>OX376176.1:5806149-8355355 GCA_947363495.1 Euzophera pinguis
CCAAGAACCAGCTTTATTAATAGGTCGATATTTGAAGTAACTTCAATATAAAATAAACCATCACCTAATCCCGTAGACCAGATAGGTAGTTCCTTCATATCGATTTCTAAAAAAATATGTGAATGCCCTGCAACTTTGTAAAGGACTACCACATCACGGCGGTTTCTCAGTAACCCTATATCTCTGTATATCAATGGTCCACATATCACCTCGCTCCTACGGGCATTATAAATTATAACAGTGGCTAACTCGCCCGGGAATTCTAAATATACAAAACCGGTGTTACTGGTCGTATGGTCCAACATTCTATTTCTTTGGTGGCTGGTGTCACTGGAACTAGTTGCTAGCTCTATTTTAAGACCTTATCCAGGTAAACTCATTAATATAACAACTGCATACCTCGACTTCCATTTGGTGTGTTCAAAAACAAAACCTTAAATTAGTTTTTTTTTAATTTCCTTAATTTTCTTTCCATATGAACGTCCTTCAAAGTATTAGAAAAAAATATGTAGGAGACTAACCAATGGATTTCCATGATATATATTTTAATTTCCCATTAATATCAACATACACAGGTAGATTACCATCTCGCCTGTTTCCCGTAGGGGTAGGCAGAGACTTTACCAAAACAAAGTAGTCTTTCAATGCCGACCCGACATTTTCTTTTGCCTGTCTGCTAATCAGCGTTCTGTGGTTTGCTGCAATATTTATATAACGATCTTTCAATCCGAATTTTCAATTTTCTATGTCCAATTGCCTTAACTATGTCACTACATTGACACTACGCCTATGCTGTGCCTGTGATTTGACACAGCATAGGTAGTGACTATTAGGTGAACACTTGGACAGCAGAGGGAGGCTTAGTAGAGTTGATGAAAGTACCTACAGGTAGAGTCTAATTTTCATCTATGTAAGGCACTGTAAGGTACAAAAGTACCTTACAGTGCCTTACCAGAGTTTTTACTCTGAACTAAAAATGTCATCGACCCGTCACGCTATGTGGTCTTATGAATGAATCAGACCTCCTACAACCGGTTTGCTCCCCAGCTGATATTTACGTAATTCCGTAATTCGTAGACTTCACGCCGGTTTTCCAACAGATTGTTAGGCATAACTGTATCACCTGTTATTTAACTTTTGACGACCTTCATAGGTCATAGTCCGATCAGCTGTCGGTTGGAGGCAAAATCTTTTACTCATTTTTATGTAGATAGTACTTTTATACGTTGTTTTTTCTGTGGCTTCACTCGTCCGTGATGTGATAGTCACAGTATATATGTGTATGTATAGGCGGTATAGTTGGTCTAGAATATAGGTATGTATTTAACCAAGCATAGAGAACCAAGAGTTGTTCCTAATCAATAAAATAAAAAACCTATCCTAAGAACCTCGACACGCAATAAAAAAAAATCGAACTTCGGGTAAGTAAATCTCAGGTGTCAGATTTTACAAACAGCCTTACAAAGTATCCATCAGTTAACTCAAGAACTTTCATGTAAATAGTTAGTCATCGTTGCCCCAAAGCAAGTGGAACAAAATTGGTGGGGACACGAGTCAAACATCGATTTGGCATCAATTTTCTTAAATCGAAACCTTAAAAATTCATAATTTTCAGTAAATGTTTAAAATTCGGAATTCCGCAATGATGAGTCATCATTCAATCAAATAATTTTCCCTTGTAACGCGATTGTTGTGAAATAATATCAAAGGACAAACAAAAAAATTAGTTTGTTTTTGTTGTTAATTTGAGAAGGAGGCCACTGGCTGCTCGGATTCTTCAGCAATATTTCAGTACTACGTAGATGACTGGCGCAATGAACCGCGGTCAAGCTCCAGTTGAATTAAAAAAAAATAAGAAATTTAAAGAAGCTGCTATAGCACCACTAAACTACACAAAAAATAATACGTTACAGACAGCTTTCGTCCGTCCGTAAGTCCGCCATTTACATATTTTCTAATAAAGTTAATAAACAATAATAATAACACTTATAAATGAGTATTATGTGCATACTAACTTTTCTGTTGGAGCCTGTCCTAGATTTCAAATGTTTAAGTGAAATTCTATAACTTATTTGTATATTGATAAAATTATTTTTCGTCATCGCTCTTTTCGACTTGGGCTTTGGAAGTAGTAGTAAACTTAATATAAGAAAATTTACGTCAATAAGTGATATTTATATTCTATATAGAAAATAAACAATTTCATTTCATAAATCTTCATAAATAATTATTTTTTTTAGATCACTGGATCACCTAAACAGGTCGCAGGTATATAGATTTGGTTTAAATTTACTTTTTGTTTGTAGCTGCAATAGTCACACTTATCCCAGGTCTTTCCCGGATGTGAGTATCCTCAGCTAGCTTCAGGAGGACTCAGGGTCTTTCATAAATTACATAGCATTGATGCTGCGCACTATGTGCCCCTGATTTTGAAGTACATCATTCATTCGTACATCAATTCATCGTTCATTAAATTAATTTACTAAGCGAGCTTACGAAATAGTTTCAAATGACAAACAATATAATTGGCTTGTTTTTGTGTTCCAATAAGTGTTGATAAGAGCAGGAACCTTCATTAAAGCTGCTTTAAGTTTGTTTGTACTTACTTAGTAGTTTGTACCTTTGCATTGGAAAACACGCAGTCACAGAACTGAACGAAGTGAGACAAATAATACAATAAAAATTTAAAAAAACCGGCGCCGGGTCGGATGAAACTAAATAAAGTCTTTCAAATATCCGAATCGAGATCATAAACAGAACACTTAACTGCGAAACCATTTCTTTTTTGTAGTAAGTAAGGACTAGTTTCAATATCAGGTAAGATAATGTAATGGCGTAATGACTTAATGCCGAAGGGATAGTCGTTCACCTAAGATCTATTATTAGAATGCTGACTTGAGCGGTGATGCGCAAGCACCCTGTAGACGACGATAATTACCAACTAATTATTCTCAGTATTCCTTAATGAGGAGTACACTTAAAGAATAATCTAGGGTAACACTTATTATAAGTTCATTTTCAGTAGTCTTTTTTGCTAAATTCTCTTTCATGCTATGTTTTTATACCATAAGTAGATAATTCAGACGCGTAGTACTTATGTATTATATCTATAGTTTATAATAGAGTCTCTGCTACTCTTTGAATCCTCTTTATCGCCTAATAATTATTATGTTATTGTATTTCAAATTAATCGCAAGTGGATATAAGTTTCTTTTCCGTCCAATCGTTTTCCCCAGTTGCTTCCGCGTGGTCATTATGGTTCTAGGTTTGGTGTAAGTTTCTTTAATGCATAATTTATTTGATATTTTTAGTACAGACTGCCTGTTTTTTAGTCAGTCGCCTCCAACCGGTAATTTTAGAAATCATTAGGATCCTATGGCTGATGGCTATAGGCTGAAATGATGATGAGTACATTTGAAGTATATTTGATTGATGATATTGGATAAATCCTACTCTAGTCTGCGTCTACAAAGCTAATCTGCCGCCAACGTCATGGCATCTTGGTAAGTCCAACGGTATTATGTGTTCATAGAAATGCACAATGCGGGACGGTAGGTGTAACTGTTGTCACTTCTTAGTAACCACTAGGAACTGAGTTTTTGCGGGAAATTAAGATTTTCAGAAAAACTTTTTCTTGTAACAACACAATAATTAAAAAGGCTAAGAGGGATGAATTCTTGGAAAACATGTTATCAAAAAACATTCAATTTCAATTCGATTTTAGTGATTACCGGAAAGTCCTCCCCGATCTGCCCGCCTTATAAAGTTAACAAACGATTGTCTAATCCATATATACTCGTATGTTCTCATTTAGACAAAAGTTTGTGTTTTTTATAAATAAGCTTGGGCACAATTTTTAATACTTAGTCGTCCTAAAGTAACGAGGCGTCTGCTCTACTTTGTTTGAATTAGTACAATTAATCGAAATGAAGTAGAAATTTACAAAATTACTTTTGCGTTGCTTAATTGCGTGTGTTATTTATTTTACTATGTGCAAAGAAGTGTTAAATAAATAAACAAAAATTGCCTCATTCTTGACGAAGCTATGACTTCACTTACTATCCGTTTCCTATAGTTCCGATTAGTGGATCGAACAGGAATCTGCTTTGAATCTGTTTCAGCTTTTCTAATCACAATCATCGTATTAACACAGCCCAGAACTCAATTTTGACATGTTGCAGTAGCTCCCGATGAGATCACACACACACATAAATCAAATAAATACATAATCAATTGTAAATAGAATACCTACACTGTCTCTGCCACGAATTTTAGGTTAGAACGTAGGCTGGACAGCACTAAGATTTTGTATGGAGATTCTTAGTTATCTTACTATTCGCCATCCGCTTTACAGATTTTGCATACCAAATTTTTGTCGTCGTCTTCGTTAATAAAATCTCGTGGTACTGGTGCTGGATCCAGGAGAAAGTGAAAACAATAAGCGAACTTACAAAATCGAGGTTGCGCATATTAGTCATTTAGATTTAAATATTTGTACAGATGTAGAACCTGTGGCTCATTTATAGCGGGTCACTGGAATGAGATGTCTGAGTTTCTTAGGTCATGTAGCTAAATATGTTTTTTTTTTAAAGAAGAAGTAGAATAAGCTCCAGTTTCGTTGATCTGTGCAACGTTGACTGTGACTGTGCTTGCCGCTACTCGTCTTCATCCAAGCGTGTTTCCCAAGTTGCATCATCAGCCTACTATTCAGTGTCCGGTGTTTTTAATTTTTGGACCTAGATTTGGCGGTACTGGTTATTATAATGGACCGACTGCCGTCTGATCTCCGTAACCGTTTACAGGGAAACCAGACAAATAGGACAATGTGGCAGTCGCGACTCGGGACCAACGGTTTAACGTGCGTTCCGAATCACGGGATCGATTATTATCAAACAACCAGGTGATTCAAGCTTGTAATGCCCTAAGTGAGATCAACTAAAGGCACACCCGGACACGCCATACAAGAGCGGTGAGCCCGACACCTGCTACTAATGCTGCGATTCGGTCACGTACGAACGCGACGCGCGTGTGTTGTAGGGTTGGTTACCTACCGTATCTGCCTCATAGCAATCGTATCGGCGCAGCACAGCGAAGCGACATCCTTGCATTGTTTTGCTCTCGATTTTTACCCTAAATCTGCGTGGTGAGGTGCGATATCTGTTTCGGGTGGTAGGGTGTGAGTGTCCATTCCATACGTTAGTACTAATAATTATGTGCCTAAGGCAAGCCTTAACTAATAGACCCCAGAAGCAGCCCAGTTTCCATGCAGCCCACTGTACCTACCTAATTGAAAAACCAACCAGGATGCATCTCGCTCTAAGCGGATCGATTATTAAATCCTTCACATATGGTTTACATTGCCAGTCCGGTTTCTCATCCATCGCTACAACTAGACATTTTATTAACGTGGTCTAGAACCCTTGGCTTCAGAATCCTGTTCCGTTTATTTATAACTAACCTGGCCTGGCTTTGCTCGGATCACATTAACTTTTTAGATTCAAATAAAAAACGTAGTTATTTGATGGATCTGCCCGTCTCTATTTTTGTGTGAGAAAAGAGCTGTGGATGCAGTTTTCTGTTTTCAAATATCTAAAATATAGCCAAAGCCAGTGGTTACTTATTACTATTAATTATCTTTTGCCCGCTTTTTTCACCTATTAGAAAGAACTCTATTCGTCTTTTGCCTTTTCAAGACAATCACAAGAAAACTGCCTCCGTGGTCCAGCCTTAGACCCGGGGGTCATGGGTTCGATTCTCATAGGAAGCATACTTTGTTTAGTTGTTTCGAGTTTAGTTAGGACATTGCAGTCTTTAATCACCCGATTGTCTGATAATAATAATGATTTCGTGCTTCGGAAGGCACGTCGCTCGCGGCTGCCATTTGGTCCACCACTGGAACCACGTCAGAGGCCGAAAGGTGGATTCGTTTAACTCCTGCACCATCGTGTCAGTGTAGATTGACCATGTAACCGACTCGAAATGAATGGACCAAAAACCAAGAATTTACAAATAAAACAACACTCCACGCCACCCTCCTGGCATCCATCGGCTACGGTAACCGCTTTCCATCAGGCAGGCACTACTTACCTTTGAAATGAAGCTAGCAATTTGCATCGACGATAAAAATAATCACTAACATAACATCAGTCCATAATGACCATAGGCTTTCCCGTCTCCCAGGAAACCGAATCAGCCTCTTTGATTGCTGTATTCACAAGAGCTATTAAAAGCACGTTACACGAAGGAAATTGCGGGTATTTATAGATTTTCTTGATATACCTGGATGGACCCATATGTAGACGCAAGAGGTTAGTCCAATGTATGAACGATTAAGCGCGCAATCTTAAACTTCGTCCTCCAAAAGAACCAATAAACTTCTGAGCACAAAGGTCAGAGGGATTTTCAGGCGTGAACTTATATAGTCTCTACTTTAAGAGGGTTGTCGTAAGACTAAAGAGAATCAGAGGTGTACTTGTTGTTACAATGGACCGACTGCTGTCTGACCTTAGTAACCATTTTTGCAAGAAAATCAGATCGATAGAATTTTAAATATGTAAGATCGATGAGAGAGAAATATATGAGCTACCTACTTTCTTCTTTTATAAATGAGCCCTAAATCTTTAGTAAGGTGTAAACCCAATGACATAAATTACATTAATTTATATTTCTGTACGCAGCGTCGCATATTTTACAAGAACCGTTAAGTGCATCGAAATAAATTTAAACCCAGATTTATCAGATGTAAAAAGTTGCAGGTATAGAGCCTGCTAATATTGCATTTTTATTTGTAGAGCGCACACTAAAATGCTTATAAGCACGGGCACTTTTTTGTTCGACAATGAAGTACTACATCACGACGAGTATTTATGTACGTTTCAATAAATTCTATTCTACTTTAGTTGTGGCTGGTTCACCCGGGTATACAACGGGCATTTTACTTAGAAGACACTTACATTGGTTATATCTAAGTATCCGTGCTTCGGAAGGCACGTTAAGCCGTTGGTCCCGGCTGCCATTTGGTAGTCGTTAAAGAAACCACGTCAGAGGGCAAGAGGCGATTCCGAACAACTCTGACACCAGGGTGTATATGATCGATAGATAATGTAACCTACACGAAATGATGATGGCTTTTGCTTTTTGCTCGCCGTTTAGTTTGGCTATATGTGGACAAAATTACTGATAACAGAGTTAAATGGATGAGATAGAGTCCCTGTGCCGACCCTAGATACCTAATAGCGTAGTGTACCAGTGCTTTTACCATGAGATATTACAAACGCACTAGCTAACGTGTGTAACTATAATTTACTCGATTCGGTAGAGGCTCAGGAATGGGTGCGAAATAAAAACGCTCACGTATGCGAACTAAATTTGACAAATAAAGAGGTTCAACTAATCACTGAGACAACCACAGACTATAGTATTATTTGGTATCCATAATAATATTATAAATGCGAAAGTCTGTCTGTAGGTCTGTCCCTCTGTCCGTCTGTCTGTCTGTCTGTTACGCTTTCACGGCCAAACCGCTGAATGGATTTTGATGAAATTTGGTATGAATATAGTTGAAGACCCGGGGTCAAACATAGGCTACTTTTTGACGCAGGCGGAGCTGCGGGAAACAGCTAGTACCAAATAATTGGATAAGGCAGGGAAGAAGAGAGGAGTTATGTTACAATGCAATAAACATATGGTTTTAGTAATAAGATTATTCATTAAAAAAAAAAATAGATTTATGATTGTCATTGTAGCCTATATAGTAACTAAAGGTGACTAATAAATAATTTTATTATATGTGTCTTCAATAAACCTTGCACGCGCTCTATATTTATTTTTTCTATGGTTGCAATATTTTATTATACGACGACCGAACGATTTTTATGCTCGTCGAGTTATTTGATTTATGTACGTTTTAGTTTATGTAAAGCAAAATATTACACATATTACATGCATGTAGCGAATTACGTAACACCATATCTAAGACTATGGTGTAAGTGGGAAACACGCTGAGATGAAGTGAAAAGATATCGAATTTGTACTTAAGCACGATATCCCTTCATAATCCTAATTCTAACACTAGTTAGTGTTCTTATACCATGAGTACCTATCAACACCTATTAATTAGAAAAAAAAAATGAAATATTTATTTAACAAAGATTACGATAATTCTTTTTGAGTTCATATTTTAATTAACAATCTTTAGTAAAATAAATAATTATTATTTCATACTTAAAAATAAATAATTAATTTCATTATACAATCGCAAAAACCGTATCATTACCTGATTGCTAACAACTACTTGTAAATGTAAAGTCATACAAATGCAGACTATACCTGAATGCATTTTCTTCAGATCGATCAGTTTGTATGTTTAAAAATATAGTTTTGGCGCAATTTTTCTATATATTTATTAAATTTGTAGGAGATAGGGGTTCGATCTATGGTCCCCCATCTAAATTAAGATCAGTTTATAAAAATAAACTTAAAAAATATCTCATAAAATATAGAGCCAGAGAAATATTTTTGTGTGAAAATGAATTTTAGTATTTATTGAGTTCGTTTTTCGGAAAAAACTTTTCGTTATCTATAACGCGTATATCTTTAAACAGCTCTTTCTCGTATCTACTGAATAACCTCGGCGAATTCGCCGAAATTAGTTTTGCCTGTCTATGGTTAAAATATGATATGGTTTCCTTTTGCATTATTTCCCAAATTTATATATTACTTTTCACTTGTATACACCTACTTACTTTCGTACTTTTTTGTTACTTAATTCCATGCAATCCTGATTAAAATTTATTATACCTGCTCATCTCGTCCAGTATTTAACCCAAAAATATCGTTCTCCAGGTATTCTGTACTCTAAATCAGACTATATTTTTAGGTCCAAAAGTACCGGACGGTACTCGAATTTGGTCGTGACACAAAAATTTAAAAGGACGTGTTAAAAATAACTACTCATCATTATATAAGTACTATTAATTATCTTACTAAAAATATACTAATAAAACTACTTAAAAAGTTATATACCTATTACAAATATGTAAGTAGTCCCTGTAAATCGTTACATCGCGACAATGAGTCTAAAAGTCTAAGACATTCCAAGGACTTGATTGAAATATTTACTTCAGTCGCTAAAAGTCATTGATATTGACCGAAAATAAAAATTACTGAATTAAAATTACTCAAGAATTTTTAAATCAAAACATTTTGTTTTGATACGCACTTGAACATAAATGTCAATTTGCGATAAAAGTTTAAAATATGCACGCCATAACACTTGGTCTCTGAAATTATTTGAAATTAATCGATTTTCTTAAATTAATCAAGAATGATTTTTTTTAAACCACTATAACAAATTCCTAGTCACTAAAAAAAATAAATAAATAAAAAAACTCACTTAAAACAGCTATAACTACTTGATGCACCTTACTGCCCTCCGCACAATATTTCTTCACTGTGTATTTCAACATTTTTAATTTTTAAAACCAAAACACGATATTTAAAATTGTTGAAATTAGAACACGAAATTTAAAAATATTTGAAGTCTAATCTTTTTAAATTTTCAAATTCCGAATCGCAAGCCGGTGAGACGCGCACGTCTATGCGCGCCCCAATCGCTCGAACTGTTTGACAGAAGACGGACAAAGTTGTGCGAAGAAAACCAAATATACCGGCGCATCTCCTGATAAATGTGGTACATGTAGAGCCTCCACGTGAGACCGGTCAATTTTTTTTTCTTCGTTTTCATTCTAGTGTTTATCCGGTATTTCGGTTCTTGGGGACCGCTGCTTATCTCCTTTTTACTTACACATTAAGTATTTGGCAGTATTTTTAAAATATTGATGATGAATCCACCAATTACCTATTTTATTAACAAAGGCTGAGATATAAGACTTTGTTTAAAAATAAAAGCTTTTAAAATAAGGTAAATGATGTTACTCTATAGGAGAGTGTTACTCTATACGCTACAAAAACATATTTTTTTAATTATTTGAATAGTTAAGTTTTGGTTTCTAATTGATCCTGTTATTCATCTATTATTATTTGGTTTTAGAGATTGCAACACGGTTTTTTAGTAAAATGTTTCTTTTATTATAATGTCTAAATAACAATCTATTGATTTTTACGTTTTAAGAACAAATTTAAAATACTATTTACTATGAAGGTTTCAAAGCAGATTCCCTAGAATGTATACTTGTTGATTATACTCGTAAAATGCTTAAATTTCCAGTGACTAAAATACAAATTTTGGCTATATTTAATAATAGGTTAAGGAAAAAGGTGCCATTTTGTTCGATTACTTTTTGCTATCTTGTAGGTAAGGACATGATCCCATTGCTATCGAAATTTTGAGACATCTGATCAATATTACGCGACAAGTGGTTTTGGCAGTCCTCTCGTTATGTTAACCTGACACTGCCTAAAGAATTCTGAAGAGACCGAAACATGTTGAAATCTGAAGGTGCAAGGTCAGGACTATACGGCGGATGCATTAACACCTCCCAGCCAAACTCTCTTAATTTTTGCTGAGTGGCTAAAGATGTGTGAGGTCTAGCGTGATCATGATGAAAAACCTCACTCTTTATGTTGATGACTTCGACCGCTTTCTTTCAACTTCTTGCTTTAATCTCATCAGTTGTTCGCAGTAGAGTTTAGAATCGATGGTCCTGCTTGGTGGTATCAGCTCATAATTAATAATGCCCTTTCAATCTTATCACACACATAGCATCACATTGTTGCGAGTTAACCCGGGTTTCGCCACAGTCTGTGAAGCCTGACCGGCCTTTGACCACGACCTTTTTAGCACGTTTTTGTCGTACCTGATTCACTTTTCATCACCAGTTATCAGTTTCTTCAAAAATAGTTCGGTTTCGTTACCTCGTAATAAAGAATCACAAATGAGTACACGGTTCATTAGGTTCCTTTCAGTGAACTCGTGAGGTACCCAAATGTCGAGCATTTTTGTGTACTCATTTTTTTTCAAATGCGCCATAACTGTTTTGTGGTCAATTCCCAGTTCTTCATCGTAACTACTGATATGCCGATCTTGCTCCACTTTTTCAAAAATGGCATCCATTTTATCAGTAATAGGGCGACCAGAGCGACTTGCATCTTTGACATCAAAATTTCCGGATTGAAAACGCTTAAACCAAAATTGTGCTACTCTCAGAGACACTGCACTAGGTCCATAAACATCGCAAATTTTTTTCGCGGCTTGCGTTGCTTTTTTACTTTTTTTGTAGTAAAATTTTAAAATGTATCGAATTTCTTCATTAGATTCACTCATCTTGACAGTAAGAAAAACAAATGAAAATCACACATTTTCCTAATTTGAATTTGAAATTATCTTCTTTAAAATTTAAACTTTTAATGATACCAAAACCAGCCAGATACAAATAGTAAAGCCAAAGAGATTTTATTACTAGTTCATACATACTATATGCGAAAAGACTTTTTTCCCCAACCTAATATACAGTCTCGTTGCATCCTATGAGCAAATAATAACCGTAAACATCTGTTTTACTTTAGTATTAGTGGTCTACCTATTACTCACTAAACCGTAATGTGCATGCAAAGCCGCATGCGACAGCTACTTAAATTCACTTTATTTATCACAATCATTGACACGTTTAAATAGTGCAGTATAATTAAACCACGTTTCTTACATAGATGTAATCGAGAGAACAGACATCCTGTCCATTTTTAGATATACTTACTCCTGCCTCCTACCTCTGACTCAAGACTTCTCCACTCCTCCCTTTTTCTTCATCCTTGCGTGTATTCCTAGTTGCGTCGTCAAACTACGCTTCGGAGCCTAGGGAGCGCTGTAATTTATGGTCCTAGATTTGGCGGCACTGGTTATTACAATGGAGCGACTGCCGTCTGACCGCCGTAACCCCTTTTAAAGGGAAACCAGGCCAACAGAAACATGACAAGCAGTGTCCGAATTTTTCAGACTGCCTAAAGGCATCTGACACAGCCTCACGACTGTTATCTATCGATAACAACCGGGACTAACGGCTTAACATGCCTTCCGAAGCACGCAGTAACTCGAGATAGAGAATGCCATTAAATGGCGACCAATCCAATAGTAATCGCTTGACACGCGCATTCGCTACGAATACTCGGGTGGACTATCGAGCTATCTAGCTCCTCTAGCCTTCCTATTCTGCGTGATTATTTACCAATCTACGAAAAACTAAATACTACAGTAGAGAACTCTGACATAGGCCGGCACAAAGATCTCTACAACCACTGATATGTGCCTAAATTCTTTTTTTAATAGCTATATAAGTCCCACTCTGGGCAAAAGCCTATTTGTTTCCACATATTTCTGTTCCTTATTCTTTCCAGCCTTCATCAAAATCTTTCAAATCATCTGCCCATCTTTTTCGTGGTTTAACTCTCTTTCTTCGCCCGTTTAGTTGGCACTCTGTAGCGAGGTATGACCATCTTTTAGGATGCATCCGATTAATGTGTCCTGCCCAATCCCACTTCAGTTTAATAGCAGCTTTTATTCCTACATCCATTATTATGGCCGAGGAGTGCAGTATTTCTTATTTCTATCCGCCTGATACCTTAAATACTCCATTGGTCGTTGTGACGCCTAAAAACTTTTAACAACAAAAAAAAAATCTCGGACTTCTAGAAAACTAAAGAGCTCAGGAACACTATAGAGGACCTAAGTTTTGTAAAAATTTAAAATCACTGCTTTATACAGACTTGGCGACACTTTTTTTAAATACTCCTTCGGCATTTAATTCACGAGTTATATGTCTAAGACAGGAACACCTAATATTTATGCAACAATTAGAATTGCACTGTTGGCGCCTTAGCCAGAATCATGCAAGTTAAATGATATGTCAATGGCTATTTATATAAATTCATCAATTAGCTTTAATACCGTATTATAATGTCAACGACCCTATGGTGTTAGGAATCACCATAGATTATAAATACATATGTACTTACTATGATTAGATTATGTTAGTCTACTAATTCCTAATAATAAAATATACTGTGACTTTTTAAACACTAACCAAATGTTTAAAGGTATAAAACAGTGCGTTTAGTACGTGAAACTAAAATAAGTGGTCAAGTATGGTGTCAAGCCACGGTCAATGTAGGGTTCCGTAGTAGACCTAATAATAAAGAATTTAAACTTAAAGCACACCTACATATTGTCCTTTAGCAGATATAACAAGAAGCTCAAGAACCGCGAGAGCAGCGCGCGTATCCGAAGTACGAGTAGCGCGCGAGTAGAGTTACGCGCGTCGGCAAGACGCCACTCGCGACCCGTTTTGGATTGGTCACCATTAGTGGCATATTATATCTCGACCGTGCTCAGAAGGCACGTTAAATCCTTTGGTGTTGTCGATAGATGACAATCATTAGGCTGTATCAGAGCCTCAAGGCAGTCTGAAAAAACCAGATAGTTTTGGATACCTTGGGTCATGTTCCTATTGGTCTGGTTTTCGAGTAAAAAACATTACGGAGGTCACATAGCAGTCGCTCCACATACTTAGATACAAGATGGATACAAGCTTCAAATTTGGACAATTAGAGCAATGCAAACTAGTTTAGTGGTACGAACGCTCAATGCCATAGGGCCGACACTATAGTGCCTGAAGAGACGCTAAGAGTGTGAATGGTCCCTAATGGTCTTGGTCATAAAACCTACTATATAATTTTATTTTCCTGTTAAAACGAAATCTGAAACGAAAACACGGCACGTTTCAGAAATAGCGCCCGGAAATGTCAAATGTCAAAATATGTCAAACTATCGGCTTACGATCTGCGAGATACTTATTTCAATGGACTGGAAAATTACAAGTCTTTTTAATTAATTAATAAACTATTAAAAGCCTTACGGCAATGATAATTTTCCTTTATAATTCATTATATATTCTACTGTCATGAATTTTTTCAGGTGTACAAATGCAATGGTTCTCCCATAAGCTGATGGGACATGTGGGTGGCTATTTTAACACACTCACGTCTGTTAAAATAGCCAACATTAAAGCTAAACATCATGTATATGAAACCGTAAATCGAAAAACACTTTGAGAGTACTCATAATCGAGACCTATTAAATGATACCCCACAAAAATGGAAAGTACTTTACATGTAGGGATGGTACCCTAAAAAAAATTATTTTTCCTAATTTTATTTCACAGTTCGCTCCTCGTGAGTAATATGCGTAGGCATAGCAAATTTTAGCTCACTAGGTCTGATAATCTCTGAGAAAAACGAAAGACAGACAGACGGACGGACATGACGAAACTAGAGGGTCTTTCAAATAGGGCGCGTCGAAGTTGACAGTTTGTGGCGGCCATGTTGTTTTTGTGACATCTGCCAAATCTATTGTTTTTCAGTCATTGACGCCAAATCACCATGCCTTTCGAATAAAAAAAAATACGTTAATATCTTACACACAGCTTGTTTTATTCAATTTCAACATCGGCCCGTCCTTGTTGAAAGACCCTTTATAAGGGTTCCTTGTGTTTACGGAACCCTAAGAAGTTTGTGAAAACCAAGAAAAAATTTCTTCTTCTGAAATCCTGTCAACTTTTTGCATCTGACAGCACAATATAAGTAATAAACTACCTCCGGACTGTTCTAAGAACGAATTAAATCGCGGGAATGGCAGTACTAGTAAAGTACCATAACGATTATTGCGCCAAAATCCATAAACTCTTTTCGCCTTTAATAAAACTCTACATGGATACAACTCAAACGGGCAATGTCAATCTGAAATTATTCTGTCACATTACATCACTTGCAAAACTTATGTAAATCCAAAATCAAGACTAAATTATGATCCCAACGTTGCTTTATTTATGGCTTATCAAAGACCTAATTATGTCCACGAAAGGAGACGCGGATCTGAAGAAATTCCATCCCATATGCAATATGTATGGACACAAAATTGTGAGAGCGCGATTCGAGTCTGAATCACACTTGCTCTGCCTCAAAATGAAGTCAGTAGGTATGGGAATTCGAAACTAACGTTAAGTAGATTAACCTAGGAACAGACTCCAACCCCAGATCGGCTTAAGGAGGGAAAACACGTGGGGTTACAGATCAGAAGTACTATTTTTGAATAGTGTGACCCACGCAAAATCGGCGAGTCGAATAATTTTTGTTCCATATCGTGAGATTTTTGTTCGATAACAAACGATTTACTCCATATATTTCGACCCATGTATCTTGGGGAAAGTTGTTCAGTTGCATGAATGGAGTCACTGGACGATGGGTCCAAAACGACTAAAATTTCACGGTGTATGTCCTACATTTCAAAAATAGCACTCCAGAAGATACTAGCTAGGTGGACCCACGATAGTCGTCAGAGTAGTGTCTCCCCAGACCATCGCTTGTATTTCGTCTTGCCTTGTATGTCCAGAACCTGCACACTCAAAAGATCTGCTTGAAGCCACTCATAGTCTATAAAAGAAATTTAGCATAAACGTCCTAACTCCCATTTACAACCTTCTGCAGGCTCTTTACCCCTCACAACCCACCAAACCAAGTTAATTGTGGATCCAGACCTTGGAGACGAAGACAATCTGGTGGAAACGTTGTCTCTAGCTGACGTCACTATGGCGTATGGGTTCCCAGTGGAAGACCCTAAGGCTGGCTCGGCTGAAGGTTACATTGGAGATGATCATCATTTCTACGGAGTCCTGCATTTAGGTTCGTTGTTTCTTGATTCCATTTTAACTTTTTATGGTTACTTTCTCATCTCTGCTTAAAATATAGATACTTACTACCTTACTCTTTTCTCCATGCTTCGTATAACTACGCTTTAAATGAAGTCTACGTCACCTGCAGTTCCTTCCGAATAACTTTGCTTGCATGTTAGTTCATATTTGTTAGTTTTTCCCGTCATGATGACTCTATTTTACAAATTTATACCAGAGGCTTTCCCGCTTGTTACTCGTAATATTCAAAGTACCTATCAAATGATAAAATATTCGATATTGGTGCAGTGCGCTCTCTCTTTCTTTCCAACATGACTATCATGCGGCTGAGTCCTGAATATCCGTCAAACAATCATTACCACAAGAAAACAAAGCGTTCTCTCTGACCCAGGTAACCGGACTCTCCACGCAGACCCATATGGCAAAGACGACCGAAGCAGAAAGTTCGGGGCTTTCGAGTACGACAGCGTCTTCTCGCCACGGCCACGACGCGACCACAGCCAGACCCAGGTGATCAGGTGAAGATTACTGACAACTCAATCATCATCATCATTATTCTGACGTTTTCTGCGGTATCACAAATCTTTTCACTACTTACCTACTTCATGTACTTAGCTACGTACTTATATGATAAGATTCAGTTTACTTGCAATTTTTTATCAATTATTGGTTTATACCTAAAGATCTGATACTATAAGCCTTATATCTCAAATAAGGTGCATTTGATTTTGCAGCTTTAGCAAATTTTGCATTTGACCATCCATAACCACATACTCCGTAGCATTACATGCGAGGATTTAAATCAAAAAACTCAAAAAGTAAATTCGTGCATCATTCCCAATTCCATCGTTTTTAAACAAAGAATATTAGATTAGCAGGTTCCCTGGTCTAAACGCATGTGAGCAAATCAATTGTTATAACTGTTGTTACATTTTATAGACAGGGAACGGGTTAAACAAAGATCTACTTTCGCCGCAGATGGAGTTTCTCGAACACCTGCCATTTTTCCCCTATCACATCGAAGATCAAAAGCCTATGCCTGGTATAGCTCGTGCGAGGATCTGCGACCTTCTTCTGCTGGCTGACCAGAAATTCTTTGAGAAAGACGCAAACTCCAGTCTCAACCATGCTGTGAGAAGGATGATGCATGCCGTCGCACAGGCTGACATCATATTCAGGAACGCTGACTTCGATGAAGACGGGATGCCGGATAATATTGGTGAAAATTGATCAATTCTAAGTAACAGCCTTATTTTTGCCCGCTGCAGAGTTTTGCCCATGTTTATGTCGAAGATATATATATAAGTTATCGTGAGTTTTACCTGACACTTTTACCTGAACATTGTCATTTTAATCATTGTGAAGGTGGGCTACATAGTTCTAACTCTATACACAAACCAAATCGAGATTAAAACCGTCAAATCGACCAACGATCGACCTTTAAATTAATGGCTATATAGCTAGTTGCTATTTGCCAACCTATTATTAATCTCATCCCTACTTCCTGCAGGTTTCTCAGTGAAGTACATCCTAGTGTTGACATCTGCAGACACCAACAGCCGGGTGTTCGGCGACCTGTCCCCGGAGCCCGACATCGACGGCCGCAGTTATCTCATGAGGTTTGCTAGACTGCGGAGATTGTCTGAAGTCTGCTTGGGAGTGGCATTTTCTGGATACGCTTTCAGGAACCGTACTCTTGGATTAAGGTAAGTATAGGCGGCGGATTTCGTTTTACAAGGACTGTTAATGTATGACTGAAAATAATTATAGATGACTTGGAATACAAGTTGAAATATAAGCTTGCAGATCTGACGGTCAACATTCATCAATGGTTGCACTTAAAAAAGAATGAAATGTCGTTTACGATAGCCCCCGTAAAGAACGCGTACTTAAGTGGAGTCAGAAAACCGCATTCAGTCGGATATCGGAACACACTCAATTCTACAATAATTTAAAGACAAAACGAAATCTCGGACAGAGGGATTTTTTTTCAGTTTGAAGAATTTGCTTATATACTTAGTCATAGTGCGACGGAGAGACTGTTATGAGACAAAATATCTAGGAGTGGCGTAATTTGTAAAAAAGCGTCCAGATAATGCAGTAACTACTTAAACTACTTACATGTTACATGCTTGTAAGACTGTTTCTAAAAAACATCGATTTCAGCTTCACGTCCCTGGGCGGAGGCATGGGAGGCGCAGCGGGTGGCTTGTGTGACAGACGAGCTTACGGACGCTCATTCAACACCCTGGCCATTGCACACTCTACTGTCGATGACACGGAGCGAGTGCCCGAGAGAATAGCGGCGTTGACACTGGCTCATGAAATGGGCAAGTTCTACTATAATTCTATTGTACTTCTTGTTCTTTGTCGTCGTTTTTTGAGCTCTGCTGTTGCCCCCACAAGGTCGCGTCTACTGCACCCAGCAGGACACAGATACTTCCATCATTACAGATACTTTGATTTCCGTACTTGGCTGCACTTAAAAGTCGTTAGCCCCGGATGTTATGGCAGTTCTTAGTCCAAGTCCAATGCCTTTTATGAAGGTCACTAATCCTTTCAATGAGCAGAGTATTTCAGACACTTAAAGTTTACATAGGCTTCTACAACAGACCTCGTCAGTGATCCGTAATTAGGTAGACCACTTACGGCGTTTGTCTTATACGCGTTGGGACTATGTAAAAAAGGAATGCAACATCACATTCTGCTTAAATCTTTTTCGTTGGAACTTGATTAACATTTAATTTCTTTGTCCGTATCATTACAGCTTTCAGTCCGATCAAATTCCGATTTCTATTCAGGTCACAGTTTCGGTGCTCACCACGACGACAACTTCCCAAATGCCGAATGTCGTGGGTTCCTCATGAGCGCTCAGTCAACTACTGGCGAAAACAGCATGCATTTTGAATTCTCCGTCTGCAGTAAGAGAAGAATCGCAGCTACGCTCAGCAGCATGAGCTACTGCCTTACGGAGGAGGACAGGCCTTATTGTGGCAATGGTAAGAGGCAGCTTTCATTTTCATAACTAGGTTTTTAGACGATAGTTTTTTGAGTGTCCTTAGTGCTTTTTGACTTCCTTCCTTCTTGCTATAACTGGATCACCAATTTCACACACGTTTCAGGGACTGCTTTCATTTCCATAACCAAGATTTTAGACGATAGCTTTTAGGCGCCCTGGTGGTTTGCGAAGTCCGTACTTGCTTCTTGCTATAACTGTATACTTTTTAAAACACACATGAGGTTTCTTTGCTTCTTCTTCCTTTCGAGTCAAAATGGCTATAGACTGTATTTCTTTGCTGACAGCATTCTAAGCAGCATAGTATAGCCAAAGCAGGGCGCTAAAAATGCGCTGTTTAGATTTTATTCTTGTTGTGGTATTTTCATTAAGGCAAATTGTCTTGCTTGACACTCCTCAAAGGTAATTGACATTCCCGTTAGGAGTTCCGATTGCTGGCTTAAAAACCACTAAGTACTATCCTAGAAAATATAATAAATAAATATAAAAGACCAATAAATTAAACTATGGCAATTTATGAAAATTAATCATCAATCGCTTACATTCGACTATCTTATGTTTATCAATTTACATCTCAATGAATTCACAAATAATTTTCACAAAAACACTATCGACAAACCTATCTCAATGTCAGACGGCCATATTTGTTTACAATAATTGTCTTTTTCCATTGAGATAGACTTTACTGCCTCGCGAACTATTTTGTTTTTGTAATAGGCATTGTAGAAGAAGGCGAGGCTTGCGACTGCGGGCTCCCATCCCGCTGCAGCCACAGCGACCCGTGCTGCACTCCTCGAGCCGGAGGAGCTCTCGTTTTTGAAGAAGGGTAAATCATATTGCAGACTGAATTATTTAGTATAAATGTAACCAAGGTCGTCGACATAAGGCGCACCAAAAAGATCTAGATTTAATATCAAACAAAGCGTTAATTATGCGTTGTCATCTCGGCCGAAACAAAGAAGAGATTCTGATAAATCTAACCTGCCTTATTTAGATAAGTGCTTAGGCGCTTCTGAAGTGTGTTTCCAGACACACCTAGTCTACACACTGCAATAGTGAATGATATTGTTAACTGTTCCAACAGGGCACTGCATAGGGAGGGATGTTCCGTAGCACCGTCGGCAATGTGCCATCCGTCGCAGGGGATGTGCTGCAACGCCGACTGTCATTATGTGGACCTCACTCATTACGGAATCGTTAGTATACACTTCTTCATATAATTTGTCCAGAAGGAAGGCTACAGGTCTTAACATCATAAAAATCGTGTGACTTCTGGATCCAGCTACATCTCTGATATTAGTGCAGATAATATTATAATTGTTTCCACCGTAAAACGTGCACTTTTGGGACAATCATACGCATGCTGACAAGGTCCCAACTTGTCTTCAAACAAAGAATATTCTTTTAATAAATTCCAACAGCATTAGGGCTGGTTTAGACGAATCCAGTGCCGGCAATCCAGTAGCGCTCATGAACACGAAATTTACCGACACACATACACACACAAACAATTTCGTTTCCATGAGCGCATGTCTACAAAGACAATTTCGCTACTAGAATGCCCGCACTGGATCCGTCTAAACCATCCATTACTTTTTACGAACAGGACTGCAAGAGCCAGGAGCAGGAGTGCACCTGCAAGAACGACACGTTTCTATGTCGGTGCGGGCTGGGGGGACGATGCTTGCCGGATGGAAGCTGCCACGCGGCTGAGTGCGCCGCGCTGGGGCTTAAAGAGTGCCCGTGTGGGAAGATGGGAACGGTTGGTATGCTTGGTAATCTCGGGTTGGTATGTGATAAGAACACACACATTAAAGCACTTTATCGAAGGGGAAGGTGGGAACGGTTGGTATGTTTGGTAATCCAGGATGGTACAGCAGACTATTAACTGGGATAAAAAGCATAGTAATTCGAGCACTTTATTGATTCGTCGCCATGTCGATGAGGGCTGGGAGAAACGGTAATAACTAGGGCCGCTATGGGTGTAAAGGAATACCAGTGTAAGAAGATGGGAGCGATTGATATATGCTTGATGCTGACTATAATGCCGTCGTTTTTACCGAATAGTAGTTGTCACGCTGCCCGTATTTAAACGAATACAACGTCAAACCACACTTTTATTTCAAGTTCAGGCGTCAAAATAAATTACAGCCGTAAATCTTTTCTTAGGTCTACTATTAGAGAACAATATATTAGTTTAAGACCATGTTGCTTTTACACAGGGTGGTCTTGGTTACCACATTTGTGGCATATGCTGCCTTTTGCCAAGCAAGAAACGAGGTGAGACCGAAGGCAGGTGCGTGGGTGCTGAAATGGCGGCCATTGAAATGCTGGGCAACTCCACGAGGTGGCCGGACGAATGGCCAATGGATGACTATAGCGGGCGTAAGTGTTTGTTTGTATGTAATAATAAACTTTATTGCATTTTATGCCATATTAACATTACAATAATGCAAAGTCTAAAAAATAAATGTATGGCGGACCTATCCTACAAAAGTGAATAAGTACCTGGCGGGCGTAAGTGTTGTACTGATCCTTATGTAGACCCAAACTAAATTATAACAGGCTCAGAATTGTTCTGTGGTCTGCAGTTAGAAGCATGGTACGGTCTCTTTGTACAGACCATATAAATACTATCTAGTGACTCTTGAACGATATGATTTTTGTAATCATAATAGTTTACTGCGCGCATACCTAAGCTTTCTCTTCCCCATAAGTTCTGTTTCCCTTTTCTATGTCGATTCCATTTCTAACAATTTATTTTGACTTTTTCAATCTGCATCACCACGAAATAATGGCCGCAAGCACGCGACACAGTTGACAGTTGCTTAAAATTTTTAACTGCTCCTCATATTGCTCGTTAGTCGAGCGCGACCCGCGTATCCGTAGCCAATGCGTGTGTCAAACGACGACGTAACGCGACCACTATTGGGTTGGTCGCCATTTTAGTGGCATTTTCTATATTGAGCTCCTCCATGCTTCGGAAGGCACGTTAAGCCGTTGGTCCCGGTTGTTATCGATAGATAGCAGTCGTGAGGCTGTGTCAGATGCCTTAGGGCAGCCTGAAAAATTCAGTCAGTGTTGGCCACTAACATATCTCAGGTCATGTTTCTGTTGGTCTGGTTTCCCTGTAAAAAGGGTTACGGAGGTCAAACGGCAGTCGCTCCATTGTAATTGCCAGTTCCGCCAAATCTAGTTCCGAAGCGTAAGCTGACGACGCAACTAGGAATACACGCTAGGATGATAATGACTGTAAATATCAAAATGCCTTCCAGCCAACGTGACAGTGAGCATATGCAATAAGATCTCATGTCGCAAAGTGCCAGTACGGGCGTGGATGGAGGGCGGGCCGTGTGTCACACAGAACACAGTGGGCATATGCACCGCTAAGGGCGTCTGCAAAAGACGGTACTTGACGCCACGGTCCAACGTCTACCCGCATATCATGGTGAGCATTTATTTCATTGAATTCCCTTTTGTAACTGCAGGTAAAGAAGATTCTTGATATTGGATAACTTATGAGATTTATAGCTAAGTAAGTACGATCACTTACGTCGCAAAGGGCGTGGATGGAAAGACCGCGTTTCTCACAGGACACAGTGGGTATATGTACCGTTACAAGACGCCACGGTCCAAGCAACGTCTACCCGTATACCGTGGTAGGCATATGTGGTATGTAGGCATGGTAGGACTATATTTCATTGAATTCCCTTTTAAAATTAATGACTTTTTGAATGATGATAACATGCAATTTTGATTATTTCTAACACTTTGACATCCTATTACAATATAAATTTTATTTTCAATTTGACATAACTAGAATGATGTTACTAATCTTTTAACTGACGTAATATTTGTACGCCATACTTTAATGGCAAAACGTAGCATTAACTGTAACAACTGCATGCTCATGTATACCTATGTTACACAAATAAATTATTTGATTCGATTTGATGTAATTACATGTAAAGAAGTCTTCTTCATATTGGATAACGTGTTGGTCTCCGTTTGTACTTAGGTATCCATCTAAATGTAATAAAATAAAATAGATCGCAAGTTGGTAACCGCACGCTTCGTTTCATATATTACTAGCATATAGTTATTTTGCGACCATTATTTTAAATAACATCTATATTTATCTATAGATCTTTGCCTAGCTGTGGGACAATATACGCAATGGGAAAAATAATTATTTTATTTTAAATTCCAGCATGTGAAACATCTTCCTCAAACACGTCAGTCAAACGCGAGCACGCAATCAAACAGGATCAAACTACTGTTTCAACCTCTTTTAATTGCGTTGTGCTTAGTCAAATAAAAGTTTTAATATATTTACAGGTTTTTTTATTAACGTCAATAAATAAATTGTATAAATATTACAGTTCGTGTAAAAATGACTAGTCACACGACTTCTTGCTTGCGAGAAAAAGAGAAAGCGAGATAAATAATACAATAATTCATCAAACAAAAAAAAAAAATATATAAATCGTAATTATAGAGGAAATACTGGACAATGAACGTAACGTTGAAAATATGAGCAACATACGGCCGAGTAATATTGGAAGTTGCCAAGTGATTTTAAACGAGGACTCAACAATGACTTTAAAGAGGATTTAACAATGTATCCTTGTTGTGCAATAAAGAGTTTTTGTATTGTCTCTCATACTTTGAAAGTTAATCGAAAACTAACAAGTCAAGGGTATTTTAAGAATATGTTTCACTTTTTACTACCTAATACTTCGCACACAAATTCTCCAACATTTTGAAATAACAGTATTTGATATCGAACTCCATATCATACCAGTAGTTGACGGCAATGCAGCCATGACTCTGGGTGACGTGGTGGAACCATAGACTAGGGAGGTAGAGACAATCGCCCTTGTTCACGCGCACTTTGAACACGTTCGCATTTTTGTATTCCGGGTGTTTGGCGTAGTCTGGTTTGAGGGGGTCTGAAATAATTAACAATAGGCAATGAGTAAAAAGTTTGAAATCATTGGATTTTGCTGGTAAGGTATAATATAAGATCAGGTTTAGAATCAAAAAAATAGTTTTAAAAATTCAATCATTACTTTACTTATTTAATTTTAATTGTTTAAAATGGACAATAGTAATTAAAAAAATAAATAATATAACTTAATAAAACTAAACTATATCTAAAACAAAAGAAAAAGAAAACTTAAAAACTAAATTTAATCTAAAGTGGGCCCCCTTGGCAGGGTTCCCATCACGCAGGCAGCATTCCCGCGCTGAATAGCGATGGCTATCCGTTGAGCGAGAAAGCTGCCCGCGCGAGGGTCGCCTGTTATCTCCTTTAGGCGTTTGCTGAGCTCCCTATGAAGCCCCTGTGCGCCTTTGCCCCATGAACCCAGTGTCTCGACACCAAAAGCTACAAATTCGTAGTGTGTGCCGAGACAACTGTATTTATTTATTTTAAAATGTTCCCGGGCGTCCGCCGCCGCACCAGCATGCCCGCTAGTACTCTGAAGGTATGAAGTCGCGAGCGTGTCGGAACAGGTTTGGGAAAACAAGCGCGCGACCCATCCTCCAGGGTATCAAGGACATCCCATCAGGGCGCTTGCCGTCATCCCGCACTATTTGTGGCTCGAGGGCCGCAGGGACACCAGCACTAATGAGCGCCCTTCGTAGGATGTCATTGAGCGCAGCATGACGGGATTGGCGACCGGCGCCCGAGGAGCAAGAAAGGCCATGATGGCCCAACCGGTCCACAGGGGTTCCACAGGCAGTGCAGCTGTGGTGTGCGCAAACTTCAGCACCGAGGCGGAGACCAACAGCAATGCGAAGTGTGACTGGGTCGATGAAAGTTCCAAGTGCAGGCGAGGGATAGGCATGCAGCCAGTGACCAGACTCTGGCCGTGAAGTAGCTAACAGCCTCGCCCGATCCCTGCCCGATGATGAGTCTAATAATGTATGAAAGATTGATCCTGATTGTATGGAGTCCCAGGCCCTTTGTTTTTTAGGGGTAGAAGGGAAATTTGGACTCGGTCCAGAAAGCCAAGCGTTAGTGGCCTCAGCCAAGCACGCGATCTCGTAGTTTGTAGCTGTTGAAGCCTTAAGGATTTTACCTACGAGGTCGGACGTGCTGTGGATTGAGGACAAGAATGCTGGCAGAGCAACACTGAAAATTTTGCGAGTCCCCAAGCCCCCATGCCTTATGGGTAGAGAAGCTTGGGTCCAGGCCTGCTCGCTTAGACGAATATTTAAAATTAATTCAATTTTGGATTTTAAAACAAGGTCGATAGGATTAACTAGTTGGGGGAATTTCCAAATGGGGCAGCAACGGAGCAGGTAATTGAATTTTGGAACGAGTAAACAATATTTTAAAATGAACAGAGCAGAGTGGCTGCTAATTTTGACAAGACGGTCCGAATGATTGCTAAATTTTGATTTTGAATTACTCAGAGTGGAAGGTATGGCTTCCTCAAATATTGGTGACCCAAGTAGGTGGAAACTATCTTTTAGAATTATTTTAATGTTGGGAGCAATGTCCTTAAATTTTTGAATAATTTGAGATGCCAAAGAAGGGTTTAAACTGTCAGGTATGTACAGTTCACATTTATTAAAATTTAAATCTAAACCAATAGCACTAAAATTTTTAATGATTTCCAATAAATCCGCCAATACACTTTGAGAGTCTCCACCCAGGGTACCATCATCAAGATACCATACATTAAGTTTTGAATTTAGTTTCTGAATTATTGAATTTATAGCCAAACTAAAAATGGCTGGACCGAGGGGATCACCTTGCTGACAACCTACGGCCGAAAGGATCTCATTGTTTTTGTAGATTAATTTGGAAGGGCTATGATAGCATTGGAGCAAAAAGTTATATAATTCAGGTACGTGTAATTTGATTTCATTCAGCAAGGTATCCCTTTTGACCGAATTAAATGCATTTTTTACATTTAGTTTTAAAATAACTTCGCACAAGTCGGTTTGGGCAAATGTGCGTACGGCGTGTACCGCTGCTTCGCAGCCTCCGCGAGTACCAAAACCGACTTGTACGGGTTCAAAAAGATTTTGGAGTCTATTTCGAGTAAGCCGAACACAAATTTTGGCTGCCAAACGTCTAAAAGTTGACCCTACAGCTATCGGACGCACACCTCCATCCTTTTTTGTGAGAGCAATCAGATTGGCCCCGTAGATAATCGGCGTCAAATCTTGGCAGACATCTCCCAAGAGCATAAGATTCACCAGTCTAGTGATGCTGGTGGTTAGGTGTTTACCAGCGATCCCTGTGCAATGACTGGTGAGATCTATAAGATGCTGAGGGGATATGCCGTCCAAACCCGACGCCGATCCCTTTGGAAAAGAGGCGAGGGCCGCAAGCACGTCTTTTTCCGTGGCCTGGAGGCATGCGGAAGGATCCAACGGAGGGTCTACAAAATATGGAACAGAAGGGCCTGGCGGGTGTTTTGATTGTAAAGCTGCTACGGTCTCCGGCGTGTCAGGGGCGATGGAGCCATTGGAGAAAAGAAGTCGGCTGGCTCCTTTAAGGTCCCCGTCATGAATTTTCTCCTCGACCTTCCCAAACAAGTCGAAATTTATCTTCCTAAAATGAGATTGATTAGTGGTAATAGGAATAGATGATGAAAATGTGTTATTTTTAATTTTTTGAGTTAGCGAAATTTGAGGTTGTTTTTCAGGTACGTAAAAAGTTTTGTATGAAAAAGTAAGAAGATTGTACCATGAGGCGTGATCATTGAGTAAAATGCATTTGGTGACCACGTCTGCGAGGGCTTCTGCTACCGTGACCCTAGCTCCTCGCGGCACACGTTTTATTAAAGGAGTCGACTGTTTGAGTTGGCCGAGGATCGTCTGAAGTGGAACTGATGGATTCGGTAAAGATGGATTATTGGTGTGCTGGTTTCCTAAAACTGATGTTGTGGACGGAATGGAATCGAGGATGCGGACTTGATGAGTTTTGGCTTGATGAATTCGTAAACCTCGAAGTGTGGTGAAAGATTTGCTACACACACAGCACTGCATAAAAGAGACAACAAACGTTTGCCCAGGAGCAATATAAAATATAAACCTTATCTATTATATATAAAACAAATTACGTATTGTCACAGAATTTGCTAAAAAGATGATCATATTCCATAAGTCGTTCTTGACATTCTCTTTGTAAACAAACAAACATGGGTGAAGTTGCTCTTGTAGCTTAGCAACCGCGTAGCAATGCCGCTTCTTGGCCAATAGCTGCACTGGAAAAATCGGTTGCTGTGGGCGACGCCTTATAAATATGCCTCCTTGACTTCTTGTCAGATTTCACCACCAGTTAAATAAATAAAAACATTAAATAACAGCTGATCGGGGGCTTCCTAGGGCCCCTCCACACACAATGAAATAAATATGCTGTTTATTTATCCGCCAAGCAGAAAAAGAGCTTTATAAATCTATAGTGCAATTTTTAAAAATATTTTTTGTGGGAGCAGTGGCAAATACGTCAATTTTTGTGAAGTAGTTTGAAAAATAGTAATAATTGTAGCTCAGTCTAATTCAACATTGGACGGGTCTACTCAAAGATTTTTGACTACTACTTACTAACTATAGCTTAAGAATACTAACATTTTTTGGACCAAAATCTAAAATATTTTATTTATTTATTTAATTCTTTGGTAAATCGGGTTGTTGGTGGTTGTATGACTTAGAAAAGTATAGTTTATTTAAAGAGGTTTTTGCAGAAAAAGATTTCTATTAGATTTGCCATAGCCGGGTAAAAAATAAGCAAGAACTGTAATTTTTTTATCTAGTTTCCATACAAAGTATGTAGTTAAAGTTGGCTTTTAATATAGCTATATCTATGCGACGATTTGTCTGTAACTGTTTGGTGAAAACCGCGCTTGTCGTACGCGTAGCTTCATAACGATACGCTTACGATACGCCTTTGCTTACAACCGATGTGCGAAGTATCCTAAACTAGTCCCTTAGATTTTAATTACGAATCCAAAAACCCAAAGTGTTAACCATGAGTTTCTTAATACAATCTACGCAATAGAACCCGCTCTATTCTAGATCTTTTAATGGGTATTATTAAATAAAAAAACTCCTTACCAACACAAATCCAAGGTATACCCATAGCTTCATTACTATCTACGTCCCCACAACTGCTTGGTTCTGTCCTGGGTACAATCTTCCAGTTCTCCTGCACTTGTTTAAATTCAGCCTGAGGATATCTCTTGTAAGGCACATACGGTAAGTCTGTTGGAGGGATTAGGATGAATTCTTTGTAGCCGTCAATCACACAATAGATGTTTTCGTACGGGTCTTTATGCACTGAAAAATAATAATGCATTATTTATTTCATGTATGATGGTTCTACTTATTTCTAAAGGAATTTCATATATGTAATTTATTTTTGTGCAATAGCAGACAAGAAAGGCCACGAAAGATGAGTGCACGATCACCAAAGGCTATATACAACATATACGCTAGATACCTTGGTATTACCAATCAGGCGCTACAAACTCTTTAGTAACATAAAGTATATCAAAACGTCCGCAGTATCTATACACAGTATTTAAATGTCCATAGTATCATTCTATCCATGCTCATGCTTTTCACTACAGTATTAAGTATTTTCAGTCTCCCCCAGCCCCATCAAATTCTTAAAATGTCTGGAAGCAGGAATAAATAAATGTAAGGTACTCAAGTAAAAATTTCTAATTTATTAATCATGAGATTTTTCACTCAGATAGTGATAATTTCAATGGCTCTATTATTTCATTGTATCTTCATTGCAATTTAAAGCCCTGATTTAATAAAACTTACTGGAAGTCACAGCCCTTTCGTCTCCCATCCAGAAATTGACAGCATCAGGTTTCTTGTTGAAGGCCTCACTGGCAAAAGACACTTCTAGTTCAACATCCGACAGGAGCTCCTTGAAATCTTCTGTTAAATTAGAGTTCTGCCTCTGGATGTATGTTATATAGTTTTCTCTGAAATTATTAAACATGAAATTGCTTATAAATTGTGATAATTACTTACCATAAAAACCTTTTTTCATATTGGATGTAGATGTAGAAGTTCTTATAGGTTAGAAATTTCAACCATATGTTGTTCTCCTTTGCATTACAGCATGCATAAAATAAGGAGTGGTCAATTTTAAAAACTAGCAACCATAATATACCTACATACAGGTATCCTAAAGTATGTTTGAATTAAGTTTTATTATGTTTTGATACAACTTTGTATAAGATCATCTAATGCATACTATTTCTATAATTTAAAGAATATGTAGTTGCAATAAAGTAAAACTAAAACAATAATAATAATATTCATCTTACGTTTTAGCATCAAGGCTATCTAAGAATTCAGACATGAGCATGTCTACCTCGTAGGGAGTCACAAAGTACTCCTCGCCGCTGTCATTACTGATGATCCCATCTGCTAAACCATTTGGTGTAATGGCCACTCTCACTGTTTTCTTTCCTATTTTTTCCCTGAAATTATAACAATTCCATATGATTATTTCTGATTAGTTAGTTAGGTTTTTAAACATTGGTAACTACTTATTTTATTAAAGGAAATATTTAATTACATAAAAGGGGCATCAATCTGCAAAATTACAAAAAAATACAGCCAAGACTCAATCTAATAGCGAGAAATCTCTTCATAACACAAGCTTTGCTGTTGTGAGTCATTCTGTGGTAGTTTCAGCTATACGCGCATGTAGCATTTTTTATTTAAAGCATTGATGAAAGAAATCCGAACGATTTATACAAATAGTTAAAAGCCCAAGCAGGATCGTGATGTATTTAATGGTTCGTGTAAATTAAGTTTACCGAAAGTATCGCGCATTCCATTTCATAGTAGCCGGCCAGC
This sequence comes from Euzophera pinguis, assembly GCA_947363495.1. Taxonomy (NCBI): domain Eukaryota; kingdom Metazoa; phylum Arthropoda; class Insecta; order Lepidoptera; family Pyralidae; genus Euzophera; species Euzophera pinguis. The sequence goes on from OX376176.1 coordinate 5,835,712, forward strand.
TTGCACACCCCCCTCGAAGTACCACAGGCACATTCTTAGCTACATATTCTCTATGGAAAACTAGCGGCTCCAGAAAATACACCTCGGTTACATCTCCCCCAAGATATAACGCTAAAAATATAAATAATTTAATAAATAGTTTTCTGTTATTTTAAGCAATGTTATCAATAATAATGTATTGAATCTTTACCGGTTGACTCCTCGTTCAATAGTTTTAAAGCTTCTGTGATTCGATCCATTTAATAAACTATCAATTAATTGTGACAAATTAAATATTTAGAGTTCTAAATATCACAACCCAAGTTCAACCATCACAACATTATCATAACCTCAAATGTCAATACCAAAAATAAAACGATAGAAATGCCAATGTCAACTTCAATCAAAGCTCTTACTGACATTGACATGGCATGCCGTTTTGTGATTCGATTGTATGGCCATGGATACCAGCCTATTTCGTATTTTCGGTTCATTTTATAGGAGGTTACCATGATCTCACAATTCTATACACTTCGTCACACATGGAACTAAAGGTAAAGATGGAAGCCGAGCAGGCATACAACAGGCTGGTTCAAGAAAATTTGACCTAGAGTAACCCCTGTTTTCCCAAATCACTTTACACGCTACCCGATTTTGTATAAAATGCGTCTGGGTAGCGTATCTCAAATTGCATTGGAATAGCACCGTGTGCACGATTTTGACACATAATACATATTCTGAACAAATTGTTTCCTTGATTATATTTTTTCCTCATGTTCCCAATTATATTAAGCAAACTGACATTTTTATTTTACTGTCTTTCTGACTACACTCACAGACATATAACCTTCAACTGCTTCGGGCCCCCGCTACCGCTACGCTACTGTGCTTACAACGCGCCCGCGCGCGCGCGCGTTACAAGCGTTTTAGATAAAGCGTTGTTTACAACTCGAGTGTACGGTTACAATAACACGTAAAATTTATGTTTGTTCACAGATAATCGACCTTATCGACAAAACTGTTTGGATAACGATATCATAAGTGGTTCTTTTGTAGTAACGGGTGGAAGGAAAATATTTCTTTTTTGTCCCCGTAATTTTGTACTATAATGATTTTTTAAATAAAAGTTGTACCATATATATGCCTTATTTTTTTATAATCTAACAGTATCTATCTAGTTCTGTAATTAAAACAAAGAATACTATCCTGCTACAGTAAACTTTTGAATGAAAAATAAATTACAATTTGGAAATTCGCGGGTTTTTGTACGAAAAAATGATATATTTTGCATCAAGACTTTGTTTTACAAATTTCGTTAAAAGCAATGAATACACATATTTTATTGAAGCCTAGCTATCTTAGAATAGATAACAAGCATTAATAAGTTCTCAGAATGTTCAAATTGTGAAAAAACTGACAAACAATGGACCTCCGTCGTTTTTTATGGTCGGCTCGACCGATCTTTACCCAAGGTCAGTATCCCCTAACCTGCTTACGGGCTCGATCGAGCCCAACTTTTTCTGCGCTACTGTGCTTCTGGGCTCGATCAGCCCCAACTGTTTTCGCTTGCATCATTTTTTAGTTACACAACACTGAGTAACTCTATGTGTCTATGGCTTTTTCTCGGCTAACTACGATCCTGCCACTATCGATTAAAAATAATTCCATTGCCATCCAGGGCCGAAAAAATTTTTAAACACGAATTTGAAGTTGAGCTTGACGGGTCTCATTTTTTTCTAGGATCACGGTACGGGAAAATGCCTGGCTAGGGAGGTTATTTTTTAATATAACTAATGAAATTTTTTGAGAAAATGCTTAATTAAGTCTATTTTAATATAAAATACAAACATAATTGATCACTTTATGTTTTCATGTGTTATTTCCACTTTTTATCGAAAAAGTTGGGAACAAAATGGCTGACCACGCAAAAAACATTTTTTCATAAATTATAAAATTCATTATTTTCTGTGCAACTTTTTCTATTTATATTACTAATTTAATAATAAGCAATAAAAAATAACAAGAAACCACGCTAACTCAAGCGATCTTTCATGATTTCAAAAAAAGAACGCGCGAGTGGAGGATCGCGTCCTTGTCTAACGTAGCATCTTAGTATGGGACAGCGGGCGCGCAAAAAATGCGCCACAAACGGATTTTATGGGAGCAGTCCACATTTATTATACTTTTGGTTTGTATTTTTTTTCGACAGTACGTTCCTTTCCAAGCAATACTGAATTTTTTTTTTTTGGTTTCGTGTAGTAGTTTTTATACTGACCTTGGGTAAAGATCGGTCGAGCCGACCATAAAAAACGACGGAGGTTCATTGTTTGTCAGTTTTTTCACAATTTGAACATTCTGAGAACTTATTAATGCTTGTTATCTATTCTAAGATAGCTAGGCTTCAATAAAATATGTGTATTCATTGCTTTTAACGAAATTTGTAAAACAAAGTCTTGATGCAAAATATATCATTTTTTCGTACAAAAACCCGCGAATTTCGAAATTGTAATTTATTTTTCATTCAAAAGTTTACTGTAGCAGGATAGTATTCTTTGTTTTAATTACAGAACTAGATAGATACTGTTAGATTATAAAAAAATAAGGCATATATATGGTACAACTTTTATTTAAAAAATCATTATAGTACAAAATTACGGGGACAAAAAAGAAATATTTTCCTTCCACCCGTTACTACAAAAGAACCACATATGATATCGTTATCCAAACAGTTTTGTCGATAAGGTCGATTATCTGTGAACAAAATAAATTTTACGTGTTATTGTAACCCTACACTCGAGTTGTAAACAACGCTTTATCTAAAACACTTGTAACGCGCGCGCGCGCGGGAGCGTTTCGAAGCACAGTAGCGTAGCGGTAGCGGGGGGCCCAAACCATGCGAAGGGGTATAAAAACTACTACACGAATCCAAAAAAAAAAAGTTCAGTATTGCTTGGAAAGGAACGTACTGTCGAAAAAAAATACAAACCAAATTTAAAATAAATGTGGACTGCTCCCATAAAATCCGTTTGTGGCGCATTTTTTGCGCGCCCGCTGTCCCATACTAAGATGCTACGTTAGACAAGGACGCGATCCTCCACTCGCGCGTTCTTTTTTTGAAATCATGAAAGATCGCTTGAGTTAGCGTGGTTTCTTGTTATTTTTTATTGCTTATTATTAAATTAGTAATATAAATAGAAAAAGTTGCACAGAAAATAATGAATTTTATAATTTATGAAAAAATGTTTTTTGCGTGGTCAGCCATTTTGTTCCCAACTTTTTCGATAAAAAGTGGAAATATCACATGAAAACATAAAGTGATCAATTATGTTTGTATTTTATATTAAAATAGACTTATTTAAGCATTTTCTCAAAAAATTTCATTAGTTATAATAAAGAATAACCTCCCTAGCCAGGCATTTTCCCGTACCGTGATCCTAGAAAAAAATGAGACCCGTCAAGCTCAACTTCAAATTCGTATTTAAAAATTTTTTCGGCCCTGGATGGCAATGGAATTATTTTTAATCGATAGTGGCAGGATCGTAGTTAGCCGAGAAAAAGCCATAGACACATAGAGTTACTCAGTGTTGTGTAACTAAAAAAAGATGCAAGCGAAAACAGTTGGGGCTGATCGAGCCCAGAAGCACAGTAGCGCAGCACGTTTTGGGCTCGATCGAGCCCGTAAGCAGGCTAGGGGATAAGACGTACACAGACGGAACATAAGTTAATAGTTATACATAAGTAGCAAGTAATTGTTGTTATCCTTTTCTCACGTATTCGGATCTATATGGCGATATCTCTTTTTTACACCTGTAGCAACATTCACTCACACATAGATATTAAGCTACGCGTGGCAATTTTTGGCCGTGACGCCATTTTGTAATCTACGTTGTTGGATCGGTGAACACTAAAAATAATTGAGTAGAATACCGTATAAATGATCTCAGATCCACACAACATTTATACATTCCTTGAAATCATGGGTAGCATTATCGTAAACATCTTACCCTAGACTAGATACAGCCCAGGCTGCATAGTTTTGCATGTGTGTGTTTGTGCTACGCTAAGTAATAGCGTACCTTCCGTCTGTTTACGTCTTATATGTCTGTGGGGTTACTTCAGGTCAAATTTTCTGCCATCAGCCTATTGTATGCCCATTTGGCTTTTACCTTTAGTTCCATGCTAATAAGTTTATTCAATGCGGCTTTAGATGGAACGTCACTGGAAATCATTCTAATAATATATTTTATTATTATTTTGGACTCACGTACTCATGGACAATAATAATAAAAAAAGTTTTTGCGGCTAGGTACTGTAATACCCAGGCAATACTGTGCGGTATGAAGTAAGATCGTCAACTTTTAGTTATGAAGTTTTCGTCAACTTTTAGTTTTTATTTTTGGGACTTCGATTATTAGAGTAATAAAGATATATAGTATTGTACCAAAGTACTTTTAATTTATACAATTTAGTAATACCAAATAAACATATAAACATAAATATTAGATGTATGCATTATTAGATTAGGACACAAACAATTTATTAGGATTAAATATTATTAATAATGACAAAGATTACGATAAATATTTCATGGGCATAGGTTTCTTCAGAATCCCTTTTATGGTATGTTGGTTTGAGTCTATCGTGGGCTGCTTCACGGGTGGTGGAGGCTCCATTGGAGGCGCAGCCTCGTTTGTCGTTGGGGCCGGTCTTGTTCGCCAAAAAGCACGCGGCATAAATGTGTACGTAGAGTCAATAGCAGTAACTGAAATTCACAAGATGTTAGGAGATTACTTTAAAACTCCGTTTTTACTGTGTGCCTATTTGCATGATTGCTTGGTGATTACAGGGTATTTTGACTAGACTAAATTATGAAAAAAGATGACCAATGCTTTTCAAAACCATAGAACCTATTATTATTATGAGTATATCAGATTTTAGTCACAGAGTTGTTTTACTCACTTCTTGGTTTTTGATTAGAAAATTCAGCTATAGACAGAGCACTCTGTGCCCTCGGGCCTGGCAACATGTTCAGATCAAAGAACTCTTCGACTCCTCTGTGATTCATATCGTGCTTATTCTTATCATTGAGCTGGCGAAGTCTGATCTTCCTGTCGAAACTCTCTAAAAAAGTCTTCGAAGTGTCGTGGATCACTACAGAATCCAATACTCCTGCAGAAATTAGAATTATGGTGAAGTAATTTGCCAAAAACCATAACAGCTACTATTATTAGCTACAGCCACACTAATAAAGAAGGTAAACCTTGTTACGAACGAATGTGAAGTCATCACTTTTGGCAGAATCAAGTGAAGCGATACGGTGAAATATACAAGATTTTAGGCGACATCTCATTTAGGTAGGTACTCACTACTTCGACCATGACATTGGGGGTTTTCAAAGAATAACTTGAAGGGCACAAAGATTTTTTTTAAACTTACTCAGTTGAGCACATCTTGCAATGATAGTTTCCTTATAACGATGCTTCTTCGTCATTGGATTTCCAGTAAAGTTGACATCGACGAGACTGACCAAAGTACACAAGTCATCGGCTATGCTCTGAAGTAAGAGAGGAGAAAACATGTTAGCAAAAATTCTTTAGCGATTACTAAGTGCATGTAAAATACAGGTGTGATGGATATATAATCTTACAAAATAAAGGATAATACAGAATTAAGTTCGTGCACTAGCTACATACTTTATTAACAATTTGTGTCGTCAATGCGTATAATGAACGATCAGACCAATGCGCTAAAACTTTCGCCAATATTATGGTATAAAGTTTTCATTGAGTTATTGAGTTAAAGAGATTATTAATTACTCCTGAGATGTACCTGTTTGAAACTAGAATTGTTGTGTTAGTATTAGTACATACATGATAATCTTCCAATCTGTTCTTTTTGGCGATGAGAACTTCCAATCTTCGAAGTGGCTTCACCCAGATCATGTCTGTTAGTTTGTTCTCAGAAACATTCAGAATTCGCAGCGAAGACTGAAAATAAATTGACTTTATTACGGGCTTAGGTGCTCAATCACTGCATTTTCCCATTTACATTCCAGTCAAAGCTGCAACTGGTGTTATATAGGTTAGTAATATTGTAATATCAAAGTGCTCACCCCTATGCTTAACATACTCCTCGGGTCAAAACAAAGACCGTCTGGGCCATCAATATTTTGTTTTTCAATATGTAACTCCTCCAAATATCTCAAGTTTTCCAAATTCTCCACAACGCTGATCTTATTATTGCTCAAATATAGCTTCTTCAATTTATGCATTTTATCTATTCCTTCAATTTTTTCTATCTTATTCCATTGCAGATGCAAATGGGTAACATTGTAAAATAAATCAAAATTCTCTAGCTTTGTTATGTGGTTATTATGGTAATATGCGTAGACGATGTGCGTGGCATTTTTCGGCTTAGGCTGAAAAAGTCTTTCTAGTCAGAGAGATGAAAACATTTTTTTCTCTTCTGTTTAATGAAAAATCTTTCAATACAAATAAGAATATCAACCTAAGTAATAATACTAGTAATTCTGTGAACAGTAGACATCGCTAACAGTGCCACTATAATGACATTGTAATAAGTAACGTAGACGCTTCCGATTGCGTCAACAAATTCGTATATAAAGTAAACCGGTCATGTGCGTGTCGGATTAGCGCACGTACCCGTTGTTCCGGTTTACCCTTTGGATACCTACGGAACCAAAGACCCGGGGTCAAACATAGGCTACTTTTTGACGCAGGCGGAGCTGCGGGAAAAAGCTAGTTTTAAATAAATCAAGGAATACATGAGTCAAGTTTCGTAAAAATCTTCAGAAATGTGGACTCTAACCCGGAACATACATTTTCCGATCCAAAAGCAAAATTGTCGAAATGGAGACGCCTTAGTGTAATTACTACAACCAAGAACGCTGAAGACCGGGCGAAGTGCAGGATGAAGTCCCTGGACTGCGAAGCAGCAGTTGAGGAAGCATCCTAGGAAAGCGCTAAGATAAGCGAGCGAGCAAAAGATTATCACAGTATAATAAAGTACCAACTCATCTTGTTCCCGTATATCGGGCAGGCACTTCGGAGCCACATAATTATTAATACTTAGTACTAACCGGAGTCTCACCCTGCCTCACCAGTGAGGAAAATAATTAAAGCTTGTACGAAAATGAACGAAAAATAACTAGTTTGATGAACTACCTATTATAATAATCATACATGATTTTTTCTGCTACATATTCAAAATAGGTACTTACTATTGCTGTGAGACATTTTTCATGCATAAATAGATGTGTGGGTTTCTTGAAAGTTTCTTTGTTTTTCTTTCGTGCAATCTTTTTCGCTTCTTTTCTCAAACTGTTGCTATCGTTATCTTCTAAATCAATGGATTCCAAAATATTCGACATTTTGTATATTTTTAAACGTTTTTAAAATCTTATAAAAATTTAATTCCGTAGGTATGCAGCCCTATTTGTATTGATCAAACTCATTCACAAAACTCATTTTGATGGTAGTCAGGTGTTTGAAAGCAGTGCTATGATTTGTATGACATGACAACTGCTGTTACCTTAGCAACCGTTAACCATAAGGAGAGACTAGAAGTGATCTCTTTTTCTTCAGTAAAGTCTGGGAATGAACAAGAGTTCATTTTTATGTCTCCTCTATGGGTCAAAAATAGTACATTAGGTACCTACTTAATAATTACTTTCAATATAGTATTGAAGAATGCTATGTTTACTAGACTAAACGTTTTATTTAGTCTAACGTGGCGTAGATACCACGAGTTTAAGCGTGTCCATGCAATGTTACCTATCGTAAACACGAATTCGTAATATTTCATTTGTCCGAAAATTCAATTGTCATATTGGCGAAATGCCAATTTTTGATTGTTATTTTTTGATTATTATTTCTTGTGTCGAATCGTAACTTACTTTTAATCCACGGAAAGAAAGAAAGTAAAGAAAATTAAGTACATATGTATGCTATTGTACGCGTAGGTAGCGTAAAATAGCAAATGTAGCTCATACTGCTCAATCTCAGACAACTACACAATTTTTTTGTAACTGGTTGAACTGATTCAGGACCAAAACAAAAAATAATAACAAATTGAGACTTTAGGCGGGAAGCTGAGAAGTGCAGTATCGGCGCTTTTAATTTCCAAAATTTGTATTTTTGAGTGGTTGTGTATATTATTGGTGGATTATTATTCGCAGTGTTTGAGAACAAGCGTGAGTGTAGGGAAATGAACGTGATTTTCGTGCTTGTTGTTATAAGACGTGACTAAACAACTTTGTTTTATTACTCAGTAAATACAAAAGTAAAAGCCATATTGAAAAAAATAACAAACATTTTGACAGTGACATTTGTTGATGCGAATGCGAATGTCAAATTTTCAATTTTGTTTCGTTTGTTTGTCTTTGTTAAGTGAACGAACGTGTATTATTTGTTTGTGCTATATGATTACGTGAGTTATTCATTATGAGTTTTGGTGAAATAAATGAAAACTAAAAAATAACTCTTTTGCGCGTATTGGATTATATCTAATTTTGGAAATATTACGTCTCTTGGATGATAATAAATAACCTCAAACTTCCGCAATATTTCAGAAAATGGGCGAACGATACAACATCCACAGTCAACTAGAGCATCTTCAGAGCAAATACATCGGTACTGGTCACGCCGATACCACAAAGTATGAGTGGATGACTAACCAGCATCGTGATTCCTGCTGTAGCTACATGGGCCACCCTGATTTACTTAGCTACTTTGCTATAGTTGAAAACGAGTCAAAAGCCCGTGTTAAGTTTAATTTAATGGAAAGGATGCTACAACCATGTGGACCTCCTCCAGAGAAGCCAGAAGATTAAAGCTTTCAGCAACTTATTGTAAGGGCATTTAAAATAAAAAGTAATTTCTATAACTGTGTTTTAGAGCATTTTGTTCACAAAATCATCTAAATAACACTAGGATACTTCGCATATAACAGAGTGTAAGTTTACTACTCAACGTATGTGTGAGGAGAGAAGATAAATCCAGGAATAGTACAATATTTATTATTTTTACTTTACAAATTTAGACTCGAAGGATACACTAATCATAATCATTTATTCTTTTGTAAACATGTTGAATTCAAGATGGCACATTGAAAATATTAAGCACATACATGTTTAGCCTACCAGGCATACAAAAGTGAAGTCAGTGGTGTCACACATCATCCAACAAAATCATGCAAAACAATATAAAACCAGAAAATAAATGCGAGTTAATCTTACAAAAATTAGATCAGCTGCCCTTTAAAGTCACAATCAACATTTTGTCAGAAAAGAATTCATGCAAGTGATAATATCACTTTAATCAGATAGTTAAGTGATAATCACTTTAATAAGAAATATAGATAGGGGTCCTGAGATCGAAGTAGGCACGAGATACAGTCAGGTAGCCGCTATGAAATAGCCAGCTACTTTACTTGGAGATGACAAGATGATCCCGGAGAGGTCCTTTGGTGGACGCGCAATAAGCAAGGCTTATATATGGCCCTCAGGTGATGCGGTGAGGGGAAGTGTGGCCTTTGACGAAGACACGACGTCACACACCCCCCCGTTAGACCAGAATTTTCCTTAACCGCGAAATTCGCCTTCAGTAGATAGAGCTGGAGCAGACAGCTGGACGGCACTGGTAGGCAGCTGGTAGACGGTTGGCCAGCCATAAATCAGGTAAACAGGATACTTAGCATAAATCACGTAAAAATAAATGTTTGTGCACTGTACATTACTAATGCTTTGTGCAGTTATTAAGGTTGCTACTCTTCATATTAGTTACTGCAAAAAAAATATTGTCTGATCTAACATCATTATAAATGGTGAAAAATGCTTGACAAGCATGAAATATCTATGTCAAGCTTATTAGAATGTACCATTTATTATTTTGGTTAAAAATCTTACTTAGGTGGGTCATAATGTTAAGAATTAACATTTCCAAATGAGTGTGCTTTACCCGTTACTGAGTAATATGAGTACAACACATAATTAGAGCACTATATGCTGTGTATGTGCCATAAATAAAAAAATAGTGCTTATTATAGTTTTGGAAAGTTATAGAAAAAAACGATTCCTGCTATGGTAATGTTGCTCCAGCAAGAAAATTCTAAATGATTAATCGGAGAAAGAAATATTGTGCATCAGCAGGTAGCTTATCCTTGTGGAAAAATGTGAGCCGAAAATATTTTTAGTGCGTCTTCAGGTTTTGAAGATATCACATTTCCTGTAATGTAATGTAGTATGATTCGTAGTCATGTAATGTAATGTATATGTTACAGTAAGAGTGATTAATTGAAAATTATTAATCATTATTAATAATTACCGAAATTCGAGGTAAAAGTGATAAATTAATCACATTTGTCGGTGTTTATTAATAATATAACCTTAGTACCGATAAATGTAATAACCCTAACAATGTACCTTTAATGCTACGTCTAACGTACTAATATAACGCTTTAGAGTTCCTATAATATAAAACTTGAACTCTGTATCAAATCGCAGAGAGGTTTGTTGAGCGAAATTTTCTCGCTCTACAAACACCTTGGAAAAAAAAACCTAACCTAACCTTGCTCGTGTGATCTCAGACAAGTATAATTGTAAGACTGTAAGTAATATTATAAATAAATACCTGCTGGTCAAAAAACTTTGAGTTTTATTTTATAACTTTTACCAATGTGTGTAGTAAATTATTAATAATTACTACTAAAAGTAATTAATTTCGATTGTTTATTCACATTTACCAAAACACGAGGTTATTATTAATAATGTTGTAAAATTATTCATAATTTTCAATTAATTAGATTTACCATAACATATATATTGACAACTTATTAACATATAGATAGATACTGTTCTGATACAGCAAATATAGAGTTAAGGGAACATGCAATTGTGGAAACGCCAGATTTAGTACAATTGATAGCACATGTCAAATTCAGAACATAGGTACTTACATCAAGTGCAGATGAATACCCTTGCATCAATGTCAAGGGGTGGCAAAAAAAAAAAAAAAAACTAAAGTTCATCATCCAGCATTTATTAAAGCTTTCCACTCATCTAGCTTAACATTCAGCATCTGCTCTCTCTCCTTCGCTTCCTCTTCCAGCAGTTTCTGTTGCCCCACATTTTGCACCACATTATGAACTAAAATTTTTTGAATATTCGGCACAATTTTTTCACATTCCCCTTCTAATAAATCTATCACTTTTGTAACACATTCAACATCCATAGACCCGATCTGTGTAAAATCCGACACTTGTTTTAAGCCAGAAAGCATAGACAATGTCACAATTCCGTGATTTATGTCCGTCTCTGTGCTGGTAATAGCTAAGTTTTCTTCTGCCTCTGTTGGGTCTACAAATACTTTGTCGTCAATTATGGCGACTGAGCAAGCTGTGATTATATCGTACATTGGGACGACTGCATCAGCTAGTGCCAAGCCCGCTGCGTTGATAGCTGCTGCTAGGCATGACCCATCATGCTCAAGGATGTATACGAAAACATCAATCTGGAAATAAATGTTTTGGGTTACTCAATATAATTACTACATTAATTTTAAAAAAAAATTTTTAACCTTAGGTACAGTAGTGAATGAAAGGAAAGTATGACGTGATTAATGTATAATAAAATGTTAGTAAAACACTTGTCAATGAGTTTAGTTAAAAGTTTTTTTTTTTTTTTATAATCTCTTTATTTTTTTTAAGGCTTTTGTTAGTTAAAAGTTAATTGACAGAGTTATTAAATAGACATGTGTAAATTTCATAATACCCTATGATTTAATTAATTTACCTGATAATTAGGAAATAGGTGTCTGCAGACAGTAGGTTCCAGTGCCTGTCTCAATGCCACTGACAGGGCTCTTTCTTCTGGATCAGGGGCATGCGGTCGCCGTTTACGAGGACATGAAAATGGTGCGAATTTGACCTCACAAAATATTTGACCGAGCTGGCTGAAAATGCATATTTTTATAGTTAATTCATCAGGTTGAGGATCATGTGTGTGCAAATATTGTCATGTAATCTTTCAATGTGTTTACACTCACATTGTTACTGATATTTTTTAAATTTAATTTATGCTAAAACTAAAATTCCAAAAGACTACAGCAATAGGCTGAGTGTAAACGAGCGGTAAAAGAATAAACAATCCCTTTCCTTGTATATTATTGTACCATCAAGTAAAATATTTAATCATTTTCCCTCCGTGATATAATATTTCATGTAGAAAATAGTAGTTAGTTGTGGCCTGACTAACAACCCTTTTTGAAACCTCATTTGTTGTAGAATCTGCCACCAGTTGAACAGAAGCAATCCAAATATTAAGGCTGGTATGGGGTTCATCTATAGTTATCCATGTAACTTATTAATATTCTCTTTCAACTTTTGATAATGGTTTGTCTACCTTTCCATATTAAAAGGGTTACTGGGGTCAGACAGCAATATCTCGATTAAGTGACCAGTACTGCCAATCTAGGACCAGGATTAAAAGCATAAGTATAGTAAGTATAGGTGGAGAACCCAACTAGAAAACATGATTATCAATTATAGTTTCCGGCAGCAAATGTGTTTAACAAATATGGAGACAATAAACAAATTGAAGTTAGACTTTTACCTGAATTCATTCTGATGTGGAATTTCTCTAGGATCAAATACTGAACATATTACTTTAGTTCTCTTCATTTCCAAGTATGAGGAGCCTTTTGCTTGTGACACCATATCCGTCCTAGCAACTGAAATAATTTGATATGGTCAATAAACTTGCATACTGTAAATTTTACAGCTTACATTGCTCTTTAATCAATAATCATTTATTCTTTAGTTATTAACCACTATAAAGTCAACAGTTTATTTTGTACAGGGGTTACAGTAGGATTTATAACTCTGTTGGTGCAATAAAGATTAAGTAGTTGTTTTGTATTGTACAGTAAGATAGTAACTGTACAAAAGGTTTCGCATCAAATAGACACACACAAAACATACACATGCTCCGGGCTTCGTCCAGTGCGCGCCCATCTTTGCGAGCTCCTTTGTCATCAAGCAACTCTGTGAAAAGTTCGTCGTAAGTCTTCAGATACTCTTTTGTAAAACGCTTGTATGATACACTGTCTTCCGGTCCATTAAATCTTCTGTAATCTTGCGGCATTTCAAAAATGAAATCTTTTGTATATTTTAGTATGAGGTTTTTTTAACCAATCTTATTTTGTTGTTATATATTTAAATATTTAGGTTAGTTTTTAGAGGCTAGGCTATAGAGGTTATTGTGATCAAAGAACAATATTACTCCTAGATTGTGATAATGACACTATAGCGCCAGAGTCAATGGCAGTGGCGTTGGCTTTATTTTATAATATGGCTTTTACTCAACGAATTTAGCCACCGGCAAGTAAAAAAGCTAAGTGGTTTAGTCAAGTTTAGACTGGATTTTTTAGATTACAGATGTAAGCATTAATAAATATATTAAATTATTTGTATTACAATAGATGAGGAGTAATGTTAAATAGGAATATTATTCAATTATTAGTGTAAGCGTGATTAAATTTCATTAAATTATTTGTATAACACTACATGAGGAATAAAGTATTAATAGAAATATTATTTAATTATAAGTATTGTTATTGACTTGAAGTCGGTTACAAGTTTGAAATTGGAGTTTCGTTTGCAGAAATATTAGTGGGGAATTTTGGTAGGAGATGTCAGAGGGGATTGAGGCAGGTAACCGACTCCGGGCAAAAACGAACATTCATTCCAGTTGGTGCTCTCGAAGTACTAGGTTGTGTGGACGTTTGTGAAATATCTGTAATAGTGTTAAGTAAAAAGTGTCAGTGCAGAATATTATATGGAACTTTAGTACAGAAATAAAGTGTTTTACTGTTATCCGAATTGGCTGTCCTGAATTGAGTTAATACAGAGCAACGAATATTTATGTCGCTCGAGCGCGCGAGCGCCATATTCGTTGCTCTGTGGTTTAGATGGATCCAGACGCGGGCAATCTAGTAGCGAAATTGTCTTTGTTGACGCCACAGACATATAAGACGTAAACAGACGGAAGGTATGCTATTAATTAGCATAACAAAAACACACACATGCAAAACCTATGCAACTGGGCTGTGTCTAGGCTAGGGTAAGTTTTTACGATCATGCTCTGCTTTCAAGAAATGTATGAATGTTGTATGGTGTGCATGACATGGTATTCTACTGTATTATTTTTAGTATTCACCGATCCAACAAAGCAGCTTATGCACGTTACAAAATGGCATCATGGCAAAAAATTGCCAAGCTTTGTATAATGTCTATGAGTGAGTGAATGTTGCTACAGGTGTAAAAAAGAGATGTCGCCATATAGATCCAATTAAGTGTAAAAAGGATACACAAAATTGTTTGTGTATTGGGTAAACTTCATGGATGTAAAGTTAAAATGTATACAATAGGCTGTCGGCAGAATATTTGACCTGAATGCATTTCGTTACCGGCCTCTCTCTTCCTAACTCGTGATGTGTTAGGGCCTAACGAATTCCCAGTAAAAAAATAGATTTTATTTGCATTTTATACATTTAATAATAGGCTACTTGACTGTATTCATACTTGGTTAATATTGTTATAATGATTTATGTTTTCGCGATTGTTATTCATTAAAGCTCTATGAATTTAACTTTGATTATTTTAAAAAAGGGTGTAACGAAAACATTACCTAAGTCTAATATTGAATTAACAATATAAATCAATAATGAAATTCATAGATCATTCGGATCATTTTCATATGCAATCACAATTGGGTATTCTACTAATTTTTATTTTTTCTTTCATATCAATATTTTTATTTCCAGAAACAGAATTATGAAAGAATTTTTGTAATCCGTTCAAAAATAAATAAGTTAAAAGCCTTTGAAATTCGGTGGAAGGGGAAACTATCAAAAAACAAGAAGGGGATGCACTGTGTGTGATGTGACGTCACTGCCTCGGTTTCGTGCGTACAAGAGAGATAGCAAGACGTCCCCACTACGTTCCCACTTTTCCTTTAGAGAAAACTTTAAAATCGAATTACTGCCTTAATTAACAAACAATTTTGTTGTTGTTTTCAGAATCGGTTACTTTTTAGTGTATATTTTGTTTAGTATAACAATATTAACCAAGTATGAATACAGTCAAGTAGCCTATTGAAGAACCCGGGTCATATTTATGATAAAATGCAATAGCTTTATGCTTTAATCTCATTCCAAATACTAAATAAAATGCATATAGGTTTAAAATGTAGACTACCATATTTTCGCATCGCATTGAAAATATTGACAACCATTTTTATCTGTATGTGTAGTTTGATTAGAATCGGAACTAAATCTTTTGTTCAGAACAAGCATATGACGTCATTATACAAATATTAATTGGCTAGTAAACTTTTTCATGAAAATGTCTAATTCGTAAACCATTTCGAGGAATAGGCTTAGGGAACAGATTACATTAATCAGATCTTTAGATAAGCAAGTATTTTTTAAGAAAATCGCAGAAAACCCAATGACTTTCATTTTTTAGCAAGGTTGACGTATGACGTAGCCGGATAACTTCCGGCTATTCACATTTAATTTTTTAGGTTGGCAGCACAGCGTAGTGAATAAATATTTTTTGTTTGGTAGCGCTAACTAAGCGCTTCACGTACTTGTCACCCATGTCAAATGTCATCTCTGTTCATGTAAACATAACCTAATTACATTTATTCATACAATATAATGAAGAAGCGGTGTCCAATTATTGAAAAATCAGATGTAAACGGATGAAGAGACTGCAGTAAAGTCCAATAAACAGGCCAATATGCAATAGATACGAGAAATGGGGTACCTAAATATTTGGCGATTGTAAACAAACAAGAAACCAACTCGCGGCTCGCGGTCCATCTTGACTTTGACATTTGACATTGACATATATATTTTTTAATACCTTAGTAATTTTTGCTTTCTTGCAGTTCGAAATGGCCATTATAGCTGCGTGACGTCATCACTATAAAATCTTTAAAATTAAATAACAAAATAAATATAATTTTAAGAATTTTTTCGTTTAAATTGTATCTCCGAAATAGTCTATTCTATCAATAAAATATATAATATACACAATTTATTTTTTAGTTGACTAGCCAATTATTATTTATACCGTTATATCGAGTAACTGTCACCAAAACATTAAAAGGACGAGCTGTGCGCACACCATCCATATCAATAATAATAGGAGACAAAACAGATGTTACATTTGAAAGAAAGTCCTAGCAACTGAATGATTATATGCACCCTAGTTCATTTCAATATATAATGACTATAATCGACAAAATACTTTCAAATCACTTTTAAATATAACCCCTTTTGGTAATTCGGTCGGGAGGTTCAAAAACAATTGATGACTATAAAAGTTCGAGGTTAAATCAATAAATTAGAGTATTATGAGGAAGGGTTCGGAATGAAACCGTAGTTACGTACACTGTTTATTAACAACAACTAATACGGTACATTCGTGAGTAAATTACTCCGGTTTTACAATAGTGAGTGTCAATGCGCGGCATACAAAAGGGGCGCGCGATAGGGAGACACGCGTAGATTAGTGCTTTCGCGTCGGTATCGGACGGCGGACTACTGCCGTCTGCCGTACCCATGGAGTAATATAAAGAGGAGATGCCTTAATAAGCGTTTTGTAAGAAAGCGTTTGTGAGGCTACACGGGGCGGAAGGCAGACGTGCGGGGTGCTTGGTTTCGGCCGTGGCTCCAATCATAGAGCACGAGCAACGACAAGCTCCGCCCACTGCAGTGTCGGCGAGGCGCCAATGAGTACGTCACTGCGCCATTTCAAACGGCATCTCCCCTTTATAATTGGCTAGTAAACTTTTTCATGAAAATGTCTAATTCGTAAACCATTTAGAG
This sequence comes from Euzophera pinguis, assembly GCA_947363495.1. Taxonomy (NCBI): domain Eukaryota; kingdom Metazoa; phylum Arthropoda; class Insecta; order Lepidoptera; family Pyralidae; genus Euzophera; species Euzophera pinguis. The sequence continues at coordinate 5,852,604 of OX376176.1, forward strand.
GAATAGGCTTAGGGAACAGATTACATTAATCAGATCTTTAGATAAGCAAGTATTTTTTAAGAAAATCGCAGAAAACCCAATGACTTTCATTTTTTAGCAAGGTTGACGTATGACGTAGCCGGATAACTTCCAGCTATTCACATTTAATTTTTTAGGTTGGCAGCACAGCGTAGTGAATAAATATTTTTTGTTTGGTAGCGCTAACTAAGCGCTTCACGTACTTGTCACCCATGTCAAATGTCATCTCTGTTCAAGTAAACATAACCTAATTACATTCATTCATACATTATAATGAAGAAGCAGTGTCCAATTATTGAAAAATCAGATGTAAACGGATGAAGAGACTGCAGTAAAGTCCAATAAACAGGCCAATATGCAATAGATACGGGAAATGGGGTACCTAAATATTTGGCGATTGTAAACAAACAAGAAACCAACTCGCGGCTCGCGGTCCATCTTGACTTTGACATTTGACACTGACATATATATTTTTTAATACGTTAGTAATTTTTGCTTTCTTGCAGTTCGAAATGACCATTATAGCTGCGTGACGTCATCACTATAAAATCTTTAAAATTAAATAACAAAATAAATATAATTTTAAGAATTTTTTCGTTTAAATTGTATCTCCGAAATAGTCTATTCTATCAATAAAATATATAATATACACAATTTATTTTTTAGTTGACTAGCCAATTACTCCATGGCCGTACCACTCGCATGTTGGCGCGCTTGCGGCAGCCACCTAGCGGCGGGTATTGGCACTACTCTGGCGTGTATCGATAACGCGCGGGCAAGCATCCGCGAGATCCTCTTACAGGGCGATGGGTTACTATAGTATAAAAAATACTGCAAAATAAATCATTTAACTTCATTTATAAATTTAAGCACTCACTTGTGAAATATTACATATCATCCTGGATGCCACTTACTCTTGCAATCGTCATCAAAACACTACACCACGATTTCTTTAATATTAGTATGATAAATTATGTAAATATTAGCTGTTTCCCGCAGCTCCGCCTGCATCAAAAAGTAGCCTATATTTGACCCCGGGTCTGAAACTATATTCATACCAAATTTCATCAAAATCCGTTCAGCGTTTTGGCCGTGAAAGCGTAACAGACAGACAGACTTTCGCATTTATAATATTAAGTATGGATTGCTCGAACTATTTTAGGTGATACGACAAAATCCGCCATTTTGGGCTTTAATACATTTGACACATGATGACACTTCGAATCTGGGTTTCCATCACAGCACTTGATAACAACCCCAAAAGTGAGTAAAAATGATAAACAATTACGTAGCAATATAATCTTTATTTTGAGGTAGAGTTTTATTAAAAACTGAAAAATAATTTAACTTGTTTTTGATATAGAAATTTATAGCCCAATTATATTAAGCAAACTGACATTTTTATTCTACTGTATTTCTGACTAGGCAAAATTTTTGAAGTGATAGTAATACTTTTGGGAAAACGGGTTACTCTAGGTCAAATTTTCTGGGGGTGTAGGGCAGAGAACCTCCTCGAGTGCCCGGTCCTTTGAAAGCTTTGCATTCTCACTTGATCCCAAGGATCCGGTGAGAGGGCGGGCTGACAAGGGATTCGGGACGGTGCACCCTGGGTGACAGTTAATAACTCCCTGGTAGTCGGGGTCTTGTTGACTGTCGGCCAATTTCTGCCAACAGCCCACTCCACCGCCGTCTATGATGAGACGGCGAATGGATGTGGGTCTGGGGGACGGGCGTGGTCCATTTATGGGCCACTGCCCGATTTGGGGGGGGGGGGGGCCGAAAGGCCATGGCTGGAGGGCGTCGTGGTAGAATGCTAACGCGACCCCATGGCGCCCTCAACAGCGGGTGCGGAAACGCCGGAGGGGTTTTAGTGGGTATTCCGGGCTGACTAGCAGCTCGGCGAGACCCACACTTGTGCGTAAATGCATTTCCCCTCTGTTAACAAAAAAAAAAAAAAAAAAAAAGTCAAATTTTCTGGAACCAGCCTGTTGTATACCTCCCCGCTTCCATCTTTACCTTTAGTTCCATGGTAGTAACCTAGGCTACCAGCTGATTCGAAAAAATAAAATTGTCAATGTCGTGGTAGTCCTCAGTGTCTGTCAAAAACAAGTCAAAAACTTCAAAAGTCAAACGCTTGCAAGGGCGACATTAATAAAATTAATTTGTCGATTTTTGTAAAAATGAAAAAAATGTGGCATTCTGTTTAATCATTGATAGTAGTTTTTTAGATATCAGTTAATGTGGAGTTGAGAATACCTTTTTTTTTTTACCTATTTTTCTTATTGTGATTGGCGTGACATAAAAAACGTAAGTTTGCCTTTCTAACCGGTGACGTTTCAAAGCTTGCATTTTACAAATTTACATTAATTAATTACAGATAAATTAATGGTTACCAGAACGTGTTGTGATAACGCATGTTGTATTAGAATGAGTATGCGCAGTAATCCATACAATACAACTTTATTGCCCACATCTGGGAAATCACAAAATTGAAATTATAACATTGATAAAAATATGGAGCAAAGGCGGACTTATACCAAATATATACAAACAGCAATTCTAAGGCTTTTCTTTCTTCAAACAGCAATTTTAAGGCTTTTCGTCTTTATCAGTTCCTCTAAGTAAAAAGATTAAAGATTTCTGGACTAAATAAAAAAAATCCAGAGTAAGCAGTCTTATGGCTTTTTGAATACCCAAATTTTAGCTCCATCCATCTGTACTTATTTGTTTTGTCTAGGCAGCATATAAAATGTATATGTTTTTAGGAAGTAGAACCTTTTAACACTTTCGCGGACAGTAACGTCTCTCGACATAGGTAACAATTGAGTGCCATTGTTATTTTCTTGACTGTCCGTGAAAGTGTTAATGTAATATCTAAGAGAAAGGACTTCATTCATCCCTCACTACTGACAGCAAAGACTACTCAACTCACACCTGGTCTACTGGATTTATTGTGTAACCCTATTTGAATTATTTAAGGTTTTAGGGTATGCAACCTTTCATTTCACACTATATCATTAAGTATGATGTCTCCACCTTCTTTTATCTGCCTATAGTTTATTTCTTTATGCATTTTGTAAATGTACCCAGTGTCATATGAAGTATCACCTTTCAATGCAATGTCACTTCTTTATATACTAACATAACAAAAATAAATGAAAGTAATTTCTTTGTTGACAATAAATTACATTTATTGTTACTAGAACTGATAAGAAACACATACCAACAAGTAGTTCAGTATGTGTCTATTCATATTGATTAGTTGTTGTGTTTTCAATGGAATTACTTTAATACAGTATAAACCACAGTAAGTATCTGGCCAGTAAATCTATTTGTGTCAGCATCTGTAAAAAACATGGTGCCAACATATTTTTTTAGTTTTGTACAGTCTCATGAGAGTTTAATAAAGCCACAAGCCAAGAAGTGGTTTTGAAAACTCTTATAATCAATGCCCTCATAAATATCTGTAAAAGTTTTATTTTATTGACTAGATAAATTAATTTCAGGGATTTTCTTTCGAATCAGTCAGTCAGATTATAGTGCAGATGTGGTGTGTGCTTCTTAGCAACTAACAGGGCCTGGACGCTGATTCTCCCGCCTTAGAGATTATATTGAAAGTGAGATTTGTCCAAAAAAAAAGTAGTTAGGGTTTTCTGTAGTTAGCCACAATGTTTTCTTGAGAAATCCATACTTCCATACTAATATTATAGGTGCAAAAGTCTGTCTGTCCCTCTGTTACACTTTCACGGCCAAACTACTGAATGGATTTTTGATGAAATTTGGTATGAATATAGTTGAAGACCAGGGGTCAAAATTAGGCTACTTTTTTTATTTATGTATTAAAACTTTATTGTACCACAAGTAAACATACTTATACAATAGGCGGTCTTAATGCTAAAAGCATTTTCTACCAATCAACCATATGGTGAAACAAACAGCTAGTCAAAAATAAAATCATGAGAGTCTAGTCTGCCCCCTAAAATGAATAATGCACGTAAAGATTTAGCAATACAAATGACTGTTTGTCTGCTTGACTTCAAAACTTCTAGGATGAATAAGATCTCCAACCAATTTCGGCCATGGCGACTACTTACTGCTTCTAGCCTGTAATTTGGCTGTTTCATGGAACTTAACTTGGCTTATGATTATATATTTCTTGGATATGATTTTCATTATAGGAATTTAAAAAAAAATGTAGGCTATTAGAAAATGAATTCTATAGATTCTAATTGTAAAACCAGAGATCACTTTCCATTTCAATAGAATTTTTTTTTCTACAGACCAAATAAAGTTTTTAAACAAATGAAAAGTTGCATTGTTGTGGTTTGATGAAAACTAAACTGGTTTCTATCTAGTTGATAGTTATTAGGATTGAACATTGCTTAACCCTTGTGTTTAAAATAGAACTTCTAAATCATGCAGTTGATCAAGCTATAGTATGAAATGAAAAGATTCAAGTTGATTTGATTCTAAGTGCCCTTTAGTAAAAAAAACAGCCTATAATTTATTCTGATGAAATGAATCTGACGAATGTGTTGGAGATCCCCCAGGGGTCCACAAATGTAAGTAAAAGCCCAAGAAGTTTTTACAAATTGTACAAAAAAGCTAGTTAGTCTTCGACATTCAGAGGTGACTTTATGACAAGACAAGAGTTAGACTTTTGTGCAAAAGTCTACTGCTAGGGTTAATCCATGCTAATATTATAAATGCGAAAGTCTGTCTGTCTGTTACGCTTTCACGGCCAAACCGCTGAACGGATTTTGATGAAATTTTGTATGAATATAGTTGAAGATCCGGAGTCAAACAAAGGTTATGTTATGACGCAGGCGGAGCTGCGGGAAAAAGCTAGTAAGTACCCTTAATTGGCGTAACATCCTAGGCGCCGGGTTGGTGGCGCACGAGTGGCGCCCTCAAGGTATCACAAGCGTAAAGACGCTACGGTGACCGCGAGCCCATCTTTCGCGAGTCATTTGCTTGTCTGCCAACATAATCAAGTAAATAAAAAATAACTTTGGTGAGATTTTCATTAATTGTTTTTTCCTTCTAGTTGTCAAGATGTTAAGAAGACGAACAGTATGTTTGGCGCTGGGAGCATTCGCAGCAACATGGGCCTTCTCATCGGCACATCCGCCCATTGCGCTGTCATCAGCCGTGGCTCCAACAGAAGAGGTAATGGTTAACTATTTTTACTACTCTTTAACTTTAAGAAATCAGAAATCAAGAAAATAAAAAAAATGTAATTAGAATTCCAAGCCAGAAAACTGACCATGTGGCTACTATCATCTCTGATAGCAGGGCAAAAACGAATGAGCAAGCGGGATGTCACCCTACTGTTTGTATTGTGCCATCTCGTTGACTAACTTGTTTCTGCTCTTTTTTTAGAGGTGGGTGCCATTTTGAGCATAATGAAAATAATTTGAAAATTAAATAAATTATTTTTTCACGTATTTGAGTGAGTCATGAATCTCAAAATATGAGCTACAGATGGAACTCAAATCTATCCAGTCCTGTCGGGGGCGGCCTAGATATATTGCATGACATATTTTAGCATTCTGTAGACCGGTCGTCTAACCCAACACCATGCCCGAAACGGGTATAAAATGGTCCCCATTTTATGCCCATTTTCGTGATGCGTCCGATAAATATCCGACGTGAAACAAACGTCCCGCCCAATCCGAATTATTCCACATAAATAACCTACATGAAATCACCAGGGTGTTTCAAGTACACTAAATAGTAGACTGTTATCACCTGTCTCTAAATATCCCAGGTGATCCCACTTCATGCTGTTCGCGTTATTTATCAGAAACTAAATAATCAGGCTCATGTCTTAACATCCAATAACCACTTCAATGTATCATAATAACGAGCTGAAAGAAAATCCTCATAACACTTTATGTTCAGATAAAGATTGCAATTAACATTGTTCGATGTAAGATGTATAGATGCCGCTATATATTGCAGTGGTGCGTGAAAGAAATTTTAAAAGGATTTTGTAAAGATATCTAGGTATATAGCCACTAAAATAACTCTAATTTCTGAATAATATAAAATCTTCTAACAAGGTCTGATAAACATACAGTCAGGCATACAAAAAATACAGGTACTTTACCGAGAATAAGTATTACTTGTTCAGATCTTAGAGGAAAACCGCACTTCTATTCATATGAATTTAAATGTGTAGTCATTGTCTAAGTACGCCATACGAGTATATAAGTTGGCGGATAAACAGACGCGGTCACTTATTGTGTATTATCATCCAAGCGTGTTTTTCCAGTTACATCCTCAGACTGGGCTTCAGAGCTCCTGGCTACGCTTTTATCATGGTCCTGGGTTTATTCCACTCGACACATCTGAGTGATATTTCTGTGACTGCTATATGCCGTTTGACCTCTGTAGTAGTCTTCAGCCTGCCTAAAAGGCATTTGTGGGGTACCTATAAAGACTGCTAAGTATCAAATGAGACCGAGACCAACGGCTTTAAGTGCCTTCAGAAGCACGGAGAAGCTCACTATAGCTATACAGGCCACGTTCGCTGTCGTTTGTCAAGCACTATCTTTACGAACACGCATGGCCCGCTAAATCAAGCTCTTCCACATACTATCCATATCCATACTTCCATACTAATATTATAAATGCGAAAGTCTGTCTGTTACGCTTTCACGGCCTAACCGCTGAACGGATTTTGATGAAATTTGGTATGAATATTGTTGAACACCCGAAGTCAAACATAGGCTACTTTTTGAAACAGCTAGTTTGCTATATGTACGGAACCATAATACTATGTATTCATCTCAACAAAGTATAGTTTGCGTGTCGAATTGGTGACGACCGTGCTACAAGTGTCCGGCGCTATTGTTCTGCAACAATTAATCAATTACGAGTATTTTGCTGGTAATAAGTTGTCATTGTCCTTTGGCTGCTATTCAATATTGCAACCTTTGTAATTTTAAAGATGACAGGGAAAATTGTGTCATTTTTTATTTGTATTAGAGGCGTTGAGGGAATTGTGCATTTCGTTTTGTGACAGAAAGAATCTGGATCTGGGTTCAGCCAACTCCTGTATTCATCATCATCATAGCATTTTATGTTACTAAGTTCCAATGCTTTCCATGCTAGCCTTTAAAGGGCCTGGAACTGCAGGAATATCTTAATAATTCTTTCCATTACTGTTTACTGTGGAACGATTTTGGAAATGCTTTTTTGTTGGTCGAATGTGCTAACAGCCTAGAAGAGCTGAATTTACTATTTTACCCCACTTGTTTTTTTTCCCATTTGTCCCATATCTACTAAAAGAAAGTGGTACTATGTAATCGATTATATTTATTGCTTTGATTGGTAAAGGTGCGCCAATCGTACAACTGTAATTTAGCTTTTTCATTGAAAATAATAAATTCTTTGTTCGGGGAGGACAAATTACTTAGATATTTAATCGATTCATCAAGCATGCAACTCAAATGATAAACTCTGTTTTAGCACGCGCGAGATCCTCTAAAAATAAATCCGTTGACCTCAAAATCGAAGCCATGAAGTCCTCTGTGACTGTCTTAGTAATATGCACAGTACTTATAACTAAATTCTTAATTAATTGTAGGTTCTCAATCTGATATCATACTTAATGTTATTATTTTAGAGGTCATTTTTAAAGGTATTGTGACCTGCGATTATCTCTGTCTATAGTTAGCCAGTTAGCAGCAAAGGTAGAATAACCAAAGTCAGTGGCACCAAACCTTATAAGGAATAAGTGTTATACAATTTTAAGGACATTTACTTAGGCTTTGGCTAAATAAATAAAAAAAAACTCTTTAATTTTAACCATGAACTATTATTTGTACACACATCGAATTGTCTTATTAATGTAAAATATATAACATACATCCACAAATATTCCTCGTTTTGAATGCTTGATTCTCCATAACGCCCTTGTTGAAGAGAGTTCTGTAAAATTTAGTGCAGGAATTAACAGGATATATAGGCAGATTCTCGCGCTTTTAGAGATAAGTCGAATTCGAGATGTATTTATTACCGATCCAGAAAGCCTAAAACTTCTGCCAATTGTTTTGACACTCCCATTCGACTTAGGCGCAAGAACGGAGTCCTGGTCTAGAATTAAGAATAACGTATACATGACTAATTTTTAGTTTGAAATTTCTCCTGCTTCTTACTACTGGAGCAGCCCATGACAATAACTAGTAAATAAATTCTCTTGGCTAAATTTTAGTTTGGAATTTCTCCTGCTTCTTACTACTGGAGCAGCCCATGACAATAACTAGTAAATAAATTCTCTTGGCTAAATTTTAGTTTGGAATTTCTCCTGCTTCTTACTACTGGAGCAGCCCATGACTATAACTAGTAAATAAATTCTCTTGGCTAAATTTTAGTTTGGAATTTCTCCTGCTTCTTACTACTGGAGCAGCCCGTGACAATAACTAGTAAATAAATTCTCTTGGCTAAATTTTAGTTTGGAATTTCTCCTGCTTCTTACTACTGGAGCAGCCCATGACAATAACTAGTAAATAAATTCTCTTGGCTAAATTTTAGTTTGGAATTTCTCCTGCTTCTTACTACTGGAGCAGCCCATGACTATAACTAGTAAATAAATTCTCTTGGCTAAATTTTAGTTTGGAATTTCTCCTGCTTCTTACTACTGGAGCAGCCCATGACAATAACTAGTAAATAAATTCTCTTGGCAAAATTTTAGTTTGGAATTTCTCCTGCTTCTTACTACTGGAGCAGCCCATGACAATAACTAGTAAATAAATTCTCTTGGCTAAATTTTAGTTTGGAATTTCTCCTGCTTCTTACTACTGGAGCAGCCCATGACAATAACTAGTAAATAAATTCTCTTGGCTAAATTTTAGTTTGGAATTTCTCCTGCTTCTTACTACTGGAGCAGCCCATGACAATAACTAGTAAATAAATTCTCTTGGCTAAATTTTAGTTTGGAATTTCTCCTGCTTCTTACTACTGGAGCAGCCCGTGACTATAACTAGTAAATAAATTCTCTTGGCTAAATTTTAGTTTGGAATTTCTCCTGCTTCTTACTACTGGAGCAGCCCATGACAATAACTAGTAAATAAATTCTCTTGGCTAAATTTTAGTTTGGAATTTCTCCTGTTTCTTACTACTGGAGCAGCCCATGACAATAACTAGTAAATAAATTCTCTTGGCTAAATTTTAGTTTGGAATTTCTCCTGTTTCTTACTACTGGAGCAGCCCATGACAATAACTAGTAAATAAATTCTCTTGGCTAAATTTTAGTTTGGAATTTCTCCTGCTTCTTACTACTGGGGCAGCCCATGACAATAACTAGTAAATAAATTCTCTTGGCTAAATTTTAGTTTGGAATTTCTCCTGCTTCTTACTACTGGAGCAGCCCATGACAATAACTAGTAAATAAATTCTCTTGGCTAAATTTTAGTTTGGAATTTCTCCTGCTTCTTACTACTGGAGCAGCCCATGACAATAACTAGTAAATAAATTCTCTTGGCTAAATTTTAGTTTGGAATTTCTCCTGCTTCTTACTACTGGAGCAGCCCATGACAATAACTAGTAAATAAATTCTCTTGGCTAAATTTTAGTTTGGAATTTCTCCTGCTTCTTACTACTGGAGCGGCCCATGACAATAACTAGTAAATAAATTCTTGACTAATTTTTAGTTTGGTATTTCTCCTGCTTCTTACTACTGGAGCAGCTCATGACAATAACTAATAAATAAATTCTTGACTAATTTTAAGTTTGGAATTTCTCCTGTTTCTTACTACTGGAGCAGCCCATGACAATAACTAATAAATAAATTCTTGACTAATTTTTAGTTTGGAATTTCTCCTGCTTCTTACTACTGGAGCAGCCCATGACAATAACTAGTAAATAAATTCTTGACTAATTTTTAGTTTGGAATTTCTCCTGCTTCTTACTACTGGAGCAGCCCATGACAATAACTAGTAAATAAATTCTCTTGGCTAAATTTTAGTTTGGAATTTCTCCTGCTTCTTACTACTGGAGCAGCCCATGACAATAACTAGTAAATAAATTCTCTTGGCTAAATTTTAGTTTGGAATTTCTCCTGCTTCTTACTACTGGAGCAGCCCATGACAATAACTAGTAAATAAATTCTCTTGGCTAAATTTTAGTTTGGAATTTCTCCTGCTTCTTACTACTGGAGCAGCCCATGACAATAACTAGTAAATAAATTCTCTTGGCTAAATTTTAGTTTGGAATTTCTCCTGCTTCTTACTACTGGAGCAGCCCATGACAATAACTAGTAAATAAATTCTCTTGGCTAAATTTTAGTTTGGAATTTCTTCTGCTTCTTACTACTGGAGCAGCCCATGACAATAACTAGTAAATAAATTCTCTTGGCTAAATTTTAGTTTGGAATTTCTCCTGCTTCTTACTACTGGAGCAGCCCATGACAATAACTAGTAAATAAATTCTCTTGGCTAAATTTTAGTTTGGAATTTCTCCTGCTTCTTACTACTGGAGCAGCCCATGACAATAACTAGTAAATAAATTCTCTTGGCTAAATTTTAGTTTGGAATTTCTCCTGCTTCTTACTACTGGAGCAGCCCATGACAATAACTAGTAAATAAATTCTCTTGGCTAAATTTTAGTTTGGAATTTCTCCTGCTTCTTACTACTGGAGCAGCCCATGACAATAACTAGTAAATAAATTCTCTTGGCTAAATTTTAGTTTGGAATTTCTCCTGCTTCTTACTACTGGAGCAGCCCATGACTATAACTAGTAAATAAATTCTCTTGGCTAAATTTTAGTTTGGAATTTCTTCTGCTTCTTACTACTGGAGCAGCCCATGACAATAACTAGTAAATAAATTCTCTTGGCTAAATTTTAGTTTGGAATTTCTCCTGCTTCTTACTACTGGAGCAGCCCATGACAATAACTAGTAAATAAATTCTCTTGGCTAAATTTTAGTTTGGAATTTCTCCTGCTTCTTACTACTGGAGCAGCCCATGACAATAACTAGTAAATAAATTCTCTTGGCTAAATTTTAGTTTGGAATTTCTCCTGCTTCTTACTACTGGAGCAGCCCATGACAATAACTAGTAAATAAATTCTCTTGGCTAAATTTTAGTTTGGAATTTCTCCTGCTTCTTACTACTGGAGCAGCCCATGACAATAACTAGTAAATAAATTCTCTTGGCTAAATTTTAGTTTGGAATTTCTCCTGCTTCTTACTACTGGAGCAGCCCATGACAATAACTAGTAAATAAATACTCTTGGCTAAATTTTAGTTTGGAATTTCTTCTGCTTCTTACTACTGGAGCAGCCCATGACAATAACTAGTAAATAAATTCTCTTGGCTAAATTTTAGTTTGGAATTTCTCCTGCTTCTTACTACTGGAGCAGCCCATGACAATAACTAGTAAATAAATTCTCTTGGCTAAATTTTAGTTTGGAATTTCTCCTGCTTCTTACTACTGGAGCAGCCCATGACAATAACTAGTAAATAAATTCTCTTGGCTAAATTTTAGTTTGGAATTTCTCCTGCTTCTTACTACTGGAGCAGCCCATGACTATAACTAGTAAATAAATTCTCTTGGCAAAATTTTAGTTTGGAATTTCTCCTGCTTCTTACTACTGGAGCAGCCCATGACAATAACTAGTAAATAAATTCTCTTGGCTAAATTTTAGTTTAGAATTTCTCCTGCTTCTTACTACTGGAGCAGCCCATGACAATAACTAGTAAATAAATTCTCTTGGCTAAATTTTAGTTTGGAATTTCTCCTGCTTCTTACTACTGGAGCAGCCCATGACTATAACTAGTAAATAAATTCTCTTGGCTAAATTTTAGTTTGGAATTTCTCCTGCTTCTTACTACTGGAGCAGCCCATGACAATAACTAGTAAATAAATTCTCTTGGCTAAATTTTAGTTTGGAATTTCTCCTGCTTCTTACTACTGGAGCAGCCCATGACAATAACTAGTAAATAAATTCTCTTGGCTAAATTTTAGTTTGGAATTTCTCCTGCTTCTTACTACTGGAGCAGCCCATGACTATAACTAGTAAATAAATTCTCTTGGCTAAATTTTAGTTTGGAATTTCTCCTGCTTCTTACTACTGGAGCAGCCCATGACAATAACTAGTAAATAAATTCTCTTGGCTAAATTTTAGTTTAGAATTTCTCCTGCTTCTTACTACTGGAGCAGCCCATGACAATAACTAGTAAATAAATTCTCTTGGCTAAATTTTAGTTTGGAATTTCTCCTGCTTCTTACTACTGGAGCAGCCCATGACAATAACTAGTAAATAAATTCTCTTGGCTAAATTTTAGTTTGGAATTTCTCCTGCTTCTTACTACTGTAGCAGCCCATGACAATAACTAGTAAATAAATTCTCTTGGCTAAATTTTAGTTTGGAATTTCTCCTGCTTCTTACTACTGGAGCAGCCCATGACTATAACTAGTAAATAAATTCTCTTGGCTAAATTTTAGTTTGGAATTTCTCCTGCTTCTTACTACTGGAGCAGCCCATGACAATAACTAGTAAATAAATTCTCTTGGCTAAATTTTAGTTTAGAATTTCTCCTGCTTCTTACTACTGGAGCAGCCCATGACAATAACTAGTAAATAAATTCTCTTGGCTAAATTTTAGTTTGGAATTTCTCCTGCTTTTTACTACTGGAGCAGCCCATGACAATAACTAGTAAATAAATTCTCTTGGCTAAATTTTAGTTTGGAATTTCTCCTGCTTCTTACTACTGGAGCAGCCCATGACAATAACTAGTAAATAAATTCTCTTGGCTAAATTTTAGTTTAGAATTTCTCCTGCTTCTTACTACTGGAGCAGCCCATGACAATAACTAGTAAATAAATTCTCTTGGCTAAATTTTAGTTTGGAATTTCTCCTGTTTCTTACTACTGGAGCAGCCCATGACAATAACTAGTAAATAAATTATCTTGCCAATAACAGGTGCAAAAGCGCTGACCCGGCTTTAATGAGATGTTTTGTAAACAGTCAACAACACGCAAGTCAAAAGTCTTGCGAATTAATTATTCAAATAATGTCACTTTCCATATGTTACGTATTATTAAGACTTCAAAGCTAAACGTAACGGCAATATTATTTATCTTAAAATATGTTTATTAGTTCTCGATATTAAATCGGGAACAGTGATAAGAATACCTTCTTTTTCGCATATAGCACAGTCAGTCGTATATCGATATACGGGTATTAGAATACTATCATTTATTAGGTCTTCTGAGTTTTTCTAAAAACCTAAAAAGGAACTTTTAAGATTCGATAATAAACTTTAATTTTAGAAAAAAGCCTAAAAATACTTGAGAGGACTCAGGCTCTTCGATGTAGACTCTTCGACTAGATCATCGAGTTTGGTAGGTGATTTTGTGTGTTGTATTGTAATGGAACCGGCTCTCTTGCAGAACTTTTATGTCATAGTGATTATGAACGGTTAGTGTGACCAATGCATGCTAAAGTAAATATATATTTTTTTAAATTAGTTATCAAAACACAACTACTTCAATTTTATTTCTAATGTTTCTATCTAGTTTCTACATAGAATTTTTTGTGTTTCTCTGATATAGTACCAGAAGTAATATTATTATGATTTACAAATAAAGATTATTCTCAATTTAAGTACAATAAAAGTTTATGGTTTATTATATAATGAATGTCTTAACGCGTAATTAAAGTGACTGAATTGGGTTCTTTAAATTATGACGATAAATAAACTCGATCTTCTCACAAAAATTCTGTATGCTATAAATATGATTGTATGTATGTGTCATGGAGTAATTATATAGGGGAGATGCCGTTTGAAATGGCGCAGTGACGTACTCATTGGCGCCTCGCCGACATTGCAGTGGGCGGAGCTTGTCGTTGCTCGTGCTCTATGATTGGAGCCACGGCCGAAACAAGCACCCCGCACGTCTGCCTTCCGCCCCGTGTAGCCTCACAAACGCTTTCTTACAAAACGCTTATTAAGGCATCTCCCCTATATAATTACTCCATGGTATGTGTAACCGTAATGAAATATTTTGGCAGTTATTATATTTTCTTCGTAAGGTCTTAAAGGACTTGTATCCAGGCCTGTAAAATAAATTGAAAAAAAAATGTTTCTTCGTACATATAGACGGTTGGCTCATGATGCCCTGACTCCTGTAGATTTGACATTTCTGCGATAGGATACCGCTTAAAAGTCGGTTCGAAATATTTTCAATGCTATCCAAAGAGCAATACTTGCAAATGATACGTAGCTTTTTGATTCTGTCCAATTAGCAGTGGCATTTTAGTTAATTTTGATTTAATTATATACTAGACATCATTTTCTGCGTTAACACTTTAGGATCTAATAAAATATTTCCTTATAGAAATTATGTTTATCCATCATCATCGTGGTTGACCATGATCTCGGCGAATTTTCCTGCTAGTTTATTTTTATTTATATTAAAAAAAGTCTACTTACGTCAATAGTATTTTTGGCACCATCTCAACTTTTTACTTCTAAAACTCTACATTTCGTACTTGCAGCAAATAACTCATTTACTCCTCGAGTTATCCTCGAAAAGGTGTTTTAAAGTAGTCACTTCGCGTATCACACCGCGCTTGGTCGCGTCTTATCGTCGGAATAAACATAAAGAACTAGGTTTATTCTCGTCACCGCGCAAAGCAATATTCAAAATATTATCTGATGTTTAAATGATAAATGTATCAGTGTAAAATACCGCTCGTATTGTTAAGCATGCAGGGCGGCAGTGTTTTCTTTTGGCGCGCTCTGGCCAGTTGTTTTACTTTTTAATTATTGATGTGACAAGTGCTGTGTTTACTTTTTTAAAAATGAATGTGACTGAAGTATTAGGGCTAATGCTGCCCAGTACTACCATTTTACCAACAACGATGCTGTCAGTAGGGAATACCGTTCTACCTGAGACAACAATGGTTATAAAATCTGCGTCTTTGTTAGATGAAGCCAGTAGTGCATTTTTCAAGGACACAACTACAGATTACCCAGTTACTACAACAGTGTCTCCGGATTTTCGAACATGGTTGACGGATATTGTTTTAAAGGTCAGTATACTATGGTTAACAAAATAATTTAAAATTGAACATATTAATTAGGTACTTACCTAACTTAATTAATGTCTATTCGTTAGACCTTATGCATATATATTTCAAGGAATATTCATAATTTTTGGGCTTAGATAAAAATCTGTTTCAAGAGTACATTGACTTGTCACAGAATATTAACTTGCGATAAGTATCGATAGTATATTAGTATTAAGGTCAATGATTGCAACAAGTTAGGACCAAAACACAACGGATTGTTAGGAAGTCGTTTCGGAAAACATTATCGTGTAATCATGTCCGTGTCATAAAAGCAAATAAGAATTTGATACAAAAAAAAAAGATTTATTTGATTCTTACTAATATGCATTTACTTTATAAATCACACATCTTAAATTTTATTCTTTTCCTATAAGATTAGGTAAGAGAGTATAGACAAATATAGAACAAAAATTGTTGGTTCGTTTACTTCCTAACTAAAAAGTTGAACCTTTCGGATAAAAATTCGTTGATTCGTTTCCAGTTGCTTCAGCTTCATTACAAAACATGTCAATGGCGGACTTAAAGCCAAAGGCTTTCTCAGCCAGTCAACCAACAGGTGATGTTGAGAAATTGGATGTTCCCTGTAGTTGGACGGATAGAAATAACTGGTCATTGCCATATTCCGGTTGCATGTTACACAGCAAGAAACACGTTTCTATAAAATACAAGACAGTTAACTTAAAATAATCCTTAACTATGTTTAATTACCACGACGGCCATTTTTAAAAGCGTGTTTCGTGATAGTGATATTGTTAATGTTATTAGTAAGTACCATCTTTTAGGGATGTCCAAAATTAGTCACCAGTGCCATTGGTATTTCTTAAGTATCATATTCGAAGGCTAAATGAGTACTTGAAGGAAACTGTGTCAACAGATTTCTAAACTAAAAGGGCTTGTCGATTGGTTTATACATAAACAATCTTGAATGTTTGGTTTGTGTCGTAAATCGTAATTATGAGTAGGTTAGGTACTTAGTACATTTTAGCCTTATTCAACTTTGGTACATTCACCAACTAAATCATCAAATTTGCAGTATCCAATGCAAAAAGTTTCTGCAATGTTTTACATGTTTGTATATCTAGGTGATCTACGTTTTAACAGATTTGATTTATTTAGTTGGGCTTGGCTTGGTAGCTTTTTCTTTATAAGAGACGATCTTATCGTTCATGTTATAATTTGAGAAATACTAATAAAGACGTGATATTTTACATCAATGGCTCCACGACTCAAATATCCCCCGAAATCGGCTTTCTTCCTTCTAACATGTTTTGCGCTGCACGTGCACCTCTTCTTAACCCTGGGCCTTTTTGTAGTGCTCCCATGTATCTTTGTACTTTATCATCACTGGCATCACATGCACCTGTGATTAGTCCACTTTGTCATCCCGTATTGTCTTTTGACCTCGTTCCTCTCTTACTCTAAACGTCTCTTCTCTCAAGTTCGGAAAGTATATTCGTCTAATAAGCCCTTTTTTATAATTTACAATCAAATTCAGAACTTACGTCTTTTAAATTACCACACAAACATACTTTTAGAAATACTGAAATTTTTAAGGAGCGTGAGTGACGCCATATTGTGGCTTTATAACACAGGGAAATAACCTGTATCATACTCGTATATCAGCTACTACGAATCTAATATCAAGCATGGGCACGGCCTAATATGAAACATACCTAAGAATTTGTTCTTTTAACTTGAATACATTTAATTAGTCTAAACAAGGATAACGTTAATTCAATCGGATGTTGTGTACTCGTTTGCTTCAATAACAATTTGAATAATTTTAACGTTTCAGTATAAGTACATCTTTTATTTTTACATAAATGTCGAAATGTTTCAAATAATCTAATGTAAGTATTTATTTACGGGAATTCAAACGAATTTGGTGTAACGCATTTCGTTTGTGAGAATTTAATTACTTATTTAACTTTTTACTTCTTCTGAAGTCATGGCTATATATACTACTAGCTTTTTCCCGCAGCTCCGCCTGCGTCAAAAAGTAGCCTATGTTTGAGCCCGGGTCTTCAACTATATTCATACCAAATTTCATCAAAATCCGTCCAGACAGACAGACAGATTTTCGCATTTATAATATTAGTATGGATTTCCATGTAAAGTCCACTATGTAATCAATTCTTTAAATGAACCTCACTCAGTGTATGGTTCAGTTGAAATTTAGCTTATAAACATTGTTATTAGTGTAAAGCGTGACCCATTTTTTTTATACTAACGAATTTATCGTGTCAAAAGACGCAAAAGAACCATTTTTACCGATTTGTTTGGAATTATCATAAATAAGGTAAACGATATGTTATGCAACGCCATAACAAGAATATTAGCATTTTATGCGATTCGTGACCGTGAAATATTATCTATTCAGGTTGCGCTTTCTGATTTGCGAGGACCTATTTGAGGTCATCTTTTGCAAGATGAATGTATTTACATTGAATTTTGGACCCAGGATTTGCATATACTTTATTTTTTGGAAATCCCGCCCAATTATGTCTACTGATATTGTGCTGCTAGGTATATTTACATCAAATTTTAAATTAAAAACTTAATAGTCGTAATTAATAGTCTTTGAATTTTTAATGTTTATTTGGTCAGTGAGCGAATTTTCTTTTGCGTTTAAACAAGGTTAAGCCGTTGTGGTTTCTTAATTGACCTCTTATTAACTATTTATTTATTTAACTCTATTACATAATTGTAAATGGCGGACTTAAAGCCTGAGGCTTAATCTACCAGTCAACCAATTGGGCGATGCTGAGAAAGTTAAGCGGTAAGACAATGTAAACTATTGCTTCTCATATTACTCTTTAGAGGATATATTACCAATTCTGCAGCACCTATTTCTTCTTCGTCTTATTTCAATACCTACCGCGTCCCTCATTTGGAGCTAAACTGAAAATTAAGTACATTCTTGTTGATAAACTTCCCAACCGTCATGAATTCACGATTTTAATAAAATGTCTACAACAAATTGAACAAAAAACAATGTAATTGGCTAGTCAACTTTTTAATGAAGAACAGATTACATTAAGCAAGTATTTTTTTAAGAAAATCGCATAAAACCCAATGACCCATAATAAGGTTATCGTGTAATGTTGCCGGAAGTTGGTTCCATTTTTTTAGGTTGGCAGCACAGGGTAGTGAATAAATATTTTTTGTTTGGTAGCGCTTCACTTACTTGTCTCCCATGTCAAATGTCATCTCTGTTCGAGTAAACATAATTTGACTACATCTTCATTACATTCAATCATACGTTATTATGAAGAATCGGTGTCCAGATGATGAAAAATCGGATGTCAACGGATGAAGAGACGGCAGTAAAGTGTCCAATGAACAGGCCAATATGCAATAGATACGAGAAATGGGGTACCTAGATATTTTGTAATTGTGAACAAACAAAGTAAACAAACAAGGGTTTGTGAAACAAGGTACCAACTTGCGGCTCGCAGTCCATCCTGACTTTGACATTTGACACTGACATACATATTTTTTTAATGCTTTAGTAATTTTTGCATTTTGCATTTTTTTTACATTTTGATTGCGCAATCTGGATAAATTTATAATATTGACACATACAACAATACTTACTGCGATGGCTCAGTAACCCAAAGTGAATCTTGACTTCCGATAACAGAATTCTCTAACGACCAGTTGGTTGTCCCAGATACTGCTGGAGCGATGGACTATGTAAAGCCCTTCAGAAAGAGCAAGAAATAACTCAAATATAAAAAAAGGAAGAAATAATATTGTCACTTCTCGCGCAAATAGTCAAACGCTATGTCTAGTCGAAATGTCCCTTGTATGCGGGCTTATATATTTGTTTGTTCCTTTTCCAGTCTACGAAAAATCTTCTACCTTATTATATCAAGGGAAAGTTTCACAGTCTTTTTTTAATATAAAATCTCATTATACAGGTGATTTATAAATAAAAATGAAGCGATAACAAAATCAGTTTCATGCTTTTAAATTAAATACCCGATATTACAGAATCACCGTAGCGCGCAAATATTTGACGTTTTGTAGCTGTAATAAAAGATTGTACTGAATAATGTACATTGTTAACATTTTATGTACTACATTGTGTCCCCCGCAGGTTTGACAGTCCGTATCTATATCCATACTAATATTATAATTATAAATGCGAAAGTCTATCTGTTACGCTTTCACGGCCAAACCGCTGAACGGATTTTGATGAAATTTGGTATGAATATAGTTGAAGACCCGGGGTCAAACATAGGCTACTTTTTGACGCAGGCGGAGCTGCGGGAAACAGCTAGTTCTATATATACTACTAGTATAGCTTATTTTCCATAAAATGGAGACTAGCATTTGGGCTGATCTGACCCTGTTCCAGTTCAAATATTTATTTTCGCTTAAGCATACGTAGGAAACATTTCATACCTACTTTGTTACTAATACGAGTTAATATCGGGCCAAGTTATCGCGTACAGTACGCTTCAAACTGAATTTCCGCCCTCGTACACTGCGATTATGGAATGAACTCCCTGCCAAGGTTTTCCCCAGTGACTACAACATGGGAGCCTTCAAATATGGCGTGAAAAAAATCCTTCAGGGCCGGCAACGCGCTCGCGACAAACCTGGTGTTGCAGGCGTTTATAGGCTATGAAGTTTATTTTTTCTCTTTGAATTCCTGTTGTTATTTTTTGCTTTTGATAGTCTAATTGAAGGTTACTATAACCCATACTAATATAGAAAGTACAACATGGATTTTAAATATATCTTTGAGTTTATTACCAAGTGATCATAGTAACATAGAAAGTTGACATAGGCATTATGTCATCTCTCTCACAATACCGTTTATATAATTCAGATCCGACAAGACTATTGTATATAATTTGATAAAAGAATTAAAGTATTAAGCACTCTCGTACTTGTGCGAGTTCGTCATAAATTATTAATATTCTTATCGAGTGGGTTCATGGTTAATCGACCCTGTACACCCTGGTGTCAGAGTTTTTTAATAACCGGCTTTCGACATCTGACGTGGTTCCTTAAATCCGACCACCAAACCAAGCCGTTTGCCTGAAAGGCTATATGTCTAAATTCTTACAAATCTCTTCTGGAATCCCTCAAGGTTCACATATTGATCCAATTCTCTTCACCCTTTACCCGAAATCTTGTTGTATGCCGATGACGCAAAGATCTTCAAGGTCATCCGACCTATAGAGGATAGTCAGGGAATCCAGAATGATATCGAGTTATTGATGTTATATTGTGCTAGGAATCAACTATTTAGCAATGTTGATAAATGTAATGTTATGACATATAAGTAGTCGAAAAAGGAAACCAATAATATTTCCATACACTATAGGAATAAATGAGCTGAAAAGAGTTTTATATATTATTATATTTATTATTATTTAAACAACATACAGATTCCGTAGTGAGCAAATCTTTCAGGAGTCTTGGTTTCATAAAGAGACTAACGAAACCGTTTTCAAGCGCCCTAACGTACAAAATTCTATACTTTACATTCGTGGGGTTAATTTTAGACTTTGCATAATTATGTAGTTCGGTGTCCATATTTAAAAAAAAACATATAAAACGTTTAGATAAAGTACAAAAGGTCTTTATAAAAAATTTGAACTATCGTATGCGTAACTACCATGATGATTACATAAATAAGTTCAATCCATTATCATAAGATATTGAGCTTGCAGGATCGTCGTAAAGAATTCGACATGGTTTTTTTTTTACAAAATATTAAACAATAAAACTGAAATTTCGATGTCCGTAAACGTAGCACGTCGCTCGCGCCCGACGAACAAAATTCTTATGCCACCAAATTTCAAAAAGCAGTAGGTACAATACGAATTGCTTTAGTTCACGTTGTCCTAAGCTATCTATCAAACAATTCTCTATTTTGGACCCATTCACTTGCACTTAACTGACATTTAGAAGTGGTATTAGGAAATTGCTGTTTTAAATCTGCTGCACTATCCGTATCTGCGTATCCGTAGCGAATGCGCGTGTCAAGCGACGGCGTGACGCGACCACGCTATTGGATTAGTCTCCATTTTCTATCTTGAGCTCCTCCGTGCTTCGGGAGGCACGTTAAGCCGTTGGTCCCGGTTATAATCGATAGATATCAATCGTGAGGCTGTGTCAGATGACTTACGGCAGCCTGAAAAATTCTGACAGTGTTGGCCACTAACACACCTCGGGTCTTGTTCCTGTTGGTCTGGTTTTCCTGTAAAAATGGTTACGGAGGTCAGACTGCAGTCGCTCCATTGTAATAACCAGAACTAGGACCATGACTTACGGCGTACCCTAGGCTCCGAAGCGTAAGCTGATGACGCAACTAGGAATACACGCTAGGATGATGACTTCTTAGCTCACTGTTAATATTTTGTAAAATAGTTTGAATTTCGGCAACCATTGTATTTAGTTGTACTTAATTATTGTATTTAAGTGTTTTTTTTGTAATGACTGTTCGTTGTCAAAATTATGAGAGAAAAAGAAGACTAACCTATCTTTTAGTTTGGATAGTCTGTACGGTCCGCCGTAAAGACATTAATTAGATACTTTGCAATTACCTAATTATCATCATTTCATGTAGGTTACATTGTCAATCGACCATGTACACCCTGGTGTCAGAGTTATGCGGAACCGCCTCTCGGCCTCTGACGTGGTTCCTTTAACGACCACCAGATGGCAGCCAGGATCAAAGGCTTCACGTGCCTTCCAAAGCACGGAATCTTCTTTATTATTAGACAATCAGGTGATTCAAGCCTGAAATGTCCTAATTTAACTGGAAACAACTAAACAAAGTATGCTTCCCGTGGGATTTGGGAATCGAACCCATGACCCCCGTGCCAAAGGCGAACGCCTTAACCACTGGACCACGGAGGCCTACCTAATGATTTATTTCAACAGTAATCGAAGCCAAATTTCTTAAAATGCGAAATGTCTTTATCCTAAATCTTCTTCATTACAGCGCGCGGCAATCCAGGGCAGCTTCTGGCAGGGATTCCTCGCGTCTCTCTCCGTCGTCATTGTGTCAGAATTAGGAGATAAGACATTCTTCATAGCAGCCATCATGGCTATGAAGCACCCTCGAGTAATCGTGTTTGCCGGCGCAATATCAGCCCTAGTTTTCATGACGATTTTATCAGCGGCATTTGGCTGGATAGCAACAGTTATTCCAAGAGTGTACACGTACTATATCAGCGCGGCATTGTTTGCTATATTTGGACTTAAAATGCTGAGAGATGGGTGGAAGATGGACCCTAATGAAGGGCAGGAGGAGTTGGAGGAAGTACAGAGCGAGTTGAAGAGGAGAGAGGATCAGGTCAGTGGTATAATTTTGTGCTTTGCTTGGTATGGTTTTTTAACTAAGTGGTTATGGGAAGTGAAGCATAAATTCAGTTAATTATGATACAATTGACAATTTCTTATGATGAAGTGAATGAGGATTTTTTACCAAATAATGCAGCTCTGGTCCGTATTGTACTGCTATGGTCAACTGCCTCCGTGGTCCAGTGATTAAGGCGTTAGACCCGGAGGTCGTAGGTTCAATTCCCACGTTGTTTGTAGTTTGGTTAGGACTTTGCAGGTTTGAATCACCTGATTGTCTGATAAAAATGATGATTCCATGTTACCGTCTTTTTAGGTGTATTGAGATTGATACTTTATAAATACAATACAAATAGACTGACTATTTGGTAGTAGTTTACTCTGACGTCAGCCGACGTCAGGTTGTCGTGAGACGAACAGACGGATATAAACTTTTTGCCAAAGTTATTTTTGTAAGCACACGCAGTATAATTAAAATAATGGCTGATTCGAGCATGCTAAAAGGACATTTTTGGTTTCTAATCATAACCAATAAAATTAAGCCAAATGATAGTTGTCGATTTAAAAGACCGTTCAAACTGACGCGAACCCGCGCGACTGGCGGGACGCCCATAGAAATAAGGATCGGTAGAAGTGCCGTAGCGTATGAAAAAGTTAACTGGTCCGCTAATTACACTTCTGTATTCTTATTTCTGTGGACGTCCCGCCAGTCGCGCGGGATTCGCCTCAGTTTTTTTTTTCCATTTCGTTAACTGCGTTGTTCAAAAGATATACACAGTGAATAATAAATGAATATAGGGTTATTTTTAAACTATTGACCAAATTTTTGGTGTTAAGAAAAGTCAATTTAACCATTTTCAATAAAAAATATTGTCAGCTGATCTGAGATTTATATTTCGAGAGGTCAAAAATGTTTGTCGGTTTTACTAATTTTTTTTTATAGAATTTGTTTCAATTTCACATACATTTACACACTGTACAAATTCGGCCAAAAGTTTCAATATAACCCTGTATGTATATGAGGACAAATCATACAGATTGAATTAGCTCCATAGTAAGAGAATACATAGAGCTAGCATTAATTCCAAGGTTTTAAATCTTTGTAGAACCAAATAAAACCATAAAATATAACAGTAATGATTCCAAGTTTTAATGTTTAGCGTGAATATCTTAATCTATGCTTCACCTTTTCCAATCATACTATTATTATTTTACGTACTAAAAAAATGAGAAGAATATTCGTAATAACTGTAGTGGGTCGACGACGAACACGACGAACGAAAGTGAAAAAGTGTTGACTACTTCTATCCTTGTCTTATTCAATTAGATAATTAAAACAAAAGGCTTGTACATTTTTTTTTTATTTTACAAAACCTATTGACTTAGAATTGTCTTAGAATGAGGGAATAGTCGTAACAAAATTAATAAATTTGGTATTATAACAAAGTGTATATTTCCCCTCTGCCTTGTAATTTTCAATGCAATTTTTCCGAAGATATAATCAACAGGAATATTTAATAGATTGGATAATGTAATTATTACTAATATTTAGCTCATACAAATAGGTGGTGGTGTTCGCTTTTTAACTGTTTTTAGTGTTTTGCTATTATCTAGATTTCATTCAAAATTTACTAAAACACTAACATCAAATTCCCTTCCCCTTTTACTTTTGGAAATTAATTAAATATATCTTGCGGTGATTTAGCGTCAGTTTTTGTGATTTTCATAGGAAATAAACAAGGTCTAGAATTTCCCGCTTTTTTGTAAATGCGGAAGCATTTCGGGGTCATTTTTAATTATGTAATTAACGAAAATGATGAACATTATATTATATGAATTGTAATATTTTACGAGTTTATATTAATTTGTTAATGCAGTCGAACATTTTGATAGAAATGAAATGTATTTTTTATGATCAATGTCAAAAATAAGATCTCTTTACGTCTTCTTTCTTTGTTCAAATTTCTTGTATACAAAGTATTTGGCTGCGTCAAAAAAAAACTAACCCAGTTAGATCAATTATTTTTTCTTTCGATTTATTAGGTGAATAGACCAATTTCTCTCATACATGCCTTGTGTTTTGAAGGCCGTAATCCGCCGAATTTGATGACTTCTTAACAATAGAAATCGTTTCACCTATTTACTCGTACTTTCCTAGTTTCAGATGTATTTTCGGAAATCTGATCTGATAGGGCCGTGTCTATCATATGCCTGGTCTTATCTCATAATTCACCAGATTTGATTAATTTTGAGCGATAAAGACAAAGGCATTGAGATTTAAATATTTAGAAGCATGAAATGTTTATATGTATTTACCTATTTTTCGCAGATAAATATTTTCACTAAACTGATAGTACTACTAATACGCTAATTCACCGCATAAACGTTACCCTACGTAAAATATTTAGGTTATTCGTCGAGCAATGTCCTTTACCATGTTTTTCTAGTTCTATATTCTTGGATCAAGTTCTGAGGACCTTGTCACAAATTCTGAACAGTTGATTGCTTGTATTGAGGGTTTTGTGTCTTTAAAGTATTATTTTTTAGATAAGATAATGTATTTCGGTCATGTTATGTTTATTTTCCTCTAGAAAAATAGAGATACAGCTGTACAAATGTTGAATTCCTCATTTTAGATTTAAATCTTTGCGTGTTACGGAATTAACACTGGCATATAAATTGCTTTTTACAGTAAAAAGGGAAGGGGATTTTCGAATTTAGAACGAACCCTGCCTGTAAAAGTTGCCAGTACTTATAAAAATAAAACGTATATAGTGTGGAACTGCACAGGTAGCTGCAAAAGAACAGTCGAAGTCCACTTCGGGGTCCCCTACGTCTGTGCATTCGCAGAGCCCTGGGCCTTCAAGGACCCCAGATGGCGATGCCCCCGGGACCCCAGTGGAGCCCCAAGCGGGTCCCTCGTCGCAATCAGAACCGCTGAGGGTGATCTTACGACATTATGCCTGGCAGTACGAATGACACCTTAGTTTTTTTTTCTTTTAGCCCCAGCCTTTTTTCGTTTTAACGCTCCATACCGCACAGACATCGCATTACGTTGAAAACAGCTTTTTGACAGCTTCCATATTGATTTGAAATGCAAAGGAATTCAGCATTTGAATAAACTTTTGCTTGTATTTAAAGCTGGTACCAGATTTATTAAATTTTAATGAGATTATTGGAAAAAAGAAACATCCATAAAATAATTACTTTTTACAGTTTAGTAAAATGGTACGGAGAGCTTTAGACCGCCTATTTATTCATGCTTTCACAACGCACAATATACATTTTCACAAATAGTAGCGGATCTTTAAGATGTACTTATGACTGCTCAAAATAAAATTCGCCAAGTTGCTTCACCAAAAAAGATTGCCGCGCGGTTGTTTGCAACCTGCAGTATTATTTTGGCATTTAAAAATAAACAAATCCTCTATGATAATCTAACTGGGTTTAGGTGCAAAAATTATTTCCCTTCTAATGATGTTCTATTCACTGACAAAAAATGGATAGAGATTTTTCATTGTAGGAAAAAGCACAACGATATTTTTGTGCAACATTGCAATATAATATCTATAGGTTTTGACGCAGAACGTCACTTTCGCAAAATGTCATCGTGAAAAATTTGGTCACTTTAGCACAATGTCACTTTCTCAAAAATGTCACTTTCGAGCTCATTCCATAGTCTCGGCGTAGATACGTGGTAGAAAGTTTCTCATATAACTAGTGCACTGTACGCGATCCTTTGTATTAGGATGATAAATAAATAAATAAATAACTCTTTATTGCACCAAATTGAATAAAGTATATTAATATTATTATTATATACTTAATGAGGATGAATTCCCTGTTCGATGACGAGAAGTGCGAAGGTAAGGTTTTAAGAATTTAAAGTTTTACTTTTGTCAAGTCAGAAATAATAAATATTGTATGATTGTCAAGCTCAGTGTTCATAAATCTATATCCATACTAATATTATAAATGCGAAAGTCTGTCTGTCTGTTACGCTTTCACGGCCAAACCGCTGAATAGATTTTGATGAAATTTGGTATGAATATAGTTGAAGACCCGGGGTCAAACATTATTTTAAACATATTTTTAACGCAGGCGGAGCTGCGGGAAACCGCTAGTACTATATATTAAAATGAACTGTAAATGTAAGGCACGTTATAACTCGAGAATTGCTGAACCGATCTGGCTTATTTAGATTTTGAAATATTTGTAGAAGCTAACAAGAGTTTAACCGATCTGGATACGAATGGTTTAGTCTTTGTTATATTTTCCATGGAAGTAAAGAACCTACCGATTGAAATAAAATAAAAAATAATTACGAATTTCAAAACGGCGTTCAGAAATTAATTACACATTTTTTACCAACTTTCAAATAGAGTAGGTTAGGTAACTCAACTCTGCAGAATATTTTTAATTTGTTATTGCATTTGACCGTCGGCTTGTCATTATCATTAGCTGCCGGATATTTTCTGTTTTATGTACATTACCTAAATAAGATATTTTAAGGCATTTGCTCATTTTAACATTTAGAATTTTTTTAAAGATTATATTTAAATGACTGGCAAACAATGTTAAAATTGCAAAAGAAGTAATAAAAAAGTAAAAATATCAATTTTTTTACAACTATTTAGTAGGCAAACGAGTATTTGCCACCATGTTGGAAAGCGGTTACCCTAACCTATGGACGCCTGCAATATCAAAGGTAACAGGTAGGTAGAGTATTTGTATTGTATTGTAACACCGGGCGTGTTGATAACTCTGAAGATATTTTCACGCCCTTTTTGAAAGCCATATTGTAATCATTTGGAAAAACCATAGCAGGAAGTTCATTTCACAATCCTATCGCAGAAATAATCTTTTTTCACAAAAAAACTGAAATAGACTTCCAATCGTTTACTGGGGCCATTTTGAAGATATTCTGAACCCAAGATGTTCATACACCAGGGAGAGATAAATCGTTAGGCTGTGTCAGATGCATTTGGGCAGCCTGATTAATTGCCATTGGAGTTAATGCCATACTACACGGATTTTATCCAAGTAACACTGACCAGAAAAATACAATTATAATAGCCAGGGGGTGGTCTGATAGTACTGACTGACACCAAGGCATATAGGGTCAGTTGGCCTTAGAAATCTATTTTCAACTCAAACAAGCGATTTAAAAAAGATATAAAAGATCAAAAACTTCTGTACTGATTTTAATAAAATTTCTGTGGACTTACCTAATCGAAAGCATCTTTTTAAACAAAATTTCAAATCAGTTCGGAAATGACTGATTTATGTGGAAGGAAGCAAACATAAAAAAAAACATTCTAATTGAGAACGGGTGGTTGCCAACTTGCCAACCAACGTTTCATTTGGTAGGATTATTGTTAAGCTGTGATTATTATAATGACACAAAACGTTTGGGGTATTTATTATTTGTCAAGTCTTTTACTAGGCCATACAACTATTACATGAATAACGTTTCGTCAGTGTAACTGTTCCCTTTTCGTACATTGATACAATGTTAAAAAAACCATTGTCACTTTTCTGTAAAATCGCCTTGATCACGGAACCGACGTTATGGAAGAGACTTTGTCACAAAATGTTACATTTCATGACATTTTTATTTGTAACGAAACCCTACTTAATGTAACATTTGGTAAATAATTAACAACTGAATGAATTTTACGCTAAGTAAAACATACTCTACTTAAAAGTTGGCATTTTGAAAGGTGTCATTATAAAAAGCAGACAAAACATACAGTTGGCATGTGCGAGGTTGGGAAATAAAACAAAACTATAAGAAAAGTTGGCAAATGAATATTCCGCAAAATAAAATTCTTCGAAACGTTAGTTGTCAAGTGATAATCGGCCGAAAAATTTTCAGCGAAAAGGCAGAGAACCCTTTGGGTCTTAGGTACCTATGAGCTATTAGATTTCATGTCGATGGCGAGAGTTACGGGCATAGAAGAGTAATTTTACTATCCCATGCAATCAAGTTACCTGATATAATTATTACGTTTTTATCCTTCATGGCTTGAGGTGTATTACAGCTGTTCTTTGTATGTTTAGTGTTATACAAAGCAAGGTCGATAACATGTGTGTCACATGTGTTTCTCAAGACTGACTGTGCAATTGAGGCTTTACAAGTTGTTGTATAATATACGACAGGCTATGTTGGGTATTCAATCATAAATCTTAAGGTGCAGTTCAATTTAGCTTCACATTGTTATCTAAGTACATTTGCTACAACCGAAAGCGGCTGCAAGTGCAACTTGTAAAGCTACGTGTCCACATGTTATTTTGAAATATTTTGTTAAATGTACAGCGGGGAACGGAACGTAGATACTAATAAGATTTATTTATTTACTAGAGATAGTTCCAGCTTCTCTCTAGAACGGCTGGATATATTAAAAAGACAAAGTAATATACCAAAACCATCCCCGAAAAACCTTTATTAGTGAAATCTGCAAGAAAAAATACGCTCATTTCGTAGTTTTTAAGTAGGTGACAAATAAAATGCGCGCTATTTACATTTATATAATATATGTTTAGAAATAAAATACAATATTGATGCACATAGAGATCTTAACAATGTAAAATTTAATCTGCCTACACAGTAAGCTTATGCATATTTATTCTGTTTATACTGTCAATGTTGACTATTCGCATGTTGTCGACTTTGCTACTCTGCTCCTCATTAAGGCTTCTACTCACCTTACAATTGTTGGGATAATCTAGTGTGAAAGAGTGGGGATGGCGTCAGACGGAAAATTGGCAGGCAAGTGTGAAGAAACGAGACATGACATCCCCACTCTTTCATACTAGATTGGCCCAATATCTTTGAGGTGTGTAGAGGCCTTTACACAGCCTTAGCGCACTAGCGAGACTAATACAGATATACAATGAGTCAGTATTATCATTTCAAGAGCCATTATCGGTCGCGACATTGTCATAAATGTACCTTTTGACTTAGTGGGGTTTCACACCTCTGATGTACTATCGAGAGCAAGATAGTTTCAGAATAGATGCAATAGAATGTACTTATCGGCCCCTATGTGCAAACAAGGCGACTACGAAACGAAAGCTTTTGTCGCGACGAATCTGCACGATGCACGCTACGTCCATGTTTATCAATGGGATTAGTTTCCTTATTCAAACATTAACTAGGTTAACTCAACTTGGATGAGTTTGGGTAGCCCGAGTTTACTAAAGAGCCTAAATGGCGACGCGCATTTCTCATTAGGATGACAGCAGCCGCCAGAGCACTAAAGAAATATTTTCTTTATTTACATAATTGTAAGATCAGTAATCGCTTGAATGACAAATAAAGTGGCGCCGTAATGACCGGGAGACGCTGCGATCATTCTGGCAGTCTGGTTATATGTAGTATTTATTCAGAAGTTTAGCATCTTAATAACAACATACAAAGCCATTTAAGTATATAGAGCTACAAGCCGATAACAAATCTTCATATTTAGCTTAGTGACAAATACTTATGAGTCCGCAGAAAATGATGATCTTTCTGTGGGAAATGACCCTTACAGTTTTGTTTTTATTTTTGTGCTGACCTTAAAAATAAACTGGTATAAAACAGGTGAAGCAACTTTATGCGATGCTCTTCGTATTTATCAAATAATCATGAAGTCATGCATTACTCACGAACGCTTTTTATGACAGTAAAAACTGTGACACTTACATCATTGTTATTTGCATTCCTACTAAGTATGGTCTGTATACATTGTCGCTTTTAAGTGTAATAGTACTTAATTGGTAAATAATGTTTAGTTAACATGATAATTCTTTTAAAACACTAGCTAACTTTATAGCCTTAACAGTACGTAAAATTTGACTATTTTCAATAATAAATTAGGGTATTAGCATAGGAAAGTAAGTAACATGTGAAGAGAAGTTGTTTGATTAAAATAGTAGCCCCATTAGAAATATAGTGTCTTTAAACTCCTGTGCACAGGAGAAAAATAAATAATGAACTAGCTGTTTCCCGCAGCTCCCGCCTGCGTCAAAAAATAGCCTATGTTTGACCTCGGGTCTGCAATTATATTCATACCAAATTTCATCGAAATCCGTTCAGCGGTTTGGCCGTGAAAGCGTAACAGACAGACAGATAGACTTTCGCATTTATAATATACTAGCTGTTTCCCGCAGCTCCGCCTGCGTCAAAAAGTAGCCTATGTTTGACCCCGGGTCTTCAACTATATTCATACAAAATTTCATCAAAATCCGGTCAGCGGTTTGGCCGTGAAAGCGTAACCGACAGACAGACAGACAGAATGACTGACAGAAAGACAGACAGACAAACAGACTTTCGCATTTATAATATTAGTATGGAAGTATGAATGTAGGTACTGATATACCTGCATGTAAATTCTATATTTAATGATCGTTTTAGACAATTGTCACAAAGTCTTTAGTCATCTTCCGTATATCGCATTGTCACCAGTATTTAATGTATCCAAAATTTCACTGGAAAGATAACTTGATTTGGAAGTAGAGGAATACTCTTAGTCAATCCGCTAATGAAAGATTTAAAAAATGAGTCAAGTTAGACGTAGTTATCCAACAGACCGGTTGTGGAAATAAAACGATATAGAAAATTTCAAACAAAACTACGGGTAAAGGAATTTGTAACTAATAAATACTTCTGATATGATTGCAGGAAGAAAAAGAAGAGACCCTAGATATGTTAGAACAGGGTCAAGCAGAGAATCGACGGCGGAAACGGAACGCCATCATAAAGGTGTTGCTTCAAGCGGCAACACTGACTTTCCTTGCCGAATGGGGGGATAGGTCGCAACTTGCAACAGTGGTGTTGGCCACGAGAGAGGACGCTGTCGGTGTAGTAGTTGGAGGGTCGTTGGGACACGCGCTGTGTACGGGCCTGGCCGTGATCGGGGGCAGGATGGTGGCGCAGAAGATCTCTGTAAGGACTGGTGAGTGTTGCTGCTAGGTATTGTGTAGGAGATGGTGCGGCTTGCCTCGCGCTTATCGCTCATGGAATTAATATTTAATAAAGCATCAATATTTTGAACAGATACAGTCGTGGTCCTAATTGTGTGTCAACTAGGTATGTAGGTACTAAGTACTTAAAATAAAATAAAAATGATTTATTTAATGCTGAGTACTGTATCTCTCTTTTACAAGAAGTGATGCCAATAAATAAAAAATCACACGGACTTTAGTTTATTTAGAGCTATTCTACCTATTATAAATTACGAAGAATTTATTACTTATCTTAATCAGAAGAAATAAAAGTTTTATTTGAATGTCAATATTTTTAATGCTACTGCTTCATCTGCATCTTTACGCGTTATTAATCAGGACGCTACGCAGGTGTGGCCAACGTTTAAACGTGTTAACGTAGTAGCGTAATTACTAATGACCTTAAACGCTAAGCAATAGCTCGGGTGTCGGTTTTTTGGACACATCAAAGCGTTTTCCTGCGCAGTGTAACGCGCTAGAGGATGTTGGCTACATTAACGCGAGCTCATTCCTAACGCGACGCAAGCGTAGAGGAATGACGTGCTTGCTTTCTTTTGACGCGAACGAAATATGGCAATGAGAAAGTCCAAATCCAATCATCCACCATCTTCTTTTGATTTTTGGTCTTTTCTTTATTGAATTGCATAGATGTATATAATAATTTAAAACACTCATTTTTGACACCAGTGAAGCTGTTGGAGCCCTTTTAAATGTATGACATATATGAAGAATAATGATCGTTCGATATCGGACAAAAATCCTTCGTTAACGACCGAAAAAATATATTTCAAAATAAATATATTTGTATTTTGAAAATCATTCGATATCTAACAAAAATTATTCGTCTCGCCGATTTTGCGTGCTTTTGAAAATAGCACTCCTGCAACGTCCATTTTGTAGTTTCAACCTCCACTTATGAGATAACGCGTAACTAGTTGAGAAATAACTTTTTGCGGCGTTAATGCCTAAATGTAGCCAACTCGCTCTTTTAATGCATTAAGCGATGCGCAGTTTGGCATTAGGTCGACGTTAACGCTAATGCAGGTGAAGCAGTAGCATAAAATAATTCAGATTGGACCAAAAAAATTGCGTCATTAACTTATAAAACAATATACGTACGCATTTGAATATTTATTTTTAGCAGTGCAGGGCCTTAGGTTGTTAAATTTGAAGCCGTTTATAATATCTATAAACTATTTATGACCCAGTGCTGGGCAAAGGTCTCCCACATCACCCTCCACCTGTCTCTATCCAAAGCCAACTCCAACCACCGACTTTGGAAATCCTTCACGTCATCGCTCCAACGCTATCTGGGTCTGCCCCGTTTTCGACGTCCACCTTCATTTATTATTATTTATTTTTATATAATCATTGAAAATTTATTTAATGAACCTTCCTTTCTTCCACAGTTACAATAATCGGTGGTATAGTGTTCCTGTTTTTCGCTGTAAGTGCATTATTTATCGGGCCCGGCGAGTAGGCCATTCGGACCTTAACATGTGTAAGTGACAATATGTACATTGTTATAGATTAGTAAATATATATTGTATGGCGTTAGATTGTGACTTCTGATGTTAGCGAAATCATGTTTTTGACGAGACACTAAGTGGCTTCTACATTTAATGTGTAGCTTAAATGCTATTTCAGGGAGTAGATATATAGATCGTTGCATAGATTTGGTGTGTGTTACTATGGTGTGAGTAAACGAGATGGCGCTAGGCAGGATGTAGGCGGCATCTTGTTCGCATTGGGATGGAATTAGTAGACCATGGTACCAGCTTACAAATACAGGAGGGTGTATTTGTAAGCTGGTCCCACATTGTAATAAAGAAATGGCGACGCTGTATTTATTTTTCATAATAAGTAATAAATATTGAAAAGAATGAGACCTATTGGTAACTTAAATAAACTATGTGGGACAGCACTGCACGATATTTCTTTGAACCATATCATGTCTTAAAATATTAGTTAATTTATTTTATTACGAATTTGTTATTATTTATGCAAAAACACGATTTTATAGTTTGATATCTTATAAAGCATTCATACAATTTTATCACAACGAACTAACAAATGAATATGTTTTCCTTCTCTTCTTAAGGTTTAGGAGCATTCCTCGCAAAATGTATGCTATTCGACTTGCTTGTCTAAAATAGATTACATAGAAATCCTAATAAGTAAACATACAGAAATTTAGCTAATTCTTACTTAGATGTTTAGTGACGTCATGAAACAAAGGAGAATATCGCATTTGACGAGATAGCGTCGATCCAGTTCAAAGAGTTTGATAAATATTTATTTATAGGATTACTGCTATCTTGCAGTGTCGGCCTGTGTGTTTAACAAAAATGCCAGTGAAAATCATGTTTACATTAGTATAAAAGGCCAATGTAAAAATTCTGTTTTTAGAGCATTTTTTCTCTTTCCTTGCATCAAAATTTATGTTGGTATTTGGGCATAAGGGTAAATCATGGTATCAACATTAAGCTGGAGATATGATACTTGCCAGTGCATTTATGTACCTAAATCTCATTACGCCGTAAGATTTTTTATAAATGGAAACATGTATAACATAATTGGGGCGTGTTTTGACTAATCTTGTCAATGGTTCAGTGTATGCATAGTATAGAACTAACTTTCTGGGCTGTGCCTTTTGTGTCGACTTTATATAATTGCGTGCCTGATTCTTTTAAATAGTCTTTTGTTTAACTCACTCTATGTGGCATCAATGGATCCATACTTTTCTTTCTCAATTGTCTTATTTTCTCACTATTTTCATGCAATTTTTTAATACTTTCTGTTCTATTTTCTTTAATATTGCTCTACTTACCTCTAATCTAATTTTTTGACACCAAGCTATTTTAGACATTATGATAAATTACATACAGCCTATTATAGCTAAACTTTATAACTGGCACGCAAGAGTTTTCTGATTTGTTGGATATTTTGAAGATTGAGCCATTTTATTACGGTTTTATAGATGATATAGATGCTTCAGTCCAATAGTTATTCTTGATTTTGTCAGTTTGTGAAAAGATTATGCGGCTGGTATTAATCTTCCACTAAGATGTTTCTTGATAGTTTTTAGACCCACAGAGATTTACTATGAAATATGTAGATTTATGGCACTTGATCAACAGATAAAAAACAGCTTGACAAAAAAAGTATAAAATTAAATTTGTTGGCCATAATGTGGCAACACTAAATGTATTTTTTATTAATGATGTTAGGTGTTGCTATTAAAAATTAAGTCTTTGTCAAGCTTAAACTACCCACTATTTATAATGTTGTCTAATAGGTTATTGTAATAAATTATGTTGAAATTTTAAAATTTTTAAAGCTCTAAAATACTCGTTTAGACGAATATATATTTTGAGTTTTGATTCAAACGAGTTTTTAGCGGTTTATACTCTATGATGATTATTTGACTGTGATAATCACATTAATTATGTCTCATATTGTAAAAGTTGATTGCTTCGGCGTGTATCTTTGTATCAAAAATAAAATTGGTTTTCAAATTTTAGCATTAACTTCATTGCTATAAACATAACGACAATAAACACTTGTTTTTTTAATCTAATACAATAAATGTAAATACATATTTGTTTATAACTGAACGTTTTATTTTAACAGTACACAAGCAAATGTAAACCTTGAAGTCCAAATTAAAAAAACAATATGTATATGCAACGAGAAAACTTGAAAGGACGACATTAATTCAGAAAAGGAAAGATTTCTTGCGGGTGTTAAAACCGCAATTATTTCTTTTCAATAGCATAATTCTAATTGGCAAATTTATTATAAAACATGTGACTTAAAGTATGTTCTGACGAACTCAATTGTTGTATATATTTTTAATATAATGATGTAATTTCGTATTTTTTGTATTGAGCATTATGTAGAGCAAGTTCTTATAACGTAAATCATAATTATCTACCTATGAACAATACCAAAGTTGTGTTTGTAAATAGGTGTATGTGATTGAGCACGAAAGAAAGCTCTATATAAAAAAAAACCTTAGTCGAGTTAGCGTTCTCTGAGATTGTGATATAGACTATATATGTATTTGTATATTTATGTATATCTTAAGAAATAAGCCTTGCGGGCACGTCACCGGTCTATATGTGTGCGTGACTAAATATGTGTAACAAAACCTTTGTTTGAACGTAATATACCCTAAAGGCTTTTGTCACAAATACAGCGAGGTTAGTCCTTTCTTAAGAGATAACAGAGGCCTTTATATAGTAGTATTGTAATATGAATATTATCGAGTGCCGTGCCACCTGGCTAGAATCAATAGCAAGTTGTTACTTGTCAGTAGATCTTTGGTCGATACGGAATGGAGCAGAGATGTAAAACCCCTATTTTGAGTTAAAAATTGCTAAATTTGGAAATACCTATCTCTTGATAAAAGGAGAGTATTCATTTATTTATGTGTTGATAAAACATCTATCATAATCAGTATTTTAACCCCCTTATTTATAAAAGTTAACGAACGTTAGTTAAGCCTACATTGACTAAAATATGTTTAGTCCCTTTCTGATTTCGTCCGTTTGTGAAAATATTTGACGTGAAAGAATGAGACAAAACATATTTTAGTTAACGTACGTATCGAACGTTCGACAAAAGACCGTTATTTTTTTACGTGTGCTTATTTCACAGCCACAGCGTAAAGAATATTAGAACGTAAGGTTCATACAACACGTGAACGATGAACTCACACAAGGATTTATATCAGCCTTCTCGCTCGTTTTCAGTGTAAGGCGCGCCTAAATATATAATTAATAATTTGTATGAGTGGATCGTTCATAAACTTTTCTATTTATTTTAATCACACAAAACAGATTACAAGTACTATGTATAAGTAATAATAAATGTAATTTATTCTGTTATTTTTGTATTCTCTTACACTTTTCTCGTAATCTCTACTCCATTTTGCTTCGGTTTTCGGATTTTTAGTTAAAATAATTTTAATATAGATTATCCTGCATTTGATATATTGTACTTGTTTTCTTTAATTTAATAAGTACAAAATATATTTTTTGATTGTCGATCACATCAAATTAATTTTGCTTTTGCTAATTGTTGAATTAAAAAAGTATTATTTTTATGTAAAAATTAAAAGATGTAAATAATTTGTTTCTTTGTTTTATTGAATTTTTAGTAAGTCTCTTGGTTAGATCAAGCTGGTTTTCATTGCATCTCGTAAACAGTTTTTCTTTATTTTAAAATGTCAAGCGTTTGACAACGATCCCGCCTGATGTTAAGTGCAGATGATTTGTCGTCGATTTTCCTTTACTTAACTTTGAGCCAACTGCAATTTGTTGCAAGGTTAAGTGACTGAAATAGTGCTCTTTTAAATTAAAATTTAAAAAAAGTCGACCTCCCATGCTAAAGTAATTCATTTATTATATCGTGTGGGTTGCATGGTCAAACAACCATGTACATCCTGGTGACAAGAGTTGTTTGTAACCGCTTCACTTAATGTAATGACAGAATTTTTTATGGAAGGTCGAAATATTTTTCTCGGTTTGCACATTTTTTTTATCAACTTACTACAACACCCCATATAAAATTGGCTGGTGTTGAAAAAGTCACTTAACGGAAAACACCATGCCATTATCGTCTGAATAAAAGAAAGTGTAATTTTTTTATGATTTATTTACGATAACAATAATCATACTAGTCTTTTGTAGTTTGTAAAAATTAATCTTTTGATCCTAATTCGCTGATTGCGGCGCGTCAAAATGATTGATCGATTT
Organism: Euzophera pinguis; assembly: GCA_947363495.1. Lineage (NCBI taxonomy): Eukaryota > Metazoa > Arthropoda > Insecta > Lepidoptera > Pyralidae > Euzophera > Euzophera pinguis. The sequence continues at coordinate 5,889,786 of OX376176.1, forward strand.
TTAAACGTTTTTGCGATTATATATGTCGTTGGCAAAAAAATATACTTATCGTCTTAATACTAAACGTCTACTCATAATACTCGTACCTATTATTCAGTCACAGAGAATATAGGTAAACAAAAAATAAAACTAAATCGGGATTTGTAAAAAAAAAATACATTTTAACCACTATTTGTAATGAAATTACTTGGTAATTACTTTAAAATCAAACAGTTTTCTTGTAAAAAATATCAAATGTTTGTTAAATCATGTCATATTTTGTTCATCTCTTTTTTTTTAGATAGAAAAATGACATGGGTTCTCCTCACGTTATAAAAATAATAAAGTTCACAAAATTATATTTTATTGCGGTATAAATTATTATCTTCAGTCTCCGCACTACCTCTTGTTTGACTACGTTATAATACAATATAAAAATGAGAGCCTTATTCTGTCTTTATTTAGGTATACACATGCAATGAGTAAGATTAAAAAATATAGTATTTAAAATAGATATTGGTACAGTCCCGTTTAAAATCGATACGCTAGATAACATCAGCTTACATTGATTACTGTAAGACAACATTTTTTTTCTTTTTTTTTACAATTAAGTAGGCAAAAAGGCAACAACAACAACATTATCTACAGATGGTAAAATATTCTACGATAAAATATCATGTAACTTGAGATGTGCACCTAGCGAATAGACACGTCATTGATGAGATTGCTTTAAAAGCAGAATCTTCATAAAAAAAATCGACTGTGAAAGACTGACAAACAGACGACATGAGTGAGACTATAATGGTTCCTTTTTTACCTTTTTATGTATGGAACGCTAACAAACATTTGCTTTCTAATTCTGTGCCTCTACCATGAGATTTTAAAAACTGCGTTAACATTTTTGTATGAATTTCAGTTAAGCGCCCCTGGCGGATAGTAAGAGAACTAAGAAGTTCCATGCAAATTCTTAACGCAGTCCCTAGCCTGCTTAATAAAATCTCTTAGTAGAGGTTCTGTGTGTTGTAATATATTGTAGAAAAAGAAAAATGTTTCAATAATAAACTTGCTTTACAAAATAACAATTAAAAACAAATTAAGGTAAAAAACTTTATTCATTTGGCATAAAAACTTTTCATATAAAATATGCACAAAAATGAGATCTCTTAAAAGCCATTGGGGGCGGTTTGTTCCTTTTTAGTCAAAAGACTAGTTCGTGTTAAACAAAAAAAAACAAATAACGTGCATATAAAACATAACAAAATAAAAAATGTAAAACTTAATACCAATTTTCGGTATAAAAAATAATTGCACAAAAATGAGATCTTTAAAAAAGAGGCACACACACATGCACGTACAAAAATAATTGTTTTTTTTTTTCTATTTTGAACGTGTGCGTGCTGATGTCGGTTGTGTAAGTCAACACTAGCGTTACTTAGAAATATTTAACTATAGACGTGACTAAAAAATACAAATATATTTTAGTACCCCGTGTATAAGTCATAAGATTTATCGAAAGCGGATGCCAAATCGCGCCTGTATTAAATGGCAAGCTATAAAATTGGGCAAAAAATTTTTGCTTCATTTTAAAAATAAGACTTGCGCAGGTACACCATAGTTGCTTATAAACGTGGCACTAACTTATATAACAAAAATATTAAAACAAATTTTTGGTATGATTGAAATTGCACAAAAATTGAATCAACGAGCTTAATATCATCTCTATTTATGGAATTAAGAGGTGATAGTAAACCCCCAGGTGGCCTTCTATCATGTATTCTAACCCCATTATTCATAAAAATTAACGAAAGTTAAATAAGACCAAATTAACTAATATATGTTTCGTCTCGTTTTTTCGCGTCAAAAGTTGATATAACAGAAGGGGACAAGCCTTGAGATGCTTTGCCATTGCAATATTTAAAAAAAATGACAAGTATGAACTTTATACGCATGCAAATAAGGTTCAAAATGGCGTGTAACAAATATATACATAGCAGAAATTGACACTTTCGAAATTTATGTCAAATATAGAGAAATATAGTCATCACACGCGTCAAGAACGCCCTGCCGCAGCAGAGGGTCGCGACTTGTTTCCAACGCGCCAGTGTGACTGGGCAGGAACAAACACATACGAGAGCTGTCGCCCCACGAGTAGTTCTCTGCACCTGTATCCCACCACCACATTAACACTTATAAAGAAGCATAAACAAGCTATTTTTACCGCAGAGTACGGCATCAAATTAGGCAAACGAGATGAATTCGCCATACGAAATAAACACCTGTATCCCACACTCACCACCATATTAAAACTTAAATAGAATCGTAAAACAGGAATTTTTAACAAATAAATATTAATTATTAGCAAATAATTTAAGCAAGTCTACATGAAAGTATATAGATACGTGCGATAGAATTATGGAATATTCGTCTTTGGTTGCGCGTCTTCGACGACGTCGGATACGGAGTACCTACACGGATTTGAAATGTTTGCAAAATTTGTATTTTGTCAAATTATCACTCGTAAAGTATATGTTTGAAAAAAAAAAGATATTTGCAGAATGGTTGAGTTTCCGAAAAATATTGTTATATAAAAGTGCTACTCGCAACCTCCGCGAGCCAGGGGGTAAGAAGCAGTAGTTATTGAACAAGCTAGCCAAGCGCATGAAGCTCGCGAATTTCTTTGTCCAAAGCTTTTTGATTGGGGAAAAAAGAGGGCAAAAAAGAGAAGAGTTTGTTGTAGAGTTGAATTGAGCGTGAATTGAATATGTCTACTATTCTCAGAAGTAGTAAGGACGTATCTGCAACTCACCATAGTATCGGAGAGGCCACTGCTGCGGCGAGTGCGCTCGAGACAGCAGACAGGACGGCGCCGTGCCTGGCGCCAGCACGCGAGCCGGCCACCACGCGCAGCGGCTTAACTTGTGCCACACCACGTCATCGTAGCTGGAAGAATGGTTAAATAGTTAGGTACTTATACTTTGTAGCTTTAAAAAAAATATATACATAAGTAGACGGTTCGATATATCTATTAGACTTAGTATACTTACAACGATGGCACACCCCGGACACTCTATACAACAGCGACGATGCCGATACCTATTACTACTAATATTCGGTCGCGTACGCAACGCACGCGCGTCAATTTATTTATTTAACTCAGAGGAACCGCGCGGTCTAAGCGACATCCTTGTATAGCTTTGCTCTAAATTTTTTTTATCTTTTAGGTAGGGTGTGAGTATCTGTTCTGTACGTTAGAAGTACGTTCCTACTATTAATAATACTGACGATGGCGCAAATTAAATGTGGATCTTGCCACAGACACGAGCGCCATTTCTTGCGGCCTATTTGATTTAGGCGTACTATTAAGCTCTTAAAGTGACGCGAATTCCGCGCGACTTGCGGGACGCCCACAGAAATATAGTTGTGTATGAAACAAATATAAATACCTGCCATAAGAGCTAAAGACCTAAAGTTAAAGAATTAAGATAACTCTAGTCTAGACAATACAAAAGCAAAAATAAGGTTGCAAGCAAGTTTTAGTTGGAGTTAGTTTTCATAAATACATACCCAACTTTAGGTCCCCACATACAGCTGGGGCAGAGTTCAAAATTCTCCTTATTTTTATTCTTCTTCACAGTGCAAATTGTTCGTGTGCTGGAAAGGATCTTCTCCACCAAAGTCACTTGCTTCGGTGCTTTTAAGGGAGGGTTTTTGCGATCTGAAAACAGAATATTGTGATTTAACTTGTTTTGCTTACCCGACTGCGGCGCAAAAGGCAGGTTATGTGTTTAACCTGTATGTATGTTTGTATAGCTGTGTGCCTTTTATTCCCTAGTAGCCAAAACCACGGTGGACTGATGGAAATCGTTAGATTTCTTTATCTTTACAGAATCTCTCTACCTCTACCCAATACCACACCTCGGACACTTCATACAACAGCGGCGAGTGCGATACCTTTTACAACTACTACGATTCGGTCGCGTGCGCACACGCATCAATGTGTGTTTTGCTCGTATTGTTGGTTATTTATCGTATCTGTGTCATAGTCGTCGCAGGTAAGGTGCGGTATCTGTTCCGGGTGGGATGGTGTGAGTGTGTCCATTTACTAATTCAGTGCCAATACATAAAGAACACAAACTTACGTATAACAGTGACAAGCCACTCCCTCCGGCATGCCAGATGGAAGGCAGCTGGGCAGTTCATGCACTGCCGCAGTCTGTGGCTGGCAAGCCCACATACTAGGCACCAACTGATGTGAAGGGTTATTGGTGTTTTCACTGGGGAGCTGTCTTTCTGAAAGTACACAATGTTCGTTGTAACAGAAAATGACGAAAAAAGTTTACAATCAAATGTTTTTTATTAAGAAAATTAAATTAAAACACTAAGCACAAGTTGAATTCACAAATTAGGGACCAGTGTTGGCCAAAAGTTAATCTGATTAATGATTAAAATTAATGTCTGTACTAAGGAGACCTAAATTTCATAGTTGCAACATTTATTTCAAATTAAGTACTTTTTTAACACAGTACCTTTGTAATTTTCAAGTCCTAGCAAAAGTAGGTTGACATGGGTTCAGAACAAGCAAAATAAAATAAAAAAATTGAAAAGGAGTAGTTAGTTATGTTGAGCCATGACATGTCACATGTGTACCAATACCAGCATGCCAAAAGACAAAATAAATATTATTACTTACAGAATTATCAGAATAATCTTTACTCTCCATCTTATGAACGAAATTGTACCTCCAGCATTGGTGCAAATAGTTCTCAACCTCCTTCAAAGTCACAATATTTTTAATGACTGTCTCAAACTTATCCTCAGTGCTAGCATCTACATTCATTAAGTAATCCAAAGAATCTGAATTCTCAATATAATTGTCTTTTAATAGGAAAAAGAAATGGTCAAATAACATCTCTTTTCCGTGACGGACAAATTCATTAAAGGCATTTTCGTATCGCCCCTGTTTCACGGTTGAATGTGTGTTTAATGGAGTGTGGGTTTTGTCATATGTGATGTTCAGGTCTGGCGTTTTGTTACTTGGCTTCACGTTCAGGGGTAGTGTGTGGTCTTCTCTGAGTTTTCTCTGGAACCACAAATAAAAAATATCATTCATTTAACATTTGTTTTGCTGTTAATAACACATTTTAATATACTTACATAAAAAATATAACTGCGGACCCTGTCCACTCCTAAGCTATTTAGTGTAGCAGTGAACAAAGAATTAAAAAATCATTGATTTGAAATTGGACGTGCAAAAGATAACTGGAATTTAGAAACTATTTTGAGAAAAATGGTAAAAAATATACAGTAAATAGGATACATAACAAAGTTTGGTGGGCTGAGCGGACAGAAGCTATTTCAATAATTCCAAAAAAAAATTCCCAATGTACAGTAGGTGTTTAGTTCTTAAAAGTTGTAAGGTACCTTTCTAGGGCCAGTATTACTTAATTTTAAAACAGGTTTTGGAAGAGAAACTTTATCAACTCCGTAGAAAGGACGGGATCGCTCGGCAAGATGAAGACAAGTATACGGCAACCACAGCCGCTGCTTCGTGCGACAGGTTTCAGCATAATAGCAGAGTTCCTTTGTCACCTGAAGATTGCCATTCTCATCTCCTGTGATGCCTAGAACTAAGGTAAAATAAATTTAAACTTGCTATTATTCATGCAAGCTTTATGGAATATTTTGATGTAAAACAGTCTGAACTGAATTATAGCTATTTGAAGTTGTAAAAAGTATTGAAAATATTATGGTAAACAAACCTTTCCAGTCAAAAAATAAGCCTTTTTCGTCTTTCACCACTTGAACTTTTGCATAAACTTTTTGGGAAATTCTGGCAAGTGCCACATCGCCGAGCTTCCAGTGATAAATGCTCATGATTAGACTAATATCTTATGGAAAATAATTTATGATGTGATTTAATACATTCCTTTGTGTATGTTTCAAACTACAATACAAGAACTACAAAACAAACCAATATCAAAAATAAAATAAAATGTTTTTTTTTTGTTGCCCAGTATTGCTATTGGTTAAAAAGAAAATAGAAAAATGTGTGAGTTTTGCGCCATCTATCGCCGAATAGTTGAATATTATTTTTACTTTTTAATGTTGACTATTCGTCAATAGATGTCGTTAGAAGTCGCGTTCTAATCTGTTTTTTAAATAAAGGACCATTCAAACTGACGCGAATCCCGCTCGCTTAGTTTCGCCGAAAAATCACGGGTACTCGGAGAAATATTATTCGAAGAACTACCGGTAAATCGAAATTATTTATTTTAACAAAGAAAAAGATGCAAAGCGAAATTCAAATGAGACCACCTAAAACTAGCGTTGTTGCTACAACGATAGTCTGTCGACAGTATCGAAATAGTAGGATCGGTCGTACTATTGGTAGAACTATCGAATCTTAAATTCTCAACGGTTGAAAACTCTGATATTCAATCAAAATTCTTAAACACTTGCTTTCAAACGTTTTCTGCGGTTGTTTACTATAAACTACGGTAGAAAACTTTCCATATATTTTCAACATTTTCTTTTTAATTTTGAAGTTGGATTTGTATGTCCAGGATTTCGTACTAGCCTTAACTAGCCTATCCTAGGAATATTAGGGTTATTTTTAAATAATAATATAAATTTTGAACACATGAATCGAATTTTGTATGAAAAAGTTTTCAACGATAGACGTGGTAAAATACCGGTAGAAAACGGTTGTACATTCGGTATTCTACCAATTTGGTTTAATAGTGTGTTGAAAACCCATCACTACTACAGTCGATTCCTTTAATAAGTATCCTTGTTGAGCATTTTGAGCATTAAAGAGTTTTGTATTGTATTGATTCAGCGGTGATTTTACCGGTGTTTGTCTCCGTTGCCAAGCCCTAGTATGCCGTCTTGCCAGAGTTGCCAGAATGTTACAAAACGAAAGTAACTTTTTAGGTTACTTTTTACCCTCTCACGTAGAAATGGGTCGCCTGGGTAAAATTCCGCGGCTGAATTAAAACTCAGCTTTCTGATTAACTTTATTTATTTATATCTTTAATGATTAACATTATTTCTTTTTTATAAATAAATTTTAGTCTATTTTACTTCAATTATTTAATTCTAATTATTTTTTGTTTTATTCCATAATAGGTACTATTTGGCATAACCGACATAACCGTTAAAAAGAATTTACTGTACTGTATTTTTGTCAAATAAATAATTTGATTTGATTTACAACATATTTAATGATGATGATGACTCATAGCTAATGTGTATGCATCTTGAAGTTTGCAGAATTTTTATATAGGTATCTATCTACTCTTTTCGTGACAATGTAGGTAATTTTTTGAGTAGTTGCATGTTACTTATAATTGACTTTCTGCTACTAGCAACACTGTGCCCCAGCTGATTATCGTGCACCGCGCTCGACTTTTCGCGCCAATTTGCACGCGTCCATACTAGTCTAGTTGTATGACGCAATCGGCGCGAGCGACTAGCATCCCACCTGCCGCGCGGGATTCGCGCCTATTTTAATAGTCCTTCAAGGGCAAGACAATAAATACGTCAACAATATATAAATAAGTATTTCATTATTACCTACGTAAATAGTTCATTATTATTCTTTAATGAAACTTATTTGTAAGCACGTATAATAAATTTATTTATTTATTTAAACTTTATTGTACATAATACAATTGGCTAGTCAACTAAAAAATTAATTGTGTATATTATATATTTTATTGATAGAATAGACTATTTCGGAGATACAATTTAAACGAAAAAATTCTTAAAATTATATTTATTTTGTTATTTAATTTTAAAGATTTTATAGTGATGACGTCACGCAGCTATAATGGCCATTTCGAACTGCAAGAAAGCAAAATTTACTAAGGTATTAAAAAATATATATGTCAGTGTCAAATGTCAAAGTCAAGATGGACCGCTAGCCGCGAGTTGGTTTCTTGTTTGTTTACAATCGCCAAATATTTAGGTACCCCATTTCTCGTATCTATTGCATATTGGCCTGTATAATGGACTTTACGGCAGTCTCTTTATCAGTTTACATCTGATTTTTCAATAATTGGACACCGCTTCTTCATTATAATCTATGAATGAATGTAATTAGGTTATGTTTACTTGAACAGAGATGACATTTGACATGGGTGACAAGTACGTGAAGCGCTTAGTTAGCGCTACCAAACAAAAAATATTTATTCACTACGCTGTGCTGCCAACCTAAAAAATTAAATGTGAATAGCCGGAAATTATCCGGCTACGTCATACGTCAACCTTGCTAAAAAATGAAAGTCATTGTGTTTTCTGCGATTTTCTTAAAAAATACTTGCTTATCTAAAGATCTGATTAATGTAATCTGTTCCCTAAGCCTATTCCTCGAAATGGTTTACGAATTAGACATTTTCATGAAAAAGTTTACTAGCCAATTGTATAGCACAATAGGCGAACTTCATGCTAAAAGCATTATCTAACAGTCAACCTTTGGGTTAAACAGATATCGTCATGTGTTAAAATTTATCCCATGTAAGTAGAGAAAATGTAAGTTTATTTAAATAAAAGTAGGATTTACTTATCTAAACATAATTTTACGATTTATCAAATTAGGGTAATAAAATGTCATAGTAAAATGGTAATAAATTATCAATCACAGATTTACCTAAGTACATAACATCCAATGCCGGGGCTCGGTGACGTCATGTCTTAACTAAGTAAAATGGGTTGATACATGGCCAATCGATCCTGTGGGATATAGTGTTAAGTTTCTTGAAACCGCCTTTGAAGTTTCAGGGTTAAGTGGAAGATGATTCCGCTGGATGAACTTTGGTAGAGTACCTACACCGAGCTACAGAAATGCTGGTCAGTCCATTCGGTGACTACCAACATTGTAACATTTGTAACATAGTTGAAACGTCGGGAGTATGAAGGTATTATGCACTTAGGTATTCCTGTAATTTTATGTCAGAGAAAAATATACTAAGATTCTACTTTTCTAACCAACTTATCCATAAAACATAACGAACGTTCTATAAGCCCACATTAACTAAAATGTGTTTTGTTTTGTTCTTTCACGTCAAATAATGATATGAGAGAAAGGGACTGAACATACTTATTTTATGGGCTTGTAGAATGATCATTGTTTTTATAAATGGCGGTTACAATCTAGAAGAAATAAGTAAGTAAGTATATTTCTCTTCGGTCATCATGCCCATTAAATATCTACATAGCTAGCTATCTAACCGCCTTACTCAGGTATGTTAATGATTAGGTATACTATAATAAAAAAATATCTCTTAGAGAGAGACTTTATAAATCCACTTAGGTATATGTACTAAGGAGTTGTTTTGTATTTATACTAACTACTTAGTATAGATTGCAAAACTCTCCTTTTAATGAAGAATATTTTACTTGACTTCGAAGAATTTGTTTCAACGGCCATTAGCGAGCTAACGCTAACAGAACTACAACAAACAAATATTAATCAAAACAAATCAGTCAATAACAAAAACTAAACACCAATACAATTTATCAAAATAATTGTAGGCATTGAACTGTATACATAATGAAAATAATCAGATATAGAACGAGCCGCGATTGGCCAGTGGGCGGGGCGTGGTACAGCGCAGCATCCAATCTGAAGATCTCATCTTGCGAGGGTCGAGTACATTAGGGCGCCGCGTAGTCGTCTCTGTGCGTTATGTAATCTATGGTCACGGATGTAGAGTCTATGGAAAAGTTATCTTGGGCTTTATGTTTTCTTTTTGATTTTTTAGAGTTACATCTAGCTCGCAGGAAAATTTCAGGATATTAATATATAAAGCCTTTCGTGAACATCACGTCCTTGTTTAGGTACCTCGGCCACATGGTGACATCCACTATGAGGGACGACGAGGATATAGAGCGGTAACGTAGATCCCTTTGTGTTGTCGGCAATATGATCGCCAGATTTTTTTAAGGCTTCCTATCACGTGAAAGTAACCCTGTTTAAGTCTTTCTGTCAGTCCTTATACGCGAAAAGCCTACAACGGCTTAAGAGTAGCCTATAACATCATCTTCAGGCATTTGATGGGTTTAAAGCCTCGGTGTAGCGCCTCTGGAATGTTTGCAGAGGCGCGAGTCAATAGTTTTTGTGCCATATACCGTCACCGCATAGCCAACTTCATGCCCAGGGTCGACGCGTGTAAAAACAGTATGGTACGGAGTCTGGCAGAGAGACTTCTCACCACCGATACGTATAACGGCTGGCTGTTGCCGCAAGTTTGCCATATTAATAATATATTTGTTTTGGGTACTTGTATGCCTTTCTGTGGTTTTTTTTTGTGACATGATATGGATACTGATTTATTTATTATTTATTAATCTCGTCATCATGTCAAGTCCACCAACTGGTCACCCCACCGGATTTTTTCAATAACCTACTCTGATTATTTGTACCTACATACTCCTAATACAGTTTTGTAAATAAAAATTAGACAGTAAACATGAGTGTTTTTTTTGTCGAATAACTTTCGTTTGGTATTGAATGATTTTTATTCGTCGTATTAGTCATAGGTACATTTGAAAATTAACGCTCCAGACATACCTACCTACTTCTCACCCGAATCTATTGTTAAATTACCTATGGAACGCTAAATATTTACGAAAACAAACTAAAGGCCTTAATACCAAAACATCTTCTTTCTCTTGCCACCTTCTCAGTTTATCAGGGGTCGGGCCTCCTCGTAACTCGGCGCCAGGATTGTCTGTCCTGGGTTGTCGCGGAAAGTTTTTTCACACCCCTCTTTATACTGGACCACCACGTGGTGATGGGCCTCCCTCTTCCTTTAGGCCTCTCAGGTATGTCCATTGCCTTCTTGGCAGGGCCTTAATACCTACAAAAAAATAAAAAAATAAAAAATAACATTTGTAAACCTACCTAGCTGAAAATTTATATTTTTCAACTATATCTACGTATACCTAAGTACTTAAGTATCTGAATATATTGCTATGAGCTATGAATAGGTTACATAGATACCTACACAAGTATGTATGATTTTTATTTCTATACTTATTCTAATTGAATGTGTTGATTACATACATACATATAGGCAAATAAGGATAAAACTTTTATGATTTCAAAAATTCACATTTCTCACTGAGAAAATCTAAAACAAAAGCTGCAATTGCAACATCTGAGATAAGTGCCCATGGTTAAGTAGGAAGTTATGTACTTACCTACGGCGACGACATTTTTCGCCTTTTTACAATTAACGCGACGCACGCATGCGTCAGCTATTACAATTTGGAGAAAGTATGGGACATCTGCACACTTTCACTTGTTAAGGACGAATTTCGAGTAAGTACCTATACGTATTATAATATTTTGTCTTCAACTTGCCAATGTCTTTAATATTACCAAAATTTACCATAGTTTTATAATCATATTTTTATAATCACGGAAAGACGAAAGACAAAAAGACAGACAGACTTTCGCATTCATAATTCATCAAAATCCGTTTAGCGGTTTTGCCGTGAAAGCGTAACAGACAGACAGACAGACTTTTACATTTATAATATTAATATGGAGTATGGATATGGATATGTCGATGAAAATCGAAGGATTTTTGGTCGATATCGAACATACATTATTCGACTCATTGTTCTGCGTGAGTCACACTTCAATAATTGGGCTCTAGATCTTATAAAATTGTATGACTTAGCATTGTCTATTCAACATCTTATTTAGCACAGTACATCCAATACAAAAAGTCGTTGTCCATCGCGCCATCACCAATAATAATGGAGACAATTGAACTTTTTATCGGAGCGAGGCTCGTGCTCACAGCTTCCGGTACACTCGCTTACAAAACTGTTAGTTAGTCTTTTTTTTAAATAATAAATTTCTTTTCTCGTTGTTATGACTATGATCATAGGCATCAATTAGTCGCGATATAGCGCTGGCTACAATTATTACATTTACTAGTAGATGTAGCATTTTTTACTACCTAATCATCATCATCATTTCGTGTTAGTTACTTTGTCAATCGACCAAATACATCCTGATGTCAGAGTTGTTCGGAACCGCTTCCCGGCCTCTGATGTGGTTCCTTTAACGACCTCCAGATTGTAGCCTATAATTATAAGTAGAAAATAATATTTACCTACTAATATTTAAGTACCTACCCAAGTAAATGGTAGACCATAGATTAATAATTGGTCTCCGCTGCGCTACGACTAGATACCGTCGGCATACTACATAAATTCGCAACTAAAACCATGCCGAAACCGGCATGGTTGCGGCATACCCGCGTCAGTCATGCCGCGACCGATGAGTGAGTTGGATGTCTAGATAAATATAAAATTTAATGTAAAAGTAGACGCAAAATGTGCAGTTTGCGTAGTCAAACTGTGTAAGAATAATACTAAAAGAAATAAGGAAGATACTGGTATTACATACCATCAATAAGTATTGTATTATTTCGAAATATGGACATAAATTACTCACGAAAATAATATAACCCTAAAATATGGCGCGAAGTACCGCTCGGTGCTCAATGTTGCCGTGTATTAAATAATCCCAAATTCCCCGCGGTTTCGATTTTTATTATTTAGATATTTTGTTTTTTAACTCCCGACTCCAAAAGAGAGATGTTGTAATTTTGACTTTTTCTGACAATTTTGTCCGTCTTTAACATAAAGCGGGGTGCGTGCGTAATGTGTATGATAAGTGTTAGGCTATTGTGCTATGAGGCGGGATAATTAAATAAAGTCAATATGTAATTTAACACTATAATTAAAAGTTCAGCACAATTAAATAGAACAAATACAATACAAGCACACCGACAACTTAAAGATTAACAGAAGGTTATGATAAGCACAAAATACAGGTGAGAAAAGTGAAGGAACGGATCAAGCGGGAAATGAGTTTACGTAAGCGCGCGAATGCGAGCGCAAGCAACGTGAGTTCAGTCTCAAGATGGTATTCGGACTGGCGAGCCGGCGAGACGCTGACGCACGGATCGCCGTGGCGTGGGCTGCGCGCGCATCGTCCGAGCCGATCGCAGCGGCTGGCATGTATGCGCGCGCATCGCATTCGCTATCTATATAAAACAACAACACTTGTCCGCTTGTTCGTTGACATTAAAAATATACAAATTTTTAAGTTATTTTATCTAAAATTAACAAGTTTTAGTATTGCAGTTTATTTAAAATATTTACAAGTAATTATCAAAATAAAAAACTTATAATACTAATACTATACAACTTAATAAAACTATAGCTTCCTTTTTAATTAAAAGACGTGGACGCCCGCCACAAACATCTTATTTCATTAACGCTGATCTGGGAGAAAAGTAAATACGTGGAATGTGCCGTGGAAGTGGGCGAAAATCGAAGAACCATATCTATCAGTAGGCGATGCGACTAGCAACCTATCACTATTTTGATTCCATTTCCACTTTACGCCGACCAACATTCTAAATATGGCCTTTAGGTAGTTGATACCCCGTAGGGTATTGTTGCCGGATATTTGTTTAAACGAATTTGGTTTTTTTTTTTAAATAAACTATGATATCGAAAGTATTGATATAATTAATTTAATCGAATTTTGACAATTAATCGATTATTAACTGCAATATCAAACAATTAGTCGATTATTGAAATGGGTTGATATAAATTATATCGATTTAATCAACAAAGGTAATCGTTCATATCAATGGTTATTAATCGATTATGTATCTGTAGTATCGATATAATCTAATCTGTAGTATTGATTTTTGAGAATTTATGAAAAATAATCGATTAAGGGATTAACAACAATACCAAGCATTTCAGGCACCGATACTATACACATATACCACAAATCATCGTCATTCAACTCATACAGAAAAAAATTACAGAAATATATTATCAATAGTATCAATATCGATACTATCGATATATGATCACTATCGATACCTTAGATTATATTTTTAACTATCAAAGAATCGATTATTATTCGATGTGTAATGTATTTTCCGGCAACACTACTGTATGGAAAGAGGCCATGATAATATCTACTCGTATGTACAAGATGTTTACCGCAGCTCCGCCTGCGTCAAAAGGTAGCCTATGTTTGACTCCGGGTCTTGAACTATATCCGTACCAAATTTCATGAAAATAAATTGAGTGGTTTAGTTGTGAAAGAGTAACAAACATCAATTAATACTTACAAACTTTCGCGTTTATAATATTAATAGGATGTGTATGTCTATTTATTTATCTGTATTTAAACCCGGGTTACAACTAAAAAGAGGTCAGTTATCAATTAGCTCCAAGCTAAATAGAAAATTAAAGTAACGTTTAACATACTGTACTGTGTAATAATAAATCTAAAGAAAGTTTTTCTGCAATTTTAGGATTCAATATTAGAATTATAAAATAAAGTAGACAAAAACTAACCATTTCCCCTACCTTATCTCCGAAACTATCGATTCCAGAATTTCGATTCATAAATTACAGGAAAACCTATGAGATAATTTTAAATTTGTTTAGGAGGTCCAAATAGAGAAAAATAAAAAATAGTACAGAACCCTCTACACGCGAGCCGACTCACACTTGGCCAGTTTCATTTAATTTCATTTTAAAGGTTTTTCTGAGCTACTTTTTATAATACGTAACAAGACCGCAGCAATTAATAATTTTCCCATTGGTCGGGCACCAGTCAAGTAGCTGGCAACACCATAATCGACGCTAGTGTGCGTCTTTGCACATTGTTTTACACACACTTTCCTATTAAGTGGCCGCATTCTGGAAACTGATTTTTCTTCACAGCGCGGTATCTAGTCGAGCGCGCGAGACCAATTATTAATCTATGTGGTAGACTTTAAGCCTTAACGGTGGGCTTTAACCAGTCAATCAGCGGGTTTTTTCAACACACGGGTACAAGCCGCACGACTCTGGAATGCTTTACCTACCCAATGACATAAAAGATACCTCAACAAAATTTGTCTTCAAGAGAAAGGTACTTCTCATATATGTTTAAGTATGTATATTTACTCATTCATCTCATCTTAGCGCCCGGATGCATCCTCGGCTGGTTGCCTCGGAGCCCAGGGTTCGCTTTCCTACTTATATAGGTATTTTTTTTTGTCCGTATATTTACTCATTATTAATGTTTATTTAGCTGTAGAGTTTTTTTTCTATAATATCCCACGAAGCTTTCTTGCGCCGCATTTTATTTTCTGACTGGGAGAGAATAATTGGGCATTGACCCCTCATATTCTCAAACGTATCCTCAAACTCCACTCAACCTCACTCCAACTCATTGGTATGATTAGTCGACACTAGCTTCCTTGACTTGAGATGAATTCTCATTGGAGGTGAATATCGAACTGTCAAATATAAGGTTGGTCGAAGGGTACCCTTGAAATGAAATAAAGTGGATATAAATCGGTTTTTTGCCACTTTGACTTAGAGCTATGTAGTGGGCGATGCACGGTGTGTCCCTACGTGATCAAATGAGAAATGAGGAGATCCGTAGTATAACAAAAGTCACCGACAGGATTATGGCAGTGAGCGGAGAACTGATGGCCGATGGGGAGAATCATAGATTTAGATTTTTTTTGATTACGTCAATAGATTGGCTGCTTAGTAAAAGAAACGAGACCAATTTGAAAACTGTTTGTGTGTGTGTGTTTCATACATGTGTGCCCTGTCAAATAGTGCTGAGCCGAGCAATGTCGACATCACTATGATTGATTTTCTTAACGTGAGAACATTGCCAAATTAAAAAAGCCGTATTTTTTGGGATAAGTTAGAATAAAATTACATAATAAACATGCTACTTTAGTATTTTTATTTTTAACAAGCACTCCGACTCGACTTCCAATAGGTGGACAGTAATTAACTTTACTTTGTTATAATTTTCAGACCAGTAGCCGATTCTCGCTCTACTGAAAACTGTATTGACAGTGTTTACTACATATAGTTTAATATATTTCGGAAAACCATTCTTCTCTGCCAACCATTTTAAGCAATTTTTCGCAAATATCTTAATTAGATAGAAATCTGAAAGGTAGGTATATAATAGAAATTGTAATATTACAATTACGAGAGATGAATGAGAATACAAACACGGTGTTTTCAGTAGAAATCCGCTTTGTTTTTTTCGATATCTCAAATTGGACTATGTCTCTAAAGGCGTGAGAGTTTTTTCGAGAAATCTCAAATTCGACTTATCTCAATGACGCGAGAATCAATTACCCGCCTTCGTAGCGAAATTTTTTTTCATAAACCGTTTCGGATTGCTGAATTTTAAACATATAGGTACGTTATACCAGTAGGTAGATATTTATTCCTCCCTAGCGTTTGGGTGCAATACTATCATTATTATTTCACACACGATGAACGAATGCCTATGAAATCTCCGTAACGGTAGCAAAACGGCCAAGCATCACGTTTTGACTAAAATGTAGAGTATGTGAAGTTAGGCCTGGTAAAGTAAGGGCGCATAGATCAAGAATCTTGGCTCTATATAGAGATCTGACTACTTTTTCATAGATTTTGATTAAGGTGTAGTGTAGAGCTTGTAGGTTTAGATCGTTTAGGCTTTAGAGCTTGGCTTTATACGAGATTTGATAACTTTTTCACAGGGTAAGCTATGTAGACTCGTCTTGGCAACATTTTTACATGAAAATGTTTTGGGTGGGATTTCATTTATTTTTGTAAGTTGGTTAATGGACTTTTTTGAGTATATTATAAGTATTTTTTTTTTCCATATATTTAAGTAGTTAGTGTAAATGTAGTGCAAGTCTCATACAAACTTCCACCTCCTTATAGGATAGGTTAGGTTAGGTTTGGTTTTTTAATTTTTTGTTGTCTTTGTAGTAATATTAGCTTACATACCAAATTTTAGCGTTCTAAGACTGCAGGAAGTACTTTAAGAATTTTGATGATCAGTGAGTGAGCCAGTGAGTGAATCAGTGATGAAATCGGGGGTTTTTAGGCATTAATAAAATCTAAAGTATAGCTACAACATTCAAACTTTGTATGTTTAATGATTATACTGGTGTCATTCTATCTTCAAATTTTTAACTATTTAGCATCATCCAAACCAAAGTTATGAGAGTTCAAAAAAACGACGAAACGTTTCGAGAAAAGGTACGTAGTGCCCTTGCGCTGCGCTTGGCTCATCTTGGCGGAGGCACTCCCGTGCCCCCAGATTATGCGCTTCTACTGAACACTTTTTAACACTTACGACTAGATACTTTGTTTATAATTTAAATATTTGTTTTTGACAAGAAATCCGTAAGGCTGCTATGGGACAGTATTGTGTATATGAAATGATCTCGCTCTCTATCTCATTCTAACATACGCATATCCTATATATATTTCTCTTTCGCATTTCCCGTCTATTGGACCCATAGTCTAAGGGTTGAAATGACGATGACGTATGATGACAGCTTTTTTAACTGTATTTGGTCCCAGCTGTTATAGATAGATTGTAGTCATCAGGCTGTGTCAGATCTGAAAGGCAGCTGGATAAATCTGACAGTGTTGGCCACAAACACATTTCGGGTTAGGCTCCTGTTGGCCTGGTTTCCCTGTTAAAAGGGAGAGATCAGACAACAGTCACTCCTTTTTAAAAACCAGTACCGCAAAATTTAGGACCCCTCTGATACCAGAATCAAATTTCAAATTTACTGTAGTGAGAATACTACAATAAAGAGTTTCATAAAAATAAATAAATAATTTTATCCATTTTGTGCCTCAGACAGTCACTTTTCTCCACGACTGTACGGATTGTCGGCATCTGTCGCCGGTTTTTACGGAGCCGTTAATTTTCTCCCGGCTTTTTGTTCGCTATTGTTTTCTCATTTTATCGAGCGCGGGCAGGTAGCAGACAGATGAACTTTTACCTCTCTGTTCAATGGGTGGAACTAACTTTTGGAAGTTTTGGAACGGTTAAATTCGGACACATCTTTTACTAGTCATTCATTCATATCGAGTGTATTAAGTGGTTAATCGACCCTGTATACCCTGATGTCAGAGTTTCTCGGAACTGCCTTTAGGCCTCCTAACGTGGTTCTTTTAACGACCATCAAAAGTTACTAGTACTTAGTTAATACATAAGTGTTTTTAGTATCAAATGACAGTGTTGGCCTGACAAAATCTGACAGTGTAGGCCATTAACACACCTTGGATCCAGTTTCCCTGTAAAAAGGGTTACGGAAGTCGCTCCATATTGTAATGACCTGTGCCACCAATTTAAGACCACGGTTTTTTGGGTAAATCGACCTCTAATAAATATTTGGTTAGGTTAAAGATCGTAACAAGTCTTGTCTTACAAGTTTTGATCTCTGTGCTTGAAATTTTACCTATTTTATTATCACACTTCAAAAAAGAATATGGTTCTACTTTCGACTGTAAGTATATTTTTTCTATATTAGTTCAACAATTAAAATGAGAGGATTGTATCAGGGAGAATATGAGTAGGAAGGACGTTGATAATGGCAAGAGATAGAGGAAAGTGGAAACATAGTGTGCCGACCACACATAACAAAGTAGGACAAGGTAAAGTAAAAGAAGTTAGTTCAACGGTTACTCCGTCAATTTTAAACAGATTTTCAATACGGAGGGCAGTCAATTTAGTTAGTAGGGATAAGGATTCAAATAGAAGATGGCCGGATGCTTGACAATCCATAGATCCTTACTTATCCGAGCAGAACCCTAGTTTTTGTTAGTACTCGGCACGGGACAGGATATTGAGACAGATCTTTGTTTTTCTAATGAAACGGCTTGTCGTTTTTAGGGTTTCGTGGTTAAAGTGTAAGATCGATAAAATAAAAAAGGTTTTTTGAAAACAAAATTTTCGCTTGCAGCTCTGCCTTTTCTCCAAGAAGCTGTTACTTACATCTCATTTATTAACGCCTCAAGATTAGTTTAGTATAGTTATAAAAAATTTCAACTTTTTTATATTATTGATATCAGCTTAAAGAGCATCAAAAATCGAAACCGACCAACGTAAAGTAAAACGTTCCTTTCTCTATACCCGGAAATAATCGGTCGTCAAAAAAAATAAATAAGGGTAGCCATAGCGCTTCGCAAATATGTACGTTAAGTAATTTTCAAATATAGTAGGGGGAATACATGGAATGTAAATTAAAAATACCACGAAAAGTTAAAAATACATGCAAAACCCTTTGTTCTTCCTTCAAATAATAATTTTGTTTTTAAATTAAAATACTTATGGAAATTAATTCCGGGAATAACCCCACAGCGATACAAAATACACATTTTCCTCCCATACCTACTTACTACTTTTTTTTCTGGACAAACAACATAATGAAGAATGACCTATTTTAACCTGTCTGTAAAAGTGCAACGCACTTACAAGATAATTAGGTATTTCTCGTACAACGGTCACAGAATGAGTAAATTAATGTTGCATAATTCAGAGTGATATAATATAACGCGAGATGTATAATTGTGCGGTGCACGGTCAATGTCGATGACTCATGTGTATGGCCTAAGTAAAAAGAGAACCCGCTCCATTTTGTAGTTTTACAATAATATACAGTAGACATTTAAAAGCACCAGTCACATTTTTAAAAGTGTGCTTAGAATTTGAATCTAAACATAAAAACTAGGTGAATACCAAAAAAATAATTCGGCCTCTCTTTCAATATCTTGTCAGCTGATCAATTAATTACATTTAGGACATCGAAAGTTATTATTTTATAGAATGTAGTCGAGTTTCTTTGAGTTTCAAGCACTGAACACACTGCATTTTTAAAAAATTTGTAGTTGTTAAAATGTCAAATATTTACAACTTACAACGGTGGCACTGCGACCCAGAGTGATGACAAGAGATGATGCAATTTTTGCGATGTTGTTTGTCACCAGACGCCAACTCCGTGGCGTTTATCTAGGTACCTTACCGTTACCTTTTCGTGCCTTGCTCGACGTCCAATTGACCGTCATGTTGATAACTTGATGGGAATATATCATGTGAGGTTAAATCATTTTAATATTTGGGGGGAAAATACAGTATATTCTAAATTCAAACATAGTAAGTATGCTTAAAAAGGCCTAGGTTTATTTTAGCGTAAGTGAATGTTAATGATATTCTGCTTAAATTTGTTACACATATAAAATAATTACCCGCTCTTGCTCATAACTTAGTCTTCAATCCACAGCCTCGCCGCACACAGACAGAGGGACGCGAGATGCGCACGCGCCTGTCTGTGCTGCAGCTGACCGCCGTATACCGTGACTGTGATGTTTGCGTACTTGAAAAACTGTTTTAAATGTTTTTATTAGTAGATATTTATCGACGACAGTTTGTAAGGGGCACAAAGTAATTATAATAAAATAAAAGCTCTCATAAACATATTAGTACCCATAAACGAGATCTATGGAATATAATGTAAGTCTAAGTGCAAATCTATCTATGATGAGGTTTTAATCTAACACCATGGAGTGGCAGAGGCATTTAAATATATTATATCTAAGCTCGAGAGAGAACTCGCTTGATGGGGTCTATACTCCGACCTTCGCAAGCCTATATCCAAAGCCAAGAGTCTTTCCAGCTAGAGCTCTCAAATCGCTTTGCATGCCTTGAGGATTGCGTTTCCGTGGACGAGATTAATAACGGATTTGTAGAAGTTGTCCAGGCGGTGGGAAAGAAGATCTTCAAATCCCGCCCCAAAAATAAACCAAAAAAACTCTCACCTCAGACCCTGGATCTGATGGCTAAGCGACGGTCCATGATGCTGCAGACCTCCGAAGACGCCGACGTCTATCGGCAGCTCAATAGACAAATCCGGAAATCTTTGCGGAACGATACTCGCTCCTTCAATACAGAACGTATTAAGGAGACGATAGAGCAAAACAAAGGCTCCAAAGTGTTCGCAAAGGTGGAGTCTATTGGGCAGAGCCGACTGATCAAGCTGAAGACGGAGGACGGCAACGTGGTATCGACGAGAGCCGAGGTGCTGAGGGAGATCGAGAGGTTTTACGGACAACTCTACACTTCAGTAGCCAAACCCGTTGAAAGCTTGGCCAAAGACCCAAGAGCCAAGCTTACCCGACACTATACGGAAGATATCCCGGACATCAGCCTGTACGAGATTAGGATTGCCCTTAAACAGCTCAAGAACAACAAGGCGCCGGGCGAAGACGGAATCACAGCAGAGCTTCTGAAAGCGGGCGGAACGCCGGTACTGAAAATCCTTCAGAAGCTCTTTAATTCCGTTTTGCTCGAGGGCGTGACGCCAGAGGCGTGGAACAGGGGCGTGGTGGTTTTGTTCTTCAAAAAAGGTGACAATACCCTATTGAAGAACTATAGACCCATCACGCTCCTGAGCCACATCTATAAGCTGTTTTCGAGGGTAATCACGAATCGTCTCGCGAACAGGCTCGATGCCTTCCAGCCTCCCGAACAAGCCGGTTTCCGAAAAGGGTTTAGTACCATAGACCACATCCATACGCTTCGGCAGGTTATACAGAAGGCCAAAGAGTATAACCGGCCACTATGCCTAGCGTTTGTGGACTATGAGAAGGCCTTCGATTCGATCGAAATGTGGGCGGTGCTTCAGTCTCTCCAGCGGTGCCGCATAGACTATCGGTACATCGAAGTGTTGAAGTGTTTATACAGCAACGCCACCATGTCAGTCCGAGTACAGGAGCAGAGCACGAGGGCTATTCCATTGCAGAGAGGTGTAAGACAGGGAGACGTCATTTCTCCGAAACTGTTTACCGCTGCTCTGGAAGATGCCTTCAAACTCCTGGAATGGGAAGGACTTGGCATCAACATCAATGGCGAGTATATCACTCACCTTCGTTTTGCCGACGATATCGTGGTTATGGCGGAATCGCTGGAGGACTTAAGTACCATGCTCAGCGACCTCAACGTGGTCTCCCAACAGGTGGGCCTAAAAATGAACATGGACAAAACCAAGGCAATGTGTAATGTCCATGTTACGCCATCACCGGTTTCAGTCGGGAACCACACCCTTGAAGTTGTAGACCAGTATGTCTACCTGGGTCAGATGATCCAGGCTGGCAACTCCAGCTTCGAGGACGAGGTCTTTCGTCGAATCCGACTCGGATGGGCGGCGTTCGGGAAGCTACGTAGCGTCTTCTCGTCTAAAATACCTCAGTCCCTTAAAACTAAGGTATTCGACCAGTGTGTGTTACCAGTGATGACATACGGGTCCGAAACGTGGTCTTTGACTATGGGCCTCATAAGAAAGCTCAAGGTCGCCCAGAGAGCTATGGAGAGGGCGATGCTCGGTGTTTCCCTACGAGATCGAATCAGAAATGAAGAGATCCGTAGGAGAACAAAAGTCACCGACATAGCCCAGCGGATTAGTTCTTTGAAGTGGCAGTGGGCGGGGCACATAGCGCGGAGAACCGATGGCCGATGGGGCAGAAAGGTTCTCAAATGGCGACCACGTACCGGTAAGCGCAGCGTTGGACATCCACCGACCAGATGGTCAGATGACCTGAAAAGGGTCGCAGGCAGACGCTGGATGCAGACTGCTGCCAACCGATCATTTTGGAAATCATTGGGAGAGGCCTATGTCCAGCAGTGGACTGACTACGGCTGAAATGATGATGATGATGATATCTAAGCTACAAAAGCATAGTGACTTTTTGAGAGGTAAGTATTTACCATATTCATTGTCAACCAAATAACGCCCTGCCATTGCCAACCCTGTAGGTGTACACCCTGATGTCAGAGTTTTTCGGAATCGCCTTTCGGCCACGTCAGAACCGGGACCAACGGATTAACGCGCCTTCCAAAGCACGGAATCATCATTATTTTCAGATAATCAAGTGATTCAAGCCTGTCATATCCCAACCGATTTGAAAACA
Source organism: Euzophera pinguis (assembly GCA_947363495.1). Taxonomy (NCBI): domain Eukaryota; kingdom Metazoa; phylum Arthropoda; class Insecta; order Lepidoptera; family Pyralidae; genus Euzophera; species Euzophera pinguis. The sequence continues at coordinate 5,912,595 of OX376176.1, forward strand.
ACTAAACAAAGTATGCTTCTCGTGGGGATCGAGCCCACGACCCCCGGGTCTAAAACCACGGAGGAAATTTAAAATGTCTCTGTAAATTGGATATAAAAGCAAGTCAACGAAATTGCTTCGTAATTATTGTGTTGAAGCGTGGTTCAAGCAAAACAATGAATTCTAATTTTAATTTACATTCCTTACGCCATAATCAAGTATCAAAAACGTCAGTCGCAGTGTAGCCACGCGCCGCGGCAGCTGTACCAGCATCTGCGATCTCAACCTGCTCAGCTGATCACCTGACTGGCTTTCTATACTATTTTTGTTTTTTACCGATGGGGGATTTGTGGTTATCGATTTTTATTAAATAATCGAGAAACTACTCATGTTTTCTTGTTTGAGTCAGCGATGATGCAACATTTGTATTATTAATTAAGTACTTTTTTTATTGGTACTTACTTACTGCAGAGTTCGATAGACAAGTGCGATGCGCGTATCTGTAGCGAATGCGCGTGTCAAGCAACGGCATTTTCTATCTCGAGCTCTTCCGTGCTTTGAAAAGCGCGTTAAGCTGTTGGTGCCGGTTGTTCTCAATAGATGCAGCCGTTAGACTGTCCCAGACTGAGTGTTCTGCCACTAACTAACCTCAGGTCAAGTTCCTCTTTGTATGGTTTCCATGTAAAAAGGGTTACAGACGTCAGACAGCAGTCGCTCTATTTTAATAACTAGCGCCGCCAATGAGAAGAGAGAAATAACGATCGCATTCCCGTCGTCTTTTATGTTATCACATTGGTACGTAAGTGGAAATAACACAGCCAGAAAATGTTGGTCGTTTAGTCCTGACATGACGTGCAAAATAAACGCACCTGCTTAACTTATTTTTGAATGTCAAAAACCAAATTTCGATACGTATTGACTAAAAGTCATGACTCGGTCAGTGGGTCAGACAATGTTTGGCAGCGGGTCCATCCAGGTGCATTGCTTATTTTCCAATTACCATGCAAATTTGGTACTTAGTCAAACAATTGACTTAATTAGCAGGTCGCAGCTTGTGCTCGTGTATTATATGAATTTAAGTAAAATTTTGTGACTTCTTGTTTTGACCTAAAAATAAATTTAATAAAATGATTAAGCGTGAGTCGGATCTTATTAGTAAGTGTGTCTTGACTCACTTTGGGTCGCTGCGCCATCTTAGTGAGTGATTCTGATTCTCGCATCTACGAGCAGGGGACCTTATTTTTGAAAAGTCGCATCACGCAAAACCGGCGAAACAAATTATTTTCATACGATAAAATCGAAATACGATTTTGCACGAGTCATACTTCTCAAAAATAGAGCTCTAGCTTGGAAGACCACAATGTCTTCCAGTATTAAGGACTCCATTGTACTGCTCACCCAATGTAGCTGGAGGTTCAAGTCATTTATTAATTTTATTAAAAAAGTACTTTCTCTGCTTGTAAAACCAAACTTTTTTAAAGGTTTTTCTCTAATAGCCTAGTTTCCAGGGTCAAAAGACTATCATTAAAAGTAGTCCTCATTTAGGGAACTAAAATATATTAGTGAAGTATTTTTTCTTTTGACAATTGAGCGATAAATTATAAAGATACTAGCTGTTTCCCGCAGCTCAGCCTGCGTCAAAAAGTAGCCTATGTTAGACCCCGGGTCTTTAACTATATCCATACCAAATTTCATTAAAATCCGTTCAGCGGTTTGGCCGTAACAGACGACAGACAGACAGACAGACAGACAGACAGACAGACTTTCGCATTTATAATATTAGTATGGATTAGTATGGATTACGCATCAAAGTTTAGGAGTGGGGGCTCGTGACGTCACATATTGCGAAAAAGTGTAGCACACTGTGACGTCGCACGGAGCTTTAACGCGCCATATCTTTACCATTTTTTGTTTAGTTTTCAAAAGAAAAAATACGTCTCCAATATTTTTTGATTATCTAACTGACGGACTAATTATATTTTTTTTTAGGAAACTAGCCTATTCCTTCAATATTATACGAGCACTTTAAACACACCATTTCACAGAATAAGGCGAAATTTTCGACCGATACGTAGATTGTTTACAAATTTTTAAAACAAAAGACATGGCAATAATATTAAGGTCAGGTATTTCATGCTTGCATTACCATACATTTTGTAATCATGTGTTAAATACCATGACTCACAATGATGTCGATACGAGTCACCGAATCGCTTCTGATGACACTATGGCTTCTAACTCTATCGAAAATAATATACTTTACTATGTGTCCAAAACACATCGACTGTTCTTCATACGCTCAAATGGTTTGCAGTATATAATGACTTTTCAAGTATCAGTCAAATTTTTACAGTGTATGTAAAACTAATCCACTTTCAATAGGAAATTAAGGAAAACCAAAGATTGTATGATTTTGACAGATTTTGAGAGGATTTTTTTTTAAAATTAAAATATGTGGTCTAGAAAATTATTGTGAAAATTTCGCTGGTGTTTAAAAAGTCAGAAAGCATGAAACAATGTAAGAAGTTCGCGGAGGTGATGGCAAACCTCCAGTAGTAGAGACACTTTGGGCTAATAAATTTAATCCCCCCTCTTTTTAGAGATTCTTTAAAATACAAGGAATATTCAAAACACTGGTTAAAAAATTACAGTGTGCTTAGTAAGTGAAACTATGGTTTAGTGTTTTTTTAATAAAATGAAAATACTATGTGAAAACCGACAATTTTTTTTTTAAATAACACTCTTCAATGCGTACTGCCAGGCTTTCTACGCGCGCCGGGCAGCTCTGGAGCGACTACACGAAGTCTGTGTTTTACAAGTTTCGTGTACAATACAACAACTCCTTCAGAGTGATGCTCGGGCTGCCGTAGAGGTGTAACGCGTCGGGCATGTTCGCCTGTAATAGGGTGAATGACTGTCTTGCTATTTTACGTAGAACTAAATTTTCTTTCCATCAACGCTTACGCCATGCGCCAGTGCAATAACAACATTGTTAGGGCTGTATACTGCACCGTCTATCTAAACGACCCTTGCTGTGTAAAATATGTGTAATGATTTTAATATTTAAGACTTTAATATCCATTATTAATGTTATTTTATTATTTATGATAATTCAATTAAACACTGACATTTTAATTTAACTTAATTTAATTTAATTAATAAATTAATTAAGTATTATGAATTTTTATCAATTTGGAATTGTAACTACTGAACTTGTAATTTCTATATGGGTCCCTGTGCCTGCAATAAACGATTTTTATTTTATTTTTAAATCCTTCGAACCAATGTAGTGATCAGCTGACAGGATCTTGTATGGGTGGACAAAATTTTTTTTTACAATTTTTTAAATAGGAAAAGCGGTCTAGTTTCACGTACGTAATCGTAGAACAAGTTTTAATAAATATTTAAATAAAATAAACGAAAATCGCAAACGATTTGAGCAAACTGTCTGTAATAGAACTGTGTGTGTTTTACCTTAGTAAACAGATAGGTAGAATAAGTCATTCAAAATCTACATACAAAGATGGAGAGATAATTATACTTAACACTTTACACATTGATGAATACGTAATAAGAATGTTGAATATATTGTGCCAAGAAGTATCAGTGCCATTTACTTAAAAGGTAAGATTTAAAATGACTTAGCTTACTTACTTACTTTTAAAAGTAGAATCCATACTAATATTATAATTGCGAAAGTCTGTCTGTCTGTCACGCTTTCACGGCGAAACCGCTAGACGGATTTTTTTAGTATGAATATAGTTGGTTGCCTGCATCAAAAAGTAGCCTATGTTTGACCCGGGGTCATTTAGTTTCCTAAAAAAATATAATTAGTCCGTCAGTTAGATAATCAAAAAATATTGGAGACGTATTTTTGCTTTTGAAAACTAAACAACGAATGGTAAAGATATGGCGCGTTAAAGTTCCGTGTGACGTCACAGTGTGCTACACTTTTTCGCAATATGTGACGTTACGATCCCCCACTCCTAAACTTTAATGCGTAATCCATACTATCCATACTGATCCATACTAATATTATAAATGCGAAAGTCTGTTCAGCCAGACTCAAGGATTATATTGAATCCATGAAGCTGATTCCCGACGAGCAAATGGGCTTTCGTGCAAAACACTCTTGCGTGAATCAATTGCACCGCCTAACCGAACACATCCTAGGCAACCGCCGTCGCGGAAGACCCACAGGAGCACTCTTCTTCGATGTGGCGAAAGCTTTCGACAAAGTCTGGCATGCTGGTTTGGTAGCCAAGCTGGCCATAATGGGCCTGCCGGATAGTCTCGTGCGCATCATACGGGACTTCTTGTCGAACAGATCCTTCCGCTACAAAGTTGAGGGTACGCTCTCTAGTCCCAGACCCCTAAGAGCCGGAGTCCCACAAGGCTCCGTGCTGTCCCCGACCCTATACTCGTTGTACACCAACGACGTACCCCGCACCCCGCACGTGGAGCTGGCTCTATTCGCCGACGACACGTCCTACAATCGGAAAGATATCATTTCCCAACGCCTCCAACAAGCAGTCGATTCCCTTGGCGCTTGGTTCCGAAAGTGGCGCATCGAAGTGAATCCAGAAAAGAGCGCAGCAGTATTCTTCTCAAAGGATTTACGCGGTGCAACACGCCCTCCTCCATGGAGTACCTTCTCACTCCTAAAGACGGTAACGATGTTTGGCAAGCCCATTCCATGGGCAAAGTACCTGGGCGTAATTTTTGACAGCAAGATGACGTTTGGACCTCACATTCAAAAAGTTCGCAATAGAGCAGCCTTCTATCTCGGCAGACTCTCACCTATGATCAGCAACGTGAAGATGTCGCTTAGAAATAAGCTGACTCTCTACAAGCTAAGCATCAGACCTGTCATGACTTACGCCAGCGTGATTTTCGCACACGCGGCCCCATCCCTCCTAAATAGGCTACAACTAATTCAGAATAGGTTCACACGCAGAGCCACGGGATCACCCCCGGGACTGCGCACTCGTGACCTACACAGAGACCTAGAACTCCCGTCCTTGAAGCGCCACATCAAAGAAACGTCACAACGTTACTTTGAGAGTTGCCCTTCCCATCCCAACCCGTTAGTTGTGCAGGCAGCAAACTACAGCCCATCTAGAGATGTCCCCCTGAGGCACAGACGCCCGAGGAATGTTCTCTCTGACCCAGACGACCCCATCACGGTGGCCAACAAACCCTAGTTAAGCTGCTGGTCTCGGCTGCCATCTGGTGATCGTTAAAGGAACGTCAGTGGCTTAGAGGCGTTTCCAAACACCTCTGACATTCTACATGATGATGATTGAGTTGCTTCCTCAGCTTACGCTTCACTAAAGCCTAGAGGATAGACGCTTTTGATTATGGTTAAGATTTCGCGGTACCTGTATTCTTCTTCTTCTTTGCGAGTCGGTGGTCAACTTAAACTTGCGGACCCAAAATTGGATATACAATGGAGTGATGTTAAGTATAAAGGAACAGACCAGCAGGAACATGACTCGAGGTGTGATATCCAGTGGCCAACGCTGTCAGATGTTTCAGACTGCTTAATGACATCTGATACAGGCTAATGATTGCTATCTGTTGATAACGACAGGGACTACCAATTTTTTGAAGCAAGGCGTTGCCTAAAACAGCAAAAGTATTACGTCGAGTAGTTTTGTAGCTAAGCTTAAAACCGCTATTTCGCAGCAATCACTGAATAATTAGCAATTTTAAAGTCAAGATTCATGCCACTCAAAGCTAGTTAGTTAGTAATTACTCAGTAAGCATAAGTCCACCAAATGTCAAAGTTTCTTTTTTACACTTTCGATGTTTACGATCTAAATGAGTGGAAGAGAAGAAAAAGGTAGAGTAGGTTCTACTTAGGTTTTTTTATTTCTAGGTACTGGTTGGGTTCACCATATGTGAGGTTATTGACCAGAAATCCCTCAGATTAGCAGGTGCACGGCAGCTGGGTGTAAACCCCCTTGTCTATGGCACGTACAGTGGACCAGATGGAAAAGTATACTACGTAAGTTGTAAGTGATCACCCAGTGTACAAGCGGCACAAGCGGGCTGTTTATTTATTTCGTGTAAACATTAAATTTAATATGTTTTTTTTAATAAATAGTTTATTGATTAATCCATCCATACTTCCATACTAATATTATAAATGCTAAAGTCTGCCTGTCTGTCTTTCTGTCTTATTTATTAATTTAACACTTTTTTGCACACAGTCAAATTAAATATGTTACATAAAATGTGAACACAGTATGTATACAAAGGGCGGCCTTATCGCTCAAGCAATCTATTCCAGGCAACCTTAGGGTAGTTTGAAATATAAAGAAAGGAGAGATACGGATATGGTGCATAAAGAACAGAACAACGCTAGGCAGAATAACAGAAGTACACGATACATAAACTACTTAAAATAAATACTAATATACGTAAATAAAAAATAAATAATTATGTATATATATTTATATATAATAAATAAACTATAAAAAAACACGAGAAGTGGAGACTGAAACAAGATGTACTGAAAAGGAACTAAGCTACAGTGAGGAAAGAAAGTGGGACTTTACTTGCGACTTAAAACTGGTCAGAGTTTGAGCCGTTCGAATAGGCAGTGGAAGGGAATTCCACAGTCGCGTTGCCTTGGCCGTAAAAGAATTAGAGTAGAAGGTCTTTCTGTCTGTCTGTGACGCTTTCACGGCCAAACCGCTCAAAGGATTTTGATGAAATCTGGTATGAATATAGTTGAAGAAGCTGCGGGAAAAAGCTAGTAACTAATACAAAATGATTATTCTTAAAAGTCCAAACCGTGTTAACCCTGGCCCAAAGGTTCTTATAATACTAACCGCATTGCCATGTTGTATAGATATGGAGAGCCTTAAAGGTTGCCGCCAAATCTAGAACCATGACTTACAGCGTACTTTAGGCTCCGAAAAGTAAGCTACTAGACTTGAAAAACAAATTGAATATAAATTACATCAACGTAGACCTATGATCTATATTATTCTATTATCTAGTCAGCCGTCCCTACATTTACCAAAACTTTCGTACGAACTTCAAAGCTTCATGAATCACGCGATATTAAAATCTCAGACAGACGGATGAGTCAACGTCTGAATCACACAAACAAAGACTAGTTACGTACGTTATTGAATGTGCATTCTTTATAATTCTGCATTATGATCAGGCCCATGATTTGCGGTAAGAAAATATTGTATTTTTGTTATTTATTTTTAGCGTAATCGTAAAAAAAGAATAATTAGTAGTCACGAATTGAACCCATAGAATGTCATACAATCATATCGGATGGGTTGCAAGCCTGAATTGATTCTGCACATTATACTCAGGGGCGGAAAGGCTCTCATAATGACGGCCACGAACCGGCAAGCGCAGCGTGGGACACCCGCTGACCAGATAGTCAGGTGACCTTAAAAGGTCGCAGGCAAGCGCTAGATGCAGGCCGCAATCATTAGGAGAAGCACATGTCCAGCAGTGGACTGACTGTACCTGAAATGATGATGGTGACTGTACATAGTATCAGAGTTTTCTTATCGGACATTCAGATCATTAAAATTTGTCCTATTGGTCTGGAAAAATCTTATTTATAGTTGGTTTTATGTGGCAGTTCCACTGTAACTAAACAACTTTTTGATACAGTGGTCAAAAAAATGATTTTATTGCCAACTGGGATAATATCTGATCTATAAAGAGACTCAACTTTTATACATATTTATCGCACTTTCATTGTCAAAGTCCAGCATCAAAATTTTGTTAATAATTATATAAATATTGAGGCGATAACGAATAAGACTATATAAGTAAGACTTTTTTTATTTTATTTTCCTTGATGATAGAGAAAGTGCACACTTAGTAGGTACTGTACTTACTACATATAAAAAAGAATCAATTATTAGTCTGTAAGTAGATTGAACAATCCCATTTTGCGAAACAATACCAAGATGAATACGAGACAATAATAAATCTTATTCATGGTGCATTGACACTGCAGGTGGACGGCGCGGGAGTGCGGGAGACGGTGTCGGCGCGTGCTTAATGCACACCTTGCGTAGCGCGGATCTAGTAAGATTTGTACTTCTACCTGACTAGTAAAGATGGTTTCTTATAAGTCTTTTTTTAAATATTAAATCTTTTTTTATTATTTATTAAATGATACAGAAAGCGTTGGAGGGATACCTGAAGGATTTCCAAAGTCGGTGGTAGGATTTGGCTTTGAATAGAATGAACACGTGGAGGGAGATGGGGGAGACCTTAGACGTAAATAGTTAAGAAAAGATGACCAGCGTTCCCCCTGTTGTTAAGGAGAGATGTGGTCTATGAGCTCGCTGGGTTCATAAATAACCTATTTTTCTGTTTATCACAAATATTGAAACAATCTAATTATGTGAAATGCTATTTAGAATTGCGAAAGGAAGAAGGAAAATTATTTTCCATATATAAAAACACATAGAAAAAATATTATATTATTATTAAAATAGATATTGATTTGTTAATCAAAGTAAATAAATAGCTTTAGCATTTATACTTAATTACGTAACACACTTATACATCAAATAATAAGTTAATTGTGTCATTTACGAATTCTCGAATCAAAGTAATAGGTTTCCGACAAAATGGATGTAACTAACACAAAAAGCTATTTCTGTTAGTTTACATTGAAATCGTCGATTGAAATCAAACTTCCGTCGTTTTATGTTTTGCTTTATGTTAACTGATGTTTTTTGTGATTTCGCCAAGTCAGAAACGGGAAATTAAATGTTAATGAAATCAAAAATGTAACAGGATATTGATATTGCAATGGAGTTCCTCAAGGATCGATATTTGGGCCTGTAATGAATATTTATTATTGTTAAGTTAATGGATAAAGGAGACGATGAATTTTTAAATAACAGTTTGCTTTGATTCTCCCTTAGACGGAGATTTTTAAATCTTTTTAATGCGATGTTTATGCGATCCTATACCTACTTACGAGTAATTTAGTTGTATGAAAATTATCGGTGTCAGGGAGTTTTTTTTTTGAGTAAGAAGAATTTAGTTAAGTAATCATTAACTTAGAATTCATATTTCTGAAATAGGTATTACTCTCTAATCCATGGTACTGCCAGTAGTGCTACTGGTAGTACCATACTTAATGCGACCTTCTATTTCAAGGAGTAAAATCTCCAACATTGATTACAATTACAATGGCGGGCAACTCCACAGGCTTAGATCTCCTCCTCATTCCACATGAATCCAGCATTAGGATCCACCAGTGTATCCCAGGATACTTTTTTTTCCTATTCGATCCACCGGTGGATCAGTGGAAACTTTTGTTTCCACTTAAATCCACAGGTGGACTCGTGGACACAAGTAAGTCCTCTAGAATCCACTGGTGGATCTGTGGATACTTTTATGTCCTCTTTAATCCACTTACCTATACTTTATTTCCTAATTTAATTTAATTTTGGCGGTACTGGTTTTTAAAATGGAATGACCTCCGTAAATGTTTTATTACGTTATTTTTACTAGGAAGTGAGAAATACGACATACTCAGGACCGAGATTAAAAAGCGTACCCTATGCTACACACTCTATGAAAATACTCCAGGATCAAGAAGGAAGTGAGAAATACGAATTCTAATATATTTCATATTTTATACTCCCTTACAATCTCGCCACTTTAAAAACGGCATCAGATGTAAACGTTTGCATAAACGCAAGTTAAGCACCGTTGTCATTTCCACTGGCTGGTCACACACTGGCCAATCAGGTATCTCCCAAGTGCCAATTTGTCGCCATCCACTTCGCAATCTGACACGGACCATAGTTTAACTGACGGATAGATTTCTGTGCTTAATGATAGGCTCGTCGAGAAAGTTCGTAACGGAGGATAATAGATGTGTCGCGTATTTAGCAGATTTTAGAAAATATTACCCGCTTTCCAGTTGGCAATAATTATGCAATCCATATGATGATTTTTTAAACGCAGTTCATAATATATACATCTGTGTGTCTTTAGTAATTAAATAGAACTCTTGTTAACTCAACTTTTTCTTATTCTCAAATTATATCTAAGTCTGTGTTGATTAATCTATACAGTAGACTTTTTTTTTATTCTACTGATCCCTTGGCCACCCTTACATAATGTTTTCTTATCGTATAAAGGTTGTCTGGAAGAGATTGCTTAGCGATAAGTCCGCCTATGCTCCATATTGTTAACAATGTTATAATTTCAAAATCGTGATTTCCCAGATGTGGACAATAAAGTTATATTGTATTGTACTCATATATAGAAAAATCCACATACTCGTATTACATACCATCCCTCAAAAAAATTTTGTGATGAGCAAACACCATTTTGAGGTAGCATTTGGAAAATTTCTAGAGCGGAACTTGGAATTTTAATTATTTATATGCAAATAAAACTTAATTATTTGTATTTCAGTTTTATAAACTAAAAACCACGTTCACGTTTTGACTGTGTTTTAGTAAAGTTTAGCAATATCTACTTGCTTTTTACATATCCTGAGGCGCTACAACCGTTTGTGTGTCTAGGCCTCTTCAAATAGTTTGCAAATACTTTCATGTATTTCATTAATTTCTTCCACCTATTTCGCTCCTTTGCCTCCTTCTTTCAGTTTATAAACTTACCCATTTTCATAAGATCTTTCTCCACAGTCCTTTCAACTCTTCCTTGGTCTACCTTTTGGTCGCTTCTTGCTACTGCTACCCATTTCGAATTGACTTTGGGAGTTCTAAAATCCCTCATTAGCTCTTTATTTATGTTACACACTTAAGAGTTTGAAATAAAAGGGCTAACGGAAGTTTTGTACCGTTCAAAAGGTTACCTCTATTAGTTGGTCTTGATTATCCTAAATTCTCTTATAAATTGATGTTAAATACTAATGAACTAAACAACAGGAAGCCAGCACCCGTAAATAATGCAAATTGAGATTTAAAAAGGAAAAAAAAAGGCCAACGATATCGATCTGCTTTTTTTCAATGGTATTCTAATTACGAATCACGTCTTTTCAAAATCTTTAAGTGCAGTTTGTTTATGCGTTTTGTTGACCTTTTAAATCTACTGTTTTAATAATGCCATTCCCAACGGCTTTTGCCAAATTATACAGAGATTCCCCGCACTATTTTTTAAGAATTGTACTTAGATAACGTCACCGTTCCATGCCATAAATGCCCAAAATAAGTCTTGGCCTCCGATAATAAGGATGACTTTTATCTATAACTACAAGTCCTATTAAATAATTATTTGTGATTTTATATTCAAGAGGTAGCTGATTTATAAGTCTGTTATCTCCAATTAGGTAAATAATACAAACGTTATATAAATTCAAGTGAAACTGTTTCGACGTCATTTGTGGTGGACCACAGCATCCTGTCTGATAATATTATATTAAACAGAGACTTCACTTTAACATTTTTTTTTAAATAATTCCATTATATTAATTAATTGATAGATAGATATAAAGTTAACGAATAAGTTTATCTCAAAAGGCTGATTTTGTCTTCTATCTTGTCTGTTGTAAATTTTGTCTTATATAATCTATTCATCTATTTTTTCAATTTTGACGAAAATCTAATTTTGTTTGTTTTATCGTGTTCAAATTTTTTTTCCCGGAAGTACCTATTGTATAAGTACATATTGATTTTGAATTTATCTCTTAGTGATTTTCCAGTTCCTAGTGACCTAAGTAGCTGCATAATTAACTCATTTGAAATCAAAATATTTTCATTATATTCTAACTGAGTCTGAAGCACATAGAAATAGCACGTTCTGGTCGTTTAGCTTTGGTAATAACGTTAAAATTATGTAACATTGTCCTCCCGATAGTCAAATATTAAATGTATGTTATCATACTTAGTATAGTGGTGGACCGCAGCGTCCCTTATCACATTCACATGGGAAATTAGTGTGTTCTGTATCACTTTTGATAATACAACCTTGAACCTTGCATGAATTGAAAAAACCAACTTCAAAACTGAAATCAATGCAGTTTGTGTATCTTTCGCATCGTAGAATTGATCATTTCATGATATGTTCGACCAAATCATAAAAATGCGACCATTTCATGATATCACCAAAACAGAATTGACCATATTTATTAAAACGTCAGCGTTCAATGATGGTAGTCCACGTTTGGCCAGACCATTTCAGTAATAATTCGTTCATTTTATGCTCAAAACATAAATCTTAAATTTTTTATGTTTTGTTTCAAGTTTAAGTTTTAACTTTTATTTTCTCAATTTTTAATTTTCGAGTTTTGAACAGCTGATGGCCCGCCGCCATTATAATGCTCAAAAAAGTAGCAAAATCAGCGCCCCTTCTGGTTAAAAATGTAACAGTTTTACGATATGTTCACTTGGTATAATGTCAGATCATAATGTAGCCGTGCATCAGTTGATAATATCGTGAAATGCTCAATATTCTGGTCGATTCTGTTTTGGTCATATCATGAAATGCGACCTCTTCATCATGAAATGATCAATTTTACGACCTGACCACGACATATCGATTTTAATTAAACTTGTACAGTTCCTTTAGTCACTTTATGTTGGTAGTTCAATTAAAATATGTTTTCTATATAAGCAGATTCCCTTTCACTGATTCCAAAAACTCATATGACAAATTTCATAAGCGTATAATAAGTCTAGCGTCTGTAAGCGCATAAATAAGTCAAAAACTACCTAGACGCTTTTTTTATAAAAGTAAAATAAAGAGTTTTTGGAATACTTGAAATGGACACAAACTGCAAATTGATAACCATATTTTTTTTAAGTCGGTTAAAACATAGAGATAAAATACAATTCGAGAGAGGACATCGAAGTAAAGCATATCCGATTATACCCCTTAGGCTCGGTGGAAGCGATGCGGTGGCGTACGGCTTCCGTGCTCGGGTTTCGTTCCGGCCGGACATCGGGGACAGACGATTTTTTTTTATTGTTTTAACTCGGGTGATTGTTATAGCATGAGCCGTTTTGTGTTTTTAAAGGTTATCTTCCTGGATGAGCTCCGATGGAGCGATAGCATGAGGAAGTTTGATAGTGGATGGGAGACAGTAGCTGTGGAGCGAGATTAGTGGAAGAGAACGGGGTGACCTTTGCTCAGCAGTAAAAAATAATTTTCTTAGAACCTTTTTATCCATATGCTTAAGAAGGGTTTTGAGTTTTGTATTACTTTGGCACGCTTTGTAGTCTAGATGAATTGAATTTCAATTTGATTTTGACATTGTGTGTCCACTATTGAATATATATTTAGCCAGGAATGAAGTTTCGAAAAAAAAAAACACTTTCAACTCGAAAGAAACTTATAATTTCGAAAAACCACCTTTCGGCAAATCAAACAAAACTCTATCAACACTAATTTTACTTTTGCACTTTAATATTTACATATTTTTATATGTATTACATTTGATGGGTTTTTGTGACTAAGTTTTTTATGTAGAGAAATTGTGTGTTAAACCGAGAACATATTTTTCGTTCGCTTCGCTCAGTAGTTTATAATACAGAATAACTCGTTACGTTCTTGATTGAATTCTGGATTACTTCGCTCAATTATAAAAGCATCACTCGCAGCAAAACAACTTTGTCTCACTTATAATTAAAATATACTTACTTATTTTTTTTTTTTTGCAGGGATGACTGCATCGTATTAGTCTAACTACAGCGAGATAACGCTGCCAACGTTCAGGGCACCATGGCGCAGGGGGAATACCTCGACGGGGTTTTCTTTTTAAGTTAGTTTAGGTTTATTTAGTTTAGGTTATTTCTATAGATAAAATTGTTACCTAGTTCTTACTTATTTAATAAAAAAATAACTTGTGTTTAATAAAAATAGAATGTCCAGTAAAGAATTTCTTCCTAGGCTGTATTACAACAACATGGCGACAAGACGTTAGAACTAGCCGAGCGAAACGGGGTGGCAGATGCGAGTACATCTGGCCCGTCACTGACCTCGCTATAGGAGATTTTATATCCTTATCCAATAAGAAAAAATATGTCGATGCTACTCACCCTTCTTTGGTGTCTTTTTGATGTTTTTTAATTGGCCTTATGGTGTATGTTAGTTATTTTACTTACATCTATGATCCAATGGAGATTTAAGAAAATAAAATCGTCAAAGTAAAACATTCGGTTAAGATTATTAATGGCCAAGAATGAGAATAACGTGCGCGTACGCATAATAGTTGTTTCTGTATGTGAGCAACAAAGATATTTTGTATTGAATAATAACCAACTGCTTGCAGCTTGAGATGAGAGCTAGGTACGCCATAGCCTTACATACATATATGATTCATTATCATCCTAGCGTGTTTTTTAGTTGCGTCGTCAGCTTACGCTTCGGAGTCTAGAAGCTGTAAGTCCTGATCCTAGATTTGGCGGAACTGGTTATTACAATAGAGCGATTGCCGTCTGACCTCCGTAATTCTTTTTACAGGGAAACCAGACCAACAGGAATATAACCCGAGGTGTGTTAGTGGCCAATACTGTCAGAATTTTTCAGGCTGCCCCAAGGCATCTGACACAGCCTAACGATTGCTATCTATCGACAACAACCGGGACGACTTAACGTGCATTCCAAAGCGCGGAGGAGCTCAAGATATAAAATTTCATTAAATGGCGACCAATCCAATAGTGGTCGCTTGACACGCGCATTCGCTATGGATACGCGGGTCGCGCTCAACTCACGAGCTCCTCTACATACTTACATATTTATATGATTGTAAGAGTTAAAATAGAATTAAATGTTGATTTAAAGATTTTTGTTACGTCTGTTGTAGAGCTGTCGCTTGAAAAAAGAATGATACTGCCTGGGTATAATAAAATAAAAACACTGAGACAACAATGCACCTTCGATTTTTTAAATCTTCGAATTTCTCTCAAGGCGTTAGTACAATTATAATTCTGTGCTCAAGAAAAAACGAAAAAGAAGTCTTGGTTGTTCCATGGATATTTGAGAGCACGGCAGTGACCAAGTTGGACAGCCGTACTATCACTTCTGGATTCTATTTCCTCTAAAAAGAATATCGTTAAGTTTATGAAAAGATATACTTACTTTCTTGTATTTATCATCTGACTTATTTAGGTTTCATTGCAGAGCAAAAGCTTCACCATTTTGTAATTATTTTTATACTAATATTGCTTTTACAAAATAACAACTTTACCCCGACTAGTCTTTATTAACAAATAATTACGATCTTATCTCTGGTAAAAAAGCTAATTGGGTTATTGAATTGAATGCATGTAAAAACTGAAGTATGTAAAATGTAAAAAGTGAATAAATACGCAATATAGGTAGGTAATTTGTTACGTAAGCTACTTGGGAGGCACTTGCACCTTGGTGTGCCAGCTGCTATGCGCACGCGCTTAAGTTATTCTCATTCTTGCCCATAAATAATCTGAATGTTTTACTTTGTGTCTTTGGTCTCGAATGAGTTTCAGAAAACATGATAGAACGTTTTTATTCGTATGACGGTAACAGAGAAACTCTATTATTGAATTATCAGAATCTAAGAGGGATTTTTGGCGGGTAGCTGAGAGAAGCAGTTTTGCCGCTCTATAATTTTTTATCTACACCTTGTTCTGCGTCATTTCTGGGCCGTTGACTCTCGTGTTTGGGTTCTAGATCCTTACTCAATCTCTCTAGTATAGGTATTGAAATTGTGAACTTTCCTATTTCAAAATTTTAATAAAAGAAGGCAGTATTAATTTGTCTGCATCCTATTAAATTCTCACATTATTATGTTCAAGGGCAACTGGCTTATATCCCATGTCATCAAGCTTCGATGGGAGTCCTGAAATTCTATAATTTAAGGTATCCTTAAGGCACTCTGGTAGGTACTTATTACTTCCTTGGAAGCATATTATGCATAATGTCATAGCCGTATTTTTGAGATCCACGAAAAGAGAGGGAACGGCTAAATTTCATTGGCGCGTAAAATAACGACCACTAACTGACAAGAGATAGGGGGCGTCTTCACAAACTCACCCTACAAGACGCTACCCTCGTGGCTAGTGTCATATGGCTGGCCATGTGTTTATTTTGTTACTTTTGATAAGTATGTTATTGAATTTGGATGATTTTTAAAACATATAGCTATCCAAACTCATACGAAAGTAAAATTGTCCTATTGTATTACTATTATAATAATATCACCTAATATTGGGTGAGATAAGTATATTTAGACTCTATATTAAACAACGTGCCGCAAACAAGGCAATTAAAAAAAAAATTGGTATTGTTTTTGGTTACTGTGTAAGAATAAAAAAAAGCAAAAATGTGGTTTGACTTTTGGCGAGAAGCTGTGAAGAGGAGTATCGGCGCTGTATTTTATTTTCCAACATTGGTGTTTTTTTGAGTGTTTGTGCATAATAATGGTGGATTATTATTCGCAAAGTGTTCAAGAACAAGCGTGAGTGTTGGGAAGTGATACAGTGTTCGATTTATGTGATTTCCTTGCTAGTTGCCAAAAGCTCCTGGAAATCGCTAAGTGCAGTTTTTCTACCACTTCACTTAGCCTGACTCTTCTGACTCGACTTGACTTCACTCAAATACTGACATGACTTTAGACTTGCTTAACTAAACAACTTAATTAAAAAATTTTACTTGTTACTGGCTAAATACGTAAGTAAGAGCCATATTTAAAAAAAAGTATGTGGTCGAAAACATTGACAATACAGAATAAAATCGATTAAAATTTCAGTAAAATATAACTTCATGTACGTTAAGTACCTAGGTCAAGTATATCAGATTTGGATGGTTCCTTCGATGAAAACGTACTTATTTTATCTATTCCTTTACTCCAGAAGGGTCGGTCATCCCGCATTGGGTTTTCCGGTACATCTAAAGTTTTTTTTACAGTAGACCGAGGCGTGGGAAGGGTGACGCAGACGCATGACACCTGTGTGTAGAGCGACTAATGAAGCTTGATATTTTAAAACTTCCACAGAATTAATTTATACTTAAAATTACATATAATAATTATAAGTATTTTTTTAGAAAAACAATTTGCAATGTTTGATTTCATTGAAAAATAAATTTAACTATTTTAATTTTATCGTGTTTATAATTTAATTTCCTGTAACATTTTAAAAGCATAAAATCCGTATTTAATTTGTAACAATCGTGAAAACATAAGACATGAATGAAAAATTATTAATAAAAAAATGTTAATTATGATAAATGAAAAAAAAAACAATGAGTAATGCAGTGTGTACTAAATTGTCAGAAAAATATGTAACTTTTAGATCTTATATTTATGAAGAGGTTCCGTACTATACTAGAATAAGTATTTACCTAAATATAGTCTATCTGTATTGTTTTTTTTAGATATATTCTATCTGTATTGTTTTTTTAGTTGTAAGGTACCGGTATTTTAAATTAGAGCTTAAACTGTTTGAGGACACAACTAAAAACAACTAAGATGAGATAAAGTCTTTATAGGGTTAAAAATTGAAACGTATTGTCTCATTTACTAAATGGCAAACCACACTCGTTCAATATTTTTTGCCACTTGTAAACCTTGTAGTCATTATAGAAGCGCAGTACTTTGATCTTGATATAAATGATGATAAAAAATAAATAACGGATCAACACATGCGCGGCGGCGTGGCGGCGGTGCACGAGCGCACTTCAGGATTGAGCAACATTTTATTGAAATTGAATTAATCCATACTAATATTGTTAGTGCGAAAGTCTGTCTGTCAGTGACGCTTTCACGGCTAAACCGCTCAACGAATTTTTATGAAATTTAGTTTAGTATGATAGTTAAAGACCAGGGGCAAACGTAGGCTACTTTTTGCCGCAGGCGGAGCTGCGGAAAACAGCTAGAATTAATGAAATTTGGCATTTAGTTAATTTATTTATATTATTATTTATATATTATTATTCTCACAGAAAATTCAGATATCCAGCTTCATCCATTTCGTAATGAAAAAGAAGACCTGAATTTTATATTTAAGTTTATAATACATTTTGCAGAAGTATGCTAACAAAAACATATACAAGTGTAAAACAAACGATTTATAAGTACTCGTACTTATTTTAACTTTTATGTAATGTAAAAATTAAGTAATAAATTAAAAGAATACTAAAGAAAATCGTCTATTTGTGCGTACATTCCCGCTACATATATTTGTCACACTTTAAGCTTTTTTGATGAAATCTCAAGCGTAAAAGGTATTAAGTTAGTACTATTTTGTGATATTGGGCAAAAATGTTAGCCGAAGTTTTTTAGTAACGAGTTTGGCCATTTATCCCCGATATTCATAAAATGACCAAACTTTTTAACATAATGTTAGGTAATCAAAAAAAAAAAATTATCTCTTTCTTTAACACAGTAAGCGAGAAATTTATTCGATACAATTAATTGAAATGGGCTTAACAATATTTGTTAAATACAGCGGTAAGTATTTAAAACAAAAACAAAAGGAGCCATAGCCAACTGTTGTTCTTTCCCGAGGAGGGCGCAGGCACCTGCGCGGGCGCACGTGCCAACTGTCCACCCCCCGCGCCGACTTCCTCCATCCGGGGTCCGCCAACGGATAACTCATCTTGCCTGTGGTCAACTTTCTCTGCCATTTTATTAAGTCAATTCTTTGTTGTCTTTGAATTTGTAATCGATTTTGTGTCATTTGGTGGTCAAGTTTTTATTTCGATAGTGAATTTGTTGTTGTTTCTTTACCTATCATCACTTATTTATTACTATAATAATTATTTTAATAAATAACGAAGGACTCGCTTATGTGCTATTAGGTATGTAGTTTTTTTTTGTCAAGAAACTCGTATTGCGCCGACAACTAGTCTAGAATTAATTAAAGAGTTTCTTAACATAACAATGGTATGTAGTCATTAGCGTACCCTAGGCAGAAGCAACTAACAGAGGACCAACCAGGAAGGCGCTAAGATAACAAAGAGAGGGTAAGTAGTTTTTGTCAATATCTCTTGTCTTCCTTATATACAAATTAATTAATCGATTACGTTATGAGAAAGCCGCTTTACTTTTTTCTATTCTGAATTTTCTTGAGAACGAATCTTGAAAAAGTGATTCCACTACCTAATTGCTCTTCGATGAGAAAAAAATATTTTATTTTAATAATGTTTTTAGTAAAGTGCATTCCTGATTCTGATTCATACAAATATGTCCCTGTCTCTCTGGCTAGTGTGAGACCATCGCATTGACCAATGTCTATGACAGTTAACCGTCTCGCTACCGCCTTATATAGAATCGGCAAAAGCGTTAGCAACGGCCAAAATGACCCGACAAAGAACGACAAAGCCGATCATTAAAAAGAGACCACTCATTGTCTAGTGGACAAATCGGCAACTTTCCCATAAAGGACGGATCGTTACAATTTGCAAAGAACTAGAGCGTTCTTCGTTCGTTCTCACGCGAATTTCAGGCATAGACAAATAATAGACGGACAGTATTCGCGATAGGGAACAAATAATGCCTTGTAAAAAGGGTGTTTTGTAAGGTGGGGTCAGCTAGGTCATCTTTTGACCCCATCACTCACGCTGCACTGATTTTGGGCCGCTTAAATTGGCGTAAAGGGTTGTCGTGACCTTAGGGGCAGCACGGGTGGGCTACGGCCATAACTGACCTGGTGAATGGACAATTAAAACAAGACTAACGGCCGATTTTGGAAAATCGCGATAACCTCCTAAACTCGATTTTGATACAATGCAACCCATTTGTAAGCAATTTAATAGAAATTGTTGCAAAACAAGGTTGAGGACAAGACTTGTATTTCTAACTATATTTTTTCATACAAAACTGATGTGTATTTTCACTTGTTTTCTCTTTGCAATGCAAGAATACTTCCCCGTCAAAATAACAGAATCAATTTGCTAATAAAAATATACATACTATATTTATTTTTATAAACCTACATCTTTATCATTTAGTTGACATAAATAAAAAGGTATGTAGGTAATTGTATGAACACAAGTAGAAGTAACGGTTTAACGAACTTTAAAACGAAGCGGCAATATAGGTACATAATATAAATAATAAAATAACATTGAAAATATTTTTTAAAAGAATTGTGAATTTGTACAAAAATATTACTTTGTAAAAATTCCTTATGAGAGAGTTTTGAGATGCGGAGGAGACGTCTACTTTTCGGTTGGGTCATCGCAATCGTTACATATTTTCAAAATGACCGTTATTCTACATACCTATGTATTAAATATATTTATCATAGACATTGACGTCTAACGGTCGTCCAACAAAGCAACCTACATACACAAATAAAGCCCTATTATTTCCCTTTATTAAAATCACGAATTCGCCAAAGGCAATGGCCAAGGAGCTCGGACAATGCAAAAAATAGAGCATAGAAAATTTCTTCCCATTAAAATTGTAGCGCGAAAAGGGTTAGACATAGATTTCTTTTGTTAGCCAGTGGGAAACCACGCTCAAAAGGATTGCGAAATGGGTCAGTTAGACCAAGACAGTGCATCTTTTGTGTTCACCGCATCGCAGGGTTGTGCAAAATGCTCCAACAAAGGTTCTTTGAGCCATAGACAATAGATGGACAAAAGAAAAAATGGATCTCAAGAGATGGACAGATGGTTTTTTTGAATAATAGATTTTGGGGATTCATATTACGGTTATTTTTAAGATTGACATGCCCTTTTGATTAATTCTAGTATAATAATAAAATATAAAATGGAATTTGGTTAAGCTGCCTAGTAAATGTGCTACTTTGACATGCTAAACTTAAAAAAAAATAACACAGTCAAGGATATCTAATCGCGCAAAGTGGAGGAGAAAGAAGGGCCTTTGGGCTTCTAACTAGCCAGCAGTGGTATCCTGGGAACAGTAAGATGAGAGAGAAAACTTTTCACATTGTTTTGATGAGATGATACAGAGGTTGTCGTCAGTCTGACGTCGACACTCTCACGTATCTCATGAATAACAAATTAAATTAATAAAACGTGTTTCAGCGGATTTAAAGGTCATATAGGTGGATGGAACTAACAAAAATAGGTCAGATACAATTATACAATATTTAATACAATACAAATTCTCTTTAATGCATCAAAAAAGCCAATTGTAAACTTGTGGTACAATAAAGATTTATAAATAAATAAATGCCTTATATCTAATTGCACACTTATACTTGTATAGGCAATAGTGACGATCAAGGCTCATGAAAGTCAGAAATGGAGTCTCCTAATCCTCAATTTCCAATATGAATCTTGTTAGTTTCTTGGGTCTCATTAGAATGTAAAAAAAGTAAATTTATTTTTATATTAGAAGTAAATAAGTGCAAAGCTAGAGAAAAAGAGCTACATAATGATGATGACATTCTAAGAGATGAAGCATTAGACTGTTTACGAGTAATGATTTCGTATGTTTTCGCGATTGTTATTCATTAAACGTCAGGTGTAAATAAATAAGTAATAAACGCGATAAAAACCGTATTAAAATAGTTTAATTTAATGTTTACGAGTAAGTTATGAAAAGGGAGTTAGAAACAAGAAATATGGGAAAGAACTTTACTTGTATTTGTAAAACTGAATAAAATGGATATCCTTGCAATGGAATACTGGAATCTGATGGTTTAATCAAAAATTATATCATTGGTGCACGGCCAAACAGAAACTTCTTAACTTCGCAACTGAAAATTTAAGACCCCTTAAATAGAACCACATCTGGTGATAAGCATTCTATACCAAAAGTATAAAATGTATACTTGATGTAAATAAATGAAATAAAAAAAGTCCTGATAAACAAAGCACCTTGTTTTCAAGACCGTAAAACATTATTATCGCCTCCAAACAATACTCGAACGTAAAATGTTGATTTTTCTCCCCATTTTCTCGACAAGATAACAAAACGGGTTTCCAAGGTGCGAAACGTTGACCCCAATAACAAAAACCCTAATTATACATTTTAAAAACTACAATTTAAACCTTATTGTATAAATCATAAAACACAATGACACAAAATCTAGCTGCATTTGTGAATTTTGTAACAATCACCCACACGTTTACAAATTTTTACGTGTGATTCATGCAAATGTTTTTCCAAACATGCTTTTGCGTTTTGACAGGGCTTTACGTCTTTGGCTAAAGATATATTTTCGTTTGGTTTGTTTAGGTTATAATTTAACTGGCAGTTATCGCATACAACGGGTTCGTTATCAGTAGGCACGGCAGATGTAACAGACAATCGATATTTTGATTACTGTGAGGTTGAACGACTTCTGGCTCCTGGTTTAAATATTTAGAGCTGTTTTGAGTCCTGAATTATAATTATATAGGTATTATTGATTGATGGGGTTGATCATACAGAAGACCTTGTAAGAATAACAGCACAGAGGATTACTAAGTATTTAGTATCAGCATCTCTAAATACTGTTTAGTAAACAGATATATTATGAAGACTGTAATTGGTAATTACAATAAAATTTAAAGGAATTAGGTAATTCGTTTTATTTTATCATGAATAAACAATTTCATGACCACTGCATATTTGATCACATGTTATGAGAGATTACGGAGCTTACGAAGAAGCAATCATCTAATCAAAGAACCCTTATTATTACGGACAAAACTATTTGTTAGAGTTTTACATAAATTTACTCTATGATTGTTTAATTTGTTTCTCGGTAATAGCCAATTTGCAACTTCTACGGGCTCGAACTCTCTTCGTCTAAGTTTTCTTAGTTGTGTCCTCAGCTTGCGCTAGGCTTCGGCCTAGGGTACGCTGGTTACGGTCCTAGATTTGGCGGCAATGGTTATACGATGAGCTCCATCGCTACTTACCTCAAAATACTAAATTGATGCTGCTTAATTTCAATCGGACTCATACAAAGTCGTCCAAGTATATTTTATTAATTAATTACGAACATTCACACCGCGTTACCGTCATTATTACGTCTCATAAAACCTACCGAGATATAGTTCCCAGAGTTTCCGAGAAGCTGACTCACAGACGAGATGACAGACTGACCTCTCTCATCATAATAGCGGATTCTCATCGTAAAATTTATTGTAAGTACGTAAAGTACTTAGTTTACGGCTGGTACATTTGGAAAAACTGGACCACGGTATATATAGATCAAAATTATTACCTACATTTTAAATTTTGTCACTTGTCGAATTGGGTATTCTACTAATTTTAATTTTTTTTCATATCAATATTTTTATTTCCAGAAACAGAATTATGAAAGAATTTTTTTAATCCGTTCAAAAATAAATAAGTTATAAGCCTTTGAAATTTGGTGGAAACTGTCAAAAAACAAGAAAAGGATGCACTGTGTGAGCTGTGACGACACAGCCACTCGGCTTCGTGCGCACAAAAGAGATAGCAAGACGTCCCCACCACGCTCCCACTTTTCTTTTAGAGAAAACTTTAAAATCGAACCACTGCCTTAATTAACAACCAATTTTGTTGTTGTTTTAAGAATCGGTTACTTTTTAGTGTATATTTTGTTTAGTATAACAATATTAAGTATGAATACAGTCAAGTAGCCTATTGTGAGTATTTACCCTTCATCCATATTCGTAACTGAAAACTCGTAACCAGTTACAAAAGAAAAATAATTTTTCGATGTTTAGTGGGTAAGGAACATTTGTCAGGTATTTACAAAGTCATCAAGTATGATTGTATGACAAAGCGGCTAGTTATCTGACTCTACGTTATAAATCGTCATAAAAATATATATTTAAAATTCCTACGCAAAAATTTTCTTTAGCTTTAGTCTAATAATTTGATAACGTCCATACACCTTCCCCCATGGGAAGCACAGAAACAGTCATCTCATAACAAAAACGATTAAGCAAACACATCCGGCTATTAAAGATCATAACATAACCCTTGTTTGTCCATCTCAAAATTTCTCATAGTCTATCCAACCCTACCACGGTCGAAGGACCCGAACGTTAAAAAAAACAATAGGACAATATTCTGAGGTGTCGCGAAACTATAGGATCTTATGATTCCGGATACAACCCGTAAGAACCGGTTCGAAGCGGTTTAATGCGTTGTTTATGGTAATTGGGCACTTTATTGTGTAGGGATGATTGTTTTTTGTAAGGATGCTGTATAAGATTAGCGGTCATGTTTTGAATGCTAATACAATGGAGGGATTTTGACAATAATGTGAATATGGCAATCGTTTTGTATGTTTACGATCTATGAGTTCAAAGATGCTATCTAATAATCGAGTTAATTTTGGGACTTCCCTAACCGATTTCGGAAATTGTACAGTTAGAAATGTACCTTTAAGATTTGTATCCTATTAATTTCAATTTGAAATTCCAATGTTTTATTCCATTTTTTTCTAAGTTTCAAATGAGATCAGATCAGATACATACCCAAGTTCATCAAATATACTTACGCTAAACATTATTATGGGTGAGTGACTGATATGGTAATGTTTTAATACCATATTGCATGATAAATACAATAAAATCGTCTAATGTGTACCATTTGATTTGAAACATTTGGTCTGTGTTAAGCTTTTTCATGTAGTAGGTATGTTGGAGTGTCCCAAGAATTCGATCTAGGCCCGCTAGGTTTATGTAGTAAATGTGTCAGGTATTTCGTAATTTTTTTCGCTGTCGAAGACATACCTATTAAGTATATGCACCGACCAAAATTCGCATCTTAACCTTTTGCAACTTGCATGGCCACTGGTGATCAATCATGAACGCATCCTGTCACAACCCTTGCGATATTTATGCAAATTCCTGCAATTAAAACTCCTCGGGTGTAACGGTCTCGTATCTTTTGTTAATTTTACTTCCGCAGCTGGACTTGGCTTTTTGTTTGTCCAGATGAACGTTAGAGTATCCTTATGAGATTGGGAAGGATAGGGATTTAAGATTAATATTTTATACGATTTATTCTTATGCACTATTACTGTACCTTTAGCTTTAATATTTGATAATACGATTATCTTTGCTTGCAATTTGTTTCTTTCAATTTACTTTAGCATTTAGTTTTAATAGCTTGAATATACTCGTACTTTCATTTATATATTTGATGCCTGGTGTCCTGTTTCTTCCTTTCCAATTATAAGATAAGCGCTTGATAAGATAATTAACATCATATTTAAAAGATATCTTAGGCGGACGCAAATCTCAAAGCATCTAACTAAAATATTAAACAGTTAGGTCGTTTTCATACACAATTTGTTTATTAATTGTACTCAAATTAATAATTTTGTAGGTAATTTAGTTTCTTAATCTGTTTGAGTTAATAACCCAAACTTTATTTTATTATTAGTATGCAAGTAATAAGTTTTATCAATTTTATCCCTTTCTTTTACAATATTAAACCTTTTATGGTGTTCACAATCATATACAGGTCTGAATAATCCCATTGGTGTTATTTCTTTTCCTTCTTCGCTGTAATTCGCTTCTGGATCGTCTATTTTTCCTTCAATACAATGTGATACTTTAAATCCAGCTTCAATACACTTAATAACATCATATGAGACCACAATTGATGCCACATTCACTATAAATAAAACTTCAATAAGCAATTTCATGTCAAATTCTGTTTATGAATAGTGAAATAGCACTTGATTCGAAGGTGCAGCTAATCAGATTTAATTAGTAATTTTTTACAATTCCATACACTGTTTTCCCTTCGTGGATTTATCTGGAATTTTTTTGAAACAGTTTTTTTTATATATTATAGGAGAATTGAAGTTCAAAATTGTATCTTAAGACTGTAAAAAATCCTTCATCTAATAACTGCTCTGCAATTAAATATTGAGCAAAAGCTTTATTGTAATGACTGTGTGTCTCCTTATTTGGTGAATCACATTTAGTATCAAACAAATTTTGCAGAATATTTATATACCAAATCATTCGATATAAATATGCAAATTTCAATAGATAAGGTACTTCCAAATATACCTAATATGTTTTGATCTCAACAATCAACCACCATTGGCTGCTCATCTCGCAAAAACGGTAAACATTCTCAATTTGAATTTAAAATTCGAATTACAAGGGCGGCTAATTTGAATTCGGAAATTATTCCCTACTGACCATTCGTTGACCCTTAACCATGTTACACGATCATGGGTCATCTGGACCAATTCCCTTTTAAGGTGGACCTTAAAAAAAATAGGATTGGCTTGCGACAAAAGGTGACCCTTCAGATTGCCTCAATCCTTTGCTTGACCTTTTATACTTAGTGACCATTGTGATGGAATAACGGATAAAAAGGGTCTTTCAAACCTGTAAATACTGCAGTACAATAAGCTTTATTAAAATTTGGGGACGGACAGAAGGGAATGCATCGGAAATGGTGTTTTGGAATGTATTTGTTTTTTTTGTTATGAATTATAATGATAGGCAACTATTAGACTTTAAAGTGAATTTATTTTATCAGTTATTAAACTAATAATAAAAACAGTAGAATTTTGTTAATAATTAGAAATTAGCAGAAATAAATACGCATTAATTAATATAAAAATCAAGATAATGATGTTACATGTCTGCGCATTACCCATGTTATTTTATTAAATCCTACCCGTTGGTTGCCTGTAAGAAATTGCTATAGCGATAAAGCTGCCATTGTACATTGCAAATCTCTTATGCAATTTTGTAATTTTAATTTATTGGTGCAATAAAGAGTTATATTATTATTATCATTTTATTTTTCCTACCTAGATCTTCACACATAATAAATTATTCGTACATATATCCTTAGACCCATTTTTACCAAGTAACACATGTTTAAAATTTGGCACGCCTCTTTGCTGCACATTTGCACGTTCACCATTCGCTAAACACTGATTAGCCCTTTGTGAAAACGGTTGATTAATAACAAAGCGATTAAGAAACTAATGATTAAGATATACTTTGTTAATGAACTCTAGTCTTGTTTGTTCTGTAATCTATGGAAAATAAATCGACACAAATACTAACCCTCTTATTCATAAAAAAAATATCTACAATTAAGCCTAAAATAGCTAAATTATGTTTAGTCCCCTTCTGTCTTACGAATACTTGATGTGAAAGAATGAGACAAAACATATTTTAGCTAACGTGGACTTATCGAATGATCTAATTTTTTATGAATAAGACGGTGGTAAGACAAGAGGTAGATCCCTGCCGCCATCTTTCGCGGGCTCTATGTTGAACTGTCAACATAATAGAATAAAAAGACTTCACAACATCTTCATCCTCCCTACATTATATTTAACTAGATAACATTCGTGTACGTCTTCATTTATATCAATTTTCTTAGCCATGATTGACCGTGTCACAATGTCAGTCATAATTTTCCCGCGCATTTCACGGTTAGCCGCTACAAATGCGACTCGTCTAGTAATGTATTAATTACAAAATTGCAGACAACGATAAAGGGTTATTTTTAAAGCCATTTAGACTTGTTAGTTTTGTGCACGAGTCTGTATTTATCATTGAGAAAAGTTCGTCGCCGTTTCGTTGCTCTTTGGTATTTATGCATTGCTTCTTCTTTTCTTGTCGATGGTCGTGGTAGATGGTATCTTTAGTTAATAAAAAAACCGGCCAAGTTTGAGTAGGATACGAGTTTGGGTTTGGTACGACATTATGTTAATCAATTAATTAAACACAAAATTAAAAATACAAATGAGCTTAACAATGATTATTTAAGAATCCTTAGTACAATTCTAACCAGAAAACTCGCGATAAGATTTTAGACGAAAGATTTTATTATTCTTAATAAATATCCCCGCGCAAGCTTCCCAAAGTGTAAATCATATAAGTAAAGAAGATATTTATAGTCCTTACAAGTTTTGGCAAGATGCCTACAACTTTTATTCATCATTATTTATATATATATATATATATATATATATATATATATATATATATATATATATATATAATATTTATACTTAATATTAATGATTATTGTTGTATTCATCACCCAGACATTTCTAAAGACATTAAATCAATTGATCGATTGATTTATTTATCACCTCTTATCTCTTAATTTGCTTGTTGACTGTGAGAATACATAATGCCTTGTTATTTTCTACATATTGACGAACATATTGTATATTGCAACTACTTATGCCTCACAATAACAATGTCTATCGATTTTTAGGGTTTTATTTTTTTTGCTGTACCGTGTAGGTCAGAGTGTCGGAAAGTGTGAGCAAATAAAAATTTCACGAATTGTCATGTTTTATGACAAAGTCGAATGCTCGCTAGCTTCGCTAGCTCGCTTATTTTGGTGGTCTGAAGATAACATATAACCTAACCTAATGACTCTTCCATAAAGTCAGTTCCGTGACTAAGGCGATCTTTCAGAAAAGTGACTCTTACTCGGAAAATATCTAACCGATTCAGGCGTTACTTTGCGGAAGTTAAAGTTACAAGCACTTAATAAATTATTTTGCGTGCTTCCGCCACCAGTTAGTTCATGCAAACTATTGCCGGCCGGCACCCACCCACTACTATTAGCTAGTGGTGGCGGGCATGTTGGGACTAATAGTAGTGGGTGGGTGCCGGCCGGCAATAGTTTGCATGAACTAACTGGTGGCGGAAGCACGCAAAATAATTTATTAAGTGCTCGGAAAATATCATAATATAAAAATGGTCACATGACCTCAAATGATGCTTACAGTGATCCCCAAACCCTGACAGCAAAAAAGTAGGACTAGAAAATAGTCTCGTACCACTGCGCACCCTTTCATACACTCTAACCACCGTGTATTGTACAAAAGTGTAAGAATACAAAGTTTAGAAATACGAGCCCTAATATCAGTTTAAACCTTCGTAGCCCGTTCGTCTACCAGTAGATAGGTTTGTTTCTCAAATATAATTTGGTTCGTTAAAGCCATGATCATTGCCAAAATCGCCAATTCAAAATCTTAGACTTAAACGTAAAACCTAGTGTGGCTAGCTAGACCACGATAACATGCGTACACTGGGCTCTGAAGCGTGCTTTGGCTTTGACAGTCTGGCCACGGGAGAATTCGCCACGACAACTTGAAATCAAATACATATAAATGCATTTGTGTATAATCGTTATTACTCGCTATCCGCATAGCCAGTAGCCAGTCCGCGTAGCTCAGCTAGTGTTATTGTTTTAGCTTCGCGCGAAAATTCGTAAATGAATTGAAAATCAAGAAAAATCGAATTCCCGCGTGACCAGGCTGTGTAAACACTACTCGAATCAATGTAATTTCAGAACAACATTTGCATTTTTGTTTCTTTATTTCATGGTCCAGACAATACCGACCGTATTTTATTAGCGAAAGGCTTAATTATGAAAGGCGTGCCGGCCATTACACGCCCAAACGCACACATGAATATGTCCCGAGGGAAATATGGGATAGTGTCAGTACTAAAACTAGAAGTACCTACATATGTATGTGGATAACGAAGGATTAATTTCGTCTCATATGAACTTTTAGGCGTGGTTTTTTAAGTATCAAACGTTTACTGTAGGTATTCGAAGCGATTGCCGTCTGATTATGATTTTGTTTTTTATTATGGAAACCAACAGATTATGGATCTTATAATCTGATTGTATTTTTGCCCGAAACCGTCAGATTTGTCAGGCTGCCTCACTTTCTGACAGACAACTTTACGGAGCCTAGTATTATTATTTACTAGCTGTTTTCTGCAGCTCCGCCTGCGTCAAAAAGTAGCCTATGTTTCACCCCGGGTCTTCAACTATATTCATACCAAATTTCATCAAAATCCGTTCAGCGGTTCGACCGTGAAAGCGTAACAGACAGACAGACAGACTTTCGCATTTATAATATTTGAATGGAAGTATGGATTAGTATGGCTGAATATGGATTATTAGCGATATCTATTGTAATATTTTTTTTAAACAACTAAGTAGGCAAACAGGCATACGGCCCACCTGAATATGTACAATTCCAACCAGTATTCTGCAAATAAGTAAATGATTCGGATTATCTCGAGTGATGTAAGATCATAACGGGTTTTCTCCATTCATTGTGCGAGAGAATCACAATTTGAGAAATAAACGAGACGACAATATTAAAAGATATAAACTTTAATATGATGTGTACCTACCAAAAATGGAACAAGCGTAACGGGGTAGCTTTTACCTTTAGTTTCGGTTGTCTATGTAAGTAACTGTATTTTGTAACCGGATACAAAAGAAGCAAATTTTGTCTTTTCTTGTAACCAGTTACAAATTAGTAAATATTTTAGATTTACGAAACCGGGTGAGACGGTGAGTGAGAGCTTAACGGACTATCGGCAAGCTTAAAAAAGTAACATTAGATCTAAGTCCGGTCAAGTCCGCTCGGAAGTATAAAACAATAGGAACTACCCCATTTCTCGGAAACTAACCGCACGTATCCGCTGCCTCCCCCAGCCGGAGCGAATAATCGATATGCAGTACCTGGGAATCCAAATGGTAGTTTTTTTCGGGATTTTTTCAGGTTTTTAATTTATTTATTAGACAAAAAGTACATGGAATAAAGAGAGAAAGATTTTAAGGTAGGCTTAGAGATTGCTTGTGCGATATGACCGCCTTTTGTACCTATACTGTATTATCTTTGTTTGTTTGTTGTAACTATTAAATGTTCATTACTGTAGTGTGCTGTGCAATGAGAGTTAATAAATAAGTAGTAATAATGGACCAAACAGTCAAATTTAAAAACTGCACATCACAGGGATGTGGAATTTTAGCCAACTTTTCATGATGGGCCAACCCATGCGATGCTCGCATATTTTTCTTGTATTGTTATGTTCCGGTTTGAAGCGTGAGAGCGATAGTGAAATTATTAGGTATTGTGGCAAAACATCCTAGGCTACCAGTTGGCAGCGAGCTGGGCACACCTTCAAGTTATCTCGAGCGTAAATTGGCTACGGAGACAGCGCGTCATCTTTTGCGTGTCTTATGCTTGACTCGTCACCATAAAAATCAATTTAAAGATTTAAGACGAGACTATATGTAAATTTAAAATTTTATCAGCTCCTAAACTCAAAACATATCGGAAGCTAATTAGACCTAGAATTTTTTTTTTTTTTTTTACAAATTTACAGAAAGAGATTTGATGATATTTTCTAAGCCCAAAACCACAACCTGCAGCTTTTAAGGATTTAAGATTTCATTATAATCTTTTTGAGATGAATAATTATTGCCATGGCCTTAAAAATTTCTATAATTTTCTGTCATATGGTCACACTACACACACCCTCCGTCAGGTGAGTCACACAGATACACGTTATCTCCGTACGGTAGTGTGGGTGCTGTGTATGTGTGAGTGTGAGACTCGCTGGCGTCGTACTACGAAGTAATGTTATTGTGAAATGGTAAGTGAAGGACTTTCTTTGCAAATTTTGACCAGTCCGTACAGATGTACGGAGAACGAAGAACAGATGTTCATAGCAGCCCTTATATTATTATTTAGGGCATAGGCCTCCTAAGGCCTTTAGGTTATCCCACGGAGCAAATCCTTTTTAGGGCATGCTTCCTCTTCAATTTTAGCCTCTCTCGTGAAACTTGCATCCATTTGGAACTGCGTGGCGCTCTATTACGTCACTATCTGTGCTTACTGGGAATGCTACTTTTGAAGAGATCCGCAGCTAAATTGAGATTGCTGCCTATATTAATGTATTCACTCTTTAACTTTTTCGTAATAATATTAAAATTATTTTATCCCGTGTCCAAGAATCACTTTTGATCGATACTGCAATTAAAATAATAGTCAGTTATGGCCAATGTAACAAAAATCCGCCACCGGAGATTACTCATCAACATAAAAAACGGTCGATAATTTTCCAAAATTCAAATAAATAAATTAAAGATTACAATTTCAACAAAATTGGCAGCCAAAGAAGTCTCATGAGAAAACATTCAATATTTTTGACCAATGCATGAGTTCGCGACACTCCCCGTGAGCGGTTTTATTAATATTTGAGGCGGTCTCCGGGGAGCTCTCACACAAACAGCCGCGCCCCGCGTTTTTCCTGAAAATCTTACTATTGATCTAAGTAAACCAGCAGTCTGGAAATTTGACGATGCTTTTTTATTTTCCTTCTTGTTTTCGAGCCAAAAGCGCTTATCATATAATCTCAAATGGCAACGGAGCAGAAAGGTTTTCGAATGGCAACCAAGCAAGAGGATGCGCAGCGTTGGACATCCACCTAACAGATAGTCAGACGATCTGAAGAAGATTACATGCATGATTACTTCCTACTGGTCATTTGAGAAATATTTGAGGGGTGGCCGATGTCCAGCAGTGGACCGTCTGAGTTAGAAATTATGACTTAACTATTAATGACCGTACGGTCGTCTTGACTACGAACACTTGTTTTTTTTTTTTTTTTGATAAGTACCGGATTACTTTCTCTGCGGCACGGTGATAAACCTTTTCGAGTGGACGTAGCAGACTTACTATCATATGCTTCATCTCGTCATCCGTCTTATTTCTACATCCATGTAAAGTATAACATTACACAATAAAGTAAAATCTGTTCTCATTCACATCAATAAAATCTGAGATTCTAAGATCTCGTGTGTTTGCCTTATCAGCAAAACGTAAATTATCTCAGATTCCCATGATATGATGAGAAAGATGTATCGTATAAACTTTTGCAAATAATAATGTGAGATTGCACTTTAAATCCGTCCTCAGATGTCTGATATTACTAAATTTTCGAAAATGAGACCTCCCACACAAATGTAGTGATCAACTGAATTTTTTTTATTAAAAAAAAAATTAGTTTCACGTTCAAAGTAGGTAGTGCAGGTAAGAAAAAATTGGCTGGTGTTTACTAAATCACGTATTTTAAATTCGTATTTTATTTATATATGTTTATTTTTAGTTTATTATTTTAAGTACCTACTTATGTTTAATATTAACATGATACAAATTTGTTCAAGCCAAGGTTCTGCCTACATTAAAACATTTATCAAGATCTGAGAATCAGCCATATTTAAAAGTTCAATGTAAGAATAGGAATGACATGTCATACAGTTATGATTTATGAATAGACAAATCGACCTATATAGCAGTTCTCTGACCCCAGCAACCCGTCATTTCATCTCAGCGTTTCCCACACTCACTAATGAACAATAGAATTATATGAGTCGGTGACGCTGCGACGTTTGCGCAAACTGGCCTCTGGATTGCTACTTACTGTCAAAGTGCTGTTGTCCATTTGTCTGTCTGTTCCACGTTGTACTGTAGGTACTTACTATTTCCATCATCATCTTAGAGTGTTTTCCTAGTTGCGTTGTCAGCCTTGGGTACGTTGTAAGTCATGGTACTAAATTTGGCGGAATTAGTTATTACAATAGAGCGACTGCCGTCTGACCTCCGTAACTCTATTTACAGGGAAACCAGACCAACAGGAACCTGACCCGACGTGTGTTAGTGGCCAACACTGTCAGATTTTTTTCGGGCTGCCTTAAAGTATCTGACACAGCCTCACGACTGCTATCTATCGATACCAATCGGGACCAACGGCTTAACGTGCCTTCCGAAGCACGGAGGAGCTCAAGATAGAAAATGCCACGAAATGGAAACTAGTCCAATAGTGGTCGCGTCACGCCGTCGCTTGACACGCGCATTCGCTACGGATACGCGGGTCGCGCTCGACTAACGAGCTCCTCAAGGTACTTACTATTTCCATGATCTGTCCTAAATGCAAGAAATTCGTTTTTAAACTAATTGTAAGTACCCAGAGGGTAAACTGGGATCCTATTAATATTAAGAATCCGGTGTCAGTTTGTCGCCAGTATGTAACTCATTAATCGATAGTGTTAGACAGTTGATATTTTCACAGGTTGTACGAGTATTTCTGTAGCCGCTATAAAAAATACTTACTAAAAAACATAATGGTACGAAATCCTCCGTGCGCGAGTCCAACTTCCACTTGACCGGTAGTTTATTATTTTTAATAATAAAAAAATATTCAAAATTTTAATATCTCCTCGGGGTCCTCTTTGAGTTAACATCATTGTCCCTTCAGTTTCCCAGCTGCATATCAAGCCAATTAAGTAAGTATTTCTATTTAAAAAATTATGCCAAAAAACATCTGAATGCTTTCAATCTGGATAGAACGGTTAATTAAATGAGGATGTGCATGGTGTTTAACTATAAAAAAATTAAAGAACAACCTTCTTGCCAATATGAGCTGTACAAATCAAATCCCTTCTTCAGCCATACCTATGTTTTCAGAGATAAATGACGTGCCAACGACCCTCTAATAAAGAAGGAAGGTACTTTAGATACGATTGTTCTGAAACAAATGATTTATGATTATTTAAACTTCAGGTAAGATACATACACATTGGAGAACATCAAATACAGATGTATACACGAGCATTACTGACGTTATCCCTTTACAAGTCGGAGAATAGAATTAGAGGTGCAGAGGTCCCACGAGCTCTCGCTGCCCACCGTCATTTGAGGGACAATGGTGTATGACATGTATGGTTACAGTTATTATGGATGGAGGGAAAAAATTGGGAGAAAATGTTGGAAATTAATTTAGTTTACTATTTTAAGATGGTTGGTCGTGATCGTGAACTAATATTGTTTGCTAATAACAGTGTCACTTCATAACTAAAATTGCAGCTTTTTTTAATAATAGCCTATCTGATAGTTAAGAGCTAAGGTCTTGTCGATTCTTTCAGGTATCTTCCGCCAGACGTTTCTCAAATAGTCCTGTGAGTGTATAATATTTATCTAGATAGATCAAGTAAAATACTAAAAGAAGCTATTGATACGGCGGACTTAGATACAGCTGCTATTATATTGTTTAATGAAATAAATATTCTGGTTATTCATAATTTTGAAGTAATTTGGTTAGGTGCAATAAAGAGTATTTCTGTATACAACCGGTCACCTAGTGTCATCGTGTGTGTCCATTAAAACGAACAGTGGCATGCACTTTAGTAAGCTTCTAAAGTAGCCCAAATTTAAGAGGACCTTATCGACCGTCGCGTACCTTCGCTTAGGCACAGATAAGAGAGTGCCGGACACGTACTCATGAGATGAATCCAACACAGTGGCGTAGCTAGCATAGGTGGCACCCGGGGCGGATTTTATAGGTGTCACCCCAAAACTCAATCGAAACTGTTAAAATAAAAAAAGTTATAATCATTTACGTTTTATTAAAATACGACTACCTATTACAAATATTTGTATATTATGTAAAACAAATTTAGTTTGTTAAAAATTAAAATTTCTTCCTTCTATGTTTGACACTAGCGAACTCTGAAATCACGTCTTCAAAATTTATATTTTGTGTTGCTTCATGTTCTATCGTTAAAATACAAAGATTGTTTAATCTGGTTTCAGTCATTGTAGACCGCAAGTAATTTTTAATTAATTTTAATTTGATGAAACTTCTCTCACATGAAGCAACTGATGCACATATTGTTATATATAACTTTAGTGCGACCGTTAGATTCGGAAGAGATTCTGTAAAATCACATTCCACAATAAATTTCAAAAAGTCCAGTGTCACCCAATTAGAGACAGTAACATTAGCCGCTTTTAAATGTCTTCTCAATCTTGGTATTTCTAAAAGGAGTTCTGTTTCTGATACTTCATCGTAAAGGTTAGTAAATTTTGATATAGCAAATTTTAACTGTTCAGTGTTTGCCGAAAGCAAGGTCTTTGACTGCACAACCTCAAACAACGAAGCTACGTCTTTAA
Source organism: Euzophera pinguis (assembly GCA_947363495.1). Lineage (NCBI taxonomy): Eukaryota > Metazoa > Arthropoda > Insecta > Lepidoptera > Pyralidae > Euzophera > Euzophera pinguis. Next base: position 5,948,207 of record OX376176.1, read on the forward strand.
TGGACTTTACTCTTTTTTCGAGTTCAATACTGAATCTGTCAAGACATTCTAACATGTCCTTTTGAAGTTCCGCTCTAAGTGTAAGTGTCCAGCATCTGTGGACGATGCTAACTCACCGGGCATGCGTTTCTTGCGACAAATTCGTCGTTCCATCGAAATGTTGTATTTTTCCGATTTTTGTACAGCAAAATCTATTGCCTCTTCTGCTAGATGCAACCGTTTCTCTCCAATGAATAGACGAAGTGCTTTTAGTTTTATGATTATTTCATCAACACATAAACCTTTACTTTGTAATGCAATCTGAGCATTGTTTACTTGCCTTAGCACATCATTCCAAAAGAAAAGAAAACAAAGAAATGAGAAATTGCACACAGCAGGCATAAGATTTTGTGCAGCACCTCTAGTTTCTAAATTTACGTCTTGGTCACATAGTTCTTCAATTGCAATACATCTTAATTGCAATTATCCTATCAAAATTTTCAGCCAATACTTTTACTGCACCATAATGAGCACTCCAGCGCGTTGTCGAAAGTCTTTTATCAGATGCTTTGCTGTGATTGAGAAGCACTTCCCAACGGCTTGTGGAAGTTGAAAAAAAGAAGTATTATACTTGCCCAGGCTAAACAAAAAAATATTACTGCAATCCGTCTAAAATACCTTCTGTAAGTACCTATTTATCATTTAGGATGGCTCAATAATATAGTTTTAAAATACACAGTAATTAAAAGAGAATAAAATAATTGAAGGGTTTTTCGAAATAATCTAAGATACTGTTAATAGATACTAAATAAATTAAGAATGTAAGTATTACCTGTAATAACAAAAATACTTAACTTACCTTGTTTATTTTCTTCAAGAATCGACTATATTAAATCGGTTTTTATACAAAAAATGTTGTTTATAATATCTAATACGTAAATAACAAACACTTTGCACTAGACGTTCAGAATTCACGTAAGAGAATATTGAAATGAATGCGGTCGGAAACAAAAGAAATGGCCCAATCCACAATACAAGTGATGAGCGCTATATCGAGGGAATCCCCTGACTAGCGTTGGTTATGCGCGAACGGGGTATTAAATTTTGGGGGAATCCCTAATCGATTGACAGTGTGCACATTGTTTTTTTTCTAAATATCAGTTTATTAAGCTCGTGGTACGATATTATAGTTACCTAGATAATTTTATTAGTGGCGGTTATGCTCTCTGCCACAGATTTACGATTTTTTATAGATAGAAAGTACTATAACTGATGGTCATAGTCGGGCTCAGGGTGTCACCCCAAACGAGTGACACCCGGGGCGGGCCGCCCCCGCCGCCCCCCCTTAGCTACGCCACTGATCCAACATCCACATAGACTTTAAATATGTAGACATAACCAGTGCAACAGTTATTCAAAATTCATTGAGATGTACAGTCACGAGCATTAACAAATATACAATTGTATTCAATTTGAGCCTTTGATTCAATGACTTAAGAACCAATGTCATCATCACGAACATCTTATGGTCGTGCTCGTGACTGTACCTAGGGATTGGTTCACTGGACTCTGCGTTACCGAGTACAAGCTAACCAAGTGCTGACACCCTCATCATGATTTGGGGAGGTTCTCAACACGCACCTAGATGCAAAAGCGTGATAAGGCCGGGGCTAAAAACGCGGCTAAAACGCGGCTGTTTATGTTGTGGTCTATAAGATCAAATGTATTTTTAGACTAACACGAAAAAAGAAAACGCCATAAAAGGCAAATAATGTACTAACTCAGGTATTTTTTTATCTTATCTTATCCCAAGAAAAGTTGAGTTTAAGTAAGAGGCGCATAGCCAGTCCACTTGAAGGAATCAACCTGGGAAACACGCTCGAGAAGTGATTAAATATCTTGAATAACACTTAACTCGGAATTAAGCTGCCTGTTAAACTTCTTTTTCTACTGAATGACTCTGCGAACCATGAATGATGATAGTACGACTTTAAATATATTTCGTCACCTCTTCCGAATCGATAGGTCTACAATTTGAAGACGGCGCGTGCACATAAGATAATAGCAACATTCCGTCTCGGAGCCTGCACAGATAACGCTAAAACGTTTCTGTCACCTTAAGATAAACTCCACGCCATCCAGATCCAAAATATTTGTTTAAAATCCAATTCCACTTTTATTCAATAATCTTTAAAAGTTTTAGATACAAAACACACAAGTTAAGACGTGCGATACGATAGTGTTGGGAAAGTTCAGAGTGTTTGTTATGTTGATGTCAATTTTGGTGGACATATTGAGTTGTTTCTGTTTGTATTGATGTTTTAGATTACATTCTTTTGTATAGAGTATCTTTTATTTGTAAGCGCTTTTTAAAAAAAATCGAAAGACAATGTATTGTTCATGTGATAAGAACGTAATGACCACAACTTACGTAAGAACATGTATACGAGTAAATTCTCTTTCTTAACCTATTATATATTGTTCTACTACGTGGTAAAAGTTCCCCTATATGACCACCTCTGATCATTCTCGGATTTTCTGGAGTAGTGGCATTAGCGCATTTTTGAGTAGGTCTTCCCTTCCTACACCAATCACCTCCAGCACTAAATTCTTTTCTTCCGATACATCCTGGGCAATAAGTCATTTAAGGAGGTCACCTAAGTATAATAGTAATGCAAGTTTTGCAATCCGATATTTTTAATTGGGGATATCTTCTAAAAACCGGGTCGTATTCTCAGTATATCACTCGGGTGACATTATTCCCAGTGTGGGACATGCGACAGTAATATCTGCACCTCTATGATCGTAATTGATGATACAATATGTATACTAACTGGACGAATATTTAAATTAAAATTGATTTATTTTATCGATCCTGTTTTTGACTTATTATGTGAATTATTATTATGTAAAAATTAAATATATTAAATTATTAATGTAGAATTCTTAATACTACATTATGTAAATAGGATTAAAATGGAATGGAAATATAAAACAATGATATAATATCTCTAATAAATAATAAATTAATTAGTGTATTGTATAAAAATGACAATATGTTTTTGCATGCCTATGATTACGTTAGAAGTGAGAAACAGTGTAAATATTGTGTACCGCCATGTATTACCACTTTTAATGCAAATAAATGATTTGATTTGATTTATAAATATCAATTTATGAAACCAAAATAAGCTCATTGAGTGCATTGCTCCCGAATCCTGTCCTAACCCGAATGCAAATCCAGTAAGCATCTCTGCATTATTTGCAGATGCCTTCGAAGAAAAGAGCTACAGTGGGTACCTACAGCGGGCAGCGTCGCGACGCTTAAGGAATAATAAGTGTCATAATAATATGAAATAGTACAAGAGCTGATGAAGAATTTAATTTTTAAGGAATTGAGATTTTATCAGTAGAATATAGCAGTAGCAAAGATTCTACAATAGGTAAGTAGATTCTACGCTTTTTAATTGAGAAAATTCGTATTTGAAATGAGAACCATTGAGAGAGGAACGTTTATGTGCGGTTTCGTTGCTCTATGGTTTCAATAAACAAATTATAGAAATTGGTAATTTATCTTTAATAGATTATAATTGTTTTGAGACCGTAGTAGCGTTTTATGAATCATTTAACGTAGAGTTTACACGTATATTTATAACAATAATTTATTTACGATATACATTTTAATTATTCTAACAATTGTAAAAACTTTGAGATTAATTCCTCGTTAGGTATGTCATTTAAGAAAACATGTGTTCAAATCTTGAGAAAAAAATATTAATTGAAAGTTCAATGCGAAAAATTATGATCGTATCAGGCGAGAAATAAAAATAGGTTATGGAAGCGATAAAACCGTATTAAAAAGTTAATATAAGAGTGTGAGAAGTTATCGGAAGAGAAAACAACTCCACCGAGCGCGGGACACGAAGAATTGTACTTAGGTATGTTGTCGACTTACCAGACTAATAATAAAAACACTTCTGGCTCCTGGTCTACTACACAAAGAATTTTCTTGAAGCACCATGGGATGCTAAATCTTTGATTCACCGAACACAATTTGGATACTTCTTATCAGACCATCAGATAATTTATTCAATGCCTAATAGAAGACTGAAAAGGACCGGCCCATTGTACATTTGAAGAATAACAAATTGTTAAATATAATATCCAACCGTTGTAAACTTTATATCACTAAAATAAAACTTTACATAATGCTAATTTTAGTAAAACATTGGATTGGATTGGAAGTAAAACATGGCATTCTTTGATATATGGGATTTATAATGGTTATAATATATTATTGTTATTCATTATCATCGTTTCGTGTAGGTTACATTTTTAATCGTCATGTACACCCTGGTGTCAAAGTCATTAAGTCCAGTATCTATACTAATATTATAAAGCTGAAGAGTTTGTTTGGTTCGATTTGAAAAATTCTTCCAGTGTTGGACAGCCTATTTATCGATGAAGGCTAAAGGTTATATATTATCACGTTAAAACTATTAGGAGCGGAACACCAGTGAAGAAAGTTTTAAAATCGTTGGTTTTATTTTCCTTTTTAGAGCTTCCGCTGCGTGTGTTGCGATATCGGTTAAAGTTTCGTAAAAAATCAAATATGACAGAATTGTTTCCCTTTAAAAGTTCTAATAAAAAGTCCGCGACAGCATATTTCTAACTAATGTAGTTACGTCACAACAACTATTTTTTAATACAAACTAGGTCATATTATACTTTTCTCGCTATTGATCCTTATCCAAATAAATCATTTCGTATTCAAGAATGGTTTAATACCTGTAAATTACTCTTTGAATGAATTAAATCGGACATTTCACTCCAAAGATATTACGGATTTTGTTTTGTGGTAAGCGACCAGACTGTCGTCCCAGATGGAGAGGCAAAGTCGTGAACAAAGTAAAATTAAAAAAAAAATCACATTTGATTCCCCTGAAAAATTGATCTTGACTACTCTATGGGCAACATCGGTAGACGTACCTATCAAACATTTAACCGTTTTGATAGTTTGACTTTGACATAAATACTTTCTTCTTGAATGCGGCGGGATTCACCACCATATCATGAGATGAAGACGCATGGTATTCATCGGTTAATAGGACTACTTGACTCGGCCTTAGGGAGATCTATGTAGCCGGTTTTGAAAGAAATGCTAAATGAAGAGATTAGCTTCAACCTACTTCATAATTTGTATAACCCGGACGAAGTCGGGATTCGGGATGGACTGCTAGTACTATATACACAAGGCGGTGGCGCGATATGGAAAAAGAAGAATTAATTGTCATGCGAGTTAAAACTAACATTACAGTTATAATGATGTGCTTAGTTAACGCATATTATATTAATGTAACAACTCGCGTACCGTATAAAGCGTATACATTGAGCAATTTATTACTTACTAAGTTATAAAGTTAAGGAGATATTGCACTAGGTGTTTCATTTAAATCGATTTTTCCTCTGACTCTACAAAGGTGCCAGTTTTCGCCCCTTAAATTTTTATCTTAACTCTTTTTTAAGTTTTGTGTAATTCAGTAATGTGTGTGTTGACTTGTTTGTTGTACGATCTATCTTTATACTCGTAACAAACTTTTCTTTCAGCTCACATTACTTTGTGTATATTATAACAGCTGTGCTCACGAATACTTAATAGTTTAAGTCTCATGTTCTTATTTATCACTGAAACGTTTTCACGTCTTTATTTACAACCGGTAAAAGTGTAAATTAAATAAATTTGTTTTCCGGCTTTTCAACATCGATCGAATAGTCGCAAAACAGGACATGCGTGTGTTATACGTAATAATGGTTAAAAATATAGTATTTAATATTAAAATAATTTTCAGTTGAATTCTTATGGTTTGAAATTCATTATTTAATGAACTGTTTTTTAATAATTCAAATAGTCAACGGCTTTAATGATATTTTAAACAGCAGTCTTCTGTGATTGGTTGAAACATAGTTTACTGGGATGAGTAGCATTGCTAATGGAAGGCTCATTGTTATTCTTACTCAGCTGGCAGACTGGACAGACGATATAGACGATATTTTGAAGTGTTTATTATTGTTTAATAAATAATATAACAATAGTTATAAAGTTAAGTAAAGTAATAAATAACATAAACAATAGTTACTTGATAAATATATATCTTTTATTGTGATGGTTGAGAGAGGCGAATTGTTTAGTTCTGTTGTTTGGTGGCTCGTGAATACTTATGTTTTATAATTATTTAATATTAGGATGTTATGCTATTTGATCTAGTATTTTCTGAAGATTGATGGTAGTTGATAAATAATATCATAACATGTTAAATGCGCTGTGTGCCTATATTTTAATAGTGGGATTAATAGTTGTATCATGTTTTATTAATGTGTGAATTATTGTTAATACTGTAACTCATTACTCAAATGAGTTTTATTAAAATATTGTGATAAAATAAAATAATTCTAAAAGTAAAACCAAAAGTCTTTCTGGCACGTTAGGACAACACTGAATAGGTTTTCTGTGGTACTCTTTCCTACAGTGGCCGTTACGATGTACCGTAGATTGTAGCTTTGAGATTTTGAGATAATTTTGACAATTCGAAGGTGCTAAAGTAACCAGTTCGAATAAATGAAATTATTGAGAAAAGCAATCAAGTCTTATTATTTTTCTACCCTTAACTTATTTCACAAACAGTGGCATGAATTATAGATCAGCTATAATTCAGAAGATATAATGCATTTACTTTTTTAAATAGGGTAGTAAAACTATTGATTATAATCTGTTTGTGGAATGATAACTAATAAGAAGTTTCTATGCTTTATTTTTAGATACATATTAGCAATTGACATTCATACTGACAAATTTTATATCTCTACTATTTATCTCCGAATCTAACATGTGCTATTAGGACTATCTGATGCCTGAAGACGAGCGAAGTGGAGACTTAAAAGCAAGAAAGCGGATTATAGGCTCCAAAGCAAACAGCCGAGGATGCAACCGGGAAAAAGAAGAAAAACATCAATCAACAATACAATAAATAAATCATAATAATTTTTTTTTTTTTTAAATATTTAACAGCTAGTTAAAAAGTCTTAAAAAAATCTAACATTTAATTATCACAGCAAGTGTGACAGTAGCTTTACAGGTGTTAAAATTTAGACGTATCTGAACAAGTGGGTCAATACAAAATAGAGGAGAGGAATAGACGAGGACGCATGTTGCAGACTGTTTGAAAATATTGACGTTTTGGAAATTATAGAAAAGAAAAAAAAAAAGAAATAATATTTTCGGAACCAGACGCAGTAATACGGTTATATGCAATGAAATTATAAAAATGACTGGTACAGATAATTGATGATATCTCTTTTTTTTTTTATTGTCATGAGCTGAGTAGCTGATGATTCTGTGGTTTGTATGGAAAAGTTTATGTATGATTCGTGTAGATTGATTAGGTTTAATAATGTATTTTGGGCTACACTTGTATCAAGGAGTATTCCCGATTAAATTTAAAACGATTTCTTAAGTTAATCTTATCATTACGTTAGGTTAGTTTAGTTAATAATTTGAACTTTTTTCTTATTAAATTATTTTACTGAATTTGTTCAAAAAATCTTAAATTTGAAGTGGTTTGTTGGACGAAATCGGGTACTGCTAGTATCCTACTGATTTAAAATATACCACTGCTGAACTGTAACTTCTTTCTTAATTTTGTGATTGTATTACATGCTAGTCGTTCTTAAATTGTCTTATTTCATCGACTTACTACACCACGTTAATTACCGAATTGCTAATTAAGATATGATGGATGTTTATGCCCACGGAGGCCGCATAGAAGATTTTCTTAACATTTCGCCAGTTTTGTAACATTACGCAAGGTCAGCTTTTATAGCTGCATAAAATTATATTGCCTCATTATATTTATCTAGGCAAGCTCAGAATTTAACCTATTTAAAAAAAATGTAATAGTGTGATTGCGTTTTGTATCTTCAACTAATGCATCAGAGCCTAGGATCTAACAATGACTGCCGTCTAAACTCCGCAACCCCTTTTTACAGGGAAACCATACCAAGGCGAACATGATGTGCTTTAGCGTCCACTAGATGGCAGTTGGGATCTGAAGCAGGAAATTGGAATCGGCTAATACCACTGAAGTACAGCAGTCAGTTACTCGTCGATTTTCAGACTCTAGATTTCCACTTTATCAAGGTAAGATTACCAGACCGTAAGGAAAGGATCTATTTGTGGATTTATATGGATCCTTATAAGTATTGTTTCATCGAATAAAACTTATTTGAAAGACACATCCAATGAAATCAAAGACAGGTACTTTGAAATCACATTCAGTAATCCATAAAATGTAGATGGATGGCATGCATATTAACTAAAACTAGTCGAAATTCTAAAACCAATATATGATTTTAGGTCACATCATTTTATTGTTTTTTTTCTCATGTTTCATCTCATACTTCATATTGTTCCAGTAGATAATCGAGTGCGAGTATTTAGCAACAAGGATTACTTAGATGTTGCCTACATGTCTTTGGATAACTTATTAATCTGTCACTGATTTCTTTTTATTTTATAAAAGCTTGCTTATGGAAGGAAGTCTGTACGATACACTACCGTGCTTCGAAAGCAGAGTATTATCATTATTATCAGACAATCAGGTGATCTATCTAAACAAACTGGAAACAACTAAACAGAATACCTATGCTTCCCCTGGAAATCGAACCCACGACTTCCTGGTCTAAGGCAACCTGCCTTATCCACCGCCTTAAAAATATTGAAAACTATTTATCTATATGCACATTAGGGATTCGAACTTTGAAGTGACTTACTGTCTCACCCAGATTTCCGTGCTTGACCAATGTGAACTAGAGTTCATTCTTGTCAGCTAGCAAACCTATAAATAAGAGGTAAAGAACCCGATAAAAGTATAGTAATTGATATTCACGTCACGGGGGCGCCACGAGCGAGCATCACGAGAGTCGTGAAGTGCAGCATGCACTAGTGGCGACACTTGGTAGCACTTATGTAGGTATTGTGTTTCGAAAAGCATTTTTCCTGTTTCTTTGGATATGAAGAATTTTCTAAATAATTTTACAAATTTTTACCTTATTACAAAAAATATTAAAAAAATGTGTTTACATAATAGATAGTTCTGTTCAAAATTCAAAAAAACAAACATACTGACAACAAACCATAATGATTTCTTATGTTTTCGCGATTGTTATTCATTAAATTAAACTATTTTAATACGGTTTTTATCGCGTTTCCTGTCTACCTGCGACCATGAACGCTGTAAAGTGTTTGAAACGTCAGGTGTAAATAAATAAGTAATAAACGCGATAAAAACCGTATTAAAATAGTTTAATTTAATTTTTAAACCAGTTATAATTTTGAAGTAGACGACTTAGATTCCCAAAATTCCCACCAGTGCATAGACTTTTCTATAATAACAGACCAACTGACATTATATTTTATTGTGTAGATACCTACTCGTAACTACTAACGATATTTCGTGTCCACCGCGCGTGCCGCGTGACACGCACACTGTCTTCCTGATCATCTATCTATAGATCTTCAGATCATTCACCATCACTTTCACAATCATTAAATTAAGTTATATTTTTCCTGTTTCATTTTAAAATTTTGAATGGTACGTTGAAAGGTACGTTTCGCAATTTAGCTTCTTAATTTTAAATTTTACAAATATGAATTTGGTAATTGCGAATGAAGGTTATATATTTCCACCTTAATTTAAAGTAGGTATTCCTTCCTTGTTGATATCATCATATCACTCTTGATAGAGTGGTCGTGGTCATCATTTCAGGTGTTGGTGGCACGCCGTCACTCCTCTCTGATGGCCGCCTCGTACATTCGTGTTGTGGTGATGAGTTGGTTGCCGCTTTTATCAGTTCAAAGTAGGTATAGGTACCTACAAAATGTGGTAATCACACAAGCAAACTCAGCAGATAGTAAGTAGAGAAAGGGAGAAACGAAAGCCACCTATCGGAACTAGCTTTTCTTAAATTTACAATGATTACGATGATATTATCTTCCGCAGAACAAGGATCTCAATTTTCTCTAATGAAGTTTACTTTGTTAAAATTTTGTTCTAGTTTTTAATCAATACAAACCGATCACTTTTTAAGCATGTGTGTTTTAGGACCCCTACAAAAGGTGGATGTGTCTGTTCGTTCATTAGGACGGTGGCACCCTGCGCACGCGTCGATAACGACTCCGATTGTGGGGTGCTGATGATGTGTGATTTTGGAATAAACCAGATCGATTTTATTTTTATTCTAATGCAAACAGAACAGTACAGCTAGATAGAATTTGTTACAATACGGCGTACGATTATATTACTAGATATTTTTTATGGAAACGAACTCATCATAATCTTCAAGGTCGTGAAAAACTTAATACTTATCCTAGCTTATTTTTGGAAGAAACTTAATGTAAAATTTTTCAGCGCTTTGTTTTTTTGTCTCTGCCTTACTTATGATTTTTAGTTCTATTCAGTTTACTCTATATTGCACCAATACAATTAAGTATCTATATATTTTCCAGGCACGACTTCTATTTGACCTACCATATTTGGAGATCTGGATATGCCTTTGGTTACAACATGCCTGGAAGTTTTTTTTATACGAGAAGCTGAACTGGTTATATGAGATTGAACTCACCAAGGACCAGACGAAGCCACAATATCATTTTTCTTATCAGTTCTCATTATCTGAGGGTCAATTTCGCTTATAAACTTTAAAAGACCATGCAACTGATATTCAATTGCGACTCAATTACGATGCAGTTTTGGCATGCTCAATATTGGTATTCTGCTAACACAATTTTGAATCTCAATTGAATTGCAACTAAAACGTATTTGTATGGTAAGAGTAAAAAAAATGTAAATCTATTAAATAATAGAGTACCGATTAATGAAAAAAGTTGATTTTTTGATTAGCAAATTTTTCCAGGTGCAGTTCAATGGCATGCCAATGTAATAAAATTGGTCTTAAAATTAGTAACAGAATACCAGAAACATCAAAAGTTGTCATTGCGATCCAATTACGATTCAATTGTGCACTATGTAAAATAAGAGAATTGACGCCCTGGGGTCGGCGCAATATGTTTTTTCATCCAGAGTTTTCACGTTTCTGTTTAGGGTTTTATTGAGCAGATGTTAATTTCGTCTTCTAACTTCTTCTCACATAAACATTCCTTATCACGTCCATCCATCGTAACATCCTCTACATATATAATCAAAGACATCAGGACCGAATACTATCTGACCTCCAAACCCAAAGAGGAAACCTTGATATTCCAACATATGTTAATCCCTCATATGTATAGAACCACAAGACCATAGACCGCATTTAATTATGATAATAGCGTAATACACTTTTTATCCCGACATTAAGCGGCTGTTTGCGGAGGGTTGCTCTCGATTACCCCATCGCTGGGATCCCCATCGCTGGGATCCCCATCGATTCACAAACACACGCTCCGAAACCGCCGCTACCGTCTGTTCTCGACACTCAAATATGTTTTTGGAAACTAGTTACATTATAATTTCCTTTTTGTAATGTATATTTGCTCAAATGATTTGCACGTTCTTAAAATCATCAACAATTCACAAACACAGTAAGCTAAATGAATCCGTTTAAAAATCAATCTCTTCAGTCTTCAGTATCATTATCAGTATTATTTCAGTATCAGTAGTCATCATCATTTGAGCCTCAGTCGGTCAAAAGAAGAGATAATAGATTGCAATAAAAAGTTTATTAACCCATTTACATTTTGACAATTAACTTATCCAAAAGATTAAAACTAAAACACGATAAACTGTTAATTGAGATTGTATTTCTTCTTTCTCCAGCACCCCTTTCATCTAGCTCGGGTGTCCTACTAAATTTGCGCGAGAGATTAATTATGTATTAAATAAAATTTGAATTTGGTTTATATCAACTCCGAGTTGTCTGGGCCCATAGCCAAAATCACGGTGTGATGTGAAAGCGACAATAACAAAAAATTATGAGATTGATATAAGCCGCACTAAACAACGAGGTCGATTTTCATACAAATCGCGACCGATGCTGAACCAATGACTATCGTTTTTTTGTCCCCTGTACGACACTACTAGTGAGTAGTTAGACGTAGTTTAGTGAGATTGTGTTTCTCTATCGAAAACAAAAAGTACCTAAAATAAATTGACTTCCAAACTCATCCAGCACACGCGATCTGATCTCACGGTACTCGCATCGAAATGGGAGGAGAGATGGTATGGTTTTGGGTGGTCATTAAATTAATTAAGTTCATGAGTAGTAATCTCAATGTATTTTCATATTTAATTTCGCTAAAAATGCTCAAATTTTGATAAGTTTCAAGATTATAGCATCCTAAAATAAAATTGTCATAATAACATAATCTTGAAGCAAAGAGCATCGAAACCGCTCTCTTTTCTTTCTCCTATCTTTCGTTAAACCTCATGTCAGGGGTACTACCTACTACATTTTGAGATGTAAGTATTATACCTTTATCTATCAGATAGGATAAAGGCTAAGTCAGAGGCCCAAAGGCGAACGTAAAAAACTATGACACCATGGTGTACAGGGTCGTTTGAAAATGTGAACCACTTGATATAAATGAATGAATCAGATAGGTACTGCTGTTCCCTATGGCTTCACCAGCCTGTGGTGTGTACGGACTATGGACCAATAAGCCTTTAACTTCTAAAAAATCAGTCTAATATGTGGAAAATATTTTTTAAATCAGTTTATTAGTTCCGAAGATTATTCCCTACAAACGAACTCATTGAAAGTTTGACACTTCCTCTTTATATTAAAAAAAAATATATATAGAGATTTATAAAAAAAAATTGACGAACCTATTTTTTGTGTGAAAAGTTTCTAGTTTCCAATTTATTTGGCACTAAACACACACATTGTATTGTAAACAGCCACACCCGATTCATCGGATGATGTTGTAGGATTGGAAGGGGAGACTGGGGTGAAGGCGCTAATTAAATGGAATTAATACCCCATCAGATTACATCACTGTTCTCTAAAAATAGATCATTTCGATAGTGGATATAATAAAATGATGTTTTGGTTTTAAAAATAGAGGTGAGTAATTACGTTTTCCTAGTAATGTAGGAATATTACATACAATTTTGTTAAAAAATTGCTTCAAAAAAATTTATTCAAACTATAACTATTCGAGAATTATACAGAAAAAAATAAATATACAGAACACAATAAAAAGGATGTACCTACTATGAACTCCTGAACAACTTTATATATAGGTGTATACATGAATACATTAATTAATACGCCTATTTGTTCATTTTTCAAAAAGACAAAAAAAACGGTCGGTAATAAGCAGTCGTTGTTTGCCGACAAAACAAACACCTAGGAAAATATAATGAAGGTTGCGCCGGCTCTCCCTCGAGATACCTCGCGTTTTAGTCAAATTAAAAATGCTATATTGCCCCAACCTCCTTTATGAACTATAGGCAGAATTATTTTTTAATAGATCGGTTGGCGAGGGCGTTATACTAAATGTCAGATCTTATGAGAGATTTATATTTGGGGATGAGATCAGATATGGAATTCATTTTTGAATAGTTTACTCCGCTTGGCTCGCCTAAAAATAGGGATCTAAACTACAACATGAAAGATGATTGAAAGCAAAGTTCATTTTTGGCAAGTATCTTCCTTATGTATATAGATGATACCCGTATGTCGACCTCTGTTTAACCAAAAGGTTCACTGTTAAATAATGATTTTACCATTAAGTTCGCCTATTGTATACTATACAATTTTATTTTGTACAATAAAGTTTAAATACTTAAATAAATAAAAGTAAGTTAAGTAAGTTTAAGTAATAAAAGTAATCGATGAAAATCTATGCAAGTTTCTGTAATATTTTGTTGCTCTTACATTTGATTACTTATTATACCGACTTCCCGACCACCTGGCAATCACTGGAACAACAGACGCCAACTTTCCGCACGAAATAAAAAATGATCTGTCAAATGAACAGCTTTCCCGCCAATTTGAGGGCCGTTCGCGCCCTCTCTATTTAGGGTGACCATGATTATTATACGATTTTGATTAGAAACATCTGTACAAAAAGTTTGTGTTCCATTGAATTATCTTTTTATATTTTTTTAAACAAATAAAGACTAAGATAATTTGGGATTTTTTTCTTTTCATAATTATTTTGTTTAGGTGTTGCGTGTGCTTCGGAAGACACGCAAACCCATCCCTATTAACAAACTAATTAAAGTTGGTCTAAAACCAAATGAATAAAGACGAGTATGAAGATTGAAGGTACCTAACAACCGCACTGAGAAAAAGTCTCAGTACTAGTTCCTTCAAAGGAACTACGAAAGGAACTACTGAGAACAAAGGTTCAGACTTAATTATCTTTAAAAATAATTCCTCGGACGGAGTTTTTTTTAAGTTCGTAGAATTTGCTTATAATCATTAACATCTTTTAGTGCGGCCGTAAGAACATTCTCTTGGTAAAGTAATGACAAATCCGAAAGCCCGATAATTTAATTTTAATACCTATAAAAACCCAAAGTTCTCATCTCAATATCACAAAATCAAATCGTTCCTCACAATTTGGCCGTACACCCACCCTCCGACACGCCCTATCATCGAGATTAATAGGGCTCCATGTTTAGACTTCGGTCACCATAGCACCAGGGGGTGACTGACAATCTGCCCTCTGGGGCGCAAATACCACATCTCAGGGGGAAAGTATCTAACATGGCAACATTTTGAGGAGAGATGTTGATTTGATAAAGGTCAGGGGTTATAGCTTTTTATTATGTTGTTATGAGTTTTTTCCTAATTTAATTTTAATGCTGTCTGTGGATTTGTCATCAAGTTATTTTAATCAAGGGGTCCCTTTTTTTTGTAGGTATATATATATAGTTAAATACCCGGAGTGAAACATAGGATACTTTGGGGCGCAGGTGGAGCTGCGGGAAATAGCTAGTCAAGAATAAATTAAATAGTAAAGTGTTTCTCACATAAAAATTATGAAGTTATTTTAGGAATTTGTCGTTCTTAGCCTGAAGGAAAATCATTTGGTACTTTACTTTCTCTCCTGATACCGCATCGCTCGGCGTTTTTATAACCTAAAAAGGCTTGGTCTTAAGAAAGAGGTTGGTATACATACTACCTCCATAAATAATGAATAAAACTTATTGACAAATTGTCACAAATACGCCAAAAAATCGAAAGAAAAGAACATTGCAAAATCCCAGTTCGTAAATTAGACACTAATACCTTTCAGTTACCATTTTCCATCCAATCAACAGCAAAATAAGCAAAAATGTCTGACCTAAATGTCCTGCAGAAGAATTTTGTCGTTCCAGTACAGACGACCGACCTGACCCTGTTTGATGATGCCTTCTTTAACATGAAGGAGCGGTTCACAGCTGAAATGAAGAGGATGGAGCAGGAGGTCACTAGATTCTCGTAAGTACCTTATGTGCCACTGTAGAGAACGACTGCAGGCGATGTTGCGCCTGTTGGAGTGTCCACTGTGCCCTGCTACATGTAGTAGAGAAGTGACTTTAGGGGAGATAGGGCGCCGTCCTGGTGGCAGCGTAATGGGCTTGCAAGATTTGAGAGTTGTCAAAGAAGAGTTATTCAAGTTTTTATTGTAAAACTGAGTTTGGTATGATGACGATGTTATCCTATTTAAAAACAGGCAAATCAGATATTCTTCGTCGTAATCCAGTCATTATCAAATAGAATATTATCGGCAATACCCAAAGTCAAAACTTTATTAAGATTTATACTTTGATCAGCATATCAATGGAGTTTTCAGCTAATGTTTCAGAGCTCAGTGGACGTTTTTAATCATGGTTCAACATGATCCAACACTGCGATTATCACAATGCAGTGACTGTCGCTAAACCTCCGTAGTCTTTATAATAGTATAGTATACTGGGTAGTTAGAAGTACTTCGGTCAACTTTCCCTGCTTATAATAAGTGGGGAAACCACTTCATATAAGTAAACAATTTTAGTAGCAATAGTTCGCTAAATAAGTTTATTAAATTATAAAATATATACATACACAATCTTTACAAAAAAAAATTATATTAGTAATCGTTTTGTTTCCAGCAACAACCTGATGTGCCTCTACGGGCACACCACGAGCGGCCACTCTGCTGTGTCATCTGCCCAAAGAAGCCGATCCAGTCCAGCCACCTTGGAGAGCATCGCCAACTCCCCCCTCATTGAGGGAGAGGGAGACACCAAAACCTTGAAGCTGCAATTCGATCTGAGTCAGTTTGATCCATCAGAGGTGCGTTTTTAACTTCTTTCATCATCTGAATGAAGCTGGCCCAGTCTACCCAAGTTCGAGACCATTGCCAACTCCCTACTCATCAATGGGGAGGAACTTTAAGACCCTAAACCTTCGATGGTAGCCAGTTTCTTTTAAGATCTGAGGAATGTTTTATTTTGGGCTTCTTTTTAGACAACTCTGAGGGATTAAGCTTGTGATAAGGTACTCTATCAATAAAGCATTATCGTTATTGAACATAGAACCCTGTGTGTGCATAGGACTGGAATATAGATGATAGTGGAGTAAAGATACCACAAAGACAATCATATTTAGAGTTGTGTTTACTAATAAAGTCTCATTTGTTTAAGGTAAAAGTGAAGATTGTCGACGACTTCCTAATAGTGTCAGCGACGCACGAAGAAAAGTCTGACAATTCGACAATTTTCAGGGAATATCACAAGGAGTTCCTTATGCCGAAAGGAGTGAACCCTCAGGAGGTGATCTCCTCATTATCCAAAGATGGAATATTGACAGTTCAGACTCCTTTACCGAAAGAAGCATTAATGGTCGTTAATAAAGCTCCAGCGAAATAGAAAATGACGGAAATTATATAAAAACCAATTTATAGACAGCTGGTAATTAATCAAAATAATTACACCGTTATGACAATATAATAGAACATGGAAAAAGGCAGTATACAACATTTTTACAAGCTCAACAGAATGAAATAAATAAATAACAAAATAGATGAAGTCTTTCATTCGTCTAACATATATACATACGGTCAAAAAATTAAAGGTCATTCATGTGTTAAGGCTTTTCATCCGTTTTGCTATACATTTTACTTACGCGAGGCTCTAAATAAATCCCATTTTTATTTTACCAATCCCTTCTTGCATTTTGTTCCTTTCTGCCACGATGCCTACTGAGATTCGCGAACAGTTGCTTAAGAACAAACCAATCAATCAATAATAAATGGAAGAAATAATCAGCTAAGAAGTGGAAAAGATTATAAAGACAGTGTTAGTGATCTACGGGTCCGACGACGAGCGACGGTGCTGAAAAAGTTCTACTCATTTATTATGTCGAATGAGAATCATTCGACTCACCGATTTTACATAAGTACTCAAAAACAGCCCTCGCGCTTGTGGTTTGATAAATACGTTAACGTCATTTGCAATTACCGATTATGCTAATTATGTGTGGGCTGAGGGTCCAACTTTAAATCCCAAAACTCGCTTATTAACCAGATTTTGTGAAAATCAATTTCACAAAATCTAGTTCCAACTTTCACAATTCTTTGGGAATGTTCACTAAATCCTGAGCATGCAATCATGTAATGAATTCTGAGAGAGTGGCCCTCAGAGCACACGCACATAATTAAATGATAAAAAATAGTTTTGATCCAAAATAAATATGGAGTCTATTTTTTTAATCAAACCACATACTTCATGAACATTTGCATTTTTGTGCCTCAAGTGCCTGCTGCGCAAAATTCTCCAAATTGTATTTACCATTGATTTTTCACACATTTTTATGTCACCTAAAACTCTATAAAAAGTGAATCAAAATTCTTAAGTAATTTTTTGTTTACCATTGATTATCCACACATTTTTTCATGTCAGCCATAAGCCACAACTATAGTGGATCAAAATTCCCAAGTCATTTCTAAAATTAATCATCATAGAGAGACAGCCTGACGCTACAGGCTTCAATTTGTAAATGTACAAGTACTCATTAGGTTAATGTAGGTGTTGGATGACATTTCTGTCACCTCTAGACGGACAACGATTTGTTTTCATTTGAATATGAGCTGGATTTCTCTTTCACTTTCATGATTCATTGTATAATATTTAAATCTATAGACAGAGATAGCTCTACACTTTATAGTATCATCACCTTAGACTAGTCAAAAAGATTCTAAATAATCATCACAGATTACAGAATATATCCTTCATATATTTAACCGCCATACGCTCACTAGTGGATACGTAGATACTTTATTCTTATATCTCCTCTTACAGACCGACCTAAAGCCGGTAGAGACTATAACATATCTATATATATATAAAAATCAATGCCACTTTTCGTTGTAATTTTATAACTCAAGAACGGGCTCACCTATCCAAACCAAATGTTCAGGCTTTGTTCGGACTATTTAGTAGATGGTCTATGTGAAGTTTGCACAAAATCGGTCGAGCGGTTCTTCATTTATCATTTTATACGTAGCGAAGCACGTACCGGGCCGCTAGTGTATGATATAATGATTATACCTACCTACCTCTCTCTCATCTCAGTGTCTTTCTGGTTGCACTGTTCAACTGTTCGCTTTCTAACTCTCTCTGCGCCACTTCGCCCGAACTTAGTCGTCCCTTCTTGTGAGATTATCACGCATATCTGTCGCTCCGTCGTCGTCAAGCCAGCATTTTTGGGCACCCCGTTCTACCAGGTCCTGGTGGAAGTGGCATGGCTAAACACTTAGATACTCCTCACGTAATTTGCCGTTTATATTACAATTACCTATCGATAACAGCCGAGACAATTTATAATTAGGGAGAAGCTGTAAATGCATAAGTGGCGACCGATCATCCGATCCAAGTTGGGCCTTACTCGCCGTCGCATAACACTTATAATAATTGTTACGGACTGTCTGATACGAGTAGATAATTGTGCTTCTTCCTCTTTTGTTCCTTCTGTGCCAGTCTGTAAGGGCATGAATGAATAATCTAAGATGATTTAAACCCCGTTTCGTAGACTTGTCTTCTTTGTTAGCTTCGTCGGGGCACTGTTTTCCTACGAATGGGACCACGAGGAAAAGGCGAAAGGACTTTATTAGCCTTGCAATTCTTCCAGTGGGACGAATCGGTAGGATCACGTGTGCATGAAAATTTAATGCGTAGTTCCCATATAACTACCAAGTACCTACCTCCGAATGATGCTAACTCATAAATATGGGATTAACTATCTCACACTAGGGATTTGCTATCTCAGGACTTTCATATTATTCATGCGGTGCATTTATAATCAAAGGTAGATAATTTTAGCTATCAGCTATGACATCGATGACCTGGCCACAGATATGCAACGAGTCTGTTATATTAGCACTCACACAGCGCTCTCAGGGGTAACGTTGTGGATACACTGGATACTCTTCGGGTCTCCCCCGAAATAGCCAATAAGGTAGACAGCGCAATAACGCAATAAAAACCAAGCGCTCTTAATTTAAGGAAGACAACTTTTCGAAACGGGCTTTTGGGAGTAAACTGTAGTCGTGTGCTGAGCAAGAATGTCGTAGGTATACGGGAGATACCTATAACTACAACCACCTGAAAAACAAATGGGAACTGAACTAAAAAGATGTATTATTAAATAAAAAAATTAAAAATAAAAGTCCTTTATTATCAGACAACATGGGTCCATATTTGTTAGTACATACTTAATCTATGTTAGTAAGATTTGTGACCACAAGAATATTAAAATTAAATTAAAATTAAAATATTGATTACAAAGGTGATCACAAAGGTGTGTGAGCCTCCATTATCACCCTTCTAACCAGACATCACCATAGCGGGGACGTGTATCTGTCCGCTAGCGTGCTTAGGATGCTGTTGCAACTGCCCCGCATTCTGAAAATCTGCGATGATGTTTTTTTGCGAATGATAATCGCGAAGAATGGCAGACAACAAACATTGCTGATGCGCTGCAGGCAGTCCCACCAACATCCTGAAGACATTGTTATACTGAATCCTTAAAGTATTCAGTGCACGTTTGGAATAACTAACCCACAGATTTCCGGTACATGTTTTGGCAGTATGCCTTAAAAAGAGTAATTTTCACTTGTTCGGTGCAACGCGAAACTCTGCGATCCAGCATGTTTCCCCTAATCGCCAGAGCCCTATGTTCTCTGTCTATGTCACAATCATCCCGAAGTTCATCAATAAGTATATGCCCTAGATATTTAAATTTTATCACACGTTTGACCGGCACCCCACTAAGGGTGACTTGTGACTTGATTATTGCCGCATGTGGATAATTTAATCGCTCTTGCATTAGTCTAGATACAGCACCTGAAATGTTCTATTCTATGCTATTATCGGACTATCAGGCAATATAACAAATTGTTCTGGGTAATCAGTCTACGAGTGTGTTTGGGACCAATAACAACATACGCACAGAAAGTCTTTTATTAGCGTTCTAATTTATTAATAAAATATAAATTCTGATTTGCGTTTTAAATACTGAAACCTTCAACTCCTTGTACACGGAACCCAAATTCTAATCCTCCACGAGATATCTCCCAATGTGCCTCCAGCCTGCAGGTCACCTGCACATTCACACGTGCCCGCTGTGTTGATGCGGCGCGTTTCCATGGCAACCACCCGCGCCTTCCCAGAAGAATGGCCACACTCGTTTCTAATGTCCACATTTTTAATAGGTTACATGTTCAGCGAACTTTTATTATGCACACACATTAGCTAAGCAACGGTTGGTACAAAAATATTTATAGCAATTCATTAATTCATTTTGTGTGAGCTACAAAGATTATTGATCGTCCTCAACCTAATGTCTGATACTTTCCAAACCACCTTTCGGTCTCCAATGTGGTTCCCTTAACGATTACCGGGATCAAAAACAAAATCAGAATGAGTTACTTGTATGCATCAATTAAAGTTATAACATAAAAAAATTGCAAATTATAACTTTTCCTCTATCTGTACGTAATATGCAAGTTTCCTAAGGAAATATAGTCCGTCAGTTAGATAATCAAAAAATATTGGAGACGTATTTTTTCTAACAAAGAATGGTAAAGATATGGCGCGTTTAAGTTCCGTGTGACGTCACAGTGTGCTACACTTTTTCGCAATATGTGACGTCACGAGCCCTCACTTCTAAACTTTGATGAGTAATCCATACTTCCATACTATCCATACTGTCCACACTATCCATACTATCCATATCCATACTAATAATATTATAAATGCGAAAGTCTGTCTGTCTTTCTGTCTGTCTGTCTGTCTTGTCTGTTACGCTTTCACGGCCAAACCGCTGAACGGATTTTGATAAAATTTGGTATGAATATAGTTGAAGACCCGGGGTCAAACATAGGCTACTTTTTGACGCAGGCGGAGCTGCGGGAAACAGCTAATATCTTTATAATTTATCGCTCAATTGACAAAAGAAAAAATACGTCACTAATATATTTTGATTTGATTGAGCAAAACTGAAAACATGTTAAGGGTTTTTCTAATTCTCTGCCTGTATCTAATTACATAGTCTTGTGATGAATATTAACTTGATACGGGCAATGCCACTACTATGAGATTATATTGTTGACGTAGACGCTAGCGACTGCGATAAAAACTAATGTAAATTCTGTAAAACGCCTCTGGCGTATAGTATAAGTTAACTAAGAAATCCCATACAAAATCTAAACGCAGGCGGTAGCGTCTACGTTAATAAAATTAGAGACCTTTTCTGACTACGGGCCCTGAAAATTGTAAGCGTCCTACCGTAACTCCAATAAGCGACTAAGCAACTATTATCTCCAATTAATTATTTGTACCCTAAAGCCGCGTACTCATTAGGAGCTAAATGTCGCGCGACTCGTGTCTTGGAAGATGTCGGGCGACTTCGTGCGACGTTGCCACACTTCGCCCGACATATACCGCGATATCGCGCAACTTGTATCTTGGCGATATCATAGGATCGACTAAATTGATGTGGACGGCGACAAGATATCAAGAGACGTAGGGCGATGTTCCGCAAGACAAATGTCAGTCGACAAATATCGCCTAGTGAGTACGCGCCTTCAACTGCCTCCGTATTCCAGTGATTAAGGCCCGGAGGTCGTGGGTTCGATTCCCATGTTTTGAAACTTTGTTTTGTCTCCAATTTGGTTAGGACATTGCAGGCATGAGCCATCTGTTTGTCTGACAATAAATATGATTTCGTGCTTCGGAAGGCATGATAAGCCATTGGACGCGGCTGCCATCTGATGGTCGATATTGGAATCCAGTCAGAGGCCGAGAGGCGGTTCCGAACAACTCTGACACCAGGGCGTATGAATGAATTCTAAACAAGACATATAGCACAAACACAAAAATTAAAAAAAATCACTTGCTTTTAAAAATTAAAACACAATAACTCAATCATACTGTTTTCATATTTAGCCTATTTAGTTGTAATGGAGAAACAGCGACAAAAACCTAATTATTCACCCTCTCAACCAGAATAAGTAAAAATAACAAGTTGTCGTGTTTTAATTAGCTAATTTATTCCAATTCTTGAATGTTTGTCAACGTTATTAATGTACGGAGAAATGGAAAACTTTGTGGGTTTTATATATTTTGTCCGGCTGCCGTAGAATACTAAATATTTGATTGAATAAATAAATAAATAAATTTTTATTCGACCAATTCAGGTCAGATTAACGACTAATGTTTTGCTATATTGCTCTTGGTGTCAATGGTTTCTATATAATTACTGGTGGACCCGATAGACGTTGTCCTGTCTTAACTTTTCTTAAATTTTCAGACGATTCCCTCAACTTCCTTAATTTTTTTCTTTCATAGGCACTTTTTTCTGACAATAATAAACACAACTCAACAAGAATTAGCGACATTTATGTCCATGGCAAACGTTTTGTGGCGATTTAAGGTTTTGGAAATGAGTATCATTTATGTCAATGGCAAACGTTTTGCGGCGATTTAAGTTTTGGAAATGAGTATCATTTATGTCAATGGCAAACATTTTGTGGCGATTAAAGGTTTGGAAGTGAGTATCATTTATGTCAATGGCAAACGTTTTGTGGCGATTAAAGGTTTTGGAAATGAGTATAATTTATGTCAATGGCAAACGTTTTGTGGCGATTAAAAGTTTTGGAAATGAGTATCATTTATGTCAATGGCAAATGTTTTGTGGCGATTAAAGGTTTTGGAAATGAGTATTTATCTATTTCGAGAACCTATAAAGAAATGCTTACATTTTATTCGTTTTGCAATACAATTTTATTAATACAAAGGCTTATAACGTTATTACAAAACCTCAACAGTCAATGATTTTTTTTACTTTTCGCCTCAGTTACTCACCTGTGTCTCCTATCAAAGTCAGAGGGTGGCTGTATCCCTTTAGGCTCTGTAGATACGCCACCATAATCATACCCATAACATAAGTCAAGCACGCTTGGACAGTTACTACTGCTCTCTACTGACTTTCCTACTAGTCCACCAAGTACTTTAGACCAATGCAACGTTTAATTGTTGTACCATTATTGGGACCCCTAAAATCGGCGTAGTAAGTCACCCTACGTATTTTTTCACGCTTGTTAATCAGATTGATATGGTTAAAAGTCAATTTTGCATTTGTAGGCTTAGGTTTTTTAATTTGTATTAATGTTATAATTGTGGTAATGCGATTATTGAATGTAGAGATCGATGTTTTTTAATCTTAGAGATTTTTATGTCTATGGTTTATGGTGTTTTTATGTGTAATACGAGTATTTTTTTTTACATTTAACGGGAAGTTGTGAAAAACAGTATCGGCGCTGTATTTTATTTTCCAAAATTTGTGTTTTTTGAGTGTTTTTGCATAACAGTGGTGGATTATTATTCGCAAAGTGTTCAAGAACAACCGTGAGTGTTGGGAAGTGATACAGTGTTCGATTTATGTGATTTCCTTGCTTGTTGCCAAAAGCTCCTGGAAATCGCTAAATGCAGTTTTTCTGTTGACTTGATTATGACTTAACTTAACTACTGACTTGACTTTATACTTGTTTAATTAAACAACTTTTAAAAAAATAATTTACTTGTTAGTGGCTAAATACGAAAGTAAGAGCCAATTTGAAAAAAAAGAGAGTTTTTAAGTTTTAAAAATACGGCTATTACTAAGCCTGCACTGTTTATGTGTCTTTTAGTGGGTTGTATCTAATGAACCGTTATAAGTAGAGACTTGAATGACACAGATTCAAAATTATAATTTATTAGCTATATTATCCTTCATACAAACCCTATTTTTGAAATGTATGAATAACTATTATGTCGAATGAAACCGTTAGATTCTAACAAAAATCCTTTGATATAGAACGAAAATTATTCGATATCGAAAAGAAATCATTCGACTCGCCGATTTCGCATGAGTTTTGCACACTTTAAAAAAGAAAACACTAAAATTCTATAGAACCTCTTTATAAGGATTTTTTATAACTCTGTGAAAAAAAAAATTACTAAGTAGTTTCATGAAATAAATTGAAACTATTAATCAGAAAACAGAAGGTGAAATTTGCAAAGTCCAAGAGACGAAATAATTAAAACGCCCAGTTCGCGAGAAAGCCAGCCGAACCGACTTCCGGTTGGGGTGGGATAACCTCATTTCCGGCACAGGTACCCTTCCCGAGTACCCTTCCGCTAGGGGAACCGTTGCTATGGTGATCATTTTTTACCTTTTTTGTCTCTTTATCGATCTGAATGTTTTTATTGTTATCTGTACATTTAACATTACCTTTACTTTTTGAAATCCTACTCAATGTTTTAAATGCGAAAGTCTGTCTGTTACACCTTCACGGCTTAACAGCTGATCCGATTTTCATGAAATTTCATATCGACGTAAGGACATGAAAAAACAGATCAATTTATATAGAGGTCATCATCATCATTGCGCATGACAGTCAAACTGCGCGGATCAAACATCTACCTCCAGGTTTTTCAGCCATTTTGCGACGGCAAGTGTTATGAGTATGGCGCGACACATGGCCTGTTTGCCTATTTGTGCATGCTTTGGCAAAATAGAAACAAGTACGTACGTAATACGTGATATTTCGGCAAAACATGAATCACAACACAAATAGGCGAATAGGTTATGTTTGGTCGCGCCAAGAGATTGTGCCATTTCGTCACATTATTCAGATGAATAAAAAGTACTCGACCGGCTTAAAATGAAAACATTTATTAAAAAAGTTAAATATTTTGATATCAAAGACGCCATGTTTTGTAAGCGCCTCGTGCTATAGATAAAACAAAACTGTTTTGAAGACTTTAATATTATTGTAAGCTGTATTCAATTGTCAAGTAAATTGTAAGATAACATTAAGTACAGTTGAAGACAGATAAACAAGACCCTCACCGTACCCACGGTAATAATATAAGGCATCAGATCTATCTGTCTTCGACTATACCAGTTTATGTCTGTGGCTTTACCCATATTGGCTCCGTTATATCCTAACTATGAAACAAATGGATACTTAATTAATTTTATCGGGGTTTTGTTCGTGATTTAACCGAATTATTAGTACCATACAGCCCAGGATATTCGTCCGCTGTTGAAGACTCTTCTCTAAAATCCATCATCAGCTTTATATAAATCTACTGTTCTTAAATGTAACATAATCTACTCTAAACCTAGTTTATAATCTCTTGGATATCAAAGCTACATAGAGAGGCAATTAAATACAAATACTCTATCCTGTAGCATATATCTTTCTTTCTCCCAATGGTTGACTGGTAGAAAATGCTCTTAGCATTAAGCCCTTTAGTTTTTAAAGATAAATTCAAATAGCTTGGACATATTTTGACTAGTTTACAGCTGGATGTTGATGATATTAAAAGACAAAGGCGAGCCCTTGCCATGAGGGGAAATATGCTGACGAGGCGGCTTGCACATTGCTCCAAACAGGCCAGGGTGACATTGTTTAAGGCATATTGCCAGTCGTTGTACACCAGCCAACAGAGGTGCAACTACATGAAGAGTGCGTACAACACTCTTCGTGTACAATACGACAATACATTTCGAGCAATACTCGCTTTGCCTTGGCGGTGTAGTGCGATTGGCATGTTTGCTGAGAATGGTGTCATAGATATGATCTCTTTATATAGGAAAATAAAATGATCCTTCCAAAAGAGGTTGTACTTGTCAAATAATAATTTAGTTCGGACATTTTATGCTACAGTTTACCTATTTGTACAAGACAAGAGTTCATTACATTGAATTAGTTACTTACTAATTCAATGTAATGAACTCTTGTCTTAATTTGATTATTTTATTTATTTTTTGAAGTCAATTTAGAAATGTAATGACAATATGGGTTTTTAATCAATGTTTTTTATTTATTTATTTTATTAAGTCCGCCAATTGTTATAAGTATATGTAGTTATAAAGTTCTAATAAATAAATAAATATGTCCTATGGGTTTGTTCGCTCCTAGATGTTTATTCCCTTCTTAAGATACCATCAATAATAATATTTCTACAATTATATTTCTCTTAACAACATCTAACATGTACACTACTAACTGCTGGTCCGTGGTCACGCGAATGCCGGTGTGCCCACCGTCATTTTGTGTGGATAAAAAATTAAAGATATGAACAGAGCGTGTTGCAGTGTGATTGTGTCAAAGTAAGAATTGAATGTAATGAATATAGTTTATAGTATCGTATATTGTTATATAATTAAGTAAAGTAAGTAAAGTAGTGCGTAAAAAAACAAAAACAAATTGTAAAATTTAATCAGATATACACACAAATCTGTTAAGGTTTTTGTATATCTTTGTAAATTTAACAAAAAGTATTGTATATGAATGAATAAATAAAAAAAAAAATAAAAAAAAAATTACACCTACTCGTATCACCATTAGACCTTTAGCTATAACCTACAACAAACAATAACGATATTCATAAACCGTCTTCAATGGACGCCGATGTAAACGGCTCGTGCGCGTCGTCACGATATGCAGTTGAAATTGTCACGGAAAAGCAATCGCACTGCACCCACTGCATATTAGTTAGTCGTCGAATTGACACTATCAAATCAATATTACCTACTCGTATATATTACGCCTGAATGCGCATTTGACCGCAGCCGATTAATCTGACTTACATTTTCGTGTTCATTTCGCCAGCTTCGCATATTTTCGACCATTTGATTTTTCTAGAGCGGGGGGAACGACACGACAACTAATAAAGTGAGTTAAGACTAATAGTATATAGGAAGTACAGATTTGTGTAATATCGAGTAGAAATAGGTTAATATGTTTATTTTATGTTTAAACATGATTATGCTTAGATACATTATGCTTCAAATAATTATGATTAAACTATTATGCGAAAGAACATATTCTTAAAAATCTTTGTTCTAAAAAAACAGTATGCTACGTTACATTAAGGTTTAATTTTTATGCTATTTTTTCATATGGATCCCTAATTTAGATATCTGTTTTATTTTTTTATTTTGACAGTTTTCTTATAATGTAAATTACTTTTTTGCATTTCCCTCGGATATAAGGCGAGATTGAGCTCCTTGATCTAGTAATGTGTTGATGTACCTATCTTAGGTGTTAGCAGTGTAACGTTTTCAGCAATCGTGAGACAGTGGAAATACTTTTCTAACTTATCAAATTTAATCTATTGAAGTGATAAGTAAAATAGATTAATTGCTTGAGTTAATCACCTAAATGGGTGACTCTAGCATCTCATATTTTTGTTTGCATTTAATTATAAAACACATTCTTTCATGGCTGACTTAACGTAAAAGTAAAATTAAAAGCTTTGAGTATCATCGATATAAAGTACTTACATAATCGCTTGGCTTTCGGCCAAGTGTGAACACCGTACGTCCGGCCGACAACCGGTAGACGCGCGCCCCCGTCTTTTTCTAAAAGGTGATGCGCCCGCGCACCTGTCGGTAGAGCTGCGAATGTTTTAGAGCTGTCAATTAAATAAGACACTAACAAGTACTTTTGTATTATTTTACCATAATTAAGTAGGTATTACATTTAGAACAATAGACGATTATTTTTATGTCTAACTTCACTCCTTGAATGGAAAGCCAATATATATCTACACGTCATTATAAATGTCATCACTATTGTACTACGTAGCTTTATTGTTTATATCAACTTTGCATTTTTTATTTTATTAACCTATATATAAATAACTTGTGGTACACAAATAATTAATTCTGAATTTGAATCTATATTTTTGCACGCAATTAGTCAAAATCGTAACGCAAACATAAATTGCAAATTTAAATTAAATAATAATTGTTTAAGTATTCTCTCGTGTTAATGCTAATAATACGACAATTTATAATTCTAATAAAAAAAAAATACGGCTAATAAAAATTTAATTATTATTAGCCGTATTATTTACATTTCTGTTACAAGATCGTTAGGTTCGAATTTCGCGCCGCTTCTATATTTTTTAAAGTCTACTGCTGCGCACGCGACCAAGCAGCCCTTTCTGGACTTGAGACAGTTGCATTGCGACCGTTACTTGTTCATTATCAGAACATCGCGTTTCTGACATGGACTTATTGAAATCGGCTTGCTATTTTTTAATGAGTATGAAATATGAGATATATACAGGTTGATGCTCTGTAGGGTGTATACCAAGGAATACACGTTTATTCCTCTATAACGTTATAGAGATACCAACAATTTTGATGTTGACTTTGGGCAATTTTTTTTCTTTAAAAAAATTATTGGTGTTTACAAAGTCAACCGGTATAAATTGTAGAGAATACTCATAAGTAGCAGACAGACATGTGCAGCTGTTGGTATTTTTTTTTTTTTACTTTATATAGCGAATTATAATCCCTGACCGTTGTGAAAGAGGAGTTTTTAGAAAGAAGGTTTTTATGCAATCAATATGAGATAATCAGAATTTTTTATCATATTAATCTTGCGTATTCTTTATCCTGTCACTAAGATCTTAAGATGTTTCTACAAAATCAATTTATTTGGTTATTAATGTACACATAATAAACGCACAGAAAACATTACAGGTAATGAACTTATTTATTTATTTATTTACTTAATTCATGTACACAATATAAATTCAAAGGATTATACATAAGAGGAATAAGAAATTTCTTTAGAAATAAGCACCTCCCTTGTACTGTACAAGAGAGCTGCTTAATATAAAAAGAAAAGGGTAATTAGCGTGTACAAAAAAGAAAGGAAAAGTGAAGACTATACCTAATTACCTAGGTACAAAAATAAAATCATTGTAATATAAACATACCTAATTTAAACTTACTTAAACTTATATAAAAAATATGTACATAAATATATATTGTGCTAAGGACAGATAATACTCCATAACTAGTTTCTCCAAAACTGAGATAGTTTTCGAGTTTCGTATATCAGCTAGCAATGAATTCCACAATCTTACCGCTTGCACTGAAAAGGAGTGAGTGTAAAAATTGGAATGAAAGATGAGAATGTTGAGGAGGGTTCTAACGTAGAAACGGCAAGGTGCATCAATCGGACGGGAGAAGGAGAAACGATCCTTTAGATAAGAATGATAGGAGGGATTGTACAGGACGTTGAATAAGAGACAAAGGATTCTCATATTTCTGAGAAGTCTAGGGAAAATATAATTGTAGAAGTTTTCTAAGAGAAAAATAGGGAGCCACTTGAGTTGGCTGCGGATGTCAGAGACAAGGTCGATTTTTTTCAAACCATAGATAAATCTGATACACAAGTTTGTTCAGCAGCTCCTCTGTAGCGTCCAGATAACAGGCATCGGCGTAATCAAGGAATGGCAATACAAGGGAGTGGCATAAGTAAATTTTAGTTTCCAAAGGAAGTTAGTCTGAAGGCATTTTAGATTGTAAAAGGAAAAGTGAACCCTATGACTAACTGCAGAAACGTGCGCATTCCAGTTGTCTCAGCAAAATTGATAACGGTTCCGTCCAGAAGAAGTGATGAAATAGTGCTTAGATCAAGTGAATTCCTCCAGTAACTACTACCTATGATCATTGCTTGGGATTTATTTGGATTTACTTGTAAACCGTATGACTCAGCCCATACAATCAAGTACTTATTGATTGTGACCACAATCATCAAAATAGACAATTAGCCAAGATGTTTTTTGAATCTGTATGGCCTCTTGAATGATTCTTTCAAAATTCGTAAAAAGTTCAAGAAAACTACGCATAGTATAAATATTATTATGTATCTCATTTTGAATTTCACGGATTACCCCTGTCCTTTGAGAGGATTGATATTGATCCATCGCGTAGAGGCCTTTTAAAAGTTAATGTCATGTGGTGCTCCTACTAAAACATAAGTATTATTATTATACAAGCTGAGAACCCAACCGGGGAAACGCTGAGATAGGACAAAGAATAGATAGATAATTCGTAGTGAGTAAATATGGGCAATTCTGGGCTCTAAAGCTAACTTCAGACTTAAAGCTTTTTGAGGGAATATAACTATTATTTAAATTACATGCTTTACGACTCATAAGACAGGTAACGAGCAATTAAATTTCTTTGTCCTTTTGCACTCCACATCAGACAATCGGTATTAGTCAGACGATGTTTCTTGTAAACCTACAGCTTCAATCTTTCACATCGAACAATGAACAACCTTGACCCTAATGACCTTACCACGTACCATCAGATACTACAAAAACCACACCATCTATCAGTCTGATAAAACCTACGCCCAAACTACTAAAACGCAAAAAAAAACAAAGAAATTACTACTGGCAGCTTTCGTTCCATTGGTTCGGCGCGGAAAATTTAAAAAAAAGTCACGTTCGAAGTTCAAAGCTTTCAGATAAAATTATCTCTGTTGGGTCTTGAAGCGAGACGATCCTGCGGACGTGTGTAGAAAGAGAGAGGCGTATATGATTTGCATATCGAGAGAGAGGGACAGGTGGCGGGCATCTCGACGGGATAACGGAGCGGCAACGTCGCGTCCACCAATGGCTTTCGTTTTGTCTTGTTGTTTGTTTTTCCAATTTTATTTCCATTCTTTTTTCTGACGACGAAAGATCATTATGGATTGGCGAATGCGAATGATAATTTTAAGAGGTGACTACACGCGACCTAAATTAACTAAATGTTAATGAGTCACTGAAGCCAGTAAAATGATTTAAATTAAACAAGATTCCTACCAAGGTATTTTTTTCACGTGGAAAGAAACATCCACAATATCGCGTGATATGAATATTAAATAGGTCAAACCAGTTGAATATAGCGGCTGTAATTACAATGTGGGGTAACTAACTGTGAACGAATTTTGATCAACTGTGAAAAATACTTGATAATGCATTGTAGGTAGGCATCTTACTTTTTCATCAGAACTCAATGTACTTAAGAAGGTATTGACGGTTTTGTTAAGTGTTTTCGAACTGAACATTTAGGTAATTGTTTTCAGGAAGTTACCATTAACTTATTCTGCGAATGACATTTATTTGTATTTACGATATTACGAATTTTAGTTTTCGGCGGACTTGTTTTTGACCTGTTTATGTATGTCATAGGGTTGGACAAAATTCTACATCATTTTCGAACTCACTAATAAATACATTCAAATAGGGTCTGTCATACAAAGCTTTGCAAGTGACAAACCATTGAATAAGTGTTCATTTTAGCTTTTGTTGCAGTAGCTAAATCCTCATAAGGTAAAGGCACTCAATTACGAGGGGTTCCCAAACTGGCACCATATTACGATGTATTTAGAAAAACTGTGTTTTTATTCAATTTACAAGTTATTTTTGTCTGCAAAATATGTTAAACAGATAATAATTTATTTAATCATGTTTATATGAGCAACGGATAGTTTATGTGTGTGTACAATTCAAAATAATCGGTCAGTTTGATGCTAGCAGCCGACTCGGAAGCGCACTTCATACATTTCGGACCTAATTCACGTGAGTTCTACGATTTTTTAAATAGTGTTTTATACGTGAGTTTTATACTATTTGAGCTTTTGTTTAAGTTAAAACATTAAATGGGTTATGGTTTATATCGAATACCGTTAACATTGGAGTATTTTCTTCTAAAATTGAGGAGAAAATAAGATTTTAAAATAACGCGGCATTAGGTTCCAAATACTTGAGCCGGTTCCTAAATGCCGACGTATGCCACGGAAATGCAATTTCATATAGTTTAACTCTTTTTTAAATTTTGGATGCATTGTTATGATTAGAAAATTAATGTTTTTGTACGGATCACTTGAATAACTAATAAATGTAAAAATGTATTTCCGAGGTACACGGTGGCGTCGTATTTATTGGTTATAATAGGTCAAAGAATATCTGTTAAGGTACTTTATTAATTCGTTGCATGGAAAAGCAACGTCGAAAAAATTAAGTTATGGATGTGTTCTGTTCTAATCCTGAGTATTTTTAGTATATTTTTCGAAAGATATTGCAATTAAGCTATAATTTACTTACGGTATATTGCCAAATATTTTATTTTTTATTACTCGGAATAAAAAACTTATTTCAGAGTTATAAAATGCAATTCCGATGTATTTAAGACGGAAAAAGGTTATATGAATACCTAATTCCGTGGTATTGATGTAGTAAAATACAGAGTGTTCATTATCTTGCGCAGTTTTGTAAAACACTTTTGAACAGGTTTGAAATCTTTAAAATAAATTTGATAATCCGATATACTCAATATATACTCATTTATTGTTTTGTTGTAGAATAATGAACCCAAGAAATTTTATATTTGTTTTTTACTAGATAAGTAAGTATTACAAAATTTGTAACATAAGAAAAAAAAAATTCTAAGTACATCATACTGTAATGCCATTTTAATAATCAATACATAGAGAATAAGACTGATTAAATCCAAGGACAATAAATACACTTGATTTTTGAACATCATGTTTTACTATCCCCACCTCCATTCCCTTATATTTTGTACACTCGGATTTAGGAGCAATATGAATCGGAATTAGGATTTTTAAATCGGAATAAGGGCCCTCGGACTTACTTATATTTTTACATCATTTCAAATTTATAATATTTGTTTACTGTCAAACTGTAAGTATATTTAAAAACTAAGATAAATGTCACTGCTGATAAAAATGGCCAATTCTACAAAAAGGTACATTAAATACTTAAATTTTGATGTTCATTTAACTTCAGATGAAAACACCTCGGAATAAGGTGCCTTTACCTTACTAGTAACTAAGAAGTAAAGAAAAATAATTTTCTTGAATCAAGGTAAGAAATAAGAGTACTAAAAGATCCATCAATGTATCTTTGCAATGAATATAGTCAACGTAGGGAATACACAACTATATAATAAAAATGCCGAGCATAAAAGTCGTTACCTTGCATCCAGACACATAAAACCTGAGTCTGTGTATAAGGATAAAATACATAAGTATTAAAAGGTCCCCAGTCAGCGAAGCGCGAAGGACACATCTTGCCTCGGGCGCCGGGAGTATAGCCTTAGCCTTGGCAAGTATTATGGGATCTTTGCCATTATTTTACATGATATGGGAAGGTATATCTTCGTTTATAGCTTACATCCTGAGAAAAATCTGACCTTGAAGAACACCCGAGAAAAACATGTTAAGACGAAAAAGATGATTGGACCTCTACCTATGCATTATATCATTGTAAAGTAACTGCCAATTATGATGAACTCGAGACAAATCTAGATTCTCTCTTTGCCTTTAAATTTATATATTGGTCTATACAAATATAATTTAGCCAGAGTCGACTTGCTACGAAAAAAGATCGCGAGTGAGTAACCTAAGTATTAGACGATAGTAAGCGTCCTGGGTACTTCGAAGCCCAAGGTTCACTTTACTCATGTTTAGTTAAAATTGCTCCTAATTGAACATACTTATAAGGAATATACTAACTATACGAGCACATCGCCTGCCATCCGTAATTTATTGTCAACCACAAACGCTAATTTATTTCAACGGAAATACGAACAAAAGATAAAACCATTCTGCTAATGGTTTGCGAGTCCCAAGATGTCCGCCATTAGGTTTTTTCAAGACTCAACATGCTCACGGCAAGCCACTGGAGCATGAAGACCAGAGGGACGGAGGGACACATATCCTGCCTTTTCCAAATGAAATATATTACTTATCCTTAAACTATAAACAACCTAATAACCGCTTAGAAAAATAATCAAAAACCAACCATAATTTTATATGGAAATGGTCGGTTTTTGAATGATCCTGTTGAGAGAATCGATTCATAACCTTTCCTTGTGAGCGCAGGTCGGCCGGCGTGAGAATGGACGCAAGGCTCGGATGGCGTTGAATAAATTATATAAGACGCCTTACTATATACTAGGGCTGGTGAATTGGTATTTTTCTCTTATTAAATTGAGGAAAATATATAAAAAAAATACTTTTGATTTGTCGAAGGGACCTCTTTCGAGCAGCGTATCCGGACTAATTTATTTATTAAAACTTTATTGTTCCACAAAGACACATATACTTATAACAATTGGCGGACTTAATGCTAAGAGCTCTCATAAACCTGTGTAATTTGTCCTGTCCTAACTCACAGCACGCATTGGGAAACTGTAAGTGCTGTCAGTGTTTGTATAAAATAAATAAATAAAAGAGCATACTACCAGTCAACCATTGGAAGAAACGGAAAGATAGTTTGCTCTGTAAGAAAAAATGTATTACTTATAGAGCAAATTTTATCCTACTATTTTAACTAGAGGACTACAGGTACTTCGCACTAGGCGTTGTGAAGCTCATACAGTCCATTAGAAACTCTGCTAAGCTTGGGGAAGTACCCATAGGCAGACTCTTAGGTCCGATGTAGAACCTGAACATGGGAGATACGTATATGGCAGTTTCATAAAATATCCTTAAAACAAATGGTAAAGTCACTGTCTCCTAGTTTGAAATGAAACCAGGAAAAAGCTATGATTATGATGACAATTAACATTTTCTTTAACTGCCTCTGTGGTCCTGTGGTAAAGGCGTGTGCTTGTAGACCCAAGGGTTATAGTTTCGATTCCCAACAGAAGCATACTAGGTTAAGTTGTTTCCAGTTTGGTTAGGACATACTTGATACGCCTAATTGTTTGACAATAGTTATGATTCCATGCTTTGGAAGGCAAGTAAAGCCATTGGTTCTCTCCCATCTGAAGATTATTAAAGGAACATCAGAGGCCAACTCTAAAACCATTGTGTTCATGGTCGATTGACCATGTATCCCACACGATATGAATGATTTTTTTAAAATAAAATAAGCAGTAGTTGTCAGCCCTACCTCCAGATACATGGTTTGCCGGTCCAATGCGTCTGATTCATTAAGATTACATTTGCGGTGGAGAACCAGTTGACTGAACTTCTGAGATGAACATCTCCTCACGAATGGCTGACCAGGCCTCGCTTTGTGATGTTATGTTTTAGTTGACGTGAGAAAATTTATTTGTTCTTGATGTTTGATTATTTGATACACGTTTTGTTTTGCTTAGAAACTGAATAAGATTGCAATGATTGGTATTTTTATTTACTTATTATTTTTGTACAAAATATACAATTGTATATCACAATAGGCGGACTCAATGCTGAAAGCATCATCTAACAGCCAACCTTTGGTCAAGTAGAGTTCTTCATATACGTTTGCAATATAATATTTCCTTAAAGTTTTTTTTTGTTCTAAGATTTACTCGTAACTACTTACGTACTAGTACATTTTAGTTACAGCTTTCAGTGATTTTGGTCCTTTTCCCACAGGCGAGGTACGTACTTACTTATTATTAATTCATATGTCATATTAGTTTTCATGCAGACACATAGGAAATTCGTAAACACGGCATAATTTACGACCATACCAGTCGCAAACTTTTTTTTGTCATTATTACAATGAATTGCCGTCTGATCACCGTAACCGTATTCATATGAAATATCCACTAATAATAACTATGAATAGGCCCGATGAATAAAACAACGCTTCAGAGCTATATTAGTGGCCAACCCTGTCGGATTTTCCAAGATGCCTAAAGACATTTAACACAACCTTACTCGAGCAATCGTTACAAATACTCATGCCGCGCTAAGCTGTCCACCCATCAATCAATCAATCAAATATGTATTTACATAAAATGCCAGTTGTACAATGATGTAACAATATAAATAGGTACCCAAATACATTTTGTAAAAGATGTGCAAAATAATATAAAAATACATAATTAATAAATTTCAAATTCAATTTAATTACTAATGTCGTAAAATGTCACTTCAAGTTCAAAAATCTATTAAATTGGTATCATTTAAAAAGTCGTTAATGGAATAATAGCACTTTTTGATTAATAATGTCAGTAATTGTTCACGAAATTCTATTACATTCAGGCTTCTAATTGATTTCAGAACTTTATAGAATATCTTTAAGGCCATACCAAAAACACTCGTCCCGAACATGGCAGTACTGTGTGTTATGTGTCGAATTTTTTCACCATCACGTACAGATCTGATACACTCAAATTTATTCATGTTACATTTCACAAAGTACTCATATATATACATAAAGGGCAATGTCAGTCAGTATTTTAAGTTTTTTAAATTGTGGCTCAAATGATTCGGGTGGACGAATACCACACATCGATCTTTTTTTGAGCTTTGAACGCTATTTCTTTACCCGTTTCTTAGGTTGCTATCATTTACTGGAGTTACCCCAAAAAATGATAGCATACCTTTATGTCGATGCTACATATCTATGATATGCAGTTAATAGAGATTGCTGATTTACCACCTGTTTAAGCTTATACAAAGCATAAAAAAATATATTTAACTGTTTATAAATGTCAAATGCCAGGCTCCAGAGGGGTCGGTGTGCTGATAGCGGACAGGTCGGCAACGCGCTCGTGACATCTCCGGTGTTGCAGGCGTTCATAGGCTACGGTAACCACTTACCATCAGGTGGGCCGTACGCCTGTTTGCCTACTTAGTTGTATAAAAAAAATGTGTGAGATGCAGTTTTCCACGACATGTTATTTATTATCAATGTATAGGCTAAGAAAATTAGTAACATCTGTATGTGAAATAGGTTTTCCTGAATGACATCCATCTACTATCTATACTTATTTACTTACTAATATTATAAGAGCGAAAGGTCTGTCTGTCTGTTTGCTTTCACGGCCAAACCGCGGAATGGATTTTGATGAAGTTTGGTACGAATATAGTTGAAGACTCGGAGTCAAACAAAGGCTACTTTACAAAGCTGCGAGAAAGAGCTATAAACACTTAGAAGCTGATAATACATAAGCCAGGTATCTACCTCACATTACAATAGGCTTGGTCACCATTCCATCTCGGGCGTACACTGTTTAGTATTCTCTTGTGGTCTCGATCTTCAATACGCAGAATCCATACAATAGCCGCTGTGTGAAATCGGCAGAAGTATTCCGATTAAATACTTTGCTTTATTAGAATAAAGTTTTAACTGTTTGTCTTTCACCTCGTAAGGGTTGACTGGAAGAGATTGCCTAGAAATAAGTCCGCCTTTGCTCATATTATGTTGAAGTCTTTGTAAATGTTATATTATTTGTTACTGTATGTGGGCAATAAAGATATTTTGTATTGTATTGTAAGCACCTATAATTCTTGTAACCTTTTTGTATCATTAAAACAATATGATAACCCATAAAAGGATGCAAAGGCCATACTAAATAGGTTATTACGTTGCCATGGAATATGCTTACCATAACAAAAGTGCAAAAGTCTGTCTGTCTGTTATTCTTTCTCGTCAAAACCTCTAAACCAATTTTGATGAAATTTGGCAAGGGTATAGTTAGACACCCGGGGTCAAACATATGCTACTTAATGGGGCACAGCCGCGAAAAACAGCTAGTTCGATATTTTTCCAGAATAATACCGAACATTTGCTTACGGAAAAGTGAAGTCTGTAATCACCCAGTTGTCATCGAAACCAGCGGGTTTTCCTACCATCTCGACTCGTCACTGAAATTCTATGAAAACTTACGCGTAATCGAGTTTATATCGATGACTTTCTCAGAATCATTCACCCAAATTGTACTCGCGTTGCATACTTATTAAAAACTAGCTATCTTATCTTGATCTCGGAGATTGAAATGTACGTAAAAATTCATTGAGTAAGTACCAGACTCAAATCCCAAATACCTTGATATAAAATTTCTTCGCTTAGAAAACGGTTTGTATGGACAGCAGCGTCGGAACCGAACAAGCTGAACAAGTTTGTTCGGCTTGTTTCGTTGCGCGCGCGTAGCGTAGTTGCGCTCCCCAACCCAAGCGTAGTGAGTATGGCAAAATTCCCCTAATAAGGAAATTCTTATTGGAGAAGGCCTATGTCCAGCAGTGAACTTACGGCTGTGATGATGAAGTAACAGACTATAATTTACGCCTAAACTACGTATAATCATAGACCAATCAGGGTCTTGGTCAGTGTTAGTATATGGAAAAGACTCCCAGTAGTCCCAGTGTCGTAAGCGTCCATATGTTATGGTAACCACTTCTCACCAGGTGGGCCGTACGTATATTTTCCTACTTAATTGTACAGAAAAGGCATACCAACTTCGACTTTATTATTAAATGGCTCATGAAGAAGGATTAAAATATTCCAGGGTCTGGCATCTTTATCATAATAATATTATGCCGTTTGGTAGTCGTTAAAGAAACCACGTCAGAGGCCGAGAAGCGGTTTTGAATATCTCTGACACACGATATGAATGGATCATGTTACCCACACTGAATGAATGAATATCATGTATCATTTATTTGTTATTTCTTTAGTTTTTAAAAATGTATCATCACTTTTATTTGGGTTATTTTTGTATACATTTCCTTTTATTATTAGGTTGCCTGGAAGAAACTACTTTTGTTAAAAGGCCGCCTTTGTACATAGACATTTAGTTTTTGTGTAATCTGTATTTTAGTTCTTGGTGCAATAAAGAGTTTTTATTATTATTATAAAACAAGACTCAAAAACCCTCCATCGCCCAACACCAAAAAGAATGCCGATTACCATAAATACTATCAAATATGCGTACTTTGCTTTCCTCGAGCCACACACATCTCAGAAGATGGCTGCGACCACTGCATGCCAATAAGATGGCGGCTCATATTGCAAACAACTCGTGTACTTGCTATTTATGTACTACACTCGGGCTAAGAATGGCATTTTATTTTATTGATGTTTGGTCCATGTTTTGATTTTGTTTCTCTACTTTCGGCATCGTAAGTTTTTTGGCACTTACTAGCCGTTTCCCGTGGCTGTAAAAGGGTAACGGAGGTCAGACGGCAGTTGCTCCATTGTAATAACCAATACCGCCAAATCTAGAACCATGACTTACAGCGTACCCTAGGCTCCGAAGCGTAAGCTGATGACGCAACCAGGAATACACGTCAAAAAGTAGCGTTTGTTTGACTCCAGGTCTTCAACTATATGCATACCAAGTTTTATCAAAATCGATTCGGAGTTTTAGTCGTTACAGACGGACAGACAGACTTTCGCATTTATAATGTTAGTATGGATACCATAAATAGCCGTCAGCCGCCTTTTTAGGAAGGAATCAGATCAATACTGTCAGGAATTTTCAGGCTTCCTCAGCGTGGAAACTTTAGTAATGCCACACCTATGCAAGGATAGCCTTACTGGCTAACGAGCTG
The DNA here is from genome assembly GCA_947363495.1 of Euzophera pinguis. Taxonomy (NCBI): domain Eukaryota; kingdom Metazoa; phylum Arthropoda; class Insecta; order Lepidoptera; family Pyralidae; genus Euzophera; species Euzophera pinguis. The sequence goes on from OX376176.1 coordinate 5,987,865, forward strand.
GGGGTGCATTCCGCTAATAAACTTAAAAAGACCATGCAACTGATATTCAATAACGACTCAATTACGATGCTTTTTTGATATGCTCAATATTGGTATTCTAATAACACAATTTTGAATCTCAATTTAATTGCAACTAAAAGGTTATTGAATAGTAATAGTAGATACAATGTAAATTAAATAAATAAAAGAGTACCGATTATTGAAAGAATTGATTTAGACACTTCAGTTCAATGGCATGCCAATGGAATAATATTGGTCTTAAAATTAGTAACAATACCAGTAACGTCAAAAGATGTTATTGCGATCCAATTACGATTCAATTGTGCACTATGTAAAATAAGAATATCAACGCCCTGCTAAGCTACTCTACATGGGTCACTTTTTTTATACAACTAAGGAGGCAAACAGGCGTACGGCCCACCTGATGGTAAGTGGTTACCGTAGCCTATGAACGCCTGCAACACCATGTCATGAGCGCGTTGCCGACCCTAAAGAAATTTTTTCACGCCCTTTTCGAAGGCTCCCATGTTATAGTCACTTACATGAACTTTCGTTAACATAACAAATCATATTTTTACTATTTGTGAAATCATCATATTCGATAGCCGTCAAAGAGTAGTGCTAAATATATTCCGATGATACATCATACGATCCTCAAAATCAATATTTGTTAAGATTTGTTCGTTTAACTGAAGGCGGTGTATTCTATACAGGGCCACTGATCGGACTCTTTCGACCCGACTGCCTGAGTTAAAAGTTATTTTTAACTGTATCAGTCACACAGACGTTGATTACAATTAAAGCAAATTCTTTGAACTTAAATAAAAAATTTCTATTAATGGGAGAATTTTAAAATATATACTCATTAGTATAGGTTTACTTATGCAGATTCTTGTATTATTATTTTTTTTGATTTTATAGGTACCTTCCTGTACACTTTTATGACTATGCATTTTACCACCATATTTTTATTTCTATTATATACATAAAAGTCTACATGTAACTGAAACCTGGGCTGAAGCTCCAACGTCGATACAATACAATACAAAAACTCTTTATTGCACAACAAGGATACATACACGATACACGGAGTATAAGAAAAAGAATCATGTTCTTCAACATTAATTTGTTTAATACATTAAGCATGATTTTTTAAAGCTATCTAAACTCACTACTGCCGACGATTGCCACCGAATATTTTTTCTCTGACTTCTAAAAAAAAAAAAGTAGTTCCAAAGGGAGTGTTCACATCTACAGAGCGTTGTCGAGTAAACACCGCATTCCGCGTACCGCATAATGGCGCATTGTGCCGCATCCCTTATCAATGGACGTAACCCGAGGACGCCATTCAGGCGCTTCAGACGAGATCATACCACAAGGTAATAGTCCGTAAAACTAGAGAAAACATTTCAGTGTTATCATAAAATTTGTGGATTAAGTATCAGAGATATTCTTACATCCCATATCTAAGATTATTTTGGTATAACGATAGCTTCGGTCGGGGCTTATGAAATAAAATAGAGACATGTAAATAATAATATTTTATTTATTCAATCAAGGTACACCTACAGGTTACATGTTCACATTATCTTACATATTCCAAATAATAATAAATAATATCTATATATCTAGGCGTAGGGATGTGACGACCCCATCGCCCATTGGGTTCCCTTCCCAGTGCAGTCAGTCTCCGCAGGGCAGCTTGTGGCGAGCTGTTGGTGAGTGGCGACACCGCGGACCTGAGTGTTCCCAGGGGAGGCCTCCGTCCCTCACCTCCGACCTTCCTTCGCCAAGGTCGGAGTGGACACCGACGAGGGACAGGACCCCTACCTCTGGCTTGCCTTAGCCGGCTGGCCAGAGTGGAGTCGCAAGAGCTATATGCTCGAGGGTGGAAGTGTATTGCACGTAATGGCGTAATAACGGGGAAACCCGCTCACGAGGAAACTCGCGATGGCGAAACCGGAGCCGCACCTCTCGGCACTCTTAGCCGCTCATCCCAATGTTGCCCTTCTGTTGCCAAACGTGGCGACTATTTGGGGGGCCCATTCACTGAGTGGCGAGTCACCGCCTGCCACTTATAGTCAGTAATCATGATTATGGCAGGTGTCCGATTTCTATTGCAATAGCCCAGTTTAAATCCATCCAAACTTCATCACCATAACCCATTTATTCTTCTCACTTATTAGAAATAGTTCCTCCTCCTGCCGAGACCTGTTCATGGAAATGTCAGCTATTGATATAGCCGAGGACGGGTTTTGTCAGGAGCACCACATGACATCAACTTCTCCAAAGGGCCTCTACGCGTTGGATCCATATCCCCGCGCAAGCCTCTCAAAGGACCGGGGTAACCCGTGAATCCCAAGCGGAGATAAATAATTTCTAATCACATTGGGAAAATGTTTCTTTTTTGTTTTATTGTCTTACAGAGAATGCCAAATCATATCATTTACTAGTGTATATGTGTATGACAAATTTCAGGAAAATTGATTCAGTAATAAAGTATGTAAAAACACTTCAAAAAGCGTCATGAAGTAACAACAAAAATTTACGCTTTATGATACCCATTGGAATTAGTTAAGACTAGCTGTTTCCCGCAGCTCCACCTGCGGTATATAGCCTATGTTACTCAGGATGAATGTAGCTTTACAATGGTAAAGGAATTTTTGAAATCGGCACAGTAGTTTTTGTGTGTATTCATTACAAACATACACACAAAAATACAAATCTTTACTCTTTATAATATTAGTGTAGATTAGTGTAGACAGAAGTAGGATTGAGTTTAAATATATAAAATACCAGATAAATTTGATATAAAAAAAAAACAAAACTAAATGTAATTTATCTATAACTAGTAAACTAGACATAGCATGAATGGAAATGTCTCCAAATCCGTGTTCCAGTCACGCATGCGCATGCGCATATGCTAATTTCGTCTCCTCTCGGCGATCATTACCATCTCTGGGACTACTCGTTGGGCAGAACTTCATCAATATGGGCACCGCATCTGGTGGCAACGGCCGCCGCTTCCGCGCTCTCAGCTTTTTTTTAACTTCCTTTTGTAATGTCTTTTTGCTTGTAATGTGATGTCATAGGATGCCTATTGTGAGATGATATTGACCTTAGCTAGACTTTAGCAATAGTTGGTTTACAATTGGGTGTTAGTAATTTTATTTATTTTTATTTAAATAACTAGCTGTGGCCGCGGCTTCGCCCGCGTTGAATTCCTTTTGTATCACGGAAAAAAATAGCAGTAGTAGTAAAAAATCACATCAATCCATTGCTCCGTTTTAACGTGAAGGAAGGACAAACAAACAAACACACTTTCACATTTATAATATTAGTATGGATGGATATTATTTAAAAAATGATATGAATAATTTATTTGTAACTGCTGTTCCGCAGCTCCTTCTGCGTCAAAAAGTAGCCTATGTTTGACTCTAAGTCTCCAACTATATTCATACCAAATTTCATAAAAATCCGTTTTGCGGTTTGGCCGTTCAAGCGTAACAGACAGACAGACTTTCGCAATTTATAATATTAGGATGGAAGTATGGATATGGATAGTATGGAAGTATCGATTAGCTTTTCCAGGATCTTCGTTTTTGTGAGAATTATGGAAAGTATGTTTTCCTTGCAACACACAGTGTGAAACTTAAAACATAAAGTTAGCATGAAAACAATAACCATTCACCATTTGTTTATATCACATAGGCCTGGCAACTACAAGGTTGCTCTCTCATTCTCTCTCTCTCTCTCTCTCTCTCTCTTTTCGCTACTGTGCTTTTCTGTATAAATCCATACTTAATATTAAAAATGCAAAAGTCTGTCTGACTTTGTGTCTGTCTGTCTGTCTGTTACGCTGCTTTTTGACACAGGCAGAGCTATGGGAAACAGCTAGTTTAAAATAATAAATACTGTTTACTAGAATAAATCAGTTGTTTTTATTATACACACAGCAAAGGCATTAAAGGACGTTTGATATGAGATATGCAGGCTTGCTTAAAAATAAAACAATACTTAGGTATCTCATTTTATATATTTAGTAATTACCTTTTGTAGAAAATACGTTAGAGCAAAATAAATGATTCTGATTCTGATTCTCTCTAAATCGTCTTTATTATTACACAATGTAAGAGATATAACAAAGCAACCGTAAGAACGCTAGAATATTGACGCATGCCAAAATCTGTTACAGGAAGAATGCTTTAAAGATTTCAATCAAACATCGACCACAAGCACTTTATAGTGTCTTTCTACGAAGGAACTAAGGACGTCGTCATCTTTCTGATAAACATGACAAGTTCAAATAAAATTATACCGCGAATTCAATTGACGATATAACTAGATGGCCACACAAGGTTCTTGAAAATGTACTTTTTTTTTAAATATATAGATAGTAATAACAAATATAAATCCAGAAAAAATACAAAGTTGGACCTTGAAGAAGGGTAGGTGTATATTAATCACTTTTTGGTGCAATTAAAAGCACGACATCTCAGGACACAGTTAATTATTTTGTTAATTTTTCAGCTCTTCATTTAAACACAAATTAACTACTCTAAAATGACTAAGCACATTTCTGTATTGTCTTTCATTTTTCTTAGAGCTTTAAAACGATCATAACTGTTCCAACCAAATTACGATTTCATCAACATACACAGAAATAACCAAACATCATCAGCGTGCGAGGTGTAATGGACACGCATTGCTTCACGGAAGTTCCGGACGAGACCCGAATCACAAGACTTCTCCAAACTGACCAGGGTATCTTGACCTCCGAGTCTCTCAGTGTGAACCGTGAGATATTATGATTATTGACGCATACGCAGACAATTTAGTAGGTATATAATGGCACACCAGCACAGCGACGACACGAAGACAGATTTCGAAGGACGCCCAAAGGCACGTTTACCTCGGTTAATATGGCAAAAGTCCGAAAGGGAAAAGCCTATTACGGTGGTCGGACTAGATAAAGAACCAACTGGATACATCTGTGGTGACAGCAGTCCGATACGCACAAGATCGGGACAAGTGGTGAGAACTTTTTCGACGGGGCCACGATCCTGATTAATGAAAGAACGTAAAACAGAGGGGGTAGAAAATGCTTTAGCATTAATTCTACATAACCATTTTAGGTAATATTTAGTTTGTTTAAATTAAAATAAATATACGAGATATTGTGTTAGTGGGGCCGAAGGTAAACAGCTGATAAATCATCTAAGACAACTTGCATCCAAATGTTTATCGATTAATCAAATTCACATGACCATCAACAAATCGAGTTCGTAGTAATCGCTCGGGTCTTAACATGTTGGACAGAGATAGACCATAGGTACCGTTATGTCGATCGTGAATGGATGTCCATTGAGGACTTCGAGGAATCGAATATGTATTCGAGATGGCTTGTTGTAGGGATTGTTTTACCGTTAAAATGATAGCGATATTTATTAGATAGAGCTGTCGTTACTCGTTAACTTTGTTGAAATTTAAGGATATCTACAAACTTTATATACTCTAAAAATAGTCGACACCTGTATAAAAGACTAAACATACATAAGCGATGCGTCACAGCAACGCGATAACTCACGGCCGTACATAGAAGTGTGAAGACCCTTGTACTAATATTCTGATCAATTTTGTATCCTGTTAGATTTACTGTGTACATGAATTTGGTAAATAAATGAATAACGATACGCAAGTCTCCATACGTACGTATATATATATATATACGTACGATTTTAGTATTCAATACAAAATATAATACTGTATTTATATGTATGTCCGTAGTAGGTAGACTAAGATCGTCAAGTTTCGTAGACTTGCGTAGCCTTGTGAGCGAAGGGGCAAGAGTGTGTGCTTTACGCCATAAAATTTCAAATTAAGAATACACAAGAAGCTGTGCCGTATCGTGTCGTGGAGGTCGTGGTAGTTCAATGCTTTAGCATTATAAAATGCAGCAAAGTAAAAAGTTAAGCGGTAACGTTACTGACGTTAATTAATAACGGTAACAAGCCCTCGAATTGTAATCGACTCCAGTTGAGGTATGCGAGATCATTGAGCGTCGGCAGGAAGATTTTGTTTGATTTAGTGGAAATCGCATGAATGGAGCAATGTTTACGTCTCATTATTCCTATTGAGAAATCAGTCAGCTAGTGAATGCGACTAATTCATTTGCGACTTTAAAACAATATCCAAGAAGCTATAAGATACCAACCCCGAAATTGATCTGGAAGAAACTAGCTACTTGTACTTGAGACTTCAGTTTCACTAAACACCAAAGAGAATCGAAACTAAAGCTATTTACCCACCTACAATCGTACAAGGAAATTAAATCCTCTGCTATTCCCTTACCTGCCTTTACTACATCCACTTAAATTGAATATTCTGAAGCCAAATAATAAGCATATTAACTACCAATAAGTCCGCCATCGCGCCATGGGTTTAAGTTGAAAATGAAATTGAAAAACATTTATTCCTTAACTTACATCTTTATAACAATATGTGGCTGGACCCTTCTTGTAAGTATATATTGTAAGTTGATATTGTACATAATTTGTTTATGTATAATATGTGAGCAATAAATATATATTTTTTGTACCTAATTATACAATGATAAGCCTTTAAAGAAAATGTTTTCAAAATGTACTTAACACGTTTCTTAGAAGTGTCGATAATCTCGAAACTTTATCTCCAAAACTAGGTTACTTTATCAAGATAATGGTTCAATAATTCGTTTTAAAGTTTATCTGTGTATTTGTCCAACACTCCAGAGTAGAGCAGGCTTATCTTTATATCTCAAACACGTCGATTTGGTCGCCTACTGAAATGTTTCGGATAACTCTGTCATTATTGTATTATACTTGGTGTAAAGCTGGGTATACAATATATATTATGATATCCTATTATCTGAAAAATAAATATCATCATCATAAATATAAAAGCTTGTTGGTGGTGTTATAATAAGTTAAGAAATTATTACTTACATTTAATTTTTGAACGAGAATTCGGAATCAGGTTATCTTCAATCATTGCCATCTTTGTTATTTAGAAGTGATAAGAGTGTGAGCATTTTGGTATTATTTAAATTTGAAAACTCCGATTCTGTCCATAGGAAGCCATCAAAAGGATAAAACTTAGTAAGTACTTTCATTTCGAAATCCATATTTATTTATTAGCTCTCTATAACTGTCTATGCAACCTAAATTTGGCAGGTGCCTAGTTTATTCACGAACTATGTCCACACCTATGTCGTGTGCACTAAACATTTCCAAAAAATATTCATTGTACCTACAAATTCGGTCCGGATACAGTTTTATTATACGAGTATGTATGTATAAAAATACATATCTGTATATACATATAAAATACATATTTGTATCTGTTTTAAGTTTTTTTACATATTTATCATCATCTAAATAAACTCTGACCATGTAACTATTTATTTAATTAATAATTAGTAGCTACTCATTAATTAACAATCTTGAGCATAATAAACATGCGTATGTTTTTGTACGTGAGCTAAAAAGCGTTGGCTAACTATACGTAAAAATGACTACAAAGTCGTCAGCTCAGCCACTTCTGTGGCTCAGCACTATTTTGTTACTCTATAGACTAGTCACTTTTCATTACGTGACCAAACCATCGCTTACAGTTGTACACTAGGCCTTAGATCGCATCATCAGTCATACAGGCGTGGTGAACAGGTGACACTTCAGGCTGGTTTCCTGAGAGGGCACACCCAGACCGAGCTTCCGTGAAAGATGTCATTTTGCGATAACTGGTTTTTTAGGAATATATTAGATGACAAGACTGTACTCTGCTAAATCCAAAAGTAAGTTGGCTTAGCCGTGCCAACTTTAAAAGGCTTGTCGCGGTTACGGGAGCAAATTTAGGCAGTTAAACATGAGTAAATTTTGAGTTGATGCTATTATTTTGTTGATATAACTCTTAAAATTAACTGTATTTTGATTATTATTTCATCGTATATATATGTAAGCATATTATGTAAGTACCATAAGTAAGGTTATTATATTGTATTTATAGCTATATATTTTTAATACCCACATGACGATATCTGTTTAACCCAAAGGTTGACTGTTAGATAATGCTTTTGGTATTAAGTTCGCCTATTGTGCTATACAATGGTATTATGTATGTACAATAAAGTTTAAATAAATAAATAACAAAAGGAAATAAAACATCATACGATGATAAGCAGAATGAGTGGACTTATATCAGCTACAGCATAAAATAAATAAATAAAACTTCGTTAGAAAAAATAAGGCTTCGAAAATGTTGAAGGAAAAGCGTAGTATAATTTAAAAAGTTGAAGACAATGCTTCTCACATAGAGTTCACCTTTTGTACGATGCTTAATGTATTTTGTGTTAAAATGAAGTTTAGAAAAATAAAGTAGGTAGTATGTATTACAGACACCACTTAAGTACTTACTCCGCTATGTCAGCGATTCGAAATGGATCTTAGCCTCCGAAACGAGAGAGCTCCAGAGTGTTCTACACTGCTCGGTGGCTTGCCAGTTGTCGTCAGTAACACTTATGTATGTCATCATTGTCATCAGCTGTAAGAATTCCACTGCTGGACATAGGCCACCCCCAAGAGTATAGGTATGTGGGATTTTTAATCCATGGCAAACCCATTTTTATGTTCCGCTTCTTCCGCATCCTGCACCATTGACAACTTGGTGTCCAGGCAAACCGGAAACCTATTTTAGTAGCCTCTATCTGAGTAAACCACGTGTCATGGACACAAGAAGAAGTGGACTCCGAGCTTTTAAACAAGTCTTTGCTCGCAAAACAAACTACAAAAAAACACTCGATGGTTATAACTTCTAGATGTTTCTTCTATGAAGCTTGCACAATCCAACCTTTTTCTATAAAGGAGCGATCTGACAAAGAGTATCTTATGACCCCTTTACAGTGTTCTAACTCATGAAAAAGAAACTTCTAGATAAAATAACAAAACGGAGGTAGTTAATTGGTTGTTTTCTTTCCTAGAGATAGCGATATCTAGACGTGGCAGTCGCTCCCGGTGCTCAAAATAGTTAATTATCTAAAGTCATACGATGTGACGGTGTGCCAAATGGCTGATCTGATAACTCTGATTAAAATTGGTGACACACTTTAAAAGAGTTTCTTGTACTTATGGAATTACTGGCTTTGGATTTGGGATTTATAGGATATAATAATATCAAACATATAATCCACTCTCTGTAGCGATCCGTGGTAGTGATACTTGTGGTGAAGGGCTTGGATTTTTGAAAAGTGTGATTCACGCAAAATCGGCAAGTCTAATGATTCTTGTTCGATATCGAACGATTTTCATTCAACAAATGATCCATACATTCTGATCTATCTGCAGTTGTGTCTACATTCGATATGTACCTACAAGATTTATTATAAAAGAGGCATCGGGTGACCCTCGCGCGGACAGCTTTCTCACTCAGCAAATAGCCATAGTTATTCAACGCGGGAATGCTACCTGCGTGATGGGAACTCTGCCCAGGGGGCCTAATTTATATTATATTTAGTTTTTTGTATTTATTATTTTTAGTTAAGATTATTAAGTGAGCTTTAATTTTTATATGTTTACTTGTGATATATCATTAAAATTAGATTTATTATGTTTGATCTTATCTCAAAAGACAAAAAAATATGGCTTTTATTTAAGCATCGGTTTTAAAGTGAACCCGGAAAGCGCTGTATTTAGACGATTTTTTCTGAAACTGGCACTCTTTTTCCCCCTCATGGTGGAACAACAAAACAGGTATTTTTCCGACAAATGCAAGATGTGTGTTATGTAAATGTTAATGTGTAATTGTCTCGGAAACGCCGGAACCCGCATGCGCAGGCGCGGCCGTGACTCGCTTATCTCGGGGTCATTCTGCATTGGTAGTATTATTATTTTTTTCAATTCGACATCATTTATGACGTCAAATAGAGAAGTTTGACGTCAAATCATGTACGTCAGAGGAACTAGTCCGAAAAAATATTTGCCACTTTTGGTAGCCACTCTGTACGTTAAACACAAAAATGGCTAATTTAATTAAATGTATTTTGTGTTTCGACCAATTAAATGAATTTAGACTACAACATGCAGTAGTTTAGGTCTCTTTAAATCAAATCAAAATATATATTGTTGACAATAAACTTCCAAAATACCTGCGTACACTGGATGATATAAAGCTATTTAAAATAGCTCTTTATAATAGCTCTTTATAATTTGCTTATTGATAAATGCTATTATAGCTTAAAAGACTACTTTAGTGATGATTTGGAAAGTCTGATTTATTATCAAGCTCAATCGTAGCTTAAGTTTGTGATGCGTCTATTTGAAACAATTCCTGAATTTGACTAATTATATTTTGTAATGAATGCATGTAATGAAATGTAACTTTTGACCTTTTATCATTGTAAACCCTAGCGGTGGGACATATCGATCTTATATATTTACTATTTCCACCTTGTACAACCTATGATCCACAATGAAATATTAATGAAATGATTGATTGATTGATTGATTAGTAAATTCTTATAAAATATTGTTTTTTTAAATAAAATTATTAATATATATAAATAAATTATTACCAAAGAAAAACAACTGTTGACCTAGATTCCCAAACTAGGGGACCCTGTGTTTTTAGTCACACAGTATATCATGCCCATAATTACACGTACTATAATTAATAAAGGAATTTTTACAGTGTTAATGTATGAGAATGTTCCAACTAGTTACTTCCACCTCACGCCTCCAAGTCACCAATCCTTGGTCATCTTTCCAAAGTCCTTCTATTACTCCCTACTTCTTGAAGAATTTTAGGTACTAACCATGAAAATCTATTTTTGTCAGCTATTGATAAAGAATAACCCTACATTATCGTTATCAGCGCAGCGGGCACTCGAAGCAGACAATTCCTCGTTCCATCCATACTCAGCATACTTATACCCTTAGGTATAGGTAAACAGTAGGTATAAAACCTGCTTTGATCCGTGTTTGTTAAAAAAAGACTTCAAATTAATAGATTCCCTATCTTTAAGCATAAAAATTTAAGCCATAATGTTACATGGCATACTGTTTTTTGGCATAATGGTTTCGAAGCATACCATTCTAACGCATAACAGTTTTCGTTTAATTATTTAAAGCAAAATGTATCTAAGCATAATTATGTTTAAGCATAACATTTTATAGAATAAATTTATTTTAGCATAATGTTATCAATCCATAATTTATGAAGGCAAAACGTTTATTTAAGCACAAATATTCTTAATCATAAACACAAATCTGTATTTCCTCTGATAGGTAGGAGAAGGTAAAATTATAATACGCAAGATTACTAATTTTCGATTTTATGTTTAAATGAAAGACCTACAATTATAGGAATATTGGATAAAAACACGTCGATAAAACTTAAACTAACTGAGATATGACGAAGTGAAACTCACGTGAATTTGGACAATACCAAAAGCAAATACTCATTTTGTTTTTGTTATTCCTATAAATATTATGCCTAAATACTATTAGTCTTACAGTCAATATACCTTCGGTTTAATAAAGATTATGCAAATTAACATTATGCCAAAGCAAATTAGCCTTAAAGTTAATTATGGCAAAGTTACCAGTATGCCAAAAAAAACAATTATGGCTAAGAACTATTATCTCAAAATATTTTATGCCTTATCACTTTCGCTGACTGACTAACTTACTGTCTGCGAAAGTGTTAATCGATATGCCTAAGTACATTATGACAAAACAAATTATCCGTAGGGAAGGGATCCCATATTAATAAAACACTTTTTTAACAAATTATTGAAAAATAAACCAACTTCAGAGTCGAGCTTAGTAGCAGTTAGCCATTAGATACAGTACACGAAATAATGAACAATTTTTGCAATGAATCTGAGTTTTACTACGACTTTTGATAGCAAACCATAAGACATGCTTTTTTTTTGTATTGATTTACGTGTGTGTGACTTGTTCCTATATATTTAAACAATTAAAAATTTCTTATAGTACTCGTATATTACTGGAAAATAAAAAAAAATATTCTATGACTAAAATCGACAACAGACTTCGCACTTTTTTCATTTTATTTTTCATTTGGTGTGCTCTCTTAACCTATTTTGTAATGATTTGCCTAAGTTTTCGCTATTGTTAATCTTTACTCGTTAATCACTTTAAATTAATCTCGTTTATTACCCGAAAATTAAGAAAAATCCATACTAATATTATAAATGCGAAAGTCTGTCTGTCTGTTACGCTTTCACGGCCAAACCGCTGAACGGATTTTGATGAAATTTGGTATGAATATAGTTGAAGACTCGGGGTCAAACATAGGCTACTTTTTAACGCAGGCGGAGCTGCGGGAAACAGCTAGTTATATATAAATCTTTTGCATAATAGTCCATTCTTTTATAAAGTTACTTATATAACACATTATACTACGAGCGGGAAACATATAAATTATGTATGTATGTATGTAAAGGGCGCGGCCGCTCGAGAGCGCGCAGATGCGGTAGGGCGCCGCCCTGGGTGTGCGCTTTCAAAAGCTCCAATGTGCTGTTGTTTGGGCGTTTTGTTTTTAAAGTTGTTGTTTTATATTTAGAACAGATTTAACAATATTCTTATGATTTGAATAAATTTTATATTTTTCATGAGGGAAATAATGTTTGGTTAATTACCAAAAATGTATTATTTTTAAGAACATTGTTCATCCACGACTTAAATTTTACCTACTAGGTACTCTTCATCTTACTATAACTTGCAGATAATCATTCCTTCAAATTTCTAAATAACAATATTTTTTTAATTATTACATATACGTTAAATAAGAAATTATTGTTATTTAAAAACGTCTGAAAAATGGCTGAACAAATGTTCTGAAATATTTACCAACACAAAGAACCACATTCCTCATTTTGCATGCCCAATATCTGACGTTCGTTCTCCCCGGAGTAAAATCGATCTTTCCGACCAAGACTCATATCCACAAAGCCCTAACCAAACCTCAGACAAGCAAATTTGAACCTAGAAATCCCCACTTCATATACATTTTCGGTGAAAATCCATAGATTTCCCTAGAGAACCATCTTTGAGTGTTCTATATTTAAATTGGTCTATCATTTTCCCAGTTTCATTCTAAATTCGCTTTTAACGGAACGCACATAAGGTTGATAACTTAAATGTCAGTATTTATTTAAGAGAATCGATCTCATATTCACAGTAAAGTTATAAGATACTAACCGCCAACCAATTTATTCAAATAAAATTGAGCTGTATTATGGACATTTTGTATAATAAATCAAAGATTTTAGTTTGTTGTGGGGTATCTGTGTGTTCTGTAGTATCTCTGAACAATATGGTTATTCCGAGATCTTATATATTTTGATTGAATTTTGGCCCCCTTGGTCCTAAATGGTGGAAATAACATAATGAAAACTGTACATAGGAATCGTCATTCAGCTGTTTAAGTACTTTGGTATTTAAACTAATGTGTGCTTTTGCTGAATTAGTGTGCATAGCATAAAGTGTAGTGTAGTGTGAGTAGAAGTACTGATATGGACATAGGGAACTAATTATCTCGAAAAAAAGTACTTACTTTGGTACAAAAGTACCCGTGCGTAGCGTTGGGCAACCACTAGTACTTTAGAAATTATTTTTTTATTATTTTTCTTACTAGTGTATCCTGTCTAATCTAGTCATTGATTACGTTTATTTTAAAACAAGCCAAGTATATAATTATCAAGATAACATATATATAAATATTGATAAGTACAGAATTAATAATTGTTCTTAAGAAAGGTAAAGTACCGGGGATAGATATCACTATCTTATATCTTGTTTTACTAAATATTTTTTAATTTTCATGTTTTTTTCATTTATTTTTATGTTACTATAGCCAAATCAGATTTACGAGTTTATTTATGAAATTGAATTGAAGTGATTGAGAATTAGAATCTTTAATGTTTAGAATGCAAATGTTTCATTCATTCATTTTGAGTGGGTTACATCGTCAATCGGCCCTGTGTACCTTAGATAGTATTATTATGCGAATATTCTTAAAAAACTTTCAACGTTTTTTCTGGTTTAACTAAAATTAATTGCATAACACATAAGTCCACCCTTAAACGGATTTAAGTTCTTATTATTTATGGAATGAGATAATTATTTCAGTACTCCACGATAAACTTTGTACATTGATCTTTTAAAGAGATAGCTGTCAATTCATAGTGTGGAATTTTTATCGCGGTATTTTTACCAAGATCCTTATTTTTATTACTAAGAAAGGATGAGGTATTATAAGATTAAGTAAAAATTTAATTAATTAATTAACATATATTATAGTATAATAAATTTAGATATTTGAACTCTCATTCCTCTAACTTTTCTAATTCTTATTGAATTGGTGCGATTTTCCTTTCATAATCTTGCCTCAAAATCAAATCAAATTCTTGGCTGTGGGTTCATTCTCTAACACTCTTAATCTTTATAATAGAACAATTTTCAATGTGTAACAAAATGTGGCCTGTTAATTCCAAATGCCGTACTTATTCACTAAGCTGTCCTATCCCACAAACTCCACAGATAAAACAGCCATCATGAAAAGCCGTGACGTTGGTGCCAGGCGTCGACCCGGCGCCCAAGCGGTAATTAATATTAGTTCGCTTCCGTAGTACTTCTGACTTTTTTTTCTTTTAAAAGCCTCCCCGCTCGCCTTTTGTAAGTCTCTGGACATAGCATTCTCTAGCCAGTAACTATAAAAAGCTTGAATTTCGTGTGCCCATCGTGTTCTTGGCCTCCCTCGCTTGCTGTATCCATCAGTTGGGACCCAAGAAGTTAAAATGCAGGTATATATTTGGTTAAAGTGTTTATCTCACATTTCATTGCACTAATAAATAAATTAGAAAATAATATTTTCTCGCACTCGTAATCGACGCGAGAGTCATGAGCGTAGAAGAAGCGAGGGAAGTCATATGGAAATCCGTAGTATCTGCCTACCCCTACGGGAAAAAAGCGTGTATGTATATGTTTTCTCGCATTCTGATTCTATTTTTTCTTCCGCGCGTGAGATAAATCTCGGAGGCTACGAAGAATGCTACATCGTAGTCTATGATCGTAGCCAATATTCTGTGTCGTAGGCAAATACTACGCCGTAGCTGACAGCGTAGCAGCAACGACAACCGTTTGGCGAAATATTGTCGCTCGCTGCAAAGTTTTTTTATTTTTTATTTTATTTACTTGTGCTGTATTAATTTTTTATGTATTCTTAATATATTAGTATTTATTAAGTACTTCTCAATACTTATGTACTTTCTCTATGTAACTACGCGTTCGGAGCCTGGAGTAGTGTCGATCACAATATCTCTTCATAGATTGTTAAATGTTACATTATAGTATTTCGGTATTATTATCATAAGCAACCGTCTATCGTTAACACTATTTCCAAATAATAATATTAGCGAAATTCATCAACAGTCGAAAACAAGACCTCTGTTAAAATAGTGAAGGTAGGTTTTAAATAGAAAAAATGGCTTTGATTTACCATTACTTGATGCTGTTAGTTTCTACTTATAAAACCCTCAAATGAAACCCAATAATCGATAATCGCGTTGTTAAAGTCCCTTAATTGGTTATTAAGGCTTCTAATCGGATAACATTGATTGGTTGTAGAGGGAAAATAGAAATTGCGTGTCGCAAGTAGGGAGGTTGTCGATTTTGAGATGTTTGTGATATTGCACGAAATTAAATTCAATATTGACTGTATTGCTATATTAAGAAGTTACTAACTCTATCAAGTACTTTTAACGGATTTTCGGACAGATTTTGCATTTAGTAAAATCCATAATACCATATCCATTCACCAATATTTACCTCTTAGCACCTTAGGACTTCTATACTTTTTTTTTTTTTTATTTGGTTTTTACGTTTAAATGTATAGATAACGTTTCCTAACTACCAATAAACCTGCTCAAAACCCCTTATTCCAACTAGTTCTGTTGAGTAATACTGTGCACAGAACTATTGGGACTTTTCATTCCCAATAGTTCTGTTGGCAAAAACAACATCCTGTTTTCCGAACTAGTGAGACTTAGTGATTCCCACTAGTTCTGTTCTGGTGACTTTCAGACTAAACGAACCCTATCTTGTGACAACGTGTATTTTTTTAATCTTATCTGTAAAACATGTATGAATGAAATGAGTGAATTCTAAATAGAATAAGTATTACCCAAAAAAAAACAATTTCCATCAACAATAGCAACCCCAGACAGCCATTATCTCTATCTATATCCACTGCAAACAAAACAAAGATTGTATACAAGTCATCAGCGACCCTCCATCTCTCCCCCTAAAGCCTCCGTACCTCCGTACAATAGGTACAACAGCTTTTCACAGGAACCCATTTAAAATCCGCCCCTGCCAGACGTAGCCTGAGATTAACAAAACACCCCCTCCCCGCCCCTCCGACCTCACCCCCCCTCGCCTGTATCCGATCAATACTCAGACGGAATGGCTTCTAATCTCATGGATATTCCGTCCTTGTCTGACGTCATGTGATCTTAGGAGACACCTTATTTTCTGGCGCTTTAGGATGATTTTCCATTGTATGTTAGTATAGGTATTTTGAGATGTATGTAAGGATTGTCCTGAATTGGGATGTATGTGTGTTGCTGGGGTGTTATTTGAAGTGCGTGTAATGTTATGTGCTACTTAGCTATGCTGTAGGTTTAGGTACCGTCGTTGATAGAACATAATATGCACTCTCTTAAAATTAAATCTTTAAAATGATGATTTAGTCTTAAAAACTGCTGTAAAATACCTCCTTTAAAGGTATGTATGTAATTATATTCATACCAAATTTCATCAAAATCCGTTCAACAGTTTGGTCGTGAAAGCGTAACAGACATACAGACTTTCGCATTTATAATATTAATATGCATATGCATTTATCCAACCTTAAAAAAAATATTCACTACTAGCTGTTTCCCGCAGCTCTGCCTGCGTCAACTACATTTAAACCAAATTTCATCAAAATCCGTTCAGCGGTTTGGCCGTGAAAGCGTAACAGACAGACAGACAGACAGCTAGACAGACAGATTTTCGCATTTATAATATTAGTATGGAAGTATGGATATAACTATTTCATTTTGTAGGTTGATTAAAACTTGCATTTACGGCACCTATCAGCACTTGATTTTAGTTCGCTAGAATGTTGTAATGTGCATAACTGAACTGGTATGCATACATTAGCCGAGCGGCTACAGATTTGCATTTCGAGCAGACTGCCGACTGAGCTGCGACTAAAATTTGCGATTATTTTATTAATTAACTTCTCTACGCACACTCTGCCTATGAGAAGAGAATCTCGAAAGCGATTATATGATCGCATCGTCAAAAAATCAAATCAAATCAAAAATATACGAGTAGAGCAATAGATTTTTATATATTGTTACATAAACAGGATACTGCAAAGAGTATATATAGTTAATCTATAGGCTCCAATTTCAACTTGATCCTAAATTTCGTTTACATTTAGTTTACATATAATAAATAACATTCATAATGAATATACGAGTATATCATTGATGACAAGATTTAAACCCAATGCGGATTGTACTTGATATGTCACATGACTTGACTAACCTCACGGTATCCAAGGAATTATTTATTGATAGCCGTTTTGCACCAATTTAAAAACTAGCGATACTGGTTCACAATTAGTTGCTGAATATTTTAGCTACTGCAGAACTTAAATGCAGCTGCGGATTTCTATATTTATCCTCTATTGATGGATAATCTTGGAAACAATTGGAATAGATCTATCTACATCAAAATTGAGGAGCTCGTTAGTCGCGCGCGACCCGCGTATCGGTAGCGAATGCGCGTGTCAAGCGACGACGTGACGCGACCACTATTGGATTCTCGCCATTTTAGTGACATTTTCTATCTTGAGCTCCTCCGTGCTTCGGAAGGCACGTTAAGCCGTTGGTACCGGTTGTTTTCGATAGATAGCAGTTGTGAGGCTGTGTCAGATGCCTTAGGGCAGCCTGAAAAATTCTGACAGTGTTGGTCACTATAACACACCTCGGGTCATGTTCCTGTTGGTCTGGTTTCCCTGTGTAAAAAGGGTTACAGAGGTCAGACGGCAGTCGCTCCATTGTAATTACCAGTTCCGCCAAATCTAGGAGCATGACTTACAGCGCACTCTAGGCTCCGAAGCGTAAGCTGACGACGCAACTAGGAATACACGCTAGGATGATGATGATATCTACATCAAAATGTAGTTAGTAATTTGATGTGTAGATTTCTTAGATTTGAGAGTATAGTCTCAATAAATAAGGCTCATGATTAACCAAAATGATAGTAAGTCGCTGATTTCGATATTACGTGAGGAATTAAATATTTTTGCCATTAAATATTTTAAATTTAAATTCAGGCTAAGTGTGTAAGCACTACTTGATTTAACTGTGCACTGTGAGTTATGGGTTTATGTCACATTTACACAAAATCCTCATGAATTATTATTTACAATGATGCGGTGCGCATACGCAACCTCTGGAAAACAGACGCGTTTTATGCAATTACCCATCCATTGTTATTGTATTCATATCTGAATCATCAAATTAATTTACGTTATTTACTATAACTCTATCTGTAAATCAAAAAATGTTGGTAAACTGATAATGTACTATTAATAGTGTTGCCTTTTTATCAGCTAATATCCATGGGACAAACATATACGTACTCGTACTATCAGTCGCAAAACATAGGTTACGACGTTTTTTTTATTTTAATTCCAATTGAATGAAAAACACAACTAAAATTTTTCAATCAATCGATCATTTTCTTATGCAATAAAATGTAATTGACACGAAAAGATGATAAAGACTACATAGATACACATTTTCCATTATACGAGTACTTATTCACAGGATTTTATTATTTTATTATAATACATTATTATATATTTTTATATGATTTTATATTTTTATTATATTATACATTGTACTACACCCGTGGGAATGCTATGATTTTGGGGAATAACAAAAATCTAAATGGCGGCAATGCGGTTCGCAACTCATTACGTCTCTTTTCTCGCGGGGGCGAAAAGCGGGCTAGTAGTCTCTGCCTACCCCTACGGGGAAAAAAGCGTGATAGTATGACACTTATTCACAGGATTTCATGAACGTTTAGAATTCGATTAATTATGTAATTTGATTTACCTACGGTAACTTCGATGTCCGTTTGGTTCTTTACGTGTTGTAGGTACCCTCTTCTTACCCTATATGACTATTGTTCTATATTTGTTTGGTTGACTGGAAGAGATCCCTATTTGGGATAAGTCCGCCTTTTGTTGTAACCTGTATTCTGATACTATGTTCTTTTTACATATACATACATACAGTTACTTCGGTGGGATTTCTAAGATATAGTTTTTTCAGACTGATACTGCATCATGAGGAAGTCTGCGGGACTCTTTAACAACTTACAGTGTTGGAAATCAGGAACGGTCTCCGTGTATATGCCACTTGTAGAGTTCTGAATGTCTATCTGTTTCGTACCTTTTTACAACGTGAAAGCTCACGATAAAACCAAAAAATTCCTGAAGTTGTCGCCATGACCGAAATAGGTAGGACATCATAATCATTGCCCCTTCATCAGACTCAGTCAGTCCGCTGCTGTACTGTACATAAGCCTCCTCCAAGAACTTTTAGAATGACTGATTGGGGACGACCTGCAATCAGCGCATATCTGTTCTGAATCTATGGAGAGGTATTTATTTAAATTGTTTTTGTTATAATAGGAGAACCGTATCTGAAGCAATTGAAATTGTCCACACATCGCACACATGATCGAGACGCGCTCCCGACCCGCCGCACACTATTGTATTCAAATGTGTGACCCGTCCGGTCCGCGGTGAAACGCTCCGTCGCAGCCGCATGCGGTAACGTTTGGCGAGAAAATTAATTTGTGACGTCACATCTTTATCAGCATTCAACGTTTATTTATTAACTCCCTTAAATTCATAAAAAATAACGAACGTTTGGTAAGCCTACTTCTTCTTTCGTTGCCATCTTCAACGAAGGTCGGCCCTTACTATCTCATCTCTAAACGCAGGACAGAAACGAGAGAGAGAACGAGATGGCGCAAATAAGGTGTAAGGCGACATCTCTCTTGCTCACTCGTTTCTGCCCTGCTATTAGAGATCATAGTAAGGCACCTGTACCCTTGAGATAGTCGCTCGGAACAGGGATCGCGTGCTCCTGTTGTACCATTGGCGTAGGTTTTTTAACAGTGAACTCCTTCTTCCAGGCCTTCTTATGTCTTAGATCTTGCCTTGCTGTATAAGTTGAAATTAATAAATATATTTGTATTTGATGGAGCTCATATTTGTAGTTACAACTTCATTACTAAAATATGTTAAGTGCTTTTCTATGTTACCTATTTGACGTGAAAGAATGAGACGCAACATTTTTTAGTTAACTTGGACTAATCGAATCTTCGTATTTTTAAATGAATAAGGGGATTAATCTTTTTTGTACCGTAAGTAAAAATACTGCGGCTAAATTTATTTATTTATTTACATTTGGGAAACATACAGTTATATAGTTGATATACATATTACATTTACAATACTACTTAAACCAATTAAGTTTCCTCAGATTACTTTTGCAAAAACAACGACAAGACTAAAAATACTAAAATGAATATAATGTCACAATTCTAGAATTAGGTCGATGGAGCTTGTAAAGAAAAGTTTGATCTTTTTCTTTTTGAAGTTAGAGGGTTGGTTTGTTTATTTTGCTAAATGCATTTTCTTGCAACCATTAGGAACCTCGTCAAGTCATCAGAGGCCGAGAGGCGATTCCGCACAACTATGACACCAGGGTGTAAATGGTCGTTTGACCAACCTACACGAAATCTCGGATTTTCGTTTTCTTAGCTTGTCGATGTTCACATTATGTACCTTTAGGTGCCCAAGTGTCCTGGGCCACACTTTCAGTGTTAATTGAAGCAATGTTTAACGGCTAACTTTTTAAATTCCTATTTTTCTTAACTAAGCATTTTCAGAACTTAGTTAGATGTAAAGGCCTAAATAAAACTTAACTTTACCCTGAAGTGGTAGGTATTTTATGTTGACATAATTGACATATTTATTGAAGTGAACAAAGCGCATTTTATGTTTCTCAAAGTACTTACTGTTTTGATTACTTAGGTTTGATTTTTTCATAAACATCTTCAAATTCTTCAATTTATTATCTCTCACGTAAATTAGTTCAAAGACTGATAGCAGTTTACCTTTGAATTGTGCTAATTTTGTCCTTTACAATGCAACTTTACTGATTACTTATCAGTGCCAATTTAGCGTATGATGGTATAACACGTTTTTAATCGAATCCTAAGGGAAGTAAGTATATTTTAATGGATATTTAGCTAGCTTAAACCACTTGAATTACGTTCTCTCACTTATTACTAACTGTTACCCGCGGCTTCGCCCACGCTATCAAGGAAATTTGCCGTCTAAGCTTTGTAACCCTTTCCACTGGCCATGTCACACAAACACACATTTTTCAGGCTGCATAAGATATAGTAAAAAAAGCGTATACTTAGTTACATATACTACTTATATTTTTAAATGAACGTTGCCACGTATGCCTTTCTCGGCATATATAGCTTGATTTAAATTTCAACATATTTGAATGAAAAAGCTATGAAACGAGAACATGTCTAAACAAACAAGTATGACGGAGTAATAAATCCAATCGCAATAGATGTGGCAACACTCGGGCTCGCCTGAAACACGAAATGTGAGAAAAAACTGGAATTTTCGCAACGCGCCGTCCGGCAATCAGCTATCAGCTTCGATTCTCGTCATTTATTGCTTGCTTGTGGGGTTGCCATATATTTAAGTATATTTCCACAAATATCTTTTATTTCTTATGTTCTTATTTTGGCAAAATTATCGGCGCTTTTCTTGTTGCATCCCCAACTGAGGAAATATTAAACTGCTTCTTACGAGGTAGCCCTTTCATGAGGTTTAGTTAAGACATTTTAATGTCTTTATTATAATTAGTCATACGTCAATCTGGCGTCAATCTCTCTTGGGATTGTAGTTTTTTGAGGAAACTGCACTTAGAAATAAGCAGAAAATAATTATACGGCTTAACAGTTAGCTACCACTTGAAGCTGAGGTTAGAAAATATGGGATTAAAACAACACAGAAATCATCTAACATCTAAGAAGACAAGATTATAAAAGACGGACAAGATAACATTATTGTAACAAAACCGAACAAAATGGTAAAATGTAGATACTGGCAACACAGTTCTCGGTTCAGTGCAGATGTGGCGCTCACAATCAGGATGCGTTTCAGCTGCGACCACGCACGCAACGCACGCGATGATGCGACACACATACGTGAGTGTTGCCATAACTACACACATAATTACTACTGTATCTGTAACAGGGAAGACAAGATCATCGTGTGTTTCGGCGATCATGCGTGAAAACATGCAATGCTGTGTATGATGACATAACTCTATTCTTAATTTGTAAGATAGTGAACGTTTATATTTTTCTATTGCTTCAGTCTGCACGTCCCAGCTGCCTTCAAGTAGTCGTTAAAGGAACCACGTCAAGACCGAAAGGCGTTTCCAAACATCTCTGACGTCAGGATGTGCGTGGTCAATTGGGTATGAAGCCCACACGATATGAATGTATGAAGCGAAGTTATGATGTGAAATCGCTGCCAAATTACTCGTTGCGGAATAAATTTATATCTATTTATAAATTGATTTCTGCTTGGCTCTATTTACTTAATCGTGTGGCTCTACCATGTATAAACTTTTATCATACTAGTATGTTGTATGCAATTTGAAGTAAAAAGTATATACTGTAAGTATATAATTTGACAGGTAAAACCTGTGGTGTCATGTAGGTCAAGAAACGTGACTATCACTGCGAACTTCGTGGAAAAGTGATTATTGTCCAGTTGTATGTCTAAGATTAAGTAAAATGAGATAGCCAAATAAAAAAGTCGTTAAAGTGTACTACAGAAAATAAACTAAGTTCGTATTTAAAAAAAACATGTAGGTAATTTATGTGCGATGGCCAATAACTGTCTGATTTCATTCCATTTTCCGCATTCATCTTCTTCGTCCGAGCGTGCTTCAACTTTCATTTCAGAGCCCATGGATGCTTTAATCATGGTCCTAGATTTGGCTTTACAATAGTGATCATGATTTACTTTAATGATCACCAAGGCAGTCGGTACCAACGGCTTAAAGTGTCTTCCAAAACACGAAATTATAATATCTTTATTATTCAGGTAATGCAAACCTGCAATGACCTTTTAACCGCGGCTTCGTAAAAATAATATATTTCTTGGGTCGAAACTGGTATCGAATAAAGAAATTTTTTTCCTCCTTCTCAACTAATTACGAACCAGCAGTTTCTATGGCGGCCTAAGGGGTCCTACCCAAACTAGAAAACAAAGAAACAACTAAACAAAGTATGCTTCCCGTGGGAATCGAACCCGCGACGTCTAATTTTAGGCAAACCCCTTAATTGGACCACGGAGACAGTCATTACCAAATCATCGTCATACATGTCAACTACCGAACCATACATTACTCTAGATGCATCAATAAGCTGCGGTAACCGCTTATCATCTGTCTGGTCCTACCAACCTTGCGGTTATACGAGAAATCTCGATACTGGAACCCTATTTTTAAATGTATGGACTCATACATATGTCGAATGAAAATCGTTCGATACCGAACAAAACTCATTCGATATTCACAATCATTAAAAAAATAGTACTCCTGTTGTTGCTTGAGGCTCTTTCCAGTCGCATCTGCTTGATCTCTCTAAAAGTTCTTTAATAGTAAAACCTCTCTCTCATCTCTATGATGACTCTCCCCTTATGAAGATGGCCTTCTGTCATAACAAACTCCTTTATGGAAAAAAACTACCCCGACCGCTGAGTACGACATTAAATTTGGGATTTCACATACCAAAATACTTTTGAACAAATAAACTTATATATTTCAATACCACACTCGATAGATTTCGAAGAAAAAAGTACTTTTGGCGCCAAAATTCAGTCATTTTGGTTTTCTTGCAATTTTACCTACTCAATGACACTCGCGGAAAAAAGTTGAATCTAACAATGTATTCAAATCCAAATCGGTTCACCCGCTTTGGTACACATGCAAATTACTTATATACCTACAAACATATATACAAGTAAAACACATAACCCGCCTTTATTGGCTTTTCCGTAGTCGAGTAAAAAAGCTATGATACATTGCAATTAAATCAAAACAAAACAGAAAACTATTCAAAACGCGTGTGAACGGTCATGGTGGTGAGCCCGAGATGGAAACCACGGGTTTTTATCACAATAATGCAATACTATTACACGGCGTAATTGTTACGCGCACATTTTACGCTAACGCGCATGGAAAGTGGCGTATTATTCAGCGTTAATTTTGCATCGATTTATTGTATGACAAGCTCCATTGGAAGTTTTCTTCATTTCATCATTATCAAAGTACAAGATCAATTTACCTTGTCACTGTTATGATACAGATAAATAAATCATAATTTTAATAAATGCATCCCAAGCTTTATTACAGATTCACGGGACTATATTAATATTAATATGTCCTGGCGCAATAAAGTAATAAAATAAATAAATAAATAATAATAAATAATATGAGGATATTTTTATGTCCAAACTAAGGATGGAACAGAGATAATGGTGTGAACCACAACAATAAAAAGTACAACAACTCCTTACAGAACCGCTCAAAAACGGTAAAGATTAGTTTACTAGATAGACTACTAAGTAAAAAACGAAAAAAAAATTGCACTAAATATGTAGTGTAATCCACAGTTGCCAGAAACGGGCACTTACCGTGAAGCTCAGCCAAAGGTCTAGAGCTTTCTACAGATTTACTAATAACTAGCTGTTTCCCGCAGCTCTGCCTGCTTTAAAAAGTAGCCTATGTTTGACCCCGGGCCTTTAACTATATTCATACGAAACATCAAAATCCGTTCAGCGGTTTGGCCGTGAAAGCGACACAGATAGATAGACAGACAGACTTTTGCACATATAATATTAGTATGGAATCATGAATAGGGAAGTATGGATACATAGTACGGATTTAATTTTTTTTTTTTATAAAAGTATCGCAAAATATCAAATGAGTATAATATCGCCTAGGTCAGTGAACTGGATAATCGGTAAATCAATCATTTCGCCGCGTTCACTATTTTCATTGACATTTGCATAACTTCAGTTATAACGGCCTATTGTTTAGATTTAGGAATGTATAATTAATGGGGCAGTGCTAATTTTCGGGAGTATACATAGTAAACTCGTTTATTTGATAATAATCGATTTGGATACGATTATCTAGTGAACTTTTTTTTTTTTTTTGTTAGTACAAAGTTTTTATTGTGGCTTTGTTTAGTTGTTTCCAGTTTTAACGTCTCTTTGTATGTAACTATGGCGCAATAAAGTGTTAATACATATACTTACCTTAGTTAGAAAATTCTTCTTCTACTTTACCTTATCCCACTATGTTATGTACGGTCGGCGCAGTTTGTCAGTTCCTTCCACATTTTTCTATCTATAGTCATTCCCATTCCAACATCCTTTTAATATTCTCCCTAATATAATGATAATATGGCTGGCCGAATCACCTGTTTTCTGATTAAATAGATTCCGTGCTTCGGAAGGTACGTTAAGCAGTAGGTCCCGGCTGACTCAAGGCAGTAGTTAAAATAATTACGGCAGAGGCCGAGAGGCGGCACAATTCTGACATCGATGTGGCATGTGTAAGGTCTATTGACCATATAACCGACAATATATAAATGATCGTGTCTTAGCCAGGGGATTCCCTAGTTTAATTCAAACAAAAAATGACAGAACCTAATACAGTCTCATACACTAATCAAGCGTGCGAAATACTAGCACGTACACAATCCCCTTATCTCAATTACGTCTCTAATTAAATTCTTACTACAACAAACAATTAATACTTACTCTAAACGTAAACAAAAGAACCATTATATCTCATTGTGGCGCGTGCGACGAACAGCGGTAGTGTACAACCATCTTTACACGGTATATTTGTATATACAATTTTCAACTTTATTAATTAGACAATAAGAGTCAATGAGAGTGAAGACTTAATTATGTGCGCGTGCGTCAACTCGCACGCAGACTTAAAGCGACCAATGACCGCGCTTTCACTGCCGTCCATCTTGCAAATTTTGATTTTGAAATTTGGAACATCCAGCAGACAATACAATACAATACATATATATGTCAATATGGCGGATGTGAAATAATTTGGTTTTATAGAAAGAAACTTAATAAGACGACATCTATTAGAAAAAAATAATTAAACATACAATAAACAAACTTACTATGGAAATTAAAACTTAATAAATATCGAATAAGGTAAAATTATTACTTAAGTAATAAACGCGATAAAACCGTATTAAAATAGTTTAATTTAATGAATAACAATCGCGAAAACATAAGAAATCATTATCGAATAAGGTATTTCTTGCTGAGTGCTAAAAAATGAGCTTCCTATGACCTGCCTAATAGAAAATGTTTTTAACATTAAGGTCGCTTACTATAATGTAAGTTTTAAAATATCTAGTAATAATAACAACGTTGTTAAATTAATTTAATGTGAATTTGAAATCGCACTGTTATACCTTTTTTCGCGCATGTTAATTTCTGCATACGTCGACGCTTCTTCAGCAAAATCCTAATAAAATTCAATATATACGAGTATACTAGCTGTTTCCCGAAGTTCGCCTGTGTCAAAAAGTAGCCTATGTTTGACCCTGGGTCTTCAACTATATTCATACCAAATTTGATCAAAATCCGTTCAGCGGTTCGGCCGTGACAGACAGAAAGACAGACAGACAGACTTTCGCATTTATATTATTATTAAGTATGGAAGTATGGATATATATTCCATGCCGTATTCGGCTACAGCGACCGCTTTGTACTGTTTTTAAGACCAAAGTCCGATTTTACAGTAGCGTTCAAATACGCAGGAATATAAAATTCAATGACCAAGGAGATGAATACCTAAAGACGTGACTACGCAGAAAGTTACCTAACACCTTACGAGATTTGCACTGAGAGCCTGGACTTTCCCAGGGTGTTTACTTATACGAGCTCAGGTGCGCTTGCGCTTTGCATCGCCGCCTGTCGATTGTGCATGAATCTAGGGCTGTCACCTTGTAGTTCTCTCATAAAAAATAATATCTTTAAGCGTACCCTGGGCCCTAAGTATAAACTGATAATGTAACAGAGAAACACGCTCAGATGATCCTCTTTGTTGACTGATAGAAAAAGCCTTTGGCTTTATCACCACCAAATTTCACCACAAGTCCACCCTTCACATTATTGTAATGATGAAGTTAAATAAATAAATAAATGATCACGATGACATATATAAGTACTGTATATGCAACATCAGGGGCATCACGTGCGCATTGCCGACCCTTGAGAAATCCTTTAACGCCCTTTTTGAAAAACCCCATGTTGTAATCTCTTAGGAAAACCATGTTGGGGAGCTCATTCCACAGTCTCAGCGTACGTGGAAGAAAATTTTACCGTAAATTGCACAGTAGGCGATCCTTTGTATTCTAATGAATGCCCGATGTCGATGGCGTGAGGTGCGATGGTAGAAAGTGGGAGTTGGCATCATCTCAATAATTCCTTGGAGCACAACCCATTATACAGGCGGTAGAACACATAGCGACGCGAAGTCACGTCTTAGGCTTAGTAGCTCCACACCACCTGTTATCTTGAAATCTTCGACGATTTTTATAGAACGCCTCTGGATCTCTGAGTCGAAAGGCTTAAATTGACATGCGGGAGCTCCCGCCCAGAGGTGACAGCAGTACTCCATATGTGACCGTACTTGCGGCATGTATAGTACTCGTAGTAGCCTTTGCTACAGAGTAAAGAACTGCTTTGCTCTATTGAGAACTCCCAGCTTTTTAGATGCCAGCTTTGTCTTATCTTCCAAATGACTAGAGTATTGGACGTCATGAGATATGTCGACGCCAAGGGTCCCTATTTTATTGTTGATAGACGGGGGGGTGACCAGAAGCCGAGGACCAACAACAAAGGGGGTTTTCTTAGCAGTGAATGCGTAAACTTGTGTCTTCAAGGGGTTGAATTCAACAAGGTGATTGTGTCCCCAATTGGCTACTTTTTCCAAGACTGCCTCACTTTCAGATACAAACTTGTCGCTACTCTCTTCAACAACGGAACGAGGGATGTTTGCAAGACCCGTATAGGATGAACTCCCCGTGCTGTCGTCCGCATAGCAATAAATACACTCATCAGTTAAGAGCATGTCACTGATATGCAGAAGAAAAAGCGTTGGGGATAGTACGGAGCCTTGCGGGACGCCTGCATTGATGACCATGCTATCAGAGCAGCTTCCGTCAACTACGGCTCTGATCTTACCGGACAAAAAGCTGGCATTTGCATAATCCCTCGGGCAGGCTTATAACTTTGAAAGTAAGCCCCGGTGTCAGACCCTATCGAACGCCTTTGTCATGTCAAGCCTGAAGGCCAACGTCTCACCTTGACTCTCGATTGAAGAAGCCCTCTGATGAATGATATATAGGAGATCACCTGTGGAGCGACCATGGCGAAAGCCGTATTGACGGACGCTGATAAGGTTGATGAAATGTTCCTCCAGATATCGCAATAATTCGGTATTGATTACACGCTCCATCACCTTGGTGAGAAGAGAAGAAGTTATGGCAATTGACCTGTAATTCGGCCAGAATCTCTGCTGACAACCCTGCGAACGCTCATCTCTTCTAGTAATCATGTCGTGGGAATCGCGCGTTTCTCGATATTGTCGATGGTAAAATGAAACAACTTTACTATTCAAGCTTGTTTATAAACTCTTCTTCATCCTAGCGTGTATTCCAAGTTGCGTCGTCAGCTTACGCTTCATGGTACGCTGTAAGTCATGGCCCTAGATTTGGCGGCACTGGAGCAATTTTTATTTATTTTTTATTACAATGGAGCAACTGCTATCTGACCTCCGTAACCTTTTTTACAGGGAAACCAGATCAACAAGAACATAACTTCTTTATAAAGGAAAAATATTATATTTCTATATCAGGATAAAAAAAGTATTTTCATATTTCCATGACGATCTATTCGTTTCAGCAAGTTACAACAATTTTCAGTATCTACCCAACTTTCATCTTAAGGTAATACACATACACATTAAAGAATTAGGATTAATGAACCCGCGGTAAATATTACACATTGGCAACCATAGTTCATTCATAAATATCGAGTGGGTTACGTGGTCAATCTATCTTATTGTACATCCTGGTGTTAGAGTTTTTCGGACCCGCCTTTCGGCCTCTCACGTGGTTCCCTATCAGCAAATGGTAGCCGGGATAAACGGCTTAACATTCCTTCAGAAGCACGTAATCATGTTTATTATCAGAAGATCAGGTGATTCTAGTCTGCAATGTTGTAACCAAAGTGGAAACAACTAAACAAAGTATGCTTCCCCTGAGAATCGAACCCACGACCTCCGAATTCGCAGACGCCTTAACCACTGGACTACAAAAGCAATCATAACACAAACCAATATACTAAATTATATACAATCCATACTTAATATTATAAATGCGAAAGTCTGTCTGTCTGTTACGCTTTCACGGCCAAACCGCTGAACGGATTTTGATTAAATTTGGTTTGAATATAGCTGAAGACCCGGGGTCAAACATAGGCTACTTTTTGAGGCAGGTGGAGCTGCAGGAAACAGTTAGTAAAATATAATTAATACATAGGTAGTAATTAGAGATAACGCTCTACAAAGCCAAAATTAGCAATATTTATCTCCGGGTACTGTAGCTTTTATACCGTCATTTGTTTTTGCTTCAAAGATCATCTCACATATTCCTGCGAATCGAGGCGTGGGAAATAAGCGGTGGTCTTTACTTGGTTAGTACAGGAGTCGTGTGGAATTTTAACACTTCACGGACTGACTATCCCATATAGGCATATATTATTATCTACATCTATGGTCTATTCTGTGTCTCGAGATCAGCTTTTTTTATATTTCCTCCTAAATGAGTTTATTTTATTTATTTATTTTCAAGGAGAACCAAGCTAAAGAATTGTATTTGAAATGCTTCTTTAGTATACCAAATACTGGATTATTTTGAAATTATTGGAATTTGGGCAATGTTTTTTTTTTATAAATTTGTACCTACATGAAACTAAACCATTTATAAATTACTAGCGGCCCGTCTCGACTTTGTCCTAGCCTTGTTCGATGAATAGGCTATCCAAAATTGAAAGAATTTTTCAAATCATACCAGTGGTTCCTGAAATCAGCGCGTTCAAACAAACAAACTCCTCAACTTTATTATATATAATATATAGTATTGATTAGTATAGATGTATGTAAACAGCAGCTAATTAATGGGAAGTCGAAAAATATTTGACTGTTTTTACTATTTTTTTATTGAAAGGGGATAAGCATTGTTATAATATGACTGGTGTTTAAAAATCTGGTTATCATTAGCCCTTAGACCGTATTGGTGCGGATCCGTCGCAACAACAATGAAATAAGTATTAATTGTTATAAAATTATGATGATGTAGTTGCGGTATGACTCTTGTTAGCCTTCAAACTTTCGAAAACGATCCCAACTACAAAATGCGTATAATGCAAAATTCTAAGAATTAAAAACGCTAATTGGAAAATGCTTTATTAACAAATATAAGAATAACGACTCAACGGAGCCCAGATAAACCATACGATGTATATATATATAAATGTAAATATATTAATATATACGATAAATGCTTTTTTTTTTAAAACTACCTATTTTAACATTTCTCATAAAGTTTCAAAGTTGCAGCGAAGTTGTTAATTAATATAGATACCTTTATTATTTTATATGTTAAACACTGCTGCCGATGCAGAGGTCAGGATGAAGGAAAAAAACCGATGCACGATAAGAAAACCAAAGATTGAATAGAAGCAGAAGGGCGAGAAAAATATTCAATTGAAAATAAAAAAAATATTTATTTTTTTAAAGAATTCTAAGTAAAAACTTGCGTACTTCTACACTAGGTCCGCAGACCTGTATCGCAGCGATCTGAGATTGGTTAACATAATTATTTCTAGTTTCTAAAAGTAAGCCGTGCGTTCACAAATTCAACTAAAACCAAATATCCAAATAAACAATCCAAAACTTGTTGATACCTTTGCATAAATTTATTTGTAATTTTTTTTTATTGCTTGTTTAAAGCAATAAATTAATCTATATTTATTTATAAAAACAAAAGTATCACTAACGTACTTATGCTGATTACAACAGATTGCGTGTATAAGCACGTATGTAAAGAAACTGGCGTTCTGAAACTGAAATTTGAGAGGTATATTTTATGGTATAGATAGGAAATGTCAACTCAAACATATTTCCTAAGTATTAATTACACTAGCTGTTTCCTGCAGCTCCGCCTGCGTCATAAGTAGACTATGTTTGCCCCTGTGGATATTGAATTAACATGGTGCCAACTCGATATATATTATGTATCTGTTTTAAAATATGTCTATTCTATTTGTTATTTAATCATCACTGCAACGGACGTGGTAGGTGTCACAGCTCAAAGGTGAGCGGGTCTGGGTGTATGAATATGTATGTGTGGACGTATGGGATGGACGGGTTAGCCCCTGATTTGCATTGATGTCATTTAACAAACATTCATTAAAAACACTAGGTACTTACATTAAGCCGTGGCTAGATCGTTAAATTGATGAAATCATGATGTGGCCAAAATTTTGATGAAATGATAGGTAGCATGTAAGTATATATTACATAGTACCTCTTAGATTATGTCGTACCCCGAAAATTGAATTTGACTTTATGGTGTAGGTAGTCGAAAATGTTATGCATTGGCTTCAACTTGCAATATTACAATACAAAATATGTACTTTTTATCTGTAATTGGAACTCTGCCCAGGGGACCTATTTTAGATTTTATTTAGTTTTTTTTTGTATTTATAATATTTAGATTAGTTAGTTTAAATTTTAATATATTTATAAATGTATGCCTTTTAAGTTATTGTTAAGTGATTAAGATTTTTGCTCATTTTGTAATCATTTTTTATCTATAACAAAAGCGTTTTAACATAAAGGCTAGGTTAGGCATAAAGCTAAAGCAATTATGAAACTAATATATAATACTTAATATAAGTATATTTACAATGAATTCAGGGTCGAAAACTTTTAAATACCTATCCTGTACCGTAACTGGTAACCAATCTGTGGTTAAGAATGCAACAATAGGATTTAGGATTTTTTTTAACCATCTACCAACTGCTGAGCAAAGGGCTCCGGCCCCATCTCCATCCAAAGCAAACTCCAACTACCGACGTGTGAAATAATGTAATGCACTCATTTCAGGAAATGATTGGCCACAACATTAATTTTTAGTTCTAAATCTATACCAACTAAGCGCATATTCATAACACAAGACTAGAACTTTGGGGCTAACTTAATCTGTGTAATTTATACCTCAATATATATTTATTTATATTGATCGCTTTCCATTGATGCCCATAATTCTCCTGCATTGTTCACAGTGAATCTGTGAGATTTATTACACAACTCTATAGCTTAAACCACGCCCTGTAACAACAAATTACATGACAAATCAACCTTTGGAAAGTCCATTATCATCAATGACAATCAGATAACTCTAGGAAAACAGTTTCCATATAATCAATTGACGTATACCACAGATTATCTAAAATAATCTTTTAATCTTAACTCTGGCCATTTTCGCTCAATAATTATCTATTCCTCTAAAAAAACTTGCTCTCAAATATCGACTTTATTTTATGTATATTTATAATCATTATCCTGTGCTAGATGAAATATATGTTGAAACTAAATAATATATTCTTATCTTTGTACTTAATCTTGCCGATTTTGTCGTATAATGATTACAATGTGATCACTTATTTTTCTTGTTGTTACTCATTAGATAAATATTCTTATGTAAGTATACATATAAAGAACGTAAAGAGTATTTTATTAACATATGGACGTGATTTGTATATCGCATTTCTTCGTCTTATCTATTTTTAGACTTGTCCTTTTTCGGAAACCCCAATTTTTTTAACCTCTAGTCAAGTAGATTCAAAAAAGTAGCTATTATCATCAGCAATATCATTTCCTAATAGTGTAGACATCGAATTTCTAATC
The DNA here is from genome assembly GCA_947363495.1 of Euzophera pinguis. NCBI lineage: Eukaryota > Metazoa > Arthropoda > Insecta > Lepidoptera > Pyralidae > Euzophera > Euzophera pinguis. Next base: position 6,021,187 of record OX376176.1, read on the forward strand.
CAATCTTGGTTCATTAGCGATGGTTGTAGATTTAAACAATCGAATAATAAAACACACAGATAAGTAAAAATTATAACACACCCTTTTTGCAGTACGTTTAGAAATACGCCGGGACCGGGACTAAGGAAGACGCAATAAATTGTTCTAGATATACCAGCATTTAAATTAATATAGGTAATAAGACTAAGGTAGGTTATCGAACGCCTTCTTCCTATCAAAGGCTTAATATGGTCTCTTAATTCCAAACAAATGCTAGTGAGTGAGCGAGATGGCGCAAATCCCGTAAGGCAACATTTCGCATATCACTCGTATTTGCCTGGAAATAAGAGGTGATAGTAAGCCACCTGATCAGAGTTTTTAATCATTGCGTAACAAAATTAACATTCCGTCCACTCTCCATTAAGTAATAGGCTTTCTCTCAAGGTGATCGGAGACTCATTAAATAATGGCAGATGTCCCTTGTGCAACTGGTTATGACAGGTACCTTTTGTGATGGACTGGACCGGAATTTAATGATAATTTTCTTTTCGATTTGAAATTACATTCTTAATCATTCAGACTAGAAAATAAAATATTTCATTTTTATGCCTAAGAATGATTGTTTTTTTTTTATTATGATCTCCGGAAAAAAGCCACGACGTAATGACAGTATAAGATAAGTCAAGAAGTATTAAAGATAGATGAAGAATTAACTACTGTGCCTTCTAATACACCCTAAAAACTAAAAATAATAAAGAGATAAATATAAATCAAATTTACAAAAATAAATATACAGTCCGTGAAATATTTGAGAGACTAAACTAAAAGACTACTTTAAGTTACTATAAATCAAGCACAGTTGCTAGAATCTAATGTTAGAGTTACTGTGAGTGGCTTATTTAGGCATTCAGGAAGATTAAAATAGCGGAGAGAAATCAACAGAAGTTTGAAAGCAGTCCCGATTATTACTGTAGCTAATACATTAAAAAAGAACATCAATAGATTTGTACAATCTCATCGTCAGAAATGTCGATATCTAAACAATCGCGTGGCGCACTGCGCAAATGACCGGTGCCTCTACGATGAGAATTTGTTAACTCGGACGCTAGCAAGGCACTGCGTATAAAATCTCGAGGAAAAGGCTTGAATACCTGTGCGTACACAATGCACAGTGAGAAAGAAACAGAGTTCTACTAACACCAGTCTACCAAAAGTTCCACAGCTTATAATTTTAAGAAAACAATATCAATTCATACAATCTTATCTTCAGAAATCGATATCTAAATGGTAGAATGATTTGATAGCATGGCGCGCCGCGAAAGAAACACTCTTAAAATTTCTACCAGTTTCTGATGCTAACACTTAAGATTGCTTATCAATCGATTCATACAATCTTCAGAAATCGATATCTAAATGATCGAATGATTTGGAAGCACGGCGGGGCGCGCCGCGAAAGCGACCGGATATCTGCGCGTACGCATCCCGCGGTACGAATGCGTAATGTGTCAAACTTTTCTCTCGTAATTCATTCACAGCCTTTTGGTTGGAAACAATGCTAGATATGAATTTAGTTTTGTCGTTTCCAGCTTGAGAATAGACCACTACTGTGTACTGATGTTAGTTTTCTTACGACATCTGGAGTAAAAAACAAAATGCTCAATGAGCGGCGACGCTCCAGAGCCCTATTAAAAATTAAATTAAATTAAAATTTATTTATTTCAGGCATCATGACCCATATTATCAACAAAATAATTTTTCATAAACAATTTTTTTTTTTAATTTGGTGGGCCGTATACCTACCTTTTTAAAACTTTACTTCCTTAGTCACCATTTATAAATAACATCGATAAGAAGAGGCATATACTGGTTAATAAGAATCGTCCACAATTTTTTTTTTATCACTAACACAACTTGGGTCATGTTCCTGTAAAAAGCTAGTGTCAGACGGTTGTCGCTCCATTTTAATAACGTCTACTGCCAAATCTAAGACATGATTAACAGCGTACCCTAGCCTCTGAAGTATAAGCTGAGGACGCATTAAGGAAACACGCTTGGACGAAGAAGGATGGGTTAAAAAAAGTCCAAACACGAACTTATTTGTATCCTCTTTTCTCTATTACTAAAAGTTTTGAAACAATTGCAAGGTAATTGTAATATGTAGATGTCATTCATTGCGTAATTAACACGAGATGAATTTCAGAATTAAAATTTATAATTGGTGTATAACAGATTATGCGTAGGTAGACCTTGCTACTAGTTAACGGGGTATGAGCACCACAGATATAAAGTAAATGGAAGAGCTAGCAACGCCTGGGGTCCAATGCCAGTGTCATCATCATTCGGTACCGCCGCTCGGCCTCTGACGTGGTTCCTTTAACGCCCGGTAAATGGCAGCCGGGACCAACGGCTTAGCTTGCCTTCCGAAGCACGGAAGGCACGCTAAGCCAGTGTGGTTACGGCGGCATCAAAATCAAGTAGCAATTTTTATCGTGTCTTTTTTGCCATTTGAGAAAAAGGAATGAACATTGGTCATCATTTATATAAATTAAACACTTTAAGTCTTCTCTAAATGTATTTAATCAGCGTTAATATCCATGTACTTAATCTTATTTAATTACTTATGATGAATCAACTCACGTCACAAATGGCGTAATTTATGTTATCTGGCTTGCAATTAACCGAATTCTAAAGAGGTTCTAATTGTTCTAAAGAGGAATTACTTTTATTTCAATAAAAATTCTCGACAATATAATCATACCAATCTTTAGTAAGTAGATAATTAGGTCCAGAGGCATTATGCCGATTATGATGACAGACCATTTGCCTCCTTAGATCTCCCTGACAATTTTTTTTAAAGATTTCCTTGTTACTTCCAGTGCCTCAAAATCCATGAAATGATAATATTCAGCATGCAAATAAGTAAAGCATCGCAATATCACAGATTATAATTAAATTTGACGTTTCGTAAGCGTACGTGATGTGAACGTATCTCTGCAAGGTGTGGGGTAACCTTTATGCGTAAATGATGTTAGCTAATTGTTACTAAGTATTATAACAATTAGACGTATTAGGAAATAATGTTTTTACTGTTGAGTAGAGCAATAATCCTTAAGGTTTGCATGATGGGAAATGGCCTTCATATTTCTGCAACGCCAGGCAAAATATAAATAAGTACTAGTTGGTATCTAAACAATCTTTAAATATTATAAATTGAAGTCACACGCGCACTTTGTCTGGTGCAATAAACAAATCTACCAAACGGATTTTCTTGGTTTCTTTTTAAAAAGACATAGAATTTTTTCAAAATGTCCTCCAAATTATAGAGCAATAGCTAAACACAACACATTATATCAAAAGTTATTGTATTATCAATTTCATTTCCATACTTTGCCGTATTTTCAGTATCACGACCGAACCACAGCGGTGACCACATCAACTGATAACAGATTTATTCACGTGGGACCTACCCGATATGGTTTCATTAGCTTTTGTATTAAATTAACTTCTAGTTTTTATTTATCATCATCAGTTTTCTATAACCCACTGCTGGGCATAAGCCTCCGCCTGTCTACGCCAGACAGTCATCGCAGTCATCAAAAATAAACGATTTTTTTCAAATGTCTGGGTTCGTGCTTTCGTAATATTATTGGAGAATAAATACAACCTCCGACTGAACACCGTCGGAGCCGCGGTTCTCCAGGCATACCACCTCGCCTGGCGGGGAGATCTTCCCTTTGCGGCGGTCGAGCATAACACCATAGCTCCCGCCGTTAAGCTTATTATTGTGTGAAATATGATTCAAAGCGTATTTCTAAACTCTCAAACTCTATATGTGATATCACAGCAAAGTGGCGTTAAATTATGTGACAGATAAAAATATGATTGCGAGTAACGAGACAGAAAGTTGACAAGTGAAAATAAAAGATAGAAAGTTTATTCCTGTTAAAAAATACATTGATTCATAATATACTTGTATAGAGTAGAGAGAAGGGGGTAGCTGGATGCCGATCATTTTGGAAATCATTAGAAATGTCTATGTCCAGCAGTAGACTGATAAAATGATGATTATACATAGAGCAATGATCCATAGAGCAATCCAGGAATAAAAACCCGCAGCAGCCGAGACCAACGGTCTTCCGAAGTACTGATGTAGCCTTACTTAGAAAATGATCTTTTCCTGATTGGCCTAGGTCTTGGATATTTATCTATGTATAAAATATAGTATCATTGTATTAGTATATCATAACACAAGTCTCGAACTTACTTCGGGGCTAACTCAATCTGTGTGATTTGTCCTTATATATTTATTGTTCTAACCATTCCATACATGCTGCATGTAGTATATAGTTAAGTAGGTAATATTATGATACATTCCTTTTCCTTAGTAACTTATGTCGGTACGTAAATATTATATTTGAATTCAAACAAAACTCGAGATAAATAAAGATGAAGGCAAAGAATTCCTCTCCACACAGCTGCGCACACATTTTCCACACTATGTTTTGATTGTTCCGACTACTATTTATCGTTTTCAGCGCAAGTCGATGTACCTATACATACTAAGTTAAATTATCTCCCATACATCCTGTAGGATCACTGGATTTATGAGACTTCGAAGATTTTTTTTTGTTTTCATTAATTATTTTATGGAGGCAAAAAGGCATGCGGCCGACCCGATGAACGCGCGCAACACCAATCACGCGCATTGATGACCCTTGAGAAATATTTTCACGCCCTAAGTGTATCACTTCCCAACAATCACGCTTTTTCACGACCGAAAACACGCACGCACAGATACTAAAAATAAACTCAAATTTTGGAAATGAAAAATTTTTTTTATTTCGCAATGAATGAGTGAACTACAGTAAAAAAAATACAGCACTGAAACTCTCTCAGCTCTTTTCAGTGGCCCGCCAAAGGTCCGTTCCAAATCCAACAGCCTTACAGACTCTACATCTACGTCTTATACTTAACATATCTCCAGGTTTAAGTCCCACTATTTTTCGGCTTTGGAAGTAACAGGATCTGTTGGGGTGGGACAGTATCTACACTATCTAAACTTCTACATCCACACTAATATTATAAAGAGATTTGTATTTTTGTGTGTATGTTTGTAATGAATAAACTCAAAAACTACTGCCCCGATTCATTCACCCTGAGTAACATAGGCTATATACCGTAGGTGGAGCTGCGGGAAACAGCTAGTATATTAATAAAAGTATTAAATGTGCATCAGCAACATGGCCTAAGCATCTTGCAAAAGACACTGATACTAATGTTTTATAATATAAAAACTTTTCGGCTAACTGGCAAGTAATAATTTTAAAATAAAGTCGTAGGTACAGTACGTACCTAGCGTAGTATCGAGATAAAGGAAGATGAATCCAATCCCAGTCCTTGAATATCTATTAGGGTCACAATAAATACGTTGTTCGTAAGGTCATTGCCCGCTCTGACAATATTGACTCTAGCAAGAAGAACTGATATCGGGACAAAATAAATACTATGTCCAAATAAGATACATGGAATTACACTGCATCGGCCTCTCGTCTTATGATGGATTGAATTATTAAGATTTTGATATAATTTCATGTTTTATCCATATCCTAAATTTATTAGTTTTCTTGCCAGTAACGGTAGATATCTCAGTTAAATTGATCGGATGTAACCTACTTTTATTCTTCTGATCTAGATTATATTCTTACATAATGAAAATGTTACGTAGGTATGAGGAAAATAATTAAATGAACCAATCAGAATAGTATAAAAAGCGTAATAAGGAACATTTTATCATTTAACATCACGGTACTCTAACGAAAGTGAAAGAAAGGCGTATGACCAATACATCATTTTCATCACGCGAACAAAATGGCGGAAGCGTTGGCGCGAAATAGAATCTTAACTTTTTTCTTACGACCATGTAGCGCAAGACATTCCTACCGGCCAGTGTCTGTTACCGCGCGTATGAAAAAATAATAGCATAATTGCATGTAGCTAAAGAGGAGACAATTGTTCAGCGTGTGCCTCTTTTATACTATGGTTGCATTTAATTATTGCGTAGATAACTAAGAAAATGTTTGTAACGATGTAAAAATATGAAACGGGCGCCAGAGTGTACATGGTTTGTTGGCCTTTCTTCACTCCACTAAATGCAAACGAAGTATTTCTATTTTATTTCTTTTACAATATTAATAATGAAAGAACGTATTTGAAACGTACAAATTATTATTGATTGATATTTATATTAACCCTAATGAAATTTCTAGATCTATATCTCATGACGTCCTCATAGAAACACTCTAGTTAATTTTATCTACAAGTACATTTCTTTTAACATTCCCTGTCTTACTTCCTCTATTCACCAAATAAAAAAACAAACGTCGGTAGTCGTCCTTCCGCTGTTTATGCCAAATATTCTGGCCACGTTCTCCCGCCAAATTGCGGAAACCGCGCGAAATTCATTGACAGAACGTCGAGAGTTTACAAACATGTCCGCCGCGACGGAAAAAATAGATGAACGGGATGCCCGTAGCTTGGTTTACAAAATATAGACCAGGGTGGCTGTGCTACAATAGACTATAGACCTAAACAACGGCATCTCGCCGAAAATCACAATGGCGAATACTCGTAGTTGAAACTAACATCGTGCAAAGCATTCTAAATACGATCTATAGATTTGACAAATGTTGATGTAAAAGCCAAATCGTGTTTATTTTGCTATCTTCCAAACGTTTTTCTCAGTTTTAAAAAAAGTACTACTAGCTGACCCGACAAACGTCCTGTCTTAACTTTTCTAACGTTCCGCTCAACTTGCTTAGTTTTTCTTTAATAAAAAAAATTGTGATATTCCGTCAGTTCACGGGCGATTTGATGAACAAGGGTTATAAGATGCACGCTAATCAGTTTATCGAAATATTTAGAAAACGGAGAATAGGTGACATGTTTCAAAATAAAATTTCGACTGTGGTACCAGAATAAAGGGTTTTCAAAGGTGATAACGAAAATATAAATTACTAGCTGTTTCTAGCAGCTCCACCTGCATCAAAAAGTAGCCCATGTTTGACCCCGCGTCTTCAACTATATTCATACCAAATTTCATCAAAGTCTGTTCAGCGGTTTGCCTGTGAAAGCGTAACATACAGTTAGACAGACTTTCGCATAGTATGGAAGTATAGATATAGATAGTGTTTTGGTAAACGGATCTTCTTATTGCATAAGCATATCTTTAAATGTTAAATTTCCCTTGTTTATAAAAGAGAACGAACATCGTTAAGTCGAAATTAACTAAAGTTTGTTATGTCACGTTATTTCACATCAAAAAAAATGTAAAACAAAAGATTAAATACAGACACTTTATTTTGGGATGTCCAATCTATGGCTCATCTCCTGAAGTGTCCCGATTGTCCATATTTCTGCAAGGTTGAGAATCTTGAAGCGGCTAACGACAGAGCGGTAAGCGTTGCCACGTATTGATCTAGCCTTATATGACATCATAGCTATTTCGACTAGAGAAGAATAATATAATAAGGCGGTTGATATGTGATCTTACCAGGAACTATATATTCCCTCGTATCCGGTACACTCAAGAAGTAAACATGGCAAAGATAACACTAGCTATCAGATAATTGCTGACCGTAATCGTATCGTTGAAGTAACTATCAGGCAATGAGTTCTTTTTTTGTTTTTTTTTTAATCTATTTTATTTAGAAGCTTTTGTCTAATGACATGTCAGCTCCATCGATACAAACATGAATAACTTTAATGACTAAGACACGTAGAATAATTAAAAGAACTTGTGTATTTTACTGGCGATACACCACTAAACGACACAAGTCCCGGGCAGCGTTAGATGTAGGGTTGCTCAGGATACTCTGGACATACCCCACGTCCAAGCCAATTACATTATATTTACTTCTAAATAAATTTCTTTGAATCTGGTTTCTTTCACATTCCATCAAGATGTGAGATACATCGTCAACTATGCCACATACTTCACAATTGGGTGAACTAACTTTTATGAACATAAATGCAAGCTTTCCTGATGGAATGTGACCAGATCTAATTCTCAACATTAGTTTGAGTATTTTTCGGCCCAAATCACAATTATTGAACCAAGGTATACGAGGAGGTTCACTTTGTATAGTTTTGTAAGGCAATGAGTTCAGTTTCCGATTTTGAAACATATTTGTTAATGATTAGTCAATTTGAAGAATTCTGACCTGTGGATGTCTTGAAATAAGTAAAATGATGAAATTGATTGTGCCCATTATATATTTGAAGATAAAAGAAATATGTTTAAACTGATAAATGGAAGTGGATGCGGTTTTAGGGTCCAAAATTCTAGTAACAACGTTTTTTAGTAAATATCGGAACGGTCCCGCCGTACGTATCCCTTCTCATAAGGTCAAACAGACAAATTTATAAGAGAAAATTTATAAAGACAGATTTATAATAGCTACCAGATAGTCCGACGACCTTAACAAGTTCGCTGGATAATACTGTGTGCAGGTTTCTTCAGATTGGTCACATTGGCAACCTATGAGGGAGGCCTAGGTCCAGCTTGTGGATAAGCTGATGATGTATCTAATTTTTTTAAGACTAGGCTCTAAAACGATCGAAAAAGTTTTCACATCAATTACGACCAATACTTAGCCACCTCTACTATTCTACTACTAGAGGTACTTTAGATAAAAAAATTGTATTTAAAGGTTAAGAAATAAAATTGTCCAACACTTAATAAGAACGTTTTAAGATATTAAACCTTGAACAAAAGATTATCTCCTGTTAATCCTGTTATCAATTATCGATTATAATTTGAAGATTATCAGAATTCCCAATATATAGTCATTTAACACGTCCCTATCTCAACGTAATACTTGAAGTTCACTGCGCTTCACATTACGAGAAGGAATTAGGTATGATATAAAACAAACACTTGTTTTTAATTGGCATACATCTTTAATAGTTCTAGAAAACAATAGATATAATGATAAATAGTAGGTACACACCATTTTATCCCGTGGATCGTATGAAGAAGGGAATAAAAAGTGTTGTAAGTTTATAACAAGATGAATTAGGATTTATGTCAGGCAGGCGGCCGATTATAAAAATTATGGGAACTAAGTATAAAAATAAATGACGTAAAATTTTCATTGAATGCGAACTCCAAATTCAAGGTTTAGAATGCAACAGAGAAAACGCTAAGATGAAGATCAGTGAGAAGGATTTATCTAAGACTTTTTAACAGTGCTACTAATTTCTTGTACACAATTAAAAAGCGTTTTGCATACTTAAACACAAATTTTCTCCTAAAAGCTGTAATATATATTATACACTTCGTGTGATAGTATTAATAAAATCTGTATTAAAGCACTTTAAAGAAATGCATGAAGCCTCAGCTTAGTAACACTAAATTAAACATTATTTTCAATATTGTTAGAAACCGTAGCCGTGCTACGAAGTTACGCAAAAGTTCTCGTAGCAGTGCTACGAACACATGTTGCCAAATAATTAGGACTCGTAGCAGATCGTCCGCGCCGCTCACGATTTAATTTTCTCGTAAATTTCTTCTAGTATTCTCAAGACATCATATCTGTCGATCGATTCTGAATTCTGACTGATTCACGTATCAGTGTATTCGAAATAAGTCACAGGTAATAAAGGACAGTATAAATATAGAGCATTGGCCCTAAAATATTAAAACTTGAGTTCTTTTACGAAATTAAAAAGCGATTCGCGTACTTTAACACGATAATTTTTATTTTTAGGTATATATTGCGAGTGGAACCACGGGCAACAGCTAGTATGTATATTTATTTTCAAATAGGTTTGAAGATCAAACAAGGAAACATTCAGTCAGATTGAAGGGCGCCGTGTTTGCCCAATTTGACCGATTGCCAGAGGTCAGTTGAGATCGTGATAACCGATGTTTACCTACAGCCGTCTGTGGCCGCAGAGGGCTCGATTTTTAAATATGTTTCCAGTGCTGGCCAGTATCATGTAGATCTATAGGAGATTTTTTTTTATCAGCCAGGTAGTTACGTTTTAGTAAAAAAAAAGATGAAAATTTCGAAAAAGCCTATTTTGTTTCTGGTAGTCATAATATAACAATAATAAAAACTGGTCAAGTGCTAGTCGGACTCGCACAAGAAGGGTTCCGTACCATTATCTATAAAAATGACATCAAAAAGATAGCGGGCAGCAACCGAATTCTCACTGCCCAGGATAGAGAGATGGAGGAGTCTGAAGGAGACCTTTTTTTTGGTTTTTTGTTAACGGACGGGAAATGCATTTACGCACTGAGTGTGGGACTCCCAGGCAGAGTGCCTGGACTACCCACTAAAACACCTCCAGCGTTTCCGCACTGGCTGTTGAGGGCGCCATGGGGTCGCGTTAGCATTCTACCACGACGCCCTCCAACCATGGCCTTTCGGCCCCGTCCTTTGACCATTCGGCCCCCTCCCCAAAATCGGACAGTGGCCCATAAATGGACCACTCATCATAGACGGCGGTGGAGTGGGCTGTTGGCAGAAATTGGCCGACAGTCAACAAGACCCCGACTTCCAGGGAGTTATTAACTGTCACCCAGGGTGCACCGTCCCGAATCCCTTGTCAGCCCGCCCTCTCACCGGATCCGTGAGATCAAATGAGAATGCAAAGCTTTCAAAGGACCGGGCACTCGAGGAGGTTCCCTGCCCTGCACCCCAGTCTGAAGGAGACCTACACCAACTCTTTGGTAGAGAAAGCCTGAAAAAGAAAGAAAAGAAAAAGAAGGATATATTTTGTTTTAATATTTTTATTTTTATGTTTAATCATAGACGCAGAATTATTTTCCATTAATACAATCATTAAAAATTTATTTGCTTTACTTCCCAATTTAAATGTTAATTAATTGCAAAAACTTTTTCATACTTTAAATATATAAAGTCAAGTGTTATTTTAAAATAAATACGATTCATAAACAATTACTAATATAAGCATAATCTGAGCTTCTAAACTTTAACAGGTATTGAAACTGAAGAATTATTTTTATTGTTTTGTTTGTTAAAAATATGATTGCTTTAAAATCTGTAAAAAAATCGTAGAGTTTGAAAGTGAAACGAATAGAAATTATTTTGAATCCAAATTGACAAGTTAAAACTTATCTGGTATCCTAATCAGTATAGAAATATTTAAGCAACAATTGTCGATAATGAACAAATACTTATTAATACATTTTACACGTGTAATGTTTAAACCTCATATAGATAACTTATATTATTACTCAACGTTATATCACAATAGGTACATATCTACACACAAAATTTCTGTCTAATGTTCAAAAAAATCCACAAGCAAAGTTAAATTTGTGTGTTGTTAAATTTATTTTAACGTTTCACTTTATTGTTCCCCAATTAAAAAATCACAGCATTTTTAACCAGTTCTATTGGTGAGGGCAACGAATTTTTTTTTTTCTTACAGATGTGTGACTAAAAAATTACCCAAGTAGGTATATGTATATATCCTCCAAAGAAAATGCAGTGAATACGAAAAAAGAGGTCGAATGATCTTCTATAGTTTAGACTCTACACTTTATATGATCATAGACTACCCTAACTTCCTTTATTACACTATAAATGATGTTAACGAATTCAGCGTTGTACTTTTACAAACAGAGTTAATTATCTCTTTTGAATATACCTAACCTACTCTTTCAGACACCCCATTCTTTGATTAAAAATATCAGGCTTAGATCTAAACTATCGGATTAGATCTAAGCTCGGATATTTTTCTAAAAATAATGTCACCATCATTATTTGCATAGTTAATAAATACAAAAGTTCCAAGAAAGTATTTTAAGGCTTTATATCTCCCGGTTGCATCAAAAGATGGCCGTTTCGAAACCCTAGCCTCCTGCACCAAGACCGAAACGTGTAAACAGTAAGAAAACAAATATTTTTTTAAAAATAATACATTATGTCGCCATTTATTTATCTATGCAAATATTATAGACAATGCGCGCCAAATATTAAATAGACGGAACCATCGCGCCAGGCATCTCCACAATCACCCGCAATGATACACCTTGCCAGTCGCTGGACAATCTGTATCACGCAGGCGAAACGACTACCTATAGCGGTCTCACTCGCGCAGATATATTGAAGACGCGCGCTCTCATTCTCTCCGAGCACCCAGCCGTCGACCAATAGCGGCCATCTTTTGCTCCCCCGAGAGCAGGCGACAGTGCGTGCTCTTGCTCTCATCACAGCACAAAGAGACGATATCTCAACGAGAGAGGTTGTCGCGCGCGCGCTCCTGAGATGTGGATGCGGCGCGAAAATATTATCTTAGTTATAACAAAATAGTGCCTTCATTATAGTGTTAAGACTTTAATCTGTGCTCAAAATAATATTTTTAAACGTGATAAGTGAAAGACTGGGAGCCTGTTGTGATTCTGGACATTTTTAATTATTTCGCACGACTGCTGATAGCGCAAAAATTATTCACGATTGGGTAAGTGTAATTTCGATTAGATTACGGTGCAAAATAATCGTTTTGTGACAGAAGCCAATGGCCGGTATTGTCTCGACCTACGGGTCGTCTAGTAGGCTAAGGAAGGCTACAAGAAGAAATTCTGCGTTTGTTGACCTGTAATATTTACGCGCGATCTACGTATAAGTATAATTTGTTTTTCATATCCATTTCTAGATCTAAAATGTTTTATTTATTTAATTTTACAATTTAATTATATGTGAGTTTAAATATTAGGTAAAACAGTCATTTTAAGTTTCATATTAAAGTTATTTGAAATTTTTATGTTTAATTAAAAATATAAATATCTATATATTTTCCTTTTTTCAAAAATATATATAAAATATTTATTTTCGACTAAAATCTATTCTTAATTTATATAAAGTCATATTCATATTTTAGTATTTAAAGTGATTTCAAACTTTACTACTTTAAATTATCCTTAAAATACTTATTTAATATACCTAATACATAAAAGATAAAACAACTTATAACAAAATTTTTATTATTTCCTTTCAAGTATGATATACTTAATAGCATATAATTATTTTTTTAAATTAAATATTATGTGCATAATCAAATCTTTAACTAAGTATGCAAGTACGTAATTGTTCACCTCGATAAACTATTTTTCAATGTCGGTTCACTATCTCTTTTTTTCTTTTCAACGAAATTATTTATATATTACCTACTTATCTAAAAAATTACAGGTACCCTTGTCTTGGACTTTTTTATGTACCTATTAAATATCTACCTAGCCTATTATTATATTTTTTGAATAAAAAAATTATAAAAAAATATTATGTATCTCCGCTTGGGATTCACGGGTTACCCGGTCCTTTGAGAGGCTTGCGCGGGGATATGGATCAAACGCGTCCTTTGGAGAAGTTGATGTCATGTCAATAAATATTAAGTTACAAATTGAATAAGTAAACATGGATACCTACATAAATATTTGCAACATTGCAGGTGCCATAATTAAGCACGCTCTAGTTAACCTAATATTTATACAGTAAGTTTAAACATGTTCATAATTTTTGTTAGAGATAAAAACTATCAGTTAAAGAAGATTCGCATATTTGTTATTGAGTAATATTTTTATATACAAGGAAAAAATACAAATTGAGAATAAACAAATGACAAAATGTTATAAATATAATGTACAATTTGTGTTATTAATTATTTATAATGAAAACCATTTCTAATTCTTGAACCTATTGATTTATTTGTTTGCATAAATGTTACTTAAATGTATTTATGAGTAACATTTTAAAATTATTATAATTTTAAATATTATTTTATTTTGATTATTTTATTTATACATCAAATAATTATGTCGCATGTCTTTAGTTAAAATATAAATGATAATCGCTTTATTATGAAACATGTATGTAATTATTATTTTAAACTAAATTAATATTAAAAAATTAAAATTAAACTTAAAAAATATTTTCTTTGTATACTAATAAAAAATACTAGGTATATGTTATAAGAAGAGTAATAAAAGAGAATCTGTAGCTAAATGGGACTCAATATAATGAATATATAATAATTTATGATGAATATAGTTTATATTATCAGAATAATTACTTATATAAAATTTATATCATAACCATATACCATCATCATACGACAATAAACAGACAAATGGCAGAGATAAAATCTCAATCACATCTTGAAACTGAGAGTGATACTGATATGTTCATCGTATCAAGTGCAAGATAATATACTTGAGAAAAAACACCTCCATTACACCTTTAAACAACTGTTTATCATAATGGCGAGATTGCGTCAAGAATTACCTCTCAATATAAGATGTTATGGCAACGTTGTCACGGATTTACTGATAACTATAACATTTCGACAAATAAGCAACACGACAAGCTCGGTTATGTGCACATTATGATAAAACAACATTATTATTACCGTCAGAATAACTTTACAAAATAGCAATTTAAATTAAATGTCTTCATTTTAAGCTAGACTTCCATGTATAGTTTCTAATTTGATTTATTTTTTCTTATTGTGCTATTTTATTCGAATCTTATTAGAACAGCGACATCACCGCCGCCGGAACCAATGAACTTGTGATCATTATCGAATAGGTAAAAGGTATTTAAAAATAAGACAAAATTGTTATTTAAGTGTGAATATGTAAATAGGATTCAAGTGTTGAAAATGAAGTCTGAAATTACAGTTTTTAGGAATATAATTAACAAATTAATTTAAAAATACCATAACAATAAAATAACCTATTACATAATTCCAAAAATACCGCCATATTGTATTCTAGATTCATGTTTAAAATTAACAACATTTTTCATAAAATCTATCGCGGTTAAATGTGAGGACAAACTAGTTCATTTTATTTGATTAAGAAATCTCCATAAATTAATCACATTTACTTCAGTAAGTACTTACATGTAAAAACAATTTGTTTTTCTGAGATTATATTTTGTCATTATGATCACCTTGTTCTCGTATAATGATAAACAATATCCTTGTTTTGATAAGAAGATTAAAAACAATTAGGTTACGTACAAAAAGAAATATAGTTAATATATTAATATAATTACTACATAATGCATTTGTTTCTAAACTTCATGATCTAGAATTTTTTTCCGTCAGTAGTAAAACCACTGTCACTTAGCGAACAGAATTATTCTCCAACGGTATAAAGATTTACCTAAATGTTTAGGTATATTTGAAACACAAGAATCAGCCAAATAGAAGATTGCAAGATACAAATTTTGCTTTGTATCATGATAACACCTTCAGAAAGGAAACAATACAATAAATCTCTCATATTACTTTCCGAAGACGGTCATTTATCAGGAAAACGTTAGATAAGTGTAAATTGCACAAAGGTGCCGACATTACTTATATTATACATTGTTCAAGTAAACTAACGAGCCCTGAGCCCAGCTAAGAGACAAAACTGTACATTTCTATGAAATCCAATAAAAGGTGTGCATTAGGTAAGAGATTAGTGCACCCGCATTTATTTATTATTGTATGCGCACAATGCTCAGGCAAAATCTGTAAGTAAGGTGTTCCCTAATCTGGTAATTATTTTTAAAGAAGTGAAAAGAATGTCCTTTTTTTGAAAAAAAGTAATATTTCTACATTAAAGTAACGTTTTCAATTAGATGAGTAACTACAGTTAAGAGACAATTAACTTTTTATAACAAATAACTAACTATTGCTAACATTACTTACATATTTTAGTTAAAACATGTTGGCCATTTAAGTAGCTTCGATTTCAATTATTGACTTTGAAAAGCATTAGACAAATATATTTTTTTTTTTTCAATAATTGTTAATTGTTGTTGTTGATTCTTAACAAAACTGGGGAAGTATTGTTATTGTTGTGGAGTATTTTTCAAAATTGACTATTCCAAAATCATTACGAGGCGTAATAGGTATTAATGCTGTTTATTACAAAAGATATAATAATATTTTTTAAATAATCTTCGTTGTATAGTTTTCTTCTTCTAATGTTTTCTTGCATCAAATAAGATGTTTAATATTATTATGCCGAAACTAATATTCGCTCGTGTCGCTCGTGTAAAAATACTAGCACTAGTATACTCGCCCCTTTTAATCTTCCAATATAAACCAGACGATAGCGTCAAGCCTTTTGTTAACTTTACACCGATTACAAAGAAAATATAAGTAGTACTTAATTCCGATTAGAGCTAACGAGCAATGGTCAAGAATTCCGAATATAATTAGATTTTATGTCGCAAATTAATCTCGTTTCGTCATCCGATCGTTAGCATAACTATTATGAGATTAATAAAAACATGTTTCATTTTAATAACTTAACTATCTATCTTTTACTTTGATGATATGTCAATAGCAGATTTAAAAGTTGATTTTAAAATCCGATCAGCTTTTTTAATCTTACCACAAGTATAACATAAATAAGTACTTATACAATTGGCGGACTTATTGCTAAAATATTTATCGTCGATATCTTTTTTTTTTATGCGTATTTTTACCCGTATTTATTTAATTTATATAATAAATATTTAAGGTACAGGTGAAAGACGATTTATTAAAGCGGACATGTGTTCAGAAGTGGCAAGAATTTGTTAAAACCTTTAGCTTTTAAACACAAAAATTAAATTTAATGAGTTTCATGCTTAAATTTGGCACTTTTTGATAAATATTATTTAAAGACATAAATATATATTGCGTTAGCTATACTTAACAATATAATATACTTATGTATAATTGTATATTTATACATATACCTGTCTGAACTGAGCGCATACTAATCGGCCAGGTTATTAGCACTTATTGTTTGCGATATAATAGGTTAGAGGCGCATATGGTGACTAGTGTAACCATGCGCTCAATATCATAGGAATTTCTGAGGCATAAAATATCTTTTTTTTTCTATAATAAACAACAATAGTAAGATGTAATACACTACCTACTACTGTAATGATTATTTACTCTTTTATTAGTATTCGTAGATATTTTCCAATAATCTATTTATAAATGTTAAACCTGACAACATTTTTGTGCATCTCGGAATGTATTAAATGAGAATGTATTCTGCATGAAATAAAAAAAAATAAAAAATATGTTAAGATAGCTCTCAGGTCCAAAAAAGCGTTCATTAAAGTGATTTCTAAAATCGAAGCAGTCTGACAACAAGTTTTCAGAGAGATAGGTAATTACAATTTCAAATGGATAAATATAATTTGGAACGTATTGTAAGTTGGGAATAATATTAATTATGATAATGAAGATTAGGCGCCGATACTGATAGATTTGTGATTCATGATCGAAGGAAACGCTGATAATGAACTGACTCACGACATCAACAGGTATAAAAATAGTTCAACTAAATGATGAGAAAAGTCTAGCAATAGTACCAGTACCAAAACAATTTAATGTTTATTGAAATATTTTAATTTAATTATACAAAACTAGCTGTTTCCCGCAGCTCCGCCTGCGTCAAAAAGTACCCTATTTTTGACCCCGGGTCTTCAACTATATTCATACCAAATTTTATCCAAATCCGTTCAGCGGTTTGGCCGTGAAAGCGTAACAGACAGACAGACAGACTTTCGCATTTATAATATTAGTATGGATATGGATATTAGTATGGAAGTATGGATCATCATCATCATCATCCTAGCGTCTTCCCGGTTGCATCCTCAGTTGTTCACTTTGGAGCCCAGGGTCTGCTTTCCTGCATTTAGATTTCCCTTCGCCCGGTCTTCAGCGTCCTTAATGGAGATCCATTAGCACGCATATCCTGCTTTGCGACGTCAAGCCAGCTCTTTTTAAGCGCGCCCCTTCTACCAGGCCCCGGCGGGGGCGGCATGGCCAGACACTTGTTCCCAATGTATGTTGCTGGTTTTCATAAGACGTGACCGTACCATCGCAGGCAATTTTCCTGAAGTTTATCCGCTATGTCACGGACAAGAAGGCTACCCCGAATGCGGGAGTTTTTTATGCGGACCTTCAGCGTCATTCCGCACATCCAGCGCATGGAAGTATGGATAACCAAAAGTAAATAAAAAAAATTAAAATTAAAATCCTAAAATAAATAATAATCAATAAGCTTCGAAATATTCCTCTACAATTTACAAATAACATAATTTACCATATATTATTTTTAAAATAAAAAGAATTTACCTAAAATTTAGGCCCTAAATAATAAAATCAAGACTTTACAAAAATAAGTATCGTATACACGTAGTAAGTAACTAATAAATAATTAGGATGACCATGCTTTGAAAAAAATAATTAAAATTTCAATGTATACTTTTTTATTTTTGTACATATCTGACAGAATTAAGTATAATCTAATAACTAATTTTGTAAAATTAAGGTAAAAAAAGTTTGAAATAAAAAATTGTTTAATTTTCGCAGGCGCAAGCGCGGTCGACCGTCGCGGGCCATGCAGGGAGCTGCCACCGCGCCCGCACCACCTGCGGCCGAGCCCCCCTGTGCCAAACGTAAGTATTGTAATATTACATTTTAATAAATAAATATCAATTCACTCAGAGAACCAGCGAACTCTATCCATAGTGCTATATCTGCAATTGGTCATCTTTCATGTTCATCGTGGGCTCTATGGTCTTTCTTCAATATCATGTCTTAATTCGCTGGACAATACAATACAAATCTCTTCATAATTACTTTTAAAAATGTATTGACCTTTCAAGAATAGGTATGTCAAAAAGTTTCTTTCAGTAAAGCACAGAAGACATATTTACAATAAATATGTTAGAAACACATTTAAATTCGTTGACTTGTCAATTGTGGAGAAATCCCCAATCACCGTCCAAACTGATATTACCTTTCAATAATTATTACTTAAATTCCAATGAATACAGTTGTGACTAATCACAGTGTTTCTATAAGTATGTTTTAGTTTATCAGTACAGAACAAAGATAAAAGCCAAGAGGCGTGGTCATACAAGTTAACTGTAAATAAATGAATTGAGCTTACACCCAGTTAAATAGGTCACGTATTGACGCATAGATGACGCATGATGGACGTAAGTATAAACATACGTGGCAAGGAGTCGAAGGAAGGATCTATTAATATCTACTAGGTACTTAATTTCTGTTATCCTAGTCGAACTTAAATTCTTATATCGTCTATGGATTTGCATCCAGTAATAGTTACATATAACACTTCTGCAGGCCCTTTTATAATCGCAGTTTAATATTTTAGTTTACTCAAAGAGAATACTATTAATTAGCTATTAGATGTCCTGACTCTACCCAACAACTACTTGTAAAAGATAAAGTGATTGATTTAGATCTACAGGATAAAATGAGGGAAGAAAGAAAAAATAATAAGATAGACAATAGTAATAAAAACAATTTAACTGAACGCTGAATAGCGATGGCTATCCGCTAAACGAGAAAGCTAAGCGAGGGTCGCCTTTTGTCTCTTTTAAAAATAATAATGTGACAATTAAAACCAAGTTTGATCATTACTATCCTTGTATTATACTTGTTCAATGTTCATGTCATTAAGGAAAAATAAAAACCAAATTAAAATCGTTTACTGTTGCCAAATGTCATCAACCTACCTACTCTTAGTTCGAAATTTTACAAAGATATGACTCAATCAGTTGAGTCCATCTCTTATATACAATTAATCAGTTAGTTTTAGCTTTCATTTAGAAATATAAAATTTTGTAAGATAGAACTAGCGTGCTCGTCCTGACTGCCATCTGGTAATGATCAGACGGTAGTTGCTCCATTGTAAACAGTACTGCCAAATCTAAGCCCAGGATTAAAGCATACCCTGGGCTCTGAATCCCAAGCACGCTGAAGATACAACGGGAAAAACAGATTTGACTATGAAAATTTCATGAATTACAAGATTTACTGTACATACTATAAATATCACGATCAAGTGTGACCTACAGGATGTCAATCCGATACGTTTTCATTAGCGAAGATCGCACATCTCGCAACTTGAAGCGGCCGTCACCGGAGTCCTAATGGTGCGCACGCGCCGCACTCGACGCCAAAGCATTTATACGAGCTACCTCGCAGTCTATTGCGTTTTACTTACTGATAATGTTTACGACTATCCATCCGGTACCATTGCGACATGTCACATGAATTTTTCTTTATAGTTTATGTTAAATAGTTGAAGAAGCCTTGAAACTTGAGAATTCGTCTTGCAAATAACTTTTTATCTTTTGCTTGGTATTGCAAAGTAGATAGGATTGAATTATCATTATTTAAGCATTTATTTCTATCGGATGGGTTTCGTGGTCAATCGACCCTGTGCCCCTTGGTGTCAAAGTTCTTCGGAACCGCCTCGGAAGTGACTGTTTTAACGACGACCAACGGCTGGACGTTCCAAAGCACGGAATCATCTTAATTATCAGACAATCGGGTGATTCAAGTCCAAACTGAACAATTAATCAAAATATGTTCTCCGTGGGAATCGAATCCTCGATCTCTGTGTCTTCAGGCTTAACCACTAGACCACACAGGCAATTTATTATTAGTTAACAATTAAACGACAGGTACAAAACTTCTTATCGCTAATGTATCTCTTATAATCTCGATTTTAGCAATAAGACTGTTAAGAAATTGTCTACGTGACTAAGGGCAGACCAGATATTGTATAAATCTTCAGAGATATAAATAAGTACATAATAAATTTTATCATTTCATGATTGCTGTATTGAAATCTTTACGTTACTCAAGACTCAATTAAATGATTATTTATCATTATAAGATAGTATCTCTTAAGTTTAACATTGACTGTGTTGTGATTAGCTGATGTCAATTATGTTTAATTAAATTTATTTCTTCTTATAATATTGGGAATTTAATAATTAAATAATTAGTGAAAGTGAGTGATCTCGTCATGTTGAAACAAACTCGAGGTAAATTCCTATTAATAATAATCATTCATACTATATAGTAATTACATTTTAAAAATGGCATCATAATAATTAAAAAAACAAACTCTTTAATGCACAAAGATCTTACAAAAAATAGATCACTTACATACAAAGGCGGCCTTATCGCAAATGCAATTTTTTACAGACAACCTATTACGCTAACAGGATACACACCAAAATACTTTAATAGGTAGGTACTATCCATACTAATATTATAAATGCGAAAGTCTGTCTGTCTGTTACGCTTTCACGGCCAAACCGCTGAACGGATTTTGATGAAATTTGGTATAAATATAGTTGAAGACCCGGGGTCAAACATAGGCTGCTTTTTTACGCAGGCGGAGCTGCGGGAAACAGCTAGTTTATTATATATTCTGTGACAAAAGTAAAACAGGTGCGGGACAAAATTTCAATTAACTTTAATTCCTCTATATTTCCTTTCTGTATTAAGAAGAAGAAAAGCGGAGAAAAAACCCAAACACATATTCCTACTATATAATATATATAATAATATTTCTCTCGGTCAAGACGAAAACGTCTCAACAATAATCAAACGCCAGCTGCATTGAAATATTCCATAATCCAAACAGAACACAAGTACTCATTAGAGAGTGTCATTGCGGCCGGAATTCGGTTTGCTCAGCCGAACAGCCTGTATCTCTGAGAGCAAGGAAATCCACATCCTTTTGTGTACGGAACACTTGTGTCAACAGCATCTTAAGGTCGTTACAAGAAGAACATCTAAAAATTGTTACATTTTTCCCCGATTGTGACAGAAAGATGGTTAATTTTGTGTTTTTTGCTATTTAGCCATGCTCCCGATCGACCGGATGGATTTGAATAGGACATTAGTTATTAGCACAGTTTACAGAATGTAATGTAAGCAGTACTAGTATCGGCTATGGACTTTATTTTATTGCCACTGCGTTAACAAAATCTCATGTAAGGAGAACAGACGTCGTTATCTACGTGATACAAGCTATACTTTAATGTTTAGTTCAAGTCTTTAGGATTATATTATTTTTTTTACTAAAAACGATAAATATTACAAATAACGATAAGATTAATAGTGAAAGACATAGTCGAAATCTTTTTCGTTTAATATTATAAACAGAACAGACAGTGTCGCGTATCAAATTCTAAAGAAAAATTCATTCAACACTTTCCCTGACTGTTATATGGTTATTTTTTTTAAAACAAGGTAATAGTTACATAAGAAATAAGACAATAATGTAGTCCCGTCAACAGATTATATATCACGTACGACTGGATAGGAAGGAACTCTCAATTATTTATTTATTATTTCGTCACGAATGGAAACAGTGATTAATAAGTAATCGCTTACTAGATAGGTGTTGGTGCTACATTTCCGGCGCACGCCTCAAACAGGTCATCTTAAAAGGAAAATGATAAGTGTAAGCTATTCTTAGAAATCCACGACGGATTATATTCGTTACAACAGACATTTTTTTATTACTAAATAGATTTTATGAACAAGTGTAATGTACTTAATTTTAAAAAAAATAAGTTCCCAATTTTTGGAAATTACTTCATGGACTCGCACTTTTTAAGTTTGTTGTTTATTATTATCTAAAAAAACTTTTAATGGATTTATCTTATTAGTACCTGAAAAACTAATGAAATTAACTACTAAAATGTTTTCTTTTTTTTTGTGTTACGTATGATTTAAATTTTGTTACAACATGGATAATTTTTGTCAATGATACATTTATGAGAACTATGTATCTAAAAAAAATAGACACTATGACAAAATAATTTCATTTTTTATACCAATTTCACTTATCACCTCAGTACGTCCCCGGCACGAGCTAACGGGATTTTATCTCAAAGATAAACCCTTCGTATGTTCCGGCCTCTCCCAAATTGAGCAAAACAAGCAAACCGATGAGTAATGAACTAATGACTTTGCCATATCGTTCAACTATTGACGTAATACCTGTCTCCCTATTAAAATCACTTTTAGTGTCCCGTACATATAATTTTATAATTTACAATACGGAACCCTGCATCACTCGAGTGTCTTATAATCTGTCACAGCCGAATTTTTAAATTCAATAATGAGGAATTTATACTTGTGTTTTAATTGGTATTTTATGACAATGCAGCATTGAGCCATGATCAGGATAAATCTCTTTTCCGTTAACTATTTACCTTATTTATATTACAGAAGTATAAAAAACAGACATTCGTTGGTATTTTTTAAAATCATATATCTATCGGAAATCATAAATTTTCTATTGAATTTGTGACAAAATATTTGGGGCATGGAAAATAAATATTTCAATATTATGTAAGTAGACCATATTACTGAGAAAAAAATATATGTCTACATGTAACTGACATTAGGCAATTAAAAATCCGCTACTGTTTTAGATTAGTGGGGCATGTACAGAGTACAAGCAAATTAAAAGTTCAACATACAGTTGAAATCTCAAGGCGGAATGTGTCGTTAAAAGGCTTCGCACGCACGCAGCTCCACTGGCATCTTGGACCCTATAGGGTTGGCACATGTGACATTATTATAATATGTAACATCACTAAAATTGCTAAATATTTACCCTTGTCCAACTATTTGTGAATAGAGACAGAAA
This sequence comes from Euzophera pinguis, assembly GCA_947363495.1. Taxonomy (NCBI): domain Eukaryota; kingdom Metazoa; phylum Arthropoda; class Insecta; order Lepidoptera; family Pyralidae; genus Euzophera; species Euzophera pinguis. The sequence continues at coordinate 6,044,696 of OX376176.1, forward strand.
TTGCCTTTTAATGTTGCCTTTAAATAGCTTGATGTTTTTACTCAAAAATATTATAGAAATTAACAGAATGTATGATTATATTTAACTTTTTGTCAATAATTGCTTAAAATTTAAAACTCGTCAACCATATAATAAAAAATTGTATTACCTACAGTTGCTACAAAATGTGAAAGTTGTGGCAACCCTAAGCCCTACATTATCATTCAGAATCTCTCCCCACCTTCTTCAGTGCGCGAGCGCCTAATTGGGACGACTTTTCCGTTCAGAGAAAGCGATCGATCGACTGGAAAGAAGGGCTCCGAACGATTCACAGAAGACGAATTATTTAAATTAAGAATGAAATACATACCTATTCTTATTTTAATCGAATCACAAGGAAGCCTAACTACTAATGAACTGGGAAGGTGGCAGGAGAAAGGATGATTCGAATTTCAATCTGTATTCAAACTTCAAAATGCTATGAACAGGAGATTATAATTAGATGAAAGATTAATCTTATATTGCCATTTTTTTATTTGAATATTTTTTTTCAATATCTATGAGATTCTACCGAACGGTAGAATGTTTCTATGTAGGTAGGTATTTTAAAGCCAACAATAAATAAGAAACTAAAATTATTATCATTACAAATACAACGTTCCTATTGAGGCTGAACAAAAATTTTGTACCACAATGAATCATTGGAATATACTCGATAAAGTATTTGTGACTGTGTTCTACTGAAATCATCAAATAATCAGTTTTGATAAATACCTATTTAAAACTCGTGCATTAAATGTATGTATGAATGAAATTTGTTTAGTGTGCGGTTGCCTTCGTGTCGATTCAAGTTTCAATGTCCATTTTACGGTATTGCTTACTAGATAGGTACAGATTTAAAGATATACATAGTCGATAGGTAGGTACTAAGAAATTTTCGATGAAGCAAAAACACGCTTTCTGGCTTTTCATTATCTATACATAGGCATAGGTATCAGAGGAATAAATACTTCAATAACCCAATCTCTACTTGGTTGGAGTTAACTTTGTTTGGAATTGGAATGAATTTGGAAGGAGAATTTGGTAGACCTTTGTTAGCAATGGGACAGAATAGGTTACAAGAAAAGCCGTTGGTCTCTCATTTAATATGACAAGAGAACAGTTGTCCCCTTTCCAATGGGCGCAGTGATCATAACATCATACAAGGACCGTTAAATCGGCGCGGAAGGTAGCTCCTGACTCGAATTAATGAGGCTTGCTCAAGATGGCCGCTCCGTGGCATCACAGGAATAGTTTTATTATATTCCTGTCCTGTCCCAGACAAACTCATATTTTTCTGTAAATTAGTAAGAATATGTTACAATCTAAAATTTCATTTAACATTTTCCTCACAAATTTAACATTATGTTGTAGGTAAAATATATCGACATTATCCAGATAAACAAATTTAATATTTTTACGAATTTTATTTCGAAATTAATAATATGTTTCTATTATTCTAACAGCAATATAATTTTGGATTAAGTATACATACCTAAATTGTTTTTACCTAAAACGCTCTTGCATAAAAATAGTTTTGTCCTGATTTTTCTTACCAATGAAACATTCAAATGTCTCGATATTTAAATTCAACAATTTTAAAAAGAATTGTAAAACAGAACCATGATTTTTTAGATGTTGGACAAGTGCCTTCTACCTCTCATGGTAAATGTCTCACAATTTCAAGGCTTTCTCTTCTCTTTACGCCATAAGGTCCAATTTCTTTCCATTCTCGCTTCAGTGATCACTATACCGTGTAATGGCGTACGGTGACACCTTAAATGAAGGCTTGAAGGTGTAATTCAGTACCGTTGGAGCCCATTGGACTGTGTAGGAAAGCAGGCGACATCCTAGCCATATATAATAATGCTTCGTCCGTTATACCGTTCGGTCAGCGCCGTAAACCCGTGACCATAGAGTTGAATTTATATTTTTTTTTAATAAGAAAGACGAACGGGATAGTCGATTTAAATTCCGAATAAGCGGGAAGGAGGAAGTCACGCAGTTTGTATCTATGCCATATGTTTTCTCCGTATTTGAACTTAAATGAACTCTGATTGGCGATTTATTTTAAGATTATTAGAGTAAATATTATGTTTTGTCTTGAATTTCATGAAAAGCTTTTAACTAACAGCAAAATATTACCTTCTACTCCCAAAACAAATATAAGATATCGATGGAATAATAAGCGATTTTGTTTAAAACAATGGTTTCGTTGACACAACATTTTAACGCAGTCGCTGCCGAAATTCCAAAAAACATTAACATATGTAAGTTATATTGCAAAATTTCATCACAATTTAGATAAATGCTTGCATATTACAAAATTGTTAGTAGGTACTTACTTATTAGGCAATAACTGAATTCCGTAAAAAGGTTTTAAAGGTATAAAATTTAAAAAAATACTCATTATGTCGAATTGAAATTGCCTTTCTCATCTTTGCAATTAAAACATTGAATAAGAAGATACTTAATAAAATAGGCTTAAGCATTATTTATAACTAGCTGTTTCCCGCAGCTCCGCCTGCGTCTAAAAGTAGCCTATGTTTGACCCCCGGGTCTTCAACTATATTCATACCAAATTTCATTTGGCCGTGAAAGCGTAACAGACAGACTTTCGCATTTATAATATTAGTATGGATGACGCGGTCGCATTCCTGACGTCAACCCTCCTTGGGAATGCTATTTTATCTAAGGGGGAGCTGCCACTAATCTATCATAGGTAACCAGAATTTAGTTGGCACTTCATCTATTCTCTTAATCGTCTCCCACGTGAGGTGATTAGTTATTCCATAGGCCGTATCGCATAAATATTTTAGAATTATACAAACTCACGTGTAATTTGACCAAAAATAACCCTATTACTGACCCTGAGGTAACCATAAGAAAAGGGTTGCCCGAGCATCTAAAATAAACACCCCTTTGGATTGACCTCTCCATTATTAGGGTAATTTAAGGGGTAACGAATAAAGGTTAAAAAGATATTAATTCTTATAAGACCCTGTATGCAAATAAATAGGTGTACGTCTTGTGTTACTTATGTAGCTTGTATAATATATGTAATATGTTCCATAATAATAGACTAGTTTCCTAAAAAAATATAATAAGTATGTCAGTTAGATAATCAAAAAATATTGAAGACGTATTTTTTCTTTTGAAAATTAAACAAATAATGGTAAAGATATGGCGCGTTAAAGCTCCGTGTGACGTCACAGTGTGCTACACTTTTTCGCAATATGTGACGTCACGAGCCCCACTCCTAAACTTTGATGCGTTATATCTTTATAATTTATCGCTCAATTGATAAAAAGAAAAAATACGTCACTAATATATTATATTTTGATTTCCTAAAAGACGGACTAATTTTAATGTTAGTCTTTTGACCAAAATGTAATGTGTGTGTTTTTGAAGAAAATTAATTAGTAAATAAACCGCCGAGATGGCGATTCATGCTTTATTATAAGCAAAAATGTGTTTTTTTTTTTTTTGTTTGTTACCTCATCACGCTTCATCTACTTGATCTACTAAACCCATATTTCTGAAATTTCATATAAGTACACATAGTTAGAAGTAAGAACTTATAATGATATGATAATGAGAATGACATATATGATACCATTCATCATCTAAAAACAGTTCCCGTGAGATTTAAGCGAGCGAAGCCGCAAGCAGGAGCGATATTTTGAAAAGTCTGACTCAGGCAGAATAGAGATGTCGAATAATTTTTGTCATACATTTCAAAAATAGGGCTCCAGAATGAAGTACATCCACACATACTACAATCCATGTCCATACTAATATTATAAATGCGAAAGTCTGTCTTTCTGTCTGTCTGTCTATCTGTTACGCTTTCACGGCAAAACCGCTGAACGGATTTTGATGAAATTTGGTATGAATATAGTTGAAGACCCGTGGTCAAATATAGGCTACTTTTTGACGCAGGCAGAGCTGCGGGAAACAGCTAGTACGTAACAATTTCGTGTCCAATAGTATTCTTACAATATCTCAATCGTGAATTAGTAGAAAAACGCCTAATTGCAAATACGTAGTACCTATCTGTTTTCAATGCATTTTATAGCGCCAACATCCGCCGTCTTTAATTACGCGAAACTGACAAATTTCAATGACGAGAAATTGTTTTCGTTTGACGTTTTAGTCCAATTATATAATACTCCTTTCGGTTTAAGAATAGATCACTTCCTTTTGCGTAAATCCATACCGCTTAATATCATAAGTGCTAAAATCTATCTGTCTATCGGTCTGACTGTTATGCTTTCACGGCCAAACCGCTAAACGGATTTAGATGAAATTTAATTTGAATATAGTTGAAGATCCGGGGTCAAACATAGGCTACTTTTTGACGCAGGCGGGGCTGCGGGAAACAGCTAATCTACTATAAGTATATTGGGGGCCAAACTGCAGAAGACTCACTTAAACGTATTAACAAAAACCAAACCAAAACCGCGAGGGCTATTTTTGAGTAGGTAGGATTAAACATGATGTAATATTTTATTAGTAGGTGCAATATCATTGCCAACGCAATTTTTTAATACAGAAGGAATTTGAACTTGACTTATCCGTTATTGTATAATAATAATATCTACGTACTACTAATACCTACCGAGATGTTTACATAAACAAAACACAATAATTTAGATCATTTTGAATTTTGAGAAATAAAATGTAAATAACGCAATAACCTCGATATTACTCGTATGTTCTTGGCATTAGGTAAATACGTCGTAGTTAGGTAAAAATGTCCACTTATTTTGATTTAACCAATTTTACCCAACCAAATTTCTTTATTTTATTTATTTACGACAAAAAACAATTGTACAAGAGGTAACACATATTCAGATACAATACAATGTTTAAATAGTTGTACAGCCAGCACAATTATCCTCAGATAATTAATAAAAATAAAGTAACTACTAATCGCGATACAAAAACATACTAGTGATGTTATTTAATTAGCCACTAATTTACAGACAGGATCTAGTTCAAAAATTGTCAAGATTACTGTGAGAGAAAAGGTTTTTCTCAAAAGAGGGCAATGACAATAAAAATATATCTATATCTACTAGTAAAGTATTTATTATAACTAAGCATAAGGCGTCTTAATGGAGCACGCTTGCCTGCATGAGTTCTACAGTGTTTAAAAGCGAACAGTCTAAATGTCAAAGAGTTACATGCACGTTTAGATATTAGCCTAAAGCTTTTAATTTTTTAAACACAGCATACCTACGCCGAGAGACCCTTCCTCAATGGTAAATGGCAGAACACTGCAAAAATGCCACTAGAGAGAACGAATTAAGTTACTTTCATGTCATCATTTCAAACACGTATCCCCCGCTAAGCTCATACATAGTGAATACCTACTTATGAAGAGGCACTGATTTCCTACCTCTATTGATTTTCATACCTGACAAAGAGCGCACAAAATGACAAACTTTAAAGGACCGTTCAAACTGACACGAATCCGGCGCGACTGGCGGGTCGCCCATAGAGATTAGAATCGGTAGCGTATGAAAAAGTTAACTGGCCTGGTAATGACACTTCTATATTCTTATTTCTGTGGACGTGCCGCCATGCGAGCGGGTGACTCGAATGTCAGTGTGAACCATGGAGTAATTACAAAGAGGAGATGCCGTAATAAGCATTTTGTAAGAAAGCGTTTGTTCAGCTACACGCGGCGGAAGGCAGACGTGCGGGGTGCTTGATTTCGGCCGTGGCTCCAACCATGGAGCACGAGCAATGACAAGCTTCGCCCACTTTTGTGCCGGCGAGGCGCCAATGATCACATCACTGCGCCATTTCAAACGGCATCTCCTCTTTTTAATTACTCCATGGTGTGAACGGTCCTCAAGTTCGCTGAACAAAAGCTATTTATTGCACATTAATTTCAACCAGTGAATCACAGCAAAGAACTTTGTTTTAGCAGACAACAAGGGAATCTAGAAATATGCATTAATGTAGGACAAATGAACAACTTGTTTTTAATACTTTCGTAATGAGTAGATCATTCAGGTTGCAAACGAGATCTTATGTAAAAGAAACCAGTTTATTTCTTGGAATTTTGCTTAGTAGTACGTGAAGTATGATTTAATTAAGTACATTGATTTATGCGTATTAACCACCTAAAACATTTTGATGGTCCACTAATGCCATCTTGTATGGAGTAACCGAATTAATCACGAACATTTCTTTTTTTTAATTATTATTTTTTTAATCACACAAAACAGACTACAACTACAACAATAATAACTTAAATATAAAAACATTATGTGTGTACATAGACGAGTTGACATCTTAAAACTTATATATTCATTTAATGCTCTTTAATTGAGTTATTCAACCTCTCAGTACCCATGCAACTCTTTAACAAAATTGGCTAGGTTACTCACGCAAAATGGGCGAGTCGAATAATTATTGTTCGATATTGTAGGATTTTCGCTCGATATCGAAGATTTTTTTTTATATCGAATGACTTTCATTCGACATATATGTCAAACATTTCAAAAACAGGGCTCCAGGAATGACATTAAACCAATAATTCACTCTAATCTACTGTTTGACTTGATTAAGTATACTTTTTAAGGTCTTAATAAATAACTTTAACTTTGGGATACAAATATCAAACTCCGAATTGCACTTCACTTTCCCGTTGCATTGACGAGCCATTCTAACCAGAGGATTATAAAACGAGGTACTATTTTTGTATACTTGCAAAGCAAAGAGGCCAGTTTTATGTGATCTACTTGCAGTGTATCTAATATTAAAGGTAAATTCTTTCATTCAGTCATCAATTTCAATTCGAATCTATTAACTGATTATCGGAAGTACCACAATGCATGACATATATTTACATTATTCCAATACCACTGCAGACTACAAACGAAACGACTGACTCATCTATTGTCGACTTTTCTTGGAAAAGGAAAATGAAAGCGCCCTGCGTTATTCAAACATACAATATTTAATCCATTGTAAATGTGTATTTTCGTTGTTACAGAAATCAAAACAGAGGTCATCACTCAAGCAAAAATAGAAACCGATGAAATGGAAAACTTCGTAGAAAAACAAGAAATAAGAGCTACGAGGACGACCAGCATTGATAGCGACAACCGCTCCGACAGAAGCGATGAAGAATACTCTAGAAGATCTCGCAAGAGGGCAGCATCTACCTCACCCTCCCCTTTGCCTCTAGATAAGAGGATTTCCAGATTCGAATGTCCAAAATGCAGACAACGATTTGATTCCGCAAATGCCTTTGACGTCCATAGATTCACTGTTCATGGAGATGACACAAAAACTGGCTTCGATGATATTACTCTTGTTGACTTCTCCAGCAAAAAGTACCCAGAAATTGCTCGAAGTATCTGCGACCGTAACCCACACGTAGCGATCAGTGAACATCGCTTCAGATGCGATCGCTGCTCCAGAGATTTATTGTCCGGACAAGCTTTAGACGTGCACAAAAAAACATGCACAGGTACGACCCAAATTTTAAGCCCTGAGCGAGACAGAAGAGAAGACTTTTTTGCTAAATTAGATCTTAGAAACAGGTCTTTTGTCATGCCTGGGACATTAACACCTCCAATGGAGAGATTTACGCCAAAGTTTGATGATAGTCACCTTGCAAATGGTATCAGACATATAGATGCTGCCAGAGATTTAGCCGATATTCAATCCATTTTGAATGTTACATCAGCTGGAAGCCTTTTAGAGAGACTTACTGGTACAAGAGTTGGTCTAGAAAGTGCTGTGTTAACTCCACCCGATACGATTGTCAAAGAAAGAGAGCAGGAAGAAACGCAAGATAATTTTGCAGCTGAATTCAGACGCATGAAACTACGAGGAGAATTCCCATGTCGATTGTGTCCAGCCAAATTTCCAAATTTAAGAGCTCTAAAGGGGCATAACAGAGTTCATCTAAGTGGGACTGGCCCGGGCCCCTACCAATGTAATATGTGCCCCCATGCGTCTTTAGATAAAGCAGCACTGGTTCGCCATATGCGAACACATAATGGCGACCGTCCATATGAGTGTGCCGTTTGCAATTATGCCTTCACGACTAAAGCTAATTGTGAAAGGCATCTAAGAAATCGCCATGCCAAAGTAACGAGAGAAGATGTCAAGCGCTCAATAATTTACCACCCCTCAGAAGATCCGAATAACGATGATGTAAACTCAAAACTTAGTCGAGAAGATGTAAAAAGATCTCTTGCTTTCCCCACGCCGGAAATGGAAAGACGTAATGAAAATACAGATCGAGACACTCCTCTCACACACTTCACTCCCAACTTCATGGCTGATATTCATCCCATATCTTCTTTAGTTTCTAAACCACTACCAGAAACTAAGACCCTAACTCCAAGAGAAACTGAACCATCCATGCCTAGAATAAAAGTTAAAGGTATCGGTCAGCTTACTCAGATACCAGAATACAGGCCTGCTGACTTATCTGCATTTAAAGCTAATGAGGTACAACCTAACGCATACGAGGAAGATGCTCCAGTTGACCTCAGCACAAATGATAGCTGTGATGTTCTTGATCTCAGTAAGAAAAAGAGAGATACTGATAGCGACGAACCACCAATGAGACCATCCTTTGAGCCCGATCCAACAACTGTTGCTGCATCAGCCTTTGAGAAAACTCGACTACTGTTAGCTCGTCAAAGACTTCTTGAAAATACATTGCCTGAGATAGACCCTGCATATTACACACAATTATCACAGTTGTACGCTGGTGCTGTACCAGGACTAGCGGGCCTGCCTCTACCTCACTCCTTTCCTATGAATCCTTACTTTCTTCAACCTTCGTTGTTTCCTCACCCAACCGATTCTCAAGAAATGATCGAAATAAAACAACGTATCCAGAAAGAAATAATTAGAGGTTTGAGTATGTCAGGAGGAAGACTTGTTGCTAATGAACAAGATGCTCTACCAAAGCTAGAACCTGAGGAAGACGAACTAAAACCACTACCGTTGCCCCGATCACCATCTCCTCCGCAATCGGAATCTCCTAGGCCGCTTAGCAACAATATTGTGCCACAGAATGATTCGGTCAAGATGGTTATAAAAAACGGTGTGCTTATGCCGAAACAAAAACAAAGACGATACCGTACTGAGAGACCATTTTCATGTTCTCAATGCTCAGCACGTTTTACTCTTCGCTCAAACATGGAACGCCATGTAAAACAGCAGCATCCGCAGCATTGGAGTGTGAGAAGGCCAACACCTAGAGCACCTCCACCGTACTCCAATCCTGAAACGTTGGCTGATCGCGTTAAATTTGCCCTACTTGCTAGACATTTAGAACGTCCCTTACAACAACCTGAACGATCCCCAATACGCAGGGACTCTGACGAGGTTGCTGACAACGAAGAGGATGAAGATGATACTCTAGTCATCGATGAGGAACCTGATACTGACAGCAAGTCAGATGAGCACACGGCAGCACATCGTGCTGCTGCTGAAATTTTAATGGCAACTCATCAACAAGAACTTAACAAAGATTTTGATCTTAAAATAGCTGGAAATTTTATTAATAAACCCATTCCTCTTGTGTCTGAAAAAACTGATGGAGAAAATGAACCAGCACAAATTCAAGAATCTTTACCTGTTCCTGTTCTACCTGCTCGTAGTGATGAAGAAGAAGATGAAGAAGGTTTGGTTGCCTCAACAAGCGAAGGCAACAATTCTGGAAGCGATGAAAACAGGTAAGTGGTCATGCCTAATTAAATAAATCAACCTTAGATACATATTCACATTTCATGGTTTAAACTAAAATGATTTTGCTTAGAGATGGGCGCCTTCCCGGAAAATTTCCCATTTATTCCCAAAGTTTAAAAAAATTCCCGGGTGTAAATGGGAATTAATTATTTTTTCCCTTTTTTTCCCCCGCATTTCATTTTTTCCCTCTTGAATTTCTTCCCGCTGCCCATCTCTAATTTGCTTGATTTCTTGGCGGACTTCATCAGGAAAACTGCGCATTTAGAGGAATTGCGAAAAAAATTAATTACATTTCTTTAATAAAATAAATTACTATAGATATTTATGAGATTACCTACTATGTGAATGGAATTTGCAAAACCTAACGGCATAAATAATTTCAGATCGGATGCTGACAATGGAGCTCTACCACCAAAAAAGAAGTCCGCATACAGCTTAGCGCCCAACAGAGTTTCGTGTCCGTATTGCCACAGAAAATTCCCTTGGTCGTCATCACTCCGACGACACGTTCTTACTCACACGGGCCAGAAACCATTCAAATGCCCCCACTGTCCACTTTTGTTCACCACTAAATCGAATTGCGATCGCCATTTATTAAGAAAACATGGCGGGTCGGCAAGAGCAATATTAGCCGAACCTATTCCAGAAACATTATCTCCACCTCAGCCAGTAAATGATACAAGATCTGTACCAGAGAGACCTTTCAAATGTGCGTCATGTCCAACTAGCACATTTTCTTCATTAGAAACACTCAAAAAGCACATGGCATCTCGCCACGGAACCGGTGATTCGCGGCCAGAATCACCCAATCCTGAGCAGAATGATGATAATGTCGATGGATTGGTATTCAAGTGCCATCTTTGCGAAGGTTCATTCGGAGATAGAGGCGGAGCTCTGGGACACTTGGCTTCAGTGCATGCGACCGAATACGAGCAACTTGTCAGCAAAGGAGCCCTGGATGCCGCCAGTGATCGAAGCGAGAGTGCTGATGATGATGAGAGGGGAAAGTTTCCAGATCATGCTAATAGAAAGGTATGTTCATTCTCTTAAGTACAAAATAAAATAAGTACTTATTGCAAAATTATTAAGCAGACTCGTTGCTGAAATCACTAACAATTAATATTTTAAACCAGAGAAAAATTTTTAATAGTACAATTAAAGCAAGCACATGATACGCCGAAAGTCTTCGGAGCCCAGACTCACCAAAAAGCGCTGTCTTATTTTCCGCTATACTTACATTTACTGCTTAAAAATACGTACTAAAAAAAACATTTACTCATTCAATCATACTTTACCAGGTCGTCTGCGCATTTTGCGTCCGCCGTTTCTGGTCTGCCGAAGACCTGCGCAGGCATATGCGCACCCACTCTGGAGAGAGACCATTTGCATGCGATCTATGCCGCCGTAGATTTACCTTGAAGCACAGCATGTTACGGCATCGGAAGAAGCATAGAGACGACGCAACTGATGATGAGGAACCTTCACCACCGAACACGCCAATGGAAACTGAAAATGTTCATAATGGGTATGCATTTTGCACTATTTCTTTATCATCATCACTAGACTAGCCTCTGAATTGTAACAGCAATATTTCAATAGCTTCAGCAGCTTCCTGCGATTTATAGATCCTTATACTCATTAGAGCATAAATTTCTATTGGTTTGCTTTTTATAAATAATATTAATTACTTACTCTTTACAGATATCGTTATCGGGATGATGATGGTTCAGGCAACGAGATCCCAAACAACGTTAACAACAACAACTCTCCTCCAGCAGCACCCTATGACAAGAAACTCCAGCTGGATATGACTTCCCGTAAATATTCATCTGAAGCTGAAAACGATGGTGAAAACGGGAGTGATTTGATCGGTAAACTCCTAGGCATACCTGACAAGACTATCATCAACAAATTACTCTCATCTGCCGATGAAGCGGCTAAATTCCTGGGAGTAAATAAATGAGAGTACGCTTTAGTCCTCGTGACGCCGGCTAGGCTCATACTAGCTCCGCGGGGACTAAAATTACCATTTCAAACTCAAACGTCAACGAATGCAAATGTTAATATTTCTACAACGCCATCTATCAACGAGTGAAAGTTTTAAATATTGTACACGCGCAAAAAAGCGCTCTTTATTTCTTTGTTAGGATTATTAAATAAATAACTATAACTAGGTGCCTTTAGCTGCCTTAAGTATAAAGTACGAACCGTCCTATTCTGCCTTAGTGTAATTGTAATATTATTGCTTAAAAGTGGGTTACGAGCAACGAAAATTTCTGTAGTGCCAGTTTACAAAAGTACATTTTATATTTTGTCATTAGCTAGTAAGTAGCGTCGCTGTCATTAAATCTAATCTTTAACTAACGTTTACGTAACAAACGCGTCAGTTTTAATACGAACCAAATATCTAAGAGCTAATTTACATGCATTTCCATCTAGTCGCGTTTCCTATTTTCACTTTCATGTATCCTCTGAATCATATTTTTTTTTCAATAGATACTTACATAATAGTAATATTTGACCAAAAATGTTTTTTGCAAATCCAAAATTGTCTAGTCAATGCTTTCAAGGATTTCTTGGATCGATTAAGTAAAATAAGCTAATATACCAAAATATATATTAGATTACCGTCTAAGTAAATAAGTTAGGTAATAATTTAAAAAAACTATAGACGTAAAAATTAAATTAACCTCATGATATCCTACCAATGAATAGTATAAGCATACATAATGCTTTGTAGCAGTATTTAAATTTATAATAAACAACAGGTATGCCAGTATGATACAACTAGATTCTTACTTTTTTCTTGTAATTTTCAAATTTTCTTACTAATTTCTTTTTAACTATCTGCCCTGTTGGCCATTTTATATAATTGTAAGGTCATTCTAAAATAAAATAATAAAATGTACTTAAATAACTTTTGGATGTGTAAAGTAGATAACTTTAAAATATTAAAGTAACATTTTATTTGCTCAAATTAATTGCATTTCTTTTAAATCAAAGACTAAAAAAAACAAACGTTGCTTTTAAACGGTTAGGATCTCTTAGATGTTAAAAATAAGTATTTACGTCTTAATGTAAATATCGAAATATTTATTTCACACCTATACTGCTTCGGTGGATGTAATTTTACCAATTTTGGTTATTTTAAGAAAATAAAATTGATGTTGTGTTTTTTTTTCGGAATTTTACGCAAAGTAAGTTTTTGATTTATATTTTACTGATGTGGCAATTTTAGGTTCTATAATGGGTATACCCTTAGATTTAAGTTATTAGATAACAGTCTCCTCGTGGATTGACGAATCATACGCTAGAATATACCTAAGTCCGAATGATGCTTTGTACATATTTAAATGCTACTACATACATAGTTATATCCTTCATATACTTATACCGTGTAAATTTGTTTTAAATATAATATAGATTTTTGGGAGAAACGTAAAGAAATAGATCCATAGGTATCTAAATACAAAGAATAGCTTAATTCAAAGTTTCACTATAAGAATATTGTAATTTTTAATAGTGGGCATGTTCTGTATATTGTAATATCTTTACATTTTTTTAAAATAGGGGTAACCTTGCTACTAAATTTATTGTAAATAGAAGTAAAACTTATAATCTATAAATATTATTCTACGGAGCAATATTAATATTATAGAAATTTTAAACTATAATTAGAAATAATTTTTGGAAATGTCTGTCTTAAAATTTAAGAATTACATAAAAAATATGTTACACTAGATATACCAAAGTATAGGTATTTGTATTATTTTAAATATAAAAATTCCTGCTTCATGTCAATTATAGTTAGAACATATTTTGATATTAATTATATTTATTTAATTCGAGTAATAATCTTATTTGAATTTTATGTAGTGTTGCAAGTTTATAATTTAGTTGCGAATGGTTAAAACATGTGACTTATTTCATTGAGTCGTAAATTTGTTACATATAATTAATTCATAAGTAATCTCGTAGATACTTAAGTTATAAATAATTAATACGTAGCATATAATTATACAATATAAGATGTAAAATAAGATTGTGGCAACACCGCTTGGCCTTTCAATGTAGTGTTTGTGTGTTTAAAAATTGCTCTTCTATAATTAAGATATTTTAATAATAAATTCTACATGATTATTCTATTGCATGACATAGTATATTAATTAAAATTAAGATATTTACTATTCACGTGTTTGCCTCTTTCTTTCATGCAATATGAGTGTCAGTTTTGAATTTTTTTTCTGAAATACATTATTGTGAATTAATAAACATTATCTTCTTTTATTAATAATATTAATAACCCTGTCTCATTCCAATAGGATAAGATATTTATCTACCATATGTATGTAGTACTATTCATATTTTTTTGTCAATGGTACAATAAAAAGTACAAATCGCTAAGGGGCCTTTTTCACAGTCTGCTTAGTAGTAGTAATTTATCAAAAGTTATCTTCAGATTCATATTTAATTCATAAAATAATTTTAATTTTTTTTAGCTGTTTAGGTCCTACTGCTGGGCAAAAGCCTCCCCTCTAGCGTTGCCAGGCGTCCGAATAAAGCCGGACATAGTTAGGCTTTTTGATTGCGTGTCCGGCCAAAATAAACGGTGTCCAGCTTGTCCGGCTTTTGTTAGGCTTTTTACATTTTATTTAATTTAACAAATTTATGGTAATAATCAGAAAAGCTTTAAATATTAAGACGCAAAATCCTCAATAATGTTAGGTGTCCAGCCGTTTTAGCCAAATGTCCGGCCAAACTGGGTGGTCTGTCCGGCTATTAGGTTTGGCGACCTGGCAACCCTACTCCCCTCTCTGTTTCCATACCTCTCTATTCATTGATGATACTTTCCACTCTTTGTCAAAGTCTCTAAGGTCGTCTGTCCATCTCTTTCTAGGTTTTCTGCCCCTTTTCCTTCGCCCTTCCGGAGTCCACATGCAACATGTGCCCATCTTTCGGGATGCTTCGATAATTTCGCGGCCTTCAATCCGACATTGTTTTTTTCACACAATTTAAAAAAAAAAGTAAAGTCTGAAATCGTAATGAATCATAATAGCACTATTTGCAATTAATTTCGAATAAGCACATATTTTAAATCAGGCAAACATGAACTGCTGACTGTACTCAGGTGCAATTATAGATGGCAGCACTGACGGTGGTTACCTCTATTTTAAAACTTTTTGTTAAATAGTTCTGCTACTCCTCAATAGAGGGCTTTAATTATACTTCAGTCATAGATTATAAAGGGGACCACACACGGTCACAAATATCCCAAAAGGACTTGTTCTCATCATACTACCTCATTCTACCAAAGACTAACTCGTATAATCGCATAGTTGTAAAATGGCCTTTAAATAAAGGACTCTTTTTTTTTTTTTTTATAGTTGCCTTATTTAATATAATGAATAAATATATTTTGTTAGTTTCATTTAAATGTGAAATACTTCGGGAAATACTGTGAGTTTTCTAATATTTAATGAAAAAATACAATATTTTTAAATTATTTTCTTAAAGTTAGACCTCGCGACAGTGTGTCACACTAGCGATACCATTTAAACATTAATCATGATCTTTAAAAAAAATAAGCCAAATCAAAAATAGGTATTTTTAAGTTTGAGTCCAAAAGGAAATTATATACCCTTTTACGTCACAGACATATAAGACGTAAACAGACGGACGGTATGCTATTAATTCCCGTAACAAAAACACACACATGGCAAACTATGCAAACCTGGGCTGTATCTAGGCTAGGGTAAGCTGTTTATGATCATGCTCCCCATGGTTTTAAGCACAGACATATAAGACGTAACCAGACGGAAGGTATGCTATTACTTAGCGTAGGAAAAACACACACATGCAAAACTATGCAGCCTGGGCTGTATCTAGTCTAGGGTAAGATGTTTACGATAATGCTCCCCATGATTTCAAGGAATGTATGAATGTTGTGTGGAGTGCATGATCTGAGATCATTTAAACGGTAAAAATTTTTAGTGTTCACCGATCCAACAACGTAGATTACAAAATGGCGTCACGGCCAAAAATTGCCACGCGTAGCTTATTATCTATGTGTGAGTGAATGTTGAGAAAACCGAATACGTGAGAAAAGGATAACAACAATTACTTGCTACATAAGTTTAAATATTAACTCTATTTATATTATACTGCTCTTTGTATTAACTTATGTTCCGTCTGTGTACGTCTTATATGTCTGTGGTTTTAAGAAATGTAAGAATGTTGTGTGGTGTGCATGATCTGATCATTTATATGGTATTCTACTCTATTATTATTTAGTATTCACCGATCCAACAACGCAGCTTATGCACGTTACAATATGGCGTCACGGCCAAATATTGCCACGGTTTGAAGAATGTCTATGAGTGAGTGAATGTTGTTACAGGTGTAAAAAAGAGATGATGCTATATAGATCCGAAAAAGTGTGACAATTGGCTAGTAAACTTTTTCATGAAAATGTCTAATTCGTAAACCATTTCGAGGAATAGGCTTAGGGAACAGATTACATTAATCAGATCTTTAGATAAGCAAGTATTTTTTAAGAAAATCGCAGAAAACCCAATGACTTTCATTTTTTAGCAAGGTTGACGTATGACGTAGCCGGATAACTTCCGGCTATTCACATTTAATTTTTTAGGTTGGCAGCACAGCGTAGTGAATAAATATTTTTTGTTTGGTAGCGCTAATGAAGCGCTTCACGTTGTCACCCATGTCAAATGTCATCTCTGTTCAAGTAAACATAACCCAAAAATAACCTAATTACATCTTCATTACATTCATTCATACATTATAATGAACAATCGGTGTCTAAATATTGAAAAATCAGATGTCAACGGATGAAGATACGGCAGTAAAGTCCAATAAACAGGCAAATATTTGGCGATTGTAAACAAACAAGAAACAAACTCGCGGCTCAGGTCCATCCTGACTTTGACATTTGACACTGACATATATATTTTTTAATACCTTAGTAATTTTTGCTTTCTTGCAATTCGAAATGGCCATTATAGCTGCGTGACGTCATCACTATAAAATCTTTAAAATTAAATAACAAAATAAATATAATTTTAAGAATTTTTTCGTTTAAATTGTATCTCCAAAATAGTCTATTCTATCAATAAAATATATAAAATACACAATTTATTTTTTAGTTGACTAGCCAATTTGCTACATTAGTACAACTATTATCTTATGTTCCGTCTGTTTATGTCTTATATGTCTATGTTTTACGTATAGGACATATTCAGAATGAGCCATTTCGCGAATAGGTCCAGGAGGCTCACCACCATCTCTTAAAGCAGGGCAAAAACGAGGATGTCGCCTAGCAAACAGCTACTAGTGAGTAAGAGAAATGGCGCAATACAGTGCCAACTGCTTTAAGAGATTGTAGTAAGCCTTCAGGCCAATTCGCGATTATGGTCCAATATCTATTATGCCATTACGCCACTGATTGGTGGTCACTACGGCACTCCCGTGATGCGTGCATAATCGTGTGCTTGGCGCATTTCTCAAGTGACATTTGAATGTGGTAAACAAAAATTATTAGGTGGCAACACCAGCCTTGAATGTCGGAATTTCAAGAAATAGAAAGAAGTCGCTAATTTATGCTAGACGGCGTCTTTATTTTGAGTTTCAATTGCTAACCTTTCCTACATACAGAGAAGTTTCGAAACAATATACCAACATTTTGCCCTTGAAAGATTCAACATATAATTTCGGTGAGCACAAAATTATATTTTTATTATTAAAATAGATGCTTGTTTTCTATGCATCTAAGTATAGTGACGTAGGTAGATATATTGCATTTTTTCTAATAGCGATAGTTAAAACAAATTACTGTTGATCTAACATGACTATCATTTGACGACGCCTTGTAGAATAGATTTACAAATTCATGCTTATTTACATTCTGTTATTTATTTGCAGATTCATAAAACCAGGCAAAATGGGCGACCAACAGTTTTTCTTAAAATGGAATGATTTTCAAACGAATATGGTGACGTCGTTCAGGCATTTGAGGGACGAAAAGAGCTTTACAGATGTATGTATGAGATGTAAAGTCATCATCAACATTTCCATCATATAACCTTTAATTCACAAACAAATAATTCATTTTCGGCTTTTCATGTAGATTTTGATGCAGGCAACTACATTACTTACTGAATAGTTCTACCTACATCTAATCTTTATACCATAACAACTTATTCATTACTGTAAACAGTTCATTACAGTGTAGATAAATGAAAATAATGATACTATCATTATTTAGGCACCATGAAACACACCATGAAACTTGAGTATTCTACCAGAGTCGCTCGAGAATATCTTTCATACAAAATCAGCTGTGTCCGAAGACGTCAGTACGCGACTCGTGCGACGCTACCCTGTCAAGCCATACATTGTATGCTACTCAAATAGCATTGCAGTCATGTCTCACGAATCTCATAGCCCTGTGTGCAAACTGCCCTAGTTTGCGTTATTGTTGTCAAATTTTCTTAACTTTAAGACCCTGAAACTAGAGACCTGATATGGACTACCAGTAAACCTGTATATTTCTTTGTTTCTTATATTTATGTATTGTATGTGTTAGAATATATGTATTTCTTTCATAAATTTGATAGTTTTTAATTTTACTACTAACAGACAATCTAGAAAGAGACTTCATAGAACATGCCTATTGTATCCATACTAATATTATAAATGCAAAAGTCTGTCTGTCTTTCTGTCTGTCTGTTACGCTTTCACGGCCAAACCACTGAATGGATTTTGATGAAATTTGGTATGGATATAGTTGAAGACCTGGGGTCAAACATAGGCTACTTTTTGATGCAGGCGGAGCTGTGGGAAACAGCTAGTATACAATAAGTTAGTAGTTTTACAAAATTTTACATTGTAGAAACAGGAATTGTTCTCATATTTGTACAATTTTCAGGTAACATTAGCGTGTGAAGGACAGACGTGTAAAGCGCATAAAATGGTGTTATCTGCATGTAGTCCATACTTCAAAAGTTTATTAGAGGTAAAACATTACACTAATATTACAAATATTATTTACCATGGTTCCCCTAAAACAAAAGGCAGCTTAGAACATCTCTTACACCAGGGTATATAGGATTGATTGACCATGTTACACACTTAATATGTATGAACGGTTCTCCAGTTGGTTGGATTTTCGTGTTGGTGATATGGGGACATATTGAGACTTAATAAGCCAAGGACATACATTTTTGGCAGGATATAACTGACATTGTGGGCAAATATGAGGGTAACAGCTAGTTTTATGTACAACTTATGTGTATGTTTATTACTTTCTACTGTTTCAAATTTATTTCATAATCCAAGGACCTCTGACAGTCAAAGACATAAACATGACCACCTTACCATACCTACTGTAATGACTGACGGTTTATCTGTCTTTGACTATACTACATATATAACAGAAGTCATCAGGATGTTATTGTATGATAGTATAACACCTGCCTATGTTATTGTCCACACCTTCCCAAAGCGAGGCAGCTGTACCAATAATATTGTTATTTGACTTTCGTAAGAATCCACACTTGAGGCAATTCATATTAAGCATTTCTGTCAAATTTCTTTATCTCTTTGTCCAAAATATACTTGTTTTATATTTTTCTTCTATTTCAAACAGTATTTTTGTTTTAGTTACGCCTATAGGCACTTATTACCTTTTACAACAGAATAGGTACTGTCCTTACGTTTATTATAACTAGATGTATTACGCAGTTTCGCTAACCTGTGTCGTATATCTGCCTTTATTATCAATGCCAAAAATTTATTTTTTTAAATCTAACTAGTTGTTCCAGCTAAATAAATAATAAATAATGACAAATCATACAAATAAAAAATGTTACCCCAAAGTAAATTCGTGATTTGTGTTATGGGATACTAAGCTCAATAAAATTATGCTATATTTTATTCCCATCAGAAAAAGATCATTTTTCATTTTGATCTGACTGGAGATCAAACCTGGGGCCTCTTAAGTAGCCATGTGGATGTCACAGAGCTTCTCAGTTAAAACAATATATGTATATCTTTGTTTATTACAGTAAAATATTTTGTTAGTACTATAGATATGCAATAAGTCCACCAATTGTCAAAGTATTTTTTTTATTTGTACAATAAAGATTTAAAAATAAATAAATAAATAGGTCGAAAGAGGTCGTGTACAAGACTAATGTGAGGTTTTCTACTCATGACTAAATACTAGCAAAGATTTCGTAAATGACCGCAACATAAAACCTAGCAATCTGAATTTCCTTGCTAAGATCAATTATTCGGAAATTGAGACCTTGTGACACATACATTAGACAGTATTTTCGCTCGAAACTTTAATAACACATATGAATTACAGGAGAATCCCTCAAAGCATCCAATAATAATACTGAAGGATGTGTCTTACCTCCATCTGCAAGCGATACTGGAGTTCATGTACGCTGGTGAAGTAAACGTGTCTCAGGAACAACTGCCGGCCTTCCTCAAGACTGCCGCGAGGCTTAAGGTATTAAGCTACATTCAAACTGACGGGAATCCGGCGCGTAACGCTGGACGCCCACAGAAATAAGAATATGTAGAAGTGCCTTAAGTAGGCCAGTAACTTTACCGAAAAAACTTTTTTTTTTAATTCTTCCTGCTTCACACTACCGGGGCGAATGCTATCAGTCCCCTTAAAACACACACACCGGGGTGGATGTTACTTGAACAGTGCCATCTATCCCGTTGGCCGCCGGGCTCGATGAATTAATTTTTCCCAACGATTCGCCTTAAAAAGCTATTATCCTAGTGATAAAGTTGTGGGCTCAAGTCACAAAAGAAACCCAGTTGTTTACAGTTAGGTTAGGATGCTGCCGGTTTGGTAGAATTGCCATGTGTGGGCCACTTAAGCTTCTCGGCTCTTAATATGGTGAGGCTTAACTGTGGCACACAGGTACTTCCCTTATGGCCCTTCTACTTAATCTTATTTCTGACCTTCAAGTTTGAAATAAGCTAAAATAGATGATATATATCTATCTCTACATCTGTCGCATCTTGGGCAACAATCTGTTTTGAGCGTCTATCTAAGGCGTTTTCACCACAAAATGGTTTTGGCATGTGATTCCTGCACATTATATTGTGATTCAGACAGACAAACACGCAACAACTAAAAGAGATATTAACATGTTGATTAAAATCATTGTTTTTCAGGTGAAAGGCCTGGCCGAGCCTCCTCCACAAATGCCGAGCATCAAAAGAGAAGGCTAACCCATTGTAAGTGCAAGTGCCCTAAAGACTCTAGTGAACGTAACACCAATGTAACATACCACACACACAAACACACTTATATTTTTAATGGCAGTTGAGGCGATAGACAAGTTTTATTTTTATTTTTCTATGTTCAAAAACATAAATGCAAGGGAGGAGTGTTAGGTTTTAGAACTGGCTGACTTTTTTTATTTGGATTTGGAAAAAAAACAAGATTATATTTATAATCTTATGTGAGCAAGAATATAGTCATCATCATCGTAGCGTGTATTCCTAGTTGCGTCGTCAGCTTACGCTTCGGAGCCTAGGGTTCGCTGTAAGTCTTGGTCCTAGATTTGGCGGAACTGGTAATTACAATGGAGCGACTGCCGTCTGACCTCCGTAACCCCTTTTACAGGGAAACCAGACCAACAGGAACATGACCTGAGGTGTGTTAGTGGCCAACATTGTCAAAAATTTTCAGGCTGCCCTAAGGCATCTGACACAGCCTCACGACTGCCATCTATCGATAACAACCGGGACGTGCCTTCCGAAGCACGGAGGAGCTCAAGATAGAAAATGCCACTAAAATGACGACCAATCCAATACTGGTCGCGTCACGTCGTCACCGTCACGTCGTCACTACGGATACGCGGATCGCGCTAGACTAACGAGCTCCTCGAATATAGTCAATTACATTTTAATTTCTTTTTTATTAATGGCAATACTCTTAGTATAAATGCACTCCCCGTACGTGTCATAGATCACATTATTCATTAATAAAATTTGAGTTTAACTAAAAAAACATGCTTTTATCAAGCAATAAGTTAGTAGTAGTGCCTTTAACAATAATGATATTTACATCACAAAAAATATTTTTGACACATTCCCAATGCAATTCCACTCATATCTGTTGACATTTCTTAGGTCAAAGAATGTGTCGTCAGTAGATAATTCATAATAATTACTGATAAATATACTTGAATTAATATAAACACTTGTCTTTTGCCAAAATATAGTTTGTTCGTGTATTGCAAGAATTATATTTGAATCATAGTGTGCTATTGGAGCGGAGTTGTTTAGAACCGTCCAATCAGAAAGCTTCTTTTAAAATCATGCTGCTGATTGGTCGATTCTTGTCACCTCTCAACACAGTAAACACACACATTTTTAAAAATAATTTATGTGTATATGAATACAACAAAATATGTTTGTAAAGATGCGTTAGTCTTTGATGTTTACATTTGTATCTAATGGGTTTAAGCAAATCGCAGAAGCATTTCTTGTAAGCATAAGTCGCAATGTCAAGAAAATGTTATTATGTTGTAATAACAGAATTATTATAAAGTAAATGCTGATTTTGCATACTATATTAAGATAATGAGCTTCATGCGGAGTACCATGGTATCTTCAATCCATCCAAATGCAAGTGTAAGCGAGGTGACGAGACCATGGTAACCCCTAAGAACGTAAACGTTTTAGCAAAAATCATTAAAAATTTCTTTGGTTTTTTTTTATCAACAGAAATGGTCTAAGATTTGCTTGCCATCGTCAATAGTTGTTAGATATTAGTTTTTTTTAACACAGCAGTACACATTGATGTGATAGCATAGACGGTTTCTCGGTTCATACCTATTGTCCCTCCATAAGTTACCTGACAACCAAAGTGTTAGAATATAGCCTGGCCTTCAACTCTTCGCGTTATCTCCTGAAGTGCTGTTTTTGTATGTCATACTTTGACTTTTGGTTTACCGTATTAAAATGTAATTTTTTTCATATTAGCCTGATTTTGGAGGAAAGTTCTGGGCTTATTTATAGTACAGTAGGGATGGATAAATGAATTAATTTTCTACCATACTTTAGGAGGTGGTGGGGATCAGGTTTATCTGCCCTGATTGTACTATAACTAAGACCATCCTCATGCAACAGGCTATTATTTTATAAATCTGTCTGAAAGCTGTTAAGTTCTAAGCCTTTATACAATCAACGAATTTTGAGAATTTTTTTTTACGATCAATATCCTTGTGGTACATGTGTTTCTTAGACCATTTTAGGTAACTCTTGCTAAATATGCACTAGAGACACAATAATATATGTACTGTAGGACTTTGGGACATCACTTTTTTTTCGTATACAACTATTATCTTCCAAATAAATACAAAAATAGACATAGCACAAAAAGTTTGAATCGGGCAAATGATAAAAATACCCAAAAATCGAAATACATAACAGCATTTTAGGAGTTATGACTATGCTAACATATCAATGTAACGTAGATCTATCCACCAATGGTTGCCTTACGATTATTTACTGATAATGTTGTTGCATGTCAATTTAAACTGCAATAAAGTATGAAAACTTCTCTTTTCTCTAGTAGAAGTATCTATATGCAAAGATTTTTTATCACTTTGACAATCATAATCACGATTTCTAATGGTTTCTTCAACCTTAAAGTAAGAGAAAAGCATAATAACATAGTGTTAAGTATTGTTTTACAGAATATAAACTGTATAGAAAAATTATATGTTCTTAGTTTTGCCCATAGTTTGACATTACCTCACACTGTCATAGCCAAAATATCACCTTAATCTATGCCTCACACTGTGTTTTGTCTGTCCAATGTATGTATGTGTGTGTGTATGTATGTATGTTTAATTGCTTTGCGCGCTCTGCAGCCTGAACGGCTCGATGGATTTTAACTTGCAAGGTGTCGTTAGATTTGTATTTACTGTGAGAGTGACGCTGGGTATATAAAAAAATAACAATCGGGTTTTTTAGTTTTTTTAATTACCGTTCAATATGATTTTTAGCTAAGTACAGTTTAAAAAAAAATATAATGAACTAAAACTTTACGACCCATCTTTAGTTATTTTATCTCATGCGAGTGTGTCACTTCGTAATATTAATTTTTCAACAAACAAAAATTGACATGCAACACCCTAATAGTGTCACTGCTTTAGCGTTGTTAGGTGTTATTGACACTTATGTAATGTATTCGAATATACATTATATGAAACAATGTATATTATATTTCTACCCATTCTTATGACGCTGCGTGATGACATAAAGTGTGTGTAAATAATTTTAAAAATACACCAATTGTAACTCTCGGATCTCACTCAGATATCTTTCACAATTAACATTTAACAAAAATATATATCATTCTTGTGAGATTTGGTTGATGGTCCGTAAATAGTGGTTTTGAAATATGCTGCTTGAACCAGTCATTAAAACTTTTGTATGCTACTTTTTTTTACATATGGATATTTTTTTATGATAATAAAAATGTATTATTTTTAATGAGCGGTTAATCGTGTTAACAGAATATTCTACGGGCTTTTATGTTATCACAGCAACTCCTTTCACTGTTTTCTGTACTATGTTGGATGATATTTTGAAAGAATGTACCTATATTTAATTCAAAAGTTAGTCGTCAAACCGCTACTGTTTAAATTCAAATGTCGGCACTTGATTTTAGATTAATCAAAATGACAAATTGTATTTTTAATTTTTGATATTTGGATAAGTTTGAAGAAACATTCTTTGGTATGTAAGAAGAATTTTGCATTTTTATAGCCCAACCAGGAAAATAGCAGCTTTGGCCGTATTGCGGAAAAATACTGGAACTAATTTCTTTTACTGGCAACTAGGTATTTAAGTAACACTCTGTCATCTCAATGTCATCTGCCAAAAAGAGATAGGAGTGTACGTTGTGTATTTTATATAAAAAAATTAATTATATATAGTAATGATAGGAAAGTGATATAAAAGATGTTTTCATATGTGATGCGAATGAAAACGAAAGATTGATTTTTATTTCATCAAATGACGTTGTCAATTTTGTTGTTGACATGACACATACAACATGTTGCCACATAAAGGCGATCAGTAGCGACGCCAATGCAGTTTTTATTTTCCTGGTCGTGCTATAATACATTCTCCAATTTTAGCCTGTATATTTTATCATACGTCTCTAGAATTTTGGAAAAACAAAGCACTTTGCAACCGTATGTTGAATAAGTGCAATTTAATGTACAGAGTGTGTATTAAATTAGATCTCAATCCTGTTTCGCGGTCTTTCGTCGCGCATCTCGTATTTTTTAAAAACACTCTGTAGTCTTAAGTTTTTAAGATTTCTTATATTATAAGATTTTTTTTATTTCAGCACAATTGTTTTTTTTTATTTTGTCGTGTTTATCGATAAACATGCATTTTTTAACTGCCATTATTAACCTTAACTTTCCCAGAACCCGGACGTATTGTTAGATGTTTTGTAAAAATGTAAATCAGATATTTTTAGACGACAGAGTAAAGGTATGTGCTGAATAATCAGGAACTTAGTTTGTAACGATGAAATTATGAAAAGATTTGTAATTTTAGATAATACAGAAAATTAATTACAATTAAAAACGTGTTTGATTGTCTTTTTCCTTAAGACCCAATATGAAGCAAATGACATATCCCATACATGTGACATTAGCAAAATTACTATGTTTTGTAAGAAAAACGATTTATTTTTATAGAAAATGAAAAATGCGGTCACCTTCGGGATCACAATAAAAATATTTTTACATAATTTTTTCCCAGATTGTATATTCACAGATATGGAAGAAAAACCATTTTTAGATATCATTTAACACGTTTTTTAATGGTTATAGTGATTTCTTTTAAAATTTTAAGAAGGCCAGCACCTTGTGGAAGGACCATACAAACCTACTAAACATGTTTCAATCTTAGAATTACTTCAGGTCAAAGTTATAGTGAATAGAAAAACATGAAATTTGCTAGTTCTTTGTTTTGGGCCTTAAAAATTATAAAAAAAATATATGTCAATCGTCTCATGGTTTAAAACAATTATTAAAGCAAATCAAGATAAGTACTAAATATTTATAATAATTAAAGGTTATGTAGATTCTGATGCTTCGTTTACTTAACACTTTCGCAGACAGTACGTCTCTCGACGTAGATAACAATCGAACTGCTATTGTTATCTCCTGACAGTCAGCGAAAGTGTTAAAAAAACGTTTACGTAAACGAAAAAATAATATCATCCTAGCGTGTATTCCTAGTTGCGTTGTCAGCTTACGCTTCAGAGCCTAGGGTACGCTGTAAGTCGTGATCCAAGATTTGGCGGCACTGGTTATTACAATGAAGCGACTGCCGTGTGGCTTCCGTAACCCTTTTTTACAACAAACGAAAAAATAATACATGTAAATAATGTTTATTTGAAATAACAACATTTTGTCAAATAAAAGCTACAACACCGCTATATAACACAATTAATTTTAACTTATAAATATTATACCTGCAGGTATAAAATGCAAAAAAACAACGGAATGATTAAGTTACAATAATAGAAATAAATCCCAAAATATATCATTATTCTAATAAAATAAAAATAGCACCTACTAGGCCAAAACAAATATTATTAGGCTATATACACAAGATTCTTCCATACTATTTCGGACTAAAGTTTCAAATAGAATAGCTGGTTTCTTATAAATGGAAACTATAACAATGTCAACGATTTAGAAAAGATAAATAACAAAGATCACCCACCAATTACAATACAAAGTTGGCTTAACAAAAATACAGAAAAAAAAAATTTGGTATGTTTTCGAAAACGCTAAGATATTATACAACTAATTATAATGTTCTATAAACGATTTTAGGATATTGAGACAACAGCCACAGTCAGAAACATTAATGTTTTCAAATACTTCAAACTCGGAAATTCTACCTGAGGGAGATTTTTTTTTGTCAAGAATTTTGTAATCATTAAAAATCATTTATATTAAAATCATTAACAGAGATGAGTACAGCTGTAAGTCAATTATTTGTTTACCATACTCTTATCTATAACAAGTTTTGGTACCTTAATAATAAATATGGCCTTTTAATATAATTTTTATGATTCTTATATAGTTAAGAAGCCCTATTTTTATTATGAAGAAGAATATTATTGGTATAGACCAATAATATATATTTTTAAAATAAATAAATACCTCACTGGTAAACATTGCTTTGGTTGGCTTTGGTATCAATAAATTATAATAAAATAATCAACACAGTATAAAAAATTATAAAATTTAAAATAATTATGGCAACACAATAGGAACGTAACATCGATAAAATATTCTTTTTTTTCTTTTCGAAGTAAAACAATGGCACTAGTTAAAAAAAATAATTATAATAATTTTGCCTTATATACGGACTTTCCTAAGGATTTGTCCAGTCACTAAAATAAAATCAAACTTCTAAAAATAAGTTTGGAATAGATTTTTTGGCTTTTTTACAGTGTTTTATTATGCACCAATGGAATGATTTAATTTTATACATTTAAAAGAACTGGAAATACATTGGTTTACAATAATCCATACTAATATTATAAATGCGAAAGTCTGTCTGTCTGTTACGCTTTCACGGCCAAACCGGTGAACGGATTTTGATGAAATTTGGTATAAATATAGTTGGTCCCCGGGATCAAACAGACTACTTTTTGACGCAGGCGGAGCTGCGGGGAAAAAGCTAGTCACCCATGAATTCAGCGTAACTATAGAACAAATGCGATTAATTCCTGATGATAACTGCTAATTTTGCCTAAACTTGTTTCATTTATTTTCACTGGCGTGTGTTCGCATCTCCAACTTTTAGGGTACAATGTAGACAGGACGACGGAATGCTATTTTTATTCGACATAATCGGTGACTCGAATGTAAATCACTAAACTTTCCGATTTTTAGTGAGTGATAGGTGTAAAATATAGAAATTGAGGGAGGCGTTTCTTGCGCCTTTAGAATTAAACCAAATTTCAGATTTGTCGTTAAAAAATAGCGGCTAACTACAGAAAACCGTGTACGTATACATCTGCGATTTATTTTCGTCAAATCTAGCATTCGCAAAACCTAGTGAAAATAATTATAAACCTGTAAATTTTTGCCCACACATTTTTACAGCGACCTTTGTACCTATTGTCTATCCGACCGGTATTTTACGGTAAGAACCATAAATACAGTAATTTACCTGATAAAGACTATATTTATTATAGTCTACCCGTTGTACAATTTTAGGTAATAAAGTAAAAAAAAAATATATGTAGTCGGTTACGAAGTTAAATACCGTTATTTTTGGGTCTTCAGAATACCGGTTTCCGTCCCTAGACGATATTAACAAAAACAGCAACATTCCTACTTCTTGAATCCATTAGGGTTACCACTCTGCCATCGCCAAGTATCCGCACACATGTCATCTAGCGTCCTTGTCGCTCTCCAGCCTAACATGCGGTGTGAGAGCGAGACGTCAGCATAATTAGCAGCTATGTCTCCGGAGCGACGGCCGACTATTTTGTATGGGATTTTGCGACCGCTCGCCGATTCGAAAGCGGCTATCATTTGGAGGACTGAGTAGCCTGTGCCGGTACCTAAAACAAAAATTTTGTATCCATACTAACTAATCTATATATCCATACAAATTATAAATCTCTCAATCAGCCTGTCTGTTGCGCTTTCACGGCCAACTACCAGTCCAGTGGTTAAGTAAGAATTCCCAAAGGCTTGAATCACCTATTGCTCTCGATTTTACCCTAAATTTGCTTGGCTCGGTGCGGTATCTGTTTCGGGAAGGGGGGGGGGGGGGATAGCGTCCGTTCTGTACGTTAATACTGTTAATCATTCTTTGGCAACTGGAAAACTTGCATGGACAAAGAAAGATTGGCCGTGTTGATGCTCAGGTGGCTACTATGAAAAAAACCCTTATAACTTAAGACATAAGGTTCACTATACAATACTTACCCAAGTTAACAGAGTGGAACCCGTCAAACCCGGGCTGGTGGAACAGTTTGACAGCCTTCACGTGTCCTTCAGCCAGGTCCTCCACGTGTATGTAGTCGCGGACGCCCGTGCCGTCCGTAGTGTTGTAGTCGTTGCCGAAAACTTGCAATTCCTTTAGGCGACCTACTGCCACCTGGAATTTTGAACACCTTAGTAATCTGTATATTATTAATTGAGTTTGCCCTGGAGCTCTATTATTAAAATCTTCCGCCCATTTTATATGTCTGTCTGTTTGCGATAAACTTTCAAACAAGCGAACGGTAATAAATGAGGTATAAAATACATTCGAGGTTTTTCATAAATTGGGTGAAATGATAACTTCAATTGAAAAAGTCGCGAATAAAAAATATAACAGGATTTTTTTTTAATGCAAGAAAAACAATATAAAGTTTCAGACAACTTAGCAATTACAAATTCGTATTCAATATTTATAAATATTATGGACATTCACAAAAAGGACTAAACATAATTTGAGTTAAAAGAAAAGGGTTATCAAACGTTTGGATTTTTAAAGGGAATGTCGGTTAAATTTTATTATACAAATTAAATATCACGATTAACGGACTTCATGCTAAACGCAATGCATTATATAACAGTCAACGTAAACTGAACACTCTTGCTGTTATTTTGTAAAAGAACAAGACAGAAAATATTTTGGTAAAACCGAGCCTAAGAAACGTGTGTTATTTTTAATGAACAAGAGGTTTACATATAAAACAAATATTGAAAACTTTAGAATAGTTGAAGTTAGTCATACCTGCGCTATGAACGGCATGAGATTGTTCGGTATCCCGCTGGGGTCTTCTCCGAGGCGACCGCTACGATGCGCGCCAACGGGATTGAAATACCGCAAGGATATCACCATCCATCTCTAAGACAAACAAATTGATGATAATCAGTATCGTTCTTATGTCTTCTTGATTATTACACATAAAATTAAACTAAAACAATGGCACAGAATTGTTAATAGTACTAACGTACAGAACGGACACGCACACCCCCCGAAACAGATACCGCACCGAGCCGCGCAGATAAAGGGTAAAAATCGAGAGCAAAAACAATGCAAGGATGACGTTTCGGCGCGCGGCCGCGACGGACAACTATGACGCAGTCACGGTAAATAACCAACACTACGACTCGAGTGACACACAAATGGACGTGACGCGTGTGCGTACACGACCGAATCGTAGTAGTAGTAATCTCGGCGCTGTTGTATGGAGTGTCCGGGGTGTGACAATGGTTTGTAGAAATATAAGATGGCCCTCGTAAACTCCAAAGTTGGCGGATCAATAAAGCGGATTGTATACATAAACCTTATCCCTAGAACACAGATCCTTCATAATCTCCTTACAGAAATACAACGACCGTATGTATGGCTAGATATAAATTTGTATGGATAATGGATGGCTCTCAGTTGGCTAAATATCAATCCATACTAATATTATAAATGCGAACGTCTGTCTGTCTGTCATTTTGTCTGTCTATCTGTCTGTCTGTTACGTCTGAACGGATTTTGCAAAAATTTGGTATGAATATAGTTTAAGACCCGGGCTCAAACATAGGCTACTTTTTGACGGAGGCGGAGCTGCGGGAAAAAGCTAGTATATCATAATTACCTTATCACATACAGGATGGTTTTTATGGATATTGCATGACTCTCATACAATCCAAAGCTCGCCAAGTATTAAAAAAGTGGATTGTCTACATAATTACATCCATACTAATATTATAACTGCGAAAGTCTGTCTGTCTGTCTGTTACGCTTTCACGGCCAAACCGCTGAACGGATTTTGATAAAATTTGGTATGATTATAGTTGAAAACCCGGGGCCATAGGCTACTTTTAGGCGCAGGCGAAGCTGCCGGAAACAGCTAGTGTTGTATATTTGTTTAAACAAATGTAAAAGTGATAGTAAACAAAGTTTTTATCTAAAACATAAAATTACAAGTATTTTACGCGCTTATCCTTTAGTTTTATGTTTAAAATATGCAGTGCGTTAGTTTAAAAGTTAAGTTTTGATCTATGTGATTACCTTATCACTAGTGCACAGATCCTTCATAATCTCTTCACAGAAGTACTTGGACCGTCCGTACGGACTAGTCAGCGTCCTACCGGTTGGATGTCCCTCGTCGAGCGGCAGTCTCTCCGGTTCTCCGTACACGGTGCACGATGAACTGTATACTAATTTGTATACGCCGTATTTGCGCATTACCTGAAAAGTAAGTAGTATCGTTTTAATGTTAATCTGTAAATAAGTACTATAAATAAATAAATATATAGGGACAAATCACACACATTGAGTTAGCCCCAAAGCACACCCTGGACACTCCATACAACAGCGGCGAGCCCGATAACTATTACTACGCGCGTCAATGTATGTGTTAATCGTAGGGTTGGTTTTTTACCGTATCTGTGTCATAGTCGTCGCAGCGGCCGCGCGGCAAAAGCGACATCCTTGCATTGTTTTGATCTCTATTTTTACCCTAAATCTGCGGAGGTGCGGTAGGTATCTGTTTCGGGTTGGAGGGTGCGAGTCGTTAAAGATAATTAAAGCAAATTCTTTAAACTCAAATAAATATTCGTTGGGGGAGGATTTTGAAATGCATACTTTTTAGTATAGATTTCCATAAGCAACTCTGGAAATAAAAATAAGGTCAAAAACTAAAAGCAGACTACTGGGAAATCACGCTCTAAAATGTATGAATGAATTAATTTGAATCAGCAATTTCAGCCCACACGGCATCAACAAAAAATATATTTTTCTTCTCGTCCTAACTTTATGCCCGCTAGATGGCGCTTTTTAAATTTTAACATGACGTCACATAGCCACATTTGTTTAATTATCACTAATAATTAAGATGTAAATCGCGATTCGTATATTTATATTTTTGCCTGAACTTTTTGTCCTCTAGAGGGCTCTGATTCAATTTTAACACGACGTGACATAGCCTATGACACCCATATAACTAAGGCCTTTCCAACGATACCCCATTTGTTCGATTATCACTAGTAGTTTAGAATAAAATCGCGAACACAAACGTTTGATTTGTATGAAGAAAATTTTTAAATATGAGAAGAAAGCAAGCGAGCGAGTTAAAGCTAACATATATATGTTTTTGATGTGCTGATTTAGCCCTAAATTCATTAATTACCCCACAATAAAAAAAATACTTTAAGGTCGTTTTATGCCCTCTAAATGGGGCTGATGTAAATTTGACATGAAGTTACATAGATAAGAACCAGCGGATAACTAAGACCTTTTTAATTATCACAGTTTAGAAGAAAATGGCACACAGATGAACATACATACAAACCGGTCAAAATCATACCCCCCAGTGGCTTTGGCGTTGTCGGGTAAAAACTCTATAAATTACAAGATAGCGTCTAGTTTGCTGCAATACATGTTTGGATGGCAATGAAGAATCACTGTCTATATGCAGAAATAGTATCTATCCTACTGGTCCAAATTACCTCGAACAGGGTACATGTTCCAGTAATATTCGCCTGGTAGTATTCGAGCGGTTTGTCAACTGATTCGCCGACTGCCTTCAACGCAGCGAAATGGATCACGCAATCTATACTGTGCTGTAAATAAATATTTAGTATAATTAACCGATAATACTACTTTAGTATTATTATACTTTAGATTTAGTATAATTTAAGTACCCGATAAAATAACAAGATAACGGTTTTTTTTTTGGCTCTTACTTTCGTATTTAGCCAGTAACAAGTAAAATATTTTTTATAAAGTTGTTTAATTAAACAAGTACCTATAAAGTCAAGTCAGTAGTTAAGTCAAGTCAAGTCATAATCAAGTCGAGTCAGAAGAGTCAGGCTAAGTGAAGTGGTAGAAAAACTGCACTTAGCGATTTCCAGGAACTTTTGACAACAAGCGAGGAAATCACATAAATCGAACACTGTATCACTTCCCAACACTCACGCTTGTTCTTGAACACTTTGCGAATAATAATCCACCATTATTATGCACAAACACTCAAAATAACACAAATTTTGGAAAATAAAATACAGCGCCGATACTGCTTTTCACAGATTCCCGCCAAAAGTCCATAACGGTATTTAATTAGCAATTAAAATCCCACTACTTTGGTGACCCAAAAAACCCCCATTTTGTTTTTTTTTTATTTTGATATACCCTCTCAGAGAAAATACGAATTTAACGTCACCTCTCCAGCTAAAATCCATCGAGCGGTTCAGGTTGCAGAGCGTGACAAAAAATTATACAAACCTACATACATACTCTCGAAAAATCTGGGTTTCCGTGTAAGGAAAGAAAAAAGCCGAAATAAAAATCGCCATTTTGTTTTTTTTTTATTATTATTTACCCAATGTCACTCTCACAGTTAATACAAATCTATCGATACCTCTTAAGATAAAATCTATGGGTTCACTGGCTTAGTTGGAAAACAAAGAGAATCGGACTAAACTGTCGGACCAAGAGTTCAGAAGGGAGATAAAAGTGATTTTGTAAATAAATTGGGTGACGTTAAAATTGGTTGGCGTTAATAAGTTAAATAACTTACATTTTCGAATATTTTACTAAGCCCCTGCGCGTCTCTGATGTCCAATGGATAGAAATGTATAGTTTTGTTGGTCAGCTCCTCGATCACCCGTAAGGATTCCGGTTTCTTCTCATTTGGGGACCTACAGAAAAAGATTTTTTTTTTTTAATTTTGGAACTCGTAACAGATTAATTAAATGAAAAGTCTCAAAACACTAGGTGATCCGCTTTAACTACCACTAGATGGCAGCAGGGATTTATGCTGCTTTCTGAAGCATCTTTGAAAGATTAAGTGCCTCCTCAATATGAGACAATCAGCGGTGATTCAAATCTGCAATTAGAAACAACTAAACAAATTACTTATGCTTCCAGTGGGAATTTTATCCACATGGTCTTCTGGCAAGCGCCTTAGCCAGTTGACTACAGAAATTACACATTACAAGGCAGACGGGAGCACACGCGAACAATTTTTTTTTTATGCCATATGGAGCAATTTAATCTATCTACGAGGGCGACACTGAAAGTCTTTAGAACTGACCACACTTAAATTCTGAAAATGGAACTCTTTGCCATTTTTATTGAGTATGCATTTTATTAATTTGTCATTTGTTTTACGATTTGGCGGCAAATTGAAAATTGTCTGTGTCACGTCAGCATGAATTTAACGAGAGAAAATTTTCGTGCAATGATTTTTTATGACTTTCATTGTCATTTAAGTCAACAAGAAAGTTATGATAGACTTCGATTGGCCTTTCACGATGAAGCCCCATCTCGTGCCACTGTTTACAACTGGTTTAATAAGTTCAAACGTGGTCGCACTAATCTCACCGATGATCTGCGTGAAAGACGTCCTTCTACGGCGACGACTGAAAATAACATCAGTGTTGTGCGGCGTATGATAGAGACTGACAAAAGAGTGACCTATCAGCAGATTCGGGCAAGTTTAGGCATCGGTATGAGCCAAGTGCACAAAATCCTGCATGAACATTTAGCGGTCAGGAAGCTATAGGATACCTCACGATTTGACCGAGGCCCAAAAAATCCGTCGTGTTGATTGGTGCCGTGAAATGGTTCAAAGATTTAACGGAGGTGACTCAAATGCTGTGTTTGACATACTTACGGGTGACGAAAGCTGGATTTACTGTTATGATCCCGAAACCAAAGGACAGTCTGCTCAGTGGGTGTTTCCTTCTGAGGAGTTGCCAACTAAAGTGAAGAGAGGTCGAAGCGTGGGAAAAAAGATGGTGGCCTCGTTTCGGAAGGACCGGACATTACGCGACAATTGTTTGCCACTTGTCTTGGAAAAAGTTCGGGAGAAACGACCTCGCAGTAGGATCCTCCTTCACCACGACAACGCCTCGTCGCACACCGCCAGGTGAACGATCGACTATTTGGCGACATCAAACGTGGAATTACTAGGTCACCCGCCATATAGCCCCGACCTCGCACCTTGCGATTTTTATTTATTCCCGAAAATAAAAGAAAAACTTCGAGGAAAATGTTTTATGGACGCCGAGGAAGCAGTGGCTGCTGTTTCAAAACGCCGTCGAAGAGACCCCTAAAGACAAGTGGGCAAAATGCTTTTCTCAGTGGTTCCATCGGATACAGAGATGTATTGACGTTAAAGGACACTATTTTGAAAAGATGTAATAAAAGGAATAACTTGCTAGTGTGCTCAGTTTTTGATTTTCTAAGAACTTTCAGTTTGACCCTCGTATCTCCAATAGATATATTAACTTACTCATCAAAAATTTGCCGTTCCCGCTATTAAATATATCGTAAAGTAATGATAACGAGTATTGCGCAAACTGGAGCAAAATTATCGTCTGTGTAAACGCTCCTTTATATCTACACAAGAACCACTATATTCATGTACTTGAAAATGAATGAATATTGGTAAGAAACAAATTAATTTATGCTATTTTTTTAAACAAACCTGTAAGCATTAGTAAGGTTGTCCACAACGACGATGTCATAGTTGCTATATTCTCCGTCTCTTTCTAGCAACGCGATGACCGTGTGAGAGCCGACGTAGCCCGCGCCGCCCGTCACCAAAATGGCCGGTTTCATGATGGCTCTAAAAAAAAAAGTTAGAGAGGAATTTTTGAAACAATTGTCACGTATAATTTTCGGCGAAAAAAAAAGCAATACCATTATTTACATGGAAAATCTATTACAAGTTTAATTATGGCTGTATTTAAAAAGATGTAAATTAAGAGACACAGTGTCTCGTGTTTTCGAAAGATGGCGTAACAATGATTTTGTGTGAGGGTGCCCAAAGAGACGCAGATATTTAAGATATTAAATTATATCCGCGTAGCAAACATTCTGTAATCTGTGGATTAGTTAAGCGTTAACGCTAGTCATAAATATATAGAGAGAAAAATTAGCTGGTTAATTAAATTAACCAGGCCATCCCCGCACCTATATGGAAAAAAGAAATAAAGAGCCACCTCTATTTTTATATATTCTATTCTTAATCCGGAAACTATAATGTAATCACTAGAAAAATATTAGATATTCCAAAAAAATTAAGAGATAAATAGTAGGCCGTTATCATTAGTCTAAACACGTGTAAAATTGGTGATAATCACGCATTTATTTATAAAGGAACTAATTGAGTCTCGTACCCGCGACTTCATTCATGTGACCATGATCCTTATATTTAGAAAAGTGAGACTCACCCAAAATCGATAAGTCGAATGAAAATCGATCGACTCACCGATTATCACGAATGAAAATCATTCGACTAACCAGTTCTCGTGCATATTTATTTATATTTTTTTATTGTAACCACAAGTAAAAAAAAAATATTTTTTACAATTGGTGAACTTAATGCTAAAGGCATTCTCTCCCAGTCAACCATTAGGAATAACAGAAAAGATTATGTGCGGCGCGAATTATCTTAAAAATACAATAAGAGAAAAAAAAACACTGCTAAATAAACATACATAGATTTACATACAGTATTCATAACTATACATATACATACATAAACATACATAAAAGAAGAGATAAAAACGGAAAAAAATGACGATGTTTTAGGGTGATATTATGCTAGTGAGGTGAATTTTGACTTTTCTTTTGAAAGCGAATTTAGCATATCTGTTGATATAACTTTATTTTACAAATCTGCTTGACCCAAAGGTTGACTGAGATAATGCTTCTAGTATCAAGTCCACATATTGTGCTTTATAATTATATTTATACAATAAAGTATAAATAAATAATATTCAAAAATAGGGCGCCATAGTGGTCCCAGTAAAAGAATGAAACCCGGTTTTTGTTTTTAAATAAATGTAACTACTACACACATTATAAAATTTTGCAAGTGCTGAACGATTCACACAAACAATGAATTCACAATTGTATAGGTATACATATAACCCCAGAACATCGAAATAAACATGTCTAGATACCTAAAGTCAAGTTTTGCTGACAATAACACAATAAATCATATTTCACAGCAGCACACTTGTAGAAACATAATACGCAACTTAGTAACCTACACTTGACCTTATTTCCAATCTAAAGTGTAACTAATTTCAAACAAGATGAATTGTTTATCTTGTTCAAGAAGCTGCATGTAGAAACAACGTATGACATTAGATATTAATGATTGAATACAACAAAATATACACCAAATATGCCTCCGTGATCCAGTGGTTAAGGCGTTCGCCTTTAACCCGGGGGTCAAAGGCAAACAAGCAACAAAAAGGGGGTCTTGCTATTTGATGGTCGTTAAAAGACCCACGTCAGAGGCAGAGAGGCAGTTCCGAACAAATCTGAAATCAGGTTGTACAGTATATGGTCGATCGACAATGTACTCTACACGAAATGATGATAATATTCACCCAAATATTTTCTCGTACAAAAATAATTATTATTCTTAAAATTATGCTTACCCTAAATCACCAATGGAAATAATATTCAGACATAATTGACACGGCAGACAAGGAAAAAATGTTTTTCTTTTTTACGGAACCAGCATCTTTTTTTCGGAATTAGAGGTATCCTATCCTTTTTCCTTCCCAGTAAAGTGTTAACGAAATTTCAGTAGATGATGCGCAGAAGAGGTAACAAATAATCAAAATAATTTTCTTTTTTTAAATCGCTTTCGCTGCCCAAACAGGTATATTTTTATAAAAAATATGTTTATCAATTTATAACCCAGTCGGCTATATCAAAGGTTATCATATAATATTAGGATAATCATATTATTGAAAAGTATCAAAGAGAGAAGATTTACCGTACGCCTCTTTGCCTACGTAGTTGATAAAAAAAAATACGCGGGGATAAAAGCTATTCCAAACTAATATTTTAATTGCGAAAGTCTGTCTGTACGCTTTTACCGCCTTTTGGTGAAATTTGGTATGAATATAGTTGAAGACCCAGGGTTAAACATAGGATTTTTCGACTCAGGCGGAGCTGCGGAACAGCTAGTTTTTATTTTATTGTATTATGGCAACATAAAATATTTTACTAACAAAGATACACTTATGTTACTTAAATTATAAACTTTGAATGCCTATATTAGATACATAATTTACTAATTGCAAAGACTTATGGTATAAATACAATTACGGGAAATAGCTAGTAGGTAAAATACATATTCCGAAGAAATCCGCCGCAATGTATCAAAAGCCTTAGATATTAACTGTTATCTCTGTACTTATCTTTTAAATTCGACATTCAATTGCTTCAATAAACAAGTTGATAATGTAATAACACGAGCGAATGGGTGCGATACACATCTATTAATTTCATCTTTACGTAGAAAAGAAATTATCTACAAAAATATTCGTAGAAAAAAGTATGTGGTAATACGAAGTAAGAGAATGTTTACAATTAAAGGAAAACCGCTTACATGAAAAATTGATATCTATGGATTTATTCGTTCTTATTCTATTTCATCGAATTTTGACTCATATATCATGTTCCAAATTATCAACATCCTAATTTAAAATAGGTTAAACCTAGAATACAAAAAAAAATGTTGCCATAGCCATCTTTCGTTTTCACTTCAACCTGGCCGGTTACAATGTCGAGTAAAAAAGAAACAATAGAAAAAAAAGTACTAACTTTTTAAAAATCCGATGTTATGAAAACGCACGTTGGTAGCCGTCGACGTCAGCACGGTCACTGGTTAGCGTTATCAGCTGGTAATTCAGTACCAGTGGCACTGTTAGCGAATGAGTAGATACAAGGACCAGAGGGAAAGCCATAAACAATGGCCGAGAGATCTTGATTTTGGCTTATTAAAGTTTATCAGGGGGTGTTTATCGTTATCCCTACTAAATACTTAACCATATATGAAAAGGGTCCTACCTATCTCGAATCTCTAAGGGCGAGAGATCATCCCCCAGGAAACTACAAGTGCCATCTCATTCTGATGATATTAGAACCGGAAGCCTATCTGAAATCATTTGGAAATGCTTTTTTATGGTGGAATCCGCCGCCAAAGTTAGAAGTAAATGCTGATAGTTAATTATCTTGCCAGGAGTGGAAACCGCTATTGAATGCTGGTATTTGGGTTAAACTGATAAAAAAGAGAAGTATATTTTAGAATTTGGATACTCAATCTTCATCCTAGCGTGTTATTCCTAGTTGCGTCGTGAGCTTAAGCTTCGGCGCCTAGGGTACGCTGTAAGTCATGGTTCTAGATTTGGCGGCACTGGTTATTACAATAGAGCGACTTTCGTCTGATCTCTGTAACCTCTTTTACAGAGAAACCAGACCAACAGGAACATGACCCGAGGTGTGGCAGTGTCAGAATTTTTCAAGCTGCCTAAAGGCATCTGACACAGCCTCACGACTGCTATCTGTCGATAACAACCAGAATCAACAGCTTAACATGCCTTCCGAAGCACGGAGGATCTCGAGATAGAAAAGGCCACTAAATGGCGACCAATTCAATAGTGGTCGCTTCTCGCCATCGCTTGACACGCGCATTCTACGGATACGCGGGTCGCGCTCGAGCTCCTCGTTTCCTTCTCGTAGAATTGGGATACTAAATACTTGGTTTAAAGACCGTTATTATTGAGTTAGCCGTTCCCAGGATTCTTCGAAAACTTTGTCAATATTCTCATAAACTTTGGTAAATTTACGGAAAACTGGGTATAATAATAGAGTATATTTATCGTGGGAAAATTCACGTAAACCAAAACTTAGCGGAACATAATCGGTGTAAAATGCAAAATATATGGAAGAAAAATGAGCAGGTTATTTATATTAATCAGGATTCCGAACCCTGCCTTTTAAGACGCCCACGGTAAAAAAGGGGTGGTTTACTCTTGACTACACGGCACCTCTGCCCCGTATATCTACTCAAGCACTGTTATTACACTCTCCGAGATTATATTATCACGCTTGTATCAAACTCGACGAGTGCCATTCCGTTTCAATATGACGTGACGTAGCAATGGTCAATGGCGAGACACGACTGAGGCGAAGAAGAGCATGTATTTTACCCTATAATATATGGTCCGTTATGGTCCCTTGAAAGCTTTGCATTCTCACTTCATCTGTAGAGATCCGGTGAGTGGGCGGGCTGACAAGAGATTCGGGACGGTGCACCCGGGCGGCAGTAAATAACTCCTTGGCAATCGGGGTCGTTTACTGTCGGCTAATATCCTGCTACTGGTGGTCAGACCACCTAGAGCCCTTGAGTTAAGGTTTGCCTCGGCCTCGAGCCCGAGGAGGGGTCGCGGGGGTGGTGGTGCCCAGTGCGCCCTGCCCTCCGTGACCAAGCGCGGCCGCAGCGAGTTGCGGCATAGGTGTTGTCGCAGAGGAAGAGGAGTGTCGGTATAGCGATGCGCCGCTCTCCCTGTCCTCTGCGACCGATTTGTGAAGGGCTTCGGTCGGCCATTATGCCGACTTCATGCAGGGATTTAGGGCTGGTTGATGGATGGCGGAAGCAGGGTGTGCAGTGTCAACACGCTTTTATCAAAGCGGGATATTTTGTTTGTCGTCCCGCTGGCTGTTCACGACTCCTCTCCTTTGAGAGGGATTCGTGAATGTAAGCCGGGAAGGGGCTGCTGAAGGGCGGCCAGCCGCGTCGGGGATAAAGGGCATCTTATTTATGCCCTATACCCACACAGCCCCGGCCT
The DNA here is from genome assembly GCA_947363495.1 of Euzophera pinguis. Classification (NCBI taxonomy): domain Eukaryota; kingdom Metazoa; phylum Arthropoda; class Insecta; order Lepidoptera; family Pyralidae; genus Euzophera; species Euzophera pinguis. Next base: position 6,085,159 of record OX376176.1, read on the forward strand.
ATGCAGATGTGACGGCACCCTGAGATGGACAGATGCCTGTTGCCTGAAAAATCTGACAGTGTTTGATCACTTATGGTGTGGAACACAGAAGATTAGGGAGAAGCGTCATGTGGGTTTTACCTGCATGCCCACAGTTGAGTCTCGCCATATTAAGTTAAGACTGGAGAGGCTTTTAACACATGTTACTAAATATCTGTAAAAAAGTTTACGGAGAACAGATCAGCATCTCTTGCTCTCAAAAGGTGAAATGAATTCCTATATGTCAAGGTTATTTTCTTTTGGAAAGCATAAAAGTATCAAGTTGAACCACTAGAAACACCACAGCTACTTTGGTTAAAATCCTCTATGGTGGGAACCAAATTTTAGGCACAAAACAAGAGTTTCATGGTCCCTAAATTCTATCAAAATAAGTGAGTAAGCGAGATGGCACTATATATTTTAGACATAGTACATATAAGAGATGTGCTAATCATGACTTTGGCCGACTAGCCGATTAGTTAGTCGTAAAGAAGACAACTAATCAGCCAATTAGTCGACCAAGCCGATCACGGTTATTTATATAAAAAATAATAAGAAATTATGACATTTTTGATGATTTAATACAAATGTAATGTAAATCATACAAAACCAACATTAGTATGTTTTTAAAGTTCATTTTTAGAACTTTTGGATCGGAATTTCAAGGGGAATGCCTAGACCGAGTATTCTTTTTATGTTAGTTGACTGAGCAAGCGAAGCGTCGAAAATGTATGTTCTGAGCTAGAAGACACGTTTCTGAACAGATTTTTATAAAACTTGGCTCATGTATTCATTAATTTATTTAAAGGTTTTTGTAGAGAGCTTTGATTTAATTTGGGGGAAAAATTAGAGCGAAAAAGGGGAAAGTTTGCTGTAGCTTATTTCTAACGAAACATGGCACAAATGTTCCTTGATTTATTTAAAATTTTTGTCAAGATACTTTTAAAGATTGGTAAAAAAAATGAGGGCCAAAAAGGGAAAAGTTGTTAGTCACTCAGTCTGGTATTCAGGAGGCCCCGGGTTCAATCCCGGTCAGTGAAGTTTTTATTTCTATATGAGTGTTTTTTCTTTTTTATGCTAAAACAAGTTTTAAAAATCTGCCGGAAATTAATCAACTCAAATTAAATTATATTGTTTAAGCATACTTTATTTTGTAATCAAGATCAGTATAATTACTTACTAGATGATGATGATGTATTTCTGTTGCCGATATAATAACAAACACTAAATAAAAATGAATAAAATAAATATTTTAAGGGGCTCCCATACAACAACCATTATTTTTTTTTGCTCTATAATTGATAAGACAACAGGTAGAAGCTTGAAATATTCAAAGAATATTTAGTTATTTAATCACTTTGAAATTAAATTAATACATTCAAAAGAAAAACTTGTTATTTGCGGTATATGTAATAACAATGCCATGGTTAGACTGAATGCTAATAAAAATAATAATTAAAAGCCGATTAGTCGGCACTATTTGCCAATTAATTGCTGACTACGAAAGTGGCTGGATAGTGGGCTTTATCAACTAGTCGGCACATCTCTAATTAATATTAACAAATTTTATAAAAACTTCAGTAAGTTTGTATTTCTATATGATTTTACTTTTTCACACTCACACTTCATACGTAGGACTAATCTTCCTGAAATTTCAACTACTACATACAATGGATAGGATTGAATTAAGGACTTAGGTTAACTTTCATCCCAGGAAATGGTACTGTTCCTGTAGGATTTAAGAATGTGTGCGAAACCACAGGCACAAACTAGTAAGTTACGATTCACTTAATTTACACTTACATATGATTATCATGAATATTATAAAGCCAGAAACACGAACAAGATATAAATATAATTCTAACAAAAAACATAATTTTAGGATCAATAAAGAGTTTTGCTAGAACCCCATATAAACATTTTAACGGTTACAGTGAAAATCTTTAAGGGAAGGAATCTTATGTACAGGTGTGACTGTGAATTGTTGCGGCTGAAATTACGATAAAGCCATACTTCTACAACTGTAGATGTAGGTATTTGCAAACAAAGAAAACAATTTTATAAGAAAGATGATTGTTATTGTTACTCACTCATTTGTTAGAGGCCTCATTGTCATGAAATCCGTCGCAAAATGAAATGTACACGCTACTGGCGCGTAGCGGATGCATCCAAGGTATATTTACTCAATTACAATAAACATTGTGGAGGTGGAGTACGTCGTTAATATAGTATGAAACTGAAATGATTACCATTTCCATAACAAAAATGTTTCAGTAAACAGAAAGTATTATTTATATATTTGCACAACAGTAGACAAATCTTAAACCTAAATAAATAACACGTACTAAAAAAATTTATTAAATAATCTATTTTACAATTATACCTAGTTTGATTTTGAATTGAAAACAATTTTTTCAAGGAATAGTTTTTTTTTTGTAATAGGTTTTACGGCCGTGGATACAAGTCCTTTATAGCCCTGCTTAAATTTTCTATCTTCTTCAGTCCTACAGTGTGGTTTCGACAAGGGGCCTAGCCTACCATGAACTTTTTGTAAACCATCCAAGTTTCAGGCAGTTCAATATCCAGCCTGATAAAGAACGGATTAAAACCGACCCATCATCTCTAAAAATCCTTCCTGCTGATGACTGGAATTTGGAGTAGGTGGATGGATTTTAGCATGGATCTCAAGTTAAAAAGGGTGGATCTCAAGTTAAAATTACATACAATAAGCTGACGGCAGAAAATTTAACCGGAATGCATTTTGTTACCCACCTCTCTCTTTCTAACTCGTGATATTTTAGGGTGTCCATGATTTTACCTCATTCGTAGAACACATGTGGAAAGGAATAACGAATTCGACCCGAATGATCTATGAATTTAATTATTGATATTTAATATTATACATACTGTTTTCGTTACACCCTTTCTTCCAAATAATCAAAGTGAAATTCATAGAGCTAAATAGTCTAAGCTAATGAGCGCAGCGATAAAGATAATATCTCGCAAACCATCAATTTCCTCATCTGAATTGCATCGTGAGAAAGTATTCCTCTGGAATTTCAATATTCACTAAATTCGTGCCAAACGAATCAAAATTTCTACCAAATGTAGTTAGTGGTTGTAGTTTTTAAGCTATGATTATTTACGTGGAATAAAGAACCCGCATCATATCTATGATAAAATAAATGCAATATTAATTTATGAAAATGGCATGACGTTGCAATTGGCTAGTCAACTAAATAATAAATTGTGTATATTATATATTTTATTGATAGAATAGACTATTTCGGAGATACAATTTAAACGAAAAAATTCTTAACATTATATTTATTTTTTTATTTAATTTTAAAGATTTTATAGTGATGACGTCACGCAGCTATAATGGCCATTTCGAACTGCAAGAAAGCAAAAATTACTAAGGTATTAAAAATATATATGTCAGTGTCAAATGTCAAGATGGACCGCAAGCCGCGAGTTGGTTTCTTGTTTGTTTACAATCGCCAAATGTTTAGGAACCCCATTTCTCGTATCTATTGCTACTGGCCTGTTTATTGGACTTTACTGCCGTCTCTTCATCCGTTTACATCTGATTTTTCAATAATTGGACACCGCTTCTTCATTATAATGTATGAATGAATGTATTAGGTTATGTTTACTTGAACAGAGATGACATTTGACATGGGTGACAAGTAGCACATGGGTGACAAGCGCTTAGTTAACGCTACCAAACAAAAAATATTTATTGACTACGCTGTGCTGCCAACCTAAAACATTAAATGTGAATAGCCGGAAGTTATCCGGCTACGTCATAAGTCAACCTTGCTAAAAAATGAAAGTCATTGGGTTTTCTGCGATTTTCTTAAAAAATACTTGCTTATCTAAAGATCTGATTAATGTAATCTGTTCCCTAAGCATATTCCTCGAAATGGTTTACAAATTAGACATTTTCATGAAAAAGTTTACTAGCCAATTGACAACCATTTTTCTTTATTTGTTGAGTTTTATGGGACTCGGAAATAAATATTTTATACAAAACAAGCATGTGACATCATTATACAAATATTAATTATTAGTTATACCAATGCCAACTAAATTGTTTATGGGTCGACAATACGCATGTGAGATACTCCAGGTGTTGCAGGTGTCTGTAGACTACTATACGACGTCTTATTATTGGGCGAGCCGTATGCCTGTTTGCCTACTAAATTGTTTAAGGGTTGGCAATGCGCAAGAGACACTCTTTGTCTTATAAATGTCTATAGTATCAGATTCACTTGGAGAGTAGGTAAATCAAACACATTAGTCATAAATAGTAATATACGGTAAAAATAATCCTGCACACCTAATGTTAGTCACAAGACAACAGAGATCGGCTACACCTTGGTTTAGCCGAAACAATGCCGAGTCAAGTTAGTTCTAGCCGAAGATAACGGGCTGTAACTGGGAGCACGATACCCTTTAAGATTAACTCACAACTTCAAAATATCTATAAGTTGGTCCGAGAAAATGAGTAAAAAATATTTCTTGTTTTTTAAATAAATAAAATATTATTTGTTTACTTGGATGACATAATCATCCAGGTATATTTTCGGTTATTTTTATTTTAAAACTTTAACTACCGAATCGATTGCATTAAAAAATTCAGGAGAATAAACTGAAAGTGTACGCTTTAAAATAATAAAAAAAAAAAAATCGGTTTAAAGACGACGACGGTGTCATTAGGTAACAAATATGAAATAAACATCAAAACCTCCTATTTTTGAAAGTCGGTTAAAAACCTGTCCTAGTGTATTTTAATGTTTTCTACATACATTCCGAATATCAGCAAAATTCGACTAACGGCTTTGGAATTATTTGTTTTTACCTTAATGCAAATACCTCAAAAACTATTAAACCGATTTTGATGTCAAATGAACTTGAAAATTCTATGCATGTCTCCTATACACCTTCTGAATTTCATCGATTTCGAACTAACGGCTCGAGAGTTATTGTGGAATAAACATAGAAACATACATACATATAAACAATGTTTTTTCGTCCCAACTTGATTTGTAGCCCTTGCTCGCTTCGCTCGCTCGGTCAATTAGCTGAAATAATGTTATGAAACATCAACAGCAAGTTCGACGTTTTCAGACATCCTCTCGGAATTCACGAGTCCAATAACCCAGCGAAATTTATTCGAATATTAAATGTTGAACTTCTTCATAGGCTTATTACCTTATTGGGTAATTTTTCTACTCTACACTGTCACTCCCGTGATTGAGCATGATCTGCATGATGCACGATCGTGTGTGACTTACCGATTTAGCGTAATTCATACTCTTCAATTCCGATTTAGCGTGATTCGGCCATTGGCCCGAATCGCGGTACCTAACTTAATAACGTATTTACCAAAATAGGCGAGTCGAACTATATATATACGACAAAATCATGGCCGTTTTTTATATAGAGATGGGTAGTTTATAATCTATTATAGTATATTGCAATAATACTTAATTCGAAAAAAAACTAAATAATGAATTAAAATGTAATAAAATGAAATAAAAACAACAAATTTAATAAAATAACTATTCAATATTAATGAAATTCAAGCATATTCGTCTGACTATCTCATGAATGTCTCGTATGTTGTCAAGAATAGTGCGATACCGTTGTAACACAGAAAGATCGACCAAACATGATGCGACCAACAAAGTTCACGATAAAAAAAAACTTGTTTTTCTTTTTTACTACACTTTTTTAGTCTATGAGGGCTATTTTTGAGTATGTAAAATGGTTCTGTCGATTGAAAATAGTTCGATTTCGAATTACTGTTATTTTACATAATTGGTTCAACCACGAACTTGTGGTGCTCCTGATTGGTCACTGTATTCGGTGTGCACTGACGCTCCAGGTGGTCTGCGAAGATCTCCGCTCGATCCCGGTCGAGGAAACGCAGGAGGCCATCCTCGGCCAGCAGCGATCGTCTCCACCAGCTTATTGACTTCGGCTGAGGCAGCGAGTGATTTGCCACTGCCTTCGCAGCCTCCTCTTCTTCTCTATGAGCCGGAGGATGTTGGCCGGAAGAGAATCTTTCCGGCCGGGACATCACGTCCAAACGATGTAGGCTAGACGGCGGGATGTCAATCTAATAATAAAAGACACTAATAGGACTCCGAGCGCGTACATGATCTGGAACTCCTTGTACGGTATGGCCTGGTGAATGATGCTCCTCTTCACGAACACCGCCAGCCCCCTGTAGGCTGCACCATGCTTTTAGTAGCAGAGGTAGTTGAGGGATTTTGAATTCCTCCCCAACTTTGAGGTGGGTCTCGCTGACTAGGAGAACGTCGACTTGTTGCACCCGGAGGAAATTATTCAGCAGCTTCTCCTTCCTCCGGAGTATTTCGGCGTTCCAATGAACGATCCTCATTTGCCTGCTATCCATTGTCGGCTAAAGTGGAGAGGCCCTTGAGGAGCTCCGGCGTGATAATTCCGCCGACGGCAACAATGGCATTTACCATTCAAGATCCTAGCTTCGGTGGCAGGCGTCTCGGTCACCTGCTGATCTCCCACTGGAGAGGTCTTCTTCTTTTTCCGCTGGTGGGAGGATAGGCAAATCAAACCTTACGACCCGGGCACAATTTCACAGGAGGCTATCCCCGCATGCACCGAAAACGACGTAGAGTGCCGGTTGCGGAATGTTCGAAAACCCCGCAACACGGCTAACGCGAAATTTTAAATTGTGATTCGCACTCTAGCGAAACGTCCGAAATCAAAACTTATGCTAATATATGCTGAAACTTAAGCCTACGAAGCGTACAAGCGGTGACCCTTGCATGAGTCGGTGGTGAGGGAAGCGTATTCTGTGGGTTCCCTAGCCGCGCGCTTCCCGTCTCTGCTTTTATAATGAAGAATAAATAAATGTCCTAACAAAACTGTAAAAAACCATATTCACAAACTCGACTCAACCTGACTCCAACCACAGACATATAAGACGTACACAGACGGAACATAAGTTAATAGTTATACTTATGTAGCAAGTAATTGTTGTTATCCTTTTCTCACGTATTCGGATCTATATGATATCTCTTTTTTACACCTGTAGCAACATTCACTCACACATAGATATTAAGCTACGCGTGGCAATTTTTGGCCGTGACGCCATTTTGTAATCTGCGTTGTTGGATCGGTGAACACTAAAAATAATAGAGTAGAATACCGGTAAATGATCTCAGATCATGCACTCCACACAACATTCATACATTCTTTGAAATCATGGGAAGTATTATCGTAAACAACTTACCCTAGACTAGATACAGCCCAGGCTGCATAGTTTTGCATGAGTGTGTTTGTGCTACGCTAAGTAATAGCATACCTTCCGTCTGTTTACGTCTTATATGTCTGTGACTCCAACTCACCACCTTTTGCCTAAGTATCTAGTTACTTTTTTTTTTTACTCTTTCTCTTTTGTATTTACTTATTTGATTTTTGTGCTTTCGATTGTTATTATAATCGTTCCTCATTGGAATTTTCTCAAGGTACCTCTCGATCTACCTTATAGCCTTTGAGCTTTAAACCTTCTTGTCTCCAAGCTGTATCTCGTAAACCGTGATAGTTAGACAGTAGCAGATCATTTGTCTACACAAATTATGTATTTCTGTTGCCGAGAAATGACGGAGTAATGTGGTAACAAACTTAAAAATCAACATTCACTGGAATTGAGAACCTCCTCTTTTTGCCCATAATTCTACCCTAAACTTTTTTTTTTAGGGAAAAGTTGGGATAGAGAAATATAAAACAAGTATATGGTAACACTCATTGACTATCTCTTTCGCTCCCGCTAGGTTTTCAAGGTAGCCGTCATTGTAAATTTTTCGATAATTTTTCTAGTTTTACCCCGTTTATTTCCTAAATATTACAACGTTTAAATTCTGGATTGATTCAGGCATCTAGCTTTGAAAATAATTTCCATATTACGGTAACGATTCTATAGATTTTCACGGGTAACAATTTCGGTCTCAATGTTCAACGTTGTTTTTATTTTTGGAAGTGATAGTGATTTTATTCTTAATTTATTGATAGTGTGTGGTGAAAATTTAACTACAAGTTGACTCACACTAGTAGTTTTCAGTGTAATATCCGCGATTCTTGAATCATTGTTTTCGTAGATTTTTATAACCTATATGGTGAAGTGTGATTGAAAGTTTTGGTGTTTGTGCCTTCCAGATGAGTACGAAAATCATCAAAGCTGGTGCCGCGGAGGCCGATCCGTTCGAGACCTCAATCTCGCAGGCCCTGGTCGAGTTGGAGACCAACTCCGACCTAAAAGCTCAACTGAGGGAGCTTTACATCACTAAAGCCAAGGAAATTGAACTTCATAACAAAAAGGTTAGTTGTTTCATCTTAATACTGTAAGAAGCAGTCGGCGTCATGTTAAAAAAGTTATGTTTTGATACTTTTGATATATATTTTATAGGTTATGTTTCCTTGTTGAACGAACACGGGTTTAAATGATACTTTAAGTTGATTCATTTCTATGTGATCCGTCACATGTTCATTGTCTCTGTCTCTGACCATTTTATTCACTTGCCTTACTTTATACTCAATCTGCCCAAGTGCAAAGTGTTATAAGTTTACATTCTATACTAAGAAAGACAACCAACAAACCTTGTTGTTAAGCCTCCACAGCTAGTTGTATGAATGAGAAAGTCATTGTTAAGCGCAAAGTATGAGAAAGCAATTTATTTTCTTCTAAATCTTTCACTTGTTTGGTACAACAATAGAGGGCCTGTGTGTGACAAATTGTAAACATTTAAAGTGTTGTAAAGTGACGTATACACCACTACATTTGCCTAAACCATTCTTTCCATGTGCAATTTGAGAATCCATGTTTAACATACCACATTTAATTTCCAGTCAATCATCATCTATGTGCCAATGCCGAAACTGAAGGCATTCCAGAAGATCCAGATCCGCCTGGTGCGTGAACTGGAAAAGAAATTCAGCGGCAAGCACGTCGTGTTCATTGGTGACCGCAAAATCCTTCCCAAGCCTAGCCACAAGACTCGTGTAGCCAACAAACAAAAGAGGCCACGATCCAGGTATGTCGATTAAAAAGAATGGACAGTCATTGGCACCTTTGTTTTCAAGGATATAAACTGTTATGTTCCAAAGGGTCAGTGATCCTGTGGCTACCTGTAAAAGACTATCTCCAAAAGAGATATAATTTCTTACTAGTAACTGTAAATGCTTCTTTAGTACAGTAGTTAAGGCATTTAGCTTTAAGACCATGAGGATGCTGATTCTATTTTCATAAAGGCTTGAATTATCTGTTTGTCTCATCGGTCTTTGAAGAAACCACATGATATGCCATTGACAACAAGGGAAGAAGAGAGATATTGCATTTGCCATTTAGTCTGCATCTTGTCACAGACAGTTCATCATATTGTATTTTTTCTTTGTTTTAAAATCAAATTTACTGTGCTTGAAGTGTTTGCCTTTAAAGGTTAGCACATTTAGCTTATGTTTCAAATTAATGTAATGAATACGTAATTCTATCAAAATAACAAACAGTGTTGACAGTGCTTGACTTATACTTTCACTTATCATTGGTGGTAAAGAAATGTACAGGTAATAATTTTTCTGGATCTAGCTATCAGTTATAGGTGCAAGTTTGAATGCAAAAAAAAAATTACATTTAATTCAAACACCTTAGTTTAAATATAGATTAAAGTAGTAATAAAATCCACTGTTATTTATCTAACTCTTGTTATTTCAGGACGCTCACATCAGTATATGATGCTATCCTAGAGGACTTAGTATTCCCTGCTGAGATTGTCGGCAAGCGTATCAGGATCAAGTTGGATGGCTCACAGCTCATCAAAGTGCATCTTGACAAGAATCAGCAGACCACTATTGAACACAAGGTAATTATTATTTTATTTATTCAGATCTGGCATAGAGCTAAGGTGAATGATAATAAAATACTTATTTTGGAGTTAATAACTCTACTGCTGCCAAATCTAGGAATTAATGAATTACAGTGTACCCTAGGCTCCCAAGCGTAAGCTGAAGATTCAACTAGTGTCCTAGTTTCAACTAATGTCCTAGTTGATGCCTTGGACGAAGAAGAACACTAATCTAAATCTAGGACCTATGGTCCTAGATCTAGCAAGTAACAATAGAATGAGAAAAAGCAGTAGAATACACTTTGTCCAAAAAAAACATTGTCATTTCGTCTTCTGTGCCCTTATCATCAACTCTAAACGCAGGGCAGAAACGAGTGAGTGAACGAGACGGCGCAATACAAGCTGTAAAGCGACATCTCGCTTGCTCACTCTTTTCTGCCCTGCTATTAGAGGTGATGGTAAGGCACCTGATCAGTAAAGCATGAACATAAATAGTTGATTCAAGTTGTCTGACAATGATAGATAGTACAAAAAGTTGTCATTGCACAATTAACACATTGTTCTTCTTACACAATTCTAACTTAGGAAATCTGTATGTATAGGGATAGCATAGCCTTAAAAATACATTGTTGGGTTCATGCCAATTTGAGTATTATTGTTTAAGGCGCACCACCATAAATATTGGTGCAATAATAATCTTAATCACAAAACGTAGGTATTGTATATACTAGCTATATCCCGCAGCTCCGCCTGCGTTACTAGGCTATGTTTGACCCCGGGTCTTCGACTATATCCATACCAAATTTCATCAAGATCTGTTCAGCAGTTTGGCCGTGACAGACTTTTGCACTTACAATATTAGTATGGATTTAAATTTGCTGGTCATCAAAGGCCTCCAACCTTATACCCTGTAGTCTATTATTTGCCACTTACACTATGCCATAATTGGTATATTTCTTCTCCTTGTTTTGCGCAGACCATAGTACAGGTAGCGACACGTAAGTCTAGCGTTGAACGAAAAATGGAAGGGATAGCTGGGCATGGGTACTGTCGCGCACACAATTGTTATGTACACAATATATAAAATACAATAATCCGATTTTTTTTCATCTCATTATTATTATAAACGAAAATTGACATGTTTGTATGGGTGGGTGGCTTTATTGACAAATAATAAATTCCTCTGTGAGCATGTCTACGACATGGTCGCTTTTTCCATAGTGTTCTTCAATATCTTTTACTTTCTTACGTAACTTATCCCAATCCTGTTCACCCATTAGGGAAACTTTTTCCTTTATAAGTTCTATACATCTATTGAGATTCCACTTTACATTTTTGCCTGCTACATATTGTTTTATAGCGGGTCGAAGATCTGGGTGGTATGGCGGTATAGTCTTAGCACTCTGTGATTTTGTTCGGCTAGGATACGGTCTATACAAAACGTTTTAAATCGATCCTTGTTAGCTTTTACTAAAGCATACAACTGAGGATTTAGTAAAGTTGGGTCATACGGAATACCTTTTTCCGTGAGCCAAGCCTGCATAACCGCCTTTTTTGAGTTTGAGGTTGGTGCTAGATCCCATTGTTTGTTGTGGTACGCAGCGTTGTCGACTACCACAACGGAATTAGGTGGTAAGTTGGGCATCAACTGCGTTCTGAGCCATTTCTCATAGTGTTCGTAGTTCATATTATTGTGGTAGTCGCCTGATTTAGTACCAGCCTTAAAAGTAAGTAATGCGTTCGGAATAAACCCCGTTTCAGAACCAGCATGGACAATTACAACGCGTTGTCCTTTAGAAATAGGTTTCTTAATGCCCTTAGTCGAACCATCGGTCCAGGCTTTTGGCGTCGAGTGGGAAGAGTCTACGTAAGACTCGTCTGTATATACGATATGCTTTCCCGCTTGACGATATTCTTTTATTTTTTGTAAGTATTTGATTCTTTGCAATCGTATATTTGACGTTTCTATTAATACTTTACGATTATTTTCGGTTGTTTTCCACCGGAACCCCAAATCTTTGACAATTCGCCGAAGACTTCGTTCTGAGCCTTGGAAATGTATGTCTTGCTCTAATTTGTTTTTCAGCTTTGCAATTGTGGGAAGTTCACTATTAGTTTTATGGAAATTGTGAATGCATCTTTTTACAACCCCCTGGTTGAAATTATCGATAGTAGTCACTGGTTTTGCTCTAGAACGCTTTTTACCAGGTGTTCTAAACACTGCGAGCAAATTGGAACTATTAGCTTGGGCGGAGATGTTTCTTACCGTTGCTATTGATGTTTTTGTGGCTTCTGCTGTTCTTTTTTGAATTTTACCTAAATCACTGATTACACTGATTTAATTTTAAATTTTTCGTCTTAATACTCTGTGCAATTTGTTTCATCTGGTTTAAGTCCACAGCGGGATTATCCGAATGACTGATTAACGTATTTGTAGCTTCGTCAATCTGACTTCTAATTTGTTTCAAAGAATCAATAAATCCATTAGTTTCGCTCTTTAAAAAAACAGTGCACGTCATATACCATTTTACGAGCTTGTCTTCTTAAAACAGTATTTCCTTTAGGCATATTGAAGCACAAATAACCACAAACTTAACAAAAACAAACGATAACAGTCAATAACAACTAAAGCTAAACAAAAGATAAACAGTTAATAAAAAACAAAACGGAAAGTAACAGTAATAACAAAACAATTTTGTACGCGACAGTACACCAGAGGTCCGCGGTGCGTCGTATCCGTGCGCGGGACAGAGTACGACTGGAAAGCCAATGAGCGCTTACGCACGCCCGCCCTCACCCTTGCCGCTCCCTTTGGACACCTTTTTTTCCACTTCTGCGCATTGAAGGTCAGCGCTAGACTTTCGTGCCGATACTTGTAACTATCTGAGTAACATAGTTACACGTTGAACAGATGAAGAAATTTTTCCTTTTGTCTTTGTCCATGTGACCATTGCTATGTTAAAATGATTTATTGAATTGCTTGTTACAGGTGGACACCTTTCAGTCCGTGTACAAGAAGCTGACGGGTCGCGAAGTCACCTTCGAGTTCCCTGAACCCTACTTGTAAATTAGACTATGACTTTACAATAAAACAAAAATCTTATTTACATCTTTCATTTCCAAAAAGCAATTCATTTTAAGCTCGCATGTTCATTTCATTATTTTCTCTTGAATTGAATTGAAACATATTGCGTTATTTAATATCTAGATAGTTGAGTCTATTCAGTTATTTTATATAAGGTTTAAAGATATTTATTCTCACAAAAGACAAAAAATCACTTACATGAGAACACAAGAAAGTAAAAGGTTTTACATTTGCCTCGTTCGCATACACACTACACTACACTCAAGTAATACACTCACTGTTTACAATATTTTATCTCAACCACTATATACGTACATATTACGTACTATTAAACTACTACTTAATTAATTTCTTTTTAGCTAATAATGTTCCATAACGTAATTTGCAAGTTTAACCTTGAATGCATTAAATGGGTTTATATTTTTTAAGTCAGACGGTAGTTTGTTATAACACTGTGCGCCCTCGAAAGTGATTGATTTTTTTCCGTAGTTCGTCCTCGTCTTGGGTAGGACTAAGAAACTAGCGCGACGCGTGCATCGTTGTGTTATTTGTTTCAACTTTGTGAATGATAAACTAGTATGGAGTGAGCCACCTAATATTTTTCGAATAAGAATGCATGTGTTGTAGATATATAATTGTTTTACATTCATTAAGTTAGTTTCTTGGTAAATTTTTGACGTAGTTGTTAAATAGGGATAGTGAAATAGAACTTTTATAATTTTATTTTGAATAATTTGGAGTTCAGCTAATTTTGTTTTCGAGGCACTGCCCCATATTTCTACCAGGTAAAGAAGATGGGATTTTACAAGAGAATTATAAATAATATACCTTATGCGACGTGGAATACATTTTGAAATATGCCGAAATGAACCAATTAGTGCTGAGAGTTTATCTTTTATGTGCTCAATCTGGTATTTCCATGACAATCGACTATCAATATATTTATGCAATATAATTATATGCAATTTTAAATATTCCTGATTGCATCAAAGAAGTTATCTTTAAAAATAATACAAAGCGTAAAGGAGTTTGGCACATAAAATAACAGGATTCCCATGCAAAAAAATATTGATAAATTAAATGAAGATAAAATTCACACCCTCTGAAACTTTAAGTCCATAAAAGGGATAAATGTCAAGCTGTTGAAGGCGTAATCAAGAAGAGGTTTTGCAAAAAAAAAAAAAAATGATTGTAATTTCGATTGTTTAATAATTAACCAAATCAGTCCATCCCTAGTAAGTCGAGACAACTAACCCCGGAGAGAGCTACATCTAAAGTAATAAGAATTTATATACAAATTAATTTTAATTCCATAGGTCACCTTAATTGCAATAAACATTATTTATTATGCATATTGAATCAATAAACCAAACACCGTATTCTATAATAATAGAAGTGGAAAGTTATAAAAACGAGGACTAGAATTATCTAATTTACTATAAAAGAATAAAGGCTGGTTTACACACGGTCCAGTGCAGTGCACGGCACGGAAACACACATACAAACAATTCTTTAAATGTGTGAGTAAATTGTCTGCGTATGTCGGCTGGATTTCGTGTCTGTGAAAGCACTGGATCGTGTGTAAACTAGCCATAAGAATGGCTAAATAAATGTTCAAGCTCAAAAGCTTGAATGTTTAATATTTTTGGAGGTGCAAATAGAAAAATAGTTTTTAGCATTACACTTCCAAATTGTTGGACTGTCTATCTGCCTTGAATAAATGTGTAATTGTGGGTTAGGATCCAATATTACTTCAGTAAACGCAACCAAGCAATGTCTGATTTTACTGTCTGTTTCTATAAAAAAAAACTTAAAATCTGTACAATAATGACATTAGGCAAGTAAGATTTTTGCAGATAATATCAATGATTTCATTTGCATAAACTTTATATTGTTACATTTAATCACAGAATAGAATGCTATATCTACAATTCATAAAAAAACATACATCCCCAACACTACATAATAAGAAAAGAATTTATTTAATTAACAATTAAAAAAACAATTTGATGGAAACAATTAAACATCTGTCCATACATTGGAGATATATCGTCACAAACGTGTCTACCATGAGTTTTTATTAATGCAGACTGTCTGTAGAACAGCATTTAGATTTCTTATGTATTTCTCAGTTACCTCACTATCCGCCAGGGGCGCTTTATAGATTTGACACACTTACAAAAATTGTAAGTATTGAAGAACGTCCGTATTAATAAATCCCTTGGCAGGGAGAACATATTTTAAATATAAACCCCGTTTTAGCCGTGATTACAAAAAATAAGGTTTTCAAAATGCATAACAGTCTGATGTAAAAATATTAAAGTATTACTTAAGTCTTCTAGTTTAGGCGAAACATCGCACAATGATTTAGAATGATTTAAGTTTTTGTTAAATATGTGTTGTTCTAGTATATTTTTTGTTCGGATTAAAGAAGAGAAGGCCAAGGTGTTTTATCGATAAAAAAATAATGACGCCCAGTTAGCTTACTATCCATCTTCAAAAGCAGGGCAGAAACGAGTGAGCAAGCGAGATGTCGCCTTACTCCTTGTATTGAGCCATCTCGTTTACTCACTCGTTTCTGACCTGCTTTTAGAGGTGATAGTAACGCACAGTAAGTTTAAGTTATCATTAGCTCTCCCGTACAATTCGCTACTATCGCGAGATGGCACTTGTAAGGCAGTCATCAAATGCCTTCAAGCAGCTTGAAAAAAGTGACACCTAGTAGGCCAAATCGAAATGCTGATCAGATACATGTACCTTCGTATTAAACATAATTTGTTAACCACATGTTAGCTAAACATGTTTCGTCTTTTTCTCTCCTATTCGATATTTAGCGTAAAGAAACGAGACCCAAAACATTTTAGCTAACATCAGCTTAACATATTAATTTAATACGAGGGTTAGAGTTTGTCTTCTAAATAAATACATGAATATTAATGTGAATTCTGCTCAACAAAAGTAATATTCGATTCATCCAAACGTTTAAACGTATCATTCGCTTCTATCTTCTCCTGACTATTTTCTGTCTCTGTTTTTATTTTCGTCACGCTATCACGAGAAGCAGGTTTGATAACTTTAATGTACGGAACCGGTATGAGGCCGGCTTGTTGTTGGTCTATCGTCGCCATTACCCAGCCACTGTTCCAGAGGTGGCCTTGTAAGTGTTGTGGAGCGAGGGTTAATACTTGATTCGCAGAGAAGCTGATTTCTTGAGGAGATGTCGCCTGGTAGTCGTATTGGGCAACCGCTCGTAAAGGCTCTTGCCAGGTCGTTGGGTCGTTTACTGGAAAAAATTGAAGAATGTTTTAAGTATGTTAACCGAAAATAGAAAACTCTGGCGATGTCTCGTTTTGAGACCTATTGAGCCCGCAAAATAATACATAACATATTCTATAGGTTCATGTGGATCACGTGTGAATAGATGCAATATCATTAGATAAGTTTAGAAAAATATTACATGTAAAATAAGAGTAAGTATATCTGTAGTTACCAAAAACTAAATCAGAGATCGAAAGAGAGAGAAGAGGCAATGCTGCAAGTATTATGGGAACCTTTGAGCCGGGTATAATGAGGGGCGGCATTTTTGATTGATTGAAGTATTTTGTACAATTGTTTTATAAATATACCTATAATATTATAACTAATACAAATTAAGAGGACATTATGATAACTATTGATATTTTCTACGAGGTAATCAGAGATATATTTGATAAAATTAAGAATATTTTAATGTTTAGATTTACCTTTTACCCAAGGGAGTTTAGCGGACCCTAGGCTCCGAAGCAGTATGTAGCTGAAGTAACACCCGGAAAATGGCAAGATGAAGAACCTATGTAGGCACAGTCGGATCGTCGGACGACGAAGACTTATTTTCTGTTCGGGTTCGAACCCTAACGCATCAAAACAGACTATGATTTATGAAACAAATACTCACATCTCTCATGTATACTGTTGGAGAGGCCCTGCATCATCCTCAGCACGATGTAGGGCGCCGCCGCGACCACTCCGAAGAACAGCAGCACCGGCCAGCTCGAGCCGCGTGACTGCTGTGCTGGTGACGCGGTGTCTGCTTGCGTGGCTGCCACTGATTCAGCCCACGCCTGAAAAAGACAAATTACAATTGTAGGCCATTGAAACTGAAATATCTAGACGTACTACGTAGGACTCTAGAACAAAAGTGAGGCGAAAAATAGCGTCATGACCTGGTGTAGTTTCCCGATATCTATGGTCAGTTTACAGCCGACACCGATAGTATTAATTTGTTGTGACCTGCTGTAAAAAATCAAATATGCCTTCGTGTAAATTTTTACATCATCATCATTTCGTGTAGGTTACATTATCTATCGACTATGCACACCCTGGTGTCAGAGTTGTTCGGAACCGCCTCTCGGCCTCTGACGTGGTTCCTTTAACGACTACCAAATGGCAGCCGGGACCAACGGCACGGAATCATCTTTATTTCCTTACATGCAAATATTTTATTAGGCGACACATAACCAACTTTTTAATTGAATAATAAATACAAATCTCTTATTTTGATTATTCAAATCAAAAATATTTAGGTAATTGCATAAATGTGGTTACATGAAGTTTTTACATATTTTTTAGGTACAACACATTCGCCTAGGCAAGTTAAGCAATATTTGTCACAAATTTTAATTTATAGTTTAAGTTTTATGTGACGCGTAGAAAAGTGTGCGATGATTCTATGTGTAGAAAATTCTTAATTCTGTGTTGTTGGCTAGATTTTTCGTCTTTGTAGAGCGATTAATATGTCCCAAAAAATTACACAGTTTTAATGGTTTAAGATCTGTGGCCTGTAGTAACCTTAACAAAATCTCTTAATATGAAGTATGAGTTAGAAGCATTGTGTCACCTACACATTGAACAAAATCTAAGTATGTATGTAAATTTTTATTTTGGTGCAATAAAGAGTATTTGTATTGTATTGTATGCCCCTTCATGAAACTTACGACGGAAAACTAAATCGCATCAACAATTTTTTTTAAGAAAAACAGGTTACTCTTAGAAACAGCAAATAATCATGCCGGGTTTAGTAGGTACTTGATTATTATGAGATATAATAGGATTTCACGTGAGCAGAGAAGAGATAAGACCCCTATAGTGATTGTATGACGATTTAAAGTATTTTTGATAGTGCTATCATATAGCCAAACTGATAAGGGCACAAAGAAACAATATCCTACCTCACATCTCAAAAAAAAGATATCAAAAAATACAAACATATGATAAACATTAATCATATTATACTAGTAAGATATATTTTATTTCTCAAAGATAAGTTGTTCTATTACGTATCAATTAAAAAGAAATAAAAACCGTTTTTAAATAATAAGTTAATCTAAATTCGGTATCGTGAATAAATTGGCTATTGTTCAGCTCCATTATTCCTAGATATAATTTAAATAACACTTGTGTGGAGGTAATTATATGCATAGATAGACCCCTCAGATGGAAAATGAAGCCAATCAGGGTAATGATTAATGAATACTATTGGTACTTTGATCAGAATAAAACTAGAACAAAGTTCTATTTCGATTTTGGCAATCTAATTTTAATATTAAATACTGAGTTAGATTCAGTACGTATCTTAGTGGAACCCTGTGTCCTGTGCCTGTGCATGACTATCTTAAATGATGGAATTATGACGGCTGTTTCAAATTACCCCCTATTTTTACATTGTAGCCAGACACCACAATTTGGTAGTAACAGACAACTCTATTCTGGACTTTCTGTATGATCTTTTGGATGTTGCATTTTAATGGATAGTTTATACGGATCCATCGGCGGCAATCCAGGAGCGAATTTCTATATGTAAACGCGCTTGTGTCTTTGTCACACATACAAACAATTTCGTGTCCATGAACGCTACTGGATTGCCCGCAATGGATATGTCTGAACAGGCTCTAAAGCTGCAAGGAGAGGGTCAGTCCAGCGGGCTGGCAGTTTGCCAAGCCAAAATAGGCAGGGAAGTGGGCGGCACGAGAATGTAATCACGTCACTTACTCTTATTCCTTTTCCCATACAAAAAACATTCCAGGCAGCGACTGATATATTTTAAATAAAATTAAGTAAGCAAAAAGGCATAAATACCACATGAATGTACGTAGCCTAACAAACTAACCTTAAACTCATTGTCTGTCCTGATGCCAATCATCACCATCAGCTTTCTAATGAGCCAGTTCAGCCACCGCACGGCTGCAAAGGTCGTCCAGAATTGGGCGAAAAGGGATCTTAGACGGCCAAAGTTCTCTGCTACACCTGTTTGAATAACACAACATATGGGTTAATTTGCAGAAACTAGAAATCGAGGAGCATGGAGAAAGCGAGGGAGGTCTGTAAGGATCATAGTAAGTGGAAATATGTAGTCTCTGCTTATCACCTTTGGAAATTTAGAAATAATAATCGAGGCAGAGAAATTGCTTAAAACTGTAGTAAAATGTCAAAAGGTGACAAAGTAGACTACGGCAGCGGAATCATTTAATAGAATTGTCTACAGAATACTAACCCAAAATAGCTCTAAAAGAGCTGGTGAGAGCAAAGAATGTGTTTTCCATCATCATGGCGATACTACCAAAGGCATTTACGAAGCTTTGTATTGAGTCAAACGCTGGCCTGGAGTTCTCTTCAGCTAATTGTATAAACCTGAAACAATAAAACTATGCTGCTTTTTTTTCTTTCGAACCACAGTAGATCCCAAAAAAAGGCTAATGATAATACTACTACTAGGCTGTGGGCTCTTTAACACTCTAAAATTAATTGTTCTGACAATAGGATTTTGCATGCTTGCTCATTACCAGTTTCTCAAAATAATGTAACTTATATTCTTAACCAAAATAAAGCTTCAAAGAAAACTGGTCATAAGGAAATATTACAAATGACCTTTCCTTACACATAGGTCTCTAGCCTGTTTGTTCATTAGTTATAAAAAAACTATTTACCAACCAACAATAAGAGTAAAGACAAAGCTTCTTTTTATTTTATATTTGTAAGTGGCTCTTAGGAATGATGTAGGATATGGCAGTGTAGCAAATTTGATACATAGATTTTGTGAAGTTGATTAGTG
Organism: Euzophera pinguis; assembly: GCA_947363495.1. Classification (NCBI taxonomy): domain Eukaryota; kingdom Metazoa; phylum Arthropoda; class Insecta; order Lepidoptera; family Pyralidae; genus Euzophera; species Euzophera pinguis. Next base: position 6,105,239 of record OX376176.1, read on the forward strand.
AGCATCTGACACTGTATCATATGTGATTGTTCAATTAATTAAAAAAATATAATATATATATTATTTTTTTTTCCTTTTACTTATATACTACAAATTTGTTAAATGATGAAAATCTACAAAATTTAAAAATCAAAAATCCTACTAATTTTAGGCTTAAATCACAATAGTATGCCTTTATTCACATTTATTTCATTGATGTTAGTAAATTAATTAATCAAAAAGATATGGTTCATCCTAATCATTAATGATATAAGGTTAATGAATGTTGATAAGACATTAAATCAATATAAAACCAGCAAACTATATGTGAAGTTTGTGTTACTATGAAAATAAATGTACAAAGTCCAAGTGATGGGATAATTAAATATTTTCTTTAATAAATACTGACTAAAATGAAGAAATTTTTCTAGCTTTTGTTTTTAACTGAAAGTTGTAACATTTCTTAGATGTACATACATACATACCTCCACTCCTCTTTCCCGTAGGGGTAGACAGAGACTACGGATTTCTTAGATTTCTTTAATAATAATGTTATTAATACTTACACAACAACTGTATACAAGTACTAACTTATAAGAAATGTTATTATTATTCATGAATGTACAATGCAATACAAAACCCTTTATAGCATTAATAATAACATGGTAGGATGTATACCGGTAGCCACAGAAAAAGCAAAAATTCAGAGAACTCGGTGGGAGCATGGGGATGATCTGTAGGTACCTCTATCAATAATAATAAAGTGCAATGCTTTCTTATTGCTCCTAAAAGTATATTATAATGTGAAAACACAAAAAAACAAAAACGGAATTGTGCACTTACCTACTTTCCATATCCATTGGTCCAAATCTATTATATCCTCCATAACCCATACCGCCCATCATGCCCATACCATTCATTCCATAGCCACCTCCATATCCACCCATTCCATATGTGCCGTATCCTCCCATTCCATAGGATCCCATGCCTCCCATCGCCCCATACGAGTTCATTCCATAGGAATTCATGCCGTAGTTTGATTGCATAGCAAGATCTGGTCTTGGTGGCAATGCAGGGGCTACACCAGCGGTGGACGTTGAAGGCACCGGATTTCTGAATGATCCAACGTCAAGGTTGCCCGTGACACCAGCGTTTGAAAGGCTAGGGTCAGGGTGCCCTACAAACTGTTGAGTTGGCTCCATCATGGTTTCACAACTTAATATCACAACACACACTGTAAATTACTCTCTAGCAATTAGGTAGTTATTATGATCACGACTAGTACCAGTGTATTGAACTAATATATCGTCATAACACAGATTATTGTCTAAAACACTGAAATTGAAGATCGCTCAATTTTTATCTGGGCACACGCTTCATCTATTTTCAATAAACAAAATTGTTTGCGAATTTACAAGTCTTCGACCCTTGCCCCTTTTTGCGTTGCTTTGCTCCAAAGAATAATTTACTGCTTTGCTCACACTTTGCTTGCTTGTTTCTTGTTCTTTACGTAGGTAGGTAGGTACCACAGAGTACTTTTTTAGGTACTCTAGCTCTACTCTTGCTATTGACTGTTGACACTTGCTTGACACAGTTATCTAAGCTGTCAAGTCGACAGCTTGATTGGACATTGACGTTGTCACTTATTTTTAGCCGTTTCGCTAACTCACTCGCATTTGCTTGGAAATAAAAGATCATTTAATTTAAAAATTCATTCATTTATTTAAAAAAAGGTTTTTTACATAATCTTTCTATTCTGTTGACCATAGTAAGCCTCCTTGTTTCATTGAAGTCTGCGATTTAAGAGATTATCAAGGACGTTTTCTGACTATAAGGCTGTATAATCTTTGACCTTTGCCTGTTCATTACGACCGAACGAACAAAACTATCAAATAAATTTTCTTCGCTATGGTTAACTGTCAAATCAAGTCAAGTCAATATATTGGAATTTAATGTAATTTACATGTTTGTAGTTATTTTCTCATCAAAAAGTATTATAAATCAACTAAAACTTCAATATTATTAGTGTGTGAATAGTGCAACAGTGTAAGGTAATTAATTTCCCTACGTATAAATCATTCAAACAGTCTAAACTCTTATTGTCATCGTAGTTTTAGTTATTTTTACTATATTTTGTTATCAAATTAATTGAATATTTGGTACGTTAAATGCTTGTGGCGTTGTGTCTGAATATATTAATAGCAAATTCTCATGTTATTGTTTGTTTATTCATGTTTTACTGTTGGAAGAAAGCTGGCAACTTACGACCGGTTTTCAGAAGCTGTCTCTCATTGAATCACGACCAATTAATATCTACTGAACACTAAGTGCCATCGCGTCATAAATAATTTGCCAATTTGTTGAATAAACATCAACACCCTATGTAATAAGAAAACTTTATTTATCTTGCATAGTTTTAAATAGTTCACCAATATATACACAATTTATTTAGTTTTTCCTTACTATGTAAATATCACAAAACTAATAAATCTTTATGGATCTGTTTAAAGTTATATTCTTAAACAGGCATACCTAGGTAGAAAGTTTGTGATACTGTGTAATATAAATTTCTAACAAGATTTCAATATTATTCCTGAGTAAATAATAACAAAAAAGGTGCTGATGAATTTAGGAAACACCAAGTTTACAGAGAGATCACAATAAGTGTTACATACATTAAATTGATATTTTTCCTGTTACAACAAAATTATAACATTTAAAAATAAAATTGAACAGAAGAGATGCCTGTGTTGAGTAAGTCAGCCATGTCATTACCTATTTTTTAACTCATCTTCTATAACACAAACTTTAGTTATTACTCTTCACAATAAACTTAAACCGTACTATACTAACTTGTACCGTAACTACCGTTTTCACTAATAATAATAATTTACGGTTGATGGTTTGGGTATATGCATTCACGTTTTTCATTTATTGGGTGAAATGTGTTAATTTTATTTGAAGCAGTCGGAAAAAATTATGTTTGTGAGAGCATCCTTGCAACACTGGGATGAGCTATTAGTAAAGATAAATCATGTCATACCCCCCTATTCTTAAACATAACCTTAACCTTAAGGAAGTCCTTCACTCAAACTCATTGGGCTTTCCTTGAAAATGACATTCTTGATTGGTTGCTTGAGTAAACTCCAATAAGGACACAGGTTATAATAACAATCCGAAGCACAAAAATTTTAAAATACAAAAGAGTAAAAAATAAACAAATTACACAGTTAACTAGGCAAAAGTGGCAAAAAACTGATTTATAACCACTTTCGAGGCCGCCTCAAGATACCTCTTAACCAAACTTATATTTGACAGTATGATACTCACCTCCAATAAGTTGGAGTAAGGTTGAGTCGAGTTTAAGGAAACGTTTGAGAATATGGGTGTTAGTCTGGACAAGTTAGACTTGGTTCTCTTATGTATAGCAGCATTTAAAACCATGAATATGTAAATTTCAATTTAACAATTATTGAGATTTTCGTAAATACCATTTATAGTAATAAAAATAATTAAGAAAAAAGTAGTTAACTTTAACTTAACAAAACTATATATAAATCTTGAAAATATAACAAAAAGAAAACTTAATAACTAAATATAATGTAAACTAAATTTTGATCTAATTGTGTAAAGTATGATGCCCTTTACCACATTATAGATAATGAATATATGTATAAATAAAAAAATGAATATGAAAAGTAAATAAAGACAGTGTCAATTTTAGTTAGGATTAGACCACTGTGTTATATATGGTCAATACTTGTAAAGGTATAATAAAAATGAATTAATATTTTTGCACATACACATATCTATAATAATTTAAATATCTGTTTGTGTTATATTGCGTAGACATAAATGTTTACCCAAGAAATCTAAAAACTAAAATAATTTTACAGAATTAAGGATTTTTTTCATGAATTATGGGTATGTCAAATAAAATTTGACAAAACAATTGTATTTTTTCTAAGGCTTACCTACAAAATCTCATTTTAACGAAACTATAAAAACCTAAAAGCATCATTCCACTAAAAGCGTTGTCCCATTTTCCCCGCAACAGGAAACGGCGCCACTGTCGCACAGGAAGACGTCGACGTTTGTAGACTCCTTTTATGACGCCCAACAGCCAGCTCGAAACTTGCACAGAATAAAATGTTAGCCTATTTTTCTACTGATTTTAATGTAAATAAAAATAGTTTTCTATCTGTTTTCTATCAAAAAGTGTATTGTACAGTGGAAAAGTCCTGAACTAATTTATAGGTATACAAAAACTTCAACAAAATTTAAAAACTTTTCTTTGGATGAAATTGCATGTGTAACGATAACTATCAATTTTGCACATCAGCTAGCAGAGTACACTGGACAACCAATTTTCTACATGTATTCTTGCATATAAATGATTCTGATTCTGTAGAAAGGTAGAAAAAAAAGTTATGATGATACTGATATTATTTATTTATTTTATCTCGTTTTATAAATGAGACATGTTAGTAACTATCATGGCTGAATCACAGTTTTTTCACAAAATACTCCAAGTCTTAAAATCCACTACAGCTATTATTTTGTATGACTACAAGTGGACTACACATTCGGCTGTTGTTATATAAACTAAAGTTTCCATCCAATTTATTTTGTAGGATTACGTTGAAAGTCAAGTACATAGTGCGTAGTAACTTAAATTGAAATTAAAACCAGCATGCTACCAACATAAAGATAAAACTACCTCCATAACTGGCTACTCGTGGCCTGGGATTTTTCGCCACAGTACCCATTAATTATACTGCCTCTCTTACGCTAAAAAAAAAAAGAAAAAAATTACGCACTTCGTAGTGTTGTGCTGCAAACTGCGGCAAAACATTGAAAACGGTGCACCGCGGTTGCTGTGACGTTATTTCCGCACACGTCGGACTCCGCGACATTCCGATACGGAACAACCACAACGGTCGGTAGGGTTGCTACAAGTAAATGTATATATATGGCGTAAAAAAATAATAATACAGGAACATACCTTTATGATTAACGACTCGTTTAGATGACAGTCGTTAAGACTGTATCAGATATTTTTATAAGTAAGCAGCTTCAAAATTTTTAAAAGTTAATTCCTCGTGACTCATCTGTGAAGTAAAAATGAAAATGCCTTGTTCCTCATTTCTTCTAATACATTCAGATTTTTCATTGACTCACTGATTAATTAATCTTCTCTACGCAAAGATTGGCTGTTTAATAATGTTTTTAGCATTAAATCCACATGTTGTGATATACCTACAATTATATTGTCCAATATAGTTTAAATAAATTTATTCCTAGTCCAAGCGCCATGTAATGTTTACGCAGAGCCATTTTTGAGTAGAAAAATTAAATGGAGGCAGCCCTGAAATCTGCAAAATAGGGCAACGGGTCGACGTGAGAACTGGATTGTTGAATTCCATATTTCCGAGTATTTCTGTACTGTATTTTTCTTTCGACGGCACTTTTAAGTATCTGTCCGCAATGCTACAGTTTGAATGAGATTCGTACAATACAATAATTTTTTTGTATAGCGTCATTCAGAAGTGTCAAATGAAATTTATTTGCATAATAAGAATATTCTTGCATAGTCTTTTTTATAGTGCATTAAATATGTACTGGTATCGCCACGTCCGGAAATGAAAACCTAAAAGGTCAAAAGGGCACATCCTTCTTCAGGTCACTGGTGCTTCTGGATATCGTTCATGTGAATAGAACCTGTTTGTTCTCATAAAATTTAATTTCTACAAATAGATAAAGTCCTAAAACATTGGAAGATGCAATTACTTGTATGATGTTTAACATAGATATGTTATTCAAGATATCTTAAATAACAAATCTATGTTCATAATAAGCTGAAGTTGGACAGACCTATTACACTCGTACTAACATGGTTCTTTGCATACGTGTGTGAGTCATCAAGCTTAGATCACAAAGCCCGCATAAAATAGATTCGGAAAATCGGTTTTATATATTCGTTTCGCGACAATTGGAAGTAAAGTAGCCCCGTAGGCTATCATTGCTATATGCAATATAGCTAAGGAAGATTTTAACTTTTGCACTTCCGACCTTAAGCCTGATGGACAATTCAAAGCCCATGTTAAAGGTCTACTTTAAAAAAAGGTTTATATAGTACTGGTAATTTTCTTAATTATGCGAATAAATTATTTTGAATTTTTGAATGACAGCTTGGTGCAGAGTCCTCAACAAATTGACATATTATTATGTATTCTGTTTTTACATTTTGACATTTTTTATTTAATTTAAATAATCTGAAATCACAAAAAGTATTGTGCAAAATGTTGACAAACATGTGAATTCATTCATTTAACTAGTTAATTAAGGAAAGTTTTTTTTTCTTATTTGTAAATTGACGTTTTGAAGAAAGTACTGCAGTGGAGTTTGTGGCGGCTCTTCTTCTCCACTTGCGCTTTGGAAGTTGTAGTAAACTTAATATATGTGAAACACTGTTGACGAAATGATACTCAAACCGTTAGTCTATTCTAAGCTCAAACTATATTTTTTACAGGTCACTCTCATCTCTACCTGAGCAGTCCTGTTGGTGAGTACTTCTTTTTATTATTGTCATAATTAACTTGACCAAGTTTGATATAAAAAAATAATTGTAATGTATTGTCACTGAAGATATACAACTAAAGTTAGCTCAATCAAATTCTTTCAATTGACCTAAAGTACCTAAACAAACATACATAGCAAGTGATATACTAAGATGTTCCAGTTTAATTAGAAGGCGGCCTCGTAACCTACAAACGAACATTCACCACTTAGGCACGCGTATGAGACTTCTACTGTGTATCTGAGTGCTCTTCATCACATCTTTCTTATGATATTTTTATGGCGATTTGACATAGCTAAGCTTATTTCTATATGATTTGATGTTGCATTTTCTGAAACCAGTAAAATGAAACTGTACGTATCAGCTGTACAGCTTTATATTCTGTTGTTCGATGATCAAATCGTTCGGAATTCAAAGAATTGATGAGGCAGAATAAGAAGTGGTATTATTATTTTCAAGACCAATAATTATGACCACAGTCTATGTGTTTCGATTACTTTAATACTGATGCATATAACTGTAACGTTGGACTTGTATAATTAAAACAGCAATTCCGATCTCACGCCACTTCATTGTCATCGATTCGTCAGGGTCGCATTCGATTCGCTCGAGAATTAATCGAGTGTTTAGATGACACACTGATAATATGTAGAGGATGGTGAAATAGAAGGCACGGCGAATTCGGACTGTCGTAGGATGTAGGTCATCAGTATTAACCTTTGTCGTATTTATTTGATACTGGGTTTGGCATCACAGTGGATGACATGCGTGCTAAATGTTCTCACCATCTGGGATGCGGAATATTGCGAGAGGTGGAGGAGAAGCGAAACGGACTGTATGCTACAAAGTAAATTAAGGATGTATGATAACAGCATCATATGCCGGGTTCTCTAAAAGTGCTGTGAAAAATTCAAAAAAGGGTTTTTTTTAAATTGACCTACAATTTTAGCTCCTTGAGCTTTCAAATTACAGCGGGACAGTTTGAGGCGAGGGCTTTCACCACTCAGCCTTTTCGGCAAATGCACAAGGGGCTCCCAGTTGGACGAACCTCGGCCATGGACTTTGTCTTTGATCAAGCGACCAATGGAAACACGCTATGGCAGCAAAAAAAAGGGGGGTAAATGGGGGAAGTTTATAACAGCGTTTTATGAGTAAATCTCTTATTTGGAGGTAGTTCGCGAAGTCTACTGTTCACAGAACTACTAGTTATTATGAAAATGATTGATACAGGAGCCGTGGGAATAACTCAAGTTATTATTTTTTTAATTTATCAAAACAGTGGCGTCAAACGAAGATAATATTTGTTTGCCTTTTAAATGTTTGGGATTGATGATAAGATTGATAAGTTTTCATTGTACAGTTAAGTTGTCAGTTATATGTAATGTAATCTGAAGCTCTGATGGATTTATTATCAAAAGAGAAAGTGATAAGATTACGAATAAGATAAGATACGGCATTATAAAATAGAAACAGGCGGACTAATATTTTGGATTTGCAAAAATAGTTTGGGAAACAGTCGAATAGATTAAAATTATAAACCTAATTGTACTTAATTCGCTACTTGTACCTAAATTCAAACAATAAAGGCTTTTTATCTTTATCTTTCCATGTTTTGGTATCCCAAAGCTCTAAGCTGTAAATAAATGCTTTAATAAAATTGATACACCGGTGGTGTAGTGAGCCATGCAACATGTTTCTCTACTTTAATTTACAAGATTGTAGGCGGTTTACTCCTGTTATCTACTAGCTAAGTTGATATGAGAACTTATGCTTATTACTCACACAGTTTGACCCCTTATCGAACAATTAGCCAATGAAGGTGCGAATTCATCCGTTCTCCGTAGCGTCATTCTAAAGCGTGGGTTATCGAGGTGAACCACCGTCGTGTCGGTCTCTCACAAAATTTGTATTTATATCTGATTGATTGAACTGTAAACTATATCGTATTAAGCCTCCTCATGCTAATCTATTATACTCACTCTTGTGTATAATCTCATAACAAATTATAGTGATTAAGTGCTATTCCTGAGCCAGAGAGCTCCATCTCAGACCACACCTGCAGATAACTTTAGGCGGATTCGTAGTCGATCTCTGGATATTGCAACACTGCTTGACGTAATTTGGAGTTGAAGTTCGGCAAGACATCATCTAAGAACGGACGGAGATCCCGAAATTCGTACAGGAAAGGGAGCGGAGCCTCGGGCCGGCTGGTATTATGATTGCGAAAGTAACATTATCACTTTTGCTAAAAAGCTGGAAAACCTACTTTTATAAATGACAATAACATAGGCACAGAATAGAAAATAGTACTGACGACATAGGCGAAGCCTCTTTACCGACTGGGAAGTTTTGACTACAAATTGAACTACAATAGAGCCATGAATCTACATAATTAGGATTGTTAGTAAATGTTTTTGAGCGTTAAACGGCATTTCTGTATGTAGGACGCGAATCGCGATAGAATACAGATACAAGCACTTAATAAATTATTTTGCGTGCTTCCGCCACCAGTTAGTTCATGCAAACTATTGCCGGCCGGCACCCACCCACTACTATTAGTCCCAACATGCCCGCCACCACTAGCTTGCACATGCAACACGTGTTTCGCCTCTACGCGACTACTACTTTAACTTCCGCAAAGTAACGCCTGAATCGGTTAAATATCTTAGAATACAGATACCTTCCCACGACACTGATATGCGTACGCTGGAACGGAATACCCGTTGCAGAGCGGTTTCAGTTTTATGCTAGATGCCATATGAATTTGTTGGTAGTGTCACTGCTATTCATTATAGAAAGAACTGATGTGAAATACCGTACCTGGCGATAAAGCACATAGATTAATCGGCTTTCTAGAGCCTTGTCTCTGTCTCTATCGCTCTCTATTTACACATATGAGCCATTGAGAAAGGTACTTTTTTCGTTTGCGGTTTCGATGCTCTTTAGTTTGTGTGTAATAGTACTGTAACAGCATTTTTTTTTATCATCGTGTTTACCAATTATATTCTCAGCTTACGCTTAAGAGCTTAAGGTACGGTTTTATCATTACCTTAACATTGGTTCTGACAATAAAGCGAAACCAGAACAATTAGATTATGGTGGGAATGTCAGACTATTGTATGTACAATTATCTTATATTCCTTGCTATTTTTCATAAAAAAAGAACAGACGTGAAATAACAGGTTATCCTGCGTTTCTTTCGGTAAATGTAGAGATCCGGTTTATTTTCTTTTCTACATCCTTCTTACACCATAGGAATTGGAACTACTCCCTCCCTGAGAAAGAAAATATAGACTTCTTAACACTAGCTACTGCACTTCAAAAAAGTAATCTCATACAAACATCAATTTGTAAAAAAAATCTATATTAATTTGTTGTAAAAAAAATTCTCTAAAGAGACATCCATGAAACTTTGACTGTTGTTTAAAAAGTCATCCTGTACAAACAAATAATATATGCTGTCGCCACCAAAATAAAGCTCAGCCAATATTAACAAAGTTTTCGGTTTATATGGAAGAACTTACTGTTTGAGAAGTTCATTTTCTGCAATGTTTGCGCATGTGATGAAATTTTTCATAACCACAATAAATGTTTTACGTCCTTATGTTAGTTTTCTGATTGTATTACATTGTCTTTCGATTTTGCGCCTCGCTTTTGTATTGAATTTGAACGTGATAGGTGAAGGCGTTATCGTGGAGTAATAACAAAGAGGAGATGGCGTATCGAAAACAAAACGTAGTACCTATTCTGTGTCGAGAGCTTCCTTACAAAAATTGTGTGAGGCTACGCCGGGCAGCAGGCAGACGAAATTAATAATAAATAAATACAATACAAAACCCTTTATTGCATGTTTTGAAGTTATACATTAAATCTTATCATTAAATACGCAAAAGGCGGCTTTATCGCTGGAAGCAATTTCTTCCAGGCAACCCTTAGTACATTTAAATTCGATCAAGGAGAGAGCAGTGCAGGGAAGTGAAAACAAGGAATAAAATAATTTTACTGCAAAATAAATATATTCGTTAAATAAATGCTCGTCCACATGCAAAGGGAAAGGGGGTAGCTTTACAGATAGCTGAGAAAGAAGGAGTTAGAGGGAGTGGAAATGTGTTTTTACTTGTGATTAGTATTCCAAGGTTTGGATTGGACATGGTGAATGAAGACTGGCAGTGAGTTCCAAGGACCAACAGCTCGTACGTACTCCTATAGGAGCGGGTGAAAAAATCGGTGGAGTGTAGCGGGGTTTTCAAACGAAGATTATCTGCACTGCGCAAAGGACGAGCCTGGTCTTCACTGTGAAACTGGAACATTTCTCTTAAATAGTTAGGGGAGGCGGGGTTATAAAGTATAGAAAACGACAAGGAGAGAATGTGTCAGTCACGCCGGCGACGAATTGGGAGCCACTTGATTCAGTGCGAAAGTGAGAAACATGGTCGTACTTGCGAAGACCATATCTAGATTAACATGTATCGGCGTAATCCAGGATACGAAACAGTAGGGAGTTGGCGAGCATAATTTTGGTGTACATTTTTTTGAATAGACTACATAATCCGAATCGTGTCCCGTAGTATATCGGTTTTAAGATCATTAACATAATATTTTTTTATCGTTTTAACAGTTTACAACATTGTTTGGATTATAAATTGTATTGCAATAAATTGAATTTCTTAACTACCAGGGTTTAAGGGCCATAACATATAAACCGGAGAAATTATGGAATACAAGAATTTTATAACGACTGCGGATTCTGTTTATTACCTTAAAGTCACAAATAACGACATGTGTATTGCTATCGTAAGGACAGGGCCAACGGCTTGACGGACTGGCACCAATTTCTGGGCCCTAAAATAAAAACAAAACCTAAGCCAAAGTGACATAGTGTCTGGATATCGGTTAAACTGACTAAATTGGATGTTTAATTTTAAATTTTGTTATCTAAATTTTTTTTTTATTCGAGTACTAAGATAAAAAATACGTGACTTTTAATACAGAATAGAGATTCTAATCTTAAGTTCAAGTCATTGCCAATGGTCCAACGTCACTAAAAATGTGCCTATTAAACTTGTGTATTGGTAATCGATGACATTTGCCTGAATTTGCGAATATTCCCTCCGTATGATGGAAGCGGAGGCGGAAAGATCGCTTGTCCTGTTCCCGAGCATCGATTGGCGTTCGCTGTGGTTGTTTTACGAAAAGCACCCCTATGTTTTGGGTGGCTGGATGGTGTTTCGACCGCTGTTTCGGGGAGTTAGGGCGTCAGGTTTATGAACCCTGCGAGCCACGCGGCCGGCCGGCATCGCAGCCGCAGTGCCACGCCGGTTGCCGGCGCCTCCGCCCGTGTCACTTCGCGTGGGAATATTCGGGACTAACGTTCGATAATTGACACCGCGTTGCGGTAGGTTTCGAATTCGAATCGCGAACGTTCGGAGTGCGATTTTTTTTTATACTTAGTAGTTTAGTGATAGTGTTTTGTATCTTGTATCAGTGCTTGTGTAAGTGAAGTGGCCGGTTTGTATTTGTGCGAGGATGTTATTTTCACGAGAAGCCTAATGTTTTCGGGTTTGAGTACTATAGTGTTATTGTAATGACGCAGTAGTTTTCGGTGGTAATTTTTTTGGGAATATATTCTTATACGATTTGTATGAAGGCAATTTCGTTGTCATTTTTATTGCATTAGAAGCTAGGCGTTTTTATATATTAAATATATAAAATCTAATCAAGTAATTAAACGTTTTATACAACATCAGCGTGCCTGCAATAATTTGATATTCAATAATAATACATAGAATTATATAAAAAGATCATTCACGATTTATTCATTATATTTGTTAAGTGACTATTTTTGTTAGGTTTTCCTGTAAAAGTACTACTCTACGTTGCACTTGGCAAGTACATTACTTGCATATAATTTAATGCAAACACATATATATATTCTAAAACATAATGACTGTTAAATTATAATAAAAAATACCATTATGAGATAATGTTATCTTTTTGTGTGCAAACAGTTGATATCTTCTGTATAACGGAAACAGCTTAATATTTCTTTTTAAGTTTCCAATTACGTTTTAATTTAAATTTCGCGATAGGACCATAAACTTATAAATGTATAGTAAAAAGTCATCACTACTAAAAGTAGACAACTGGTTGTGAAATAGTTACCATGAGGCCTGTAAAGAACTGTTTTTGGTCAATATTATCAAAAACCGCCTGATTATTATGCAAATAGAATTATTAAGTTCCTTTGATAGCTTTCCATTTTTATATGCCTCTACGCCGTAGCAGCTTTCTAGTGGCTACGGGGCCTCTACGTCGTAGCACTCGTAACATATCTATCTGTATCCGTGACCACCCCGTTCACTCTTTAAGTTTTCGACTTTGATAATACTATGATTTTGTTTACAAGTATATTAATGTTACATTCGATTTCAGTAAATATTCAAGTTTTTAATTATTCTACTAATAATTTTTCTCCTTTGCTACTGAATAAACTAAGCATACTTTATGAGCCTGGTTGACATCCGCTAATAAACTTTAAAGGAACATGCAACTGATATTTAATTACGACTCAATTACGATGCATTTTTGATATACTCAATATGGGTATTCGGCTAACTCAATTTTGTTGCAACTTCTAACGTAATTGAATGGTACCTAATAGTAGAAATAATGAAAATATAATAAACTAGCTTATTATCGCAGCTCCGCCTGCGTCAAAAAGTAGCCTATGTTTGACGCCGGGTCTTCAACTATATATTCATACCAAATTTCATTAAAATCCGTTAAGCGGTTTGGCCGTGAAAGCGTAACAGACAGACAGACAGACTTTCGCATTTATAATAGTAGTATGGAAGTATAGATAACAGAGTACCGATTGTTGAAAAAAATTATGATTTGATGATTTTTTGATAAGCATAATTTTCCAGTTGCAGTTCAATGGCATGCCAATGGAATATGATTGGTCTTAAATTTAGTAACAGAATACCAGAAACGTCAAAAATTGCCATTGCAATCCAATTAAGATTTAATTATGCACTATGTAAAATAGAGAATTGGCACCCTGGTTGGTACTCTTGTTGCGCGAGTTGGCCCTTGACTGATTTTATAAACTTTTATGGCCGCAAAATCGTTTTCATTTTATTGCACTTTTAGCCACGTCCTTACGCTAATACTACTTATGTCAATACTTCTATCTTACACATTTTCAGTAGAATTCTTTCTAATCGAATATGATCGAAATTTGATGCTGTATGCCTAGTTTTACATGACAAGAGTCGGTGTGTGGTCTTCTTTATCTTTTCTCTAGATTTTGTAATGTGATAGTAATACTATATTTATACATAAACAAAAATAGTTTTTAATTTTTGCCCGACTACGGCAAAGCCACTAGGAGGGTTATGATGTTTACCGGTTTGTATGTATGTTCATCTGTTTTCTTCTAAACTACTAGTTATTAATATACACGAAACGATGTACGAGGTCAGGTATCGGTTCCAATATTACCAGACCTTCGTCAAACAGTCAATTAATGGAATGCCTCGCTCGATTTCAACCCAATTACACAGATAGCCGTGTTTCATCGGTTTCGGCAATGTTTTGGTGGCCCACTGTATTATTTTCTTGATTAACCGGCATTGTCAATGCAATCGTGACGATTGGATGATTGATTGCTGAAAATCAAAACATTTTTAAAATGTATACTTACTACCAATTTCGAATTTTGTGCTTTCTTTACCAAGAACAAAAATTAATGGAAAACCATAGAAAAGAACACAGCTCTAAAAATTATGATTAGTTGATAAACATTAATAAAAAAAATGTAAACAGATTGCCGGTAAAACTAAAACCATAGACCTCATCGAGTCCGTCCTATAGCAACTGTCTCCAGGATCATGATCCTGATCTTTAAAATCCGTATTAATACTTTGCATTGTTTATTATGAACTAGTTCAAGATAATGAAACTTTTAATTCACAATTAAAAACTTTCCGTGCATTTTATTTCAGCTTGCAGAAAAAATGTTTATATACTTAATGACGATTTATTTTGTTGATGGAAATCACTGTAAATTAATTTCAATAAAAAAGGCCACATTATGCTAATATGTCCTTTTGACGAATGGAAACATTAGTAAAATTATCAACAAGTGATTTAATTAAGCAAAAAGTTAAGGTGTGCTCGACAAAATGAATGACACAAGCACCATAAACCAATTAGCATGACCTGGGTTTGACCTGACGTATGTAAACGAGGCTAGGTCGTCTAAATATAGACAACTAGTTGTTTCCCGCAGCTCCGCCTGCGCCAAAAAGTAGCCTATGTTTGACCCTGGGTCTTCAACAATATTCATACCAAATTTCATCAAAATCCGTTCAGCGGTTTGGCCGTGAAAGCGTAACAGACAGACATAGACATACAAAAAGACAGACTTTCGCATTTATAATATTAGTATGGATATGGATAGTATGGATTTGCTATAAAATCACAACTTATTGTTCTGGGGAACAAATTTATATACATGGCTAATAGTTGTGTGTTTCATATAAATTTTTATTTTTTATTTATGTTCGATGTCAGAGTCGACACCCTTTTATACCCTGATATTCGTCCCTTGGAACAAAAGTTGTAGATCCGACCCCTATAGAGGTGAAGTAGGAAATTAACCAGAATGTCCTTTCAAACTAAATACCCGATTTCGATTGTTTCTCAAATTAATAGTTCAGAGTCAAGAACATGCTTTTAACCATGATAGAGTGGACCACTCTGCCTGCCGTCTGAGCGAAAACCAGAAGTGGATCTTAATATGTAGTTTTTTCTTTTTTCCTCTACTTTAATTATGCTAAATTCTTAGTTTCCAACTGAACTTGCACCTCTATTGCTTATTATGGTTGACTGGTCTTATCAATAGCATTAAATCTTTCAATTGTATAATTCTTATTAACTTCAACGACAATAAATAAAATTGATAATAAAAAAACCTGTAAATTGTTTTAAAAATAGAACAGTGCATAACGATCGGCGTCCCTCTGTCTACCCCCGTTTCGCCACAGACACTGCACATATGGGGCTAATTATAATAATTGTATGATAGGACAGGACATGTGCTGCCCCCCGCGCTGTGTCAACGATCGATACACTGGCTAGTACTACCGGATTTGTTTAAAAAAAAATGATCTATAGTTTGAGGTATACTTAGATCAAGAATAGAGTCGGTTTGGTCTAATGTAGAGACTGTCCACGGGTGGGTCTTTAAAACCTTAGTCTCTGTCTACCCTTCCAGATATTAAGACGTGGTGGTTGTTGAACGGACCACGTCAGAGGCCGAGTCGGTTCCGAAAAACTCTGGCACCAGGGTGTACAAGGTCGATTGACCATATAACCCACTCGATATGAACGATTTTAATATTAATTATAATATTTTATTATAATTTAATTATATTATATTTTTAAGAGTCTTGATTATCATAATATTTTACACGTCTACTTCTCAAAAATATCCTTACTACAACAGCGAAGCGTAGCCTCTAAGAAATGGCGGCTTACGTTATGAACGTCGAGTTAAATACTTCATTTTTTGACACATGTTATTTAGTAAGTTCCTAGTGTTATAGCAATAGCACATATTGTATAGTTGATTTATCTTACGACAAAACACATGTTTCATGTCTTGGAAAGAAAATGAAATGGTCTTGCGATTTATTTATGGCCGTACGTTCATAATAATGTCTCATTTCAATATATCGTATATGTATCAATGTTATACTGAAGGGAAATATGTATAACTATCTTGTCTGTGTTTGTGAGTCGAATAGGTATTATCATTTCAATACCAAGCTATTAAGTTTTAAATATTAAAGTCAACAAAATGAATTTTACTGACTTATAGAAGTGTGTTCCATTTATCTTCTAGTTTTTGATCGTTTTGTAAAAGTTTATTGCGAAAATACTTACACCCGTATTCTTAAACATAACGACATCCTTCACTCAAACTCATTGAAGGGCGCCTTAAGGAAGTCCTCGAACTTTCCTTGAAAATTACATTCTTTATTGATTGCTTGAGCAAACTCCAATGAGAAAAGACACAGGTTTTAACAATCCGAAGCACAAACATAAAAAATACAACAGAATAGAGTTAACTAGGCAAAAATTGGCAAAATCTTGATTTATAATCACTTTCGAGGCCGCCTCAAGGTACCTCTCGACCAACCTTATATTTGACAGTTCAATACTCACTTCCAATGAGAAATCATCTCAAGTTAAGGAAGCTTGTGACGACTAATCACACAAATGAGGTGGATTACGGTTGAGTCGAATTTGAGTGAAGGTTTAAGAATATGGGTGTTAGTCACATTGGCGTTCCCGTAGTCGCGAATTGTATCATGTATCTATCTGTAGAGTATTATTGGCTTCTTGTTATATATTTCGTAATCTGTGTAAATTCATTTGCTATTGGTCATCCGATTGAATAAAATAGATAATTAGAACTTAGTAAGTATATTCATATTTGTTTTCTATTTCGCCTCATCTTCAGCATCCTTGAACGAATGAATAAATAAACTTTTATTGCTGTAAACATGGTCTTATAACTTATACTACATACATATCATTACGCCTGTTTCCCTTTGGGTTAGGCAGAGACTATGGATTTCCATTTGCTACGATCCTTACGATTATGATTTTAAATATAAATTGTTCATAGTGGAAAAATTGAGCACAGCAACTTGGAAAACGCCAGTTTAGAAATTTCAAAGCCTTATGTTCACTTACTAACTAATTGCATGCTTTGATGAATCATTCATAGTTCACGTGATTGGTTGCAAGGGCGTTTTGAAGTGTTGGCGCTGGGTAATGAAGTCTATAATTTGTTTTTAGTTTGACACGTATTAGTATTACTAGCAGTGGCGTACATATCATTGTTTAGACATTGTCTACACTACACTATGCAGTTGTAACTGTACCTTTCTTTATACAAACAATAAGACACATTTAAGATAATATAATACCAAAAATACTAAGTACCTAAAGTAAGTAAAGAGTTCTTAAAATTTGTTTTGCCTACCCTAGGAAAAATATCATGCACGTCACTGGTAGTGCTCAATGTACAAAGTTTTGCAATAGGGTCATATACCTATATCAAGACGTATGTATTGAAATGATAACAAAAACCGCAGGGTACTTTAATTGTGACTAATTTCGAAGTTCATAAATTGAATGCATCACGATAAATGTGTTGACCTAATTGAAGTAAGACAATGATACCTACACGAAATGATGATGAAGTAAGCAGTAGTTAGTAATTACTTACTATCTACATAGAAATACAATGTAGATGTTTAGTTTGTTGAGGAAAATTCGGCTTAGTTGGATGCTACTTAAAAATTATGATTAAGATTATGTTAACAGAAAGTAGAAATGGATACCCTAATGTATTTCTGATGACGATTTTTAGCGATAAACAACAGCTGCAAGTGCATTGTATAATTTATGGATCCTATCTACTTAGCCATGTGAGCTCAAGTATTTACCTAGCACATGGTTTTAAAGTAACCTTAATTGAAAAATTACAATTCTCTTCAGTACATAGTAAGAATTACTGCAGTTACATACAAAATAGATTAGTATACCAACATCGATATAACCGAAATAAAACTGTACAGATGTGCAACCTGTTCAGCATTTCAAAAACGTAAATGCGTTTGTTATTGACACGAGGGATACCGCAATTCGCTGGAAACAGTGGTTGCGGTGTCACATAGCTGCATGACAGGATACAACTGTGTCGGTAGGGGCTTATTTGACACCTGCAACAGTTATTTGTCTACGATTCGTTTTGGAAAGAATAAAAAATAAATGAAACCGGTCAAGTACGAGTCAAACTCGCGTACGTAGAGTTCCGTACAATTATTTATAAAAATCGCAATGTTTGTTGGATGGGATTAAATATTACCATGTTTGCCCCCTAATAAGCAGCTTCAGCTTCTATTATATTTGTAATTTTCAAAGAATGTACAAGTGTGTGTATATTGCACACAATTCTATCATTAAGTTTAATTAGCTGATAGCTTATGGCTTAAAATTGTTATTTATTAATAAAACAATGTTGTAGCTACGAGTATTAATAAAATATGTTAATTTAAATATTTTTTTTTACAATAATTGCCGCATGTTTTAACTTTCTTCGAGAACAATGATGTCATTTACAGTATTTCTGTTTATTCCAATATATGTTCAATTCAGTTAGAGAATGCTTTTAGCATTTAAGTCCGCGAATTGTTATAAGTAACTTGAGGAACAATAAAGTTTCAACGTGACACACATGGTATTGTAAACTTTAACAAATAAACTTTTGTAATATCAATGTAATCATACCAATAATGTTACTTTTACGGATAATAGGTACGTTGTACTTATCTCTACATGTGAAGACAGGGTAAACAGGAGTTTATACAAACAAACTGTAAAACTGGTCTCGAAACGTACTTACATGATCTTTATAACATTGAATCGCGTTTTCCACCCACACAACTTTATGCAAATGTGTTAAGAAATATCTCAATACACTTAGCATAAAACAAGGAGAGTATAGAACTCTATAATGCATTACTATTTTGTTCTCGCGGGTGTTAAGATTTCTACAAGCCCTTTGAAATTCATCTGACACCTTATTTTTACTAGTCTAACTGGGTGAGAAAAGAATGTCGAACCATAAGTGCTTCACAAGAGCTACGTACTCATTGTAAAGTATCAACTCTAAATCCGTTTATTAATAACTCTTTAGAAAACTTTCCCCCCTATATTTATACTATTTAGTAAGCAGCCCTAAAAAATCAACGTGAGAAGAGAGAAATTCGAACTTTAGCCTGAAACATACATGACCTGTTTCGCTGTCACACACATATACAAATTGAAATAGAGACTCTCGCTCGTTTCGTTCGCTCAGTTAACAAGATGCACGAGTTTTACTTCCGTAGACTTATCATTGTGTCAATTTGAGCCCGTGCCCTTGCACCAGGTGTGTTCAAAATTTATGGGAGTCTGCCGTCGTCGAAGAAGTTGCATTGTATATGAACGTCGTACATATATTAATATGTGTTGACGCACCTATTATAATGATTTTGGAAATTTACTTCATCAAGATATCTTGATGATGATTGAATGATGAAGAGTATTTACTCTTTATTGCACCAAAAAAAGAAAAACATTACAGAGACACCAAAAAAAACAGTGAGGCACAAAGACGGACTTATTGTTTAAGCAATCGCTTCCAGTCAACCTTAGGTTGTAGGATAAATAAACTTATGGACAAGAAAGCGATGGTGCAGTATAAATATAGCAGTATCTTATTGTTTCGGCTCCCACATTTGATACTTAGTAACTTTCGTTGGGCACATTGTAAGATTTTGTCTAAAAATAGAGTATTATACATTTTTTGATATTTTGTGTCAACTAGCAAAATAAATAGTGAAAGGATCACATAACTTAGTAAACATGAGTTTGCGAGATTCTTAGTTTTATAAGATTTTTTCTTGTACGGTGTTATCAGTTACGACACTTACGACACAACACTTATCAAAATACGAAAAACAGTCTCTCTGGATTAAAATTGCGGTTGCCAGTCTTTATTTTAAGGCTTAAGAGAAAGTTACATTAAATTGATTTCACATAAAATCTTGTACGACCGAGAAAGCTCTTTATTTAATGTTTCAACACATACTTTTACCCTTTTTACCTAAACATATTGTTTTCGTGAACACTTTTTAGAGGTAGATAGATAGATAAATAAACTGTTTATTTGTTGCCACAATAAGACATGTAAAAAGAAAGTAATCAAACACACAATATAGAAAAAGAAAAAAAAACAGTACAAACATAAAGAAAGCATCTTAATACATGTGTGCATTGCAGCAATGCAAAAGGGTCATATTGTTCGAAGAACAATACGCTGATTTTCAGCTATAACCTAGGTGTTAAGAAAACCGAGGTACATCAAAGTTAATGACAAGTATCCACGACCCAAATAACCATTGAAATTCAAATAAAATATATACCACAATTGGTTTAGTTGTGAAAAATCATGAAATTTAGATTTTTTATATTTTGTCTACCTACAAAATTGTATATAAAAGATTATAGTCTGTCAGTAACATACGTTAGTCTTAGATAAGATTACTATGAGGTTGCATTATACTAAATTCCATAGCAATATAAATTAAAACCTTTAGGAAGGCGCGTACCAGTCCTTGATCATACAAATCAATTTGTTATTAATCACAAAAACTTGATAAAATACCGGAATTCCAATACAACTGGTTGCTTGGGATAATCAGGGTTTTTGTATGCCTAGAGCCAACTATGCTGATATCGGATGGCCATACACATATTCTGATATAGTCTATGGTGTTGATCAGTAACTAATAGCGCGAATAGCGTTTTGCTATCTATAAAGGTAATTTCATACAATGTTTTATGTCCTGGAAAAAGGGCTTTCTACTTTTGGGTCACGTCGCATTTCAACGTCTTCAGTATTTCACGTTTTGGATCGGGTACTTGAATTGTTGGACCGTTTTTGGTTTATTCTATCCATCAAAATTCTTCTTTTCAGTTTCTGTTTCAGAAACTGTATAATTAGTTCGCACTTACTAAAGTAAAACGGAAAAAAGCATTCTTTGCATTTTAATGCTCTTTGTTGGAATGTTTAATCGAAAATCTATCGATATGTCATGAGACATATTGATTAATGTAATTTTAAAACGAAATCGTAAACATAAATTATTCCGATTGATATCTTTACGCATTTTATTAAATAAAAATTAAGTAATTAAAGACGTACATGCAACTTGATTTATTATTAATGTTTCTCATAACACCATGTAGGTAAAGTTCGTTGCATTAAATTCGACGTGTAATAAAAACGTCTTCGTAAAAGGCCTTCAGTTTAAAAATGTATGCTTACAATATGGTGACACCGATCGAGACCATTGAGAAAGGAACGGTTTCGATGCTCTTTGGAGACGGAGATGCTCTAATACTCACTCTGCCTATACCTCTATTACGTTAGTACTATTAATTTATGTGCCTCTATGAAAAATCATATGTAGTTTAGTGGCCAGTGTTATCATTTGTTTATTTTACCTGTTTTAAAATTAATATTATTTTGGAGGTTATCTAAAAATCACTGTTGCCACAGAATTATTAATAGTTAAAGCTATGGCTATTGTTATTTTGTACTCATCAAAAATGTTAGTGGTCTTTACTGTTGTCATTAGGTGAATCTAGCAAATTGGCAGCTTAAAATCTCTAAATAATATGGAAATTCTGAATTTTTCAAGGCTTTGGTGGCCAAACTCATTCAGGCAGACAAATAATAACTTACCCATTTATTATTCACGTGGGCTCAGTTGCAGTCAAAGAGTTTTTTTTACAGCGACAATTTACATGACAAGAGAATTTCGAGTCGGTCCGGTGGATACGCGTATGAATGCGTACAGAATTGAAATTCGGCCTCAGTTCTTTTACGCAAACAAATCGACGTAAAGTACGGAGATTGTAGAAATGACATCCGTCGAGATCCATTTGCCGCGTAATCTGCAAACGTATTTGCGCTTCATATTGACGAGGAATTTTTTTGTTCGTCTAAAGTACGAGTATGAGGCGGGCTTGTAAAGAGTGATGAGATATAATCGCAATTTTCCGATTGCATCTTAGGTTGATTAATTGTGTACTGTGTAGTTGGCATTAAAAAGGAACTTTACGATGAGTTATCCTTCCAGAATCTCATCATTTTGTGACGACGTTCCTCGTCAGTAACGTATCGAATAAGCATCAATAAATTTCTGTATCGATTAGTGTCAATCGTGTTTCGATATTTGTCGGCCCGTAATGGATATTTTGCAACGTTGCTGTTTTTTTTAATGTTTTATTTTTGGGTCCGACGCTGTTTACGTAATGGGAGGCAGTTGCATTAGGGTTGTTGAGCTTTTGGACATAATGTCCTCCGGCAGAACCATGACGATCAAAATCATCAAATTTAAAATGTATGATGACCGCTTTATATTATTTTGAAATGTTTTAATGACATATCATTTTGTTTTCATTTAACTAAAATAGTTCTTCAAAATCGTATGTTAAATTAATTACATTAAACAATTATTGCCACATTAATTCTCATTCCGATGATATACGTCACTCGATGTAGTAAATTTAGTCGTACGAAGATATAGGTACTACTGTTGTTTCATCCTAATGGATCCCAGCTGTGACCTTTGAACCCTGATATTGCATTTGCACGTACACTCATCGCCGCTTGGACATAACCGAATGATGCGATTGGACGAACCCCCATCGAATGACAATAATCTGAATCGATTGTTCCATATTTAAATGAGTCGATCGTTAAATCGAGTCGTGTCCGACGCATTCCAGAATGAAATTGGTAATATAGAGGCTGGTATCTAATAATAGCGGATGAACCGCCATTAATTTAAACATCAATGCAATGAAAAAATTATAGTGAATCTTGTCAAATAGTGTAAGTAATTGAAATAACTTATCATTCACGATTTTCAAATTCGAAATTGACAATCGACACAGTTATGCAAGTCTAGAGTAGTAGAGTCATTGATCTAAGTTATTTGAATAGCTTTTGGCAGGGAACTGCTGTGTGTGTTTATCAAATTGGAAACATTCTCATTATTTCTATCGTAAAGCAGATCCGAGGAGTTAGTGAGAATTTTTTCTTGGGCTTTTTGGTTGGAATTGTCAATAGTTATAGTTTCTAAATTGCACTAATAAATTAGTCCACACGAAATATTGAAAAATACCCCACTTAGCTCATTACAATATCGTTTATCTAATTGTTTTTGTAAATCGAATGCGTTAAATGTAATTTCAGAGACGACGCAACCTATATGGATTATCTAAAGAGAACAATCGAAGAAATTCGCATTCCTTCTATAGCCGTTCAGGATTTTAAGCAATTCGGTGCAGAGGAACAAAGATAGCAATTTGCTAAAATTAACGCAGACTTGTCTCTAAATAAGGAGAGCGCATCGATAAAGTATTCGCGTCTTTTTGCGATATTTTCAGAAAAGTCGACGAAGATAACAGGAGTCGAATAAAACTTGCAATAAAGTATCGTTAACTTACTATCTCATTCTTTGAGGCTATCTGTGTGATGTGATATTACTGTAATATTCTTCATTTCATTTAGTATGAATATTCTAAAGTCCCATCAAAGAAAAACATTTTAAATGACACAATTTACTTCTAATGAAATAAAAATTCACACTAAGTCATTACGTTTACTTTAACAGAAGCGAAAAAGTACATTGTGCCTTACTTTTATTTTTTAACAATGTTTCTGCAGTGACATAGTGCAAAAAGAGTATTTGTATTATATTGAAGCCAGTCGATAACCTCTTCATCGTATAGAAGCCTTCCCAGACAATTTCTTCAAATCCCCGAAGCTCCCCCTTGCTCCTCCCCCAACATTAGCTCTGGAACGGCTGGCATTCGCGACTCATCGAGGAAATTCCAGAAAACTCCAATATTGGCTGCATTTTACTCTCGAACAACTCTTAAAGTAAGACAGCATTTACCAAGTATTTTATTAAAATATTGGTGTATGATTTGATCCCTATAGAATTTTCCCCAACTCTTTGTTCTGTACTTTTATAGTTTTCAGTTAGATTATTAGTTCTACAAAATCATGAAAAATGCGTACTTCTGCGAAACCGGGAAAACAGGCTTGATTTGCTTCGATGATAATAAAGAAATATCCGTACAACAAGTTACCAAAATGAATTTCCTTTAGAATTGGGTCCACAGTCAGCAAGTCCGTAGCCACGAATAATGTCTGGAACATCTATGCCAATTCCGGGAGGCATCCGAGCCAATTTGCTGCCAGTACTCTAGGGTTGTCAGTGTTACTTACTACTATTTGACTTTACTAATGGGATACTTTGTTTGCCACTGAACACTCACGTATAGGTCCTCTGATATTTATTTATTTCAACTTTATTCTACAAAATACCAAGTAAAATAAAAAAAAATGAGTATCGTACAAAAGGCGAACTTAATGCTAGTTTCACAGTTAACTTTCTTTTTTCAAATCAAACCTTTGACTATTATTTTTTTTGTTTACTTCTTCAGTATTCTCGAATCAGTCCCAGCAAAATTTTGTACTGGTCGGTTTTGAAAATATATTTTTAAAATTAGATGGGCCTATTCTTTTAGGTTATGATCACATCATACACATTACGCTCGGATGAAACCGCTGGGAAAAGTTAAAATATTATCAAACTTTATTTCACATAAAACAGTATTTTCATAGCCCTGCGTTGGAGCTCTGGAAGGCACGTGCGGCTACCGGCAACAAGCCAGGCTGACGCTCAGTTAATGTGCCTGCCGTTTTTACCGACTGTACTGAGTGGCTCGGCTCAAGCCGGCTTAGCTCTCTTGTAAACATCCCAGGAAATTGAAGCCTTATTTTGGCTTTTATGTAACTTAATAATCCGTAGTGTAAGTACTGAATGCTTGATTGAGTGATCGATTGTGCAAGAAAGGAAGGAAAAGATGAGTTACTTGATCATAATGAAGTAATCGTATTACGTTCACAAGTAAACATAAAGTAGAAAAATAATCAGAAATGTATTATATTACGAAGTCATATTGACGAATGTAATAATTTGCCGGCTATTTTTTATGGTATGGTTTAGTGCTTTAGGCACTATGCTTCGAAAGGGTTTTCCAAGCTATATAGTTCGCAAAGAAATGTTAAAAATAAAATCCTAAAAGTATCTCATACATTTCTTCCAGCAAACTCTGGTCTCTTTTTCCACAGATTCCTGAAAATCTGAGGAGTATAATAACTGGAGCTGAAGATGAAACTAGGAAAAGAAATATAAACACTAAAAATAAAAAAATAAACAATTTCTGAAGGATTTACTCGCAAAACTTAAAAATATGAGATCACTGATATTAAAAGTCCTAGTTCTGTCGGCGAAGAAAATATAATAATATTTCATACTATCGCTCGAAGTGGTTCGCGGTACGCAATGTAATTTAGGTAATGGCTGCCAACTGAATGCAGGGGAAATTGTTGTATTTGCTGTGAGGCTGTGAGAAGCCGTGATGCAATTACGGCTTATAGCACTTAACCTTAAAAACCCTCAATTCAGCGCTGAAAATGTTATTTGTACGTTTAATTTTGTCTGATGAGTGTAAAACAGTTTAATTTTATTGTGGACTTCTTTCTATACCTAAATTTTAGATTGTGAATAAACATAGGTTAATAGACAAATATCTGAGAAAACAAAAAGTTGGTTAAAAATTTAAATTAGATTTTAAAAAATGCGAAATCCTTGTTTTCGCATGTTCATGATAGTAAAGAAACGCTGTTACAGTATCTATGTTACATAATACTGGAGATTTTATTTATACCACTTGTAAAGGAAGGATGTGGTTTCACAGTCTAGTTCCTTATAAAAGTATGTTGAATTGACTTTAGTGGGGAGGATACTCCACCGACAAAAGCGGAGCTCTTATATTTTCGATATTTACATAGATGAGGAGAGTGTATATACTTAGAATGGTCATGTTACACCTTCTATCGTTTCTTAAATGGAAGATTGGCCAGATATTGTCTATTTTCTGCCTACTAGAATATCCGCGATAAACATTTCCTATAACAAGACATTGGTAATGTGAGAACGTACACAATCGGTATCGGGGCAACAGCTAGATCTGATAGCGCTATCCATTGTATAGCTCGTTAGTTGGTAGTTGGCAGCTCCACATTCCGGACTCGTAGATACTGAAAAGTATTACCTTTTAACAGAACAATTGAGAACACTAAATTATGTTACTTGAAAGTTGAGGCCGAGCAATGCTTTTTGACAATGGACATTAAACAATAATCGGAATAAATAATAGCTTTGTTAAAATAACATTCTCATTGTGTGGGAGAAAAATTAAGAGAAAAATAAAGATTTGATTAATTGATTGTTTTTTATGTTGATGATGATGAAGATGACACTGTTTGTTTGTTTGTAATATCTTCATTGTACAAAAAAAATATATTAGAATTAGGGTCAAATAGGCTGAAATCGACAATTTGCTGAGTTCAGCATGCCCTCTTATACAATCGTACATATGTGCAAACTTACTACCCCTAACTTCTGGCACTTTTCCCACAGCTTGGAAGAATGCAAATATTACACCACTTCCCAAAAAATCGAACCCAACATTAATTACTGATTTCCGTCCTATTTCTATTCTCCCTTTCCTCTCGAAAATCCTTGAACGTGTTGTTCAGCAGCAACTTCAAAACTTTCTTTCCTCGAACAACCTACTTAACCTATTACAATCTGGATTTCGACAGGGCCATGGCACGACTACGGCTCTCATTAAGATCACTGATGATATTCGCTCCGGCATGGATAAACAGTTGATCACTCTTATTTCACTTTTAGATTTTAGCAACGCGTTCAACACTGTTGATTTCGATATACTTCTGGCTGTGATGCGTTCTCTCAACATATCTCCGACGGCAATCGACTGGTTTCATTCTTACCTGTATGGACGACAGCAGCGGGTACATATTGAGGATTCATTCTCTTCCTGGTGTGATATCGCTGCTGGCGTTCCGCAAGGTGGCGTCTTATCTCCATTGCTGTTTGCTCTTTTCATCAATTCCATCACCCTTAATCTTCAATGTTCCTACCACCTTTACGCGGACGATTTACAAATATACACGCAAGCTGATGCAGAAAACTTTGCAACAGCCGTTCACACTACTAATGATGATCTAACTGCAATATCGGTTTGGAGCAGATCGTACGGCCTTATCATAAATCCCCTTAAAACACAAGTTTGCATTATCGGTAGCTCTAGACTAATCTGCAAAATTAATGTAACAGACCTCCCGAAAGTCTCGTTCGATGGTACGGTGATCCCTTTTAGTGCTTGCGTGAAAAATCTTGGTGTCCTAATGGACAACTCCCTTACTTGGACTCCGCAAGTTGCCGAAGTCAGTAGAAAAATGTTTGCAGCTGTAGGATCACTAAAACGACTAAAAAATTTTTTGCCGTTTCAAACGAAAATTACGCTTGTACAGTCACTACTATTTCCCATTCTTGATTACGCGGATACCTGTTATTTGGACCTAACTCAGGAGCAATTAAACAAACTTGAGCGTCTCCAAAACCTTTGTATCAGATTTATTTACGGTCTTCGTAAATATGATCATGTCTCTGAATTTCGCAATCAACTCAAGTGGCTCCCAATCCGACGTCGCCGTGATTGGAATATCCTTTCCATGCTTTATTCTATTCTTTTTATTCCCACTTATCCACAATATCTGAAAGAACGGTTTGTGTTTCACAATCAACACCATGATCGACTTCGCAGTGCACATAATCTCCGATTGGATACACCCGTACATTCTTCCGAATTTTACACCAAGTCGTTTACTGTCCAAGCTGTACGTCTGTGGAACTCCTTGCCGGTATCTATTAGACATGCCCAAACACTCTCCAGCTTCAAGACACAAGTGAAAGACCATTATCTTTCTATCACCTAAACCTCTTCCCGAGAAAATCTTTTCGTCTGCTGTTCGTATATAACCCCCCAAGCAGCAAAGTAATCCTGGAATGCGATTTTATAATGCTATATGGACTTATAAAGCTCCGATGATAGTTTTGGTATTTCTTACTGCGCTTTTAACAGCATAAATGAATGCCGTTTTTACTTAAGTACGTTTGATCCTATAATTTCGACATAAATCGGTATATAGGATCATATTTTGTGGCTATTACTGGATTAAGACGCCTATAAAAGAAAGGAACAAGACCAATTGCACTTAGGAGTAATTACTCCGGTAACTAAGACTTATATGCACCTATAAGATAACATCTTAGGAGCATTTAAAATATTAAGACTCCTTTTAGGAGCTTCTACTAGGAATGAATACACTGAGGAGCAATCACTCTTGTTATTTATACTTATAACCTCATTTAAGCTAATATTTTACAGCCAATATAAGTAAATTCAAGATAAACTACTGAAAAGCATTTTTATATTTTGTCTGGTTTTAGATAAGCTTAGAAGTGTATATCATACCCGCGTTTCTAAATTAATAAATCACTAATATTATAACAGCACTCAGTAATATAAAATGTTCTGTTTATAGATTTATCCCATGCCGTTATAAGTCTAGATATATTTATATAGGCATTCTATAAGAGTGTTATTGTCTAAGTAATTTAAAACAATCCTGGTTAAAACTGTTTAAAGGACATTTTTGCTTGAAACGACCAGTATAGGCGAAAGTACGCTTCATATAGTTTCGCAAATCCTATTATAGGATTTGACATAAGTCATTAAGATTGCAGCTATTTTTGTGTACTATATTAAAAATGGATTTAATTAAGTGGAAGCGGTTTAAAAAAAGTGGTTGTTAAAAAAGAAAAGTAAAAAAAAAACTATCAAGATATGTTAACCGCAGTAAACACTGATTTTTTTTATTTAACTGCTAAAGACCGCATCGTAAATTGCAGTGAGGGTTCCGGACAAGATAACTGTAGTACTATTTTAGATGAAAGAAGACTACGGAAGTAATAATGAAAAATCATTAAACTACAGTGAAAGCGATAATGAGGAAGATCTTTCAGATTACAACAAAATTTTTGATTTTGTTATTCTATATAATATAAAACTAGGTAATAATAAATATTGTGGCAGTTAGGTGGGTACATATGCACTTAGGTACTAGTTACAAACTTCACACTCGTCTTCTGGAAAGTGATCATAAACTGCATAGATAGCACAATTATCACACCAAAACCAATCTTGATACAGCAATGATTTGATGTCGTCTTGATTCTTAGTAAAATGAAAATCTCTTGTGCTATTAGAAACCATGATTTGACAACCGTGACATCTCTCCGATAACAAGAATTAAGTTCTTTAGAGATCGGAAATATTTTTTTGTTAAAAATCGATCGATATCCAGGAACATCACTATACTTCTTTCGGTCGTTGGTAACCTGAATATAATAATTATAACTTGCATTAAATCAAATAAAAACAATATTTAACCTTTCACGCATACCAAACCCTAATATTATTCCTATAACTTGCTAAAATTGCTAATCTATAAATTATATTAATCGATTATGTTTTTATCTGGGCAATGAAGAACCCTAATTAGTAACAATATGGCGAATCTTCTTCGGTTTTAACACTCGCTAATATAGAACCAATAATACTTATAATGGCACTATGTCACACTCAGAAATGCTCACACAAAAAATGGATACCCTTCATGATATTTTCTTGAGAAATTATTAAATACTTAAATGAAAATCAATCAATTTCAGGAGGCGCTTTAAAATTTTAGTTAAGACCATGATAGGTTTCACAGAAAATTCACTATAACAATAAGATTTTTATTTTTTACTATGGTTGACATTTATATAATTTGATTAACATAAAAATATATATTACTTGCCCTTATTCTCAAGCTGTTTAATAAACAAAATCTGGACAGGCAAAACACGCGCAATTCATTTCGACTTTTCATAAAATATGAGCTTATAGAAGCATTCCGGGGCGCGTTGTTATTCTCACTTTTTTTTATAATTTACTTATATTGACATATGCAGGACTAATTGCGAGAACGTAATTCTATTACAGGAGTAATAATAGGCGTATAAATGGCATTTCAGCGGTCTATTATAAACACGTATTAAGTAAAAGTAAACTTATAAAGTGGGCCCTTTTCCGGACTTATATGCGGATATAAGTCTCATATAGTCCTAAGGCAAAGGTCTCCTGGAGATAGTTTTAGAACCACATTTTGCTGGTTGGGCCGCCATAGTTGTAATTTTAACATTTATTGATACGCTTAAAATAAGTATGTATATTTATTTACATTGTGTAATGCATGCGTATATGTGCACCACATATATTTACATAGGTATATTTTTTTTGTATGTGCTGCATAGGTACGTTATGCTTTTATGTTTCACTTTTTCCCAATTGTTAATTTGCGCCTACCTTCCTGTTTCATATCATGAAGTCCTACCTGTTGGTTGCCTGGAAGAAATTGCTCTAGCGATAAGGCCGCCTTTGTACCATAGATAATAATAATATTCATGTACTTTCTACAATTTGGTGCAATAAAGAGTTATTTATTTATTTATTTATGTGTACACCCCCCAGTCGATTCAACAATCCAGCCCACGCAAGCAAACAATTGAAGTAGTGAAATACCTGGTGATTACTTGAAATGACTAAGAACTGCCTATTGTCCTGTGAGAAAGAGGAAGAGCGGCTATTGCCTACCGCCGCCGGGACAAATGCAGCAATTTAATGACAGATTTCTCTCATTTCCCCGCAATTACAAAGCGCACGTTAATTTGCAAGATAATTAGCAAATTGCCCGACGGACACGACGCATATTACGTACTGTTGAGTGCAAAACTGTTTCTAGTTATGATTATTTTCATGACACATCGTTGTCCTTTTGGCTTTTAGTGCCAGTTGTCTTTTTGTGTCGATGTTAATTTTGTCAAAGTAAAATCGAGCTATTTCAGCGCTCTATCAAATGTTAAATCATTAAGATGCGCATTTTAGTACCTAGAGCACAGTTCGAGGCACTATGGTTTGAAGATTGTACCAGAAGAACACCTAAATCTGGTTAATTTAAAATTCTGTGACGTATAACTTAACTCGGAATCCTCGCAGGTTCTCAAATTATCAATGTAAGCATTCGATCAATCTTAATAACCGTCATCTAAGTATCAATTTTGATGTGAAGGAAACCTTTTAGATAGCACTTGCTGTATACGTGTGATATACTTAGCCATTAATTTGAAAAAAAGAATAATGTTGACTACCCAGGTAGACCGTTAGATAATGCATTAAGTTCGCCTATTGTGCTTGCAACTATTATGTATATTAAGTTTAAATAAATATATTTCCTGTAAAGATTTTTGCACTGCACTGTACTCTGGTCCATTCAAAGTTAACTTTGTGCGAACGGAAGCCACGTTCTCACCTGTCGTATTAAAAATACGTTTGTTTAATCAAAATTATCACTGTTTTTGCTCGCGCGAATTTTAACGT
Organism: Euzophera pinguis; assembly: GCA_947363495.1. Taxonomy (NCBI): domain Eukaryota; kingdom Metazoa; phylum Arthropoda; class Insecta; order Lepidoptera; family Pyralidae; genus Euzophera; species Euzophera pinguis. Next base: position 6,136,926 of record OX376176.1, read on the forward strand.
TGCGTTTATCCTGATGAAAAATATCCGGATGAACGGTCATTCCACAGGGCAAAAGAAATATTGTGATTGTACCAGGTGTTCATGTAGTTTTTGGTGTCATTAAACACATATACATTAAATTGTATATTCAATTTCAAGAGGTTTCTTTCTGGTCAGGAAAAGTTACCGATGCCATGGACACGTAAAGAAAGACTACTTAGAGATTCTGTTCTGATGGCCTCTGCTGATGTTTAATTTTTTGCCTTATAAATACTACTGGATTTTACTTTTTCAAAACTACTACTGATTTTAATTTATTACATGTGTAAAGTATAAATCATTACAATGGTGGGTAGACGACCAAAACAAGACGATCCTGACTGACGAGTCAGACAGACAGGACGAGACTGATTAGATTTGTCTATCGGTCCATGCAACTGAAAATTGAGGACTGAGAAAAGCGAGAATCACCTCATAATAACTTCATTTCCCGTGGCGAATGCTCTGCAAATGTGAAAGTTGAAGAACATTAAGCAGAAGTCTTAACGATTGGTTTTTATTGCCTACGACAGCATGCGAGCACCGAGAACAGAAATATATATGAAAAATGTTCACGTAAGAAATAAAACTAAGAATCGTTAGTAAAAATCATAACGCAATAAGATATGTAATTTTTTTCTGTGTATTCTTTTATTTTCGGAAACCGAAGTCTCTCGTCTATAAAGTAAGGCTAACAGATCCCCAAATTCCTGCTAGAGCGAAGCTGCAGGCGACTGCTCAACAATACATAAAGATATTTTAAATCTATTGCGCTTTATTTTCTTTCATGACCAATTCCCTGTGCTGATTTTGATGGATTTACCTAAATTCAACGTTCAAGCGCCTGCAATGATGGGTGAATTTGTATAAAAATCACATAGTATACTTTTCTATGTATGTATACTAAGAATGCGGAGTGAATAAAACTATATTAAGCACATTTGAACAGAACTTAAAACCGAAGTCCGCAGATATTAATTAAAGAAAACTAATATTCTTTCGCTCATTCCCGCTACAGATAAAGTGGATGAGTCGAGTCGGTGATAATTTCAGCAAATTGGTTCCATTGTTAGTGGTCTACCGCGCGTCTGCCTGAAAACTCGCCTCTTCAGCTAAATTGAGATTCTGGCTCTAAGTGCACTGAGTTTTATATATATTTGTTTCTATTAAGGTGAACAGTATTTTTATACATGTTATCGATTTAACCTGCAAGAAATGGTAAATACATAGGTACTTAAAAATTGTATTGCGCGATCGACATAAATATCACGTAGAGTAAGGTTTGTTTTCGAAAATACATTTAATTCCATACTTTCCAAACTAATATTATTAATGCGAAAGTCTATTTGTCTGTTTCGCTTTCACGGCTAAACTGCTGAACTGGTTTTCATGAAATTCTGTGTGAAGTCCAGAGTTAAACAAAGACTACCTTCTTCGTGTTTCAAAAAACAACTTTCAAGGGGTGATACGGGGTAAAAGTTTGTACGATAATAGGACACGTACAATATTATTATTATTTATTTATTTATTTCACTTACATTTACAATAATAATTACATTACATGTCAGATTGTATTATATACTGTACATGTACCCAGTCAGGGTGTTGCGAATTTACAATTTTTTGTTACAACATAAAACATAAAGTACATTGCATAAGTATGTCATTTTCAAATAAATAATTAAATCCATCACCAAAAGTAAGAACTTCTATCATCAAAATAATTTCTAAGATCTAGGCATTCCTGTCGTCAAATAATTCAGTTACAGAGTAATAACACTTATTTACTAAATGCTGTTTCAACATGTTCTTAAAGGTGTTATCACTCTCCACTACTGCAATGTTCTTTGGTATTTTATTATAAATTTTTATAAACATGCAGTATGGACTATTTCCAAACATCTTTAGATTAGAATTTGGGAACACCAACCTATGTTTATGCCTAGTATTTCTGTATGTGTGTATGGCGCGCGAAACAAAATTTCATAAAAGTAGAGCTCAAGAGTAGGCAAAAATAATGATGAAAATTTAAAACTTATCCCAAAACACAAGGCAAAATTAAAATTATTCAATCTTGCATTCTCCAATTCGAAAAACAACATATTCTGAACTTCTAATCATATGACTAACTCAGTTTGCAAAAATAGAGTAATTACAAAGAGGAGATGCCGTTTGAAATGGCGCAGTGATGTGATCATTGGCGCCTCGTCGACATTGAAGTGGGCGGAGCTTGTCATTGCTCGTGCTCTATGACTGGAGCTACGGCCGAAACCAAGCACCCCGCACGTCTTCCTTCCGCCCCGAGTAGCCTCACAAACGCTTTCTTACAAAACGCTTATTACGGCATCTACTCTTTGTAATTACTCCATGAAAAATACCTTAAAATATTAAAACCTTTAACTTTATTATGCGGTCTGTGAATGCTTTGTGCCTGTGACGTTAGCATACTATTTGCATTTGCTCTGTGCAAAAAAATAGGTTGTGATTAAATTTAACAATCCCTTGATGTTTGATTAGGTTCATTCATTTTATACGAGCACTCTTTTGGTGTGATTTTAGTAAAAGGCATAAGTATACATTACTCAAGTAGGGGGACCCTTCCAGTTTCCAATATAACTATTTTATAAATTAGTATTCAATGTAATGTTATAAACGCGTAATGTGTTTACATTTGTTGTAAGTACTGATTTAGGTAAATATAGAGAAGGAGAGAAAAACTTATGGCCCTATAAAGGTATACCATTTTAATTATAACAATACTAAAATACTACTCGTATAACTATAACCTAACTAATCCTAACTAAGAACTAGAATCTTGTACAAAACGCCTCTTGTTTATTGATTTGTTTATACCAATTTTACTATTATAACTGTCGAGAATTTAAAATGTTTTTCAGTAAATGGACCCGATTTAACAGCTGCGGGCTAGAGTTATTCACAATTCTCTCTTTACTATTTGAAAAGTCTCTTCAAGCGGAACATTGGGTACAGTGGCTACGGGGCGTGCACTTGCCCTGAAAACTCCAATTAGTTAAACAATGCCGCACCATTGAATTGCACCTCACTTTCAGTTTGTATGAAACTCCTCGACGAATGTTCGGGAATATGAAATAGCGGGCTGTCAAATTACTTAAAATTTTTTATTTTTCCTTTTTTAATTCTGCTTATTACTCACACTTGTAGAATGGCATTGAAATTACTTGTCGACGACAAGCTCAAGAAAGTATATTTTCAGCGCTCAATATTTAAACATATGTTGGTAGCTGAGAAACGTTCACAGCAATGTGTCCTGAATTTCGAGCTATATTTTTCAGCGATATATCTAAGCGCTGCAGCGCTCACGCGATACGGCACGCCCGTTGAATATATGGGTTTAATCCCGCTACCGGATCCCGCTTTCCAGGACACTCGACACCGCATCATAAACGTGATGTTCAGCACTAATATACCAAGTTAAATAACTTGATGAGATCTGAGGCAATTAATGCCGTACGAACTAGTATGAAGCAATCAGAGTGTTATTTTCTTCTCTTTTTATCGGTCCCTCACTGCTGAGGTTTGTGACCACATATGAGTCTCCAAGCTGTGCGGTCCTCCGAACTATGAACCGCTCTTTACATGCTGCCCCTGCAACCTTCCGCATATAAATGCAAATATATGCATTTAACGGTGCAAAAATCGAAGTTAAGTAAAAACACTTTGTACCCCAACTAAAATGGCATACAAAGAAATATATATAAATAAATAAACATTTTGTTATTGTCTGTAACAAAATGTACGATAGGCGGCTTTATCGTTGTGCAAATTTTGCGTGATTGATTTCCTTGAATGAGTTGGAGCTCGTCAGTTTATACCCTGAAGTAGTCGATTTGTGGGCATTTTTGTGATTTTTTTTTCTTATAAAATCTGGAAGAGTGTTATCGTCGGGGATCCCTATTGCATTAATGACAATTACGTGCTTCGGAAAGCACGTTAAGCCGTGTCATTCGGTGGTTGTTTAAAGAATATGGTCAGAGGTCGAAAGGTGGTTGAAAAAAAAACTGATACCATTGTTTACAGGATCGATTGGTCGTGTAACAAATGTTGTTTATTTATGGAATAACTCTTCTAATATGATTCCTCTTCGAATATTTGTCTCCCTGGTAAAGCTCAGACAAAATTGCCAAAAACTAAAATGTTCTGATCATGATAGCGCTAGTATTTTCTCAACGGTATTTTCCTTACAACATTTTATGTACAAGGAAAGGAATGATACCATGAAAACTCTAACATAACTGAAAGGAATAAATAATTCAGCTTGCATTCAAGACGGGGCGCTAGTATTCGTCGCCGTGCCGCGCGTGTCTGACGTCACAAGAGTAAATACAGATCTAGGGCACCATGCATGAGTCCTTTTCTTATGTTCCAAAAAAATATTTACCTTTATCTTCTTTCACATTGAAAATCAAAGAGAGAGAAATATATTAAACATAACATACCATAGCTAGTATCCATCATTAGCAAAAGCGTTTCTGTAACAATGTTGAAGTAGAAAAAAAGATTATTTTAACTAGGTTCTTTAGCCCTTCTAAAAATGTTATTATTTTTATTTTTATTCAACCCCCCAGTCTCCCTATAATGTCTTCTTCTTCTTTATCTTAACCTTTTCCCGGTTGCATCCTTAGCTGGTTCCCTGTTTCCTCATAATAATTTGCCTCGAAGACCAGGCTTTCTTACTCTTTCGTCTCAACTTCGCCCGGTTTTAAGCATCCTAGACAGAGAGTTCATTAGCTTCTATCCTGCTTTGCGACGACAATACAGTTCTTTTTCGGCGCGCCCCTTCTACAAGGCCCTGGAGGAGGCGGCACTTGTTGCCTGTGTATGTTACCAGGTTTTCGTAAGACGCGACCGTAGTATCGCAAGCGATTTTCCTGAAGCTTATCACACACAGACATGAAGGCTACTTTATAACGTAACTGAAGCGAACCAACACCAACACCCTCAACTGTATTTACTCATGCAGCTGTCTCTCGAGTATCAATCACCGCTTGCATACCCTGGCGCATAGCCTTGCACTTTGCATCTAGATAGCTAGTTTAGTTCGAGCAGTTTGTCTCGTCTCGGAGACTCATATTCATATCGTACGGATTTTACTGTCCCTTGCTAATGTATTCTTGATGAAGCGTCCAGCGTTTGATATTGACGTAAAATATGTAAATGGCAGCCTTTACGCTTGTTTTTTTTTTTGATTGCACTTAATACAAAAAATAGAAAGTTACAAACAAACGTGGTTCAAAAATGTTCTTCTATTTGCACTCCAATGTAACCTTGGTCAACACTACACCTACCTCTTTTCCTCTACCCTCTCTCTGGATAAATAAATAAGCAAAACATAATTTACATGTTGTACGAGCTACGTACATAGAAAATGAACCCAAAAAGCATTAAGCTGACAGTGCAACAATCTCGCTACTACTCTACGGTGTGTGGTCACGGATCATACACATGTTCTAATGTTCCGTAGGCCCAATTTACACATGTAAAATTCTAATACCGCTCAATTAAGTAGAAAGTTTAATCTACGCCTCGTTGTTAAGCAGTATGTGTAACTAGAAATTTAAAATTTAAAGAGCTCGCGCTATCAACGACGAGGCCTTTGAAAATGCTCTTTTTACATGATAAACGGTTGGCTCGACTCCAATAACTGCCATCTGTATTGTGCACATAGACTTCTTAAAACTAATAGAATAGTCAAAGGAAAATTTTAACTGTTGGGCATCGACACGCCAAGAACAGATCGCGCAAAGGGGGCGCTGAAAAATGTTTATATTTTCTGATTAAATATACTCATTATTATACCAATACATAATCTTTCTCTGTCTTCTCTGTGCTCTCTTCTCAACTGCTTCTTTAGGAGTACAGTGTACAGTGTGATGATACTAAATATTATTAGATAATATATATTCTTGGTCGCTGCTCCGCCGTTCTAGGCCTTCGTTTTATTGTGCTTACTTTAATAAGAAGTAGCTTTCTTGTTCAAATACGAACTATTTCGAAGTTCAAATTACTCACTACCTACAAAAGTAACTATAATTTTCCGACTAATAAATCAATGTATTATTTGAGTGATGACTTGACAGGATTGTAGATCTATGGCTTGTACCTAATCTCTATGAAAAGCAAACGTTCTTTCCCGCTATTTTCCGTGTGTCTTGGCTTGCTTGAGACGTTGTAGCGTTGAACTACTGAATAATAATTTTACGTAGAGAATCTTATTATGGATAAAGTGCCTCGCCTTCACAATACATTTTTTTTCTTTTGATCTCTACCTCCCGCTGATCTATGTCTGTTGCCAAAACGTGCTTGCAATGTTGCATAGTGTGGTCGAGAAGATCGATAGCCGAGCGCAACGCGCGTATCCGCAATAATAGGATTTGTCGCCATTTAGTGGCATTTTCTATCTCGAGCTCCTCCGTGCTTTGGAAGGCACGTTAAGCCGTGGGTCCCGGTTGTTATCGATTGAAAACAATCGTTAGGCTGTGTCAGATGCCTTAGGCAGCCTGAAAAAATCAGACAGTGTTGGCCCCTAACACACATTGAGTCATGTTCCTGTTGGTCCGGTTTCCCTGTAAAATGAGTTACGGAGGTCAGACGGCAGTCATTCCATTGTAATAACCAGTGCCGCCAAAGCTAGGACCATGAGTTACAGCTTCTAGGCTCCGAAGCGTAAGCTGAAGACGCAACTAGGACAACACGCTTAGACGAAGAAGAAGAATTTTGTATAGTTTAAAGGGTGACGGAGACAGTGAAATTAAAGGAAGGCAATCGCCGTATTTTAAATGACGCGAACGTTTAAACTGAAACCAATTTCCGAACGCGAGTGTTTTTCTTGACTCACCAATTATGTCGAATGACAGTAATTGGATATTCTACTAATTTTTACTTTTTCTTTCATATCAATATTTTTATTTCCAGAAACAGAATTATTAAAGAATTTTTGTAATCCGTTCAAAAATAAATAAGTTATAAAGCTTTTGAAATTCGGTGGAAGGGGAAACTGTCAAAAAACAAGAAAAGGATGCACTGTGTGAGCTGTGACGTCACTGCCACTCGGTTTCCTGCGTACAAAAGAAATAGCAAGACATCCCCACCACGCTCCCACTTTTCTTTTAGAGAAAACTTTATAATCGAATTACTGCCTTAATTAACAACCAATTTTGTTGTTGTTTTTAGAATCGGTTACTTTTTAGTGTATATTTTGTTTAGTATAACAATATTAATCAAATACGAATACAGTCAAGTAGCCTATTCGAAATCGAACTATTTTTAATCGACAAAACCATTTTGCATAGATACTCAAAAATAGCCCTCGTAGGCTAAATAAGTCTAGTAAAAACAGAAAAAAAATATATAATTTTTATCGTGAACTTTGTTGGCCGCATCATGTTTGGTCGAACTTTCTGTGTTGCAACGGTAACGCGCTATTTTTTGACAAACGTTTTTTACAAAAGGAACGTGCGAGTCACTACCAAAATAACGTTTGGAAAAAAGTTACTATCGAGGAACTTTTTGGCATAACGTACGAGACATTCGTGAGATAGTCAGATAAATATGCTTGAATAAAATAAAATAAATATTTTCGCATTTAATATAATTGCAATATAATATGATATATTATAAAGTTTAAGTTTGAAAAACATAACAATTTTTTCGTAGAATTACCCATCTCTATTTGGGAAACGGCCACGATTTTGCCGGTTAAAAATAGTTCGACTCGCCTATGATGTCGAACGAAAATCATTCGTCTCACCGATATTACATATTCGAAAATAGACCTGACGATTGTTCCTTGCTTTTGGTAAATACGTTATTTAGTTATCGCGATTCGGGCCCTTGTCACTGTGGCGAAATATCAAGTCAGGCAGCAGTGAGCTAGTGACACCCTCTGGGTTACGAAGTAAACGTACCTAGTTATACAAAAAAAGCCTATCATCCATTGCATCTCTTCTATCCAATGACTTCTTCTACTGTTTCTTTCTTTCCCTCCAAACCCTGACTCTAGCCAATCATTGTAACTATTTAATTCAATGTATTAATTTTATTAGTAATTGGACTTGGAGAGCATACTGCGACCAAATCGCAGACATATTAAAAAATAGAGATGTCAGGAGTACCCGTAATCGACGAGCGTGTATGACGAGAGTGATGAGCGTAGAAGAAGCGAGGGAAGTCTGTAAGGATCGTAGCAAATGGAAATCCATAGTCTCTGCCTACCCCTACGGGAAAAGGGCGTGATGGTATGTATGTATGTATGGACTTAGAGTATATTTGATAATTGTTGGTTAGGTATTTAGTTGACATTTGCATGCCATAATATGAGGTCAAATACATTGAGCGACATAACTGTTTTAAAGAACTTCCTGTACTGTATTTTGGCAAATAAATGATTGGATTTGATTTGATTTAAAAAAAAATACTCGCCTAGTTAAATTATTAGCAGGAGTTCATTTGTAGGTCGGTTAACATTATTCATGATATTGTTTGATTTGTTTGTGTAACCGCTGGTTCACCGCCATCTGTGAGCGATTATTGTTGTTTGGTTTATTATCGTTTATTTTATCGTGGTCCGTGCTACTTGATTAATTAACATTTGTTTCAATGTAATTACATTGATTTTTGTATCCTTACTAATATTATAAATGTAAAAGTTTCCTCCAAGCGTGTTTCCTAGTTTCATCCTCAGCTTACGCCTCAGAGCCTAGGATGCGTTGTTAAGTCATGGTCATCGATTTGGCGACACTGGTTACTACAATGAAGCGACTGGCATCTGAATATTATTATAAACTAGCTGTTTCCCACAGCTCCGCCTGCGTTAAAAAGTAGCCTATGTTTGACCCCGGGTTTTCAACTATATTCATACCAAATTTCATCAAAATCCGTTCAGCGGTTTGGCCGTGAAAGCGTAACAGACAGACAGACAGACTTTCGCATTTATAATATTAGTATGGAAAGTATGGAATACTAGCTGTTTCCCGCAGCTCCGCCTGCGTCAAAAAGTAATCTATGTTTGACTCCGGGTCTTCAACTATATTCATACCAAATATCATCAATATCCGTTCAGCGGTTTGGCCGTGAAAGCCTGACAGACAGACAGACTTTCGCATTTATAATATTATAGTATTAGTATTATAGTATAAGTATATATATTATAGTATATAGTATATTATAGTATGGATTAGTATCTATGGATTTATATAAAAGTGAGTTTGTTTATTTGCTTGTAATCTCTTCCCGTTTTATCTTTCTGAAGTTTTGCTTACACGTTAAAGTACTTTTTCGATCTGCGTGTAAACAAATTCATAATAAACCATACACATCCGTAATCGGCGAGTCAAATAAAAAATCGTTCGATTCACCGATTATGCCGTATGAAAGTTATTCGATATCGAACGAAAATTATTCGATTTACTGGTTTTGCTTAAATCATCCTTTTAAAAGATAGGCTTCTGTTCCCTTGGGAATTAAGTACAGAAAAGTAAGTAGCGGGGGGGAAAAAAGCTAGTTTTGAATGCGTTATTTATAGACACACACTCATTTTAGTTAGCATAAAGCGTTCCTCTATTAATAAACATCAAACTGTATCACTACAACTGCACTGAATATATAATGCTGTCGGGCCGACAACAATAAGGTGCCGTTACGTGGCTATAACATGGCCGGCGACGAGCGACGGCTTGCGCTATGTGTCGTGTACTAATTACTTAATTAAACGAAATATATCGGTGTCGATGAACTGTTGAACGATTTTGGCAGACGTTAAAGTATTGACATTGAAAATCGGAGATGGTACGTAAATGAAACGGGAGACATAGATAGATGAAATATCGGTCAAGTGGGAGTCGGGACTCGCGCACCAAGGGTTCCGTACCATTATTCATAAAACCCTAAAAAAAATCTTATGTGTGGTATAGGAGCCCACTTAAATATTTATTTTATTCTGTTTTCCAGTACCTTAATTTTTGGTGTAGCTGTAACAGAAATACCTCATTTGTGATAGTTTTAACTGTCTTACTACCACGGTTCATGAGATACAGCTCTATGACAGATAGACGGACGGACAGCGAAGTCTTAGTAATAGCACAGATTACAGAATTTATGCTATACCAATATTCAACCGTCCGCTAAAAATAACCGAGATCAATACTTAATTATTTATTATAAAGATTATTCTATTTCAAGCGCATAACCGCTTGCATCAAACAGAGGAACTAATTCGTTTTTTAAAGACAATGGGAGCCCATGTTAATACGATCCCGTTTTACCCTCTGGGTACGGAACCCTAAAAAGTAATATAAAACAAATAAAAAATAAGTACAACAAAAAAAACTACGTAGGTAACGACCAGGATTTGAACCCAGAACCTTTCTTTGAAGACCGAGCTTTGGCCACGCGAATTGCATCTTAGACAACTTGGCGAAATTTATATTGATATGAGGCGGCAATGGTTTTTTTTTTAAATTAAACTATTTTAATACGGTTTTATCGCGTTTATTACTTATTTATTTACACCTGACGTTTCAAACAGTTTACAGCGTTCATGGTCGCAGGCAGACTAAGTTAACATTTGTCTTTGATGATAAGATTACAAACTACCGCCTGAAATTTTTATTGGGAACTATTCCGATTCACGCAGTATTGGCTCACAGTATCTAAGGGTCTTGCAGTCTGCTTCCGAGTTTGAGATTTTATTAAGTTAATGACTGGGTCCCAAGCTGGCGGTACCTGCCATCCCTCCTCTCTATTGAATATTGTTTTTTTTTAATTATTTTTTCTTAGTAATTAATAAACATTTATTATAAAAATAAGAATAAAATACATTTGAGGCTGCTGCATACCCTGCTATTACTGCCCTTTCATGCGGCATACCACTTGGTAGAGATTGAAATACTTTTTAAAAATTTACCACTTTATCCTCCAAAAATTACCCCCCCCCCCCCTTTTCATAGGACGTGCTTCTGTTTTTTCCTGTCAAATTCAGCACAAGGTCTAATTCCTGATTTTTTCCAAAATTTAAGTCCAGTAACTTCGGAGATAGCCTAGTTCGTGTCCATGGGCGTGTCTACATTGACAAATTCGCGGATCCGTGTAAACGAGCCCAAATAAAGAGAGAGCTAATTTTATAAATTTATACATATTTATACGTACTCGTCGAGGTCTGCCTCGCGCTGCTCAACAGGCATGAAGAAATTTTAAGGAGGAGGATAGTCGAAAGCGCTCAGACAGTTGGTTAGATCCTGGTTCAGCACCATAGCAATGTCCTAAACGAAAAATTACCTCTTTATATTATTTATTATTTAGGCAAGTAACACGTGTATTGTGTATCAACCTATATGAAAAGCAAATTTCAAAATAGTTGCTAGTTGCAAAAGACTTGCTTGAGAAAATAAATATTTCTTCACTTAAAAGAACAACCAAACCGCCAAAATAAACATAAAGTAATCAAAAGCTGCAGGCAAAAATGAGTTTTTTTCTCTAACAAATTTGCAATACATAATCGACTTTTGCTCCCAAGAGAGCTCAGGCCTAATAATTTTAAAATAAATTTTGTGGCTGTCCGGGGAATTCAAACATTAATGAATTCCAAAATTTTTAGATCCCTTATATACAATAATAAATTAATAAATAGGTAACTACAAAATCAATAATATTGTAGCTAGAAAAGGGGTGGATTTTTGTTTGTCACTCACTGATCAGACTGGCTGTCTATTATCACATAGTTTTTATTTTAAACGTGGTCTGATATTAAGTTTTTCAGCATACATTTTTAAGCGATTCTCACGATTTTCAAGCGATATATTATTCAAATGGTTTACACAACAATGCCTTCACGACTGCGTTCAGCTGACGACGTTTCCTCTTATCCAGTTACCATGTGATGTGAGCAAAGTCACGTATCAGCAGGGAAACGTATGGGCGTCGCGTGGCTTGATAGTTCCCCGTATGAAGGCGCCTTGATGTCATTTACATAGTATTGTGGTACGCTGTGTTGGTGAAGTTAGCTTGTGTATTTAAAGAATCACTTTTTAAACACCAACAAATTTTTTTCAGTGTTGAACACACTGCGAAACTAAACCCCATTTACAATAAAAGTAATAAGTGAAGACGAAAAAATAAAATCCTAGACAAAACATCTGTCAGTTGATCACTATTTTGTATGTAAGATCATGTTGTATTGTATACTTTGAAATTTGGTAGAGCGTATACAGGACTTTGTTGATTTGTGTATTAGCCTTCTAATAAAGCCTCGACTGGTCTTTGACAATATCGTTGTCTAATATGTTATATCGGCGTTGTTTTATCAGCGGTGGCCATATAACTTTAAGTAGATCTCCAGCGCATGATAAAATATTATCATTACAACAAATGGCATGTCTACAGAATATGAGGTGCTTCCAAATTCTAAAAAAGACGGAAACGGAAATATTCAATGTTATGGTATTGTCGTGCAAAGGCACAGAATTTATCATACTAACTTTGTTGAAAAACCTATATATTTTTTTCTTATGTTCAAAACTTAATAAGTTCTACGATAAATTGCAGCTCTTTTATGATTAACATTAGTGAAACTTAGTGCACCGCTAGACGGCAGTATATTTACACAGTAATGGAGAATAATGACGGAAGGGAATGAGAAAACGGTTTCATGTCATACTTAACTCGATGAACATATTAATTGTTCAACATGGGTCGTTGTTTTTATAATTTTACCCGACTGCGCCAGAAGGAGGGTTTATGTTTTTCGGGAGTATGTAAGTAGGTATATACGGTTCAATGGATTTCACTTGAGAGCTGTACTAGATTTGTATTTACTGTGAAAGTGACTCTGGGTACATAATGCGTTTTTTTTTAATTTTTTGTTTCCAAATTACACAGAAAGGCAATCTGGTGTTTTAGTTTTTTTAAATTACCGTTATCTTGTAATTTTAAACAATCTGTGCTTTAACCTACTGTGACATATTTGTACTGTTGCCTAGGCATATGGGTGATCAGTTAGTCAAAATGGCTGCATGTAATGCAATGGACTATATTAAATTTGCCCAATACTTTGCCACCTCTATTGCCCAGTAGTTAATATTATTAATGCGAAAGTGAGTTAGTATATTTCTGTATTTATTATTTTGTTACTGATACACTATTAAATTCAAACTTCTTAACGCTTTATCTACTGAGCTAATCTTCCTAAAATTGCACATAGGTACACATAGTTGGGTTGGGAGTACTGATATGGATTATAGGAGACCTTTATCTCGGGCAATGTATTATTCCAGTGGGGTTTAAGAACTTGTGCGAGTAAAAGATGATATTCAAAAAGAAATCAACTTTAATATTCTCGGACTGTCTTTGTCGGCTGAAGCTATTCTCTTAATTAAGTGCAAACAAGCGTCTCCTAGTCCAGCTGTAGACGAGGTTGTTGACTTGCTAGTCCTGGGACTAACGACTAGCTATAAAATGCGTCTGCCCCCGAAGATGGGACCTGTCTTGAATTAAGAGTTTGAGACCCCGATAAGCTTTGTAGAGAGGGAAATGTCAGGACGTTTGAGAACGTGTTATTTTGCGAATTTGTGTGAATGTGTTTAAAAATAGTATAACTTAATTCTTGTTTTATCTCGAATTACATTCGTCTTGTCGTAAAGTGTGATAAATTTCAAGGAGCTTTAATATCTTCTTCTTCGTCTAAAATTCTTTTCCCAGTTGCGTCCTCAGGACACGAAATTTACAACGTTTTACAACACACAAACAATTTCGTGTCCTTGAGACAAATGGATTGCCAGTACTGGATTCGTGTATCCACCACCATCACCATATTTCGATCATCCACCGCTGACCTTCACACAAACAATTGTTTAAATGACCTTCACGGACTCGAAATTTACTCACACATACAAACAATTGTTTAAATGTAACAAATTGTTTGTTTGTGTAGGTAAATTTCGCGTCCGTGAAAGTCAGTGCTGGATCCATATAAACCAGCCTTTACTTTAAAAAATTAGGCGTACTGCGGCCTAATTATCCTTTTACGGTCCAGTGATCGTCAAACTTCTGACGTGTTTCGGTATTCGGCCGGCTGGCTGGCAGGTGGCGCACGTGCCATCTGCTTCCGCTGTATGTTGCGGTTCCGCTTGTGTGCTTGTAATTTGCATGTAACTGTTTTGTTTTTGGTCATGTTAGTACACTCTTTCTGACATAAGTACGCTTAATATGATACGTCCATGTGGAAGATTACCGCAACTTCTTTGCGACAGAGTAGATTGTGTAAGAATTATAATTCATTTGAATTGGTCAATCAAATCTGTTCACTCTGGTGTCAAGAGTTTTACAAGTTATTTTTTAAATTGTGAGCATTGAACATAACATCACCGGTAGACTATTGCGAATATGTTGGATTTTGTTCTTTCCATTTTCTTCCCGGCTTCCGAGTCTGTAGCATCCCTTACCCTGATTCCTACACATTTCCAAATAAATCCCTTGTATATATATATTTATTTCCTTTTTCTATTTCATTACCCCTTCCTTTCTCTTTCCGCCAATCTAACGTAAGCCGTGCCGATGCAGATGCGTGGCTAGGGGCGAGCCTAGTCGAAAGCGTGCCAATTGCCCTGGGGTGAGGCACCCCCAGATAAAGGCTAGCCTTTACCTGGCACAGGGGGCTCTGCTGGGTGCGACAGTTTGTATACCCCTACACTCGTGGGAATGCTATAATTTTAGGAAATAACAAAAATCTAAATGGTGGCAATGCGGTTCGCAACTCATTACGTCTCATTTCTCACGGGGGCAAAAAGCGGGCTAGTAGCCTCTGCCTACCTCTACGGGGAAAAAGGCGTGATGGTATGTCTATGTCTATGCCATTTCATTTTTACAATATTGAAATGAAAAACTGCATTTGACACAATGACGATATTGTTATCGTTTCAACGTGACAACTGCTATTGTTTTTATCTCTCCGTTATGGGAACGGATGCTGCTGATAGCCAATGACATTTTACTGTTATGCTGAACGAATTACGTTTTAAATAACTTTTCTGTAGATTGCTGTAAATCTCTGATTCTTAAGTAGTATTTAGGTCTATATATTTTTCTTTATTTTTTACAATCCTTTGTGAGTCTCAATCTTAACTCATCTTCAACAAATCTTCTCCTCTTGACATGATTACGACCCTTCCTTCGCATTTTTAAAAGTTCTTTAACGAGGTTCGAAAATGAAGAATTTCGGATGCCCACCGCAAAAAAAAAAAAAAATTTAAACCGTAGCTTAGTATGGTTAGGTTGGGTTAGGCTTGTGACCAACCATAGCGGAGCGAGCGAAGCGAGCGGACCTTCAAACTGCTGCTCTATAAAATTACACGGCTATTGATTAAAAATTCATGTCCTTATTTATTTAAATCATTATATTGAATTGTATATATCTCTATTATATTATACTAAAAAATATATATTAGTTAAAATTAAATTAAATGAAAAAGAGGTATAATGAATGTTTGTAAACATAAAACTTAGAACAAAAGTTATTCGGCCGAGCATCACTGCGCTAAAAGGTTTTGCGATCCAATGTCATGTTGGAGTGGCGAAAAAAAAAGAATTGATGATAGGTCAACTGATATGGTGACAAATGTAATTTCGACGAAGTAAAAAAAAGAAACGAAAAAGGTTGAAACGTTCTTGGTAAAATGAAAATCGGAATAGAAAAAATCGACTTTATGAAGGGTAACCCGGTTCCGCTTTAACACTTTATGTATGAAACCTTAAAAAGTATATGCCCATTAAAATAATTGTGTTCATTGCCATATACAGACTCTGTTAATACAATGTAAACAAATTGACTCTAAAAAAAAGTACCAAGTATCCCCCGAGGCCCGAACTCATTAAATAAACGAAGCTTCCTCGACATCCGTATCAATTATGCAAAATCGATGGCTATGAAATCGGATCGTCTCCGCTCATAATGATGAGGGTCGCTGCATCGGAATGAAGGCTTCTTTCACGAAAAGTAGGTTATTAGATACAAAACAACCCAGAGGTTCTACGTGCTTCCTTAGTATAGGACCCCATATGCGAGGTTATTAGATGTTCATTATAAATGTTTTATCTATGTATAGTAGGTCAGACGATTGGTATACCAAACGGAAGATATTCAAAAATGTCATCCTTGAGACGTTAATATCGATTAACAATAAACATTAAACTGTTGAAGTAAATGTCCCGTCGATTTAATATATTTCCAAGTTATATAAAAATGAGTTGCAAATATATACAAAACCTATAAATATAACAATTAACTGCTGTCATTTAAATAATGCCAATGGCTTCTTGTGAAAATAAACCCAACACATTATTATCATTTTTTTTTAAATTTTTCTCTACATCTTTACAGATAACCAGTTGTTAATGCATTTGCCAAATATGATAGCGATATATACAAATGCACTGTGATCGCCTAAAACGGCGTTAAAGTAGTGTTTAGTGAACAATAAGTGCTTTTATACTAAAATATTAATACATGTTTAACCAATAAATATAAAACAGCCTTATGTAGTGTCACCTTAAAGGACCAACAATTTGTAACCAATTTTGATAGTGTACGGACGCCTTAATTTTTTACCTAGTGTAAATAGTGCTTAAAGTGAATCAAATAGGTGTTTTTATTGGAAGTTTTTGAAAAATCAGAATGTCATATCGGAGTGTATTTGTGAGTAGTGTATGGGAGTTTGTTGAATTAAGATAAGTGAAAGTTTGGGAAGCGCTGTCGCCATGGAGAGGTGTGACGGATTTCTCGTGTACCGCAAGCCTGTCTACAGGGTGTTCCAGTATTTGGATACGTAAGTCTATTTATATTTAAGTTATATCTTTATCCATCAAAATATTCGTAAGATTGCCTTTTTTTTGCAGTTATCGAATGTTACTTTTATGCTAGATTTATTTGAACTATGGTCTTTTTTTTGCTCTACTACAAGCTTGTGTTTTAAAGTTGGTTAATTAAATCTTTTTTATCAAACAATAACATGTATAGGAATGTTGACTAATTGCCTCTTTAAGTTCTTTATTTTCTTCGTAAACTGAAATATTAAATACTTGATTTACATAAAATAAGAGTTGACCACATTAAATTCTTATTTTTTTTTCTGTAGTAACTGTATTCCTACTGATATTCTATATTTCAGACATCGATTTCAGCTTATTTAACTTTGACACCTGTGGTAACCCTAACTTAAAGTAGTAAATGCTTGATTAATATAATTTAAGGGTTAAGCACTATCGCTGACCATTTGAGAGCCGGTGAAATATAAATGAGCACTCACCTGCCTGACGCGACGCATATGAATATTTTAGTGATAAAGCTCCATGCCTTTTTACAGTCAATGCCATTTTCTGCGATTTGGTTCTGATTTACATTGAAATTTCAGGAAAATGTGTTTTTGTTAGATTAGTCGTTAGTACATTTTAGCCAAATCTACGAGTATACTTCTATAGTAATTTAATATTATAAAGCTGAAGAGTTTGTTTGTTTGTTTGTTTGTTTGAACGCGCTAATCTCAGGAACTACTGGTTTGAATTGAAAAATTATTTTTGTGTTGGATAGATTATTTATCGAGGAAGGCTTAAGGCTATCACGTTGCGACTAATAGGAGCGAAGAAACATTCGAAAATGTGGAAAAAACGGGGAAATTATTCATCTTTGAGGGCTTCCCGTTGCGTGCGCTGCGAAAACCATTCGAGATACCCAAAAAATATGTATGAAAGAATTATTCCTCTTTAAATTATCAAAAAAAAAATGTCCGCAACAGTATATGTCTATCTTTTAAGATTAACTCACAATAAACGTTTTTATGATAATCAAATTTGGTCGAAATTAATGCATCGTTGCAATAGTTTTGACTGGTACAGCAGTTGGTCAAACAGTGCTTATACCTCGCATCCCAATGATTCCAAATGATTTACTAATGATTTTAAATATTTATAAATGATTTTAATTTTAAAAGAATTCAATTTCCCGTTAAGCTATCTTTCGCCATTACAATAAATAAATCACAGGGGCAAACATTTAAACACGTAGGAATCGATTTACGTCAAGACTGCTTTTCACACGGCCAACTATATGTCGCGTTGTCAAGATCGGTATAACGTAGTTAATATTTACTACTAAAGGTATGTGTGAGGAGAGAAGATAAATCCAAGTTACAGCGAATAGCACACTATTTATTAGTTCTACTTTACAAATATAGACTGTTAAGGATGTACGAAGAAATATAGATAGGGGTCGTGAGATCGAAGTAGGCACGAGATCCAGTCAAGCAGCCGCTATGAAATAGCCAGCCACTTAACTTAGAGATGACGAGATGATCCGAGCAGCCCTTCTGGTGGACGCGCGCAGGCTTATATATGGCCCTCGGGGTGATGCGGCGCGGGGAAGCGGGGAAAGGCAGCCGTTGATGGAGGCACGACGTCACATCGGGTTGCGGAGAAAATCAAATGTTCTTCTGCCACAAGAAAATAAAACTAAAAATATAATTTACGCAGAAGTACTTTAAACTATATTCTATTAATTATGTAACTAAATCGTCTAAAATAAGTCGTGGGTAACAGCTATAGGTAATTTATAATAAAGCTGAGGAGGTAGGTTTGTAAACAAAAAATAATTATGATTCCCAAAATAACTATTCCACGCGGACGAAGTCGCGGGCACAGCTAGTAATAGATATAGAGAAAGTAAGGGGTTGTAACAGTCACTAATCAATGAGTAACTATGATTTACCTTTCTTCTGCGTTACTAAATTGGTGAACTACTTAGTATAAAAACCTTGATACGAAGGTCATAAATTTGGTTTAGTTTAGTTACGTTTATTAAGCCCATTTTAACTAAAGTAGATATAATAAACACCGAGAAAATTTCCTCCGTATTCATGAAGAATTCCAAACGTCTGTTGATCCCATTTAAAGTATGTTTTGTCTAGTTCTTTCACATCAAATTATCGATAAGAGAGAAAGCACTAAACATATTTTAGTTAAACTAGGCTTAATGAACGTTTGTTATTTTTTATGAAATGGGGTTAGTGTTTACTGGCGTAGTAGATATAATGAGCTTCAAGTCTTCAACTTTTTTAAATGGCTAATTTAGTTATGTCTAACTAAATTAGCCATTAAAAAACATATTGTCATATGTATGTATGTGGGATTGATAGTAACACTGAGAGAAAGAGATAGCATTTAAGTGAGATTAGGTGAATGAAAGGGATGGAAGAAAGTAAAGAGAGACAAGGACGTGTGTATAGGTGTGAAAGGGAGGCAAAAAAGACGAATGGACGTCGATAGACATAAAATAATTGCTCTCTGTATTTGAAGTCGAGAAAAATAAAGAAAACTGAAGATTTATTTTCGAATTTTACTTCAGCCAAACCCCAAATCCCACAAATTTGGGGGCTCGTCCGGGATTTGGAAAAAACCTGAAGGATTTCGAAGATTGCCACGGATTTCGACCGGCGAACGACTACGGCATACTTGCACGCCGCGGACACCAAGACAGTTTTTTTTGAAAGACGACGAAGACGATCGACGCCTGCCTGTGGAACACGGTGGAAAACATGCCTAAAGACGGAAGACGACATAGCCAGAAGGCGGATGACGAATTTTACGACGTTGGTTCACTAACTGGTCAACGTGGAAATGGGCCATTATTTCAAAACGTGCAATTTTGCAACTTTTTTCAAAATTAAAAAAATGTGTTAAATTCAATCATGTTTTGCACTAAATCCAAAGATATACTTGTCAACTTGAAAATTATGGTTAAGGCCCACCTCTTTCCCCTTAAATGAAGTAGGTATAGCCTCCTAAAATTTTAGAAGACATGGTGATGAGAAGTCTAAACACGGTGATGATAGCAGCAGCATGTAAATTACTAACAGTGACATGGTAATGATTTAACCCTGATTTAAACATGTATTTTAGATATAGAACAATAAAAAAAAACGTATTTATAATCAACTTTTATTCACTTACATTATTTATCGATATTTGAACTAAAACAACGTAATGGATGTATTTTTACTCTTCCAAAGTTGCTGTGCCAATAAGGTATTTTCGAGTAATTTAAATACAAGTTTCCTTGTCGTTTTCAGCTGGAGCGACTACCCAAAAAGATTTGTTTTTACAGAAAATAGCTTACACTACATTTGTCATGTCTGTAAAAAAATCTTATTAAGAAGAGAATCTAACTACTAAAACTCTTTCTATTTATTTTACTTATATCCTAGTGTCTTCTTTAAGTTTTGTATTTGTATCAGATGTACATTTTTCGATTTCAAAGTTTCAGTATTATATATTTCTCCAAATCTCATTGCTTTATGCACCACAAAAGCTTTTTAGAAACATAAACATTATAACGAAACCTGTGTTTTATTGTCGATAATTCTGAAAAAATCATGTTGGCCAGATGTGCCAGCAACATTTAATTGGGTAGGTTTGTCGACACTAACACTTCTCGTCGCTGGTCTGTATGATGTGCTTTGAGAACTATCTGGTGGATTATCTGCTATAACAACTGCTGCTGCGTCATTATCATCAGAATCTTTGCCTGGAGGAAAGTATTCGGCTAGTCTTTACATCAACTTTAATTTGTCTCATCGTCTGTCTCTAAAAGTTTTGGAATTAATTTTCATTGCTTTCTTTGGTTCCTCTTCTATCTAGGTCATTTTATCTGAACTAACTTCTTGTCTTCCTTTCTTTTCTGATATTTTAGCTTTTATTTTTCCTTGTTTAGTGCATGAGCCTCAGGATTCAATTTTATCTTATCTCTTTTTACCTTTTCTGTTGCACATTTAGCTAGTAATTCTTCTCTGGCAAATTTTTTGCGCCCACCACTGCAAATCTGCAAGAAAATATAACCCAGTAATGTTGATAAATAGGTATTAACACTTTGTATCAAGGGATTTTTCTATGGTCAATAAGCAAAATCTAGTTTATAATATTTCAAGATTAATGGTTAAATGTTTGACGGAAGAAGGGTATGAGATATAAATACAGTACTTAATTATATGTAGGCAGAAGAAAATATACTGATTGTTAAGAATTTATTTGAAATTTCGTCATTAGCGTGTTAGGAACGCCATTACCGTGGTTGAAAAATCCACGGTAAACCATGGTAATTATCAACACGGTTATGACGAACACATGGTTTTTTCCAACTAGCGGCGAAAATATCAACTTATCTTGAATGTTCTGTAGCTGATACTCTGCCTATACTTAGTGGTTATAATTTAAAATAAAAGAAATCGTATTAATGTAAGTACTTACCGAGCAAGGATGTCCACGTTGATTATGCAACTTCGTGACAAAATGCCACTTCATTGACAAAAAAATATTTTTTTTCAAAAATATTCGCGATATGGCGGCCCTTGGTCTTGTCACTACGTTAGTCATCCAGATGGCGAGTGCGGGGTGTATTCGCACATTTTATAGAATAAAATCTACTAAGAGTTGCAGGCGTGACACGTCGGCACACGGTAATTACGAGTTTTTCCTGGGACAAAATTCTTTTATTTTTTGTCGATAATTGTATTGATGGTTTTTCTTAACATAATCACATTTCGACATGTCAACTTATATAGTATTATGATATTATTATATGTTGATCGAAATAACCTTGTTTTTTTATTATCACCAATTTTTATTGCCATTTTGGATTTTGGGACACCCATGGTAGTGATGTTTTGACACTTTGAAATTTTGTTATTTATATATTAAACGTAAATATACATAAATAAATAATGGCACAATATAGCTATACTCCAATTATAAAAATAAAAAAAAAACACTTAATAAAAAAACATCATATTTTGTTTAAAAACTGCCTGGCCACTAAAATTGCATGTTTTGAAATAATGACCCAAATGGCGGAAACAATTTCCTTCAACACATGGATAACCTTATTCCTGTTTTTACCGGCCGTGACAAAACCTACCCAGTCACCCGATGGGTGCAAGACGTTGAGGATAACACGGAGGTATACGGTTGGACACCCATCCAACAACTTTTGATGGCAAGAAGATCACTGAAGGGTACGGCAGAACTCTGGCTGCGTTCTGAGAGAACATTTAAGACTTGGGAAGATTTAAAGACATCTATTGTCAAGGAATTTCCAGACACGATCGACGTAAAGACCGTTCATGAAATGATGAGCATGAGGACGAAAAAGCCGAACGAATCTTGCATTGATTTTATGCTCAGCATGAAGGAACTTGGAAGACGTGGTAAAATGCCTGATTATGTGGCCATCAAGTATATTGTGGACGGTATACGAGACGCCGAAATCAACAAAGTGATGTTATACGGCGTAACGAGCTATACCGAGCTAAAAGAAAAAATCAAGATTTATGAGAATATGAAAGAAAAAATGAATAAGAATAACAACTTTGTAAGAAAAGATAGATATTTCGGAAAAGACGGAGAATCTTCGCAAATCAGATGCTATAATTGCGGGGAGAAAGATCATCGCTCATCAGATTGCCCTCGGAAGAATGACGGCATTAAATGTTTCAAGTGCAACGGTTTTGGTCATATTGCTTCAGCCTGTGATAAAGAAAAATATGGCGGCGGCGGGAGCGGCAGTTCATACCAGCGACGCACGGAACACGGCAACGGCGAACGAGAGCGTTTCGGGCGAGATCGGCGATATACAGAAAACCGAGCGTATCCGAGTCCGCACGATGACAGACGAAGAAACCAACTTCACGACGATGCGTTGGCGAAGCGCGCGATGTTTGGGGTGAATTGCGACGAGACTATTGGCAGCACTGCAGACGGAACAAATATGGCGTTTGGAATTCAAGGTCACACGGATGTAAACAAACAACATTTTAGCGATGGATTTTCAGGAAAACCGAACATTAATGTTTTATTGCTCAACGAAATTAGTGTAAATGCTTTGGTTGACACTGGCAGCGACGTCAGCTTGATGGAAAAGTGTGTGTTTGACGAACTAGCTGTAAAACAGTGCATCGTGTGCGAAAATGAAGATTTTTCTCTTACTGGACTTGGACAATATCAGGTTAAATCACTTGGTAAATGTGTGGTGCCTACTACAATTGATAGTAAATTAGCTCAAGTTGTTTTCCATGTAATACCTAATGGCAATATGCCTTATCGTGTCATTTTAGGACAAGATTTTCTGACAGGCTACACTGGTTTTTAATGGAAGGTCAATTCATTTCTTAGATCGGGGGGAAGATTGGCTTAGGAAGTTAGATATAGGGGCAACATGTGATTTTGTTTTAGGTGATTGCAGCTCTGATATTCGGAAGGAAGTGACAAAGTGTATTGAAGAGTATCAACCAGTAAAGAAGAGGGAAAGTCCGATCGAATTGAGAATAGTACTGAAGGATGATATCCCAGTAACGCACAGGCCGCGCAGACTGTCACTAAAGGAGCGTGAAATCGTTGACAACCAGGTAACTGAGTGGCTGGACAACAAAATAATCCGGGTAAGTCATTCAGAGTATGCTAGTCCGTTAGTGCTTGTTAGAAAGAAAGACGGGACAACTAGAGTTTGTGTAGACTACCGAGATATAAACAAGAAGATGGTTAAAGACGAGTACCCTTTGCCAATAATTGAAGATTTAATTGACAAATTAAGAGTAGCAAAATATTTTAGTGTTTTAGATTTGAAAAACGGATTTTTTCATTTGAATGTAAGCAAAGAGTCTATTAAATATACAGCTTTTGTGACACCGGATGGTCAGTATGAATTTCTTAAGGCTCCATTTGGTTTATCGATTTGTCCCAAGTATTTCACTAGATTTATTTCAATTATATTTAACAAACTTGTGCGACAAGGTTATATGCTGACATTTATCGATGATTTGATTATATATGCAGAGGATGAGTCTCAGGCTTTACAAAGATTGAAAACAGTGTTAAAAGTTGCTTCTGAATATGGGTTACAGATCAATTGGAAAAAAGCTAATCTGATTTCTCGCAGCGTTGAAACCATCTCCGGATAAGATTGATGCCGTAGTGAGGTTTCCAGAACCAAGAACATTTAAGCAAGTACATAGCTTCATAGGTTTGACCTCCTATTTCAGGAAATATATACCAAATTATGCAGTTATAGCCAAGCCATTAACAGACTTATTAAAGAAGGAAGCAAAATTTATATTTGAAGATTCACAGAGAACAGCTTTTAATCATTTAAAACAGAAATTGGTAAGTAGTCCAGTATTATCATTATTTAATCCTAGATTTCACACAGAGTTACATACAGACGCTTCGAGCATAGCGTATGCAGCAATTCTCTTGCAGCGTGATGGAAATGGTGAGATACATCCTATTCATTATATGAGCAGAAAAACGAGTGATGCAGAAAGCAAATACAGCAGCTTGGTTGGAAGTTGAAACAGTTGGAAGCTTTGGCGATAATAGCAGGAGTGAAAAAATTTCACCATTATCTTTTTGGTATTAAATTCAAAATAGTTACAGACTGCCAAGCGTTTAAGATGACTCTAATGAAAAAGATGTTAGTCCCAAGAGTAGCAAGATGGGTGCTTCTACTGGATCAGTATGACTATGAGATCGAGCACCGACCAGGTAGTAGAATGCGACATACCGATGCTTTGAGCCGGAACCCTCCTAGCACTACATTAGTGGTGAGCCTGCACGATGAGGTCAGACGAGCACAGGATCTTGATGAGGGACTACAGGCTATTAAGACAATACTACAGGAGAAACCCTATGGTGACTACATTTTGGAAGGCGGTTTACTGTTTAAAGGTATGGAAAAACAGTTAGTTATTCCCAGGAGCATGGAAGTAGAGATTATTAGAAGAACTCACGAAAAAGGTCATTTTTCGAAAAGGAAGATGATTGAACTTATTTCAAAGGATTATTTCATAAATAATTTAAATAAAAAAATAGAAGACTTCTTGGTTACTTGTATACCATGTTTATTAGCTACCAGGAAAGAAGGACGGCAGGAAGGATTTTTGAATTCTATTGATAAGCATGACATACCTTTACATACTATACATTGTGATCACCTTGGACCAATGGAACAAACAAGAAAACAATATAATTATATACTCACTGTAGTTGACGGATTTTCTAAGTTTGTATGGATTTTTCCTACTAAAGGTACTACCACAGCAGAGACATTGAGTAAGCTAAGAATTCATCAACAGATTTTTGGTAATCCATCTCGTATTATCACAGACAGAGGGGCATCATTCACAAGCAATGACTTCAAGGAGTATTGTGAGCAGGAGAATATTCAACATGTGACAATAACGACTGGAGTCCCACGGGGCAATGGCCAGGTAGAACGCATACATAGGACGATTATATCAATACTAACTAAACTCTGCATTTCAGATCAAACTCAGTGGTACAAACATGTCAGTCGATTGCAGCGTGCAATAAATGGGACATTCCAAAGAAGTATTAATATGAGTCCATTTGAACTCCTGATGGGTACAAAGATAAAAACAAAAGAAGATATTGAAATTATGGAAATGTTAAATCAGGAACAAATTGAAAGTTTTGTCCAGCAGCGTGAAGATTCAAGACTTATGGCTAAGATACAAATAGGAAAAATTCAAGAAGAGAATTCTAAGAACTACAACAAAAATAGAAAAGAAAGCACTAAGTATCAAGAAGGTGATAGAGTAGCAATCAAGCGCACCCAGTTCGGTTCAGGATTAAAGATAAAGGAGAAGTTTCTAGGACCGTACTTAGTAACCAAAGTGAAGAGGAATGATCGGTATGAAGTAAACAAAATAGACAAGTCCAGAGAGGGTCCCATGAAAACTTATACTTCAGCAGATAATATGAAACCATGGCCTGAATACAATGGAAATTAGTAGAATCTATTATGGTTGGTATTCTTGCTCGTAATGTTTTTGGGGAAATGACCTTTCACTATAGCCATAGTGTACATTGTAAGTTTAAAGAATATAAATTTAAAACATTTTGTTGTGTAATGTAAAGTTATTTTTGAGTATTATGTACATTGCAGTTTAAATAGTCCGATGTTGTTTTATGAATAAAACTCATTTTGTTATGGTGCAATTAACATAAAGTTTAATAAAGTTTAGAAAGTTTAGAAAGTGTTATTTACTCTTCAGTTTAAGCAGCCTAATGCCATTTTAGTACTCAAATTGATCATTATGGTGTAAGTCTGATGTAAACTATAACTTAAATCTAAGATGTGTTCTGAAATATTAATGGTTAATAATAATAGTTTAGAGCAGGATATTTGGTAAATTGTTTATTATTGTCTAAATCTGATGTTAACTTTAATTTAAAATATGTTTGGCATTTAGTTTAAACTCTCAGTATCATATGTCGCTTTAATTTAAACTAAGATGTTACTTTGTTAAAACATAATTAAGGATTTTGTTTATGAATTTAAGACTAGGTGTATACTATATAGTGTATATTGTAGTATAACTAAGTAGTGGGTGTGCAAGTAATGTTTGTGTATTCTGACAGTTTGTGGCTGAGGGCATCCACATGTAGGATGGCCGAATGTGGGATTGATAGTAACACTGAGAGAAAGAGATAGCATTTGAGTGAGATTAGGTGAATGAAAGGGATGGAAGAAAGTAAAGAGAGACAAGGACGTGTGTATAGGTGTGAAAGGGAGGCAAAAAAGACGAATGGACGTCGATAGACATAAAATAATTGCTCTCTGTATTTGAAGTCGAGAAAAATAAAGAAAACTGAAGATTTATTTTCGAATTTTACTTCAGCCAAACCCCAAATCCCACATGTATTGTGTATGTAGCTCATAAATAACAGGCAGACAACTCACTAGTAACTGTTACTCCAAGTAACAGGAGAGGCCATTAGAGGACGTGTAACATTATTATACGTAGACGATGTACTTGCGAGTATGTAGGGTTAAGTTATCAACCTTCGTAATCCATACTTAATATTATGAATGCGAAAGTCTGTCTGACGCTTTCACGGCTAAACCTCTGGATCGATTTATACGTAATTTCGAATGGGAATAGTTAAAGACAAAAGATCAAACTTAGGCTGCTTTTTAAAGCGGACAGAGCCTCGGGAAAACGCTAGTGTTGACTAATATTTAAAATGAAATTAGATACAATTTGGAAAAACAGAGGAAATACACCGCGAAATTTTAGTCGTTTTAGACTCATCGTCCAATGACTCCATTCATGCAACCGAACATATTTCCCCAAGGAACATAGCTCGAAACATGAAAATAAATTTGGACTTCCCATAGTAAGTTAGGTCACTTGATGAGACATTTTGTATGGGATG
The DNA here is from genome assembly GCA_947363495.1 of Euzophera pinguis. Lineage (NCBI taxonomy): Eukaryota > Metazoa > Arthropoda > Insecta > Lepidoptera > Pyralidae > Euzophera > Euzophera pinguis. Next base: position 6,164,250 of record OX376176.1, read on the forward strand.
TCCAAAAATTTACTCCATATTTCGACCCATGTATTTTAGGGAAAGTTGTTCAGTTGCATGAATGGAGACACTGGACGATGGGTCCAAAACGACTAAAATTTCACGGTGTATAAAGATAGAGAAAAAGTAAGTATTGTAAGTATAAGAAGAGAATAGGATTGTTATTTCTGTTTGCTTACTTGATAACAGACATGTATTGCTAGTAACAATACTTTGCGTCTTTATATCTCTTTATTTAATTACGAAAGCCAAAATCAGCTACCGTGTTATTGATATCCCCGGTAGCTGAACCTGAAGAAATAATAAGAAAAAAGACCCTTACAATGCTATCAATGCTATGAAAAGTCAGTCATTAATGATACATACTTGATCTCTATACTTTAACGAGTAAAAATAAGTTTTTAATAGTTTACTTGATTATCTTTGTTTAATTAAGTACTTGTACTCTTAACATTTTCACCCTCACCGTCCTGTAATCTAAGCAATAAAATACCGACAAATAGCCCATAAATATAGCGGCAGCATTCTTCCACATGGTGGCATTCAAAACAATTTAGTTTTTGGATGATGTGCTCCTTTTGTAGCCAAAAAAGTTGTCGAAGCCCACTTCATTAAAACTGGAACTTTGCTCATCTTTGACAGTAAATATCCTTCATATTATTATTTGGCCTAAATTTTTATTACAGTTTAAACCCTATCTTTATATATTTTTATATTATCTATTATATTCTTTATGAACAACTCTACCAGGATGTCGGTTTCCCAAATAGCAAACCTAACTTTCTCAAAATTACCACTTATCAAAACAATAAATTCACGGCATTTTTAAGACATCAAAAGTTATTCATGGACAACTTAATGAAAATATACACATCATTATCATCTTTGACCGAGTATTGAAAGTGTTGTTAAGTCACTGTATCACATAATAGTTAAAAGTACTAACCAGTATTTTTACTCCCTTCTAAGTCAAAGTACTGCTAATACTATTTATAATTCTGTGGTACTGCTCCAAGTCAAAACAGATCTTAGAACACAGGTGTACCTCTGGTATTTATTTAATACTAGCTGTTTCCCGCAGCTCCGCCTGCGACAAAAAGTAGCCTATGTTTGACCCCGGGTCTTCAACTCTATTCATACTAAATTTTATTGAAATCCGTTCAGCAGTTTGGCCGTGAAAACGTAACAGACAGAAAGCAAGACATACTTTCGAATTTATAATATTAGTATGGAAGTATGGATTTTTAAAATGTAGTTGTGATTGATAAATCGATGATAAAAATTTACAATCTCTAAGTAGAGACCAATTCGAGGAGGCAAACAGAACATACCTGTCGTGATCACTTTCGATCTTTTAAAATCCCTCGGCTTCTATGTATATCCGTAACGCCGACTACCGCCCTGACAAAACACGCCGCCCTTTGAGTTAAAATAATTTTTCGTGTAGAGATAGAGACTAAGTCAAGGAGGCAAACAGAACATACCTGTCGTGATCACTTTCGATCTTTTAAAACCCCTCGGCTTCTATATCCGTAACTCCGACTACCGCCCTGTCAAAACACGCCGCCCTTTGAGTTAAAATAATTTTTCGTGTAGAGATAGAGACTAACTCAAGGAGGCAAACAGAACATACCTGTCGTGATCACTTTCGATCTTTTAAAACCCCTCGGCTTCTATATCCGTAACTCCGACTACCGCCCTGTCAAAACACGCCGCCCTTTGAGTTAAAATAATTTTTCGTGTAGAGATAGAGACTAAGTCAAGGAGGCAAACAGAACATACCTGTCGTGATCACTTTCGATCTTTTAAAACCCCTCGGCTTCTATATCCGTAACTCCGACTACCGCCCTGTCAAAACACGCCGCCCTTTGAGTTAAAAAAGGACTCATTAACGGGTTAAAAGTACTCAATGGTAGGCTTGGAAACAATTTGGGATCGTATTTTTACGCTGCCTGGTGATTATGTTCAAGAGCTTTTTTTAATGTCTCAAAATGTAGAAGTACGTTTATCTTGAAAAAGGAAACGAAGTCGTACATTAGTGCCTTTACCATAATTGGGGTTTTCAAGTTTTAATTTATTAAATAGGTATTTTTGGAAAGTTAAACAATTTATGCGTTATGCCTATTTTTCTATAAGTGCTCTACGACGAGTTTTTGTAAACTTCTGTGGCTAACAGTGCTAGAACCTACTGTTAGCAAGTATGGAATCTTTTTTTTTTAATTTACAAACTGCCACTTTCGGTACATGTAGTGATTTTTTTCATATTAAGATGGCATCGACTGATAACAATTTTATTACTAACAATTTTATGCACAAATAGAACACAATTAACAACAAACTTAAGTATATTTTTTGTGATCTTGTAGTTTCATACATTTACACCATTCTCCTTGAAATTTATGAATATGCCAAATAAAACCCTTTCTTTTCCATTATAACAAACGGGTTCTGACGCCCAAACATTTCAACGGATTCAAACACTGCTCAGCTAATGGAGTTTGAAACTCTTAATTGGCTTTCTTTATATTCACTTCCCAGCTCCTTCCACATTTATTACTTTGTTGCTCGGTCTGCTTCAGTAGGTAGTGATTTTTGAGTTGTAAAGGGTTTTGATTTACTATTCATTTTCGTATTAAGATATAAGAGATTCCTAGTTGCGTCGTCAGCTTACGCTTCGGAGCCCAAGGTACGCTTTAATTATGGTCCTAGATTTGGCAGTACTGGTTATTACATTGGAGTGACTGCCGACATTAGGACTTACGATTATGATATAGAAAACTATAGCATGGGTGTTGATTACATTTTATAATGTTTTCAAGTCACACAGAATGAGCTTAGTATTCGATGGCTAGTACGAAAGTAAGTTTTAGATTTGTGGTATATTAAATCAACAATATATAAACACAGGTGAATTTGAAAAAGGCTGCTTCTAACTTGCCATAGTAACCATAACATAGTAAAGTGCCCATAACATCACATTTGCGATAGGCGAATTAACCATTGAGACTATCAGTTGTAATTTATGAATTTCAAAGCTTCGTCGCAGTCGGTTCGTTCGCATGATTTCAGTCATTCAATAATTCTGATGCTATCTTTCTTGTCGGTGGAGTTTTTTTAGTTCGATAATTCTGTAATCTATGCTTCTATCTTATATACACCCTGGTCGAGTACAATTTTCTAAAAATATCGAACTGATTACATCAATTATTTGAATTTAGAAACAAAATCGTAATTTTTGTCCATAAAAATAGACCCAGTTAATAATATAGCATTCTCTAACAAAGTACTACTTACCAAATTAAATCCAATAAGTATCTATTGGGGGCCCGTAATATGATTGATAGTAAATTTTAAAATCATCAATAGCTCCCCCCTCCTATCATAACAATAACCATTAATATCCGTCTGGTTCAGTTATACCGCAAGAGGCAGGACTAGTAAAAGCACTTACGCCTTTTTCATGGGTCACGGCAGTAGGGAGATTGGCCCATTTGAAATCTTTAGCAGTAAGTTAGTTAACTATTACCTCGCAATCTTTTATTGGGAATTTCAAGCAATAAAGAAAGTTAAACAATAATTGATATAAAGGGATTGTTCGCACTGTGTACACTCATGATTTCTCGGCGACAGGCTTACTTACTGATATCAGCCAAAAAAATACAAATTTAATTAACGACCTAACCCTAATTACACGTACAAGCTTATGATCATCTCTAGTAGAGAGCTTTCTTTGAAGTTCATGTGCGAAAGCTGCTAAAGATTTATATATCTGGATCAAAATATAAATATACTAGCTGTTTCCCGCAGCTCCACCTGCCGTATATAGCCTATGTTACTCAGGGTGAATTCCCAATGGTGAAAGAATTTTTGAAATCGGCACAGTAGTTTTTGAGTTTATTCATTACAAACATACACACAAAAATACAAATCTTTCCTCTTTATAATATTAGTGTAGATAGGCTTTCTCACATGAACTCCAAAGAAAGCTTCGAAATATTTGTCTGCATTATAAAAAATCAAGGGTTAATTTTCTCACTGATTTACCAAAATTTTGTTTAGAGTGGAGTGACAATGGTACGAATACAATAACTAAAACGTATATAGACCTTACCTTAATTTAAGGATCTTTGACGAAAAAATGTTTACAAAATTGCCCAAATGCGAAAAGAGGAGCGTCGCACGTGTCCAATTTCACACATGATGTCCCTCTGTATTTACAAAATGTGCCCTTTTCACTTCCCTGAGAGGTCGGGGTCGGATTGCGAGGTGTGGGCCAATCGTTATCGTTATTGCCAAATACTAAGGTCTGTTACTTACCCATTTTGTTAATGGATTTTGGGGTGATTTTCAATAAGCTTAGTTTGGGTAATTTATGTTATTGTTCAAAAATGTATGAAACGTGCTTGTTTTTCGTCTTTATTCTGTGAGATAGAGCAGGACAAGGGAGGAGCATTTTGAGATCTATCGAAAACAGAAGAGGAAACATGTTGGCATGTTTGATACCACATGATGAGTTAATGATAAACATAATAGAAGGAAAGATAAAAGGAAAAAGAGTCCAGGAAGACCAAGGCACAGTTACATAAAGCAAATAAATAGTATGGTATCAAAAAAAAATAAAGTACTGGCAAGGGAAAAGACAGATTGGAAAAAACTCCACCGACAAGATACTGTGTGAATGTTTACTTTTTAAAATTTTCAAGATTTTCCATAAGAACGTATATTATTTACAAGGGTGCTGATGAATTTCTAAAGAAATCAGAAAAAACGAGTAGAAAAGTATAATCTTATTGGAGGTGAAGCTTCGCACAGCTATTTAGTGGTAGACTATATGTTTAAAGTAATTGAACTAAGACTATTACTAGTAACAAAACTAAGTGGCATTACGTGGCCCGTTGATATAGAAGTAATGATACAAATTGATCTGGAAACGGATAGGGAGTATTCCTTGGCTATATACTCGTATGTAGGTAGAGACTGTAGAGTTAATTCTGAGGCTATTTTTATTTTTAATGGTCAAGTATGAAGTGCAAATAACCTTTAGAAAGTGTTATTACAACGTACTGTTTCATCCAAAATTATCTGTCCTTGTTATTACTTACATAATACTTAATAGTTCCAGAATATATGTCTTTTTGGTTTTTTTTATTTATTTAATCTTTATTTGCACTTTATAAAACAAAATACAAAAGGTTGTTTTCCGCTACTGCTAGGTTTGATCACATTCGTAAAACACCCTGCCCTATTTTGGGATCTCCTATATTATTTTATAATTTACTGCTTACTTTAACTCCAAAGCTAGAGTCCATAGGGTATTAATGAGCTAGAGAGCTCCATCATTGACCACACTGCACATCAAGTGGGATCGTAGACAATCGCTGGGCTGGAATTTTAAAATAAAAAAAAAGGAAAGCGGCACCATTTTGGGTGGATGTTGGTAGTTTTTGATTAACAAAATGCGAGCACTTTCTGAACACGTAAATGTAAACACGCCCACTTCTGGCGTAATGGTAATTATACAAATTGCTCATGTAGTTAGGTAGTTAGTTTTGTTCGGAACAATTGCCCTAATTTTCTTTAGCGCGTGGCGTATAAAGTCCGCCATTTGTAATCTAATCACGCTTTAATTAATATTGATTCTGTTGCCGTATAAGGAAGTCTGCTTATTAGTCAGGTTGACTAGCTATGTCAAATTAAATAGGTATTGGAGATACATGCTGTTATTTTCGACCTAATTTCGATGATTTGTTTGACGTGACAACGTCTAATAACTCGATACTACGGGCTGCATGCAAGAAAAAGATGACGTCATTGTCTTGTTACGCTCATTGTCGCGTTCCGCAAGCGAGAGCGCGGCACGAACGAGAGAGAGGCATGATTATGTGTAATTTACTACCGTCCGTAAACCGACTTTACAGACAACCAATTTTTTTAAATTTTTTTTTAGCTCGTATTTTTAAAGAAAGTACTTAATATTTTTGAAATGTTATTTATACCGCCACTAAAAATACTTTATATAATAGGTAGCAGATTTATATTAAGAACAATCAAGAGAAATTGAAGTACTGTGTTTTGTTAAATTTTTTTCTTTTCGAGCCAGGACCAATTACCTTGAATTTAACTCTCTTATGTAAAAGTTGTAAAAAGTGATACAATTTAATCTCCACTTTTAACGAAGCTGAAATAAAAAAATAACAATCAATAACTTTGCGTTGACTTGACCCGTTTTGCATTGATTGATGTATTTCTTCCGTTGATCCTGATTGCACTTTACAATTAATCACCCCAACTCAATATAGTTTACTGTTAGCACCGCTTTGGCAAGCAATCATTACTTACATCCAAATTCGTTTTGACATTTAAATTGATTGAAATTAAAATATAAATCAATGTTTATTTTATGTTTTGACGCATGAACAAAACGAAAATGACGATGTTTTAAGAGAGCCTCTCGAACCAGAAGAAAGTAGAGGAAGAAGTCAAAAATATGAGTAACGTGAAATCACAGCGTGGATTGTTGAAACAAAGGAACGCTACAAAATATTCCACAAATAAAGTACTTCATTGTGAAGCTCTGTTTATATTTTTAGCAGCTTAAATGTAATGTTCAAACGTATTTTCAAAATTAACACAGTAATTTAATGAATGCAAAATATGATTCCCGAAAGTTCCCAGGGATTGAATAGGCAAATTAGTGTTGCATTCACTTGGCGGGCGTCCAAAGAGCCGTATCGTCCTGAATTTTAGCAAACAGCGCCTCTTTTGGAAATATTTAATATTTCATGTTCCAAATATATTGAAAAAGACGTCGCTTTGCTCTTATTTTCATCGAGAAAGTCGGGTGCAAAAAAGTAGGTTATGCACATAGGCTTGTATTTTCGCCATCTGCGAATTGATTTTAATGTTTTTGTTGGGGCCTAGAGTCTATGTTGTATTAAGATATATATAAATGTTATCATAATCAGTAATGTTCTCCACTGTGTGATTCAGAATCAATTCAGGAAATTCGGACTATAGAGACATTCTGTAATCTGTGATAAGATGGATATTTTGTTGTATAAAGTGCTAAATAAAGATCAAATAAATAAATAAAAGTCTAGTCCTAGTCATGTAACATGTTTTTTATAACAATTGTTATGGCGTATAAACAGTTTCCAGTTGCTTTATGATCCCCAGCCCATAAAAATCCATACTAATATTATAAATGCGAAAGTCTGTCTGTCTGTCTTTCTGTCTGTCTGTCTGTTACGCTTTCACGGCCAAACCGCTGAACGGATTTTGATCAAATTTGTTATGAATATAGTTGAAGACCCGGTGTCAAACATAGGCTACTTTTTGAGGCAGGCTAATATAATATAATTACGAAATACTTAGAAAATGTCATGTTTGTCATGCAACTCTGCTTCGAAATCCTAGCAAAGATGAGATAAATTACTTAGTAGTCCCATCTCTCTTAAAAGTTTTCCCCGACCTCACCCAACGCTCCTTCACTTGCGTGATCGCCTGAGTAATAGTACACTTGTTATAACAAACGACTAGCTAGACGCTAGACACAGTTTTGCTCGCGTGACCAAAACTTGTAAACTATTATCTGCCACTATACCACGATTTATTTTACGACTGAAGTTGTACTCAGTAGTTGTTACTCAGAAGAGTAAAGTACACATTTGCGAAAAAGATGGATAATATTACTATAACTGCTAGCTTTAGTGTTGCTGGGAAATCCCAAGATTTATCAACATTTTTGTACCGCTGCAAAAACACAGTGTAACAAATTTTTGTTGCTCTGATGACTTTGAACCCGCCTGCCAAGCAAGGCGAGTATGGCAACAACCTCTCAATTTGGGGAAAGCCTAAGTCCAGCAGTGGACTAACTACGGCTAAAACGACGATTGTTAGTCAAATTGTTAATTTAATGTTCTGTAGTATAATTTATGTTACTTGTAAATTTCAGTACAACTATTTGTCATTTAGACGGCGAAGTGATTCAAAACAAAACAGAAAATCGCCACGCCATGGCTGCAAATCAAATTAAAACATTGCATAAAGTTTTGTCAGCTGTCTCAGTTATTTACAGTTGAATTTTGTTATTCCACCATTTGGCTGTGACTGGCATTCAACTTTTGGACGTTTATCTTATTCGTTAGCTTTTTGATTATCATTTACATGCACGACTGGCTTTTATTTTGAAGAGTGAAAAACAAATCATCATATTTTTACAATCCATACTGCGTATAATCTTTTTGTATCGTGCGTATTTAATTCTTCATATTAAGTATTTTTTCTTTCTGTTTCAGGTACGTACCAGTCTTCTATTCCGTAAGCTGTACATTTTAAATTGATAAACCAAAATACTTGTTTGTTTCTTCAACCTCGTAACAAAACAAAATGCCATGATCTTGTTAAAATGTTAGCTTCTATTGAGTTTTATATAATTGCGATTTGACAATTCTTGACTATACAAAAAATTATATCCTTAAAATCATTGATCTCAAAAAGAACTTCAAAATAGCTTGGACAACAAAAGTCAACATTCAAAAACGTCGAACTCATTACCTGAAATGAAAAGCTCGTGAAAACGTTTTGAGTGTACTGGAGTTTGGTTTACTCCTGAGCGCGTCGTTAATCGGTGCTCAAATGAAGTGTTCATTCGAGCGTTACGTTTCAGCCACCCGCTGGCTGCACATCATACGTACTGTGCACATTGTGGTTCCAGACTACTAGAACTTCAGTTCAGTTTATTATTTCATCATCATCAGCTTTCCATAACCTACTGGGCATAAGCCTTTCCCTGTCTTCGCTAACCATCTTTGTCCTGAGCCATCGCTCATCAGCCTTGCTCCTCCTTCACCTTTTTGCCCCAACGAAACATAAGGCGATCGATTAGCTAAGTAGATTTGAAATACATTTTTGCAGGCTTTTTTGGTATTATAAATACTGTTCTTCACGAGACACTTTTCAGCACTTTGCATTTACAGATATATGTTATACACCGTGAAATTTGAGTCGTTTTGGACCCATCGTCCAGTGACTCGATTCATGCAACTGAACAACTTTCCCCAAGATACACGGGTCGAATTATGGCTTAAATTTTTGGACCTCCCATATAAAATGTCTCATCACGTGACCTAATTTACTGTGGGAAGTCCAAATTTGTTTTTAATGTTTCGAGGTATGTTCCTTAGGGAAATTTGTTCGGTTGCATGAATAGAGTCACTGGACGATGGGTCCAAAACGACTCAAATTTCACGGTGTATATGTGTTAACACTATTTATTTAGTGTGTATGCGGAGTAGGGACTGTGTAAAATATACGAATAAACAGTGCGCTATAGCTGTCTGTGTCTCACTTGTCCGCCGTGTAATAATCCAACGTTAGCGACGCGATCTACCCACAATGTCCCAATCGTTAATCGTCGTATAATTGTATCATAGTTTGACCACAATGTGAACGAGTGGCAAACATAAAGGACGCATTTCGCTGTGGTTTATTGCGGATAATATAACCAAACAAAATGACGCGACGGGAACGAGAAGGCGAGCCATACTACTCAGCGCGCTCAACGACGGTACCGCTGCCCAAAGATGATCAAGACGTGCCCTACGAAGACCTAGTAACCTTACTGGATTACCACTTCACCCCTAAACTATGTCAATTTAGCGAGCGCCACAAATTTTATGCAGCGACGCAGCAGCTGGGCAAATCATATGCACAACGGGCGGGTAGACTGCGCGGCCTCACGGTACATTGCGGTTTTAGCAATGTTGAGGAGGCACTGCGTGATCGATTCGTGATGGGGATGGTAGCCGGTCCAGAACGTGAAAAATGGTTCGCACTAGACTTGGAAACATTGACCTTGGCGAAGGTCGTGGAGTTGATCGAGAGTATATACGCTGCGCGCGCAGGGGCTGCGGCTGTCGTTTCTACCTCCGCAGAACAAGTTTAAGTGTTGAAAAATCACGAAAGTATTGCTAGATCTTCCAATACTCAGAAGGAAAATGGTAAAAGTTGTGCCGTGTACAGTCGTGCTAATCAAAGGTTCTCAGTGTCGGTTCGCAAAATACAAATGTCGAAAGTGCAACACAGTGGGTCATCTGTGTAGGATGTGCAACAAAATCAATTATGTGTTATCCGGGCAGGTGAGCGAGGTCGACGATGACGGTAAGAACATTTGCTCAGCCAGGGGAAACCTATGACAGAAATGGTGGAAATAAACGATCTAAAGTTACAATTTCAAATACACAATGGATCTGATGTATCCGTTATCTCCGAGTTTACATTTAAAAAAGTATTTAGGAGTACACCTTTGTTAAAATCTTGTAAAAGTTTCACAGTTATACAGATATCATGGAATGTATGGGGTTTCTGCGCTTGCCCATAATTTACGCACAACAGACGCACAGTATTGAAGTATTCGTTATACGGTCACGGTGGGCCACCGCTTCTTGGCAGAGACTTCTTGTCGATATTTAAATTAAAATTGACGTCTATTAAATTTCTGAATAATAGCCAGAATATATTCGAAAAATTACAGTCGGCGTTTTCTGAAGTATTCTCAGACAATTAAGGCGCGTTTAAAAATTATGTGATAAAGTTAAAATTAAAAGATGATTCGAAACCAATATTTTGCAAAGAGCGCCCCATTGCCTTCGCGTTACGAATATGGAATAAAGTTAATCATAAGCAGTATTTTTAAAGATTATAGATTGATAAACAACTTGTAGGTACAAGTTGTTTCTCTTAATTTATATGTATTTTTTAGGTATATCATTGGGTTGATGTTTTGTGAAATAAAGGGAGGAATTGTTATATATGTATTAACATTATTTACTTAGTGTGTGTGCGGAGCTTTACCGCACCATGTAAATATACGAATAAACAGTATGCTACTAGCTGTCTGTGGTTTCACTTGTCTCCCGTATAATAATCCAACAATATAGATTAACTTAAATCTTTCTCAGTTTCCTCTTTGACGCTTCTTTACTTTGCAATAGAGTCCGGCGCGAATATACGAGTGTTTACAGAACCTAAGCTTTTACCAGCTTTTACCTAAATTAGAAAATACCTTGGAAACTGCTGGGCTATTTTATAGCGTTTCTTTATTTTACCTTTTAGAATTTACGTTGGTGGACTTTATTAAGTTTATCGTAAGAAAGTTTTGATTGAAATTAATTATGTATTATTTAGTACCAGAACTCGATTTTACATTAAATTTATCTTTGTTGTGAACAATATTGTAGTTTCGACACTATTGTAAATTTTAAAACTGAACAATCGTTTAGATCACTTAAACTTGGCATCAAGGTTCTTACTTCTCTTTCTCCTATTATTTCTCTTATTTATAGAACACTTCTTTGCACACAGTAAAATAAAAATCTTAACACCTACCATTTCGATAAGCTAGCAAGTAAGTATGCTATACATTTTGACAGTATGTTTTTCGAAACATTTAGACGGCTACAGCCCTAATGTTTTCCACCCCATGTAAATTATAGGGGGAGGCACACCCTGAACGTTTCCTATTACGTTTTTCAATGTTTTCTTTTTGTTTATCTCTGAATTAATGAAAAACGGCGCGGCCCGCGGCCATCGTCTGGCTCGCAATGGATTTAAAAATTAAAGTTTCACGACTTTTTAGTTTTTCTCCTTGGCTGTGACAAGGTTTTTCGTTCTGCCGCTCCTACCACTTAGAACAATCACAAGGTTGAATTGTATGAAAACGAAATTTTATCACTATTACAAGTATTCTCGTTTTTGATTTTCCTGGTGAAGGGATTTCCGCTAATGGGATCTTCCCATTCACGGTAGCGGATAGGCGTCTGCTTTATGAACAATGGTATATTCAGATACCACGGAAACCGACAATAAAGTTTAGAACTTAGCAACTTAAACAAAAATAGCTTGAACCTGAACATTTAAAGCTATTCCAGACATCTGACTTGTCTGAAAAAAAAAAGAGTTATTTGATAAGTGAATACAATGGTATTGCAAAACGAAACTAATTCGTATGATTGTTTCCTATTTCCCCAGTATCTTAACGAGGAGTCTTACCAATAGGAATTTTGTTGGTAATAAATTTACTACTGGGAATTTTGTTTCCTATAGACTTACTAATAGTAAGATTTTGCTGGTGTTATTTTTCCATTAGTTTTACGATTTTTTGACATCTTTCGTCAGTATAAATTAAGGCCGGTTTCCTTGCTTGCCAATGAATGATAGGATATGATCGGAATCAAACTGATGAAGCGGCGAAGACGGGAAATTGAGATTGCTATCCGCCACCGCTCCAATAGTTATCAATACCAGTAACGGTAAACCATATGGTTGGACAGGGTTGGATGATTGGATCAATGTTGATTAAAACATGAAAACTTTCGTAGACGAAAGAACAAAATATAAATTAAGAGACATGAAATAAAGAAAACCTCAGAAAACTTGCAATGGATAGATACAAATATAAGGAATACTGATAAAAAAATAATAATTTGATAATGGCAGAATTTAAGTTGATTAAAATCACTGCCAAAAACAATTTAAATATCAACTAAAAGACTGCATACAATACAATATAATTCTGTGTTATAGGGCCAAACAATGATACTCGTATCAAATCTACTCTAGTAATATTAATAAAATTAATTTTTTCCCCATTAACATACCACGAATATGTAGATGAAAGAACGATAAAAGTAGAAAAAGTAAAAAGAGACAGCTAGTAAATATAATCCATTTCATAACTTAAAGAAGTCAATAAAAAAGTGATATTAACCCGTTTTAATTACTTTGGAAGCGATTAAAAATCCTTGCGGTCGCCACAACAGACGATCTCAAGTTATCTAATTACAAGTTCAAGCTGGTGACTTGCTATGTTTTATTAAAACTAGTTTTCCGGGCCTGGGAAGGAAAATAGCACGAATTAGTTGAGTGCTAAGGGGGTTTTATCTTTTCAAACTCTTTATTCTCTCTCGGCCTAGCTGAGGTGACAACGTTTTGACTAAACCATCGCTAGACCAACTGATTTAGTATCCACAGCGTGTGCACTAATGTGCGTTGGAAAAAGTCGGTCAGCCGTCATGGTGCCTCTTTGGTCGGTACAGTCGTTGAAACATGGGTTATGGTTTAGGAAACGATCAAAGACCAACTGATTTAAAGATAACCTGACACTCCACACTTAGAAGCTTCATAGCCGATCGCGAAGCGCGTGTTATGCGACGGCGAGATTTTGTGGCATTTTCTATCTTGCTTTTGAAGGCACGTTAGGCCGTCGATCCCGTTTGTTATTGACACATGGCAGTCATTAGGCTGTATCAGATGCTTTTAGGCAGCCTGAAATAATCTGACAGTGTTTGCCATTAATACACCTTGAGACATGTCCTTGTTGGTTCGGTTTCCCAAAAAAAAAAGAGTTATGAATGTCCGCAGTCGCTCCATTGCAATAACCTCTCTATAACAAACAACTCCTTTAGATTTATTTGCAAGGTAATTGAATCCTCATTTTATTTCTTAGACGAGTTTTATGGTATTCATGGTATATTCTTGAGCTGGTCATAACACACGCCAACTACAAGAAACTTTCAGAACAATGACGTCATAAGTCTGTTAAGTAACGTTTGCCGTCGAAGTTCTAAGCCCACTGGGTTTGCCCCCGATTCATCAACTTTTATATTGAACATCAACTTTTTGCGCTTTCCTCTAGAGCCATTATTAATTAATTGATGTCTCGAAAAAACTTTGGAAATTGTAAGTGTTCTACCAAAATGTCTTCTACGTTTGGTCTCTATTATTTTGATTTTTCAGTATCAGCTGATTTTATAACATGCACAACAGCATAACTTTTCGTTTAAAAGCTACATGTCTTTATTGTAGCTTCAAATATCGAATAACAGCTTGTAACACTTAACACCATTCCTCTTCCAGAAGTCTTCATTGCATTCTAATCTTGTTGTTTGTGTAATTTTTATGTGTTGTAATAATGCAAATAAATGATTTATCTATCTTTATGATAACCGAGCAGACACACATAGACAGTAGGTTTTTAATTAGACAATAACAAAATTTATCAGAGTTAAAACAAAATCTTTATATCGAATTCCATCGAGTCAAACTGTAGGCATATATGATAAACTTTCGACGTAGAAAACCCTGTACGCAAAATACTAAAAAATGTCTGAAATGGGCGATATTTGAGCAATAAGCGAGCGGGGTTGTAGAGCAAGAAGAACTCGCAAACACGCACTACAGCGTGGCGTTTTACGAATCACTCCTATTCAATAAACATGACAAAAAACTTGATATGTATGAGGAGAAGCCCATAGTTCAATAGTGGGCAAAAATATAGGCGTAACAGATTATAATGATGATAGTAGAGCGGTACGGTACCGTCTGTCAGGGAGAGTTCATAAAGTATTGTATGTATAAAACTGTGTTACAACGATGTTACACATCATATACAAGACTAATAACATACTTCAACCGACAAAGGAAACAAAAAAAATGCTAAGAGCATTTTTAAACAACGTACTTATTAAAGTTACGTTGGAAGACCCGTTTTTCACGTTTTTTTCAGCTATTGTGTGCTATGTTTGACCACCGCTCTGAAACGGACAATGGCGGTCGTTGGCAGTCGTTTGTCACAGCCGTTGGTTTTTGAGTTTACTGGGACGAGGAAAGGAAATGGGGATTTTCACTCATTTGTGAAAAACAGGCCAAGTGTAAGAAAGGTTCGCATCGTGGCGGCGAAACAAAAAAATAACGAGCAAGTTTAAGTCGCATCCTTGTATAATATAGTGAGGCTTCTTCGTTTGAAACATGTGTAGGTTCTTTTATGATATTTTTGGTTTGTGTAAAGATAATTAGATGTGGAAACTATATTTCGGTACCCTTTCGGCGCACACTGCCAGACACGCAGTTCACTGCGCTGTTTGAAATCTTTTACCCTTTAATTTATTTATTATTCCTTAATTATTTTTTAGTACAGTGCGTATAAAAGCTCATTAATAATTACATGTCAGATATTGTCATGTTTGTTGTGTGTTGACATGTAATCCCATGTAAAAGATACTACTAAGAAGTAAACCTGGTAGAGATTACTACGTATTTGTAAAAGATCTGCATTGTTGGTATTGAAAACATGGTTGTTGGAATTTATAGTAACTTGAGTCTCCGCACTCTGCGTCGAAAAACTGTTGTACTTTTCTTTTATAGTAAATTACACAATACTAGTTTTCCAGGGATTTAAATCGTTCCCAACTAAACATTTTTCGCCCCATAATACTTTATTTTCTCCGAGTATAAATCACGAACAGAACACAACATCCGTGTTGCAGTACAATACACCTTTTGTGAAGCACTTGAACTCCTAGATTTATTGTGAAAAGAATATCTTTATAGGAAGATATATTTTATGAGTAGGTTTTGGCCATCTTCATGATAATTAGTAACCTCAGAACACGAATACCTAAAAGAGTAGTATTCGGAATCTACCCACCTTAACAACGTGGTGACTGGCTGCATCCTGCTTTGGGGTCTGTTCTTTTACGACATCTTCTGGGTGTTCGGGACTCCTTTTGAAACCCTTTTAAGGGGGAAAGGTCAGGATTCAAGCATTCTAAAATTTCACCATTCTGCGGTTCGAATGGTGTTTGGGCTGGTTCTACAGTACAGTCACGATACATAGAAAGCAACGAGATTTCACTCCGACGACGACGTTACTGTCGTAAAGCTAGGTTGAAATCCTTTCCATACAATAAACGAAATTCTTACCTAGGCATGCTATTCAAAATAGGATTGCTATTTATATTTGTGTATCTTAACCTATGCATTGCAAAGTTATCCTATTTTATGCAAATATTTGATTTATGCTTAACTAAGTTGTCTTCATCTTAAAATCTGACACTGCATTGGAATAAAAGAAAGCATGAACTACTATTTTCGTTTTTATCCTCGACTCAGCTTATTAGACGAGTGACAATTCGCAAACTGGTGTCCCGTAAAACGGATTAGCCGGGTCCCGACAAATCTCTGGAAAAGCCAGCCCTCATTTGCTCTGAAATGAAAATTACCGCCTTTGTATTATGCTGACTCACAATTCATTGCAGTGCAGTTTTTCTACCACTTCACTTATCCTGAATTTTCTGACTCAATTTGACTTGATTTAGCTATTGATCTGAAATTGTGTGGCTTTATGGTTGCTTGACTAAACAACTTTGTTCAAATTTTTTTACAGCCAGCGCTAAATACGAAAGTAAAATCCATATTAAAGAAAGGGGTAACAATCGCGAACTTACGACACATCAGTCAGTACTAGTATTCGTCTAAATTTCATAGTGGCTCTAAAATCCATCTTACTTCTTAAATTGTCTTCGTCAGTCACAGTCTTGACTTGGCATTCCTGCATTTCAGTACGAGCTGAATATAGAACCTTCTTCAATATTTTACATCTATGAATGTGTCTAGTGAATAGATGGCGTCTGCATATTTTAATATCATAGCGTTTTCATAGTTGCATTGATTTGATATACCGTACTTTTAAAATTCTTCTTTACTGCATTATTATCTATGTAATTCTTTTAACAAATTCATTTACTTACTGCGATGGTTCAGCGACAATGATGTTCCGCGCAACATCCTTCCTTTCGGCTCTTTGGAGGGCTTTCGGGTCCTTCGTATCTCTTGCGGTACTAGGAACGACAAAAAAACATTAAGTTTGATACTAGTGTATCTATTAAAAATTCAAATGCTCTTGTCGGCTTTGTTCCCTAATTTTTAAATTTCATCAGGCACCAATTCCCTCTCACTAATATCCACAATGGTAACAGTTAGTGAACAAACGCAATCCCATGGGATTAAGTCGCGGGCTTGCATCAAATCCCCTTTTAACGACAGTCGGCGCTTTGCATTCGATTGACTGTCAAAAGGATTTTATTTCATTCACATCACAAACAGAAAAATAATGTTTTGTGAATTACATCAGAATTCTATGGCAGAATCAGAAATAGGAGATGTAAATGCTAATTATAAAGTAAATGGAAATACTTGCTGTCGTGAATTAAATAACAACACTTTATTGCACAAAAGAAAATTATATACACATTACAAACACAAAACAAACTATTCGAACTGTGAAGAAGCAGTGTTTATTAATTTAATAGAGTTAGAAAACGTTTGATAATGTTGTTGTTGTCTATCATCAAATTATACAACAATGCACGGACACATAAAAGAAGTGCAAATTAAAACGTTTACCAATAAAATTTAAAGAAACAAAACAGACTGAACCTCAGACAGAAGTCTCGAAACTATTCAAAAATACTGTTCATTTTGCAAAGATTCCAGAAAACTTTAACTTTACCAGTCTGCGAGTATAAAACAACTTTAACTTAAAAATTATGTTTTCGACGGAACTCCCAAAGTCTGGGAAGACGGGAGGAATCTGGAGATTTATGAAAAGTTGATGGCAGTCTGTATAATGGCGACGCTTGGCTGCTCTAGTGGCCAATTTGGACTGGAGAGGCGCAGATTCTGTGGTAGAGGATATAGTTCCTGAGGACAGTCTTCTTTGCTTTGTATTTATGTGAAACTTGTCAATTGTTAATGGTGCTCTTCAATATAGCCTTACTTTGACAAGATCCTTCATCGGTTTATTACTTCGAAAAATTCTCAGAAATTATCCAAGGCTGTAAAGAGAAGAGAAGTGTCTTCTCCACAGTAGCAAAACCGATTCGTGGAGATGTCCCATCTACACAAGGGTTTCACATATCGTACCTGTGAAATTCTGTACCTAATAATATGGGCCCAGTTCTTCCAGGATAGGTCTTTGATTTCTGTCGTATCGGTAATTTTGAATTCTATCTTTTGAATTGAACTATTTCGTACAGAATAACAGTCGCCAGAGCAATTTCAGAACGCCATTTTTCAAAGCACGTGCGTTTCTTGTGACGTGACGCGGAAAAATTGAAAGCAAACTCCTCCGAGCTCTGAGGGTACTTTAGACATGAGAAGTCATCTATCTTGAGATTTTCTGAGGACCTCGTAAATAGTGCCCACCGTCGCCCATGAAATCTTAGATAACTGTATATGTAGAAGTACCATATAAGCCTAGTATAATAAAACGACTGTTCAAACTTGTAACATCGCAACGGACTTTTTCGCGTAACATATCCCCCGGACTTGTAGAAAATGAGGTTTTTTAAAATTAATTCTCCTTTGTCTTGATTTAAGCGGCTATTGCTAACAAAGTACACCAAAAACATGACGGGCATTATATTAATTTGGTTTTTATATACTTTTGTATAGGGCCCATCGCGAATTAATATTGGACCAATCGGGAATTGGACCGTCTAAAGGGATTGATTTGTTTGGTTCAACACCTTTAATTCTGGAACTATCAGAAGGTTTTTATTAATTTAAAAGCCCAGTTGTTGGGAAATGTGGGGAAGGGTAAGTAAAATTGCGGGGCACAGAGTACAAATACAGACAGAATTTTTGCTTTCCAACAGACATTTATAAAATTTGTAACATGTATGTGTAAAACAAAAAGGCAAAGTCTCGTTGCACAAAAAATGCCAAATGTAAAGGTAAATTCGCGCGTAGCGTATCGTGACATAATGTGAATAGTGTTGCGCTCAGTTGTGTCGCATATTTTAGTACCCGTCATGTCACACTAGTGCTTTGACGTTTTTTCAGTAGAATTTTTCGCTCTTTTGTTTGTCGGTTGTATTTTTTTCATTTTGTGGAATTTCTTATTCAGGTTATTAACCGATTTCTCGATGTTTTTATACGTAGTAAAGATACAGTAAAGACAAATATAGACTTTCTTCTTGCGCTCAAATTGAAGCCTTGTCGTTTCTGTATTAAGTTACCAAGTAGATCATTTTCTTTCATTCCGTGGTTATAAAAAGGAGGCTGATGTACCCTGGCAGGATACATCAACATCAAGGTTTCCAAGGAGAGTTGCCGAGGCTGACGCGCGGTAATATAAATAGTAACTAATCTATGTACGTAATGAAAAAGGTTTTGAAGTGCAATCGAGAAAGTAATGTGAAATTTGTTTGCATTTTTGAAATTCACACCAGACATTCTGTACGCCCTAAAGTAAGTTAGTACTCTAAGTAGGTAGTATTATTTAAGTTGTATGTATGTAAAAATATTTATTGTACACAAAGAAAATAGTAACAGTATACGGGGTATAACAAAAGACGGACTTACCCTAAACAGGGATCTCTCCCAGTCAACCTAAATTGTCATCGCATGTTGGATCGATGTTTGTCCAGCACTTGTACGTTCGCACTTTAACAACGTTCCCGCTCTTTGTGGCACAGAGGGTCGTTTCTTTTTGATCCGGCTCCAAACAAAATAATAAAACCTCCATATTTACATCCAATTAGGGAAGAACTCGACTACCGACAAATTTCCTGTGACAAGCAATTTTCGCTTGAAGTAGGTACGTATTTAATTTTTCTTCCACTTGTTTGGTAAATGATTCATTATTTTTAAAAAAGTTACTGTCTACATTTTATTCGGTTCAAATCAATCAAATCATCAATTTACTTGTTAAACATAGGTACAGGATATAAATGTTTTAAAGAGTTTAAGACACACTATGTTATGCTATTTTTGCACAGATGAATTCATATATTATTTGTTTTAAATTAGAGAATAAGTGATCGTTATAATTCTACCATAGTATTAGTAATGAGTAAGATGTTTATTTGAGGTCAGTGAAAAAAAAATCACATCGTCCTCGTTATCGCAAATGTAGGCTGTTGCCACCCTTACTACTTCTTACACTTCACCCTGAGAATTCTCACACCCGTATTCATAAACCTTCACTCAAACTCGACTCAACCTTACTGCACCTCATTGGTATGATTAGTCGTCACAAGCTTCCTTGACTTGAGATGATTTCTCATTGGAGGTGAGTATCGAACTGTCAAATATAAGGTTGGTCGAGAGGCATCCTTGAAATGAAATAAAGTGGTTTTTGCCTAGTTATCTACTTACTTTATTTTATTTTTTACTTTATTCTTTTGTAATTTTCATATTTTGTGTTTAGAATTGTTATTATAATCTCATTAGAGTTTGCTCAATCAACCAATTAAGAATGTCGTTTTCAAGGAAAGTGCGAGGACTTCCTTAAGGCGCCCTCGAATGAGTTTGAGTGAAGGACGTCCATAAGGTTATGTTTAAGCATACGGGGTCAATGTTTTACATCAGCTATTTAATTATGCTTAATTATTTATGTGTATTTTTTTTTTCAGGTAAGATCCAGTCCTTTCCTGCATGGCATAATAAGTAAGCGAGTAACATTCTCATTGCCACGGTAAGATTTCGTAAGTTCCTAAGCATCAAGTGGTGATGGGTCTGCGCCTCGTATGTTGTTGATGTTGTTGTTTAATGGTATTTTGTTTCCGAATGTTTTTCAACACGAAACTTATGTACATTCTGCAGCACTGATATGCTATTGCCGCTGTAAATTTTCTTCAAGAATTAAACTATCAAACAAGAATATTGTAAGAACATGTGTAATTTTTCGCCTATGTTACAAGAAAGAGTATTTAGATATAAGTACTCTTTAACCGGCATTTCTAGTTCTACCAAAGTATAATTAAGTAACACGAATAGATCTTTTTCTCGCTTATATCAAAACGTTTCTTGTATCAAAATTATCACAGTATCTTTAATTGAATTAATCTGTGTATGTTTAAAATAATGTATCTTAAAAATTTATAATGGCATCTTTAAAATGTTCTATTATCAGAATGACCACTGCACCAAATTGTCCATTTCACCAAAATGCCAACTGTGTTAAAATGTCAACTCTACCAATAGATATTTCACTAGCAATCATTTTCACTTTTCTAATTAAATTACATCTTCGTTACGGAATCCATCCCGCCCTTCCTTATTTATCGACACATTGCTCGTATTTCATCCCTATATCTACTTTGTCGGAATTAAACTCAAACACTACATGATATCGTGAGAATCGTGTCTAAATAATCGTATGTACAATTTAATTTACTATGCAAATATCGCATGGGTGGCTCTTTAGCTCTACGATTTTGTACACTCAAAGTTGTTTAAACAGTGAAGTTAAATAATACCTCGGTTTACTCGGATAGGATATTACTTAATTCAGAAATTGAGTTCACGATAAACAAGCAAAGCCCTTCGTCATTGAAGCGCTTTAAATTTGTAGATTTTGTAGCTTTATTATTAAGCTTGTTGGCAACACTGTGTTCCGTTTCAGCCGTGGTCCTATGTCTCACTGATATACCTCATTAGAAATGCAGGCGGCTTTAAAAAAATATGAAGTTGTCTACTAAAGTGTAGGGATCAAATAGTTGGCAAATTCAATCTGACCAGTACTTGCGGCACCTTTACCACTCAGTAGTTTACCTCTCTATGGTCCTCTATTGTGCAAGAGACAGGGCAACTAGGGCCCGACAGAAGATGAGCCATTGACTGCACCTTGCCACAGATACACAAGTTATTTAGTTTACCTATTCTAATGACAGTAAAAACACAAATTTATAAAAACTAAATATTTATTAACAAATCTACACTAATATTATAAAGAGAAGAGATTTGTATTTTTGTGTGTATGTTTGTAATGAATAAACTCAAAAACTACTCTGCCGATTTCAAAAATTCTTTCACCATTGGAAAGCTACATTCACCCTGAGTAACATAGGCTATATACTGCAGGTGGAGCTACGGGACACAGATAGTAAGATATAAAGGAACTTTGTGCCTTTAACCAATACGTCAAGGAGCTCGTTTCATTTTATTACCAATCTTTCAGTTTCCACATGTTGTTTGATTCCGATTGTATAAATATGAGAAAATCCGATGTAACAGGTAATATAAATACGATTGCCTCCAGGATATTGCATTCGCCAAGCTGCGATGTCGCAACTACTGCATGCGGATTGCTGTTCGAATACAGAAACTCGATTATCGAATTCCACACATGTGAAAGAGACTTTCATCAATCCTTTTATGAATATTAATATTTATTAATATTCATAAAAGGATTGATGAAAGTCTCTTTCTTATATTCTATATAATATATTGATTTCAATATAAGGATTTATATTGCATCGGTGGAATTAGATAATCGAGCGCCAGAACGGTGTTATATCTTCTTCGTCCAGGAGTGTTTTTCCTAGTTGCGTCCTCACCTTGTGGCGGGCTCCCCAGTTCGGCTATCTCGGCATGAGACTAATATATGGGGGCCCTGCCACTCGAAGTAGATGAATAGGAGTGTTGTGGTGGTATCTTCAGTAAAAATGCACAAATCCGAGACTTCACAGAACTATATTTATTACAGATTTCCACACATTAATCAATTATTATAACTGAGGTTAGGTAATTAACATTAAAAATACATAAAATAGAAGTGGAGCTGTTGCTCCTTCGAGAGGAAAATGTAATGTAATGAGATGACGTGGATAAAAAAAGTGGAAAAAACAATGTGGATAAAAAAAAGATTATTCGAAAAGTGAAATGATTTTAAAATGAAAATGTGTTGAAGAATGGTTATGATATGAAAAAGTATGGAGAAATGAGGAACGATGCAAGCGAGAAATGAGCATCGTTACAACCTTACGCTTCGGAGCCTAGGGTACGCTGTAAATAATGGTCCTTTATTTGGCGGCACTGGTTATTGTAACACTGTTAATGGAGCGACTGCCGTCTGACCTCCATAACCCTTTTTACAGGGCAACCAGACCAACAGGAACATGCACATGACGTGTTATATATGCGAATGGAATAGCCTATGTCCAGCAGTCGATTTCTAGTGGCTGATATGGTAGTAACAAAATACAATTTTAGATTTATTGTCGGTATACCACTTGCTGTCAATTAGGCGGATAGTGTTGAGACTCATTTGTAGACCTGACAGAACAAGATATATGGCTGAAGCTGAGACTATGTTACCTATAGTGATGTCCATAACAGATAACATATAGGTGATATTAGTATCCCTTGGCCCTTGACACAAGTCACACACACTCAAACTTGCTTTAGGGCTAACTCAATCTTTGTGATTTGTCCCTATTTCTTTTTTATATATAACTTTATAGATTTATATTTGTTGCTCGAACTTCTTATTAACTTTCTTTACATATTTTCGTATGTCCTTGAGTAATGCGAAATAGATAATGCTTATTCTGATCCATAATATTCGAACTGCGTGTAGGAAAATAATACAAACAGTTGAAAGTAAAGTCTCCTCCTTTTTTAAGTCTGTTAAATATTGATTTATGCCATTTTTGCAGTCCATGCTGAATTTGTTGGATGCGCCCAATTATCATATTAAAATATACAGATTGAATTACTATACCTCTGTTGTTTACATTAGACCGCATATTTTATGCAAATGTTTTTTCTTTATTTCAATTTGAGGAATCGCTCATTTCTATGCAAGTGTCACACTAAATAACACTGCTGAGATATATTCGAGTATTTTTTATCAAAACTGAATATCTGAGGCTACTGTCATTCTTATTATTAGCCGTTTATCGACAACAGTCCCATCCCTATTGGTAGCGGCATACATTGCCCCCCGCC
Source organism: Euzophera pinguis (assembly GCA_947363495.1). Lineage (NCBI taxonomy): Eukaryota > Metazoa > Arthropoda > Insecta > Lepidoptera > Pyralidae > Euzophera > Euzophera pinguis. The sequence goes on from OX376176.1 coordinate 6,187,827, forward strand.
CACCGTCGCAAATAAAATGTAATTGCTAATAAAATCAATGTTTTATCGATATATTTACAATTAATGTCTACACTTCCGGTTTATAACTTTATCGTATCGTATTTTCTGAATGACTATTAAATATTTATTAACCAGCAAATTACTTTAATGTCACTATTAATTCGATTTGTAATTTAATTTGATTTTCGAATAAAATTTAGTGACGACTGACGTGAATTATGAATTAATCGATTATATGACTAAAATTGATCGTAAATTACACAAGATAATCAGGATACAGACAGAGTAATAGTAGTATAAATAAAAGAGCTGGGTTGTTGTCAGTGGAGTTCTATGGAGTATGGAAATGTCAGGATACAGAGTATTGAATATAAATTAGTACTAATAAAAGTGCTACTTATTTCAAATGAAATCTCATGTTATCAATGCTTCCATGTTATCATTAAGTAAAACCGTCCGATGGTCGCGTTTACTTCAGAGTTGCCTACTTAATTGTATATATGTATAAGAATGTATCGATATCAAATTAATTAATACAGTGAATTATTGTTAGGATAAAGTTACCATAAGTTCAGAACCCTAAACTAATTTGATAAATGTGTAGGTGCCTGCGATGGGTTCACGAACTATATCGTATGAAAATCGGGATCAAGTTTATACAATAAATAAATATAAATGTATTGTCAAGTCAGTGCTATGTGTTACCTAATCTAGTAATATACCCGTAAACAATAAAAGCAACAAACTAGTATGCTAATTATCAACTTTCAATGCATTATGCAGGCGGTACGTCACAAATTATATAGATTACAAAAATGTTTTATATGTCAGAATTCCCATATATCAACTTTATGGGAACTCTGACATACATTTTTGTGCTTATTAAAAAAATAATTGTAATCAGGCATTATATCAGGATGATAATGATGAATTGCTAGCTTGTTGCTGCTTCACTAGCGAGTGTTATGAGTACGTTTGACGGAGATTAACCCTCATGTTCTCAAACGTTTGCTCAAACTTTTTTTTTTTTTTTTGTTAACGGAGGGGAAATGCATTTACGCACAAAGTGTGGGACTCGCCGGGCTGCTAGTCAGCCCGGAATACCCACTAAAACCCCTCCGGCGTTTCCGCACCGGCTGTTGAGGGCGCCATGGGGTCGCGTTGGCATTCTACCACGACGCCCTCCAGCCATGGCCTTGCGGCCCCCTCAATTGGCCTTTCGCCTCCCCCCTCCCCCCCCCCAAATCGGGCAGTGGCCCATAAATGGACCACGCCCGTCCCCCAGACCCACATCCATTCGCCGTCTTATCATAGACGGCGGTGGAGTGGGCTGTTGGCAGAAATTGGCCGACAGCCAATAAGACCCCGACTACCAGGGAGTTATTAACTGTCGCCCAGGGTGCACCGTCCCGAATCCCTTGTCAGCCCGCCCTCTCAAAACTTGACTCAACCTTACTCCAACTCATTGGTATGATTAGTCCTCACTAACTTCCGTGACTTAAGGAGATTCCTCATTGAAAGTAAGTAAGATTAATTAAGAATTTAAGATTCTTCACTGGCTGAGTGGAGTGACGCGGAAAGACCGCATAAGACGCTCCTTAAGCATTCACATTTGTGACATAGCGCTGAAGTTTTAGTAGAGTCACCTACCTTCCATGTCTTACCGAAAATGACGCCTCCGCCAAATCCTGGTAGAAGGGAGAAACTGAAAAAGTGCTGGCGTTGACATCGCGAATCATCAAGTGGAGGATATGCGTGCTAATGGAACTCACAACATGCCGAAGACTGTAAAAAATAGATGATGATGGAAGCAGAAATGACACTGGGTTCGAGCAAATAGCTGATGACGCAACTGGGAAGGTGCTAAGGTCTCCTACATTTTACCGGGTCTCATGCATCCTTGTAAGACTATTTGCATGAATTGAATACCTTCTAGACCTCTTCCTGTTCTGTCAAAGTTGGTTCATTAATGTGTAACAATTGCGAAAACATAAGAAATCATTATAGTTAAACACTTTTTTCTAACGTGGACGTTACCACGTTAGAAAAAAGTGTTCAGTATTTCTGTTTTCTCGTGATTTGGCGTCAGCTGCTCGCATCACAGGATGCGCGCCACCCCCGCTACATTGTGCAACTTAGATCATTTCCACTAAACTCGCCAGTAACTGCATTGTTTCTGCGTGGGATGACATGTGTTTATGTCAAGCTTATGACTAGTTTAGTATATGTTATACCTCTACAAAACAAACTAACTTAAATATAACGATGTAAAGGAATGCGTTTTGAAGTTTTGCGAATTGAATGTAAAACCACTTGGTGGTAAAACAGCCACGTTCCGTACCGTATTCGACGCCCCTTAATTTCGCAATAATTACCCACGTCGATTTATGTTGCAGATATAGTTACTTCTTATTAAAAAAATTATAAACTATATTATCTTAGGAACATTTCCCGTATGAAAGGTTCACTTATTACGGCATCTCCTCTTTGTAATTACTCCATGGGTTCAATCATTTGAGTCACCCTCAGAATCAAATCGTAACTACTGCATTTAAGTTAGCTGAAGTGACAACTACCTGCATAATAAATATTCAATCTCAAATTAAGATTTTTACTTAGTAATTTAATACCCTATCGTGGACTGATCAACCCAGAGAAGAGGGCATTATTACTAACTTACTCAAAGTTTGTAAGCAATTGAAGGTTAAAGTCACTGGAAACTTATGTCGTCATTGTGCTAAGTTCACGCTAAGTTTTGCTCCTCTCTATAATCTCTGTTCTGTAACGTAATTAAGTCGCTGTAAACGATTAAGCTTAGACCTCTTTATCATGTGCCACTAAATGTACTCATACTATTTTACACGCACTTAAATTTACATTAGCTGGGATTTCTAGTTTGATTCATATTTTTAATGTATTTTTTGTGATGGTACAATAACATGTTTAACTAACCTATTTTGATATCGATTTGATTTGGCTCCTGTGTTCGCCCTTTTAAAAAAGACAAGGTAATTGCTTCTGGCTGGAGAACATATATTCCGGATAACTATGCCTTTTTTTTGCATAATTTCGTCAAAAGAAAAGTTTGTTGGGCTCACATTTGGACCTTAACATATACTATGACGTCACTGTATATTTCTGTAAATGTATCAGTTCGATTTTGCTTATCTTAATCCATGCAGCCGGCAAAAATAATCCCCTGGCGTATCATTGAGTTATTTCAGCATGGAGATGAGATCGCAAGAAACAAAAAACATACCGTACTTTTATATTCTCATACAAAATCAATTGATTGTTAATCCTGAAGACAATGTATTCTCAGCGTCTTACTTTTTACAAAATGTTAATTTAACTGCTTTTTTAATTACTTTTTGCAGTAAAACAGATATCTTAACTAAAACTATACTATCTTAAATAAAAATAAACTAGTTATCAAAGATAGTAAATTATGTTTGTAACACTATCGTTGTCATTTCAGACCATTTAAAGACCTCTCGAACATCCTCCAAATATGAAATCCATTTATTTTAAGACAAAATACGATTAAAATCCAAAAAGAATACTTTCAAGAAAGTCTTCTGTATGAAGTACGCGTCATTCGGTATATTCTATATATTTCATCTCAACGGCCGCAATATGGTTTCAGATCGTAAATTCAAAGATTAAACCGTGAATTGTGATTTGTTTTATGGCTCTGTCTGCTCGGTGGTCCAACTCCATTGGTGAACTATTATTTCGAAATTTTGCCGTATTACGGAACTATTGTTAAAACTTTTAGTACCTAGGATGACTATCATAGCATGGCCTATGTAGAAGATTGCCAACGCGATAGTATAAGAAACGACAGCCAGACATAAAATTACAGGATTACGTTGTAACACTGTTGAAACGTCGGAAGTATAAAGGGTTGATATGAACTAAATCCTGTCATTTAAAGCTCCATTTTTGCCCATTTTCGAGCAACCTCTGTTTCCTGTCACGTTTGCCTCACCTGAATAGCTTGGAGACTAAGATAGTTCATCTCTCACTTCAGTTCTTGAAGCCACAGTAGCTTAAAGAAGCCTTTCAAGATTCCGGACCAATCTGTACGTAGGTTATTTTATTACTATCCTATTTTATTATATACTAGCTGTTTCCCGCAGCTCCGCCTGCTTCAAAAAGTAGCCTATGTTTGGCCCTGGGTCTTTAACTATATTCATACCAAATTTTATCAAGATCCGTTCAGCGGTTTGGCCGGGAGAGCGTAACAGACAGACAGACTTTCGCATTTATAATATTAGTATGGAAGTATGGATAAGGAAGACGTTAAAGGAACTATAACTATTCGACGGCTTTGGCATGGATCCGTCCTTAAAACAATGAAATATTGATTGTTAAGAAATTTCTGGCAGCAAAAGGGTTAGGGGTCTGACTCAACTTGCAATAAAAGTTCTTGTAGAATTTAATTGAAAGACTAGAAATAAGTTTACAAACTAAATTTTGTGAGTAGATTCGATATGCTTTTGGATTGACATTAAGTTGGCGCGAATTTTTTTTTTATATTGTAAATTATTATGAAGTGATGTTGAGCATGCATTTATTTATAGTCGAATACTAATATAAAACTTAATACCTCTATAGAGCATCTGTCATCTTCGCCAAGCGAACGCCCGATGAAAACAATAAGTGGGTGGGATGAACTAAATATTTATAACTATATGGTAACTAGCATATATGTCGTCTGTCGAGACAGAACAAACAACCAATATGTTTGGACATTTGTTTACAAAAATAACTCCATGTATTTCTCAATAATTAACAACATCACTCCAGATGTTGTAAAAAACAATTTATAATTGCATAGATTTGACTTAATCGACCTATATCGTGGATGTTATTTTTCTTTTCTAATCATTTCTTTTCTACGACGTTTTTGTTTATGAATTTTCTAAATTAAAGTAAGTTAAAAAAATAAAATAAAGAACTGGCAAGGGATAGGACAGAATACACTACATACAATTTACTAAATATAATTATCTTTTTCACAACCTATATTTTGAGTTATAGCTATATATGATCAAGCATTTTAATTTTAATTTTTCATCACCACTTTTTACATAACATTTCATATTGTAGAGACGAAAGCTCTATTTGTAAAATTTCTATTTCATATTTATTGTTAAACGTACGGAAGATTATACACACCTATTTCTGTGCACGTCAGGTTGTTGACCTCCGCAAAATGTCGATATAAACATAAAAATATAGTATATGCAAACAGTACGAAACATTATTAGCACGTGCTCTGTCGGCGCTAGTTTTTCAATAAAATTTGTCCATACTGGCTGAGAGCCAATACGCGCATAGAGTGGCAATTGTCTATGGAAGTGCAGAATAAGAGCGATGCTTGTGTTAAGTAGATACTGCTACATCGGTTAGTTAGCAGTCGGATCATGTATTTCCAATAAAAATAATGATGTCCCTTTTTGTATTTATAAATGAGAGGACGTCGGAGTGAAATATTATTAATGCCAGTTCTAATATTTAAGCTTTTCTGAGTCTTGTTTTACTTACAAATTAGTTCGTTAAGTCCAAGCAGAAAAAAAACGCATAAATTAGTTTCTTAAAAGTTTTTCTCTTCTAAACATATCATTAGCCTCATGTGTTTCTCAAAAATTTCTCAATACTCCTCTCAGGGGTCCTTGTTTTTTTTTTTCCATTTATAAAGCATTTGTTAAATTTACTGCCCTGACAACCTTGTTCGTTATTCAAATATGAGGTTATATGAGCCGCCTGCGCCGTTTTCCGTCATTGTCCCTCCTTATATGGAAACTGAACGCAGCAAGCTTTTGATTTGATGTGTTGCTTATTTTTCTTTTATTTCAAAAGAAAAACTTGTTTTCAATCAATTCACATCTTGTTAAGAAATAATGTATGAATTCAATTTCATTTCGCCCACGTGTCCCCGTGGTTATTCATAAGGTTTTGTTAAAAGAAAAAAAATAAAAGCCTATTTTTAATCTACAACATCCATATCCATACTAATATTATAAATGCATAAGTCTGTCTGTCTGTTACGCTTCCACGGCTAAACCGCTGAACGGATTTTTATGAATATAGTTGAAAACCCGGGGCTACTGTTGACGCAGGTGGAGCTGCGGAAAACAGCTAGTCTCTTATAAGTTCATATGAGCAGCTGTTGGTTCCCTCTAAAAAGGTTTGGGGAGGTCCAAAGGCATTCGCTCCATTGTATAGGGCTAATGTCATGAAAGTAGAAGTGTCGTTTCTGCTGTTGTGTATCTTTAATTTATCATCATCATCATCATTTCCGCAGTCGGTCCACAGGCCTTTTTGGGCGACCTTGAGCTTTCTTATGAGGCCCATAGTCAGGGACCAAGTTTCGGACCCATATGTCATCACTGGTAACACACACATAAATGTATGATCATGTTTATTCCAATCATTAATACAATAGTAATTAGGAATGTTACCTACACATTTATGGAATATGTTTACATAAAGTATGGAATCGTTAGCTCAGCGAATGATTGATAAGTTTTAGTAATAAGTGTTTGTGGCCGACAAGTTTATTAGTACTGTTGAATATTCATTAAAACCATTTATCTTTAAACACTACGTACTTAGTTATAAAACATGTATTTATTATAGTATTCCATTGTACGAGAAATATAATCACCTATTAAGGAAATTGTTATCAATTATAAAAGCATATTTTAAATATATATAGTTTTTATTGAACATAAGCTTTGGTGTTTTGCCCTGATACCTTCCCAGTTCATCTTGGGATTCTTGGACCTGCCCTCTTCGTTATACGGCGCTAGGATTATCTATCCAGGTCCTGGGTTTTCCCAATAAGGTTGTTCACATCTTTCTTTATATTGGACTACAACGTACTTCCCTCTTCCTTTGAAACATCTTTAGTAGTATCGAAATTATTGATTTTCGATAAGTTTGTAACGTGATGTGTATGCGTATGAAATTTTATTATCGGCTATAGCGGCAAATATCTTTTTATGTTACTTCTTTCTTTCCATCACGTTTCCCTATTCAGCTTGGCGGAACTCAAGGTATCTTAAATCAGGATTTTCTTCTTTATAGGTCCCTCACTGCTGACCTGCATGATCATATATGAAAGTCTCCAAACTGTTAAATCAAGAACTATCTTTAATATATCTAGGCACTCTTTATTCCAATGTACCGACCGCCAGTTGAACTACGTAAGCTTTTTTGCCAGAAACCAGATCAATATGATCGAATCAATACATAACGATGTCTTTGTACTACAAATATCGATCCAACAAATTAGATCACCTAAATGAGTAATGCCTCTTGAAATGCCAATGCAACACCTGCAGGTTGCACCATATCGCCATGATTTCCCTTGACCTAGCGTAATAAAACCTACGCATCTCTATGGCATGGTAAACATCATAATTATTGGATTCATTGGGAAATAGCTGGTAGAGGCTTCCAAGCAAAGAGAACCATGCGATGACGTCACAACTCGATAAATATTGTATATACCTCTATTAAAAAATAAATAATTAAAATGGTATTGCAGGGTTTTATCGTAGGTATGTCGTAAGCTTTTTCGTTTACTGGTGTAAAAGACGTGTACTGTTCGTCGCTTGTACGTTGAACTATCTACAGCTTGATCGTGTGGCTGAGGGTGATAGTTTGCATGGACCAATACCATACCCACCGTAATGGCTCAGGGGTTAATTTGATCTGTCTTCCATTGTACTATCTCTATGGATAAAATTCAGTCTGCTTCCACCTTATCCATTACTGTGAATGACTAGCTGAAAGCAAACCGAAAAGCTATTGGAGGTTGGCCATTTCCAACTAAACTTTTTTCCCATTTATACGAAAAGAAGTAGAAATATCAAAAGACGTATTTTTATCTGATTTGGCAGGTGAAGAGGAATCATCTACGAATTGATTTACCGAAATTCTTGATGATGCCAAAGAAACCAACTTTTTGATACATTATCATGACATAGTCAACAAGGTCACTAAAGTATTTAAGAACACAAGTTATTCAAGAAATTATTTCACAACGATTATAATGCTGCGACAGAAGGCGGCTGTTGTCCACAAAGGCATTAGCATAGCAAAGGAATCCCTGATTTGACTATAAATAACCTGCCAACAGCCCACACAGGAGCCAGGACAATGTAGTAACGTGTCTCTCAACTACAGAAATAAGATTAGATAGAAGTACCATAATGTCGGCTGAACTTTATATGGCGAGACTTAACTTTGGCACACAAGAAACCGCCACATGGCATTTCTATCTAATATTACTTCTGTGCTCTCAACGGACTTGCATGGGAAATGTTTGATTTGATCAAGCTTTCGCGCTTGGCATATTAGACGCTTGGGTATTATTAATTCTTGAAATTATTCATATATTTTTCCAAACGATAATCGCTTCATAGCAGATGATCTATCAAGTAAAATGATTGTTGCAAAAGATCAACATGTAAATCAATCTACTAGTACATAAAGATGCCTTCATAAACAAAGTGACGCGACGGACTAGTAATATTACCAACATTGTCATAGGTCCTGCATGGAGAGGATTTGAGAACATTTGATTTGATTTAGCATTTCTGCATGTTATATATAATTATATCACTTTCGGATTTTTTAAGTATCTATCTGTCTTTGTGTTCTTATGAGGATAAGGAAGTATTTGAAGGTGATGACTACTTTGGTATGTATCGAAAATTATTAAGACTATATTCATGTTACGAAGAGTTTCTTAGATAAAAAATTTGGTAGGTTTAAAGATAATATTAATAAAATTATCAGACAACAAATAAAGAAATAAAGATGCCTGTGTTAACACAGGCATAGCAGGAACGAAAGAATCAATGGAATGCGAATCAAAAGTAAGTTATTAAATGATTATCATTATCCATACAAGTCTTGTCGATTACTACTTCTCGTAGTGTCAAGCCAATTTGCAATACCAACACGTAAAAGGAGTGCCAATAATCTTTCAATAAAAATGTTTGTATGAGTCATAATCATAATTCATAACAGTGGACGACCTCTGTGCCGTTTTATTTCCTATATGATCAACAACATTTTGTGCTTGTATACTTGTAATTACTCTAAAATTAGCATGTCTAATTAGTGTCATTTTATTTATATTTATAGCTGCTGGTATAATAAGTATTATCATGGATGTATTAAGCTCTATATAAGTTTTTTATCAAAGTTTACAGTAGAAGTGAAAGCTGAAAGAGTAATAGAGTGACTGTTTTCAAAGTAACTTTGGCATCTAAATTAATAGTATTGTATTGATCAGTAACAAGATTTATATCAACTCGATCATTGCAAGTTTCATACATATCGACACTCGGTATTTTAGCTAAATATTTATAACGTTAATAGCCTAGATATTTTCTCGTGTCTCTTAGAAATTATGAATTACTTCCCTAGAGTCGTAAACCTCGCATTCTACATGTCCTAAGGTCTCGTCAATCACGACTAATAACTAATAACCCTTTTGTGTTGAAACTCGATGGTTACATTCAATTCAATGTAAACACAATAAAGTGCGCCATATATTTTTTTAAATTATTTTCCACGATCTCGTGACGTGGCATGACTGATATCTTTATCAGATCGTAAGGTATTTATTGTTTACTAGCTGACCCGGCAAACTTCGTACCGCCTACGAATATATTCACCTTTTAAACCTTCCCTGGACTTCCACAAATAATTCAAAACCAAAAATAGCCAAATCGGTCCAGCCGTTCTCGAGTTTTAGCGAGACTAACGAATAGCAATTGATTTTTATATATATAGATTAGTTAATATGTGCCACGATTATTGGTACTGTGAATTATCTCCTTACCTTACCTTTCTAGAAGGTAGCTTTTAGGCCTAGATGTCATGATTAGTAGTCTAAGCTTCATCTCATGTTAATAAATGTTTTTTTTGTCTATAATCGATTTGTGTTAGTATTTTCTAAACGACGTATTATTTTGTGAGTTTCATATATTTCGCATGATTTTGACGCTTGACTTTTATTTTTTTCTTGAAGCTCAATTTTCATTCTCCCAAACGAGTAGGATATCGTTGTTTGTGTCTGTAGCATACATAACTAAAATTTCATTAGGTTGTCGGGAATTAATGGATTATACGTCAACATAATTGAGTAGGGACTGAATTCCATTTAAATAACATATTAAGTCTCCCACAGTTAGTCACCTAATTTGATACTTTGACCTTGCAATTGCATTAGGTTGGAAATGTTGGAATGAATGCAATATTTATCAAAGAACAGCCGTTTTCTTTTTGCATATAAATTGCAGTGTTACTGAACAAAGATTCTGGTCTTGGATATTAATTTGTGTTCTATTTATTATATTATATTATCATCATGGATCAGGAAAGCAATTTTTTAAATGTGAGTATGTCGTATAAAAACGTTCAACTCGCCGATTTTGCGTGAGTTACACTTTTCAAAAATAGCAATCATGTTCTATGTTTGATTACGATTGAACCAATTCACATGCAATAACAGAAGGCTTTCAACCCGTATATTATGGTGACATTTTACAAGCCGCATTTTTTATTTATATTTATTCAGTTAATTTTGTAAATCCTTGACTATATTCGTGCCTTATGAAATTACGCCTCCGCAAAAAAAAAATATTTTCTACGTTTGTCCCTTTCTCTCGTCAGACCATGTCAATGGTGTGAACAGTATGGATGATAAAGGTGAATGATGCGTGCGTGTTTGAGGAGCCTTCTGTCTCCAGCCAGTCTCAGACCGCTGCGCGCGCGGCGCGGTCTCCTGTTCATGTTTATATCGGCTTCGACATTTGAATAACGTCGATGCGAATTCGAAATTTGAATACGAAGTTTATCGATTAACGATTGTTTTGTGATCTGTGAATGGTGGTTTTTTTTATTTTTGTTATATTACGATTTTTTTTTGTGGCCAGTTATGATTCAAGGACCCCATTGATTACCTTATTAGGCACATATTTTTGATAGTCTTCCTGCTATGGCAACCTATGATGTATTTTAATAGTTATCTACGACAATTTTGCAAAATATGTTATTAATTTTGAATATTAGGTTCCGTTTATGAATCTTGGTTAAAATATTCAAATGTTTTACTGTGATCATCCAACACTTTTTGCGGCGAGTTTTTGCGCTACGAATTCTGGGAGCGTCAAAACAAAGGTTTGATATATATTTTAAAGTCCACAACGTTGAATCTTTGTCGAGTTTAGTTCGTCTATCTTGTTTGTGGTGGTCGGAAATAGAATGAGACGTTTTAACTGCGTTAGACGTCTCCTTAACGGAGGCACTTTTAGAATTTGTTTATTATTTAAAGGAGACCGATTGCAGTCAAAGTCGTTAATATGTCCATTTACAATCAATAAAATGCTTTCTATGGATAGAACAGATTTAGGATCAGTTGGGAAACTTAAACTCCATTGGCATTAAAAAATCTAAATATATTTTTCCAAAAAAACGAAGAAAATACAGTAAACAGTAGTAGCATTTAAGAAAATAATTGACAATGGGTTGGATGTTAACCAAGATACATCTAGTTAAAACAGTTAAGTAGTTCATACATAAATTAACGACTATCATAAAACAGACGTAGTAAATATACATAAATAAGCTTCGAACCATCCTTTTATGAGAAAATTTAAGATGCTTGGCTTCGCATTTCTCCATAATATTTGTATACTCACGTCTATGGTGTACAGATATTATAGTATTAGTATACGTATAAAATTTTCTTTCAGAAAAAATGCATCATTTGATGGCTCTTAACCCCATATATAAAATAACATCAAAAATGGTAATGAATTTGAGATATTGGGTTTTCCATGTCATACACATGTACTGAAAGTCACCACCTTCCTAGTTCATCTAGGGCTTCCACGTAATTCGGCGCCAGGATTGTCTAACCCTGGGTGGTTGCGGAAAGGTTCCAGACAACCTGACTTATACTGGGAATGAGAAATTGTTTGCAGCTAAATAAATAAAAAAACAAATCGATCGATTGATTAGAATGGATAGAACAAAAAGTGAAATGGAAACAAATCCATTGGAATAGAGGAGTGGAATAGACGAGCTAGTTGTCTATATATCTCTTTTTCAAATATCTTATAACGGAAAGAAAATTTACTACTAAAGGTATGTGTGAGGAGAGAAGATAAATCCAGGTTACAGGGAATAGTACAATATTTATTATTTTTACTTTACAAATTTAGACTCCAAGGATACACGTTATTAAGAAATATAGATAGGGGTCGTGAGATCGAAGTAGGCACGAGATCCAGTCAGGTATAGCCGCTATGAAATAGCCAGCCACTTAACTTGGAGATGACGAGATGATCCGAGAGAGGTCTTCTGGTGGACGCGCGCAGGCTTATATTATATGGCCCTCGGGATGATGCGGTGCGGGAAAGCGGGGAAAGGCAGCCATTGATGAAGGCACGACGTCACATTATCCAACATGACTTGAATCTACATAAAAATTGATTTGGTAATTAAGCCGTAAAAACAAAATCGTAAGGCACTTATGCAGAAGTAAAGTAATTAGATGTTTGCATTTATCGAGATAAACCGGTCAGATCGTCAACTGAAGAAATATGGAATGTATTTTAATGCCTAACGTATGTTAGGATGTGCATTGACACAGGCGGGGTCAAAATCCTGTAAAATTGAAGTAAAAGAGATCACAAATAGAATAATTGCTTCAAACAGTCTGTGGGGTTTGTTACTGAGACAAACGATGGCTATATATTTCCTCGAAAGACTACATTGCAATCGTATTAAACAAAATTTATTTATGCTTTGATGTTGTTATGGTATATCATGGTATCAAAATGAGCATTGTGTATGTTTTTGTCTTCAGAAAGAGAAACGAATTAGGTTTTTATTTATTTTATTATTAAAATACGTTGAAGTATAAATTTTAAAACTTTATACTTGTTTGATATAAACGATGCAAACATGAATGAACAGTTTAATTATTACCTCAGTCCAAAACACATAACTTTCAATTAAAATTAACGCATCTCATTTTCTGGCATATTGACAATTTATATCAATTCATGGCTCTGACATCCACAATTTCTACATCCCAATGAACGACATTATGATATTTCCCTATTCTATTTTAGCCGACACTCTCGTCTATAAAGAAAACTACGATGTCTCATTTTTTACTCATATTTATGTGCTTCATCTAGTTAAAAGGCTCGGCATGACTCACTGTCTAGGATTATACTGACTGACTAAGAAGCAAACTGTATCGCGTTACAAAACTGAGGACGCGTTTCACAATTTTTGCTTTCTGGAATGCCTAGGCCTTATTTATCAATGTATCATAGCGTCATATGTCGAATGAATAGTTCGATATCGAACAAAAATCATTCGTTTCGCCGATTGCACGTCACACTTTTCAAAAATAGCACTCCAGATCCAGGAAGAGCTTACGATGGTGTTTTGAATTTAATTAAGTATCGATAGGTAGAAAGTGAACCAAATTTTGATTGAGATGACAACATTACAACCGTAATAACATACAAAGTATGATTTATTTAAGTACAAGAAGAATAACACCATAACGATATACATTTTAGTGCACCTCTACTACATATAAGTTGGAAAATATTAACATAAATGTTCGTTGTAATGTTATATGTCCATTGATGCTGGCCATTTCTTTGGTATTGTTCACTTTACTGTATACATATTACTAAGAGAAACAACAAACCTTAAAGAAAGGAATAGTTAAAGAAAATATAGTAGCTAGATTATCTATATTTAGCTTCGTTAGTTAAAGAATAGTTGGCCTCTAGTACAACATATGGGCGAATATTGGCGAAATTTTCCGGATTTTAATTAGTACGAGATTTTCTAAAATATTAACTAGATGTTCCCCTCAGTTTCCCTCGCTATTGATAATAATGTAGATATGTGCGTTTAAGGTTAACCTTTCTGAAAAAACAGACCTTCATATGCAAAAATAATTTAAACAAAACCGGACCAAAAGCACAGAATTATTAATAATGAATTACGAATAGATCCAAGCCTCAATAAAACCTGCTCAAAACATAGTACTTTTTGAGCGATATCTTGCTCATAAATTACCCAAATCAGGATTTGATTCTTTACAAAAGTCAATATAAACCACAACTTCAGTATCTTTTTTCTTTGCAAACGAGAAGATGAGTTTAGTTTCATCACAACAACTACTAACGCTTTATTTCTTTGTAGATACGCTTATCACTTAGCTTTGTCCACGGCCCGGTAAGCCTCGTATTCCTTGCAATTACATTTAAGTCTTCTTCTTTAACTTCCGATAAAGAAATTACAAAAAGTGCAATTTCGCTTAAAATAATGGAGTTTTGAAGCCAAATTGCACTACTTATATTCAATTTAATTCTCAAGCTTATGCCTTGTGTTTATGGTCATTTTAAATGACATTTTATCCAGAACTCTTCAATAGGATTAAGTATATTTTGACATGCAAAACAACGTTTAAACAAGACGTAATTTAAAATGTAAAAAAGATCGTTAACAACAGTGCTCTCTTAAAGATCACTCTCATCAATAATATTATGCCTTTCCTTATTTATATTTTCTGTATTTAAATTATTTTCAGACTGACAGAATGTTACAAAATAAAAAGCGTTTGTATATTTGTAACTTTTCAGACTTCGTCTATTCGGCCAATCTTTCTTTTGAAAAGGGCATAGAATTCCATACATCCCGGAAAAAAGTTCTATTCCCATTGGATTTAGTGCCTAAACATGCGAAGTCGCAGGTAAAGCTAGTACGTTATAAAGATGATTATGCTTAGACGCATATTTTAGTTACCAATAAATAGTATTTGATTTCCTGTTTTCCTTGCGATATCTGCACTTTCGTCCACCACACCTTGTGTAACCAAATTAATCTCACCTAATTACAATGTACCAATTAACATTATTTATAGACTTACTTGTATCACATAAGACATTTTGTCTTATCTCCTCGACCTTATTTACGCCATATTGTACATTTTAATTAATAGCTTTAACACGATACTATCACAATTCACAACATTTATAAAATATCTGTTTTTGTTATCTCTTTTTTATGTTTCCTTACATTAAGTTGTCGGAATTGCAACGTTCTTATATCTCAATTAATACGCACTACTTACTACGTGATCAAGTAGATCAACAATCTAAAAAAAATATTGATTTGTAAAACCGGTGTCTCTACCATGATATCTCTGTATGTCATTCTGTAAAGAGTTCCTGGCAAAATTTCCAAACAAAATCCTAACGGAGACGCTAGTTCTGCGTTAATAAAATCTCACTGAGTTTATAATGGTCGTGTTGTCTTATACTTTTTAAAATTAAAACTGATGCTACAAAAATTGTGGAAATTCGGCTTGACCAGTTAAAGATAAAATATTCCTCTCGAGGAATGCGCTTATAAAAGCGTTATTTACCCGGTATCTGGTTAAGTAAATGGTTTTAATTACACACAATTTCGAATTACTTCGCCAAGCTCTCTCCCTTGACTTTGTATGGGATTGAAAAATGATCCGTATTTTATTTTGCAACTTTGCGCTTTGAGGCAAAATGTTTCTTTGATGTGTTAACATTTATATCTCGTACTCATTTTTTTCCTCGTCGTTTTTACTGATGTCGTTTATGACATATCATATTTCATATAGTATTCATTTTATGATGATTGAAGAGACATTGTAGTACCAAGATTAAGGCTTTACACAAACAAAATCCATAGTCATCGTGCCATCCATGTCATCTTAGAAGCGTCATATTTAAGTGATTAATAAGCAAGTTGAGAAAATCAATATTGTGAACACATTAAAAAAATATAAATATATTAAACAAACAAATACTTTCAAAAAATACTTTTGTCAATGAAAGTGATTAGTCTACTGAAACTTAACATCAGTGCACTTGTAATCTGTAACTAATCGCTTAGTTAGTTAGCTTAGTTAGTTAACAAGCACAATTTGATTGCCATCAAATTGCGTCTATTTCCCCGCTACTTTTCACTTTAACATCTGAAGTTATATGTCTAATTCGCCTAATTACGGCCACACCACTGAGACTGTCTCACTTCGACTTAATAGCGTGATTAAACTTCTATGGCTACGTCTAGTTGTATGCATGTGGTACCACGTTAATATTGAAACTTACACATTTATATAAAGGGGTCGGCACGTTTTGGATCTATCGTCATGTCGTTGCTCCCAATTTGAACAGTATCCATTAACTAAATTGTTACAAGATTATTAACTGTCTCTTTGTTTACAATTACACGGTTTTCGAGTTACCCAATCATTTTGTTGATATAATTTGGGTGTGTTGAAAAGGATATTGAATATTTTTTTTTTCAATAATAATAAGCGTAATTTTATAGAGTTATTAAAATGATGTGCTAGTCTTTATTTGCTGATATAAGATTAAATTTAGTGAATAAAATATCAGATGTTATATGAGATCTATCTAATCCCACGGTTTCCCCGTTTGCATCTTCGGTTATATTGTTTCAAAATCCGGTATTTGCTAAATATTTGCCAGCAGTTTAGATATGCTTTTCATTATTATTTTATAAAGAGCACATAAAGTCATTTATGCGATAATGACTACTTCTACAAATACTGTACTGTAAAACAGTATTTGTCAGTTAATTTGTTGACCAATTATCCAACCTATATATTAATCATCGTTATTTTCATTAAATCACGTTTTCAGTCTAATTACTCGTTGTTCAATATTTGAGCTTTATTCGTTTACATCACCCGAGGCATTTGTTTACTGCTATTAATTTGTGTGCTTAGTAATTGGCTTGTGAAATTGCTTCCTAGAGCCTCGCCTGTTTTGGTAATTTCATCATTGACTACATTCTGTGCTGTCCAGTCAATTTGCAACAATGTAACTCAAACTAAATTTTTGCGATGTGTTGAGACTGTATTATTTTTATTTGTGTATTTATTTAATGTTGCCAGTTTCAATATTTGTTGAAGGGCTTCTCTTTAACGCGTATTATAACTTCCTCATTAATATAATCATCAACCATTGGTAATTAAAACTATTCTATACACGACATCGACACGACGAAGGAGATTAAAATACCAGATTCATATAAACAAATAAAATCACATCAGGATTTGACACAGGAACTATTGAAAATTCTTACTACAAACTTGAAACCAATCAGTAATCATTAAGTTCACATTCGGAAAATATTTTTTGTTGTTTATTTTACAAAGCTGAGCCATTAAAGCAAGTCGTTGCAAGTGTATCCAATTATTTTACTGGTACATTGGACGGTGTCCGATTAATTTCCAGTTGAATATTCAATACTTTTACACGAATTTAAATTAAAAACTCAGCAAGCCGATGTCACAGTCGGCTGCTAGAATTCCCTGTATCACCTGACTCATCACTAGTCCTTTGGAGCGAAGCCAACTTGTAATTAAAGGTGTGTCCACAACTTGCGGCAATACTATGGTAATCATTTGATTTTTGGTTCAACTTCTCAATCTTTTAAAGAAATACTCTAGCTTTCTTAGTTCTTTTTGCTTACTTTTAAATACGATCGTGGTTGCCTACTACAAAATTCGATGTTTGACCTATTAATCAAATTATAATAGCTCTAAAACCAACAACCGTAGATTTTAACTACATATTACGTGAAAGTATTGATTCTCCTGTCCTAGTCTACATTTTCAGACGTCGCCGTATTAAAAAAGTATTTAGAACCGCTAGAAAAAATAAGCATGTTTTAGACAAGAAAATTCTTTATCTCTTCTTACTTTAGAATAGAATAGAATATTTGGAATTAAATCATCAAGCAAGTGACACGACGTCACTAAGATTTATGGCTATTTCACGGTACATTTGTATCATTAATTCGTACAATATAAACCCAATTAGGTACACATGTCATGCTTTTCATTAGCGCCATGTAAACCGGCTGATTGAGGTCGCTGCAATAACAACTTCCGCGAACATTCGACTACAGAATGCGTCGACTGGAATCCTATACGTGTTTCGTACGAGTCTCATTTTTCAATATAATGTTTATTCATACCTACAAAATGTATGTTACTATCCCTTACAGTATAGATATAGTCCCAGATATTTAAATCCAAAAGCTAGTTTTAACAATCGTTGAACTTATTGACGGGTAAATGGCTGCTATTTCATCGCTTAATAATATCATTTCTAACACAATTTATCGTAAATGTATTAAACTAGCGTCCGCTGTCAACATCGTCTGCAAACTTTTCATACATTGTGAAAGAGCTATAGAGAACCGACTTCGATTTTCATCGAGTCACATGTCGTCTACAGTCTACAGGTGTCCAATGTCAATTGTGGTACCTGAGTTCCATCTTCTATTTCCGTAGCCTTGCTATGTCACCCTTCGCCCATTGTTACGATTTCTGGAAAGTTAAATTATTCTGAGCATTGTGTTGTTTTTAATTTATAAAAGTTGACTCTTTCGATTTACTTTCAGTTGTCTGACACCACAACACGATTGTCTAGACAAGCAATGGATAAATCGTTCATCAACATTTTAGGAGCCTGAGGCACGTTAATTATTCTTGGATGAGTCGCATGGATTATCGCCTTTAGTAGTTTTTATTCCGAGCACTGACGTTCGTCAACACACAAATTGAGCTAGCATAGCCACACAGAAGTTTTCATTAAATCCAAACTGATGTATTTTAATCAAAACATGTTGGATTCAAAACTTTCTTCTCTAGATCTATCTACTTATTAATAATATTATTAATAACCAATGCATTATGAGAAGAGTTATTTAGTGTCATAATTTAATGTAATTATTGTTTTTCTTTATTTAATGTTATTATAATTTTACCTATATGGATTTTAAATCATCTGAAATAAAACATATTTTATTTTATTTTTTTTATTTTTATTAAGACCACCAGCAACCATTATTAAAATTATGTTGCCTTCTCCTTTAATAAATTCGGAGCAGCGAAATCCGTAAAAGCATATCGCCATTTACAAGATTAGGAATGTAGAAAACATGTGAGGTCAATGTTAACTGCAGTCTGGACCACAGAGGTCAGATGCCAAGTGCTAACCAAGTAGCTAATGTGTTTTAGTAATGAACCGGATTCCTTGGCCGGTTGTCTTAAATCTCTATTCATGATTTTGCTATTAAATTCTCCCTTCATCAATAAACATTAACTCATAAAGATTTGTGTAAATTTGTCGTGGATGTTGTAAAGGAAAACACTCTCTTGCTGATTTTGCCAAAAATAGACCCAAAGAGGGTTATATATACGTAAGATTGATGGCCGGTTATAAAAATTATGTCAAAGCAAACAAGCGATCTATTAATTCATCATCTTCATTTCCTTAACAACAATCGTTGAACATTGGAAGAATCATGTTTTGTCTCATGATGAATCATGCGAAAATGTAATTTCATTCGCCTTTTATGACTTTCATCCACAAAGTATCTAAAACGGCACAGGCTGAACACATGACCACATAGTTATTACCAGAAACAATATTAGAAAGCCGAGCCAATCTTGGAGTAGGCAGGCATCCAACGCCTCGCCGTTTTAGGCCAAATCTTCCGGTTATTGTGTGGTCTCTCATAAATACTCGTGATTCAACTTGATCTTCGCACCTGTTGGTAGGCGGTTCGATTTATAGGGTTAATTCGCTTGCTGTAACGAGAGGCGTGTGGTCGTTTTTGACCGTGCCTTTCCGCATTGTAGTAATTTTCACTTATTTTGTTTAATCGTATCAAGTTTTGTTGAATTATATTTAATTTAAAATGCAAAAATTAATGTTTCATATTACTGGCAACACTAAACCTTTAGTATAAATAAAATGGTCAGCCCCACTCGTATTCTCTTCTTTCCGATTCACACTGTGTTAGGAGACAGACGTTATACCATCCTTGTCAATATTTGAATATACGTTCTAACGTATTTATTTAAAACCTATTTGTTTTCTTTCGCCATTATCCAATTATCCAACAAGTTTGAAGAGTTATGGTGTGTTTAATGTGAATTGCTTTCTTCTTTAAAATATTATCCAACTTCTACAGTTTAGAGAACGTTACTTTTGAATTAGGATAGCTATTCTAAAATTTTGTATTACATATAGATTCCTTATTTATAAATTGTCGAATTGAATCATCAACTATTGTTAGAAAACAATCAACTATTGTTAAATATTCTAGATATTAGAAATTTTCGTTGAAAGTTCTTAATAAAACAACGATATCGCAAAATTACATGGCAAAAATTAATCTTACCCGCTTATTTAATAAAGAAAACTGATCCCAGCTTGAGATATAAAAGATAAAATAAACGAAAAGTAATTTCGTTCGGTAACATAACAGATTACCAGGATCATAAAGGATAGCGGCCAAGGACAGCTCATATCAATCACTTCTGATTCCCATAGGCTCGGGCTATTTGGATTTTATTTATCCTGGGTCTAGGTCAAATGACGGGTTTATCTTTATCTACCCGACTGCGCCAGAAGGAGGGTTATGTTTTTCGAGAGTATGTATGTTTGTATGTATAAACAATTGTTTGGCACGCCCTGCAGCCTGAACTGCTCGATGGATTGGATTTTAGCTTGAGAGGTGTCGTTAGATTCGTGTTTACTGTGAGAGTGGTTACATAAAATTTAAAAAAAAACACACACACACACACACAAAATGGCGGTTTTTTTTGGGTTTTCGTACACAGAAAGGCAGTCTGGTGTTTTAGTTTTTTTTTGATTATCGTTATCTTGTTATTATACTTGTTAGGATTTCTGGATTCCGTTTCTGTTTTAGAAAGAGTTTTTGTAATGGCGCGGAGTGAAAAATAAGTCTATTCCACGTGTAATCATAACCATGTATAAATAGTCGTTCGTATCTTCCAATAGTTAAATAAATAAATAATTTATTTTTCATTTAAAATTCTTTAACTGCCTATTGATAAGCAATGGGTTTATCTTTTCGTGTGTTGTATAAATTCGATTTTAAAAGACATGTCTAAATATGGTTCCAACACATGTAAATTCCATTATCATGAATATCAAGTCTCCAGTACACAATGGATCATCAGTACTTGATTCCTTGTAATTCCATGCCTGTACTGTACACATTATATCTGTACATTCGATTTGTGCGATCGTTTGTGGTAATTTACGAGTATTATAACTATTTGGAATTGCAGTACCTATATGTAACCTAAAAACTGGGACCTTAATCAAAGTCACAATTAAAAAAATATATAACGACATTCGTGCTCGTGATCTACTATGAAAATCGACCACGTGGTTTAGCGCGGCTTATGCCAATCGCATATATTTTTTTATAATACACACTTGTTCTCTGAATGAGTTCACAATAACGTCTTTAAATGTTATATGTTATACGTAGATAAATAATTATGGAACTTCTATCCTATCGCATTAGACGTTGTTTCTGTAATGATAGGTTAAGCTTTTTTGATAAATAAATAAATAAATAATACTAATAATTAATATCAATCAATCAAATATTTATTTGCATAAAATGTAGGTTTTACAATGATTTTACAATATAAATAGGTACCCAAATACATTTTACCTTTGTAAAAGGTGTGCAAAAATACATAATAAAAAAATACATTTCAAATTCAATTTAATTTCTAATGTCATACAATGTCAAATTCAAGTTTAACAATCAATTAAATCAGTATCATTTAAAAAGTCGTTAATGGAATAATAGCATTTTTTGATTAATAATGTCAGTAATTGTTCACGAAATTCTATTATATTAAGGCTTCTAATTGATTTTGGAACTTTATTAAATATCTTTGGGGCCATACCAAAAACACTCGACCCGAACATGGCAGTACTGTGTGTTATGTGTCGAATATTTAATATTAAAAATAATATTTGAAAATAATTGAAATATAATATAAAAAGAATAATTTGAAAATGTGACTTTGGCTAAACTCCCTGATGTGGTAAAAATACGTTTCTTTAAATAAGACTAGCAGGGATTTCGAAGATTATCGCGTCACAATGCGATCTTCGGCTTTACATATTAGTTCATCATAAATTCTCGTAACATATATATCATACATTACAAAATGTGACAGTTAGTAACAAACATACGATGTGCAAACAATTGATTGTGCTAGAACCGTTGTCATAATAAAAATAATCGATTTTTTTAGGAATTCTGTAGCAGTGACTCAGAAACGAGCTCCAAGCATTTCGTCAAGTTTGAAACGACTTCCTGTGATTCAATGCGACACTTCTTCCTGCAAGTTGAATGCTCTTTTACGCATTTTGAAAATTTATAAAGCAGGTTTTTTTGTTTAGTTCTTGAATTTATCAGTTTTCTAAACAATAGCCTTGTTTAATTTCTGGGACACATTTTATGTGATACGAAAACTTTGTTTATCTTTTACTTAATCGAAATCAAATTTATCAATCTTTGTTCCGGTATTGTTTGACATGCCTTTGTTGAGATCAAGATTTTGTTCGTTAATAATGTTGAGCATTCTAGATAATACCTAGGCATAAACATTGGATAGGTTTATTATTACACCTAGTATCCTAATTATGTTCTACTATTAGTAGAAAAAGCTTATCGAAGCATAATCTATTACTTCTTTAGTCTCTTCCTAAATTGAAGATCCTAAATCACCAAAGAAGAGTGTGTATTACATCGGCTTCTTCATCGATCTTGAGTGCCGATCGAGCTCTCTAAATACATATATTTAGAGTGCCCGATCGGCAGTACTATGGACTATTACATATTATAGATAGTGTAGAAATGCTCAAGGGCCATAACGCACCTGATTGAATAGAATATTAGTACAGCACACACATACATTACGTCCTGTCGCTGGAGTATTTACGTTTCCGCCTAGCTTAGTTTATATGCCATGTTGTACTGTAGCATCCGATGTACTATAGGTGTTATATTATGTTGATGATGACATATTTTCTAATGGAGAGGCAGGAATTGTTGCCATACGTATATCATAAAATTTAAATTGTACCAATTGATTTTTAAGTTTTTTTTCCGCGATTATTTTACATAATTTTTCTCTATAAATAATAATCTTTCCCGATATATTAATACAATTCATCTATCCTTTTTAATCAATCTTTTGTGAGTAAAAATTCCTTATCAAATTGCGTAGTTTCTCAATCATGACAATCAATTTACGCTTAGAATCAACAAAGATTTTAAAACACCTCGTAAATTTAATACAGGTCAGTGTCTATCCATCCCACGTCACGTATTGCTAGTTGCTACCTTATTGACTCATCAAAACAGTCACTGTCTTTATCTACATTCATTGTATTGCAAACCCACACATGAGTAGCCGAGGCGGGGATTTTGAAGAACTTTTCTCCTGTTTGTTTTGTCTGACATTTGCGTTTGCTAACGAGACACGTTTATTACTTTTAATTGTAACTTTTGTATTTTATAATCTTACTATAAAAGACTATTCAATTAGTGTCCGCGAATCATATTTTGGCCTAATATTAACAACTTGTGTTCATTATAGTATCGATAAAGTCAGTGTGAATGTGAAAAATGGTGATGGAGTCGGTGCAACAGACTGGGCGATTCTGGCCCCTGTCTCCTCGACTGTGGAGAAGGAGCAACGAATACTCAAAAGTCGTATTCGAGCCACGAAGACCACCTTTATCTCCGATAGAAATACGAAAACATGACAACACTCCTGATTTACTTCGAAGAAATATAATCAGAGAGAGGTTAGATCATTTAAATTTGGAAGATACAATAAAGGAGCATGAAGGAAAGAGATGGAGTGTGGATTCAAAGAAACCTCCGAAAGACGAGAGGAAGAAACCTGAAGATTTTGTTAAGTTGAGAGTGAAGAAGCACAGGCAGCCAAGACCGAACAGCTTACAGTTGCTGCTCTGTCCTTCAAGCTCGGGACATTACAGTAGTAATACTTGGAGATACACGAGGGTGCGATCCAAAAGGTTCGTTTTTTTTTGTTTTTTTTTTTTTTTTTATTCAAACTGCTGTAGATGAAAAATAATTTCACTAGTTTGGCAGTTTATTTCATTCATTTTAACTTTTGAATTGTAAGTCAGACCGCCATAAGAGGAACTGTTTCATTATTTAATTAATTAAACTTTAGAAAGTTCGATGTCGATCGGAACACCTCTACCTCTTTATTGTTAATTTATTTTTAGTTTATTGACGAACGAATTCGACTAATTGCGTATAATACCTGTAAATGCTTCTTGGTTGAAGTGAAAAGAGAAAATCATAAATATGAGAAGAGGTTTAGGAAAGTATCCATAACAAACAGAATTTCTTGCGTAAATTCTCCTTCCAGTTTTGACGCACAAGTTATGTAGGTAGATGACATGGAAATATAGTGTGAGTGTGAATGACATTATGCAAAACAACTAAACCCATTTTATATGACACCAATACCGCGGCCCGCCCAATATTATATGTGATTCTAAAATCACAATACTAATACATATGGAAAAGACAAAATAAAATACAAATAAGTAATGATATCTATATCATGCTCATTATACACTACGGCCTACATAATTTCGATTCACACATGTTTGTGTGGTGTGGGCGAGTTGTCATTACGTAGCATTATGAAATGACATTCAAGTTGGACAAAAAACAATGCCGTGGACGGTGACCATTTAAAATTTACAAAATAATACATAGAAAATTCACACAGGCTTCAAAATGATCTTAACACATTGAGAAAGGAACGTTTATGCGGTTTCGATAATTTTTGTCTTACCAAGATAAAGATTAACAAAATCAAATCATCTGGGATGGTTTTCGAAGACTATGACAAATTGACGAAAACCATAAATGAAGCATTTAAAAGTAAAGTGATCGCTAGTTGACATATTAAGAGATTGAGATTGGAAGGGCAGCAGAGTTTGAATGGTGAACAAATGTATTAAAAAGCAATTTTAAATGTAAACATACATATGTTTGAACTTATTGAATCAACATTTTCAATATTCTATGGATTTAGTGCCACGAGTTTTTTGCTTAAAAGTAGTCGCCGTAAGTAATGCAATTATGTCGTTATATTAAATTATGACTTGAAATATCGAATATCAGCATCGATTAAGAAACGATATGTTAAATGAAAACCAGTTAGTTTACTGCAGACTTTCGAGATTTAAATTTGCAAATTGTGCCGAGGTATTAAATTTAATATGTTATTGGTACAACCTCTTTCAAATTGATCGCATGACAAAAACATTTTGAGATTGTTTTCTCGTATCTTCACACTACAACCTTTGTTGATATTAAAAAATCGATGTGATTGTTTAACGAATGATTTTAAACATTCCATTGTATAATGGAAAGATATTTTCACAAGACGTGGAAATCTTCATTTCATGTTCATCCGAATAATAGGCGACGTGAAAATTTTCACAAAAGGAATTTATTTGCGGTCCAAATTTTTCCCCCCATCATAAAACAGACCGCCGAGTCGCGCCATTACAAATCGCCGATTTTATCTATAAATCGTTGCATGACTTAAGTTTGTCGGCATATCAGTTTTTTCCTAAACTGCTTAATGGTCGCTTTCAAAACAAGTGAAGCTGAATGGACCGTTATAATTATAGTTTTGCAAGCTTTTTGTACACTCTCGCTTATGAGTGATCGCCGCCCAAGTCAACCAACTCATCTACTTGATATCATCGTCCGCGCAGCATCTACTTTTTTATTACTAATTAGTATGAAAAAACGCGCTACTAAAGTACCTATTGCTGTCACATTAATCAAATTAACCTGCCGTGTAGATTTTGACTCTACATCAAGATCAATCAATTTCTGCCTACGGATGTCGTAGGATAAATTCAAAGAAAAAAATCAACTTTAATTAGTCGTCTCTAGTAGGTTGAGGTCGATACTTGACGACATATAAACAACCGAAAAAGCATCATAATAATAAGTACTTACATACATGATGACTAAGGCTTCATATGTAACTAGTTACCTACCTACTTCTTGTGACACAGAAATCTTAGACTCAGATCTTGGAGACTGTTTAGTGGCTGAAACTAGGTTTCCTGTTATTTCATATGTTACATGCGTAAAGTTAGTGTATTATCAAATAGCGCATTATTAATTTTGTAATTTCAAAAAAAAATGTGAAGGGCATTTGAAATCCTTATCTATTCTGTTCAAAATTATTTACTTTAAACCGCGCGTAACGCGCGCTGCTAATGTTATTGACAGCCTTATTTCCTTCTATTTATTATGTTGTTAATACACGCAGTTTGTTTTTTATTTTGTTGTTTTGCGATTTCTGCTACATTTATTTGTGCAACTTCAAAGACAGCATCCATTTAATTCCAAAAAGTTGGGTAATTCTGATAGATGTTGTCAACGTTATTATTTCTTATTATGGACACCAATGCTTAAAACCCCTTTTCTGGCTGGCACTTTTCACTTTTGGACCTAAATTGTATGCAGAGAGAAGATATGTCTTTTAAAGGTCCTATAAAACCCTAACCTTCTATTCATAGTGATTTAATCCATACCGTTCCTAGCCTCTTATCGAAAGCATGAACAGCGCCACGCAGGCTGCAGATGCTATTGACAGGCCTTATCGGATTGCTTTTACGGCTCATAATGGATGTTATCTCGTGCTGTTCGGTGTTCGAGGCAGTTTTGAGGTCTGATGGCTAATAGAGACCTGCTTTTAGACTTACATCTATCACATTTTCTTAAAGCTCTTCTTTTTCAGCATGTTTTCATTAAGTAGATAATTGTTTACCCATTTTTATATATGTTATTGACAGGCCTTATCGGACTGCTTTTACGGCTCATAATGGATGTTATCATCTTGTGCTGTTCGGTGTTCGAGGCGGTTGTGAGGTCCGATGGCTAATAGAGACGTGCTTTTAGAATTACATCTATCACATTTTCTTAAAGCCCTAAATATTCGGCAGATTTTCATTACGTAGGTAATTTTGTACACATTTTTATTCAGATAACGCAGACTTTTGCGTATTAATTTTGAGTTCGTATGTTTTTTCTAATGCAATTATGGGGTTTTTTGTATAGTATTCAATTCATAATTTAACTTTATATTTTAATTTGTCAGTCATATAATTTTCCAGCGTTACTCTTGTAAAAACATGTGATTTCCCAACCCATTTCTTTTTACATCCGAAATACAGTCCATCCATCGTTATCATACAGGACAATTCTAAAATAGAATCCACTTCATTAGTTCATTACATAAATTACTATGTAATATAATTGATTAAACATTGTTTTCCTGTCGGTTTGTTTGGAACAATCCATTACCACGGAAAAACAAAGTCACTAATTGCAAAAGGATAAATAACTTCCTCTTTTAATACACATAAAGTTAATTAAATTATATTAAATTAAAATAGGATATACACTCACGTCACGAGCATTAACACATATTTTAGACCTTGTTTCAATGACATAAAAACCAATGTGTATACATGTTAATGCACGTGACTGTACAAATGGTGGACTAAATGCCATATGCATTCTCTATCAGTCAACCATAAGACCTTGATGTATTACAGAATTTTGCTTTAAATAATATTTTTCATGATTTAAATTGTACCTTATTGTAGTGCGTTGCAACAACATCCCTGACATTTAGTAATTCATACATACATATACGACTTACGAGGTAGATAGAGGTCATCCAGATATATGGTGGGTGGTTGATATTAAGCTTTACGTAGGCCAAAACGCTAAACAAGTAGCACGAGCTGGAGCGAAAATACTAAAGTATTCTATTCAAATTTATTTGTTTACTAAAACAAATAAAATGAAAACATCCAACTGATTTGCCTTAATACGAGGGGTGATCCAAAAGTAATGATAATCAGTTATTTCTAGTGCACACAAAAATACAAAAAAAATATCAGTCACTTGCTCAGTTACCCACTAGTTCAGGAAAAAAAAACCATATAAATAGGCCACGATTTTCGGGAGCTACATTCATTTGAATACGGACTGTCAAGGAGTGAACATCAAAATGGAAAAACACGAAATCAGAGCTGTCATTAAATACCTCTGCTTGAAAAAAATGTCTACCAAAGACATACACAGCGACTTGGTGGAAACATTAGGGGACTCTTCTCCTCCATATTCCACAGTTGCACGCTGGGCTAAGGAGTTTAAGCTGGGAAGAACATCGACGGAAGACGAACACCGCGAAGGACGCCCATCGACGTCCCTCACTGAAGAAAATGTGAAAAAAGTTGTATTAGAAGATCGAAGAGTGACTATCAGGCATGTAGCTGAGGTCATAGGGATCTCATATGGCAGCATTCAAAGAATCCTTGCGAACGAATTGAATATGAGAAAGGTCTCCTCACGTTGGGTACCGAAAATGTTAAACGACGAGCAAAAGAAGAAACGAGTCGACATGTCAAGAGCAAATCTCGAAAAGTTTCAAGCAGACAAGGAAAATTTTTTGTCACGTTTTGTGACCATGGACGAGACCTGGATCCACCATTTTGATCCTGAAACAAAACAACAATCTATGACATGGAAACGATCCGATGAACCGACGCCGAAGAAATTCAAAGTGTCAAGCTCAGAAGGGAAGGTTATGGCGTCTGTTTTTTGGGATGCTGAAGGAATAATCATGGTGGACTACTTGGAAAAGGGGGCCACTATTACAGGCTCCTACTATGCAGAACAAATAAGAAGATTGCGGGAGGTTATTAAGGAGAAAAGGCGAGGCAAACTGCGGGCTGGAGTGCTGTTCCATCAAGACAACGCACCGGTTCACAAAGCTGCAATTGCCATGGCTGCCATTCAGGATGCGGGCTTTGAGCTGGTGGAACACCCCCCCCTATTCACCAGATCTAGCCCCCAGTGACTTCTATCTCTTTCCACGACTCAAGGAACACCTCCGAGGCAAGAAATTTGACGATGATAGCGACGTGATGGCCGCGGTTGAGGACTTTTTTGAGAGTCAAGATAAAGATTTTTTTTCTAAGGGAATTTTAGGTTTAGAAAAGAGATGGACTAAATGTATAGACTTGCTAGGAGACTATGTTGAGAAATAAATTTATTTTTTTATTTTATTCATTGTGTTTATTATTGATTATCATTACTTTTGGATCACCCCTCGTAGTTCAAATGTCTCGAGTCAAATCCATTCAAAAGCCAGTTTAATCTCAAAAGTGTGCGACACCTGGCGTATGATTCACCGCACGTATATAATAACGGACGCACGCACACCGAATAAATAATATTGGTAATTAATTACTAGAACGATCAACGTGAAAATTTATAAATAACGAATTATACTGGCCACTTTGGTGGGCGTGGCGGAACAGATACAGAAATATTTTCTAGAATTTCTAACGTTTGAGAGTCTGTATTGTTTTGTTATACAGCTAGTAATAAAATGCTTTTCAAAAATTAAGAGTCAGGCACGTCACCATTCTCAAACCTACAATAAAATAAATCCCATTTAAATGTAGACTACTGTTAAATGAACTACCAAATTATCAAAGCGCTTTATCGCCCGTAGGCTTTACTTGATTAACCTTTATATTCAATCATAGAAACGATTTCAAATAATCAACCCATCGTTATTTCCACACACCCGACAAATGATCATACAAATAAATCGTGGTCCGCCTACGCTGAGGGCAATATTATAATTAAATACTAAAATCATTAGCATATTTACAACTAATTCGAGATCGTACTTTACGAAGTACTTTAAAATAAGAAGTGTAGAGAGGGTTATGTGCCTAGCTCTGCAATACCATACCACTACTTTTAAGCTGTTGGCCCCCGCTAAAATTTGGTGGTCGTTAAAGGAACACGGTGAGTAGATTCCGAAGAACTTTGACACACGGTGGGTGCTATGCTATGCTAATTTTTAACTATATTCATTCACACTACCGTTTATCACGATCACATTTGCAAGCAACGAATGCTGCAACTTTATCATAATCATAACCCTGTTCAAATTTCATACAAGTATGACGTTAGAACTCTTTACTTTCTTTATTTGGTTTGAGGATATATATGAGCATATGAGTGACCCACATAAAAACTTGTTTTGATATAAGATATCCTTCGAATGACACCTACGTAGATCAAATCATGAATTTTAAAACAACATCTGCTTTCTTTAACACATTCGCTGCCAATAAATTTTAACAATGCATTTTGAATTGTTCCGACTCACATGTGCGTTTTCGGCACTAAACGTGTTAAAAAACTAGAGATATAATCATTTCCGGTACAGTAATTACCAGCGTGTGAAGGTGTAATATCTTATATTGATTGCTTACATTAAATGAGGAAGATCCATAATTATCTTTAATAACTCAATTAAGTGCTTACTGAATCGCATCATGCTCAATAAATTATTTTGGACCTTGGCTTATATTTGTATGTACCCAATCTACCTTATGTCCAAGTTCATGTACAGTCTGGTGTTCTTGTGTGTGGGTCGATATATTTTTTCGTGTTGTTGCTTCTTCACCTTTTCCTGGTTGTATCCTCAGCCGTTTGCCTCGGTGCCCGTCGGGTCCGCTACGTTTATAGTGGTGTTTCTGAGTTGAGAAATTGGTCTAATTGTGAATGTAGTGGGTAAGTTCCTGTCATTTTTATTGTGCAAAAGAAAATGTGTTTGACAAAAGGGGGAGGAATTTACCTAGCAGTGGGACACAACATATTTTGGCTAGAAAAAAAAGTGAACCAAAAAAAATACTTTGGATTTGCATAGTAAAATGTCGTTTTTGGATATTCTTTATGACTCCATTGCCACATGAGCATGTAATCGTTGTATAATTCTTATCAAGCTTAGATTTCATATAGATTTATGAATGTATCTGTCTGTCTATAATCT
Source organism: Euzophera pinguis (assembly GCA_947363495.1). Classification (NCBI taxonomy): domain Eukaryota; kingdom Metazoa; phylum Arthropoda; class Insecta; order Lepidoptera; family Pyralidae; genus Euzophera; species Euzophera pinguis. Next base: position 6,218,761 of record OX376176.1, read on the forward strand.
ATCTGTCTACCGTGTTATTGTGATTAACGTCATGTTGTAAATCAACATTTGAATATTTCTAAACTTGCATTTCAGTCTATAAATAATGCAGTCGCTGTGTCTGTTTATTAATGAGTTTTCTATCATCAGGGACTTACATTATTACAATCAGTAAGCAATGATAAATATTCATAATAAATAAATATTATAAATAAAATCTATAAGTAGTAACACATTAACATATTTTGTGTACAACTTTTGAATACTAATGTGAATAAAAATGTCATCACATTATTTGTACCACCTATATCTGTGATTTAATACTATAAATATTGGAAGGAATCGAGACATATATCTGAATCATGTAACAATATCGCTTACTGGACAGAGTAAACACCTTATTAGACTAACATCCGCACTATTTTTTTGACTATTTAAGCAAATTCTTAAAATTAAAAAATAATTCTGATTTATTTATATTATATAATCACCCAGGTGACTCATGTGGAATAAACCTTAGCATGGTTAGATTTTAAAATCCTCTTAATTTCAATTACGACTCTGCGGTAAGTTAGTTTCTTACTTTTCTGACATCTTTTACTCTAGTTGACATTTTTTATATTGTAGCGTTATTTTTATTATTTTAGTAAACTTAACGACACTTTTCTTGCCATAATTTTCTGCACAACTTTTCCATTAACCAATGCATCGATATCAATAAGTTTTCCATGGTTGTACGCGGTATACGTGTAAACGCAAAATCTTTTAATCATATCCTCGCTAACTGTGCATTTTATTAGTCTGAAGATGGATATCTTAACGGTTCCAACCTAGCTCGTCTATATTGGGACTGACAATACGGGTTGAGGAACCTGCCAAGTTCAATGAACATCGTAAATTAATGTTTACTATTATAGCAACGTGTTTTCATAAGAGTTCAGCGTGTGCTCAGCTGGCCCAACAAACAATGAATAGATTTGTGTACATTGTACACTTGCCTTTTGCACGCCTTATAGTTTGTAGTCCTCCTGGTAATATGAAGAAAAATAATACCAGGACAGCAGAAGTTGACTGGCAGTCCCGCTAAGTGGTGGGATCACAAGCCCTACGTAGTACCTATGACTGATGGTCCTACTGAGCAGTGGGACGACAAACTCTAGTGTTTAGATTAGTCGGACCACGAGTAACAGTAGGACAAAATGGGCCCACGGGTCAAAAATCAAAAAAGATGATATGTTTTTTGAATTTACGAAGTTAATATGAAGTTTGTAAATCGTTGACCTTTGGATGATGTCTGTGATATGCCTTTTGTGGACAAGAATAATATTTTTTTTTTGAATTAGAAATAATAATATTCGTAATCATTCAATTAAATGTACTTCATATGATGTGCAATGTGCATAATTGTTGTAATACAAACAGCTATCCTTGTTTGTATGTTTTTTTTGTTTTAAATTTCGATTCTATAATTTTTATGTTAATTTAAATCGGAATCGGCATCTATAATTGCATTTCCCATAAAATACCTATTCAACTCAATCGATGACCTCAGAAATACTAGAAAACGGTCGACAGTCGCGCCCGCGTTGTGTTCTGAATATTCATAATGAATTTATAATACATAGTTCAAAATATAGAGTCTGCAGATACGGAATGCTGTATATATGTACATACATATCATCATGCCTGTTTCCCATCCCTACGTAAGGAGGGTCGGCAGAGACTACTGATTTGTATATATGTAACTGGTAAAATGACATATTTTACCAGTTCGATTCTTTGGAGTTCTTCAGTTGTTGAAAGAACCGGAGTTTCGGAACTTATGTTGTAAAATCTTTAATTGCTTGTGTTTACGACGATACCTCTTATTCTGTCTTTTAGTCAGACTGAAGTCTGAATTTAAAACTTCATGTTTCCAGCTCCTCTCAAGCCATAAGCGAAAATTGTAACAGCACAGTCTCTTACTCCGAATGCTTTTTAGTAGTGTTTTTATCATATCTCATAATGTCAAGCAAATCTAAGGATATAGATTAATTAACTATGAATGTTAATTTTTTGGATTTTGGCTAACTAGATCAATCTTCAGCTCTTCTTCACTTTATTCTATGTCTTACAGTCTTGGGCACAATATAGACCTCTAGGTACCCTTCTTCTGCACTCTCCTTATTTCTGGTTACGGGATCCATAACCTATCAGTTCTCATTTAAATCAACCGGTAATCAATGTATTGTTTTGCAGTGTCGTTATAACTTTGGGCATTTGCAAAATGCTTCATTTTATTTTTAATTCGCTCTGGTATTCAAAATTTTTAAAACGTCTTGAAATAAAACTCGTATTTCTCAATTGTAGAAGTTTCATTGTTAAGTTGTACTGTATCTACGTAAAATGATATTTAAACGATTAATTCAGGACGATGAACGATGATTCACTTTTCAGTCTGTCCATCAGAAATCTATACTCATTGTATGACCAACAAACGACAAAGTATATGAGAGTGAAAAGCATTTATGTTACAGTAACAGTTACCAAATAGCAATAAGAAAATATCTCGTTAATGAAAATTGACACTCTAGACGACCAGAATAGCCGCTGTTTCGGGCACAATAGAAAATCGATATTTTCCAGGTGGGAATATCAAAAAGTATACATATATCGATGTTAGGGTCAAACTTCTATTAGTTGGGATTATCGCTAATACGTGTGATGTTATCAGGAAATGCAATATGACGGCCAATAACATACATTATTATCTATATGCAAAGGTCATTAACTTGCAATCTCGCTTGCGTAATTCAAGCTGATCTGATTCATGGCAACATCATACTTGAAGTAGGTATAGCATGTTTGGACTTGTCCAAATGGCCTACATGCTATCAGCTAACAGCTTTGCCACACCTACGATACACCTACTATGTTATTGTTTAATTGTTCGATAAGTTCATTAATATGGGGTTCGCATAGATTTGGTATCAAATCAATCGTTTTTTTATTCTATTTTTACTTTCATTAATCTCTGGGCCAGTTTTTATGAAACTAATTTGCTCTCACTTTTTCTAATTATATTTAATGAATTAGTATTCAAGCTAGTGCTTATACCAACTCTCTAAGATGAATTGATCTAATATGGAATGATGACATTCTAAATTCAAATTTCACAAATCGGTAGCCTGCACACATGAGTTACATCTACAAAGTACGGGTCTAAAGCATTCCCAATATATTGCATACTATGGCGTGAACCTTCGACTTTGAATTGAAATAGTTTGAGTAACCCTACGAGTAGAACATGCCTTTTCATCCTTTACACCACAGATTCTATTGACCACATCATACATACATCGTTTCAAATTAGCAATAGTTTTACATGAGCTGATTGTGTCAACGTGAAACATAAACAATTATGAATTATTTCAAAATATAATTATATCCACCGACCAGATGGTCAGATGACCTGAAAAAGGTCGCAAGCAAACGTTGGATGCAGACTGCTGCCAACCGATCATTTTGGAATCATTGGGAGAGGCCTATGCCCAGCAGTGGACTGACTGCGACTGAAATGATGATGATAATTATATTAACGAATTTGTGTTATTAGTCGTAACACAGATTTTAGAAATTACATTTCAAACGAATTCTTAACATGCGACACAAATTCTAATCCCCATAGCTATAGCAGTTGCAATGTTTGCATACGCAAGGATTGCATTGTGCATTTGCATGCCGCCAATCGATGCGTGAGGGTGGTGAAAAGGGGTGAATTGAGAAGTGTGGGTGAATATGGAGGTAGAGTGGGCGAAAGGGGACTGGTCGGTGGACCCGGGTGGACATGTCGGTCGTGCTGGAATAATTAAAATTTCCGAAGCCAGGGAATTGAGGTTTCCAATTGGATTGTCGAGACGAATCAATGCGGAGATTAAGTAATGGATGCAGTTTGATGCAGTTTCGCCGAAATTGCGGTAAAGTTGATGTTTCTAGTTGGTTTAACTTGTTGTCGTTTTCTCATTAACTTGTTTGATCGATGCCGTTGCACGAATAATGTTATAGCTTACTGAAAGTATGCAGATTCTTACTGGTGTTACAGAATTATTAATAGTACTACTTGTGTGATGATTTTCTTACTCGTTGGTGTGCGTTTCGTTCATTAGCTTATTGTTTGTGTTCATGTACCCACGATAAATACATAGTTTGGGAAATTTATTGTTGTAAATTTTATCAGTGACTGTGTAAAGAAGACTTTATTACATCACGCTAGTGTCATTAACTTTAATAGCTACTGTCATGAACATTAACCCCCGTATTAAGAATCGTTTATTAAGCACATGTTAGCTAAAATAAGTTTCGCCACTTTCTCTCTTATTCGATAATTCGCGTGAAAAAACGAGACGCAACACATTTTAACTATCATGGGCTTAACAAATTATTCTTAAAACAATGGTTAGAATTTACCAGTATCATTAGATTTTTGTTGCATACTTTGTAGTAGGCTTTAGTTATCTTTGAAAGTTTCTGTTTCTTAGTAAACAATGTATTTCATTCAAATAAATAAACAAGGGTCTCCGCAAATAGCTACAGAACTTTTTGATTTAGCCAGAAACTTCTAGGGTAGTCTGTTACGGTGTAAACGTAGAAACATTGTGTGTGTCTGTTGTGTTAACAAAGTTTCTTCTTTGTTAAACGTTACATAACATTTTGAATTGTTGCTCTGCCGTTAGGAAACTAGGATTATTTATAAGATAAATTTTCTTCCGGAACCCTTAATCTTCTTATAAGCAATCAAATCAATATTGAATTAGTCTATTCAATTACTATATGTTAATGATTCATATGTATTTTACTAAATTGGTATTCCGTTAATTATTTTTTTAATTTTTCACCATTCTTCTATGCTATGCCATGACGCCTATGTATAATTATTTATTTAAAACCCAAAGGTATCAAGCAAGAAATTGCATCGTAAGAGCTGTTTCGTGTGCCTTTTATTGTTTGGTATCTCGGATCAAATATTTAATTATCATTAATAGTCGACTAAATTTAGTGGGAGCTGGCCGATACGTGGCATTTAGAAATATAATATTGGTACTAAATGTAATCCCTTATCAGTGATTGCAGTAATATCTCTAATATGACTGGTTTTTACGACGGCCGAACTGCGGCATTGTAAAAAGATCCATCGTTCCCCGGAGACGCTTCTTTTATGATGTTAAATTGAGTGTCACGAAAACAGGGCGTTTGGGTTCGCTCAATTTATTCGTGAAGAAAGTTTTTTTATCTAGCTACGGGCTTCGGATAAATGTTATAATGAGAGACTATATAAAGTTTATTGTATTACACATTTGGTCTTCGCGAGGATCAGATATCATCGAATTCCACTTGCTTTTCAAGTTACCGATGACAATTAATCTGTACCATTAAGAATGGTAGAAAGATATTCTATAATAATGCCATACAATGCAGGACATGGTATATGAAATATAGTTCAGATATTGTCTTAAACACGTGTAATATCAAGAAATTGATACTCCGAACTCCATGGAATAACTGAGAATGAAACAAAACTAGGTTGACTTACGAAACAAACCGACACTAAATTTAGCTTCTATTAACAATAGCGTCCTAAATCGTTGCCGTAACAAATTTCACGGCCCTGTCTTGCCCTAAACTTGGTAAAATATTTTCCAATCTGTGTCTAAAGCAGCGTGAATTTGCCCTTTTGTCTTTAAATAGCTTGTTTGTAGGTGTTAGCAATGTCCGACCAATTCTTTGTGGTTTTACACGACTTTGCTGATTGAAAACAAAAATCTAAAGCACACTAATTTCGAATTGAGGACTTCTGTGTCTAAATGAACGTGAATTTAATCTACACTTTTGTCTTTAAATGGCTTGTTGGTAGGTGTTAGCAACATCCGCCAAATTCTTTGGGCGTTTACACGGCGTTGCTGATTTACTGATTGGAAACAAGTCCAATGCATTTAACTAAAATTTTGGATTGAGCACTTCAAAATTCTATTTGAAACTATCGCTATCCTTTTAGCTTTTTTAAATTAAGTGATTTAAACCTCCATTATTAACCATTTCATAATTATGTAAAGCAATCATTTGGAGGTGAGTTTAACAAAAGAAAATCGATGATTATCCTTGAATATTTCAACATTTTGGTAACATAATAGTTTTAGTAACTATACTCGTAGATACTAAAGTGTGACACGTCCTCGTTTAGTTTATTATTTTTATTCATCATGCAAATATCTTCCTGATAGCTCCGAGTCTTTGTAACAACTTAGGGCTTATAATTATTCATGAGACGAGCCCTTTCCATCCACTTAAATGATTGTTTACTGGTGCTTTGTATGATAATTTGTGTCATATTGTTTCGTGTATTAACTGCTTGGCTTTTTGTGTAGAATTATTTTAGTAGCTACTAAATGTTATAATAGATTGTTTTTGTACAAATTATCTGTTTTAATCGTTTTAACCCTTGGATAGGTTCTTAAGTAATGCCCCTATCTTCGGACAAATTTTATATAGTGCAGTCAATAGCCATTTTGACTCGAAAGAAGAAAGGTTAAAATGTTATAGATTCTGGCTACGTCTTTAAGTACATATAGCTTGACACCATGGTATTGACCTTCAATTAAAATACATATTAAATATTTTATGATTTGATAAATCTCACATTATTAAAAAAATAAATAAACTAATCTTTTTGACATCGCTAGATCTTTGCCTGGGTGATCAGGTTTTGCCTTTCGACCTATAAAAAAAACAAAATTCTATTTCATCATTATACGAAAGACTTAAAATTAAATAAAATGAATAATTTTTTAACTAATCAATTTGAAGTTTTTAATGCAATTTGAAATATTTGTGATCAAAGTTATTTTATATTCGGAAATATACGCGTCCTATGGAATGCGGCTGATTCGAACGTTTATTAAGTGTGAAGAATTTACTTAACTGTGTCAGGTTATTATAATACTAATACTATGCCTGAATGGTTGACTCTCGTGATAGTTTCTCTATGTGTATGTAAGCCATTTTTTGTAATACTTGAATCCTTGAAAGTATTCAAGAATTATAAAATAATCCGTAAGACGTTTAGCGATAGAAACATGAATTTGTCCCGCGTTTTTAAATCAGTGTACGTTATGTACAATTAAATTTAAATCAATGTACATACATACATATTTCTTCCTCTACGCTTATCACTCTCGTCATACAAGCTCATCGCTTACGGGCTTCTGAAGAGATTGTTTTATTTTTATTTTTGCATTTGATAGAGATAGACTTTTTCTTGAGGAAGCCAAGCTTTAATAAGGATTGGAGAAACCACACAACACATTTAGTCTAACAACAAAATTTTGTGTTCTTTCCAGCCATGAGCCGGAGGGCGGCGGGCGGTGCGCGGACGGGCCGCTAGCGCGCGCGATGCAACCCGCGCCGCCGGGCGGCTCGCCCAAGCGGCACCCGACTCCGGCACCAACAACTGGTAAGTCAGATAGAATTTAAGTTGTAATCTGTAAAATTTGGTAACCAGAACAAGTAAGTAAAAACTAAAAAAAAGAAAATACATAACAAAATATAATAATGTTTGAGAAAAGATGTACAATAGGCGGCCTTATCGCAAAAGCAATCTCTTCCAAGACAAGACGCGTAAGAACCCCGGATTTTGGAGCCCCGCTTGCTGCGCTTCTTTAGTTTTATCTGTGGTTGTCCAATGCTGAGCTTGCCGGTTGTTGATCACGTGTAGTGAATTTAAAATGTACAAGGTCAAATGTAAAACCATCAAATTATAATCATCTATCAAAGAAACTGAATTTTGAAATTCTGGCAGTTTCATTATTACCAAACTTACATTGTTTGCTGTCTCTATTTGACATATGTATAATAGATTCGTGTTCACACTATATTGACCAAGTTGCATACATTACACGGCAATCTGTGTTTAATCGATTGCACACCGATTGACTGCACCTATATGTCTCGGATTTTGTATTTTGGTTTATACATCATACCTACCTGTTAGTTTGTAGGCTTTAGGTTCAGTGATGTCATGCAAAATGCTAATGTAGCGTGCTTACCTAGGTAGGCATGGAATTTAATAAGCTTGAGGGTTCCTTTTGGTGATGTCATGTCATTATTAATTGAATAAATGACCGTAAAATTTGGATATATACTATCTGAAATTCCCGGTAATTTATATATGTCGATAACTTCTTCATCTTGAATAAGGAAGGATTAGTTTTGTCAAATGATAATTCTCCCGCCTAAAGAAATGCTAAAAAATAAGGACAAATCACACAGATTGAGTTAGCCCCAAAGTTAGTTCGAAACTTGTGTTATGGGATGATCTCAATGATACTATATTTTATATAATACTTAAATAGATTAGATAAACATCAATTACCTTTGTCCTAGACCAGGAATCGAACTTGAGACATCGGAGTGGCAGACAGGAATGTTATCCATTACTCCACATTAGTTTATAGAAAGTTTACACACATTACTGGCTTGTCATACAACTACTCTTTTTGGAGCCTTATTCTACTTACAAATTATTATAAATATTTATTCCACGCAAATTCAAAATCAATAGGCGATACCTTCCCTTAACTAAAATGCAAGAGCTGGTCTTGTCTGTGGAGTCTCTTCTAAGTTTATCTAGCCTTTGCCAGCCTTTTTACGCCCTGATACAATACTATGGTATACGTTAGGTGCGTACAAACCTAACAAAGTGTTTGTCCATCTTTCCTGTATTGAAAACATACTTTGTGTTAAATGAATAAAATGATAAAGAAGTATATTTTAAAAGTCATTAATTCATCAAAAGTGTTTTTTTTTTTCGTCAAACCGTTGGTCCTGGCTGACATTTGGTAGTCGTTAAAGGAACCACGTCAGAGGCCGAGAGGCGAATCGGAACAACTCTGACACCATGGTGTACATGGTCGATAGACAATGTAACCCACACGAAATGATGACGATGATCAAAAGCTAACTAGAATTTAGAACAGCAATCGTAAAACACAAAAATCCTCGTCATCGTCATTTGATTAGTAACATACAAAGTTACACTGCATAAAGTTTCTAACACGCTGAGCTATGCTGTATCATTTTAGGTCTGCTATTTCAAACCCACGCAACATAAGATAGGCATCAACAAACCATCGACAAACCGCTTAGCTATCAAATTAACGTACGCTAACTTAGCAAATGTTTGTACCGTATAATTAATGACAGGTAATATAATTAACCTAGTAGTGCATAGTGAGACTGTCAGATGAAATGGGTAAGTATTTAAAAATCACCACCGGCTACTAGTAGTTGTTATAGATATTATGTACCTACTTATACGCTAAGTACACATTATTTCATAGATGATATATTCAAATTTTTCTTCTTATTATTTTGTAGTTCTCATTTCGAATTAATGACTAAATCCGAACTAATTATACTTTTTTGCCAAGTAATTTCATCATTATTTACATCGCCAGTTCTTACATAATGGGTACATGAAATAAATGCACAAACAAGGGACAATAATTTGTCACGAACACGAACGAGCTCATTGTCTTGACATTTGGTTTCGTGACCGAGCCAATCAGGCAGGTAATGAAGACACGAGGCACGGGACGCTTTACGTAGACAAATTAACCGACAGTCAGTGTCAAACAATTAGGTTATTGTGACTAAATGCTGAGAATCACTAGGAACAGAAATTTCTAAATCATTTGAGACTAAAAACAAGGTTGACTGTTAGATAATGCTTTTAGCATTAAGTTCGCCTATTGTGCTATACAATTGTATTATGTACAATAAAGTTAGAATAAATAAATAATAAATAAATAAAAACCAGTTTTCAGCTGTTTTGTGGAGAATTATTTCGAAAAATCTATTGCTGATTGTGTTGTTGTTTGGACCTGCCATAATCTTGCAAATAACATCTCATTGTTTTATGGCGACATCAGTGGACAGAATCTTCTCACAATACGACAATTTTTTTTTATAAGCGATCAAGTTTAGACATCCCTCCCGGCTTTCTGCAAATTCTGGCAAAAAACAAGAACGCAACTCTTCTAACTCCATCTGATATGGCAGCTAGCGAAATTAGCGGCAGGATCGGAATAAAGTAGCAAAGGCTTTTGCTCGCAGTGGGACACATATAGCTAGTAAAAAACTAACTGCAAACAAGTTCAAGTATGATCGGGACAAACTTATAATTTTCTTTACATATTTATATTTTCCTCTCCCCCAAATTAGGATCAACTTGTGTACTTATATACTTTTCACTATCACCAGCAGGCACAGCAGCGGGTGACCAGTCAACCCTCAAAGTCCACCTGCCAAATGGGGGCTTCAACGTGGTGCGGGCGTCGGCAGACGAGGATGTCAGATCCGTGCTGCGACTCCTGGCTGCGAGGCTGGCGGCTGGGGAGAGGGTGTATACCAGTTGTTACGCTCTGAGGGCGCGGAGGCTGACTACTGGGAAGGTAATGGTCCTGCACGCTGGATGACTGGTAAATTATGCCTCAATGGAAACAGACATCATTTAAACAATGGCAATTTATTCAAATTACTCATCAATCACTTACATTCGATTTTAAATGCTTATCACATTCACTGAGCGTCAAAGGGAATATGAAGATGAACGTCGACATCCCCATCTTATATATCCCCTAGTATTTACTACTTCTTGTTTTATAGGCTGACTGGACTGTGTCTTGTGAAGTGAGTGAAAGAAAGAATGAAAAAAAATTATTTTAGAAACACACAAATATATAAAAAAAAAAAAAAACAAAAAAAGAAATCTTAGAAAGAAAGGATGCATGTTTCTAAAAAAGGTCTCAACACAGAATATTGCCCTCAGATGTAATTAACAACGCTGATCTTCTTTTTGATCTGAGTGGTACGTGGGATTTTACGCACATTCATTTATAACTTTTATTTCAATTTGTTTTTACGTTTTAATTGTGTTAGTTACCTATTCCGTGGTATTTTTGCCTCCAACCAAGTAGGCAAGAAAAAGTAGGCGGGGAATTCCGCTGATTATTCCGTTGATTCGGTTGTCTGCGGTTTAAATATTCAATGCTTTCCTGTGCACTTGTGTCCTCTGAATATTACGTTTAAATCTGAGTCTTTCCTTTCTAAAACAAAATTTATATGTTATTCTTTTCATCTTCTGCGTAAATATGGCTTCCCTCAAAGATCTGCACACTGACATTATCGAAAGAGACCAGAATCCATCGTTTCCGTGCAATTTTAGCAAAGTCCTTGGACCATCTGGATGTTATTTTTCTAATTGGTTATTAGCCAGCATTCTTTGGTTTATGTCATACCTTTATCACTCAAAATTACACCGTATAACATGACTGAAAAGGTCTATAAATTCTTCCCCCGTTCCAGATTCGATGGATCCACCAAGACACTCCAGTGTCGGAGCTGCTCAGCAAATGGCCGGCGAGCGAGTGGAGGCTGGAGCTCAGGGTGCGGTACCTGCCAGCGAACCTTCGGGACCTTTGCGATTCTGACCGAGTCACTTTTCACTACTACTACGACCAGGTCAGTCTTTGTTTGTCTCTTATTTGAGACTACGATCACAACCGTAACTATTACGACCAGTGGGTCTAACATGGCCACTTTGAACGAATTGCAATATGTTCACATTATGAATCATTGCAAATCTTAAAATAGCCCAATATTCATGAAATGAATCATGGCAATTTTGCTATTTGACGGAAAGTCGCAAAATGGCTTACTTTTCGTGAATTGCTTGTGAATTGCTTTACCTTATTGCCAGGCGTAAAAAATCTTTATGTTTGCACAGCATGCGTACTTTTACGATTTTTTTAGGTAATATTAAATAAGTTTTTTTTAACCAATTATGTTGATTTATTATCATAAATTAACTATAGAATTACAAATATCAATAATAATATTAAAATTATAAAATCTGTTTTATTTTATTACTATAGCAATACTCACACCAGAAGTGATTCAAAAAGTGAATTAACAAAGAATTAAATTAGAGTTTAAACGTCAATGTCAAAATTTGCAGAATTGCTAAGCTTCGCAATTCATGAAATGATTCGTTTTGATGAATTGCTCAACTGCGTTCTACGAATGCCTCGGAGATCAGGGTCCGCTTTCGTGCTCTTTCTCGTCCATTTCACTCGGTTTCGGCATCCTTGGTTGTAAGATGTTGAGCGAGCACTCTCAATTACTTAGGAAACTACTTCCTTGTTTGAGCAAAAATAAAGGGACAACTATTTACTAGACCTGCTGAAACAATAGCTCGTGCGTGAACAGATAAATACTGGTGTTGCCCCCGCGAACCTTTCTTTCCCTTAACTGCGTGCACTACATTTTCTAAGATCACACATCCCTTGGATCCACCACCGTACCAAGATAATGAGGAAATGACTTCTCCGACCCAAATTGGTGATAAGGCAAATGTAACTAAATTTGTTCGAAAATACTCTACAGCAGATAACATATTATAGTACACTGTAAAAATCTTTTAGCAAAACAAATATTCAGTAAAAAGATATTATGAATAAAATATCCATCATGATAGATTGACATCCATTGGCATTCATTATGAATAACATCGAACTTGTGCTACTAAATTTTCCACGTAATGAACCTAAATGGATAGGCATCCTAAATTGCCTTTGTGGCCTCTCCTAGAATTACATCACCATTGATTTAATAGTCATAAATTGGGTAATAGTCTTTTGCACGTATATAAAAGGATAGATAGATTTGCTATTTCAGCCGTTTTAACAGTTACTTTAACACCAAAAATGTGGCAAAATCCCGATATTTAAGCCATCATCACATAGGCAGTATAATGTCATGCGTTTCCCCCATTCTAGTATTCATTTTATTTCTTTGTGATTTGGCAACTCTGCCACAACATTTGCGTGAATCAATACTAAAAAAAGACTATATCAAATGCATCACGTACTTTAACTGGAATGTCAGATATCATTTGACACTGTGCACTTATGCTCACTTGCGATTAATGCACATTTGGCATCCGATACAAAGAAGAACTAATTATATTTCGTGAATATCAACGGGATCGCTCGATCGCTATGTATAAACCTTCCAAGTGACAATACTCCTGCTTTAGAGAATATAGCGAGGTTTTTTGCTTGCATTGGTTCATCGAGACAATTCCTAATTTCTGGACAAAAGCTTACGACAGACAAGAACGAAAGGACTACAAGTTCCAAAAGTGGTATTGAGATATCACCATTAATTTAAGAGCGTGGTTCTTATCAAAGCAATTCCTCTCAGGTATCATCATCTTTAGTCAGTTTACTTATGGACGAAAGCCTCTGCTTATGATTTACAAAATGACAGCTGTCCTGAAGATGCATATGGAAAATACATTTAGGAGCCCTTTTTTTAAAAGTACGAGTCACCGGAAATCGGCGAGTCGAATGAAAATCATTCGATATCGATCGAAAATACTTTCGACGTTGCGTGAGTTATACTTTCAAAAATAAGGCTCCAATTGATCATGATTTGACGAATAAACTACTTCTTGACAATACAATTTCAGGTGCGACACGACTACCTCAACGCCAATCATCCTATGGTAGACCAGGATTTGGCGATACAAATATGCTGTTTAGAAATAAAGTAAGTATATTTACGAGATTTTCACACTAATTGTAGTTTTGGTTACAATTTTTGCACAGTCTTCTTTGGCAAATACAAAGTGAGGCAATCGCTTGGGCTGTTATGACTTTTTATGGCATTACTAGCAGTACAAAAACCAAATTAGAGGTCCTACCTTTGTAGGTATAGGTAATGTTCAAAAGTATTGAAAAAGACCAACCATCCAATAACATCAAGGATTTTTAACATCATAAGAATCAAATATTTTGCAAATTTAACATTGTGGTCCAGAAGAATAACATCATTTTTTTTTGTCACTTGGACTAAATTTTGTACAATGTATCCAATGTTAACGGTTCATTCATTAATTCATTTATATCAGGTTGGTTACCTGCTCAATCGACCTTGCATACCCTAGTGTCAGAGTTTTTCGACTCTGCCATGGTTACTTTAACGACCACCAAATGACAGCCGGGATCAACAGCTTAACGTGCGATCCGAAGCACGAAATTATCTTTATTATTAGACAAACAGTTGATTCAAGCCTGCAATGTCTTAACCAAAACTGGAAACAACTAATGGAAATCGAACCCATAATATCCCGGTAGAAAACAAATGCCCTAACCATTAGACCGTAGAGGCAGTATTAACGGTTAAAGTGTATACAGGTACTTCTGTAAGGACAACCAGATATCCCTGGACAAGAAGTCCAACATCGAAAACTTAGAGAAAGAGTTCGGCCTACACAAGTTCCTTCCTAAGTCGGTTCTCGACGCCATCAAGCCAAAGGTGCTGAAGAAAGCTATTCAACAGCAGTTCAAAAAGGTACCTACATGTGACATTATAATACCTAATCACACCCCGAACATTTCATACAACAGCAGCGAGCCCGATACCTATTACTACCACTACGATTCAGTCGCGTACGAACCGGCGTCTATGTATGTGTTAGTCGTAGTGTTGGTTATTTACCGTATCTACGTCATAGTCGTCGCAGCGGCCGCGCGGCAAAAGGAACAATCTTGCATTGTGTTGCTCTCGATTTTTATCCTAAATTTGCGCGGCTCGGTGCAGTATCTTTTTCGGGTGGGAGGATATGAGTGTCCGTTCTGTATGTTAGTACTATAAATAATTCAGTGACAATCTATACTAATATTATTAACATACAATATTACTAGCTGATTCCCGTAGCTCCGCCTGTGTCAAAAAGTAGCCTGTGTTCGAGCCTATGTCTTCAACTATATTCATACCAAATTTCATTAAAGTCGGTTTAGCGGTTTGATAGTGAAGGCGTATCAGCAGACAGACTTTCGTATTTATAATATATTAGTATGGATAGATAAATAAATCTGAAGAATTTGTTTGAACGCGCTAATGTCAGAAACTATTGGTCCGATATGAACAATTGTTCAGTGTTAGATAGCCTATTTATCGAAGGCTGTATATAGGTCCGCTAGTATACCTAAATTTGTTAATTCCAGGTCGCGAGCCTCAGCGACACGGAATGTATGCTGAAGTACCTAGAGACTATGCACACGCACTACGGCTACGATCGAGAGACGTTCACAGGCGCGCTCGGCACTGAGTGGGCGATACCTGTGGAGCTCGCTATCGGGCCCGATATTGGTAAGATCATAGCGAAATCTTTTCATAAATCATATAAAACTCCTTCACTGTCCCATCCACTATCAAGTCTGTTCATATCGTCGCTTAATCGCAGACTTGGTCTACTTCTCTTTCTCCGTCCTTCCTCTGGTCAACAATTGGTAGCTATAGAAGCCCAGAGTTTGTGGTACATTCGACAGACATGATCCGCCAATCCCGCTACATTTTAGCGGCCTTGCGGCCCACATCGATGATCCCCAAGACGACGATCAGGGGGCTTACCATAATGTCTTATAGCAGTATTATTTTAATATTACTCTCGAAATTCGTGCCATGACACGTAAAAAACAATATTATTTTAAGCTTCCATTTCCTAGCAGTTTTGATGACGTTACAGTAAATTGTTCATTCAATTTCGTACCATGAGCAGTATTTGACAGTTAGCAATGATGTTTTTACGTCAATTTTAGCGATTTTGAAAAAGTTGGTCGGATGTGATGGAAACAAAACTTTTTTCATATTGAGTGTGATTCTTTTAATGATCTTGTGTTACAAATAACAAGGTAAATTCTAACTTTGTGCAAAAAACCATTAGTGTGCGACTGTGTATGTTGAATCTTTCATTATTATGTGTTAGATTTGTTTTGTGTTAGTTACGTGATGTTGTTTAAGTATACCTCGTCCGGCCATAAGTTCTGTTACAAATAAAAATGCATTTTTTATGAAGTAATGTAATATTACTAAAACTTATATGTACATATTTATTAGCCTCAGCAAAAAATAAAAACAATATTCTGTTCAAAGTAGCCACCTTTGGCTTTTAAAGGCCTTTAATCTGTCTGGCCATGAATCTATGGATTCACGCACTGTTGCCATGGGAAATTTCGCCATTGCTTACTCCAGAGATTTTCTAAGAGACTCAATGTCGCCGTGTCGTTTAGAGCAAGCCGTTAGACAGAAACCTAAAAATAAAAACATCTTAATTATTTTAGTAACTTAATATAAAAAAGTGGCAGTGGGCGGCGCACATAGCGCGGAGAACCGATGGCCGATGGGGCAGAAAGGTTCTCGAATGGCAACCACGTACCGGTAAGCGCAGCGTTGGACATCCACCGACCAGATGGTCAGATGACCTGAAAAAGGTCGCAGGTAAACGCTGGATGCAGACTGCTGCCAACCGATCATTTTGGAAATCATTGGGAGAGGCCTATGTCCAGCAGTGGACTGACTGCGGCTGAAATGATGATGAATGTAAAAAAATAATAATAGACATTTTACTATTTTTTCCACAAGACATAGCTAGACAAGGCTAGGCTAGCGACAATGCCGGCTCCTCTGTTACTACTGGACCCTCGTTCAACAAAGGAAGGAGAAGAGTACGAGAACGCTGTCCCCATTCACAGTTCTCTCTCGAGAAAAACCTGTGAATCTGGACCCCGCATTTAACTTACTTGGAATTAGCCAAAGCTATTATTAAAATATTTTTATCTAAACAAACTCAGTGCGAGACCTTTTGAGTGGCTGCGCGTGAACTGTCAGTTGTCTTTATAAAACGTAAAAAAATGTTCCGAATCTCATTTGCGTGCACAGCTTCGTTTGTAATCATAACCCAAATTTCATTTTTTATTTGTTGTAATTGAAATTTAATAATATAAATGTATTTTATATATTTTGAACACATAATCAACTTTAAAAACACATAATTCAATATATTAAATTTAAAATTCAATATTTCGTAACGAGAGTCAATCGGAACACTGCGTAAAAGTGATGCAGCTATACGAATTATATAGCGGAGTCTCGCTCTCACAATCGCCAGGGAATAGACAAATCATTCGTTCTTTCACAACTCTACGCAGGAATACAATCTTGTTTTAAAAGTTCATGGTACGATTTGGAACAATATTATTTTAAGCTTAAAACAAGATGGGCGAAATCCATCATGATTTTGTTAAAGTTTATGGTAAGCCCCCAGGCTTGAATCACCTGATTGTCTGATTTTAAAGATTCCGTGCTTCCGAAGGAACGTTAAGCCGTTGGTCTCGTTTGCCGTCTGGTGGACGTTAAAGGAACCACGTCAGAGGCCGAGAGACGGTTCCGCATAACTCAACACCAGGATGTACACAAAATGATGATCAAGCTTTCAATATCTCAAAGTATTCCGTTACATTCGAATCACAATCTCCAGTGTTGGCAAAATTGATGAAATCACCATATTAATTTCATTTCCAGACATATCGTACGTATCACACAAAGCGGGTGAGCCCGCAACGTACACGAAGATCGCGTCGTTCTGCGACATCGTGGCGATTCAAACACTCAAGTCGAATTGTTCCCAACAATCACAGACTCAGGTAATTGAAAGCTATAATTTTAGATTTTAATCGAGCATTTGATACTGTAACCATTCGCTAAATTTTAAATTTAAGTGATTTACTCAATCTTTTACATTGATAAATTGGTACTATAAGTGAAATTTTGAGCACGCATAAAATATATTTAATGAAATCCCATAAAGTTCTTTTTAGGTTGTACTCAGAACATGAATTGGTATGTTACACCTCAAGGAGATATTCTGGCGCCATCTTTATAATGTCAGTACGATTATCTATTCTGTGTTATTACTATAATTATGTCAAGCGATTGACGATAATCTCACCTGATATTAAATGCAAATATCGTTTAACTTTATATCAATTTACACTAATTTGACGTACAAAATCATAGGCTTCTAATAGGACTGAATAAGTTGACTGTTCTGACTTAAATTTTTTTTTTTTTGGATTTAATGTTTTAAATGGGCATTATTGATAGTTATTATTGCATAGTAAAATCTGTATTTTACAGCTTTTATTACAAGGTTTTTTTTTCAATTTCAGAGCGGTTCATGCGGCAAGGCAGCGCTTCAGTTGAGGGTGAAAGGTGCTACGGAAACGCTAACCATCACGTGCAGCAGTGTCGAGGTAAACTCAATGATCATTTTAGTAGTTTCACCCATACTCGATTCACCATCATTGTTCGATGGATTTATTTACCAAATTGATGTTCACAGTTAATCTAACAGGATACAACATAGAACACAACATTAGTACATGGCTGTTGCTTATTTTTAAACAATCTCTTATCTTTTTTTTTTTACAAAATCTCTAAGTGTTTAATGAAACATAGCTAATTAAAGAATGCAAATCTAGAATAACAAATTATTAACCCCATTATTCATAAAAATTTTAGAAAGTTAGTTCGTTTTATACCGATTATTTACTTAAATTTGTTACTTAAAATGCCAATTGACTATTTTAATTGTAGGCTGCAGAAAGTTTAGCGGATCTGGTGGACGGGTATTGCAGACTGGTGACGGACTCTCAGACTTCGTTGTGGAACAGAACAAGTGAGTATTTATTTAATTCATTCATTTATTCAATTTCCGTGGTAAATCTTCGGAATATCGACCACGTATTGACTGCTGCTACAAATCATATATTCACAGTAGTACAACAGATCATGTTGCGGCAACACAAACTCACTACTGTGACAAACCCATCTTTGACTATTTCAAACATTGCTCATTGTCAAATCATTTAAAAAATATCTGGTTCAGTCTATTGACCTAATGTGTTCATCATAGTTATAAATTTTATAATCTGGTATGATCTATGTAAATGGGTCCTTTTTGTATAATTTCTATATTACTATTATTTATTTTACTATATGGTACTTGAATATATTATAATATATGTATGTGTGATGTATATTAGTCATGGGTAATTTCGACTCCGACTCGTGTTTCGGCTCACTAAATCTTAATCCGCAACCTCTTAATGATTCCGAGTCCCTTATCGGCTCCCGCTCACGGACGTCCGTTCTGGTACCAGATTCAATACAGAATTTATTGAAACCGGTACTGGAAAGTGGAATCACAGTCTGGTGATTCAATAGAGTCAATCTTAAGCAAAGTAAACTGATTGATTCTATTGATCTAATACCACTCAAGTATTTTTATTGCATCATCTCGTCAGTTGTACATTAGCATTCGTTCAAATTTTCATTAAAATAAAGATAAAATGTGATTAAAAACAATTAGCTTTCATATACAGTAATGCTTTATACAATTTCTGTCTGTTATTTTTTGTTTTCCTTTATTTTTTTCTGTTTTGTGTTTTTGTATGTTTTTTTTTAGTTTCTATGTTTTTATTTTATTTACACTAGGTAATTATACTTTTTTATAAAAAAAATGTGTAATCGGCATTTTTACATATTCAAAAATAATAATTGACTCAGTTTCGTCGAAGTGAGTCTCGAACGTTTTTCTATTAAAATTTGTCCAGCTTTGGAGAAAACCCGTTCGCATGGCACCGAAGTCACGAGTCACGTACTAATACGAGTCGCGACACGAAAGGTGCCGAATCCCGGCGGTATCAAGAACACGATGCGATTCAATAACTCCCGGAGTCGATACGAATTGCTCGGACTAATTAAGGGAATCGGCTGCTGTCGGTGTATCGGCTCATTTAAATCTTCTAGTCCGGAGTTACCCATGTCTAATGTATATGTGTGTTTATTATTTCTTTCATGGCAACATTTACTTAATTATATTGTCAAAATGTATCTTTTATTTTCTCTTTCTTTCAAGCAACCGTTTGGAAATCGCTCAACTGTCAATGTAAAAGTAAGTCCTTATTGTATATACTGTGTGTGTGTGTGTGTTAAAACCAAAACATATTTAAAAGTCAAAATATGTTTAATATGAAAAGACCCAAAAAAGTTTTGTAATAGATCATGCAGATCTTGGCTTACCAAACCTATTTTCTTAATACAAAATACTGTAATGAACCAATATTACTAAACTATGCATTTTAATGTTTTTTTAGGGTTCCGTACTACAAAAGGTAAAACAAGTAACCCTTATAGTCTCACTCGTGTCGTCTGTCTGTCCGTCTGTCACAGTCGATATTCTCCGACTGATCAAGCAGAAATTTGGTGCATACATTTGTATCTTTATCCCAGAGGAAGACTAATTAAAAACATAGTTTTTTTTTTAAATGGAGACTAGTTTTGGGGGGTTAAGTATTCAATTAAAAAAAAGTTTTTCGAACTGTACCTACCTTGTTTTTGACAGATGGCGTCACCATGACTTATGCGTATGAAAGTGCAAGTGTAATCTTTGCTATTACTAAGACTTCGCTGTCTGTCCGTCTATCTGTCACCGGGCTGTATCTCATGAACCGTGATAGTTAGACAGTTGAAACTATCACAAATGATGTTTTTCTGTTACAGCTGCAACAAAACTAAGTACTAGAAAACAGATTAAAATAAATAATCAAGTGGGCTTCCAGACCAAACATAAGTTCTTTTTACGTGTCGCGACCGATAACAGTAAACTCGTAAAAGTAAATTATTTTTATACGGTTTTATAGCGTTTATTATAGTTTTGCCGCAACCGCCGTACCGCACCTTGAGTATGCGCGGGGAAGTGGGGAGTGGGAAAGGAAGAGCATGAGATTCGTAGTGCCAGACAGATCTTACGATGTCCAATTACAATTTTTTTAAGGCTGTATACATATTTAAAAGTATAATTACATTATTTTATCTCATGTGCGTCTGACTCTTCGCCCCCCCCCCCCCCCCCCGCCTCGCCGCTCGCATACCTCAGGCGCGGGTACGGCCGTTTTTTTTTACACAACGGCCCATCTGATGGTAAGTGGTTACCAACACCGGAGATGTCACGACCGCGTTGCCGACCCTGAAACTTGAGCTTGACCCGTTGTAAATATACTTATTTACATTTACACCTAACGTCTCAAACACTTGGAATCGTTCATGGAGGCAGACTAGGTTACCATGTATGTTATCACAGACAAAAAATGTTAACGCATTAAAAACCGTATTAAAATAGTTTAATTTAATGTGTAACAATCGCGCAAATATAAAAAAAAAAAACCATCTCCTTTCGTAGCGGAAATGAGCAGCAGTTCGTCGGAAGGCAAGACTAGTTCGTGGGAAGCCAACACCGCAACCCTTCTGTCGGAAGATTACGCGGAAATTGTTGACGACGACGCCGACTACTCCACTCCGGCCGGTAATGTTAAATAAATAGATATATTCTAGTGGAGATGAACAGCAGTTCGTCGGATATCAAAATTAGTTCGCAAGAAGCCAACACTGCGTACGCCTCTTTTGTACGCACAAAACCAAGTGGCAGTGACGTCACTTTAGCACTAAGTACATACTTTTCTTTTTCCACCAGATGCCAAAGGCTTATTTATTTATTATTTTCAGTTTCGGATACTAATTTTTTATTTTAAAATTGACGTCAATATATACTCTGATATTATGATTGTGATGTTTATATCTCATATTGAAAATAAACGATTTCATTTCGTTTTAAAGTGAATAATAAAAATAAATTGTGGTCTATTATATAAAAAATAACAATAATACGATTGTTGCAGTTCGAGACTACGAACTTGTGCGGAACCAGATCGAATTGACCGGCATCATCGGTGAAGGACAGTTTGGAGATGTCCACAAAGGTACGTCGGAGCTACTATCAAAGAATTTTTAATAGTACAAACGTACAGAACGGACACTCACACCCTCCCACCCGAAAAAGATACTGTACCTCACCGCGCAGATTTAGAGTAAAAATCAAGAGCAAAACAATGCAAGGATGTCGCTTTTGCTCCGCGGCCGCTGCGACGACTATGACGCAGATACGATAAATAACCTCTTAAAGCAGGTTAGAAACGAGTGAGTAAACGAGATGGCACAATACAAGGTGTAACGACATCTCGCTAGTGGTTAAGGTTCGATTCTTACGGGATAGATAGCATACTTTGTGCATTTAGTTGTTTCCAGTTTGGTTAGGACATTGCAGGCTTGAATCTTTCGATTGTCTGGTGGTCGTTATGGTAATAATATCAGCGGCCGTGAGGCGGTTCCGCACAACTCTTGACACCAGGGGTTTACATGGTCTATTGACATTGTAACTTACAAATACAAATATATTTATTTTGCTAAACTTACACGGAATGATGGTGATATAGATGATTTTTTTTTATACAACTAAGTAGGCAAACAGGCGTACGGCCCACTTGATGGTAAGTGGTTACCGTAGCCTATGAACGCCTGCAACACTGCATCACAGTGTTATCTATAATTCCTCATTGTAGGTACATGTCGAGTGACGTCAGCCAACCATCCTTCCCTACGGCGGCAGTTAGCACAACAGAGACAGCAGGGCAAGTGTTCGGGCGAGTACGTGTTGCCTGTGGCTGTGAAGACGTGCAAGATGGACGCCGACCTTGATACAGCAGAGAAGTTTCTGGAAGAGGCTTGTGAGTGTTGACTTGTTTTGTCACGATTTTGAAGGATTTTCTTAGAATATTTCTGAGCAAATTTTTGTATCATGTCACGGATAAGATTTTATTAATTTTATAATCTACACTAATATTATAAAGAGGAAAGATTTGTATTTTTGTGTGTATGTTTGTAATGAATAAACTCAAAAACTACTGTGCCGATTTCAAAAATTCTTTCACCGTTGGAAAGCTACATTCACCCTGAGTAACATAGGCTATATACCGCAGGTGGAGCTGCAGGAAACAGCTAGTTTATTTATACCATTCATAACATCTATTAAAGTTAGCACCAAAGCGATACAACAATACAGACGGTCTAGCTAATGGAACCGTACCTATTATAAGCCTGCAAGATATTTAAAAAACAAAATTCACGCCGTTCTTGAGACCTCCATGTTTTAACCACATGATAAAACCATGGCAGGAATCAGCAGTGCATGCATAATTTATTGAACAAAATGTACTACAGATTGTGCACGATGCACTTTTACAAATGATCTTAGAAAGTTTCTCTTGAACGTGTTGTATGTAACACCTTAATTTCCATTACAATCTCGCAACGCTCATTCAAGATTAAATTTAATTCTCAACTAATAGAATTTACTTCTCTTTGTGGTTCAAAGCATTTACTCGCAAATAACAACTTTTCTCCCTTGTATAACGTAACTATTGTGATTGTAATCGTCCAGAAATGTAGTAACAATATGAACGTTATCCCCACAGACATAATGCAGCAATTCTCTCACCCGCACATCGTGGGCCTGGTGGGAGTCTGTAGCAGTCCTCCCATCTGGATTGTCATGGAATTAGCTACACTTGGAGAGATGAGAGCATATCTTCAACAAAACGCACGCAGGTAAACTGAACCTTATTTCGATCACGTAAAGTACATTTTTCTGTATGAGAAATTAAGCAAATTTATAGTAAAACGCGAGGTAAACTGAACCTTATGTCATCTATGACATACATCTATGTAAGGAGCAAATTATTTTAGTGGCACGTCACCTGGAAGATGAGTTCGAGGACTTCTTTGAGTCCTCCAATGAGTTTGAGTGAAGGACGTTATGTTTAAGAATACGGGGGTTAGTCGCATTTCATCTGAGAGATGAGCCCTGGATAGGACAGAACGACAAGTAAACTGAACTTGATGCCGAAGAACTCTGTCACATCATTGTCCGGTACAGCAGTTCCATCTGGATTGTCATGATGTTGGCAAAGTTCGATGAAAGACGGCACACATCTGCAACAAAATGCACACAGGTAATATAAACTAGTCTGTGTGTGATGAAGTCTGCTTCCAGCAGGACGCAGAGTAAACTGAACCTTGTGTCGAAGGCCCCAAGAGCTGTTCTCTCTGCGTTAACTGTTTGAGAAATAAAACGCGTACGTAAACTGAACTTCATGTCGCTGACATTAAGCAATAAATTGTATCACTCATTCCCCAACACGAGATAAAGAACTTAAATCCTAATAAAACTGGCCAGTAATAAAAATGTAAAAAGGCCCGGCAGGATTTATAGAACAAACTATATTTAAAAAAATTATTTCTAATTAAAGAAAAAATAATTTCAAACCACAGATAAAACTGATCATAACATAATTGACGGTTTAATGTTGATTCTAGACTGGAAACTTGTACACTGGTGTTGTACATCTACCAGTTGTCCACCGCGCTCAGTTACTTGGAGAGCAAGAAGTTTGTGCACCGCGACATCGCGGCGAGGAATGTTCTAGTGTCCACGCCCACTTGTGTCAAGGTAAGTGGTCACCTAATCATGGAGAAGCCAGATACATAGATATTTTTTTTTTCTTACTAGCTGTTTCTCGCAGCTCCGACTGTGTTAAAAAGTAGCCTATGTTTGACCCTGGGTCTTCAACTATATTCAAACCAATTTTTTTCAAAATCGGTCCGGAGGTTTAGCTGTGGAAGCGTAACAGACAGACAGACAGACTTCAGCACTTCTAATATTAGTATAGAATGGATGTGCTGTGTTGTACATCTATCAATGTTTATGAGCGCCTAGTTCTTTACGTCTGACAGAAAACTTATAACAATTAATATTCCATTGTCATGGAACCGGTTTGTAATTACTTGAAGAGTAATGAAAGGGATAACCCTTACAGTAGACAGGCTGTGTCAGATGCCTTTATACATCTTTTTTAGGGTTTCATACCTAAATACTGTACTTTATTACTAAGACTCCGCTGTCCGTCTGTCTGTCACCAGACTGGTGACGGACGATTCAGGAGATACGTGAATCCTTCCTTTTTGCCTGAATCGTGATAGTTAAATAGATAGTTTAAATTTAAATTAATTTAAAAAGAAATGTTTTATAGTGTTTAATTACCGTATCCTTTTTTTTCTTTGTTTTTTTTTAAAATTATTAATTAAGCTATTGTATTATTAACAAACAATGTTGGAATTGTTTTCTTGAATATATGATAAGGTCCCGTTTAAATTTTCACAGTTGATGTATTTCTGTTGATGCTGTAACAACAAATACTAAAAAACAGAATAATGTAGTTCATAACTCCTGAGGTTAAGATTTTTTTGAGTTAAGACTTTTTATATTATTCTAGTTGGCAGATTTCGGTCTATCCAAGATGGTGGACGACAAATCATACTACAAGGCTTCTCGCGGAAAATTACCCATCAAATGGATGGCACCAGAGTCAATCAATTTCAGGCGGTTCACCTCCGCGTCTGATGTTTGGATGTTCGGTAAGACATAAACTAAATAAATTGGGAATAGATGAAAATTCTAACAGGTAGGAATGAGGGGTCCTATTACCTGTTTTTTTTTTTTTTTTGCTTAATTAATTAGCTGATTCGAAATATATGTGAATACTTCTTTTAAATTAAAAATTGCGTTTTTGGAATATCCATCTATTCCCTATTGTCTTTAGAATCACGTCGTGAACCAGAGATGGTGCGCGGGAGATTTAAGAATAACGATTTTAACCTAGAAATTTACCAGTTAGGAAAAATAACTGTGTAATTTTAACCAAGTTTTAGTTCCTAGTACACACGTACGAAGTTTGTCTGGAGCATGTTCGTATAATAAATGCGATAAAACCCGTCTTAGGTAAAATAGTTTAATTTAATGTGAAATAATCGCGAAAACATATTGAATATTTTATTATAGTTGATTCAATTGAGTTTCAATCACTTTTGTGTCAATTTTCTTAGTCGCAAATTTTTATCCATTACGACAATGTTGACTGTACCCTAATTACATACCTGACTGTAGCTGTAGGTACTTCTATTTAATCCACTCCTGATCGCAATAGTGTAGTTATCTCGAGCTTTTAAGAGCATTCCAGTACAGCCTTGCAAACGCACTCATAAATAGTTATAGCATGTCGACGGGGCGGGATGTAGGCGTCTTGAACAGTTCTCCATTGAGTTCGATGCCATAGGGTGTTTATTTAGTAGCCGGGACAGCAGTGCCGCTGCAGGAGGCGGTGCTGATTTGGACTGCGTGCCCTTGGTCTCTGCTCCCTTTGACTTACCACGTTACCTTCTCCCATGGTCTTGAACGCTGCTTCTTGTGCGACGACACTATAGGCCGGCGGCAGTACTGCGCTGGACTTACGCTCGCAGGGCTGAGGGCACTGCGGGGAACAGGTCGCGTCCTCCCCTTACAGCCAGGTTTGGTAGATTGGGAACTGTTTCCGTTTCCGTTCGGTTCGGCCATCTTGTAGGTAGTCTGGTAACGCTATCCCAGATTAAGAATTTTGTATTTAGTTTTTTTTTAACACTTGTACGTGGGGCGCACTATAAGTTTCCGGAATGAATATGAAAAAATACTATTAAAGGTACAAAACTAATTTATTGTTTTTCAAAATAATCTCCCTTGGCGTCTATGCACTTTTTCATTCGATGAAACCAGTTTTGAAAACTTTTGTGCCACTCCTCTGTGGTGACCTCTGAAACGTGTTTTTCATACTCCTCGACAGCCTCTTCTGGTGATGAAAATCGTTGACCGCGTAATTGGTTCTTAATTTTTGGGAACAGAAAAAAGTCACAAGGTGCCAGGTCGGGACTGTATGCAGGATGACTCATGAGTTCTACATTTTTCGCCTTCAAAAAGGCGTTTGTCTGTCTGGCCGTGTGAGAACTAGCATTGTCGTGGTGCAGGATGATACGGCGTTTACGGTTATTTTTACGGAGTTCGTCAATAACTTCCGGCAAACAAATGGTCGTGTACCAGTCACTATTCACTGTACGACGATTCTCTAAAGCAACAGTAGCCACGTGTCCAGTTTTATTAAAAAAAGAAGCAATCATCCGCTTAGATGCACTTTTCACGCGCGCCACTTTGGTTGGTTTCGGCTCATCTTGAAAGACCCATACGCTCGATTGCTGCTTTGTTTTGGGATCGTAGCAATAAATCCATGTTTCGTCACCTGTTACTATGTCCCACACCAAATTTGACGCACCTTCGTTGAATCTGGTAAGCATGGCACTGCACCAAGTGACGCGGTCCGTTTTTTGAGCCTCGGTCAAGTTATGTGGGATCCACCGCGAGCACAGCTTTCTCACACCCAAATGTTTGTGTAGGATTAATTGTATTTGACTCATGCCTATTTCTAAGGATGCGCGAATTTCATGGTAGGTCACATGCCTGTCTGTTTCAATCATACGGCGCACAGCATTGATGTTTTTGTTGGTCACAGCGGTGGACGGCCGACCATCGCGAGATTCGTCACTGAGATTGATACGACCACGCTTGAATTCTGCAAACCAGCTATAAACAGTTGTCTTGCATGGTGCTTCATTGCCAAAAGCTGTTTCAAGCCGAGCGATGCTCTGTTGAGCTGTCAAATTACACTTAAAATCGTAGAAAATCATACTACGAAAATTTTTCCGAGTTAAATCCATGTTGATGCAGACACACAATTTTTTAAATGGCGCCACAAGGTAAAAACAAAATACAGCCAGATGAAACAAACTGCATTCTACAGCCAAAGAGTTCTATTTTCAAATGTTGCAATAAATTTTTAAATATTGTTTATGTAAGTGGCCAGTTCCGGAAACTTACAGTGCGCCCTATGTATCTTGCATTGGTAAACATTGTAATTAGAGTGATGTAAGTCCTATTTATGTTGTTACACATTTTTATAAAAATATTTTCTCCTTAGCTTTTTCCCGCAGCTCCGCCTGCATCAAAAAGTAGCCTATGTTTGACCCCGGGTCTTCAACTATATTCACAACAAATTTCATCAAAATCCGTTCAGCGGTTTGGCCGTGAAAGCGTAACAGACAGTCAGACAGACTTTCGCATTTAAATATTAGTATGGAAGTATGGATTACACATAAGACATCATGATTTTGTTGTATTGGATTTAACTATGTGTTTCTATTGTTTGTAAATGGTGCAATAAAGTATTAATTCATGCTACCGCTCGCGAGTTTGCATTGCTCGCTTGATAAAAGGCAAAGCCCATGGTCGAGGTTCTCCCAACTGGGAGCCCCTCGCGCATTTGCTGAAAAGGCTGAGGGTTAATAGCCCTCGCCTCAAACTGTCCCACTGTAAATTTTAAAGCTCACAGGAGCTAAAATTGCCGGCATGTCAAAAAAAAATCATTCATTTTGACAGAAGACTTTTTGTATAGTTTGACCGCAACGGCCGCTGTACCGCGACTTGGGTATGCGCCAGACAGGTCTTACGATATCGAATTACAATTTTTTGAAGCTGTGTATTTACGAGTATAATTATATCCTATCCGTGTTTTTACCCGACTGCGAAAGATGGAAAGTTATAATTTATAATTGTTTGGCACGCTCTGCAGCCTGAACGGCTCGATGGATTTTAATATAAAAGATGTCGTTAGATTCATATTTACTGTGAGAATGATACTGGATTTATAAAATAAAAAATAAATAAACTAAATGGCGGATTTTTTGGGTATTTTTCAATTTTAAATTACACAAAAACGTTGTCGGGTTTTTTAATTTTTAAAATTATCGTTCAATATGACTAAAAAGTACAATACTACTACAATAGTACTAATACTCGCCGCCCGCATACCTCACGCGCGGTACAGCGGTTGTGGTCTAGCTATATACATTTATTTTTAGCAAATAAATAAATTATTTTATATAAAGAAATAAAAAATATATTGTCCTTTTTTTCGCAGGTGTATGTATGTGGGAAATTCTAATGCTGGGCGTCAAGCCCTTCATTGGGGTGAAGAACAATGACGTCATCGGCAAACTAGAAAATGGCGAACGGTTGGCTTTACCGCCTAAATGTCCTCCGAGATTGTACTCGGTGATGTCAAGATGTTGGTCCTACGAGCCTTCCCAACGGCCAACTGCTCATAGTTTGAAGGAAACCTTGTTGTAAGTCAGAATTTTGTTCTTATTTCTTACAAAATAAGAGTAATTTTAGCCTGTGTGTCTTAGGTTTTTTTGAGTGATTTTGACATTGGTGTCATGTGGTGGTCTGTAAGGATCGTAGCAAATGGAAATCCGTACTCTGCCTACCCCTAATGGAAAAAACGTGATGGTATGTATGTATGTATTCTACAATATCACGACGTATCGAATAATGTGGCCAAGAACTTCGTCATATATCGAATACGAAGTTTTATCGCGACAACGCAAACAGGAATCTTTACGATCAATTATGCCCGCAGCATAAACGCGGCCACTAGTGCCTCATTGAAACCAATAGATGCAACCCCAATGGCTTAATGGCGGCTACTTATATTCCCGCAAAGACCAATGTTGTATGGTTTTGCAGTGAGATTCTTCAAGAGGAGCGCAGTTCAGCGTGGGACACGATGCGACGCGAGAACAGACGAGTGGCCGCCGCTTCGTGGGGAGACGAACCTCCACCCAAGCCCAGCCGACCGCATACCAACCTCACAGGTACAATACAATACAATACAACAAATATCCTAGCAAAGGTTTTAGGAGACTCAATCTTTAAATCCCTCTCGTTGAGGATTTCAGGACGGGATTTCAGCTAAACACCGATCTCATGGAGGTCGAGAAAATAAACAACCAATTCAAATACTCTTTATTGCACCAAAAAATGAAAACAATACAAAAACATATTAACAAATACAGTGAGGCACAAAAGTGGACTTTTACATTTTATTTTAGAAATCTCATTTCCGACGCAATATATCCTCAAATGGACATGAGCATCTTTCATATGCTGGTAATCAGTGACGAGCACAGAAGATTTACCCAGGGTAGACAAAATGAAACCGCGAGTTCAGTTCGTATATTGAGGGTTTCAAACCGGTGTTTTTTGTTAAACTTAGCGGCCATAGGAACACACAGATATAAGATTAGATAGAATTTCCATAACGTGTGCCAAAGTTAAGCCTTGTTACTCTAAGTTAAGACTCGAGAGGCTTAACTGGCCTGTCTAAGGCAATACTACGTATTTCTATTTCTGTGGGAATACATAATTTAGATATGTATGCGATGCCGAAAATTTCGCTTTTACTCGCTATTATGTCAAATTATCTTAAATGTTACCTAGTTTTATTGTTTGTTAACAGCAGTGGAACCAGCCCCAGGCGGACCACCTGACGCCCCGCAAACATACATCGTGGCGCAGAACCCGCTCGTCTTAGCGCACCTCCTGCGGGAAAACCAAGCTCGGACCCGCGACATCCAGGCCTACACCACGCCAGCATCGGTATTTAACACCGTCGCCGTCGACTTCGCCGAAACTCTGCCGGAAAATGACCCCCATCTCGTCGACAAAATCATACACCCCAAACCAGACGAGAAGATAGACATTCCCCTCCAAACGGTCCCTATTCCTGTCGCTAGCCTCCACAAACTCGATCCCATTGTCCCCGAACAGACCGATGAAACGTTAACAGTCGTTGTAGGCGCGAGTTGCGATAATTTGTGTCAGAATCAAAACGTTTCCCCTCGAGCTGATGTGGCCCCGACTCCACAAGAACCTGAACCGACGGAACCCTACGCTAATAGAGTCCGCTCGCTCGAAAGGAACACTAGAGGAACTTTGTCTACTGCGGAAAGGGCTCCGGTGAGAATGGGGTCTTTGGAACGCAACGCGAGAGGCAGTCTGTCCCACAGAGGCTCGCCAGTACCGATAGCACCTTTCACGAGACAACATTCTGTCCCCGCGTCCCCTCCGCCGAGAACTCGAAGAGAACAAGACGTCGGTCAGTTCTCAGTGCAAGGAGCGATCAACGCACAATTAGCCGCTAGCGTCGTCAACAAAATGCGGCATCAGCCCGAACCGCCGCTGGTCGAAGAAATATACGACTTCGGCGGCGACAACGTCAAGAGTTGCGTCGCGATCGCCGCGCAAAAAGCGTTGGCTAAACCTTACCGCGCCTCCGCTACCGGCATGTCGGCTTCACATCCGACGTCATACGGTGTTCCAGTGGGCGTAGTTCAGGGCGTTCCGTACTCCCAAAGTCCGGCGAAGCCCGGCAAGCCTCAGTTCATAAGGTCGTCCAGTCCGGTGTACCCTCAAATGCAGAATTATT
The DNA here is from genome assembly GCA_947363495.1 of Euzophera pinguis. Classification (NCBI taxonomy): domain Eukaryota; kingdom Metazoa; phylum Arthropoda; class Insecta; order Lepidoptera; family Pyralidae; genus Euzophera; species Euzophera pinguis. The sequence continues at coordinate 6,249,819 of OX376176.1, forward strand.
TGCCTCAGGGCGCGGTAGGGCCGACGTTCGTTCCGCAGCAGGTGTACGGTTCGCAAGTGGTGGGGGCTCAGCCGATGCTATATAAGCCACAAGCGACGCCGCAAGCCGCTCAGTCGACGGCCGGCTGCCGACCGCAGTACGCGTCGAGGCAAGAATGCTCGGTGCCGCAAGCAGTACAGGTGAATTTAACTTTGCTAGCAGGAGCATGGTTGTTTTATGTTGAAAATTTTTGGTCGATGCATGATTAGGTCTTTACAGACGATAGATTTATTTTATTGTCACAGATATTTTTTTTTTTGGTAAATTAGAATTGTGTTGTAAAAATTGTAGATAGTTGTGAATATCAAAACTCGATTCCACGGCGGCTTGACACGATATCTGTATATAATTTGTATATTTGAGTATTATTTTTTAACACTTATGATACGTATTATATATACTGTTTTCTTTGTAAATTGAGACCCTTTTTTCTTTTTTTACAGAGTTTGTGTGTCCATTGGGTTTTCCGGTAGAGTTTTGGTTCTTTTTTTTTTGGTTTTTTATATTATTTTTTAATTTTATTTTGGAATGAAATCACTTCTGGTATAGGTGGCTCGATTTTCGTATTTTTTATACAAAGCTTAAAAATCAAATTTTTGATATTACTTGCCTCTTTTCACCTTGCACAATGGCACTCGGATAATTTAAATAAATAAATACACATGTGCCCAATGCAATCAATACAAATCGACTCGCTTACTACAAAGTCCTTTTGCCTGAATTAATCCAAAAAAAAATGTATTATATTTCTTAACTGAAACATTTAAAACTATTTTGTCTGGATAGCCAAAAGTGATTTTGTTAAAAAACTAACGTTGTGTTGGTACTCTTGATTATAAAAAAGTGTCTTCTTTTTGGTTGCGGCAACATAACCTGTCCGTTAATACAATAACAAGAGATCATTTGTAACAAAATAACACTAATATCAACGTTAGTTAACATTTCCATGAGAATAAATAAATATATATAGGGTCTTTAACTTAAGTTAGTACTTAACGATGATATATTTTATTTAAAAAAAAAAAAACATATATTCAAGACCCAGGCCAATCAGAAAAATATCATTCTATTAATTAGTTTCCATTGAATTTAAACAATATCAATAAAAGAAAATTGATCATTATTTCGTACGGAACAGAGTCCAGAGTTCGACACTGAGCAAGTTGTGGAAAGGCGATTGTTAGCGGAACTAGCGAGACAGCAACATCAGAGTGAAGAGGATAGAAGATGGCTTGCGATGCAGGAGGACAATTTGGTAAGTTTTCAGAAAAACTACTAATTCTTGACACACTAGCTTGAACTAGGAATGGTTGTGTAAAAATATGACTAAATATATAACAATAGGAAATTATCTTTACAAAAGAATAACTTTATAAACACCGACCAAATTTTTTGTGAGTTTAGTACTTACTTGAAACTTTTTTATAATATAAAAATGTTAAAACCAGGAAAAAGAATTCGACCTCCTATACAAATCTAGTGATTAATTATTTTGGGAATATTTTCAATTGTTTCTAATTTTTTACATATTTTTTTATTTAAATTTGTTTAGTTTCATGTACTTAACACACCGTATAAATTATATTACGTCACTGTCCTGTGTTTTAATATTTCCAAATTATTAATTAAAGTAACGGTTCCACCTTGGTAAGTTGCAAAGGTATTGAAAATATTTTTCAAATATATATTTGAAAAATATTTTTTTCAATAAGGAAAGACTTACTTTTGATTGATTCATTAGATTCATTTGTTTTAATTTTTTTTGCATACCTAATAAGGTTGATTGTGCGGCCATATTGTTATGTAACACCAGATTGTACCACTTTCATTGCAAATAAACTATTTCTTTCTTTCTTTCTTTCTTTCTTTCTGACCATGCGATTGATAATAATCTTTTTTGAACTTGATAGCCTGATACTTAATTGAAAAACAAAGCACAATGTGAAACCCCGGGGAACACGCCTACAATCCACCAGTGCTTCCGAGGATACTAACCCTTGTATTAAAAATAATTTATTAACTACAAGTTAGCTAAAACATAGTTCGTCCCTTTTTCTTCTATTTGATATTTAGCGTGAAAAAATAAGACTCAAAATATTTTTAAATTTGCATTGTTTTGCTCTCGTTTTTACCCTAAATCTGCGCGGTGCGGTGCGGTATCTGTTTCGGGTGTGAGTGTCCGTTCTGTACGTTTGTACTATTAATGATTCTGTGCACGAGGGTAAGTTTGTAGCTGTAAAAGTGAAATTTAACGAGAAATGTTTGTTGATTACAGAAGCGGCTATCGAACATGCAGGTGTCTACGGAGAGCGAGCCCAGTGAACAAAAACAGGAAGCCGTCGAGACGCGGACCTCTAGTCAACCGCAATCAGGTCATTTTTATATTCAGTTCCGTTTATTTTTATTTTAAAACATTCATCATCATCTTTTCGTGCAGGTTATATTGTACACCCTTTTTTTTTTTTTTTTTTTTTTTTTTTTTTTGATTTCGCAGGGGAATGCATTTACGCACGAAGTGTGGGACTCCTGGGCCGCTAGTCGGCCCAGACTACCCACTAAACCCCTGCGGGTGCCGTCGGCCGCATTGCAGGGAGGCGCCTCGGATCTAACTAGCACAAGACGCCTCTGCGTATATTGTACACCCTGGTGTCAGAATTGTTCGGAACCGACTCTCGGCCACGTCAGAACGTGGTTCCTTTAACGACCACCAGATGGCAGCCGGTAGTCTTGGCTGCCATCTGGTGGTCGTTCAAGGTCATTATGTATGGCCTAACGTGCCTTCGAAAATGGAGGTGGGGAGTGGGCATGAGATTCGTAGTGCCAGACAGATCTTACGATATTGAATTACAATTTTTTGAAACTGTATATTCACGTGTATTATATTCAAACCAGTTTTTACCCGACTGCGCCAGAAAGAGGGTTGTTTTTCGAGAGTATGTATGTATGTATGTATGTATAATTGCTTTGCACGCTCTGCTGCCGTTAGATTCGTATTTACTGTGAGAGTGACACTGGGTATATCAAAATACAAAAAAACGCAAATTGGCGGATTTTTTTTGATATCTTTCATTTCCAAATTACACAAACGAAGTCAGATTTTTAGGTTTTTAAATTACCGTTATCTTGTTGTTCAATGTGATTTTTAGCTAAGTAGAAACTTTAATACCCATCTTTAGATATTTTATCTCATGTGTGTCTGTCACTTCACCCCCCGTCTCGCCGCCCGCATACTTCAGGCGCGGTACAGCGCAAGTCATTTGTGGTCAAGCTATAACAGACAATTAGATGATTCTAGCCTGCAATGACCTAGCCAAACTAGAAGTAACTAAAGCAAGGTATGCTTCCCTTGGTAATCGAACCCACAACCCGGGGGTCGTGGGTTCGGAAGGGAAAGGTGAACGAACGTGAATTATAGTTGGCAATATAATAAGTTGTCAATTTGCGAGCGATTGGAATTTTAGAAGATTTAAAATTTCTATTTAAAAAATAATATCAATAAACTGAGTACTGTTTTAAGACTTTGCGACCTGTGTTATTAGCTGCGTTTTTTAAATTACTAAAAATGTAATACTTAATTTTTTGTTGATTTTGAAATTTGGGTCCTTTATACTATTTTCGGAAACGCAGTTCGGCACCAACGCTAGGAGTAATACGAGTATTGTTCTTTGGTCATTACGGTCACGTTGACTTCGTGCGGTAGTAGAAAAACAATTTTCCGCCAGCCGTAAGCTTTACTTCTTTTTTTATAGTTATTTTTTTAATATTTAAGAATGAAAGAATCCCAATTTATTGTATTGTAATAGGTACGAACTCGACGGAAACCAGTCCTGCCAACACAGTGAATCCGAAAGACAGACCTCCCAGTGAAGATAAGGTAAAATATATTTGTTTGTTCTCAAATTGAATAAATTATAACTATTTCTAATTATTTAAACTTTATTGCATATGATAAATATAGATGCCATAAGGCCAAAGAAAAAGTAAGATTGATTGATTTATTGGTATAAGTATTTACCATAATAGTAGTTTATATTGCAGTGTTTCTTCTGACAAAATATTTCGATAATCCTTTTTAGCATTATTATTGTACCATGTATATTATATATATTATTATGTTGTTTATTTAACGTTTTCGCATGTAATCTTATTTTCGATTCAATAAAAACCTTGTATTTTATTTTATATTTTAATAAGTATGATAAGAGTTCCAACCGATGGGTGTGGAAAGAGAGGTTGGCCAAAAATGTGATGATCCGATGAGTTCGATAAAAATTGGAAAGAAATTGGCTTTTGTGCAGCAAAGGGACACAAAATAGCTGCAAAAAATATGATTCACTTGTCGAACATACAAATAAAGTTTTAAAATGAATAAATTTGTAACATATTGTTGTCAATAGATGTCGCGCAGCAACGAAACGCCAGAACCAGTATACGCGGCGACAACAGGCGTCGTTCGCGGTGTAATGAGACTGGCGCAGGGAGCGCAGCGAGCGGCCTCTCCACCTGACATACTGACGGCTGTGAGATCTGTGGGCGCGGAACTCAGAGCCTTGTGTGCTACGGTCGATCTCATTGTTGTGCCGTTCCCGCCCGCCGCTCAACGGTACGATAAGCCATTTTCAAAATAAATCCTTTCAAAGTCGTTAAATACTGGCCATTTTGAGTTTTGAGCTTGAATTTCACAGCGTTTTGTGCCTTCAAAATTAGTATGTGCCATAGCCGTTGAAGATTAGTTTCATAAAACGTTCTGTTTTTCAAATCTAATATTTTGTAAATGCTTTTCATTGCTCTCACTGGATACTGGCTGTTCAGGATTCTAAAACTCTGAGCCTTGCGCCCTTAAAAATATAATGTGCTATTTCAAAGATATACGTTCCGTTTTCAAAACCTGTCTGCAGTCACAATAGTCGTAGAAAATGATATTACAGCTTGCAGAGCCTTCGCTTGCCATATTGACGACTGTGAGATCTGTGTTAGGGTCTCCGCACATGGCGCTATTCCAATGCAACTTGAGATATGAGACTAGGTAGCGTATTTCAAGTTGCAATGAACTTGTGTGCTACGGTCAATCTCATTTTAGATCCGTGTTCTTGAACTTATCAAGTATTAATTAAAATAGTTTTTCTTTGTATTAAAAGTAGTGTTGCTCGCAGGGAAGTGGAGATGGCGCATCAGGTCCTTAGCAAGGACATGGCCTCGCTGGTGGAGGCGATGCGACTCGCCATACAGTACGCGAACACCACGCTGCACGACGACTACACCAAGTTAGTGATACAGCTGCTAAACATTTATACTTTTGTACTGTTCATATGGCTACTGTGTGGAGTATCAAGTTATCCTTGAATCAATTGGTCTTTTGATCATTTAGTTGACTGAACTATTATTCATGTTGCAACGGCTGTACCTACCAAACGCACCAGCGTCATGACGGCCGATCGACGACCTATACGCTGTGAATACTAAATCAGTCTGTCTAGCGATGGTTTAGTCAAAACGTTGGCACCACTTAATCTATGCGTGCTACTAACGTCATAATCAAGGATGCCAAAGAGTGGGGAATGAAAACATTAGTCCTCGTATTAAGAAACATTTGTTAATGTTAAATTTATTTGATTTTGTCTCGTTTTTTTCATTTTAAGTCTTATTCGGGGGTCTTCATAGTGTTTATCACATTTAAAACAGACTTAAAAACTGTTAAGTCAAACGTATTGAGCAATCTCGCTTACTCGTTTTTGTATTGCTAGGACCCACTATTTTTCAAGCTGTCTTAGAGCCCAACGATAGTCTTAACAAATAAACCAGTTTTTGATAGACTTAAAAGAAGGAGATTTTATGTTTGATATTTTTTTTTCTAAGGTTCGATTTCACCAACATCGTTCCTATCCGAGAGTAACTAATCTAAGCATAAAAAACGAGAAGCAGACATTTTTATTCTAGAGATAAAGTCTTTGTACCGGAATTAGATATACATGAATTAATAGTATATTCACGGGTTAACTCTGTAATGAAATGTAAACTTCATTATACGAAAGTAAATTGCGTCATTATCCTTGGAATAAAACTTTACCGTCTTTGATGAAATCGGCCCTTAATAATATTGTTCATCTTCCAGACGTATGCTCGCCGCAGCGCACGTGCTCGCGATGGACGCGAAAAACTTGCTCGACGTCGTGGACTGCATCCGCGCGCGACACCCACACATCGACTGGCTCTCCGCCCTCCACCCCCACCCCTCCGACACCACCCCTCACCCACCCACACCACAAAACCAAATACTCACATCCCAAAATCAAACCTTCGCCGCACAAAACCAAACATACACCCCAATAAACCCAGTACTTAGCAACCAATCGTCTGTAAACGAAGAGGAAGCGCCACCACCGAAACCAGACTTCAAAATCAACCAACCGGTCACGACGGGACAGTTAAACATCACCGAACATCTCCCTAAAGAACACAGCAGTCTTCCCGCCACGTCCAACAGAGTTTCCGCGTTGATACATAATTATAACCTCTACGGCAACGTGCGAGAACCGCAGCATATTTATGGCAACACTGAAGTGGGGGGCTCCTTCCAACATTCGTCCTCGAGCATCAGCGAAGATGGAAAAGTCGATGTTGCGCCAATGGAGTCCGTCAAAAGCAGAGTCCAGGCTATTTCTGGCAAAATAGACCCTCCGCCTATATACTCCGTCAGCAAAAAGATGATCCCTTTAGACCAGAACACCGATCAAGGATGAATGTTGCCCACATAGAAATTTAGTTTGCTTGTAGTGGCAATTTTTTTACGGCGACTCCTCTGAGAGACATACAGCTTTACTAAATATGGCTATGAACTTAATAGATCTACTAGTGTACTTACCGCGACATGCTCATTGAACGACAGCATTGATATTTTTGTGCCGCTTTAGGAAATCGTAGTGCGATGCAAGCTTGTTCTACAAAGACCTTTAATGCTCAATATTCTATGTAGTGAATAGACTTTACAGACATTCAAGTCCTCGAGCCTAAACTCGCGTTCAAAATCGTCTTCATAGATCATTACATTATTATTCATAGTTAAATCATTCTTGACTTTGGCCTCGACGAGGTGCTTAGCTCATCAATAGACTAAGCTTCAAGTGTTGCCAAATATAATATTAAAAAACTACCGTAAAAATTCAGGGTCGAAGTCAAGGTTTTATTAAAATTCACATAACGAAATTACGTTGAATGTCGTTTTAGTGATAATATCTATTGACATATCATCGGCATTGTTGTGCTTCAAATTAATATTCTCGTGTTGCCTATTTAACAAATATTATTCGACATACATATTTACATGTTCATTACAAATCTTATTGGTTATTTCATAGCATTGTCATCAAAAATTGTCATTACTCCAAACTACTGTTCGTCAAATGTTTAAGTTGTGATATTAATGCCAATATACGACCTAATTAGCGGAACTAAATTCAGCTTGCAAAATAACTACATAAGCACATTCCTTATATTGCACCTAACGAGTAAGTTGTAATTATTTTCATACAAATTTTATATTTTTCGGTGTTATTAATACAGGTTTTATACGGAACCGTTATTATAAGTGAAAAATGAATTCTTCCATGCAACAATAATCTAATTAATCATTTTGAAATTAATATTAAAAAGTATTATTTTGTAATCTAAAATGTATTATTATATGTGTATAATTTGTTAAGTATCACCAGTCACAAGATTTAACTTATAAACTTAACTACTTAATTGGATTGTTAAATGTCCTAATACGGCTCTGTTTTGTCATATTTTAGCTAAACGTCAAAATAGATAATGAACTGTGCCGTAATAAGTTTAACAATTAAATTACAGATGATTATGTATGCTATAACTTTGCATTTATTCTCATTATCAGTGGATTTGAAATTTACTTTGTAAAAATGTACAAAATGATTATTATAATTTTTATCCAAAGTTTTATTGTAAGCTTAGATCTCAGTCAATACTGTAGCGTATTACCGTTTGAGAGCCAGTGACGACTATAGATATCTTAATTGTTACCTGGTGGATTTATTAATTCGATCCAAATGCGAGTTAGTAAGCGAGATGTCGCCCTACGTCCCATATTGTGCCATCTCACTCACTGGCATTTGGGTTGAATTAAAAGTTCATGGTAACCCGCCTGCAGAGCGGGGTCTAGGTATCTCGATAATAGTATATATGGTTGCCGTGGCTCTCAAAAGGGTTCCAAACGGAATTTATTTATTGTCATTTGATTTGATATGTGTTGCGGGATGTCATTCCAATATATCTACAACGTAAGCGTCCGTAGTCCGTGTTAGCGCGAGATTCCAACTAATTGAGTGGACCGGTTTCTGTTTATGCATATTGAATAAAGGACAGATCAGAAATCATACCTTATTTTATTTCTTCTAGCTAATGTATATTTATCTATTACACAAAAAAAAAAGTTTTATCTTTCATCTCAGAATAAGTAACGCGCGTGCCTTCCGGTGGCGGATGTGAAATCTCTTTCTAAAGACATAGACAGACAAGGACGACACACTATACATAATTTACATTCCACCATGCCCTCTCCATGTTATTCTTTTCTCTATGATCTTTCCTCCGTGGGCCTTTCATACAAACTTTCACCTCCCATTAAAAAACACTTGAGGGTAGATTTAAAAAAAAAAGTCTTAAAATCAATTTCATCAAAAAATATCCAGCACTAATACTAATTAATAATCGTCACATATTTTCGTCTTTGAATTGTCGATCCCACACCTTCTGTATTACTAGGAAAACAGAAAGTTGAAAGAGTATTTTTAATTAATTATATCTCACTCTAGCGCCTTTGCATTGTGGATCATGGATAATTTTACCCCGTGATACCAGGAGTACAGACAGTTGGACGAATACATTTTTTTTTTCAAATTATTTCTCGTCCTAGCGCATTTGCATTGTAGATAATGAGACATCCTTTCTCACAATACCAGGAGTACAGAAAGTTGGAAAAGTAATTTAAATTTTTATACTTATGTTGTTTGTGGATCACACAATACCAGGAGAACAGACAATTTAAAGAGTTACTTTAATTTTCAAACTATACTTATCTCACTCTAGCGCCATTGCATTGTGGATTAACCAGTGCCAGGGGATGTATATTACCAGGATAACAGAGAATTGAAAGAGTAACATTATTTTTTTTAAACTATACCTCGCTCTAGCGCCTATGCATTGTGGGTCATGGCTCCTTTCCCTCGTAATACCAGGAGTACAGAGAGCTAGAAGAGTAATTTTCTATCGCACGCATTTGCATTGTAGACCTCCTTCCCCACAATACTAGGAGTACAAAGGGTTGTAAGCATGGAGTAATTACAAAGAGGAGATGCCGTTTGAAATGCCGGCGCAGTGACGTGCTCATTGGCGCCTCGCCGACACTGCAGTGGGCGGAGCTTGTCATTGCTCGTGCTCCATGATTGGAGCCACGGCCGAAACCGAGCATCCCGCACGTCTGCCTTCCGCCCCGTGTAGCCTCACAAACGCTTTCTTACAAAAGGCTTATAACGGCATCTCCTCTTTGTAATTACTCCATGGTTGTAAGAGTTATTTTAGTTTTTATATTATTTCGGTGTTTGCGTAGTTCTTGGATCACCCATTACCAGGAAAACAGAGAGCTGCAAAAGTAACTTTAATTTTCAAATTATATCTCACTCTAGCGCCTTCGCAAACATGGGTCCTATTCCTCATAATACCAGGAATAAGAGTATGTTTTTTTTCAAATTATGTCTCTAACGTAAATCATGTGAGCTTCTTCCCCACAATACTAGGAGTACAGAGGGTTGCAAGAGTAATTTTAATCTCTTTATATCATTTCTTGGCGTTTGCGTTGTTTTTGGATTACCCATAACCAGGAGAACAGAGAATTGCAAGAGTAACTATATTTTTCAAACTATATCTCACTCTATCGCCTTTGCAAGCATGGGTTCTAATACCCACATTATCAGGAGTACATTGATTGGAAGACTTATTTTATTTTTTATATTATTTGTTGGCAATTCTGTGGCCTTGTCATTGTTTGGGGATCACGGCATTACCAGGAAAACAGAGAATAGGAAAAGCAACTTTTATTTTCAAATATATTTATTTATTAGGAAGACCAACAGCTTTTTTTGTATAAAGATAGTAAGGTAAAAAATATATAAAGCAAGTGAACCACTACAGGTCCTCACAGATAGATCCAAAATAGCTTAACAAAAGTTGAATAGTAATCACACACACGCCACAATTGTGAGAAAACTACATAATAAGTATGAGATCTAACAAAACATTAGTCGCAACATTGCTATGGTCAAAATAGAAAAAGAATAATAAGAAAGTTTAACTCTTAAATAAAACACAACAGAAAAATTATATGCTACTGGAGTAAATGTTCATAAAGTAAACGCTTTGCTCTAGCTATGCTTGTGGTAAATAAATCCAGATCCAATGTCCCGGTGAAAATATTGAAATTGTTATTTATATCTCTCTCTAGCGCCTTTACATTGTGGATCATGGGACCTTCTATCCCATATTAAGTACTAGGATAACAGAGAGTTGCGAATAGTAATTAAAAACACGAATAAATTATCAAATTATTTTTCATAAGGAACTTTCTGTTATTCTAGTTAACAGAAAGTTGGAAGAGTAATTTTAATTTTGAAACTATTTACTTTTTAGAACCTTTTTCCCCATTACCAGGAGAAAAGTGAGTTGGAAGATTCATTTTAATATTCTAATTATCTCTCTCGCTCTGGCGCCTTTGCATTGTAGATCACCTTCTTCACCATGTTATCAGGGGAACAGAAAGTTAAATAAAGATAAAAAAGTAAACCACGTAACAGGATTAGTGGATGAAATAAAATTCATTTTAGTAATTGATGTTTATTAACAAAATATAAAGCAAGCGAATTTGTAAAACCATTTGACTTCAAAGCTAGAAATTAGAATCATACAAAAAATTCGAAGTCTAAAACCAATAATACATTTCAACTGAATTCTGAATCTTCAATACTTAGATTATTTTTTTGACATTGTTATTTTTAGTTGTTTATGAGAAGTTGTTATTTTACTAAACAATTATCTACAATTTACCAACAAGCTACGTCTGTTCCTGTCTCTGAAATTCTCGCATTTACAAAACTACTTTTCATAAATTACAATGATAAAAAGTTTAATTTGTTTATAAATAATCAGCCATATTAAAAAGACATACTAAGTACAGTGCAATACAGAAGATTATAATGACAAGTAATAAGACAGCGCTTTAAATTAAACTATTTTAATACAGTTTTTATAATAATTTAATGAGTAACAAAAGTGACAACATAAGCCATTATTATTCCTGGTAACATTATGCTATCTACAATACCTTCATCAATAAGTTTATAAATAGGATACAGATCAATGAAATTCTCCTGTTTTCAAAATAATATTAATTGGACAGGCAGCACTTGCCTATATTTATGCTTCACTTAGTCAGTTTAAAAAAAAAAAAGATTTGCACCAGTGAAACCAATCCATTTATTTAGCAATCCAGGAAGTTAGCAGCCATTAGCAGTTCCAGAGCTATTTCTGGAGCAATCGGGAACTCAGGGATCTCCGTGGAGGAGTTTGTATAGCGCACTTTGTATGTGAAGTACATACAGACCTTCTGCAGGACGTGTGACCTGAAAGTGAAAACATATAAATGAGTCATTTCTGTTTAAAAGCTTAATCTCTTCAACTCCAGCATCTGACATATGTGACAGATCAAAATTGCATGCTCACACTGCTATATCATAGCGCGACCACAGTTGGCGTATTTACCTATTAGTGTTGTGAGTCTTTCTTTTCATCATCTGTTTTGACAAAAGATCCATTTACAAATATTTGGGCAAATAGGCTATGTATTGTCGCGCTATCAGATATCATGTCATTTATGAGTCGTGTTGGTTGGTGAGAGTTTTTTCACACAAATGGCGGGAACAGGGTTTAAAACCTGTCATTCCAGCTAATGAATTCCCAAATTTTAATAAAAATTGTTCTATTAGGGTAAGAGAAACTGTACTAATAATATCATAATTCCAGTTATCTTCCAAACTTTAACCAATTTAATTGCATAAGTATGCAATGTCATAGTCCAATATCTACTATAAAGATAATAACAGGATAGAACATAGATAGTGTTGATTTCAATGAACAAATTGTGACAAAATTTTGGTAAACCGTGGCTTAATTTCGTGACTTAGTTTTAATTAATTAAAGCCATTTTTGAGAACAAACAGGGAAATATCATGGGCCTACCAGTTTAGAAAATATTTCTACTGAAAAAATAGTACCCTTATTAATTCAAATTATCTGAAAATTAAAACTGAAGTCAGTAAGGATCATAGCAAATGGAAATCCGTAGTCTGCCTACCCGTACGAGAAAAAAGGCACGATGGTACGTATGTATCTGAAAATTAAAACAATATGCCTAAAACTTACGGAATTTCTCTAAAGTTGACCTCATTAGCCTCATTCTCAGCGAACTGGCCAGGTCCACTCAACATAGCCTTGATGGTGCCTGAGGTCAGGGCGTGCTCCCTCTTCACAATGAACTCGTGACCGTCAGATGAGACCAGTTTCACGTACATGGCATCTGGACCCTCGCAGCCTCCATAAACTTTCTCTTCTGATGCAACTGTGCCGGCAACTGGTAAAAAGTGTATTTGCCTAATTAATTTAGTACGCTTTATTACACAAAGGTAAATCACTAAAATCCAAATCCAATTGTATATGTTAGTTGTACTGGAGTTTTAACTATCTACCTTACCTTCTATCAAATTAATAGATCTTTTTTTTACTGTTAATCATTCCATTTTATATTTATAGATAAAAAAAAAACAGACAGAAATTTAAAAGGAGCTGAAAGAGACCTTTGCCTTGCAGAAATACAATATATGAAAAGAAACCAAAGACCCTGAAAATTGTATGAAATGTGGCTTGATCCCTAAATTGAGTTATTTTGAGACATAAAACAATGAGTTTTGTAGGGGTAGGTACACATTTTGATTTTGTGGTATTTCTAAGATTTCTTTTCTAGAAAGAATAAAGTAAAATTATTGTAACTGATTTTTTTGGTGCAAATATCATTTTGATAATGCCACCTATCCATGAGTTCCCACCTCCTTTTGTTAGATATTTTCATACAAATAAGTTTTTTTTATAATGGAAGGAAAAGGCACAACTGGAAAACCCAGTTGGCAGATATTTTCAAGGGCTATGCATAAACAGTTTTTGATTAACTTACCTGATGCTGCAGCAGTGCTTCCCGAACGCTGTTCTTCAGCAACACTGGTGGCGGAAGGCACAGCAGAGCCGGGAGCTGATCCAACATTTTGTTCAGACATTATATCTGAAATATTTTCAATTTATTTTTATTTTGTCTGAAAAATATATTTGTTGGCCTCACCTTACCTATGTTTTTCATAATGATTTCTTATGTTTTCACCATTGGTACACATTAAATAAAACTTAAAATAGTTTATCACATATATTACATAGTTTTATTTATTTATACCTAACATTTCAAACACTTCAGCATTCATGGTAGCAGGTAGACTAAGTTATTTTCATATTTACAAAAACGGATGAGTTTAAAAGACAAGAATTTGCAAAAAGAAAAAGAAAAAAAATGCTTTAGAATTAAACTTAGCCGTCTATAAAGTTATAAATTGCACATATGATTAGTTCTACTATTTCAGATGGCCTTTGGGGCGAAAAAGTTATGGCATTATTCATTGATGATGCAAATCACTCAATGAACCAGTGATCTTTCTGTAGCAAATAACAGATGTAGCAAGCTACATATGGTAACAATTATTTATACATTTTTATTAGCTTGTTAAACAAACTCTACATAATGTTGTATGGAACAAATGTAAGAAATACTAGAAATACCCTTACTTGCCTACTGGGATGCAAAGGCCCACAATTGTTTTTTCGATTTTCACTGGTTGGTGTGGATGAATGTATTAATCAACGTAGACTTACCCCTTTTTATTTGGTTGGAAGTAGAAATGTGTCTTACTTTAAATTATTAGATGAAATAAAGAATTCCTAGGGCGGGATGAGATGAGGTTATTTTTATTTTTTAAGATCCTGCCTGACTTTGCTCTTTGCATCTTTCAGTTTGACAGTGACAAATTGATATTGACAGATTATTAGTATGTTTTTTTTTGCTTTTACTAGACATATTTAGCCAGTAGCAAGTAAAAAAAAAAAGAAAGTAATTTAGCCAAGTACTTGTCACAAGTTCATTTTAAGTTCAATTTATCAGTTTCATGCCAAGATTATATATAATATTTATTATTTAAAGTTAAAGATCACATGAAGCCAACGCAATCAAAAGATACACGCTTTATGCCGCAAATTTTCGACACTCGCAAGGGAATCAAAATATCGTGAAATCTTGAAATTTGATACGAAGCAACGTCTTTCAGCACAGATAAAGTAAAAATTGCGGAAACCGTAAATTTTTAGTTACATCATATAATTGACCGAGCGAGCGAAGCGAGTGAGGTCTATAAATCGAGTTGGGGCAAAAATACATTGTTTGTATGTATGTTAGCGCGATAACTCTCAAGCCATTAGTCCGATTTCGATATAATTCAAAGTGTGTATAGTAGGAGTGTATAGATTTTTTTAAGTTCGTTTGGCATCAAAATCGGGTAAGTCGTTTTTGAGATATTGGCATTAATGTAAAAATAAATATTTATTGATAACTTCAAAGCTGTAAGTCCGTTTTCGTTGATAATCAGAATGTATGTAGGAAACGTTATGATACGTATGATATCAAAATAGATTCAGTGATATTTAACCGACCTCCAAAAAAAAGAGGATCTAATGTTTTTTTCGTATGTGTTACTTAATAACTCCGTTATTACTAAACCGATTGAAAAAACTAATTTTAGGTACGATAAGCATACTTTCAGTTTAGGCCAGTAAATTTTTTAAAGCAATTGGTTTAGTAGTTTAGTAATAAAATAATAATAACTGTAAAACACCTAGAATCACCGTGAAGATATTTTGAAGCCGACATATTAATCGACAAGGGTGGGAGTAGAAGGATTAATGGACCTTATAGTCTAACGGACTAAAAATTAACGATAACAGAAGGAGGTGCTTTTAAATAATTATGCCAGGGCAGACAGAGTAGACAAATCCCTCAAATATACAGGTCATTTTCTCAATTCGAGTGAATGTTGACAGCACAACTCTCCAACACAAGCTCTAGTCCGGGCATTAACATCTGGCTCACGTAGAGGGCGGGCAACGGGTACAATTAAGACTTACCCGGCTAACGAGGCTTTGAAAACAACAGTATTCCCAAGGAGGGTTGACGTCAGGCAGGCGGCCGGTCGTAAAATGTTAGCCAAATTATAGGAATGATTACAACAAAAGGAATGCGTCTATAGATAGGGCGCAGCCGCAAATTGTCTCTAGATATGGAGAAAGCCTTCGACTGTGTTCCTTGGTCGATGATCTGATTGGTGGGCACTGAGGTCGAAAGGGGTACCAGAATTATATATTGAGATCATCCAGGACATGTACCGCGATTTCGATTCCATTGTTAAGACTGCTGTTGGTGACACCAAACCTGTCCCCGTCACAGTTGGGGTTCACCAGGGCTCGGTTCTCAGCCCTTATCTGTTCTGTGTGGTATTAGACGAAGTGACAAGCAGCAACAGGGATACACACGAGCAACCTCCGTGGCTGTATGCGGATGATATCGCACTGACGGACGCGGACAGGGGGAGACTGGTGCGACGTGCAAACACGTGGAAGGAGTCACTGGAGAACGGCTGTCTAAAGCTGAATGTGACGAAGACCGAGTACATGGCCTACTATGTAACACCAAAGATCCCCAATCGGTATGCATAGGCGAAGACTTGGCCGAGCGTACGGACCAGGTCAAATACTTGAGATCTGTACTTGATTCGTCCGGGGACATTGACTGCGACGTCAAAGCCCGAATAGCAGCAGCTTGGTCAAAATGGTGCGAGGTGAGACTGGTGTCGTCTGTGATCCAAAAATACCGGTTAGACATATAGGACAGGTCTATTATTTTTTATTTTGTTTATTCAGGAACGTTATAAAAAATAAAAGAAAGTTACAAATACAAATTGTACCTAACAAATGTGACGTATTAAACTATGATTAGGCCTGCTCCTGGTAACGAGGCGTGGCGGGTGCTCGAGCGGCATAAGCAAGTGTTGCGTGTCACGGAGATGAAGATGTTGCAGTGGATGTGTGGAGTGTCGCGGAAAGATCGTATACGAAATTCCCGTATCCGGGGCAGTCTTCCTGTTCGTGACATAGCGGACCAACTTCAGGAGAGCCGTTTAACATGGTTCGGCCACGTCTCGAGAAAACCGGCTAATTATGTGGGGAACAGGTGTCTAGCCATGCTGCCTCCGCCGGGTCGGGGCAGAAGGGGCGCACCCAAAAAATGCTAGCTCGATGTCGCAACGGAGTACATGCGTGCTAATGGACTAACAACCAAGCATGCCGAAGACCGTGCGAAATGGAGAAGAAGGAGGAAAGCGGAACCTGGGCTCCGAGGCTATTAGGCGAGGATACATTCGGAAAGGCGCTAAGATGAGTAGTAGTTGACAGTATAACTCCGTCATAAGTGTACCGATTTATTAATTGTTTGTCTAAAAGGATATTATTATATATACTTACTTTCAATGAGATTCCACAGAAATTTCAAATTCCGTAGAAACAAACAACTTTAATAAAATCGTAAGAAAACTATTTTAATACGGTTTTTATCACGTACATTAATTACTAGCTGTTTCCCGCAGCTCCGCGTGCGTCAAAAAGTAGCCCATGTTTGGCCCCGGGTCTCCAAATATAATCTTACCAAATTTCATCAAAATCCGTTCTATGGTTTGGCCGTGAAAGCGTCACAGACAGACAGACAGGCTTTAGTATTTATAATATAATATTATAGTAAGTATATAGTATGGAAGTATGGATACTATACTTAGTATGGAGTAACCCGTTTTTCTCCGTAACCCTTTTTACAGGGAAACCAGACCAACAGGAACATGACCTAAGGTGTGTTAGTGGCCAACACTGTCAGATTTTTTCAGGCTGCCTAAAGGCATCTGTCTGACACAGCCTAACGACTGCCATCTAACGTTAACAACCGGGCCAACGGCTTAACGTGCCTTTCGAAGCACGAAGGAGCTCGAGATCGAAAATGACACTAAATGGTGACCAATCCAATACGAGTTGCGTCTCGCGGTCGCTTGACACGCGCGTTTGTTACGGACACGCGCGTCGCGCTCGGCTATCGAGCTCCTCTTTCGAAATAAATTATAAACTATGAATTAACCTAACAAGATAAGTATCCATTGTCACCCGGACTATAATTATGAATCGATTGATACCTCATTTATTCAGCTTAGTAATATAGGCACTAGTAAATTTAAGTATAGACTGCTAAAAGCACAACCTGGCTTAGCCGTAGTCGGGTAAAACGAGTTGTAACTTAGCCCTGAACGCACCCAATAAAATTCGACGACGAATCGGCGGACTTTTTTTGACATGGCTTCATTTCTTCATATTTTGACATTTGAACATTTCGGTGTCAAGCGCTACGTATTTCTTTGAAAAACGTAATTTTTTATCATTTTCTGCAATTTCTCCATTTTCTTCGTTGTAATAAAATATTAGAGATTAAAAATCAAAGTTTATCGTGCATGAAGTGTGTAAGATGCCCTTAGATACCACGAGAACCATGTGACACGAATACGAAAAAGGGCTTCCAGACCGTCAATGTGACAGAGATGTTTTCTGCCATCGCGACGAGCCAGCGCCACCGCGGAGTCAAAACGACCACGACGCGTCATAAACGAGAAGCGATATAGGGTAAGCTCGTTAAAAATGATTGCGAGATGGCCACCCCGCCACCGAACCCTAGTGAAGGAGAGGAGGGCGTCTCCGTTCCCGAGTTGGCGGAGGAGTCGAGCGGGGAACGCCCGGCCTCCGCGCAGAAGATGTTCATAGCGCCGTCCGCCTCGCAGCTGCCCACGAAGCTGCAGTTCGTAGCGCGCGGCGCGCCAGGCCCCAGCGGCAGCATCAAGCAGTGCTTTCGAACAGTGAAGACGGCGCGACGTGTCCCCACCCTGCCTCGGCCACCGGAGCCCGCGCCTGGCCCGTCCAGTGAGCCTGAGCGACGCGCTCGCCGCGACCGCGAGCGACACAAGCGACACGCCTGCACCACCTGCGACAAGCGCTTCTCCAGCCCAGGGAAACTTCAACAACATGTATTGTCCCACACTGGTGAGCTTCCCTTCTCTTGTGACCTTTGTGATAAGAAATTTAATTCTAAATTCAAGCTGGTACGCCATAATCTTATTCACAGCGAAGCTAGAGCATTCAAATGTGGTACTTGTGGCAAGACATTCAATCGTAAAGATCACCTCACTAATCATGAAAGAGTACATAATCCAACTAAAAGATTATATACATGTGAGAGGCCGGATTGTAGAAAATCATACACATCATCACTCAGCTATCGTAAGCATGCCGCTTTACATTCAGCCGAAGAGGGAAATCTGCAGTGTAAAATTTGTGATGAAGTATTTGCCACTCGTCAAGAGATAGTCTACCATCTTAAAGTACACACAGGAAGCCGTACTGTAAAAAATGAGACTGATAAAAAGTTCACATGCGATCACTGTGATAGAAGGTTCTTCACAGCGAAAGATGTGAGGCGGCATCTTGTGGTGCATACAGGCAGGAGGGACTTTGTATGTCCACATTGTCCACAAAAGTTTGGACGGAAAGATCATTTAGTAAGGCATATGAAGAATGCTCACCCAGAGGAGTCAGTGAAGTCTGCAACTCCGGGTACATCTAGTGAACCACCACCTGAACCCACTTCATTTGAGGAAACATATTCAGAATTTGAATTAGAGGGTACAGATATTATTTGGAAGCCGTCCTCACCCAAAGCAGAGCATACATCAGAAAGTCAAACTACAGTGCCTTCGACTGACATAATAGTAGAAATTCCACCACTTGAAATAAAAGTGGAACCATCAGAAGTAGAGGAATCATTAGATACTCATATCAAGATAGAGCAACCAACCTCGCCAGGCTGTGAACTGTTAACTGCCGGTGCCTACCCTGTCATGTTCATGGTATCTGCACCATTTACTCAAACAGAATCTGAGCCTATTTATATAACAACAGAACAGATTCCTGATCCTGTCAGGCAATCGAGCGAGTCGATTTTGTTAGATCCTTTGTTGATGGATCCAGGTGAGGGCCCCTCAGGTTTATCTGATGAGATGTTGGGGCTGCTAGAAGAGAGCGAGCCATCATACCCGAGTGAGGAGAGCCCTGCTGCTAGGCCTCGCTCACAGAGACTGCCCGCGTTCCGCAAAGCGTTCCAGACGGCGAAGTCCCCGAAGCCTCCGCCGCCCCCGCCCCCGCTCTAGCCTCGCGCATTTAGCTTATAACCGAGCTACCTCACTAGGTAAGGTAAGCTGTAAATAGTCCACAGTGATCTAGTAATTCAATTTTAAATTTAAACTTGGTGACAGAAGATGTATGCTCAGGGGCGCGCGCCCTCCGGTGATTTGCCAAATTGTCTATTTGTGTGTTTCAGGTATACCAAAATGTTTCCGAATTCTACATGGATATATGATCTAGTCATGTATGTATTTTCGGAATTGTATTTGTTTATTTATAGCGTACATGGAGTTTAGGGACCAACTCTGCTAAGTTCATGGTGTGACCGCTCATGCTGGTGTTTTTCATGTAAATGTGGCAGAATTTTGTTTGAAGGTATAGCTCTTGGAAGCAGTAGGCTATTACAATATGTTTTAGAGAGGCATGCTGCTTGACGCGAATTATTTTACACCGGAGCATATTCTTGTCTATTGATAAATTCATAATTCTGCTAGAATAACATCAGATCTGCCTAGATTGTACTATCATTGTGTAAGTGTTCAAGAGTAGTGGATAAAGTTTGGCAGCATTTTATTGTGTAAAATGTTGTGAAACTCTAGTAAACTCGACAGCAGTGCTAGCAACAAAAGCAATACCTCAGAGGCTTGCGCCTCCTTATATTTATAAGATATTAATTGGGTCTGTCTGATGAGCAAGCATACATAAGCATGTTGATTGTAAGACACATTTTTCTACAAATTGTGCCAAAAACCAGTACATGGTTTAGTTTTTGTTTGCTCATTAGATTTTGTTTAGCATATTGAGCAGAGCATGTTGCAAATGATATCTTTATCTTGCATACTGAACCCAAAAGCTAGTTGACAAATTCCGAAATTTTTAAGTCTTGGCATACTTTTTAGGAATATGAGCCAAATGATGTTTATGTGTTCCAAATGTTGTGGAATCATGGTGTGTCAGAAAGTTGGTGATTTATAGTGAGAATAAACAAGTTGGGTGAAATGGAAGGGTAAGACAGCTGGTTTTATTAGGTGCCTTGCATTTCACGATTCTCTAACTTTCACTGATATGGGACTGAAGCACATTTCAAACTCGGTGTTTCTTATATTAAAAAATATCTAAATGTCATCATCAGTAAATCTTTTTCGGGTTGATTGAATCTTTGACAGGGGAAAGTCAAACTATGTCAGATCAAAATTCCACAACTCTTATGGCATTGTCTGACCCCTGCATCAGTTAATGACCCATTTACATTGATTATGTATATCTTTATAAATATTGAAAAACTTAAATAGGGTTTTTCGGTGATAACTGAAAAGTGTGCCTATTGTCTAGACCAGTGCTTTTTTTCACGTGTGTAGTTTTGATGTTATCCTACCTAAGCTATTGACCCATATCAGTGAAACAAATAACTGTGAAAAGAACATTGTTGAGGTGAGAAAGTTAACATCAATTGATTTTGATTGACTGTACTGCCTAAATCAGATTTTTTCTATTCAGTAAACTATCAGGTGACAACTCCATGTGGTGGGTCATATTTATATTGACCTATACATATTTTAAAAAAAAAGTCAACTTTCCAAAATAGATTTTTCACATACATTTATAGTCATTGTAGGTCAAAAAGTATTACGACCAGCATTAATTATAGATGACCATACAATGACGCATCAATTCTAAAATGAATGAACTCCATTTGCAAAGATAACAAGTAAACAAAGTTCATCTTGATTTCCAAAACTTCACAATCTCAACGGTGTTCTATACCAATAGCATTTTATCAGAATGTTTTATTCCTGTCACTAAAACATACTTTTTTAACAATGTAAATTTAAGTTTTAATTGGTAATTATAAAGGTTTTTATGCATTATAGTTACAGTCAATGTTTGGCGTCTAATAATGACAATTGGCATGAAAAGTATCAAGGAGAGATCCAATGTTGTAAACGCTTGGTATATTGAATATGTAAATAATTCTAATCTTGTAGGTTAATAGGACTATAAAAAATTTAATCTACCTCAAATGCAATTTATTTTAAGGTTAGCATTGTAATTAAATAGTTTAGTGAGTGTTAGGTTTTATTTTCTATTTGAGAAATGTGCTGGACATTTCGTCCCCTGCAACTAGTTTTGCCATCTTTTTAAAAATATATGTAATTTTTATTTAACTAAGCTGACAACCGAGATGTCGCCTTACATCTTGTATGCGCCATCTCGTTTGCTCCCTCATTTTTGCCCTGCTTTTAGAGGTGATAGTAAGATGCTAGAGATGACAGTGACACCAGACCCATTGTAATTTTGCAAATATATTAGAAAACGTGACAAAATATGTTTAGGCAGATGGCAATACTAGATGTGGTTGCATATCTGTGCTGATTATAGAAATCTTTATTGATAATTGATATGTACAACATAAAAATGTACTATTTGCTTCTTTAATTTTTAGTCAACATTCAAGTTGGGATTTCTTTCGAATCAAGAAAATATTTTTCCGAATACGAGATCTGGGTTTTAATAACTGAAAAACATGCAAAAATAATATTAAAAAAAAAACAGATTTTATATTGTAGGACATATCGCACATTATAGATAGCAAATATCAGAAAAGATTTCATGCATAATATTTTTTAATTAGGTACAGCATCTAATTATGATGAATCTTTACATGATTCTTGTTGAGCTTTGAAAGTTTTGCATATTGGAATGGATATTTCATTTCAATGCACCCTAAACCCCTAGTCATGTACAATAGCAATTATATTCTCAACATATTATATTCTCAAATAGGCAATTACTACTGAGTGATATTTACCAATCTGATAACAATAAATAAATAACGGTGCAAAACAGATTAGTACAAAATAACAAAAGTAGCTTATGTATGTTATAGACTTTCCTCAATTTTAGTATTGACATAAAATGTACAACGATATATACGCAATATATTTTTGTAAAGTTTTAGATTTTATTAATAATTTAATGTATAATTAACATATCAAAGACTAGCATTGATGCACACTATGACTTTGTTACGTTTGATATACCTTGTTCTTGAATATGAAATATTGAAGTTCGGTACCGTTTTGTATTTATTTATATAAAACAGATGTCAAATGACAATAAAATGTATCTATTGGTTTTTTAGCACTGAAAGTGTTCTTATTTTTATTGAATTCTTTTTTTAGGCATTTAATAAGCTTGATTCTGTTGCATTTCCAAAGAATAATAAATTTTTTTGTTACACTATGCAATTTGAAAATATACAACTAGGTGATAACTAATTAATCTTACTTGGTTTTGGGGAAAGCACTCGCAAAGTATTTCAAGAGGGTAAAAGTATTTATAAAATTTCATATTGTATTTTATTTAGATATATAATTTAAATTATGTTACTTTATTTAGTTAAACACAGTTGTTGAATAATAAAGGGATCATTATCATCATCAGCTTTTCATAACCCACTGCTGGGCATAAACCTCCCTCTGTCGACGCCAACCATCCCTGTCCTGAGCCATCGCGATCCAGTTGTTTCCAGCTATTTTCCTAAAAAAATATTTGTATAAATGTCTGTATTTTGGAAATTTTGCAACAGAATCGATACTTATTATTTTTAATGTAACTTATTATTTTACGACTGGAAAAACTATTGTTATTGTTTTTTATCGCATCCATCCCCAGTTTTAATAATTTTACTTCTTAACCGTTAATGAGTGTGACTCATTATTTATATTTTTGTAATTACAATTATTTTGTGTAATACCAAATAATTTTATTTCCTTACATTGTTTGTAAAATTTCGAATATTTTTTGTCTTAAGATGGTAACAGCAACGAATGTTCTATGAGTAAGGAGTTTTGTATAACTTAATTTCAAAAATATATTTACTTACTGAAACAACACACACTAGAATTTGCGTCACTCGCCGCTAATTTTATGGCACTAAAAAAGAGTAATTAAATTTATTGTAAAGCTGTTACTAACTTCCAAATTAAATGAATATAAATTTAAAAATTACCTGAGTTACATTTATAATTGTTTATTTATATATTATAATAATAATGTTTGTATGAATTACAATAGTTTATTTTAGACAAAAACCTTACTCATAACGAAGTGTGTGACACTGATCAATAAAAATACGTAATTTTGGTACATAACGTAGCGGCCTTAATAAATAAAATGTAGATTGTTTGAATTGTAATGAAGAATAAAAAATATTTTTAGAAATTACGATATATTTTAAAAGAAATGATCTATTTTTGTTACGCTTTTGGAGAAATACTTCATTTTGTATTGGATGTTGAAAAATATACTTTCCGAATGTTAAGTTTTGGTTGGAAATGAGATTTAATCTTATTAAAATAACTTTCATATTACAAAAATAATTAAAAACATGTGCAGTATCGAACCGTAGTTAGGTAGTAAAATCATTTGGACCTGTAGGGTTAATTTAGTATACCAAATACCCTATCGGTATCAATCAAATAATCAAAAAAAAAACAATAAAAAAAAAAATAAACAATATCCTTATGTAAAAAAATATGAAGCCTTAATAATACCCGATAATTTAAAATCTATTAATTTACTAAAATCGGCTCACTAATTGGAACATTCGTGAATATAAACTGCAACACATTTCCTTTAACTCTGCCGTAGTCGGATGAAACAAGTGAGCAAGCGAGATGTCGCCTTACACCTTGTATTGCGCCTTCTCGTTTACTCACTCGTTTCTGCCCTGCTTTTAGAGGTTAGTAAGGGGTCCGTATATTTCAAGAGAGTGTCTTTAAAATCTTATTTCCAACTATGACTATTCCACCCACAGATCGAAATAAGTACTATAGCTTGACCACAACCGCTGTACCGCGCCTGAGGTATGCGAGCGGCGAGACGGGGGGTGAAGTGTCAGATGCACATGAGATAAAATATCTAAAGATGGGTGTTAAAGTTTTGGCACAATTTTTTTTTTATACAACTAAGTAGGCAAACACGCGTACGGCCCACCTGATGGTAAGTGATTTTTTCACGCCCTTTTTAGAGAAAACCATGGCAGGGAATTTTTTAAATTGTACGCTAAAACTCATATTGGACATTATGATATCGGTAATTTAAAAAACTAAAAATCAGACTGCGTTTCTGTGTAATTTGGAAATGGAAAGTACCAAATAAACCCCCATTTAGTTTTTTTTATTTTGATATACCCAGTTTCACTCTCAGTAAATACGAATCAAACGACCTCTTTAGCTAAAATCCATCAAACCGTTCAGGCTGCAGAGCGCGCTAAACCACTATACATACATACATACTCTCGAAAAACATAACCCTCAGGCGCAGTCGGGTAAAAACGGGCTTGGATATAATTACATTCGTTAAAATACAGTTTCAAAAATTGTAATTCGATACCGTAAGAACTGTCTGGCACTACGAATCTCATGCCCACTCCCCACCTCCCCGCGCATAGCCAAGTCGCGATACAGAGGTTGCGGTCAAACTTTTAACAATTGTGCCCTCGCCAATAGCCAATTAATAAGAATTATAAACAATGTACCTGGTTTATAATAACACGATGTAATGTTTTTCATTGTAATAAATATTTCGAACATCATTTTTGCGATTTATTTTTTTGTTTGAAATTTAATTGCCTCGAATCGGGTGTCAGTTACAGAGCACAAACCCTATTTTTGAAAGTATGACTCGCGCAAATCAAATGTCGAATAATTTTCGTTTGATATCGAATGATTTTCATGACTCATCGAATTTTGGTGTCATACTTTTTAAAATAGGAGCTTAATAAAAAAAAATCGAGCCTCTGTTAAAAAACATTCGAAATCGGACATAAATTATTGACTCGCCGATTTTGCAAATCAACTCTTTTGTCTCGTTTATTTTTTTTTGTTATTAAAGGGGGAAAAACGAGACAAACCTAGCGTAAAATGGACTTAAAAACGTATCCGAGAATTT
Organism: Euzophera pinguis; assembly: GCA_947363495.1. NCBI lineage: Eukaryota > Metazoa > Arthropoda > Insecta > Lepidoptera > Pyralidae > Euzophera > Euzophera pinguis. Next base: position 6,275,286 of record OX376176.1, read on the forward strand.
TTAATAAGCTTTAATCGATTATTTAGTTTATGGATCTACAAATGGAATAGATCTGTGTGGGAATCGAACCCACGGACTCTGGGTCTTAGGTAAATGCCTAAGGCGGTTTAGTATCATTTTAATATTTTACATGACTAATTATACCTGTAAATTAAAATGCACGTATGCAGCCAATATTGATGAAATAAAATTTATTGCTGATCAATTCATTAACAAATATCATAGACTTAGAACCAGAAACAACAAAATAAATACCTAATCCACAAGTATAATAAACAAACGAAAGAAATGCAGTCTGAAATATACTATCTATAAACACGATCTATACACATAGGCGAGTCGATTTTACATGAGGAATTATTATATAATGAAGCAATTAATCTGTAAATTGGAATAGTGATGCTGAAAACTATCGATAGTTTTCATCTTAATCTTGTACTTTATCGTTAGCTCAGCATGAGGCAATACTATCATTAATATTCGCAGCTAACAAAGAATAAATTACCGATACTATCGACATTATTTTTGCTGCAAAATTGAAAACGGTTGATAGTATCGATTGTCTTAGACTTCCGACAGCCTGCAGATTTACTGCCCTATTCTGATCTATCGATACTGTCGCTAATTAATCGACCATCGATTTGGCAACACTACATTGGAATCTACACTCAGAAACTGAAGACATTATGATGTTTTTTTTTATTATTAAAAACGTATTGTAGATACTAAATATGGCTAAATATTTCCAAACATGGGTAATTTAGAATATCAGTCTGAATCAAGGGACGTACTGGGAAACAGGCAAACAATAGATTTACTGAATGTTTTTTTTTAAATTCGAGCTGTATTGTACAGCCGTACTCCTCCAAGTCAAAGATAACGAATAATCAAATTAAAATAAAACAAAAAAAAGCTTCAGAACTGTGTGAGACCCACGTATTACCATTTTTTTAAAAGAATACGGAAACTTCTAGATTTTCATCGTCTTGTAACATCGACATTCTGGTTAACATCACGAAACTTTACAAGATATACATTTATTAAATGTAAATATACACTTCGATTATGGATAACATCATTCAAGTATCTAATTCGTCTACTTGAATTTAAACTAAATTAAAATTGTACTAAAAATACTATCCCTCCCGAGCGGGGCTCTGCGGCCGCGAATTTACATTTAATTTAGAAAAATATTGTATTATTACCTAAAACTTCACACCCGGATATGCTATTTCTTATAAATAACATTTCTGAGCGTCGCAGTCAAATATGTAGAAAACGAGATTTGTGTTAATTAAGAGCAAATAGATAAATTATAATACTTATTCATGTAGATTATATGATATATATTCGATGTTCTCTCGTTTCAAATGCTTAGAATTAAGATTCCGATTTTACAAATTTTTTTTCTCTAAATTAACCAAGGTGTTTCTGCAAAATATACTGGTTTAATTCTACAAAAAATATAATATTTTAACATCATGCATATTTCCTATTTTTGAAGACGATATCTCTCTCGAATATAATAATCATTATTTCATCACAACACAAACAAATAAAACAGATATATTTATTCTGTTAAAATTATCATGCACAAGTAGAGTATCGCTCCTCATTATTGTGCGACAAAATAAATTAAAGAGTTTTTGATAAATCTCTGAATAATGAAAAAAAAAAATATGATTACGATTCTTTTTTTTAAATATAACACGACGTCTCGCTTTCTACGTAAAGGCTAAAGCTGGGGCCCTGTGAATGAACTTCTATAAAACTTGTTTCAAATATCGCCTATTTTTCATTTATTTATTTACAATTATTGCTCCAATACTTCTGCACTAATGAATTATGAACTTATTAATTAGTTAGGTACAAATTGTACCGTATAATCATAAGAATAATATTATTTTTTTTACAGGTAAGTATGGTCATTTTTATGACACGCATTGCACACTCGATTCAGATTATAATATCATGGGATTTCTGTAAATAACAGTCAAAGTATATTTATTTAAAAAAAAAAAAAAACAAAATATAACCATGTTCTGTTCATTCTGACATGTTCAATATTGAAATAAAGATTCAATTGCAATTTAAAACCGTGATTCTGATATTTATCAATATAACATTTGTATACTACGTTATTTTGAACCTTAACATTGCTACCTAAGGTTCATTTTAATTGGTGTTTACTACCTTTCAATATTATTTTACACCCATAATATAATCTTAATAGAGCATGTAAAGGGTTATACAGAACCTGGCGGTTAATAATGATCATCGCTTACATGACTTACAGCCGCACTGAGTCGTTAACCGGGTATTTCAAATGTATACTTTTTAGAATAGATTTCCAACAGCAACTCCTTAGTATAGATTTCAAAATTCTCTCTTTTTTACTTATTCTTAAACAATTTTTTACTCATGTTGAAAGTTTAACTAACTAACATGAGCGCGGCTGTAAACAGGTGCGAGAGAGACAACGCTCTACAAAACCGAAAAGTCGATGTGCAATATTTAACGCCAGGATATATAAAAAACTAGACAATCCCAGGGCCCCAAGCACTAAATGCACTAACACCAGCCACCAATAGGAATGTTCAGACATAGTCCCGGTTTGATCTAACCTTTTGCCTCAACCTGTGTACGAATTGGAAAGCTAGAAAAAATCATTTCACTGTCCGTTTTTTCATTTTTCTCACTTTACCGCTTTTCGAGGGTTTCGCTTTCAACGATATGCTATCGAGATTTGGTAGTTCATCACTTTTCTTGCTGTACACGGGGTTATCGTTTGCGTCGTGATCGGAGCTGTCGATACCGTTTTCCATTTTAACGGTATTCACGTATTGTAGCGGTATCGCTTCCATATCCTCATCGGAATCTTGGTAATTGCCGTTCGGTTCGTGACGTTTGTATTGAAACTTATAATTGACGTCATCGTCCGATTCTGCCTTCTTGTATTTCCTATTGATATTTTGTAACGATTGATTTTTTAGTAATTCTCCTTGTACAGTGTCTCGGATATTCACTTCTGACGTTGATTTTGAGCAGTAGTCTTCTTTATCTGATTCTGAATATTTCCTTAGTGTTTTGGCTTCGTAGGGTTTAGGGTTTTGTTCGTTTATAGCAGGTGTGGAGTTCGGAGACTTGAGTTTGACCTCTGGTCCTCCGCCGTAGATGTCGGTGAAAAACCTCCACAGTTCTTCGCTTAGCTGCGCGTGATCTGAACCCTGCTTTAGCGTGTACGTCGTGGTTCCGTCTATTTCCTGAAATTATTAATGGGTTCATTAAATTAAACTATTTTAATACGGTTTTTATCGTTTAAAAATCATCAAAATAGTTTAATTTAATGAATAACAATCGCGAAAACATAAGAAATCATTATTAATGGGTTGTTAGTATCTGTCGTCATTTGTGGTTTCCGGCCTAGTAAAAGATCACTACACACATACAGTACAGTTCTTTATCTATATCGTAATTGGTGTTTCTTACACTTTTGCTTAAAATGTATTTTATAATGTCTCTTTCGGAAAATATCCCGACAATCAAATTAAATAAAGAACATGTTAGATAAGAATTATAAAAGAGCGCAACAACACATTGACAACAATTTGACATTAGTTTAATCTCATAAGGAGGCATAAGAATTAAATCATTTAAACAGCCATGGTTATTTTTTTGAGAAACAATTTCTTTTTCATAAATAATTGGCACATTCAAATAAACTGAACCAGCAGAAGAAATCAAGTGTTTTTGAATTTTTATCTATTCCCTATTGTATTTGATTAAATGATGACCTGTTTAGCGAGTATGCCCGTGTTGTAATGGAGAAAGAAAGAAAGAAAGAAAATAATTTATTTTAGAAACACACAAAAAGAAAAAAAAGGTACATAAAAGAAAAAGCATTAGAAAACAGGTGAAGTTTAGTGAGTATTGATTAAATGATGACCTGTTGAGGAGCTCGATAGTCGAGAGCGACCCGCGTATGCGTAGTGAATGCGCGTGTCAAGCGACGAAGAGACGCGACTATTATTGGATTGGTCGCCATTTAGTGGCATTTTCTATCTCGGGCTCCTCCGTGCTTCGGAAGGCACGTTAAGCCGTCGGTCCCGGTTGTTATCGATAGACAGCAATCGCGAGGCTGTATCAGATGTCTTTGGGCAGCCTGAAAAATTCTGACAGTGGCCACTAACACACCTCGGGTCATGTTGCTGTCGGCCAGGTTTCCCTGTAAAAAGGATTACGCAGGTGAGACGACAGTCGCTCCATTGTAATAACCAGTTCCGCCAAATCTAGGAGCACGACTTACAGCGTACCCTAGGCTCCGAAGAGTAAGAAAGAGATTAGAGGATGACCTGTTTAGTGAGTATGCCGGTGTTGTCGACTGGCGGCGGTGGTTGCTGCTGCTGGTTGCGTACGAAGGCCTGCCACTGCCGGAACCAGTGCATGCTTATTGCGTAGATCGCGCGCGGACGCTCTTGCTCCTGCTCACATTATACAGTTAACGTTATATTATACTAGCTGTGCCCGTGGCTTCGCCCGCGTGGAGTTCCGTCTGTGTCATGGAAAAAAGTAGCCTATGTCACTCTCCAACTATCTCCACACAAAAAAATCACATCAATCCGTTGTTCCGTTTTAACGTAAAAGAAGGACAAACAAACATACTTTCGCATTTATAATATTATATATAGTATATCCACACTAATATTATAAATGCGAATGTCTGTCTGTCTATCTGTTACGCTTTCATGGCCAAAGCGCTGAACGGATTATGATCAAATTTGGTATGAATATTGTTGAAGATCCAGGGTCAAACATAGGCTACTTTTTGACGCAGGCGGAGCTGCGGGAAACAGCTAGTATAGTATAATATAGTATGGATTGACATTTTCATAACCCACTGCTGGGCATAAGCCGCCCTCTGTCTACGTCGACCATCACCGTCCTTAGCCATCGCAATCCAGTTATTGCCAGCTATTTTTCCAATATCGTCGATCCGCCTCGCAACTGAACGTACAGTACTTCGTCTTCCGTTTCTTTGATAAAACTCTGTTATAGTCTTCTCTTCTACTCCACCTACCATCGTTCCTTCTAGACATTAGCAACAGGTACTGAATAAAAAAATATTATATTTGAACTAAATGGGCCCATAAATTTAGAACTTATTATATAGCTTTTTAGTTAATTCAATTGACATTGAAAAAGATCATAAAAATTTTGTTATTTTTCCACAGCCGAGTGGCGACCGTGACAGGATCTATTAGAAATCGGTTTAAATGTGAATGCATTTTATTTTTTATTTTTTTTATTATGGCTTTACTACACCATTTCAAACAAAAATAAACATAGTCGAATCGAATAACACAAAATGCGCACAAAGGCGGACTTATCGCTAATGTAATTTCTGCCAGCCTATCTGAGGGTAGAAAGAAGCTGCGGATACAGGTACTTACCTGGAAAATAGCGTGCAAATCGTAGAAGGCAGCTAGTTCTCTGTCTCGACGTGTGCGCAGTCGGCTGGCAGCGCGCGCGCACGCGCTGCACTCGTGGACATGAGTCACTGCTGGACCGCCGCCAAAGCTGAAATAATATACATACATACATTTTACGAGGGTAGGTCAAAAAGTTCGCGGAACGGAGGGGAAGGGGGGTGAAATAAAATACTGTACTATTATTCTTTTTCAATATTTTCCCCCTTAACTTGAATACATTTTTCAGATCTCTTATTAACTTATTTATACCGTCTAAAAAAAAATGTATTGTCTTTGGCCTCAAAATAGGCCGAAATCGCAGACTTGACTTCTTCATCATTGGAAAATTTCTCCCCACGAAGCTCTTTTTTTAATTTAGGAAATAAATAATAATCACAGGGGGCTAAGTCTGGACTATAGGGAGGATGGTTTAAAATTTCGAAGCCAAAGTGATGAAGGGCAGCCATCGCAACGCGGCTCTTGTGTACCGGTGCGTTGTCATGCAAAAGCAGCACACCTTTTATCAACTTTCCCCGCCTTTTCTCTTTGATTGCTTCTTTTAATTGTCTCAGTAGATCAGCGTAGAGTTCTCCCGTTATAGAAACACCCTTATCATTATAATCTATTAATAAAATACCTTCTGTATCCCAAAAATCAGTTGCCATGATTTTTCCAGCCGATTGTGACGCCTCACCTTGTATTTCTTGGGGGGTGGCTGACCCTTTTTATGCCACTGCATAGAATCTTGCTTCGACTCAGGCTCATAATGATGAACCCAAGTTTTATCTGCAGTAACAAGTGTTGCAAAAATTCCTTCCTTGTCGGCGCTGCAGAGGTCTAAAAACTCCTTTGAATACTCGACGCGCAGCTGTTGTGGTGGTGTGAGTATTCTTGGCACCCATCTTGCGCTGACTTTTGACATCCCAAGATGGTCGTGTAGAATATTTAAAATTGTTGTAGTTGATACTCCAACCATTTCTGCGAGTTGTTTCTTCTTCAAACGAGTATTCTCCAGTATAAGTTTCTCCACTTTTTCAACGATGTTTAAAGTGGTGGCCTCAATTGGGCGCCCTGAGCGGGGGTCGTCTTCAAGAGACTCTCTGCCTTGCTTTAAAAGGCTATTTATTCCACTTGTACACCATGGTTTTCCCAGGGCAAGAGTTCCCGTAAACCGATAACATTTCTTCCAAAACTTTCTGAGGTGGTTTTCCTTGTTTAGTGAGGAACTTTATGACGGCACGAAACTCGATGTTTTCCATGTTCAATTTTTTTTCCGGATTCATTTGCTTGATGGATGACAATTCAAAGGTTATTGACACAATTAGGTTCAAACTTGGCATATATACTCATAAAGAGTTTCTCATTAGTAACTACCTGCGGTAGTTCCCCCACCCCCACCCCCCGCTATCGCCTTCATTCCGCGAACTTTTTGACCCACCCTCGTACCATGAATTCAAAACCCAGTAATAGGATAACGTTACTACCAAACCACGATCAAAAGTGCTGTTTTTGATGACCAACTCATCAAATGATTTTCATTCGAAATTGGTGAGTCGAACGCTATTCAAAATAGGTCCAAAACAACATATATTTATTTAATAACTAGCTGTTTAACGTAACGTAAGCGTAACAGACAGACAGACTTTCGCGTTTATAATATTAGTATGGATATTTCACACATTTCCACAGGAATTAACATTTTCATTTGTTTTCACGATGTTGTTTCTTCCTTTTGTTGAAGAAAAACCACACCCTGAAATTTCATACAACAGCGGCGAGCCCGATACTTATTACCAGTACTACGATTCGGCCGCGTACGCACACGCGTGTGAGTGTCCGTTCTGTATGTTAGTACTATTTATAATTCTGTGGAAAAACACTGCTTAAATCTTGGCCGAAATCGCAATAAAATGCTCGTTTACTTGAAAGCGAAATCACACCTTTGGCCTTTTTAGGAACCAATTACAGGACCTAACACAGTATTTTGCAATAATACTAACTGCTCGTGTAAGAACTGCCAAAGCACTCCAGGCACAACCGTGGCGAGGTGTTGTACATTCTGTGCCCTTTCCGGTCGAACGCCGCCATGACAGCACACGAAGTCGCTGTTGTCTATGGGGCCCGGTTCCGCCCACGTGTTGAATCTAAAAACAAAACAATACCTTTGCTCCATCTGCGTATTGACGCGTGAATTAGCACGTTAATCAAGACACCACGTAGGTGTGGCCAACGTCACATCGTGTTAACTTACAAACGTAGTTTACTAATGACCTTAAACGCTAAGCGTTTGAGACAGTTCGGGTGTCGGTTTTTTTGACACATCAAAGACTTTCCTGCACAGTGTAACGCGCTAAATGATGTTGGCTACATTACTCGTAATGCTGGCTCAACCCGCACGTCGCATGAGTAGATATTGAATTATCCACCATCTTCTTTTGAATTACGTTTTTTTCTTCTTTATTGAATTGCAAATAATTTAAAACACAAATTTTTGCCACTAGTGCAGCTGCTGAAACGTCAATTTTGTAGTTTCAATCTCCACTTGTGAGATAACGCGTTAACTAGTTGAGAAATAACTTTTTGCGTTGCTAATGCCTAAATGTAGCCAACTCGCACTTTTAATGCATTAAGCGATGCGCAGTTTGGCATTAAATCAAATGTCAATATGGAAAAGGCATGCTAATTACAAGATGCAGCGAATATCCGCCTACCATATGATGTAGCGAACTTTTATTTTTTATAAATAATTGTAAATTTAACGTCACGAAATATTGGATTTAAATCTTTCTCATTTTATAATTGCTGTCATAGAGGGATAGTGTGTGTGATTGGCCGCAATTAGTGGCATTTTCTATCTCGACCTCTTCCGTGCTTAGAAATGTACGCACGAATGCAGTCGTTGGTCGCAGTTGTTATCGATAGATGAGTCGTTAAGCTGTGTTTCCGTGTAAAAACGGAGTTCAGGCATCAATAGGCTACTTGACTAAGTTGCCATTTTGACAAGATTTTTATACGAAACGATACCTACACTAAAATGTAACCGATACCGAAAACAACAACGAAATTGGTAATTAATTAAAGCAGTAATTAGCATTTAAAGTTTTCTAATAAAGAAAAATGGGAAGACGTCTTGTTATCTCTTTTGTACGCACGAAATCAAGTGGCAGTGACGTCACTACAACATTAAGTGCGTCCTTTTCTTGTTTCTTGACAGTTTCCCCTTCCACAGAATTTCAAAGTCTTATAACTTATTTAATATTGAACGGATTCAAAAAATTCTTTCTGTTTTCGAATTCAGGGACTCAAATTTGTGATATGAAGTGTAAATTTTTTTTGGGTAGAATAGTCTATCAGTCCGCCAAATCAAGGACCATGACTTACAGCGTATCCTAAGCTCCGAAGCGTAACCTGGGAACCACGCTTTAACGAAGATGTGATATCAAAGCATCTCAAAATCAACATAAAAACTTACTTGTGTATCCATTGCTTGGAAATGTAGAACTTGATATCGTTGGGGTCCACTGTCGTCGAATTGGCAATCTCGGCCGCCTTCTGTCGCAACACCTTCATTTGTGGATTGACTTTCCTGAAAACATTATACAACACAATACAAATACTCATTATTGTAACAAAAAAAAAAAAAAACATGGCATATCTTCTCCTGTCACTCGCTGGTTGACTAAGTGGGATAAGTCCGCCATTGTACTTATTGTTTTTCCATGCTTGTGTATGTAAATTATTAGGTTTTATTTTGTACAATAAAGATATTACAAACAAACATTACAGAAATAGATTAACAAATACAATTAAATTATTTCAGTTTTGATATATTTATTGATTTTATTCATTAAGTGGGTTAAATGGTCTATTGACACTCGACACTATGGTGTACGAGTTTGTCGGAACCGCTTTTCGGACTCGGACGTGGTTCCTTTAACGACTACCCGATGACAGCCGGGGCCAACAGCTTAACGTGCCTTCCGTAGCACGGAACTATCATTATTGTCATACAATCAGGTGATTCAAGACTGCAATATTCTAACCAAACTGGAAACAACTAAACGAAGTATACTTCCCGTGAGAATCGAACTCACGACCTCTGGGTCCGCAAGGCCTGAACCACTGGACTGCATAGGCGTGTACTAGTTTTCGTCGTACCTTGAAAGTGTATGTAAAGCATGATCGGGAAAATAAAAACCCTGCATTGGAGTCGCTACGGAGTCTTTAGGTGGCAAAATCTTGTATGTGTCATGTTAACAACAAAATTGACAATGTCATTAATGAAATAAAAATTAATCCTTCGTTTTTATTCGCGTCAAGTAGGATAACATCTTTTATATAACTTTTCACTTATTACTAGGAATTATTTTTGCCATTTGATAAATAAATAGTAGGAAATAATCAGAAAATACACAACGTCCGCTCCTGTATCTTTTTGGCAGATGACGTTAAGATGTTAAATGCACAGTTGCCAGTAAAATAAATTAGTTCCAATATTTTCCGCAATATGGCGAAGGTTGCTATTTTAATGGTCGAGATTTATTCACTTTATTCATGTACACAATAAAATGCAAAGAATTATAGATAAGTTGAAAAGACAGTACAAAGGAGCAGCTTATTTCTAAAGAAATTTCTTCCAGCAGACACAAGAAAAGGGTAATTAGCGTGTACAAAAAGAAAGGAAAAGTGAAGACTATACCTAATTACCTAGGTACAAATTTAATAAAATCACGTAATGGTATCTTACTTGTAAAACAACACGTATGCCTCGCAATGCGGTAGGAGATGGGCAGACAATGGCGAGATGCACAGGTCGTCGAAGGTGTACCAGTGTCGGCCATTTCTCGCCACGCACGTGTAATGGCCGCCACCGGCGGTTCCCGCGTGGCAAATTACCGCGCATAATTCGTAACGTGTCACTTTTGATGTGCAATCTGTGGAACAAAGGAAATAACATTTGGATGTATTTTCGTTTAGTCTGCATAGGACAGATTTTACTTTGGACATCATAGTTTTATTTCGACAGATTCTACATTTGACAGAATCTACATAAGACAGATTCTGTATTGGATGGATTCTACATAAGACATATTCTATATTGGACAGATTCTGCATAAGACGAATGTTAAAAATAAAAAATATCTGTCCAATGTAGACTATGTCTTATGTAGAAAGAAATAGAATCTGTCTGATATAGAATATGACTTATGTAGAATTAAATTTAATCCGTCCAATATAGAAAATGTCTTATGAAGAATCTGTCAAATGTAGAATATGTAGAAACTAGACTATGATGTCCAAAGTAGAATCTGCCCAATGTAAACTAAACGGGTATTTTGTATCCATACTAATATTATAAATGCAAAAGTCTGTCTGTCTGTTACACTTTCACGGCCAAACCGCTGAACAGTTTTTGGTGAAATTTGGTACGACTATAGTTGAAGACCCGGGGTCAAATATAGGCTTTTGTATAAGTGATAAATTTATACTTCCGACGTTAATAATAAGGACACTGTAAGTGCGTTTTGTGACGGTACTTAGAGAAATCAAAATTTTGCCGGTGGAAGTATGAAGCTGTAGAAATGTGAGCCAGTTTTTCCGTGACCACGGCCGTTGTAATACGGTTGAAACGTCGGAAGTATAAAGGTATTATACGCAATTGATTCTGTAATTTAATGTTTTAAATATGCAGTGCGTTAGTTTAAAAATTAACATTTGGATGGTTACCATGTGGACATTCTTACAAAACTATAATTTAAAAAAAAACCTATTTATAGCAGTGTTGAGGCAGTTATGAAAACTCAAATTATCATATTTTTTGTATGAATCCAATTTAACTATGTATTTACAATGTTTGTAAATGGTGCAAATAAAGCCATTCATTCATTATTTTATCTGAACACATAAAAATAACTCAAAAACTTTACCTTTATGCGTGTAAGGCGCCATATTAAGATCGTGGATAGGAAAGGCGACCCTTGCAGCAACTTTAGCACTGAACATCAGCTCGTGCCGGAAACGTTTCAAATGTACGCAGAGCACTTCCGGCAATCGCACCACGCCAGACATCTTGACGCCATTTCGTAATTTGTTGCAGCGGGAACAACTGTAGCAATGAAAAACAGATATTAATAATAATATGTTTATGTTTTATTAATATTTAAAATGTATTAACAAAGAAATGAGAATAAATAAAGAGATAATAATAAAAACTCTTTATTACACCAAGAACTGAAATACAGATAACACAAAAAATTTAATGTCTATGTACAAAGCCTTATCACAAAAGTATTTTTTTTTTCCAGGCAACCTAATAATCAAACGAAAATTAGCCTATTTTATGGTTAACTACCCACAAAATCCTCTTGAAAACGGTTAATTTCGAATATATACGCGCAATCGACTCGATATTAGAGGTTTAACTGCAAAAAACATAAAATCCGCGTCGTTAAAAGAACGACTAACAGAAAGTACCATATTAACTAAGTATACATAGACATGAGATAGTATAAACCGCTTCAAATGTACGCAGAGCATTTCCGGCAATCGCACTACGCCCGAATTGACGCCATTGAATAGAATAGAATTTGTTGAAACGTTTATCAATATACAGAAAATTATTTACAAAAATTAATTGACAAAGTACAATATATGCATGACAGACACTCAATAGGTATTACGCTAGCATCATGACTAGCACTGGTTTTCAACTGCCACCTTCTGAGGAGTCACGGTGCCCCAACATATTAGGTGCGTGTACCAAAAAAAACCCTTATCTTTTGATAGGTGATCTAAACTAAACATTGCGCAGTTTGTTGCAGCGGGAACAACTATATCAGTAAAAAACCATTACTTAGCCAAAATTTCGGTTATATACCCATAAAATCCTTAAAAACAACGGTTAATTTCGAATATTCACGGGCATTTCTACCTGTACATGTTATCGCCTTTGAGTTCGTCCGCGCTGAAGAAGGCCGCGAGACAGTCTTGCAGCGACACCACCGGCCCGTAGAACCACGACCTCAGCCAGCCCAGTAGCCACCATACCTACAATCAAAACATTTTTAATTATCTATTAACTCTTTATTACACACTACAACAGTATATTAAGTTTTTAACCCCGACAATGCCTAAGAAAAGAATCAGTTCCCTTATTTGATGGGGGCGCTTCAAAAAAGAAAATATTTAAATAAAGTAATGATCGCGCTTATTTTTGATATACATTCTGATGTTTTTGCATATATTCTGTAATCTGTGCCCCGATGAAAAACAGAAAGTACATGCAGCAATATCTTGAAATTTTTCTACGAAGGTACCGAAATGCACCAATGTACAGTGGCCACAACAACAGGACATACCCACGACTCCTGCGCAGTAGTAGGAATGTGGTGCGGCTGTTGACACCGCAGTACGGCGAGATGTTCACGTGACGGTATAGGCAGCGATAGGTCTTGAAATGTTTCTACGCGGGTGGATACCTGCCAAAATAACAAACTGTTAGTTTGTGATCATTAAGGTCAATTCAAACTGACACGATTCCCGCGCGACTGGCGGGACGCCCACAGAAATAAGAATCGGTAAAAGTGCCGTAGCGTGTGCCAAAGTTAACTGGCCTGCTTATGGCACTTCTATATATTCTCGCGTCAGGCGTCAGTTTGAATAGAGCTTTAATAATAGACGGCGACGATGGTACACATTTTATATTCTAGGGTAGGAGCTTCGACAAATGTACCACATTCTGTTCATCATCATCATAATCATCAATGTGACTATTTTGATTCACTAAAATTAGTTTATTGGTTACGTGTTACAAATAGACGAGTAGCAGAAATATTCTCGAATGGCGACCACGAACCGGCAAGCCTGCGTTGGACATCCACTGACGAGATGGTCAGATGACCTGAAAAAGGTCGCTGGATACATGCTGATTGTAACCGGTAATTTTGGAAAACATTAAGAGAGACCTATGTCCAGCAGTGGACTGACTGCAGCTGAAATGATGATACAACAAGCCAAACTAGTATGGGAGACTAAATCGCGATATCGAAGTTTCTAAGGGTACGAACATCACTGCGAGACCTCGCTGTCGATGTTTAGCGCGATACATCAATGCAACTTTCGTGTAAAACAAATGTATGCTGAATACCTCACTGCGATACCTTGCGGGCAAGCAGTTTAGCTCCATGCCTACGAGAAAAAAAATATATTTTGTTTTCAGCTCGCTATATACGACAAGCATCGATGTGATCTGGCTCGTGATTGGTCCAATCGGTTCGCCTCAGATTGTCGTTTCTCTTCACCCTCGTGCCGTCTCTGTTCGATTGGTTAGGTAGAATAGGACGAAATACACGACTGAGCAAGTGAATGAATGAATGATTTTTTTTATTTGCAAGTGAGTATGGTACAAAAGGTGTAAGGTTGATACAACATAAGATAATCTTATTCAACTAAATATAAATAGCATGCAAATATGTGAGAGAGCAAGCGACTGAACTTATGTTCGTACCCTCAGGATTGGAGTATAAACAACCTCCGACTGAACATCGTCTGTTGCGCAGTTGCCCAGACCACCACGCCTGCCTTGTTTACATTATTGTCTGTTTCCATTGAGACAGACATGTACAGACGGCTCACCCTATCACAGATGAGGCATTGCACAGAAGACAGCAGCTTGCCGTCGAACACGTCCGAGATGACACTTCTGTAGCGGACTGTATTAGATATACACGGCTCACTCTATCACAGATACATTGTTTATATTATTGTCTGTTTCCATTGAGACAGACATGTACAGACGGCTCACCCTATCACAGATGAGGCACTGCACAGAAGACAGCAGTTTTCCGTCGAACACGTCCGAGATGACACTTCTGTAGCGGACTATATTAGATATACACGGCTCACTCTATTACAGATACATTGTTTACATTATTGTCTGTTTCCATTGAGACAGACATGTACAGACGACTCACCCTATCACAGATGAGGCACTGCACAGAAGACAGCAGCTTGCCGTCGAACACGTCCGAGATGACGCTTCTGTAGCGGACTATATTAGATATACACGGCTCACTCTATTACAGATACATTGTTTACATTATTGTCTGTTTCCATTGAGACAGACATGTACAGACGGCTCACCCTATCACAGATGAGGCACTGCACAGAAGACAGCAGCTTGCCGTCGAACACGTCCGAGATGACGCTTCTGTAGCGGACTGTATTGCCGTCGCCGCTGCCGCAAGAACCGGATGTTTTTCTGTATGAGACAAATTGACACATTATTTTAACGCGCAACCAATGACAAGAATCACCATATTGCCTAGAATTAAGCCTAGCCGTAAGTACTATTTTCTATTCTGTGGTCTCGCGTTTGTAAAGTAACTTTTTCTTCTTCTTAGCGAGTCGACTGTAACGTGGCATTTTTTTTAAGCAGTAATGTTAAATCCCTGCGGGATCCTATTGTTTTATGATACATAGCAACCTGTGAAAAGATAAGAGTCTGTAATACTAATTACTAAATTAGCTGTCTTGTATTTTGTAGGTATAAATTTATAGAAGAAGCTATGTTCTTTATAATTTAAAATAAATTCTTCCAACGACAAAGGGTGGTTTAATTTCATCTTCAACCACTCACTGGAAAACCTTGCTTTCTTTATTTACACTAATAAGGCAAGCAACGACTCTGGCAATTATACATGCGAAGACCAAAACTCTGTCAATTGTAGCTTCATAAGGTGACTACCGATATGCAACATTGCATGCTCTGGAATAAAATCTGGCCGCAACGGAAAGATTATTCATTTTTTTTGCGATTAAGTATACATATCCTTTCCCTTCTATACTCAATTCTGTTTAATCCTTTTACACCTCTGTATCTAAAGGAACGTTTTAAATTTCTCAGTGAGATCAGTAACCGCGATGTCCGTAGCGCTAATTCCCTTCGTTTGGCGATTCCTGACCACTCTTTTCGTTTCTATTCAAAGTTCTTCACAGTTCAGGCTATCCTACTTTGGAATGCATTACCGGTAGACATTCGTCAGGCACAAACCATTACTTCGTTTAAAGATCGGGTTAAGTCTCACTACCTTTCCGAGGTAGAATAATCCTCTCTTTTATTGTGATAATATATCGACTGTCACTAACTTCTTACACTTTTTGACAGTATTTATTTATGTATGTTATTTGTAAGTTTATTCTTATTATTTATTTATGTAAGTTTATTATATGCGTCTTAATGTAGGCAAGAAATTGCATTAGCGATAAGTCCGCCTTTGTACCCATTTAGTTGTATTGGTTTTAACTATGTGCTTCTTTCGTTATTATTATAAATAAATTTTTATTTGTTAACTTAAATTTCATACTACAACCTACCTACATATCGCCTGGCTCGCACGCTACATGATTCATAATCTATATATATAAAAGAAAGAACTGACTGGCTGACATAGATAGATAGTGACTGATCGATCAACGCACAGCTTAAACCACAGGGTCTAGAAGCATGAAATTTTGCACAAACGTTCCTTGAATACCGTTAGTGTGCACTAAGAAGGGATTTTTGGAAATTCATCCCCTAAGAGGTTGAAATGAGGGTTGAAAGTTTGTATGAAACTTGGTCATTTTTGAAGTTAGAAATGTAAAAATTGACATCTGAGCTCATAGTTTGAAACAAAAGTCTACAGTATCACTATTTAAAAAAAAAGTTCTCTAAGGGGTTAAAATAGGGGTTGAAAGTTTGTACGAAAATAAGTCAATTGTAAGTTCGGTACAAGTAGAAAGTTTAAAAAAAAAGAGATACAGTTATACTTTTATTTCTTACCATACATTGGATCATCTATCAATTTTTTAAATTGTAATTTCAAAGATCATAATATTTTTACTCAATTTTAATCTTCAATCCCTTCTGAAGTAAAATTTTTAAAATACCTTACTTTTTTTAATACCCTATTATTTTTAACTTATTTTATCTGTAGTACAGATTTACGTCATTAATAAGTCATTGAAACTTCATGATTCTAGAACAAACGGTTTCATGTATATATAAAAGAATATATATATAAAAGAAAGAACTGACTGCCTGACATAGATAGATAGTGACTGATCGATCAACGCACAGCTGAAACCACAGGGTCTAGAAGCATGAAATTTTGCACAAACGTTCCTTGAATACCGTTAGTGTGCACTAAGAAGGGATTTTTTGGAAATTCATCCCCTAAGAGGTTGAAATGAGGGTTGAAAGTTTGTATGAAACTTTCGTCATATTTGAAGTTAGAAATGTAAAAATTGACATCTGAGCTCACAGTTTGAAACAAAAGTTTACAGTATCACTATTTAAAAAAAAAAATCTAAGGGGCTAAAATAGGGGGTGAAAGTTTGTACGAAAATAATTAAATTGTAAGTTCGGTACAAGTAGAAAGTTTTTAAAAAATGTGATACAGTTATACTTTTATTTCTTACCATACATTGGATCATCTATCAATTTTTTAAATTGGAATTTCAAAGATCATAATATTTTTACTCAATTTTAATCTTCAATCCGTTCTGAAGTAAAATTTTTAAAATACCTTACTTTTTTTAATACCCTATATATATAAAAGAAAGAACTGACTGCCTGACATAGATAGATAGTGACTGATCGATCAACGCACAGCTGAAACCACAGGGTCTAGAAGCATGAAATTTTGCTCAAACGTTTCTTGAATACCGTTAGTGTGCAGTAAGAAGGGATTTTTGGAAATTCATCCCCTAAGAGGTTGAAATGAGGGTTGAAAGTTTGTATGAAACTTGGTCATTTTTGAAGTTAGAAATGTAAAAATTGACATCTGAGCTCACAGTTTGAAACAAAAGTTTACAGTATCACTATTTAAAAAAAAAAATTCTAAGGGGGTAAAATAGGGGGTGAAAGTTTGTACGAAAATAATTCAATTGTAAGTTCGGTACAAGTAGAAAGTTTTAAAAAAAAGTGATACAGTTATACTTTTATTTCTTACCATACATTGGATCATCTATCAATTTTTTAAATTGGAATTTCAAAGATCATAATATTTTTACTCAATTTTAATCTTCAATCCCTTCTGAAGTAAAATTTTTAAAATACCTTACTTTTTTTAATACCCTATTATTTTTAACTTATTTTATCTGTAGTACAGATTTACGTCATTAATAAGTCATTGAAACTTCATGATTCTAGAACAAACGGTTTCATGTACATATAAAAGAATAAAAGAACAAGGGTGACTGATTCATCAACGCCCAGCCTAAACCATAAAAGCTATAAACAGGAATTTTCGGCAAGTCTTATGTTATTACATAGTGCTCAGATAAAAAAAGTTTTTCAAAATTCACCTCCTAAGGGGGTCAAACGGAGATCAAAATATGTTTGGGGGAAGGAGATTACTTAGTCCGATTCATTCGAAACTTCACAAGATTATTGCTTTTGTTAAATGATTGACGATAATTTTGATGAATGATAGATGATAACACATGTTTCAGGTTTTTTCAGAATTCACCTCATTAAAGGGGGGCAGACGCTGAAAATGCAAAATTAAACGATCAGTGATCTGTCAATAAATTTTGGCATGTGGGTTTTAGCCAAGGCGTGCACTTAGAATGGATATTTCAAAATTCATCCCCGAAGGCTCAAATGAGTCAAATAAGGCTATAAGTATGTATGAGGGAAGGAGATTAGATTACTCAGTTCCATTCGAAACTTAACAAGATCATTTCTTTTGATAATTGAAACCTGAGAAGGGGAAAAGGGGGACATAGTCTGATAGAGCAAAAACTTAACGATCACTGATATCTCAATGATTTTTAGCATGTGGGTCTTTTGAGATTAAGGGGTTCATTAAGCAAGATTTTTTTTCTAAATGCACATCTTAAAAATTTTTTTTATATCTTTTTTAAAATTTAACTCCTAAAAGGGAAAAATGGGACAAAGTCTGGAAAAAGAAAAGCTATAAATAATCTTTAATCAGCGAATTTTAGCAAATATTTTTCAAAATTCACCTGCATAAAGTGTGAAATAAGGGTTCAAACTATGTATGGGGACATATGACCATTTTATTTAAAACTTTATTAAATTATTTCTTATGATGTAAATACCTTATTTAAGGATATTTAGGATTAACCCCTAAAAGGGGGAAAAGGTTGTGTATCATTTATTGTGTTTATTTTAGCAAGGGGGCTCCTTTTGTAATCAGGGGGTGCACTAAGCAAGGAGTTTTCAAAACGCACCACCTAAGGGGGTGTAATGGGGTCCGAAGTAGCTACGGTTAAATAAATAAAATAAGGGAGGCAGAGATTTTTAGGGAAACTGATGTCCAAAGTATGTACGGGGGAAGGAGATTAGTAAGTCCTTTGTAGTAGAAACTTCACAAGATTATTTGTTTTGATAAATGATTCGTTACCTGTTTTAAGGTTTTTACAATTCACGAATTTTAGAAATGGGTGTTATTTGTATGGTTCATCGAGTGGCTGACTACGAAAATAACAACCATTTTAAAATCCGACGTGCCAGATGTGATATACTACCAATCCCTATTGGGATCCGATGGGGTAGTAAACTTCTAAGTACATAAAAAGAAGATCCTGAGAGACTTGTCATATATAATCTAAGTGATTCAAACTTCATTGGAAAACCCTTATGATCAGGCGGGCGAAGCCGCGGGCAACAGCTAGTACATATATAAAAAGCAATAGTTACTAAGCGACTTGATTCACTTTCATTGACAAACATATTTTATTTATTTACCTTATATATAATCACAGAATATATAATTACAGAATAAATAACATTACTGTTCTGTGGTATAACACTATAGTTCGCTCACCGAGTTCGCTCAGGCCTCGACTCCGCGTCGCTCGTGCCGCTCGAACAAGTCTCGTAGCGCTCCTCCGCTTCGCTCGAACACGACAGTTCCGATTCCGATCCCACTTCCCGGTTCAATGATTCACCACCTACGAAATTATACATTCATTCATATCATATGTAGGTTTAACAATTGTAACGACAGAGGAATCTTATGACGAAGCGAAGGAGAATCCTTTAGAGCTAGCGTTATTCTCAACAGACCATTATGCATGTTGTTTGTTTCATTGTTACGCCATCTATTGAAAACATCAGACATTATGTTTCTTAATTTGCTAATTGGTGAAAGAAATCACTAAATCAACTTGTGGCAGACTGTCTGCATGTAAATTGTTTTTCATTTTTTTGTTTTTACTTTTTTAACCCCGACAATGCCTAAGAAAAGAATCAGTTCCTTTATTTGATGGGGGCGCTTCAAAAAAGAAAATATTTAAATAAAGTAATGATCGCGCTTATTTTTGATATACATGATGTTTTTGATAGATGAAGTAACAATATTGTGTTAAATAGCATATATTCTGTAATCTGTGCCCCGATGAAAAACAGAAAGTACTTGCAGCAATATCTTGAAATTTTTCTACGAAGGTACCGAAATGGACCAATGTATAGTGGCCACAACAACAGGGCATACCCACGAATCCGTTGATGATTGAAATATTAGCTTCTTGTAGCACCATCTTTTATCAGGTAGACGTTAGGCAATGGAAACACATGTTGGCAATAAACATTGGAATCATAAGGAAATCTTACTATAAGGCTTCTTTCAGTACTATGAATTATTTTTGCCATTTTGATATAATACATCGCAGGAAACAATCACAAAATACGATAGTTCACTCCTGTGTCGTTTTGACAGATGATGGAATGTTACATGAATGCCATAAGTTGCCAGTAAAAGAAATTCGTTCCAGTATTTTTCAGCATTATTGCGAAGGTTATTGAATCACGAAATAGGCGAAGACCAAAAAAGAGATGACTGGATTGTATCAGAGAACATGAGTAGGAAGGGCGTTGAGAAGGAAATGGCTAGAGATAGAGGAAAACTTTGCCGACCCCACATAACCAAATGGGACAAGGTGATGAAGATGGCGAAGGTTGCTATTTTATTAATTTCTCTTTACTTACCATTAAAATTATCAGCCAGAGCAGCGTACGCCAAATGCCGAGCGCCGCCGAAGCTGGCCGAGCGACGATGCCGACCGTCGGCTGTCGGACAACTCTCGGACACCCTGCGATAGTTATGTAGATGACGCTAGTGAACTTGAACTTTAAAGTATTTTTATTTTATTTCGAATTTAATTAAAACGGGTTTCGTCACGTAGTGACTATGTTTAAGATACTATTTATGGAAGGGAGTGAACATTCAGTATGACTAGCTGTTGTCTGCAGCTTCATCTCCGTAAGTTTATTTAAGATTTATTTTATTAGTCTTGTATTTCTTGTATTAGTATCATACATTTTATATTACCTCGATTTGAATGTACCTGTTATTTCTAAACAAACCTCAGTGTTTTTATGAAATGCATCGTTTAGATTAAGAAAAAAGTGACAGGTTACTTAAAATAATTTAGTTTTATTAAGAATTAAAATCAAAATAGAATTTCGTATTCGACTTCACCTCTTCTTATTTACATAAAAGTTTACAAATATTTTTATAAGAGCGAATACTTATGAAATTGATATATTTCGATTGTGTCGTTTGTGTATAAACACAAAATTGCAAATGTGCAGCGTTACTCAAACCGGTTACGGTATATTTACCGTAACCGGTAACACCTCAAACCTTATTAGGTTTGAGGTGCGCCGAATAGTTAGTGATTCCATATTTTAATTGAATACCTTAGATAACTATCAGTTTTAGACTCGCTGTGGGACGAAGCCGCCGGCGATTTCCGTCTCATTCGGGCGAAGAAAGGCGCGTCGCTTGCTAAAACAACATACGGTAAAAATAATCTTACACATAAGATTATCCAAATAGTTAAGAAAAAGTAAATTTAAACTTTAAAAAAAATAAAAATGCAAAGGAATCGAGCATTCAGTATCAGTTTGTATGAAATTTGATTATAATTTTTATATTCTGGCATTCTATCTGAGATTTTTATCTGTCAATGTCAAAAGTTCCATTAAAAAAAAAAAGCAAATAGCAGGTCAGTAATGGATTCCGTACAACTTTTAGCCTGCATTTTTGGCGGGAAGAATGACGTACTTTCTACTCCCTCTTAGAGCAAGTAAGAGTGTACTTTCCGAGCAAGTGTAGTAAAAAAAAAAAGTTTACCTCCGGAAGAAGCGGCCCGCCTTCTCACGTGCGAATTCCTATTGTCCTGGTGATCGCCGTCGGCTTCCGAACCTAGTTTGTCTTCGGGCGTATTGTCGTATACCTGTCAAAGATCAAAATATATGCTGACTCTATACACGGCCGCCAAAAAAAATAGTCATATTTTTGGATGAAAATAATACCTAAATGTTACGTATATTTATATTTATTGGTTGTAACTAGGGTTCAGAACAGGAAAATCCCGGTCCCGGTAAAATGGAAGCTGGTAAATTAAACTTGTATACAAACCGTGTGCATGTGTTCTGTGTGCAAAGAAGTGTTTTAAACAAATAAATAAATTTGATACCCTGTCCTTTCGGTACGTTCGGGAACTTTCTAGTATTTACGTGGTTCATACTAAAGTGAAATAACTAATCTATGAACTTTCTAAATGTAGAAACACAAAGTACAAAGTTTGGAAAAGTATATTACGAACCACGTAACTAAAATAAAACTACCGAAAGTACCGAAAGAAATTACGATTCCTTTAACTGAAATTCCCGGTTCTAAAAAAAAGAAGCGGTTCAGAAAACCCTATTGTAACCCGTTTGTAAACCTTAAAAATTCTTATTGGTAAAGCTATTTTTGAAAACTGTTTTGAAAATAGCTTTACTATTGGCATTTCATCCCCATACCTTGAATTCCATGTTATCGCGTACAGTACGCTTCAAACGGAATTTCCTCCCTCGTACACTGCGATTATGGAATGAATGCCATGCCCTGCCCTGCCATGGTTTTCCCTAGTGACTATAACATGGGAGCCTTCAAAAAGGGAGTGAAAAAATTTCTTCAGGGTCGGCAACGCGCACGTGACATCTCCGGTGTTGCAGGCGTTCATAGGCTACGGTAACCACTTACCATCAGGTGGGCCGTATTACCTACTTAGCTGTATAAAAAAAAAACAATTGTATGTGTGTGTATATTGTGTAATGTATTTTGTTAATGCAGCTTGGTTTGTGCACCGGTGTTGTATGTAAATTATTGGTTGGGGTGGCAATATTCCAAATTTACGAGAAATTCTCCAATGGTTAATTTCCGGAAATATAGCCAGCCATTTTACATTTTGTCCAACATCAGGGACTAACAGTATTTCTGGTAGGCGCCGGTTACCAGTACCAGTTTCAGGGTTCCGTACCCAAAGCACACCCCGGACACTCCATAGAACAGCGCCGAGATTACTACTACTACGATTCGGTCGTGTACGCACACGCGTCACGTCAATTTGTGTGTCACTCGAGTCGTAGTGTTGGTTATTTACCGTGACTGCGTCATATTTGTCCGTCGCGGCCGGGCGCCGAAGGGTCAACTTTGCATTGTTTTTGCTCTCGATTTTTACCCTTTATCTGCGCGGTGAGGTGCGGTAACTGTTTCGGGTGGGGGGAGGGTGTGAGTGTCCGTTCTGTACGTTAGTACTATTAATAATTCTGTGCCCAAAGGGTAAACGGGCCCCTATTATTAAGACTCCGCTGTCCGTCCGCCTGGCACCAGGCTGTATCCATGGAATAATTACAAAGAGGAGATGCCGTTTGAAATGGCTCCGTGATGTGATGACACTGGAGTGGGCGCAGCTTGTCATTGCTCGTGCTCCATGGTTGGAGCCACGGCCGAAACCAAGCATGTCGCACGGCTGCCTTCCGCCCCGTGTAGCTGAACAAACGCTTTCTTACAAAACGCTTATTACGGCATCTCCTCTTTGTAATTACTTAATGGCTGTATCTCATGAACCGGGACAGTTGAAATTTTCACAGATAATGTATTTCTGCAGCCATTATGAAAACAAATACTAAAAAAACAGAAAAAAAATAATTAAGTGGGCTCCCATACAACAAACGTGATTTTTGCGCAATAACGGCAACAGCTAGAGGTTCGAAGTATTTAGTAATACATTCATTTTAAAAATAAACAATAAAACTAAAATAAAACAAATATTTAAGGGGGGCTTCCGACAGACATGATTTTATTGCGATTTTTATAGAAGTACGACCCCCATCGCGCGCGATTCCGGTTTTTATTTGATTTCCTGAACAAGTACATCTTAAAACATTTAAGATAAGTGTCCATACATTACCGGCTCTTTGAGTTCCTCGTGCAGTTGGTCCATGAAGCAGCGGAGGAACTCCTGCGTGTCGTGCTGGTGGTAGCCTCGGAACATTGGATGCACCTGCATTGTTAAAACGCGATGAAAACAGCATTAAAATAGTTTGATTTAATGTGTCAATAATCGCTAAAACATTCGCATTAGAGCTCGATAGTCGAGCGCGACCCGCGTATCGGTAGCGAATGCGAGTGTCAAGCGACGGCGAGACGCGACCACTATTGGATTGGTCGCCATTTAGTAGCATTTTCTATCTGGAGCTCCTCCGTGCTCCGGAAGGCACGTTAAGCCGTCGATCCCGGTTGTTATCGATAGATAGCAGTCGTCCCTTTAGGCAGCCTGAAAAATTCTGATAGAGTTGGCCACTAACACATCTCGGGTCATGTTCCTGTTGGTCTGGTTTCCCTGTAAAAGGGTTTAAAGGAGGTCAGACGGCAGTCGCTCCATTGTAATAACCAGTGCCGCCAAATCTAGGACCACGACTTACAACGTACCCTAGGCTTCGAAGCGTAAGCTGACGACGCAACTAGAAGCTAACTAAACACACGCTAGGATGAAGATGAAGTAGAATCGCAAAAATATTAGAAATCGTTACTTATGCTTCGATTTAGTTAAAAGTTTAAAACATTGCAGGCTTGAATCTCCTTATTGTCTGATAATAAAGATGATTTCGTGTTTCGTAAGGCACGTTAAGTCGTTGGTCCAAGCTGTCATGGTGGCCGTTAAAGGAATCGCGTCCGAGACCGAAAGGCTGTTCTGAACAAAGAGTGTACAGGGTTGTTATATCATGTAACCCTCTCTATCAAATCAAAATAAATAATTTTATTTCGTTTAAGCTAAAATATACGAATGAATGAATGAACTTACGCTTCGAATTCCGTATAAAATTCCATTTGGTACGACGTAGCCTCTCGTTTTTCTACTCCACATTTCTTTAATTAATTTTTGGTATGCGCTGAAAACAAATAAATAATTTATTGTAAACAAACTTAATACAAGTTAATTTACATCAATTAGAGATATTTATAGCCTACTAGCTTTCTCCGCAGCTCCGCCTGCGTCAAAAAGTAGCCTATGTTTGACCTCGGATCTTCTACTATATTCATACTAAATATTGTCAAAATCCGTTCAGCGGTTTGGCTGTAAAAGCGTAACAGACTTTGGCACTTATATTATTTGTATGGAAGTATGGATATCCGGAATGGTTTTTGATAGCCCAAGATAGGGAGAAATAGAGTTTTTTGGAGGAGGCTTTTACCCGAAAAGGGATTTTTGTAAATAATTAAAGATAAGTTAACAGGGGTTTTGAAGGTTTTTTTTTTGTTGTTTCTTTTTGTTTAAGTAAGTAAGTAAAAACGCTTTATTCCACCATAGTTAATTACATACGAAGATATGTTGTTTATATTGTTGTAACCAATGTTTTACAAGAAATATAAGGCTTTTATTATGGATATAGAAGTATTGTCTCACATAGCAGTCGACAGGCTGTGTCAGATACCTTAGGGCAGCCTGAAAAATTCTAACAGTGTTGGCCACTAACACACCTCAAGACATGTTCCTGTTGGTCTGTTTTCCCAGTAAAAAGGGTTACGGAGGTCAAACGGCAGTCGCTCCATTGTAATTACCAATTCCGCCAAATCTAGGACCATGACTTACAGCGTACCCTAGGCTCCGAAGCGTAAGCTGAGGACGCAACTAGGAATACACGCTAGGATGATGATGAAGTATGGCCTCACCGACTTAGTCCAGGTTTCTTATCTGCCGCAAGTACCGCCACAGCGGCGCCACACTCCAGGAAGTATGACGTCAGGGGCGCGGTGTTGCTCAGGGCTTGCAATGCGGCGTTCATGTAGCACGTGTTGCCCATGTTTTGGAGGCCCACTAGACCTGCTGGTTATATAACAATATTCGTTAGAACCTGGGGACTTAAAGCAGATAATTATTAATAATACTAACGTACAGAACGGGCACTCACACCCTCCCACCCGAAACAGATACCGCACCTTACCGCGCAGATTCAGGGTAAAAATCGAAAGCAAAGCAATGCAAGGATGATATTTCTGCGCGCGGCCGCGACGGATTACTATGACGCAGATAAGGTAAATAACTAACACTACGAGTGACACTCACACATCACTCACACTGACACGCGTGCGAACGCGACCGAATCGTAGTAGTTGTAATTTCGGCGCTGTTGTATGGAGTGTCAGGGATGTACCTACTAAAAGGTCGCTCGATTCCTACGGGAAATATGTTTTGTTAGTTGTTTTTAGGTTGGTTGAAATAGGCACAGAATTATTAGTCTCCGTCACGAGAGGATATGAATTTTGTAAACAAATGCTCAAGGATTCGCAACATTTGAATGAAGGAAAAACATTATTTTTATGACATATTTTAATGTTTAGAGAAAATTAAAATTTAAGAATTGTTTTAGATGTTCTGTAGACCGCCGCAACCACCCGTGTGAATTTCATCAATACTAATATTATAAATGCGAAAGTCTGTCTGTCTGTTACGCTTTTACGGCCAAACCGCTGAACGGATTTTAATAAAATTTAATATGAATATAGTTGAAGACCCGAGGTCAAACATAGACTACTTTTTGACGCAGGCGCTGCGGGAAAAAGCTAGTAATTCATAAGTTGTATTATTTTTCTCTCATTTGTTTCAAAAGTGAAAAGATAAACCGTCACCAAAATAAAATGGCGGACCAAATGTTTACATTCACTGAGCCGGACTCGTTCCTGTACCATATATCATTTATCGTCAAAATATAACCCGACTAATTGGAATTGGTCAACAGTGACAAACATTACCCGTACAGTAATTTAAGTCAATTGCATTTGGTAAACTCATAATATTGTCGCTAGGTAACCCACTAGAACCCACCTTAGTAGAGATTAGTTTGTTTACTAAATTTATACCTTCTCGTGACAGCGACTATATAGTACAGAAAGGACACTCACACCCTGCATCCGAAACGGGTATCGCACCTCACCGAGCAGATTAAAGGTAAATATCGAGTGCAAAAATTGAAACGATGTCGCTTCGGCCGCCCGGCCGCTGCTGGTGAGACTGGGGATGATCTCAGATCGCTTTCTGGATCGTGACGTATATAGACTAGCAAGAATCTTAGCACTTACAGAGATCTTAGCACTTATAGAGGTCATTATCTAAGGTCATAACCACGCTTTTGCCCTAGATTGACCCTGTGGCAGCGTGTGTATCTGATGAACGCTCCCTTACTTACTTTAGTGACTTAATTTAGTGGCTTTACTTTTCAAACGGTGATCTTGTATCTACTATTCATATATAATCGAAGGTTAAAATCAGGAAGTATGACGTCAGAGAAGCGGTGTTGCTCAAGGCTTGCAATGCGGCGTTCATGTAGCACGAGTTACCCATATTTTGGAGGCCCACTAGGCCTGTATACAACAATGTTGGTTTGAACCTTCGTACTACCTTTGTGGTCTAGTGGTTCAGGCGTGCCTGATGACACAAGTGGTCGCGGGTTTGATTTTAGGGAAGCATACTTCGTTTAGTTGTTTCCAGTTTGGTTAGGACATTGTAGGCTTGAAGCACTTGATTGTCCGCGCTTCAACCGGTATGTCCGGCTGTCGTTTGGTGGTTCAACACATCATAATTCTAGTTTTAATTTTAATGTTTATTGCACTTTAAAAAGTAAGTATGAGAATGCCTTAAAGCAATAAGTTCACCTGCCTGCCTTAAGGCATTCTCAGCTAGTCAAATCTTTTTGGTCTATTTTCCATGTTAAACGGGTTACGGAGCTCAGACTGAAGTAACTCCATTGCGAAAACTAGTGAAGTCAAATCTATAAGATCATGAAAAGTGTACTCTGGCATCTGAAGTGTTAGCTGTGGACGCAACTAGGCAACGCTTTCGAACGAAAAAACGGCTGTTACCTCTAGGTTTGGCATCATCATCGTAGTCCATATCGTCTGGATCCAGGTCATCATCAGACGATCCGATGCCCAGTGAACCAAATCGAACGCTGCTTATTGAGCCGTCGAGCGATGTTGAGTCCGGGAGTGCCTGGACGAAATACACTTTAAATTCAAGTCAAATACAGGTTAGTTTTCCGCAGCAAGTATTTCAACATTTTTTTAACCGTTTACATCCCACTGCTGGGCAAAGGTCTCCCCCATCTCCCTCCACGTGTCTCTATCCAAAGCTAACTCCAACCACCGACTTTGGAAGTCCCTCAGCTCGCTCCAACGCTTTCTGGGTCTGCCCCTGTTTTCGGCTTCCACCTTCAGGTATCCAAGTATTACTTAAATTGGCCATCGTTCCCGATCCCACTTCGATATCGCTGTTTTTTGGCCCAGGTCAATGATACATGTTTTGAAACGAAGTATTGAATTGCGAACTTTATCTAATCTTGTTACACCCAAGATACTCCGTGCCATGATTCTTTGCCAAATCTTGAGTTTGGACTTTTGCTCTTCCGTTAATGACCAATTTTGAGCCGTAAGTTAGGATGGGCAAGATGCACATGTCCATGAGTCTGCGCTACAGCGACAGTGGCAGGTCGCTCTTCATTAGTTACGGTTTGATGTAAACTCTGTCACGTTATGTATTATTGTTGATGTAATGAATGTCTCAACACTCTAAATGAAGTGGCTCACCATTCCCTGTGCCAATGCAGCCCTGATGTGGACCTCTTTCTCACACAGGTAACACCATATCCTCTCGGTGGATACGTTCATGTGCACACAATGTGTCGGAAAGTTCTGGAACAAACAGAAAACTTTATTATATTGTCTATATGTCGTTTTTAGTACAAAAAGTGTTAGTAATCATTATATTGTCTGTATGTCTTTTAAGTACTATAAATTGTTAACTAATTAACAATGTACATTGTAGCTTTTTTATTAGGCATGCAAATAGTTGCATCCTTAAATTGCGCATTCATTACGTCGGAATCGCCAACGTACGCAACGTCAGAATTTTTCGTGTTGTATGGATTTCTTTCTAAAGAGACAGGCTTAGAAAGAGATGGCAAGACGGCCTTAGCGATTTTGATAAAGTGTGGATGGTAACATGAATCGGGAGGTATGGAAACAATGGGAGAGACTTTTGCCCAGCAGTGGGGCCTATGAAGCTAATTAAAAATACAATGTTATTGTAAATCATATTATAGAAGTCCATAAAAATCAAATTTAAATTTTCCAATTTGAACACAATGAATGTCATGAAAAAGGAGTATTATTCAGGAGTATTTTGGACTACAAACGGAGTTTGTAGTACCAGAGAACAAATTAAAGAGGTTTCATCTGTTCTGTAGCTTGTACCCAACTACGTCAGTACTAATTATCTATTCTATGACATAATAATATTTGTATTTCCTGACTGACAGAACTAAGATCGTCCAAACTCCAACTAAATACTTATCTTTCAGTTTCTAAATGCAATTTTTTTTCGAATATCGTATGTGGCCATTCATTACGTTCTTTTTCTCGATTTTATTGCACTTTATCGCAGGGGGCAAAGATTAAAACATGACGAATACTCCTACACAAACGACTGTTTGTCCAATCAGGCTATTTTCGTTTCGAGTTTTCGAAGACATAATGGAGACTTTATAATGATTCGGTGGCAGTCGCTGGTTGTTTACTTTCAGCACATAAACAGATCAGAGTTCATTCACTAGTTATTTGTTTCACGAAAGAAAATTAAATTTTCTTTTGAGGACTATTATGGCACACATTGGACTTAAAACATCGTCTTACTACAAAAAAGTTAGGCAACTGTTCAAGTACAACGTATGTTTAAAAAAAACTGCTACCATAAAATTTATTTTCTATAGTCTAAAGTTAATAGAGCATAGACATGGTTTTAAGCTTTGTTAAAAAGTAATCTAAGAGTAAGGTTATAGATATTCATAATTTTACGAAATCATTTTTTAGACACGTGTTGAACAGATGTCTAACTTTTTGTAGTAAAACGGAAGTCAAACCGCACAAATTAAATCCTCGTACCACAACAATTTGTTTTACCTCACAGCACTTTTATGTCGAGCGCCCCAACAAGAAAACATTGCTCATAACATCGATGCAATCAGTTTTTAAATATATTTAAAGGAATAATTAAAATTTCAATATATGTCAGTGTCCTTACAATAAAATAAATATTCTAAAAATATTTTTATTCTGCTTTGCTGACTGTGTCAAGCTGTTTATGTTCATTCTAATGAACTTGTTCCAGTTGCAATGATTCACCGTGTTTATATAAACACAATGACTTACGGAAATCGCAAGTAAAGGACAGACATTAACAATAAAATATGCATGCATGTGTTGTAGGTCTGATCACTTTGTTATACAAAGAAAATTCGAAAAATGCAACGAAAGTGGCGCGTTTCTGGAGTAACACGATTAAGATTTCTTGAGCTTTCAACTCAAAAAGATGTTAGACAAAGAAAACTAAATATTAAATTTTTTTGTTAGTAAGATGTCAAAACTTTCTGGGAATTCAGTTTACGAAATTAAATAGGATAGCCGTCCCTACCTTAAAAATAGCATATCTCACCTTCTGATGTATAGTACTGTGGTCATTCTTCACTTCAGAACAACCAATATGATGGCAATCAGGTTGCAGGCAGATCCAGAGATTGGGACCCGGGCAGCCGCAGTCGAAACATGTCAGTGTCTGAAACAAATTCATTTAAAATTAGCTGATGCACGAAACATTGTCCTTTCTTAACTATGAATTTGTTATTAAATTAAACTATTTTAATATGGTTTTTTTTTGTTTAATTTAATGTGTAACAATCGCAAAAATTTCAGAAATTATTATGAATTTGATTATCAAATGTTCTCAACTTCTTTCTTCTTTCATGAAACCCTTCTCCTGATAATAATAAACAAAACAGACTAAGCAAAATTGTTTCATCCATTCAGATATAATGCAATGATTAATTTATTATAGAATTTCATATAAATGTTCATTGATTTAAAACATAATAGCATACATAAAAAAAAAATAACACTAAGCTACAAACTAAAAAAACTTAAAAATCTAAACACCTGTGACCCTGTGTCATGGTTTCAAGAACGCCAGCTGCAATTCCGCGCTGAATAGCAATTGCTAATCTTTGTGCAAGATATGTGCCGGCCCTCATGTCACCAGGGACGTCGACCAGTCGTGGGGCCAATCTATTATAATATATATTGAATCATGGGATACTATTTACTAGCTTTCAAATCAGCAAACTCACAGAGCTGCAAAACTTAGGGTACCAAGCAGTTCCATGTCAATAATAAAAAAATTAATGCAAGAGTTCCCAGCAGGCCCACAAAATTATTTATACTGATTTTTTTTGTTCAAAATTTTCCAAATTGAAACCATATCCCAGCCTCTGAAATCTTTTCTTTGACAACTACTAGACTTTGGAATGCTTTGCCTGCTGATATTAAGGAGTCCTAATAAATTTTTATTTAAAAAGAGAGTATGTGCGCACATTTTGACTATCTCAGTTAATAAAAACTTCTCTATGTGACTTGACATTATCATTGGTAGTTATGTATGTACGTGGGACACTCAGAAAGTTTTGAGAAACTAAAAAACTAACTTCCATGGATTAAATATTTTAATTAAATCTTTTCGAAGAACTCTCCACCAGCCTCTATGCAAAGTTTCATGCGTCTGAACCAATTTTCGAAACATTTTTTCCAGTCCGGAATAAAAAGAAGTCACACGGTGCCAGATCAGGACTGTAAGTTGGATGCCCCAAGACTTTGACAGGTGTAGTGTCCCTCGTTTTGAGCGCTGAGTGCGCGGTCGCGTTGTCATGGCGAAGCAGTACCCCGCGGAGCCCGGTGTTCGGTCGCTTGTTGCTCATTGCAGACAAAACTTCTGGCACACATTTTGTGGTATACCTACCATTCGGCGTTGATGCTGCTTTGGTCTCGTAATGGAATTGAAACCAGATACCCTATAAAAGTGAAGAAACTAGCGAGCCAAATTTTTCCTTCGCTTCTCGATCGCTTCACTTTCGTAGGCGTTGGTTCGTTTTGAAACTGTCGACTGACGCTTTGTTTCTAGATCGTTTTGATAAATCCAGGATTCGTCACCTGCCACAATGTCGTAAACGCACCGAGACGAGCCTGCTTCGGAGCTTCGAAACTATCCACCTCACACGAAGGTGCTGGTGTAGAATATTGTAAACGCTTCCCGAAGCAATCTGCAGTGAATTCTGAATCATAATTTGAGCCGCCCGCAGTCCACTACTGGACATAGGCCTTTCCCAATGATTTCCAAAATAATTGGTTGGTAGCAGTCTGCATCCAGCGTTTGCCTGTGACCTTTTTCAGGTCACCTGACCATCTGGTCGGGGGATGCATTTACCGGTACACGGTCGCCATTCAAGAACCTTTCTGCCCCATCGGCCATCGGTTCTCCGCGCTTTGCTGAATATCTTCATATGTAATTCGCCTGTTTTCATGAATTAATTTTTTTACTGCCAGCACACTTTCTTCCGTGACAGCCGTCGCAGGACGACCACTCCTTTGTTCATCCCCCAAAGTAAGGCGACCGCACTTGAACTTGCTATGCCCGCGGTAGATGGTTGCTATTGAAGGTCCTTCATCCATAAAAGCCATTTGAAGTCGAACAAATGACTCATCAGGTTTTTGGCCACATTTAAAATCGTAGAAAATAATCTCACGAAAATGTTCTCGATGCAAAACCATTTTTAAATGAACATGATAATTTGATTTGGCTTTTGAAAAAATGTGGAAGGAAATTCGAAATTCAAACAATGGTATTTTTGCTTTTAAATAAGTAACCAAATTTTTCAAAATAATTACAAGTGGCCAGTGCCTTATGTACATAAAAACTTTTTTTTGCAAAACTTTCTAAGTGGCTTGGTATGTATATATACTTGTACTTGTTGTATATATTTAAAATGAAACAATATTTGTGTATGTTATGTATGTTTATCTCTATAAGTAATTAATTTTTTCCCCCTAAACTTTTTTGTGCCAAACTATCTTTCTGTTTCTCCCAATGGTTGACTGGTAGAGAATGCTCTTAGTATTAAGTCTGCCAATTGTTATAAGTATATGTGTACTTTGTGGAACAATAAAGTATTAATAAATAAACTTTCAGACAGCAATTAGTGGTTTAACATGAATTCTTTTCATTTTTTTTAAATAAGTTTATTAACATTGCAGGCATATATATATATGTCAACAAATTTTCTGATGATTTCATACTTTGGAAGGAATTTCAAGCCAGAGGAGTGCTATTTTTTAACAATTTCATTCAACATATACTTAGGTGAAAATTACTTTAACTCACAGGTTTGGAGTGTGCCTTAGATATCAAAAATATCACTCCTAATACAAGCAACTATCTGTGAGATGGAGTTTTGAAAAACTTATTACCTCTGGCATTATGGACTGTTTTAGTTTGGACTGGTCAGAGACACACTAAAATGTTGGAAATTAAATGACAAATAAACCATATCCAGTAAGTAATCTTACAAAACAGGGTAAGGTGAAAAAAAATTTAGATATTCCAAATGCTCTCCTAAAGAAATTCAAAGATATCGTATGATAACGCATTATGTACAGAATATATAATGCGTTACACAATGATAGCCAGCTGAGGCAGGGAAACGTAATAGAAATTATTACTAACCATTAGTTTTAGGTTATGTAGTGAAAAAATTTTACTCACTTCTTTTGTTTGCCATAACTCCTTCCCGAGGGAATCAGCAAGTTTATTCAAATGATCACACGTCACTCCTTTATCCATTGTGAACTACAAATATTTCCGTAAATACGAAATCAATGGTACAGGTACACAAAAGTCTTGTAAATAAAGAACATTTTCTATACTGCAGCAGGCCGTAACCAAAATCTAATTATACTGGATTGCACAAAACAGTCAACGGAAAATTTTAAGAGAAACATTTTGAAGTAAAATCAAATAATTGAATTAGATTACAAGAAATTTCCTACAACTTAAACCTTTCGTGACGAGCGAAAAGTCAGACAGAAAGTCAGTCAGTCAGACGCACGGAGTGCTATTCTGGATTGAACGTCAATCAAAAATTCACATCACTCCACATACCACTAACTCACTTCACTTGTGTAGTGTATTGTTCTAAATCTATGGTATTGATTGTGTAGAAAAATGGGTTAATAAATATTCGCTGAAAAGTGGGTATTAATATTACCATACCATTTTTTTAATATGATTATTGACTTTACGCACCATAATAAGAAAAATAATCAAAGGTTTTTAGAATTTTCGTCTATTCCCGAGAAATGCGCTAAAACCCTAAAAAAAATGTTTTTGCGTATTTACCCAATACAAGATTACCTACAAAACTAAGAAATCACGGTAGACAGATAGTAGACGCCTTGAACATGACTAAAAGATTTGTATAGCGGGGTCCAGCCAGACTCACGCGAGAATTTTGCCGAGAATTCTCCGCAAGGAACTTGAAGGGAGAAAAGTCGGTCGGTTAACGCTGCACAACGGGAATGTGGACAGCGTTCTCGTACACTTCTCGCTTCTTGCTGAGAATTCTCGCCAAGAACCGCAGCGAGAAAGATCAGTGAATCTGGACCCCGCATATCCAGGAACGTAAAAAAAAAATGGAAGTTGATGCTGACTTTGACATTGACGTCGACGTGACGAGCCCAGCTGCGAAGGGAGTGACGTGATGAGCATTAATTTTGTTGAGTGATTTATAGTATTTATTTTTATTTACCACTTTACATATTGAATTTGAAGTTAGGTACCTATAGTTATTGTATGGAAGTTGAAAATTGATAAGCTGAAGCTAAAATTCGTGTGCTATAAAATGACGTCAGCTTCTTCAAGCAGTGCCCGTTCTCTTTTTGCCGAATCCAAAGAGCGGCTTGCAGAGCGCGTTCAAGTCAATATGAATAATATTTCGTCACTAGCTCGGCAGATACAGCGGGGATCTAAATCTAATGAAGTAAGTTTAAATAGTCTCATCTATTCACATAATATTTGCAACCCCTCTTTGTCTTACCATAACGGTACTCATTAAAAATTTTAATAAAAAATGTTCACAGGAATTTGATACCTATTTTAAGATTAGAAATATCATTACTTCTATGGTTATTATTTTATCAATATTGTTTATTATTTCCAGTTGTTATCAAAAGCAGCGCGAGAGACAGCAGGCATGGAACCTTTAATGGAAAGCAGTGAAGAAAATCTGAAGAAGATGCAGCTGATATCCATTCACATGGGGTACCAATTCGAGAACATACACAAATCAGCACAGATGCTCACCGAGATAAGCGAAAAAGTTTCCTCAATGCAAAGATGACACGCAACTTAAATAAAATAATTTAATGATTTGTAACATATTTTGTTTGGAGAAATATGTTCTTATGGTTAAAGTTTTAACGCTATGTAGCATTTGTTGTGTAATGACCAAAACAAGACTGTCACATTAATATTACATCTACCTTCATTAAACTTCACACTATATTTAAAGTAAGCAAGTATCTACATTACTATGCCATATATAACATATGTAATGTATTTTTTCTGAAGAAATATGTTCATATGGGTCTATGGTTTTAGTTTTTTCAGTATCTAAGCAAAAATTGTGTAATTAGGTACTTGTAATGATAACCAGGACAATTCACACAGATTGAGTTAGCCCTAAAGTAAGTAGGAGAATCAAAAGAAATTGATGTACATAATCGGCCTACTGTAAGCTGGTATTCTAATAAATGATTTTGTAATAATTGTGAGTTAATTGAAGGAGAGGCAAGTTAATTTACCCATAATGTTAATTAAAAACAAGATAAAGGTGATTTAAAAAAACTAAAATACCTGACTGCCTTTCTGTGTAATTTGAAAACGAAAAATCCATAAAAGTTGTGTGTTTTACCCTACCCAGAATTTTCATGCCTGAGTAATTTGAGTACAAAACATAATTAGAGCCTATGCTATTTTTTTGTAGACTTTTAAATTTGGTCAGATAATCAGCCATTGTTTAAATACTTCGTTTTTGTTTATATATACTAAAGGGGTCCCCCCTTTATAGCAAAAATATTACTAGCTGTTCCCCGCAGCTCCGCCTGCGTTAAAAAGTAGCCTATGTTCGACCCCGGGTCTTCAACTATATTCATACTAAATTTCATCAAAAGCCGTTCAGCGGTTTAGACGTGAAAGCGTAACAGACAGACAGACAGAAAGACAGACAGACTTTCGCATTTATAATATTAGTATGGATTCAAAACCAATAATTTTAAAAATCATAATAATCTTAAAGAATAATATTTATATACATAATAATCTAAAAATAGAATCATCATATAGCAGAAAGTTCGCAGTCAGAATCGCCTTTTCGTACTTAATTCATATGTTTTTCATTTCAATGCAGAATTGCCTTTGTTGATTAATAATAAATAATATATAATTTTAATAAAACAGTTGATTATAAACCTATGTAATTTTTACTCTGTTATAAAAAAATATCATAGTATGAAAAGGCTGTCTACCTTGGCATGGGGTGGTGGCAGTTCTAACATAACCTAACCTATTTTTTATGTTGACCAACAATAGTATAGATTTCAATGATTATGGTTTAATTATTATGCTTTTTAATTTTTATTGCAGATGAAATTATGCCAAAGGTCAAAAAAATATACTAAATAAATGTTATACTAATGAAACATTATTCTAATACAAATTATGCAAAACTAAATGTATGTAAAAGATAATTATACTAAATAAAATTCTGGCATCTTAAAAGGATGCGGACATATAAATATTCGACCAAACAAAAATTATATTGAATATTTTTATGCGTTTAAAATGTTCTTTTAAATAAGATTCTGCCAAGTATGTTATGCCAAATGAAATTCGGAGAATTACGATTCTGCCAGATAGATGGAACCCGTATCTACTAAAGTACGAAACATTCCAAGCTATAATATGGCACAATGTTTTTTGAGTACGCCCTCTAATTGGGTATTCTACTCAATTTATTCTTATCATTCATATGAAACATTTTACTACCAGAAACTGAAAACAGAAAGATTTATTTAATTCCGTTCTTAAATAAGCAAGTTATAAGTCTTTGAAATTCGGTGAAAGGGAAAACTGTCAAAAAACAAGAAAAGGATGCACTGTGTGTGAAGTGACGTCACCGCCACTTGGTTACGTGCGTACAAAAGAGATAGCAAGACGTCCCGACCACGCTCCCACTTTTCTTCTTGAAAAAACTTTAAAATACAAGTACTGCCTTAATTAACAACCAATTTTGTTGTTTTCGGAATCGGTTACTTTCTAGTGTACTTATTGTTTCGTATGCAAACATTGCCCAAGTATGAATACAGTCAAGTCGCCTATTTCTGGTTCATACCTGTAAATCTTGGGTTCAGTCGATTTCTGTAAATTATAGTCAAAACTACAGAATTTTTTTTTTGAGTTTTTGTAAAATTAGTCGTTACTTGTTAAACTTATCTTTTTGAAATGGTGATGGATGCAATACAGTTTTCAGTGAACTTGTAACTTTGTTAATACGGGCGTCCTGATTTTTTTTTTAAATTTTTGAATAATCGCATTTAGTAATTAGAAATATTTTCTTAAATCTCATTAGGTCACAAATGAGAACATATCGAGAACTTGTGTATATTTCTTCTGCAGGCGCACAAGTAATGGTTTTCGAGATATACGATTTTGCAAAACGTTACCCTTGCAGGAAACGCGATATCTTCAAAACCTAAAGACGCACTAAAAATATTTTCGACGGGCATTTTTCTATAGGGATAAACTACTGCTGATGCACAATATTTCTTTCTCCGATTAATCGTATAGAATTTTCTTGCTGGAGCAACGTTACCACCACAGAAATCGTTTTATCTATTTTTTTTTCAAAACTATAATAAGCACTATTTTTTATGTGGGCTCTTATTATGTGTTGTCCTCATATTACTCTAGCATGAAGATTATGGGTAGAGTAACGCACACAAAAAAATCCGCCATTTTGTTTTTTTATTTTATGTACCCAGTGTCACTCTCACAGTAAATACGAATCTAACGACACCTCTCAAGCTAAAATCCATCGAGCCGTTCAGGCTGTAGGGCGTGCCAAACAATTATACATACCTAAATACATACTCTCGAAAAACATAACCCTCATTCTGACGCAGTCGGGTAATAAGAAATGTTTTACTAACAGACAAGTTACAGACTTAGACAGGAAAAATAAAATAAAAAGGAATTAATATGTAAATCATTTAAGTACCGACTTTCTTGTTATATTTAATATAGTTTTAAACAGCTTAACATTAACAATTTGAACTTGATGGATATTGAACAAATTATTTTAAAGAAAATAAAACCTAAGTACCTTGTAACACAATAGACTACTAGTAAGATAGAGATTTTTTTTATATATACAACTAAGTAGGCAAACAGGCGTACGGCCCACCTGATGATAAGTGGTTACCGTAGCCTATGAACGCCTGCAACACCGGAGATGTCACGAGCGCGTTGCCGAACTGTCCGCTATCAGCACAGCGACCCCTCTGGAGCCTGATGACCCTACTCACCAGCAGGAACACAACACTGCAGTGTTATTTGGCTGCGGTCTTCTGTAGGGTGGAGGTACTTCCCCAGACGGACTACTCCTTACAAAATGTCCTACCTTTCTTACTTTGTGAATGAATAAGTCAATAAACTTCTGGTTTATGCAATTACAACGAGATTTGGATTTTCAAACTTTTCCCTACATTAAACTACACATCATTTCGCAGCTGCATGAAGCAAATAAAGGAAAAATCAAACGTGTCGTATCAGAAACTAATAGAACTCTCAAACGAAATTAGTAAATATTTAAAAGGCCTGAAATAAAATATTTACAAAGCTGCTGAAACATCTTAAGACAAATCTGTTATCATCGTGAAATAACACATAAAATTAATAAAATATTCCTTTTATGCTAAGTATATCATCTACATAAACGAATGTTTGCTACAAATATATATCAGGCGTTACTCAATCTAGGAGAAGAGAACATACACAAAAAACCGGCAAAGTGCGAGTCGGACTCACGCACCTAGGGTTCCGTACAAATCTGTAGGTATCGCTATTAATCATATTATCAAAAATATTAATCAGTCATTCAACTAGATACCGCCACGCGTTCCTGAGAAAAAGATTTTTCCTTTCGAGGTACGGAACCTTAAAAAACATTGAACGGCTGTTACTATCCATGTACTATCTTTTTTTTAAAGTTATTTTTCAAAAGACACAAAATACAACATTGAACACAGTAGGTAGGTACGTTTTCCGAAAGAAAAGGACCCACCTTACCATAAGCTGGCAGTTTAGACAAAACAGCCAGTACGGGTTAGTCCCACTCGTCACCACCAGCGTTGTCCACTGGGGACGAATGGGATTTCACTTAGGAAACATCCCAGTTGTCACCCCTAATAAAAATAAAATGTTCGTCTATATCTTTACTGGTCTTCTACTACTAGCTATGCCCTTTTTTATTTCTATATATATATTTATTGCTTTAAATAGATCAATAGATTTGTCGATATTAGAGACATAATGTTGTAAAAGACCATTCCTGCTTTCACTGAGTTCGGACATTCGTGATCGATAACTTCCTTAGTCCTCCAGTCACGACTGCTTACCATTTACCCTAGAATCTGTTACGCGCGAATAAACTTAAATCCTACTCCTAATATTATGTGCAGAAGTGAGTTTGTAAGTACCTATATTTGTTTGTTCGTTATACTTTATCTACTAAGTCGCCTTCTAAAATTTCGCATAAGTAGGTACATTTAATTTGGAGCCCTCAGTCGCACGCAGTATATGATATTCGCAAAACATCATATGACCAAGAGATTATATTCTTTAAATAGCACATTCTTGAAATATGATATTCTCAAAATATCATAATAGCTAGACATCATACTCGCGAATCATTCTGGGGTACTGAGAAGTGCGATTTAAGTGCCTGGAGAAAGCCCAAGCAACCAGCTGAAAAACCTATGGATGCAACCGAGAAAGCACTAGGAAGAGAAAGAGAGATATATTAAATTTCAATAAGATCAGTTGGCCCGACGACCTCTCTAATGTCTCAGGAGGACACTGGATCCTGGCGGTTGAAGAGTATCAAAAACTGATTTGATATCTCAAATTCAAACCAAGTTCAACCGATTTACGTGAGTTATACTTCTAAAAAAATAACCCTCCAGGCCACCGATTCTCGCGCCTTTAGAGATAAAATCGAATGCAAGATTCGTCGTAAAATTGGCGGTTTTCCAAAGTTAGGCACCACGCCATCATATTTTTTCGAGAATCTCCAATTCCTCATCTTCATTCGACTTACCGACTTTGGTATACCTAAATCTTCAGAGGGGCTCCTACGTAGCTCCGGTTTACTTCCAAACCTTCGTTAGTCGCAAGGCCTCATGCAAGTCATACATTTCAAAAATAGTGCTCCAAATCATGATGTAGCCGTGATCAGTTGATAATATCATGACATGTTGGAAGCTCAATGTTTTAGCTATATAATGAAATGGTAGACCACATCATGAAATGCTCAATGCAAAGATCTGGCCACGACATATACAACATACAAACCATCGCTCCAAAAACATAACTTTCATTTGGCCAGGCGGATAAAGAACACTACTAGATACTTTTGTTAATTTTCCCTCTAGTGGACGTCAAGCCTTAAATGGGTCTTTGTTACAAACTCGTAGACTAACCTACTCAAGAAAAAAAGTAAAAATATAAACGAACAACTGAACATTTGCATCTGAACGACTGCAATTGAATATCGTTTTCTAGATATTTGCAGCTTTTACCACACAATAACACTTAACCACGAAGTACAAAAACTAATGACTAATGACCCAATCTGCAAAACGTTAACCCAGAAACAATGGAGCATCGCAAAAACAGAGCAGTCTGGTTGTAACATTAGCACCGCTAATTTTGCACTTTCGGCTGTTCAACGCTGATAATTACAAACTTGCGCAACCGACAGTCGCTTCTGTACTTATAGTCACGATCATAATCATACTACCACTTTAAAATTACCATTACAAATTCAACACGTGCCAATTTTAGTCTTTAAACCGGCTGAAAATAAGGTTGGAAAATTTTCGAATACAGTTTTCGAACTGCAAAATTATGTTTGCAAACTTACAAAGCAGTAAAAATTATATCAAAACGTCAAAGTTGGCGGTTGTGTAACCTCGTGCTTGATAGAATTGGATGTCGCAGAAAAAAAAGGAAAGTGGTTCAAGTAGGGTATTGGATACAATGGCACGATAGGCACGATTCTAAGTGTGCCGGGAGCTTTGTGCTATTTTTTTGTCTTAATCGGTGTGAAAGGTAAACGGTCATGTTTTTAAATCTATAAATTAGATATTTTGTCTGTTTCTGAGGCCAAAACTATATTTGAATTGTTAATAATCAATCGACCAGTACACCCTGGTGACAGAGTTTTTTAGGAAATCAAATCAGAATCGCCTCTCGGCATCTGAAGTGGTTCCTTTTTAACGACCATCTAATGGCAACCGGAGCCAAAGTACAGATTCATCTTTATTATCCGACAATTAGGTGCTTCAAGTTTGCAAACGGATTAAATTATCGAACCCTTATTTACAAATTGGCAGTACGATAGAGAATTACAGTTTCTCCATCTACCTTTTGCGAGCGAGGTCTCCGTTTCAACTTGGCCAAAAATGCTTTGGTATGTCTGTGTGTTCTCCTCTAGAGGTCGCATTTCTCAACCGATTCCCGTGAAATTTTAGGAGCAGGTTCGATAAACATATGAAAATCGATAAACGAGCCATTTGCTTAAATTTCCTTCAGATATCACCAAAACGCAGTCGCTAGCGAAAATAATGGTGGAGGTTCTGTCTCTACTATAAGAAATTTCAAACGCAGATTAGAGTGAGTGCGCTTTTGTCGTATAAAATTGTTATCGTAGTTGCATCCGCCTTACGTAAGTTTTTCATGGTAAAGACGAGACATATTTGAGACTTTAGCTCAGCGATTATGTCGAACGAAAATCATTTGATTTCGAATGCAAATCACTCATCAAAGGTTTTCCTTGAGTCATTGATTTCAAAAATACCACAGATGTGCTACTTAAACCTCGCACACTAAAAACACTAAAATATTTCTTAGTTTACTGGATTTTGTAATCCTGGAGAACTATAGCATTCGTGCACAATCTGCGCCTACTATTACATGTAATATAGTAATAGAATAAGTGCTTTCTGTCTGTGTTGGAAACATTTCACTACAGATCACCTTCACTAGCCTAGATTTGCTATGCGAATATCGAAGAACTACGGTGATTCATGTCGCGCGGGACGTTTGGATGTGGCATGACATTACTTAAGTAGATAAACTCTTTTTTGGTAGCTAATTTCTTAAACGTAGGTGATTTTTTCAGGCAATCGGCCAGACACGCAAGACCTTCAAAACCTTTCATTAAGCTGAAATTAGATAATTTCAGTTGTGAAGGGACAGTGGTGGCCCCGAATTAAAAATCCTTATGTTGGCAACAATTGTCAAAGATTGAGCAGCTCTGACCGCGAAGTTTCTTTCTAACACAACACTAAATCAATCTTCTGAGGCTAAGTCGTAGATTACTTATACATTTTAAATGCTCTATATTTATATCTACACTTGTCTATGACAATATTATAGGCCCAGAATAGATTTGCCTCATAAAGATACAAGTACGAGTACTTACCCCATTCCATGTGCTTGGAAGGAACACTGCCAATGTCGATTATAGTAGAGTGGACACTCAGATATATTAGGAAAACGACATTGAAGAAATACGGAATCCAAAGACATCAGGACTGGTATTTTTGAAGAGTTCGACTCACAGCCTGGCCAAGTGTCAATCCGCCACGGTGAATTTCGCCGCGATGCCACCGGCGACTAAAATAAATACATACAAATGCATTTGTTTCAGTGCACTAATCGTTATTACTCCTCATTTCGCTTCCAGCCACCAGTTCCCATGGGTTTTTAGTGCATTTGTCTTTATTTTAGTCGCCGGTGGCATCGCTACGAAATTCGTCGTGCCGAAATTCCCCGTGGCCAGGCAGTCACGCAAAATCGGCGAGTCCAATCATTTTTGTTCGATATTCAATAATTTTTGTTCTATTCAGAAAGATTTTCTTCGATATCGAATGACTTTCATTCGAGATATATGTCATACATTTCAAAAATAGGGGTCCTGAATTGACCTGAAAATCAGACAGTTGCATTCTGTACCACATCTACCTTTCCTAGTAACATAGTTGACGAGTGCATCGAGCGTTGAGAGTGGGACAGTGATGCAACTTCCTACAAGATGCACTGCGTTACATGCACTTTGTTACATTATACAATATCGGGATGTATCAATTATGTAAATTGTGTGAATAGTTCAATTTCAGTCATTTACTCTTCGTTAATTATGCAGTTAGAGCTTGAATTGGTGGTATTAGGTTTAAGGAAATTTCTTTATACCTAGGTACTAACGCGTGATAATTTTGCTGTTTAATGTTTTTGAAGATCTACTTATAGTGCCACGCTAATACAGTAAACAAGTCACCTAAGTTCAACACGGAGGAGCTGAAGATGTGTATGAGTAGATGTTTTATTGAAAACACTGTAATTATGGAGTAGGTTTAAAAAAAATTAAGTTATTTGGGTCGTGAGTCTTATTTATACAACTAAGTAGGCTAACAGGCGTACGGCCCACCTGATGGTAAGTCGTTACCGTAGCCTATGAACGCCTGCAACACCGGAGATGTCACGAGCGCGTTGCGACCTGTCCGCTATCAGCACAGCGACCCCTCTGGAGCCTGGCGACCCTACTCACCATCAGGAACACAACACTGCATCACAGTGTTATTTGGCTAAGGTCTTCTGTAGGGTGGAGGTACTTCCCCAGACGGACTACTCCTTACAAAATGTCCTACCTCTCTTAATAAATTTTTGAATTCTTAGTTAGGACATCTTTTGCTTTGTTTTTTTCTCTTGTTGATTCGTACCTAATTATCTTCGCTCTTTTCATATTATATAGTTTGGGTTACCAGATCAATTTATCTTGCACATCTTGCTGAGAGAGATTATCAAAACAGCTTCATTTCTTCGAAGACCATCAGGTGGCAACCGGGATCAACTGTGTACCTCCCAAAGAACTGCTCTTTATTATCAGACAATCAGGTAATTCAAATATCTAAGTACAATACAATACAAAATATCAATATTGCCCACATACAGTAACAAAAAATATAACATTTACAAAGATTTCAACATAACATGAGCAAAGGCGGACTTATTGTTAGGCAATCTCTTCCAGTTAACCCTTACGAGGTGAAAGAGAAACAGTTAAGTTAGGGTGGGTACAGCAACAGATATATTTGAAAATTATAAACATACACAAATATAAAATAAACATACATAAATAACTTACATAATGTACACATTCATACGTATTGTATGAATATCTAAGCGAAAATAACAGCAGTATCAAGTCAAAGTGAGAGGTAGTATTCTTTCAAGCGACTCTTGAAACTGGTTATAGTCTGAGCAGTGCGAATATATTCAGGCAAAGCATTCCGGAGACGTGCTGCTTGTACAGTGAAAGATTTAGAGTATATGCAGCAGAAGTATGAGTTGGAGTTTTAAGGCGAAGGGCGTTGATACTACGAGGAGGTCGCTGGTCATCTTGATGGAGAAAGGTGAAGCTCTCTTTTAGATAATAAGGTGACGAATTAAAGAGTATAGTGAACAGGAGCGACAGAATATGATAATTACGACGAAGTTTGATCGGGAGCCATTTGAGTTGCACGCGGAAAGAAGAAACATGATCATACTTGCGTAATCCAAATACGAATCTAATGCAGAAGTAAGTATGTAATACAATCCTAATTTATTTTTGTAAATGCAGCCAGTCTGAATCTCATCATCATCCTCATACAGATACAAAGATCTAAGTGTCTTCGAGATATAATAGAATTCAATAGGTATTTGTCGAAAAACTAAAACTCGAATTCGACTTTAGTTCTTGTCGATATCTTATCAAGTT
The DNA here is from genome assembly GCA_947363495.1 of Euzophera pinguis. Classification (NCBI taxonomy): domain Eukaryota; kingdom Metazoa; phylum Arthropoda; class Insecta; order Lepidoptera; family Pyralidae; genus Euzophera; species Euzophera pinguis. The sequence continues at coordinate 6,320,133 of OX376176.1, forward strand.
TACAGTATTTATTTACCCGCAAAGAAAATCGTGGAAAACTCAATACTTATCGCGTCTATTCGGATTCCTATCTGTTACTGCACGTTACCTCATTCTGCCAAATAGTGCATGATGTTACCTACCCAGTCACAGGAGTTATGTTAATAACACCCAATCACGTTACGTGGCCGATAACTGGTATATTGGTATGTATATTCGCTGTAGGTAGTCATAAACTAAGGGAGGGCACCTATATTTGCAGAATATCCATGCTAATAAGTAATGAAGTAGAAGTAAGAGACCGGGCCTTGGCCTTCGTAGTAACTACCAGGGCCCGTAGACAAGTTACAATTTGAAAAACGATAACGACAATCGTGTTCGCGATCTGTCGGAATTAGTATGAAAATCGACCACGTGATTTAGCGCGGCTAATGTCAATCCCATACTAATCGAAATATCGCAACCGGAGAAGCGTTCAAGAACGATAAGGTCATTTCTATCTTAGTATTTTTTTCTATACTCATGGAGTACTTGACGAACATTAGTAGGTCACGAATTCAAGTTAAGACCGTACTTAAAGGTACTTAACCTGTGATAGCGCTGATACCACCATACCATCGACCTCCTTTTATTGTGTAAAAGCATCATGATAACTTGAATTTTAAAACTAAATCGAAATAATCGGAAAACGTTATTATTATGTTACAATTTGTAACGTCGTGCCTTCGTCAACGGCTGCCCTGCCCCTCACCGCATCACCCCGAGGGCCATATATAAGCCTGCTCGCGTCCACCAGAGGCTCTCGGATCATGTCCTCATCTCCAAGTTAAGTGGCTGACTATTTCATGGCGGCTACCTGACTAGATCTCGTGCCTACTTCGATCCCATGACCCCTATCTATATTTCTTATTAACGTGTATCCTTGAAGTCATTTGTAAAGTAAAAATAATAAATATTGTACTATTCCCTGAAACCTGGATTTATCTTCTCTCCTCACATATACCCTAAGTAGAAAAATAAGAATCTTCGTTATAAATAATTTATACGAAATACTCGGTTTTCTCAAACTTGATTATACCTAAAAACTGATTCAGAAATAGCTCCGGTTTTCAATGCACGATGTGTCGATAGTACTGAAAGAGAGGCCCCATGGACCTAGAACCCTATTTTGAATGAATGACATATATGTCGAATGAAAATAGTTCGGTATCGAACAAAAATTATTCGACTCGCCGAATTTTCGTATTTAACACTTTCAAAAATAGCACTCCTAGTCTCCTGGGCTTTTAGTGGTGCTATGATGACGAACTAAATAAGTTTGAATAAAAATTTTATGAAAATCCCCTAGGCTCTATGATGCAACAGCCAGATGAACAGTCACGTCAAATATATAACACCTCTGGTTTTTCATGTGGGGCCTAAAAGGGAGCCTCAAAAATCTTGTGTCCATTGACCTTAAAATTATTGAAATGTAGACTACGAGGAGCGGAAGAAAATCTTTAAATCAATCAAATTGAATACTCTTAGCTACGATTAGTTTGATGATTTCTAAATACGATTCTTCTTTACCCGCAGCGTCAACGAAGGTTAAGGTCGACACACGGGCAGTGCATCATAAATTCATTTGCATTTTATGTGCAATGTTTACGTGCGTTTTGATGACAGGGTACAACTGGTTTTTTGAAGAAGTTAGCTTGGAAGGCTGAGATTTATTTATATTTTCATCACTTTTATTTGACTGTTTAATTTAATTTAAGAGCTTAAAGTAACATTTTGCTACACAAGAAGCCAACAGATTCCTTTATTAAGTCAAACTTTATTTATCACAAATTGTCGGACTGATCTTTGCCTATTTATTTTGTTTCAAAAAATATAAATCACTACCATTGATTTGCTGGGGTCGACATGAAGATGGTACCTCATTTTTAGCAAAATAAATATATTTGTATTTGTATATTCTGAAGCCGAGAGCCACAAGAGTGAATTTGACATTGTAGTCTAAAGGACTAAAAAAAACTAAACCACACATGTGTATTTCACATGTGGTGTTTCAGTATAAAGAGAGACGTTAACAACGTTTCCGCGACAACCCTGGACAGACAATCCTGGCGCTGAGTAACGAGGAGTACCCACTGATGACTCCAGATGAACTGGGAAGGTGGCAGGAGAAAGAAGAAGAAACAGTGATGCGGTTTTAAAATAATGATACTAGGGTGTAAAGGGTCGTTTGATAACAAGGTCATTGCTATACTATTATGAAATAATTCCAAGATTAAAATACCCAAATATAAATCATTAATGTGGGCATGTCGGGGTTTTGAAACTAGACACCAGTCGGAAAATGCTCGAAAATTTGACCAGTTTCATTGTTACTAGTAATTTTGCAGGTAAAACGCTAAACGCCGTCCGTGTGCGGCAAAAAGCATAGAAACCGAAATAAATGTTCCTTTCTCAATGGTGTGCGGTAACGATACTCTTTGAGAAAATTCGACAAAAATGACGAAAAAATATCTCTGATCTTTTCACAGTCTTCAGATATTGTTATTTTATCTATGTGAGAAAACAGCAATAAATAAAATTATAAATAAATTAACTTCATATTTCTATGTATATAAAGGATAAATAATATACACATTTATGCATAAATCAATTTACTCAAACTATTAGTATAATTACTTATAATTTCCATAAACAAGGAAATATGTATGTTTGTAATAAGCTATTTTAATAACTGGTACTAATAAGAAGTCACCGGAAGTCCTACTTACATGTTTCTTAGCATCCACTAACAATATAAGATAAATGAGTGGAAACACTAGCATTTGCCTCAGGGTTGGTTGAGTACGGAAGTGAAGTCAACGTAATTTGACATGAAACCAGCTAAAAGCCATCTGCTATGATCGTATCTCTAAATATCGACCCAGAATTAAATCCTCAAGGCCAATTCCCTAAATATCCACGAACAGTATATTTTAAGAAAAAAATTCTACCGCATAAAAATATGTATCGAATAATGTTGCAACTGCCACGCTTCTGTTTGCTGATGGTCAGGTGGATGGCTTTCACGACACAATGCGAAAGGGAGTGGGTGTCTATGCTGTGCGTGCAGGGTGCGTGGCAGCAGCAACGGTCAACACAACGGAGTGTGATTGCAGGACTAACACTTAGCTCGTTGTTGAGCACTGGAACGGGCTGCATATTCTCCCAAAACGCAGTACCTATTTGTAAATTAAGTTCTATTGTCTTATCAAATAATGTTATTTTTTTGTCCATCTCTTTTACTAATATTAGTTTTATAAGTAACTAGCTGTTTCTCGCAGCTCTGCCTGCGTCAAAAAGTAGCCTATGTTTGACCCCGGGTCTTCAACTCTATTCATACCAAATTTCATCAAAATCCGTTCAGCGGTTTGGTCATGAAAGAGTAATAGACAGACTTTCGCATTTATAATATTAGTATGGATATTGTTTTTATGTACTTACAAATATGGATGTAAGTCCGAAATAAACAATTTGAATAAAGAATTGTAAAGTGAACGGAAATTTACTACTAGCGAAGAGGAAAAAAGAAAGAGCAGGAAAGTGGATCCTGGGCTCTGAGGCAAACAGCCGAGGACGCAACCGGGAAGGCGCTAAGATGAGAGAGAGGTACCTACTTTCCAAAGTACGGAAGAGCTCAAGATAACATACTCGTAAACAGCTTCGAAAAAACTATCGACAAATTGACGTGACATAAATTCAATTAATTTAACGACGAGGTAAATTTATAAGGAAGAATAAGAGAGACATCCGTCAACGCTTCCTATAATTGTGTTTGTACGGAAGAAATAGCGCCGAATGAAAGCCTTGTAAGGTTCCTCAGCCTATCGGCCCTTAGCGATTTTTTGTTTTCCTTATAATTAATTTATTATGGTAGGCACTTCTTCATTATGTTTTGACAAATAGAATTCCTACAGAAACTTGTTCGAAATGTCCTAACTTGTTATTGCAAACATACATACAATAAAGATTCATAAATAAATAAATAAATCACACATAATTTGATTAAAAATAAAGCGACTGCCGTCTGATCGACGTAATATTTCTTACAGGTAAAACCAGAGCAATAGGAACATGACCCAAGGTGTGTTAGTGGCCAACACTTTTAGATTTTTCTGAGACAGTCTAACGACTGGCATCTATCGAAAACAACTGGCACCAATGGCCAAGAAGGCATGTTAGTGTCTTACGAAGCACGACCAATCTAATATGGGCCGCGTTTCGCAATATTTGTTTAATTCATTATTAATTTTACTACAAAAAATCTTAAAATAATTTGGTTCTCGCTTTGAGTTAATTTTTAATTTTATGAAATGTCCTAAAACTATTTTTTATTCTTAGAATGAAAAAAAAACAACTTATAAAAATATCATATTATTAATTGGTTACATTATTACCTAATAAAATACTCGTAAATAACGAAATCATTAAAACATCCAGTTCTAATTTAGTGCAAGTGGCCCATACGACAGTTGCCCCTGGGATATTACGCCCGCTGCGGTCGGCTCTTCAGCTCCTAGCTAGCTCCGAACTACCAGTAGTATACCTACACTGAAATTTACACAAATAAGTAGAACCAACCGCAAAACTAACTTTATTGTCGTCACACTGTCAAAACAAGGAAATTTACGCTTCGTTACTTCGAATGGCCGATAAGGCGAACTATTCTAACCCACGTAACTACACGAAACGAACTCGCGTGCTCGAAAATGCTATTATTTCACGTAGCAGTTCGTGTCGACCTACTTTTTGCGGTGTGGTAGTTGGAAATTACATATTTACTGGTATCGGATTGGTTTTGGATGGTCAACTGTATGGATTTAACTGTGAGGTGCAGGGTTTGAAGAGTTTTGACCAATTCAAAGTTGATTAATTCATTAAGGAGGGCGTACGCCGTACGCCCGTTTCTGTACGAAATAGTATAAAATTCGCGAAATTGATATTGAGTCGAAAATAGAGACCAATTCTCACAATGGCTTATTCTCAACAAAAATACTTAATCATGAAAAAGAGCTGAAATCATACCTAAATAGTTAAAAAACCTTAGAGACCATTCTGAATTCAGAATTGAGACCCTGTGTAGTCCCTTGAATGAATGCACACGTTATTGCACCTTTTACATACAAAGTAAGTGGTCAAGTGCAAGTCAAACGACGGTGAGAAGTGACTCGACCCGTATTGGATTGGTCGCCATTAGTGGCATATTCTTTCTCGACCTCCTCCGTGCTTCAGAAGGCACGTTATGTCATTTGGTGTTGTCGATAGATAACAATCATTACGCTGCGTCAGAAGGTAAAATTAAACGGCAGGTTAAATTCGACAGTTTTGAACACCCATGTTCCTGTTGGTCTGGTTTTCGAGTAAAAAGCGTTACGGAGGTCACACAGCAGTCACTCCATTGTAGTAACCAACACCAAAATCCAGGCCCGTCTCGAGTAAAACGCGTTTCGGCTTCGAAACGTAAGTTGAGGAAAAAGCTTCAAATTTTGAACAATTAGAGCAATGCAAACTCGCCGAGTGGCACAAGTAAACTCTCGATGCCATACGGCCGACAGTATTGTACCTGAAGGACCTGCTCCGAGTGTGAATGGTCCCAAATGATATTGGTCATAAAACCTATAAAAAATTATTTTCATGTTAAAACAAATCTGAAACGAAATCACCGCAAGTTTCATAAATAGCGCCATCTTGATATCGGAAATGTCAAAATATGTCAAACTATCTGCTTACGTGAGATGCTTTTCAATGGATTGGAATTTTACATGTTTTTTAGTTAATGAATTGTTACTCGTAAACTATTAAATAAGCCTTACGGCAGTGAATTTTCCTTTGAAATTCATTATATTTACTACTGTCAATAATTTTTTTTAGGTGTACAAATGCAACAGTTTTCTTAAAAGTGGTTGGTGACACCTCAGATTTTTTTTCACCTATGATTTTCATGAAATTATGTATGAATATAATTTAAGACCCGGGGTCAAACATAGGCTACTTTTTGGCGCAGGCAGAGCTATGGGAAACAGCTAATATATCATGCATATTAAAAATAGGGCTCCAGATGCCTCAAATACTGAAATTATAGCGACCCCGATTAAATATAAATATTACTTATTAGGATATGAATTTTTGATAACCTAATCAAAAATATCAAATACTCTTTCAACCGTCACTTATCAAATGACGTCTAACTCTGGTATAAATACACATCAAAGCTTCTAATTAGAATTAAACGTATTCACAGAAAAACAAACTAAGTGATCGCTATACACACTCGCACAATTTCGGTTACCTGTTGTTTGGTTCGAGTCTCAAGTTATTTTGAGAATATTGTATTTTTCCGCAAGCTAAAAATATTTTTTGGAACTAACACCTATGACTTTAGGAGAAATGACGTACTTATTTTGGATCTGCGTATTTATAGGATTGCATAAAACGTACGAACCATTGGAATTGGTAGGAAACTTAATATAAGTAAATTGACGTCAACAAGTGATATTTATATCCTATATTGAAAATAAACGATTTCATTTCCAACGTAAATAAAAATTGGACGAGCGTAACTCGGTTAAATTACTATGGGTTCCGTACAGACTTCATCAATATTTTTGCGATTGTTACACATATAATTAAACATCACAGACAAATGTAAAAAAACTAATGTAAGTAGTCTAGCTGCGAACATTAATCATGCAAAGTATTTGAAATGTTAAATGTAAATAGTTATAAACACGATAAACCATATTATTAAATATATAGTGACAAATAAGCTAAAATAGTAAAGACAAGTAAGTACTTATTAAATTGTTTAATATGGTCAGCTGTCGGAGATCCTACAGCCTGGACATCGTTTACCCTCGACTAGATTCCGAAGCCAGTTGCCGGCTGACGCAGGGAAAGCATGTTTCGGTAGGGATGCAGGTTGAAGTACACCTGCCGTTGTAGTGTCTCTCTGCAGACTATGGCACACCTTATGACTTGCCCTGAGAGCCCAACCACCTGCACGAAAGTGCGACCTTTACGAAGCCACTGACAATGCCTTAAAGAAATGTCAAACAATAATAATCTCACCATCATCCATGTCAGTTAGCTGATGTGGTATACTGATGTGGTGTACTTGCTTATAATAAATGTAGAACTAAGCCCCACGGGCACTTCTACCCCCACCACCTTCCACTTGTTACCTGTTGGCCGCCGGTACGGACGCGTCCTTTGAGCTGTGTGTCTGCTTACTGAATTATGTGTTGTTTTATTTGTATCCACTCGTAGTTACCTATACACGAAGTAAGAGGATATAACAGCTACCGTAGGCAATTTTTTGTTACAGAGAGCACACGGCATCTGTGAGATCCACCATCTCAAGGAGGAGCTTCAACGAGTCAAGTCTGCCTTGACAAGCAACAAACTCGGCCTCGACCTCCACCATATATTAAGGGAGTCACGGAGAAGATTGGTAACATACTTAGGCGAGCTTCAATCAAAACTTACTACAAGCCGCATAAGAAAATAAATCAACCTTTAAGACCTGTAAAATCCAGTATTTCATTACAAGATGCTGGAGTTTATAAAATTGACTGTGACTGTGGTTTATCATACATTGGGCAAACAAAGAAAAGCATGGTTGCCCGTATCAAAGAATATATTGCTGACATGAAAAATAGACGGTCAACCGAGTCTGCAGTCTGTTAACACTTGACAAACAGAACCACTATATGCGTTTTAATAATCCTCAAGTCCTTGCAAAAGAAAACAGATTTATACCAAGGATGTTACGTGAAGCTATTGAAATAAAAAAAAACTCCTAATTTTAATAAAGATGGATGGCAGCTACCACCATCTTGGGACCCGGTTATCAATTTAATAAAATCTCAAACTCAACGGAAGCCTGCAAGTACCTTGGATACTGCCAGCCAATACTGCGTGAATCGAAATAGTTTTCAATAAATTATAGGCTATGGTTTTGTATAAATGTGACATGAAAAACAAATGACACAGCCAAATGTCAACTTAGTCTGCCTGCGACCATGAATGCGTGAAGTTTTGAATCATATATAACAAGTTTGAATGTTTTTATGTTAAACAAAGAATATGGTAATATGTATATATTAATATATGTATACATATAAGTTAAATATAAAGTGAATACCAAAATAAAATCAAAAATAATTCAATACAGACTAGAAAGAAGAAAACTAGAGCTAGCTCGTTGATGTCTTTTTTAGAGACGGGATTTGTCGTAAACTTTTTGTAAATCAAAATTAATTTTTTTGAGATTTAAAATGTCAATTTATGCATAAATATTTATTCAAGACACCCACGGGAACTGAGAAAAGGAAGTTCACAATTAAATAAAAAAAAAACATATTTTTTCTACATACTATATACTTAAGCTGAGTGTCCTTGGTCCTTGGGGCTTATCTTTTAATTTAAAAAAAGGACTTTATGAAAAATCTTTATGCAAGATCATGATTCAATTTTTTTTTCAGGGTACCTATTCACCGAGGAAATGCTGTCTCGTTTAATTGTCTCGGTAGAAAGATTTCTTCATATATATGAATTTTGCTTTACTAGTTATTAAGCTAATAAAACAAATAAACCACTTATATCCAGGATTTGTTGTAAACAAAAGAGGCAAAGTATGTCCAAAATTCTGGCCTGTTTTGGACAAAAAAAATTGCCATCCAGGGGGAGAAGTGGATAACATTTTGGCTCATTGCCTCCAATCGTAGATAAATTTAGGTAAATCATTTAAAAATTTTCGGTTAGTTTCCAAACAATATTTCCACCCCCATTTTCCAATATTTTTTGTTTTTTGATGATAACGTACCTATACTTCAGTACCCAATTTACTGCTAGACGTTTCAAATAAAACAGAAAGTTACATTCCTAGCAAAAAAAAAAAAACCATAATCCCTCTCAAAATAATCCAGCATCCTCCAAACTGCAAACCTCCAGGATCTAGGAAAACCCGAAATGCATTTCCGAAAAGCGCCCCACTACCTCCCAAAGGTTTTATGTGTGGGGGAGACTATCACCTCCTCAGTGTGCCGTTGGCCGTCGAGCGAACTACGCGTCGCGCGGCCATAATTATCCATAGAGAAAAGTTGTGACGCGCGCTCCCGAAAAAAAAACTGTGATTTTTTTTTAAATTTCATGTGATGGATTACGTGCATGGCGTATAAGTGTTCAAGTGTTATTTGCAGTGCACCCGGCCCTCCTTCGTAGTCTATCAAACAACGGTAAGTTATGCAATAAGAAACTGAAAGTTCGAAAGGATTTGGTTTTTTTTTTGAGGTTTTGGGTTTTAGGTTGTATATGTAGGTCGTTATGGTAGAATTTGTGCTATATCAATATCATTGTCCGTTTTTCCGGTATAATTTTGTCTTAAAATTTTTAAATTTAATTGCATTAATTTTTATAAATCAGTTATTAGTATCATTTTAAAAAACGCTTACTTTAAATTATAAAAACTGTAGAAAAATGTCTAGTAGACCTTATAGATTATGCCTAGTAGATTTTTTTAGTGGGAATATAAAGTACCTACAAATCGGCATTATTAAATTCCAAAAATATGCTCGACGATGTACCTACTACTTACAGGTTAAAGCTCAATAAAAAAAAAATTATGGTTATTTTATTTATAAAAAAAAAAACAATAATAAAATACAAGTTGTTGTTGTATTTTATGATCAATCTAATTTGAATATACAACCGGTTATAAATGCTTAGTACAAAATAATTTTCATAATAATACCATATGACAATGTACATAAGCAAAATATGTTCATAGTAATTGTCGAATAAAATTAATATAGTAAATTAATTAGTATAGATACAAAGCATATTCAAGAATATAACCATTACATTATGTGGGTATTATAATTATTTACGGGGAGTTAAACTTTCTTCGTTATAAAATGATTTTCATTCATCATAATCGTTAGCCGAAAGATTATCATTCGACATAATAACTAGTGGCTATAACATGGGAGCCTTCAAAAATGGCGTGAAAAAATTCCTTCAGGGTCGGCAACGCGCTTGTGACATCTCCGGTGTTGCAGGCGTTCATAGGATACGGTAAGCACATAACATAAGGTAGGCCGTTAAAAAAAAATTACTCATAAATTTCAAAAATAGTGCCCACACATTATCATGTGCTTGTAAGTTAAATGCCCGAGGCTTCGTTCACGTAGCTTTGTTATGAAGTAGTCTATGTCCTCCCATTAGGTATTAATTATCAATACATTAGAATTTCTCAAAATTGGCTGTGGAGTTCTAAAGATACGATACGATCGTTACATATAACTATTGATTGCAGTCTGTTTTTTCTAAGTGTAGTACGCAATAAGTCTAATAGTTTTACATAATAAGCTGTATATCTTCATATAGTTATATATTAAAAAATTGTGTGAATGTAATATGTTTCATAATAGTAACGTGTAGTCTCTCTAATTAAAAAAGGATAATATGGCACACTTTTTTTTTTATAAAATTGATTATAAAGGTTTATTTATATATGAATGAATGAACACTTTATTGCACAATTTACATACATTTAAGAAAAGATAAATCATTGAAACCAATTAACATAAGAGAAATGAGTACAAAGGCGGACTTATCGCTAATGCAATCTCTTCCAGCCAACCTTATGGTAGAAAGGGGCAGACAAAAAAAAAAACTTTAAACTTTATTGTACATATATAGTTGTACAGCACAATAGGCGAACTTAATGCTTAAAGCATTATCTAACAGTCAACCTTTGGGTTAAACAGTATCGTCATGTGGGTATTAAAAATATATAGCTATATATTTACATAATATACTTACATATATATGAAGAAATAATAATTAAAATAAAGTTAATTTTAAGAGATATAATAACGAAATAATAGCAATAAGTTTTCTGTATTTTATCTAACAATATTAACAAATTGGGCTAACAAAAAGAACCATCACATAGTAGAAAATACATGCTGATTCAGAAAAAAATTGGAGAAAATTACTAAACCATGGGGAAAACATAAAGTTGATTTATTTCAACTACTAGCCGTTTCCCTCAGCCTGTCGCCTGCGTCAAAAAGCCTATGTTTGACCCCGGGTCTTCAACTATATTCAAACCAAATTTCATCGAAATCTGTTCAGCGGTTTGGCCGTGAAAGCGTAACAGACGGACAGACAGACTTTCGCATTTATAATATTAGTATGGATTGAATATAAAATACTTAGATGTCTTGATAAACTAAAAAAAAAAACAATTAAAAGTCAATAAACCCAACATTAATAATTGAAAAAATAAGAAATTAACGAATATATATATATATATATATATAATTAGGATACCAGGTTTTTTTTTCTGTAATTGCTTGTATTTGACAATGTTTCCTTGTTGTGCAAAAAAAGAGTTTTGTATTGTATTGTAATATAACAAGGTTACCTATGATGATAAATCGATACATATATATATATACCAACATATACTTATAATATAAATACGTTTTTTTTTATACCACTAAGTAGGCAAACAGGCGTACGGCCCGCCTGATGGGAAGTGGTTACCGTAGCCTGCAACACCGGAGATGTCACGAGCGCGTTGCCTTGTATCAACTGATAGTATGTTCTCATCATCATCATCCTAGCGTGTATTCCTAGTTGCATCGACAGCTTACGCTTCGGAGTCTAGAGTACGCTGTAAGTCATGGTCCTAGATTTGGCGGAACTGGTTATTACAATGGAGCGACTGCCGTCTGACCTCCGCAAACCTTTTCCAAGGAAACCAGGAACATAACCCGAGGTGTGTTAGTGGCCAACACAGTCAGAATTTTTCAGGCTGCCCTAAGGCACCTGACACAGCCTCACGACTGCTATCTATCGAAAACAACCGGGACCAACGGCTTAACGTGCCTTCCGAAGAACGGAGGATCTCAAGATAGAAAATGCCACTAAGTGTCGACCGATACAATAGTGGTCGCGTCACGCCGTCGATTGACACGCGCATTCGCTACGGATACGAGGGTCGCGTCTCGACCAACGAGCTCCTCCCTGATAGTATGTCTACTTGAAGGCATAAATTTCAACAACAGGAAATATCGCAGGAACTATAATTATATGTATAATTTATCTATTAATATATCAGTTGAATATATCTCATAATCATATGAAGGTAATTAGTTTGTTGAAACTATGTCCTCTAAATGGATGCATATATATGTTTACACCTTGACATATACTCTTCATTTTTACTAAGTAAAATGTATTACTAAATAGTTCATCTCCACATTTTCTACAGTTTGTCAGATTCATTAATTTCGTGTAGGTTACATTGTCAATCGACCATGTTCACCCTAGTGTCAGAGCCTCTGACGTGGTTTCTGTAACTACAAGATAGCAAGAAAGACCAATGGCTTAACGTGCCTTCCGAAGCACGAAGTCCTAATTTCTTTATTATCAGACAATCAGGTGATTCAGGCCTGCAATGTCCTAACCAAACTGGTAATAACTAAAAAAAGTATGCTTCCCGTCAGAATCGAACTCACGACCTGTCGAAGGCAACCACTAGACCACAGAGGCACTGAGTTTTTCAGATTGTTTATTTTTATATACGGTAATGTTATTTATTATTTGTAAGTATAAACTGTCTCCGTGCTCCAGTGGTTAAGGCGTTCGTCTTCGGCCTGGAGGTCGTGGGTTCGATTCCCACGGGAAGCGTACTTTGTTTAGTTGTTTCCAGTTTGGTTAGGTTAGGTTGCAACACCTGGTTGTCTGATAATAATGGTTCCGTACTTCGGAAGGTACGTTAAGCTGCTGATTTAAAACTTAAGTACTTATTAATCAGACGGATGGGACGCGTCCTTGTAGCTAAACTTTTTCGCTGTGTCGTAACATCTCCGCCTTACAATAGCGTGCGAAAATGTTTCGGCAGACGAAAAACGCACAAAATTTATAATTCATTGACAGTATAGCATAATTCAATATTAAGCCGAGTTTATTAGCCGGTTGCTGGACAAACCTGTGAGGCCACCTTTGAACTATACTTACCTCTCGCTCATGGCGATGCTTGAGTCTTGCGACATTATATTTTAACCTTACTGCGTCGAAAGAAAGGTTTTGTTTTTCAAGTATGTATAATAGTCTTTTAAATGATCTGAATTTTCTTAAATGATCTTTTTAAAAATGAGTTTATTTATTAATTATTGTACTAAATACAATGCGTCTAGTACAAAAGGCGAATTTAATGCTAGGAGCATTGTTTAACAGTAAACTTTTGGGTTATGCAGAGAATTAGTTTAGCTTAGTGTCGCAGATATCTTTAAATTTTTTTGTGACTCTACTTATATCTAATTGCGTTAGGGTCTTTTTCTTCTTCATAATAATTTGCTTGTGAAAATTCATCTATTGCAGGATAGGTTACGGAAACAACCAGTTTCATATGTCTCACAAGACCTGTTATAGTGTATATCGATCTTCGGCTTTGTATTGCGTGGTGTCTGTCGCACGATGATTGAGGATGTACATTATTTAACGGGGGTTACTGTACGTACACATACTTTGAATTTTTATGTGACAATAATTATGTATCCATACTAATATTATAAATGCAAAAGTCTGTCTGTCTGTTACGCTTTTACGGCCCAACCGCTGAACAGATTTTGATGAAATTTGGTACGAATATAGTTGAAGACCCGGGGTCAAACATAGGCTACTTTTTGACGCAGGCGGAGCTGCGGGAAACAGCTAGTATTATAAATGCGAAAGTCAGTATGTCTGTTATGCTATCACGGCCAAACTGCTGAACGGATTTTGATGATAATTGGTATGGGTATAGTTGAAGACCCGGGGTCAAACAAAGGCTACTTTTTGACGCGGGCGGAGCTGCGGGAAACAGCTAGTAAATCTTTCTTTCTGTCATCAGACTAAAGCCTCCGTGGTCTAGTGCCAGTTGTTAAGGCGTTTACCTTATACTTGGAGGACGTAGGTTCGATTCCAACGGGAAGCATACATTGTTAGTTGTTTCCAGTTTGGTTTGGTTAGGACATTGCAGGCATGAAACACCTGACGATCTGACACCTGATTATCAAACGGATAATAAACATAAATTCGTGCTTCGGAAGTCCGGCTGTCATTTGGTCGTCTTTAAGGGAATTACGTCAGAGACCGAAAGACTGTTATGAAAATTTCTGATACCAGGGTACCCACTCAATATGAAAACATTGAAATTTTAGGTAACGATGACGAGGAAACCCTGAAAATTGGCCTATTAAACTGTGTAGCTTGTACACATCCAATATTATTAAACAATAATCTAGTCTCTGTTTACTATAGTTTACAATGAACGGACATACATACCGACTAGTCTGTGAGTTTACTAGTTTAAATATTGATATGCTGTGGTAAGCCGGATTTAGTTTTGTTTAACAATCACATGTTACATCACCTTAGAAAATTTAATATATTATCCTAGCTTACTATGGATTGGTGGGTATGTCCCTATAACCTTAATCTTCCCTATAAATCGGACTATCAAAAGCAGAAAATATTTTTCAAATCCGACCAGGGGACCTATTGCGGTATTTGCTAAAGACGTTTATATATTTACCAAAAGCAAATCAAATCCGCGAGGGCTATTTTTGAGTATGTAAAATCGGTGAGTTGTGATTTTCGTCGATTTTTTTCGACATAATACGTGAGTCGAACTATTTTCCATCGATTGCCCTCCAGTTTATATAAAGTTATCCAACTAAGTATCAAAAGCTTTAGTTTATTAAGAGTATAAAAGATTTGCACCTACCTTAGCTTCCATTAACATTCCAGTGAAAAAACGGGAAATCTTGGTATTACAACCATAAACTACCTAGCAGTCAAGTTTCCTTTTTCTGTGTTTATAAGCTTTTTCGCGAGTTTTGAATTTACTTTTAATTCTACCAAACTAGAGGCATCTTCCACTATCAACAATTCCCAATTCTAACACTAGGGTGTACAGGGTCGATTGGCCATGAAATCAGTTTGAAATGAATGAATGAACAAGAGCCCTATTTTTGAAATGTATGACTAATAATCGAATAATTCAAATGAAACTCGTTCGATAAAAAACAAAAAAAATTCAACTCACCGATTTTGTGTGAATCACATATTTTAAAATAGCCCTCCAGAGTTCCCAAGACTTGAGTGACGGTAACCGAAAGGTATGTCGGATTCGGCCGGTTTAAAATTTAGGCCAAATCTATTGAATTTTGACACTAACTGGGTAATCACACTTATCTGGGTAATTCCAAATTATAAGTGTCTTCTGATTATAATCAAATGGTAATATATTCTTGTCGTGTTCATATTGCGATTGTGAGTCACGCATAATACATTTCTGAGGTGAAGCAGACGCACATTTTTTGTTAATCTTACATAATTTTTCCAAACGTCCTAATAGGTTTAGAGGTTATTAAAAATAAGAGTTATTGCTTCATCTCTTTATATCTTTGTTTTCATCACTCTTAGCTAGTTGCTTCTATTCTAAGGCTGCTGAACGAGGTTATTGTACGTACAAAACAAGCGAGAGAATGCGTGAGAAATGTGTTACAAAGGACGTGTTGCGAAAAATGTGTTGCGAGGAATGTTTTGCGAGGTTCCGCTTCCAATACACCGCATCTCTGCCCCGACACATTACACAGTTTCGCAATACATCCTCGCACGGCTCGCACCGCACATTAATGCGCATTGCTCCGCTACACATCCTCGTACGACATATTTTCCTCGCACAGCTTTGGTGGAAACGCCTACATATTTTCAAAGTACAGCTACACATCCTCGCACGATACATTTCCTTCGCAAATCTCTGGTGGAAACGCAGCCTAAGCCTCGGATCTGTTGTACGTCACACCAAGAACCCGACTTTTTAAGCGTAGCTCATCCAAAATCAACGCAATACAAAACTGTGAGTCGAACGATTTTCATTCGACTCGCATGTTTTGCGTCAGTCAGCTGCAGCAGCTGTTGTGCAGTTTACGGCAGCTGGCTTGACGTCGCAAAGCAGGATATGTACGTGCTAATGGACTCTCCATTAAGGATGCTGAAGACCGGGTGAAGTGGAGACGTAAATGCAGGAAAGCGGACCCTGGGCTCCAAAGTGAACGACTGAGGATGCAACCGGGAAGACGCTAGGATGATGATGATGATGACGACTGAAAAGGAATTTATTCTTCATTGTACCAATGAGACTTAACTGAGTCGGACGCGTCTTTTCCACTTGCGCTTTGGAAGTGGTGGTAAATTGACGTCGATAAATAATATTTATATCCAATATTGAAAATAAAAGATTTCATTTCATTTCAGCCATGCGTTTTCCTATTACTTTCTTCTCCAGTTTGCATGGTGAAGATTACAGTTTTTTTATACGCCCGAAGATTATTTTCTGACTTACACAATTCTAATTTAGCGCTGGTTAAGGAGTGCATGTTTAATTATTTTCGTATATTTCTATATTTTTTAGTAAATAAATTCATTAGGCTTTTAATACTATAATTTAATAATAATATTATAATTTTATTGCCCACATCTGGGAAAACACAAAATTGAAATTAAATCATTGTCTACAATTGTATCTTTCTAGTTGATTTTGTTCTTTTTACTAATCGTTTTCGAAAATGCTCTTGGGATTCTATCATATTTATAAACTTAAATGAGATATTTAAATCCTATGTAAAGTTAATCAGACATCGTTAATTAAATAAAGTGCTTATAAACCGACTTAGAATCTGACATATTAATTAGCACTTTAATTAATGACAGTCAGATAATCGCTTACACAATTTATTGATTTAAATTTAGATTGGTAATTTTTTATTACATTATTCGGATATATTAAGTGAGCTGAGAACTGGCCAGTAGGAAATGTAGTCTATGATTTTTTTAATTTCAAATTAGGAAGTCATTGAATCTAATATCCACCGAGAAAAAGCGGCCAGCATCTTAAGTACGTTGCCTCAAATTTTATATTGTTACGAAGTGTCTGTCATCTCTACGTATAAGCACTGCGCAGACGAAACCGCGGTTGTCAGCTAGATTGAGCAATATAATTAAAAATAACAATAAATTAAACGGTTAAGTATTCATCGTGATCTGAAATATTGTTAATGTCAACCTTGCGAATGCTGCATAGAGTGATGCAATGTAGAAAGTAGCATTTTGCCCAAAAATACCCACTTTCGATGTATTGCAAAATATAAGGCATTGTGAATCACATACCGGGCTTTTAAGAATACTTTAGTAAATTAGACGTTTGCGAAGAAAATATTAAACAAAATGAAAAGGCGTGGTTGACTGGGAGATAATCTTTTAGCATTAAGTCAGTTTACTGTCAAAGTATTTTTATTAACATACAATAAATATTTACAAATAAAATATAAATATACCTAAAGAAGAGCAGAATATTGTCAAAATTACACCTTATTATATTAGCTATCGGCTTGCGAAAATCTCGTCAAAATAGGTCTTTCTGTTTTAGAGATTAGCCGGAATAAATCAGACATTTATTTAAATAAGTAAAAGAACCTACACATCAATGTTATTTTCTTTTCGAAAAGAAAACAGACTGTAATTACTAAGAATTATGAGTATGTCTTGATTATGTAATAATTCATTATAATATTTAAGACTTATACAATTTGCACGTCTGCTTGCAGACTGAATACACTATTCTTGCACATATTATAATGCATATTTGTATTCTGTAAATGTATGCTGATTCTAAAAAATGCCTATAGAAAATAAAAAAATAAAAAAAATTATAACAGTCCACCTTATGTAAAAGTGGTGACTGTAATCCATGTCCCATAGTATTAGCCAGTTAATTTAATACCTATTATCTTAACTTAAATCGCAAGTAACTTTCGATTTCAATGCCCTGTCGTGATGTGGTATAACCCCGTCAAATTCAAAAGACACCCATTGTAATGGCCTCAGAACTGAAAAAGCTGTTTGTTATTTTGCAATATTACTATGTTGCGTGTTTTAAAACGGGTTGAAGTAGGCCGGAAACAGACACGTCAATGTCATAGTAAACAGTCTTATGGCTAATTGTTAATGTTAATTTGTAGTAAATATAATTTTAAAAAGTAGAATTATAGTAAGAGGATTTAGGCTCACAGTTTTTTTTAACTAACTAATAGGTATTTAAAAATAATATTTAACCGTAAAACGTACAAATTACACAAAATTATTTTTTTGATTCATTCATATCGAGTAGGTGTTTAATTATTTTAGTAAGATATAGTTGCTTATAAATGTACCTTTTGGCAGGAAAATAGGTTCCAAGAAATAAAACGGGTTGGCACGGGGTAGGGCTGAAATGACATTCAATTTTTTTTCATAAAGAGTAGTAAAACCAAAAAAATTAACATAACATACAATTTCCAAGCTGCGCGTTTGACGTAGTTAATTTTATAAAATCATTTATTAACATTTGTTTCACAAGAATCAGAAATAGACTATAGAATTTTTTTAACAACAAAATAAATTATGTCCATGTCTAATATATTACATCATATAATAAATAGTAACTGCCGCTCAGGGACCTATATGAAGCCACTAACAATGCCTTGTCGATGGTGGAGTTTTGGTCCTCGCAAGTATAAAGGCCGCCTTTGTACCATAGATAATAATAATATTCATGTACTTTCTACAATTTGGTGCAATAAAGAGTTATTTATTTATTGCTAGAGTTAATTCGCTAAGAAGTAAATATTTCTTCTTGTCAAGCGGGACCTTGAACAAGCCTCAGCTGCATCCTCAAAAGCACCATGCAAACCGTATGGGCCGTACCATACGCCTGTTTGCCTACTTAGTTATAAGCACTTACCAAATTATTTTGCGTGCTTCCGCCACCAGTTCATGCAAACTATTGCCGGCCGGCAACCACCCACTACTATTAGTCCCAACATGCCCGCCACCTTTTGTTTGCAAATGCGACACGTGTTTCGCCTCTACGCGAGGCATCTTCAGGCACTAGACCAAGCTGTTAATAAAAAACTGAGTTGTATATAAAAATAAATAAAAATAAAACCATAAAAGCGTTAAAATCAGAGGTAGCTAATACACTTAAAAGAACAACACAATTTCTTTCTCACCTACGTACTTGGACCTTCCAATACAAGCGAACACTATAAACAATGACTTGAACGCTTACAAGGCTGCGTTGAGCTCAACCATTGTCACATTCCTTGGGTTTAAGTCTATTGTCAGTTGCTACTTGGTTTCATGTCGCTTGCGACTCTTGTACAGTGTAAGATTGAGTCAATAAATAAAGCTTTTAAAATAAATAAAAAATGCGCGCAATATTTGTCGCGACACACTTGAAACTATCCAACAAGAAGAATCTTGTTGTTTTCATTTATACAGTAATTTTCGGGGATGGTTAAAGGTTTTTTTATATATCCCATCCCACTGCTGAGAAAAGGTCTTCACCTTTTCCCTTCTAACTTTTCTCTCAACTACAACAACCGCTGTTGGGAGCCTTTCAGGTCGTCGGTCCAGCACTTCTTCGGCGTGCCCCGTTTTCTGGTTTTTAATAAATTGGGTACTCGTAAATACTTACTGCGATGGATCACCGACCCAAAGAGGATCTTGACCTCCAACACGAGATCTCCTCTGTTCCCTATTCAGCGTAACCTCTTTAGTTTTAGAATATTTTACGTTAAGATTCAGACCAAGAGTTGAGGCCGGCGCAAAATTTCGAGGAATTTCTCTGAGCGCACCCACGTTAAAAATTAGTGCAGCGCTTATAGGTTGGTTTTCTAATAGGTGCGCTTCGAAGAATAATAAAAGGGCGCTTGAAAATGGTAGCGCTCAGAGGTATAATCTGTTAGACCCATCCTCCTTTAGTAGAACTCGTCGGTTGGATCAAACAAAAGGATTTGTATTGCCAAACTATATATTGCACTTAAGATATTGATATTATCTTAAGTGTATGTGAAGGGAATATTTTTCAATTATAGAGGTGAACGTTCTGTTGAAGACTGGTTTTATGCTTGTAACATTATTCTATTTGTTCGCACTTCGCACTTTACCGAGACTTGTCTTATAAGGTTAGTTCAAACTTTATGAAGATAAGCACTTATATGACAATTATACGCCCACGCATGTGGTCGTGAGCGAAATAGTAATAAGTGTAAAATGTAACAAACATATGTACTATTTTATAATAAGCATTATTTTTTATTTTAGGCAAAGTGGCATGATTCCATAACTATGTAACCACTTTTTACCTGTGATTGACAATTAATTTATTTGAATTTGCTTATGTATATATTTTTATATCTTTTTTTGACGTTTGTCTTGCTTTTGCCAGTTAAAGACTCTACGTTAGAAAATTTACTATTTTATTGCTAGTCTCTTTGGTCCCATTAGGACCATGATTATTGGTCCCCATGTGTAAAATAATAAAATGTTACTAATTATTGTTTACAAAGAAATTTAAAATAAGTAAAATTTACCTTTCGGCTGCCTTCAAAACTCAGAGTTTTGTAACCAGCTACAAAAGAAAATTTTCTCTTTTCTCGTAACCAGTTACAAAACTAGCAAATACTTCTTTGGACTTAGAAATATTTTTGAATAGTTACTACATAAAATAATTTTGGTTCCTTTTTTGCAGTATAGTTAGTAAAGTTTATCATCTTGTTCTAGAAATTCGAGTAATCGCAAGCTCTCATCCCTTGGACCAAAACTTAGACTTTAATACTAAAACTTCTAGATGTCCTCGTGATGAAGACGTGACGATGCGTGGGCGCAGATTGAAATATAAGTTTACAGAAATCTCACGTACATAATATAAATGATCCGTATCAGTTTTACTTCTTATCGATTTGATCTTTTGCCTCAAGTGAGATAAGACACGTTTAGTTTTATTGATTAAAAATTGTACTTATGGTCGGAGGCATAGGTATTTAAATATTAAAACATAATTGTCCCGAAAGTAAAATCCAGTCCATATGGAGAAAAAGTAAAATTACCCGCAAAAAAAGTGGTTATCCGTACAAACCTTCAATGTGTCCTTTGTAATAACAATACAATTTTATTGCATTTATTACTTACCTACTTATTTTACACCTACTGCATGTTCGCAAGTAGACTAAGTTAACCGTGAGAATATAAGTATTATATCCTCTATTCAATAAATAACCATAATAATATTAATTCTATGTTGTTCTTTTGATTACATAAAAAAAAACTAAACTACCAACTAAAATGAAATTACAACTAAAAAACTTAAAAATTTAAAAACTGGTGTCCCTGTGGACGCCAGCCGCATTCCTGCGCTGAATAGCAATTGCTATTCTTTGCGCGAGATATGAGCCGGCCCTCTTGTCACCGGCGACGTAGACCAGTCGTGGGGCCAAAGTTTTATAAAAATTTTCATGCTTGGCCCCCATGGAACAAATGTTTCAACGCCAAGCGGAACAAATATGTAGTCACTAGATAGCGAATCATATTTGCATCGCTTGGCGTCCTCTGCAGCCTCTGCCGCGGCTCCGGCCCTAGAGACTGTTCCCCTGAGACGGGAAGGAGCCATCATATCGACGCATGCTGCGTCCTACATGAGTGCTCTTCCCCGTTTCTCTATTCTATTTAGACTATTAATAATACTAAGGTAGGAAAAGGTCTTATTTTTGATAGCAATTAAGCAACAACTTAATGACGTAATAACCTTTCGTTGCCATGCCAGAAGCAACTAAGCAAGTAAACTCAGTCAGCAAATGTTGATTTAGAAACAGGTCAGCTGATTAGCGACGTACCGCCATCTTATTAGTAATAGTTTGAGACTTTGCTTGAGAATTAAAGTGTTGGACGAGACACTGGTCTCGAGGACATGGATTGAATCACCTGATTGTCTAATAATAATGAAAGGTTTACTTAGCACAAAATCTTCAGTTCTCTATGCTAAATAAAATAAATAAATAGGTAATTAATAAGGTTTTTGGTTTCGGATTAAATAACTATGGTGAAAATGGGTGCTAATAGTCTGGTGGAGACGTAAAAGTAAGGAAGCGCATCCTGGGCTCCGACGCGAACAGCTGAGGATGCAACCGGGATAACGCTAGGATAAAGATGTAAAATGGGTCAATTAAAAAAAAACTACAAAGGGTTGCATGTAAGAGATTGCTATTGCGATAAGGCCACCTTTGTCTACATGTATGTGTCTCAAAATTGTATTTTCCTGGTGTAATAAAGTGTTTATTTATTATTATGTGTCTCCGCTTGGGATTCATTATTTATATTATTATTATTGTATCTCCTTTTGGATTTCACGGGTTACCCCGGTCCTTTGAGAGGCTTGCGCGGGGATATTGATCCAACGCGTAGAGGCCCTTTGGAGAAGTTGATGTTATGTGGTGCTCCTGCCAAAACCCGTTCTCGGCCATATCAATAGTTGACATTTCCATGAACAGGTCTCGGCAGGAGGAGGAACTATTTCTAATGAGTGAAAAGAATAAATGGGTTATGGTGATGAAGTTTGGGTGGTTTAAATCTGGGTTATTATATAGGAATTCGGACACCTGCCATAATCATGATTACTGACTATTAGTGGCAGGCGGTGACTCGCCACTCAGTGAATGGGCCCCCCAAATAGTCGCCGCATTTGGCAACAGAGGGGCAACATTGGAATGAGCGGCTAAGGGTGCCGAGAGGTGCGGCTCCGGTTTCGCCATCGCGAGTTGCCTCGTGAGCGGGTTTCCCCGTTATTACGCCATTACGTGCAATACACTTCCACCCTCGAGCATATAGCTCTTGCGACTCCACTCTGGCCGGCCGGCTAAGGCAAGCCAGAGGTAGGGGTCCTGTCCCTCATCGGCGTCCACTCCGACCTTGGCGAAGGAAGGCCGAAGGTGAGGGACGGAGGCCTCCCCTGGGAGCACTCAGGACCGTGGTGTCGCCACTCACCAACAGCTCGCCACAAGCTGCCCTGCGGAGACTGACTGCACTGGGAAGGGAACCCAGTGGGCGATGGGGTCGTCACATCCCTACGCCTATTATTATTATTATTATTTAACTTAGGAACTATTAGGATCATAACTTGTTTCTTTTTTTTTCTATGTTTGTACTTCAAACTGTCTGAATATTGAATACAAATGTTTACTTAATACATTTTCATATGATTTTATGACACGGGATGATCACGTTACACACGTGAATTTCTACTAGATAAATATAACGTAATAGATTACTATTGTGTGTAATTGTAATCAACCTTATTCAGTAAGTGTTGAAGTTAGTAATTCAACGAGTTTAGGTAAACATTATGCGACATTGTGTGAAAAATGACGGATAGAAGCAAAAAGTTCAATTTACGTTTCGACCTTTACCTTTTTTTTAAGATGTGTAGGTACTTATTGCTTGGTTACTTCCATGATAAAGTACATTTTCCAATTATCAATTTATTTATTTATTTTATACAAACACGTTATCAAATCTAACACGACATACAATAGTTGATTTATAAGTTGATCTAAGTGTGAGCGGTGTAAATTTGACAGTGGTTAGTTACCTACCAAAGGTACCAAACTGCACTTGGCCTTCGTGGAAAGCTAAAGGGGAGGCCTTTGCCCAGCAGTGGGACAGCTAAGGCTATATAAAAAAAATGTGAGCGGGACGAACCCATAACTATAATCATGTTACGTATACGTTTGTCTCGCTATTTTTAATCAGAAAATCAGGTGATAAATGCTCGAAATTTCCTAATCATACTCTTGAGTATACTCCACGGAAATCAAACCCTGATCAACAGTCACACACTGAAAATTAAGATGCAACTTGGAAATAGGGTTAAAAGAAAACCGAGGTAGGTCACAATAATTATAGCGAAATTAATAATGTAGGTTAACCCTAAATCTTGCATAAAAAGTCGCGCTCAGCAGAGCGTTGTCTGATGCAAACAGTTGCCTAATCGTTGGGAAAGACTGGAAAACGTGGGAAATCGTGACGGACTTGGGGAAACCAGGGTCGAAAGGGCTACTTCATTTTCTTCCTCATTTTGTCTTATTTTGATTAATCATGTAGCTCTTGTAATCGCTTCAGGAATGCTATTTTTGAGATCTATGACCTATATGTCTAAATTTTCTTTTCACCCCGAAAATGTCGAATGAAAAACATTCACCGATTTTGAGCCACTTGAGTTTTTTTTCCGCTCCTTTCTATCATAATGTAGGCTGGAAGAGATTGCATTAGCGATAAGTCAGCCTTTGTACTCATTTCTTTTTAATATTAATTAGATTCAGTGCTGTATATTTTTTTTATGTATGTAAATGGTACAATATAGTGTTTTTAGAAGAATTTTCTCCCACCTGGGAGAAAATCATAGCAGAGTTTATTTTACAGCTGCATCATATCTACGCAAGAGAAAATTAAATGTTTTAAATACTATTTGAAGGCTACTGTGACATAACATAACCTAGTTGTATGTTGTTACTATGTTTCATTCAATTATTCATAAGTTCTGATTCAATACGACAGTAAAATTGGTTTGCGTACGTTTTAATTCTAAACTCGTTTACATTAAATTATGTGTCTTAATAATTCAATTAAATATTTACTGACCTTATGAGAATAAAAATATTGATCGATCATGTATTTCCGACCAAAAGTCGTATCATAACATGCGCGCACATAGTACTGTTTATTATATGTAACTAGCTGTGCCCGAGGCTTCGCCCGCGTAGAATTCCGTTTGTGTCACGGAAAAAAGCCTATGCCTATGTCACTCTCCAGGTCTCCATATATCTCCACACAAAAAATCACATCAGTCCGTTGCTCCGTTTAAGAACATTGCAACAATGCAAATTACAACAACTTACGTGAAAGAAGAACAAACAAACACACTTTCACATTTATAATATTATATATAAACTAGCTGTTTCCCGCAGCTCCGCCTGCGGTATATAACCAATGTTACTCAGGGTGAATGTAGCTTTCCAATGGTGAAAGAATTTTTGAAATCGGCACAGTAGTTTTTGAGTTTATTCATTACAAACATACACACAAAAATATAAAACTTTCCTCTTTATAATATTAGTGTAGAGATAATATATATAAGTATGGAAGTATGGATAGTATGGATTTCCGATTGGGAATTAATGAATGATTATAAATACAGCCTTTATATTCTATCTATTTGCTCGCTTTGCACTATGGTCTGAAAATATAATTTTATTCTGATATAGTGTAGGGTTGCTTACAACAACATCGAAATGTCCTGAAGTGCTATTTTTGAGAAGTGTGACTCACAAATAATCGGCGTGTCGAACAATTTTCGTTCAATATATATTTCGTTCGATATCGAATATAGTAAAAATAGTTTACTGAAATATAACTTATTTTATGTTGCAAAGTAATTTTAATGAAATTGGTAAGATTTATTTTATTAATTTCTTATTCCGTTTACAGTTAAACCGGTAAAGTTTGGTAAAGTTATGTATAGAATAGAATAACTTTATTGATAGATCCATCACTTACAGAAATGATCTTACAAGCGAAGGTACAAGATACATAAAGTGCGTGACAGACGTCTCAATAGTATAGCAGTAAAGAAAAGATTTATTGGAAAATCCAAGTTCTAATCACCATCAGCTATCTATAACCCACTGCTGGGCATAAGCCTCCCCCTATCTACGCCTACCATCTTTGTCCTGGGCCATCGCAATTAGTCCAATACTTCGCCTTCCGTTTCTAGTTCTCATTATCATCTTATACTATAACGATGACAAGATATTCGTGCAATAAACAAAGCGTAGACGAAAAGAACACATAAAAATGCGGTATTAATCGCAACGGGCACGTGAGAGTTAAAAAAAATTCCAATGTTTCGCGCGTGTGTAACCGGGGTTTCGCTTCAGTGGTCGCCTACGTAACTAATTGTAACCAGCCAGTTTGTTTGTAATGATGTGTTCCTGCCGAAATGAAACTAGTATCTATGCAATTTTAAAATTAGAATAGTTGATAGAGTTGATTTTTTACATCTATTTTTTTTATTTTGATTAAGGAATTTGAAATTTAGAATGCAGGGAAATGTAGCGCAATTTTTTTTTTGTTAAATATGACAGGACATGATATTCAAAAAGGTGTTTAAGTAGTATATTGCAGGACATGATATATTTAAGTAGTTAAAGGTTCGATAATGCTTAATGTAAAAAGCTGTAACTTATATACTTTTCTTTAAAAAGTGATCTGTTAAACTATAAAAAAAATGACAAAAAAACTCCGAAAATCCCGTTAAAAATGCCTGCATTTTTGGAGTGGGTGACTCATACATATCAAAATAGCCTCTAGATATGAATCAGTTCATTATCTGTTCAGCCTAGGGCCACTTAGGTACACAGAATCGACAGAGCTCCTAATCCTAAACGGCACAGAATTCAGTGAAAGTTAGATTCGATTCACTATCACAGTTATGTAACAGTGCGATAGTCACTCACTTAGCTGGACAATATCAGAATGTAGAATAACGTAAATTGATTAAAAAGTAAAAGGTCATCATCAGCTGCCTGCTTCGGAGTCCAAGGTCCGCTTTTCTACTTTTGCGTCTCCACTTCACCCGGCCTTCGACATCCATGACACATAGTCCGTTAGCACGCATATCCTTTGCGATAGCTTTGAGAGTCAAGCCAGCTCTTCTTGGGCGCACTCCTTCTACCAGGCCCTAGCTGAGGTGGCATGACCAGACACTTGTTCCCAATGTACGTTGCCGGTTTTCGTAAGACGTGACCGTACCATCGCAGGCGATTTTCTTGAAGCTTATCCGCTATGTCATGAAGGCTACCCCGAATGCGGGAGTTTCTTATGCGGTCCTTCCGCGACACTCCGCACATCCCGCGCAGCATCTTCATCTCCGTAACACGCAACTCTTGCTCTGACTAAAAAGTAAAAGGTACTTAGATGTTATTAATAGGTAATCAAATCTTATAAATAAGCTAAAGTGTTTTGTTTGACTGCCTTTGAAAACTGTCATCATTCTTGTTTACAGATTTTACTTATATAAGAAAATAATACATAGGTTATACAATATAAGTAATAAACAGCAGTCACTATTCAGTCACAATTTTCTATTTTTTTTAAATTAATTTTAATTTCCGGGCTGGAATTAAACATCTACGACTTCCTCAGTTAGCTTAACTGCCTCCGTGGTCCAGTGTTTAAGGCGTTCGCCTTTGACCCGGGGGTGGTGGGTTCGATTCCCAAGGGAAGCATAATTTGTTTAGTTGTTTCCAGTTTCTCTAGGACTTTTCAGGTTTGAATCACCTGGTTGTCTGATAATAAAGATGATTCCGCGCTTGGAAGGCACGTTAAGCCGTTGGGCCCGGCTGCCTTTTGGTAGTCGTTAAAGGAGCCACGTTAGAGGCCGAGAGGCAGGTCCGAACAACTCTAATACCAGGGTGTATATATAGTCGATAGACAATGTAACCTACACGAAATGAAAAAGTCTGAACTTAATTAGCATTACACACAAAAAATGTGCGAAACCGCGGGACACACTCACACTATATGAGGATAAACACTTTTACCAAAATGTTTGGAATTACGACCTTCTTCTTTATTCGAGCGTGTTTTCCAGTTGCGTCTCAGCTTACGCTTCAGAGCTTGGGTATAGACTAGGGTACAATGGAGCAACCGCCTCTGTAACCTCTTTGTACACCCAGGCTTTTGTCAAGCAAGAAAAACATCCATGTTCGTGTCTGGTTATCGAAGATCTGTTACGAACGTACGTGGAATAAGGCCTTAAGGCATCTTACACGGGTGTGTAAGATGCTTTAAGGCCTTTCGACTGCCATCTATCTAATGATGTATAATTAATGATTTAAATGTCTACCGGTGTGCAGCCAGTCAGTGGATCACCTTCAGATTCTGCCCAAATTCCGATAACGATGCATTTTATTATTTTATGTTAATTTCAAACATATCATTATAGTTAGTGACACAAAGAAGTGTTACGTAACAGAAAAAGATTTCAAGGGCACATCTGAAATAAAAACGGTTACTGGGTCAAAATATACAAAATGATAACATGAATGTTTTTCGTTCTTTTTAGTTATTTTGAGTGAACATATATAAGTTTACTAAATAACTCAGAACTCTGTTGAATACTTATTACTAATTAATGAAAAAAGATTCATTCTCTTCTTACTGGTTAGTAATAATTATTTTAAAAACTTGATAATTATAAAATTGCACTTATTTCATCAAGTTTTATATACATAAATAAAATATTGACTGAACGAGCCAAGCGAGCGAGGGCTACAAATCAAGTTGGGGCGAAAAAAACATTGTTTGTTTGTATGTATGTATGTATTCAAATTATGTTTGTTCTGCGATAACTTTCGAGCCGTTAGTCCGTTTTCGATGAAATTTAAAAGGTGTATAGGAGACATGCATAAAATTTTCATGCTCGTTTGGCATCAAAATCGGTTCAGTTGTTTTTGAGATATTTGCATTAAGGCAATAAACAAGTGCAAGCAATAGTAACTACTCATGGATAACTAACCATAAAGACATGTTGTTTTATTATTGTTATTTTTATATGTTTCTCAGTCAAAATAATGTCACACGTAAATATTTGCTTAATAACATATTTTACATTAATAACAAGTTCAAATACTTTATAGTGAATTTCAAAGATGTTCTATTTGTTAAATTATCGATATTTAGTCGATATGCCAAGTGACATCACTATCTGTCACTTATCTAAGGGCCAGTTTCGTTGGTCACGAGTTTGAGTTAGGTAGGAGGCAGATTCAAGAGCACCCTTTGCTTAAGGGTCTCTTAGTTAGGAATGACTTACGAGTTTGTTGGTGAAAACGGTCATAAGTACGACTATTTGGATCCTGTCCATATTAATATAGTAAAATAATCGCGAGGTCTATGTTCTAGGCGAACAACTAGTATTTTTAAAAATAACGGTTATTTAGATTTCGAATCAACTCAGAGCATGAAATTGAGTATTTTGCTATCGTTTGTATGGAAATCTGTTACTGTGAATGAAGTGCAAGTGTAGCGAGTAAAAGAAAACAAATTAAAAAATTTACTGTCTTTACTGTCTTTACCTTGTTATCGCCAAAAGAAAAAATCTTAGCCACCAAATTACTTTTAACGAGCCATTGATTACGTAAACAAGGTTACAATTCCATAGACGTTTGCACTACCTACAAAATGAAACAAACATGTAAGGTACAGAGAAAGAAACTCTTTGAAATTCATGTAAACTAAGCAAGAAATACAGAGACCTTTAGTTAAAATTGTTAGATTGCTTTCAGCTGATAAAGTGAAATCGAGAATTTCATCAGTTTTTTGACCTCTATTCATATGTTACTAGCAGTTTCCCGCAGCCCCGCTTTCGTCAAAAAGTAGCCTATGTTTGACTCCGGGTCTTCAACTATAATCCGTTCAGCGGTTTGGCCGTGAAAGCGTAACAGACAGACAGACAGACTTTTGCATTTATAATATTAGTATGGATGAAAATAGTCTTTACATAGGATCCTCGCTTAAATCACTTGTTAAAAATCATTACGTGATGAAGTTCATCTATGTTCATTTATGCGAAGTGACGAATCCATCGTCAACGTTTACCTCTACATCAGTAAGTACTTAAGGCATAGCGTAATTGCTTTTACGTATCTACGGAATTACACCTTAAGAATGCCACACAAACTTACCGACTATTAGATTCGTGTCATGAACTCTTACATCTGTGTGAGTTTTGGCGGAAAGAGGACGGATATCCATCGGCGAGTCGTGATTGGTTAATTCAAACACAAACGCACACAAGCACAAATCTTCTGTTAGTTCAACAGTGTCAAGGGGTCACCGAGTCAGTGGTCAGGCGAAAGCATTTGCAATAGATATTACGAAACACTTAAAGGTTATTTATTACGTACATGTGCATGCCCTTATGTAATAGTTCAATTCAAAACTGCATAGATTGTGATTTAATTGGTGTTTGTGTCAATAGGTTTTAGATTTTTAAGTATTATTATTAAGTTTTTTACAAAATGATTGCTTGTTTGTAAGATCAATAAGGGTTCACCGCTGTATGTTTGTAAGATTTGTTTGTATATACGTATATCAAATCTCATGTAGAATTAAGTTTCTTTACGCCCTAACTCTAAAAGTACACCTTAGTTAAAATATGTGTCTTGGTATATGTGCGTTAATTGAAATAGGGGGCTGTGGACCGATGCAATAGGCTAGTTTCCTAAAAAAATATAATTAGTCCGTCAGTTAGATAATCAAAAAATATTGGAGACGTATTTTTTCTTTTGAAAATTAAACAAAGAATCGTAAAGATATGGCGCATTAAAGTTTCGTGTGACGTCACAGCGTGCTACACTTCTTCGCAATATGTGACGTCACGAGCGGAGTGGGGCTCCTAAACTTTGATGCGTTATATCTTTATAATTTATCGCTCAATTGACAAAAGAAAAAATATGTCGCTAATATATTTTGATTCCCTAAATGACGGAGTAATTTTAATGTTAATCTTTTGACCCTGGAAACCAGCCTATTAAAGAAATTACAGAAATGATTGGCTGTTCTAAAAATCTGTTATATTTTCCACATGAAACATAACGCAGTACTTATTCAGAATATCTTAGTTACCTTACTATCTGCCAGAGGCCCTGTCTGTACAGGGCCATACTAAATTGTTAACGCGGTCTCTAGCGTCTGCGTTAAATTTCGTGGTAGGTAGGTATAGTACTTATAAAATACCCATACGCGTGCTAAACGCTAGTTTGCAATAAATATGGCGAATTTCACAAACGAATTTGTGTACCTTTCAGATTTGAATGTCTGTTATTGTTCCGCCATAAGTGTCGCAAGACGTGGACACTGCCTCATTGAGACAAACTAGTTGCCTCATAGCTGGTTACACTACTTGTATATGCCTTCGTATATTTATCTTTTAACTTCTGAGCAGAACCGCTAAAAGGGTCTGGTTTCATTCCGCAGTCATCAATTTGAAAATGGCCTTTTTAAACGCCCCGGGACGACTTGAGTTAAAATATGTATGTATTTATTATAAAATGATCTTTGAGTATTACATAACGAAAGTCTCCATTTGTGCTAAGCATGGAGCAATTATAAAGAGGAGATGCCGTAATAAGCGTTTTGTAAGGAAGTATTTGTGAGGCTATACGGGGCGGAAGGCAGACGTGCGGGGTGCTTGGTTTCGGCCGTGGCTCTAACCATGGAGCACGAGCAATGACAAGCTCCGCCCACTTTGTGTCGGCGAGGCGCCAATGGTCACATCACTGCGCCATTTCAAACGGCATTTCCTCTTTGTAATTGCTCCATGGTGCTAAGGCAATTTTTTCCAGTCAACATTAGGGTGGATTTCAATATACACATGATTATTATTTATTATTATTAATATATTTTAATTTTTGTTTCAGGTAAGTGCTGAATTATGACCAATTAGAACATAAAGTATGTAAGTGTGTCAATCAAGATAGCTATTATAACTGGTGCCTATACTCATTATTTTAAAATATTGCTGGGTTGGAAAATTGAGAAAGGAACGTCATTGCGGTTTCGATACTCTTTGGTTGGAATCGCGTTTAAATGTGATTTTTTATTCATGGGATCGATGGCAAAACATGTTAACGTATTTATCGAAACCAAACCGTTACGTGCTTACATGCTGATGTCGAACATAATATAGCAATAGGCGAGTCGAACTTTTTTCGTTAACGTCATTTGCATTTAGCGCAATTGGTCTTCTGATTGCTCTTTCTGTCGCGATTGATCTTTCTGTCCCGTCAACATCAGCATTTAATAAATTACACATGTGTGTTGAATTTATTTATCGGCTAATCATAAATCTAAATTCCAATAATAGGCTAATTTCCTAAAAAAATACAATGAGTCCGTCAGTTAGATAATCAAAAAATATTGGAAATAATAAACAAAGAATGGTAAAGATACGGCGCGTTAAAGTTCCGTGTGACGTCACAGTGTGCTTCACTTTTTCGCAATATGTGACGTCACGAGCCCCCACTCCTAAACTTTGATGCGTTATATCTTTATAATTTATCGCTCAATTGACAAAAGAAAAAATACGTCACTAATATATTTGGATTCCCTTATTGACGGACTAATTTTAAAGTTAGTCTTTTGACTTAGACTCTAAAAGATTGGAAGTTATTTATTTTCAATTTGAACTGACTGGAGTGTGTTGTTAAGCAACTTGAAAAATTTTATAAAAACATCATTAGTTACAAGTGTCCGTTCGTCCTGTTGATGAAAAACGAAAAACCGCAAAATAAGGCAATGACCATTCTATGAATCAGCACTTAGTTCAAAATTCAAGAAGTACATTGGGCAATACAGAAATACATACATGTAAGGAACAAGTTTAATGGTAAAGATGTGTACTTTTTATGTGGTCTCCTGTACATGTTAAAAGTGAGATGAATAAACATTGAAAATCAAAGAGTCACGACGAGTGTGCTACCTATCAATAACCTAAAAAAATATCGAAGAATGTATTCGCACTGGTCAAGGGTCAACGACATTACTATTTTGAATTTGCGGATTTTGATACAAGCCTATCCATTTTAGAATTATTTATAGATAGGGTATTAGTTATTTATTTTAGTCGACCACTATGAATTTTCTCCAGTCTATGATCCTAATTTAAAAAAAAATCTCAACACAAATGTAACAGATAACACCAGTATTGTGAGAGAGTGGCGTCTAAGATAGGTTTAAAAAAAAAACATGTATTTCAGATTAAACTAAAGTTTTACATATATTTCATTACCTCAATTATTGTGTACAAGGTTTTACAGTCAATGAACTTTCTAGGAACTCTTGACGTGTAGTGGGCACCTCGCAGTTTCTCAAGTACTATGTATTGAAATATGGTATGGCCATGATCAAACAGTCATTGTTTGGTAAACTGCATTAAAAGTTGTATATGACACCAGAAACCCGTCCCGACTTCGCTCAGGCCTATAGCTTTCCTCGATAAATAGGAAACTGTAAGAATACAACACTGTAAGAATTTTTCAAATCGGACCAGTAGTTCCTGAGATTAGCGCATTCAAACAAACTCTTTATTTATAATATTAGTACAGATTATTTAATATATATTCCTTTATTTCTTCTATATTGAGCGATACACAACAGCTTTTCTCAAGCAGCTGATCTTTTTAAGACTTCTTCAATTAAAATTATCCCTGACGTGATCATGTTTCACCTAAGTTATGAAAAACCTCAATTTATTATTCCTTAGCCACCCCCAAGAATCTTTCTATCTATTACTAAAAATCCACAAGAAAAACTCATATAGTTTTTAAGTTTATCGCAAGACAAAGTGCGCGGGCGACTTACTAGTGACCCTGCCATACTTATCGTGCAGGAGTGACCATCTGACTCAGACTCTACCTATATTTATAAAATAAAGATAGATATAAGAGTACTGAATACCTTACTCCGCTAGCTCAACGACCCGAGTGGATCTTGGTCTCCTCACGAGAGATCGCTATAGTGTTCAATTCAGCGGGATGGCTGCCAGCTGTCAGCTCCCCTCTCTCGCAGATCGCCTGCACCACATAACACAAGTGGTATCTAGGATAAAAACATAAAGCGATATTTTTGAATACCAGAACCAAAATCGATGTTAATGTATGCTAAGAAAAGTAAGATGTTTGATTATTTAAAAAAAAACCGTTTTCTAATTAATTCATATCGAGTGGGTTACCTACATGGTCAGTCGAGCCTGTGAACCCTGGTGTCAAAATCCGTTTCCTGGTCATCAGTCAACCACTGGGATAAACATCTTTTCTGCTAAAGTACAAATTGATCGTATCCTTATTTTGTGTGGAGTGGACTGTATCTTTGCTGATAATTGTGAGATTCTGGACAACTCAAACACTATATTGCGACGCTATATATATATATTTCAATGCAAGTAACATATTACAGACAGGATTTGATGAGAAGACAATGAAATTACGAATTGACAGTTTTTATATAAAAAAAATATATATATGGTTGGACGTCCAACACAAAGTGATTGTCCAAGCAATACATCGATAGAACATTGAACCTAACTTCAAAGATTAATATTTTCATTTTCGTTTACTGATTTATCCATCACGGAACTTAACGGAAAGCACCGCTGTGTTTGTTCATACAATTTGTTTGATGCAATGACCCATGATTCGTATGTGTGGGGTTTTTAAATAATATGTACATGGTTATATATTTTTCGACGAGGTTTATTTAGCTGTAAAAAGGAATATTTTGATATTAAAATGAACCAAGGCAAGGATTACACTCGTACTGAAGTATACTAGCTTTTCCCGCAGCTACGCCTGCATCGAAATGTTTTTGCTTTATTATGTTTCTCCTATGTTTGACCCCGGGTCTTCAACTATATTCATACCAAATTTCATCAAAATCAGTTCAGCGGTTTGGCCGTGAAAGCGTAACTGATAGACAGAAAGAAAGACAGACAGACAGAAAGACAGACAGAAAGACTTTCGCATTTATAATATTGGTATGGATTTGGACTTTATATAGGTACATGGTGAAATGTTTATTAACTGGGTTTGCTATCTAATTCCTGTCCTCTATGAAATTTGAAGGGAAATAAGCAAAAATAAAATAACAAAAAAAACTTTTACAATATTTATTTGAAGAAGAAGAAGCTGAAAGTTACACAAAGTTAAAAACTCGAATAAAAAAAAAATTATATTGGAAGTTACCTATTTAATGTCGAGTAAAGAAGTAATTGCGATTAAAACGAGAAAAGAAAATTAGGGGCGCAGGAGATCGAATGGCCAATATTTAGATCCCTTTAAAGTTTTAAATTAAAAAATAAAATAAAATCAAAGGTTAATAAAATAAAAAATGTAGAAAGCTCAGGCACAGGCTGACCGATAATGCTGGCTTCGGCTGTGTGGTTACCTCAGTTTAAGCAAAAATGTCTATCGCAGATTAAAACGGTAGTATAAGCAGTGTCCTCTTGTTTCAATTAAAGAAATGTGGTATGCACTCCTGACACCTCGGGAAGCTGGTAGAACTCCCAGTGTTCAGCGGAGGGAGTGCTGAGGGAAACTTGAGGTGTTCTTTTTAACCCTGAAGTAGGAATAACAAAATAACTTTCAAAAGACTGCCTATGAAACAATGGTTTACTATAGGGCGGGGCTCTGGAAATTTCTAGGTTTTATTCCTGTTCAAAATCCTTTTCAATATATGTATAATTTTGTTTTAATGGAGTATGTTTATTCCTAAATTTAGAGCTGAATCTTATTTGGTTGTAATTATAAAAAGAAAGTCATAATTCCAAATGGTAGGTTACCCGACAATGAAAAATCTACATAATTTTGTAAAAAAAACGATTTTGTATGAAATATTTCAATTTGAATTTATATATTCTACGCTTATTTATGTGTACCAATGGTGAGAAATCATTTTAAGACCGAAATTAGATAAAATTTTAATAAAATGCACATGTGAATAAAATACACATTCTACCCACTTTTGTAAATTATAAATTTCTCACAAAACCCCCAATTTAACCAGAAAGTTATTAGACCAAATGGAAGAATTAATCGGTTATTTAGCTTAATAGGACAATAATTAAAATAAAATAAATTACCTTTTCAGGGTTCTTTATGAATATCCAACAAAACACTTCTGTCATAAAACGCCGAACGACAACCACGTCGGCGAAAATATTGGTTACGACGGTTGCACTATTAAACTCCAAAATAATCGTATTAAATGGCTATTTAAACCTTTAAATTATAAAAGAAAAATAGCGAGCAACTATCGACCCGCTCCGAAA
This sequence comes from Euzophera pinguis, assembly GCA_947363495.1. NCBI lineage: Eukaryota > Metazoa > Arthropoda > Insecta > Lepidoptera > Pyralidae > Euzophera > Euzophera pinguis. Next base: position 6,355,969 of record OX376176.1, read on the forward strand.
ATCATCTGATTTCGTCTGCCGGTGGCGGCAAGTGTGCTAGCTGTCAGTTCAGTCGTAGTGATGGGGACATCGGGAGTCGACATTTGCTCGAATCGACTCGATGAACTATCTATCGACTTCGTGCCGAACCGTGTGAAAACAACAGGCATGTAGTATCGATTTTTGAGATACGCCGGCGACAATTAAACCAACTCGCACGGATTCAATGAGTGATTAAATAAATCCGGAACAAGTAAGGAATGATTCGATTATCGTTTACCGGCTCGTGGAGTTATTCGCACGGCCAGGCCACACCAGTCGAAATCAAAAATTACCACCCGCGTACATTTCAAAAATACAGAATGTTGCTTCCACGATCGCAATCGATACATCTCACGGAGGAGTCAATTCTCTTATTTTAAATAGGTACCTAGTGCACAATTGAATCGCAATGACTTGACTTTGACGCTTCTGATATTCCGTTACTCATTTTATTTACATTTCCCTACTAATATCATTGAAATACGCTCCAGTCGCAAATGAATAGAGATTCAAAACTGTTTAAGCAGAATACCACTATTGAGTGTATTTAAAAAAATGCAACACAATTAAGTCGCGATTGAATATCAGTTGCGTGGCCTTTAAAAGTTCATTAGCGGAATCGATCCCCTACTCAACAATCGAGCAATTAGGCAGTTAATCGACTTAATATTTATGGCATAGCAAAAATGGCATTACAACACCCCCTTCCCCGGATAAGAATTCACGTAGGGAATTCGCGGGACGTCCTCGGCCTATTCTACACCCTAAAGATTAACATTAGTTTAAATGAACTCATAAAAATAAATCGAGAGAGATCGATATCGACAACGATGAAAATTTTCACCGCACTACTTGACGTTGACAGATGAAAAAAAAAAAAACTTTTTTTATTTTAAGGAATGAAACGGATTCTGGGGAATTGAGAAAAACCTATTTGTAGAGGAAAATACACCGTTACACTACTAAGTATATTACTCTGTTCAGGTAGAAAAAACCACAGCTGGCGGAAATCGGTCAGACGTTGCAATCGATTTGTTCGAAAAGAAATCGATCAAGACTGATACATAAATAAATAAGCATGGATTCTAGAATGCTTAAATATAAAAGGCAAAAATACAAAAAATATGTAATTTGCATAAATTAAAACAAAAAAAAAAAATCGCCCATGAAGTTCTAACTAGAAAAGACCAAAAGAAGTTGCGTACGCAAAAACTCATGGTAGTAAGTATTGACTTGGAAATTCTGTGACCAATGATTTCTCACATAATTTCCAGTCCGGTGAAACTACAAAAGAATAAGTTTAAGATAATGATGGATTCCTGAAAACAGGAATGAATCCAAAGTAAAAATAAAATGTGCTTAAAAAAATAAAGTAAAACCCTTATCTAGGCTAGTTAAAATGAATAATTAATTCCTGAAAACAGGAATTAATCCTTAGTAAAAATAAAAATAGTTAAAAAAATTAAACTAATTAAAACCTTTGACTAGAGGTGGCTTATAGTAAAATATTTAAAATTTAAAGGTGTGACAAGCTAACCACTACTTACAGTTCATTATTTAAAACCTGAAAAATGACTAGTAAGTCTGTCCTAGAAACGCCTCCCAACCCTGGATAACAAGAGAGTAATAGACCTATAAATTTAGTAGAAAAATATTCCATTATTCTCCTAAAACAAATAGACTCGCTTGTATGAGTATATTATAAATGGGGAATAAAAGTAATAATATGATAAATCTACCAACACCGGTAGGGTGTAAATAGACATAATATCAATGCTAATTGTCATGGGATCCCTTAGACAACAAAGCTTAAAAGAGATTAAGTTTTCTTGTTAAACAGGTCAAAATAAATGAGAGAAAATAAGTACAAACTTATGGTTATCAAGTCACTCAAGATATACTGAATGAAATGGTAGATTAATAAAAGTGGTGGTTAGCTTAAGATGGAAAACGCCTAAAATAATCCACAGTCGCCTCTTACGACACGTCCGGACGTCAGACGGGGAGACAATTCTAAAGCCGATCATCCCGCGGCCGATGAAGGCTAGTCTAAACATTTGAAATCTTTTATGTGCCATTTCCCTATGTATTTACCCTGTTCATCTTCTAACTCATACACTAACGGTGAAAGCTTACAGATAATCTTACATTTTTCATATTTTGGAGCAAGCTTTGCCGCAAAGTACTTACTCGCAACGCTCTGCTTGTAGGTACGTTTCCAAACAAAATCTCCCACATTAAAGGACACATCCCTACGTCTTTTGTTGTAGTACTTCACATTTTTCTGATGCGCTTGCTTAAGAGAATTTTTAACATTATTGAAAATTTGTGATAGATGACCCAATCTTTGAACATGTGCATCAGGTGAAGTAACGCTTAATTCGCTGAGATCACTACCATCTTTGTAAATATCACCGTTGGCTACAGCTTCCCTGCCGTGGACTAGAAGGAACGGACTATAAGATGTGGCTTCGTTTACAGATGTGTTTATGGCAAATTGGATCTTTTGAATGTTTTCATCCCAGGACCTATGGTCGTTTTCCACAAAAGCAGAAACAGCGGTCATTACGGTACGATTATAGCGTTCAACGGGATTAACCTGTGGACAATACACTGGGCCAAGGTGGATCTGAGGGATATTGTATTTTTCATATAAAGCCAAAATGTCACGACCTGTAAATTGGGAACCGTTGTCAGAAATTATAGTTTGAGGTATTCCATGCACTAAAAACACATGATCTTCCAATCTTTGCGCTATAACCTTCCCAGTAGCCCTGCGAAGTGGAAACAAAAAACAGTACTTTGTAAAACAACAAATGACAACTAACAGATAGTTATTTTGACGCCGTGACATGGGCAGTGGTCCGACTAGGTCAATGCTTAAGCACTGGAATGGCCGCGTACAATTTTTTGGTTCTCCCATAAAGCCGGGTGTACACTGTGAACTGTGTTTATAAGCACTACAAATGTCGCAATTTTTAATGAAACTCATGGTATCTTTATACATGCCAGGCCAGAAATATCTCAGCTTCAGGCGTTTATAAGTCTTAGCCACACCAAGGTGAGCGGCAGTAGGTTTAGAATGATTTTCAACAATTATACTTTCCCTCAGCTCAAGAGGTATCACTTCTTTCCACTGGAAATCCTTACTGAGTTGGTTAGAAGTTTTTGTAAAACGGTAAAGCCTACCATCAACTAATTGAAAATTCGGACAAGCCCGAGGTCTCTCGGTGCAACGTTTTACAATATTCAGATACCAAGCGTCCCTAATTGCGGTTAAATCTATGGCATTTACAGACACGGGTACAGCCCGCGATAATGCATCAGGTACTACATTTTGTGACCCTTTTCTATGTTCTATTATGAAGTTATAAGGAGATAATCTACAACCCCAACGCGCTAAGCGACCGGTAGGATTTTCAAGATTTAAAAACCATTTTAAACTAGAATGATCAGTGATTATTCGGAAAGGTTTACTGCCCTCCAGATAAGGACGAAAATGCTCCACTACATGAACTACTGCCAGAGCTTCACGCTCTGTCGCAGAATAATTTCTCTCTGCTGGAGAAAGCGAGCGACTACAATAAGCGATTGGATGTTCTTGTCCGTCTATATTTTGAACTAAGGTCCCACCTATTCCAAAATCCGAGGCATCGCAGTGCACAGAGAATTCGCGCGAAAAATCTGGACATGTTAGAACAGGTGTTGTGGTCAGAGCTAACTTTAAATCATTGAAAGATTGATCTGCCTCAGGAGTCCAACGGAAGGGTGGAGCTCCTTTACGAGTGGACGTGAGCGCGTTTAGGGGACCGGCGCGATGACTGAAATTCTTAATAAATCGCCTGTAGTATGAAGCAGTGCCTAGGAAACGTTTAACATCTTTTCGGCAAGTAGGAGTGGGAAAATCGACAATAGCCCTTACTTTATCCGGGTCGGTACGTAAACCGAATTCATCGACCACGTGACCTAAAAACTTTAATTGTTTTCTAAAAAATTGGCATTTGCCCATATTAACAGTGAGATTTGCCGCTTGTAATTTCTCCCTGACTTTACGTAACAATTCTAAATGGCCGGCAAAGGTTGAATGAATTATGATAAGATCATCCAAATAAATAAAAACTTTATTATCAAATTCCGGACCGAACAACCTGTCCATAAGACGCTGTTGGGTCGCTGGGGCGGAGGTTAGACCGAAACACATGACCTTAAAATGGAACAAACCTCGTGAAGGTATGGTAAATGCAGTTTTTTCACGAGATTCCATCGAATCCAAAGGTACCTGAAAGTACGCAGATTTTAGGTCAACAGATGATAGGTATTTAGCATCCCTGAGTTGATCCAAAATATGGTTAATATAAGGAAGCGGATACGCGTCGTGTTTAGAGATAGCGTTGAGTTTTCGGCTGTCCAGACAGAAGCGAAGTGTGCCATCTGCCTTACGGGCTAGGGTGACGGGATTATTCCAAGCGCTGTTACTGGGTTCCACCACATCGTCTTTCAACATTTGATCAAGCTGCCGGTTCATTTCGGCGAGCTTCTCTGGGGACATCATGTAGTAACGTTGCTTGATTGGAGGGTGATCACCGGTGTCAATACGGTGACTCACCAAATGGGTACGCCCTAATCCTCTCTTCTCTGCCGAAATCTCTTCAAATTCTTGAATCACTTTACGAGCCAATTTACATTCTGACTCGGAAAGCGAATCAAAGTCTCGTAACGCTTTATCTTTGGCGGCTATGGTATGGACTTCGCGGGTAGATAAAAATTGATTATCATCCAACAGAGATAAAACGTCGGGAGCTATATTGAAAGCTTTCCAAAAATCTATTCCGAAAAGTAAGTCAGTGTTTATCTTGGGAATAATATAAAACTTAATAATCGCTGTTCTATCCTTTACTGTAACCGGCAAAAAGATATAACCAGTGACAGGTGCGGTAGAATCATTAGCAGTTTTAATAGAATGTAGATCAGTCGACTCGTGTACCGTAGCAAATTTTTGATAGTATGAAACAGCGCTGGCCTTAATTATACAAATTTCGCTGCCCGAGTCCAACAAACCAGAACATACCATTCCGTATATACTAGCCTTTAGATACGGTCGTCTGTCAAAACAGTTGTCAACGTCGCTTGTCATCGAGATAGGTTTGATATCAGAGTTATGAACATGAACCGACAACACGCGCTGGGAACGGGTTGATAAAAAGAAATTCTTCAAATAATTTAACCAAGAACGCCATTCTGCAGCACAAAAGTTACTAGAAGTTGCGGAAGTTTGTTGTCGATTCACGCTTACTCGTTTTTTGGAGATGACGACGGCGCCGGCGACTTGCCAGACTTCGACGGGGAACATTTAGGACAAGTTTTGGCAGTGACGTCCCTCTTCCCACAACGGTAGCATATTATGATGGCAGGCGCCTTGCAGGACTTCAACGTGTGACCGTCCATGCGACAACGGACGCAGAAATTGCTGCCATCAACCTGTGCCACCGCCGCGGCCACTTTAGGAATAGCAGTGGACCGGTTGCCCTTGTAAATAAGGTCGGGAGCAAGACAAGAAGACGAAAATTTAGGGGGCTCGGAGAATAACTTTGAACGCTCCTTCGCGTCCTCAAGAAGTCGACATTTACGTTTCAAATCAGTCCACGAGTCAACTGGATTTAAACCTAATTGAGAAGTGTAGAAAGGCCTAATATTAAACAACACTATGTTAAGTTTCTCTTCATCAGATAAGGGCTTGGACAAACGACTGAAATAATTTTGCATAACACTAAGATAATTGACTATATTTTCATCGGATCCTTGTGTGCGGGCTCTAATTTCTATCAAAAGTCTGTGATCATAATTAGCAGGTAAATACTCCTCGAGAAGTGCAGATTTCAATTCGGACCAGGTATTCACCTCATCACGCACTCCACGATACCAGTATAGTGCCTCCTCAGTGAATAACTCGGCAGCAGAATTGAAAAGTTTGAAATCATTGATAACGCGAGATAAGCAAAGTTCTTCTAAGCGTTGCAAGAATGCCTTTACACAAGTTTTCCCATTAAAATGAAGATTTAGCTTATAAATTTGAGAGTGAGAATTAGAAGAATTATCAATCTTGCTGGAAAGCATCGGCGGATTGGTTGCCGGGTTAGAAGAGTGATGCTGCGATGAACTACTCTTAAAATTGTCCATAATTCCATCAATTTTATACAAAATGCGGTCTAATCGTCCTTGAATATTATCAATTTCCGAGGTGTATTCCTCCTCATCTCCAGCATCCAATCTACCTAGACGGTGAAACAAATGGTGACCTAAGGTTTGAATTCTATTTAATATTTTAAGAGAACCCGACTTAGTAGAAGTTCCTTTAATTAAATCCTCTAATTCAACCATTTTGGCTTTTATTATGTCCAATTCCTCCCCAATATCCACATCACAAGTGAAAATCTCATCCGATGGGAGTTCTTTATTAAGCGCGCGAACCTGAGCTCTCAGACCTATAACATTATCTTTAGGATGAGTGCCACGGATCCCTACTTCATACTCTAATTCATCTTTGTGTAGCAAATTAAAGCAAATTGGCCTTTCCCCCATTTTTAGCAAGTTGTAAATAGAAAGCAGGGCAAGTAAACAATAGGGTTAAAAAAAATATTGACCAGACGTTACAAATTGCTTGGTAAAAAAAGAAAATAATACTATATATAACTCTGATTTTATCAGAATGTAATGCAGGTTAGTAAAACAAACTTTATTGCAAAATAATGCAAGGGATCAATATTGGGCAACTAATTTTGAGCGAAAATGACCAGAAAAAAGGGTAATTTAATTAAATTTGAAATACAAGTTAATTTACCTCGATCTCCTGTCCCTGTTCGGGCGCCATGAAATGTTTATTAACTGGGTTTGCTATCTAATTCCTGTCCTCTATGAAATTTGAAGGGAAATAAGCAAAAATAAAATAACAAAAAAAACTTTTACAATATTTATTTGAAGAAGAAGAAGCTGAAAGTTACACAAAGTTAAAAACTCGAATAAAAAAAAAATTATATTGGAAGTTACCTATTTAATGTCGAGTAAAGAAGTAATTGCGATTAAAACGAGAAAAGAAAATTAGGGGCGCAGGAGATCGAATGGCCAATATTTAGATCCCTTTAAAGTTTTAAATTAAAAAATAAAATAAAATCAAAGGTTAATAAAATAAAAAATGTAGAAAGCTCAGGCACAGGCTGACCGATAATGCTGGCTTCGGCTGTGTGGTTACCTCAGTTTAAGCAAAAATGTCTATCGCAGATTAAAACGGTAGTATAAGCAGTGTCCTCTTGTTTCAATTAAAGAAATGTGGTATGCACTCCTGACACCTCGGGAAGCTGGTAGAACTCCCAGTGTTCAGCGGAGGGAGTGCTGAGGGAAACTTGAGGTGTTCTTTTTAACCCTGAAGTAGGAATAACAAAATAACTTTCAAAAGACTGCCTATGAAACAATGGTTTACTATAGGGCGGGGCTCTGGAAATTTCTAGGTTTTATTCCTGTTCAAAATCCTTTTCAATATATGTATAATTTTGTTTTAATGGAGTATGTTTATTCCTAAATTTAGAGCTGAATCTTATTTGGTTGTAATTATAAAAAGAAAGTCATAATTCCAAATGGTAGGTTACCCGACAATGAAAAATCTACATAATTTTGTAAAAAAAACGATTTTGTATGAAATATTTCAATTTGAATTTATATATTCTACGCTTATTTATGTGTACCAATGGTGAGAAATCATTTTAAGACCGAAATTAGATAAAATTTTAATAAAATGCACATGTGAATAAAATACACATTCTACCCACTTTTGTAAATTATAAATTTCTCACAAAACCCCCAATTTAACCAGAAAGTTATTAGACCAAATGGAAGAATTAATCGGTTATTTAGCTTAATAGGACAATAATTAAAATAAAATAAATTACCTTTTCAGGGTTCTTTATGAATATCCAACAAAACACTTCTGTCATAAAACGCCGAACGACAACCACGTCGGCGAAAATATTGGTTACGACGGTTGCACTATTAAACTCCAAAATAATCGTATTAAATGGCTATTTAAACCTTTAAATTATAAAAGAAAAATAGCGAGCAACTATCGACCCGCTCCGAAAATCATCTGATTTCGTCTGCCGGTGGCGGCAAGTGTGCTAGCTGTCAGTTCAGTCGTAGTGATGGGGACATCGGGAGTCGACATTTGCTCGAATCGACTCGATGAACTATCTATCGACTTCGTGCCGAACCGTGTGAAAACAACAGGCATGTAGTATCGATTTTTGAGATACGCCGGCAACAATTAAACCAACTCGCACGGATTCAATGAGTGATTAAATAAATCCGGAACAAGTAAGGAATGATTCGATTATCGTTTACCGGCTCGTGGAGTTATTCGCACGGCCAGGCCACACCAGTCGAAATCAAAAATTACCACCCGCGTACATTTCAAAAATACAGAATGTTGCTTCCACGATCGCAATCGATACATCTCACGGAGGAGTCAATTCTCTTATTTTAAATAGGTACCTAGTGCACAATTGAATCGCAATTGGATCGTAATGACTTGACTTTGACGCTTCTGATATTCCGTTACTCATTTTATTTACATTTCCCTACTAATATCATTGAAATACGCTCCAGTCGCAAATGAATAGAGATTCAAAACTGTTTAAGCAGAATACCACTATTGAGTGTATTTAAAAAAATGCAACACAATTAAGTCGCGATTGAATATCAGTTGCGTGGCCTTTAAAAGTTCATTAGCGGAATCGATCCCCTACTCAACAATCGAGCAATTAGGCAGTTAATCGACTTAATATTTATGGCATAGCAAAAATGGCATTACAATGGTGTTATTAGTACTTTTCAAAATTATGCTTACTTAAAATAGTAATATTTTTATGCTACATTAAAAAAAAGCTAAGACCTGGATATACAAGCGCTTCCACTGGTATTGACTCTGAGCCATAAAATAAGATGAAGAAAATAAGTTTTCTTATACAGTTCTTCATCCTAGCGTGTATTCCTAGTTGCGTCGTCAGCTTACGCTTCGGAGCCTAGGGTGCGCTGTAAGTCATGTTCTAGATTAGACGGCACTGGCTCTTACAATATAGCGACTGCCGTCTGACCTCCGTAACCCTTTTTAAAGGGAAACCGGACCAACTGGAACATGACCCGAGGTGTGTTAGTGGCTAACACTGTCAGACATGTAAAGGCATCTGACACAGCCTCACGACTGATATATATCGATAACAACCGGGACCAACAGCATAACGTGCACGATGTCGAACTTCTGAAGCCCAGGCGAGCTCGATATAGAAAATCAAATCAATCAATCAATCATTTATTTTATTGTGGATCATATGTTGTACAAGGTGGAAAGAGTAAATATAAAATGCCACTTTTAACACATTTTTAACAATGAAAAAAGTATGTGAAACTTGTTTACTTTAATAATAAATTTATAAGAATACTGTGTCAAAAATTTCAGAAAACTTAAAATATCAATTCAACAGAATAGGTAATAATACTTACGCCAATAGGTACTTCGGTTTTAGCAACTTCTGATTTCATTATCTATGTCCAAGGTTTTATCATTGGTAGTGAAAAATATTCTTTAGGTATAAGCTATACTAAAATTATAAATGTGAAAGTCTGTCTGTCTGTCCGTTATGCTTTCACGGCCAAACCGCTGAACGGATTTTGATGAAATTTGGTATGAATATAGTTGAAGACCCGGGGTCAAACATGGGCTACTTTTAGACGCAGTCGGAGCTGCGGGTAACAGCTAGTATTGCCATATTTATCTTATGCCACTACATTTCGTCAGTATGATATTAAACAAAACCTCAAAAGTTGCAATACACAAACAATTATAAATATTACTCCGCCAAGCCGAACTCGTTTATTTTACCTTCTAAACTATGTTAGTAAAGTTCAATTTCCTTTGCATGTACATTCGTGACTAAGAACACAATAAGTTCAAAGTATATATTGCACAAGTTATTTTGCGATCATAACAGTGTTTTGCCTTACTGTTAGATAACTCAAAAGTAGTACAATCTTGTTAATCGGTAACGAGTTATTTAGCTGTTAACTGGAATATGAATAACTTAAAAAAACTTTAATAAGCATTTTATCTGCGTGACACACTTCATTATTATTTTTATATCGATCTTCACAGTTAAGCAAACATTTTTAAACTTTGCGATTAGAAATCAAATGAAAGGACGTGAAAAGATTTCTTTATGTTAGCAACTTGCCTATTGACAAGCTTTCCTATAAGTAGGTCATATATTTATTTGCCTGCTGATAAGTCCATCCTTCTATAAATATCACTAACTAGCTGTGCCCGCCACTTCGTCCGCGTGTAAAAGTTATTTTGGGAATCATATTTATTTTTTGTTTACACACCAACCTCCTCAGCTTTAATATAAATTACCTATAGCTATTACCCAGGACTTATTTTAGACGATTTAGTTTCGACCAAATTTGATTATCATAAAAACGGTTATTGTGAGTTAATCTAAAAAGATAGACATACACTATCGCGGATATTTTTTTAGATAATTTAAAGAGGAATAATTCTTTCATACATATATTTGGGTATCTCGAACGGTTTTCGCAGCGCACGCAACGGAAGCCCTCAAAGATGAATAATTTTCCCCGTTTTTTTTACATTTTCGACTGTTTCTTTGCTCCTATTAGTCGCAACGTGATGTTATATAGTCTAAAGCCTTCCTCGATAAATGATCTATCCAACACAAAAAGAATTTTTCAATTCGAACCAATAGTTCCTGAGATTAGCGCGTTCAAACAAACAAACAAACTCTTCAGATTTATAATATTAGTATAGATATTACTAATCTATGCATATAATGCATATATATTTATATATTTATTTACTTAATTATAGACAGGCAGCTGATGCGTCTATATCAAGCAGTGTCTAGTAATATAATAAATAAATATAATATACATAATGATAATATATCTAATATTATAAATGAGAAAGTCTGTCTTTCTGTCTGCTTGTCTGTCTGACACGCTTTCACGGCCAAACCGCTAAACGGATTTTGATGAAATTTGGTATGGATATAGTTGAAGACCCAGGGTCAAACAAAGGCTACTTTTTAACGCAGGTGAAGCTGCGAGAAACAGCTAGTAAAAATATATAACAAAATATATATATATTTTTTAATATATTTTCGTGTAATTCGCATTCCTTCGGCTTCCTGAAGCAAATACTAAAACCATAGAACCATAAAGCTTACTTTTTTGCCAGCTGTACGGTGGCTGTACCTTTGTAATTTTCAGTGTAACTTTCCATTAAAATTTGTAATGTTATTATTAATTGGCCTTATGCAAGTTTTGAGTGCATCTCTAATTCAAAATGAAGAAATCCCATTTTGTGCAATATCGCTAAATCTCTGAGGATCTTGCTTAAAGCATAAAGTTTCATAAATTAAATGCATCCTACTTTCTTATGCAATGCACAGACTTCAAAAGAAATACAGATGGATCGTCGTCAAATATACAGTGAAGCTGGAAAATAGTTACCGACGCGCGTGTGTCGCCGTGATCCGGAACGGTGATTGGTTGTGGTGTCATATATTTGAGTGAGTGATACATGTATATGACAGGCGAAGTCGACAGTTTGGATACTTCAGTCGTTATGTAGATGATACTACGTCTGTAGTTCTTTGAAGACTGTGATGCAATGACACACATTACAATTTACTACATTAAGATTAAATCGTAAGATTTAGTAGGACAGGCCCTTCGTAACCCAGTTGCATAAGTTTTATTGATAAAAATATTGACATAACACAAATTATACGAAATTGATTAACGTTATTCAATGAACTAGTAGTGACAGCTATTCAACGCGGGAATGCTGCCTGCGTGATGGGAACTCTGCCCAGGGGACCTAATTTAGATTATATTTAGTTTTTTGTATTTATTATTTTTAGAGTTAGTTTTAATTTTTATATGTTTATTTCCTAAATAGGTTACTTAATTAGCCCTATAAAGTTTTTGGAAATTAGAAGAACTCACAGAACATTCTGTTCTTCTGGCAAGGTCCCCTACCTAATTTTGACGAAATAGATACTAAACATTTGTCATTATTAAGTTAATCAATATTCATTAAATTAAACTATTTTAATATGGTTTTATCGCGTTTATTAGTCTGCCTGCGACCATGAACGCTGTAAAGTGTTTGAAACGTCAGGTGTAAATAAATAAGTAATAAACGCGATAAAACCGTATTAAAATAGTTTAATTTAATGAATAATAATCGCGAAAACATAAGAAAACATTAATCAATATTATTATTTACTTATTTCTGAAAATATGTGCACATTGATAAAATCATGGTCACAAAAAATATTTTGTTAGTTTTAGTTACACGCTACACACACACTGACATTTTTCCCGCCTTGTGAAATGCATATTGTTTTGTTTTAAAAACTTAATAGGAAGATGCAGAAAACTTTTATCACGTTGTTTGTATCCAGGTTCGTAATATAAATTGAAATAAAAGTCGTCTCTTTGGCACAGAGTTTTGGCGAAATCATAGAGCTACTCTGACTCTACAAATATCTTACTCTATAATTTTGGGGTAAAATACTACTGTTTTCAGCTACCGATCTATAAATAAAGACTATGAAATAAGATTAAACTATTAAAAGTGTGTTTTTGAATCTATGACATCCGATATAAATGATTTGATTGATTGAAGTGAATTTATATACCTATCTATTAGATAAAATTACTATTTGTTCCCTCAATTACTGCCTATCGACCGGTTGCGTTGAAAGTTGGTCACATTACATAATGTTTTAAGTATTGTTATTTCGTTTTAATACAACTTAAAAATATTTTTTCCCTTATTTATTACATGAAAAACCACCACATTACATTTGTTTTTCATAAACCTATTTAATTTGTAGGATATTAAGGGTAGTATTGACGAAAATCTAAAATTATCTCTGTTTTGCATTCGTTAGCCCAGACATACTTTTTACGAGGAGACTATTGGTTTGATAACGAAAAAAAGGTACCTATATCTTCCACGAGGAAAACGTATATAGGACCAAAAATTGATAGAGCACGAAAGCTGATAGCTAGATAGAGACAGTTTACTATTTCAGTAATCTAGGAAGTGTAAAAAAAAACTTCAAGCAGACCTGGTTTTGGTTGTTTATTAAGTAATTTTATGATATGAGCTTCATTAATAATAGATAATAATAATGGACTATCATTATTTTTGCTTAAATCCATTAATCAAACAATGCTTATCATAATACTAAAATCTGCACCATATTAATAACCTATAAGTTTTTGAATGTTATCTTTTTCAATTGCCCAATTCGCAACCGTCAACCAATGCGTGGGTATGACAGATGCACAACGAACAACGGTGTTGCAATAGCAGTTTATTAAAATAGCAGTTATTGCATAACGTTATTGTTTTTGCTCTGAGAGTATTTAAAGAATGGATATTTGATGGACCGGTAGTTGTAAATTGGTTTAAGTTGTTATGTATCCGAAAGATTTCTGTTGTATTGTAAATTTTAGAAGATACACATATTTCCAAAAGTCATAGAGTTGTAATGATTTCTTATGTTTTCGCGATTGTTATTCATTAAATTAAACTATTTTAATACGGTTTTTCATCGCGTTTATTACTTATTTATTTACACCTGATGTTTCAAACACTTTACAGCGTTCATGGTCGCAGGCAGACTAAGTTAACATTTGTCTTTGATGTCATAAGATTACAAACTACCTCTTGAAATTTTTATTCGGAACTATTCCGATTCACGCAGTATTGGCTCACAGTATCTAAGGGTCTTGCGGTCTGCTTCCGAGTTTGCGATTTTATTAAGTTAATGACTGTCATAGAGTTGTGTTTGTATAATATTAAATTAATTAGACTTTTTGATGTTCGTATTATGTTTTAAAATATGTTTTACCTTTAGATGATATTAACAAAAAAGCATTTTATTTATTCAATAACGTAATAGTTACATAAATAAATAGTATGAATAAAACATAACTTTAACCTTACCAGGGGTTTTTAATGTATTAGTTTTTGCATTTCTTGCCAAATTAATTATATGCAATTTAAGTTCACGGTCAGTTAATGAGGTGTCGACATTCAACTTTACGAAATGCTGTTTAGCAAAAACTAGAAACGGTTAATTAGACTGGATAATCGTAATAATGATTTTTGTTTGAATTCTGACTTTGATGTAGGTCAATCCATACTAATATACTAATACTTATATATACTTATAATACTAATAATATTATAAATGTGAAAGTGTGTTTGTTTGTTTGTTTGTCTTTCTTTCATGTTAAAACGGAGCAACGGTTTGATGTGATTTTTTGTATTGAGATAGTTGGAGACGTGGAGAGTGACATAGGCTACTTTTATCCGTGACACAAACGGAATTCCTCGCGGGCGAAGCCGCGGGCACAGCTAGTATCAAATAATTATTCCTAAAACGAAGTTCCACCAAAATTTCCTCTTAAACCGAAATATTTCTATTCACTTGATCATATTAGACTGGGTTTTTTAATTCAGAGGATTGGACTCGATTTTTGTCTTTCCATCTGGTTTCAGTTTCTTGGACGATTCTAGGCCACAGATATAGTTTGTAAGCGACCACCAGATGGCAGCCAGGCCGGGTCTATCATAGCATTCATAGCAAGTTATTATTAGGCAATTTATTATCAGAAAATCAAGTGATTCACGCCTGCAATGTTCTTTCAAAATAGAAACAAATGAACGAAGCATGCTTCCTGTGGGAATCGAACGTAGACCTCAGGGTCTGCAGGCAAACCCTATCCACTGGACTACAGAGACTGCTAACCTACTTCAAATTTGGTGTGCTAGTTTTCTTCTTACTTATCGTAGTTACTGACCGACCGTCATATTAAAAAAAAACATATATTCGTATACCTAAATTATTGCAGCATAAACTTCTTAAGATTCGAACAGACTGGTCAGCGGATAACGAAATGACGGATTTCCGACCAATAAATTACCATTAGCAATATTTGTTCTTATGTTAACAGAGCGGCCATTTAAATACTTGTGTAAGGTTACAACTAGTGAAACTGCGAAAGGATATGAACTGGTAATGAATGTAACATGTGATCAGTCTGATCAGACTTGTTTTCGCTTCGTAAAATGGCTCTATGTTTACGTAAATAATGTTAATATTTAAATTTCGTCATAGGTTTTGAAAAATCTGATTTTGCTTTTGTTCTGTTGATTCTGATCTTTATGCAACATATCCGTATCTCTCCTTTCTTTTATATTTCAAACTACCCTTAGGTTGCCTGGAAGAGATTGCTTGAGCGATAAGGCCGCCTTTTGTGTAAACTGTGTTCATGTTTTATGTAACATACTTAATTTTTATTTTACTGTGAGCAAAGAAGTGTTAAATAAATAATATTATATGTTATAAGTATGTAAGTATAATTTATATCTTGTTCATAAATTTTATTTGTGTTTATTTCTATTTCCTTTTTTATGGTTTGACTGGAAGATATCCCTATTTGGTAATAGTCCGCATTTTTTTTGTACCCTGTACTATATAACTATCTTCTGTGTACAATAAATATTTTTACATACATACACTAAAGCAGGTCTTCTAAAATTATAATTTTTTGGTTATTTATATTTATTTAAACTTTATTGTACAAAATAAAATGTGTCTTGTACAAAATGCGAACTTAATGGTATTGTAGACTGCCAATAAATTTAATGAGTGATGATTTTTCTATATATCAATACTAATATTAAAAATGTGAGTTTGATGGATAAAGAAGGATATTTCTTACAAGTTAGACATTTTGTCATCGAGATAGGTTAAGTGTTTTTAGTATAAAATTTATAGATAATATTAAAATAGCTTGTTTGACAATAAACGGTAAAAACAAAAAACATTTTACACCAAATTACAACACCAAGTATTAATAAAATCAGCTACACGATGTAACTACCAAATATCAAGACGAGAATATCTTATTAACTAGGTGTAATAGTTATTGATTTGCATGGATAAAAGTGCTATGAGTTATAAACTCTTGAGGCGCTGTGCATCAGAGGAATGCCGTAAAACGTCTATTTTTACGTCGCGCAGTTAGCCTTATTTTACATGGAATACTAGCATGAAAAAAATATGAAGTATAGTTCAATGATCAAAATAAATGATTACATCAAAATATTTTCAAAAAAGTATTTAATACCTAGCAAAATAAAATAGCAAAAAAGCTATATCCAGAAAAAGTTTCGTAGCGAATTACTTGATATTTTCAGCAACAACTACCAACTTTTTTGCGTCTATGAAAAGTATAACTTAATGAGCAAGAGGGATACCTAAAAAAATTACAATATTTTATTAACAACCGAAATGGCAGACACGGGTTTAAGACTGAGACTGGTGACAGGCCAACCGGTATCGCCACTTTCAACCTTATTTCATTACGAGTACGTACTATAACCAAATATCGCGATATCAAATACCGAAGGGTTAAGTGTTACAGCGCCTTAAAATTCAAAAAATAGGTAAGAGTTTCTTTACTGTAATTTTCTTCACAATAGGCAAACTAGAGGCCAATCGCGCTAGTTACAAATCGACTTTTACTTATTGTAATTACCAAAACTAAATCATGAACGGCAGGTCAATTTTTGAGTATGTATAACTGGTCAGTCGAATAATTTTAGTTCGATATCGAATGATTTTCATTTGAAATAATCGGTGAGTTGAACGATAAGACTTACCGGTTTTACATGCTCAAAAATAGACCTTGCAGTTGTGGTTTGATTTTGTTGTGTTAAAGTAACAGTTGGTCTAGCACTTAGCGCATTGGTCTGCAGGATGCTAAAATAATTCAGTTATCCAGGCCTAGCTGAGATCTAAACAGTGTTTCAATATAGTTTGTGACAAAATGGACTTAGTTCAAGGAAAATGCCATAATGTGAAGAATATTTGGCGTTACTTACAAAATAAGTCTACTTATGTTAATCAGCCTTCCAAAAATTCGTATTATATTTTTAAAACAAAAAAAAATGTGTGAAGAATGAACAAAGAAAAATACTGGCAGATATTTATGTAAATTTTACTGATCACGTGTTAAGCCTACATTCAGTAACTTAATTGGGTGATGTAAGAAGTAGATCGTATCGTACGCTAGAATCACTTTCGACTTCGTTGTCCCGTAACGCGTTATCGAATAGCGTTGTCCATTTCGTTACTGAACCTGTTATTTACAACGTAACCGTTTTTTCAAGAACCAACGGATTTCATATTCCGCCCTGCAATACATTTGTCGCCATTTTGTATATTTATGGCCAGTAGTATTGGCTTTTCTACAAAAAATAATTATTCTGTTTTATTTTCCGGAAATAATCAATGCATCACTAAATAATCGCTCTTGAACTAGTTATAAAATCTCACAAATATCGAAATATGCCAATTATAACAATAAAAATAAAATCCCAAGATTTTAAGTTGTTTGTGCGTGGTATTGAAAATATATTATAAAAAATTATTACAGCCAAAATACAGGTTGAGATTTTTTTTTTAAATAAGTGTCTCACTAATGTTTTCTGTGTCTTTATTTTGTTTTTATATTTAATTTTTTATTTATGTTATGTAAAAACACAATATCCAATCACGTAAAAATAAAAAAATCTATCATAGTCTCAATTGACGGGAAAAACCTACGTCCAGTACAAAGGTCCAGCAGTGGCCTAGTGACTGTAATGTCACAATCAAGTGATTTTATTGTATTGTTTATGCAACTAATATGTTAAGCTCTACATTCTTCATGGTTAGAAAGGTTCAGAACAAAACCAGACCACCGTAATTGTATTATATCATTCAATCAACGTCAATCATGTGAGCTAAACACAACTTACCATCTTCAAAGCGTTTTTCCGGTTGGATCTTCTGCAATGTCGCGAGTTCAGGAGCACTATTTTTGAAATGCATGACTCATATGTCGAATGAAAGTCGTTAGATTCGCCGATAGTAAAGAATAAAAATCATTCGACTGACCGAATTTGCGTGAGTCATCCTTTTGGGAAATAGCACTCAAGCTTTGATAAATCATTATTCGCTTAGCGAAATACGAATTCGGTGAGAAATAGAAAACGTGGATTAGGACTTGAAATCTTCTTTCGTTATGTAACAAAAGAAAAAAAAGAAGCTGTTGGTCTTCCTAAGAAATAAATAACTTTAAAATTATCAAAATTAATTATCTACGATTCAAAAAAGTAGAAAATTTTAATAGAGCGCAAGTTGTCTAAATGTTTTATTTATACTTTAGCGTCTTCAAAATCTTTGTATTCGATCACTTCACACACACTTCTTAAAAATAAAACATAATAATAAATATTACACGAAAATAGTTAGCGGCTATATCGCATAAGCAATTTCTTTCAGGCAACCTTGGGTAGTTTGAAATATAAAAGTAAGGAGAGATACGGATATGGTGCGTAAAAAATAGAACAACGCTGGAATAACAGGAATACACGATACATAAACTACTTAAACAAATACTTAGATACTTAAATAAAAAATAAATAAATATATATCCATACTAATATTATAAATGCGAAAGTGGAAAAGTGGAGACTGGGAGAGATAAAGAAAGTGAGACTTTACGACTTAAAACTGGCCAGAGATTGAGCCGTTCGAATAGGCAGTGGTAGGGAATTCCACAGTCGTGTTGCTTTGACCGTAAAATAATCAAAGTAGAAGGTAGTGGAGTGGGCACGAGTTCTTAGACATGAATTTTCGGCGCTACGTAATTTACGTTCTTGTTGAATCTCACTGAAAAGTTCGAGGCGCTCTCTTAAGTAAGCAGGGGTTGAAGAATTGAAGAGAATTGAGTATAAAAAAGATAGGATATGCCAGTCACGGCGAAGCCATTCAAGTTTAGGGCGAAATTGAGAAACATTATCAAACTTGCGAAGACCAAGTATAAATCGAATACAAAGATTTTGAAGACGCTAAAGTTTATCAAGTTGCTGCTCAGTGAGGTTGGTGTAGCTATTATAGTAGAAGAAGGGAATTTGCGAGCATAGTTTGGTCTCTATTGGTAGGAATTTGTTTAGTCTTGGTTAGGTTAAGGTAAAGAAGAGTCTCTTGCTAACGTCGGAGGTTTGTGAATCCATGGCAGTTTGCTATCCATCCATACACCTATATTTTGTCGAGATTCTGATTTTATTATTGACTTGATGTACCATTTGCCTAACGTTAACTTTATTCGAACAATAGCGCAGTATTTTATATATATTATGTGCCAAAGATCAGTTTGGATCTACTTTACCTGTAATTTTTAGCTAATACAAATCCGCTTGAATACCAGTAAAGATTCGTCCAGTGCGAATTTAGGAAATAATTAACAGCCAATTTTGTTTATGATTTCGTGTTCATTTGTGTTCACATTCGAGTTAGTGACCTTTCGCTATTATATATTACACATTGTAAAGTTACATATACTTGTGACTCCACTCGTTGCGTGAGCGTTGCTTCCTCAATTAAGATTACAACCATATGATATTTTTACGGTAAACGATTTATTAGAAAATTATTCTCAGTAAAACACTCTAAAGAAGTACTGAAAAAGCGGAAACTGTTACAGTCACAGGTAGAAGAAGAGAGGAATAAAGGAAAACTTTATTAATTAAAACAAACTAGTTTTGAAGACCCTATATTTTGACCTTTCATATCCATTCAAGTTGCTTGCTTGAGTTTGAAATAGTTTTCTAACGCCAATCGACCCCACACGCCCTGGTATCAGCACTATCAAATCAAGTGTCAGATGCCTTTAGGCACCCTCAAAAAATCTCACAATTTTGGCAACTCTCACATCTCTGGTCATTAACCCAAGCGGTTCATACCAAGAAGAGATGTATCTCTCCATGGTGTATGAACTGCTTGGATTCAGAATATCTTCAATGGCTCCAGTAATCAGCATGGGAGTTAGTTTTAGTCTTTTGTGGAAAAAAGATTTAACCTTGGCAGCCTGGTATGGGGTAATATCGCAAAGCATCGGAATCGAACACGGAAATTGAAAAAATCCTTTACCAACTGGTTAAGTCTTTGACCAATATTAATAGAATTTATAAATAATGTGGTTTCATACAATTTCCTTTTCTTGTAAATCTACGTTCGATTGGATTTTCTCCGCGCCAATGCCACGGCGTGGACTATGGCCGGTTCTACAATGATAGAGAAATCAAGATGAGTCTATTTAGCAAAATATTTTTTTAAATTGAAGTTAAACATTTATTTCTAGCTAAAGTATATTTTTTATTTATTAAAACTTTATTGTTCCACAAAGTACACATATACTTATAACAATTGGGGACTTAATGCTAAGAGTATTCTCTACCAGTTAACCATTGGGAGAAACGGAAAAATAGTTTGGCGCAAAAAAGTTAAGGGGAAAAATGTATTACTTATAGAGCAAATTTTATCAAAAGCTTAGTTCATGCACTATGTAAACATACATAAAACATACACAAATACTGTTTCATTTTAAATATATACCTATATATATACACCTACACAAATACCAATGATGAAGTTGTGGCGACACAATCGCACAGTAAAATTACAACACAACGCAACAGATGGCGCTAAAGCGACTAATTTGAAATTCCCAAAAACAAGACGTCCAATCAGCATCGAAAGACTAAATCGCGCAATTGGAGTTTCTGGGAATTGGAGCATATATACAACCTCCGACAGAACATCGTCGGAGCCGCGGTTCCCCAGGCATAACACCTCGCCTGGCGGGAAGTACTTCCCTTTGCGGCGGTCGAGCATAACACTATTGCTCCCACCGTGCTCCAAAAAGTCAAGTCACATTGAGAAGTTTTCATTAACTGAGCCAGTCCAAAATGTATGTGAATATTATCTTTATTCAGCTTTTTAATACCAAAAATTGGTGTACGCCTCCTTCAGACGCTGCCATTTCTCTTTATGCAGGGCCCTGGGAATTCAGTTGCTGGCCTGGTAAAGAATATTCTCTTCTTTTCAGCCTTTTCTACCAAAAATTTGTTGTAGGCCTCCATCAGACATCACCAATTCTATCTTGGGCTGTAACAGAATGCAGTTGCTACCCAATATCACTTTGATGTCATATTTCTATCACTTTTGAGGTCTTCCTCTGGGTCGTTTTTGGCCGTATGATTTACACTCCAACAGCCGCTTGCTCCAAGAGTCAGTCTGTCTAGCGATGTGACCCTTCTCTCTCCTGCTAAGCTTTTGCTTGAACAAAGAATATATCTTTAGTTCCGTGGATGTAAGTGGCTACCTTGAGAAGTATGCTAGAATGACCATTTCAATCAAGTCACGCTCCCCGGCGCTTGACACGTACGCACGATACCAACATGCACTCTCTGCTAGAATCTACTCAACAGAAAGTCTGTAGTAGTAATCCCATTAATGCATAGACAAATGCTCAACAAAATGAACTAGAAAGAAAGAAAATATTTATTGCAGATTACAATTAGATATTACAAAATAATAATTATTTTGTTTGTGATTATCTGTATGAAAAATTGCAAAAAATCAGATGCCGTATCTAGAGTTTGATTTTCTCTGTTAATCCACTACTTCACTTCCTAGCCTCGTATTACAAGATTGTCTACATGTTTGTATGTACTGGCTGCATGTATGTGTGTATGTACAAAAGACGTTCACTTTCGATCGTTGACTTATACTTCAAGTAGAGCTAATTATTTCTGTGTTAGTATTTATATACTTATTCTATATATATATATGTATAATCCGTTAAGATTGTAAGGTAACACGGTGGAGGGTAACACGATCCTATCTTCTAATATAAAAGCAATGTTTTTCTTTATCTCGACACGTTTCAGTATCAAAGTTTTGAACTTCCTGAAATTACGCATTAACATAGGAGAAGGACAGATGATACATAATTAGCTGATTTCCGTAAGAGGTCCTTACTATCATTCTGGAAACCGTTCATTTCATTGATGATGTATTATTAAAAATGCCAAGTTTGTTCACATTAGATTCTGAAATATCGCCATACGACGACCGTTGAGCAAGATTGCATTATTTCCCGCGCAAAATACACATTTCCTTCTGCCGTGACAACTGGTGAACATATGGGTTACGGCCGCAGATAATCTGATGTTATGTTCAAGAAGTGACGGGAAGTGTTACGATGTGGTGGATGTCAACACTGTCATTTATTTTTAAGATTTTAATTGTGGAAATCTTGATTTTTTTGAAGTCATAATAAGTAACCTTTGTCCTATCAGTCTATGACACCGAAAATTTTATATATAATTTAATAAAAGTTTAAATATCTGAAAAAGTATTTCCACTAAATTCTTCACTCGTTATTATCTAAAGCAAGATCTTCAGTGTTTTAAAGGAGTAAATATGCGATAATTCGCAGCCCACGCGTCGGCTGCGCATGTGATATAATAATTATAACCTAGAAAGGTGTGTTCCACTTGACACTTTAATAAAAATACATTTTTTTTAATTGGTAATTATATCAATTACATAAGTAGTTGATCAATTACATAGGTTAATCTATATAATTGTCTGAGTTTAACTAGTATTAAAAATAAATAAATTTTTAATTATTATATAACCCTTTGCTTGCTACAAACTATTGTTATTGTGCGCAGTTGAAGAGATAAAAACATACGTAAGTCTGACATACCTTTTAAAAAAGTAAGTCCTTAAACCGGAGCAAGCATTATATGATTTTATCAGAATCTAATTTTAAGAGCTAAGTGTCTAATTTTAACAATATTTTTTATGCAAAATGAGATTGGCTTTATATTTATAGGATTGAATCTCGAAAACACAAATGGTTCCATGAGGAATACTCCAATCCTAAGTAACACATTTACAATAGGACGCCTGACTTTCTACTTAGAGTACAATAGAGATAGAGATAGTACAAAAATCAGTTCGAACTGCTTTTACTCTTGCGCAATGTCTTAATTTGAAAATAACGAGGCTATTTTAACTAAAGCCACCACTTGCTACTAACAAATGAGTGTCATAAGTCATTTATCTTCTACCCGACAGCGTCTGAAGGAGGGTTTTGTTTTTCGAGTATAGATAACTATATACATTACTATGTTTCCTGTTAAAGCCTAAACGACTGAAAGGATTTTAACGTATAAGATATCGTTAGATTCTTTTAATAGCGCGATGACTATATTAACAAAATAAAAAATGTAAGTATTGTAAATGTAATGGCGAATTTTGTAATCTATATTGTGTGTGAAATTTTCTTTAACCGCACTGCCGCTAAATATCATATTCTCAAAAGTCCATATTCGTAAAACACAACATTCACAAAACACGTTATTTGCAAAACATTATATTCTCGAAGTATCATAATCTTATAAAATAAAATAAAATAAAAATCATTTATTTCATATTTATTTATTTAACACCCCAAATTGCTGATCCGCTAGGCAAAGTAGCAGCCAGCCTTCTTGTTTTGAGAATGTAAAATTCCAGTTCCGTAAATTAGAGTCGATTTGTTTTTTCTTAAAAGAGCTTATTTTGGTTACAATAAAGTTTTTGTGCTAAACAGTAGCTTCTGGTGTTTAGTGTCACACATTGCAATAATACAAAATATGGCAATTTGAGTAAGTGGCAACAATAAACTTAAATAACAAAGAAACTATATAAAAAAGTAAAAACTAAATAAATCTAAACTAAAACTAAAACCTAATAATAAAAATTACAAGCACTTAATAAATTATTTTGCGTGCTTCCGCCACCAGTTAGTTCATGCAAACTATTGCCGGCCGGCACCCACCCACTACTATTAGTCCCAACATGCCCGCCACCACTAGCTTGCACATGCAACACGTGTTTCGCCTCTACGCGAGGCATCTTCAGGCACTAGACCAAGCAATAAAAATTAACCTAAAAATAAAAACTAAAAACTGGTGCCAAGAACTCCGGCAGGATTCCCGCGCTGGATAGCGACCGCTATCCTCTGCGCGAGAAATAGCAATATAAAATTGAAATAACTTATTTTACTAAAGACTTAAATATCGTTACTAATACTACTCACCTTAGCGCCTTCCCGTTTGCATCCTTGGCAGATGGACTCCGAGCCCAGGGTCCGCTTTCCTACTTTTTCTTCTCCATTTCGCCCGGTCTTCGGTATCCCTGGTTGTAAGTCCATTAGCACGCATTTCTTCCGTTGGGACGTCTTAAAGACTTATAATATCATTAAACTTGAAATAATTTTAGCAGTAAAATTAGAACAGTGTACTATGTCTACAATTCGGTTCACGGGCTGGTTTGATTTTGAAATATTCAGTTAAAATAGATAGCACCTATATGCTTACTAGAACAAACAATTTGGATAATTACTCTTATATAACCAATTGAAATGGATATGTAAGTAAAAGCAAACACATGCAAAATTACAATTACAAAATAAGCAGAATTTAGACCGCGACGCTCTTTTCGTCCGAGTTTCTTATATATTTTTATCTAAGTACCATCTACACTAATCTACACTTCTACACTAATATGTGTGTGTATGTTTGTAATGAATAAACTCAAAAACTTACAGTGCCGAATTCAAAAATTCTTTCACCATTGGAAAGCTACATTCACCCTGAGTAACATAGGCTATATACTGCAGGCGGAGCTGCGGGAAACAGCTAGTTATTAATAAACCTGCTATATTATATTTATATTACTTGCAAAGAATTTCCTTAAATTTTTCTCTATAAGACTTTTCTACAAAGTAAAAGAAAACTTAAAGAATTATACATAAATCGGTTTAAGAGCCCTATTTTTGAAATGTATTATGACATATATGTCGAATGAAAATCATTCGATGTGAAACAAAAATTATTCGACTAGTAAATTTTAAGTGAGTCACACTTTATAAAAATAGCACTCCAGGTGTTCTTCTTTTATGACGTAACTAAGAGATATTGATATATATTTTTATTGATCTATTTAATAAATATAATTTAATACTTAGGATGTCAAAAAGTCAATCTCTCAAATACCACAACCTTTGAATTTGTGCTTTGTACAAGCCAAGACAATAAAATGTCGCTAAGAAAGTTTAAATTTCTTACCTAATTCATCTATATCCATATCTACTAATATTATAAATGCGAAAGTCTGTCTGTCTGTTACGCTCTCACGGCCAAACCGCTGAACGGCTTTTGATGAAATTTGGTATGAATATAGTTTAAGACCCGGGGTTAAACATAGCTACTTTTTGACGCAAGCGGAGCTGCGGGAAAAAGCAAGTAATAAAATAATGTCTACCGCAGGTACCTTGGCGGAACTATATATAGTTAAATAGTTTATAATAATAATTATTTTAATTTTTAGTATAAATTTTTTAGGTGAATAGTGTATATTGTATTAATAACAAATCATAAATAAATAAATTTAAATGTATTTCTTATAAAATAATTACCATGTCACAATGGAAAAAATAGAACAGTACAAAGAATTTGTCAGTGTTGTGTTATTTCTGTGGCACATATATTTTAGTATTATATTTTTTACTATTCTGTTCAATCTATATTCTGTGTATGTTTCACTGTTGCAATAAGTACCTTAAAATAAGCAAGTAATGTGTGGTAAAGATTATCATGTTACATGCAAAATATGTTAAGAAATTTGGAAATTTGATTTTTATCTCGAGCAAATTAATGCGTAATCTGATACGCATCGGGGTTTACCTGCATTGAATGTAAAATATTCTTCGGGTTTCAAGATTTGCATAATTTTGAAGTTGTATATCAATTTTACTAAGTACTTATATCAGCTTATCCTGCTCATAACACCACTATGCTTACGTCTGACTTATAAATAAAATTTATATTTTTTTCTTTTATTTTATATTTTATTATAAATTAATGATGTATTTACTTACGTTTAATATACCATACTTATTACATATATTATCAATTTAAACTAGTACCCATAAAAAGTACTTTTATCTATAATCGAATCAAAGGTGTTGGGGATTTCTTGCAGTTGCCAACACCAAAGGGCGTGAGCAATGGTTACTTAAAGTACCAAAACCATTTCCGTGATTACATGCTGAATGTCCTAGAGATCCAAATGTGCTCTTCGTGGTAGTCGAACCTACGACATCCGCGTGCGGCAATTACCCACACAACCCTACTGAGGCCGAAATTAAAAAGTCTTATAAAAAATGCAGACAGCATTATCCAAATCACCACCAAATAACATTTCTCTGCCAAACCGCTTGAAATTCAAAAAGCGTCATTTTAACACCGCATCCAAGATCGTGCGACTGCGGTTTCAAAACCATTGTTTGTCTTATAATTACTGTTGAGTAAGAACACACTGCTTCGAAGGCCAGGTTTAGGTTACAGCGAAAATTGACGGTTTTCGGAAGAATACTTACAAATTGCCACGGAAATTATTCAGTTGGCCGGCTGTTGTTCTGATTTGTAATCCTACTCTGTTATTAGCATTATACGCTCATTGTGACTTTTTTAATGCTCGTACGGAGTTTTGGAAAATTATCTAGTATCATTATTGTAACTTGGTTTAATACAATTTTTTTAATGCTCGTTCTGAGATAAAAATTTGAAATGAATATAAATGTTTCCCAGTTGAAATTTAAATTTTCCTAAAGGTCGACTGGTAGTACTAAGTCGACCCTTTGTACCGTTTTGGTTAAACAAAGTATGATAAAAAATCAGTACTTGAACAAATAAAACGCCAGACCACCCAAACTAAATAATCCACGTTTAGAAACCGATATTGAAATTTTCTTAATTACCACACCTTAATGTGGACCAAATCAGTTTATCCTCGCTTTCAAAATATAACCTTTAGATTTTTACGAACCGCTTTCAATGTTAGAGGCGTCTTACTAATTTGTATAGATGCTATATTGTGGAAGATTGATACGCGTATAATTAGAGGGTATTTGATGACATGGAGCCCTATTTTTGAAAACTATGATATATATGTCGAATGAAAAGCGTTCGATATCGAACAAAAATACTTTGATCTCAAACATTCGAATTGCCGATTTTCCGTGAGTCACACTTTTCAAAAATTGTTCTTCTGAAGGTCGTAGCGGTCATTCTTAAAATCCATAGGGAATTTGTGACCAGAATTGTACTACTAAAGTTTGAAATTATGATACGAATTATTGAATTTTCCTACAAAAAGGGTTGCCTGTAATAGATTGCTATTGCGATGAGGCCGCCTTTGCACATCATTATGTACACATGTATCTATAAGTATATGTCTCAAAATTGTATATTTCTGGTGCAATAAAGTGTCTATTATTATTATGTATCTCCGCTTGGGATTCACGGGTTGCCCCGGTCCTTTGAGAGGCTTGCGCGGGGATATTGATCCAATACGTGGCCTCTACTTTGGAGAAGTTGATGTCATGCTCCTGCCCAAACCCATGCTCGGCTATATCAATAGATGACATTTTCATGAACGGGTCTGGGTAGGAGGAGGATTATTATCATCATCACATTTCGTGTAGGTTACATTGTCAATCGACCATGTACACCCTGGTCTATTTATTATAAGTATGTATTTAGGTAGGATCATGTTTAACCTTGTCTCTTCTGAAAGAGGGTTGACATGAGTTTCAAATTAACTTCTGGGTCAAGTTTATCATAGACACAAAAAAATTAGGATTGAATTACTTGTGATGTTTCTGTTGGTCAAACTCCATCATTAGGTTAGGATAGAGGTTAAATTAAATTCAGCCATCTGTTTGGCATAGATTATAGTTTGGTTTGAATAAACTTTTGTGATTGGTACAAAAGTAAAATGTAAAGAAATGCAGAACAAGCTACTTGATATTATTAAAATATTTTCGCATATCGTTAGAAATTTGTCGGAGTTAGTGTTTATTTAATCACATTTTATAATTGGATTTTGGGCTCCCCGCTGATTTGATAAATTTGAATACGCGCGCTCATGTATTTTTTACCTGTGGTGTAACGTCAAAATATGTATAAAACATTGCTTAGAGAGTAGGTAGTGACAGGATATCTGGGAATCATTCCTATTCTTTCCACAGATCCCGTTAAATGTGTTTTATATACAAACAGTGTAAGTTAAGAGTGTGTCTAAGGCTTAGATTATGAGCGGTCCCTAGGCTTCTAGACTAGATGTTTTGAGAGCCCAAGAAAAAGAGAAGTGACTTGTTATTAAGCTTTAATTACAGTCTATTATATTTTATAGATATAATTTATTAATTTATAATTATATATTATCCAGACAGAAGACACTGTATCTAAAAAGCAGACATCAATAGGTACGATTAAATCGAGATCTGCTAGTTTCTCTATCATCCATGGTAATAAAGAACTTGATCTATTCTGATCTGAATCTCTATCTACTTCTGTGATGTCCTTAAAGATTAAATTTAAAAAATCAACATATTCATTCATTGAGAAAACGCAGTTTTAGTATCCCATACTTTACGAATTCACAGACATTTTCTGGTTAACCTTCGTATTAAGAAACGTACGTTAAGCCTACGTTAACTAAAATGTGTCAATTTTCCTTTATACATAATGGAGTTATTAATGAACAAGTAACAGCATAAGTCACAGTACTAATTCACTCGACCCCCATCGCTTGGTCACGCTAACTGCTCACAATGGCGAGCAAAAACCGTCGAGTTTCTATGAGAATGCTAAATTATCCGTATTGTCGTGAGGTTGACAGAGGATCATAAAAACTTATTCGTTTAATCAAATGGCAAAAAAAACTTTATCCGTGATTTATAAGTATTAACAAGTAGTCACGTAAAAAAATATTGCAATTTTGTACGCGAAAGATTCTCATTTCAGTGGTATCATTTCCCTCATGGAAATTCTATTAGTCAATAACTTTATTACGTCTTTTTGTGTAAAATCATAGAAATTCTAGATGAAACTTATTTTTCACATGTATTTTTCTGGAAATTCTAGATGAAACTTATTTTTCTCATGTATTTTTCTGGAAATTCTAGATGAAACTTATTTTTCTCATGTATTTTTCTGGAAATTCTAGATGAATCATATTTTTCACGTATATTTCTTCTTTCCTTTTTAATGGACCTCTACCGCTAGGCTACTACTACTTTTTGTTATGAACAACCGTTCCTGATTTTCGATGCCTATTAAAAAACTGCTAAAATTGTTTTAATTTCAGTTTTGCATTAAGTCACATGTTTTTTATAGAGAAGCAAAAAAGGTGTAATTTAATAATAGTATTTCTTTTACACTGTAAGCATTTTTATTTTCATCATAGAGGTGCAAATAGACTATCTATTGACAATGTTTGAATAGTTTAGGAAATCCTGAATATCGTTACGTAAAGTGACAAGTGGGTGCTTAATTTGATAATAAAATCGGCAATATTGATGTTTACGTAAGTAATAAGAGGGACCTGGTTTGGCGCCGCCAGCCTCAAATAGCTTTAATTGTACACCATGGTATAAAAAATGTAAGAAATACAATTTGTGTCACACAAAAACGAACTCAATTGTTAAATTAAACTATTTGAATACGGTTTATATCCCGATGATTGCTTACTAGCTGTATCCCGCAGCTGCGCCTGCGACAAAAATTAGCTTATGTTTGACCCCGGGTCTTCAACTATATTCATACCAAATTACATCAAAATCCGTTTAGCGGTTTGGCCGTGAAAGCGTAGCAGACAGACTGCCAGATTTTCGCATTTTATTAGTTTGGATGGATATAAGTATTTAAGTATTTATGTATGGATGGATAATTGGATATATGGAAGCATAGATTCCTTTGCACCTAACATTTTAAATATTTCTTCTAAGTTAACATTTGTCTGTGATGTCATAAGAATACAAAACTATGGCCTTTTAGTTTAATTTAATTTTATTTTATTAAAATCTATCTCGATTCACGCAGTATTGGCTCACTTACTAATACATAATTGTTGTTTAATAGCCAACTTTTAGGAACTTTTTACGCCGCTCTATCTCTCTATTATGGTTAACTGATAGATAATGCTCTTAGCACTAAGTCCGCCAATTGCTATAATAAGTATTTTTACTTGTAAAAAACCAGAAAATCTTGTTCGACATGCAATGTTAACTATACTCGAATACTTACGTCACCCTTTTTTTTCTCTATAGTAATACAGAGTTGGTTGTATGAATTTTATGATTTTGACCTCTATAGCTGTTGGAATTATCATATAATTTCAGACGTGCACGTTATGTAATGAGCACATGTGTTTGTAGGTTACTGACACTTTTTAATTCATATTTATTTGCTGATTAATAGTGAAAAAAAATCTGACACCAGAGTGTGTAAAGAACATCGATAATAGGAAACAAAAGTCTTTTTAGTGTACCGTACCAAAGGAGTAAAACGAGACTATTAGTATTCCGTTGTTCGTCCGTCTGTCACCAGGCTTTATCTCATGAACTGTGGTATTTTTTTTTTATTTCTGTTGCCGCTATAAAAACAAATACTAAAAAATATAGTAAAATAAATATGAGTTGAAAGGTACTTTATTCTTCTATTAATATTAAATTATGCTAATTGCCTGTTTTCAATAAATAAAGTTTTTATTAATAAGTGGTATTTATTTGTTTAAGGTACGTTTCGAGAACAAGTAAATATGAAACAAACAAAGAAGTGGAAGAGTTGGGCAGATATTTAAGATTATTTAACGCAAGGGGGCGTCATTGAAAATTACGATTATACGAGATTATTCCCGAAGAAAGACTATATGCTCAGAAATAGGTAAATCAGATGGGTAAATCATGATGCACAAAATGTACTTTCATATCATTTATTCCAGATAGACCACAAAACTTAAAGAAAGTTATAACGCAACATGCTAATAAAAATTCCCGACACGGACGATTTTCACATGGCACCCGAGACATATTAAATTGTACCGTCTTCCATGTTGTGTATAGAATCTATAATAAAATACTTTCTTTAGTCACATCTTAACCTTCTGTTCTCGCAGCAGTTGCTTCATTTACCGTGACCATGTAACCCACTCGAAATGAAAGAATTAATATTAAATGGGGTCGTATTTTCAGGAAACACGATCCTTTTGTTCTTAATTTCCTTGTACTAGGTTAAATGCGTTTATTTTTGGTAACTAAATACACGAAAGATTGAAATCTCGAACTTATTTCTTGACCTTTGAAGCTAATTGGATGGATCGATAAAGGCTAATCATGATAAGTATGGATTTTCCTCATCCAAACGGTGATAGAGTAAGTTTCTATTAAGTATATTTATATTACTTTAAAGTAGCAAATTTTTGGAATTTGTTCTTTTGGTCTTCGTGAAAGTAGTCTAACTCCTCTGCACTAGTTAGAAACTATTTAAATAAACAATTTACAAAACAAATTCAGTCAACCGTCGACATGATCAGCCAGTTTTGTTACGTCAATTGCGCAATTTTTGTAACTGGATGTTTTCAGGCATAACATACTAGTTTAGATTTAGATTTCGGAATAAAAACTGAAAATCTTTTATTTTTTGGTTATATGAATGCTGGATATATCAAACCAGGGAAA
The DNA here is from genome assembly GCA_947363495.1 of Euzophera pinguis. Lineage (NCBI taxonomy): Eukaryota > Metazoa > Arthropoda > Insecta > Lepidoptera > Pyralidae > Euzophera > Euzophera pinguis. The sequence goes on from OX376176.1 coordinate 6,387,613, forward strand.
ACTTTGTAGGATACTACTTGTTTTGGTACGGCGTACGGAATATTTTTATCTTAATAAACTACTTCGAAGTTTCTAACTAAATGAAAAAAACAGGCATGAAAATACCAAACACTAAAGTATTACAATGCCGTAATCTCTGACATTGAAGATAACCGTACAAAGGGACCGTAGCATTTTTAAAACACACGAAACAAACTCCCAGTCAAACCATAAATTTTAACAGCCATATCTCGATAAAATATCAAATTTAAATTAAGCTGTACGTGTGTTTTCCTTTGCCGCGTTGCCGCGAAAAAATAATAAAATTTAAAAAGTTCGCCGCAAACCCATAAAGTAAATAAGGACTCGCAATGGATATGCGCATTTAATGAATTTTTTGTCACTTTAAAATATAACGGGATGAACAATTTTTGCCGATGGAAGCCAGAAATTTCGCCAGGGGTCAATAAACCTGTAATGATTGAGACTGCTTAAGCAGTGGGGTGCCATTGCCGTAATCCATGCCAGTACAGTCCGATTCGCTACGGTTTTCTGCCTGTAAAAAATTAGAGGTATTTTGGGTCGCGTGCGTCGAGGTGACTGTTTGATATATATGTACACGCTCAATATTTGGACCTGTTAAATGGTATATATAATAATGTATACTTATTATGTTCTTTCTTTTTCTTTTTATTGAATGGTGAAAAACATGGTGTGCAGTTCTAATGTCATATATTTTTATGAGGCCTTAAGGCATCTTAGGAAAGTCATTCCTTAGATTAGCCGTCTAGCAAAAGCAGTCAATCAAATTGCGTACTCTTTAAAATTTGGACAAGCTCATGATAATAAGCGATTAATGAAGGCAACCAAGTCATAGACCTGACTAGAATTGCTTAACTTAATATAAACACATGCTCACCACAAAAAGAGAATGAGATTCAATAAGAGATAAATACAATTTGTTTCGCTGTACTGTTCCCTAAGCTCTACCTTTTAAGGAAGGTAATGTACATTACTGTTACCCATAGTTGGCGTACCTATCCAGCCTATCCATCAAGTATTATAAGTACGACTTATTTTCATTAATATCGTGTATTAAATGGTTAACATATCTATCTGCCCGCAGGCAGATAGATGTATATCCTGAGTAGCAACTCAGGATGTCCAGCGTTCGAACCCCGGTCAGGTCAAGATGGAAAATCATTGGTCTGGGTCTTCATGTTTATCTATAGTATAGTATCGTTAGTTAGTATAGTATCATCATAACAAAAGTCTCGAACTTACTTTGAGGCTAACTCAATCTGTGTAATTTATAGAAAAAAAAAATGTTTAAAATTGGTCGAAATTGACAAATTTGAAATTTTTAAACTTAACCTTAAAAAATCGAATGTATCACAACGCAAAACAAATTTCAATAAAGGACCGACACAATTTCTTTAATATAATCTACAGGAAAGTTCCTTAACCTCTGTAATCTTAAACAAATTATTATCAGAAGAATGCTCTTAAGCAGGTGTCGGCCCCACCGACAAAGATTTTCATACTTTTTTATAGTGTCTTCCAATTAGTAAAAAGTATCTTACAATGCAGCAATGAAATAAGGATATGGATTTAACACATTTTTTTAATTAATTCTTATGTAATGAAGAGATAACCTAATTAATGCGGAAACATTTAATTGAACATTCGTATTGAATTACCTACTTACAGAGGTAGGAAAATTGACTTATGGTTCTTATGATAGTGAGTGGAGTGGTTATTATATAGAAATGCCTGCTCTCTTTTTCTATAAAAAAGGTATGGAAAAATTGTAGCAATCTTATTTAAAACTCTCTGTTATTCTTTTACATATTTTTTGAATAATTTAAAAATATCTATAACATACTTATTTTTAATATTTAGGTATTATGGTATATAGGTATTATACAAAGAGGAGATGCTGTTTGAAATGGCGCAGTGACGTGATCATTGGCGCCTCGCCGACACAAAAGTGGGCGGAGCTTGTCATTGCTCGTGCTCCATGGTTGGAGCCACGGCCGAAACCAAGCACCCCGCAAGTCTGCCTTCCGCCCCGTGTAGCCTCACAAATACTTTCTTACAAAACGCTTATTACGGCATCTCCTCTTTGTAATTGCTCCATGGCTTTACCTAAAGGTTGACTGTTAAATGATGCTTTTAGCTTAAAGTCCGTCTATTGTGCTTTAGAGTTTGTAATTTGTACAATAAAATAAGTAGGCCGTTTTTCTTGGAATAAAATGGGAAGAAAGGGTGTCTAAGTTGCTTTTAGGATATCTAATAGTATCTATGTCGAAACTATATTTTTTTGATATAAGTATCTTACTGCAAGTTGGGTTAATTATTTAATCTTTCTTATCAAATTTGATGACACTGGTCATTTTAATACCTATAAAATCAACAAAATGTTATCTCGAATTTGTTTTTTTTTCATTTTACTTTTACAGCACTACCAGTCAGTCTAATGATCTCTTCGAAAAATTCAATCATAATGCCATTGTATGTCGTTCATAGTTGACAATTTGACAGTTCGATGTCTGTTGGATGACAAGATATGGTGTCAAAAAACGCGAAGTAAAATGTTATTTTTGTCATGTTTTTATTTGTAAAAATACCTAATCGTATTTAAATATTATTAACTAAGTATGGTTAATTCGTTCCCCTCTATTTGGAAACTTATTCGCATGGAAATAAATTTGTGGAGGTCAGGTAGGTACCTATTCATATGAATATATAATCTAGCTTTCAAATTGAATTGTCATAGACTATTAGACCATAAGGACTTTTGCATAAGGTTTTGCTCAATTGAGAAAGGAACGTCATTTGTAGAAGGTTTCGATGCTCTTTGCTTTGCGCTATGACTGAGATATGGCAAAAGACCTTTCTCCATCGATTTACCATAGATTTTATGCTAAGCGAAAATTAGATCTAAGCGATTTCCATCGTTATTCAGTTTGTAAGCGCTCAAGTTACTTTGCGTGCTTCCACCACCAGTTGGTACATGTAGACAACTGCCGGCTGACACCCACCCACTACTGTTAATCCCACCACCACCGGCCATGCCGGTCACCATTAGTTTGAACTCATGCAACAATTACCTAACATTTTGCTGTAGAAACGATGGGTCCTTTGTGCCCTGAGGCAAAATTATTCTTAAGAGACATTACAACGCGCCTCGTGGGAGGAACAGGAGACTTTAGAGCCGGCAGCTTGCACAGCAAACAAGCCTATACAAAGAGGAAACGCAGTCAGTATCCAATTCACGTTGCCTCCCTGCGGCGCGTTGGATGACTATTTTTATTTGTGATATTTATGTTTTTGTTTGATTTGTCTGATTTTTAAATAAAGTTTATACACCTTTTAACAACAATTACCTAACTAAACCGTTTAGTTTTTATGAGATAATCACTACATAGCTACGTTACTCAGCAAAGGGCAAGACACCAAACTTGCAACTGTTACTAACGCTTACTTATTTTATCTATTAACATTTGACATTATAAAATAATAATGTGTAATCTGTAATCATTATAACTTATGACTTTATGAGGCATCGCAACAAAATCGACAATTTCGCAAAATAACCGGAGACTTTCGAAAGGCATGTTCACACGAAGATGTAAAGGTTTTGAAATAACAACGAATTCTTTTGTTCGTCCAAGCGCCTTGTGATGTGGTCGGAACGCCAATAAAAATGTTACAAGCTGTGTTTTGAGAGTAATTTGGAATCATTTTGTTGAAATATATTTTTGCGAACAAGAAAATAATTCGAGATGTTGCAATTTAAGCTGTAAAACAAGTAATTTTGCCATTGGTTGGTAGTTACAATAGCCTATATATAGGTACTATTGTATGTCTGTAATATTTAAGTAGATGCGCTGCGCTGGCTCAACGACTCGAAGTGGATCTTGGCTTCTGAAACGAGAGAGCGCAAGAGTGTTCTATTCAGCGCGATAGCTCGTCAGATGTTAGCTTTCTTCTCACGCAATTCAGCCAGCTCGATTCTGTCATAAATATGGTGTAAATGTATATAAAAAGCAAAAATACTGACCTTGTCTTGATAAATTATAAGAAGATGCTGGGAAAACGCTTGAATGAGAGAGAAAGGTTATAAAAGATATATGCGTCCTCGTGGTGAACAATACCTTGACCACTTAATTATTTAAAACCAAAAATGGTAGTAGGAATTACGTTAACTTAGCAATTTTTACGCGAATGATCCAAACATTTAATCAGTATCGTTTAAGTAATTATCACCTTTATTTACAACCATTTACGGACCATATTTGGTAAAGACTATGAAAGAAATGATTCACCTAACATATTTAATTCCCACGAGTTGTCAAGGCGAAACCATTAATTAGCAAAAATTAAGTGATGTTGACGTTTCCTTAATAGTTCGTGTATTGTTTGCAGTAAATGGCATTTAAATAAAATATAAAAACAAGATTTAGAGAGGTTGACGTAAGGCAGATGTCCGGCCAATAAAGCCATGGATCAGGAGCGCTATTTTTGAAAGCGTGACTAGATCGTGATTGTGAGTCGATTAATTATTGTTCGATATCCAATGATTTTTTTTCGATATCGAAGGATTTTTGTTCGACAACGAGTTCTACATTTCAAAAATGGGGCCCCTGGTCTCCAAAGCAATACAGTTAAGGATTTCATAAATTTATCTTTTGACGAACAAAGCTCGAGATATTTTTTATGTTTACGTTAACATTTTTGTCCCTTTTTTGAGGTTTTTACGCACTCGAAGTGACTTGTTGACGTCAATTTATGTTACGGACGAATATTTATGTGCTTGTGATATGAAGTGATTTCGGATTTTAGTGTTTTCAGTCCTAAACGAGAAATTATTTAGGGTTCTTAATGTTTATTGTCAAATTTGCACATAAATTAAATTATATCCAGGTGCAAATCTTGTAACTTGTTTTGTGTTTCAAATAAAGATTTGCATCGACGAAAGTAAATGCCGCGGTGAACATACTGCGACCAAATCGCAGACATATTAAAACAGGGAGATGTCAGGAGTATCCGTAATCGACGAGCGTATATGACGAGAGTGATGAGCGTAGAAGAAGCTAGGGAAGTCTGTAAGGATCGTAGCAAATAAAAATCCGTAGTCTCTGCCTACTCTTACAGGAAAAAGGCGTGATGGTATGTATGTGTATATGCATGTATGTGTGTAAGTAAATGCCAGATAGGATTGTGGGGCTAACGTCCTTCAGGAAACGAGGAGAGGTAGAAGAAGAAGTCTAATTCGTTTACTACTGGCTTTTACAATCCACTCCTCTTATACACGCCAATCACTACAGTCTACGGCGATTCTTAATATATTCTTTCTTTCTTCTTCTTTATATTTTATGACCGCTGTGCTGACAGCGGACAGGTCGGCAACGCGCTCGTGACATCTCAGGTGTTGCAGGCGTTCATAGGCTACGGTAACCACTTACCATCAGGTGGGCCGTACGCCTGTTTGCCTACTTAGTTGTATAAAAATATTTGTTAAACCATTATCCAGTAGAAAATAGTTTAAACTTTCTCGCACTTTAAAAACTACAAAAGGCGGACGGACGTCTTAATGCATTTACATCGTTGGTTTGGTTATTGATTCAGTACTAATCTTCCTAAAAAAACACATAAGTAGAAGTACTTAAAAGGACACACCTTTCAACCCGAAAAGAGTAAGTACAGTTTCCTTGGGATTTAAATTCGCGTGCAAAATCGCGAGAAAAACCTAGTCTATATGTATTGTAAATTAAAGTCGCCCGTGTGTTATCGATAAACTTAAAAACCGGCCAATTGCGTGAACACATGTCATGTGGTAATAGAAATAAATCATCTATGAAAATTTCAATTGTCTAACCAGTCCAGTTTTACCCTTTGGGCACGGAATCCTGAAAACTATCAAACTGGTTTTCTTGCCGTTTCACCTTATATATATTGTGATTAAGGAGGATATTATAATATATTGAGGTTTTCATAACTTGGTGATAATTTTAATTGATGAAGTCGGAAAAGTCCAGTCGTTTGATAATAACATACACCGTGAAATTTTAGTCGTTTTGGACCCATCGTCCAGTGACTCCATTCATGCAACTGAACAACTTTCCCCAAGATACATGGGTCGAAATATGGAGTAAATTTTTGAACCTCCCATACAAAATGTCTCATCACGTGACCTAATTTACTATGGAAAGTCCAAATTCGTTTTTCATGTTTCGAGCTATGTTCCTTGGGGAAATTTGTCCGGTTGCATGAATGGAGTCACTGGACGATGGGTCCAAAACGGCTAAAATTTCACGGTGTATATAATCTTTCATTCAAGAAGAAGGCTGGAAGAGAATGCTTTTAGTCCGCCAACTGTCAAAGTATTTTTACTTGTGATATATACAATACAGATTCATAATTAAATAAACACAATTACGAAGCTGGGGGCAGGCCGCTAGCATACAAATAAATATTAAAACTGTATCGGTTCCTTACAATGACCACCTGCAAAGCCTTAACCGGTCCGATCACGGAAACAAGAGTTAATATTGTATTTCGAGATTTTCAAGTCCGCCATTTCTGAGAATGGAGGAGACATTGTCCTGCCGGAGCGACGACCTCATGGTTTTTGTTTGCTTATGGTAAGTTTGACGCAATTAAAATTAACGAGAGGGGAATCTATATTAATTCTTGTTTTTTTTTTTTAATTATTTTATGTTTATATAGATATTAGGAGCTTATAAAATAATATCTAAACAGAAAAACTCCTTAGTTGTCTTCCTCCTAGTTTTTTTTAGCCATTAATGTCCACCAAAAGCTTCCCTGCTCGCTTTCCATAAGTCTCAGGACATAGCACTCCCTTGCCAGTTTCTGGCGAAAACTTGAAATTCGTGTGCTCCTTTCTCGGCCTTTTCCGTTTTCTATACCCTACAATTGGGATCGGGACCCAAGAAGAGGAAATGTCCAGTAAGGCGGAAACCGCAAAAAAAACTCTTGGCGCTAGGGTGTGCAAGGACGATTGACGATGTTACCCACAAAACAACATAAATAAATAAACTCCAGAAACTAGATTTTTCTATGCATATCTATCATCGAAAGTTTATTCCCCAATGCTATGTAAGATAAAGTTATCCATGAGGGAAGATTTATCCGTAAGGCGAATTCGACGCTCTTTGGCCCTGCCTGATAGACTGTAGTTGTTGAAAAAATTTCAATGTCAATGTTTTCATTTGGGAAACTGTCATTTAGTTGTCTAGTGAAGATATTGCACCCATTGATTTGTTTTTCTTAGCAATAAAATATTAATTGGATTTCGTGTATTTATAACACGTAAGACAAACAATAATACTATAGCAAAATGCTCGATACAAATGGCAGAAGATTGGTCAAGATCATAGATTTAGCGGCGTTGGACATCCACCGGCCAAATGGTTTACCTGAAAAAACTCGCAGGCAGACCCTGGATATAGGCTGCTACCAACCGGTTATTTTGGAAATCGTTAAGAGAGGCACATGTCCAGTAGTGGACTGACTGCGGCCGAAATGATGATGGTGATGATAGATTTAGAATGTTTACTTCGTCAAGGTAGCCAAGCCGCTGTCTGACCCGTGGTCACGTTGATTTAAAATCTTCCCAAAACATAGACCACATCGCAAACTAAGACCTATAATGAAATGTTTACTGTAGAATTACATAGTTAGGCTTTGTAATTAATCTGTACAAAAATTAATATCATGATTATCTTTTTTGTTTCAGGCAACACTATGGAGTCGACACACATAGTGTCGGCCCACTGGCTGTCCGCTCTTGTCTTCCTCTGCTCCTTCTTATCGACACACTCACTCAATGATAAGGTAACTACTTTTATAACTCGTCACAGAATAGATAATTGTACATAATGAACATTCATATTTGCCATCATTGATCGCGGAAACTGCAAAACACGTTAATGTATTTAACAGATTCGGTGAGTCGATGTGAGTTCATGATGGTAAAAGGGTGAGGTGAGGATTTTCAATAATACATACCCGAAATAGCCCCCTGCGGTCGCGGTTAGGTTTTGATGAGTATACGTTAACGTCAATTTTATTTAGCGCCATTGGGTTCCAGATACAGATACCCCACGGCCCCCACGGTTAAAGAGTAAAGGGGAAAAATCTTAGGCCGTGTTGTTTTATTTTTAAATTACAATTCTTTAAGTGTCGATGGTATTAAACTTTGTCAATCCAAAAGGAAACCACCTCAACAACCCCATCACTCTTTTTAAACAATTTTATTCTGTGCTTAGATTTATCTATCTAAATATATAAATATATAGGAATAATAAACTTGCAAGAAATGAAACAAACGGTAGTTCAGCATTTCGGTGTGATCTTAAAATCTAATTATACTCGCATACTCTACGTTGTCCTGCTCGGGTACCTGTTAGGTATTATCGCGAAATCTTCCAAAACCGGTTGTCTTTCTCTAAACTTCCATAATATTTGCATATTATGTAAATTGCAAAACGTCGGACGACACCAAAAACACGTTTTCAGTAACCAATGACTACATATATAGTTTTAACCGAATTTAAACGAATGAATTAAAATGCCCTTAATCACGCTTGTGTGTTAAAGAACACCTGTATAGTATATATTTGTAAATTTTCTTGTTAATTGCTCTGACAACACTTAATAAGTTAGGCCAGTTGGTGACATTTGCAATTTGTTATGTTTGTCAAGGTTGAAAAAATGATTATTCTTAGTTTCAAGATGTTGCATTTGATTATTACTTAATATGATTTCCCATTGTTTGTTTTAGGATCACTTGTTCCGTGACTCCTCAGAAGGTGGTGGTTGAAAATCAGTGCTAGTCATGCCTGCATGTTTAGAGTATCATTGAGCCACCACCTATTGAGACGTCTGTCACGTACATTATAAACAGGTGGCATAAGTTTATAAGAACTTTGCTGTACCGACGTGATAGCTTTCTCAATAAAGATATATTCTATTCTATTAATTAAAGATTTTCATCTAAAAGTTGGTCTCTCACCTACTCTACATTTCTGGTTTGGCCTACGTCCATTTACTATGGAATGTATTAGATGCTTTATAGTTACAGGAGTGTAACGAAAAAGTGTGACCAAAGGTCTGAATCATTGGTGGCTAACCATCCATACTTCCATACTAATATTATAAATGCGAAAGTCTGTCTTTCTGTCTGTCTGTCTGTTACCTTTTCACGGCCAAACCGCTGAACGGATTTTAATGAAATTTAGTATGAATTTAATTGAAGACCCGGGGTCAAACATAGGCTACTTTTTGACGCAGGCGGAGCTGCGAGAAAAAAACCAGTAATAAATAAGTTAGACCGCCTAGGAGTATGAGGAATGACCGATAGGTTCAAGTAGACCCTTCAGACACAATAGTGTAGGCCCTTATGGCGTTGATTTGCTACCGCTCGCGAGATTGTATTTCGCTTGATCAATGGCAAAGCCCATGGCCGAGGTTCGTCCCAACTGGGAGCCCCTTGTGCATTTGCCGAAAAGACTCAGTTGTGAATAGCCCTCGCCTCAAACTGTCCCGCTGTAAATTTGAAAGGTAACAGGAGCTAAAATTGTAGGTCCGTTCGAAATAAAATGAAATAGGGAGCATGAGAGATACTTTAGGGGAAAATAGCCAATTATCTATCAAAACAATGCAATACAAATACTTTTTAATTCACCAAAAAAGAAAAACTTTACAGAAACATATGAACTAAAAACAGTGAGGCACAAAGGCGGACTTAATGCGGAAGCAGTCTCTTTCCGTCAACCTTACGAAACCGAAACATACGTCAAGCATATCATTACAGTGGCCGTGAGTTTTCCAATTTTGCATTTTCAGCTTGCACTTCATAGCCCTGGCACACCCCGGATACTTCATATAACAGCGGCAAATTCTGTTTATTGCGCTCTCGAATTTACCCTAATTTTTTTTTATACAACTAAGTAGACAAACAGGCGTACGGCCCACCTGATGGTAAGTGGTTACCGTAGCCTATGAACGCCTGCAACACCGGTGATCTCACGAGCGCGTTGCCGACCTGTCCGCTATCAGCACAGCGACCCCTCTGGAGCCTGGCGACCCTACTCACCAGCAGGAACACAACACTGCATCACAGTGTTATTTGGCTGCGATCTTCTGTAGGGCGGAGGTACTTCCCTAGACGGACTACTCCTTACAAAATGTCCTACCTCTCTTAAATCGGTGCTGTATCTGTTTCGTGTGGGAGCGTGCGAGTATCCGTTCTGTACGTTAGTACCATGGAGTAATTACAAAGAGGAGATGCCGTAATAAGCGTTCTGTAAGAAAGTGTTTGTGAGGCTACACGGGGCGGAAGGCAGACATGCGGGGTGCTTGGTTTCGGCCGTGGCTCCAATCATGGAGCACGAGCAATGACAAGCTCTGCCCACTATTGTGTCGGCGAGGCGCCAATGATCACATCACTGCGCCATTTCAAACGATATCTCCTCTTTGTAATTGCTCCATGGTTAGTACTATTTATAATTCTGTGCTCCAGGGTTGTGGTCCTAAACTTGGCGATACTGATTATTACAATGAGAAATCTTGTAAACTAAGTCATACTAATATTATAAATGCGAAAGTCTGTCTTTCTGTCTGTCTGTCTGTTACCTTTTCACGGCCAAACCACTGAACAGATTTTGATGAAATTTAGTATGAATATAATTGAAGACCCGGGGTCAAACATAGGCTACTTTTTGACGCAGGCGAGGCTGCGGAAAAAAGCTAGTTTATAATAAAAAAAAACTACTTCCAAAAAGGAAGATAATTTTTGGAAATAAATTAATAAAATAGAGTCATGATTTGGATTGTATTGATGTTTTCGTGTACTTTCTTTAGTACTCAAATAAATAAAGTATGAAACAATCACATTAGCGTTTCGGAAGAGCCACCTGATACATAATTCATACGTTTACGCCACTTTCACTCTATCCGCGCGTCTTAGGTTATGCTTGTTTTTCTTACTTCACAAATATTTCGAACACAGAAGTATATTTAGTGTGTGATCTGTGCGGATTTGAAGCCGTAAGCTGTTCTATTTTATGGAGTTCTAAGACCAGAATCACCTACACTTCTTTCCCCCTCTGCGAAGTTATTAACGCAAATTATACAAAGTTCCGCAAAAATGCACTATAGTCGAAAAATTCTTTGGATATAAGTATGTATCCCAAGATTCTTCTTAACTAACTGTTCGACCAAATTTTGTTGATACCGCCACACTCAGAGTAGTTAACGTCCACCTAAGCCCATTTTTTAAACTTAGTTAAAATAAATGTCCCTTAGAGAAAAATTTGTAAATCTATGGAGTGCTAAATATATGAAATTGAGTAAAATGTTGTAAATTCTCCCGGATATAATTTTGTAATAGTTGTTCTATTAGCGACTGCGTTTATAAAATACTAGCTCTTTCCCGCAGCTTCGCCTGCATCAAAAAGTAGCCTATGTTTGACCCCGAGTCTTTAACTATATTCATACCAAATTTCATCAAAATTCGTACAGCGGTTTAGCCGTAAAAGCGTAACAATCAGACAGACTTTCGCATTTATAATATTAGTATGGATTATAGTAGAGGTACTTTATTGCTAATGAAACCTAAATTTAATCAACAGAATATTTTTGTTGCACAATTCGAGTTATCTGTAATCATCTTTATTTTGTGATTGCTGTTACCATTGTTGTGTAGACGCATGTCTTATAACATGTAAAAAACATGCCTCTTACCTTCCTAACCTTTTTGCGGAACACACCACACAATAGGTTATAAGATGAAATAGTTATATTATTAGGTATTGTGTCATTATTGTTCATGTTTATGAGTACATTATTACGGTAAAAGAGATTTATAAATTTAGCTGGAATAAGTTCATGTAAAAAAATAATATGTAATAGTAAAGTTTTGTTATTAATATCTTATTTGAAAATAGGAATACTTGTGTTTACACGCACAAATCTGCCTGTAAAACATAAATTGAATGTAGAAATACTCAAGTAGAAAAAGAAATCTAAATTAAGTGAAAATTTGTGCTCTCACTTGAAATCAAATAAACAATAATGCTATTTTGGGACATTTTTTTATCTTTGAACTATCAAATAGTTAGGTATATACATTTTGGATCTCTCACAAAACTTCCAGATACCTATTTCAAAGTTCCTAGTCATAATAGTGTAAAAAAAAAATATCGGAGTTTTATGGTTAAGGGGGCATTATTATTACTTTTTATTATCCAATATTATTAATGGCTATTCAAATTGCTTCATTAATAATATTAGAATTTACTAATACTTTGCTGTCGGTGACTTTTTTTTTAATTGACTAGGTAATGTTTTTTTTTCCCTTTGTCCAAATTTCAGACGATTGCTGAGTAAAATAGTACAGAGGTATTGGTACCAAATAAAAATAAAATATAAAAATACACCTTTAATACAGGAGGGAAACAATATAAAATGACGGCTTTAACCAAGTGTAAAAACCATGAAAATATATGGTAGGCAAAACAATTCACATCTACATTTTGAATTCATAATATTAATGAAATTATACAAATCTTTTAGATTGTTCCTCAGTCATTACGTCAAAGTCGTAAAATGTCCAGTATCGAAATTACCATATAATTAGTATATAGGGGATCTATATCTTACGTCTATGACGTCACAGATTGACGTCACGAGTGACTTAAGTTTGCCAAAAACACGAGAAAAACAAGTTGACCTAGCTTCAGTTTTGTGAACTATGCGCACGCGTGTCGTAAAGTACACGCCTAGGTTTAGTTTCACAATAAACTGGTCTCATCTGGTCACAGGTTCGATGCTTTGGTTATGTTTTACATTAAATCAGTATGTGTTATCACGTGGCAATAATATATCGAAATAACTTTAATGGATTTTATAATCTTATTGAATTCAAGTTTAATGCAAAGAATTGAACTTGTCACACATTTGTTGACTTATATAAAGACCACTTATGGAACCATACTAATATTATAAATGCGAAAGTGCGTTTGTTTGTTTGTCCTTCCTTTACGCTCTAACTAAACGACCAATCGACTTGATTTTCGGCATAGAGTTAGTTGAAAGGATGGAGAGTAACATAGGCTACTTTTGGTCCTGGAAAAACATCATGTTCCCAAAGGAGGTTTACACGCGGGCGAAGCCGCAGCCACAGTTAGTCAATCTATAATTCTAATGCCCATACTATCCATATATAAGTGCGAAAGTCTGTCTGTCTGTAACGCTTTCACGGCCAAACCAATTTGATGAAATTTGATATGAATATAGTCGAATGAAGACTCAGGGTCAAACATAGGCTACTTTTTGACGCAGGCAAACAGCTAGTTGAATTAAAATTAATAAAATTTTAATTAACGCAATTTATTCATTAACTTGTGTATACCTTGTGTAACATATGATACTTAAATTACATAGATGAAAGTAAGTCGGAATTGCGTACGCTCATGTAATACTTAATAAGCTATTAAGTTATAAGTATTGGTAAGACCAAGTTGAAATTAAGTGTAATATTATGGGGGATCGTGGGATTTCTAGGATAATTATCGAATTATTAAAACTTAGTTTTTAATGTGAAGAAATACTGATATATTTAGACGTATCAATGTTAAAATCTATCTCTACCAGTTATATAAAAGGAAAAAGCGGGGTGAAAAAAAGCATTTAAAAAAAAAAAATATTTTCTGGAGCAGGTTTGTAAAGATTGTTGATCGCAAATGAAAATCCGTAGTCTCTGCCTACCCCTATAGGAAACAGGCGTGAAAATCTATATCCATACTTCCATACTAATATAATATTATAAATGCGAAAGTCTGTCTGTCTGTCTGTTACGCTTTCACGGCCAAACCGCTGAACGGATTTTGATGAAATTGGTACGAATGTAGTTGAAGACCCGGGGTCAAACATAGGCTACTTTTTGACGCAGGCGGAGCTGCGGGGAAAAGCTAGTTTGTATGATATTTCGCAATGTGCCCGGACTGTGTCGAAACTGTAACTTCACTGATAAAGTGTAAATCGACCTTAAGGCTCCAGAAGTCATCAAAGAAAAAAAATTACAATTGCTTCGCAAAATAAAATGACCCTCAATAAATTACATTTAACAACACCCATCAATAACTTACCTTGTTATAAAAAAAGAGTTATTTTACAAAATTACTGCATCGCAATTAATGCAAATTGGCCGGTTCATCACTCACCGGTGCCAATACTCAATAATAATGACTCATGCGCTTTCCTACGTGTTCATCTTGACATTATCAAAAAAAAAAAAAACAATAAAATATCCAAGTTCTAGAAGTTAGTTCCTGATATTGTTTTGCTGAAGCCAGAAGCAAAACTACAGAGTTAATAATAGTACTAACTTACAGAACAATGCAAGGATGTAGCTTTTGCCGCGCGGGCGCTGCGACGATTATGACACAGATACGATAAATAACCAACCCTATGACCGACTAACATACATATTGGCACGCGTACGGACGCGACCGACTCGTAGTAGTAGTAGTAATAGGTATCGGGTTCGCCACTGTTGTATGGAGTGTCCGGGGTGTGACAAAACTATTCAGGTGTATATAAGTAGGCGTCTCATATGAAAATTTAAGTTCTCAACGTGTTATTCCGTAATTTAAACCATTGCTGGTAAAACCAGTCGTCTCGTGACAAAAGCGGGTTAGTTGAAACGTATGTATGTTTTGAAGAATAGGCTACTTGACTGTATTCATACTTGGTTAATATTGTTATACTAAACAAAATATACACTAAAAAGTAACTGATTCTGACAACAACAACAAAATTGGTTGTTAATTAAGGCAGTAATTCGATTTTAAAGTTTTCTCTAAAAGAAAAGTGGGAGCGTGGTGGGGACGTCTTGCTATCCCTTTTGTACGCACGAAACCGAGTGGCAGTGACGTCACAGCTCACACAGTGCATCCTTTTCTTGTTTTTTGACAGTTTCTCCTTCCACCGAATTTTAAAGGCTTATAACTTATTTATTTTTGAACGGATTACAAAAATTCTTTCATAATTCTGTTTCTAGAAATAAAAATATTGATATGAAAGAAAAAATAAAAATTAGTAGAATACCCAATTCAATCTCATTTTGTTTAAAATACAAGAAACCGCAAATTAAACTATTTTTCAAGATGTAATTCAAACAATTTGTCTATTTTGTACAATTTTTATTTTATGCCCAAAATATACCACAATTGATAAACAACATATTGTCGAAATACATAAATTCATCAGTTGGGCTTCGACCCATTTAAGTTCATGTTTTTTGCGACTGTTACGCAAGGTCTGGTAATTGGCCGCCATCTTGGATCTGGAAATGTCAATAATCCACTTTTTAAAAAGGTCAGAGAGGACCCGCTGAAACTCGAGCGGTCATGGCCGTTAAGCCTTCTGTGCTTTCGCTAATACCACATATATAGTCATCATTTCTACATTTATATACGTACTAGCTGTTCCCCACAGCAGTGGCCTATATCTGACCCTGGGCCTTCAATTTTCATTCTCCAAATTCATACAAAATTTCATCAAAATCTGTCCAGAGGTTTGGCCGTGAAAGCTTAATAGACAGACATATTTTCGCGCTTATAATATTATATATGGTATAGGTATGGATTTTTCTTCATAATACCTAAGTACTTTTATGAATAAATGACGAATGATGTATGAATAATGTTTGATATCTAAATAAAAAAATAAAACGTACAATTAATATGTTTCTATTAAATCTAGGTAAAATATTACAGACTTTGTCTTTGAAAATTCACGACGTTTTGTTATATATATATATATCGGTACAGATAAAAAGAAACTCCATTATGATGCAACAGGCACAGCAGTTAAGAAGTGAATGCATAAGGAATTAGGTTCAACGGCCTTATTGTTATAAGGTTAACTGACAGAACATGGAGTAGTTACACGTGCAGTTTAAGAATAACGGATTGTTCTAACTCACTGCACGTTTGAGAAACTCCCTGGTCAGAGTTATTTGGGCCTTTGGGCCTCTGACGTATATAACCTTTAACGACCACCAAATGACAGCCGTGACCAACGGGTTAACGTGCCTTCCGAAGCACAGAATCATCATTATTATGAAACAATCAGGTGATTCAAGCCTGCAATGTCCTAACCAAACTGAAAACAATATATAAATTTTGCGTACCGTGGGATTTGAATCCACGAACTCTGTGTCAAAGGCAAACGCCTTAACCACTGGACTACAGAGGCATTTCCGTGTAAATATACCTAGACACATGGTGGAAATAGTCGGGATTCAAGTGCTGAAGATTTTCTGTAAAATTTTTTGACGTCAGGGAAAAATATGGCGCGCGTTGATGTCTTTTTCTCTATTATTTAATTCATTCAACGTTTTTTTCTTTTAATCATTGTAAAATTACGGGATTTTTTTGTTGTTTTTTCGGTTATATCAACTGTAGTGGTAGGGTTGTGTGTGCGCGTGTGTAGTTGGTTCCGAGGATTGGTTAATTTAATAATAATAAAAAAAATTATGAAACAAGTACTTCTTTTAAAATTTTGAGGGCTAAGGAATTAATATATATGTATAACAATTTTGTATTAAAAATTAAATAACTTATCTGTGTAGACTGAAAATAATACGCCTTTACGTTGGATCCCATAAAATTTAAATTTTCTATTGGTTCCCAAATTTGAAAAATACATATAACTTTTGTTTTTGACAACTATTTCCACCAAAGCTTTAAATCTAGACGGACAAAGTCTGATGGAAACAAGCATATGACAAAAACACCGTTGTTCCCTGACCCGTAGTATGTACAGTACGGAACATTTGCATACAATACAACCAACGAAAGCCTCTTTGAAGGACGTGTGGACTGTATTGTTCACGTTATCTAGACTTATCTGATTAAAGACTTGATTTGTGATGTAATTGAAGTACTTTCAGTTTTGGACTGATAGGGTTGATAGTATAATATATGTCGGAGGGTGAGGGGGTTGGCTATTTGATGGGCATGATTGGATGTCAGGGTTGTCATGACGATGACTCGGAGCAAAACTTCAACAGGGTATCTTTACATAGTATCACAAAAGTCAAACGAATGGTTAAAGCAGAAGCCCAAGACTCCCCGCGTCATGCGATAATTCACAACCAATAGTCTACTTGGATACCTCCCATAATAACAGATGAAACACCAATATCATTTGGTAAACAAGGGTCAAGGGTAAACAACACTATCACTGGCGCATCTCAACGCCCCTCTGAATTCCAGGCACAATGCCCATTGGACAACAAGGTGTAGCTAGCTTTCTAGACTTGACTATACTTTAAATTAAACTATTTTAATACGGTTTTATCGCGTTTATTACTTATTTATTTACACCTGACGTTTCAAACACTTTACAGCGTTCATGGTCGCAGGCAGACTAAGTTAACATTTGTCTTTGATGTCATAAGATTACAAAACTACCATTACCATACATGAACGCTGTAAAGTGTTTGAAACGTCAGGTGTAAATAAATAAGTAATAAACGCGATAAAACCGTATTAAAATAGTTTAATTTAATGAATAACAATCGCGAAAACATAAGAAAACATTGACTATACTTATAGTCCCAAACGCGTATTATCACAATACAGAACAACAAAACCGGGTGGACTCTCTGACGTCCTAATTCAAAGTGAACGAAGGTTCTCGAATCTTAACCGTCAACGCAATGACATTTTATAACGTAGTTAATATTTACTACTTAAGGTATGTGTGAGGAGAGAAGATAAATCCAGGTTTCAGCGAATAGCACAATATTTATTATTTCTACTTTACAAGTTTAGACTCTTATATACGAAGAAATATAGATAGGGGTCGTGAGATCGAAGTAGGCACGAGATCCAGTCAAGCAGCCGCTATGAAATAGCCAGCCACTTAACTTCGAGATGACGAGATGATCCGAGCAGGCCTTCTGGTGGATTTTTTTTTTTTTTTTTTTTTTTAACCGGACTAACATTTCTAGCTACAGAGAGCTTTGGAAATTACAGCGGGACAGTTTTAGGCGAGGGCTTTTGGCCACTCAGCCTCTTCGGCAAAAGCGCAAGGGGCTCCCAGTTGGGACGAACCTCGGCCATGGGCTTTGCCTTTGAGCAATGCGAGCAATGCAAACTCGCGAGCGGTAGCAAACGCTCAATGCCTTAAGGGCCGACACTATTGTGCCTGAAGGGCCTACTATGAGCCTATCTGTGGCGTGAAGCGCCCTGTGTACATTTTGGTACCTAGTAAACGAGCTACTGTTCCTACTACGTCGCACCCGCCGGCGGGTGCGGTGGTGTGATCCTAATGAATATCCCGATCTCCGGGGAGGCCGGAGATTCTCAAGGGGGCGATTGGCCACCGTGATGGGGTCGTCAGGGTCAAAGAGAACATTCCTCGGACGTCTGTGCCGCAACGGGACATTATTTGCTGGGTTGTAGTTTGCAGCCTGCACAACTAACGGGTTCGGATGTGTGGAGGATTTCTCAAAGTAACGTTGGGACGTTTCTTTAAGATACCTCAATATGGATGGCAGCTCAAGATCCTTGTGTAGGTCTCGCGTGCGCAGGCCCAGGGGTGAACCCGTGGCTCTGCGTGCGAACCTGTTCTGAATTAGTTGGAATTTGTTAAGCAGGGATGGAGCCGCGTGAGAGAATATCACGCTGGCGTAAGTCATGACAGGTCGGATGCATAGCTTGTAAAGTGTCAGCTTATTTCTAAGCGACATCTTTACGTTGCTGATCAAAGGTGAGAGTCTGCCGAGATAGAAGGCTGCTCTGTTGCGAACTCTTTGGATGTGAGGTCCAAACGTCATCTTGCTGTCAAGAATTACGCCCAGGTACTTTGCTTGGTTTACCCATGGAATGGGCTTGCCAAACATCGTTACCGTCTTTAGGAGCGAGAAGGTACTCCATGGAGGAGGGCGTGTTGCACCGCGTGAATCCTTTGAGAAGAACACTGCTGCGCTCTTTTCAGGATTCACTTCGATGCGCCACTTTCGGAACCAAGCGCCGAGGGAATCGACTGCTTGTTGGAGGCGTTCGGAAATGATGTCTTTCCGATTGTGGGATGTGTACAGCGCAGTGTCGTCGGCGAATAGAGCCAGCTCCACGTGCGGGGTGCGGGGTACGTCGTTGGTGTACAACGAGTATAGAGTCGGGGAAAGCACGGAGCCTTGCGGGACTCCGGCTCTTAGGGGTCTGGGACTAGAGAGCGTCCCCTCAACTTTGTACCGGAAGGATCTGTTCGACAGGAAGTCCCGTACGATGCGCACGAGGCTGTCCGGCAGGCCCATTACGGCTAATTTGGCTACCAAGCCAACATGCCAAACTTTGTCGAACGCTTTCGCTACATCGAAGAAGAGTGCTCCTGTGGGTCTTCCGCGACGGCGGTTGCCTAGGATGTGTTCGGTTAGCCTTCTGGTGGACGCGCGCAGGCTTATATATGGCCCTCGGGGTGATGCGGCGCGGGGAAGCGGGGAAAGGCAGCCGTTGATGGAGGCACGACGTCACAATTTAGTGTTGCTATCCACAAAGTGTGGCCAACTGTCGTACCGAAATACATTCAAATCGATTTAGATTTAACGAGTAATGTTTTTTATCTGCGATATATAAATAAGTGGGTTATCAATTCTTCAATGATTTGTAAAGTATTTTGCGTTGTCACCGAAAAAAATAAAATCGAAATCCCATACAAATATAGTGATTAGCGGAAAAGATTTTGTATAGGAGTTCGAAAAACAAATGTTTCCGTGCTTCGGAAGGCAAATCGTTGGTCCCGACTGCTATTGGTGGTCGTTAAGGAACCACGTCAGATACAGAAAGGCGGTTTCCAAATACTCTGATGTCAGGGCGTACATGATCGATTGACCATGTAACCCACTCTATAGTTATATGAATGAAGTAACACATGCTAAAACCTACGACAATAGGAAAGTATGGAGCTTTTCGGCGACCAGAATGCTCAAAAATAGTCTTCAATTTTGTTAACTTAGTGACTAATTTAGAAGTATAGTTAGGTATATAAAAATGTATTAAAAGTAAACAGGTAAACTCATCGCAAAACCATATTTAAGACTATTTTTAATGCCATAAGCGAGTGTGATCTCATAATGTTCTATCTTAAAATCATTAGTTTTTATACTTTTATTCAATGCATCGCCGTCGTTAACAAATTAAAATTGATGTATGATTATAAAAAACAGCCAAGTGCGAGTCGAACTCGTGTACAATGGGTTCTGTAAATTTATCTACAATACTTGCAAAGTTCACGTTTGTTGTATGGGGGCCCCTTAAAAATAGTTTATTCTGTTTTTTAATATTTGTTGTTATAGCAACAACAGAAATACATTATCTGTGAAAATTTTAACTGTCTAGCTATCACGGTTCATGAGTTATAGCCCGGTGACAGACGGACAGTGAATCAGTAAAATGGTCCCGTTTAACCTTTTGGGTACCGAACCCTAAAAATCGATTGTAAAAATTGCCACAGAGGTCTTTGACCTGTTAATACAATTCATATAAATAACCAAATAAAGAGAAATGTTTTATTTATGAGTTCGTGTTAGTAAAGCGGTATATGTGAGCAATACATCACGGGCGAACCACTTGTGGTTTCCTTGTATTAATGTATTGAAAAAAGTGGACCAGTTTATGTAGCAATCGGTTAATGAGGGTTCTGTTCTACTCATCTTAGCGCCTTCCCGGTTGCATTCACGGCTGATTGCCTCGGAGCCCAGGGTCCGCTTTCCTACTTTTTCTCCTCCATTTCCCCCGGTATTCGGCATCCTTGGTTGTAAGTCCATTAGCACGCATATCTTCCGTTGCGACGTAGAGCCAGCATTTTTTGGGCGCGCCCCTTCTACTCCGGCCCGGCAGAGGCGGCATGGCTAGACACTTGTTCCCCGCATAATTAGCCGGTTTCGGTATGACATAGCCATATCATCTTAAGCGGCTCTCCTGAAGTTTGTCTGCTATATCACGAACATGAAGACTGCCCCGGCTACGGGAGTTTCGTATGCGATCTTTGCGCGACACTCCGCATATCCATCGTAGCATCTTCATCTCCGTGACACGCAATACTTTCTTATGCCGCTCGAACACCGACCACGCCTTGCTGCCATGTAGAAGGGCAGGCCTAATCATGGTTTTATAGACCTGTCCTTTAAGCCAGGAATTTTTGGATCACAGGTTACACCAGTCACCTCACGCCACTTTGACCATGCTGCTGCTATTCGGGCTTTGACGTCGCAGTCAATATAAATGTATTATTTTTCATTTAATATTTATAACTCGTGAAACGTTTGTAAAATGTAAGGCGGTAAAAGGCGGTTCGGAAAAAACTCTCTTAGGATTTCTTATGTTTTCGCGATTGTTATTCATTAAATTAAACTATTTTACAACGCATTATATTTTAAAACGCGATAAAACCTTATTAAAATAGTTTAATTTAATGAACTCTCTTAGGGTTTTCATTGTTGTTTGACTTGACCATGTAACCCACTTGTTATGAATGAATGAAGCGTTAGGGCAAATTCAATTGTTAGGTCATATACAAATTAAGCAGCTGCTAATTGTGTCAGTATACTTACTTGTGGTAAAATTAATAACTATCTGATGCCTTTAAGCAGCCTGAACAATCTGACTCTTGAGATTTTATCATACTTGAAGAAAACCGCATTTAGTTTACATTGCTTAAATGGAAATTATGTGTGAATTATGGGATAATTATAATAATAATAATAAAAACTTTTCAAACGCGTTTATTTGTGCTGTTTCATGTGACCATCAATATTTGCCGATGTCTGTCACCGGTATTAATTAATTAGATAAATTTAAATAAATTTGTTAAACTATAATTTGAATACAAGTCTTCAAAGAGTCGATTAATCCACTTTTCTTGAGTTTTAATATCATTATCATAAATTTAAAAGCTTTGTTATTATCTCTAGAGTTCCTTCGATTCCTGTCCACCATTATTATTAGTTATGAAATTAAGAATCATTTTATTGACACGACAACTCTTGCCTCTACCATGAGATTTTATAAATTTAGGGTTGGTTAAACGGATCCAGTGCCGGCGTAGCGTTCATGGATACGAAATTCACGTACACACACACACACAAACAATTTTGTGTCCATGAGCGCGTCCCGATACAATTTCGCTTCTGGATTCCCCGCACTGGATCCGTCTAAAGTTTAGACGGATGGTTTAGACTCTAAACCATCCATTATGAAGTCGCTAGCAACTGCGTTAAAAAAAGTTATAACATTTCTTACTTACCTAATGATCCTTCAGGGGCATTTTACCAATTTGTGTTTGTTTGTGTAATATACCTTATCCCCCCCCCCCCCCCCTATTTTGTAGACGCAAATTTTTTTTTCAAATTAGATCATACAACAGTTTGAAGAATTCCGTTAGTCTAGTACTTCGATACATACAGAACATCAAATACAGTTAGTCCTTATAAAAACATTGTACTTTTTCTTTCACAAATTGATTTATATGTCATGTAATAGGTTGCTGCTTGTAAAAATATAAAGTACAATTATTAATGGCAGGTCGTTGCAAATACCAAATGTTCCAGTGCGAAGTTCAGCCACCTTTGGACTTATTATGCACAATGTCATAACGATGACCCACTTGCATTTTAATGTCTTATGTCTAGTTTACACGAGCGAAGTAGCTTGCCGGCCGGTCTTTTTGCTGTTAGGTTTACGTTAGTCATATCCGTGTTTGAATTTCGAAAACGAATAAAATAAATACAACACGTAAAGATGGGTCGGCGTAAGAGCATCACAGATGAAAGATTTGGTAAATTGAAAGAAAACTAAAAACAGTTAATATATTTATAAACTGTCTAACAAAAACATATTATATAATCTTACTTAATAAGTACTAATTCATATATAAGTAAATTCTATATTTCACTTCTTTATTGAAAAGAACTTGATAAGTTTGCACGTTGGTTATTTCCAATACTGTGGTTAGATTTAACACTATGAGTTAATTTTGGATCAACAATGGAATCATTATCTTACGAACTCGCGGCGAAATATGACGTTCGAAATAACTTTTACTAAAATTTGCAACTACAACGATCGATAATCTTCCAAAAAACCGTAATGACGATCAATCACATCGATTAAACTTTAATCAATACTTAACACTTAGCTAATTCCATGTAAACAAGGCTTTAACAATCCCAGACATGTTTTATTGTGATTGATTATCCCTTAAAACGTTCGGTTAGAAAGGCGTAAGGTCAAAATACTTTAACTGTGCAATAATAATGGTCTTAATTTTCGTAATGGAAATAGAATGATGAACATTGTATAGCATCGAGTAGTTAATATTATTTAAACAGTGGTGGCATAGTTTGAAGTCTTGTTTTATACCCTACTGCGCGTAAACTCTTGTTTCCGTCCGGGTGCGAGTGGTGGGATTTGCAATATGGTGTGTAAGGCGATATCTTGATCACTTGCTGGAATTTGTATCTCAGACCTGGATGGGGATGTGAGATGGTAGTGAGACACCAGTCAAGGATTATGTTGTTTAGGTTTAAATCTTTGTTCCGGGACTCCTCAGAAGGTGGTGGCTGAAAATCAGTGCTAGGCATGCCTGCATGTCTAGCGTATCACTGAGCCGCCACCTATTGAGACGTCTGTCACGTACATTATAAACATGTAGCTTATGCTTAAGTCCTTTGCTGTACTTTCTTTTCTATTCTATTCTAAAGAAGGGTACTGTTTTTTTTTTACAAAAAAAAACTACTTTTTTATTTCTCGTATTTAGATGTTCTGTATATGTATTGAAAGCTTCTAATACGAGCAAATCCCCGTTTTTCATTCTATACGTGATTTTCTAAAAAAAAATTACAAAAACATTTTTTTTTGTTTTCAATTTACTTACGCTTTTTATTCAGTAAATACCATGAATTATGCCGTGCAATGATTTTAGTCTAGTAATTTTGTGGTCAAGCGAAATAAGGATTTGAAGTCGTCTAAACTTCAGAGTTCAACAAAGATGTTAAGTTGACTAATCTTCTTTTTTTAGGGGTTCAACATGGACGGGTTCATCGAGTTAAGAGGTTGTCGATTGATTAGTCGTTGGATTGACTGCCGCCGAGGTCCAGTGCTTAAGCCGTTCACCTTCGGCCCGGGGGTCGTGGGTTCGATTCCCGTGGGAAGCATACTTAGTTTCGTTGTTTCCAGTTTGGTTAGGACATTGCAGGCTTAAATCACCAGATTATCTGATAATAAAGATGATTCCGTGCTTCGGAAGGCACGTTAAGACGTTGGTCCTGGTTGTCATCGATAGATAGATTAGTAACTGGTAATAAAGCAAGGTAAAGATCAGATGGTCCGTACTAAAAGAGCTGACCTTTTAAAATACATTTAGTTCAATCTAACTCGACCATTAATAGAACTAATTAAAATCCAGTCTCGCGTGATACCTGTCTGCCGTCGTATATCATCTGCAGGTGTGCGATTTGATGACAACCATAAATAACAATTTATCTATTTATTGCTTTATAGTACTTAAAGTCATGTTTATACAATTGGCGTACTTAACGTCACTCAGAGTTGTAAACGACTACTTATGCTAATTTATCAAACTCAACTATAAAAACCGTTAAAGGATTTGTTTTTAAATCTATATTAAGTTGCTTAAGAAAACATATACTTTCTAGTGTAAACTTAAACATTCTCCCTGAATAGAGAATGTTTTATTCGCTTTAATGATCATTAACGACTTAGAGTGCGGCTGTTAATGACAATTTTTTTATGTCTATAAGGTAAAACCCATGACAATGGGGTCATGGGTTTGTACCAATTTTCTGTAGACTATGGAGACAGTTTTTTCGATTGGGTTGCAAAGTAAGTTAATCCTGTATCAATATCAATTCATTTTAGAAATGAATTGCTGTTCGTTAGTCTCACTAAAACTCGAGAACAGCTGGTCCGATTTAGCTATTTTTGGTTTTGAATTATTTGTGGAAGTCCAGTGAAGGTTTAAAAGGTGAATATATTCGGAGGCGGTACGAAGTTTGCCGGGTCAGCTAGTTCAATATAAAAAAAACACCGAGTAACCGACCGAGTGATTTGAGTGTAGTTCATGTTCAAAAACAGACTACTTATGTAATAGATAATATATATTACTTATTTTCAATTGAACGAGTAAGCAATTGCTTTTAGTTTGTATAATTTGAACGATGATGTAATCACATCATCTAAAAAGTCCGGTGATGTATCGAATTATAAAGAAATCGCGTCTTTTGGCAAATAAATTAAATTTAACCGCAGTTTCGTGATAGGTGTTTTAAAAAAATTAGGTAAGTAATATATATTAATACGATTTACGACGCGGCATATCCGGCTTACAAAGAAACTTTTGTCGTAAATATCATAAAAGAAACTAAGGAATATGCCTGTGAAAGAGGAAACTGTCAAGAAATAAGAAAAGGACGCACTTAGGGTGCAGTGACGTCACTGCTACGTGGTTTCGTGCGTACAAAAGAGATCCCCACCACGCTTCCACTTCATTAGAAAACTTTAAAGCCTAAATTACCGTTATTTTAACTTACTACTGTTATTTTTGTTTTTTGTTGCTCTTTAACAACATAGGGCGCACTGTAAGTTTCCGGAACTGGCCACTTACATAAACAATATTTAAAAATTTATTGCAACATTTGAAAATAGAACTCTTTGGCTGTAGAATGCAGTTTGTTTCATCTGACTGTCTTTTGTTTTTACCTTGTGGCGCCATTTAAAAAATTGTGTGTCTGCATCAACATGGATTTAACTCGGGAAAATTTTCGTAGTATGATTTTCTACGATTTTAAGTGTAATTTGACAGCTCAACAGAGCATCGCTCGGCTTGAAACAGCTTTTGGCAATGAAGCACCATGCAAGACAACTGTTTATAGCTGGTTTGCAGAATTCAAGCGTGGTCGTATCAATCTCAGTGACGAATCTCGCGATGGTCGGCCGTCCACCGCTGTGACCAACAAAAACATCAATGCTGTGCGCCGTATGATTGAAACAGACAGGCATGTGACCTACCATGAAATTCGCGCATCCTTAGAAATAGGCATGAGTCAAATACAATTAATCCTACACAAACATTTGGGTGTGAGAAAGCTGTGCTCGCGGTGGATCCCACACAACTTGACCGAGGCTCCAAAAACGGACCGCGTCACTTGGTGCAGTGCCATGCTTACCAGATTCAAGGAAGGTGCGTCAAATTTGGTGTGGGACATAGTAACAGGTGACGAAACATGGATTTATTGCAACGATCCCAAAACAAAGCAGCAATCGAGCGTATGGGTCTTTCAAGATGAGCCGAAACCAACCAAAGTGGCGCGCGTGAAAAGTGCATCTAAGCGGATGATTGCTTCTTTTTTTAATAAAACTGGACACGTGGCTACTGTTGCTTTAGAGAATCGTCGTACAGTGAATAGTGACTGGTACACGACCATTTGTTTGCCGGAAGTTATTGACGAACTCCGTAAAAATAACCGTAAATGCCGTATCATCCTGCACCACGACAATGCTAGTTCTCACACGGCCAGACAGACAAACGACTTTTTGAAGGCGAAAAATGTAGAACTCATGAGTCATCCTGCATACAGTCCCGACCTGGCACCTTGTGACTTTTTTCTGTTCCCAAAAATTAAGAACCAATTACGCGGTCAACGATTTTCATCACCAGAAGAGGCTGTCGAGGAGTATGAAAAACACGTTTCAGAGGTCACCACAGAGGAGTGGCACAAAAGTTTTCAAAACTGGTTTCATCGAATGAAAAAGTGCATAGACGCCAAGGGAGATTATTTTGAAAAACAATAAATTAATTTTGTACCTTTTATAGTATTTTTTCATATTCATTCCGGAAACTTATAGTGCGCCCCACGTATATGTGTGTAATATACATACATACTGCTTTATTTAATTACTTACTTTCTTATTGTTTTCGTAATCGGTTAATTTTTAGTGTACCTATGTGTTGTTACGTATAAAATATTATCCAAATTAACTTTTAAACTAACGCACTGCATATTTAAAACATAAAGTTACAGGATTAAGTGCGTATAATACCTTCATACTTCCGACCGTTGTAACACGGTTGAAACGTCGGAAGTATAAATGTATTATATGCTCATAATCCTGTAATTTTATATACTATCCAAATGTTACCACACTCAAGTATCCTATTGATAAGAGAAACGGCTTTTACGACATCCGAAGAGAAACAAGACTGTTTATGGACATCGAGAAATGTTTCATGTATGTCTCGAATTCTTGTGACATAATGACTAAATCAACACTGACACTTAAAGTGGAAAACCTAATTAGTATTGACTAGTAAGTGCGGCCTTAACTAACATAGCGATGCAGATCACTCATGTAAAGTAAGCCGCTTGAATATGTATAGCTTTTCGTAATCTAGAAGGTCAGGTATTTACAACTAGCTGTTCCCCGCAGCTCCGCCTGTGTCAAAAAGTAGCCTATGTTTGACCGAAAGAAAGTTGAAGAAATTTCAACAAAACCCGTTCAGCGGTTTGGCCGTGTGAGCGTAACAGACAGACAGACACAAAGACAGACAGACAGACAGACAGACTTTCGCATTTATAATATTAGTATGGACATTAGTATGGAATAGTATGGATATGCTCTTTCTTACGAAGCAGAAATGTATCCACTACTATCATTTGCTTTGCACGCGTTCTTAAATCGAATTGGATTTTTTTTTCGGGATAACAATAGTAAACACTCTATTGCAC
This sequence comes from Euzophera pinguis, assembly GCA_947363495.1. Classification (NCBI taxonomy): domain Eukaryota; kingdom Metazoa; phylum Arthropoda; class Insecta; order Lepidoptera; family Pyralidae; genus Euzophera; species Euzophera pinguis. The sequence continues at coordinate 6,415,442 of OX376176.1, forward strand.
CAGGAAAATACATTTTTGAGACACATACATGTAGACATAATGATGTGCAAAGGTGGCCTTATCGCAATAGCAATCTCTTACGGGCAACCCTTTTTGTAGGAAAAATTTCAGGAAAAGAGATAGGCATGGTGCAGAAACATAAGCTAAATATAATAGTATAAACTTACACAAAATAAACTTACTTAAAGTTACATATCAGATGTAATGTAAAATACCTCAAATAATGATGTAAGATCAATTTTAGGACCTAATGTAACATCTCACATCATTCACCCCCAAATAGAAAAAGCTCTTTCACTTGTGCTTTAAAACTCGCAAGAGTTTGAGCATGCCGAAAGTACCGTATGTCCGACTAAGTTCAGGAAAATTGGTTCAGAGGGTGAACCGTGATGAAATAACACACATATAAAATAATCTTATTTACATCTGGTTGCATTCTTATGTTACGATTCAGTGTCCAGTAGTCATGTGCGTCGACCGGCGTGGCGCACGCTAACGGTAAAATAAGCCACGCCACCGCCGCCGTCGCCGCAGACGTTTTCATCGGCGCACATGTCTAGTGTCCAGGGTGTGTCTTACGATATTTTAGAAAAGCATGACTCACGCAAAACCGGTCCGTCGAATGATTTTCATTCAACGTAATCGATGAGTAGAACTATTTTCATTGGTTATGAGTTCATTTCAAAAATACTGGTCATGGTTACTATAGATCGATTGCCGTCTGACGTCAGTAACCATTTTTCATAGATACATTAGACCATTATGTAATATGAACAAAAAATTCTAATAATAAACAACAGAAACATGATTCGCTTTGCACCAGTGGTCAATATACACGACTTACTTGACTTAGTGTCCTAAGACCTCCAGGTGGGGCAGATTTTCGTTCAGTCCACAGTTTTTCGACATTCCGATCGGTCTTGGGCCACGCGCTTCGCTTCGGTCAATATAGATAATGATTTATTATATATAATAACTATGTTAATTTTTCGACCAGTCGTGCTCTCTTGCTTTTCCTAATTAAAAAAAATAACAGTAAATATTACATACTTAAAAGCGTATAACACCTAATCAAGTACAACAAGTTTACATTACAAAGTGTAAAAACGGTACAATGTAAACGCGGAGGTATGCAATAATTAATATTCATATGCTTTCGTAAGTGTTTGGCCAGTGGTTAGGTGTGACTTCGGGGGATCGTTGCGTCAAATCAACTTAACTGGAAAAGCTTCATTTTAATATTGTTTTTGCCCGACTGCGCCAAGAGGGTTATGTTTTTCGAGAGTATGTATGTATTATTATTTGGCGCGCTCTGCAAACTGTACGGTTCGATGGATTTTAGCTTGAGAGGTGTCATTGGATTCGTATTTACTGTGAGAGGGATACGGGATACATAAAGCAATTTTGCTTTTATGTTTTGTTAATAGTTTGAATAAATCACTCAGACGCTCCAGATTGTGTTGGACGTAAAAATCACTCTAGTGTCTATGTCTGGCTATTGATTCCTCAGGCTGAAAACGACAACTTCCACGAATGACAACTTCCACGAATGACAACTTCCACAAATGACAACTTATTAAGGGATTGACACCTCTTTAGAACGAACTATAAAGTAAAGCAAAAATGACTATCATATTGCAAACCACCTCCTTTTGCAAGTCCGTTTAAAATGAATAGTAGAGATATAGTTCAGTGAGCTAGAATAGAAAATAACAAGGAAATAAATGTTAATTAATATTATTTGTAACAATGTTACGTAATGATATTTATTGGTAACATTGTACTAAGTACTGAGATTTCTTTGCGTGTTGTGTCCTGTTCTGTGCCCATATGTCTATGTCCTATGTTAGTTTGGTTGACTGGAAGGGATCCCTATTTGGGATAAGTCCGCCTTTTGTTGTAACCTGTATTCTGATACTATGTGTGTGTACAATAAAGATTTTTACATACATACAGTTTACGTAACTGGCTCAATTTGTATCTTGAATTGGAAAATATTTATTTATACGTCTACAAGAAACAAAGTAAATATTTATACTAATGTCAATCATAAATAAACATAAGTAAATATGAAAATTTATTCAATTTGAAACGAAAAATCTTACGCATAGTTTTGCGTTCCCTTATAAATTGATATTAATTAACTACACTAGCTGTTTCCCGAAGCTCCTCTTGCTTAAAAAAGTAACCTAGTTTGACCCCGGGTCCTCAACTATATTCATACTGAATTTCATCAAACTCTGTTCAGTGGGTTGACCGTGAAAGCGTAACAGACAGATAGACAGACTGGCTTTCGAGTTTTTATTATAAGTATGGAAGTTTGGATGATATATTTTGCATTGATGCTTAACTACTTAAAATAATACCTACATACATTTTCGAAAGTAAACCTATAAACAAGTTATGATAAACTTTAATACAAAATCAGATAATACTTGGTGATAAAAAAGAAAAGGTAATTTCTATTATGACTGTCTTTTTAATGAGTGATGTAATTTTTTTATAAACTTTATTAAAAAGTCGAACATTATGCGAAAACCATAATAAATTTGAACATGTTTATGAAAATTGTTACAAAACAATCACAATGTAACAATGTTCTTGTTAGATAATGAGTTTTTACGTGCTAAAATCTGGAATGATATTTGCTATACAAAAACGTGACAAAGGAAAATTGCTTAAGAAGGTAATAATTAAATAAAATTAACACATAGTAAAAAATGTAAAAAATTAACTCGTGCCAAACATAAATTAACGAGCCTAACAGAAGTATTCCATATAAACTGCATTATATAATACCTCCATATTATAATACATTTTCTTGACATAATAGTGAACAAATAAGTACGATTCTGTTAACGATTTTTCTACTGGCCGGTTTTTCTCAGGTTTACTTTTCCAATATTAACGGACAACATACTGCGACCAAATCGCAGACATATTAAAAAGGGAGATGTCTGGAGTACCCGTAATCGACGAGCGTGTATGACGAGAGTGATGAGTGTAGAAGAAGCGAGGGAAGTCTGTAAGGATCGTAGCAAATGGAAATCCGTAGTGTTTGCCTACCCCTACGGGAAAAAGGCGTGATGGTATGTATGTGTACTTTTCTAATAATCTTTTAGTAAATATAAAAACAGACGAAGCATAACTTTGACAATGCAAATAACGTATGACGTATTATTTTATAGTCTAAGTTTGGTAAAATTTGCATGCTTGAATCACATGATTAGCTGATAGTTAAAGACGATTCCGTTTTTCGGAAGGCACGACAAGTCATTGGTCCTGGCTGCCATCTGGTGGTAGTTAAAGGAACCACGTCAGAGGAAGAATTAGATGATTCGGCAAAAACTTTGACACCAGGGTGTGCAAGGTCCATTGACCATAAAATTTACTGAATATGAATGAATGAACAGTAGTAGTTTTGTATGTGTACAGTTACTGGAAGCTGCAAGTTTGTCGAAAGAAACTTGATTCTCGCGCTTATTGTAGAGTATGAATAATTGTATGTATGTATGTATGTAAAAATCTTATTGTACACAAAGAACATAGTATCAGAATACAGGTTACAACAAAAAGGGGGACTTATCCCAAATAGGGACCTCTTCCAGTCAACCGAACAAACATAGGACATAGACATATGGGCACAGAAGAGGGCACAACACGCAAAGAAATCTTAGGTACAAAGTATTCATAGACATCTAACATATAAATTTAATTACACATAAAAACAGTAAGCTCAGCTCAAGTCCGATCGTTCGTAGTAATCCCTAACCCGAGTTTTGTAAGAGAGAGAATAATTATGAGGCAAATTGTGCAGACCTTTGCATATTTATTTATCAGCATGTTTAAAACTATAAAGTCATTCCGAAATACGCTACGACTTTTCCCCAGGGAGCATTCTCATGGCGAAACTAGAAAAACGAAATCTATGTCTCACAGAAACTCTTTCAATAATCTTGACAGTTTTTATTGATTGTTTTTTATTTAGGTACATATTTCTGTACTTTGGTTATTTTATATCTAGGCATAGGCACGGGGCGTAACGATATTTTGTGCAACGCACGCAAAGCGTGTCAAAATGACTATAATTGACAGAAAAAGTTAACCTTTTTCGATTCTGTGACAAATAATCGAACGGCTGTGAAGGTTGCGCAGGAGTTTCCAAATCTCGCCAGTGGCGCTAATTTTATTAAAATTCTAATTAATTTTGATTGACCTTAAGGTTTCATTAAATATGACTAATCAGTTGCTTCAGATTGTTTCAGTAGAGTTATAATTGGGGTATGCAATGTGTCTAAATCATTAGGAGAGGCCTATGTCCAGCTGTGGACTGACTGCGGCTGAAATGGTGATGATGATGATGAACGTGTCTAAAAATATAACAGCAATTAGTTTCCTTTTTTTGTAAATGCTTTAAAATATTTAATTATTCATCACTTAATTATTTATGAACTATACCTATTTTTGAAACCGGTGTGAGATAACACTAAAATTATGACAAACAAAAAAATATGGAGAAACCCTTGCATAGATAAAAACTATTACAAATGCAGGCCGGATTTTAAATTTCGATTAGGTAGAGTATAAAAAACAAATAATACTTACAATTCAAATATAGGCTAGGCATGACAAAAAAGCTAAATAATTAACAAAAAAATCAAATCATTTTGTGATAATTCTTAATAAAAACAAGTCCTTGATTCGACCCCCTACTTAGTTAGGCTGTAGTGCCGCGTGTCAAATCGTATTTATGCTATTGTACAATATTGGGTCGCTTGTGAAACAATTAATTGAACTTATTCTAATACAAATACTTCGTTAACTTAGTCTGCCTGAGACCATGAACGCTGTAAGTGTAACGCATGCAGTGTTTGAAACGTTACATGTAAATAATTATGTAATAAACACATTAAAAACTGTATTAAAATAGTCAAATGTATAACAATCGCGAAAACATAAGAAATAATTACAAATACTTCGTTTTGTTGTTGTTAGATAACTTAGACTAAGTTATGAGATTGTAAGTTATGTTATAACCACTTGCTCGAAGCGAAACCATTATAGTTTGACCGCAATCGCTGTACCGCTTTTTGGGTATGCGCGGGGAGGTGGGAAATAAAACCGACCTTTCTAGCCGATAATTCTCGGCCAGATTTTGCCGAGGATTCGGCAACCGCGGCGAGAAAGGGCATCCAGACTCTCGCGAGAATTCTCGCTGAGAATTCTTTTGTCTGGATCCCGCTAAAGAGCATGAGATTCGTAGTGCCAAACAGATATTACGATATAAAATTTCAATTTTTTGAACCTGTATATTTACGAGTATAAATCGAATCCCTGTTTTACCCGATTGCGACAGAAGGAGGGTTATGTTTTTCGAGAGTATGTATGTAAGTATGTATAATTGTTTGCCTGCCTTATATTCGTATTTACTGTGAAAATTACACTGGGTGTATAAAAATAAAAATAAAAACAAAACGGCCAATTTTTTTGGGTCCTTTTCATTTTCAAACTACACAGAAACGCTGTCGGATTTTTTAATTTTTAAATTACCGTTCAATATGATTTTTAGCTAAGTACAATACAATAAAATATAATGAACCGAAACTTTAGATATTTTATCTCATGTGCATCTGACACTTTCCCCCTGTCTCGCCGCTCGCAAACCTCAGGCGTGGTACAGCGGTTGAGGTCAAGTTTATAGATATATGGAGTTTTATTTCTTTAAAATAAAACGAATACTAATAATAAAACTAAAACTATATCTTCTTAAAACTATACAGTAGGTATAATACAAATAAAAAAATAAAAAAACACGAAAAAAGAAAAATACTTATTACAGAAACACATCAATAAACGACCAGTGAGGCACAAAGGCGGACTTATCGCTGAACTAATGTCTTCCCGTCAGCTTTATTTAAGTAGAACAATAAGCATGTACCATCTTACAAGTGGCAATGGACAACCAGGGTGGCCCATGAACTTAATAAATTAAACAGAACTGAGTACTTTTGCAAATTTGTCTGGACCATGGAGTAATTACAAAGAGGAGATGCCGTTTGAAATGGCGCAGTGACGTGATCATTGGCGCCTCGCCGACATTGCAGTGGGCGGAGTTTGTCATTGCTCGTGCTCTATGATTGGAGCCACGGCAGAAACCAAGCACCCCGCACGTCTGCCTTCCGCCCCGTGTAGCCTCACAAACGCTTTCTTATAAAACGCTTATTACGGCATCTCCTCTTTGTAACTACTCCATGGTTTGGACGCAAGGGTTAGCCAAGCGAGATAGAAATAGTGGAGGATTCTGTCTCTTTCTAGCAAATACCAGTTATATCACGTTGGTACTTGTGCAAAATAGAGTGAACACGCTTCTCTGGGTCCTTCGTCGAATCTATTTATTATTTAATCGAAGTATATTTTAGTCTCTTCCTGTACAATTTCATTGACTGTTCAATTTCCTCTCGCACTGTCCTGATTTCAAGGTCGTGGTGTAATTGGCTAGTAAACTTTTTCATGAAAATGTCTAATTCGTAAACCATTTCGAGGAATAGGCTTAGGGAACAGATTACATTAATCAGATCTTTAGATAAGCAAGTATTTTGAAAGAAAATCGCAGAAAACCCAATGACTTTCATTTTTTAGCAAAGTTAACGTATGACGTAGCCGGATAACTTCCGGCTATTCACTTTTAATTTTTTAGGTTGGTAGCACAGGGTAGTGAATAAATATTTTTTGTTTGGTAGCGCTAATTAGGCGCTTAACGTACTTGTCACCCGTGTCAAATGTCATCTCTGTTCAATTAAACATAACCTAACTACATCTTCATTACATTCATTCATACATTTATTGAAGAATCGGTGTCCAATTATTGAAAAATCAGATGTCAACGGATGAAGGGACGGCAGTAAGTCCAATCAACAGGCCAATAAGCAATAGATACGAAAAATGGGGTACCTACCTAGATATTTGGCGATTGTAAACAAACAAGAAACCAACTCGCAGTTCGCGGTCCATCTTGACTTTGACATTTGACACTGACATACATATTTTTTAATACCTTGGTAATTTTTGCTTTCTTGCAGTTCGAAATGGCCATTATAGCTGCGTGACGTCATCGCTATAAAATCTTTAAAATTAAATAACAAAATAAATATAATTTTAAGAATTTTTTCGTTTTAATTGTATCTCCGAAATAGTCTATTCTATCAATAAATTATATAAAACTGAGATGTTCGGTATGTGAGCCGCATAGATGTATCATGCTCTCGGATGTTCTCGATGTGCTGGCCGTTTATCACGTCATCATTCTATTAATGATATTATACGTAGAGCGTTGATTTCAGCCAACATCCCGTGCCAGCTTGAGCCTTCTGGACTGTCCCGGTTAGATGGAAAGCGCCCAGATGGTCTTACTTTAATACCGTGGCAGAAAGGACGCAGTTTGTTGTGGGACGCGACATGTGTGAGTACCTATGCGGCGTCCTATATTAATCACACGACGCGTGAAGCTGGGGCTGCCGCACGTGCGGCTGCCGGTCAAAAGTTTAGCAAATATGCCATTTTATCGCGTGAATATGATTTTGTTCCGGTGGCCGTTGAGACAGCTGGCCCATGGTGTGCGGAGGCAAAGGATTTTGTGAGGGATATAGGGCGTCGTTTGAGGGACCGAGGTTTTGACATTCGTTCTGGATGGTACCTCGTTCAAAGAATATCCATTGCTATACAAAGAGGAAATGCAGCTAGTGTAATGGGTACCTTTGGACCTTTGGATTATATAAAATACACAATTTATTTTTTAGTTGACTAGCCAATTGATGGTCACCCAAAAGTAATAGCTTCACAGTTAATGAAAAGTCACACAACATTTAAAAGACTCAAGAGAAAGGCCCCTTCTGATTTATAAATGACTAGCTGTTTCCCGCAGCTCCACCTGCGGTATATAGCCTATGTTACTCAGGGTGAATGTAGCTTTCCAATGGTGAAAAATTTTTTTAAATCAGCACAGTTTAGTTTTTAGTTTTAGTTTTTGAGTTTATTCATTACAAACATACACACAAAAATACAAATCTTTCCTCTTTATAATATTAGTGTAGATGAGTGTAGTGCATGAAGAGTATATGTCACTCGACCTGTTGCTATCCAAGACCATTCAATTCTTATTGCTGAATGTTCGAAACAGATTGCAATAATACGCGAAAAAAGAAGTTTATTTTAAAATTCCATTGCGATTGTGTCTTGTATAATATGGATTATACGATGATCTAAGTAAATAGAAAAGCCAGACTGCATTTGATCCATTAAAATAACCAGTACTTCTTAAAATTTAAAGTTACCGTATAATTTTGGCTTAATAAAATTATGAAAATCCTCCATGGTCGTGCCAGAAAGAATTTCTTTATTTACTTTCATGGACAAAATAAGACTCGAAAACCACTCGTAGGTTTTATTATACAAGATTAAATCGACAACTGATAGAAAACAATTATAATTGCGGCGGCGGATATGAGGTTGTGCAATTCCGTCATGCCACCCCGAAAAGGCATTCGTTTACCACGTGACAAGGTCTGATCAGGTGCTCCGCAATCGCACTGTAGTGACTTCTGGATGCGTCTGAACCGATTGCATTCTAACCTAGAAAGAACAAACCACCATATACATACACGGGGATTAAGGGAGTATTTAGGTAATTACAGGATACAAAAGACTCATAGTAACCTGAAATACAGTTCTGTCCTGTCGACCTCAAAGCAAGGGCGTGTACCAGGAAACATGATTGATCCTAGTTTTTTATAGGTCAGGGTGTCTTTGCCGATATCTATAGGTAGTTATCTGATTAATCCGCTGATTACTCCGATTGACATTGGAATTTGAAACAATAGGATGGAATTTTCAATGTCCATGTATTTGATACGGTATAACTAACTAAAAGAGAGCGTTAGGTGCAGCTAGAGCATATTCTACGCGATATCATTGATTTTTTGCAAACTACGTTGTTGTTTTCTATAGTGATAGTTTTCTGTGTAAATTTACGTACAAAATAGTTCGCGTATATCTGGAGTAAAAACAAATACTAAATAAACAATTTACATAAAGAATATTTTATAAAATCGATTGGCGAACGGCAAACGTTTAGCGTTGGAAACCCTGACTGACTGAAGACGGTCGCAGGCAATCGCTGGATGCAGGGCGCTTCCAAACAGTTTTTCTGGAAATCTTTGGGGAAGGCCTATGTCCAACAGTGGACTGACTGCGGCTGAAATGATGATGATGATATCATCTAACTAGGCAAATTTTCAATCAGACTAGACGTCATGTCATACTAATTTTCTATCACAGTCAATGAATAATGTATTATATGTGGTCTTAAAATTGCAAGTTGTCACGTGAAGCTGTGTTAAAATTAGTTTTTATAACTATGCCAAGATCGCCTGAAGGTTTTTGGGTTAAGAAATTTACGTAACGTCAATTGTAGTCTTGATACTTGTCTATGTTAAGAATAATTAAGGCCACAATAATAATAAAATAATATACTCATACATTTTTTTTTTCAGGTAATTTTTACTTTCAATTCTATACGGAATAAGCATAACAATGAAAGTGGTAAGAAATATTTTTAATGTTGTTCTTTACTTATCGAAAATTAAAATTACAATTAAAAACAAATACAAGTCTACAATGTATTTATACATTTCACCTCTTTTACTCAACAGATGAAAAATATTTAAAAAAAATATATTATCATAAGGTTTAAGTATGTTAACGATTTTTGGTGAATGAGGTAATTAAAATGTATGTAAACTCAATTCTCAAGTACACAAACTTATGTACCTATCTATACTTACTCACTTATATTTTTTTTTATATAGTCACAAATGGTGTTTTGAAAGAAGTAAACTTTTCGTCAACATTGCATGGTCACGATAATGAAAGGAAAATTGTCTTATTCACAAGTATTGCGTACGAAACTACGAATCGTACGCAACGTGATTACCGTAACTTGATCGTTGTAGTAATAACCGGAAAGTGGGCATTAAGATCATTACAATTTGTAGTTGATTTAAGAGGAGCTCGATAGTCGAGCGCGACCCGCGTATTCGTTACGAATGCGCGTGTCAAGCAACGTCGAGACTCAACCACTATTGGATTGGTCACCATTCAGCGGAAATTTCTATCTCGAGATCCTTCGTGCTTTGAAAGGCACGTCAAGCCGTTGGTCCCAGATGTTATCGATAGATAGCAGTCGTAAGGCTGTGCCAGATGCCTTACTAGGAAGCATAAATAAATTTGACAGGGTTGGCTACTAACACACCTTGGGTCGGCCCTGGGTTATGTTCCTGTTGGTCTGGTTTCCCTGTAAAAAGGGGTTACGGAGGTCAGTCGGCACTCGCTCCATTGCAATAACCAGTACTGCCAAATCTAGGACCATAACTTACAACGCACCCTAGGCTCCGACTAGGAAAACACGCTTGGGTGAAGAATTTGCAGTAAATAATCTTAATTCATTCGGCAACGCGCATGATCCTTCTATCGTTGCACTTATTTTTACGTTACGGTAACCGCTTACCATCAGGTTGGTTTACTCATAGTACTTAGTACACATTTTTTATGTTATATCCGGACACACTTCAACAACAAAATTGGTTAACAATAATGAACATGTCATGATTTTGATTACTTATTGTTATTGCACTTCCGAGTTGCAATTTCCTCTGTTACTTTCATTTATATCGATATAAAAAATTATAAATGCCACTCGAAACAATTAATCGAATGTTATCTCGTCCTTGCCAACACGTGCCGATTGTATCGTAATCGGAAACCGAGTGACGAATCGAGTCGTGATTCTCGCGGGTATAATGTCCACTTCCGACATTGTCTGTGGAATTTTTTTTTAAATTTTATTTATAGCTATGAAAATTTATTATGAATCGTGTAAGTACATGATTTTATCTACAGTGCGCATGTGATTTATATGTTTTTGAATAAGAAGATAATATGCAATGTTTACTGAATATTTTTTTAATAATTAATAGCTTGTAATAGTAACTTTACGTTACGTTGTCATAATTCTACACAAATACAATTAAATATCGTGTGTCGGCTTTTATAAATTGTTTTTTATAGTTTTACATACATGCTAGATCGTATTCAATTTTATTTTATTATTTATCGTCTAATCTATCTCTGGTAAAAAATAAAAAATAATGGGATTTTAAATTATTATTGTATTTACGCAAATTTTGTTTACGGATCTGCCCTCATACTAAGTGACTTTTTACATGAATAATGATTTAGTGAAATCAATAAATACTTGCAATGTTTAAAAACTCTGCTAAGAGACGTTACAAGCTTTAAATTAAAGTAACTACAATATTGAAGTTGTAGCGGGCTCACCGGCTCGGCTGTCCCTGCAAGAGACTATATGTGTGGGAGTTCTGCCACACGTTGTAGATGGGGGGGTATTGTAGTAGAAAAACACAAATCTTCGGAAACTTTACAAAACCTTTATTTGGTTTATAAAAGATTTATTAGAGTTACACATTAACAAAGTTTATAATATTGAAGTTAGATAGAAGAAAAAATACAGAGAGCTCTTGTTATTGTGAGATGAATATGGAAAGGGATGAGATGACGTGAAAACAATTTTCGAAACATGAAATGGTTTTGAAGTGAAAATGTGGCGAAGGATGGATATAAAATGAAAAGTATGGATGAAATTTAACGAAACATGCGTATCGTTACAATGTCATACAGAGAATACATTGATTTGACTTTATGATTAAATAACAATATGGTTTGGATATAAGAGGATATCTATGCATCTGATGAAAGCTGTCGGAGTAGTTTGACGGGATAGCTGCAATTACACTGGTCGCGGAGAAATTGCATTAATCTAGAGAACAGCCTCCGCGGATGTGACTAGCTTCATTGCAGACGGAGGAAGTATGCGATTTGGATTGTCAGATTTTATTGTATAACACTGAAATTATTCGACACACATTTGTACATGTGTTATGTGGTAACGGTGCGAAATAGATATGTATCTATATATTGTCTCTTTCTGTTTAATAGAATTTTATTTTGCTTCTTGTCATAACATAACACACATCTTGTTATTTAAGAGCGTCCCTGGCACAGGTTTAATAACTTACAAGGAAGGCCCAACCTATGTACCTATGTTTTTGACAATAAAGCATTTTTATTTTTATTTATTTATTAAAACTTTATTGTAACACAAGTAAAAATACAATTGGTGGACTTAATGCTAAAAGCATTTTCTCCCAGTCAACCATTAGGAAAAACGGAGGAAATACAAAGCGGCGCAAGAAAGCTTCGTGTGATATTACAGAATAAAAAACCCTACAGCTAAATAAACATACATAGATTTACACAAATAGCGAGTATAATATACATACATATATATTTAAAGATTTAAATGCAGAGAAATTGTGATTCTGGTTTATAAGTTATAGAGAATTCGTTAGATGAGCTTGAACCTTTTGAGGTCTCTTTGATGTCATTGGGCATAGCATTGTTCATACTTTTTAACTTATTAACGAGACGTTAATGATTATTTAAGCAAATTTATTTATTAACTAGCTTTTAAGCGCGGCTTAGCTGCGGGCAAAAGCTAGTTTATAAAGCGACTTCGTTGTTATAGTCTGCGACCCGAATAACCATGAAAACTATACCCATGTCGGTTTTTAAGACATACCTATAAAAATATATATTTATATGGACCGTATGCTTGACTGTCGTCTATTTCCGATGTCACCACTATTTTGGACAAACATTGGGAGTCATCGAAAATAGCCTTGACTGCTAATGTAATCGAATAACAAAATATTGAGCTGTTGCGCCACATATGACGACGCATTTAAAAATAAGCCTAATTATCACGGTAAAAAATGGTATTAATGCAGAGTTGTATATTTCTGAGATACCCCAAGATCATAAAAAAAGCAAAATGATATAGGAATATCGAAAAACAACCTAATCTTATCGTCATTAGCTTGTCAAAAACACTTAATTCCAATTTATGTTACACTTAGCCAGAAATAAAACTAACATTGTTTTCAAAAACAAAATAAAATTACTTTTATTGAAATTGACAGGTAAAGTTATCGATGATTAATAATTTAATCGATATTGTATTTAGTATGGACGTGACTTTTAATATTTAAAGGGCATTTATTATCGATCTTCAATCAATAATCAAATGTTGAGAATCGGATACTTTGAAGATATAAAATTTATTAAATAATAATGCAGCAGGAAAACGTGTTGTTTTTCATCTTTAAATTTTAGTGGCAATTTGTATCGCTTAAAATATTTCATTTTACTCTCGTCTAAATAAAAAATATCGGTTAATGACTGTCATTATACTAATCATTGTCTTCATTGTTAGTTTTTAGACATGACAAAAACATCAAACAAACAAACAGGCAGCGTAAACATCGAACCTTTCCAGAAAGCGATGACCTGTGCCCAACCGCGTCTTAAAACGTGACTAAAAATAAAAGAAAATTTGCAAGGCTCAAGTTACATTGGTCGCTGTTTACGTTCGATGCGCCGCCAAAATATGTAGGCATTGGCCAATAACCCTTTGAAGTTATTTTTGTTTTCGTGAACTTTTGCGGGGGAAAAGTTTATTGTGAAAAAAGGGTTAAGATGAAGGTATTAATAATTAGCTGTTGATAGAAGGTTGCTCGCCTGTTCCACAATATTTGTCTTTTTTAATATAAGTATATAGAAAAAGAACTTTGATATGATTTTGAGATCCTATAGTTATCGAATTTAGTAGTAGTTGTTGTAGTTTCTATCGTTTAAGTAGAGTGTAGAATCAGCATTTTTTTCTTTTTTTGGGTCAAAATGGCTATATCTACTGGAAACAAAGCATTTTACATTCATATTTATAAATAAAAACTAAAAAGCTGGTTGACTGTAAGAGATCCCTAAGTGGGATAAGTCCGCCATTGTACTTATTGTCTTTTCATGCTTGTGTATGTAAATTATTTGTTTTATTTTGTACAATAAAGATATTACAAACAAACAAACCAAGTTATGTAGTAAATAGTTTTTCAGCTGTCTAAAAAATATCTTTAAGATTTGGTGTTATTTTGCTAACTTTAGATACTTACTGCGATGGCACAGCGACCCAAAGAGTATCTTGACCTCTGACACAAGAGATCTGCACTGTTCCCTGTTCAGCGCAACCACCTGCCAGTCGGCTCTTTGGAGATAAACTAACTTCAGATAAACTATATAAATACACAAAAAAAGGTAAAATTAAAATCTCCACTCAAATAAACCCATTTATTTTTCATTCTAAAATCGTCGATTTCCTCCAGAGGATAATACGGAATCCTTAGTACGAATTCCAACTTACGCTTGGCCGGAGACTAGGCTTAGTAGGCAGAACTGATCATTTGAAAAACCATCCACCCACTACACACCATTGACATGATCCAGTTTATCTCAACCTTGACCTCCATACCATAGACTGCGACACCGGAAGTTAGATAACGCCCATAGACAATACGAGTGTTCCTATTTCCGGCTGTCGCGGCTGTCAAACCTGTCAATAACTTTCTTCTGTTTGATATGATGACATTGTGAACAATACATTGAATACATTATGTATACATGACCTTAAAATGGAGTATTATGTAGGTATAATTTGGTGTGAGTTGTTATTCATAAGCTTATTCAGATGTATCCATAGCACACTTAGTAACAGGGCTTTGAAACCTAGAAAAAAGGCGATGCTCTTTTATCTCCAGGAGGAAGTTAAAACATTTAAAAAAAACCGACAAATTTTTGTGCATTAGTCGTTAAAATCTCACACCAAAAATATCACTTTTACTATAGCAGATCATTACGCCGGCCTTCTTTGTTACGTCACGGACGACATACATAGTTAAAATGTTATTATTTCAATGGAATCTACGGAACACCGCATAAACCGCTACCGCCCCGCGTTCGATGTGTGGTGCTTCATACACAGCCAAACAATTCGATAGCCGCGGTCGCCGAGCCGCATGTGTGTGGTGACGCTAATGTTTAGTACACTTCTATGCCAGTAAAAAAAAATACATACAGGAACCCTCACATACAGCCTTGTCTTTGAGCTTGAGCATAGACAATCAAATTAAAAATACAAAGGAACGATGTAGTGTGACGGAATCTAGTGAATTACTCGCAAATCGGTTGGCACATGTAAATTAGGATTCGATTCACGCATTGTCTCAGAATTTGAGTCCAATGTCACGTTTCTAAAACAAAGTTCGAGCCACAAAACACATGGGTACAGAAGTAAGGCCGTATCTTTATTGTTTGTGCTTACGACCTCATAATTTAATGCGCAGGACGCGCTTGACCGATCCAGATGGAGGTAAAAATTTGCTCTACTTCCCGCTACAATAAAATGTAAATAGGTGTGACGAGAATGCTAATTATATGCTACGCTACTACGCTAGCGTGTTCTTGCTACGTTTGCCCAAAAGAACTACTTATATAATTTTGCATATCAGTGAATCTTTCCAGATTAAAATATAAAGTAATAGGTGTATAACATACTAGTTATTTCCCGCAGCTCCACCTGCGACAAAAAGTAGCCTATGTTTGACCCCGGGTCTTAACTATATTCATACCAAATTTTATCAAAATCCGTTTAGTGGTTTGGCCGTGAATGCATAACAGACAGACAGACTTTCGCATTTACAATATTAAGTACCTATGGAAGTATGGATTTAGCAAGTAACACTTCATTTTTACGGGTTTTTAGATATGATGACTAATCAGCTTTAAATGAGATTTTACTTCTCTACTATCATTGATTTTCATTTGACGCAAGCGAATTGAATGAAGACATTGAGATTTGTATTGTATGACTAAACAGGTAGGTTAAATTTTGCTTGGCAAAAAGCTTTCGTGTTAATAAAAGGTACTTTTTGCATCCAAACCGCAATTTGTGTCACTGGGTAAAGGGCAGACGTGCGTTTAGTATACTCGCCTTCAAATATTACTTACAGAATAAAGTGACACAAAATATTATAAACGATTGCAAATTTTATTCCTTCTTTGGACATAAAGCACTATAAGATGCCACTTACAGGTCATTAGGCTGCATGCACCCAGGTCATGACGTCATCAGGCAGTCTGATTCGCCCAGAGGTCAAAGATATGCCACACTGATTGAAAGTAACATCAGCACAGAATCAGTACTTTTGACTATCGGAATCAACAATAATTTTTATGCCCATATTGTCCATCCTCTATTTAAATTATACATTAACCAATTCTGCTTCTGATAAATCCCTCATTTGTCTGCCAAGTCAGTCGGAAGAAGTATTTTTCTTTGCTTTAATGCATTCATGTAGTTTTTTTTATATTTATTTATTACTAGCTTTTTTCAAGCAGCTCCGCCTGCGTCTAAAAGTAGCCTATGTTTGACCCCGGGTCTTCAACTGTATTCATACCAAATTTCATCAAAATCCGTTCAGCGGTTTGGTCGTGAAAGCGTAACAGACAGACAGACTTTCGCATTTATAATATTAGTATGGACTAGCTGTTTCCCGCAGCTCCACCTGCGTCAAAAAGTAGCCTTTGTTTGACCCCGGGTCTTCAACTGTATTCATACCAAATTTCATCAAAATCCGTTCAGCGGTTTGGCCGTGAAAGCCTAACAGACTTTCGCATTTATAATATTAGTTATACCAAATTTCATCAAAATCCGTTCAGCCGTTTGACCGTGAAAGCGTAACAGATAGACAGACAGACAGAAAGACAGACAGACAGACTTTCGCTTTATAATATTAGTATGGAATTACAAACAGTTGAAATGCAATGTTGCACAAACCAAATTAGGTTTTTCCTATCGAAATCAGTCATACATTGAACATATTTACTTGAAAATAATTTTTCGTCCTATTATTGAACAATAAATAAATTAAGATTGATTGTTAGATAACGCTTTTAGCATCAAGTTCGCCTATTGTACTACAATACAATTTTAATGAAATAAAGATTAAATAAAATAATACTTAGCGTTACTTTTGTTGTGTGACTGTACAATTACTTGCTAAATTACTACGTAAAAACAGTTAACAACATATTTGCGGTGACTTTGTCTATGAATTAGAATTAATAGGATGGTCTTGTGGTTGCTCGACCATAGAGTCGTGTTTTTTTTTCTAATTAAATAAGCACTTAGCTTTACAGCATAATTTGGCAAGGCCTTTAGAATGATTAGGTTCTAATTCAATCGTTGTTTCAGAATAATATTTTTTGAGGTTCTGTTTACCCCGCAAGTGATACTGATGACATCATCGCCGTAAATGTTAGAGCTAGGCTCTTGTTGGTGGAGTTTTTTTTTTTTTTCATTCTTTTCTGTCATTTCGGGTTTAATTTTTAATGTGGGACATTCCTACAGAATATATGAAATTGTAAATACAGTTTTAGTTCTGAAAAGTGATAATGACAAGAAGTGTGGTAGAATGAGCAACAGCAGCTAAGGGAAAAAATTAGGATAATTTAGTTAGCTTTATCGCAATTTGGTAATCGTTAAAGGAACCACGTCAGAAGCCGAGAGGCGATTCCGAACAACTCTGGCACCAGGGTGTACATGGTCGATAGACAATGTAACCTACACGATATGATGATGAACTGTTAACCGTAATATGCTTTTTTTTAACAATCTTTGAGCCTTATTTTTGAAAAGTACGGGTCATGCAAACCCACTTTGTCGAATGATTATTATTCGACATCGGCGAGTCGAACTATTTTTATTCACTCACCGATTTTTGGTAAATCATACTCATACTTTACAAAAAAGGCTCGTGGGGCAATTCACTTTACAAATATCTCTACCTGGAGATACTAAATTGAGGGTCAAAGACTTCAGCTAAATTGACGAACTTAGAATATGATACTTTTGATGATTTTTGCGTAGGCGTCATTAGGTATCAGTTTTCATGAAAGTGAAAGAGATAATCAGAATAATTGCATAAATTTTCGATAACTTAGTCTTTTTTTAAACGCCTGTTTATCTGTCAATTAGTATGCAAAGGGGTGATAATTTTTCTTTTGTTTTTGTGACGAAGAATTTTGAGAATAAACACTCTCATTTTTTATCCTTTGGTTTTAATGAGTCAGGTTTTAAAAAGATGCGAACTTTGTGTGACAGATTATTTCTTACTGGAAATTATTAAAGTCATTTGAATTGAATTTCTCGTCCAATTCTGGTACAATTGTACGAAAATATCATCATATTTACATGTACATCTAAATAGATGTATTTATTTCAATAGAGATTAATTATTCGATTCCTTTGATAGTCGTTGAGAGAATAAGTAAACAGTTGCACTTAGTAATTCTGATTGAAACCCATCTTCATAAAATAAACTGTCTCTTTTTCATTATCTAATGGTTGACTGAAATATATAGCTTAATCCTCATATTAATTTTTTTTAACCGCATTTTAGCTAAAATATGTTTCATCATTTCTCTCCTATTCGATATTTAGCGTGAAGAAACGAGTCTCAAAACATTTTAGATAACATAAAATAAAAATAAAATATTTTTTAAGCGAGGGTACATAAGTTGTATAATTATTTGTTTCTGTATGTGGACAATAAATAAATTTAAAATTCTATTGTATTGTACTGAAATTGTAGTTTCATCAACAAGAGTTTTAAAGATCTTATACATCCGGAGCCCTATTTTCGGAATGTATGAAAATTTATGGGTTTGCATGAACCGTACTTTTCAAAATAAAAGCCCTATTTTCGGAATGTATGAATGTATGTTTACTTATTCTCTCAATCGAATAATTTTCGTTTGATTTCTATTGATTTCAATGTCGAATGAAATCAATAGGAATCAAACGAAAATTATTCGATATAAAATAAAAATCATTAGACTAGCGCATTTTTCGTTAGTCACACTTTTCAAAAACAGGGTCCAGTAAAACACGTCTGTTAATAAAAACAATACCAAATCTTTTAGATCATAAGTATCTCATTAGACGAGATGAACAATCACAAGCTTTATCACCTCAATACGAAACTAAAAAGTATCTATTATTTTCTTAGTCGTGACTCTTCCTATAAAAGGTCACGACTTCTCATCTATCAATGCGCTTCCTAAAGCGATAGCACCTATTTTTGCGAGCCCAGCTGACAGTGAAGCGAGATCACGCAATGCAATGACATAACTTCCCTCTTCCGACGCCAGGCGGCGTTGCGTCATGTATGGTTTAAGTTACAGGAGTACAGATTTTTGAGATGAAATTACGGGTTGCTTTGAGAACCAGTACTAAGTCTAGTCTAAATTTTAATACAATTTATGATTTTTAATACGAGTTAGATTTTTTTCAAGCCATACTATTTACTCTAAAAGATTTCTCCTGTCTGGTCATCACTAGCAAAAAATCGACCCCAGATAAAACTAGTGATCGTCGCTATTGTCGTGAGAGTAAATTTTTTGAAACTGTCTGCACATGCTGTATAAATTTGGTTTGTATTTAAAAAGTCGCCCAGTATAACCTAGTTGAGATTATTAGTCGACGGACAAATGAGATGAATAATTCATTTCAGGTTTGTTTTTTTTTGTATTTATGTATAAAAATCATACAATTAATAATTATTACACACCATTTTACATTCTGTTCGGTTTTATTGAAACCAATTCCAGATTAAAATTTAACTGCGAATGTTTTAGCCGCTTGAGTCTTATAACTTACGCCGTATAATTTCACGAAGTATGTCAGTCAGCTTAGTAGGTATTTCGCACTTGAAATTAAATATTTCACTTATTAAAAAACCGGTTTTATTACCCGTCATGTAACACGAGGTTCGTGCAGTGACTGGCCTACTAGCCTCCTACGAAAAGTGGGGTTTTTAACACTGACTAAGTGCTCCACATGTTTAATTAAAGAAGAAGAAGAAACAATGTTGTCTGGGATACCGTCAAATTACAAGAGAGACAAGTGTTTTGTAATTATGATGGCTGCTTCGCTGGGACCAATTCCAAAAAAATGTAGGTACTGGGTCAGCCCTATTTTTGTAAAGTATGACTCACCGATTATGTCGAATAAAAACCGTTCTATATAGAACAAAAATAATTTGCGGCTTTGCGTTAGTTATATACACACCGTGAAATTTTAGTCGTATTGGACCCATCGTCCAGTGACTCCATTCATGCAACTGAACAACTTTCCCCAAGATACATGGGTCGAAATATGGAGTAAATTTTTGGACCTCCCATACAAAATGTCTCATCACGTGACCTAACTTACTATAGGAAGTCCAAATTTGTTTTTCATGTTTCGATCTATGTTCCTTGGGGAAATTTGTTCGGTTGCATGAATGGAGTCACTGGACAATGGGTCCAAAACGACCAAAATTTCGCGGGTACTTTTGAAAAATAAGGCTCGAGGCAAAATGGAGAAGAAAGCTAATACCGTGCTCCAAATCAACCAGAGTTTTTTCTATGACATAAACCTTGCTCTAACTATTACGAACACAAGAAGATTTCGTCTTTCGAAAGTTATGGGTTACACTTTTGCGATTTTTTTAAGTTAATAATACTAACAGATACGTACGTACATACTTTATTAAAGTAGTCTAGTAATCCATTGCCGACTGAGAGCTTACTTACATATATTACTATCTTGTTTATTTTAACATTTCCAACACCTAACATTTATGCGATCCATTAATTATGAAATTTACGATGTAGGTAAATCTGTAACGATTAAAATTTATTTTACTGCTGTTCGGGCATCCAAGCCTCGTGCTTTGACGGTTCACAATTAGATAATGTTATTTACGATTCTCACAAAATCCTGTCTCAAAAAATGTGGAAATATTTACGTCAAAAGGTGTTTTGAATGCATGTTTTGGTAGAAGTTTCTTGCACTTTTTTGTGATACACACCATCAAAACAAGCGTTTTATTTACACATGTAAGCGAAAGGTCATTCACTCAGTCCTGTGCCTCTAGCCTCTAATATTTAACTCAGACGTTAGCGATCGCGTTAAAATTTTATATAGAATTTATGGAATTACCTTGCTATCCACCATGTGCGCTGTACAG
Organism: Euzophera pinguis; assembly: GCA_947363495.1. Lineage (NCBI taxonomy): Eukaryota > Metazoa > Arthropoda > Insecta > Lepidoptera > Pyralidae > Euzophera > Euzophera pinguis. The sequence goes on from OX376176.1 coordinate 6,436,537, forward strand.
ATTTTCTATACAGAATTGGTAACGTAGTCGCTAGCTTCTACGCCAATAAAACAAATTTCTCAATTTGCTAGTGGTTTTTATTCAAAATAATGATAATTTTCCCTTTATATTAGGTAATTCTTATGCATTTGTCATGAAGAGCATTGCCCATAGTAAAAAGATAAACGTTAGTCCACGTAACAATGTGTATGAGAGCCTTTCTCACAATTATATAAGGACTGTTTGTTTAACATATTTGAACATTAAACGAGGCAAATAGAGCAACATTACTATGACTTTATAGTATTACCGAATATCACAGAACACACCAGTCGATTCTCGTGTCAAAAAAAAAGACGTCTGCGTGAGATAAAGTCAAGTTTGAGATTTGTTAAAAGAAAATCACAGCTGGCTAAAAAGTAGAGAACTGAGCATAGTTCTCTTCTTCTTAGCTGGTTTATGGATCATTTCATGTTTTTATGGGCTCAAAATTGCGACCTTAATAGGGTTTGCTGTTGGTTTTTCGAGACTTCCAGCGTGCAAGTGTCAGGGAACGCTGGGTACATCAGGAAATGTGCCAATGTACTAGGTGATAAATCACGCTCCCAAGTACTGTCGCTTATGTAGCATGATCCAGGCGGTTAAGGCCCTTCCATATCAGATAAAGACAGTAGGTGGGAGTTTTTCTACTACAGAAAATGAAGAGAGTCGAATTCGAAATTCGTCTTAAAATTGTTGCGGCTGACTACGCAAAAGGTACGTAAATCGGTCCCCTGTTGTTACGACAAATGTCCTTGTTTCGAATCTCAGTGACGTCATTGATATCAAAATCGGTCTTTATGATTCACGACGCGGTGTTAAAAGCGGACATAAAAATGAAAGTGTCAGGAAACCGGGTCAAGTTAACTTAGGAGGCTGGCGGTCCTTTGTTAAAACTAATTTAGATTTTACTAACGTTTTTAGGGTTATTTCGTGGTGAATTTAATTTGACGACGTTGTTTGTATTCCAATGTCAATGCTTCAGCGACTTTGTTTTGGATGTTTGAAGCGTATTTCTGTCAAATTATTTAAAAAAAATCACTTACTTCGGTAGGCACGTTAAGCCGTTGATCCCGGTTGTTAGCGATAGATGGCAGTTGTAAGGCTGTGTGAGCTGCGTCAGATGCATTGTTAGGTAGCTTGAAAAAAATCTAATAGTTCCTTTTTGGGTCTGGTTTCCATGTAAAAAGGGTTACGGAGGGCAGACGGCAGTCGCTTCATTGTAATATGTCTGTGTACCTAACCAATACATCCAAATCTAGGACCATGACTTATAGCGTACCCTAGGCTCCGAAGCGTAAGCTGACGACGCAACTGGGAATAATCACTTGGGTGAAGAAGGTAGAGTCGCTTCCAAGTCAATCTAACTTACTCTAGTTTATTTTAATGTTGCACAAGTTAAATCTCTTTGATATTGCTTAGCAAAATGCCTTTGTTCCATATTGTAAACAATTCCCTTATCTAATATTAATATAATTAATATTTTATAACATATATATATTATTATATAATATCACATATATAATATATATAATATTTTATAAAGGATCGCGTACGATGCGCTTTAATAGAAATTTTCTCCCACGTACGCTGAGACTGTAGAATGAGCTCCCCAACATGGTTTTCCCAAGAGATTACAACATGGGGTCTTTCAAAAAGGGCGTTAAAGGATTTCTCAAGGGTCGGCAATGCGCACGTGATGCCCCTGGTGTTGCGGGCGTTCATGGGCTACGGTGACCACTTACCATCCGGTGGGCTGTATGCCTTTTTGCCTACTTAATTGTATAAAAAAAAAAACAATTAGCGGACTTTATCTAAGAGAGTGCACCATGAGAGTTTATTGACGCATACATTTGCGACTATGGAAAACCTAAACAGCGCCTCTGGCGGATAGTAAAGTAAAGCGATTATTAAAGTGAATGTTTAAAAAAAATTGGCACTCATATCCGCACCAAAGACGTAATAGGTGTTGGTACAGTCCTGTAGGCTTAATATTTTTAAATTTATTAAATTTTTGTTACAAATGTCTTAAGCTTTGCAAAAAATGGTAAAGTAAACACTCATATTTGCACACCAATGAAACGAAAAAAGATAAAAAATATATCAATAAATCTTTTGATCCGCCGGCAATTTTTCTAAAGTAGATAAACTCATTTGGCTTTAGAATACAAAACACCTAATGCATATTTAATATTTTATTTTAATTATCAATCAATATAAAAAACTCAGACTCGCACACGAAGTATTCTGCACCATTATCTGTAAAAACGTGTGTCTGTTGTATAGTATTTGTTATGATGGAAATAGAAATCCATACTATTCCATACTAATATTATAAATGCGAAAGTCTGTCTGTCTGTCTGTCTGTTACGCTTTCACGGCCAAACCGCTAAACGGATTTTGATGAAATTTGGTATGAATATAGTTGAAGACCCGGGGTCAAACATAGGCTTCTTTTTGACGCAGACGGAGCTGCGGGAAACAGCTAGTACATCATATGTGAAAATTTTAACTGTCTTCACAGTTTAGGAGATACAGACGGCTGATGAGGCGACAGACGGATGGACAGTAGTCTTAGTAATAGGGTTCCGTTTTATCCTTTGCAAAACCCTAAAAACGACGCTAAATTAGGATACAATTAGCCTTTATTGGTTTGGACAAATCAAATCAAATCATTTATTTGCCAAAATACAGTACAGGAAGTTCTTTAAAACAATTATGTCGTCAATGTATTTGACCTCATATTTAAGGCATGTAAATGTCAACTAAATACCTAATAACTTATATATACCAACAATTAATAAAAATAAGTCTAACAATTATCAATACTTAAGTACTAAGTCCAATTACTAATAAAATTAAAATTAATACATTGAAAGATTGACCATGGAGCAAATACAAAGAGGAGACGGCTCATCGACTGGTGCACCGTTACGGTCATTGGCGTAGTGACGTCGAAAGTGGGCAGAGCTTACTTCATTTTTTGTTCAATTATATTCTACAATTTTTTTTTTCATATCAATATTTTTACTTCCAGAAACAGAATTATGAAAGAATTTTTGTAATCCGTTCAAAAATAAATAAGTTATAAGCCTTTGAAATTCGGTGGAAGGGTAAACTGTCAAAAAACAAGAAAAGGATGCACTGTGTGAGCTTTGACGTCACTGCCACTCGGTTTCGTGCGTACAAAAGGGATAGCAAGACGTCCCCACCACGCTCCCACTTTCCTTCTAGAGAAAATTTTAAAATCGAATTACTGCCTTAATTAACAACCAATTTTGTTGTTGTTTTCAGAATCGGTTACTTTTTAGTGTATATTTTGTTTAGTATAACAATATTAACTAAGTATGAATATAGTCAAGTAGCCTATTGTGAACCATGCGTGACGTGGAGCGAGCTTTTATGTTTTTCTTATTTACGTTTCGTTTCAGCTTAGAATATTGTGTAAAATATTTTAAACCATTTAGTTTTATGTGTTTCAATGCTGTACTGTAATGGGATCACAATAAACGTAAGTAAATAAAATATTTTCAAATTTATTTGATTGATTTAATAATAATAAATAATAAATATCTTTATTCACGAATGTTACACAATATAAATGTCTGTTTTTAATGTTCAGAATATCTGTAATATAAAGAAATACAAATTTATTTATATGTTGAAATCTTCGATTTGTTAGCGACATTTATTGGTAAGTAGAGGGGATCATCAATAGGGGCGGAGTCACGGCCAAACCGAGCTCCCCTCACGTCTGCCTTCCGCCCCGCGTAGCCTCACACAATTTTTGTAAGGAAGCTCTCCATATGCTATCTCCTCTTTGTTATTTAGACCATATCGACAAATCGTATTGCAATTGCAGCCTGGCCACGGGACAATTTGCATTTGTTATGTATTTCTTTTAGTCGCCGGTGGCATCGCGGCGAAATTAACCATGGCGAATTGCCCCGTGGCCAGGCTATTAGTCAAAGAGTCAAGAAACTCCTTTACAAAGGGATTATCAAAGGTCGATGTGACCCTTGTAATTTAACATAATAAATTTAACACAGTAATCAATCTGTTCAAATAAAATTACTAGCTTTTTTCCGCAACTCCACCTGCGTCAAAAAAAAGCCTATGTTTGGCTCCGGGTCTTCAACTATATTCATACCAAATTTAATCAAAATTCGTTCAGGGGTTTGTCCGTGAATGCGTTACAGATAGACAAACATACAGACAGAAAGAAAGACAGATACACTTTCGCATTTATAATATTACTATGGATAAAATAGAGCATCATTGATCCCTTACCATAAGTCTCTAACTTACTATGGGGCTAACTCACCTGTGTGATTCGTCCCCATATATAAATATTTAAAGTCATTGACACTCTACAAAGGAGCTTACATGGGCATTTATTTTTGTTTGGCAATTGTTACCGGCGACATAGTGTTGCGCCATATGGAGCAATTTAATAGAGAAAGATAGAGCAATATGTCCAAAAATTTACAATATATTCATAATAAATTTACGTTGCCGACTGTCAGTTGCCGCTTGTAGCTTAATATTTCATGACGTCATTTTGTCAATAATTGCGACATTTACAGACATTTTTATGCGTAAGCGCGTTCTCTAATTTAAATTTGCAATGGTCGATGGTTGGAGTTTGCTTTAATAGTGATACGTGGAGGAAGATGGGGGAGACCTTTGCCCAGCAGTGGGACGTAAATGGAAAAATAAATTGGAATGGCTATTTTCATAGTCACATTAATGAATAGCGTACATAATAAATATATTAACTTGTACCAACCAAAAATATCGAAATACGAATGATTAATCGTCTGATCATTGAATTTATGATATTGTAAAATAACATTTGTAAGTAATAAACAAAATTATGGACGTGTTAAAACATAAATCGTGTTTTACGTTCATAATATCTTTTATTATCTCTTCCTTATTTTGTTAGCTTACAAACTACGTCTTTGTTTTCTTTTTTATTTCATTATGTCTTTTAAAAGAAAAAATAAAAACAATAAGTATCTACTCTAAAACATAAAATTTCAGGATTAAGTGCGTACAACACTTCCGACGTTTCAACCGTGTTAACGACTGGCTCAGCATTTCTACAGCTCCATAGTTCCAGCGGAATCGTCTTCCATCGGCATATTTTGATTTCCGTTCCGTGACCACGGCCGTTGTTACACGGTTGAAACGTCGGAATTATAATGGTATTATACGCACTTAATCTTGTAATTTTATGTTTTAAATTTGTGCGATAGTTTAAAAGTTAAAGTACTTTAGTTTGGAGTTTTAAAAATTCATTATTCTAAGAGAATACTAAAAATATAAGTATACAATACAATACAAAACTTTGTTGCACAACAAGGAAATATTGTCAAATAAAAACACTTACAAGAAAATACTTCGTTTTTATTTTCATACATAATAAGTAAACGTAAAAAAAAAAAAAATGGAACAATCGTGAACAAGATTTTCAAATCATTTCATGTCGAATACAATCTCCTCCTCTTTCAGTATTTTGCTCACTGCTGGGCGTCGTTATAAGCCTGACCTATTTGACTCCTCATTCCACTTGTGGCGATCTTTTGCTCAGTTAGTTGCGGAGATTTGGGTATCCATCTATACTAATATTATAAGTGCGAAAGTCTGTCTGTCTGTTACGTCTTCACGGCCAAACCGCTGAACGGATTTTGATTTTTTGAGCTAGTAATACAATAAACTAGCTATTTCCCGCAGCTCCGCCTGCGTTAAAAAGTAGCCTATATTTGACCCCGGGTCTTCAACTATATTTATACCAATTTTCATCAAGATCCGTTCAGCAGTTTTGCCGTGTAAGCGTGACAAACACACACACAGACTTTTACACTTATAACACTAATTATATGATGTATGGACCTTTACTCGAATTGGTAACCTCCTTTTTTTTGCAACGAGCATCGAAACCGTACCTTTCTCAATGTCTTTTATTGATTTTGGAAGTTGGTTGACAATAAATAACTCAGAATAATATTAAAACGTGTAAATAAGAGCAATTTTTATGACGCGATCATGACGTCAAGCAAGTGCCCAACGAAACCGAAATGTAATCGAAAGTGGTCTTATGTAGGGCAAGTATAAACCTACTTTAATGATAGCTTAAACTAGGTAACAACGGTTGACTGTTACATAATGCTTTTAGAATTAAGTCCGCCTATTGTGCTTTAAAGTTTGTAATTTGTACAAGGTTAAATAAATAATAGTAAATTAAAGTATTTCTCGTTTATTATTTATTTTTTTTACTTTATTTTACACCTGACGTTTTAGACACTTTATAGCAATCATGGTCGCAGGAAGACTAAATTAGATAATAAAAGCCGTAATATAAATAGTTAAATTTTATGTGTAAAAATGGCGAAAACTTAAGACATCATGTAAATAATAGTTTTAAACATATGACGCGGTATAATCATATTAGCTTATGCCCGCGGCTTCGCTCACGTACTTAAATAATGTGTAAAAAATATATGTGTAACTATCGAAGCGGTTGTTTATTCCACAAAGGTAATTTTCGTGCCAGTATTTCGAAAACGAAAGTACAAATGCATCGAAACTGAAAGTGGTAGGAAGTGGGGCGCAGCGCGTGCGCATCGAGCAATGGACCACATGCCGGACGCCATGGACGTAGAAATATTAAAGACACCGTCTTAGTAAGTAACTAAATAAAGCGTTTGTTAGTAAGTCTGCTTCTTTGCTCTATAAAATAAAATAAAAAAACCATACTTCCATCCATACTAATGTTATATTATAAGTGTGAAAGTCTGCCTGTCTGTTTTATAGATGGGCAGAGGGAAGAAATTTAAAAGGGAAGAAATGGAAAAGAAAGGAAGGAATGGGAAAAATAATTTATTCCCTTTTATTCCCAGAAGTTTAAAAAAATTCCGGGATGCAATTGTTTTTGTTTAATTTCTTATATTGCAAAATTTACCTTATACGTTAGAGAGTTTATTCCCTGGGATGAAAGTAAAGTTTGCGTATTTTGGTTTTATTTAATTGATAAGAGCACCCTAAAAATATCGACTATATAAACGTGTGTGTTTCTGAGAAGAATTTACAAACATGATATCAGGGTACTTACTGTGTTGATAATTTGTTATTCTGAAACTTCAGGAAATTCTAATTTATTAAATGATTATTTATGTTTGGGTGTACCTATATAAAAAGTTTCATTTTCTTTACGGAATAAATCAAGGTTGGGTGAATGGTAATAAATGGAAATATTTCCAGAGGTTGGAAATTTTTCGGCAAGGCGCCCATCTCTAGAATTCGTTTCCACGGCCAAAGCGCTAAACGAATTTTGATGAAATTTGGTTTGAATAAATGAATATTTATATCCATACCTAATATTATAAATGCAAAATCTGTCTGTTTGTCTATCTGTCTGTCTGTCTGTCTGTTATGCTTTCACGGCCAAACCGCTGAACAGATTTTGATAAAATTTGGGTTTACTCTTTGACGCAGGCGGAGCTACGGGAAACAGCTAGTATATAGTAGTTGAAGACCCGGGGTCAAACATAGACTACTTTTTGACGAAAGCGGAGCTGCGGGAAACAGCTAGTGTTTATACTTATATATATTATACCTATGTATATTAGTAACGTTTTTTTGATTTACTTGTCTTAGCATGTTTAACGGACACTTATTATGTAGACACAAGTTGGTTAGTTAGGCGCCTTTCGTCCGTCTTTTTTTCTACGTTCATGCCTGTGCCCGCGCCGATTACGTAGTGGCCCAATTTGGTAATAATCGATTTATTATCGCTTGCCGAGTTTGATTGATGCATTTTTGACATAAATTAGAGAAAGTGAGTTTTTTCATGTAATTATTTCTAGTTGCGATGGAGCTCGCTAATCTTGGTAGCAGATCGTACAATCGCAAGATCTAATCCTGACCAGAATTTTCATTTATCTAGGTATATTCATATTTTATAGAAAGACGGAGCTTGATTTTTCAAGAAATTAAGTATTGGAGAATCGCTGGGAAATTGACAATATATAAAACAATTTCATTTGTCCCAGCTACTTAACCCATTTCGATTAGAACGAGAATGTTTTAAATACAGAAAAAAAAAACAAATGGAATAATGAAAAATGCAAAGATAAAAACGGTTAAAGAACGTATAAAATTAATTAGGTATTTTCGGCGACAAAAACAATTTACTAGCGGATATGACTATACTAGATTATCTGTAATCACGGACCCAGTATAGTTAATACGTACCAGTACTATGATTCTAATTACATAAAGAAATAGGTCCGTTTCTTATCAAGCTATTTGGACTAATCTTAGTTTCCTTGTGCCATTGTATGCCTTGTTCCGTCAACGTTGACATTAAAATTGAAATCGTTTGATACGGTACCCCAAAGCACTTATATACAGGGTCAAATTTTAGAACATGTTAGGCCTAAGTTATCTTAGTGTACATACTTAAGTACTTAGTTACCACTGCACAAGTAGTTTATGCCTCGAAAGTTGCCATTTAGTAGTCGTTAAAGAAATCAAGTCAGATGCCGAAAGTTGGTTCCGAAAAACTCTGTCACGAAGCTAAACAGCGTCGGTTGACTTTGTAACCCGTATAATGATGATGATGAGCTTAAAATTACTTGAAACTACGTAACAGTCGACATTTCTGTTGCTTCCGTTTACAGCGCCCAGAGCCACGGAACAAATACATCCGAAGACAAAATAATTATTAGTGCAATGACGTAACGCACATCTCCTTTCAAAATAAGCATATGTAACTACATTACTCATCTTCACTAAAACAATTATCCGTTATGTAAAGTCATTTATCACCAGTACCGCTACCACGAGATTTTATTGACGCAAACGCTAGCGACCGTGTTAAGATTTAACATGGAATTTCTAAGTTATCCACAATGAGCGCTGTACAGTTGTCTTTTTCTCCTTTACTTTGTCCCATTTTGTTATGTGTGGTCGGCACGGTATGTTATTTCTTTCCACTTTCCTCTATCTCTAGCCATTCTCAACGCCCTTCCTACTCATCTGATACAATCCAGCCATCTCCTTATTTGGGCTTTCCCTATTTCTTGCTCCCGCAATCTTCAAATGTATGATTAAGATTCATTATTGTCAAATCTTCATGATTAATATTAATTAGAGTAATATGATTTTCCTCCGTCCTGAGCGTACCACCCTAAACTACAACTTTCCAACTTTTATTCATAGGTGAATGAAAAGTTGCGCTTATACTATAATTTTATATATATGAGCGCTGTACAGTTGTGCCATAAAAAATTGTTAAAGCAGTCTCTAGTGTCTGCGTCAAGAGAATCTCATGGTAGATGCTCAGTTCCGGCCGACATCGCGGGCTGAAACTAGTTGTGGACAAGTGACATTTGTACGCCGGAAATATGTGCATCTGAATAAGTCTCTATTCATACAAGTTATTTGTATGGATAGGATATGTATGAGTGATGAAGGTAATTTTTTTGTAGTTTGATGTAGGCACTACTAAATTTTATGTTTTACCAGAATTGGAGGATACATGTGTGTTGAAAGAAATTGTTTCCAAATTATTTTCCAATGTTTGCGGAAACTTTCTGAACTTATCGAAAAAGTTTGTGGGAACATTAGAAAAGTTTTCAAAGTCAGCAGTTTTATGAATTTCTTTTAGTACATAGTTATAACCTAGAAATTCCGACTTAATCTAATATAACTAAATAGTGAGGTATTTAACATCTATTACAGATTTTTTTTTTTCAAAACTCATATGTAATAATTACTAATTTTATAAAAAAAGCTTATACGAAATGGAATGGGCTGATAAAATATGATTTTATATCTATAAATGTTTTAAAAATAGTTTTACAAAATGGCATTAAGATATTTTTTCTTTCGAAATTTACATAACAGCTTTCTATTGTTACTAAAATAAGCTTGGGCTGAACCATTCAAAGCGTCTCCTAGTTGTTTTAAATGACTTGATGGTAACGTAGGTGGTATATTAATAGTTATTATACAATAGCTGATGCATTGGTTTTAATAGAGGTCGCTCACACAAGATTTTTATGTAATAAGACCATCGCGTATACTAATATACACCCACTAGGTACTTATTACAATTAATAATTAATAGATTATTATAACTACAATACCTCTACCACAACTTTTATTAACGCAGACGCGACACGTTAAGATTTTTTTGGAATTTCTTCGTTACCTTACTATCCACTAGGGGCGCTGTACAGATAGATGTGCCATACAAAATTTTTAACGCAGTCGTCAGCGTCTGCTTCGATAAAATGTCGTGGTTGACGTACAGGTATACTTTTTTTAATATGGCTCTTACTTTCGCATTTAGCCAGTACCAAGTATTTTTTTTTTTAATAAAGTTGTTAAGTCAAGCAAGTCTAAAGTCAAGTCAGTAGTTAAATCAAGTCAGTAGTTAAGTCAAGTCGAGTCAGAAGTATTATGCTAAAAGAAGTGCTAAAAAAACTGCACTTAGCGATTTCCAAGAGCTTTAGGCAACAAGCGAGAAAAGCACATAAATCGAATACCATATCACTTTTCAACACTCACGCTTACTCTCGAACATTTTGCGGATAATAGTCCATCATTATTAAGCACGAACACTCAAAAAACACAAATTTTGAAAAATAAAATACATCGACGGTAATGCTCTTCACAGCTTCCTGCCAAAAGTCCAAGTTGTCATTCCAGGTATACTTTAGATACGCATTTTTGTGAATGTAAAGCGACTTGTCAGATCGGTGTAAGGTTTGATGCGCCATAATATATAAAAATATGATTTTAATTTAAAAAGATATCAAATGTAATATTAGGACCGTATCCTCTGAAATAGTATAAGTCCAGATAAATCTCTGAAGTGCATCTATACGGACATCTATAACTTACTGAAATTCGGTGAGTCGATAACAAAATAATTCGCGAACGATTAATAATTCGACTCGCGTCTTCAGTGAGTCTTGCCCATATATTCTCAAACGTTTGCTCATAGTCGACTCAACCTTACTCCAACTCCCTGGTATGATTAGTCGTCACTAGCTTTCTTGAGTTATGGAGATTCCTTATTGGAGGTGAATATTGAACTGTCAAATATAAGGTTGGTCGAGAGGTACCTTGAGGCGTTCTTGAAATGAAACAAAGCGGTTATAAATCGGTTTTTGCCACCTTTATTTATTTATAAAAAACTGATTTATAACTTTGTTTCATTTCAAGAACGCCTCAAGGTACCTCTCAACCACCCTTATATTTGACAGTTCGATACTCACCTCCAGTGAGAAAACATCTCAAGTCAAGGAAGCTAGTGACGACTAATCATAATAATGAGTTGGAGTAAGGTTGAGTAGAGTTTGAGTAAACGTTTGAGAATATGGGGGTTAGATCTCATTTTACTTTACATTCATCAGGTAATTCTCGCCTATGAGAAATAAACTATGGTAAACTTTAGACACCTTGGTTCATTTAAATTACTTTCAAAAAAAGTTTATCCGCCAGGGTATTTACTTATAAGAATACATTATCCACTCATATAGGTATGGAACCTTTTTTTAAGTTCGTCACTGTGCACAGTGCTCATAATATCCCTTATGAATACAAAATTTGACATTCAATATCTTTTCAAAAACATAGCGGAAAAGGTCGTGGAGCGAAAGCTTTCCCATGTAGGTGATAATAGAAAATCAATCTCATTGTCACTCAACACTAAGATTGAAAGGTCATTATGACAATATAATTTAATTTGCTCTGATGTGTTCATAGAGTGGCCATTGTGCTATTGTTAAAGATTGTTGTAAGGTTTTGAACTAAGCTGTTAAATTCAGTTATGTAACAGACAATTCATTTGTAAGCTTGTTTTGTTTTTTATTTGTGTTCAATCCTTTCAAACTTACCATGATATTAGCTGTTCCCTGCGGTTGCGAAAAAATGATATTTTTTATTTATTAATTAATAATGTTGCCACTTTCATATTATTAGATACAAATTGTAACTAAATATCGCCAAGTAACGCCTGGAGTGCTATTTTTAAAAGTGTGACTTACGCAAAATCGCTGATTTTCATTCGACATATGAATTGTACATTAAAAAAATAGATCTCTGAAACACTTGAAGAATGTTCAAATTACAATCAAACATCGTATAAGTTTCATCATCCTAGCGTGTATTCCTAGTTGCGTCGTCAGCTTACGCTTCAGAGCCTAGGGTACGCTGTAAGTCATGCTCCTAGATTTGGCGGAACTGGTTATTACAATGGAGCGACTGCCGTCTGACCTCCGTAACAGGGACACCAGACCAATAGAAACATGACTCGAGGTGTGTTAGTGGCCAACACTGTCAGAATTTTTCAGGCTGCCCTAAGGCATCTCACACAGCCTCACGACTGCTATCTATCGATAACAACCAAGACCAACTTATTAACGTACCTTCCGAAGCACGGAGGAGCTCAAGATAGAAAATGCCACTAAATGGCGACCAATCCAATAGTGGTCGCGTCACGACGTCGCTTGACACGCGCATTCGCTACGGATACGCGGGTCGCGTTCGACTAACGGGCTCCTCAAAAACATCATATAAGTTTAACATTATGCATTTAGTTCAATGACCGGTGTTGTTAAATTCAATTAAACCTACCATAATAAGTCATCACGTCGACGCCTATTGTCTGACTAAACATACCAACAGAATGCAGGCTGTCTTGTACGAGATAGCTTATCACTGAATTTTAACACGTTATATAATTTATTGTTAAGTGCCTGGGAAACATGGAAACGTTAGGCTGGTTGTCCATATTGTTATGAAGATAAATTTATCACCGTATCTACATACAAAATATTTAAATTTAATACTTAGATTTTGCGTCATTATATCCGAATTGTCTAAGGGAACATTCCGTGATATTTTGATTGCTCTATTTGTATTTAAGGAAAAAGATTTTTCATTTCATTATTTTAACGATAGGAAAATTAATATGATTACTGCATCAATTTCCGTTGAATATTAGAAAATTAAACATATTTGTACAAATACATTATTTGTGCCTAAGTAGAAGTATTTTCATTTCCAATTTGTTCTAGTTGTGTTTTTAATCATGGGGCTATGAAATGTATGCACCGCCACCGCTAGCTCTAAAGATCATTAATATTATAAACAAACTCTTCTTAGATTAATAATCGTATCGATTCATCGATAGTTATCTGAAATCACTCGCATATTTTACACCTATTTACTGACGATCAAATATAACCTTCACTTGCTTGGTATTTTAGTTTGAACTCTGTGAATTCACTAAGGAAGAGGTGCATTTCAGTTTTAATGTAAATGAAACAAAAAAAATAGTAAAATTTTCATAAATGACTGGTATGCATAGAGCAATTACAAAAGGGGAGCCGTATCGACTTGGCCTCTGTTACGGTCATCGGTGCAATGACGACGGAAAAGGGGGCGGAGCTTACGTCATTTTTCCTTCAACTGTGAACGATGTGTGGCATGGAGCTAGCTCTCATGTTTTTCTTATTTTTCTAATTTACGTTTCGTTTCAGCTTAGAATATGTTGTAAAACATTTCTGGTAAGTATGTGTTTAGCGACGCCACCGTTGACAGTGGGCCTTATCGTTTGTGTGTTAATGAGGGAATTCGATGCAAACCATGCTTGTAAGGGCTCATGCACACATACAACCGTTGTTGGTCGGCAGCAGCACGACTAAGTTAGGCTTATTTTTCCGACGATTACCGAATCGTTCGGCAGGGACTTAATTGATGATACACGAACGCTGATTAAAATGTAGAGCCACCAAAATTAAAAGTGACTCTGTCCACTTGTTTTAGCCGCTCAGTATCCACTTAGGAAGTGACATTATCACTACTGAAGACACGATGGTCAAATGTGTTAACTTTAAATCTTTTACGTCTAGATATCCAGCAAAAAGACATACGCGTATTTAACAATATGTCAAAACAAAAATATTTACCAGACGTGGCGCTGGATTTAGTGTTTGATTTCATACGAGAACAGGAATCTAGCTATTTAATGATCGAATGGCAAAAAATTTCGAGTGAGGTCTATCAGCCACTACAATGATGGTGCTGTGGTTAAATGTGTCGCTTATAACAACGCGTAGTTTTATGACGACGACTAATAATTCATAGGCCACTACCGGTAGCATGTTTCCTTCAAATTGGCAACAGTCGCCTGACATTAACACGTCGTTGTCACCGACAAAATGGCGCTTGTCTGAATTAGCCCCTATGTATACAACGGAACAATGTGGTGGGCTTTATTTAGTACAATGAAAGGAACTGGCTGCCCAAGGACCTTTTGTCCGGCGCACTCGACACTTCGTTAGCCCTAATTAGTCGACTGAATATATACTTACTTGAATTGTATTAGGTATTCGAATACAAGATCAAGAGCCCTATTTTTGAAATGTATGACATATATGTGGAATAAAAATCTGTTAAGTGCCCAGAAATAAGATTAGATAGAAGTGCTATGTGTAGGCCAAAGCCTCTCGAGGCTTAACTGTGGTACGGAGGTTACGCTTACATTACAATACAATCTTATTTCTGTAGTTTAGTGCCATTAAATTTCTTATTTTTCATCTACATCAATCAAACGTGTTTTTCGAGGTTTACGAGAATTTCTCGAATCTATAATACTTCTAACTAGATATTTTTGAAAGGATCGTGATGATCATAATTAATGTTCGCATAAGAAAAGATTCTTTAAAAGACAAATTTAAGATGAATAAGAAGAAAATTACAAGTGTAACTCGATATAAAACAACTCGTGCGAAACTTAGAAACTTAATAATGCTTATTTTATCGGAACAATAATTTACTAACTCAATTTATCATTCTTACAAAGAATGTTGTGTAACACAATAATCAGGTAAGTTAGCCTGAAATTTAGTCACATTTTTTATTTTATTTTAAAATAAATTTAGACCCTAAAGAAAAAAAAAATAACAAAATAGAATTGTAATACAAATCAATAGAAGCATGAATTTTCCCACCAGCAGATTGCGAAACGAACCGGTGCGTTTCTGGAGCAAGGTCGTTCCAAGATGGCCGTCAAGCAATATGGCGGCGAATGTCAGATACTTTCGCGCCAAAATAACTGTCATCAGTTCCCGCATTATTTTTCTTTTTAACATATTTTGGTGGTCCGCAAAACAGGAAACATGTAAAATTGTTGACAAAGTAAAAAAAAATTATGCTTTGATTTTAGAAAAGTTTGCAACTCTTTAATTATGGTTTAGTTACTTTGTTAGAGCTGGGTTAAAGGTAGGATGTCAAAGATCGGACGAAGTGGAGACATAAAAGCAAGAAAGCAAACCGCTGAGGACGTATTCGGGAAAGCGCTAGGATGATGAAGAAGAAAGGTAAACACAGAACAACGCAAAGTCACGGGCTCAGTGGCTTGATAATCTATCTATTTGAGTGGTCTATTCAACTAAATAAACCAAAGACAGATGACCACTTACCAAAAGTATAGGTGTATCTTTTTGAACGTCCTTTTTAGGTCACTTTTATAAAGAAATTATCATTCAAAAATACTTAATTTGATATACCTATTTAAATACATAAATTATTTCATTTCAACATATTGATGTATAACCTTACACATTACACATTCAATTAGGGTAAAAGGTAAAATTTAAAAAAATATTGTCTCAAAAATTACGAAAAATAGCCCATTCCGAAAATTTACCAATTAGTTGCGACTAAAACGAATCCATATCCATACTTCCCTACTAATATTATAAATGCGAAAGTCTATCTGTCTGTTACGCTTTCACGACCAAACCGCTCAACGGATTTTGATGAAATTTGGTATGAATATAGTTGAAGACCCGGGGTCAAACATAGGCTACTTTTTAAAGCAGGCGGAGCTGCGGTAAAAGAATACGTATTCTTATGAATATTTCTCATATGTTTTGTAACATACAAGGTCGATCACCAGTGGAGTAGCGGACGTACAAATTACTGGTATCGTGTGAAAAAACAGAGAGTATTAGCAATCCGACGGACGGTACCGACGTGCATTATAGGTTGGTCTTGTGAAACTTTTTAATGGCATGTAACATTATTTTGTAGGCGTTTTACTAAGGCATCACTCATTAAATGCCAGATGAGATCAATTTTCTTTAAAAATGTAAGTTAAACTTAAAGTGAAGATCTTCGTGTATAGTAAATCATTTAAAATTTAATAAATGATGATAATCTTACTAATGTTTAAAAATATTTTAACTTTAAAATTACCTACACAGGCAATAAAAACTATCACAGTTTAGTACTGATAAACACACATACAGATTTCGTTTTATTTATCATCATCATCATTTCTGCCGCAGTCAGTCCACTGCTGGACAAAGGCCTCTCCCAATGATTTCCAAAATGACTGAATCGGTTGGCAGTAATGTGCATCCAGCTAAATAAACCAAAGACTTAAGGTTAAGGCACAAAATATTTCCGGATTTGTCTATTGAGCTGCCGATAGACGTCGGCGTCCTGGGAGGTCTGCAGTACCATGGACCATGGCTTAGCCATCAGATCTAGGGTCTGAGGTGAGAATTTTTGTGGCTTATTTAGTTTTATTATCAAACATCTATTTACTTTACAAGACAAGCAAGGAAATGAGTACTTATAGCAGTGATTGAATTGTTAAGAACATTAACCTTGGCTTAATTATTAAATAATTACAAATTACGCAAACCTTATTATCTGTAACAGTGGGTATTTAAACAGATACGATCATGCCACGCCCAGCACTTTCATTCTATACGCCATATCACGATTCTAATAGGTATAGTCTACAATAATAAACTATCATCAACATACAATACAAAATATCTTTACCTATTGCCCATATACAGAAACAAACAATTTTACAATTGCTAAAGCTTAAACATATGGAGCATATTATTTTTAATAAAATAAATAAATAAAAATAATAATCTTTTATGTCAAACCATAAGTCCATATAGGGTTAGTAACAATTGAGTTTATACCTATGTTAGTAAGAAACTATTTATGCTTTAAACGATATGCTGCCTTACACGGTGCTTGTTATAGCCTCTGTCCAGCCAATTCGCTATCGTTTTTAGGATGCTGTTGGTACTACCGCGAAGTCTGCAAGTCAGCGCGGTAGTACGACGGTTTTACAGCCGTCTTCCGCACTCCTTTTGCGAAAAACCGAAATAAAATTATTTTAACCTGTGCTGAACATCGTCTGAATCTGTGGATGTTAGCTCTAATCGACAGCACCTTCCCTATCAATATCAGCATCGTCTCTCATATCCTGTCATAATGTGGCCTAAGTATTTGAAAGACGATACCCTATTCAACGGAGTGCCATCCAAGGTGACTACAGGTACATTAAGTTGGACACTTATTTCCAGTTTTAAAAACCATGAGTTCACTATTGCGTGTATTAAATCTCAGACCATGTTCAACCGCATATCTTTCACATATAGCAACAAGTTTTCTTAAACAATCTCAGCAATCGCATATCATCGGCAAAACTTATATTGTTGATATATACGCCATCAATGTGACAGCCCACATGTGCATCACTGAGCTCACCAATCAAGCCCGTTGACATACAAATTAAAAAGAGTAGGAGAGGTGAGCCCACCATGAAGAGCTAATATACAAACATAAATACAAACTTACTATCGCAAGGACTTCAGGGCCCTCAGGAGCGAAGCTGTAGACTATTTAAAAAAAAAGTATGTTAGGTTATAAAGGCGTGCACAGCAAACAAAATCGCCATACGGTAAATAAATAAATCGCATTTATTAAATTGTTTATGATATATTTGTCTTCACGTCCGATACTGAGTGTACTTTCTGCAAAGAAATTAAATCTTATTATGTAACGGACTGTACCTACATAGTTTCGAACCAATTGCCGAGCTTACACAACTCAAAAGCTCGCTATTGTCTTCGCATAATAAAATGTCGATTACATTTGTTGCTCACCAAAAGCTGCAAAGCTCGGGTACAAAAGCTTTCAATAGAATCAAAGTTCTGTGTTTACTTATTCTTAATTTTTATGTATTATGCGATTTAGGAATTTAGACGTTTATTTTTTTGTTTTGATGGTGATAATGAATAAAGAGTTTATTGTATGTTGTTGCTCACAAGATTTAGTTTCATATGAAGAAGTATCATAATTCAAAAAATTTGAAGTATAGTCTAATGTAAATAAAAATATGTGTTATTTTATGCTTGTTTACGTAGTGTTGTGTATGAATTTAAGCTTTTCATAAAATTTATTCTGTAATATTTTTGTGATGCCCTCGATGGCTGACTGATAATGTTCTTAGCATTAAGTCCGCCAATTGTTATAAGTACTTGTGAAACGTTCGCTTCTTTTCTATTTGAGTTTTGGGAGCGGTTTTGTACTTAATGAAGTTTCATACTATCATGAAAGTAAATGGTTTTGTTTCAAACATAAATCTAAAGATGTAATGTAACGTTTATTGCGTCCAAATTCACGATAATAAAACACGATCCTTAGCGATTAATATATACTATTTCTGAATCACTTTCAAATGTTAAGCAATTACGAAAGCAGATAAAGTGCTTTTAAGTATACAGGCAGTATATGAATTACGTAGTTCTTTGTAACCTTGTTTATTAAAAAAAGTCGCCTTTAGACATAAGCCGTATTTGAGATTTCTCGGACATGGCGGCTAACTATAGAAAATTCTATACGTTCACCATTTTTTTCGATAAATCTCGCATTCGAGTTAATTTCTAAAGGTACGAGAATCGGCGCCCTAGAGTGCTATTTTTGAAAAGAACGACTCACACAAAATCGGAGAGTCAAATGATTTTCGTTCGATATCAAATGATTTTCATTCATCACAATCGGTGAGCGGAACGATATTAATAAAAATAGGCCTCTATATATGGTCATGGATGGCGATACGATTAAAACATTTTCTTCGACATCTTACCGAAACTGAAAACAAGCCATGAGAGTCCTATCCTCAACCTCTGGAACTTAACTACTACACCCAAAAGGCAGTTATGAGTACAATTGAAAAACAGAAGATTACATTTTAAAAATACAGATTGTCATTTATAAAAATACAGATAGTCATATATAAAAATACAGATTGTCATTTATAAAAATACAGATTGCCATAAATAAAAATACAGATGGTCATATATAAAAATACAGATTGTCATATCCAAAAATACAGATTGTCATATATAAAATACAGATTGTCATATATAAAAATACAGATTGTCATATACAAAAATACAGATTGTCATATATAAAAATACAGATTGTCATATATAAAAATACAGATTGTCATATATAAAAATGCAAATGCTAAGTGCCACTTAACATAATTACAAAAACGCGTGTAAACCTGACATTTAGTAAAATTACAACCTGTATAACGTACTCGTCGATCACGTGATGTAATTAGAATGCATCTCCTCTGCTTTTAGTTGAAGGTTGATTGTAAAAAGATATTAATTTATTGAATTAGTTCCTTCAGAACGACTCTCATTCAAGATTCGTGTGTTACATTAAATTGCGTAATTTTAAGTAAGGAGTCGGATGTATTTGTAATTATTGAGCGTGTCAAGCGACAGCGAGTGCGGCCTGTCTTGGATTGATGGCCATTAGTGGTCTTAATATCTTTAGCTATTCTATGCTTCGAAATCGACGTTAAGTAGTTGATCCCAGTCTAATTGTAAGGCTATAAAAAAAAAGGTTTTATCATTTCGTCCTCTCTCTCATTTACATCATGGAGGAACTCCATAAAATAGTAATATTTTAAAATCTTCATTAAGTTACTACAAGGGTTCTTAGAAGCTGTTTGTATTTATTTATTTTATACAAACACCGACAGCATCTATCTCGCGCTATCTTGTATCTAACTCGCGCTTTTTTTTACATATTTGTTGTTTTTTATATGGTGATACAAAAGACATCAACGCGCTGCTTAGACAAGTTCAAACGACTAGGTAGAACTAGTAGGTTACTTTGTCGATCGACCATGTACACCCCGATGTCAGAGTTGTTTATGAAAATATAGCAGTATATTATTTATCTCATTGTATATCTGTCCTATCATAAACTTTTATTTTATAGCTTTGTATTCTAATTTATTTTTTCATGTACACATAATGGATCACAAAAAATTTATACAATAAATTTAATTGAGTACCAATGTGCTTCTTGTATTTCTTAGAGTATTCTGTATATATTTATTTTTATGTATGACATAGATATAACAAACAAACTACATACCGACTGCCTTATATGTATAAATAGAATCCATACTAATATTATAAATGCGAAAGTCAGTCTGTCTTTCTGTCTATTTGTCTGTCTGTTACGCTTTCACGGCCAAACCGCTGAACGGATTTTGATGAAATTTGGTATGTATATAATTGAAGACCCGGGGTCAAACATAGACTACTTTTTGACATAGGCAGAGCTGCGAGAAAAAGCTAGTATATAATAAAATAAAAAATAAAATTATACCTTAGCCATATTTTAAGACATTTATAGTTACCGGACCTAACAGATGCGGATATCAACAGAATTTAGGCCATGTTTAGAAACAATTTTCAAGCATAATGATAAATATCTTTCACACCTATCAGTTATGAGCAGGTGTACCTGTCATGTACAAATAATAACTCATTATGTAACAATGCACAATCAAGATGGCCACTTTAGTTAAAACGAGAGACAATAAAATGCTGACACGAGCTAATTTAACCTCATTAATTTTAACTTAAAGTTCATTTCACCTTGATAGGGGTTTGCATTGTGATGTTTAAAAGATCGCTTTGTTATATACTTTCTAAAGATAGTTCGGAATTTAATATTTTAAACTAAAATTTAAGACGGTTATAACGCGTTTATTACTTATTTATTTACACCTGACGTTTCAAACACTTTACAGCGTTCATGGTCGCAGGCAGACAACAACAAATAACAATCGCGAAAACATAAGAAATCATTAAAATTTAAGAGATTAAATAAATACATAGTCTTCATCTGTTACAAATAGATAGTAATTCATAAATAAAACATTTAAATTATCGTAAAGGAAAAGAAAGTGTGCAAATAGGCGGACTTATCCCAGAATAGGATTTCATTCATCATCATAGTCATATAAACATAACATTTTATGAAATTTGTCATCTTATCTTGCATATTTTTGGTGTTGCAGGCGTTCATAGGCTACGGTAGCCACTTACCATCAGGCGGGCCGCCTGTTTGCCTACTTAGTTGTATAAAAAATATAGGACCTCATATACTTAGGAAGCACGTCGAACCTCTGGGTTCTTTAGTACTTCCCCATACCTTATTTACCCACAGCAGGGTTTCTGAAGAAGGTCTGCATGAGCTTCAGAACATCACCTGATGGGAAGTGCCTGTAGTCCTCTAGTTTCGGATATGGTGTTCCGAAGAGGTCCATTCGCTTGTTAGCCATTGAGTCGCAGTGAGGAGCTTGTTAGTCGAGCGCGACCCGCGTATACGTAGTGAACGCGCGTATCAAGCAACGACGTCACGCGACTACTATTGGATTGGTCGCCATTTTAGCGGTATTTTCTATCTTGAGCTCGTCCGTGCTTCGGAAGGCACGTTAAGCAGTTTTTTCGACAAGTTTCAGTTTAAAGAGATGACTGCGGTTTTCGAAATGTCCTGTCAGTGCTCCTGCCTATAAGAATCCTTGTCTCTTTTCTCCTGTACTTAACAAATCTTTTTATGCAATAGATTCTGTTTATTTTCTATTCATTACACTACAATTTTAAAAATTGACCGCATAAGTATGCAATTGAATTTATTTTTATGTTAGAAACCTACATGCTATAAGTACAATTGGATTTAGTACTAGCTTCTTCCCGCAACTCCGCCTGCGTCAAAAAGTAGCCTATCTTTGACCCCGGGTCTTCAACTATATTCATACCAAATTTCATTAAAATCCGTTCAGCGGTTTGGCTGTGAAAGCATAACAGACGGACAGAAAGACAGACAGACAGACTTTTGCATTTATAATATTAGTATGGATTGTACCACATAGTTCATAAAAAAATTCTTAAAATATCATGTTCCACTTAGTCACGGCTTTACCTTTAACATAAATAAAACAAGCAAATAAAAGAAATCCCATAACCAATGTCCTTCGCTTTGCAAACAAACATACACATTACCTTGTATTGTTACCGTTGTTAACATTGCACAAACATAAAGAACTAGTTTTTGCCTGCGGCCTCGCGTACTTAAATCCCTCGGGAGCAGCCTTTTTCTTGTTATGAAATGTACAGTCAGCAAAAAAAAGATAACAGCCCTATTTTAAAGACACCATCGCTATCCAAAGCAATTACTCAGAAAACTAGCAATAGAACTTGATAAAGATCCATGCTTCTTAATGTTGGTTGCCTTTAAAAACATGGGGTTTGGTTTATCTGATGCTGACTGTACTATATAATATATCCTTCTCAATACTAACAATGGAAAGGGCCCACAGTTTTTTAAGACAAATAATGCGCTCACCTCAAGCATTGTCTAGACAAAGTTATTATTATGGGCAATATTGAGGGTAGGCGTGTCAATGAAAAACCATGTATCCAGATGAATCGACAGTGTGCGGAAGGTTCCAGGGGGCAGCGTATACAGAGCGGTTCATAGTTCGGAGGACCGCACAGCTTGGAGACTCATATATGGTTATGATCCTCAGCAGTGAAGGACCGATGATGAAGAAGAAGAATATTAACAATGTTTTTGCAAAATTTCAGGAATTCAGTATATAGAGCATGAATATGTCATACATACTAACAAATATACAAAATCAATTTCGCTTTTAAAATGTTATTACGGAATATGACTCTTTTGTATACGATTAAGATTAGGAAGACCTTTGCCCAGCTGTGGGACAATATAGGTTAATAAAAAAGACAAATATGATATATAAAAGTAGTATTGTTGTCATGCGAAAACTGATATCCATAAATAGGATCACCAATTGAAATAAACTTACTTTATCAGAGACTAACGTCAGTCAAATGTAATTTAGTAATCCTAATTCTGGACTAAAATTGCTAGTGTCTGTATAAGGGTCAAAACACACAGAAATTTGACTCTCTATTAGTCTGTATATTTATTTATAAATTTTTATTGTACCATAAGTAAAATACTTTGTCAATTGGTGGAATTAATATGTCTCTATATGAATGTAGTCAGTATAAAATTGAAAAAATATTTGGGTGCGCTTCTCTCCGTATGACGTCAATGCACTTTGGGAATTCTGTTGATGTAACCCAACCGATCATTCGAACATCATGAATATAATGTATAACTTTTAATCCTTAAGTTTATGCTCGTGAATAAATGATAATTTTATTGCGCTTTTTGCAAACATGATAAATACAAAATTCAATCGGATTAAAACAAAATGATTACAAAGGGGGACTTATCGCTAATGCAGTCACTTTAAGGCAACCTTAGGCAAGTTTGTTTTATTATATTGTGGTCTATCCCCCACATTAATTTTATAAAAAAAACCAAACATTTGTTAAGCCCATCATCGTCATCATCATCTCAGCCACAAGACATCCACTGCTGAACATAGGCCACTCTCATGGATCTGACCTGACCGATCTAAAGCGGCCTGCATCCAGCGTCTTCCTTCTGTTAAGCCCATTTTAACTAAAATATGTCCGATCTCATGAAAGATTGAGGACATCTAAAATCGAGAACTAAACGTTTATAAGTTAAAGTGAGCTTAACAAACGATTGTTATCTTTTATTAATAAATCAGACTAGTGACTTAGCGTTGGTTACATGTGTTTTAATCTTAAAACAGTTACCTAAGTGGCTTTCCTGGTCAGAACGGGTATTAGGTACAATACGCTCTTGATTTATATGTAGGAAGTAGCCAGGAAAGTGCGCTTGCGCAACTGAATCAGATCAGGCTGCATTTTAAAGGCTTTGGGCATTGTCAGTGGATTGCTGCTTGTAATTGAATAGTTCTCCTTTCTAGTAAAAGTTAAATCTATATTTCCATACCTAAATAATAATTAATAATTGCGAAAGTCTATCTGTTACGCTTTTACGGCCAAACCGCTAAACGGAGTTTGATGAAATTTGTTATGAATATAGTTGAAGACCAAACATGGGCCACTTTTTGAAGCGGAGCTGCGGGATACAGCTAGTATTGTATAAACTGTTAGAATTGTGATAGTCAATGGCATATTATACACAATAAGTACTGGTTCCACGGGAAGTTACTTCTATGAAATAAGTAACATTTTATTTATTTATTAAAGCGTTATTTTATCACAAGTTAACATACTTATACAATAGGCAGAATGCTAAAAGCATTCTATACCAGGCATGAAAAACAGGAAATTTGTGATTTTTTTAAAACGTAATTTAAAAGGATTTTTCGTAGTAAAGCTTGTGTCATTTCATTTAGATATCTGACTCTTTATACAATTACATTAAATACAAGCCTATGAAAGCGCGCAGTCAGTCGACTTACGCCTTTGCATTTAGTTTGTAAATGGTGCAATAAAGTATGCATTCATTCATCTTACGTTTGATATAACACTGCCTCTATGTTCCAGTGGATAACACCTTTAGGATGTCACTAGCGCGCTACCAACTCGTTGCCCATATTTTCCGGTTGCCTTAGCATTTACAAATCCATATTTAGAATAGTATAGTTTAATATCCTCACAAATAAGTAAATAAAATATCAAGAAGTAAAATTTATGTAATTCAAGCCACATATTATCAACTTTGATTCCAACACAATATGGTTCATTTTCACAAAACCTTATACAAAGGAATTTAATAATTAAACTCAGGCCAATAAATATCAACTTTGCAAAACAAAATAGGTCTCAAAAAGTGAATGGAAACTTAGAACAATGGCAGGAAGTATAAATTTTGCTTGTAATCTTGCGATTGGGAGTATTGTAAATTGTAACTACCTCGGGTATATTTGTATAGAAAACAATACAAACTAATTATTTGATACTCACATTATTGTGGATGTAAAATAAAATGAGAAACAATACAGACATGTATGTAATACTAAAAGTTTTTCATGAATAATTAATATTTTTTCTTCTATTTTTGTTTAGTTACAGCATTTAATTACATATTACATAATTATAAGCAAATGGATGAGAACACAAAATTCGAAACAGAAGACAATGCCGAAATTTATAAATATTTTCTTAACATTGATGTTACTATTGATTTATTAAAACTTTATTGTTCCCGAATTAAAAATACAAAACAATTAACTAAAAAATGTTACGAAAAATTTTTAGGACTTAAGTTTATTTTTATTTTTAATACATTTGCTCATAAACTGTCTTTTATTTTATTGTTATTAGGCCTTTAATGGGGGTTGTAAACAACACGTTGTTTATATTATAATCGCACTTGTAAAGTGATGGTTTCCATGGTTACGAGTACGGTACATTTTTTTTATATGTACGCCAAGAGGATTTTATGTCTTCACCAATTCATTGTTTTTGCAAACAAATATAAACTGTTTTAATTTATTTTACTGGACATTAACCGTATTGGACTACAAATATTAATTTATGTAGAAAAATTAAGAAGGTCTTAAAGGACTTGTATCCATGTCCGTAAAACCCATTGCTAAAAAAATACTATCAGGGTCTGCTCTGTCTGTATCATTGGCGCCTTTTTTAAATTTAAGGAAGAATACCTAAATTTGGCTCCGCCAGATATACTAATCCACATCATACATCGAATGTTGTTATCTGACTTAGTAGGCTGACTATGGTTACTAACATAAATCTTCAAAGAAATAAATAAGAACGAAGCTTTAAAACAGGATCAAGAACTACTTATATATGTATTTGTATTATATATACCTACCTAGCAATGAATTAACAAACTTTCAATTTTATTTTAATGGTCTATCTAATTGTGAAAAGTGTTCAAAGCGTACCAGCAAAAGTTAATATGAAGAAATGTTTTATTTATTTATTTACTTTTATTCATGTACACAATAAAAATGTAAAGGATTATACATAAGAGGAAAAGAAAGTACAAGGGAGCTGCTTATTTCTAAAGAAATTTCTTCCAGCAGACCCAAGAAAAGGGTAATTAGCGTGTACAAAAAAGAAAGGAAAAGTATACCTAATTACCTAGGTAAAACTTTTATAAAATCCTTATAATGTAAACATACATGATATGTTTTGATATCGCTTGGGAACTTTTATTTATTGTGTAAATAATAAAAAGTTAACAATATAAATATGTTTTTCCTCGCTAATGTGCTGAAAATCGTCGTATGACAATTCGTGAGCGAAATTGTCATATAATCGGCTTATACGCCATTATTTCATGTAGGTACACACTGTAAATATACATTGGAAACTTGACATGGGAAAACTTGGTACAAGGATTTTATCTCAAGAAAAGATTACAAAAACGAACTCAGATAACCGGCCGCGAAAGTCTGTCTGTCTGTCTGTCTGTTACGCTTTCACGGCCAAACCGCTGAACGGATTTTGATGAAATTTGGTATGAATATAGTCGAAGACCCGGGGTCAAACATAGGCTACTTTTTGACGCAGGCGGAGCTGCGGGAAAAAGCTAGTTGCTAATAAAAAAGAAAAATGCATTAATCTTTATAACTAACTTCATTCGTCGACTGTCAAAATTTGATTGCAAATTAGCAAATGCTTTCTTTAATAACAAAAGTAACAAAAAATTTTGTTACCTCTATGACGCAAGTGTTCAATCGCGTGTTAATAACGTATGCTATTATTGTTATAATCAAAATTAGCAATTACCAAATAGCTGTCAAACTAGCAAGCAAAAAGGGTTACGCAGATCAGACAGCACTCACTCCCATTGTAATAACCTGATTTGCGGTTCGAAGAACTACTAGGGTGAACACTGTAAACAGGGTCGATTGACCACGACATACTTGATATTAATACATAACCTGTGCCGCTAAATCGAGGTTTAGTTTTAATGTTTTACCTAGTATCCTAACTTCCTAAGTAAATATTATAAAGGCGTTAGTGAGTCTGTATACTTATTTTGATTATAACCTCTTCTGACCTTATCTACTGAATCAATCTTCCTGAAACTAGGGGTGTACATAGATAGGAGTACTGAAAAGGACATAGGATACTTTCCATCCAAGAAAAAAATACTGTTCTCGTGGGATTTTAAGTACATCATAACTACTCTTTATTGCACCAAAATAAAAAGCGTACAAAGCTTGGTAAGTATTGTTAATTCATTCATTCACATTGAGTGTGTTACATGGCCGATCTACCATTACTATACGACACACAGGCGTCACTTTTTTTTAAACGCATTTGGCCTCTGAAAATATTGATGATGGCCGCCTGAAGATGGCTTATAGTTGCGTATCTTGGCTGAAAATGCTATAAATTTAAGTACAATCCTCCAAAAAAAGTACATCACGTCCTAAACTTTGAAATGAATTCAGTCAAAGAATGATTGAGCGTGTATTTCTCCATTACTTGTGTAATAACTGGATCAGTCGAGCGAGGCCATGCGCACACGCATGCGTTAGTAAATAACTAATCTGCGACAGTGCCGCCATCTACTTCCGGTTTTGGTGGCATGTGGCTAACTGGGCAGAACTAGATACTGTTTCTTGGCAAATATTTTGTTTTTTACAAATTTTGTAATTAAATTAATAATACAATTGTTTAAGATAATAGTTGTTTTTTTTTTCTTATTTTGTTTACCACCTATCTCAGTTTATCTGTGGTCGTTTCATCTCGTACGTTTGCGCCAGAGATATCTTCTCCGGGTTGTCTGTATCCCCTTTCTTTTTGGACCTCTACTTTCCATGTTTTTTTTTCACAAGTGAAAATACAATGTTTTTTCGACAACAGCCATAAGTATGTACTTGACGAAATAAAAAAATAATTACAAGTAAGGAAGGTTCAGCTTAATTTATATAAATTTCACAATAACGAAGATGATATTCCAAAATTTGTTATTAAATAAAATATTTTCAACATTTGTAACAGATTTAAAATATCGGTTAAACTAATTCGCTTGGCAAACCCCAATTTAATTCAAATATATTGACATTATCGTGTTTGTGGAATTTTTACCACACTCAGTGGACTTTGTGCGTTATCTGAACCCAATTACATTTGAAACTAAAATAAACACCAAATTGCTTATTCCATAATACTAATAATACCTACATAAATAACAACAAATGAGTAAATTTTATGCAACAATCAAAATTTGAATTTGCGATTTTACGTCCCAAAAATACATACAAACGTTGTAAACCTATGGAAGTATGGATGGATATGAAAATGTGGATTATTTGCCTACAAGCTTTGACAAGCCTTCGTCGAGATTAATGAAACAACATTTACGAGTTAAATACACAATCGCTCCAAAATGACCCAACGGCTTTGTTGGCACAAAAATAGAAATATATCGAGAAAGGCTGTACTCGAGACGATGACCTCCACCAAGGCTTGATCTGGCTGGCATTCGGGCTATACGGATGTGGTCTCGTGCAAATACAGTTAACATTTTAGCAAAAAAATTCTTTGGCAAAAAACATAAACAAAGATATGTCGTTTTAAGAGAATTGCTATGATTTATTTTTGAGATAAAATCAGACGTTTTGCTAATTGTTTGTTTCTAGTTGTTTATGAATTTTTTTTGGAAATCTTGGAAATGTTTTGATGTAGTTCGTATTTGTAGTGACTCGCGTAGGTATCATAATCGATAATATGTGTTTTATATTATTGCAGGCATTTTGTTTCTTGCTACTAACATCTAGACTAAGGACTCTAGATTTAACACTGAAACTATTGTTTAACATTGAGTAATTTTGCTATATAGATTATTATTGTAACTCCCATTTCATCAAAACTGTGAGCTTATGAAAAATAAAAAAATATTTAAGTTGATTAGGTTGAATGCGAATAGTACATAAGCTATGAATGATTGAATGAATGAACTTTATTACCTTAAACATAGTGAATAATTTTGGTCTTCATTCATAGTATTATGGTTACTAACCTAACCATTGGTTAGTCTATCTCGTACACCCCGTTGCAGAGTTTTTTGGAATCGCCTATGAGCCTCTGAAGTACTTTCTTTAACAATAACTAAATTTGGTCTTGAACGTTAACCATATACACAAAAACTATCCTCAATTCCCTCACAATTAACCTATTTTTCTTCTTTCCAGATTCACGAGCACATGTCCCCAGATGAGCTTCGGCACGTCTTCCACGTCGAGCATCACAGTCTAGTTCCAGAATACCACTTAGTCCAACTAACCCACCACCTATCCAGGCGGAACATCGCAACTTCACACCCCGCCAACAGCCACTCTCAAAATCCTTCCAAAAACCCACACGAAAAGACACAAAAAGAAAAAACGAAATGGAAAACCGAAACCAGCCCACCATCACTTCTTAACGATGAAATGTTCGTCAAAGCGAAAGAATTCATCAAAGATGTAGATATAATTGGTGATTTAAATAATACAGTGAGCGTTGATTTTGGTGTAACGAATTCTAGTGAAGTTAGTGATAGTGATTTAAGTGCCAGTAATAAGAAGCATGTAGTGGATGGTCAAGAAAATGATGTGCATAGGATAGATTTGGAGGCGTTTGGGAAACCGCTGAATTTGGTTTTGAAGAGACAGGAGGGGTTGGTGAAGAAGGATGGATTGAAAATGTGGAGAGCGCTGAATAATGTAACGCAACCACATGGAGTGGATTACGAAGAGTTGACTGCGGTAAGATTATTTGCCTGTTTTTCAAATTTCAGCGCTATATCTAGTCATATCTTAGACCCAAAAAAGTTTTCACTCTTATATTTACCCGGTACCATACCAAATACTTTCGGAGGCCATCTGAAAATGTACTCCTCGTGTACCGGAATCGTAGTACTTAATTCGGCATTATTATTTTGGGTGCTGTATATTTTTATATTAAATTTCGCAATAATAATATTAGTATGAATGCATCACCAAATAAAAGATGTTACCGTCGCCTTCCTAGATAAATCTTGCATCCTCCGATTAACGTGCCCTAAATTTTCTCTATCTTCTTTAGCTTCTATTCCTGTCGATTGTGCTTATCTATGTCAATCACGATCAGCCCGACAGAACACATTGTCTTTGTCTTTAGTTCTTTCATCTGAGAGCTCATTTGGATTGATACAAAAAGCGTTTAATGAGTTAGACATGCTCCACTTTTGTCGTATTTGTTTAGGGTCGCCACATGGCCTTGACCTACTAAACTGGTACAAATAATGGGCGTACATAAATCACTTAACTATGTTTTGTGATGTAATGTACTTCTTTTTTTTTATTTCTGTAACATATTTTTTATATTGTTCAGTAGGTGCCGTTAAAATATAATAATGATGATCATCTTTGTGATTTATACCAGTCATTGCGAGTACTTTACCTTCAAGGTCAAATCTAACTTTGTACCCGATTCCAACCAATTTAGTAACCGCCAATTGACGATAATTTCCCACAACTTCCTACGCTTGGAGCTTTGTAATATTTCAGTAAAACTTAGTCTCTATTCTATTATAATAACTGTTATCTATCTCAATACCCAATTTCGTCCACATTCTTTCAGCAGTTCGAGCGTGATTGGGAAATAAATGTCAATCTGAATTTTCACGTTTTTCGCTTAAAACTAGCGGACTGACGCGAATCTCGCGAGACTGGCGGGACGCCCACAGAAATAAGAATCGGTTAAAGTGCCATAGCATATGCCAAAGATAACTGGCCTGCTAATGACACTTCTATATATGATCTGATCTTGATTACAAATTATAGTATGCTTATCCGATATTATGTAATTTGAATTAATAAATTTCCAGTTGATTATAGTTATTTACTTTTAAAAAACTTGTTAAAGTAGACATAGACATACCATCACGCCTGTTTCCCCGTAGAGGTAGGCAGAGACTACTAGTTCGCTTTTCGCTCCCGCGAGAAATGAGATGTCGTAATTAGTTGCGAACCGCATTGCCGCCATTTAGATTTTTGTTATTTCCCAAAATCATATCATTCCCACGAGTGTAGGGTTACACAAACTGTCACACCCAGTAGAGCCTCCTGTGCCAGGTGAAGACTTGTTAAAGTAAAAACAGAAAAAAAATAACTTCCTTAGAAATAAAACTTCTTCTCTGACCGGAGATGGAGATCCTTTCAGAAATAACTCTACAGCAAACTTTCTCTCATTTTGCCCTCATTTTTGCCCCAATCAAAAAAAGGTCCCGACAATTTTTTTTTAATAAATCAAGGAATACATGAACCAAGTTTAAGTAAAAATTCGTTCAAAAATGTGCCTTTAGCCCGGGACATACATTTTCCGATGCAAAAGCAAAAAAGTAGAGACGCTTCGCTCGCTCGGTCAATTGAGGATATTTCGAGAAGTATGGATTTTAAATCGCCATAGAGTTAGTTATTACCACAATCAAATCGTTTTCCTTGAGTTGTTGGCAAAGAACCGCACAACAGAGGATCGAAGGTTATTCAGCTATGAAGATAGGCAATTGCCTACTATACGACATAACATAGTGAAAATGAGTAGTTCCCACGTGTTATCTCACTAGTGGTAGATAATGACATGTGACAGTCATCGTTTTTATTGCATGACGCCTCCCCATAAGTTTTTTGTACGATTTCGTGATTGTATAGGCGGTCTCGCTTCTTCTTCGTTCAAATGTGGTTCTCAGTTGCATCCACAGCATAATGAATGATGCAACTCGCCGTTTTTCGTTAGTCATATTTTCATAAATAGGTTTCCAGGATACGGCCGAGTAGGTTTCCAAAATCCTTTTTCACATTGAAACAATACAATACAATATAACTTTATTGTCCACATCTGGGAAATGACAAAACTGAAATTATAACATTGTTAACAATATGGAGCAAAGGCGAACTTATTGCTAAGCAATCTCTTCCAGCCAACCTTTGTACAATAAGAAACCTGACCAATATGTACAATATTCGGGTGTGAAACACCAGGAGTGAGGATATATAGTTGAAATGTATGACATATATGCCACACGGAAATCGTTCGATATAGATCAAAAATCATTGGAAATCGAATGAAAATTCGGCAGTTTCGAACAAAAATCATTCGACTCACCGATTTTACATGAGTCACACTTTTCAAAAATAGCATTGCAGGATTTTTCAATTCGTCATAATTTATTAAAATTCCACTATTTACTAGATTTTAACCAAATCACACTTACTGTACGTATTTACCGTAAATATCCATCAACATTATTGAATATTGACAGACAGACACAGTAACAAACACGAGGTCAGCCATCTGAAATAAGGTCCAGCCTTAGAATATTTATGGTTAGAAGTAGTGTTTCTTTAAAAAAATATTAGAAACACGCGTCATCCAAATATATTTAAAACTAGCTGTTTCCCGCAGTTCTGCTTGCTTTCAAAAGTAGCCTTTGTTGACCTCAGGTGTTCAACTTTATTCATAGCAAATTTCATCAAAATCCTTTCAGCGGCCGTGAGAGCGTGACAGACAGACAGACAGAAAGACAGACAGACAGATAAGGATTAGCGGCTGTGCGAAGTGTTCCGATTATTTTTTATTTTTCTCTCTTTTGCTGCAGCTTACTTTGTCCAGGGCAGAACGTGAGCCTCCTCCAGTGTATGCTTTTAGGTATTTTGCAATTCTCCTCCAAATAGGGTCTCCAAATAGGTAGAATTGCAAAACTTTATTACATCGGTCTTATGACTTGCTTATAATGGAAGGACGGATGATAGAATCCAGACCCAAGGGCAAACTGACAACCTCCTCCTTCCTTCTTTTCCTGCCAATCCTTGCTAGAAATACAACATCTAAAAGGCCGAATAAAAGGCCCAGAATAGATTTAAACGAAAGGAACTAAAGAACTGCTAAGTTGGATTATAGTGGTCACGACCGTCAACTATTTATTTATTTATTCTATGAGGAAAATGAATTCGAAGTAGAAATAGAAATTAAACTAAGTATTTAAAAATTGTTTTTATCGCGTTTATTACTTATTTATTTACACCTGACGATTCAAACATTTTGCAGCGTTCATGGTTACAGATAAGAATCGTATAAAAATAGTTTAATTGACCGAGCGAGCGAAGCGAGCAAGGTCTCCGTTTCAACTTGGCCAAAAATGCTTTGGTATGTCTGTGTGTTCTCCTCTAGAGGTCGCATTTCTCAACCGATTCCCGTGAAATTTTGAGAGCAGGTTCGATAAACAATAAACATATGAAAATCCATAGTCGAGACATTTCGGAAATTTTTGAAAATGACGGAGTTGGCACAATGGGCCTAAGCGCCTTTGGTTTTTATGGCTCTTACGACCATTTTGTGTTTGTAGTGGCAACGAAATAACAAAGGAGTTTTATTTTCTATTACGAGTATGACATACAATAGACGTATATTTTCACCAACATTGTCAAAAGATGAATAGTCCAGTTTATTTATAAAGAGATCTGATTGACTTAAGCGTCTAGAGTTCGAATCTCACCGGAAGGTGTTCTCTTTTTAGTTCAATGTATTTATTTTTATTTTGCGACCGGTATCTTGAAGTTTATTTTAAAAGTTATTTAAAAGTACGAGTATACTTATTTGTTTTCTTGGGAATTATGTAACTACAGGAAACATTCGTTTAGTCTACTTTACCAAAATTACCAGTTTACCAAAATTTTATAAGAATTCATTTTCATAACTAAGAAGTTTTTTTTGACAATCTTTTATTGTGAGACCAAAGTAAACAAGCCTAAACTTGATGGGATTATGTTGTTTCATTACAGAGTTCCTATGACCGCTTCCCAGCTCCATCATCAGACCAGCTCCAGACAGACAAGTCATCATAATATTGCATTGCCACGCGATATATACAATGTGCAAAATTTCAGCTTAATTGGAAACCGGAAAGTAGATCAAATTTATCTTACGAGATTTGACCCGAACATACATAGATTGCAAGTTAAATAAAAAGCTGGTATAAGAAAAAAAAATGACTGAATTGATTATCATAATTGAATAATTTATTTATTTATTTATAAATCTTTATTGTACCACAAGTTTACAATTGGTGGACTTAATGCTAAAAGCATTCTCTCCCAGTCAACCATTAGGAAAAACAGACTTCATCGTTGTTTGTATAAACACCAAGTTTTTGTAATTGTCACTACTCCTTCTAATAAGAAAAGAGGAGGAAAAAAGACTAAAAAGATTAGCGGAACAAACATTATCAAGATTTTAATATTTAATGAAAAACATCTTCCTTCAATCTGCAATCTTTATAAGCTCGCGAGGTCTACAGCTCACAGAGCCACTAGTTTAATGTGGAACAATAACGAAAACATAAGAAATCATTAAGTTGATATTACAAGACTAACTAGCTACCTCCATATTAAATTTCAATTAATATGAGACTGGAGATCTCGCCTTCTTCACCTAATCTTTTAAGATATTTACTCTAAGGGTCAAGCCCTAAATTCTTGCACCAATATTACACTTAAACGATCGGAATGCGAGTTGGTAGGAAACTAATTCATTTATGTTTGTGACATAATACGCTGGATTGAAGCCCACTTGTTTTGGCATTGCCACTGAATTAGATATACATTAATAAGGTATTTTGTATTTATTATGTTCCATTAAAACTGGCCGAATTACAGTGTGTTTAGTACGAGAAACAAGGCCACTTATAATAAAAAATATATAAAAATCAAGAAAAATTTGGTTGTTTAAAAAGTCATTCTGTATTAGAGGTTTTGATTTATATTAATTTATTTGAAACACAAACTAAGTACAATTATTACATGTAAAATATATTATCAGCATCAGTCCTTACCATCGCCAGATTGTGTTCCAAATATATACTCGTATGTGTTTACATTTCATTTAATTTATGCTTACTTAAGTGCGTGGCTGAATTTCAACAAATGACGTTTTTTTATCATATCTCTGAACTTCTTCATTTATTTTTATTATTTATTTTATTTGTTAGCTTTTATAATATTCTTTGCAATATTAAACATCTTCACGTTCACTGACATCAACATATCATAAAAGTCTATGGAGAAAATGAAGTTCGAAATTGGTTGCCACCGACGATGTTTACTGTTCACCGATGTGAAGAGAACGAACACCGATATGACAAATCTATCCATCGATGTTACAGATCGTTTCATCGATATTATAAATATTTTTGAACACCAAAAATACAAAAGTTGGTATCTTCACAACATAAATGTTGACTAGAACTGAAATCCGGAAGATGTTATTTAGTCGTCCAAGTGTTTTTCCTAGTTGCGTCCTTAGTTTACGTTTCGGATCCCAGGGTAACCTGTAAGTCGTGATTCTTGATTTGGCGGTAACAGCTGGGACCAATGGCTTAACGTGCTTTCCGAAGCACGAAGGAGCTCGAGAGAGAAAATGCGGTAAAATACCGACCAATCCACTACGGGTCACGCCTTGCAGTCGCTTGACACACGCACTCGTACGCTAAGTAAAGCACTCCATGCTCAGTTATCGTACTTCTTGAACCAGCCTACCTGTTCTGATTCATATTTTAATTATTCATTGCTTTCGAAGAGAAGCTTTAGAAAGAGCCTTCCCCTCGTCTTCGAAATTGCAGGTGCATTGTGCAACAGGCAATTCCATTATTATAACCTAGTAATCCCAATAGTGTGACTGACCTCAGACTTATTTCTTTCTTGTCTTATCTATCATTAATTCTGTGGTTAATTGTTCATAAGCAATTCTCCACTTTTTTATACTCGCTATCATTATCAGTTTTCCTGTTAACCATATGACCGTAAATATATCCTAACTTTTCCTCATCAAACCACTATCATATTCTCATTCTCAAGTAAAGCCTTTGTTCTGAATGACGAATGTGACAAAGGGTTGTCGTGCTGCAGCATACTCCTCGAAACCCAGTCTTTGGTCTATTCTTTCGTAGAGCTTGGACTTTCGGCAATGCTGACTGTTGTATACTATTCCGAGTTAACAGATCTACGATTATCCAACATTGTTGTCGCCACATGCCCGCTGTATTATAAAATAAAAAGTTTTAATAAAAATTTTTGTTACCCCACTTTGCCTCTTTAACAGCTATCTGGTGCGCATGAGGGCGCAACATATCCCTAAATACTATATATACTTGTACATGATATGTACAAATGGCATCAGAACACAAGTGCGAAATTTGGCTGGATTAAGCGAATCATTTGAAGTTAGAGTTGCAGTACACCAGGGATATACACTTAGTCCATTTCTCTTTAATTTGGCTATGGACCATCTAACGAAAGACATTCAGTCCCCTCTACTTTGGAACATGTTCTATGCGTTGATGTTGTGCTCATCGACAAAGCGATGATAACCTGAACCTTAAAAAAATGGAATGAAGCTCTTAGCTTGAAAATAATGGTCTCCGTATTCATAATTTTACGCGCTTAAACCTGTAATTGTATGTTTTAAATATACAGTACGTTAGTTTAAAAGTTAGTAACATTGACCAGTTTAAATACTTTGGATCAATGCTAACAGCAAACGCAGATGTAGATGCGATTTGACCCACAGAATCAACACCACCAAGCTAAAATGGAAATTACTAACGGGAGTACTCTGTGATAGTAGAACGCCAATACATCTGAAAGGTAAAATCTATAAATCTGCAGTAAGGCCCGCTATGATGTATGGTGCCGAGTGTTGAGCTTCCAAGAAAACACACGAACAGAAGATGCACGTTAACGAAATGAAAATGTTGCGATGGTCAGCAGGAGTAACGGGTCTCGACAAAATACGGAACGAATACGTCTTAATACGTTTTTTTAAAGTCGCCCCAACAGCGGAAAATATGGTGGAGAGTCGTTTGAGATTGTTCGGTCACATCATGAGAAGGGACGAGGCAGTCAGAAAAGCCTTGGCTATTCCGGAGGTCAACAAAGGCAGAGGACTACCGCCTGCAACGTGGAGGACAACCGTTGCCAAGGATTTAGAATGGGCTGAACTGAGCACGCAGACAACCCAGGACAGACTGTCCTGATGCAAAGTACGAGGAGGGCACGGAAGAAGTTCTTTAGATGTTCCTGTCGTGGGTTTGCTGGAAGAAATTTCTTTTGAAATAAGAACCTACTTGTTTATAAAATATTATCTTGGCCTTCTCTAGATAAATACTTCTATTCAAATAAAACATTTCGTAATATAAACTGTTTTAAAACATGTAGATATATTTTAGGGGGGTTTCACTTATATGAATTTAAAAGTAGATAGAAGTAGTCATCCTGTCTGCAATTTCGTTAGTTATATATTAAAATTAGATGTTTATTAATAATACAACTAATATTACTTTTATTAGTAGGTTGCAAACTTAATTTATTTATATTTATAGACTTATGAGCATTTTTGTCCCTTTAAAAAGTAGAAAGACAGCACCGATGTGAGAAAATTTAGGTATTTACTTCCATGGAAATAAAGTCTTAGGCTAATTATATTTTTGGCACAACCCAATAACTATCCAATGTAGACAACAAAAAAAAAAATGCTGTACAATATTCTTGTTTTAATATAACAATTTCAACCACGACAAAATTAAAAGTCGTTTGGGAAATTCAGCCACGTACGATGTTTATATAATTTTTCTGATCGAGGTCCAAATTTCTTTTCGCGTACTGGCAACACGGATTGTCAAATTTAATCATAGTGAATGCAGCGCAGTAGACTAGTCTTGGAGGGCAATCGCACTAAATGTAAATAACGTTACAAACCAAACCAAGACCGCGAGGGCTGTATGATAAAACGATGACTTGAATGCTTTTCGTACGATTTCTCATGATTTTCATTCGACACAATCGGTGAATCGAACGATTTAAAATTAACTCCCCACATGTACATTCTTAAAAATAACCCCCACATTTTTGGTAAATACGTTATCGTGTTTTGCATCTTACGCGATCAGTGTTCGTGGTTAAATAAAGTAAAATACCTTTGTATTGAACTGGAATTTATATTGCCTACTATCGTAGTATTGCGTTGTCTGATGTGTAAAATCTATTATTCAAATATCAACGCTAATGGCATTTATACTGTAGCACGTGGGTTTTCAACGGTGTGTTCGTTACTGCGACTTTGGGTAACTATTTGGTAATCCCTAGCCGGCATTAATGGAAAAAGATATTCTTAACATCAAAAATAACGGTCTTGCTCTGGTAAATGGAAGTTGATTTTAAAGTAAATCCGCAGTAATTTTTTTTGTAAATTCCGATTGAGCTTACGGTACCCGTAAGGATGAAGATAAGTTGCGTCGCTGTATAAATATATTAGACTACAACATGGGATTATTCGAAAAGGGTGTGAATATATTTCGCTATGGTCAGTGTTACTGGCAGCCATAGGATACGGTAACCGCTTCCCGTCAGGTGGGCCGTACGCCTGTTTGCCTACTTATTAGGATCTAAATCTGAAGATGTTAATGATACATGCTCGAAATGAAGGAAAAACAAATTCAATCTAAAATAAATTCTATTTATGCTAAAACAATGACTTCCTCAATAGTTCAAAAGAAGTCATTCACACATGTTTAGCGATGCATTCGAATACAGTAATAAATGTGCATTTTATTGCACACATCATCTGCTGGTGTTCTTAGGGTTGTCTACCGGTATTGTACTATAGAAAAGAATTGAAATAATTTATTTTGGAAACGCTATACAAAAAAAACATGACATTGGTAGGTGAAAAGTAAGTGTTGTTTAAGTCATATTTCTATCAGATATTTACAAATAGGTATGTAAACTGAATAAGCAAGACGAAGAAGGTTCATAGATATGTTTATAAATGCTATTTATTTATTACTAGCTGTTTCCCGCAGCTCCGCCTGCGTCAAAAAGTAGCCTATGTTTGACCCCGGGTCTTCAACTATATTCATACCAAATTTCATCAAAATCCGTTCAGCGGTTTGGCCGTGAAAGCGTAACAGACAGACAGACAGACAAAAAGACAGAAAGACAGACAGACTTTCGCATTTATAATATTATTATGGAAGTATGGATTTATTAAATCCGGCATTTGTAGTATGTTTACGTTTGGTATAGTACAGTACTGTGTCTCTCCTCAAACTATGACGTCTGTGGTCTGTCTTGCTTGCTATACGAATACTTTCATAACTACATCACTACTATCTACCTCCATACTACTTACGCTTTATCTAAAAATAAAAAAATACAGCGAACTTTCATACTGAAGAAATTATCTTAATATGCGATAGGCTTGCATCCTCTCACTATTTCAGTATGTTTATCTATGTACTACTTAGTCTCTTTGTATAAACCGATTATTATTATTTTTATTTTAAACATGTAAATTACGGACTTAAGCTTATAGTCTACCAGTCAACCATACAAATTCCATGTGAATTTTTATGACTGTCATACATTTCCGCAGTCCTGCATGTCATGGTGATGGTATCTGCTCACGAGGCACGACTGTGATGAACTGATATTGGCCAACCTTAGCCTGGTGACTTCATGATGTCTTAAATTCCTGAATTTTGATTAGTGGCTATTGAAGGTATTACTTGTTTTGTGAACAGTAGCCTATTCGCGCTAGTTGGTTCTATGGGCAGTCTTTTGATATATTTAAAAAAATACGCTACTACGAATTTCCTAGATGCCCCCTCTTTTTTACCCCTTGTAATTTCTTTTGCACAGTAACCTATGGTTAATCCGATAAACAATGATTATTTTAGATATGATGGAAATCCGTTATTAAGTAACGCTACTGCAGCCTTCCCCCTTTTACCCCCATTATTCCCACGATCGAAAAAATCTTTTAAGAAAAAAAATTAACAAATCATAGAACACTTGTTTCGTCGTGCGCCAAAATCAAAATTAGCCAGTCTTGAAATGGAGACTAACACTCGTATTCTTAAACATAACCTTAAGGACGTCTTTCACTCAAACTCATTAGAGGGTGACTCAAGGAAGTCCTTTGAACTTTCCTTGAAAATGATATTCTTAATTGGTTGCTTGAGCAAACTCCAATGAGGAACAACACAGGTTATTATAACAATCCAAAGCATAAAAATTGAAAAATACAAATGATAAAGAAAAAATTAAAAAAAAACGAAGTAGCAAGAAACTAATTTATAACCACTTTATTTCATTTCGAGGACGCCTCAAGGTACCTCTCGACCAACCTTATATTTGACAGTTCGATACTCACCTCCAAAGAGGAATCTCCATATGTCAAGAAAGCTAGTGTCGACCAATCATACCAATGAGTTGGAGTAAGGTTGAGTCGAGTTTGAGCAAACGTTTAAGAATACGGGGGTTAGTTTCGATCTGCCAGTTATTTTATACAAAATGAACACTACCTAAATTAAATAAATAAAATTAAAAACAATTCAATTAACTTTGGCATTGTATTCCCAATGGAAAATTAGTAGCGTGTTACCAACCTTTATACCCCCACGCATAATTAATTTCACAAGTGCGGTTAGGGCATTATTACCGACCCTTACAGTGTTCATTACTCGACCGTTCGAGTGCGGTTTAATATTCTCACTTAATACGTTAACCCCGCGGTTAGTTTGCAATATGTGGTCAACTCGTGTGAATGTGTCTTGGAAATTTTTGTTGTTGTCGTTTCCTTGAAAATGGCAGAAAATTACTAATTCTAGTCTTGGCAAATTCTGGCAAAGTCTTGGAAATAGATTCATTTTGCAAGTTCTCATACCTTATTGGTCATCCTATATCAATTGGGAATTGCTTTAAATCAGATACGAGATTGGTATTATCATTAAAATAAACTATTTAAACACGATTTTGATTGCGTTTGTTAATGTTTAACAATCGCGAAAAGTTTTTTCATGTTACTTTTTTCATCCATTGAGTCATGTTTATGACATACTTATTCGGGTTTTACACTGATTTATGACCCACTGTTAAAACTTTAGGAACAACTAAAGATTTAGTATAATATCTCGGGTCTGCTGGAAGATATTTCTTTGGAAATAAGCAGCTTGTACTATCTTTTCCTCTTTTGTATAATCCTTTGCCTTTTTTATTGTGTGCATAAATAGCTGAAGCCATGGAGCAATTACAAAGAGGAGATGCCGTTGGAAATGGCGCAGTGAAGTGATCATTGGCGCCTCGCCCTCACAAAAGTGGGCGGAGCTTGTCATTGCTCGTGCTCCATGGTTGGACCAACCCGCACGTCTGCCTTCCGCCCCGTGTAGCCTCACAAATACTTTCTCACAAAGCGCTTATTACGGCATCTCCTCTTTGTAATTGCTCTATGGCTGAAGCTGAGAGAATGTATATATTAGAGAGGCCGAAAAGAAAAAAGGGTGGCCTCTCGCTACGTGGTGATACGTTCTGTAACAACTCAGGACAGACAACCCTGGCGCCGAGTTACGAGGAGGCCCGAGTTTAGATGAATTGGGAAGGTGACAGGAGAAAGAAGAAAGTGATAAGTGCAGTAGCGCTTCTACTTATTCTTCATCACGGATAAGAAGCTATAAAAATACATTATTACAACATATTTTGTAATCAAAGAATTTTCCGTGAAACGTTTTATATTAAACTATCAGCGTTTGCCATAAGATACATGCCAGTTCTCGTTAACTTGATTTCGAAGGGTAATGACGCACGGTGCGGTCGGATGCATCATTGCCTAAACATCATAAATGTGGTAATAAGAGGTGGTTGTTCTGCAAACTCATAAATAAGTAAATAAAAGGCTGAGGATGTTTACAATATATCGCAAAATATCCGCAAAGTATTTTATTGTTATTAATTGTTCATTATATTTATGTAGCTGAATTAATATAAATTAAAATAATCCAGCAATTCAGGTTTGAATTGCTATACTGAAGAAGGGGCTAGCCCAAAAATGCGTCCAGATAATGATATAAACTGGTAATGCTAACGA
Organism: Euzophera pinguis; assembly: GCA_947363495.1. Taxonomy (NCBI): domain Eukaryota; kingdom Metazoa; phylum Arthropoda; class Insecta; order Lepidoptera; family Pyralidae; genus Euzophera; species Euzophera pinguis. The sequence continues at coordinate 6,478,569 of OX376176.1, forward strand.
AAAAGAGGAAGAAAATCCAAAATTTTTGACGGCCCTTTTGTCTATCGCTAAGACGAGAGAGAGATTATAGATACATTAATATTAAACCGATGCTTCTTAATCATTGAGAAATGAACGTTTTCATTTTCGATGCTCTTTGTTCTTAATGTACTTTAGAAACATCTGTACTTTTTCAAAATGACATTTTATATTTACCCATATTTTCTCATGCTGGCGCGCTTACTACCTAGTCTCACGCATGCGCTTGTACGTACACAACTAATTTTACTCACGATGTGATCTTCTCACGATAACAACATTTAGTTATGTTCAATGTAATAAGATTTATACAAAATTGTCTGCGTAGTACGTATTCCCTGTACTTTTTTCTAGCACTGTCCTTCGGGGGACAACTGGGATTTGTCTTCAGAGTTTCCCCGGTGCCAAATTTTCCCCACTGTCATTTCTTCATTTCAAAGGGGAGCGGTATTTTTTTCTTAATTATCACCCAGGATGACAATTGGGATGACGACAAGGTTCAAAAACTGAAAAAGTAATGATATTTCATGATAGCTTATTTACATGTATTTAAATTCGTTATTAAAATCAAATCAAATCATTTATTTGCATGAAAAATTTAACAATAAAAATTAACACTGAATTTTTGCCCACGAGATTTTTATAACAATTTTGAAAATCGATGGGAAAGTCCTATTTACATAGATGCAATATTTAAGGTAGTTGTCGCACAGATTTTAGTCTCACCATTGTAACTTACCTAGGCGTGACGTCACCGCTAGGTATCCATTAGTATGGACCGTTTGGTATCGTCCAACATAAACGTGAGTTAAAATTCATCATATCTTAGTTAGTTTAAGTTTTATCGACGTGTTTTTTTGCCAATGCGCCTATTAAAGTGAGTTCTTTCATTTAAATCGAAAATTTTTCGTCATGCCTATTCAGGCTTATCGACTGCGTTAAACATCACATTGTAGGTAGGGGCCCTTTAATGGTCCACTAGTGGGGATTGATTGGGAAGATTCGTATAATGTTCCTGAATTACTCGGAAAAAAGTCAATGACTCGATCTTCTGTCGTGCCCTAGTTGCCCCTGTCTCTTGCACAATAATCAAACGATCGAGCGGTAGAGCTGCCCAAGTACTGGTCAAATTAATTATAACCAAAAGCCATTTTGACTCGAAAGAAGAAAAAGAGGATTCTGGAAAATGTCGGAATACCCGATAAGTCAATAGGAGAGACATTTGGAGTGACTGACCAGAAATATTAAAGGATAACAGTCAAATGCCTACATTACATTTCTTGATGGTTTCATCCGGGCGAACTTACAGCAAAGGCGTCATCTAATAGAGTTTCATTTTAAATACCCACTTAAATAGTGTAAAATGTTCTTCTGTGTCACCACAACTGCGTTGAATGACTATTATCATAATATGTCCGTATTTCTCTTCTAGTATATAAGCATTTTCCCGGTTTCAACGTATTCATTATAATCATATTCAGTCTTTATTCAGCCCACCTCATGGGCCTATTCATCATCATCATCATTCCAGCCGCAGTCAGTCTACTGCTGGACATAGGCCTCTCCTAATGATTTCCAAAGGTTGGAAGCGGCCTACGTCCAGCGTTTGCCGGCAACATTTTTCAGATCATCTGACCATTTGGTCGGTGGATGCCCTTGCCGGTTCGTGTTCGCCATTCATCATCGACCATCGGTTCTCTGCACTATGTGCCTGCCTGCGACCATGAACGCTGTAAAGTGTTTGAAACGTCAGGTGTAAATAAATAAGTAATAGGTAAACTCGATAAAAACCGTATTAAAATAGTTTAATTTAATGCATATAATATTAATAAGTTAATAATAATGTCCGCATATTTTTGTATTGAAACTAAATTGTCTAAATTCCGAAGACTTTGCTGTCGTCATAATAATTGACGGAAGGAACTAACGAAGGCCAAAATAAGTTGACACGTCCACAGATGTAATTAAATAATAATACTTTCTAATTAAATCAATACTAAGATAGAGCTATCAAAAATCAAGTTTATATTTTTTTTATTTAATTTTATTTATTTAAACTTAATTGTACAAATAGAATAGGTTGGGAAAAAAGGTTTTTCGCGTTTTTTAAGAAAATTCAAAACATTTTTAACGTAGTTTATTTACATTTAACTAAAGTATGTAAGTGCCATTTTGTTCAATTACTTTTTGCAATTTTGTAGGTAGTAACATGATATTAATAATATAAAATTTTGAGGCTTCTGATCAAAATACCGCGACAAGTGGTTTGGGCAGTCCTCTCGTGATGTTAACTTGACACTGCCTAAATAACCCTGAAGAGACCGAAACAGGTGGAAATCTGAAGGTGACTGACCTTGTGTCAGGACTATACGACGGATGCATTAACACCTCCCAGCCAAACTCTCTTAATTTTTGCTGAGTGGCTAAAGATGTGTGAGGTCTAGCGTTATCATGAAGAAAAGTCACACCCTTTCTGTCCATTAATCCGGCCGCTTTCTTCCAACTTCTTGCTTTAATCTCATCAGTTGTTCGCAGTAGAGTTCAGAATCGATGGGCCTGCCTGATGGTTACAGTTCATAATGAAGCCTAACCGGCCTTTGACCACGACCTTTTTCACACGTTCTTGTCGTACGTGATTCACTTTTCATCATCAGTTATCAACTTCTTCAAAAATGGTTCGGTTTCATTTCGTCGTAATAAAGAATCACAAATGAGTACACGGTTCATTAGGTTTCTTTCAGTGAGCTCGTGAGGTATCCAAATATAAAGCTTTTTTGTCTACCCAGTTTTTTCAAATGCGCCAAAACTGTTTTGTGGTCAATCCCCAGTTCTTCAGCTACGTCGTAACTTGATGACTTGATATGCCGATCTTGCTCCACTTTTTCAAAAATGGCATCCATTTTATCTTTGACATCAAAATTTCCGGATTGAAAACGCTTAAACTAAATTTGTGCTACTCTCACAGACACTGCACTAGGTCCATAAACATCGCTATTTTTTTCGCAGCTTTTACCTTTTTTGTAGTAAAATTTTAAAATGATTTGAATTTCTTCATTAGATTTACTCATCTTGACAGTAAGAAAAATAAATGAAATACACACATTTTCCTAATTTGAATTTGGAATAATCTTCTTTAAAATTTAAACTTTTAATTATACCAAAACCAGCCAGATACAAATAGTATAGCCAAAGAGATTTTATTATGAATTGTATGACATACATATATATAATATGTTGAATGAAAATCATTCGTTATCGAACAATATTTATTCGACTCGTCGATTTTGAGTGAGTCACACTTTTCAAAAATAGCACTCCTGATCCTGAAAATGACTTTGAAAATGATATTTTATTTTCCCCCAGGAAGGCGATGAGGACCTAGGCGAATTGTACCAGGATGAAAAGAATGGTGCTGCGCTCCTCATCAGGAGACATCCTAAGCATGGGAAGATCGTTGTGGTAAGTCCTATTCATATTTAAAAAAAATATGAACATAGAATATATACTTTTAAACTAACGCTATTTAAAACATAAAAATTACTGTCTTTACTTATTATTGTTATATCTAAGGCACGTTGTTGGAATCGTGATTCAAGTCTGCAAGGTCCTAACCAAACTGGAAACAACTAAACAAAGTGCACTTCCCATCCCATTAACATGAATCAAATCAACAATTTCTAAGACTGAGGACATTTACTACTAACATGCAGTTAATGACCTAATAAGATAATTAATACCCAATATGTAATGATACAGCATGATGCTGTCATTACAAAAAGTAATTCCATACTCTCAAGTTATGTCATATAGGTTAACGATAGCTTTACGTATAATTGAAGACTTATTTCCACTGAGATGGTTAAAGTATAGGTAGTGTGTACTTTACTGAAACATTTACGTAACAGCAATTACTTAAATGTAGGTGAACAACTTAACTTTGCTGAATGAAAATTCCATATTTAGTAGTAGTACACAAGCAGACGCGCAACAAACAGTACTTATTTACACCCTCAACTTAGACCGACAGACAATGCTGCGGAGTTAAAAAAAACACGTATCATGAAATTCGTCGCTTGCAAGAAGTTTGCAGGTGCGATTTCCAAGATCACTTACCTACAGTCACTATAAAGGAAGCGATCCGGGGTCATCTCCTTTGTTTGTTTTCACTTTTTATCCTATCTACCCTAAGTTTGGCTGGAAGAAATTGCAATAGCGATAAAAGTCCGCCTTTGTACTCAATTTTCTAAATTTTAATTTTGTGATTGGTACAATAAAGTGTATATCTATCTATCTATCCCCATTCTTTCACCCTAAATCGGCTCTGCAGCTAAGTTGTATGAAGGCTACCTACGTTTTAGAATCAAGAGTATGCTGTAAGGATAATAGTACAGTGCCATTACTATGAGATTTTAATAACGCAGACGCTAGCGGATTTTATATGAAATTTCTTAGTTATCTGACTATCCACCAGAGGCGATGTATACGTTAACGCAGTCGATAGCGTCTGCGTCAATAATAACTCATAGTTGACGTACTGGTCATTACAATGAAAAATAAGAAACTAGATCATGATCCTGGTGTATAAGTAATACTTTTCAGACTGCATTTGTATCTGACTGCTATCTAGAGTTTACTGCCGGAACCATGGAGTAATTACAAAGAGGAGATGCCGTTTGAAATGGCGCAGTGATGTGATCATTGGCGCCTCGCCGAAACAAAAGTGGGCGGAGCTTGTCATTGCTCGTGCTCCATGATTGGAGCCACGGCCGAAACCAAGCACCCGGCAGGTCTGCCTTCCGCCCCGTGTAGCCTCACAAACACTTATTACGGCATCTCCTCTTTGTAATTACTCCATGGCCGGAACTAAAGGTTAGTCGTAATTTTTATTTATATAAGGAAAAATAACATGTAATCTCGGTCTATAAATGGCTTCCGATGCAAGCCATACAATAATATCATCGGTCATTCAAATCAATTAATTCTAAATCTGGCCATCTCGTCTGCCAATTTATTATATATTTAGTGGTTGCTAACAAGAAAAAACTAATTAACATCTAGACAGGATGTCCCTCTGCGGTTGCCCAGCGGACAATGTGAGCAGGTGTCTCGTAAATCCTAATGGTACGTGACTTTACTATAAAATTTACAGCAGTATAATTTAAAAAAAGTTGCCGGTTTAAGTTATATCTTTCTTTTTTTTTAACGTAGGGGAAATGCATTTACGCACAAAGTGTGGGACTCCCAGATCTGCCAGCCTGGACTACCCACTAAAACCCCTACGGCGTTTCCGCACCGGCTGTTGAGGGCGCCATGGGGTCGCGTTAGCATTCTACCACGACGCCCTCCAGCCATGGCCTTTCGGCCCCGACCTTTGGCCTTTCGGCCACCCCCCCCAAATCGGACAGTGGCCCATAAATGGACCACGCCCGTCCCCCAGACCCACATCCATTCGCCGTCTCATCATAGACGGCGGTGGAGTGGGCTGTTGGCAAAAATTGGCCGACAGTCAACAAGACCCCAACTACCAGGGAGTTATTAAATGTCACCCAGGGTGCACCGTCCCGAATCCCTTGTCAGCCCGCCCTCTCACCTCTCACCGGATCAAATGAGAATGCAAAGCTTTCAAAGGACCGGGCATCTAGAGGAGGTTCCCTGCCCTGCACCCCTTTCATATAGTACCTACACCAACAGTTCCCAGCTAGGCACACACACTGCTTTTATAATATAAGTACAATACGAACCCTGTCGGGCATTGCAACTTTAGAAATGGAACGGCAAGCAGTTAGTTGCTGCGGATATTAATAACTTATTTGTAAAGAAAATTTAAAAAATAGGTTAACGATTGACCCAGGGTTACGGAAACAGTAGCTTAAATTCATAGTCAAAACTACGAAAACGTACATAAATGGTACGCAGACACAAAGACACCTACATATACCTCATACGTATACAGCTACCATGATGAAATCACATTGTGTCAAGTTGTGTGTATACACATCTTGGACTCCTCAGTTTATGAAAATTTATAAAAAGTTCATGCGAACTCTCTTTATTTTATGTGTACGCTTAAATTAGGTTGTCAAAATTATCTCTCAAATCTTACGCTAAGGTCTACTTAGGCATTTTTATACGCCATAACCATAAACAATGGATGGCAAGTAGACTAAGGTCAGTTGCGCAACGGCTCCCAGACACCTATTGTGTACATGGCTAAAATTTATAATAACTTAATGTGGGGCTGTCTGAAGCATGTCTTAGTTTATAATTTTACTGTCCCAGGGTCTATATAACAGCGTTTTTTTGAAATTATTGGCCAAATTTTTACACTGTGTTTAGTAAGTGAAACTTAACAAAAATCAATATCTTTTTCGACCTTCCGTAATAATCTAATGATCAGCTGACAGGATTCTGTATCTCTTCTGTTGCTAGTGTTGCTACCAATAAGTAGGAGAGCAAATTTTGAATTTCGTTCTGCCTGCGAACAAAAATAATTATCTATGGATGAAAATAACTATTCCATCTACTATTTGCACAAATATTTTTTAAAAAACCAAGAAATGTTGCCAAATGGCGACGCACCGGCAAGACCAGTCAGATAATCTCTTCACCTGCGTCAAACTAGATAACAATAAAAATTCCATTGTTAGGAACCAAATATGGTTTCTACGCAGGTAAAGAGCCTGAAAAATATCGCAGAGGTAAGACCTGGATGCAGGTTTACTAAACGGTCATTCCGAAAATCTTTTAAGGGGGCCTATGTGTAGCAGTGAACTGATTTACGGCTGAAATGATGAAATAAATCTGAAATAAATCTGCTTAAACAAAGCCATCAATTGTTTAAAAAATAACAAAACAACCGTGCCTGCGTTCCGTTCTATTTCTCGCCGATTCCTTCGCTGTGACGCGCAGGCCAATAATTACATTTTCATAATCTGTTTCCCTCGTTAATGGCTCCCCCAAACTGGTTCATTGTTACAAAATGAATGTTTGCATGAAAAAACAAGACATTGTTAACAAAGTGGGTAGCAATATGATAGGATTTTGTATGAAATTTTTGATTATCTACCATACTTTCTACAAGGGGCACTTGGGCGCTCTACAAATTTGACAAAGATAGATAAAAAACGCAGTTGCTAGCGTTAAAATAGTGCTGAACTTTAGTTATCACTTACTTACATTTAGATATTATATCCTCTGTAGCTTGTTCCCGTGGTTTCCTTTACCTTTTTATTACTTTCCCAATAAAGCAGGCTTTCACATGCAAAAAATAATTTCACATAAACTCATCAGCTTAATTAATTTTCGTTCGCTTTATAACTCAGAATCCGCTTTCCTACTTTTACGTCTCAAATTTTCTCTGTCTTCTAAGTACTTACGTGACAGTTTTATTATATACAGTAAGTACAGATTTCAGTCCAGTAGTTCAAGTCATATGTCAGTAGCATCCTAATACCTATTTCCTATTCCCCGATCCAACTAAATCCTATCCTTCCCCAGCTTAAAATACTTTCGATAGGCAGCAGCGTCGGAAGTAATAACTGCGCTCGCCAACCCGCCTGCCAAGCGCAATTATGGCAATAACCTCCTATGAGGCCTATGCCCAGCAGTGGACTAATTGCCGCTGAAATGAAGATGATGAGTATAGAATGAGTAATTATGAGAATTCAACTGTTTGTGTTGTCAACAGGAAGGCTCCATCGGTCACGACCTGGTGATCCGTCCGATCCCGGACTCGATGACTGCGCCCGCGCAAGACGACGAGATGTTCATGGACCCGTCTAGTATGGCGGATATGGTCGCTATAGATACGGGACTACCTCTAAGTAACTACTTTGTATCTTTTGGCATAAATAATTAAGCGATTATCCCACTCATTATCATTGGCATCCATCCTGCTCGGTGCAGGTTTCTCGGCCATCTTGCGGCAGCTGGTGTAAGGCTAAGTGAAAATGCGTTGACCACGTATATACATTAGGGTCTAGTCGGATGTTCCGCAAACGCAATGCGGTGACTCCCTTAATTCCCATTTATGTAAATAGTTAGTTTTCTGTGGTCCGAACGGAAATTGTTCAGTCATATCCAGATTTGAATCAAAGCTGGGTAACACCAGATGGACTTTCTATGAGGTTCTTAACTACTGCTCCACGCCTATTGGCAGATCACACGTTTCTGTCCGTTGACGCGTTATCACTTATCCTGCCTATGTGTCTCTTCTGCACTCGGGGCAATCTGGAGGCAGTCACTGATGAGGCTTTAAAAGTGGCTGAAGTCCTTTCGGGAAAAGTTTGATCGGATACTTATGTGTATAAAACATGTATACAATGTGGAAATCTGCCGCACTGCAGACCAGAGCACGGAGCATTGGGAAAATCGCCTTAATCATGAGCTAGCTCTCAAAAAATGGGATATGTTCTTTCAAAACGCCTTGCAGCGCCTTTAGCACTGCAATATCCCATAATGGCGTTTTAGACTGCGATAACATTTTACTTGTTCTGTAGGAACACTGATAGCCAAAAACACAAAGTAGGTGCAAAAATAAAAGAAAAACGCATAAATATGTAGTGTTCTCATGTTCTTCTTTGGGTTAGAATTAAAAAAACGGCGAATTTTCTTCATCAGAATACTAAATTTTTTGTATTTTTCCAGTGAAGAGGAAATCTGAAGAGCAGGACAGATTAAGACGAGCGCTGAACGGTGCTCAGCACGTCATCATCAAGCGGGATCCGGCTGAGGGGGACCACATGGGTGATTATGGTAAGTGAATAACCCATTACTAAGATGGCGTTGTGACTTAAAGTAAGTCTTGACCTCCAATAATACGGAGAAAAAAACGTCCATAACCCATAGGAGATTACAATTTTTATCAGTATTTACTTAAGTTCACTCATCCTATATACACCGTGAAATTTTAGTCGTTTTGGACCCATCGTCCAGTGACTCCATTCATGCAACCGAACAAATTTCCCCAAGGAACATATCTTGAAACATGAAAAACAAATTTGGACTTACCATAGTAAGTTAGGTCACGTGATGAGACATTTTGTGTGGGAGGTACAAAAATTTACTCCTAATTTCGACCCATGTATCTTGGGGAAAGTTGTTCGGTTGCATGAATGGAATCACTGGACGATGGGTCCAAAACGACTAAAATTTCACGGTGTATATAGGATGAGTGAAATTAAGTAAATACTGATAAAAATTGTATCGCGTTAAGTATTTACTATGACTACCTAATAAAACGACTGAGTTTAATATCGATACAGTAAATTGTTAAACTTTTAATTGACAGTAATTAAAATGAAGTGCATAAATAATAACATTCCTAGGCATGTTCCGTGTACATAATTGTAGGATTGTGGGTTTATGAGTAATGACAACATGGACTTATAATGACTTGCTAAGCGTTTATAAAGTTAATTTTATGTCTATGAAGCTTGCGACAGTTCGTTCTTAACTAAAGCATTACGAGCCCTATTTCTGAAATGTGTGTGTCATAAGTATGTTGAATGAAAATTATTCGATAGTCAATCGACTCACCAATTTTGCGTAATTTGTTTTCAACTGTGTGAAGATGTTACAATTGTCTAAAGTTCTAGGCAATTGTGCCTAAACCTAAACTATTGAGTTTAGATAAAATAAGAGCTATCCTTAATTTCAGAATTATAAATTGGTTTTGTTTGTTAAATTGTTATTACTTACACTATTAGCGACAAACAAAATTTAAAATGTACTTCTTTCCGACTGGAGAAGTATTCTACCGTCAACAATCTCAAGAAGGGTTGACGTCAATCGGCCTGTCGTAAAAAATAATACTGAATCAATAGATTCGTTAATCATCATTCATCAATAGAGTCATTAAAAGTGAAATATATCACGTTTAATGACTCGGAAGTTGGACTGCTATTTTTGAAAAGTGTGACATATATGTCGAATGAACATTATTTGTTATCGAATAAAAAAACATACGACTAGCCGATTATGTGTAAGTTACTTTTCAAAAATAGGACTTCTGGGCTTGAGAGGCAACCAGGAAAACGCAAAGAAGATTTATTTATTTAAGTTTATTAAGAAAACCAACAACATTACATAGGTCTTTACAATTATATGCTTATTCTAAAATAAAGCCAATAAAAGGTTTCCCTATGTATGAATTTAGCTATGTAGCTTTTTCCCGCAGCTCCGCCTGCGTCAAAAAGTAGCCTATGTTTGACCCCGGGTCTTCAACTATATTCATACCAAATTTCATCAAAATCCGTTTAAGCGGTTTAGCCGTGAAAGCGTAACATACAGACAGACAGACAGACTTTCGTATTTATAATATTAGTATGGATTAACAGTTTGTGACCCATTAGATACTCACTAGATTTGGAACATCAGCACTCGCTATGGTTACTATTAATAATATAATAATATAATAATAAATCTCTTTATTTCGGACAGTCATAAAATCCATATTAAATGTTAGTAACAATGGTCCTAAAACTATGTTAGTAATAACTCTGTGCTATAGGGCTAGCTTTATTCTCGTGTTTTTCCGTATGTAGCGATATATTTGTTTAGTATTTAAATTGAATACAAGCAATTTCCATGCAATTTAATCATTAAGCTATTAAAACATCTGCATAGTACTATATCGACAACATTATTGATTGATGGCACAATAATATCTATTCACGTGCCATCGACCACGTGACGTGGGCATCCGATTGCTTATCGATTAAAATCGATCGTATCTGGAGATTTTATCAGTAATATATCGGTATTCGCGATAGGCACGTTTAGATGTTTTATCTTAGCACCTACTTAATCTACTTCTTCTATTTCTGGTCGAGTCCAAAAATATATGTATAGTGCTATATATTATTTGCCCAATACTTTCTTACCTCTATTGCCAGGTGATTCGTCATATTTACCTAATCATTATAACCATTTGGATTTAACAGATCTGGTCTTTTGAGAGGCTTGCGCGGGGATATTTTGCTGGGTAGAGACCCTTTGGATAAACTTATATTATGTGCGACTACCGCCAAAACCGTTTGAAAATTCTTGCTATGATTATATTCGGTTTTGCATGAATCCACTGCTGAACTTGATGATATAGGACAGAAGTTTACCACCAGGTTGAAGGTGGGCACTAATGGTTAACCGTGCCTTCCGAAGAACGAAATCTTGCAAATTGGAAACAACTAAACAAAGTACGCTGCTGCCCGTGAGAATCTAACCCACAACCTCTGGGTTTTCGGGCAAAATGGCTTAATCACTGGACCATAGAGACAATTAAACGATATTGCACAAATAAAAACAAAATTACCGTGAATTGTTATTTAAATAAGTACTCAATTTTGCAAAGGCGTAAATAACAATGTTTTTTTCATTTACATAATAATAGATAGGTTCTTTACCTAAGAATTAAAAATAATATTTGATTTACCTGATCGAATTATGGTGTACTTACTGTTTTTATGTCAAATAAACGTGTATTTATCGATTCGTATGATTTCCGGGCAACTTCGATTTTTAGGTCATCTTTTTCGGTTTAGAAAAACGTAGAAAACACTCTTGTTCAATTTCCTATTTTTTTTTTTATTCTAAATACAACCAAATGTATTTGAAATTTAGTACATAATTATATGTAGATATTTTCTTAGATATTTTCATATAAAACTTCTCTTGTTTTGATAGATGGAGTAACGATGATTTTGGATGACCGTGCTCAAGGAGTATTCTACCCAGTTGGTTTATCTATGGTGACGCGTTTTAATGTACTGCGGAATGTCTGTAGCAAATATTTTGTAGTCAGTGCTAAAACTAAAACTTAGTCAACACAGAAAATTCTTGGAAAAATATTATCTGATCTTTGATGATTGAATCATATTTGGATTTAAAAGTCGCGATTTTTCGACTTGTTTTATTGCAATCAATTAAGAGATATGAATTGCCAGACCTGACATTCATTTAAATTTGATCACATTATTAATCACTAATGAGTAGTTCAAGAACGAATTGTGTATGTTAATAAAATTGATACAAAATATGCAGAACAAAATTTTATTAATTTATTACTTTCGGCTGGTAATCTGAGGTAGGTACTTATTACTTTAAAGTTTCATCACAGAATTAATAATAGTACTTACGTACAGAACGGACATCCCATCCGAAACAGATACCGCACGTCTGCACATCACCGCAAAGATTTAGGGTAAAATCGAGATCAAAACTATACAAGGATGCAATCTAGAGCAAAACGCTGCAAAGACTATGATCCAGATACGGTAAATAATTAACCCTAAGAGTAACACACGCATTGACGCGTGTACGTACGCGACCGTATCGTAGTAGTCGTATTAGGTATATCGGGCTCGCCGCTCTTGAGTGGCCGGGTGTGGTTTCATAGTAATTATTAGTTTGTTAGTATAGATTTAAAATTTCTTCCTTTATATTGTCTATTCTGTGATCTAAGAAAGATTTGCTCAGTGTAAAGCATTTGTCTAAGTGATCATTTATACGTATCCAAGAACAGTTTTAGTAAATTTAAAAATAAAATCGGCAATTAGGTCTATAAAGTCAAATAAAAGGAAGCAATTCTTCAACGACACGGCTGCAAAAAAATTGGCTTTGATTTGTATGTAATTGAAGTTTATTACAACCACAGACGAACAGGCGTCATTTCGCTGTAAATTGCCATATGTTATCATAATAAATTAGCGGAAACCAGTTTTGAACTCACACAGGCTGACATTATTATGGTCATCGTAGGTACATTTTACATAAATTAAGTTTTATTGACGGTGACACACACTGAAATATTGGCTATAAAGATCATGTAGGTACTTAGGATCATGTAGGTATGTAGGATCATGTTACTGAAAAAAACCTTAATTGAATATTGATGATATGATAAGATGTTAAAAAAGTAAAGTGAAGGAAACTACAAAAACAATAGAGTGATGAAGAAAAGGATCTTAGGATCCAAAACTATTTAAATATTATAGTTTACTTTCTGTCTTATGTTTTTCCTGGTTTTTTATCGACCAAGTATCTTCTACCATGTGATCTGATCAGTACCTGTATTTCTACTTCTTTAACTTGACCCACTTTGTTATGCGGAGTCGGCACATCATGTTATTAGAATAAATATTTTTATGTGCAACAAATACAGGTACAAAACACATTGTCAAATAAAAACAATAAAACAAAAAATAATCAATCAAATATCCCACCCCGAACTGTACCCGGCTCAGTAGAACCCATATAATGCTTGCAGCATTACCTCTTTGAATTCTATGGATACCTTTGAACCAGTTACCATCCGGAGCGGACGTCAAACCCTCGACTCTTCAGACGCCGCCCTATCTCACCAACAAACTGCCTAGCCTCTATACACCACGGACTAGCTGTTTCTACGAACTCGTACTGACTGGTCAAAACAGAGTACTTCGCTACCTTGAGACCAGCTGCTATTTAAGCAGTGGCACCGGGATATCGCCATGTTAATCCCTTTCACTTTCCTCTATCATTAGCCATTTCCTTCTCAACGCCCTTCCTACTCATGTTCTTTCTGATACAATCCAGCGGTCTCTTTTTTTTGGTCTTCGCCTATTTCTTGTCAAGTACCTCTAAGTACAAAAATCTATAAAGTGCTCTGGCGGATAGTAAGGTCAATAAAAAACTCCATACAGAACCTTATGTAACGTCTGCGTTAGTAAAATTTCGTGGTAAAGGTACAGGCCTAAGGAAGTTTTGAATGCCTTAGGTACTTACCTACTTACTCAGCTGGCTCAGCGACCGGAAGTGGATCTTGGCATCCGAAACGAGCGAGTGTCAGACTATTCTATTCTGCGCGATGGCTACCAGTTGTCAGCTTCCATCTCTCGCAGATCAGCCTGCACCGCATCGCTCCAGCGGTATCTGGGACGGCCGAATGGTCTTCTGTCTGATATCTTCCCCAGATAGGCTGCTTTGATTAAAACTAAATATATGCTTGAAATTATTATAAAACAATATTTCTTTTTAGCATTTATGGAACCAGACCACCTGGGCAAGCGGTTCAGGCGGAAACGATCAGCTGACCACAGCAGGAGGAAACGAGACGCACCCTATGTGATTTATCCTGAAATATTGGTTATTGTAGACTACGATGGGTACAGGTACGCTTTATTATCTAAGGTAAATTTTATATCCAAGAATTGGAACTATTAACCAATGAAAAAAAGTAAAGCCTTATAGCGTCGCTGAATCGACGACGTCAAATGTTTTTGTTGCTCTATGAAAATTATCAATACTTTTGAAAATTACAATTGAAAAACAACAGTAAGAGTAATTCTGTAGCACAGACATCTATATCATGTGAAAGAAACTACTGGTGGATTTTGGTGGAAGTCTTGGGGACTTTTAGGTACTTGTAGGAAAATCTTTATTAGAGGCCTCTGTCGAAGGAAAACCTATGTGAGCAACAACGTTATTTTATACTTTTTTATTTCTTTAGACATGCCCATATAAATAGCAAATCACGGAATAGAAACATACGAGAAAGATACTCTTACTCATAAAATGTCCCGGTTGAAAAAAGCATCAAAACCGTACTGAGTGAAAAATCCTTTCTCAATGCCTGGCTGCTGCCATTGCAGCAATAAAAAAACAATTTGTAGAGTACTGAGTGGTCCTATTTTATATTAGGGAACTATTCACTCCAAATTAAAAGTGGCTAGCTAAAAATTGATCATAATCAGCTCAGCCACAAGACGTCCACTGCTGAACATAGGCCTCTCATGGATTTCCAATGTGACCGATCTAAAGCGGCATGCATCCAGCGTCTTATGTCCAACGACATAGTCAAGGTCGCAGGACACGGTGCGTGGTCGCCATTCGAGAACCTTTCGGCCCCATCGGCCATCGGTTCTCCGCGCTATGTGCCCCGCCCATTGCCACTTCAAAGAGCTAATCCGCTGGGCTATGTCGATTATTATACTTTTGTTCTCCTACGGATCTCCTCATTTCTAATTCGATTTCGTAGGGAAATACCAAGCATAGTCCTCTCCATAGTTCTTTGGGCGATTTTGAGCTGAAAATTAATTTCACTTAATAACGCAGATGCTAATGTTTTAATCATAGATTTATGAACATTTCGACTATTTAATTTCAGATTACACGGCGGAGATAACGTGCAAATCAAACGATACTTCGTCTCTTTCTGGAACGGCGTCGACCTCCGGTACAAACTGCTAAAAGGGCCAAGAATACGGATATCCATTGCTGGAATTATTATATCTAGGGTAAGTGCATAGTAACATCTTCACCTATTTGTAAAAAGTATGCCTCACGCATAACCGTTGTGTCGATTCATTCCCGATTTTGATTCTATACTAGCTGTTTCCCGCAGCTCCGCCTGCGTCAAAAAGTAGCCTATGTTTGACCCCCCGGGGTCTTCAACTATATTCATACCAAATTTCATCAAAATCCGTTCAGCGGTTTGGCCGTGAAAGCGTAACAGACAGACAGACTTTTGCATTTATAATATTAAGTATGGAGATGGAATTGGTGAGTCAAACAATTTTCATTCGACTCGCCGATATTGTTAAATAAGGCAACTTGTCGTTTTCTAACTGATCAATCGACGTCGAAATTCAACGATTTTAGGAGCCCTATTCTTGAAAAATATGGCTTTCCTACGTAAAACTGGCGTGTCGAATGATTATCGTTCGATAGCGGTTGATTTTTATTACTCATCCGGCGAGTCGAACTATTTTCATTCGACATAATTATGAACATTTCAAAAATGGGGCTCCAGAGCGATTAAGACCAAATACCAATACCCTATCGATTACAGAGTTCATCAAGGAATAGCTCTATCTCCTCTATGGTATGTAAGTTCTTACAAAGATACGTATTTGTGAAATGAAAGGATCCGGCTTGTAAACCAAATATGGATTTCGTAGAACGGAATGAATATCTAACCTAATTATTTGAATTCGTTATTATTTATGGCAGGTCCGGTGTGTATACTTAAATTTGAACGTTGCTAAGTTTACTACATATATCGGTATATACCTACGCTGAGAATCTAGGTATTAAATTATAGTATTTAGATCATGTTGTGTAAGTAGGTATATAACTGTCATTAGTAAACACCAACTATCCAACCAGTCATTCAAGAAATCATTTTGGGAGGCCTATGTCCAGCAGTGGACTGACTGCGGCTGGAATGATGAACCATTGGTGAAAACCACAACACCACGGTGACACTTGGTGTTTATATTGGTTTTGAGTTATTATATAAATGAATTAAAACACCACACAGTAAAAGCATTCCAGAGCGAGTCAGACTCGCGTACTAAGGATTTCGTAGCATTATCATTAAAACCACAAAAAATCATGTCGGTTTTAGGGGAGTGGAATCAAATGTTTAAGGGGACATTTGATTCTGTTTTTTTGTATTTGTTGTTAAAGCGGCTACAAAAATCAACTGTGAAATTTTTATTTGTCTCACTACTACGGTTCATGAGATACAGCCTGGTGACGTACTGACAGGCATGGTGAACAGACGGACAGGCAGTGGAGACTTAGTAATACTTTTTGGTGTACGGCGGAAGCGATGATGTTATGCTCGACCGCCGCAAAGGTAATTACTTCCCGCCAGACGAGGTGGTATTCCTGGGGCTCTGACGGTGTTTATTTATTTATTTATTAAAACTTTATTGTTCCACAAAGTACACATATACTTATAACAATTGGTGGACTTAATGCTAAGAGCATTCTCTACCAGTCAACCATCGGGAGAAATGGACAGATAGTTTGGCGCAAAAAAGTTAAGGGGGAAAAAATGTATTACTTATAGAGCAAATTTTATGAAAAGCTTAAGTATTCTGTATTTCTTAAGTGTTCTGTCGGAGGTTGTATATATTGCTCCAATCCTTAGAAACTTCAATTTCGCGATCTAGTCTTTCTATTCTGATTGGATTAGACGTCTTGTTTGGGAATTTCTATTTTTCTCTTTTTTAGCGCCATCTGTCGCGTCGGAGTTGTAGTTATTTTACTGTGCGATGGTGTCGCACCAACTTAATAGAACCGTTAAAAAAAGAACAATTGAAGAGCAAACAACTTTTATTTCCATTTATGTAGCAGTCAACTTGAAATCGGCCATTTCGTCTGTCTCTATGCAGAGTTCTTCCAACAAATTCTTTTTAGACTTCGGATAACCTTCCAATACTCCGTCCAGCATCTCGGAACTCATCCTTTTTCTTTTCCTACGAAATAAAAAAAAGGCATTATTATTTTGTGCCATTAAGTTTCATAGATCCCACTAGTCTATATGGATGGTTTAACGAAATTGATCCAGCGCAGGCAATCCAGTAGCGAAATTGTCTTTGTAGACGTGCTCATGGACACGAAATTGTTTGTGTGTGGGTAAATTTACACGTCCATGAACCTTACTGGATTGCCGGCACTGTATCCGTCTACCAGCCCTTATTCTTTACAAAGTATAAAAGGCGCTTCTTCTTCTTTGTGAGTCGACTCTGGCTGTTATCAAACTTCAGAGGACCAAAACTCCGCCACCGACAAGGCATTGTAGAGGTCCCTGAGCGTGCAGGTGGCCGGGTACGCAGGACAGGACAGGAGATGCGTCATGGTTTGGGGAGAGACACCGCACCAAAAAAGGCGCTAAAATCTACCTACAGAAGCTAAAGTCAAACTTAACTGTGCAATTATGCATGCTCACAACTTTGCAATGCATATTTTATTATCGCATAGTATATCTAATAAAATAGTATTAAAGTTAATATATCTAAACAAAAAATAAAAAACAAGAATGGACGTATAAGGCACGTGATATCAAAATTTATTTTTTTGCTGTGGTCCTAAATCTATGGTGTATTTCACCTAGAGTGCTATTTTTGTAAATCAAAAGCTCAGCAAAATCGGCAAGGCGAACGATTCTCAATCGAAATTTATATGTTTACGTTTAAAATAGGTCTCCTACAGCCGTGTACCATTTCATAAATATAGGTATGCATTAGGACTCTTCATATTCTTAAGCAATCCATTCGGGTTAATTAAATTATTCTCAGTACTGTTTACATGATCGATCGTGACTATCACTTTCCAACGGAATTTCTCAAGAGCAAAGCATCTTTTTGCAAGTGAAATGTAGGAAAATTTCGATAAAAAATGTGGGAAAATTCACTCCATGAATTGTGTGACGACTGTAACTTTTTTGCGTTCAGTGATAGTTAAGTACGATAAACATAAAGCATATATCATCCAACATTCTCATGATAAGTATTTTATCTAAAATAAAGTCAAAACCATAACCTTTGTTTGTTTTTTGTAATATCTTTATTGTACAAAAAAAAAACAAACAAATCATTTTCATACACAAGCATGGAAAAACAATAAGTACAATAGCGGACTTATCCCACTTAGGGATCTCTTACAGTCCTTTTTTTACCTTTTTTTTGGGTTTATCGCAATTTAGTAATACATACTTAAGCCGAATGTTTCCACTTCATGGTTATCCTTCTTCTTCTTTTGGATATCGAAGATGATAAGGGGGCAGCCAAACAATGTTTTTCATTTATTTTTAACCTCTCCGAAATCACGGCAAGAGACTAATTCTATTAGCAAAGCAATTATATGCTGGATTTGCACGAAATGGGTTGAATCAAGCAGACGGCCGATCATAAAAATAGTACAAAGTTATATAATGTGCTCGTGGAAAGGATAATTTAAGAAATCGTTTTTGCAGACTCTAAAGCTATTCCTTCTCTTCTCTATCTATCTCTTCTTATGATCATCGCAGTTTTCATAAATCTTAGATATTAGAGAGAATTGCCACCGAAATAAAAAAAAAAACAAAATCTTACCTATACTCTCTAAGAAATTTATCATGTTCAGTCAAAATAGTCTTCTTCTCCTCAGCGCTAACGATTTCAGTAGAAGTCCTGAGGGTTTCCAACTTAGTTTTCAGGCTCAGAAGCCTTTTCTTTAAATCTTCGATTTGACATTTGGCATTGTCCGTCGTCGGCGCAGACGTCAGAATTTTAAAATTACATTCAGCTGTTTTGAATGAACTGTTTTTGTCGGCAATTTTTTGTGTTAAGCTCTTCACTAGGTTGTCATAATCTTGAAATATAAATTTTAGTGGCAGAATATAAATAATGACTCTTGTTTTCGGCAGTTTAACTACTAAATATGTCATAAATTGTCGCTGGTCTCTACAAGGCAGTATAATTTATCAGTTTCAAAAAAATCTCTTCAACGGATTTATTGAGAGTTGTAGAATTTGCTTTTATGGTCATTGACAACTCTGAGTGCGGCTGCAAATATCTACTCAAAATTAATGAACCTCAGAAAAATAATACTGCATTGTACTTAGGTAGAGTTCTGTGTAGGTAGGTATGTACGTACAGTATTTATTTATTTATCTACGTATGCCCAGTATTGCCAAGTTGGCAGCGCACGCTTGCCATCCCTGGCGGGGTTGGTGTCCACAGGCTACGGTACCCGCTTACCATTATGTGGGCCGCAAGCCTATCTGGCCTTTCGCCTATTTTCTTTATTTCAAGACTGCTTACGATCTCACGGTAGCATTCAACTTCCTTATACTTAAGTAGTTACTTAAATTCATTCCGTTACGTTTACGTTAGAACTTTTACACAGGAGAAACCTACATCCCAACTCATTATAGTATTCTCACTCGGTGGGCACTTTCATACAAGGCTCCGCTTCTACAGTTAGCAAGTATATAGGCACCTTTAAGTAGCCCCAAAGCATAGAATAGATGTGCCCAAAGTGCCCTCACATAGATACTTTTGTAAGTGACTACTGAATAAAAATAAGATAATACCTACCTTCTATGTCATTGTCGCCTGCTACCTCACTCTCAGGTTGTATGACAGCATACACTTTCTGTTTCCCATACAGTTTACATTTAATCTTTCCATTCTCGCTCAAATAATCAAGAGCTTTTTGTATGGCTGATTTCGTGAATGCTCCTCGCAGATTCACCGTCACATCGGCACAGGAATACGGCCTATTTGTATCGGTCAAATATTTTAAAACTGCCTCATTTGCCATTATTAATAAAAATTAAAAGTAATAAATTAGACAACGTAAAATTAATTATTTTTACTTTAATTTTGTTTTTGGCGCTGAAATTTTTTTTTTTCTGTTAAGCGTTCAGTCCCAGCGCACAGATGTCAATCACACAGCCACATCTCGCGCGATAATTTGACTGCCTTTTTAGTCGATGTGTTTTACGGCCATAGATACAAGTCGTTTATAGCCATTCTTAATTTTTCTATAATATACATTGTTTCGTCAAGTCCTAGTCAAGTCTAGTCGGTAGACATCTCTAGAAGAATAATGCTAAGTGAAGTGGTGTACTGAATATCGTTACTCTTTATGTTACCATGTTGATAATGTATTTTTATCGATGCAATCCTAAACGACGTGAACCACACAAATCAAAATATACATATACTTATGAATATTTAAATGTTAAATAGGCACCAATTAAGAACATTTTCGATATTAGTACATTCGGAAAAAGGTAATCTCGAAACCAGATCACGATTTTGATTGAATTATTGAATTAATTTGTATAAATTTAAGGACACCTGCTCGTAATAAAACGTATCACATTTAATTTAATAATTATTCTTGGAAAATGACTCCAAAATGCGAAACAGGTTGATGTATCATATGTTTTACTATTTTGACGTTCAAGGTTTAACGAAAGCAAATTAAATCTTTATAAATTCGTTGATCTTTGTGCTTGTGCTGTGAACACAACACATGCGTGTTCGTAACGATCGTGCGTGGCAGGCGACGGCGAGCGCGACCGACATGATTGGTCACTACTTTGCACTGTATGTTCTATCTATCGCTAGAGAGCGATGAACACTCTCAGTTGCATTTATTAATGTCCATTGTAATACAATGAACATTGCCTACATAATTATCTAAAAACTATGGAGTAATGGCTTATTCAGATGTAGTAGTAGTAGTTCGTTCTTAAAATAAAACCTTTTCAACTTTATACTTATCCAAAATAACTTTCATTACAGGGTCGTGACGCGACTCCATATCTGGAGAGGAACCGGGTGGGCCGTGATGCTATCGACTCGGCCGCAGCGCTCACTGACATGGGCAAGTATCTGTTCAGAGAACGGAGGCTGCCCGTCTACGACATCGCCGTTGCTATCACCAAGTAAGTATCGTGCCTTGCTTGACATTTTTGAAAAAAAAAATAAGACAAAAAAGTATTGGTAGGTAATGGTAGGTAGCGAAGACATTCCATTTTTAAATGTAATGTCGTGGTCGATTTGGTAGCGAATACAGATCATCGATTTTTGAATCATTTTAGACCTGTGCACGGCAGTGTGCCGACCAAGTACAATAATTTTATTTTTTCCTCCTTCTCAACTGGTTAGTACCAGCACTTTCGATGACGGACGAAGGGATAATTTCAAAAGAAAAAAGTTAAATTCATGTTCAGCCAAGTTGATTATCTGTTTTGTGCTTGTTTTTAGATAGATAGATAGATATACACTTTATTGTACCAATCACAAAATTAAAATTAAAAGTAATACATAAGTATACTTATGTAGTAAGTATTTAGATTAGGTTTACAAGGTTAATCGATTCTGTACATCTTGATGTGAGAGTTTCTATGCCGCATTAGACATGTTTTATTTGCCGATGCCCCTGACCAGTGGCCTCAGATGTATAGTGTTTTTTTTTTTTTCTTAAACTCATCTTATAATTTAACTGTATTCAAATCAAAATCAAATCAAATCATTTATTTACTGAAGGATTTTATTAACATCGAAAAATTAAACAAATTTTCTCTAAATTTAGTACTCAGAATATACAGAGTATTTGCAAGATTGTTTTCAATCGCTATGGTTCATTATAGACATCATAACAGTAAATTAAACTATTTTAATACGGTTTTATCGCCTGCGACCATGAACGCTGTAAAGTGTTTGAAACGTCAGGTGTAAATAAATAAGTAATAAACGCAATAAAACCGTATTAAAATAGTTTAATTTAATGAATAACAATCGCGAAAACATAAGAAATCATTATCATAACAGTAGTTTATTCGTATGCGATAAATAATGTCCTAGTATTATGCAACATAATGTAGTGGAGTAAAATACTCCTTTCTATAACATACTAACATCTAGCTATATATGAATCGAAATGAGTGGAAATTTTAGCAGCGACTGGAACAAGTCATGGCCTGATCATCTGACCATTTTTATCATAAGTAATTACCATTTATGTTTATGCTAACTCATCGTGGATTTGCAGGTAAGATGGTAAGTAAATAGCCCAAAAAATCAATAACTGCTCTTCTATGACCCTATCTACAGTGCAACTATATCCACATTTTAGTACTTAGACTTCCAATCACTGTTTTAAATAGCAAGAAAAATTAATTATTTAAACAATTCATAGTTGGCAACATTTAGATTTTCTTTTTCAACATGATATACCAGACATAAATCATGAATAGATTAATTAATTTGGGTATTTATTTGGTTCAAATGACGCACAGTTAAAACGAATTACCTTAATTTTACACGCACACCAACCATGTAAATAAATAAATAAATAACTCTTTATTGCACCAAATTGTAGAAAGTACATGAATATTATACATGTACAGTATTTTTATCCGAATTCATGCTGAAGTCCAGCGGCCGGACTAATATCAACATTAGAAAAACAATAAAAAAAATGTTTTTTTTTAATTTCACAAACATTAACATCATTGCACAATTTAGATTAAGTACTAGAAATAGTCGATACTCCCTTAACATCAACAAGGTGAAGCTACAGAAGTAACATAAAGATACCAAACCTAATTTCACCAACAGGTATGACATGTGCCGACGACGCAAGGGTGGTCGCTGTACAAAAGGCACCGCTGGTAAATTTCATTTTAAGTCAGCCAACAGTGGAGTGGTCAAGCTGCGCATTAACAGCTTAAAATAAGGCTTGATAATCATATGTATGAGGTAAAGGATGGTACTGGCGCTGACTTATACACAAACACTAGCCCCGAAAATAGGTTTTAGGTTCTTTTTGGGGCCTGCACATCAATTTTGTAGAATGTTACTGAGCTTATTATTTATTTTCATGATATTTCAGACTAGACATGTGCAGGAGGCAATATGCAAACGATGCGTGCAATAGAGGGACCGCAGGTAGGCGTGTTTCTATAAAATTCTCCTCAAGCACGCCTTAAATGTCCCACACCTTTACACAATTGGGACCTATCCATCCAATTTTGTACCTCCCCAATCCGGTCATAAAGCACTTTGTGAATAATCTTTCTTTTCGCAAACGTCTTCTCTTACACCTGTAAATTTATTGAGAACTACTTAATTTTCATGTAGTTTTGTACATATTTACTTATTTTAAAGTTTATCTCTACGTAGCCTAGTGTCATCAATGGGTCTTCTATTTATCAGTTTACATATATGTTTTTTTCTCTAGATGAACAGACTTCATCAAATGTAACAAAATTACTACGCATTCTGTGAGCATGCGTTTGCTTTTTACAAAACTGTTTACCTACTGCATGTTTATGTTTATTTATAGGTTTATTATAATGAAGTTGTGTTGTAACGATTGGCTTAAATCGATTCAAAAGATCACTGGTACATCTGCAATTACTTTAACAAGAAAGTTGCGTAAGGTAATGGGTCAGCTGGCCCTACCTTAAGTTAAAATTATACGAGGACATTTCAATGCATCCATAGGCGTAGTAAGTTAATTTACGGATAGCAAGCTGTATCTGTTATAAGTTATTTATTTAGTTTTGATTCAAGCAAATATTTTATTCGGTTTTGAAAAAAGGTGGAATATACTAAATATGCTTTTATTGGGTATAGCAGATTTATCTATTTTTTTTTATATATATGTATTTATAATTATGAATTGAGGTATCGCCAAATCTGTGGGTATTGCATCCAAATCTGAACTTTAAAAGCAAAAGCATGCTATTTTTCTTTATTTTATTGATACAGATTATGTAAACGATTTGTAATGGTGCACCTTTTTTTCTGAGCTCCCTTTCTGCCTTATTTATATTATTGCATGCTTTCTATGTAAATGCTTTGCATGATAGAGATTAAACCTTACATTTAAGACTGCAAACCAGCATAATGTAAGTATCTGTTTGATTAATTAACTTTTTTTATAGTAGTTCTTGAGAATATCTTCTTCATCTATCTACACTGACTGATCTTCAAATCACACTTTATGTAAGTAATATCTTAATTAAATCCCGAACCTTACATCCAGCCAGCAACATTCCTTTCCATTAATAATAAAATTTATTTTTATTTTTTATTGTTTTTCCTTTTTTTAATTTATCATAATGGTATACAGGTTTCGCGTATGTCGGCGGTGCATGTGTGGTGAACAAGCGATTAGAGAAAGTGAACTCTGTTGCCATAATTGAGGATACTGGCGGCTTCTCAGGTATCATAGTAGCCGCGCACGAAGTTGGACATTTGTAAGTGGATTTCAGTCTTTTTTTTGTTTTTTATTAATATGTTTTATTGATGCTTACTTCCAACCGGTCAATTTGGGAATGATTAGGAGAGGCCTATGTCCAGCTGTTGACTGACTGTGGCTGAAATGATGAGGATTTTTTTTTCAATTCCTTTTTTAACTTTTTTGTGATACTAGAAAAATTGTTCATGTTTGAGATCATAACTTAAGCCGTTTTTAGAACAGTTTTGTTTTTATTTCTTTCTGGAAATGTTGAATAAACAAATAGTAGGTACCTACCTACTTATTTCCTCTCCCACACACTCTCTTGCAAAGTTGGTAATTAAATATGACTTTAAAAGTAGTCTCAAGCTTTTTGGTTAATGCTGATAAAAATTAAAATGATAAAAAAAATATTCTAAATTCTTAAATAATATTTTCAGACTTGGCGCAGTCCACGACGGCAGTCCTCCACCTTCCTACCTCGGGGGCCCGGGCGCGGAGAAGTGTAGATGGGAGGACGGATTCATTATGTCAGACCTTCGGCACACCGAAAAGGGCTTCAGATGGTCACCTTGCAGTGTACAGAGTTTCCATCACTTCTTGAAGTAAGTTACACGTTTTGTAGGCTTTATTTTGTAAATGATGTTTTAATGTTGCAATTAAGTATAAAAAATACAAATTAATCAGGATATTTCTAAATTTGGTTTGGACTTGGTCCTAGTTCAGTTTTCAACTTTTGCTACATCATCGGCTACTCGAAATATTGTCGAGTTTATTTTCGAGTTGCATATAGAAATGGCAGTTAAGTAGATGATTTAAAAAAAAAACGTAAACACAAAATATGTAATCGGAGCGAATTACATTTTAGCAATTTTTGATGGCACCATTTGATGATTTTCTATTAATGAGCCGTGGCGTTCATGCCTTGTACGGACATGTTGTAAAAAAACATACTTTGATGACTTTGTGACCACAGTATATTTGCTTTCTAAGGATGCATTGATCAATACTGTCAATTATTGTCATCAATAATATTATTATTTAATTTGATAAGTGTGGAAAAAATATATTGTTGAATTTAATTATTGAGCATTGTCTTGTTTAATTATTACTCAAAAAAATATGATTATTTCAGCGGCGACACCGCGACGTGTCTGTACAACTCGCCGCACGAGGACGACTCTCTCCCGCGAGTGTTGCCTGGTAGACTTCTAACGCTCGACGCACAGTGCCGGAAAGATAGAGGGACTAGGTAACTTATAACAATTACGAATTTCTTCTTCTAATAATCGATTAACGCGGATCTATTGGCAATCCAGTAGCGAATTTGTTTTTTGTTTATAAGAAAAACACTACAAGCACGAACCGAAATAACAATTAACGTCTTCTTTGAGATGACAGGGCTAGGATTGGCCTAGTCTTTTTGAAGCCACGCTTGGATTTTCAGTATTACTGGGCCGGAAATACCTCTATTTCAGCCCACGACAGTTAATGTACTGTTAAACACTATACGGGAGTCCTAGATATATAAATTTGTAGATTTAAAGTCATAGAGAAAAAAAACCCTCCCGGGCACATTTTTGAATGTTTTGTGTTATACATTTCAGTGCATGCTTCAAAGACGAGCGCGTGTGCGCACAGTTGTTCTGCTTCGACGCGGCGAGCGGGTACTGCGTCGCGTACCGACCGGCTGCGGAAGGGTCGCCATGTGGGGATGGACAGGTAATATTAATTTTTGCTGTAAATATGACAACTATCACTATAGCCTAGTGGTTGTCATGTCAGATTGATCACATTGGAGGACCCGGGTTCGAACCCTGGTCTAGTCAAGTCAAAGTTTATTGACTGTAAACTTTGTACCCAGTTTATGTTGATATCAGTGAGTACGGCAGTTCTTTCGCCAAGTCTCAGCAAATATCAAAAAGAAGAGGATGGATTGTGTTTCAGAATCAATGCAAACTAGCAAGATTAGGCCTAAAAAATTTACGATTAAATACGACTCAACCCTTCTCATAAAATAACCCAAGCAATATTTATTGTGGTTATATTGTGTCTGAATAGGTGTTCACTAGACTTTTAAAACTGATTTATAATACTGTCTTCAAAATTTCTATCAATCTTATTCAATACTTATTTGTGAAAACATAGGAATTTCCTTTTACCTTTGATGATGGCTTAGAAATATATTTTTACATAATTTTTCAGTATTGTATAAACGGGCGGTGTATAACGGAACACGAAAACATAATACCAGATTACTCTCAACACACGCCAAGCTACGTCCGTCCTGACACTAGCCCCTTCTATGGAAACATCACCAGGTAATGTATTGCCAAATATATTTTGAATATTATTTGCAACTAGCGACCTGCCCTGGATTCACCCGTGGTACATACTCAGTCTACGTTACCCGCAGATAATGTACTACATCAACAACTATTTCCGTTAGTGAAAGAAATTTTAAAATAATATTAAGTGGTACCAGAAATTGGTCCGAACATTCCAATTAACATTATAGAGTACATCAATCTAAATAAATAGAGATATGAATGAACACCTAAAGTGTTGGACTTGGTGGAGTTTCTTTAAAACTGAGGTGACTTACTTTGTGTTGTTATATTTTTGTAATATAATTGCTAAATATAATATACCTGATAATACCTTGATTTGATTTTGAATTAGTCGATAATTAAATTTAATAATAAGAGATTATAATTTTTGTAATCTTACTTTATATTTTATGCGATTGTTATAAACTAGTTCATAGTGTTATTGTTTAGTAGTAAGTTGCCGCGAAATATTATCATTGCACTTAATTAAGTAATACACTTCTAAGGCGTAGGTATTACAATTTTATACATTTTAGCAATAATTACTGTTTCTTCATCTAGAACCAGTAACAAGAACCAGCACAAGTTTACACAATAAAATCAGTAATAATACTAGTAATGTACTTCGGTAAGTACTATTGCTAGTATAGCACTGTACAATCGGAAAATGAGGGTGAAAATGTTAGATCACCAAATAGCGCTAGATTGTTGTTAATTATAAATATATTTTTTTATTATAAAATGTTTAAAAATTGTATGGGAGCCTTTAATATTTAGGGTCCCATTTTACCCTTTGGGTACGGAACTCTCATAAAAAATATCCCTCGCGATCAGAATTTACATCGCATTTTCCTAATTTAAGAAAATAATGGTATTTTTGTCTTGATTGTACTTTGGCTATTTTGAGAATCTGCTATTTTGATTATCTAATATTTTGACAATCTCATGTTTTGCGAATAAAAGAAATATATTTATAAATTAGCCGACATCAACATGGCGCTTTGGTAAAATTATACTGCATTTCGCCTTCATTGGATTTCTATAGAATAAAACACGATACTAATATTAGTTTGTTTAACGAACACAGTTACGAAGCAACCACACAGCCTTACCAACAGAACTATTACAACCAAAAGCAAACAACGACTACAACGCAGAACTACCACAGCACTACAAGGTCACCATTCAACATCCACTACTCGCAACCAAGCTATACCTTCCCACCGTCTTTAAACAAATATTCAGTTTCAACAACGAGGAGCCCGTACGATTTCCAAGACTTCACAACACGAAACTACGATAAAGGATATTACAACAAAAACACATACTCAAATTACTATTCGAGTAGGACAACGAAGAATCCGTATCAAAAGGTCCAACCAGTCTTCAAAATAGGAACTTATTACTCGCAACCGAACTTGATAAGGCCTGACGCAAATTCTCAGCAGCAAGTTCAAGTAGAACCGGCGAGATTGGTGTTCTCATATCAGAGGAATTTGACTACAGGGGAAATACAACAGTAGTATTATTAAGTGGTAAGATATAGGACACCTATAGAAGTCGCCGCATGGATTCATATGTATTAACACTCAATAACTTATTGCCAATGTGGACTTTCATTATGAAATTCAAAAGTAGCCGTTTGATTAAAAATCGGTGCGAATTGTTGGCTGTGAAAGAAAAGTTAAGTGTTTTACAAATGAAAATCCACGTTAGCCACATTTCACACAAATCAAACTATACTTTCTTCAAAATCGATCGAACAGGACAACATCGAATGATTACAAAACAAGTCGTAATACTATCGCCATCATAATACTGTACTCTGTACCTATTCTTTCATGTTTTACTTTATTCTTTATAATAATTACATTACTTTAAATAATAACATCGTTACTCGCTTTTTATTCACCGAATCTCTCTGATAGTCTTTATTTTTTTAGTTAAAAAATTTCTTGCCCAATATAGCCATACACTAAGTAAAATAAAGCAAGGTAGCGATGTTAAAAATTTGATTGAAAAAAGTGATTTTTCAACCGCATGAAATTGTTTGTTTACTTTTTCTACATTATATCTTCTACCTTAACAATTTGTGTTAAATACTGCATGATTTCACAAGAAACTATTTTCAAAAATCCGAAATAGGTATTAAACTATTTCACTGCATTTCTCGAAATAGTTTTTGATTCTTCAATTTATTTTGATTTTATTTAGGTATATTTAATTTATATTTAATGAAAGTTATTTTTAAGTAATAGTTATGTTTGCCTTAAACCATGTTACTTGTCACTGCTATATCTCTTTTAATTAAACAATCCTTCTATATTTTGTCTAAATGAGCAGTGTAAAAATATCATCATATTTTGTTGTTTGTGTAAATTTATAATACAATTACGTATCTAGTTCATAACTTGATTTTTCAATTTAGTTATTATTTATTTTATTCCGAATACCGTCATAAGATACAATTGTTATATTACTTCTTGTAAATATTTTTTAAATTAAGTTTGATTCGTTTCAAAAGTATAGTCAATAAAAAAAATAATATATATAGCCTATTTGTAACTTTGAGGCTTGACCAAAAAACAAATGTTTGAATTATTGAATATGCCCCAAGAAAATATGTACTTATTACTTTTTAAAATACATGCATTCATCATGGTCACGAAGAGGCTTACACATCGACAGAATAAAATAAAAATTAATAACTTCTAATTAATGTTAACTGAAATCTATTTGCTTGTGGATACATTAACACTTTGTCTGTTTTCAGCAGCCGCCATTAATAAAAATGCGGTTTAAGGACAAGACTGCCGCCGGGAGTGGGCCGCGGAGGCCTGCCAAGGACTAGAGTCCCCCGGTCACCAATCAGAGTGAAACGCACGTCCCGTACGAACAATGTTGTAATTGTATAATCTAATCACTATCCATTTCTCGGACTTGGCGTATACACCGCCGTGCCGCCAGGGATTACTGAATAAACTCTAACACAATTTTTGTTTGATAGGTAAAAAAGAAATTATTGTAACACTTTGTCTGTTATCGCATATATTTAATAATGAACTTTTATTAATGTAACAGCCAATTAGCGAATTAAAGTGCAATTGAAAATATAACGTAACATCAATTCAATGTTTTTGTAGAAGGGCACTGTATTAAGTCAAACATACTTACATAAAAACACAGATTTATACTAGATTTTTGCAGTTGTTTCTCTTATAATAAATTTTAAACAGGTAAACAATAGGCACTTTACAGTAACATCTGTTTAAGTAAAACACTTATTATGGTGTTTTAAGTGTTTACCAGTCCCTGGTGTGTATTGTAACTACCCAGTTCTAGAACTTGGCTTTCGCACCTCCGTGCGTCTTCATTATAACCCAAATACATAATTGTTATTGGCAATTGTATATTTTATGCAAACAATTCAGCAAATTTTACTAAGGTAATAAATAACTCAAATCCTGTTGATTTAAGTAATTTTACATAGCAAAAATTGTAATATACTTGCGCCAAGTCGCCTTTATGTACCAATAAATAATAGTATAACTAATTTCAATTAATGTTGTAAATATTTTTTATTGGCCAATCAATTGGCCTCTTTATTATTAAGTACGTGAATAATACATATAAATTACATTAAGGCGACTTGCAATGCGGTAACGAGTTATGTACCTATATCAGCATAATACGCAAACATGTTTTTTTACGTAAAGACAACCTCAATGATATGCAACGAATATTTTTTATTAAAAGATTTTTTTTGTTTATGGTTTGCATAATAAGTTGCATAATAGACTGGTATTTCTTTTTAGTGATAAAAAAAATAAAAGCAAGCAGATAATATGGACTTTGCTTGTTTTTATTTTACTTTGATATAACAATAAAATACGGGATTCGTGCGATGTATGTGACATCGTGTCTGAAGATATATTGTCAGGCATATGTCAGTGAGTGATATTACAATGTGATTGTGTTATTATGAACAAATAAGTTTTAAAAAAACAGGGCCTACCCTGCGAGTGACGGAAACTGCGACGGTTTTGGAATTACTAGAAATACTCCTTAGCCTACTTTCGTAAACGGTTGTAAAAAAATAGCGTTCGAATTTCGAATCACGAAACTGCCACTACGTGCCTAAATGTTATAATTAGGTTTAAGGTTATTTTTTTTAATAGTGCGACTGGCTCGCACTGATCAATTTAGTATCCTTTATTATTTAAGTAATTTGCACTGCTGCGTGACTACAGAATTTTTCTTTTACGGAAATCGACGATCCTTGTTGTAATTTAAGTCTATTTTTTTAATTACTTAAAATTATTTATGTGACATAGTTCTTTAATTCATAAAGTTACCAATAGAATACTGTGAAAATTTTAAATTTACCTTTTTTTAAGTACCACTGAGAAATGTTTTACTGTACACAGCTTGCCGTAAACTATTTATTTTGTTCGAACTATTTAAGGTACGAAACAATTTCTTTATTTCATCACAAATCGTCTAAATTGTAAGAAAAAAATAGAAAATAACAAAACATGATATCTGTTGTTTCATTTCAGGCACACCTGTCGAAATCCTTTCATTTCTTGTTTTAATATTTTTTTTTGTTGCGATATTGAATCACCATATTTATTAGAAGCAGGCTCCTTCAAATCTCTTATTCATAAAATTAACAATTAAGTGATAATATAAAAATATAAACTAATATGTTTAATCTCCTTGCTCTTTTCTATTTTCTACGCATAAGAAAGAGACAAAACACATTTTAACTAATAAAAAGAAGTACTTACCTACTACTACTTTAATAATAATATACCTACAAAGAAAAAATAAAATAAAAGAATAGATATGTCCCCAACACCATTTATTTTGCCATCTTTATACAAAGAAAGGGTCACAATTCATCACTCGCATCAACTAGAAAAAAATATATTAAATACGTGTGACATAAATGCTCGGATAGTGTCAAAAATTACGTATATTTTAATACTACAGTGTAAACTCAGTCCAAAATCGTCGTATTAACATGTTTAAAAGAGAACCTATGGTAATTTTGATTAATTTTACCTTTACTTAGGATCAGTCAAATCTCCAAAATGCGATATCTCTTAAACATTGGTATAGATTGGGACCTACATTAAAAAGTCAAGTTATTCAACAAGTGTTTTAACACCTTAACATTAATACCACTTATTATCTAGTTACAACATATATTAACCATATAAATAAATAATTTTATATATTTGCCATGGTACAAGGGTTTTTAAAGTTATTATTAAAATAGTCAAAAATAGGTACAACAATCTATCTACATAACATACAGTTTTGCCCAGAAAGTCTGTAGCTCGGCAGCAATAAGAAATCTTATGTTTATTGTATTAAAGACGCTTTTCCTTTGCACGTCGCTTAGGCATAATCTGCCCAAATTTTGGGCCGTATAAAAGGTTAATTGTGTAATTCTTTACACACATTGCGATGCAAAAAAATAATTATGTTATCTATTGGACATTTCTGGGTAAACTGTACAAAGTACTCAGATATAAATACTGCACATTAAATCGACACATCGACACAATTATATTCTCAGAGAATATTGATTTTCGTACTGTCTTATATCTGTCGCACGCTACATATATAACGTTCATCACCCAAACGTTAGATCAAGAAAATCGCAGCAGTGAGACGATTTTTAAAGCACTTGAAAATAAACTTTACACCTGCTCGAAATGTACGGTCTTACTCGTTCAAATATAGAATAAAAAGTACGCCATTCTTCCCGTTTAATATTGTGGCACAAATACTTACTTATAGTATAGAAATCAATTATTATACTACGCCCTTGTTAGGAACCTGTCACTTTATCAGTGAAGAATACCCGCGTATCCTCGAAGACGCGTGAGCATTTTAGTCATGTTTGAACTTTATATTAATAGTTTTAAAATTGATTTTCAAGTGCCTTAAAAATCCTCTCAGTTGCGCTACTCTTGGTCAGCGCTGATCTTAAATAGGTAGGTGCGACAGAGACAGCGCTCTACAAAACCGAAAAGCAAAAGTGCAATATTTATCGCCAAGTACTGTAAACATAGTAATATTGATGATATTAACCAGTTTTCACGGGCAGTGAGTTGGCGGAACCCACGTTTTTAGCCAGCAGTTTTACCAACATACCCACTGATAGACAAAATACCAATCCGGCTGGCATGAACTTTCTGCTGTTGTAGAACCTGAAAGAAAACGAAATCAAGGCTAAATATGTGACGGAAACCCGCTGCTCAGTCGGGCAAAACCGAAGGCTCTAATTTATGAAATTGACTATGTAGGGCAGTAGCGAAATAGAATAAAAACAAACACGTCACATGAATAGGCTAGTTTTCAGGGTCAAAAGACTATCATTAAAATTAGTCCGTCATTTGAGAATAAAAATATATTAGTGACGTATTTTTTCTTTTGTCAATTGAGCGATAAATTATTAAAGATATAACCGCATCAAAGTTTAGGAGTGGGGGCTCGTGACGTCACATATTGCGAAAAACTGTAGCACAATGTGACGTCACACGGAACTTAAACGCGCCATATCTTTACCATTCTTTGTTTAATTTTTAAAAGAAAAAATAAGTCCAATATTTTTTGATTATCTAACTGACGGACTAATTATATTATTTTTAGGAAACTAGTCTATTAGCATCATTTATTTATTAGATTTTCTGATTTAAAATAAATTTAACAAAATGTTTTAATAATTTATAGATATTATGAGATTATTCTTGCTCTCATCATCATCAGATATAGGTAGAGAGAAGGAAAAAATAATAAAATCAGAAAGAGGGCGAATTGCCAGTAGTGTCAAGGGTACAGTCTGGTATCTGGTACTCGTTTCAATGACTTAAGAACCAATGTGTATACATGTTAATGCTTGTGACTGTACAAAAGAAACTTTACCTATATCCCATGAGTCCTCCTAGTGTTGTTGTTGTACCCAGCATCAGACCATAGTTTGAAGGATTTTGGCTAAGTTGATATGCTCCAACGCCTAAAAATCAAGAAACATATTGAGTCTTCTGATTACAAAACTTAATTAAAGGTTTGTATAAAAATTCAAGGGATTTGTGTTGAAAATTGGACAATTTCAGAAAACTCGCGATCAGATTATAAACATTGATTACGTTTGTTGACAAGCGTGTGCAATATTTTCAGGGTCTGAGTAGCAAGTTAAAATTTACCTAATATTGATCCAAAGATGAGCCCAGCACCCAATGATGGGATGGAACCTGAAAATAAAAGTAATAAATAAATGATAATATAGAATAGATTAAATAAATGTGATTATTTGACCGAGGCCTTTTAAAAAATCCATGGGACGATTAAGTACCGTTCACACTGACGCGAAACGCTCGCGTGGCGTGGCGGGACGCCCACAGAAATAGGAATATATAGAAGTGTCATTAGCAGGCCAGTTAACTATTTCATACGCTACTGCACTTCTACTGATTCTTATTTCTATGGGCGTCCCGCCAGTCGCACGGGATTTGCGTCAATTTGAATGGTCCTTTAAAGAGCCTTAACCCTACAGCTTAAGTTCACCCTAAGTTAATAAGTTAGTTACCCTAAGTTAATAAGTTAGTTAGTTAGGCTTAACTTAGTTACAGTAAATTATAAATTCAATAAATTAATTAAAATCAATATGTAATTCAGCTCAGTAGATTTGGAACTTAAGCCTAACTCCAACCCATCTTTTGGGAATAGTTCAATACATTCCAGTTCATTGGAACAAGATCACATATTGATAGCTTTTTAAGAACTTAACAGTAGTTACTTCTAATAGGAGAGTAAATATTTTTCAATATAAAAATTAAAAGCAATACCTATGAGCACTTAACAATCACTGTTTACAATAGACTAGTGTATTTCTCAATCAACTTGATAATTGTTCATAATGGACTGGACTCTTATTTAAACAACTTCTTTGCTTATAAAATACAAGACATTGGTGTTATGATATCTGAATACTTAAAATATACTTCAATCATCATCATAACCAAATTATAGTCTTTTCCTATTTCAATTGGTATAGTCTTTCTATGTCTTCTTGTGCCAATTCTCCATCATTATCATCATCATTGCCCCTTCCCAGTTGTATCCTCAGCAAACTGGTTAATAAGTTGCTCCAAAGCAAACATTCTTTGGAGCCCACGGTCTGCTTTCTTACTTTTTTATCTCCACTTTGCCTGGTCTTTGGCATCTTTGACAGGCCAATCCTTCTTATTATATACCATTTCAGGAGTTATCGTCATAGTTAGTCCTTGTATCCCTTCTTATACTGTAATATCTATACTTTAATCATCATCATTTCGTGAAATAGGCTTCTAATGATTTTGAAAATGACCAATCGGTCAGTAGCAGCCTGCATCCAGCATTTCTTCTTTTTCTGCATGATTCCCTCACTACTGAGGATCTTGATCACTTGAGGGTCAGTCTCTCCATAAAGTCAGTTCCATGACCAAGGCGATTTTTCAGATAAGTGACTCTCTGAACTCCGAAAATATCACCCCCATGACAAATGGTCACATGACGTTAAACAATACTTATAATGATCTCAAAACCATGTCATCATAATAAACAGGTGTTAATAGAACATAAAAATTACATTCAAAAAATTTTAAGTCCTGTACGATTGTGCGCCCTTTTGTACACTGTAACCCACATGATGTGTTTCCAGATCTGCAGTAATGTCTAATTTTTTGAGGAGGTTATAGGCAGAAAATACACACCATGGGCAGGTAAAACAGCCAACCACAGTGCTGACTTATACACATTTTGTAGTTTGTGTAGATGTTTAATTAGATATTTAGGTATTAGGTAAGCAGAACATCTTGATAAAGCATATTGTTTTCAATAGTTACAGTGCAAGTTTTAAATACTATCTTATCAGCTATGTACGGAGGTACATTGGGCCACATAGAATAAAATACTACCAAAGGTATAGGTGTAAGCATGAAGTGGTAAACTTTAGTGTGAGGCCCCACTGTACATTTTAATTTGGTAACAGTGAAAATTAAATGAAAAAAGTTTAAGTCACAATTTTGCATATTAATCTTGGAAGTTAATATTGATCTTCTACTCCTGGGGCTCTATCCAGTAAGCATAGCGGGATGGTACTGTAGTGAATTTTAAAATAATTACAAAAATCTAACCTGCTTTGGCATATCCCATAATCCCACCGGCAGCCACTGTAGCAGCGTACGCAAAACCAAGGAAATCTACACCCATTGTGTTAAACTTTTATTACGGTAGAATTGAAGATCGAAGTCAAAGGTTTTACACTGCGGAAGATCCTACTAGAACTAGTAAATGAAATTAAATCAAACAAAATGCTATTACAGAACGTAAACTTCTCAACAGCAGAATGACACTGGGCACAGCAACAGCAGAGCAGACAGTAGAGATTGATTAAATTTTTTTTTTCAATTGACATTGACATAATTTGACTAGAGGGATTTTTGGCGGGAAGCTGTGAAGAGCAGTATCGGCGCTGTATTATATTTTCCAAAATTTGTGTTTTTTTAAATTATTTGTGCATAATAATGGTGGATTATTATTCGCAAAGTGTTCGATAACAAGCTTGAGTGTTGGAAAGTGTTACAGTGTTTGATTTATGTGATTATCATGCTTGTTGCCAAAAGCTCCTAGTAATCGCTAAGTGCAATTTTTTCTACCACTTCACTTAGCCTGATTCTTCTGACTAGACTAGACTACCGACTAAACTTTTAGACTTGACTAGGACTTGACGAAACCACACTGTAGGACTGAAGAAGATTGAAAAATTAAGAAGGACTTGTATCCATGGCCGTAAAACCCATTACAAAAAAAAACAACTTAGACTTGAGGAGACTTTTGGTGGGAAGCTGTGAAGAGCAATATCTGCGCTGTATTTTATTTTCCAAAATTTGTGTTTTTTGAGTGTTTGTGCATACTAATAGTAGATTATTATTCGCAAAGTGTTCTTTACAAGCGTGAGTGTTGGGAAGTGATACAGTATTTGATTTATGTGATTTTCATGCCTGTTGCCAAAAGCTCCTAGTAATCGGTAAGTGCAGTTTTTCTACCACTTCACTTAGCCTAATTCTTCTGACTAGACTTGACCACCGACTAGACTTTTAGACTTGACTGGGACTTGACGAAACCACACTGTAGGACTGAAGAAGATTGAAAAATTAAGAAGGGCTATAAAGGACTTGTATCCATGGCCGTAAAACCCATTATTAAAAAAAAAACTAGACTTGAGGGTTGTGATAGGTTCATGGTCGCTGGGGTGCAGGGCAGGTAACCTCCTCGAGTGCCCGGTCCTTTGAAAGCTATGCGTTCTCATTTGATCCCACGGATCCGGTGAGAGGGCGGGCTGACAAGGGATTCGGGACGGTGCACCCTGGGTGACAGTTAATAACTCCCTGGTAGTCGGGGTCTTGTTGACTGTCGGCCAATTTCTGCCAACAGCCCACTCCACCGCCGTCTATTATGAGACGGCGAATGGATGTGGGTCTGGGGGACGGGCGTGGTCCATTTATGGGCCACTGCCCGATTTGGGGGGGGGGGGGCGAAAGGCCAAACTGAGGGGGCCGAAAGGCCATGGCTGGTGTTATATACCTAATAGATATATAAGGAACGATTAAGTGAATTCTTGGAATATTTTAAAACTGTAAGTACCAATGTTATCCGTTATCATATTTTTCCATGAAATATCAATGTAAAGGGAACTCATTGTCGGTCTCTGTTAATCTATTCATTAATCAAAGCATCCCTATATTTTAAAATTTATAACGTACTGTTTTATCTTCCCGCTAATGGGCTTGTTTATCAAAAATCCTAAACAATGAGTTTTCAGTTTAGTATTATCAAGAGTTATGGTCTTTCGGCATAACCCTTGATGTAATAGTGGTCCTTTGTATGTATAATAAATTCTTTGTTTTACTCAAAATTATCGTTTGGTTCGACGTCATCGTCGAAATCATATATTAAGGAGAATCTTAGCTCTCCAGAGGCAGATCTTGATATTCATCCGTGCCATCAGCACTCCCACTGACACCTCTCTCTCTCTCTCTCGTCAATACAATTTCTTGTATTTTGTGTTTTGTTGTTGTGTTAGTTTTAAATTTATAAATTAAACATAGTGTAAAGTGCAATTTTGTTTAATTTGAATATTCCTAAATCGGGGATATAACAAAAAATTGGTGTCAGAAGTGGGATTGGTTGGATTCTTTATAAAAAATATATAAGAAGTGGCTCTAGCCTTTACCAACCAATTATATAACTAACGCACAACTTCGTAGAAACCCTAGACAAGAATTGAAAGTCTGTTAATTACAGATCAAACCGTTTTTGGAAACGAGTTACCGACGAGTCCAGCAAGAGAAGAGGTGTTCTACCTGGAAACATCATTACCAGCCGCCACTGCGTGAACCATCACCAACAGCCTATCTGCCGCCACTGCGTGAACCATCACCGACAGCCTATCTGCCGCACTACGTGAATCGCCATTGCCCGCACTGCCCATCACACGGAATGAGGACCTACCTACTGTATATGTGAGTCAAATTTCATTTCATACATTAACCTAATTCATTTTCTGTGTATAAATTTTTATTTTTATTTGTGCTACTTGTTCTGAAAACCAAAATGAGTGAAAGTGGATCAATCGACTCCACTCCTATGTTAAAAATAGATACTCTATTAAAGTTTATTAAGACTTACGACGGGAATAGGGACGATCTAAGTTCGTGGATCGCGAATTGCGATCGAGCTTTCAAGTTAGCAGATGATATTCAGAAACCTATTTTGTTCGCATTTGTGCAAAATCAATTGACTGACCGCGCTCAGTCTACTTGCAGTAATACTATTTTTGAAGAATGGGGTCATTTGAAAGAATTCTTAAAATCACGTTTTGGAAACAAAAAGCATCAGACACATTTATTAATAGAGTTACAAGCTTGTAGACAGTTGTCTAACGAGAATGTAACGCAGTACATACATAGGTTAGAAACTTGTTTAAAGAGACTTTTGTCATGTATTAAACAATCCTGCGAAAGTGAAGAATTACTTCCGGGACAAATTGAAAGTACCAATAGATTAGCCGTACAGATATTTTTGTTAGGAATAAATCCTCAAATTTCACAGATGCTTAGGTCTAGAGAACCTCAATCTTTAAACGATGCATTTAATATTGCATTAGAGGAAGAGAAGTTTAACTCATTACAAAATGCTAAAAGTAAATTTTGTGGTATTTGCAAGATTCCTGGGCATACCAGCAATAATTGTAGGAAAAATTTTAATAATAATTCTAAACGAGTATATCATGTACAAGCGAATATCTGTCGTTATTGCAAGAAGTCGGGACATTCGATCGAGAATTGTTTTAGACGTAATAAATCCACAAATTACGCGAATAATAAATATTCTCCCAATGCGAATAACAATCAAAATCGGGGTCCTTCCCGAACTAATTCATCTTTTCCTCAAAACAATTTTTCCTCTCAACAACGTCGTGTTGATAATTACTCCCAAAATAATAGCAAACCAAGTGTAAACTCTTTAAACTCAATTCCACTCTGGGAGAGTGCCGCTCCCTCGAGTCTAGCCAATGCTATACAGGCACTATCAATTTAAATGATGAAAACAATATGTTACATCTTGAAATAAATTGTGAAAATATTTCAAATAAAATTCTTACCTTTTTAATCGATACAGGTGCTAGTGTATCCTTAATTCAATCTAATAATTTAAAATTAAATATTCCTGTGTATACTCATACGCGTTTAAAATTAAACGGTATTACTAAAAGCGATAAAATATGTAAAACCTTAGGTTACACTTACTTAGATTTTAAATTTGATGATGTATCTTTTAATCATAAGTTTCATATTACTCACGATGAGGAAAATATTTCTCTTGATTACGATGGAATCATAGGTAATGATTTCCTTACGAAATATAGAGCACAAATTAATTTAGAAAATAAAATGTTGTATCTTTTTAATGAGCAAATTGTTTCTTTAAAATTATTTAATAAAAATCATATTCATAATGATCAAATATTATATAAAATCAAACCAAGATCGGAAACTATAGTGAAAGCGAATATAATTAATCCTCAAGTACAGGAAGGAATTGTCGAAGGTGTTAAGATTTTAGAAGGCGTTTATCTGTCTAGTGCTATAACAAGTACAGACATAAACAATCAGGCGTTTGTTTCAATATTGAATACCTTGGAGAAAGAGGTTCATATTAAACAACTTAATGTTGTCCTAGAACCATTGAGTTCGTATTTTGAAAGAGACAGCACCATAAGTGACTGTGCTCAATGCAGTAGCAGTACTTCTTGTATCTGTGATCCTGTTCTTAGTAGCGACACCACCGGTGCTCGTGAGTCTTTTAAAACAAACGTTAAATTATGCAGTAGCAGTACTTCTTGTAACTGTGATCCTGTTCTTAGTAGCGAAACCATGGGTGCTCGTGAGTCTTTTAAAACAAACGTTCAATTATGCAGTAGCAGCACAAAAGATGACTGTGATCCTGTTCATCACGAAACTTTAGGTATTCGTGATCTTTATAAAATAAATGCCACTAAAATAAAATCATCTTATGAGGATAGAAATCAAAAACTTATTAAAGAATTAAGAATAAATCATTTAAATTCAGAAGAAAGAGAATCTTTATTAAATATTTGTAAAAAATATAATTCTTTATTTTTCCTAGAAGGCGATAAATTAACTTCTACTAAAGTACTCAAACATAAAATTATAACTAATAATGAACATCCTATTCAAAGTAAAACATATCGATATCCCGAGATTCATAAAGAAGAGGTAAACAATCAAATTGATAAAATGTTAAAGCAAGGTATTATAAGACCATCGACTAGCCCTTGGTCTTCACCATTATGGGTAGTACCTAAGAAAATAGATTCATCTGGACGAATGAAATGGAGAGTTGTAATCGATTATCGTAAATTAAACAATGTAACCGTAGGAGATGCTTATCCACTTCCAAATATCAGTGAAATATTGGACCAGTTAGGTCATTCAAAGTATTTTACGACGTTAGACTTAGCTAGTGGGTTTCATCAGATAGAAATGGATTCCGAAGACATACCTAAAACCGCGTTTTCAACACCTGGAGGTCTATTTGAATATGTTAGAATGCCGTTTGGGCTCAAGAATGCTCCAGCAACCTTTCAGAGGTTGATGAACAATGTTCTTTCTGGTATTCAAGGGATATATTGCTTTGTTTATTTGGACGATATAGTAATATACGCAAATTCAGTCCTAGATCATTCAAAGAAATTAGAAGCCGTGTTTGAAAAATTAAAAGAAAATAATTTAAAACTCCAACCGGATAAGTGCGAGTTCATGCACAAGGAAGTTGCCTATTTAGGGCATGTGATTACGAATGAAGGTGTTTTGCCTGATCCTGGAAAAACAAAAGTAATTGAAAATTTTCCACTACCTAAATGTGCCAAAGATGTAAAATCATTCTTAGGACTTGTGGGTTACTATAGGAAGTTCATAGAGAATTTTTCAAAAATTACTAAGCCATTAACACAATTATTAAAAAAGAATACAGTATTTAGTTGGACAGAATTACAACAAAAAGCTTTTGATGAATTGAGACAAATACTCATATCCCCTAAAATATTAAGATATCCAGATTTTACAAAAGAATTTATTTTAACAACTGACGCAAGTAATTTTGCCATCGGTGCGATCCTTAGTCAGGGTGAAATAGGAAAAGACCTACCAATAGCTTATGCTTCAAGAACGTTGAATAAAACTGAAGGGAACTACAACACCACTGAAAAGGAATTATTGGCAATTAAATGGGCAATTCAATATTTTCGTCCATACCTTTATGGTCGTCATTTTAAAATTGTTACCGATCACAGACCGCTTACGTGGTTATTTAACGTCAAGGATCCGGGTAGCAAATTGATAAGATGGAGACTGCAACTTGAAGAGTTTGATTATGAGATAATCCATAAACCGGGAAAAGTTAATTCAAACGTAGATTGTTTATCTAGAATTGTTGTAAATACTTTGAGTTCTACTTCCAATTTAGAAACATATACTGATTTTCAAAATTTTTTTGAAACAAATGAAGAATTTAAAATTGAAGATTTTCAGGAAATAGATGATCTTTTGTTTAATAACAAGCATGACAATGTTGCTTATCTTACTAATATATCTTTCGATGAAGAAAATAAATTTTCCATTGAAGCTTTTAACCGCAGTAATAATATTGATGAATTATTATCAAAAGAAAAGGACTTGTATCAAATATTTCAATCTGAAACTAGGGATAACAAAAAAATATATCATTGTATTGCAAAGTATAATTATTATGATAAACTAACCCTTAAGGATTTGTTTTATACATTAAGAAATCTACGGAATCATCTTTTGGAGAACAAAATTAAATCTATTTATTTACCAGATTTCAGAGATTCCTATAGTTCTCTACATCCCGATAAAATTAAACAAATTATATTTTACGTTTTCCGAAATATTCCCATAAAAATCAGAATGTGTCACAATAAAATTATTAATCCAAATACTTCGCTTATTCCCACGATTTTAAAAGAAAATCATGATAACACTACATCTGGACATAATGGAATAATAAAAATGTACCTTCGAATTAAATCTAAATATTCCTGGCCTAATATGAAGAAAGATATAATTAATTACGTAAATAATTGTAAATCGTGTCAATTAAATAAAACAGTGAGAAAGAAAACGAAAACTCCGATGATAATA
Organism: Euzophera pinguis; assembly: GCA_947363495.1. Lineage (NCBI taxonomy): Eukaryota > Metazoa > Arthropoda > Insecta > Lepidoptera > Pyralidae > Euzophera > Euzophera pinguis. The sequence continues at coordinate 6,521,233 of OX376176.1, forward strand.
ACTACAACATCAACAACGGCGTTTGAACGAATAGCCATAGACATTGTTGGACCTTTACCTATTACTGAGAATGGAAATAGATTTGTTCTTACTTTGCAGGATGATCTTACTAAATTTTCTCAAGCTTTTCCAATTCCCAATCATGAAGCTTATACCGTAGCTGAAAAATTGATTCTATTCATTTCTTATTTTGGAGTACCAAAATCTATTTTAAGCGATCAAGGCAGTGAATTTATGTCGAACATATTAAAGGAATTAACAAAATTATTTAAAATAAAAAAATTAAACTCTACAGCTTACCATCCCCAAACGAATGGAGCTCTTGAAAGAAGTCATTCAACTCTTAAAGATTATTTAAAACAATATATATCTGAAGATCAAAACGACTGGGATAAATATATACCACTTGCTATGTTTTGCTATAATACAAGTGTTCATTCGAGTAGTAAATTCACTCCCTACGAATTAGTCTATGGACAAAAACCCTTGCTACCATCTTCTATAATTTCCAATGATAATGAATCAAACTATGATAAATATATACAACATTTAAAATTAAAATTAAATAAAATTCAGTCTATTGCAAGACAAAACTTAATAAAAAATAAGGAAAATTCTAAAATAAGATATGATAATAAAATTAAAGTTCCTAATTATAAAGTTGGAGATTATGTCCTAATAACTAGTATAAACAATAATAAACTTGGTTCCAAATGGAAAGGACCTTATGAAATAATATCCATTGATAATGTTAGTATAATAAATAAATCTCAAAATGGTAAACATGAAAAAGTTCATATCAACCGCACAAAGCCTGCCCCTAAAAGTTTAATAAAGAAATCTAAACCAAAGCTCATTATTTCAGGATATGGGCTGCGATCCAGGCAAAAGCATTAAACATCAACCCAATAAATAATGGATCCGGACTCTACTTCGATCGAATAGGAACACTATTAAAAACTGTATTTGGAACTCTTGATAATGATGATGCAGTATATTATGACAATGTAATTAATAATATAATTACAGATGAAAAGGAAATTTACTCGATAATGAAAAATCAGATTCAGGTTACTCAATCTGCTATACAAAATTTCAACAATACCATTAAAAAGCTGAATGAGAATGAGGAAGCGTTAGACAAAAACTTCCTAGCATTAAAAGATTTTATTAATAATATGAATTCAAACGTGTCAATCATTGATGTTCGTTCTATTTTAAATACCCAATTCAGTATTTTGAATACCATGACAGAAGATTTAATTTCTGACATTAACTTAATCGTAGATGCCATTCTGTTCGCAAAGCAGAATGTACTTCACCCGAGCATAATATCACCTAAAGAGATATTTCAGGAACTTAACACGAATATTAAGTTACTGAAGCAGCAAAAGGAGTTTCCTACTCCTCTTGACTTGGAAAATATTCATATGTTAATTGACATATCTACCTTGGACGTGTTTTATATTAACTTCAAGTTAATTTTCATTCTTAACATTCCACTTGTTACTCCCCAGGAGTTTGAATTATATCATGTTTTCCCTCTGCCTGTTCCACATAAGTTTCAAGATTTAACGTACGCTCTTGTTCAACCTACAAAAAGGTACTTAGGAATTACAACCAATAGGCATTCCTACGTACAATTTAACAGCATTGAGTTCTGCAAAAAACTTTCACGGGAACATTACGTTTGCAATGATGTCAATGAGTATTCTTCAATGTCAAACCCGTCCTGTGAGTCATTGTTGATCACCAAGATCTTGACAGAAATCCCAAAAGAATGCGTAACGAAGTTCCTTTATGGTAACGTCGAGAGATGGCAAAAGTTAACCAATAATAGGTGGATTTATATTTACTCCAAACCTACAAAAATAACTATCGATTGTACAGGATCAGATATAAAAGAATACCAATTGTCAGGTACCGGTATAATATCTTTAGATAAAGATTGTAAGGGATATGCTAATCTTATACAAATAACTGCTGCCAGCGACATCATAACTAATTATACTTCCCCTACAATAAATATTGATTTAACTAAGGACGATTGTTGCAATGATATTAAATTAAATAAAACAAAACATTTATTTACTCCTTTTCATATAAATAATGTACAGTTAGATGACTTAAATTTAGCTTTGGTTAAATTGCATTCAATTGAAGAACAAATTAGTAAAAGAGAACAGAACATTAAAGGATTCTTTTCAAAGGATTCCCATATATCATATTTGGTTTATGTTATTTGTGGAATAGTTTTTATTTACTTCTTTATGAAATGTTGTAGGAAATATAGGAGAAACAATAGAATCCTACCTACAGACGATGATCATAATCATGATAAAGTGGGTTGTTGCATAAGGATTTTTAATCAGTGTTATACAACAAAAAGTAAGAGAATTGTCGATCCTTCTATATGTTTAGAAGAACTCCAAAGAATTAATGAAGAAGGCCCAAGTGAAAGACCTATTCCAACAGCTAGAACCCCATTACGGTTAACCAGAACAAGCAGTACAGAACTTAAGTACAAGTATAATTTGAATAATTAAAGAAATGAAATTTTTCTCAACTCATTTATTGAACGATACTTTGAGGTTAAATTCTATTGAAGTAAGAAAATTAATTACATAATTTTCATCACATGTTTACTTTTATTTTCCCTTTAATTTTAAATTAAATGTAATCTAATATAAAAATTTAAAAATATATTGTGTAATCATTATGCTAACATTAAGTTAATCATAATATCTCTTATTATTGTAATATTTTATAAGTTCTGAAATTTATGTAACCTTTATATTGTGTTCCATCTGTTCTTTGTAATATTCAACTACTAGTTGTTATTTAAAATTGTTAAATTTAGAGTTTATATATTAATAATTGTTAACTTTAGTACCAAATTTTAATGATCATATATTCTAAAGTTATATTGTAACTAAACAACTTTTACCTATTGTTTAGTTTTAACGAGGGAGGTGTTATATACCTAATAGATATATAAGGAACGATTAAGTGAATTCTTGGAATATTTTAAAACTGTAAGTACCAATGTTATCCGTTATCATATTTTTCCATGAAATATCAATGTAAAGGGAACTCATTGTCGGTCTCTGTTAATCTATTCATTAATCAAAGCATCCCTATATTTTAAAATTTATAACGTACTGTTTTATCTTCCCGCTAATGGGCTTGTTTATCAAAAATCCTAAACAATGAGTTTTCAGTTTAGTATTATCAAGAGTTATGGTCTTTCGGCATAACCCTTGATGTAATAGTAGTCCTTTGTATGTATAATAAATTCTTTGTTTTACTCAAAATTATCGTTTGGTTCGACGTCATCGTCGAAATCATATATTAAGGAGAATCTTAGCTCTCCAGAGGCAGATCTTGATATTCATCCGTGCCATCAGCACTCCCACTGACACCTCTCTCTCTCTCTCTCGTCAATACAATTTCTTGTATTTTGTGTTTTGTTGTTGTGTTAGTTTTAAATTTATAAATTAAACATAGTGTAAAGTGCAATTTTGTTTAATTTGAATATTCCTAAATCGGGGATATAACACTGGAGGGCGTCGTGGTAGAATGCTAACGCCCATGGCGCCCCATGGCGCCCTCAACAGCAGGTGCGGAAACGCCGGAGGGGTTTTAGTGGGTAGTCCAGGCACTCTGCCTGGGAGTCCCACACTTTGTGCGTAAATGCATTTCCCCTCCGTTAACAAAAAAAATAAAAAAAAATAGGTTCATGGTCGCTGGGGTGCAGGGCAGGGAGCCTCCTCGAGTGCCCGGTCCTTTGAAAGCTTTGCATTCTCATTTGGTGAGAGAACCTTCGGTGTACTAGAAAAATGCGGCAACTAAAACTACGCCGAATTCGGCGTACTTGCGGTGTACCCGCGTCAGTTACGCCGCAACCGATGAGTGAGTTGGATGTCTAGATAAATTTAAAATTAAATGTAAAAGCAGAAGCAAAATGTGCAGTTTGCGTAGTCAAACTGTGTAAGAATAATACTAAAAGAAATAAGAAAGATACTGGTATTACATACTCTTAGCAATATGGGCATAAATTACTCACGAAAATAATATAACCCTAAAATATGGCGCGAAGTACCGCTCAGTGCTCAATGATGCCGTGTATTAAAAAACCCAAATTCCCCGAGGTTTCGATTTTTATTATTTATTTTTTGTTATATATAGATATTTTGTTTTTTAACTCCCGACACCAAAAGAGGGATGTTATAATTTTGACTTCAATTTTGTCTGTCTGTATCATCTTATTTCTTCAATGCTGGTCTGGGAGAAAAGTAAATACGTGGAATATACGCGGTCTCATAAAATAATAACGTCGCATTGAATTTAAAAAAATTGGGATAGGTTGCAGATAGGTTAAAAATAGACATCTTGTGTTCTACTGACAGTTCTTTGTTGCTTGTGTATGAAATTAAATTTTGTACACTTTTAGTAATATTTTGAATAAATTAATCAATACAAAAAAAATATTGTATCGCTTGTGATTTTGACTCGAGAATTTTTAAAAGAGCCATGAAAATGGTTAAGAAAGAAACGCTATCAAACTCACAGTATTATAATCAGGTACTTACCCAACCATCATACTTTAGATATCACAACGTAACGTTGACTGCGAGGATGATTTTCGCGTCGTTGAAATTTGTTTGGGGAACTGAATCCATGCCAGTGTTCAACACGTGAAGCGATTCCGGGTGTGCTAGTTACAGATGAAACCATACATAATTTTAGCGTTGAAACGTTGTACGATTGTCGATTACCGTGAGACATAAGGCTCAAAAGTATTTTGTAAATCATCCTGCAATTCAACATAGGGGCGCGTTGAATCGATGTATGCTTTAATAATACGCTGCGCAAATACTTACTCACTCGCATTTGCATGGAATTATGAGACCATAGCAAGTGCTCCTCCCTTCCATTCACGGCTCTGCCACACACATCCACGGCTCTGCCACACGTATCCATGTCTGTAAAACTCATCAAGATTGCAAAAAAGACATGAATAAGACAGATTGAAATTTTGACAACGACAATTCGGTTTGTATGAGAGAAGTCAAATGCGTCAAATCAAGTCACGTCAAAAATCAAATTCTGGTTCTGACTCTGACTTGGTAGACTTTTTACAGAAATAAATTTAAAATTCTCAGTGTTCGCCGGCTACCTACTTAATTATTTGTAAACTACACCCACTCCGAAATAATTAAGCGTTAGGCAAGATAACTGTTAAATGAATGTTTGCATTTCGTCACATTTCGTCACACAGCGTTCTATAGAATCGGCTGCATAAAAACTATGTTTTGTAAGCAAGACTTTTATTTAGTGATACATAGCGGTCGGTAGTGTGTGCACGGCACGGGTACATATATTTTTTATTTCACTGGCTGGTAACCTTGTGTTATTGTTTTGAAGGCCACGAAGTTAGATTAAAAAAGTAAAGTGTATTCTAGTTGGTCACGATGCTGAAGAGTGCCTCTAAGGTGACAATCAATACAGGAAACGTCCTGAATTTGATCGATATCAAGAAAAAGGCAGGACAAAATGTTACTGAGGAGGTTAGTTACAATATCTTGTTTTATATTTGCACAAAGTGATGAACATCATAACTGTTTTCAAAGCTAACTTCATTTAAAGAAAGTATATAACTCTTTTAGGCTACACTTACTGGTGTTCATTAAATTTGTTTCTATAGTTAAGCTGAATAAGTGGCTTTTTTATAAGATTAGTTAAATAGCTTTTTCTAGTTTTATCTGCAATAATACCATAGGGAAACAATAGTTGATTTGAAAATATTTTTGAATTAATAAACAAAGAGATTTAACCGATTTCTAATAGTCTTACTATAAGTCTATAAGTTAGATAAAAAATCATTTTTGGGCTGGAATATTTTTTTTGGCATGAAATATTTTTAAAAATTTAGTAGTTTGCTATCATTCCGTTGCAAAAGATCTTCATATCATGGACCATGATGAAAGTACAAGTGATGTAGACTTCTGGTTCCCTTAGTTGTCTATGCAATGCACCCTGGAAGAATTCTGGAATGTTTTTTGTACTATAAAGGTATTACAAACAAACAATTCTCATCAAAGTAAATAAAAAATGAAATTATTATTTATTCTCAATATTCTTATTGTTAAATTAAGTTTCCCACCACTTTCAAAGTGAAAATGTAGAAGAAGTGTCACCACAAAGACGTAGGTTCAAAGTTAGGTCTGTTAACAAAAGAACCAACCTTATCAATCCTAATTATTATTTATCATAAAACTTGCCATGAAAAGCCTTGACCTTCTAGGTCACATGACATATTGATTAATTACTCATATCATATCTTCACAATTATTAATGAATGAAGCTACACAGAACTATACAGCTGGAATGACAATAGTAATTACTATGATAAATTATGAATAAAAATAATAAATGATTATATTTATGGTTAATTGACGTTGGTTGAACTATGGACAGTGCTTTCGTTGTCTGTCTTCATCACAGGTTTCCCTAATACGTGAATCTATACTAATATAATAAAGTTGGAGTTTGTTTGGACAGAAAACAGTTCAGGTGTTTTAGTAAAACATTCCAACAGTTGCCTTCTGTTGTTACAACCTCAGTTCATTTAAGCCACAGTAAGTAACAGTAAGTAAATGAACAAGATTATTAGTATATCTATCTTCTGGTTATAGGTCCAGTGGTAACTGTGCAAGAAAGTGTAAATTAATTAATCTACTATGGAGAGTCAAGTATTGTTAAGATGAATGGAACATGCCAATGAAAATGTGAGCTGCTAAGGTGTTATCTGTAGGGTGTCCTATAGAAAGCCTCTGTTTATAAGCTTTTCTGATGTTTATCTATATGGACAGGCCTACGGCATACATCATGGGAAGTGGTCATCATGCTTGCATCGCTTGCTTGAGTATCTTCTTCCAAGTCATTTCCTTGTGTGCCTTTTGGATGTTACACTTCATGCAAGGATAGGGTCAGTCCAGCAAATTACAAGTTTGCCCCTGGGTCTGGATCCTGTCATCTGTCCTACTATCTGTTCGTCTATTATTAGCTTCTACTTGCATAAGTATCACAAGTGAATTAATCTCTGGTCAAATGCCGGTCCATGGGACACTCCACGGGTTAAAAGGAAATACCTAGTAACTCTTTGAATTCTTGGAAGGAGCTCGCATACTGTGCCAACCCTACAAAAGAAAATTGGAAAAAGTTAAATGACAAAAAAGAATAATGGTCATGTTTCCAAGTAAATTCTTGGACTTGGATCAACATGTGGAACTTCATACATTATAAGTGCGGTAAAACAAAGATACCATAACTTCTTACTAAATGTTGACATAACAATGTGTCTGGCAGTGATGTACAGGAAATTATGTCAACACAGGTCATAACACTGTTAATGGGGATTGCAAACATGCCTGTCGCATAAAAGATGCATTATTATACTGTTAGGTTACCTATATTTTATTGTAATAAGGATGTATAGTTGTTCATACCTAGATTTTAATGAGGTTTTCCTTGTACACAAACAAAAAGATCTAATAGTTAAGGTACTTTAGTTATTTATTTATTAAAACTACCACAAGTAAACACATATATAATAGGTGGGCTTAATGCTAAAAACATTATCTACCAGTCAACTATATGGAGAAACAGAAATTGTAAGATAAGGCATCATTTTATTTCTAAATTTTAATTCAAAATCCCTATCCAGCTATTTAGGGGCTGTCTGATTCCGGTACCATCCTCAGTTGAACAGAGGTAACTGATAAATTGAGACTTAGTTGCTACAATATGCTCGTACGTACAGAGGGAGAGGTGCAAATTTATACATTAAATATATATATCTAGTCAGATATATATATAGTCACAAAATTATGAATAGTATTAAGTTACTACATTGTTGCCTTTGTAAGGCTTTTGTACCTATGTAAACGCATGAAAGCAATAAATGTTTCGACTTTGACTTTTATATTCCAAAGCTGGAGTCCATACCCGTGAATAAATACCTCTGCGTCACTTTCCTACCAAAGGGAAACCATAACTAGAGAATCACAGGTTTACATTAGTAACATTACTATTGAGAGGTCGTTGGTCCCGGCTGTATCGCTTGATCGCATAATTAGCAGTCGTTAGGCTGTGTCCAATGTCATTAGGCAGCCCAAAGAATTTGATCAGCGTTGTTCACTTACACACCTGGATACTTTGGTCAGGTTTCCATATAAAAATGTCATAGAGGTCAGATGGTAGTTGGGAATGAAAATTCTGCTATCGATTTGCCGAGTGACGCTATAAGATCGCGTAAAGAACTCCCACATTCGGGGCAGGCTCCATGTCAATGACATAGCCGACAAGTTTCAAAAGAATCGCCTTCGATGGCTATGCCATGCCTTAAGGAAACCGGCAGCTTTCGTAGGGAATAAGTATCTAATTATGCCGCCTCTGGACCTGGCAAAAAGGATGCGCCTATAAAGTGCTGTCTCTACATAACTAAAGATACCGAAGACCGGGCGAAGTGGAGAAGAAGGAGTCGGAAAGCTGCCCCTGGGCTCCGAAAGAAACAACTAAGGACGCAACCAGGCAGGTGCTGAAATGAGAGAGAGAGTCAGATATCTATCACCTCTATCCTGATAACTCTTGCCACCATCTATGATCATGATGAAACTGATGAAGCAACAGGGAACCACTCTCGAATGATGGTGGATGACTAAATCATGATAGCAATTATTGTAATGAAATAAAAATGACAAATTGACATAGTTAAGTTTACATAATTGGGTATTTAACTCTTTTTATTTTAATTATTCATATCAAACATTTTACTGCTCGAAACTGAAAACGTAAAGATTTTTTGAAATTGGTTCTTATATAAATATAAATAAGTTATAAGCCTTTGAAAATCGGTGGAAGGGGAAACTGTCAAAAATCAAGAAAAGGAGCCACTTCGTTTCGTGGGTACAAAAGAGATAGCAAGACGTCCCCACCACGCTCCCACTTTTCATCTTTAGAAAACTTTAAAATCCAATTACTGTCTTATTTAACAACCAATTGTGTTTCGCAATCGGTTACTTTTTAGTGTACATCTTGTTTCGTATGCAAATATTGCCCAAGTATGAATGCAGTCAAGTAGCCTATTGTCACATCCGGAAATTTTTACTTGCTCAGTTTCGTGATTTGCACATTTTTATCTATGACTGTATAAATCTACGTAATAATAATCGTCATTCAGTATTAATTAAAGCATAAATTCAATATATGTGTTTTCCGCAAACACGTTTCGGTTGCCATCTTATTGATAAGATTATTTTATTAATATAATGTACACTATATACTCGTATTGTATCTATGCTTAATAAAAAAGACGTAACATTTGTGGGGGGCAATCTTAGACGTCGACTGCTGCATCATAGATTCATTGATTGATAAGTATTGCAAATGTTATGAAATATTCTGTTTTTAAAAGAAACCACCGGCTTCATATTTTTATCCATTTACTCCCTATTTTTCTGTGTAGGGTGACCTTGTCATACTCAATTACAACTCCTGACTATGTGTAGTTTCGATACTTCAGGATCGAAGTTAAGAGGTAACAAAAAATACAAATAAAATTAAAAAATAGTTAAATTAATTGTGTAACAAATAAGATATTAAAACTAAAATAATAACAAAAACCCACTTCAGCTTTTATAATATTAAGAACTATAGTTAGTTAGGATTAGGAATATAATAAAAACTAACTGCACTTAGTTACAGATACTTTACTATAATTGCAACGCTAACACAAATGGATATTTGTAATCTTTTAATAAATTAATAAATCCCTTTGATGACAATTGTGAATCTCTCCAAATAATTATTATTAAATTTTAAATTAGTCAAGAAAAATGTTCTGGGTATGGCGGTAAGAATTTATAATAAGCTACCAAATGACTTGAAGGATTTAAATACTTATTTGTTTAAGGAGCAACTTCTACAGAAATTAATTGACAAATGTTACTACAGCGTTAATGAATTTTTTAATGTCAATTTATAAGTATTGACATCACTATTGCATAATTAACTATATGACATGTTCATTAATCGCCTATAATCACCTTAATTATTTTATTGTTTGTGCATGAAATATATATTTTTGACTTTAAATTTGGAATTGTTTTGGCTGTGAGCCTGTAACCATATTAGTATGAAATACTTATTTGTATGCTGTGCTAAAATAGCAAAACATAGTGCGTCTTATACTCTGTAAAACATCTTATTATGTACCTATGTTTAACAAATAAATAAATGATTGATTGATTGATAAAAAAAAAACCAACTAGGTAACTATAAGTGAAAAAATATTTTGTTCCAGTTATCAGAGAGCATAAAACTGACGCTAACAGAATGGGGATCCCAAAACAGTTATCCATACCAAAACGGATCCGCGACCGAGGAAAGCCAAGACCAACTATCGAACTATATGGTGGTGTCCACATCGACCGCGCCGACGGAAGCGGTGCTGAACATTACTCGGCCTCACGATGACGTACAAAACAAGATGGCGGAGGAAGAGAGGAAAAATTTGAAGATTGGAGTGAAGATATTCATTAATGAGGACAGCACGACTTCATTGACGGAGTGCTTGGAAAATGGTGAGGATTTTACACAGTAAGTTAAATACAGAACTAACATTAAGACAGAACATTAGGTCAGTACCTAGCTAAAGGAGTACTGGAAATTTCTGGAGAAATCGCTTCCAGTAGATCCAAGAAAATGACAAGAGAAGGATAAAGGGCGTATACTTTTTTATTTCTCTAATTAAGTAGCTTAGTTGTTTTGTTAGAAGTGTAGAGTGGAATAAAGTAACGAGACAGAAATTGGTATATTTTTTCTCAAGGATAGTGAATCGATTGCCAGATCCACCAATCACTAAACACGATGGCTAGCTGGAGTCTTTTTAAGATTTAAAAAATTAGGAGGAAAATTAAATTACGCATAAGTCCCATAATATTCGACCTTCAGTTTCTTATTTATCTGAGAGAATGCCTTAGTTCATTTTACTAGATCTACTACTTAAACGATACATGTTACATGTACCTATATACTTAATCATTGATAACTATTTGATTTGTTAACAATACTTAAACTGTTATAAAACTTGAGTGTTTACCTCTTATCATAGAACGTGCAATTGTTATGAGATAATTTATACGATTGTTGGAGAAATAAAGCTGGAGATTGTAATAATCTGAATATCACAAGTGGATGCTTTGCAGTATGCTTGGAAGTTAATATCTTTATAGTGGAGCGTATGCCGTCTGATCTACGTATGTAAGCCTTTTTAAATTTTTTATCCGAGGTGTGTTAGTGGCCAGCACTGTCAGATTTTCAGTTTCCCTTAGGGCATCTGACAAAGTCTAACGACTGCTATCTAACGGTAGCCATACAAAGTGTGAACCTACACTTGTATAAACCAAATTAAAAGTTAAGCGGCTATTGAGCCAGTTTGTTAGTAAACTTCAGATATTTTGTGTTATGGATCCCTATATGCCATCGTGCACTGAATCGGTATACTATGAACGGTGTCTACTAGGGATACCACCTGGGACTAACGTAAAATACGTAAATACATTATCGCCGATCATTTAAATGCAAACAAGTTTAAATCAACACTCAGACTACAATGACCGTGCACTCTTTAAAATACTTTGCTGATGAATAAAAAAATATTAGCATAAATATAGCTATGACTATGAGGTAGCCATGTGGAGGATTACGTCATAGAAAATTAAGTTGCGCAATATTTTACTAGTAACAATAGTTGGAAATATTAGGTTGGGGAAAAAGTCTTTTCGCATATAGTATTTATGAACTTTTAATAAAATCTCTTTGTCTATACTATTTGTATCTGGCTGGTTTTGGTATCGTTAAAAGTTTAAATTTTAAAGAAAATAATTCTAAATTCAGATTAGGAAAATGTGTGATTTTCATTTGTTTTCCTTACTGTTAAGATGAGTGAATCTAATGAAGAAATTCGATACATTTTAAAATTTTACTATAAAAAAGGTAAAAGTGCAACGCAAGCCGCGAAAAAAATTTGCGATGTTTATGGAGCTAGTGCACTCTGTAAGAGTAGCACAAATTTGCTTTAAGCGTTTTCGGAAATCTTGATGTCAAAGATGCACGTCGCTCTGGCCGCCCTATTACGGATAAAATGGATGCCATTTTTGAAAAAGTGGAGCAAGATCAGCATATCAGTAGTTACGACGTAGCTGAAGAACTGGGAATTGACCACAAAACAGTTTTGGCGCATTTAAAAAAACTGGGTAAACAAAAAAGCTCGTTTTTTTGGGTACCTCACGAGCTCACTGAAAGAAACCTAATGAACCGTGTACTCATTTGTGATTCTTTATTACAACGTAATGAAACCGAACCATTTTTGAAGAAGCTGATAACTGGTGATGAAAAGTAGATCACGTACGACAAGAACGTGCGAAAAAGGTCGTGGTCAAAGACCGGTCAGGCTTCACAGACTGTGGCGAAACCCGGGTTAACTCGCTACAAGGTGATGCTGTGTGTGTGGTGGGATTGGAAGAGCATTGTTCATTATGAGCTGTTACTAACAGGCAGGACCATCGATTCTGAACTCTACTGCTAACAACTGATGAGATTAAAGCAAGAAGTTGAAAGAAAGCGGCCGGAATTAATCAACAGAAAGGGTGTGGTTTTCCATCATGATAAAGCTAGACCTCACACATCTTTAGCCACTCAGCAATGATTAAGAGAGTTTGGCTGGGAGGTGTTAATGCGTCCGCCGTATAGTCCTGACCTTGCACCTTCAGATTTCCACCTGTTTCGGTCTCTTCAGAATTCTTTAGGTAGTGTCAGGTTAAATCACGAGTCCAATACTTTTTCCCAAATGTAGTCCTTCTCAGTACTCTCCTAACCATGAAGGCGGTGTCAATTGTGATGAGTAGGAATCGAATTAAATTGAAATTATAGAGCTTAAGATTAGTCATTTCCATGAATGAGGTGGTTTTGGGAACCTGGACTTTTAAACTTATTTTAGCTAAATAAAAAATAATCTGAATTAATTAATTAATTAATTCAGGATCATTCATAATTCTCCGCTGGCCACGTACAGAGCGGACACTCACACGCTCCCACCGAAACAGATCACCGAAATCGATAGCAAAACATTGCAAGGATGACGCTTCGGCCGCCCGGCCGCTGCGACGTCTATGATGCAGATACGGTAAATAACCAACCCTACGAGTAACACGCACATTGACGCGTACGTACGCCACCAAATCGTAGTAGTCGTAATAAGTATTAAGCTCGCCGCTGTTGTTGTATGGAGTGTCAGGGGTGTGCGCACGCTAAGCGACAGAAATTGGATCTTGACCTCCGAAATGAATGAACGCCGGCTCGCCGAATTCTATATTAATATTTATTATCTAATATTAATATTTTATTTCTTGTTCCAGTGTTCACAGCCCTCCACACAGAGTACATAGACAACGTGACACTGGCATACAATCCGGAGATTCTGCACAAAGACGAATCAGACGACAACAACTTGAAGAACACACACGTGAATGCGACTAAAGCGTCGCCTATATCACTTGGAAGCAATATAGGTACTAACCATAATTATTAATGTGTTTAAACTTGCGACTGCCGTGCGACTTCAGGAACATTACCCGATGTGTGTTAGTGGCCAACACTGACGGATTTTTCAAGCTGCCTAAAGGCATTTGACACGGACTGCCTTTTATCGATAACAGCCGGGACTTATGGCTTAATGCACCTCCGACGGAGGTATGCCACTAATGGCAACCAATCCAATAAGTGCCGTGTTGCGCCAAATAGGCTAGTTTCCTAAAAAAATTTGAAAATTGAACAAAGAATGGTAAAGATATGGCGCGTTAAAGTTCCGTGTGACGTCACAGTGTGCTACATTTTTTCGCAATATGTGACGTCACGAGCCCCCACTTCTAAATTTTGATGCGTTACATCTTTATAATTTATCGCTCAATTGACAAAAGAAAAAAATACGTCACTAATATATTTTGATTCCCTAAATGGCGGACCAATTTAAATGTTTGTCTTTTGACCCTAGAAACTAGCCTATAAAATTTTTTTTTTTTTGTTATTTCTAGCACGAAATCCGTCTGCAGAGGGAACGGAGGCCGACAGCGAAGCGGATGCGCGAAAGTGTGAAGCAATACTACCCGGCATCAAAGTGCTCTGGGCAATTCTAGAGAATTATGTTAAAGAAGGTAAGTACTTTAACTGAATGCTCTATCTTTACAGAATTATAATAGTACTAGCGTACAGAACAGACACTCACACCCTCCCGAAACAGATACCTTACCTTATAGAGGGAGGGCGGGAATACCTCCACAATCTCTTTAGATGCAGAAATTTATAGTTTGCGAGATATCATCAATTTTTGTTTACTTTATACAAACTATTGAAAACATAGTACCAATATCTGGCGTCACGTTGGTTTCTACCTCTCGGAGTAAACTCCTCGCAACTTTACTATCTCGCGCACTTTCGAATTTTCATACATTTTGAGGTTATATTTGAAAATATCTCCGTAACTAGAAATTTCAGCGGGAAAAGAATTTTCGGATTCGTGTTAATAATGATTCGCCTTCGATCCGAGGGTTGTTTGGTTAGGACATAGGTATGGATAAGCTTGAATCACCTGATTGTCTGATAATAAAGAAAAAAAAAAAATTACTTTCTTAACACAATTGGCAAGTGCTTTATTAGTAGGCACAATATAAAAGTATCTGATTAATACCAGTGTTGTGAGAGAGTGGTGTCTGAGATAGGTTTTCGAAGAAACGTGTGTCTAATCACCACAGCATCTAGACACGAATTTATTATCTCTAATAAAGATGTTTCCGTGGCTCGGAAGGCACGTCTACTAATGTGAAATTTTATATGTTCAGGTCGTGTAAACCAACTGGGCGTGGCAGACGTAGGCGGCGGATGTCTTCGTAAACTTCACGCGTGGGCTCGAGTCAAACCGGCCATCGCTCAAATAAACTTAGCGTCGTGTTGCGTCGTGCCGCCCTCATTGCACGCCTTCTGTCGGGCTAACGACGTGCAGTTGTTGACACATGCGGATCCGCCAGGTAAATATAACATTCTATGTGTGAGACCCAAAATGTTTAAGAAAAGTACTGCCCCTCCCCAACAAATTAAATTAATTGGTCAAATAAACTTAGCTTCTTGTTGCGTCGTGCCGCCTTCGTTGCACGCCTTCTGTCGGACTAACACACACACACGCGGATCAGCCAGGAAAATATAAAATACCAAAACCTTAGAACCTAAGAAACAAAAACCTTTGATATACGACACTTAAAAAAAAAGGGCAAAGGCGAACTTATTGCTAAGCAATGTCTTCCAATGGGTAAACACGTCAAGACAAAGAGAGATGTACTACTTTCAAGCTATTCTTGAAGCTGATTATAATCTGAGCAGTGCGAATATCAACAGGCAAATCATTCCAGAGGAATAAATGCAACGAGCTGTTTCCCGTGGCTCCACCCCACATGCCCCCAAAAGTAGCCTATGTTTGACTCCGCGTCTCCGTAGTTTATCCACACCAAATTTTATCAAAATCGGTGCAGCGTTTTAGCTCGTGAAAGAGTAACAAACATCCCTCCATCCACACATACTCGTAAACTTTCGCGTTTATAATATTAGTAAGATGTGTTTGTGATTAAACAGATTTATTTGAAACTACTAGCTAATTTTTTAGAGGAAACTACACCACTTTCAATAAAAACTACGAGAAAATTAAAAAAAAAATCTGACCTCCCATACGAATCTATGATCATCATGATACGATTTTGAAATGGGAGTTCTGAAATCTTTTGTATTGTTTTATTTTTCAAATATAGATTTTCATATCTTCCACAGATCTACTATCCCTGGCTGCCGTCAAAACTCTATCAGACGTGGGCGTAGGTTGTCACAACTTAGATTGGTGCGCGAGGTACCAGGTTCACATAAAATGTCGAGGAGTACTCGCTTTAAAAGGATATGTTTGTAAGGCCACTCTGGGAAACAAAGAAGACGTTATTGAGGCGAAGAAATAGTATTCTGATAATGATTGAATATTCGCTGTCTGTGGTAATAAGTACCACACCACCACAGAAATAAGATAAGGTAGAAGTGCCATGTAGCCGTTTCCTGTGTGCCTCGCCATATAAAGTTAAGACTCGAGAGGCTTAACTGGCCGACGCATGGCACTTCTACCTAATGTTATTTCTGTGTATTTAATTGATGATTGCGACTGCTGAATTTTGTATGGAAAATATAGATTGTCAAAATCTCAACGATGTCATTACCGTTTGCGTTAGTAAAATCTTATGGTAGAGGGAAAGACATTGGTTCGGTAGGGGTGGGCTTACGTCACTTCTGTTCTAAAAAATGACGTACGTCGTACATGGATTATTTAATTGCCACAGATGACGCAATTCTCGACGATTTTACTAACGACGAAACTGGGGGAAGGGTCACCTTACATCTTATATAGCGCCATCTCGCTTACTCACATTTGGATGGATTTAAAAGACTATAGTAACCCACTATTGAGCAACAGCTGTCATAGTCAATGCTTAAGCATAGACACTATCAATATTCCTAATTTATTTTCCGCGGGCAGTGAATATTCGATATTAGTTATAGTATAGTCTTGTTATAAACCTAGCATTTAATGTGAAGAACCTGTGCAAAAGCCCTTACGAGTGTGTAATTTACGTTTCATTGGTGGCGGTAACCGCTTCACCAGTGACTACTTGCCTAAGTTACTTAATATTACGAGTATAAGTTTATAAAACTTAAATATCACTACGCGAATAAAATTACCTAATTTATTAAATAAAAATGAAATAAGTCCCTAATTTGACATTCATTTATCGTTTTGCTAAAGTAAGACGAATTTTTCGTATTTGTACCAACATTTATAATATTTGGGCCCAATTTGGAATTCTTCAATTTATGTATGTCTTCGCCCCACAACATTTGAATACAAACAATATAAGGGTTATCAAAAAAAAAATCTATACCATAGCAAATAACCCCAAATTAAATACGATTCAAATTACCCAAGAATGTGATAGGACATTTAATACCTATATTTACTTATAATGTTATGCTTTTGTGATAATAATACTTGCTGAATGTAAAAAGTACTTATTTAGTTAAGTGCACAAATGGATTAGTAAATGAAAATTGCGTAGAACTAGTGAAAGTACGTAAAGTACGACAATTTAATACATTTTCCAACATATTAAATTAAACAATTGTAAAACGGGTTTTATCGCATTTATTACGTCAGGTGTATATAAGTAACTAGCTGTTTCCCGCAGCTCCGCTTGCGTCAAAAAGTTGCCTATGTTTAACCCCGGGTCTTCAACTATATTCATACCAAATTTCACCAAAATCCGTACAGCGGTTTGGCCGTGAAAGCGTAACAGACAGACAGACTTTCACATTTATTATATTAGTATGGATTTATTTACACCTATCGTTTCAAACACCTTATAGCGTTCATGATCGTAGGTAAACTCAAATAAACGCATCAAAGTGTTTGAAACGTCAGGTGTATATAAGTAACTAGCTGTTTCACGCAGCTCTGCCTGCGTCAAAAAAGTAGCCTATGTTTGACTCCGGGTCTTCAACTATATTCATGCCAAATATCAACAAAATCCGTTCAGCGGTTTGGCCGTGAAAGCGTACCAGACAGACAGAATGGATAAATGCGATAAAAACCGTATTAAAATAGTTTAATTTGGTGTGTCAATACAATCGCGAAAACATAATAAATAATTATTTTTAAACATTTCAATCAACTATGACTTGTTCGTTTAGCATACCTTCCATATGGTAAAGCGTCTTAGTTGGTCATAAAAATATAGATCCACTGTCACTATAGACCGTTTAAGAAGACCTCTGGGAGTGGTGTTGGTGTCTTCGTCCAGCTGAAATTTCCATTTCTTAATATTTAGTTCCACTAATTGCCGCGGGGCTTCGTGTGAGGGTACGAAGCTAAAGTTTTAAATAAATTATTTTAAGGTTAAACTCATTACTTAACAGATACTTATTATTAAATTTCTAGACCTAAATATTTGATTTAGTACAATTGTAATTCCAAAATTTAATAAAAATAAAACGAAAATGTTTTGTGCATTATATACATTAGTTCGAAGTCATTGAAACAAGGGCTAAAATTTAATACAATTGTAATGCTCGTGACGTACAAGCAAACTAAGATACATTGGCATTGAATTTTTCAAATTTAAATAGTTAAAACATTTATATTGAGGCCTATGAAAATTAAAAAATATTAGATTTACTCAAACGTACGCCAATGGCCAAGGTCGATTATGACGTCACACGTCACGAAATATGCCTTTTTGTATGGACTGCAAATGTCAAACTATATGTCATTGTGACGTCAATATGCTTGCGTACTTAAATCATTATTTTCAACCAGAAATATGAATATTTGTCTGGGAGAAGTATTGTTGATTAGATATTTGTTGAGGTGTGCTTAATTTTCAAATATTGGGTTATTTTGAAACAATTGTCAAAATTTTCACTTTGACCATTTAAAATCCTGTCTGCTGAGCATAATGGCGCGACCACACATTGCTTTTTTGTTTGTGAAACAAACGTACGTCTTGTACGTAATAAGTGATATTTTAGCAAAGCATCATTTTTACCACCAAGGAAGTGAAGATGAAGTATATGTTTGTGAATAAAGATCTATCTATCTTTCTAAGCATGAATCACAACGCAAATGGGTCACGTGTGGTCGAGCCACTAGATTTGTATGGTAGGTCGATTGTTTTTTTTTTGGAATTAGTTTTTTTACAAACTTGACACACTGTAAAATTTAGCTAAAGGTTTTAAAATGATCCTGTATTGATAAATACTAGTTAAATTAATATTGGTTCGATTGATTCCATGTATATTTTTATTAAGTGTAGGTATTTATTATTTTAATATGGAAACGGTAAGCCAGGTCTCCTGCGCCAAAAAATAAAACATTCTAACAAAACATGTTTTCTGTCAGCCGCGCATCATTTCGTATGAAAAAATTGGTAGGCCACGCCCACTTTCTGTTAGATGTTCGCTGTTTGGTGTTTGCAAACAAAATTCGGTCTCAGGAGACCCGGCATTACTGTGACATTTTTTTTTACAATAACAATTAGCGTGATGAGAAATTTTATCAATGTTTGTATGTTCGGATTGTGTTATAAGGCCACAGTACCCTCAAATATGAATTAAATGAAATTATGTAATCTCAAAATCTTAAAATGCATGTGCTGTCTTGTTTATTCATTAAGTAACGTATGATTTATTGAAAGATATAAACTTGTGAATTTAAGGGAAATAAAAACATCCACTGATCCAGAATCGGAGGGGGAAAAACGTTTAGCGTGCCTTCAGAAGCACGAAATCATCATTATTATCAGACAATCGGGTGATTCAAGCTTGCAATGGAACTAGGATTAGATAGGTAACTAAATTCAGCTACAGAAAAGTATTAAGATCCGTTTGCTACGCGCCTTCATAATTCAAATTCTCACTCTATCTCCCTCCATTTCATTGTTTTTATGCTCATCCGAAATTTTTAAGCACAAAGCTTATATGCATTTAAATAAATTTGTTATTCATTTTTCCTATAAATGTTTTTCCTAACGACAGTATGTACCTTTTTATGATTATAATGTATGAAATAATTAATAAGTACTTATGTAAGTATTGACCGATCTTGATTCAAGCGCAAATTAGTTGGCACTAATGATTGACTTGACTGATGAATCCATAGAGGAAGGAACTTTTTACTTCGATGTTCCTTGGATGAATCGAATAATATAAATGATCATCAAAGACAAAAATGTGATATGCCACAGACAATGTTAATTTTATTTCGGATTTTAAAGCTAATTTTAGGTCTAAGTTAATAAATTTTCTCAAACAAACTTAGTTGACATTCATCAATGAATGAACGAAATTGACATTGTTGCCAAAAGCAATTTTGGCTTTATTTCGTTAACGCAAATATTTTCACTTATTTATAATTGAGATGATTTTCTAAAAAAATTTACATTATTTCGTAATTACATGTAAAAACAGTAAAATATCAAATGGCAAAAATATAGTAAACACGGTAAACACGCATTGATGTTATTACTATTATGTAAGGTTTTATTTGTTTGAAAATTAAAGTATTTATTGAACCGTAATCTTCTTTTATTACTTTATTTATTTATTAAAACTATTGTTCCGCATGTTCTTCTGCTTCCTGAATCTATCACTAGTTTGCCTGATGGACAATTCAAAGCCCTTGTTAATCTACTTTGTAAAAAGGCTTATTATAGTGTTGGTGATTTTCTTCATGACAGGAATGTTGAACTTAAGCTTGGTGCAGAGTCCTCAACAAATTGACATATTATTATATATTCTGGTTTTAAATTTGATTTTTTTTTATTATTGTTACGAGTATGTATCTCCGCTTAGGATTCACGGGTTGCCCCGGTCCCTTGAAAGGCTTCCGCGGGGATATATTATTTTCAACTTTTATTTAATTTAAATAATCTGAAATCACAATAAAATGTTGTGCAAAATGTTGACAAACATGTGAATTCGTTCATCTAGGAAAGTTAGGAAAGAAAGTTTTATTCTTATTTGAAAATTGACGTTTTTAGGAAATGTTGCAGTGGAGTTTGTGGCTCCGCTTCTTCTCCACTTGCGCTTTGGAAGTGGTAGTAAACTTAATATAAGTGAATTGACGTCAATAAGTGATATTTATATCCTTCTAGCTGTTTCCCGCAGCTCTGCCTGAGTCAAAAAGTGGCCTATGTTTGAGCCCGGGTCTTCAACTATATTCATACCAAATTTCATTAAAATCGTTCAGCGGTTTGGCCGTGAAAGCGTAACAGACAGACTTTCGCATTTATAATATTAAGTATGGATATTGAAAATAAACGATTTCATTTCAGAGCAATCTCTATCAGTCAACCATTGGAAGAATCAGTAAGAGTTCGGCGCAAAAAAGTTTTGGAAACAAAAATTATTACTAACTAATTTCATGAGAAGCTTAAATTCTTTATGCTTACTCAAGAGAGCGCTTCGAATTCTTCAGTGAGAGTCAAGAAGAAAGTAAATTACGTAGTGCCGAAAATCTACGCCTAAGAACTCCTGCTCACTCCACTACCTTCTACTCTGATTCTTTTACGGTCAAGGCAACGCGACTGTGGAATTCCCTTCCACTGCCTATTCGAACGGCTCAAACTCTGACCAGTTTTAAGTCGCAAGTAAAGTCCCACTTTCTTTCCTCACTGTAGCTTCGTTCCTATTCAGTACATCTTGTTTCAGTCTCCACTTCTCGTGTATTTTTATAGTTTATTTATTATATATAAATACGAGTATATATACATAATTATTTATTTTTTATTTACGTATTTATTATAAGTAGTTTATGTATCGTGTACTTCTGTTATTCTGCCTAGCGTTATTCTGTTCTTTATGCACCATATCCGTATCTCTCCTTTCTTTATATTCCAAACTACCCTTAGGTTGCCTGGAAGAGATTGCTTGAGCGATAAGGCCGCCTTTTGTATACATACTGTGTTCACATTTTATATAACGTATAAATACATAAATAATACACAAATAAGTATACTCAAAATATAAAATTAAAGGCGCGTAAATACTGAGCCAGTGGTTCAGTGACCACGGCCGTTGTAACACGGTTGAAACGTTGGAACTATAAAGGTATTTTACGCGCTTAATCATGTTATTCTATATTTTAAATATGCAGTACGTTAGTTAACAAATATACTCATTTTAAATACATATAAGTATACATAGGTACATACTTATACCTACCTACATTTCTACCAATGATGAAGTCACATACCACATAGGGAAATGTTCATAAGTTGAGCGAGTCCAAAATATGCGCATGAGCCCTAATTATATTTAACGTGTTTAATTTTAATCCATACTAATATTATAAGTGCGAAAGTCTGCATGTCTATATGTCTGTCTGTCCGTTACGCTTGGCCAAACCGCTGAACGAATTTTAATGAAATTTGGTAGATATGAATACGTGGGGCGCACTATAAGTTTCCGGAATGAATATGAAAAAATACTATTAAAGGCACAAAATTAATTTATTGTTTTTCAAAATAATCTCCCTTGGCGTCTATGCACTTTTTCATTCGATGAAACCAGTTTTGAAAACTTTTGTGCCACTCCTCTGTGGTGACCTCTGAAACGTGTTTTTCATACTCCTCGACAGCCTCTTCTGGTGATGAAAATCGTTGACCGCGTAATTGGTTCTTAATTTTTGGGAACAGAAAAAAGTCACAAGGTGCCAGGTCGGGACTGTATGCAGGATGACTCATGAGTTCTACATTTTTCGCCTTCAAAAAGTCGTTTGTCTGTGTGAGAACTAGCATTGTCGTGGTGCAGGATGATACGGCGTTTACGGTTATTTTTACGGAGTTCGTCAATAACTTCCGGCAAACAAATGGTCGTGTTCCAGTCACTATTCACTGTACGACGATTCTCTAAAGCAACAGTAGCCACGTGTCCAGTTTTATTAAAAAAAGAAGCAATCATCCGCTTAGATGCACTTTTCACGCGCGCCACTTTGGTCGGTTTCGGCTCATCTTGAAAGACCCATACGCTCGATTGCTGCTTTGTTTTGGGATCGTAGCAATAAATCCATGTTTCGTCACCTGTTACTATGTCCCACACCAAATTTGACGCACCTTCGTTGAATCTGGTAAGCATGGCACTGCACCAAGTGACGCGGTCCGTTTTTTGAGCCTCGGTCAAGTTGTGTGGGATACACCGCGAGCACAGCTTTCTCACACCCAAATGTTTGTGTAGGATTAATTGTATTTGACTCATGCCTATTTCTAAGGATGCGCGAATTTCATGGTAGGTCACATGCCTGTCTGTTTCAATCATACGGCGCACAGCATTGATGTTTTTGTTGGTCACAGCGGTGGACGGCCGACCATCGCGAGATTCGTCCAAACCCAGCTATAAACAGTTGTCTTGCATGGTGCTTCATTGCCAAAAGCTGTTTCAAGCCGAGCGATGCTCTGTTGAGCTGTCAAATTACACTTAAAATCGTAGAAAATCATACTACGAAAATTTTCCCGAGTTAAATCCATGTTGATGCAGACACACAATTTTTTAAATGGCGCCACAAGGCAAAAACAAAAGACAGTCAGATGAAACAAACTGCATTCTACAGCCAAAGAGTTCTATTTTCAAATGTTGCAATACATTTTTAAATATTGTTTATGTAAGTGGCCAGTTCCGGAAACTTACAGTGCGCCCTATGTATAGTTGAAGACCCGGGGTCAAACATAGGCTACTTTTTGACGAGGTGGAGCTGCGGATACAGTACTTTCATAAACACATGGTAATTTGGAAATTTCTGGCCAAATTTATACACTATGAAACTAAACCACGGTCTAAAAAAAAGATGTGATATCTCTAGAGTCATAAAAAAAGTACGTATAAAAATACCATAAATTTGAAATTCTAATATAGACGACAGACCACCCTAGCTATCAACACGTATTACACAATTTATATTCAACCGGCGACGACGGGAGCTGACGAAATCAAGCGAATAACTCTTTAATTGTGAATTAAAATAAAAAGGGGTTAACCGGAAACCGGATATTGCCTTCCGCGGCGACCCTACGCAAGCGACGTTTTTTTTTTGTTCAGTTGGCAACGAATACTTAAGTTTGTACTAAAGTCCAGTTATTATAAGAATATAATTTGTATAGGATATTTTTATTATTTCGCACCAATTTATTAACTTCCAATTAATTTGTTAATATCATACATTTAAATAAAAAAACATATTAATACAACACATACAAGAATAGTCAAAAATTTGCGTTTCTGGTGCAAAGGTCTAAAAGGTATAAAAAAGATGTAAAATAACGTAACCTTACTCGTATAGGTAGTAATAAATTTTGCTTATGTAATTTTAAATAAACTTATAATTAGGCACAGACCTACTTGTGGTGGCGTGGTGGGTAGACAGTATAGCTATTTATCTCATATTGCATAACATCAAGTGGCTGGGAAGAAGTCGTAGATTAGTTCCGTACGCTTTAGAAAAAAATTACAACAGGGTGTGCAGGGTCAGTTACATCATATACTTAGTCCATACAATATGAATAAGTAGATTGTTAATTGCCTATGGAAATAAACGATACCGTGCTTTTGGAAGCCCTCATGAAAATGCGTAAACCAAATCGTAACATAATCATATTTAATGACATTATTATTGGAAAACTTTGTTAGATAATCGAATTACCGAATGCGAGTTGCGCAAGACAATATGGAAAGCTGGTAAATTGCGAGCAGACAATTTTGGCGAGATCGGCGCATGCGTCGTCTAGTTTGTACCGTCTGCAAAGAAATCGAAAGAAATAGATATAAATACTTGTTTTCTAATAGATATTACCAGGAGGCTTAACCAAACTGCACCGAAACACCAGGACACAGGATATTCTGTTAAAAAAACACTTTCATTACCACAGATACCTAAGTAATGATGAGGCATTGATAGAGGATGGGGCAATACCATCAAACATAGGGTCTGAAGTACCTACTCTGAAGCCAGCATGCGACCATCGATAAAACTTGATAAACATCGAGTTTCATTAATTACGTGTGAGTTACATGGTCAAATTGGTCAAAGAACCCTGTACATCTTGGTGTTACAGTTTTTTGAAACCGCCTTTCAGCCTCTGCGTGTTTCCTTCAATGTCCACTAAATGGCAACCTGGACGTTAGTCCCAGTTGCTTAACGTGCCTTCCGAAACACGATCGACTCTTTGATTGGTCGCTCCGTGTTTCGGAAGGCACGTTAAGCTGTTGATCCCGGTTGTTACCGATATACAGTTTTTAGGCTGTGTCGTATGCCTTTAGGAAGCCTGAAAAAGTCGGACAGTGTTGGCCACTAACATGGTTGATCATATTCCTGTTGGTCTGGTTTCCCTGTAAAAAGGGTTACGGAGGTCAGACGACATTCGCTTCATTATGATAACTTGTGCCGTTAAATCAAGGACCTACAGCGTACCCTAGGCTCTGAAGCGTAGTTAGGAAAACACGCTTGTACGAAGAAGATGAGTAGAGCAGAATGCCCTTTTTCTGCTGTCTGTACCGCGATCTCATCACCCCAAGTTCAGCGCGTGCGCCCACCACCGTGAAATTGTCACACTCTTACTTTCTCGATACGCGTTCCTCGCGTCCTTTCGCTTTAATTGCTGTCACAGTCACAGGTCCTCGACCTCTCTGCCACTGTGATAGTGAATACTAGCACAATCTTGGATGGTAATATTTAACTTGAAAACTGCGTGGTCCTGTGGCTAAGCCGCTAAGGTTCGATTACCATTTGTTTAGTAGTTTCAAGCTTGGTAGTTATGTATTCTTATGACGCCTCAGGCAAATGTTAAAACTTGGTCTACCTGCGATCATGAATGCTGTAAAGTATTTGAAACATTAGGTGTAAATGTTATCATTTATATATTTATATATTACTTAAAATCTCGAAAACATAAGAAAACATCAATCAGCTTAACATATTGAAGTCACTAATAGCGATTCTGTACGCTAACTTTTTTTATAAAAATAACCGGTCAAGTTCGAGTCGGACTCGCGCACTAAGGATTCCATACCATTGCATTTAAAAACCGCAAAAAAAAATCACGTTGGCTGTATGGGAGCTCCCATAAATATGTATTTTAGTCTGGTTTTTAGTATTTGTGTTACAGTGGTAACAGAAATGCATCATCAAAAAAAAAACATCTATGAAAATTACATCTGTCTATATATAACTATCATGGTTCAGGAGATATGGCCTGGGACAGACGGTCAGCGAAGTCTTAGTAATAGGGTTCTGTTTTACCCATAGGGTCGGAACCCCAAAAAGGAGACTTTTCTATAAATTACATTTAGTGCAAGAAAACTAATATTTAAATAATACTATCTAGTTCATACCTACTCTAGAACGTGTAGTGTACACCACAGAGACTAGAGAGAGTTAATTTTATATATATTTTTTCTGTTTATCATTTTAAATACTCAATTTTTTATACCACAAAAATAATACTCGTCCATAAATGAATACTTAGTACGAAACTTGATACGCAACCTTGAAATAACTAGGTTTAAATGCTATTATACTAGTAAATCATAGAGTCTTTATCTGCGTTACGATTGGCTGCCTGCTCTGCTGACCATAGACCAATCACAGCTATTGGTCGTCGTGTGGAGTCAGCTCGATTTCGCCAGTAAGTGTTCTAAATTTTAAATATTTTTATGCCATTTTGTAGGCTTAACAAATTGTTACCGCAGCTTATGGACGTCTGCAATACCAGAAGTGTCACGGTCGCATTGCCGACCCTGAAAACATTTTCACGTCTGTTTTGAAAGTCCTCATGTTACAAAAATAGTTTACATATGGATATTTTTTAAATTATTGCTGGCATGGCAACACATCGTCATCATTTTAACCATTGTCAAAAAGGATTTTCAGAATGATCGGTTGAAAGCAGCCAATATCCAGGGCTTGCCTGCGATCTTCTTCAGGTCATCTGGTCAGTGGGTGTCCAACGCTGAGGTAGCCGGTGCATGGTTCGCTATTCCAAAACCTTTCTACTCCGTTAATAACATCATGTGTACCGTGACTCCTCAGAAGGTGGTGGCTGAAAATCAGTGCTAGTCATGCTTGCATGTCTAGCGTAACACTGAGCCGCCACCTATTGAGACGTCTGTCACGCATTTTATGTATTTTATACTTGGAAGTCCTTTCCAGTATGTGATGGATCAATCAATAAAGTTTTATTCCATTCTATTCCATAGGCCATCGTAATTTCTGCAATCCAGAGTAATATATCGCCCGAGCGTCTCATGTACCACAATGCGGTACGCAATGGCAATGGTTCTCATACTCATACTTCGCTTCCCTAAAAGTCGGGACAAGTTATGTTTAACTTGGTTGTTTATCTGAATGTTGGACATCCGTGGCTGAGAAAGATATATTAAAATGCTATTATTACATTTCATCTTAGCGCCTTCTCGGTTGGTTTTCACTTCAGAGCCCAGGGTCCGCTAAAAGGTGTTAGTAGGAAGGTGTTAATTTAACAATTTGTTGTTTTTTGTTAAAATTAAGCGGGTAGAGGTGTCCGAGTAGTGTCATTGGAAACAATGTTAGAAAAAATTGTATCAGTCTATTCAGTCATGGAAACAAGTAAGTTTAGACCTCTGTTTGTTCTTTAATCGCCTCTTAACATGCACACAGAGAGGGAGTGGTCTATTCCTAAGTCGAAGAAATTATGACTAATTTTTGAAGAATGTTTCATATGAGTATCTACGTAAGATTGAAACGTTTGTTGGTTCATATTTAATCTTTACTTAGTACCAAGTAATTTGAACCTTTACGTTGCTGTCATTTCTTAGAATGTTTCAAAATACTTCTTTGCAGTAAATGTAAACTTCAAACAAATCTATGTTATTTACTTACACAGTACAGTTACTTATATCAAACAGCCATACATTTTTTATTTTAAAAAGTTAGCCGAACAGAATCAACATAAAACAGAACATTAAAACGAGGATACAACTTATATAAGTTTAGAATCCCAAAGTACATTTTGACCTCCGAAACGACTAGGCGCCATTCAAGCAAATTGGCGGATTAGCCATTTTTTAAACTGTATAGCGAATCCCGAACTCCTGTCTCCAAAAAATATAATTAACTTCACTGGTTTTAAGTTCATCATCATTTCAGCTGCAGTCAGTCCATTGCTCGACATAGGCCTCTCCTAATGATTTTCAAAATGACCGTTGTAAGGCTCCTGCGTCCAGCGTTTGCCTGCGACCTTTTTTATGTCATCTGACCATCTAGTCGCTGGATGTCCAACGCTGCGCTTGCCGGTTCGTAGTCGCCATTCGAGAACCTTTCTGCCCCATCGGCCATCGGTTCCCCGCGCCCCTGCCACTTCTAAGAACAGAAGCTCTATTTTTGAAATGTGTGACAATATATGCCAAAAGAAAATCATTCGACATTGAACTAAAATTATTCGACTCACCGATTTTGTGCGAGTCACAATTTTCAAAAATAGCATTTCTGATCTGCTGGGCTATGTCGGTGACTTTTGAGTTGGTCAAACAAAAATAGCCGGAGTTTTACATCAAAGTCGTAAATCTTTATTTTAGCTGATACGTAGCGTAACGCTTAAGTCTTCTATTCCATTACGTTCGAGCATACGATCGAGAAACCGAGGTGCACGCCCCAGATAACATCTTGATTGTGTCGCTGTACTGTACACCTGCGGGACATTTAATAATATTTTTATACTTTGGGTTACTGGGCCATCATAGTAAGTACCTAAGTACAATGTTTTAAACTTATTAAGCTTTAATTTACTAGCTTTGTCCCGCAGCTCCGCCTGCGTCAAAAAGTAGCCTGTTTGACCCCGGGTCTTCAACTATATTCATACCAAATTTCATCAAAATCCGTTCAGCGGTTTGGCCGTGAAAGCGTAACAGACAGACAGACTTTCGCATTTATAATATTACTAGCTGTTTTCCGCAGCTCCGCCTGCGTCAAAAAGTAGCCCATGTTTAACCCCGGGTCTTCAACTATATCCATACCAAATTTCATCAAAATCCGTTCAGCGGTTTGGCCGTGAAAGCGTAACAGACAGACAGACAGACAGAAAGACTTTCGCATTTATAATATTAGTATGGATGGAAGTATGGATTTAAGAAAATCGGGCGTTTTATTGAGGGTGATTGGTGGTCGGAGGGTTGGCTCTACATTTTACGAAAATTAACTTGACGTCTTCACCGGGTTTGATTCCTACGGGAAGCACACTTTATTTAGTTGTTTTCAGTTTGGTTAGGACAATGCAGCCTTGAATCACTTAATTGTCTGAAAATAAAGATGATTCCGTGCTTTCGAAGGCTCGTTAAGCCGTTGGTCCCGGCTGCCATCTGGTGATCGTTAAAGGAACCACGCCAGAGGCTGAGAGGCGGTTCCGTACAACTCTGACACCAGGGTGTACATGGTCGATTGACAATGTAACCTACTCAAGATGATGATGATGTCTTGTGGCATAATATAGCTTTAAAAGAAATCTGTCTTGATTATCAGACCATTTTGTCTCACGTCTGTACCGTGCACAAATGCGCGTACGTTTCGGAGATCGGGAAAGTGGAAAATCACCAGTAATGGCCTCCGAGCGACGCCACCGTTTAGCTCGTACGCTCATATCTCACTTTCCCTTATTGTTGTGTGTTTGATGTGTTGACAGCCTGCTTAGCGTTGACTCAGGGAGCTGATTCACGCCTTTAAAATAAACATTAAATTAAATAAAAATAAAAAAATACATGATTTTGAGTAAGTTTCAGAAAGAGCTCCTGGTCTTTAGAGATAATAAAGTAAAATTCGAGAATTGGCTAAAAATGGCCAATGTTTACGGTTTTCGGTAGTTACCCGCTATTGTTTTTGACAAATTTCAATTTCAACTTATTCTCTAAGGACGCAAGAATTGATCCCATTTGAAATCAATTTAATAAAGATTCATAGGAACAAGGAGAGTCGCTTGCAGCCTGCATCACGTATACGAACAGACGCCATCTAGTTTTTTTTATGGTAGCATGGTATATCTTGTGACTCTAACATTTTGCGAACGCCGTACCTAAAGTATGAAGTAAATAGGAACATCAACGACGTGGTTTGCATCTCCGTAGTGAGGAGTTTTTAAAGGAATCCGTAAAGAGGCCTTAGTGTACCTATAGTAAAGTAACTTAAAATTTTCCTGACTACATTATTGGAAAACTAATGCCACTGGTAGAATGACGTAACTATTTTAGACGCTCGCCAATTCATTCATTCATGTCGAGTAAAACATAGTCAATCGACCCTGTACACCGTGGTTCAGATTTTTTTGGAACCGGCCTCTAAAACTCTGACGTGGTTTCTTTAACGACAATAGCAGCCGGGTACAACATAATGATGAAGCACGAAATCATCATTATTATCAGACAATCATTGATTAAAGCCTGCAATGTCCTAACCAATCTGAAAACAACTAAACAAAGTATACTTCCCGTGGGAATCGAACTCATGGTCTTTGGGTGTAATGAAACCTTTAACCACTGGACCACGGAGGCAGATTAGTAGAGCTTAGATTACAGAATGCTATACTGGCCAGTTAGACTTAATTGAGGAATATAAGACTCGCCGATTAAATTATCTTTTCTTTGGAGATATCATTTAGAAGAAGGACTTAGAAAAAGAATAATATGACTTAGAAATACAATATCAAAATGTACCCAAAAAGACAACGCCACCGTAGGGTATAAACAAAATGATTTCTTATTATTATCATTATATCGTTTTCTCGTTTGAGTCATTAATTTTAAAGTATCTGAGTGTTTTCAGTTGTCTGAGAGAAATTGATTTTTAAGTTTAGTCTTAGTAAATTTCTGTTGTGTATCTACAATTTCTGGACATTATATTATTTTTAGTTCCAGTTTAATGAGATAAATTATAATTTATGTACTTTACAAAATTACATCATGTACGTCTTCGATAATATCGCATCACAAGATTATAAAATAAAAGAGGGTATACGATACCCATGTAGAGACGCTCTATAAATAATATAAAAACGCATGGCTATGTAAAATTTCCTCCTACTCCCAAAATTAACAGATCTGGGAAGTTCCCATTAAAGCCACATCTACGCTGCGGTCCATATGGATGTAAACAACAGCTCATCTCTTTCCAACTCGCGGTATGCTCCTATGAGTGAAAGAGGCGAACAGATAATTGCAGTTACGTAGCTAATGAAACGTGTCCACTGTCCAGCGCGTGAGCATCTCAAGCTAAAATTATCTTAACCATTAAATATCGATTGAAAGCATTTTCTTTTAACGCAAAATTCTTTCCACCCAGTATTTTTTTCTTAAATTATATCTATTTGCATAAATTAAATATTTTTCAATAAGGTTTGAAATTTAAATGAAGAATTATATTTATATTGAATTCTAAAATTCGAGATAAATTATTTAAGATATCAGACGTAGATCGTTATAATAAAGTTCATATTCAAATAAACATTTTGTAATTTACTTAATGCATTTAGGAGTTGAAATGACTAAGTTGACTTCATGTGAAATCACCTGTGACATTGTGATGTCCTTTTCTAACTCTTGTTTTAAAACCTGATGAAGAACAAGGAAAGATATATCTGTGCAGATCCCCGGAGCCTATTGGTGCATACATTGGCTGACTTAACAGGTTTTTCCAGTTATTGTAAACATTTGGGTTGAAATAGCATCAAAATCAAAACTAAACACTTTATTAACTAAAGTTTAAAACAATTTGTCTGTATAATTTGAATAAATGAGATGTATTTTATATTTAATGTAAAACTCCTATTGCTACCTATGTAGTTAATAAACAAATTTTCTTAAAATAAAATGTAAATAATAAAGAAATATACAGTTAAAAATATTAATTGCGGAGATCTGCAGATTCAGTCGCTAGCAACATCAAGTATGTACTTTGTGCTTTGCCAATAATCAGGTTGTACTTAATATTAAAAGATTAGTTTTCTATTTTTCGATATATATTTATTAGCATAATACTTAGTACAGATAATATCTTATTATGGATATCGAGTGCGTTTTACGTAATTAATCTAAACAATAATTTTTTTATGTTTTTAATGGTTGACAAGTAATTAATGATTTTGTTTTTTTACATATAACCTAACTCTTATTTCCAAAAAATAACGAACGTTCTATAAGCTTATATTAACTAAAATATTTTTTTCTCGTTCGCTTCAAGTCATCGATGAGAGAAAAACGGATTAAACATTAGTTTATACAGCCTTTACTAGGCTTAACGAATAAAAAAAATTGTTCGTTTCTATAAATATATTATAAATAAAAATAAGGCTGTCAGACTATACGTCACTTCTGCAATGAGCCAATGAGTCTTAAAACGGTTGCACACCCCTGCAAACAGCGGAGGCTCGTGTTCCGAGGCGCGTGCGACGCCAGTCGTTGTGGTACCCGCGCGCGCGCACCTACACCACTCTCGAACTCTAACCGAATTCACCCGAAGCCAAAGCGCGCATTCTAATTTCAAAATTTCAAACATTCGTGTGAAGTGCAGTGAAATTTGAATTCCGAATCGTGATGTGTGGTTGAGGCCTTAACGGATGTACTTGGAGATTTTATGTGACAGTGCTTTAGTTGTGAGTTTTTTTAAAATTCTAATAAACTATTAGTGTGATCCATTGGTGTAACAGGTGCGTGTTTATTTTGTTTATCAATATTTTATAGATAACCAAGAGTACACTGTACTTTTAGTCTAGATAAATGAGTACGTTATATAAATTACAATTATTTATAGATTTCATGTTCAAGAAACAGACTGCATTTAGCTATGCAATTTTGAATAAAGCAAATATCCACTAATACATTTAAGCTAAGTTGTCCATTTACTCAATCGAATATAATGAAATCGAAAAATGAAACTAGCACTCGTATAAATGAAAAACGTTAGAAAAGATTTTCCAATGTGGGTAGTAGTTACATGATTCCGTCATTTCAGACTTCAGTTTGGGAAACGTTCGATTAGATAAAATTAAAAAGTTATTCTCCGTCGCGTCCCTTAAAAGGCGGCTAGTTCAACTCTAATCGATTTACCGAAAACTACGAGACTTACCTTCAAAGTGTAGTACTGTAGGCATATACATTTTTAAAAAGTAATAACGTAGGAAAAGAGATTATAAAAAGAATTCATCTTCCAAATTAAAATAAACTGGTAAAACATGGGTAAAACCGACGGCGCTTGTTCGAAATAACGAATTCAAATTCAAAATATTCGAATTGGTTTGAAACAGTAGTAAAAACATTTCTGATTTGGTTGGATGTGGACTTTTGACCTTCATTACAATATGCAAAGTAAGGTCTCGCCGGTTTAATAAACTTAGGGAAACATACGTACAAGTATAATAAGTTGGTGTAATTTAAGTAAACGCTTATTCATTAAATATAAAATAATTGACGATAATATCTAATTTAAATAAAAGGTGATGAAATATGGTTCACGCGAAATTGGTACGTCAAATTGTGTTCGATATCGAAAGATTTTGATTCATCATAATCAGTGAGACGAACAATTTTCATAATTGTCATACATTTCAAAAATAGGACGCGCAAAAAAATTAAAATTAATAATGTAAAAAAATTGAACGCATTTTTCAAAATCTACACAATACAATTTAAACTTGCCAGTTTTCTTTGTGACTGATAAGCTATTGAATATTCATCACATTTCCAAAATTTAATTAAAATATTTAATATAAGATCAATATATAATATGTTAATATTTAGACCACACAAACCGGTAAACTAAAATAAATGTAGAGACTAGCCAAGTATTAAGAAAAAATTGTTGTTCCATGTCAGCTAAAAATAGTTGCGTCTCTTTCTTTTATGCTAAATATCGAATAGGAGAAAAAGGGACCAAAACATGTACTTACTTGCTACGATCCTGACAGCCTCCCTTAACTTGTATACTCACATATTTCGGATTAACCTGAAATTTCTTTTGTGCAAGGTCTGTGGTAGCAATCTATTATTCTAGCTCAGCTCTACCAGTAAACTGTTTTAAATCTTTTCATCTATCATTACTACATATCATTATCATCATTTATCATATATCTACTCTACATCCTAGCGTGTATTCCTAGTTGCGTCGTCAGTAGTACTAGGGTACGCTGTAAGTCATGGTCCTAGATTTGGCGGAACTAGTAAATACAATGAAGCGACTACCGGCTGACCTCCGTAACCATTTTTACAGGGAAACCAGACCAACAGGAACATGACCCGAAGTGTGTTACTGGCCAACACTGTCAGAATTTTTCAGGCTGCCCTAAGGCATCTGACACAGCCTCACGACTGCTATCTATCGATAACAACCGGGACGAACGGCTTAATATGCCTTCCAAAGCACGGAGGAGCTCAAGATAGAAAATGGCACTTTAATGGTGACCAATCCAACAGTGGTCGCGTCACGTCGTCGCTTGACCGGCGCATTCGCTACGGATACAAGGGTCGAGCAAGACTAACGAGCTCCTCATTTCATCATATAGCATTTAGCGCATTAGTTTTAAAATTGTATGTAACTTACCTTAACTAACCTTTTTATTTTTTCTTATACAATTAAGGGTTTTGTATTGTATTGTACTAACATGCCAAAATTAATTACACTGAAAGCTATAAACCAACTTTTTCCGAAAATCGATAGAATCACGCATTCTTCCTCTTTGTTCAACTTGTCAATTATTTTAAAATATCTCGTATTTTTTGGCCAGTTTTAAAAAACATTGAATCTTGAACTTTGAATTAGTAAAAAATGAATAGGTATTCATTTACAATTCAAATTATTCAAGAACTTTAACCTACGAGTTCTTCGACATAAATACCTACTTAAATTGCTAAATGTTATGCGTTAAATATTATTTCGGAAAATATATTATTAGAAGCTTAATTTACTAATTACATATTTTAGCCCACCTCAACTAAACCCTACCAAACATATTTTAGTTAAAATGGACTAAACGAATGTTTGTAAGTTTTTATGAATAAGGGTGTAAGGCAGAAATATATACAAAC
The DNA here is from genome assembly GCA_947363495.1 of Euzophera pinguis. Taxonomy (NCBI): domain Eukaryota; kingdom Metazoa; phylum Arthropoda; class Insecta; order Lepidoptera; family Pyralidae; genus Euzophera; species Euzophera pinguis. Next base: position 6,556,018 of record OX376176.1, read on the forward strand.
ATTTGTCCTTATACCCTTAGATATATCGCAGGATCGAAAACTTGGTTAAAAATTAACCAGTTATTTTTTTTGTATACATATTACAGTAATTATGGTTTTACTCGTCATTAACCTAAAAGTATCGATTGAATATGTATTTGTGATTTTTTTTTAGATCCTAAATAATATAAAAGAAAAATAGAGTTTCTGTGTTTTTTTTTGTATGTTTATTATTTTTTCACGATTTATCTCCTAAACCAATCTTTCTGAAATTCTGCATTAGATACATGTAGATATGTGTATTCAAAAGGACATAGGGTACCGTTTCTACTACTTGTTTTCCATATTCTTGTACTGTCTTTTCCACTTATATATAATCCTTTGCATTTTTATTGTGTACATGAATAAAGTAAATAAATAAATAAATCTCTAAATCCATTATTTGTAATAACTGGAACAAATACATTGATAGAAGATAAAAACTGTTCGAAAAGAAAATACAGGAAAAATTGGTGTATCGTTGAAATCTTTTGATAGGAGCAGCGCATAGACATTTGTCTATGCGCTGCTCCTATCAAAAGATTTTCGGGCATTTGCCCGAAATTTTATCGATAAACAAATATATTTATTTATTAATACTTTATTGCACACTGCAGTAACGATAATTTAACAATTAAAACAAAGAACTAAATGAAGAACTAACACTTATCTATCTATCACTATGAGAAACATTTATCTGTATTTTTACTAAAATTTCATTAAATATTATTGTCTGAGAAAAGAATTAAGAGTATTTCAATAAAAATAACGTTCGTTACTTCGATAATCTCGAATTTATGAAGTCCTAATAATAAAATGCATGGACTGGTTTAGATAGAGATATTAAGAGCACACATGCGCCGTGAATCCGTAAAAACTTAAATGAAGAGAGTGCACTGTAGGTATTTACTAAATATAGTGCTACAAACTAAATTGTCAAACAATCCATACTAATATTATAAATACGAAAGTTTGTCTTTCTGTCTGTCTGTCTGTATTTACAGATCAATTTTGATTAAATTCGGTATGAATATAGTTGAAGACACGGGGTCAAATAAAAGCTACTTTTTGATGCAGGCGAAGCTGTGGTAAAACGCTAGTGTTTAATAAAGAAACTTCAAAATTGGAGGAGGTGATAAGTTCGACTGCATATTTTTTAATGTTTACTCTGTAATTTGGTAATGTTTTCTTTATAGTTAACTAGTTGTAGGATTTCAGCTTTTTATTATCTCATAAACCCATTGAAAAAGGCATGTTTACTTGTAAATGTTCTTTTAACTAGTTAATTAAGAAAATTTGTTTTTTCTTATTTGTAAATTGACTTTATGAAGAAAATGCTGCAGTGGAGTTTGTGGCGCCGCTTATTCTCCACTTGCGCTTTGGAAGTGGTGGCAAACTTAATATAAGTAAATTGAGGTCAATAAGTGATATTAATATCATATAATATATTGAAAATAAACGATTTCATTTAGTTTTCAGTTTCAATTTTCTTTTGAATGTTTTATAATAAATTTTTATTCGGTCTATGTATTATTTAGTGAGGACTATAGCGGGATAAAATTATTGTACTTAAAGATTATTTATGAAGCGATGAGAAGCCCGATAGCCGAGCGCGTGTATCTGTAGTAATGCGCATGTTAAACAAATGCAAGACGCGACCCGTATTGGATTGGTCGCCATTAGTGGCATTTTTGATATCTAACTCCTCCGTGCTTTGGAGCACGTTACACAGTTGGTCCGAGCTTTTAGGTAGCCTTAAAAATCTAACAGTCTGGTTTCCTTATAAAAAGACATACGGAGTCAGCAGTCGCTTCATTGTTAACCAGTGCCGCCAAACCCAGGACCATGACTTACAGCGTACCCTGGATTCCAAAGCACAGACGGAGGGCATAACTGGAAAACACGCGCTTGAAGGAAGATATTCATGAAGCCAATAATAAATATAACTTTAATGACAAATATCTGGGTGTGAATGTTGGTATATAAAAAGATAGGGGCTTGGTCAATTCGTTTGTAAAAATTTTAAGAATTTGCATATTGCCAGTAATGAGCAAAATTAGCATATTTGATATATTTTTTTTGGTTTTTTGGATATAAAATTTTTGGTTCATTCGCGTGAAGAATAGTTAAAAAAAGACAAAACATGACACGCTGAAGATTTCATCAATTTTTAACCTATAAATGTTCTTAAAAATAATAAAAGTAAATATTTATTTGATTTATAATTAAATATAATATAATAAAAATATTCAATGTTTAGTTGTCAGAATAATTATTTAGGTATAAAGTTGCCGATTTAAGGTGGAAGTACGTGATAGTAAATACACAATATTGTTTATTTACAAATTATTATTAAGTGTATTTACGTATTTTGTAGATTAAATAATGTTACTTTTAATTATTTACTAGCTTTTTACCGCAGCTCCGCGTCGTCAAAAAGTAGCCTATGTTTGACCCCGCGTCTTCAGCTCTATTAATACCAAATTTCATCAAAATCCTTTCAGCGGTTTGGCCGTGAAAGCGTAACAGACAAACAGATAGACAGACAGACTTTCGTATTTATAATATTAGTATGAATAATGTGTATTTATGTATTTTGTAAATAAAATAATGTTACTTTTATTTATTTATTTGATACATCGGTTAAAAATATTAATATGCAGTTAACTAATTCAAATTCTGTCATGTGCAACCCAATTTTAAGCCTAGACGACTGAAAGTACTTACGTAAATAAAGTTGTTATATGAAGTAACCACAGGTATACATAGTTCTTCGTTTCAAATTATAAATGTTGCAATGAATGTACTCGTAAAAACTTAGTCGATGTAAAATTCTTAAAAACTTATTAAGTTGTAGTTAAATAGACTTTAATAAGCAACTTCTTAGTAGTGTTGCAAGTGATAGGGAAGATTGAGAAAAAGCTCCACCTACAAGAGCCTAGCTCTTAAATTTGATGATCTCTTTAGTAAGACTATAATAATCATTATAATTTATTTTTTAGATTCTTACAGATTTAAAAATTCAATCTCTGAGGGATATTTTTTTATTTTAATTTGAAGAATTTGCTAAGTAGTTATTAACGTCCTTGAATGCCCGCTGCATTTTATTCTCTTGTAGATTTTCGCAATGTTTCTTCAAACTCCCAAATATTTTTAGAGAAAAACAAAACACTATCAGAACCATGAATGAAATATAGGTTCATTTTTTATTCACGAATCATTCATGAATGCGTTTCCCAAATAATCGAATATCGTTAATTTTCTCCCACAGTGAATGAGAGGTGTAATAATTCACGAATGAATATATCATAACATACGGTTCGTATGTACAACAAGGATGTTTTTTATTGCCGGTGCAAGTTAACCAAAACAATGTGAATGTTTAAATTAGAGTATAAACTTATGCAGTATACTGAATGAATCACTGTGAAATGAATTAGAAATTGAAGACTGAATATTAAGTTCCACGACTTAATTACTATAAAAAACTGCAGGTTATTACTTGGAACAAAAAATTTAATACGAGAAATTATTTTCCTATAGACTACTAGGAATTTCATTTTCTAAATTGTTTGTTTTCGTTTTGTTGGAATTTAGAATGCTTTCTTTTTAACACAGAGTAAAAATTTTCTAGTTTGTGTGTGCCTGTCTGTGTATTCTTTGTCGATTATAAACGTGGACGGATTTGAAGATAATTATTTTCCTTTTTTAAAGTACCTTTAAACAATCTTATTTATAAACGTGTGCATGTATGTAAAATTCTTTATTGTACATAAAAGAAAACAGTTAATACAACATCAACAGAAAACATCTGAAATATTAATGTACAATGGCGGATTTATCCTTATGAGCGATCTCTTCCAGTCAACTACTATAAAAAATACCACAATAAAAAAATACCACTATAAAGCCAACTATAAAACCACTATAAAGTCTGTGACTGTGTAAACGTGTGCTTAGATCATAGTGTCTGAATAATAGAATAGAATAAGATTTATTTAAAAAACAAAAATACATAAAATTGCTTTATTACATTGCGTTATATGTCCAAGTAGGCAAGTACGATATACAATTGTAATGTGCAAATGTGTGTGGCGCATACCTATTCTTTACTAAGTATAACATGTTACCTACTAACAAAAGTCAATTAATTATATACTTACGATAATATTTCGCTAAGTTATAACAATACTATGCACACTTTTTTAATATATTTATATTAGGCTAAAATATTTTTTAACACTGCAATTTATCCAATCTATACGTATCAGTTTATAACTAAGTATTTATTTACCATCACTTTATTTCTAAGTTGATTAACAAGCATAACAAATTGTATGAAACGTTGCCAACGCGTAATTAATTTATGTTTATGTAATCGTTGGGTTGGTCAAAAACAATAAAATAATCTGAAATCACAATAAAATATTGTGCAAAATGTTGCCGCTTCTTCTTCATTTGCGCTTTGGAAGTGGTGGTAAACTTAATTTATGTAAATTGACGTCAATAAGTAATATTTATATCCTATATTGAAAATAAACTATTTCATTTTAATTGATTCTACCCTCCGTACTTGTTTACACTGTATGACGGCAGGGCAGCATTTCTCGCTAGACACAAACAACTTGTAGTATGGGTAAAAAATACAGATGCAGCGTCATCAGCAGTACTAAGTAACAAGTTAACTTTCTTCAATTAGTCAGAGTTCTAGTTTAGTATCTAATTCAGTGTTTCACATATTCTTATGCAACTTATTTAATCACCTACTTCACATTGACATTATTGTATCATAACGAAAAAAGAAGAAAATTACACAGGCCACCAACAATTAACTTAATCGATAACAATATATGAGACGATATTAGCGATTGATTCAAGAAAAAATACAAAAATAATATCTTAATTTGAATTCTGACCGATGCACAATGCCATCAGATTGTTATCGACAATGCTCGACTAGTGCTGTGACAGACGATACTATCGTCCGATTTAATCGACATGTCGCTGATACCGAAAAGTGGGTTGGCAGCACTGGATGTCAAAATCTTTACTCCACTTGACAGCATCATTCATATCATCTGTAGGTTAATTATTATTACAGACATTTCGAACAACAGTATGTTACATGGAACTGAAGGTAAAGATGGAAGACAAGCAGGCATACAACAGGCTGGTTCAAGAAAATTTGACTTGGAGTAACCCCTGTTTTCCCAAAGTATTACCATCACTTTAAAAATTTTGCCTAGTCAGAAATACAGTAAAATAAAAATGTCAGTTTATCCGTTTATCAGTTTTCCCGCAGCTCCGCCTGCGTCAAAAAGTAGCCTATGTTTGACCCCGGGTCTTAACTATATTCATACCAAATTTCATCAAAATCCGTTCAGCGGTTCGGCCGTGAAAGCGTGACAGACAGATAGAAAGACAGACAGACTTTCCCATTTATAATATTAGTATGGAAGTATGGATATCAAAAACAAGTATAATTATTTTTCATTTTTTAATAAAAATCTACCTGAAAATAAAGATTATATTGCTACGTAACTGTTTATCATTTTGTCCAACTTTTGGGGTTGTTATAAAGTGCTGTGATAGAAACTCAGATTCACACCCTAACACATCACGAGTTAGAAAGAGAGAGGTGGGTAACGAAATGCATTCAGGTCAAATTTTCTTGAACCAGCCTGTTGTATGCCTGTCTTCCATCTTTATCTTTAGTTGCATGAGTATGTTTTAATAGTAATTAATTTCTGCTTCGACCAAGATTCATAGTACTTTTCTCACACTTGCAAGGACTTGACCTTTCTGCCGATGTGAATAAGAAATATTTTTATTAAGACAATATAATGACAAGGAAAAAATTTATCGTCTTTTTATTCAATCATTCATATCGAGTAGGTTACATGGTATAATGTGTAGAGAACACCCTGGTGATAGAGTTTTAAGAAACCGTCTTTCGACCTCTATAATGATTTAACGACCACAAAATGGTAGCCCCACTTATGACTCCTTTTTATAGCAGACTATTTTGTATCTAATTGTCAGGTAAAATTCAAAGTGATTCATCGCAAAAGGACAGTCAGACCTTTTATGGACAGTCAGGACCAAAAATATGTCAACATGGTACATTGTAATACATTATGACTGACGCAAACGATATTAAATCTATTGTATGTAAGTATGTAAATGCGACGGTCGTTAACCTAATATAAATTATATTTTGTGGTGATTTACAAAGACTTTTATAGATGGGTTAGGTACTTGTAGACAAAGATATAAAATCATTAAAATTAGCGAATGGTATATTGCAGGAAAGTCATATTTACAGAAAGGGAGGCTGTTTTTGACATTTGACAACCTCATGATCGGCTTCATGGATCTTCAGAATGGCACTGTCTATGTAATACATTGGGCAGTGATCAGTGAGGTGCAGCATACTTTGAATATCTCTATAGAAGACTGTCCGAAAAGTTCCACCTGCACAGGAACTCGGCACGTCTTCCTTGCAAAGTTCGACACTTGTTTATTTGAGTCCAGCATTTTCGCGGCAGAACCAGAAACAGCGTGATTAGTATGTAAATTGTTGTGTACTGTTCCGCTTGCGCCAAAGAATATTTTTATGTTTTTCATACAAAGTTTTTTAATGCCCATTACTATCCGCAATAAATTTGTACTCTAAAAATAAGAAAACTATCCATTATTTAGTTCATAGAAAAATTACATGAAAAGGTAGGAAAATCAATTTTTGGAGGAAAGTTCAGGAGTTTTATTTTTAAGATCTGTGACTCACTCAAAATGGGCGAGTCGGGCATAATCGGTGAGTCGAACTATTTACATTCGTTCGACATATATAGAACTAGCTATTTCTCGCAGCTCCGCTTGCGTCAAAAAGTAGACTATATATTTGACCCCGGGTCTTCAACTAAATTTATACCAAATTTAACAGACTGACAGATAGACTTTCGCACTTATAATATTAGTATAGATAGTAAGCAGGGATAAAATAGAATTTAATTTGACAAACATCTCCTGAATTAATTACAGTTTTGTATTTATTTAGGAATTAACTTGAATTTCGTTTTCGAATAAATATAAAATCTTTACATATAAATTTTAAGCGCTCATGTGGTTTTCCTTTACATTAAATGATTACAATTTAAAGTAGTCTTAGATTTGTGGTTATCATGATGGCCTTCATGAAAACGATTAAATCCTATGTCACTAGGACAAGGTTAAGTATATCAAATATTAGCTCATGAAACTCTTCTTGTTCTCTTTTTAGTTCTTTATAAAGTCTTTAGAAAAATATTCCTTTAATATGTATTCATATTTGTAAATCTATTCTTGGAACTGAATAGTCCCAGAGCTTCATTAGAGTTTAATAAAAAGACAACAGACAGACACCTTTTCATTTTTGTAATAGAATAAATAGGATTTTTAAGACAAGGTTTTACCTGGTGTCAGAGTTATTCGAAACCGCCTTTCGGCCTTTGACCAAATGTCAGCCGGGACCAACGGGTTAGCGTGCCTTCTGAAGCATCATTATTATCAGATAATCAGGTGATTCAAGCCTGCAATGTCCTTACCAAACTGGAAATAACTAAACAAAGTATGGTTTCCATTGGAATCGAACCGATGACCCCCGGGTCTAAGGGTTGCGCATTAACCACTGGACCACGGAGGCAGTTATCTATCCATCCATCCATCGCAATGTGTCATGTTTTCGAAACACTAAATTCGTAAGCATAGTTTACTGAATTCGTATCTTTAAACTTGTTTTACGTTGATTTTTTGTTTTTTGTTTTATAATATTGGTATGATCTTTTTCCCCAAAAATCAAAAACCTACTTCCATTGGGTTTCTGGCCCAACTTGAAGATATTTTGAGCCCGAGATATTCAAACAGAAGGGTAGTGGGGCGATAGACCCTGTAGTCTAAAGATCAAAGGTTACAGAAGCAGTGGTTTTGAAACAAGCTTCTAGAATGAAGCATTTGCACGTTTTTTCGACATGAATCCAATAATAACTTCTCAAGTCAAATAAAAATATGCAGTTGATAGGTACGTTAAGCCTAGGAATTTTGATTTTTGTGAAAACTACATTTAATAACGCTTTACGACCATTAATAAAAATTGTGTTTATAAAAAAATTATTAAATACCTCACTATTTTTTTCTACTTTTATTTCCTTTCATCCACTTTGGCTACCGATTCGCAACCAATTCGACCAATATTATCCCCTCTATAGTCTTTGGTTAGAGCGAGTCGTCTCATTTCTATAGTTCATTTAATAGAACGGGCCCCAAACAGAAAAGCGTTCCATTTTTAAAACGAATTAGTGGTACTGCGTGTACCGTAGAGCAGGCGCGGCGACGCGTCGCTGTGCCGCCAACATTGACAGCTGTCAATCAGATTCAATATGGCGACCAAGCCGGTCTGAATCGAACACGGCCCCTATCTGCGTTAAATCTCGTACAGGGTTCAGTACCCGTTGTAGATAAGAATGAAGATGTTTTTTGTAGTATCGAATATTACTCGTGTATCTCAATGAATCTTCTGTAACGGAAAACATACATTTGTTTTGTCTTACGGCATAGTACTTATAACCATACCGTAGAGCATGGCATAATAAAAACAATCAACAATAATGAAAGTAATGGCTTTGATAGGTCAACGTGATCAGATACATCGCGGATGCGATCGCGTGGTTATCATTATTATTTTGTGTTTTTTGAATGAATAAATTTTAATGTATTAAAGTGTGATTGTATGCAGCTAGATCCTTACGCGCATTCCGGACAAACCCCAGTGGTTTATGGAATGATAGTATGTAAGATTTTGTAATAATTTTTGTATTAAAAAAAAAAACAAAAAAAAAACATTAAATTAATTTTACTATTATTCGTTTGTATTTAAAAAGGGATTTATTTGTTATACTAAGGGACCCTAAAACTAGTTCTCAGGATTATTTTCCTTCTAAAAAACTAACAACAAACCATTTCACCTTAAAATATTCAAGTCAAAACTGATAATAATTTTAAAATTTGTCTTTTTTTCAGACATGAACCATAGACAAGAAAGCTAGTGATGTGATGTACATAATGTTGCACTACGTCACCGTGACGCAACAGAAACGGACATCTGTGAAGTAGTGGTGTGCGTTAGAAGCAATAGTATCGATATCCATTATCCTATTGTACACACACGGATGAATACCCTGATGCTCACGACCAGTGGAACAGTGGAAGATCAGACTTGCGTCGACAGCAATATGTCTTTTTCATCATACAAGTGAGTATTGTTATGGCGTTAGTTTTGTTTTGAAATTAGTTATTTGAAAAGTTATCATCATCATCATTTCGTGTAGTATCATCATTGTCAATCGACCATGTACACCCTGTTGTCAGAGTTGTGCAGAACCGCCTCACGGCCTCTGACGTGGTTTCTTTAACGACCACCAGATTAGTTAAAAAAAGTAGAGATTGCTACCTTTGATAGTAATAAGAGGATTTTTTAAAAGTTTGTGTGCTTGAGAAAAAGCATTGGTACTTGAGTAAGTAAATTTATATTTATTTAGATACATGGTAAATCGACCCCGTTAATCCTAGTGTCAGAATTTTACGTTGGCCTCTAATATAAGTCATTACTTTTTACACAAGAGTAGACACATCGAAGTCTGTTAAGATGGGTATTTGTGCCCGCTTGTTTTTGCATAATTTTGGTAGAGCAATAAAAGATCTACTTTATTTGTATTATTATTTTTTTTTATTGCAATTCTTGCATTTATTGTGAGATAAGAAATAAGGCTAAAACATTTAGCTAAATAAATTCAATTCATTAAAAAAGGACATCTCAGCTTTCCTTTAAGTATGAACTCTATTTGACCACAGACTTAAGTATATTGGTTACCTCTTTTTTTACGAATTTAAACTTTTACCTTTAAATTACAAAATTTTATACCAATAATTAGTAAACTAATTAAATTACATCGACCTATCGCACCCTCTCATAAAAAGCTGTCATAAGCATAAATTATGGGAAGACCATAATGTGCGATGAAGCCATTTACCCAAAAAAAAAAAAAGCGACGATCTTTGCCCAATCGCAAACAGAATTCAGATGACAAGATTACTTATACTTGGAAATGGAGACGACTTGAGGCATCATTAACAGCATTACTCGAATTAATTACAGTTTTTGGCTGCCAATACTCGTTTTTGAACGCATGAAACGAAGAAGTTTAACAAACCATAGACAACATTTTTATCAAAAATATACTATTTTTAACGTATAAAAAACAAATCTGCAATGGTACCGTGCCAGATACCTAAAACTAAAAGTTTAATTCAAAATAAGCATTATGCTTATTTTGGCCACCACAATCCAGAAGATTGGCTTTGTAAGAAACATATTTTATGGATGATTTAGATAGATTGCGAATTGGCTATGTAGACGCGGTCATGAACAGGATTTTTTTGTGGTAAATTTTGTGCCCATGAATGCTACTGGATTGCCAGTACTGGATCTAAATCAGCCTTTAAGCGCAAATGATGAACCACCAAATTTCATAACCCATAAAGTAAATACAGCAATTATCAAGCGCAAAAACCCGTTGTCCAATGAATTCGTCAGGCGGTTACAGTCCTCAATTGGGCACCTTTCATTTAAAAAAGAACCATACGCCATTTCATGTCAATTTTTGAATTATTCATCATGCGAATGCGCGAGCGCATCGATTGATGCAAACAAAAAGTACGCGCTTGCTAATCTTCGCCCTTTGCTTCGGTATCATTCGGCTTTCAGTGTTGCCATCCCCACTCATTTATTCAACTACTTTTTATAGTCACGCTGCGCAAAGACTTAACAGGCCATAATGCCAATAAATAATTCGATTACTTTCTGCCAAGTCATTTTTTGCAAAATTCGATTTTATAAAATACTTCTTTTTAATAAATGGCGCTTCTTTCGTAGCCTTTCAATAAAACGGAAACGTAATGCTGTCATATAATCCGTGTGTTCACATAACAGTGTTCCAAGAATCTGATCGGGGTCTTATTAATACTCTTTTATTGACACGACAAGATTAAATACTACTGAGACGGGCTTTATTTTTTGTCTTGCTTCATTAACTAGGTTCCTGTCACAAAGAGCTGGCGAACAAAGCCGCCAGTGTAGTTGGTCAATTTCCACGCGATCTATGTATATCAATTAATCAATTTGATACTAAATTCGATGTCATCAGCCGTCAGACCAATTACAAGTAACATTGCAATGCTTTAAGTGCAGAAAAAATATAGTATTCGAATATCCGAGCGTTCATCCCCCTGCCCGCACGTCCGCCGCGCCTCGTCGCCGCGTCTCGACTGTACGTGATTGGTTTATTAATTAGGCGAATCATCGTCGGGTTCCATTTTTAAAAATAGGCGGGATTCTTACTGTGCGACTTTTCTTTTTAATTTTGGCCGGCACTGAATCCAATTAGAATTGCCAGCATGATTTTTTGTAATAATCTTCAGTTGCATGTTAGAGCATAACTCTCATTTTAGGGGTTTTCTGGCTGCATCTTCAGCCGATTGATTTTTAACCTGGGATGCACTTTCCTGATTTTCTCCTCCTCTTCGATCTTGTTGGGTTTTAAGCTATTGTGTCAAGCAGTAAGCCAGGTAGTATTGACGTCAATAACAATGTATGTTGTTAAGTATCTTTAAGATGATTAAAGTCAATAATATTAATCTTCCCTTTATATTTAGAAAATTTCCAAATTTCGTGGCTTTTTTTAAAATGTATTGTTAAAAACCAATTATGATTAGAAGTTACATTTTCAAGATCACACTAGTGTTATAAATAGTGCAGCACCTATCTATAACTTTGTATGATAAATTTCAATATACCTTAGGAAATAAGTAATGTTATTACTTACATTTTTAGTTTTTTGTGAATATAATATTTAAACTTACCATACATGCAATTTATTACTTAAGTACAATAGATACTCAAATACCTATTACGTAATCTTGTTTTGAAATATCTGTAAACTTTATCTATGGATTAAAACATAGTCAATATTTTCAAATTTAAAAATCGATTCATTTTAAATTTAGATTCGCGAACGCGACCGTCTGAGGTCAACAGAAAAATAGCTTAAAAAGTATGTCTGCTTCGTCCAGAGTTATGTCTCAAGTGTATACCGTTAGGATGCCAGGCAGCTCGAATTAAAAAGTATAAAACAAATGAAAACTATTCCAATTGCCAGTTTTAGGAATCCGTTTTGTGTGTTATAAAATTTTTGGGAGGTTATTATTGATTCAACTCTTTTTTATAAGTTATAACAAGAGCGCTTCTAAGTACTAGAGTTAAGCTACCAAGTAGATGCAAGTGACAATTGAATAAATTACATTATTAACAATTTATATCTAGTAATATTCAAGATTTTTATTTTGAGTCAGCAAACAGACTCATGGAAGATGGTCACCGTAGCCTACATACGTACCCAGCTGGAGAATAACAAGTGCATTTTTTAAATTTTAATCGAACTGTCCATGGGATGCTTCAAAGGGTAATGGTAATATGGACACTAGTCTACATTCCTAATGAAAATATAAACTGTAAAAAATACAATGTTACAAAAACTATAATGAGCGCAACCTAAACGTAAGTATCACCCTCGGGCTTAATGACGTCTTAAAGCAAATTTATTTCTCTAATGCCATTAGGGAGTTGCAAAAAAGTAACAGTCGAGTAGTAAAACTTGACTGCACCCGTAAATGATAGCCAGCAATACGCATACTGGGCGAAGGAAGCAAGCAGAAAATATTTTCAAGCCAGACAGGTCGGCTGACCGCTGCTACTAAGTAAGACGGGGACATAAATTCTTCAAAGGGCTAAACCAAAATAAAAAAGCCGAAAACCCCTTTAAAAGAGCTACCGAACTATAATTTATGGGAGTGGGCGCAGCGCGACCATTCGAAACAAAATTAAAAAAAATAAAACTTTTTGAAAAAAGAATCCGAACGGAGACGCAAAACGGTGAAATTGGAAATAATTTTGCGATAGCATCGCGCTCGCCGGTACCTTTCAATTTCTTTATACGTTTGCAAATTTGTTTTTTGTTTTGTCGCAAAATGGAGTTATGGAACCGACGGTGGTCAGGGCACGATCGGATTATACTAAATTGTATTAGCAATTGTATTTATTGTACCTGTACTACCGGCCGTCATCAGATATCTAAGCTGGCACGACAATAACCCTTATCATAAACGTTCCACGTGCGGTGAATTACTGAACGTCGTCTTTATAATCTGTGCAAGAATTAAATATTTTGGCGCCAAAGGTTCGCGTTGAATACAAAGTTTTAATTAATTAGTTTGATGAGTTAATTGTTTAGGAATAATTTGTCTTAAATTGTGTTTTAGGTTTCTCGGCCTTATCTCGAAAAAGCTGAATTGAAATTAGAAAAAGATTGTTAAAACATTATTTTGTTTCATTGACAATTAGAGAAATGAGTTAAGCGAATTATCTGTATCAATATTACACACAGATAAAATATATATATATATTTTCGCAACTATCAACACGGCGTAAAAGTTTGGCATTAATTTAATACTGGTTGGCAAAAAAGGAAAAAAAAACAGAGCTAAGCCGACATATCATACAGTTATCGACAGGCGACTCACGGCGGGCGCTACTTCAAATCATAAGCAAATTAGAAAGTAGTCGTAAAGGCCATGTTGCATTGTGGGTTGGTATAATACTTCGATTTTTTAGTGATTTACAAAAAAGTTCTTGTTCTGGGTGTTTATCTTTGTGTTGTCTTTTTGTTTAGGTTTTTAACGTACGAATAGTTAACACATTTCTATTTTATTTTATTTCAAAATTTAAATCCACGCCCTTTCCTTCTGTAGTCCTAAACAATAACATAATTCCTTTCTCATCTAAAGTTAACAATTTGGGTATTGTTGTGGACGAAACACTATCATGGTCTCCTCATATCAATGAGCTGAGCCGAAGAATCTTTGTATCTTTGCACTCCTTAAGACGTTTGCAAAATTTTCTGCCCACTGATACTAAAGCACTACTGGCTCGCTCGCTCCTTATACCTGTTCTGGATTATGCTGATGTCGCGTTCCTGGACCTTACAGACGAACTCACTGCTAAACTAGAGCGACTACAGAACTCGTGCATTCGTTACGTATTTGGGCTAAGGAAATATGACCATATCTCCGAGTTTCGCAAGCGTCTGAACTGGTTGCCAATACGGATACGTCGTAAACTACATATTGTCTCTTTTCTTTATAATGTCTTGTTTAATCCTTCTTCCCCTGAATATCTCAGATCAAATTTCTCCTTCCGGGATCTTGATCCCCGTCTGCGAGCATCTCACCACCTAAAGTTGAACATACCTGTATACTCCTCACAGTGTTACGCCAACTCCTTCTCAATTCTCGCTGCAAATCTCTGGAACAAGCTTCCTTTGGAGATAAAAGAGCTGTCTTCTCACTCTTTCAAATCTCGGGTTAGGGAATACTACGAACGTTCGGACTTGAGCTGAGCTTACTGTTTTTTTGTGTAATTGAATTTGTATGTTAGATGTAAGTCTATGCACCTAAGATTTCTTTGCGTGTTGTGCCCTCTTCTGTGCCCATATGTCTATGTCCTATGTTAGTTTGGTTGACTGGAAGAGATCCCTATTTGGGATAAGTCCGCCTTTTGTTGTAACCTGTATTCTGATACTATGTTCTTTGTGTACAATAAAGATTTTTACATACATACATACACATTTCGTATGAAAAATAAAACTCTGACACATGAGTGTGCTTCGTAAAGTTAACCTGAACGAATGATTAATAATTTGTATAGTAACTGTTAAATACTACTTAAAGTAAGATATGGGCAATAATGACGTATTTCATAGTTTAAATATTTACAAATATCTGGTAGGTACCAACTTTTCTGGTACTCAATGTCGAAAACAAGGATAGGTGTAAGTGTGACTGCACCTTTACTTATATATTTATTGGATAAGATTTTATCAGAAGATAAGAGATACAAACAAGAACAGATGTACGAAAAGACGGACAAGCATTTTTGGCTACAATTTTCTCAATAAATTATTTAAAAAGTTTGTTAACTCCATTTTAAGTTATAGAGTAAACAAATCACATTGTCATAGGGTCTTAACTAGCTCTTTCCCGCAGCTCCGCCCGAGTCAAAAAGTAGCCTATGTTCGACCCAGAGTCTATAACTATATTCATACTAAATTTCATCAAAATCCATTCAGCGGTTTGGCCGAAAGCGTAACAGACAGACAGACTTTCGCATTTATAATATTAAGCATGGAAGCATAGATATGGATATTAGTGTGGATAGTATGGATATCAGCCGTAAAACGTCTTTTGCAAAAAATCTGAGATAGAGTGGGACGCTGTCTCTACATAGTTATTGCTAGGGATTAATTAACGAAATTGGTACTTTTTTTAAATTTGCATAAAAAACTATTTGCTTTGGGCTTTCGGTTCTTTGGAAATATTGGTAAATAATTTTTTGGTGTTAGCATGTGTTAATTAATGTTTTACCCAAACATTAAGCACCTTGACATCAAGACTTATTGTTATTCTTTTGGTGTCGAATTACTTAAAATGGTGGTAGGTACTATATTCTGTAACTTCAGTACCTCAACAACAAGATTTTATTAACGCTGACGCTGGCTACTGCGTTTAGATTTAATATGGAATTTCTTAATTACCTTACTATCCGCCAGAGGCGCTGTATAGATTTGCAATACTAAATTGTTAACGTCTACGTCAATAAAGTCTCATGGTTGACGTACAGTAACGTGCTATTTCCGTGGAATGCTCTGTGGCAGATACTAAAGGTAGTGATGTCTCTATATAGCTATGGTTATTAAAAACATACTATTACATTATTTGAAGTTTAGATGAAAAAAAAGATTTCAAGCCCATAAGTTTTATTGCTCATACCATTTATGTATTAAATCTCTTTGCCAATATTGCAAAGTTATGCGATGGTGTCACTTATAATAAATCAATACTATTCTTCAATAAAACTCAATAAAATAACACCCACATATACGATTGTATCCATAAACTAGGTAGGTTTCATGGTAACACGTAAATGCACTTATATCAAAGTCTAGTCTGGTCTGGATTCAGCAACATATACTTATATTAATAATGTAATATAGAAAGTTATTACAGTACTTAAATATCAATTTAAAAATATCCTTGAATATTTATTTACATTCGGGAAACATACAGTTAGACATCCTTTTAGTTAATATTCCCGCAATATTTTGCGGAAGAACATACATTTTGAGGAACATGTAGAGAATATTATTAGTGAATTTTGTTGAAGCATACCGAGGTAATAACTCGAATTATTTTTTTCTAAAATAGTAGTGGATTTGTAAAAGAAAAAGGAGAGAATCGGACCCTTGGTTATCAAAGATTTTTTTTTAGAAGGGGAGCCAACACGATCATGATATAGATTTTTCAGGCTGTCTAAATGCCTGACAGCCAGAAAAATGATCAATCAACAGCCGAAACCAATGACTTTCGTGCCTGTAGACTCTGAAATATCTATCAATTTATCTTTTCGATGCTAACCTACGAGCACTTACTTACTTATCAGCCGAAAAAGTGGATCTTATCCTCTAAAACAAGAGGGCGCCAAAGTGTTCTATTTTGCGCGATAGCAAATCCAGAAGAACTGCTGATTAAGGAACCAAATATTTTGTTTATATATTCATAGCCACCGTGCTGGCTTGGTCATCTGGATGGCTAAGGATCGTTGCGTCAAGGCAATCTTCGAGTAAACAAAAGAAATTTCAATATTTATACAATTTCTGACAGCAATAGGGTTAAAAATGGCCTTTTAAATTTGCTACCTCATACAATACATTCATAACTCGATGTTCATGTCACAGAATCACGATTCATCAATAACGATTAGTCGAAACCAGCCAAGTGCTAACCAGTTTTGAACCTATGAATGAAATGAATGAATTCTCGATCGCCCAAGATAACGGTGATTAATTTTTCACCATTTGATGTGCGAGAAATTTTTGCCTTGTTTACATTGAACAAGTTGAACAGTCAAGTACTTACCCTATTTAATTTATAAGATGTAAATTAGGTCTGATTGTTTATTTTGCTTATAAATGTTATGTAATAATTTAGTATGTAAACCTCTAATTGAAAAAGACCGAATTGATTTTTATTTATTAAAAACTCTATTACCTAAAATGGTAAAATGGGTAGATTTAAAGCTAAAGCATTCTCTACCAGTCAACCAACGAATAGACATCAGCATCTTGCGATAGATGAAAACTTCATAGACCGACATCCTATGTTGGAAAGGTGAAGTCAAGAGAACTTTTAAAGTTAGATAGATTTTTGACACATGGAACAATAATCAAAGTCACAAGGCTTTCACAAGCTTTACGTCTCACGTCAAATTTTAATATTTAGTACACTCAGGTACATTAAACAAATATATCATAATTTAATGGTTTCACAAGAGAGTATCATCGGTCAGAAAATCTTTACTCGGACAACGATCAACGATCTTTTACTTGTCGCGTGTAAACAGGGCCATATAATAATAATGTGCGAGAAATAAGTAGGCAATTTGAGCATGTAAATTAGTCTTTAGTTATTTTTCATTTACTTTGTGAATGGCTAATGTTTCAAAGCCGTTGTTATGACTAATTTTTACGCTGACTTTTAGTGTGTGTTGGCAAATGAATGAACGATACTGTTTGGCGTTGTTTGAATCAGCGGATTGATCTAGATTCTTTTAAAGGCTCCGTCACGGAAGGGTAAAACGAGACCTTATTTTTAATCCTCTGTGGGTCTGTCTCCCTGTTAACGTAAAAACATAGTAAAATAAAAATTAATTTCATACTAATATTATTAATGCGAAAGTCTGTCTGTTTTTCTGTCTGCCTGCCTGTCTGTCTGTCTGTTAGGCGTTCACGGCCAAACCCCTGAACGGATTTTGATGAAATTAGGTATGAATATAGTTGAAGACCCGGGATAAAAATAGGATACTTTTTGACGCAGGCGGAGCTGCGGTAAACCGCTAGTTAAATTTAGAAAAGTCATTTAACATTTTCCTCCCAAGTCACGATATCAAAATTGCAGTGATACGGCGCGTGCAGCAAGGTCGATGGAACTGCACTGATAACGATAGTGCAGTGATAAGAGTGCATCTGATAAGGACATAGCCGTCATAACAATATTTACTGAGGTGTCTACCGAAGGATATAATAAGTAATGGAACAAAGGAAAAGATGAAAAAATTATGTACAGACTATTTTTAAATTGTATGTCGAACAAAAATTATTCACGTCACCGATTTTGAGTGAGTCACCCTTTTCAAAAATAGCACTCCTGGACCTCTCTCTGTAGCGAACTTGTGGTCAGTTTTTTCTGCAGCCTTCTGTATATGCTTCTATCACTCACACCGAAATGCCTTCCTCTATTATATTATGTTAATCAAACATGCTATTGCATGCATGAAAAATACGTCTGATGACTCTCTGTGACAAAAACTGGTTGTGTAAACTCAAAGCCGAAATATGGTTTTGAATGGAAAAACTGTCACCAGGATGTATAAGGTCAAATTTTATTTAACACAAGTCAAGGGTAAAATTTCTAAATTTAGCAGTTAATTATATAACTTCCACTATTTAACAATATGCCTAAATAAAAACTGAACATAAAATTAACAGTTCACAGTGGCTAAACTATCTTAAAAACAATTTAGGAATCTCAAACATTAGATATATAATTGTTATGTATTTTCTTTGGTGCAATAAAGAGTTTTTGCTTACTTACTTAATTAAGAGATAAACAGAAATGGTATTAGCTTTTTGTGAGTAGTTTGTGACTGTTTTACTTGACAACTATGTTTAAAAATATTTACCAGATGTTGACACTAAAAATATAGCAGTGTTAATTTACTCATCGCTAATTTAAATGTATCATTTGGTTGTCAAAAGCATATAGCTGCTATCCCAAGATTCCTAACATTTCGGCGTATCGATCGTTCGGAGAAGCGTATGTTTTCTCTCCCAGAAGTTGTTGTTGTATCGTTATGACAATGCTTGTTGCAACAGCCTAGCTGTGTACACTGACGGGCAATGTCCGCTGGATGATAACGATATCAATGTGGTTATTTTTAATGTATGTAGAGATCTTCAATTTATCATATTGCCTTAATTCTTGTTCAACGGTCCCTTAATGCTGAGGATCATGAACCGATACCAACGTCTTAACGTGCCTTCCGAAGCACCGTTATTAACATACAAACAGGTGATTAAATTCTGCAATGTCCTAACCAAACTGAAAATAACAAAGTATACTTCCCGTTGGAATCGAACCCACCTACGACCTCCAGGTCTAATAAGGTCTAAGGCATATGCCTTAACCACTCTACCACGGAGGCAGTTGAGGAAGTTGCACCGAGAACTGTCTGCCATAGCTTTTTCCCGCAGCTCCGCTTGCATCAAAAAGTAGCCTAACTTTGACCCCGGGTCTTCAACTATATTCATACGAAATTTCATCAAAATACACTCAGCGGTTTGGCCGTGAAAGCAGACAGACAGATTTTTGCATTTATAATATTATTAGTATTATATTAGTATGGATGCTGCCTCCAGCCTTGTCTATCGTAAGTTTTACTTGATTCATGATGTGACCGAGAATCCTAAGAGTCCTTTCTTGGTAGTGCAAAGTCTTTGGAAAGATGATTACAGTAAGGGAGAAAGGCATGTAGTAATCAACCATTGACATACCTATACAGATATATATAAGGTGGGTTTAAATTTAATACAAATACTTGTTGGTTTCATAAATTTCTACAAGCAAGTGTTCGTAAAAATCGAACGTTTATATTTTACTGAATAGTAATAATTAAGACATCCTGCAGTGGTTTTCCTATTACTTCTATTTTGCTGGAAATACTGGCAGAAGTTGTAAAACTCATTTTGTCTTTGTCTATCACAAACTGAATAAGGAAAATAGCAAATAAATTCAATTTGAACTTAGTTTAGGGAGATAGCATTGATAGATTGTTACGATTATTAAGTTTTTTAGTGCGCTTTCAGTTGTCTAAAAAAAATATTTTTATTAGAAAAATTTTAAAAAAGAAAACTAGGGTGTAGATTTTTTAAATTTTGCTCTTAGTACTATTCTTTGGCCTTTATAAACAACGCCTCAAACTATTTGCACTTAATAACAATCCACCTTATACATTAGATCGACTGCCAACGTTTGTCTGAACTCTGAACCTAAAGACATTGAGCAAGGTAGTTTTATAATTCTGGGCGAAAACTACTCTACTTATACTCAGAAGTGGGTGAAAAATGATTGAAGAGTGAAAAAAAAAGAAAAGTGTGGGTAAGAAAAAATATATATTTATCGAAAGCTTGGATCTATCGCAGAGATTATTTATTTATTTAAACTTTATTGTACATAATACAATTGTATAGCACAATAGGCGAACTTAATGCCAAAAGCATTATCTAACAGTCAACCTTTGGGTTAAACAGATATCGTCATGTGGGTATTAAAAATATATAGCTATAAATACAAAAGTTGGAATGATAATAAACTTACTTATGGTACTTACATAATATACTTACTTAAATACGATAAAATAATAAACAAAATACAGTTAATTTTAAGAGTTATATTAACGAAATAATAGCAGCAACTCAAAATTTACCTATGTTTATCTGCCTAAATTTGATTACTGCAAAGCGTTTTTATATAAGTACGTGTGTCTATAAAAATAACAAATTGTGACGTCATTTATGTTTGTGTATAGGGAAATCTCACTTACGTTGTCTTATGTATGGGATATAATATGTATTTCAAAGTTCATTGACGCTATACTAGTATTGCGGTGACAAAATACACATGAGGTAAATTGCAAAAATAAATATTTTATTTATATTCTCGAATATTTAATAACAATTACACAATAGTTGAAATGTATTAGAGTTGTCATTCTATGAAATAATGAATAATTACTTTATTGCACTATTTACATTTATTAAATTAATAAAAAAACAGTTTGTATTTTTAGTGAATATATATAAACTTATCGCAAATGCAATTTCTTCTATTTTGTTTATCCCATGATTTTAAGTTGTTATAGAATGATACATTTTATGGAATGATTTTAATATATATTTTTATTAAATTAAACTGTATTAATACGGTTTTTATCGCGTATATTAAATTAAAAAATAATTCAGACACTAAACAATAGCACAAATGTAAGATTTTATTTTTCAACTTCCTAGGCAAGGCTTGTGCAGCCTGCTGAGCCTTTAGAAAATATTTAAGTATGCGCAAGCAATAAAACAACTAATTTCAACAACATTCCATGACTGATATTAATACCTCTTAAATAAGATAAAATATTGTCAATAAAAGCTAATGAAAATAATTAAGGAATATGCATAAAAAGATAATTGTATTTTCAAACAACACCAAGGCAAATTTATATAAAATTAATAAACTATTTGACATCATATGCTCATAAATTGATAATCATGATCATCATCACAAATTACGAGATGACTGTTAAATAATTCAATTCATAACATAAAATTATCGCATTATTAGTCTTAAGGAAATTTATAAGGTTCGCCATATTCATATAAAAATGTACGATACTCGCCATGAAAATGTTAATTCCCTTTCTGTCTTCTCTATATTTGAAAAAGAACGAGACAAAACATATTTCAGTTAACATGGACTTATCGAACATTCGTTAATTTTTATGTTAATTGGTTTGGGCATGTAGAAAGGATGGATGAAAGGAGACGTACGAAAGGTATTTACAAATCAAAGGTGACAGGAAAAGTCGGTAAGGGCCGGCCTCGGAGAACATACTGCGACCAAATTGCATACAGACATATTAAAAAAGTGAGATGTCAGGAGTACCCGTAATCGACGAGCGTGTATGACGAGAGTGATGAGCGTAGAAGAAGCGAGGGAAGTCTGTAAGGATCGTAGCAAATGGAAATCCGTAGTCTCTGCCTACCCCTACGGGAAAAAGGCGTGATTGTATGTATGTATGTTAATTTTTATGAATAAGGGGGCAAATGTTTTAGTAATGTATCTTACATACCTATGGGGTCCTATATTCAGAAAGCACGTCGAATCTCTGGATTCTTTTGTACTTAAAAAGCAAGTTGATCGGCTGTTGTATTTTTACTGATGTAAATGGAATCAGTGTAGCTATATACATATATTACATTGTATAAATGTAATGATAGGCGTTATTTGTCTTGTCTCAAAAGGATTATCATTAATAACACTTTACAGCGCAGGAATGCAGCCAGTATAATGGGAACATTTGTTTGAGCTAGGAGCGCCATTTTTGAAAAGTATGACCGGTGAGTCCAATGATTTTCGTTCATCAAATGATTAATCATGAATGACAGCTCATTTTTGATACGATTTTCGCACTATAATTTAATTTAATTTATGTTTTTTTCAATTTCACAAGTAAGTTTGCACTATTTTACTAGGTAGGTATTTGATTAATTTGTTAGTATTGCAATACAGCGAGAGAATGCGGCAATTTGGGGCACGTTGCCTGGATAGTTTTATGCTAGTTAACAGTTTTAGATATATTTAGTATGTATCTCCGCTTGGGATTCACGGGATGTCCCGGTCCTTTAAAAGGCTTGCGCGATGATATTGAACGCGTGCTCCTGCCAAAACCCGTCCTCGGCTATATCAATAGATGCCATGCC
The DNA here is from genome assembly GCA_947363495.1 of Euzophera pinguis. Lineage (NCBI taxonomy): Eukaryota > Metazoa > Arthropoda > Insecta > Lepidoptera > Pyralidae > Euzophera > Euzophera pinguis. The sequence continues at coordinate 6,578,826 of OX376176.1, forward strand.
CATATTCAGTATTATTATAATGTTTTTTTTTTCTTAAGAATAAAATGTATTATTTTATTATTGTGGTGAGTCGAACAATTTTCATTTGACTGGCCTTGGGTGAGTCACACTATCCGAAAATAGAGCTCCAGGTACGATACAGGTCTGCGATAATATTTTGACGAAGCATGTTGGATACCTTTTATAGTAGGTTGCTATTTGAATGATACGTGTTGCGGATGTGATGTGAATCGATGTATATTTGAAAACATAAAAAACGATGAAATATCAATTGTACATAAATAACATTTATAAGGTGACGTACTTATACATTAATAAATCAACCCTCACGGGATGGTAAGGTTAACGTTAATGAAATGCATATCGGAGTGACTGACACGGTACAACTATAGATTATTTTTGAACCATTTTTGACTAAGTCGACCCATAACAACCATTTTGGTCGCAGTGTAGAAACTGTTAGTACTGTTACCTTTTAACAGTTCTACACTGCAACCAGAATGGTTGCATGGGAAGGCACAACCGATAATAGAAAACAAAAGTGGATAGAGATACCTTTGCCCCGTTGCTTCTTTTTTTATTTTGCTTCAGAATGCACTGTGTGTAGCCACCCTAAACATTGCAGGTGCATTGCAGTGATAAGCTATCGCCCGATAAGAGATCTTGCGATATCAGGTCAGCGAAGCATCACACTCGTGGCTGCATTTCAACAGATTATAAAACTCACTTTTTTGCATTTTTTTATTAACTTGAAGTTAAGACCACCATAATTCTCACGTACCTATTTTCCATATATTGTCTATGTCTTGTCGTTTAGTAATGTGCCGCTGAAAATTCTTCAAATTTACTCGAATATTCAGATTGTGCCACGGGATTGCTTTCTACCTATTTTAGAATTTTTACGGGAAAATTCGGGAAGTTTCCTAAAATTCTCGAAAACGCCACATCATTCTCTGCACTAATTTCATCAAAATGTTTTCATGGCCCTATTCAACCTTACATGGTGTTGTTGACTTTTTGTAAGGTCCATCCAAATTATTATTAGTTAAATATCGTCAAACGTCATTCTCAAAATCATAATTTTTTTTCTTTAAGACTAATATAACTTCGGCCAGGGTTCAGAGTTAACATGATAATTAAATAGCTTGAATGTACTATTTCCGAATTTCAATGTAAATATACAACGTACCTACATACTTACTCATACAAATCATTATTCACATCATAACATTACAAAACACAAAATATTTCCTGTAATGACTCACGCTTAGAGTGGCGGACCCGGAATTCCTTTTCGACTTCCGATTATCATTCGACATCAAATCGTTTGACAATCGAGAGAAGAATCGACTGCTTATCGAGTGGTTTTCAGATATCGCGGCTCCCCTGAACGCTGACTGATCGTTTTGTCAACAATAGCTATTGTCTCGCGATGTTTGAAAATAACAGCACCCTGTAAGTTTCAAGATCGGCGAGGCGTACCGCAGGGATCCATGTTCGGCCTTACGCAATTTCGTTTCGTTGAATCATCAGCTGAAAATTGCGTATTGAATCTTTAAGTTGATTGACGGTTGATCAAATTATTATCATGTACCTCACAAGTTTACTGATAGATTACTTTATTGCAAACATCAATAACATCAGGAAGGTGTAAGAAATAAAATCTTACAGAGTAAGTAGCTCTTCGATCATGAATATTAGTACAATAAACCACTTTTAGTGGACTGTGGAGAAGGCCTATGTTCGGTAGTGGAGTTTTGTGCCTTCAATGATGGTGATAAATTGTTCATCCATCTACTTTCTTACGACAAAGAGTGTTATTTTATTTTTAGATGTCGTAAATATATTTTTCTTTTGTGTTTAAAATTGCTAATATAGTTATCAAAAATGTTTACAGAATCCATGTACCTAGTTAAGTCTAGATTCAACAAACAAAAATATATCATCGTGACTTTTTAAATAAATAACGGATTCCATCATCGGCATTATTTCAGAATTACAGATAACATCACGACACATATTGTTTTGCGTTGATTCTCGTAAATATAAATAAAAATGGATACAATCGTGGTTATTAGAAATGCGGCATACCAGATCGTCTAAACAACTATATGTTTACTGTTTTCGCTATTGTCAGTGATTCGTCGTCTTGGAAGAATCTAAATCTCGGGTCAGGCGTAAATTAAAAAAAAAATATGATTTCTTATGTTTTCGCGATTGTTATTCATTAAATTAAACTATTTTAATACGGTTTTATTGCGTTTATTACTTATTTATTTACACCTGACGTTTCAAACACTTTACAGCGTTCATGGTCACAGGCAGACTAAGTTAACATTTGTCTTTGATGTCATAAGATTACAAACTACCGCCTGAAATTTTTATTGGTGTAAATAAATAAGTAATAAATGCGATAAAACCGTATTAAAATAGTTTAATTTAATAAAAAAAAAATCTGAGATAAGAATCCAAAAATTCTAAGTTATGTTTCGTAGACTTTTCGAAATTATTCTTAAAAAATACTTACTGCCAAACTGCGAATTCGTTTTTAGGTACAGTTTCCATTTAACCACATACATCCATGAGCCATATATAATATTATAAATGCGAAAGTCTGTCTATCTGTTACGCTTTCGCGGCCAAACCGCTGAACGCATTTTGATAAAATTTGGTATGAATATAGTAGATGACCCGGATCAATAGGCTACTTTTCATAATTACTTTTACTTAATTTAATTTTAATCTTTTTTACGAGATAGGTGGAAAAATAGGGAATGTTCGTTTTTCTGTTGGTTACCACAATGCATTATTTCTACTGATCTCAAGATGTGCTTGCCTCGTTAGCTCAAATCAAATGTTAATAACATAACACCGCAGTTCTACGTTCAAGCAAAAAAAGGCACAGTTACGGTGAACTCTAGCACCGTTCCAAGTACACATAAAGATGGCAGAATCAAGTGAAATCATTAGAACAATGCTCGTTCCCACATAGTGGCGCCTCTTGCGGCGGTACCTGGAAACTACGGTGTCAAGTCGCGCCGACTTTCCATTAATTTCGGTATTAGTCATGCATTATTCTTGTTATATGTGGTGAACACTTATGATAATTTTTGTTGTTGGAATAAATGTACTTTGGTACTGTCGCTACATCTCTGGCTCTCTTTTTAGCGCATTCTTAGTTCGCTTCTGTTCTATTCCGCTTTCAAGGCTAATCCATAAGTGAAGAAGCGGTAAACTCCAATGCAGCATTTCCATTCTCCAAAAAACGTGAATTATAAAAAAAACATACATTAATAAACTAAATACGAAAAATATTTCTTACTGAAATTAAAGAAATAATATGATACCTTTATTGCAACAGAATCCCGAAGGACCCACAAGCGAGAAACACTGCGGGCCTAAAGGTAGATACCCACTAATAAATAAATTACAAGCCCTCTCATAAGATCAATGATAAATTGGGAATTGTTTCGTCGACTGCACTGGGCTATTATCGCGTGCTTATTGCCGATCATACATCATATGTAATAGTAATGATTGTGGCCTTTGAATCAAAATGCGGAGTGATGACAGAAGTAGATATTACATCTAGGTTTTGGTGGGTCGAAAGCGGTATTGTTGCGTAATTGTGCTCGCGAATGCGTTCGTCTAGTTAGTGTTCGCGATCAAGTGTGAACAAAACTTTTTGGGTGTCCAGAATTCGCTTAGTATCATCATATCTAGTAGGTTACATGGTCAATTGCCCCTATTCACACTGGTGTCAGAGTTTTTCAGAACCGCTTTTCGGCCTCTAACGTGCTTACTTAAGCATTTCGACTTCGTTAACAATTTTGTATGTAAAATATATAAAGCGCCTCTAGCGGCAAATAAGGTGACTAGTTTTATAAAAATACTTGACACAGTCGCTAGCGTCTGCTTCAGTAAAATCTCGTATTAGCTGCAGAGGGAAGTGCCAGTGTCTGCTTAACAAAATGACGAGTTTACACAATAACTCTGGACCCTTATTTTTGAAATGTATGACTTATACAAAACCAGTGAGTCGAATTAAAATATTTCGACTCGCCTATTATCTCGCACGAAAATCATTTGACTCGAATTCTGCGTGAGTCCATACAATTGAAAAAATAGGGCACATGCTCATTTTTTAACAACTCGATAAATATTTAATTCAGTAAACCAATAGACATAGCTCGACAAATGGCAGTACATTAAAAATTTCAAAATTGCGTAATATGCCTTGAAAACGTAAAAAACAAACCTTCCGAAGAATCGCTGAAGAGTTTCCCATAAAGGCGCAATTAACGATAGTCAACTAAAACCATCGACAATCAAAAAAAATAATGAAATCGATTAGCAAGTCAGGTTGGCAACAGGCTAGACGAACCTTCTCCTCATATTTCGCCGATTAATAGCCTATAACCTTCTCGCCTTACGTTTCCTGAACCCATCGGGCACGCGACACCAGATGGATTTTTCAAATTCCTACACCTGAGTATAATTTACGAGTTATTTTCATAACAGATAGACCACCGTATCAGCTGATCTGAAATTCTAGCTGCGATACAGGGAAACCATCTTGGAAATTCACGGAGCTTCTATTCAATAGGTTGGAGAAAAAGTTTCTTCGCATTTTTTAAAGAAAATTCAAAACATTTTTTTTATTTTTATTTTTTTACATTTAACTAAAGTATGTAGGTGCCATTTTGTTCGATTACTTTTTGCCATCTTGTAGGTAGGGACATGATGCCATTGCTATAGAAATTTTGATGATTCTGATCAAAATACCGTGAAGAGTGGTTTTAGTAGTCCTCTCGTGATGTTAACCTGACACTGCCTAAAGAATTCTAAAGAGACCGAAACCGGTGGAAATCTGAAGGTGCAAGGTCAAGACTATACGGCGGATGCATTAACACCTCCCAGCCCCAGCCAAACTCTCTTAATTTTTGCTGAGTGGCTAAAGATGTGTGATGTCTAGCGTTATCATGATGAAAAACCACACCCTTTCTTGCTTTAATCTCATCAGTTGTTCGCAGTAGAGTTTAGAATGGATGGTCCTGCCTGGTGGTAACAGCTCATAATGAATAATGCCCTTCCAATCCCACCACAGACACAGCATCACCTTGTTGCGAGTTAATCCGGGTTTCGCCACAGTCTGTGAAGCCTGATGGACGTGATCCACTTGTCATCACCAGTTATCAGCTTCTTCAAAAATGGTTCGGTTTCATTACGTCGTAATAAAGAATCAGAAATGAGTACGCGGTTCATTAGGTTTCTTTCAGTAAGCTCGTGAGGTACCCAAATGTCGAGCTATTTTGTGTACTCAGTTTTTTTTCAAATGCGCCAAAACTGTTTTGTGGTCAATTTCCAGTTCTTCAGCTACGTCATAACTACTGATATGCCGACCTTGTTCCACTTTTACAAAAATGGCATCCATTTTATCCGTAATAGGGCGACCAGAGCGACGTTCATCTTAGACATCAAAATTTCCGGATTAAAAACGCTCATACCAAATTTGTGCTACTCTCACAGAAACTGCACTAGGTCCATAAACATCGCAAACTTTTTTCGCGGCTTGCGTTGCATTTTTACCTTTTTGTAGTAAATTTTTTTTAAATGTATCGAATTTCTTCATTAGATTCATCTTGACAGTAAGAAAAACAACTGAAAATCACACATTTTCCTAATTTGAATTTGGAATTATCGTCATTAAAATACTTTTAATGATACCAAAACCAGCCAGATACAAGCCCAAGAGATTTTATTACAAGTTAATACATACTTTATGCGAAAAGACTTGTGTGTGTGACTTGTGAGCATTTTGGCCCGTTTGACATAAAATAATAATCCAAAATCCAAATAAATCCAAAATTCGAAAAAAACAAAAATATAAAAAAATCTCAATAACGAAATAGAAAAACTTTCTAACAATGTATGTGTTACATTTTCGCGCTTTTATCGTTATACTAATTTAGACGAAATTCAGAATGATTTAAGATCCTAAAGACGACAAGAAAATGATTACGGAACAAGTACAATTAATAATTATAGACATCTTGTGATTTTCGCTCGAATTCTAACTGAAAATCCTTGTCCACAGCATTATGGATTCCGGAGGGAATGGTATTGCAGAATCGCCCCCCACCTACCACCGGAGTTACGAGCAATACGTCCAAGGAGGCGTCGAAAACAGTACAGACTCCGGCCAAGACCAGACCAGTCCAGAATTAGTTGTATGGTCTACTCTCCCATATGGCTTAGACTACAGAACACAATACGATTATAGGAATCCGTATGAAGCGTCCAGGGATTATTCCCCGCAGCAGTATGCCAGAGCACCGTTTACGACGAAAATGGGACAGGCAAAGGCGCTGAAAGAAGCCAGGATACGAAGGCCCATGAATGCGTTTATGGTTTGGGCGAAGGTGGAGCGGAAGAAGCTGGCTGATGAGAACCCTGATCTGCATAATGCTGATTTGAGTAAAATGCTAGGTAAGTTTCTTTTTTATTTTGAAGTATTGTTTTATTCTGTCTTCCTAGCGTACATGTTCATTGAGTTGATTTTCCTAACGTGTCAATTCAAATAAAGATTAGAAGAGCTAACTCAAAACCTATGAGATGAATTATTTTCGTTCGAATTACCGATTTGACTAAGCCATAGATTCTAAAAATAGTACCCTTGATCTGGTTTTTCATTTTTAGGAAATGCCTATGAATGGCTTATTTAAAAAATCAGCTTTCTATTCTGCTAGTAAAAAAAAAAATTATTGAATTTTTCGACTCCAAATTTAAATTTAACACATATTTATTAAAAAATCTCGATTAATCCACATGTATCAATACTCCCCTAAATTTATTTAAGATTTAAAAAGCATTCGAAAGATCTCTCCTATCACTTGTACATAATTCATTCCTAATTCAATATTCATCCGAAACTAAAACAGTTGGTGCCGATGACTCTGCACAAAACTGAAATCACATTTAAAATTCAAATATCGAAGACCGCTTTCGTAACTCGTTATTTACTTGGACATAACTGGGACCTTAGGGATGTTTAAAATATGAACGTTTTTTAAATACGACTTGATATTTCTACTGCCCTGCCTACATGGTCAAATATTATGCTTTAAAGAAATTTTGACAGTGTAAGAATATTGCGGCTTAACTTGCGGCTTAACGTCATAAAATAAAATTGTGTACCTGCAAACCCGGTTATATTATGTATTATTTAATAAATAATTTGTGTGTGAAGTATTATTTTGATGAAAAAATATATTTTTGTATTGACTAATATGAAGGAAGCACAAGCATCCTTGAATGTTATGTAGGTTACATCAAAATAGTAAATAAATAAAATGTAGAATTCATACGTTAGAATCATGTTCCTAATATTTTTTTATTCATAGTTAAAACTCAATCAAGATTCATGATATCATGATGATACTAATCGAGATCCAATATTTGACCAAATATCTGATACGAATTATCTTACATAGGATTATTTATAACGATTTTTTTGATGAAAACATTAAACCTTACAGTTATACAGTTAAGTGTCATGGCATGTTACAATAGGAGTACTTCCTGTCTCTACTTATTTATGCATAGGTAATCAATATATTTGCATATTTTGTTAAGAAAACTACAAGCATCTTGATTGAATATTGGATTTAGTTTGAGTGATAAGAGAAACTTGTAGATTTGCATTAAAGAATTCGTCCGAGCGCGTTTCCCTGTCGCGTCTTCAGTTTACGCTTTCGAGTCGGGTTCGCCTTAACTGTAATCCTAGATTTGAAGGTAGTAGTTGAATCCTTTAAAGTGGTTAACACTTTCGGGATTTTTCAGGCTGCCTAGAGGCATCTGACGACATGACGACTGCCTTTTAGCGATAACAGACGTTGTAAAGCATAGACGAGCTCAAGATAGAAAATGCCACTAAAGGCGATATTTTTTTTATTCGTCTTTTCTTGACCATAAGGGAATAGCTTTAAATCCTGTCCCAAATAAAAAAATATCATAAGTAATGGCTAATTTATTACCGAGAAATACATGTCATTAAGTGCAAGTAAATATTAATTTATACAATTTTCGCGCCATAATTTCATCTGACATAAATCAAGACCAAAAAGCGGCGCAAACGACAGCCAATTTAGTTTTCTGAAGTGGCATAAGTTGTAATAAAAATGTTGCCAGAGTCCTTATATTAATTCCTTATTAGCTAACTGATCTGTAGTACATTCCGAGTCTTATAAGGCCCGATCAACATCGTTCATGGACTGCTAATAACTTAATCAAAGTACGGTCGGCATATAAGGACGAAGTAATTTCTTATTTTGCTTTTAATTTTCGCTTTTGGTTAGCGAAAGAGAAGACTACGGATGCAATGGCATGGTGATTTAGAGATTTGGTTAATAAGAGGACTGCGGAACAGATAGTTTATATGGAAATATGGGCACTAAGTAACTAAGGTCATATATCCATCCAAATGCGATTAAATAAGCTATAGTGTGACTTTTTGCTTATTTACTTACATTTCAATGGATTTAAGAGACTATGGTTACCCCCAGATATAAATAAAACCCAGTTATAAATTAAACTTTTAGAGTTAAAGAACATATTATAGTAAAATAGAAAGATTAAATTGATTAACGTTTTTTAACTGCCGGTTGGATATAATTACTAATTTTTTCACATTACAACTTATTTCATCCCACTGCTAGGCCAAGGTCTCCTCCATCTGTCCAAGGCCAACTCTAAACACCGCTGTCAAAATCCCTTCATTATTACTGATTCTTCGTCCTTGTCCTCGCCACTTTGTGTTATTGGGAGGTCGGCTTTTCCAATCGTCGTGAGTGTTGTTCGCAATTTTTATCGTATTACTTACCTTCATTATTACTTACCTTCTTAATACAATGGAGCAGAAACCCAAAGTGGATCGACATGAGAAGGTGTCATTTCTTGCGGGCTTCTGTCATAGATCTGCCGCCAGTCGCTCACTCCCAGGCTCCATAGGTCTTTTAGCACCTCATCGCCTGAGCGATTTTGTCAGAGCCCCAGGTTGTTCACTATTACTCATATGAAATTAAAAACTATTCTTATTGAAAAACTCATCCAAATCCAAATTGTTCTGCTGACGGTACCTGACAATTATTCGTAAACGTTCTCGTTTCGTCATACGAACGTTTTATGTCGTGCAAGAAGTTAACAAAAATGCAGTCTTGCATTTCATTGCTGGGCATGAATATGATAACGCAATTATGGGGATAGCTGGGAAGCTGGTCGGTAAAGTTTTGTTATTAAATTTGTCATTTTCAAAATGTGAGCCTTTTTAACCTTTTTATTTTTATTGAAGGTCTCCTTTAATTTGGTTGTTAGGTTAAGTAAAAACTCGCACAGTAATTACAGAATTATAAAATATTGCATATTATTGTATTATTATTATTTTTCATATATTTTTATTATCAGTGTCTATGATGCCAGTGGCACGGTATAAGCTACCCTCTGTTTTCGCCTACCTCTAGGTCCAGGGGCCTCATTATCACCTCTAATAGTAGAAGCGAGTGGGTAAACGAGATGACACCTTACACTTTGTATTGCGCTATCTCATTTCATCATCATCATTTCAACCGCAGTCAGTCCACTGCTGGACATCGGACTCTCCTAATGATTTCCGTCATTGGGAGGTTTGGCCATCTTGTTTACTCCTTCGTTTCTACCCTGTTTTTAAAGCATAGTAAGACCCCTGAGCAAACACAATCCAGTTGCTTAGAAACCAGTCTATGTAGATAATCTATGCTTTAAATGAAATTAACGATATATTTAATCGTTTGCATGATTAAGCAAATGCAATCAAAGTTATTCTATTCTATTATTGACTTAAAAAAAATCACTTAGTTGTAAACGAAACTACACCCAACGTTTTCTATTTCACCTCAAAAGGTTCCACAATTTTTCGAAACAAAACGTCATGACCTTAATGTTTGACAATTATTATTAACAAGGTGAATGACAGAATTAAGCTAGCAGTTATTACGAACTTTCTCCGATAAGAGCAGGAGCCGAGGACGTGAACTCTAGTAAAGCACTAACCTGTACATTCGCGGACAATGTCACATCACTATCAATTTTGTCGAAATTTTTCTTAAGGTGTCGACAGCAAATAATAATTCCGTAGATGTGTTTGATGCTTGTTGCATTTTCTACCAGACAGGCTTACAATTCATTAATTAATTCACTGGTGGTGGGTTAAACGACTGATTTGTTCTGCGCTGGATTCTCACAAGTTAAATACTATATTAGCTGTTTACCGCAGCTTCGCCTGCGTCAACAAGTTGCTACGGTTCTTCAAGTATATTCATACCAACTTCATCAAAATGCAATCAGCTGTTTGGACAGACAGACAGACTTTCGCACTTATAATATTATAGTATAGTATCAGAGTGTGGATTTCAAGTCTACACTAGGTAGCTCTAGAGATTGCCTCGTATCCATTTATTTTTTAAACTCAATGATTCATGCTTCCTTATATGAGAAGTATGCAAAAAAATTTCTTAATTCTCATTACATTTTCACCTTTTTCTCTGTTCAAACTAAATGTACACTTACAAGAAAAAATGTTACTGATAGTTCAACATCTGTCAAAGTCTCTAAATATCAAAGTGTGAAATCCATTGTTAAATCGGCCTTAAAATCTTAATTTGAATATCATAGTGCACATCCGAATATAGGGCAAAATAACGGTAAACCTTTTGTACTCGCCTGTACCATAGAGTTTGATATGGCAAGTCATTATGCGGCGTGGGTGGTTGATACTATCTGACTTAATGAAATAAACCCGTATAAAAAATAAAAGCAGTCATACCAAAATAGAAATAAGCTTTGGGCAGTTTTAATCATACTGTAATTTTACAAAAGAAAAAATAAAAAAATAATAGTTTTTTATTCGACGGCGGAAATGAATGAACATATTTATCTATCGATACATGAAGGTTGCTTAGCAATAAGTCCGCCTTTGCTATGTTAAAGGTATTTTTATTGTATCTAATGTTTCTGTATGAGGGGAATAAAGATCTATTCTTCTTTTCGAGTCGAAAGCTCAAAAAAGTACTAAATTTTGTTACTCCAGAAACGCGTCACCTCCATTGCACTTTCCGTGGCCGACATAAGATCCCCTTTTGTACAGCTCTTAGGGTTAAAGATTTATTGTTTTGTACATTTTAACAGAATTTAATACACTTCACGTTATCTAAATAGTAAATTAAATCAATAGGTTTTTACTTTCATATTTAATAGCATCAAAGGAACTACTAAGGACAATGGTTAGCTTGTCATTACTGAAATTTATTGTCAATGTATTTTTAAAATATATTTATTTAACTGTGTTATTTCAAGATGATTAGTGCAAATGCGTAACCAGTATTACCTATTTCGTGTTTATCGGTCAAAAAGTGGAAATCCCTGAGTTTACGTTGTTTTCAGTTGACACAGAAATAACAAGTTGGCACTTAATTATGGAAAATTTAATTATAGATACAATATTTAGTCACTATTATTATGCTAACTATAAACTGCCTCCGTGGTCCAGTGGTTTACGCGTTCGCTATCGACTCGGAGGCCGTGGGTTCGATTCCCACGGGTAGCATACTTTGTTTAGTTGTTTAAAGTTTGGTTACACTACAGGCTTGGATCACCTGATTGTTTGTTAATAATGATTCCGTGCTGAAAGCTGGTTTCCAAAAACTCTGACATAAGGGTGCACGGATTCGATTGTCCATGTAACCTACTCGATATTTTTTTTTTATACAACTAAGTAGGCAAACAGGTGTACGGCCCACCTGGTGGTAAGTGGATACCGTAGCCTATGAACTCTTGCCTATGAATCGTTGCCGACCTGTCCGCTATCAGGAAAGCGATCCCTCTGGAGCCTGGCGACCCTACTCACCAGCAGGAACACAACACTTCATCACAGTGTTATTTGGCTGCGGTCTTCTGTAGGATGGAGGTACTTCCCCAAACGGACTACTCCCTACAAAATGTCCTACCTCCCTTACACTAACCTCTCTACGATATGAATGAATGAGATTATAGTGCTTAATTTGATTTGTTTAATTCTTGATGCGTGCAAAATAGCTAAAAGGAGGCGTGCCTTTGAAGAGATCTAAATCACAGACTAATTGATTAATCTGGCTTCACACGGGTGATGTTCGCATAGTGAAAAGTCTCAAAAAGCGTCTTGATCCGTCATAGAATAGAAAGAACAGGGCTTGGATTAAGGTATGATCATAAAATATTTTAAATTTATGTCTTATAAATACCACGATCATCATACCCATAGTTGGAGGCCCCAACGCAAATGATAAACAAGGAGAAAACGTCAAGAAGAACAAAGAGCGAGAGAAAAGTCCCATAGCTGTTTGAAAAGCCTCCAAGTCTCCTAAACATACCATGAAAATCATCATTTGGTCATCAGGAGGCCAATAGCGCAAATTGCAAATCGCGTTAACATAGTCATCAAAACCCAACCACGACCGAAAGAGCTATTTTTGAGATCTATGATTCTCTAGAAATCGGTGAATGTTGAATGAAAATTATTCGACTCTCCCGTCTTAAGCGAGTCTGAAATTGCACTTTTAGTCGTGGTTTAGGTTTGATACGTGATTTGAAAATAAACGTCATAAATTAGTCTTTAATAGATAATAGGGTTACCTTTCAGATTAGTTTGTTGAATGACATTTAATGGGGCAGACACATGTAGAACTGAAGACTGGTCTTACTACTACTACAAATACATTTTTTTATCAACTACTAGCTGTTCCCCGCAGCTCCGCCTGCGTCAAAAAGTAGCCTATATTTGAACCCGGGTCTTCAACTATATTCATACCAAATTTCATGAAAATCCGTTCAGCGATTTGACCGTAAAAGCGTAAGCAGCGTGTCCCACTGCTGAGCAATACCTACTAAACATACCTACTGGAGAATATAGACTTTTTTCAGCTGAAATTATGATGCCTTCGAAGCCTAGAATCAACTGTCACGTTTCACAATACTGTCGACCTTGAGCGATCCTTCCTCAATAATTGGCTAAATTGCCCCCCTTTTAAGGCCCAGTCACCTAGCGTTAATGACATCCTTGTACTGAACCCCGCGGCGTACATACTTAGTAGCCATAATTAAATGTCTGCCCTTAAAAGGCCGTTAGAGTCATTGTATCAAATTATTGGTTTTGATTTGAATATCGTGAATCATGCATGTAATTTTACGAGTATTTTCATAATTGAGATGGCTGATTGGAGATCAGTAGGCTTAGACAAAGTCACGACAATCATGTTTGCGATCTGTCGACTATGAAAATCGACAACGAGAGATGGACAGCGAGTATGGTTAAAAAATCTTGTGTCAAAATGGTATTAACTCATTTTCAACCATTTTCATTAACTCACCCATGATTACCCTAAACTATCGTTTTCGTCACAGGCGGAGCTGCAGGAAACAGCTAGTATACTATAAACTAAGGTAGAAAACTCTAAATATTTTTTTGGAGTTGGATCCGTATGTCCAGGGTACCGTATAAAATGATATAAACTAAGAACTCATAATTTTTAAAACTGTTGCATAATGCCTTATGTTATTCCTGCTCATACTTAAACAGTAAACAAAATTTAAGCTATTCCTTATTTAATTTTGTAAATCATCGTCCTGGCGTGTATTCCTAGTTGCGTCGTCAGCTTACGCTGTAAGTCATGGTCCTAGATTTGGCGGAACTGGTTATTACACTGGAGCGACTGCCGTCTGACCTCCGTAACCCTTATTTAATTTTATAAAGGTTGTGCGTAAATATCGTAAAGGCACATAGAGACGGGGATATCCCCAGAAATATAGTAAGTTTATATTTAATTAAATCCATAAACCTAATGACAACAGATTTTACAAACTATGAGTGTGCGAAGTGGTTTGCATTATTCAAATTATCTGTGGTTATGTTGTGTTCCTTTAGTAGATATCAAATTAATTAAATTTATTATTTTTTGGTGGTTATTAAATTATATATTATGTAATTTTGTGGTTTTACCCACAGCTTTGCAAATAAAATGCGGAGCACGTTTTTAGTTCTATTTTTAATTAATTAATTCGTATCGAGTGGGTCACATGGTCAATCGACTTTGAACGCTTTTTGGCATCTGCCGTGGTTCTTTAACGGCCACAAAATAGCAGTCGGAACCAACGGCTTAAGATGCCTTCCGAATCACAGAATCATCATTATTATAAGAGAGATGTTTTACAATTTGCAATGTCCTAACCAAACTGGAAATACTAAACAAAGTATGTAGTCCATGGACGCTCGCAACACAAGGAGCATCACGTGCGTATTGGCGACCCTTGAGAAATATTTTCATGCCCTTTTTAAAAGACTCTATGTTGTAGTCTCTTGGAAAATCCTTAATCTATGGGAAAATATGGCAGGATCATTCGTCGAATTAACAAATAGCAAAATATTTAATTGATTCAGGCGTTACTTTGCGGAAGTTAAATTTACAAGCACTTACCAATTATTTTGCGTGCTTCCGCCACCAGTTAGTTCATGCAAACTACATACGAACGACGAAAGATTAACAGCTTGGTCTATTGCCTGAAAAGCCTCGCATAGAGGCAAAACACGTGTCGCATGTGCTAACTAATGGTGGGCATGTTGGGACTAACAGTAGTGGGTGGGTGCCGGCCGGCAATAGTTTGCATGAACTAACTGGTGGCGGAAGCACGCAAAATAATTTGGTAAGTGCAAATAACAAAATGTTATTAATAGCATTTGTAAAAAAAAATTAAAATAATTATCCATAAGTAATTAAAATAATTATCCATAATCAAACAGTCGATTACATAGTATAAAAGTAATGAACTAATATGTCTTTATTTGTAAGATTCAATATTAACACTATATAGAGATAATTATGTTATTTATTATGTGTGTACAATGCTATATAGACATTCTTTAATAAAAAGGGAGGCATTCATTAGATTACAAGAAGCTTTTAATTAGAAGTTAAAAGGAGTTAAATCCTTTTACGTATTGCGGCGGAAGAGAAGCGCGCGACATGAATAAATATTAATTTTATTCGTTGCGAGTAGTGCAGGTGGCATAGATAATTAAGGAATATTTTTGTTTATTTATTATTATAGTCATAGATTTGATAAAATTATCCTAACCGTTATAAAAATACGGATTTTTGTTTATTAGGAAGCTCTGCAACAAATATTTTAAGCCAACAAACATTTTTTATCATACAAATAAAAAAAAATACAAATTTCCTCAACCATATCTTCTTATATATAAAAGTCAATTGCTGTTCGTTAGTCTCGCTAAAACTCGAGAACGGCTGAACCAATTTGGCTATTTTTGGTTTCGAATTATTTGTGGAAGTCCAGGGAAGGTTTAAAAGGTGAATATATTCGGAGGCGGTACGAAGTTTGCTGGATCAGCTAGTGTAAATAGATTTTAACTTTTTGTTGATAAATTATTTCTTGAAAACATAACAATTTCTTTGACACAAGATGAGCTGTTTGTACTCTGCTAATGATGGCAATTGCAAGTACCATATTTGGTCCTCTATTTTGCTTTTTATGTTTAAATCTGATCTAATGACACGCCAGGGGGGTAATTATAAATGTGTAGGGAATAATTCGCTTGTTTTATTCATAAAAACATGTTTTTTTCTTTACAAAAACGAGTATAACATAAATTGTTTTATTCTTTTATAGCTTACATAATGATTATTATATTTTCGCGATTGTTATTTTAGACATAAACAAATTTAATACGTTTTGTATCACGTTTATTACTTACTAGCTGTTTTCCGTAGCTCCGCTTGCGTCAAAAAGTAGCCTATGTTTGACCCCGGGTCTTCAACTATATTCATACCAAATTTCATCAAAATCCGTTCAGCGGTTTGGCCGTAAAGCGTAACAGACAGACAGACTTTCGCATTTATAATATTAGTATGGATTTATTTACACATAACGTTTTAAACACTTTGCAGCGTTCATGACCGCAAGTAAACTAATCTAACATTTGTCTGTGATGTCATAGTAAAGCACGATAAGCGGTAGCGCTTATCGTTTTATTGGAAATGCAGTATTAAAATAGTTAAATTTATACAGTAGGTACTTACAAACTTTTACCTAAATAGCTAATTATAAAAAAAAACTTTTATCACGTATATCAGTGGGACCATCGAGGAACTTAACTCTATACAAAATTCCTTATTAGTCTTATCCATATAATTCTCGCGGACACTACTTGCGTATTAAAGACAAACAGGTATTACAGGCATATCTTGTTAACTAAAGAGTTAAGTCCGCCCCATTCTCGGTCACTTTTATTTCCGTTTAAGGACTTGCTGTTATTTATCTTGATATGCGTAACACAGTTAGTGACATTAAATTATGTTTTTTAAGCGATGGAGAGCGTCTATTGCTAAAAGAAATCTGCGTGCATCAAGATGAAATTTCAACATAGCAATTTTTTTCAATTTTATTTTTGTTATTTATTTATTAATATGTATCACAAATACAATTACTAGAAAAAATAACAAAATCGGAAGACGCGAGATTTTGCAATATTTTTCTTGTCTTCTTCTTCTTTGCGAGTCGACTCTGGCTGTTGCCATTGAGTCGTGGTGGAAGGATCGGCTAGTCTGCGTTACCGACTTACCGTCCTCGCAGACTGTTGCCCAGGGTGCGCCGGGCGTTATGATTACATTAATGCGCCACGCGAGGAGGCTCCTTCCGTGCACCCCATTTTATTTTTCTTGTTAAAATTATTTATATAAAAACAATAAGCTACCGGTATTAAACAAAAATGGTTATACCACCAACACTTTAATAATTTAATGACATAAACTCTACTGAATCCAAAATATTCTAGTTGCCGGGTTACCGGGACTCTATGGAAGGCAGACGTACCTCCGTGAAGGGAATTTATAATTTTTTATTAGCATTAGGCGAAAATAAAATGAAAGAAAATCTAGCAATAGGCTAGTTTCCTTAAAAAAAAAATTAGTCCGTCAGTTAGATAATCAAAAAATATTGGAGACGTATTTTTTTTTCAAAATTAAACAAAGAATGGTAAAGATATGGCGCGTTAAAGTTACATGTGACGTCACAGTGTGCTACACTACACTTTGTTGCATTATATCTCAATAATTTATCGCTCAATTGACAAAAGAAAAAATACGTTTCTAATATATTTTGATTCCCTAAATGACGGACTAATTTTAATGTTAGTCTTTTGACCCTGGACACTAGCCTATTATGTTGATCTGAGCATATATTTTGTTGCTTTTGTAGTTACGCTCTAGAACCCAAGGTAGGTTTTAATCATGGTTTATAAGATTTGAGGTAACCTACCTAAAATCCGAAAGGATGCCAGCTCTATATCTATATATAGAAATCTGTCTAAGTATATAAAGTCAACTCTTTATTTACCTAAATCGAATAGTCAGATGACTTGAAAAAGGTCGCTCGCACGCAAACTAATTAATGCAGGCCGCTTCCAACCTTATTGGAAATCATTAGGAGAACCCTACGTCCAGCAGTGGACTAACTGTGGCTGAAATGATGATGATCATAAATGGTCGTACGTAACGCAAAAGTATTGTCTACCAGTTAAATAAATAAGTCAGAATACAAACATATAGCGACACACAGAACCTACTCTTTTAAAATATTTTACTTCAATGGAAACCTAGGAACAGGATTCTTCGAAAATACCCAATACCTTGTAACGAGTACAAAAATATTTCTAGGAACCAACTAAAACACCGGCATTCATTATTATTCCGATCGTGTCCATAATAATACGATTAATTCCTTACGCTCTATCTGATGGTAGAAACCACGATAACATATACAGACCATGTAGACTTTACTGTTATAAAAATTAGGCTGATTTTGCTTTGATTTGTGAAATATAAAATTGTCGTGACTATATTAGATGAACTATAAAAATGCGGCAGCGACTTGGGAGGATCGTCCCAAAGGAAAAATTTGATTTGCAGGACATATTAATTATCTTGTATGAATGAGCAGTTAGACAAAAGAGTCATAAGTATCTACTACTTACCGTAACATTCAGATTCGTTAGTGATCATAAAATCAAATTCTTAAACTCAATTATAAAATTTTTGGAGGTTCTTATGTAATAAATACCTTTATGCCTTAGTTTAAATGTTTTTCTTTTAATTTTACTTTTGTGATTGGTACTAATAAGTGTATATTTATCTGTACTGATGAGTAATTTACTTTAATAGTCATTAAAAACTCTAAGTGCGGCCTGTAAGATATCTTTTTGTACTATTAGATAAACAAACATGCATCCAGCCCAAGTACAGTGAACAGTTCTTAGTAAAATAGTTTCTTTAGACATCGTCTCTATTTGAAATACTTATAATGAACTAGCTTTTTTTCCCGCAGCTCCGTCTGCGTCAAAAAGTAGCCTATGTTTGACCCCGGATCTTCAACTATATACATACCAAATTTCAACGAAATCCTTTCAGCGGTTTGGCCGTGAAAGGTAACAGACAGACTGACTTTCGCATTTAGGTATAATATTAGTATGGATTAGCTGTTTCCCTCAGCTCGGCCTGCGCCAAAGTAGCCTTTGTTTGACCCCGGGTCTGCAACTATATTCATAGGTACCAAATTTCATCATAATCCGTTCAGCGGTTTGGCCGTGAAAGCGTAACAGACAGATAGAAAAACTTCACACTTTTATTATTAAAATATGGAAGTATCAATAGAATGCTCTCTCTTGTTTTCAAAGTAAAATAAATAGGTAAAAAAAATTTTGAAATTTCATCTTCTGCTTCTTTTTGCTTCTCTTATGAGACACTAGGATTAAGTAATTATTGGTAGTTACCGTACACAACCAAAACCCTACCTACGCTTGTAATAGACTTGTTAATTATGACAGTGCCAATTACTCATGAAAACCTGGTAAATTAATGTTATAAATGCTTCAATAAATGTATTAATAATAATAATTATTAATAATTCATTTCAGGTATCTACAAAATGAAACATTTATGGCCTATATGATAAATACTTTATAGTCTAACTTATACATATAAATATAAAACTTAAATGAAACGTTATAACATCGGCGACGTGCGGCGAAAAGTTTCAGCAGGAAGCCGTCCTTTAAACACAGAAATAATATTAGGTAGAAGTACTAAAGTCTAATAAATATTCTAATCCTACTTATTTCTATCAAACAGACCTTACAGAACGGCTGAAAATGGAAACGAAAACCGATAGACACCTACAACACAAGTAGTTTTTTTTAAAGTTTTGTAATGTGTTACCAAGTCAAATCAACTGACTACTTATGCCATAGCTTGAAGAGTAGTAGGTATATCAAATGACTTATTGGGTGGTCGACAGGAACCTTCGAGTAAATTAAACATTTTGAATATTATCGACCTCTTTACCACCTCCCAAATGGTGGCATAATAGCTCTGCCGCATACCTTTTCGTGCGATATTCCAATTCGAATGAATTCGAAATTTAAAACCTCAGAGTTGCGCACGCGCCATGACTCACACACGCAATAGGGTCACGACACGACTCCACACATACATAGTTCGTAAAACTATATACAAATGCCGCTTATAACGTTTTGATTGCGTTTCGTTTGCGTGTAATTTGACGAAGAGGTCTTGATATTTTTTTATTAGAATTTTAATCGATGGCAGTCATTTTTTTTATCATTGACCGTTCACGTGACCTCACTAACATTACTGTTATCATAGATATAAAGTCCAAACAAAAGCAACGGTATTTATGGAAAAATTATATACTTAAATTATTGTTTTTAAGGAGTCTACAGGTTGAAATACAGAATAGAAAGATACAAGTCCTCTTAGAATGTTGAAACTCTAGAAATTAATTCTGTCTAATAATATCTACTTAAAACGTAACGTTTTTCTAGGACAGTTTGGAGAAATTTTGGGTTATATTGTGTCTTATTATTTGTCTAGGTATATACGTATCAGACTACCATCTGCAAATATTTTTTTTTAAATTCGTCTATTAATTACAAAATGTTCAATTCTTCAGCTTTATTAAACCAATTGTGTTAATATGGAGACGAGAAATTAGGTACTTCTTGCTGGTAATAAGATTATTATTTAAACATTTTTAATTTTTTTGATATTTGAGCAGTGGAAGCTACCTATTTGATCGTTTTATTTTTTCTAATTGTCACTTTTTTACTTTTGTTGTTTCTAAATTACTAAATATGTATTTTATTGAAAAAGAATTTAAAGTGTACATTTTGACACAGTAAAGTATCAATTCATAATAGACGCAGTAATGCGCCTACGCTGTACGTAGGTTCAAGACTACATCACAGTATAAGTAGGCGATAGATATGACTGCCGACGACAAATAGTTATAGCGAATTAATCGATATGGCATATCGATTTGTAGGATTAATCGAACGTCAGTTAAATTGATAATAAAACCTACGATTTTGGAAGTAAATTACATTTATATAATACAATTTTTAATAAAATATAAAGTTGCGCAAACTCTTAAATTGAATTTAAAATGATAAAATACTGACAACTTATTAATATTCATATACCTATTTGTTAAACAATATTATTTTTTTCTCCCATTGTATTTATAAGATAATTCGCGCCGCACATAACTTTTCTGTTTTTCCTAATGGTTGACTGAGAGGGAATGCTTTTAGCATTAAATGTATTTTTTTTTTTTTTGTAAAAATATTTTTTTTTTTGGAAATAATTATTTTTTTTTACTTGTGCTGCTATAAAGATTTATAAATAAATCGTTTACCATTGGCATGCCATTAAACTGCAATTGGAAATTTTGCTATTATGCTCTTCAATCGTATCTCGTATCACAGTTGTAAATCGATTATTCAATAATCGGTATTCTGCTATTTACTACACTTACATTTTTTGCACTTTTACCATTATATTACGTTTCAATTGCAATTAAATTGAGATTCAAAATCAAAATTGCATCGTAATTGAGTCGTAATTGAATCAGTGGCATGGGCTTTTAAAGTTTATTAGCGGAATTGACACCCTGGCTCCTGAAAAAATTCGACATTTCCGCGCTGTATAACTATGGAAATTCTTTGAGAGACCTACGACATTTTTTTCGTTTTCAACATCTCATAGCAAAGCTTCTAACTCATAGCATAGTAACTACATACCGTCAAACTTTACATTTTAATTATATGACCGAAGTTAAAAGGTCCAAAAACCCTAAGTTCATTGAGAAAAGGTAGGGTAGAACCTTTTCGCTTCGCTAGGCTTGTTTTGAAATGAATTAATTGTTTTATTTTTACGATTGCACGTGACGGTACCTGAAGAAAACAAAATATACCAATCGAAAAAAAATCTGCTAAATGTTGATAGAAATAGTAGTTGGTGATCATCATTTCGTGTAGGCTACATTGTCAAACGACCATGTACACACTGTTGTCAGAGTTGTGCGGAACCGCCTCTCGACCACTGACGTGGTTTCTTTAACGACCACCAAGTGGCAGCCGGGACCTACGGCTTAACGTGCCTTCCGAAGCACGGAAACATCTTTATTATCAGATGATTCAAGCCTGCAATGTTTTAACCAAACTGGAAACATCTAAACAAAGTATGCTTCCCGTGGGAATCGAACCCACGACCCCCGGGTCAAAGGCGAACGCCTTAACCACTGTACCACGGAGGCATCATCATCATCATCCTAGCGTGTATTCCTAGTTGCGTCGTTAGCTTACGCTTCGGAGCCTAGGGTACGCTGTAAGTCATACTCCTAGATTTGACTGAACTGGTTATTACAATGGAGCGACTGTCGTCTGACCTCCGCAATCCTTTTTACAGGGAAACCAGACCAACAGGAACATGACCCGAGGTAGTGTTGGCAGCTGTTGGAAATAAATACTTTGTAGGAAATATGTCAGATACCTAATCAAGTTAGCGTGGCCAAGGAGGAGGTGTGTTAGTGGCCAACACTGTCATTTTTTTGACACAGAATTTTTTAGGCTGCCCCAAGGCATCTGACACAGCCTCACGACTGCTATCTATCGACAACAACCGGGACCAACGGCTTAACGTGCCTTACAAAGCACGGAGGAGCTCAAGATAGAAAATGCCACTAAATGGCGACCAATACCATAGTGCGTCACGTCGTCGCTTGACACGTGCATTCGCTACGAATACGCGGGTCGCGCTCGACTAACGAGCTCCTCCTATACCACGGAGGCAGTTGAGGCGCTGTAACACTTAACCCTTCGGTATTTGATATCGCGATATTTGATTATAGTACATACTCATAATGAAATAAGGTTGAAAGTGGTGATACCGATTGGCCTGTCACCAGTCTCAGTTTTAAACCCGTGTCTGCCATTTCGGTTGTTTTTTTTGTTAGTTTTTAATTTAATAATTATAACCAAATATTGTAATTTTTTTAGGTATCCCTCTTGCTCATTTAGTTATACATTCTATAGACGCAAAAAAGTTGGTAGTTGTCGCTGAAAATATCAAGTAATTGGCGACGAAACTTTTTCTTGATATAGCTTTTTTGCTATTTTATTTTACTAGGTTTTAAATACTTTTAAAAAAATATTTTGACGTAGTCATTTATTTTTATCTTTGAACTGTACTTCATATTTTTTTTTTATGCTAGTATTCCATGTAAAATAAGGCTAACTGCGCGACGGAAAATAGACGTTTTACGGCATTCCTCTGATGCACAGCGCCTTAATCATATTAATGACATGTCGTGGTAGAGGCAGATTTGTTCTGTAACTGCCATTGTAATAGAAATGCCATCATTTCATACGCGTTTAATCCTGTAATAAGTTGTCACTGCAAAACGGAACTGCACTTTATTATGATAAGACTCAAATCGATAATCGTAAAAATTCAATACAATATGGTGGGCGTTGATAAACAGTGGATTATAACAGTATGACAAATAGACTGCAGCTCACACGATAAGCTAATGGGCCTGACCTAGTCGGGGCATTCCTGAATGCTGATTGGTGACGTCATATGCCATTTTGAGACGAGTCACTAGTTGGCAGCTGTTGAAAATTAATACTTTGTAAGAAATATGTCAGACACCTAATCAAGTTAGCGTGGCCAAGGACGTATAGAATAGGACGGGGTATTGTTACACACACGCACACGCCTAAATTGGCTTACAATAAAAATACATCGCAAAATGCATATCCTTTGTTTTTCATATAATGTACTTTTTAATCCATTCTCTCCTAATTATTTAAAATCCAAATTTTTCTTCCTTAATATTGATCCCTTCCTTTGAGTACCACAAAGCCTAAAACTGGATTTACCTGAATACTCCTCTCAATGCTACGCTAACTCTTTTGCAATACTTACTGCACGTTTATGGAACAAGCTTCCTCTGGACATCAAACAGTCGTCCTCTCTTCATACCTTCAAATTTTTCAAAGTTAGGGAATATTTTGAGCGTTCGGACTCGAGTTGAGTTAGGTTTAGGTTAAGTTAGGTTGACTGGAGATCCCTATCAGGGATAAGTCCGCCTCTTGTTGTGTTCTATTTTGTTGTAACAATGTTCTTTCTGTACAATAAAGTTTTTACATACATACATACATTTTAAGCAACATAACGAATATGATAGTAAGTCAGTCCCCTTGTGCATAGTGTGTCATCAAACGATCGCCATTACTGCAAGCAACAAGCTGAAAAAGTATACGGGTACTTATATCCTGAAAATTATTAAATGCATCCGTTGTTAAGTTCTAACGCAAACATTTTGTTTGTGATCATCTTCAGATTAAAAAATGCGAAAGTCTGTCTGTCTTTCTGTCTGTCTGTCTGTTACGCTTTTACGGCCAAACCGTTGTTTGGTTTTTGATGAAATTTGGTATGAATATAGTTGAAGACCCGGGGTCAAACATAGGCTACTTTTTGACGCAGGCGGAGCTACGGGAAACAGCTAGTAATTTATATATAAAGAAATCCATACAATATTATAAATGCGAAAGTTTGTCTGTCTGTCTATCTTTCTGTCTGTCTGTCTGTCTGTTACGCTTTCACGGCCAAACCGCTGGACGGATTTTGATGAAATTTGGTATGAATATAGTTGAAGACCCGGGGTCAAACATAGGCTACTTTTTGTCGCAAGCGGAGCTGCGGGGAAAAGCTAGTCATTTATATTTTGAAAAGCTCTTGTCTTGTCGGCGGCTGGCGTTTCACTTGGAAAAAAGGAGTTTATATTACTAACCAACTTTCCTCATCATTTCCATTTTCATTCAATCGTTGACGAATGAATCGAATTAAAGCAAAATATTAATCAAAAACAATAACCAAGAGCAATATTTTTATGTAAATACTTTCCTGTGCCTTGAACTTAAACTTGACATAAACTTAGACCATGTTACGCGTTCTTCTAAACAATAGTTTTGCATTTAAGTTGAATGAACTGTTTAGAAAATGTAGCAAGAAATTAAAAAAATATATATTTAGGATTAAGATATATTAGGATCAATGGTTTTAATATACTCCCTCTTTTGTCCCAGTGGTTTTGCCTGCAAATCCGGGGGTCATGGGTTCGATTCCCATAGGGGGCATACTTAGTTTTTTTTATACAACTAAGTAGGCAAACAGGCGTACGGCCCATATGATGATAAGTGGTTACCGTAGCCTATGAACGCCTGCAACACCGGAGATGTCACGAGCGCGTTGCCGCCTTGTCCGCTATTAGCACAGCGACCCCTCTGGAGCCTGGCGACCCTACTCACCAGCAGGAACACAACACAGCATCACAGTGTTATTTGGCTGCGGTCTTTTGTAGGGTGGAGGTACTTCCCCAGACGGACTACTCATTACAAAATGTCCCACCTCTCTTAAATTTAGATGTTTCCAGTTTTGTTAGGACATTGCAGGCTTGATTCACCTGGATTGTCTGTTAACAAAGACTATTTCGTGCTTCGGAAGGCCAACCTTGCAGGCTTCGTTAAACCGTTTTGGTCGGGTTAGTGATCGTCAAAGGAAGTTTTCAACGCCAAAGGCCGAACGGTGGCTCCGAAAACCACTAAACCACAGACAGAAATAAATGGTCCTTAGTACTTAGTTGACAATTATATGAGTTAACATTCCTTAGATAGCTATACATAATGCTTATTATTATCATCGCACTGGCATTGTTTGAAAGAAAATCATATGTGAACGCCCTGCCACTTTTACACGCAAATATATGAGTCAAGTAAAACGTCAGACGTGTATGGTTAGCAAGATTTTCTACGATAATAGTATTTATTTAATGTTTTTTTTTACAAAATGCAACAAATGGCGCTGAAAGCGAGACAACTTTAATAGGCTAGTTTCCTAAAAAAATATAATTAGTCCGTCAGTTAGATAATTTAAAAAATATTAGAGTCGTATTTTTTATCTTGAAAAATAAACAAAGAATTGTAAAGATATGACGCGTAAAAGTTCGGTGTGACGTCACAGTGTGCTACACTTTTTCGCAATATGTGACGTCACGAGCTCCCACTCCTAAACTTTAATGCGTTATAATTTGGGAACAAGGGACAGTCACTAATAAGAAATACATAATGATATATATTCTACATACCTTGAAGGGACAGATAGTGCTCCTTAACCTGGCTCTAAAAACTAGTAATAGTTTGAGCCATGCGTACATTAACAGGCAAAGCATTCCACAGGCGAACAGCCCGTACCGTAAACGACTTGGAGTAAGACGCAGAAGAGTGGGTTGGAGTTTTGAGAAGTAGGTCATTAACACTGCGCGAAGGACGGTTTTGATCTGATTTCAGAAAAGTGAAACGCTATTTTTGATAAATAGGGGTACAAGGAATAAAGAGAACTGAGAACAGGAGTACAAGGATGGATAGTTACGACGAAGCCTAATCGGAAGCCACTTGAGTTGTGCGCGGAAAGCAGAGACGTGATCATATTTGCGGAGTCCAAATATAAATCGAATGCAAAAGTTTTGGAGGCGCTCAAGTTTATTTAATTGTTCTTCAGTAACATCAAGGTAACATGAGTCGGAATAATCAAGAATAGGGAGAAGTAAAGATTGTGCCAGCGAAATTTTCGTTTCTATAGGTAAAAAGTTTTTTAGCCTAGTAAGTGATCCCGCCGAAGCAAAAATCTTCCTACTTACTTTCGCAATCTGTGGAGACCATGATAGTTGTCTGTCGAAAATGACACCTAGGTTCTTAACTCTGTCATTGTAGTCTATTTTAACCCCATCAAACATTATAGACGGAAGGGAGGACCAGTCTAGTCTAGAAATATGCCATGCATTACCTATGATGATGGCTTGTGTTTTTGCTGGGTTTACAATAAGTCCATGAGATTTACTCCATCTGGAAATTTGAGAAAGATCGTCATTAACTTTATTGATACCATTTGCGAGGTCCTCTACAGAGGCATGACAATATATTTGTAAGTCATCTGCATATAGGTGGTAGGAATTGCAGAGTTGAAACGAGACTGAATTGATAAAGATAGCAAGTAGTAAAGGAGATAGAACGCCGCCTTGAGGAACACCAGCAGACGTGTAGCACCAAGAAGAACAATCATCCTCAATGCGCACCCGCTGCTGGCGCCCATGCAGATAAGAACGTTCGTTACGTTCAGTTTTCGTAGCAGACCCAGAAGAATATCAAAATCCACAGTGTTGAAAGTATTACTAAAATCAAGTAAAGTCAGGACCGTAACCTGTGAATTATCTACTCCATAGCGGATGTCATCCGCGATCTTCCCTAACGCAGTAGTCGTACTATGACCTGCACGGAAACCAGACTGGTAAGGGTTTAGAAGGTTGTTAAGTACTCTTACTAACTGCCAAAAAGGCTTCACAGATTGTTTTCGTTTTGTTTCTAAACTCTACATTGTTATAATATTTACTTAATTAATTGTTACAACGGCAAAGGACACTAATTCATTAACAATAAACAAAGAACTAATATAATAAATAATTTATTAAATTGATTGATAGGTTGATTGATATGTGATTGTACTAAGAAGCTGACGATTGATATTTGATTGGACTAAGAATGTACTCACATTGTTTTTGGTCAATTATCTATGGGTGGGATTTCGAGAATGGCAATTTGTTTTTTTTTTTTTTTTTGGAATAGAAACATTCTACCACTCGTTGTACAGACTATTCCGATAAGGAGCAAGACACTGAATACAATGCATGATGATATTTATGGAGGAGGATTTTTTGTAACCAAAATGATGGTCAATGCATGAGGAAACATCTAATTAACATCTTCATTGTCATTAACTCGATATGATGACGAAGATATACTATCGAGGTCACTGATCCTAGTCTAACTGTAAACTTCATTTCATTACTAATTTAATCATCAAACAATGCTCACTGTACTAACTTAAAGATTCACCACAATCTACTGTCGCGTGCCAAAACTCAACTATACATGGCATTCAATTAATTTATTTATTGGAATCAATACTAATATCGTCAAGACAATGGTTTGAAATAAAAATATGTATGTTTATTGCTTGTTGGAATGCGAATGCCGGCGTCATTTATTCAATACGCCATTTTGCATTCGATTTTGATGTTATTAGATGCAATCGGAGCCGCGCGGCCATTTTTGATTTTCGTCGTCCGTTTTCGGCTATGCTCGGCTTCTGTCGGCTACTCATTTGGTGACATTGACGTATGTTATGCAAATTTTTTTCTTGGAATGATTTGACAGGAAAATTGGTGTGGTGTGAGTTGTCAATTTTTCGGCGCCTTGATTTTCCTTTGTTAGTTGTCTCTGGCGTTTTAAGTTTAACATTTCAAAGATAGAGTACAGCTTTACTCTATTGATCAGTTTCACGCAGGTAAAGATAAATAGACTGTAGTCTGATGAAAGACTAGAGTAGATGAATTTGGTGAAATATGTAAAAAAAGGGGTCACTTCGATGGTAACATCTCATAAGTAAACATTTACAACATAGGCGAATGAGGTATGTTCAGTATTTACATCCATGGAGGTACCTAATAAATCCCTTTCAGAATACATCATTCTATAATCTATAGTAACACCTAAAATACGTCACATACATTCATAAATCACGTGTGTACCCACAGACCTTTAATAAGTGACTCACCTCCTGCATGTCATGTCCTACATGTGATCTTCGATTACCTTCTATTTATTGTTTCCTAGTACCATCGATGCGTTTTCTTGTCCTTTTTAAATGATTAAATGTTTTTCTTTCATGAAAAATAGTAGGAAACCTTTATTTGTGCTATGAAAACTGAATCTTAGGAGGTAAAAGATAATGAAGAATAAAATTTGCCATTAAGGTTATTATATGAACCCTATCATTCAAACTGACGCAAATCCAGCGCGACTGGTGGGAAACCCACAGAAATAAGAATATAATATATAAAAGTGCCATTAGCAGGCCAGTTAACTTTGGCACACGCTACGGCACTTCTACCGATTCGTATCAGTTTGAATAGCTTTATTAAGTCAGACCAAATTTAAGTGGCCACGGTCACCGCACTACCATTGGTTTCTAAAAAATCTTCATCATCAGAAGTCCAGGCATTTGAGACATTTGGGACCCGACTTACCCGTGTTATGATAAAAAAATAATTAAATAACATGAATTAGAAATATGCAATCGGAAGATATATAAATCTTGTATGGTTTTTGTAATAGAAGATTTTTTTTAATCATTAAAAAGTATCATTGAATGTAAGTGTAGAATAAAATCTATACTACGAGTAATATTATAAAGCTGAAGAGTTTGTTTGTTTGTTTAAACGCGCTAATTTAATGAACGATTGGTCCAATTAAAAAAAAAAAATCAGTGTCAGATGGCCTATTTATCAAGGAAGGCTATAGGCTAGGACGAAGTCGAGGCGGGCTGCTAGTTGTTAATATAATTAAATAACGATTTATATGAACGCAAGAACTTAAGTGATCCAATAAATTTGATTAGTGAAAATGAAACTTAAGTGCTATTCTGTGTTACGCCTCTCGTGTACATAAATTAATTGCCTAATTATTGCTAAGTTACAATGAAGCCGCTTTGGACCTTATGAATAGCTTAGAATAATGACTAAGTACGCCTTTAGATTGCTAAACTGAGTGGTTTGCCTACTATAAGTATATTAAACAACTAGCTGTTTCTCGCAGCTCCATCTGTGTCAAAAAGTAGCCTATGTTTGATTCCGGGACTTCCACTATATTCATACTAAATGTCATCAAAATCCATTCAGCGGTTTGGCCGTAAAAGCATAACAGATAGATAGACAGTCAGACAGACTTTCGCACATAACCTCTGTGGAACACAACGGTGGAAGTATAGAGCTTAATGCTGAGCCAGTAGCCGTGGTCACAGTCCTTGTAACACGGTTGAAACGTCGGAAGTATGAAGGCATTGTACGTACTTTATCCTGTAATTGTATATGCAGCACAGATTATGTTGTCATGAAAGAGAACAGTTTGTTAAGTAAATTATTTTCCCTAATTTTAAGCGCCGAATTATTTTTAATGTTACAGAAAAGCATATGTTGATTATAATTACACGAAAAATTTTTTATATTAAAATAATACTTATTTAATTTAAAAGTTAAGATGTTTGTAACGCATTAACGGAAAAACGGCTGAAAGGATTTGAATAATATTAGGAGCAAATGTAGTTTATAACCCAGTTTAACAGAAAGTGTACTTTTTATCCTAATTTGTTAATTTAAATTTTATTGCATAAAATAAACGTTGTACTAATGGTGGACTTGATGGCATCAACCATATAACTCATCTGAAAGTACATAAATTAATAGATAATACAATGAATACATTAGTTTTTTAATAATAAATCAAAAAAAAAGGATCAATATGACGATTAGTATGATTTCCACAATCTCGGAAAACAGATTTACTTTTTTCTCTACACTTTACCATTTATTTCCTTAAATATTTCTAAATCGGTTTTCCCAAGAATTCAAGACCTTCGAATTGAATACTGTTGGCAACCGGCTAACCCATTTTTTGTTTATTTTTCTAATATCTAAGTATATTGAGAAAAAAAAACACAGTGACGCCAATCTTACGTGATTAACGGCCTTTATGAATATTGTTTTAAAAATTATCTCAAATTCTAAATGACGATGGTATAACAGAAATATAAATTCGTGTAAGTACTGAAAGTTTGTCTATTTTCAATTTTGAGGTAGGTATCTCATTTGCGTTCGATATCAAATTGAAAATCCGTGTTTATAAAATAATACAATGACCCTAAAATAATATGATGAGCTTAAAATTTGATAATTTTGAATTTGATGATTGGTGGACCGGTAGAGAATGCTCTTAGCAATTGTTACAATCTGTTGGTCCCTGACTTCCGGCCGCCATCCACCTTTCGGCCTCTGACGCGGTTTCTACGTTAGAGGCCGAAAGGCGGATTTCATTTTTCGAATCATCTTTTTTTAACCACATTGTTTTCACGTCATCTAATCACATTTCTTTTTCCTCTCTCACTTCTTCTGTGTATTTTTATTTTAAATAAGTACCTAACTTCAGTTATAATCATTGATTATTGTGTGAAAATCAGTATTAAAATAAAAAATAGTTCGGTGAAGATTCGGATTTGCGCAGTTTTACTGAAGATACTACGTCAACACTCCTATTCATCTACTTCGTGTGGCAGGGCTCCATATATAAGTCTCATGCCGAGATAGCCGAGCCGGGGAGCCCGCCATACTAATCCAGCAAAGAAAAGAAATAGAACTACTATTTTCCAGTCGAAGCCTCATAGGTTTGAAACTCCTAGCTCTCATAAAGTCTGCATGCCTGTTGGACAACGAGAATCTGGCGACTTATTTTCAAAAAACCCTTCTTAAAGTCCGAATAAAACTGCCTTAAGTATTATAAGAACCAGAAAAAGCTATTTATGCGAAAGGCTTCAATTTACTGAATTACTTTTACAGGTATTTTCTGAGATCTACTTGTATAGATAACTTGACCCTATTTACAAAACATTAATGGTTGCATGCTCACTGTAATAGAGTCACAAAATTAATAACAGTACTAAAGCAGTAGGGGCGATTCGCGACCATGAGATTCTCTTGACGCAGACGCTTGTGACTGCATTAACAATTTTGTATGGAACATCTTTATAGCACTCTTGATGGGTAGTAAGGTAACTAAGTAATTCCATATAACATCTTAACGCTGTGTATTGCGTCTGTGACACTAAAATCTGAAAGTAGAGGCACTGGAGCCAACAGCAGCTGTTTCATTTACAGCATTTCCAGCGCTTTATATCAAAAACGACATCCATATTCATCGGACAGCCGCGGACACGCGCCGCCTCTCCCGCGCTTTGTGACGCCGCGTGCCCAACCAATCGCGGCTTCGCAAGCTGACCAATGGTCGAGCGCGATCGAATTAAAAGTAAACCACTTTATAGGGTTGCGTACTCGATATATTTTAAATTACGAATGTTTCATTGAGATTGGAATGTGGAAACGTTCCTTTTATGAAAATTCGAAAAGTTAATGTTTTTCTCTAAGCAATCTAATAATTGCACTTATTTTCTATGAATTAAGTGAAGTGATCCTTGCTAAATTTGCGTACTACGCTAGATAATAAACGATGATTGTTAATTGTAGAATAAGTAGTTTGATTTTCATGACAGCTATGGAAATAATCAGACTTTAGTGAATAATCAGTGGTCATAATTATAGATCATGAAAAGGTTCATTTTATGGAGTTATGACCATGTATTCGTTTATATTGCTCAAGGTGCCCTAGTAAAGTAGAGCCATGGATGCCTATATTACAAGATGTAGGTAATAGATACCAAAGCACATCTCTAAGTAATTACATTACAAACTTTGTGGTCTAGTGGAAAAGGGGTTTGCCTTTGACCTAGCGGTCGCGGGTTAGATTCCCATGGGAAGCACACTTTATTCAGATGTCCAATTTGGTTAAGACATTGCAGGCTTGAATCATCTGATTGTCTAAAAATAAAGATGATTCCGTGCTTCGGAAGGCACGCTAAGCCGATGGTCCCGGCTGCCATCTGGTAGTCGGTAAAGGAAACACGTGAGAGGCCGAGAAGCGGTACCGCACAACTCTGATACCAGGGTGTACGTACATGGTCGATTGACAATGTAACCTACACTGAATGATTATGATGATTACAAATTCGATAAGATATAAAAAAGCAAGGCCCGCTTAGTTGACTTACTTCTTAGGTTTAGTTAGATAATCCTATAATTATTTAATAAAATAGAATAAATTTGGATTCTTAGGCAGTTCTCATCGGGTTTCAAGCCGTATTTAAAATAAAAAATGCCTTTGTGCCTCAATTCTAGCCAGTTCTATTTGTACTCAAAATAAATAAAATTAAAAACCTGCCTATTAATATATTTTTTACTTATTGTTCAAATCATAGCAATTAGCATATTCCATAGTTAGATTATTAGCTCGTGACGTCATAAAACAGTTTAGTTTTGAATTGCTAATGCGTTTGGATTTTGAATATTTTTGTACGTTACTTGCGTAGGCGTGGCTGACTTGTATGTGTGCGTATTGGTGTTTAACCTTACTCGTCTGACTATGTTTTTTTTATGTGTCAGTATTTTAAGTACATTTATAAAGATTTTGCTATAGATAGGCTGGTTCGGTATGTATACCAACCAAGCTACAGAGTACAGTAACATCAATGTATAATATAACTTGACATTGTAAGCTGTCATGTAAGTAGTAAATACAAAAAAATCAATACTACGAAGAGTCGACTTTGGCAATGGTAGTTAACCATGAACTTTGCATAGAATTAGAATATGCCTACGACTAACTTATTTCCTAGTTACCTTAGCAAGATACAAAATACTTGGTTTTAGCTAATGATGCCTAGTTTTAATTCTGTAGGAAGTCGATTGTCTAATGTGGTTTGTAGCTGAAGGCAAACCATAATGTCCGAGAAAATATTTGTACCTCATTTCAAAATAATTCTTCCATACACGAGTAACTACATTCCGCACTTTTACAACATTTCCAGCCAGTTTCATTTCATTTCAAATATGTTTAAGAAAGAAATTCAAAAGTGACATTACCGCACGTCCTAAATGTCAAACGTTTTTTTTATGTTTGGCATTTGGGGCGAAGACAGCCTTTCTTAATGCCAGAGACATCAGCGCCCAGCTCATGCATACATTACATGCAGACGGAAACTATGTTTTAACGTATATATTTAAATATGGTAATCTTTTAATGTCTTGTGTCGTCTGAACTGAGGGAGGTACTTTGTTTGTTTTTATTTTGTTTGAGTTTAACGATAGTGAACTTAGTAAGGCCTTTTTCAATGCAAGCGTTTAAATGTAGCCTTTTCGAAAACATATTTTGGCATATCTTTTTACTGTTGAGAATTAGATTTAGTTTAAAAATAATATATATTTTTTGGGTAACGTACATAGAATTTAAAAAGATGATAAACAATATGGTCATGTTAAGCTACTAGAACGACTATTACTTACTAATTAACTAAGAATTCCAAGTTAAAATTGCAAAGCTCATAAATAAATATATAGATATCTAATAGATACATAGACTCATACGTTAATTTTCTCTTGCTAATAACGAACACAATTCATCAACAAAATTTAACACAAAATTTGATGCTCGTACTTTTTTCTTTGGTCTATGCGTTGACTGGAAGAGATCCCTATCTAGGATAAGCCCGCCTCTTGGTTTTTTCAATTTTTTTACACCAAAATAAAAACATAATTTACCCTGTTTATTGCAAATAAAGTTTCATTTATTCATTCATAAAAATGAGGTACACAGACTGACTTATTGCTAGAGCGATCTCTTCCAGTCAAACCTCGTAGTCAAATGGTCTTTCTGTAAAATAGAGATTCAACATGCGTACCTATATATTTTTTTATGAAAATCTTCATTACTACAACCAATAAATATCTCTCAGGTCAGAATTTACTCCGCGGTACCCCGCAGACCCACAGGGTACCGTTACTCGAGTGGGAGGTGCTTTTCAATGAGACCTCGCTTCAATAAAACTCATATTTCAAGTTCCGAGAACCAGATCCAATATTACAGAATTAATTTTCACCGATCATTTGCATGTCTTTATTACAAATGCACTAAAGTTGAATTTGCTTGAGTTTTGTTTTTAATTTGAGGATTTTTAGGTGTGATCAATGTTTGAAAAGAGGGTGGGATATGTAAAATACAATTTACGATGCGTGTTTGATAAGTGACAGACTTCAGCAGGTCAGGAAGTTATCGTTAATTAATGTTAAGAGCGCATGTTGTCTCCATAATTCCATACAAACGTACTTACCCTGATTTTGTTCTGGTTATTACGGTAGAACAATTTCTTACAAAATAAAGCTACCGATCTATTGGTATGTCTCTATGTTTTCTTCCGTTTACAATTTAATAGTGAAAAAACATTAGTCCTTGTTTACTTTGTATAAAAATACACAACTACTATGTCCAGAAAATATTATTAAACATAGAATATTTATTGTTATAACATCACATTAATTTGAATTTAACAAAATTGTGTTCTTTTTCAGGTAAGTTGTTCGAATTCCGGCCAGTATTTTGTAAGTATTATTTTACAAATTCTGAACGCCATGAACTCTATGGCAATTTATCAAATAATAACTAAAAATACATTACATGGAAGCATAATCTGACTAGATATATGCAAAATTGGAGGTTGCCTGGATCAGGAAACAGCGGAGATCTCTTGTGTCGGAGGCCAAGATCATCTTTGGGTCGCTGAGCAATCTCAGTATGTAAGTTTGTAAAATTTCTACATATTTTTAGAAAAATATAGGTACAGGTTTATTTGGCTAAAAATGAGTCCCACTTTGACTCTTCATTTGCATGCTTTGCATGTAACATAAGCAATCCAAATGTAAGCACTCACAAGTATTTAATTATGGAATTTTGTCTATTATTCTTTCTTTCTGCAATTTTTACATCATACTAAATAATAAACTATATTTAATATTATAAGTGTGAAAGTGTGTTTGTTTGTTTGTTCTTCCTTCACGCCCTAACTAACCAACCAATCGACTCGATTTTCTGCAAAGAGTTAGTTGAAAGGATGGAGAGTAACATAGGCTACTTTTGGTGCTGGGGAAACATCATGTTCCCAAAGGAAGTTTACGCGCGGGCGAAGCCGCGGGCACAGCTAGTACATAATACATAATAATTAAGTTACTTGACAGTATCATCTTTGATTTCTCTACGTACCTACAACTACAGGCATATTATTCCGACTACTATATTAATAGATATGATTTACGTAATTTCAATGTCAGAGACTAATTATCATTTTTATTGGTCATTAAATAGCGTGTTAGCGACCAGTAGGCTACTGAAACTCAAGGTTAAAACATTCAGCTTAAGACGTCTGTCTCGCAAAGGCCATTAATGTTCTTTGATCATAGCGTTTCCCAGTTACAATCCCTTTGGTGAATAAGATTTTCCAAAAGACTACAACATAGGGTTTAAAAAGGGGGTGGAAAATAATCTATGGTCGGCAACGCGCACGGAAACTCCTGGTATTGCAGGCGTTCATAGACCGTAGTGGGTACCGTTGTACCCACTTTTCATCAGGTGGGCCGTATGCCTGTTTGTTGATAAATGCTGTAAAAAAAAATGACTTTTAAGATCTTTCACAATTTAAATGGTTGTCTGTCTGACATAATCCCTCATAATAAGTCAGGTTAACTGTGACCCCTACGCGTTTTTTATTGCTATGTGGCAATCTTAAAAAATAAAAACAACCACAACATAAATATATTTTAATGTTATTTTAAAATTGAGAAAAAAGACGTAGAGAAACGAGAACGTAATGAATTCTTCTGCAATGTAAAACCATCGACAAATAAAAGTAAAGCTTTTTATTTGCGTGCCTTAGACTTTGTCATATTTAGAAATATTTACAAGTCGTCAAATATACTCAGATGTTTTATTATAATTGAATACTACCACTATAAAATGTTTGTAGAATATTTCAATAATACCGTGAATATAGTGACCGTCTAGTCTAGTCCATGAAATGAAATGATTGAAATGAAATTATTTATTATTAGCTGGGTAATACATTGACTTAAGAATATATTTCCCGCCTGTCAAGGACCGACATGCAAATTTTTTTACATTTATTATTGAATTTAAACTAAACTAACAACATTATGTCACACTTAACTAGTAAATTTAAAATTATAATTTATTAAGAACTAGCAGTTTCCCGCAGCTCCGCCTGCTTCAAAATTTGACCCCGGGTCTTCAACTATATTCATACCAAATTTCATCAAAATCCGTTCAGCGGTTTGACCGTGAAAGCGTAACAGAGAGACAAACAGACTTTCGCATTTATAATATTAGTATGGATTAACTTAAAATTGCCTATTAATTATTTGGAGATAAGAATTCATTGAAGTCTCACTTATATATTAGTTTTAAATTCCATTAAATTAAGCATTTTTAATACAGTTGGTAATTTGTTGTAATCTTTATCGTCATTTGATAACAGTTTTATTCTGAACTGTGCCTTTACATAAAAGTCATATTAACAAAGTCGGATCTCTAGGTCTTAGTCGTGGATTTAATGGTTTTAAGTCTAAAAAGTCTGAAAAGTCTTTATAAAATAACAACATTATTAAATATATAAACTAGTTAATATTAAAAGATTAAAATGCTTGAATAAGGGCCTACATAAATCTAAGGGACCCGCTCCAGCTATGGCCCTAAAACATTATTTTGACTGATAAGGCGTGATGGACGTCTGTAGAGTTACTTACCCATGCAATATGCAATTTATGCCTCTCCGTCATTATTAAAAATTATATTATTCAAGTTGAAATTTTTCAACATAAAAGATAAGCTGGACATAAAGCTAAAGAAGCTGTTTAGCTGTAAAATTCTAAAATCTAATAATTACAAAAAATACTGGCCACTAATAGAAAAAATGAACCCATTTTCAAACCAGCCTGAATTCTGATTTTGAAATCATCGTCCATGGTTCATAATATAGTTTTTTTAGATCGCAGTAGCACAGAGTTAGTACGTACTATATTTATCATTAATTTCTTAATAAACCATCAACCTCAGCTGTTCTTTGTAGTCATGGCTTGACAGACACATGTCATATTATATGACACTATTGTATGGTGGTAATATGTACGAAGTGCGCAAGAGTCGTCGGAATAGAGGTTTCTTTTAGCCAACTCCAACAAAAGAGGGGTATGTTTTGTTATTTACATTTTGGCATAGTTTTTATAGATTTACATTTTTTACCACGATAGGAAGGTGTGGGTTGACCACTTTGACTTGGGTTGACAAAAGTTCACACGTTCCTACTGCCGCAAGCTAACCAAAAATCAGAAGTAGAGATGAGTGCCTTCCCGTAAAATTTCCCATTTGTTCCGGGAATTTTCAAATACTCCTGGTAATAAATGGAAATTAATTATTTTTTCTCCAATCTTTAACCAGGAATGTTACTTTTCAAACGTGTCAAATGATTTTCGCTCAATTTCGATCATGAGTTCCATTTGACAAATTCGGCGAGTGAAATGGTTTTAAGTAAGTAGTTTTACTTACTTACTTAAAGTGTTTACTTTATTGCACCATAGATTATTACATACATACATACGTTGTTTTAGTGAGTCAGCCATAAGTAATTTCAAAAATAGCACTCTAGGTTATTCAAAGGTTCTCGGAGGACGAATACCACAAATAATAATGTATACTGGTTTAAGCTGACCGTGTTCCTTATCACTTATAAACCATAAACATATTTTTATTACGATTCAAAACCACAACAATAACTATAACCAAACTATAACAGCCAATTGTCACAATGTCATTAGTCAGTACTTACAATTGCCGACGTACAGTGGGCCTTATAAAAAGTATACAATCAGAGGTGTAAATGTCAGGGTAATATGGTATACTATTGGATGTAGTCCACTGTACCTACCTCCAAGCGAGCTGACGCCAACTGCATACGAATGCAATCAATTGTTCTATCCCTTTGCAGTCCAGACATATGCCGCGTTTGATTCTTAATTTATGAATATTTTAGGTGTATTCTTTTGGTTTGTAAATGGCCAGTATATATCGTCATATAATTATACATTACTGTCGAAGCCTAAAATGAAGCATACAACATTAGTATATGTATGATTTAAAAATATCGAATTCCGATGAATATAATGTTTCAATGCCCCAAATGATAGTTTTTTTTAAATAATGGGTTATACGGCCATGGTTGCAATTCTTTATAGCCCTTCTTAATTTTTCTATCTTCTTCAGTCCTACAGTGTGGTTTCGTCAAGTCCTAGTCAAGTCTAAAAGTCTAGTCGGTAGTCAAGTCTAGTCAGAAGAATCAGGCTAAGTGGTAGAAAAACTGCACTTAGCGATTACGAGGAGCTTTTGGCAACAAGCATGAAAATCACATAGTGTTCGACTTGGTTTTACATTCTTTGTTAAAAAATTTAAAACATAAAATGAAAACATAGTACTATAGGCCATATGGCCTATTCATATTCTGCAGGATTAAAAATATGCATGCTGCGTTTGGTTACTGGCAATATCGGTTTTAAAACTCAACATTAAAATATTTTTATTAATACCGCAAGTGTAAATAAAAAATATTACAATGTAGACAGACATTGATGTTAAAGTAAATAAGTTTAAAAATATGTTTCTGCTCTATTATGTCGTATTGTATTACAAATTATTATTACCAAGTAAATTGCTCTCATAACTCATACATAATCTGTATGACTTTGTTAAGTAATTGCTGAAATTTAACAGCTACTACGATAAGTTAATGAACCGGAGCATCGATTTGGTTTGCGTGGGTTATCGGTACAAAGTATTTATATTACAGATTTATAATATGCCTTTATGCATAAGCTATATAGCCTATGTTTGACCCCGAGTCTTCGACCAAACTCATACCATCAAAGTCGGTCCATAGGTTTAGTCGTTAAAGCGACTTAGTTAACAGACAGACTTTCGCTTTTACAATAGGACCTCGTGCTTTCTTTAGCTAGTTGACGTCCTCCGTAGCGTCACGTTCCGTTATGGTTAACAATTATTAAATTATATTAATTGTAGGTACTCAACGATAGGTACAATATTAACACTGGACATTTACCTAATTTTTTATAAATATTGTATCTATTATGTACCTATCGTTGAGTTAGTACTCCATGCCACAAGTTGACACAACCCAGCTAAATCTGTATGATTTGCCCCCTATTTATCAAAGGAACTACAAAGACAACGAAGTCTCATTAGTTCCTTCAAAGTGATTAAAAGAACTACTGAAACAAAAAAGTTTAGTAGTTCCTAGAGGAACTACTGAGAACAAAGGAAATTTCAAGCGTATGGATACTGTTTTGTACATCTGTGTTCTCGTTATTTTGTACTTGCATATAAATATTCACCTACTTTTAATATAGCATAGTAAACAAATTATTTGGTTTAGAAAACTAGGTCTGCGCCGTATTACGATTTGATATAGATTTTAGTTAGAGTTGAAACAAATGGCGACCGAGGTTTCCAAACAGTTTTTAATCCAACTTCAAAAAAGGAAGAAATTTGACGTTCGACTGTATGTATTTTTTTAATTCTCTTTTTGGCCTGTCTATGCCACTCCAACGATAAAATCAAACTTTTTCATTCATATTTTTTCACACACATATTAAATTTAAAATAAACTATATTTCATCAATTAACAAACTCTATATCGGGATCTTAGAATATATGTCTCGAACTAAAAAGGTAAACAATGTTTCTATGACACAGGAAAATTTGGGGGTGACGACAACCATTATAGATAGATAGATATAAACTTTATTGTACCACAAAAGCAAAATTATAAGAAGTACAAAGGTGGGCGGTATGCGGTATCGCTATTGCAAATGGCTTCCAGCCAGCCTTAGGGTAGATAGGATAAATAAATGAAAACAAAAGGCGGTACAGTAATAAAATACTACAAACTATCATAAAAATAACAGTAAATTTATAAACCTACACTCAATTAAATACATATTAATTAGTGATCGCATATTTGCACACCTTACTAAGGTAAAATGTATTGTGGAACTCCTCAGATAACTGTAATCCATTTATCAACTCTGTAACTACATTTATGCAAATAAAGGAACTTGAACTTGATCACTTTCTTTTCCCTGCATATCTTATAACATGGAATCTGCTTATGTATATCTATATCTCGTAGTAAGTCAATGTCACCTATTATTAAAATAATCTCGTATTACCCATAATTATAGTCGCGATAAAAATCTGTAATCGATACAACATCCTTACACTTACAAAAGTGGTAATATCGAACATTTCTAATAATCGATTAGTTTCGATTCCAGCGCTTTACAACCAACATAACATCGGTTATAATCGAGCGATCAAGTTTCGTTCATTCAAGCAAGATCAGTCAAAACAAGCCATGTTATACTTAACTTGTATAAACACGGTGGTTGACATTTAAATACGCCGTGAGAAGTATTGAAAAATCAATGCTACTGTTTTATTTATTACTTAAACACGCTTATTTCAACAAGAAATAAGGAATATTCCTTAAAATTAGTATTCGGGACCAATTATTAATCTAAGGAATGTTCTAAATGTGAATTCAATTTTTATTTATCGAACGCATTAATTGCCAAATTAGAATAGTTTTTTTTTTGTATTAGAACGCGGGTAATAAGTTGCCAGTAAAATTTTGACATGACGATAGAAACTCAACGAAATGACTAAATATGAAGGTTGCACGGGTGGAACTCAGGTTGATTGCTTTCTACAAAGAAATAAAAATCACACGAAAATGGCAGGCTTTACAACAAATATTTTATAGGTGTTTGCGTGAAATGGAACGAAGCTCGTGTGAGGCGAAGGCAATTTCTTGAAAAGCAGTCAGTACTGCGTACCTAATCGTGTTCGGGCGAAAGGTGTTGTATTCCGAATGTTGCCGTGTGATGGATACATACGGTCGAGATGTTCATCCAATTTTTAGTAGAGCATAAAACTTTATGTAGGCTTTCATGTTTTCTTAAAGAAAAATGTAGTTACTCATAACTCAAATAAGAAATCAACGGAGATACTTATGTTATGATAATTGAGGTGATTATTTGTTAGATTTTATTACTTACTACAGTTCTTCAGCTGGTGCGGTTTCATAACGTATAGAGATTATATCGATATACAAGCCCACTTCAAATCCTGTTGTGTTCTGGGGTCTTTCAAAAAAGTTGTAAAAGGTTTTATTCAAGACTCGCCGACTCTTTGTTTATCAACAAAGAGTAGGACTTCGTGTCGTCAGACTTTTATGAACAGTAATGATTTGCTTGCAATGACCATAATCGCGCCTTTCAAACATTTCTATTTTATTAGATGCAAAACTTATTAAATAAACTTAACCGTAAACGTAAACGACACACAGGAGCCAAAAAATTTTGGTATTTGATAATAGCTAATCGTATGGACCTACTACCTATATATTTATTTATTTACTAACGTGTATTTATTTATTAAAACTTTATTGTACCACAAGTAAAATATAATTGGCGAACTTAAAGCTAAAAGCATTCTCTTCCAGTCAACCATTAGGAAAAACAGAGAAAATACAAAGCGGCGTAAGAAAGCTGTATGTGTTGGACGAACTCACGTGCCCTGTGTGATCGCAATAAACATCGAGAAACATGACCCCGCCGCCGTTTT
Source organism: Euzophera pinguis (assembly GCA_947363495.1). NCBI lineage: Eukaryota > Metazoa > Arthropoda > Insecta > Lepidoptera > Pyralidae > Euzophera > Euzophera pinguis. The sequence continues at coordinate 6,620,638 of OX376176.1, forward strand.
GGAGCAAAATATTGCACGTTAATTTAACACAGCCAGGTCAGTCATTTGCGTTCCTTCAAGACCTGGATTAGGGTTGTCACTTCCTTCAATGTCTACCTGGATAAGGGCTGTCGCAAATACAATTAGCAGGCTCGTAACATTGGTGTTATGATGGCTCTTGCGTGTGGCTTCAATTGGTTTTAGATTTATTTTTCAATGTAAAAACCAATTCTTAAAGTTAATCCTAGTGTTTAAAATAAGTACTCTATAGTTATAACTTTCACTTATTTATGTAATCATTTGATATATTGTTTTTTACATAAAATTTATAAGGCAAATTATCATAAAAACCCCTGGTGGAAATGCGGTTATGCGGTATGGACTCTACATAGCAAAATTTAAATTTATATATTTTTTTTTGCACATCTGTAAAGCTCTTACGAATATAAGGGTAACTAAGTCATGAGTTTCGGTGAAAATGTAACAAAGAATTCGCACGTTCGCATTGTATAATAAAATAATAATAATTATAATCTCTCTTCTCTTTCTCTCTCTTATTCTTCAAATTTATAAACACATCTTATTCTTCTTCTAAATTCAACTCGCTTTGAGTATAAATTCTTGAACTTACAAAATCTAAAAAAAATATCTCAAATAAATACTATGATTAACATTTCAAACAGAACATAACGAATGTACTGACACGTTTTTGAAATGCCGCGAAAGTGTGAATAGCTATAGATTATAGAGTTAAAACAAAAATAAGGACTCTCATCAGGTATTTATCCATACGTAGTACTTACATATGATTCCCATGCAGCGTAAGATTTGAGTTAAATGCCCCCTTCGTCACATCACTTTTTATTACTATGTAGACAACATAATCTTTGTATGTAACAGGAAATATTTATTTTTTTATACTTCATCCCAATTTACCCGCACATCAATCACAAACTCCAACAAATATAACAAAGTATAAAACGGAACGTCAAAATGAGTTCAAATTCCAAAATCGGAGAGTTAGCACCGTATACCCATGAAACTCCCTATAAATCTTCCTTAGTCCATCTGGCAACACTGTAGCGATCGTAAAACCGGGGTTGCCACATAAAATTATTCAAAAGATAATTCGATCGCTTCGACGAACGGTTTTGGATATATTAAAGTTACACATTGCGTGAAATGCGTGAGACAAAAATTTATGCTTTCTACTTTAAAAAAAATATATATATAATGTGTGACGTTTCGTCCTATTTGTTGTGGATTTCACCAACAAAATAATTCCCATAATAAAGCTAAAATTTTAGAAAAAACAGTTACAAAAATATTTCTGAAATATTATTTTAGTGGGAATTATTGATGATGATGGTTGCATGAGTACTTGAGAAGAAAATCCTGTTGTCTTTTAAAAAAAAACAAAATTCCATTTACCTAAAATATTCTAAATAAATAACACTCGTCACCGGTACTTAAATAGCTCTTTCAACCATTTCTTTAAAATGAAATTAGTCATAAACAAACCAGTAAAAAACACATTACTTATTTGAGAATTTTGTTTTACACCTAAATGTCATGTTAATTTTGAACTTTGACTGCGAGGAATGATTTCTGAAAAAAAAACAAGTAAATCCTCTTATACGAGTACTTGCCGGTAAGTATTAGGTATTATAGTATAAATTATCTTCATATAATCCAACTCTAAGATATAGAAAAGATCTTAAACTGCTTTGCAATTTATATTGAAACAGTGAATTCAAATATTTAGATATTTTTCCTATGTAATTGAAAATGTCATTCGTTTTACACGACATAATCTTATTTAAATTTATATTAAAATTCATTCAAATGTTAGGCAATAAATATAATAAATTTCCAAAATTTTCGAGTAGCCAGTGAAAATATGGCAAAATTAGTTCAAAAATGTCATTTACTTATTCGTCTAAGTTATAATTATTAAACATATTATTGTATGACTTTACGAACGCATAACTATGTGTATGAAAATTAGTATGTACTTATTATAAGTACCGTTAAGTTAGTGTCATCAACAGGTTAAGTTAGTGTTTTGACCTGACTGAACGGTAGATATGTATAGATATGTTGACGAACTTATTGTATTGCTTACCTAATGTAAAGATTTCCTTGTAAAAATATAATCTTAATTAAAATTTTACAAATTTCCCTACAAAATCAACTAGAAAACAATGCACAAAGGGCTCTACAGTGTTTTTTTTAAATCTATTAGAATACTTAATAAAGTTATTCATCAGACCAATTTTGAAGTAAGTTTACATATACAGGATGATAATCTTGTTCTTCATCTTACTACTCATCTTAGCGTCTTCCCGGTTGAGGATGCAATCGGCCGATTGCCTCTGAGCCCAGAGTTCGCTTTCCTACTTTCTCTCCTCCATTTCGCCCGGTCTTCGCCATCCTTGATTGTAAGTTCATTAGCATGCATATCTAAATTTTATGTTTTCAACATCGGATGGTTGTTTCGGAGTAATCTACGGCATTCTTGGCAGTGATACCATTAGAACGCATATGCTTTGCAATGACAAGCCAGGAGGCCAATCCTGGTAATTTTAACGTTAACACCAAAATCAAACCACAACAAAGAATGCGATTTATGACATCTATGTTTCACTGATTTTCATACGACTCACCGGTTTCGAATGAGACATTGATCTCAAAAATAGTACTACTGGTCGTGTTTTAGTTTGTTAATTCAACTTTAAAATTAACGCGATTGGCCCCTTTTACCGGACCTCTGTCAAAGAATAACGCTCGTATATAGTAACGTGTTAGGCTAAAATACTAACAGATAAATGCTGATAGAGTAAAAAACCTATGAGCTATGTTCTTTCCATGCCAACGCACGTGGGTCGCACCGTGAGCTGTCACAGCGCCATTTTCAACCCATGTTTATGTCTGAGTTCGACAGCACATGGGCGATAATAAAACAAAAACATTAAAATAAATTATTTTGAATTATGATAATGAGGAACAACACATGCAAGGCTAAGTAGCCGAGCGGTATTCATCGTGGAATTACAATTTAAGTTTGCTTAAGTTTTGCGCACAAAAACAACTTGTAACTATAAAATAACAGAATGTCTATAGAAGGTGGCAACCGAGAAATACGCACGGTTTATGATGATGTTATTACAAGCCTTGAAATATATCCTAAATTTAAATCTTAGCCTCCTGTTAGTTGACTAAAATGGGCAGAAACAAGTAAGTATGAAATTTTGGTTATTTTAACTACCACCTACTTTTTTCCATAAAAATTCTCATGGGGTCGCATTGCTTAAGAAAAGGAATAAGTTTCCCTATTTAGTGTTAGGTGGCGCTTCAAAAATAAAATATTTAAATTACATAAGTGCTTTTTGATGAAATATATACCTAATGGGATTTTAAAAACACATTTTTTACATATACTCAATTTTTATGAAAAGTTGATTAAGTGCTGTATTTACATACTAACATAGGTATAAGCTCAATTATTACTAACCCTATAAATATGGACTTATGATCTGAAATAAAAGATTTTTATTTTTATTAATTTTATTTGAAACTAGCTGTTTCCCGTAGCGCCGCCGCGGGTCTCCAAATATATTCATACCACGGAGCATTTACAAAGCATTTACTTTGCAAATGCTCTGTGATTCATACCAAATTTCATCAAAATCTGTTCAGCGGTTTGGCCGTGAAAGCTAACAGACAGACAGAAGAACAGACAGACAGACTTTCGCATTTATAATATTAGTATGGAAGTTACACATTAATCTATAACTTCTCTTGTTTTTGGTAGACGGCTTACCTATCAAACTTTGTAACAAAAATGCCCACGAAATTTGGCGCGTTTCAATGTATGGCGGTTGAATATTATAGCATAAGTATATTCTGTAATCTGTGATATTAATATTTTTACAATATCTATCACGTACCGATATAGGCCAGCTACAATTTTATTAGAAGTATAATTTAGATATACTACTACAAACGGAAGTGCAGTTGCGAACTGTCATCCGATCTTGCCATCCCAAGAACGCCCCTAGATGGGAGATAAGCGTAAAACAATTGGTAAACAAAACTAAGCACGTGGATACTGACATAATTGTGGTACAACAATGTGCCATTGTCTGGGACCGACGAACTTTCGTAGAAAATGCAACCGCTCGCGGGCTCAGAGCTCCGAATGCTCATTACTTCGACTTTTACGGGATATCTTTATTATTTAAAATTGACAGTGACATTGTTTTACTTGTGCATAGACGAATGACAAAACCAATTAAGAAAATCTTATTAGCGTTACTAAATTTTCACAAGCACCAATAAGCGCAGCGTTAGATACGAACCAACCAGATGGTCCAGATGACCTGAAGGTCGCAGGCAAACTGTGGATGCAGGCAGCTTCCAAACGGTCATTCTCTAAATCCTCAGGGAAGTCCTTTGTCCAGCAGTGGACTGACTGCGACTGAAATGAATAATGAAACCACTAAGCTACCAATCAACCTCCTTCCCGCTTCAGAAGACATGAAAAACCCCTGTTTGTTGTGTTCATCGAATTATGTCGATTGTGAGGGCAATATTTATCTAATGCTAATAGAATGGGCCTGTCGCACGAGCCGACGGACTATACGAGAACAACTTGCTTACACATACAATCACATAACATTATAAAAATGGTCGTCGAATATGCCTGTTACCTAAGATATGTGATATCGTATTGTACCTAATTGACTTTCTATTAAGGGTGCCAAAATCCGAGCGAACTAGATACGTATAAATAAGAAAGCGAACCCTTAGCTCCAAAGCAAGGATGCAATCGAAAAAACGTTAAGATAAGAAAAAAAAGACGTAAAATTTGCCCAATAAGCTTAAAAACAAACATACCAAAACAAAGGTGTGAGCCCACAGATCACGATAACTCCTAACGGCAATTAGGACTTGAACAAAAAACGTACGGATCGGGAGCTGGCTTCATTCAAAGGCGGTCCCACGATCAGCTGATCCGTTTCGGACCTCCGGTGACCTATATTCCGACCTATGACGTCATCAACAATAGGGCATTGTTCTTACATTTGCGCATATCAGGAGCTCCTCAAGCGAGTTCATTCACATCTAGCTCTTTCATTTAAATAGGTTCATTCGTTCATTTTTCGTCATTGTTTCGATCAGCTGTTTTCACGAGATTCTATCTACCATTGATCGGAAGAGGTGTAACAATACACTGAGCATTGTTTGCTTAACGTGACGAGTGTTAAATTGTATTGTTTTGTGACGTCAAGCCTACAGTTGGGTTTGAGCTGTTGATTGCTATTACGTTGCATTCAACAATTTACTTACAATTTAACAATATTTATATACTCTGACATTAGTACTACATTGATAAAAATTATATAATTAAGTTGATCAACTTCAAACAAACTCAAAAACATTTGAATCAAACTAAGCAAGATCATTTTTGACCCACCAATCAATAAAGTTCACAAAAAAAATAATGACAATGTTATTCGAAAACTACTTAATTTAAAATTATATTCAGTGCTTATTAATTTTTTTTAGCAGAAGTAGTGTAGAAGTTTTGTATGTTTATCGATACTGGATAGTTAAATTAAAAAATAAAATTGCGGCTCTACTTTTCCCACAAAATTTCAAATTAAGAACGAACAAGTTTTGACACTTACATTTTTAATTTCGAAACAAGCCTGTCAACGGCACACGAGTAGCAAGTGAGTTCCAAGGAGGTCATATCATCCATCCTAGAACGGTAGTGAACAAAAAAGTCGAGTAAATGATAAATAGTCGTAGTTAATCCGCTCTTATCGACTCGCGGCTTCGTCCCGTGAGGTCCAAAAATGAAAGATGGACCGAGGCATATAGATAACACTTCTTGGTAATGGCTTTCTGTTCTATGGAGAGGGTTTTGATATTCGCTGTCTACTCCCGAGGGAATGACTGTCAAATGCCAGTAGTCCGTTTGATATCAGATTTTTTTTCGATATATTCCAGAAAAAACTTTTATAAAATCTTGCCTTTTGAATTCGAATGATTTAATTGCTAATTTCATTTGAAAAGAGAATAGGTATAATACGATACATACGAATTGACCATACTTAACATAAAATATTTCTTCATAATTTAATATTATAATGTACCTAAGGTCATGTACTAACAATACCTACGTAAATTAATTTACCGCGCAGACATAATTTGTACTCTTTGGAGATTGTTAAAAAAGTCAAACTTGGAACAAAGCTAGCGCTAAAAATGTTTTTTTTTTTTTCATTTTAATTCTTGTCGAAATACAGCCAGTTGCATTCGTCATGTGGCAAAGCGGTGAGAGCGCGAAACGCCCTTTATTTTTTTTATTCATCTACTAGAAGTATGGTATGTATTATCTTAGTACTCGATTTGAATCAAGAGATAATTGCACGGAAATGCAGAGTATATAGACTCAAGGTCTGTATGCAAAGACGTTTAATTGGCATAATTATGAACGTCGCTTAGAAAAACGCTAATGCAGGGAAAACTGTTTTCCTCCTAGCGTCCGTGACGTAGTACTACGTCGTCTTTCAAATCGTTTATGTAATATCTATTTCTTTATTCGCTTTCAGAAAAATATGTCTACTAATTTCATGGATTCATTCAATGTAAGGTCTTAAAATGGTGAATTGTGCACTGAAGCTAATTTACAGATTGAAATATGAAAATCTTTTATACTTATTTGTTTTGTACACGTTACGTACATACAATAAACCAGCGCCATGCACATAATATAATTATTAAAGGTACAGGAATTGACATTTAAGGAAACTGATTTTCAGAGAAAAGCAAAATAACATTTCTTTTTTCGGACTTCATGTTCATCAAAAATCAAAAAATAACCATACATTTTCGTTATTTTATACACAAAGTCAGGTCCATAGCTTTCTGTCCCGGTAGTTTGACAAATGTTGTAAACGCCGAGTTAGCGCGCTGCGCAGCGATGCCCGATATCGCCTAATTGCGACGCTATGTGTACTTTCTCGAATTCTAGTGCTGTAATTGATTCTTATATCGATAGTTAATAAAAGGTCTTACAACATTAAACATCTATGCTACTGCAAGCTGCTTTATAGATGATATTCGATTAGCTTTTATAAGAACTAAACAATGCTGGTACGACCGAAGAATGTTTTAATTTGCTTAGAATTATTACTTTTGAACGCTACAAAAAATATATATTTAAGCTCTATGTCCAATGTGTACTATAACAGATTGGAGATCTATCTCCAGCTCTAGCTTGAGTAGATTATTTTAGAACGGTCATTAGTTTAGCCTTACAATAAGTTCCCTGGAATTATCATGGACTATGACTTAATTTTAGACAATATTTTTATTTAAAAACTTAGCGCATAATTAGTTAGACCCCATGTTTAAACTAGTAGTAATTCAGGTACAACTAATCCATACTATCCATACTAATATTATAAATGCCAAAGTCTTTCTGTCTGTCTGTTACGCTTTCACGTCCAAAACGCTGAATGGATTTTGATGAATTTAGTATGGATATAGTTGAAGACCCTGGAGGTCAAACATGCCTATATTGTACTTTTTGACCTCCGCACGTCGTCAATCTAGCGATATCTGGGACGGTTGACCTGACGGCGTCCCCCTAGGCCCTCCCATATATGCCCTCTTCACCGCTCGATGTTCCTCCATTCTCTCTAAGTGCCCAAGCCAGCGCAGTCCCTGGGCTTTCGTCTCGCCAATTATATTTGGCCCTGCCACCAGATCTTCCAGCTCTTTATTCTTTCTTTGCCTCCATTCCCCATTCTCAGTCTTTACCGGCCCCAGAATTTTCATTCAGATTTTCCTTTCAGCCACCAGGAGTTTCGTCTCCTCTTTTTGGGTCAGTGTCCACGCTTCTTTTGCTGAGATACTTGGACAGTTGAGAAACTAACTTTATAGATATGATATTATTTTGATTATTATGACAGATAAAAATCACCCTTGGGCATCAACGCATTCCGTCAAAGCGAAATCGATGCATTTTCTGTACTCAAATCGAGATATCGATAAAGTTAATCGACATAACCTTTCACATCACTCCGGCAGGCCTCCCGCGCATTGAAACTGATCCATCAGTCAGAACCAAATCACGCAGTCTCTAAGATAAACTGGAGGTTTTATTAACTGTTTCATTTCATCATTTGTAACAGTAGGTCCTTGAGGAATGCTTGAGATGAGCTTTGTATTTGACGCCTTTTACCTAACTACAGCTAAAAAAGGGAGAGTCATAAAATGAAATTATTTATTTCGTAAAAAAATTATGAGTGAATTACAGTTATTTATTTATTTAGTTGTTATTCATGTATTTGGCCTTCTCTACTCATTTAAGATATTTTCATGTAGAAAATTTAGCCTTTGAGATAGTATGTTAATTAAAAGCGAATCCCTTTATATTGTTAATCCTATTGGTCTTACAACAGTTCAGTCGTGTAAATATATTTTGAAACAAGATACATTGACGTTTGGTTTTTATTATTAATAAATTTCATCTAAAAAAATGCATACGTCCGCCTCGCACAACTTTTTAGTCATTAACCTTAAACTAATTTTAAAAAACGTCGGCCTACAAAAGAGTTTAATTCTACAAATCATCCAGTCATGGTATCCAAGATGTTATAGGTTGAACCTTCATATCGTGTACAGCGGGGGACCCTTATGTGAAAGTCATGCTCAGCTGGTCAAAATTACCCTTAAGAAGGATAGATTGTTTTAATTTCGTGAATTGATACTACCTGGTGACTCTTTATACAGGATTCTAATCAAAGTGTGTTAAAAGTGCTATTTTTGAAATCGAGCGAGTCACATCGCTCAAAATCGGTGAGTCGAATGGTTATCGTTCGATTTCGAATGATTTTTATAGCATTTTCTCTACCATGCGTCACGTCAAACATTTCAAATTTAGACGCTAGCGATTGTTAAAGCAATTTTAAATGGTAGTTAATTGTTAAAGCAGTTCTTCGATGGATAGTAAAATAAATAAGAAATTCCATACGCAGGCGCTATCGAAATTGTATGGTACAGTCACACATAGTTGAAACAATATTCTGTGTAAGGTATTACGATATTTTTGCTTGTTATCTTATTTTGTTGCTCACGTACTTATCCATACTATCCGTCCATCCATATCCATACTATTCCACATTCCATGCTAATTCAATACTATTCCACATTCCATACTAATTCCATACTATTCCACATTCCATACTAATTCCATACTTTCCATATTCCATACTATATCCATACTATTATTATAAATGCGAAAGTCTGTCTGTCTGTCGGTCTGTTACGCTTTCACAGCCAAACCGCTGAACGGATTTTGATGAAATTTGGTATGAATATAGTTGAAGACCCGGGCTCAAACATAGGTTACTTTTTGACGCAGGCGGAGCTCCGGGAAACAGCTAGTTGGCTATAAAAATGTTTTGTATTTTATACTTTTAGGTGGGTCGACGATATCAGGAAAATTGTTGGATTGCGATGGCTCAAGACAAAGATGGTTGCTACACAAATACATCATAATATATGTACTTGTACAGTGTAGGCAAGTTCAATATTCGTGCAAGTTCGTACAAATATAATAATAAGGGTCGCGTCGCAAATTGAACGCGTTTGGTCCATAACGTACTCCAGTTTCATTAAGAACTTGTTTCAGCAAAGTACAGGCGAAATCAAAAGTGTAGTAATATTTTAATATATTTAATTAATCTAATATACTTCTCTCAGTATGTATGGCATCCACTGCATGCCTCTTTCAACGTAATTAGTACACTTGCATTCAAGTTCTCTGCTTTATACTTACAAACTGTTAGTGGTTTGAGCAAGTTCTTGTGCTATATTATTATTGTGCAAAAAAGATGAAATAAATAATAATATATCTTTGGGCGACATAGACATTGACATAGTCATACACTAAATTTCATGGCACGATACGCCTATATACCCTTCTTCTTCATCCTAGCGTTTACCCGGATGCATCCTCAGCTGTTTGCTTCGGAGCACACACACACAGGGTCCGCTTTCTTACTTTTAGTTTCCACTTCGCCTATACCTATCAGTGGTATATTTATTTTATAACATTTTTTGGAAAGCTAGTACATATGCTGTCCAAAACACATAAATTTACAAAATTCTTGGTCAACTAAAAACCTAAAAAATATCTTCACTAATAAAACCCGAATAGATAGAACGAACACAGTAAGCGCGCACATTATCTTCACACACTTCCAGAGAATATATAAATATATTTATTTAAGTTTATTTTATATATATGTAGTCTATGTATTAATATTGGATGTTTTATTTGTTCAAATATATAATTAAGTAATTCATCTATCTTTACACTTACTTTTGTCTCTCAACACCACCTGTTGGTTGACTGGTAGAAAATGCCCACGGCTTTAAGTCCGCCTTTAACATTCTTTGTAATAAAGTTGAAATAAATAAATAGATAAAGCTACCGACCGAACCAGCTGTATCATCAATCAAAATATAAACCATAATATTGCATTGTCATTGATTTTATAGGCAGAAATACAGAAAGTAAAATATGAAAAAATGTTGCCAGGTGAAGCTTAAAAGTTTTAGAGGCTTATAAAAGCGTGCGATTGCTTATGTGATTGCGTGTACTCAAGACGCTGTACCTAGAAGGCTGTATTGGAAAAATCGTTAAGGTGCGCTTAACCACAAGCAACTGACGGTGTAGCGTTAGCAAAAAAAATATACTTTATTTATAGGTATAACAAAATCTTAGGTAGGTAGTAGTAGGTTAGATAGACCGACAAACTTTTATCTCAACAAAATAAAACCCGTGACAAAAATGTGCTAAAACAATTTATGTTTTAGCAATATATTTGGCAATTTAAACACATATAAATTTTGAGTGAGTTTCTAAGGATAATCGATACACAGATATAATTTTATTGTCACATGTATCTGTTTATTTCAATAATAAAAAAAACGTAACTGTTAAACATTTAAAGTTAAGTACAAAATCAAACACGAGATCATGCTCCACGACATGAACATAAGTAATTAAAGTTGTTTCTATGTAGAAAAGCAATTTACGTTTATTAACATGTAGTAGTCAAATAAATCAATTAACTATATAATTATGATTCAAAGTGACATGACAGTGTTTCAGTAAGGTTTCAATACTTTCAATAAATCAAGACAACAATGCTTACTTTATAAGCGGAAATGTTTAGTGAAAGCCGTCATCAGTTTTTATTTCCTTATTGTATACCAAAACAACTAAATTAATGTTTATCACATAAAAAGACAATGGAAATTTGTAAAATACACAAATAATAAAGATCTCTTCGAAGACATGTTTATAATTTACTAGCTTTTTCCCATAGCTCCGCCTGCGTCAAAAAGTAGCCTATTTGACCCCGGGTCTTCAACTGTATTCATACCAAATTTCATCAAAATCCGTTCAGCGGTTTTCCACAGACAGACAGACTTTCGCATTTGTAATATTAGTATGGATGATATATTAGGCATTAGTTATAAAAGTATTTCATATATCTCGTTCTATTTACTGAAAACCTCTTGACAAATAAATAATTTAGATTATTTTTTACACGCTGTATAGTAGTAACTCTGATTGTCGATATTATGGTTCATAAAATGTTTTACTTGCAAGTGTATTGAAAAACGTCGTATGGAATACGTGCGTTGGTTATTTCACACTTAGCGTCCTATTACAATTATATCGGCTCGTGTGCTATGACCAACTTTAGATTTTTCAAGTATTCTATATTGCTATACAGATATATTTAAATACGATACCTTTATACCATAAAAATAAGCAGCTCAAAACTTCTTTATCTTAAGATTTTTCTCAAGGTTGCCTGAATGAAATTGTTTTTAGCGATAATTATTTGCGCATTAATTTTAAGAACGTATGTATTCTTTTCAAATAAAGGAGGAATATGAGAAGCATTTTTATTTTAACGTTACATTATCATTCCATAGCAGCTTTATAAGAATGTGCCATTTCCGACTACAAACTATTTACAATTTAATCACCGCATTTTTTTAATTTAATTTTTCAATGATTTCTTTGCTGTCCGTACGAAACACCGCGCAATAAAGTTGAGTGAAGCCACATAAAACCTTCATGTGATTTACTATGTATTTAATATGGCCGCGTGTAGTAGTCCATGTATGTATGTATGTGTGCGAATTTATTTTGCAAACTCTCCAACTTGCCAAGCGGAAAAGACTCAATCAATTCGATATGTTTTCGTTTTATTATTACACTTGTTTACTTGGGTGCTTAGAGTTCAGGGCTTATATTTTTCCCAGTGAAGTAGCTAAATTGATTTCTCGTTCAAAAGGTTCAAATATTCCAAATTCTTGTAGCAATGTTGTCCGTGCTTCTAAAGGCACGTTAAGCCGTTGCTTTTATAGATTATAGGCCTTTAGGCAGCCTAAAGAAATCTGACAGGCCACTAACACACCTCGGGTCATGTTCCTGTTGGTCTAGTTTCCCTGTAAAAAAAGTTACCGGAGGTCAGATGGCTGTCGCTTCATTAATAACTAGTGCCGCCAAATCTAGCACCAAGACTTACCCTGGGCTCCGAAGCGTAAGCTGACGACGCAACTAGGAAAACACGCATGGACGAAGAAGAAGACTTGTAGCAATGTTGTCCTTCTACATGCACGCGGGCTGATTTGGCTATGGCCCCCGACTCGCCCGTGAATGCATCTTACTGGGACAATATAATATGGTTTTAACGCCAATAATACGAAAGAAAATTAAGAACTTGTAGCTAAATGAAATATCTGGCTAGTTACTATGTAGGGCGAATTATAACCTGACTACGTTTTTATTACCACGGAAACTTGCAGAAGTTACTTCTATCTATTCTTCTATATATCTTAAAAAAATAAAAAAAGCTAAAGGAAGTTACAGAAGTTAAAAACACGTAAAGATTTAAATACCTAAGGTTGTAGGCAGACCATTAGCCACATGGGTAAGAAACATAGAATGAGAGATCCAGAGGGAAAGGCTAGACAAGCAGAAAACCCGGAATAGATAGGTACCTCTAGCGCAAGTGTACGAGGAGACCCGACCCCAGATAAACTGGGATAAGGGGTGGACAATGAAGAGAGAGAGAGAGAGTAAAGATTTAGATAATAAAAATTAAAATCAAACCAAGGATACAGACACAGTATAAATTTTCTTTAAGACACCTATAAATGTGATCTCTTCGATGCGTGTTAATGGTTTCAATTGAATTACATGTTATTTTAGGCTAATGACAAATAGTCTAGACTTACAAAAAATCTAGACCAAATTACCTGATAGTGTAATCTTAGACTGTCATTTTTAGGTGAATTGATCACACTGTTTTGTTCCGTTACAAGATAAAATTGTCAGTAGGTACTCTTAATTGTTTATATGGAATGAAATATACTTATTTTAACAATTTTATTTGTAATAATTTTATTTTATTGATTCAGGCGTTACTTTGCGGAAGTTTAAGTTACAAGCACTTACCAAATTATTTTGCGTGCTTCCGCCGCCAGCGGAAGCACGTAAGTGCTTGTAATTATTTTCACAAAAAAATAATAAGTAAAATTTATTTCAATTTTAAAGAAACTTATAAAGTGTTATCTATCTGTGCTTAAGATATTAATGTATGTATGTTTTTATGTGTGGCTCTATCAACAGTTATAAATATTTTTCTCGACTATGGTAAAGTCTTATAAGACAAATAAAGAGAGGGTTATAAATTTAGTAATTTTACAATGTTTAAATTAGACACAAATCAAAATACGTTGTTTTAGATAAATTATCCTATTTCCTACTTATTAAATTCTTAAATTAACACGTGTAGCTGTAACTTGTGGTCAACAAACAATCACTGTTATATAACTATTAAAGGTCAATATTTCAACTATTTATAATTTGAAACACGTCACTTTTAGCACTCCAGAGCTCCATGAATGAGCTGAACCGGTACTCTGCATTAGCAAAGTTACATTCTCTGTCAACCAAACACCATAACTACCAATTTTCGTTCTTATGCGTATAGTAATAAAAGTTTGGCGATCAGTTTTGATGTTTCATATGTGTAAATAAAAGGTTTGTAAAATTATAATTGTATACCAGTCGATCACTCGATATTTCTATGATAAATAGTGCTGTGATTCGAGCGGATTGCACACGACAAAAACTTGTTTGTAAAAGTCGACTTTAGTTCATTCACATTATCCTTATCAGATGGCTCTGGAGAAGATTATAATGTGACATATTATGTCCAATGTTAGTTTCGTAATGTCAATATTACTGTACTGATCATTTAATCTTTTGATTGGTTCCGGGATATAATTTTCAGTAATATTCTTTGTATACGCTTGGTAGAACAGAAGTATTTTTATGCTACTAACTTACTATGCTCTTTTGAAGAAAAGCGGCTACCATAGATAGACAGATGGATATAAAACTACAAACTTTGTTTATTTGTTTCTACATGGGTTAGGAAATTGAAAGCTTCACCTGATTGTCTGATAATGAAGATGATTCCGTGTTTCAGAAGGCCCATCTGTCTTTGGTTAATTTTCTTGTCGAAAGGGCTGCGGTGGTCAGATAGCAGTCGCTCCATCGTAATAACTAGTACGGCGAAATCATGATTCAAAAGCTTACATCATTTTTTTTCCGTTTTTTTTTAATGCTTGACAACTTCCTTCGAACTTTATGTCATCCATTCACTGAGAAAGGAACGTAGTTTCGATGCTCTTGTCAACCGTCCTTGAAAATAATAATATGTCTGAAATAAGTACTAAATATTGAAATGCAATGGAATGAATCCGATGAAATGAATCTCATTTTAAAGTCTAATTAAACAGAGAATCGTAAATATGAGTCGAATAACAAAATTAGTGTGTCCGTGGTTCGCGGATCATTTCACATCGGAGGTACGCTCGGTATCAACGATATACAGGGTGTTTCATGATACAAAAATAATGATTATTTCTTTATAATTACAAAGCAGTAAAGGTATTTAATGATCGTAGCAAGTGGAAATCTTATTGCTGTGCGAAACAAGCGTTTCTACAGGAATATAAAAAAAATGATTTATTTATTTAACACTTCTTTGCACACAGAACAATAAAACATCACATACAAAATAAACACAGTTGAAAACTGGAGTTTTATTTTTGAAATTTAGTGGCAATTTTTATAAATTTGTATGTAGAACCCTGCGAATAACGTAGTGGGTTACAAAATTACTCATGCTTTTAACTGAACATATAGTTCATTCATTGTCAACTGGTTGTTGTTCCTAAAAAATAAATCTGATTATTAACGACTCGCTTGTTATGTCGAATGACAATCATCCGTATTTTTGTATGAAGAACTCCCAAAAAAAAGGATTTAGTTTCTAGACTTAAATTTTTAAACTGATAGAAATCTTTACCCAGAGAGGAGTTATAAGTTTATTTTTTTCTTTTAGAATGTTTTCATTTTTTCGAAATGAAAAAGTACTTAAAAATATACGCTAGTTTCGTAGTAAAATAGATTAGATTTTGTTTAGGTACCTCGAAAAACCTGGTGTCAACTCAATCGCCTACGAACTTGAAGTGGGCGAAGTCGGGACTTTATGCACAAGTGTGGGTGGAGAGAGTCCCCAATGTGTGAGTGTGGAGCTGTTCAGGACGTGGAGCACATCATTAGTATGTGCACTATATGTATGATAAAGCAACTCTCGCAGTACTTACTTGTAGAATATTAAAAGCGATTGCTGTAAGAGAAAAAATGACATACGATTAAATAATAATAGTAAAATATACTTCAACTTGTTTTAACACCCTGTATTCGTCCAGAGCAGGGTGCGGCCGAAGCGGCGCGTATCGGAATCAAGCGACCTTCCGACGACGACACCGGTACTTTATTGGAGTGTATTTATTTGTGTTTTATGTATATTTCACTTGTATTTTATACACATACTAGCTGAACCCATGATTTCACCCGTCCGTGATGTGTATAATAATAATAATTTTTATTCCGTCTAACACCGAACACAAGTTTTTTTATTTATTTACTAAAACTTTATTGTTCCACAAAGTACACATATACTTATAAATTGGCGGACTTAATGCTAAGAGCATTCTCTACCAGTCAAGTTGTGTTCAGAAAACTTCCGTGGCGCTTATTTTAATTGTCCTGGCTTTTAGGAATTTGCCTCTCTGGGTATTTATATAAAACTAGCTGTTTCCCGCAGCTCCGCCTGCGTCAAAAAGTAGCCTATGTTTGACCCCGGGTCTTGAACTATATCCATAACAAATTTCATCAAAATCCGTTCAGAGGTTTGGCCGTGAAAGCGTAACAGACAGACTTTCGCATTTATAATATTAGTATGGATATTGTATTGTTGAGTTAGCACTCCAAATGCAAGAGTCGAACTTATTTTGATGATAGTTTTATCTGTGTAGGTAATTTAAAACTTTTGTCTCTATAAATGTGTGTGTGTATTTTTGTCCCATGCATGTATTGTTATATAGTTGTTGTGTATCTTTCTTTGGCATTAAATTTATTCTATTCTAAAATTAACTAATACGTGCAAGTTTTAAAAAGGAAGGAAAGGCTTTAAAATCTGTAATTAAGGTGTCATGACGCAAATTAAAAAAATTTACCTAACTTTCGATTCGGAAGTCAAGATACACTTTACTAAATAACTAGTAAACATAAAGATGTTAAAAAAATTACCAACAAAATTTGTCTATTTTCTTATAAACGTTGCCCAACAAGCTGAATTAAAAGTGCATCAGCGGTGCGCGGCGCGTGACGTGCATCCCATCGGAGCTGTTGACCCTTGCCGAAGGTCATACCTTGATTTTATATGCATTATTTATCAGATATTGCTGTAAAATTGTTTTGCTGAAGATATTTGCTCGACTCTTTGCTTCTGTTTGAAATATGAGTTTTTAGATCAAATCAAATCATTTACTCGTATTTGCATAAAATAGGGTAAGTTTACAATGCATAGGTGGTCCACAAATATAAGTAGCAATCCTATTTAGCCATTTTGAACAGCATGCAAATTTATCATAATTATTCAAGAAGTCGGTTATTTTGCAAGTGTTAAGTTAGAGACTGAAGTCTTAATTTTACATCATTACATTCATTGTGTCACAATCTTACTTTTTTTACGATTGAACTTTCCCTTGGTAAAGGAGGTAACTTAGTAGAAAAAGTTGACCCTTTCCGAATATTTATGCTTTACGGCTAGCTCTCCGTCTGTCTGATTTAAGATCATATACTGCCGTGGGACATCAATCCAGCTCTTTTTGGGTTAACCCCTTCTACCGGGTGAACGTAAGTTATAGGTTTATTTACAACAAAGTGAAGTAGAAGGTGATTTTCCTAAAGCCTATTCGAACGTCACGAATATTGAGCTGAATATTACAATATTATTGAAAATACTGTTTTCGCCTTAAAAAAAGGCTCTTTTTACTATTAAAAAAAAGATACTTAAAAACTAAAATAAAAAAAGAAGGAAATAAATAAATTACGCTAAAATTTTATTTTCTTGCTCGTGCGGCATGGTGCCAAGAACGCTAGCTGCATTCCCTCGCTGCATTGCGACGCTAATCCGTTGAGCGTAGTAACAGAAGCTTGGTTCGCGCAATTGATTCAAAATAAATTCATTAAAATTTACCATTGACGGATTTTGCCCCTTGTTGCTCAAAATTGACATGTCACGATGATATTCGACAAAAACTTTTCAGCAACAAATCTTCTCAGCAAGTTATCGTAGGTTACTTCCAACTAGATATATTCTAATACGTATGCAAAGAAATGTGGGTTCAAGTAAGACAGAGCGGAGTCTCAGAGGGCACCAGGCAACGCGTGGTCGCGCCTCGTAATGGCAGGCGGCGACCCGTGACGACAGTTAGGAGCGGTAATCACGACGATTGGGTGTAAAACGGACCGGACTGTATGAGAGAAAGCTGTCTTTATAATATTACTTGCTTTTAACTGCGGCTTCACCCGCTTGAAGGATTTTAAAATAAGTGTTTTCAGCATGGGACAATTACAAAGAGGAGATGCCGTAATCAGCGTTTTGTAAGAAAGGATTTGTGAGGCTACACGGGGCGGAAGGCAGACGTGCGGGGTGCTTGGATTCGGCCGTGGCTCCAACCATGAAGCACGAGCACAAGCTCCGCCCACTTTTGTGTCGGCGAGGTGCCAATGATCACATCACTGCGCCATTTCAAACGGCATCTCCTCTTTGTAATTGCTCCATGGTTTTCAGTGACCCGAATAACAATGAAAATGATATCCGTGTCGATTTAAGACGTAGACACCTAGTTTCCCCCTTTAAGGTTAGATTTTCGGAAAATCTTGAAACAGGCATTTTCTCATTCATCATGATCATCAATGCTCTGGAGAAGTTACAAAGAAATTGTTCTCACTAATCTCGTTTCTCCATATTTAAATAATTTAGGGGATTTTAAACAATCCTTTCTTAGTTCCTTAGAATACAAAAGGAACCCAATGTAGCAATTTTGGATCTAAACGACCCAGCAGTTTGGGCTGCGCCGTGATAAGTCAGTCACTCAGAGTCTTCATATATAAAGTTCATTTTCATCATATAGCGAGTTCTTTCCAGTATCTCGAGCTTTGAAGCTCTTGAACTTCCTCAGTCTACATGTGGAAATTTTCGCTGGTTCGTTGGGAAGGCAGTGGTATATTCACAATTTTAAAAACGTTAGATATTTAATATACTACTAGCTGACCCTACAGACGTTATCCTATCACAACTATGATTTTTTCATAAGAAACATCTCCTGACAGTAAAAAATAAATTACAGAAATTGTGCCGATTTTCGGGGTGAACTTTAAAGATTTATGTTATTTTTAGAATTTATATCACGAAATAGGTTTTACTAGCTTTCTGTACATTTCAAAGGTTTTAATAATTTTTCACACGTAGATATCAGATGTGCATTTCTCCGTTCTTATATGGTGCTTTGCGCACTATTACCCAGATACGCAGCAGCCCAGATTAAATTGAATGCAAAGCAATAATATACGGTTCAACACCTGCGCTAGAGTACAGTCTGCATCGAAAATAATTTATTTTTTGGATAAAAAATAGGCCTGTAAATACAGCCGAGTAGTATTGGAAATTATTTTAAAACAACGAGACGAAGCCAATTCTTATGAATTCTGAAAAAATCATGCCAGAACATAATAGTAGGTACAGTACCTGCTATTTTGTAGGTAGGCACAGTAGGTAAGCTTCACCGGTTTTTCAGCTTTGTAGAGCAATGTGAGCATTACGAACAATAAATATATTTGATTATAGTTATTTTAATATAAGAATAAGCCTTTACTGTTATTTATTCGAGTAGTGAAGAAGAAGAAAGAGAATAAGTCCATACTCCATACTAATATTATAAGTGCGAAAGTCTGTCTGTCTTTTCCAGGCCAAACAGCTGAACTGATTTTGATGAAATTTGGTATGAATATAGTGACCCCGGGGCCAAACATAGGCTAATTTTGACGCAGGCGGAGCTGCGGCAATCAGTCTATAGTTCAAATATGTTATCTATTATTTTTGTAATACTGTAATAATTTTAAATACTACTGAATGCTAAATCTTGTAAAGTATTCCGAAGACTGGACGGCAACATCGATTGCGCCACAGGGGTCGCGAATCTAATTAACCGTGTGTTTATCATCTCATTAATTTGTTGCCAACTGTACAGCGCCCAATCAGTTCGGATACTTGCCCAACTGAGAAACAAAGCGTTGTTTCTTTGCCGGATGGGGTCAGTTAACCGGCAAAATTCAAATTTCGATCAGAATGGCCGCGGAGAGGAACGAGCAATATCCGTTCCATTTTCGCAACCGTTCACATCCGAATTCAGGCGCGTTGGTGCGTTTCAAATTTGAATTTCGAAGGATCTACGGGTTTTAAGAAAAATGTCAACAGTTCATAGAACTTGGATTTTAGATTCTAAAATTAAATTTAATAGGTACAAACTTATCGACAAGTACACAGACTAGGGAGGATAAAATACTTATAAGTACTATTTTTGAACATGTATCCTGTGAAGTATTTATATTTTAAGTACCTTCCTATTATCTGCCAATAAGCTTATCTGTACAATACAGATGAAATCTTTTAGTTTTATAGATAACATTTTTTAAAATTTTATAGATGTGTTCATAACATTTCTGTTTTATGTAAAAACTAACCCTGTAAAAGCATTTTTTCATAAAACAAGATTTGCACGTAACGTCCGGAGTCAAAGAGAAGAAAAAAAAAACTTGTACAATTATTTTACTTCAAAAGATACATTTAAGTGCTACTAATACTAATTCTCTTCTCTTTTTCCAGGTATGTCTCACGTTACTACATTTACTAAGCTGCTTTGGTAAGTTGTGACAAAAAACTTGGCATAAATTTCCTTCAACGCGTCAAATGAACTCCGACCTACATTTAAATTCCGATGACTAGTGTATGTTAACACGTAATTAACTGTGACTTTTACCTACATTTTAGGAAGTGAAGGTTTCAAAATCAAATCATTTATTTGCATAAAATAGGGTAAGTTTACAATGCATAGGTGGTACACAAATATAAGTAGCAATCCTATTTAGCCATTTTTAACAACATACAAATTTATCATAATTATTAAAGAAGTCGGTTATTTAGTTTGTTTACTTTACTTTAAAAATACAAAGTATAGTGGTTGAACTACAGAACTTAACAATCAAATAAAAAAATGATAATCTCATATCATGCTTGTGTTTGGCTGGCGGGAAAAATCGAAAACGTTCCATGTTTCCAAAAAAGGTCCTAAATAAACATTTTAAAAACCTACAATTAGAAATCTAGGTAAACAATAATTTAACTCTTATTACATCTTTTACTTTTTTATTATACCTACTCAAAAATAGTCGATGGTTGTTACACAACCCTAGTAACTGTAACGAACTTCAGATCGGTAGCAGCCAGCCCTTCCAAATTCAAAACCTTCAAACTGAATCGAACGAGCGCTGAATCCGCGAGATGGCGCGATACGACTCGTACAATTAATACAGTACTTATCTCTCTAATTAACGATTGCAGCCGACCTAGAATCTTTAATGAGGGGACGTAAGATCCGTTCTTCTCCGTGTAGGGTTGAACATTGCAATTGTTTTGCTAGGGCTGGCTATAATCAAGTTTAGATTTCTCGTTCGTCATTATCATAAGTGTACATTTTAAAAAGCCCCAAAGATCTTTACGTAGATCGAAAACATCGTGTATCTGGCGTCTTTTTGCGACCTTAGTCACCCCGTTTGGTAGAGTTCGTTCATTAATATCGAGTGGGCAACATGATCAATTAACCCTGTACATCCTAATGTTAGAGTTTTTCGGCATCGCCTTTCGGCCTATGACGTGGTTCTTTTAATGACCAACAATGCAGCCGGAACCAACACCAACGGCTCAACGTGCTTTTAAAAGCACGTAAATTTGTATCTACTCGTACTTTATCTTTTCGATTCTTCTGCAATGTTATTTTTTATCAAAACATACAAGTGAAGATTAGTGCTAATTCAATTACAATATTTACAGTATGATTGATGTGGCACTCATTTTGTGCGTCCTTATTTACCACGTGGGCTGTGCGCTTAATAAGCATTACTGTTTTTACAGTTATTTAAGTATTGAGTTGTGACATAACATTTAAATTTAAATTATTTAATTTTGACAGGACATGAGTGATAAATAAACATTTTCATTGATTCAGGCGTTACTTTGCGGAAGTTAAAGTTACAAGCACTTACCAAATTATTTTGTGTGTTTCCGCCACCAGCACGTGCTAGATAAATAAATAATTGTATTTAAGAAAATGCAAATAAAATATACCTTCTTATTCGTTAAAAAGAGCGTTGTTCCCAAGAGCCCTATTTTTGAAAAATATCATTAAAATTGGTGAGTCAAATGAAAATCGTCCGACTTACCATCGCTCATTTTGGAAATCATTAGGAGAGGCGGTATGTCTGACTGCGGCTAAAATGATGATGATAAAATAATACTTTTACAAATTAGGCAAGGATCTGTCTTTATTTTTTCTATAAGCAAACGGGTAATATTTTATTTTCATCAAAGGCATGATTTTAGCTTTTCAATTTTTGACACTACTGTCAAATTAGTGTTGAAATCAATGTTGCTATGAAACTCGAAAGATAAATCCTCTTCAAGTTGAGAAATAAATCCTTGAGCAGCTAACACGGTTCGCGTAACTTGGGTAATAAAATTAAGCTGAATTAAGTTCTGCGGTTAAAACAATTAAATTTATATTTGAATACTAACCTGCCTTAGTGAGATTGTATCGAGTTAAGAAGCAAATTGGTAGGCTGTCTGTTCATTCTCAAATCACCTAGGGTCGATCAATGGTAGAATTTACTTACAATTTTAGGAAATTGATTGCTTATGAACTTTTACAACATAATGAACTGATTTGTTCAGAATTTAGGGCTATGATTTTTCCAAAAAACATAAATTATTCCAAAGGATGGCCACTGTCATTTTCCATTCAGAAACGCTATTTTTAAAATGACTCACGCAAAACGGGTGAATTGAATGATTGTCGTCCGATATCGAATGATTATCATTCGACATAATCGGTGTAAGACGAATATTATTCTCCGGAACCGGTTTTGGGTGGGTCATACTTTTTTAAAATAGCCACCTCTCATGTGCCACTACCACGAGATAATAACGCAGGCGTAGTGACTGCGTTTGGATTTTGTATGAAGTTTCTTAGTTATCTTGCTATCCGCTGTACTGATTTACATACATCCGGTTTCTTTATGTAATAACTAGCTGTTTCCCGCAGCTCCACCTGCGGTATATAGCCTATGTGGGTGAATGTAGCTTTCCAATGGTGAAAGAATTTTTGAAATCGGCGCAGTAGTTTTTGAGTTTATTCATTACAAACATACACACAAAAATACAAATCTTTCCTCTTTATAATATTAGTGTAGAAGTTTAGATGTAGATGAAGATTAGTGTAGATAATATATGTGACATGGCAATGTGTGTCCGAAATAAAGATTTGTTTATTAAAAACTCAATTTTAGTTTAAATCTGGTAAAAGTTGCAGTCAAGTTTAAAAAACGTACTAAATACCTAGAAAGACATTTTTTTTTGGTTTAAATACCGGTTGATTGAACCTAAAATCGCTGTAAAATGTATGTGCAATGTAAAAAAGAGTCATTACTTTAATCATATTTTCAATCCCAGCACTGAATAGTTTTAACTTTTGAGAACCACAATTTGTGGGAGGGCAAAATGAATTGCAGTTTTAGAATCAGCGCCGTACGGTTACGAAACGTGCGTAGGCGGCTTGTATTACGAATATGTATGTATGTCTATTAATCACTGGTGGTCTGGAGCATCGGTAATCGAATTTTGATGGTTTTTTTGTTGTGACATCTGTAAACGAGTTTCCAATATAAAAAAAATTGACAATAATGTTGAAAGTATTTTTACCTTTGTTTTCAGTAGTTCCTTTCGTAGTCCCTCTGAAGGAACTACAAAGACAACGAAGGCTCAGTAGTTCCTCCAAAGGAATTAAAGGAACTACTGAGATAAAAAAAATTGAGTAGTTCCTAGAGGAACTACGAAAAGAACTACTGAGAACAAAGTCTAATCGTTTGTCTTATGAACGCTTGCGAGTTCAAATCCCACACAACACTTTTTACAAGATTTACAGTTTAAAAGGTGTACCATTTTAGGCTGGATCCTGATTGTCTGAGAAAGATAATACGTGCTTCGGAAGGCACGTTAAGCTGTTGATCCTTGCTGCCATCTGGTGGTGGTTAATAGAATCCACAATAAAGGCTGAGGCGTAGTCTCGAAAGATTTTGATATCAAAATGGCTTGTAAGAGTTACAAGGTTGTAAATGACAAGTGTAATGATTTATTAAATATGACGTGCATTTGCCTAGTTCTCACAGTCAAATGACTAAGCTTGTTATTTCAAATTCTACGCTAAACATCCATAATAAAAACTTAACTATAAAGACTGCTTTACCGCTATAAAATCTGCTACAATAAAATTTTATTACCGAATTTCTCAAATAATTACATCTTTTTTATCATAATTAATCGAAGCAAATTATACTCTATATCTAAGCAAGTTAAGGTTCAATCTAATCGCATATGTGTTAAGCTTTTCTTAGTATTTGAAGGCATTGTTCAGTGTATGGTGAAAACGGCAGATTTCCCACGAAAAAAGGAAAACCTGTATGTTGTAAGTTCTTGCCGCAATATTATAGTGTGTGTCATATGGACGGTGAATGGATCGTGTCACAAAATGGATAATTTAGAGCCATTAACTAGCGAAGTTTTAGTACTGACATAGTACAAGATCACGCGAGGGTTTCGCTACTTCTTGTGCTATTTTTTTTTTTGTTTTCTGCTAATAAGAATTCTGAGTATTAGACGTCTCTTGAAGAAATATTGTAATATATGTAACTTCTTAATAAAGAATGCAACTTCAGCTATCCTTACCTTTCCTAAGATAGCAAATGTTCAGTTCAATTCTTTTGTTTATTAAGAAATTTTGGTAGGTTAAGTAACTTCAAGTTTAGGACTGTCTAATTAATTGCTGTTTATTTATTTATTTGTTAACAGCTATTAAAATTATACATACATAATATTATAAATGCGAAAGTCTGTCTGTCTGTTACGCTTTCACTGCCAAACCGCTGAACTAATTTTGATGAAATTTGGTATGAATATAGTTGAAGACCCGGGGTTTCCCGCAGTTCCGCTTACGTCAAAAAGTAGCCTATGTTTGTCCCCGGGTTTCCACTATATTCATGCCAAATTTCATCAAAATCCGTTCAGCTGTTTGACCGTGAAAGAGTATATTATGGAAGTATGGATTTCTTTCCTTAAAGCGAAGGATATCTATAGCCATATGTTTAAACCAATAAAAGCGATTCCCCTAACAGTAGCAGTCATTATCCTTTTAAAGCGAACCCCGTGGACGTATAGAATACGAAATAAGGCCGGAGACACACCTGACGCGGCTTCCGGTGCTCAGCTGATGTCGCTTTTTACTAGCTTTTGATGGTTTTGCATGGTTTGTGGTTGCTTTAATTAAAAAATATACTTGTGCGTACCTACATGGTTCTTTTTTTAAATTAAGTACATAGATTTTTTCCTTCCTAAAACTATTAGTGTGTTACGTAAAATCTCGAAAGAGATTGTGATGGCATCGTATATAGATACAAAACTGTAACATGCGCTTTATGTTTAAGTAAATAAATAAATAAATAAAATATTTAATTGATCTAAATCGTTGTTCAACAGATGCCTAAACAGTATGACACTTACACGAATCTTATCTAAACTTTTTAACCGCGGTAACATTTTTGCAGTGAAACGCACAAATAAGACTATTTTTTTAAACAGCTCAATTCAATATTATTATCTCAAAAGTGGCTGATTTGCTTTGCATTGAGATTTAAAAAAAATTGGAACCATCCCTATGTAGTGCTTTTGTTTTTGTTTTTTGTTTTTTTTTGTGAAATAGAGTTATTAAGTAGTACTTAGTAAGTACATGTAGAACAATTTCTGAATGCAGCAAACATTTTCTTCTTGTTTTGTCTCGTGGGTCTGCGAAATAATATCTCATAACATAAATATCAAACTTACAAGGTCACTCTGTCTGTACTCAGAAAATAATTTAAATATGTAAACAAAAATGTTACATCGTACGATCCGCAACATGCTTCGTCAAAAATTGTATAGAAAAATATCCGCAACATGCTTCATCGTCACTCTGTATCATTTATCCGTATATTCTGTAAAAATAAATGGATTTCATCTAATTTTCATACTGTGGCTTCTGGCCAGCTCTAGGTGTTGCGTCCTATTATTATATTTAGGTTTAGCTTTGACACGAAAGAAGATCTAATTTTAGTAAGATTAAGTAATATATAAAATAATTTTGGTTAATATATAAATAATTATCATCCTAGCTTGTCCTAGTTGCGTCGTCAGCTTACGCTTCGGAGCCTAAGATACGCTGTAAGTCACGGTCCTAGATTTGGCGGAACTGGTTATTACAATGGAGCAACTGCCGTCTGACCTCCGTAACCCTTTTTACAGGGAAACCAGACCAACAGGAACATGACCCGAGATGTGTTAGTGGCCAACACTGTAAGAATTTTTCAGGCTGGCCTAAGGCACAGCCTCACGACTGCTATCCATCGATGGTTAATAAATAAATAATTAGTACTAAATATCAAATGACGAAAGCTCGTTAATTGAAATCGTTTTGAAACAGATCAAGGCTAGTTTTCGGGAGCGGCGCACAAGGATGGTGCGCTGGCGCAACCGTGTTGCAAACGTATTAATTGCCTCAATACGCACTTTGTATACAGTGTGTTTTACAAACATACATATAATCACGCCTGTTTTAAATACTATGATAATAAATAGTTGCTAATGTTATTTTTTTGTAGATAAATAATGCCGCAATTTGGCTTGATCGATCAGGCCGTCTATTGTACATTTTTGTTACAGACAACATATCTTTGTATGTAATTATCTATGGTGCAATAATAGTAGATTATGAGGACTTTTGGCAGGAAGCTGTGAAGATCGTATCGTCGCTGTATTTTATTTTCCAAAATTTGTGTTTTTTTTTAGTGTTTGTGCTTAATAATGGTGGATTATTATTCCCAAAGTGTTCATTAACAAGCGTGAGTGTTGGAAAGTGATACAGTGTTTGATTTATGTGATTTTCATGCTTGTTGCCAAAAGCTCCTAGTAATCGCTAAGTGCAGTTTTTCTACCACTTCACTTAGCCTGATTCTTCTGACTAGACTTGACTACCGACTAGACTTTTGGACTTGACTAAACCACACTGTAGGACTGAAGAAGATAGAAAAAATAAGAAGGGCTATAAAGGACTTGTATCCATGGCCGTAAAACACATTATTAAAAAAAAAAAAGTAGATTATTAGTCTTTATTTACGAGGTATGGTCATAATAACAATTTCGCTCACGAGTTGTCAAACGACGATTTTTCGACGGCGAGGAAAACATACTTATACTATTAACTTTTTATTATTTACACAATAAATAAAAGTTCTTAAGCGATATCAAAACATTTCCTCACATTGACTTTTGTGAGTACACTGAACACTTTTCACAATAAGATACACCGTTAGAGTAAAATTGGGCTTGTGTGTTTGTTAATGTATTGCTAGGAATCTCCAAGATATATATAAGTAGTTCTTGATTCTGTTTTAAAGCTTTATCCTTATTTCTTCCTTTGAATATTTAAGTTTAGTCAGTAAGCTATAGTCAGTCTACTTAGTTATCAACGTTCGATTTTCGCCTGAATTATTATATCTTGCGGAGTCAAATTCAGGTATTCTTCCCTAAATTAAATCGAAAATTGTTAATAATAGTAAATTAAAAAAATGGCGACACTGATACAGACAGAGCAGACCGCAAAAGCAGACCGCCTGTTAAGTCATTTTTTTAGATATGGGTTTTACGACCATACAAGTCCTTTATAGCAGTTCTTAATTTTTCTACACATATAAATATTCGTAGTCCAATATGGCTAATGTTCAGTAAAATAAACATAAATATGAAATTTAGTGTAGATTTATCATTTGGAAGCTAAAATAGTTCATATTTTTGGCAAAAACAATGAATTAGATTGAGACTTAAAATACTCTTGGCGTACATTTAAAAAAAATGTACCATAACCATGGAAACCATTACTTTCTACGTGAGATTATTATATAAACAACGTGTTGTTTACAACCTTCATTAATGGCCAAATTTCAATTAAATAAAAGACGCTTTTTGAGCAAATGTGTTCAAAAGTGTTTTTACTTACTTGATATTCATCCGGGAGAATTAATTCAGGTGAAATAAGTAAACGTCAGGTAATTTTTGATGTTATATAGTAATTTAAAGTTGTTTTGTACGAAAATGTATCATATAAAAATGAATCTCTATTTTCCTAGAATTATAAAAATATTATTTATTTTGGCTAACGATTTATAAGGTACGCGATTGTTGCACATTAAATTAATAAAAAAATTATTAACGTTCGTTTTGGCGTGTATTTTAATGATTACTAGTGTTCTAAAAATATCATGACACAAATTAATTCAACACCTTACCTAAGTAAGAAGTACATCTAAAGCGCTATAAAACTAAACATCCTATATATAACAACAGTTAGACCGTGCGAAAATCTGATAACTCATACGTATAAAGTATATTTTTCTTAAGACAATGGAGCTACCGCTGGCTATGTACCCATATGGACCGCAGTATTTTTTTCTTAATTATCTAAACACCTTTCTAAATTTGAGAGGTCGTCGTAATGTGATTAGTTGACATGCTAAAAGAAAAAAAAGAGGACTCTTGCATGGTGTCAAGAACCCTAGCTGTATGACCTATAACCATATTTTTCTCTGCGCAACATATGAGCTAATCTTTTTGTCACAAGGTACAATTATTTTTTGCAAAATGTTACCAAGATAGATAATCTTAACTAAGACGAGAGTACAGGCCTTGTCCATGACTTGGACTATGCTTTAGTGTTGCCTATGATGGTACGGCCACGGCAGTCTTACAAGAACCGGCAAATTACAAATTCGATAAAAATAGTCTGGCCATGCCGCCTTAACCAGGGCCTGGTAAAAGAAGCAAGTCTAAAAAGATACCTCCGCTAAATCCTAGTAAAAGGGGCCGGTCCAGAAAGATATGCTACTGCCTCACATCAAGGCTGCTGAAGACTGGGCACAGTATAAGAAAAAATAAGGATAGCGTACCCTGAGCCACGTAGCCTCCATCTGAGAATGTAACCCGGAAAACTGAGTGATTAAATTAGTTTTCGTATCGGGCTGAAAAATAGACCGACAAAATTTGGAGCCGTCTTTTAACAAATATAAGTCTAATTTACAAAATTACTCATAGGTACAGAAACAGACGTACAGAAATATGGCAAGTGTCATTATCTACTGAATACTATACTTGGAAATGGAATCATTTGATGTGCTATAGACGGTACTATATTAATTCTGTGATTCTGAGGTAACAGGGCCGGAGCGTGACCTATGCTAATGTCGCCCAATTGCACATATGTACATTGTTCATTAATGTAACGTAAACATTGGAATGATCCTCGGTTTAGTAATACTCTAGAAATATGTCATAAAAAAGTAACTTAAATAATTGATGATATTGCGTTTTTCCTAATATTTAGCTGTCATTAAAATCAGTTTACTTTTACTCATTTTAAATGACTTTTCTGTTTAAATAATTAATTATCATATGTTTGACAAAGCCGATTGATCCCTACGCCTTGGAGTTAATTTTTAAATATTTTATTTCTTAGCAGAATTCATCGGTTGAAAATTCTCACAATTAATATTTAAAATTCTCATACATAAACCCTAATTCCACATAAAAAATACTAGATACATAGGTTATCTCAAGTCTGACCGTTGAACTCCTACAAAAACCTAATTCCCCCGCATAAAGGCTCCAACACACAATGAATGTCCGCCCTTCGAGTTGCGTTTGCGCAATATGTGCGCAACTCCGTGTGAAACGCTTCTTGTGCCGCGGTTCATTGTCAAACGGCGGCGATTGTGCGAAAACAGATTGGGCTTAGACGATAGTGTTTCGCAAATAGGAAAAAACAGGAACAATGTTAATTGGTGTACGTTCGAATCGGAAATGGAAACCTTTTTAAGTCTGTTTGTTTCCGTTTTTTGGTATTCGTAATTTGTATCATAAATGAATAGGTGTATGTGCTCATTGGTCTCAATAAATAATATGATCATCATCATTTCGTGTAGGTTACATTGTCTATCGACCATTTACACCGTGGAGTCAGAGTTCGGAATCACCTCTAATCCTCTGACGTGGTTTCTTAAACGATTACCAAATGGCAGCCGGGACCAACGGCTTAACTTGCTTTCCGAAGCACAGAATCCTTTTTATTATTCAGACAATCGGGTGATTCAGGCCTGCAAAGTCCTAACCAAACTGGAAAGATCTATATAAAGTGTGCTTCCGGTAGGAATCGAACCCACCACTCCCGGATAAAATTGAACGCCTTAACCACTAGACTACGGAGGCAGTTTATATTGATTGTTTTATCACTGTTTCTGGCATTAAAATTTCGTTCTGTCTTCATAAGCTGATTGTTTTGGAGCTCAATATACCTACCCTAGTCGAAACCCTGTACGGAAATCACGGATTTCAATTTTATTTACATATGGTCAACATTAGCAGATTTATTGGCAAAAGTTCATTTTAGTTAAAAAATAGATTTGCGATACCAAACAATTATACAAGTATTCTTATCACAGCCTAACATCAAAGACGAATCGAGAACACCAATTAAAGCTACCACACGACCCTATAAAATATGGCATGTGTCGTAAATGCAGAAGTATTTTCTCGTGTTCTTTCACCTTAGCCCCAGATGCGCACCCACCCGAAACTATACGCACCATCGCCAAGTATAAAAACATGCATATTCAATACTAGTTTTGAACCTTATGACTTTAGATTTAAGTGTCATTGCATAATTTTTTGACAAGGGTGATATCAAGTTCCGCTCGAAAAAAAATTACAGAGGCGGTCCTCGGTTCATTGTAAATCGAGTGGTGAATGTTAATTTGTAACTGTATTTGTTAATTGTTAACACGGTGCTTAATGCTCTGTGGAGAATTAAAAAGTTAAGAAATGGTATTGTTAGTTTCAATAAAAAAAACAATGCCAATTACAGAGTATTAATGCTCGATTGTTTTGACTAATATTCAAACTAAAGTAAAAAAAATACAAACAAGATACATTAGCCGATAAAACAATACGAAAATATTCTTAATTTTAATAATGAAAATTAAAATTTTCAGAGAAAATTTCCAAAAAAAATCTGTTTACATCTGGCAAAATTAAGGAGTTCTATTTTCAAACGTGTTTTTAATTCCAGCCAGAAAAATAAAAAAAAAACTAAACAGGCAAAATTTTCTAGAGGCAGACTTCTTTAAGGGCAAAGTATAATACTTATAATAATTTTCTTTATAACTGACAGCGACTGTCAAAATACGAGTAAAATTAGCCGCATTTTTTTTTTTAAATTAAGACCCTGATCCACATTGAGTATATGTAATGGTATCTAGGTGACACGGCAGAACGATGAGCTTGACTTGACTTGCCGTGGGAGGCTCACAGCATTGTCTACCAGCTTGACTTTCACGAATATTTTAATTATGTATGTCGCCAATTTAATTTAGATTAATAATTAATGCATCAGATAACCGCCTAATGCGGTTAACTGTTGGTTTCAAAATTTTATTGCTTAGTTAAATGTAGAGTTTTTGTAATTAACGCATTTTTACTTCATTTAAACCACACTAAATAGAGTTATTTAAGATTTTTATATGTCTTCAAAAGAAGAAGGAGGTTTTACGATCAACTGTATGTATTGTTTTCTTGTTTTAGAGATTGCGCGCAAGGGTCCATAGGTCAAGTTTATCTATGTTTTTATTTAAACGTATAAAAATCCTTGTCATACTATATTACTGACAATTCAATTCAACAAAAAATATCTTTGACTTTAAAAAAATTCAATAATAAAATTGCCCCTATCTTTTATTCATTGCATTTAAGCCATAATTTGTACTATTTGCAATTACTGGTTTTTATACCATCTACCGTGTAAATACAATTATTTAAAAAATAACTATGTTCTTATATGAATGGGTACTCTAGTAGCTAAAATACTCATTCACGCTATAAATAAACATGAAATAATATTTCTAGAACTTGCACATACCTTACTGCTATGAAAAAAAACATGAATAAATGTCATACAAGCATTCACTAGTTGCTCTTGCCTTTTCGAATCAACATCAGTCATTTACATTAATTATCTACAATTTACATAGCACACTACAAACTGGCCGTTTAGTAACCTTCCCAAGCAAGTAATTTAATTTAGTAGCAATAAAGAAAAAAAAACAACTCCACGCAACATTGATCTTTATGGTATTTAAAATAAAGTTCAATGTAGTGTATCCGAATTGGAGCAATATGGATTTCTAGGAGTGGTCTATGATTACGTTCGACCACAATCAATTTTGTTTTTTATTAAAACGTTGTAAAGTTATTTTTTCGTTGTCTATGCCTTTGATGGGTGGTTATGGTCAGTTAATGAAAAGTAATTAGTTCATAAAAACTTGTGAACGTTTAGAAATGATGAGATGTTTGTATTTGTTTTATGATGTCCGTGTTTTGTTTCTGAACGATAGATATCATAATATTTTGACGGGCATATGTAAACGTCGACGTTGTTATAATTTATATTAGCGTTAGATTATTTTAGTTATTGATATAATAAAATTTCTTCTTTGCTTGAGATATTACATGTTTTAGAAATGAAAGAAAGAAATAGTTTATTTGCAATGAAAGTGGTACAGTCTGGTGTTAAATAATAATATGGCCGCACAATCAACCTAAAGCGTAGGTATTTAGATAGTTTAATTAAAAACACATTTTTTTCTGTAATGGATTATAGTCAAAACGTTTTGGTTCTAAATTATACGCACTCTAATAAAAATTAAGTTTAACTAATCCTTTTTATTGGAGGTTGTATATTTGTGTATGTAATACTCTATTCGTATGATTGTCATACATATTTTGAATATGCTTAGTTACGGATTGTTTTATAGTAACCGTGTGTAATAATGAGCTGAAAGCTTGTGAAATAAATTGTTCACCACCAAGTTATTTGTGTTTAGCCTATTAGTATTCACCTGTGGTACTCTGCTGCATATGTTTCAATACTTTTAAGTAAAATGAAAATTTTCTGAAATGAGTGAACATGGAATATTTTTAAAATAAGCCATTAGTTTAAGCCTTAATAATCATCGATTATTCCGTGCTTAGGAAGTCACGCTATGTTTTTGATCCCGGCTGCTGTTTGATGGTCGTTAAAGGAACCAGGAAAAACTCTGACACCAAGGTATACAGGATCGATTGAATATGTAATCCACTCGATATGATCATTGTTTAAAATCTGGTCAATCATTGCTTTCAGTTTTAGAGGTGGACTGAAACAATTCCAATAAAAGTTTTAAAATAATCGAGATTCCTTCAATTAATATTAAAATTACTCAATTTACATATAAAATTACAATCAACACAACTTTTTATGTTAAATGAACGGCAATATCAAATAGAAATTCCCTTACACAAATCATTACGAAAATTCCAACACAGAAAAACATATGAAGAATTTCCATCATTCCATAATTACTGCTTTTAAGCTTAATACCATGCTCAGTGGTTGTACAAAAACCAATACAACTTACACGCACTGTCGGGTCGGCTAGTCTAGTTATGAATTAACCATTTCCATCGCTAACTAGTGCAATATACATGTGCCTACGTTCCCATGACGCTAACTGTACAGTGATTGAGTTTTAAATTTATTTTTTTGCATTAATTGCTCGGGTTATTGCACTTTGGTCTTGGAGATCGGTGGTCAGAAGATGTGTTGTTATTTTTTAATTTATTACATGAACGGAATTGAAATTTCAAAAACGGAACTCTAAATTTTTTTATCGTTCAAAAGTAGAATGATAGACTCCAAAACCGAAAAAGATGATACTTGAGAAATGTCATATTGTACTTACATCCATGGCCGTAAAACGCATTACAGAAAAAGAATGATAGCCTGTAACTTGTGAACACAATTATTCTTCAAGTAAAAACATTACTTATATTCTGTATGGACTTATATCTTTTGGGACCTTAAATAATATGTCCGCCTACATATTTATGTATACATACAATATACTGATAGACACAGACGGTAGGTATAGGATAAGACTAACAGTCTATGCGCAACTCAATAAATATCCCAACTCAAATTTATTTTCAAATCAATACGTTGCCAACATTCCAAACAGTAGGTCAAGCAAAAAAAAAAACACTGGCTGTTATTAGAAAAAGCAAAACATAGAGCTACTTATTAAAAGTCGTTTATTAAATCAAAGTTTATTGTGTGGAATTGCATCGTAGATTTTGTCCTCAGTAATTAGTAAGGTTACGGGACAAAGAAAGGCTCGAGGCTGGGCTCTGGTCGACGATGCGTAACTTTTCCGCGTTCACAACCCTCCGTTCACACGACCGGTGATTAGACACTAGACGTCATGTCATGACGTTACCAAACGTGGATTTTGTTTATTTTTTTATGTTGCTTATGGGCGTTCTCTTTTTAAATTTATTCTGCGAAAATTACATCCTGGAAGTTGACTTTTTTTATTAAGTATGTTACTGGCCAGTACCTGTATCATATTTTTGAAGCTTCTTAATTTTATTCGATTATGTTATCCACTAGTAAGTAATATATGGTTTTATACTTGCGTTTTCATTTACGCTTCAGAGCGCAAGGATCAATTTAGTTATGATCGTAGATATGGCAGCACTAGTTATTATAATGAACTAATTACAGTCTGACCTCTGTGACTAATCCTTTTTACAGTCACGCTCTATTAAAGCTACCTGAATCCTAGGGACGTGATCCAGGGTGGGACCGGACTCCTTCAAACACAAGTAACGTATTTACTGGGAGATGAGCTTAGAGCTATCTAAGCTTAAGATAACAGATTTCCTACTTTTCTTACAATTCAAATTTAAGCTTTAATATAAAGCAATTTACTCTCAAATTAACAGAACCTTATTGTCAATAAAAATGGTAGTTAACGACGTCCAATTAATCGCAGTAGCTGCTAATTCACAAGTGAGAACTCAAATTGTATGAGCCGCTCACTTTTGTTTTGCAAACATACAAAAGGTTGCGACACCTGGCCAGACTGATTGTTCCATAGACAAGGTACAGTTTTTTTTGATCGGATATTCACATAAAATATAGAGTTTTAAAATTTGAAATAAAATGGAATGCATAATTGGATTATCAATAAAATGTAAGAGTCGGCAATGCGCAGGTGGATGTCAGTGCCTTTTTGCCTACTAAAGATAACTTTGACATTTTACTATATAGTCAGTCGAAAACCGGTCAAAGAAATGATGATAAACCTCATACCACATGGACCGACGATGTGATCAAAATTGTCGAAAGAAGGATGAGAAAAGCACAAGACCGGGGAGAATGGGTGACTAAAATTGAATACAATTGCATTAACACATATGCAATTGTATTCAATTTTAGTCCTTGTTTGAATGACTTAAGGATCAATGTGTACACATGTTAATGCACGTGACTGTACAATGCTAGATTCCTACACTCGGCATTGGCTAGCGATGAAGAAGAAGTAGTCATGGTTAACGTCAATCATTTGCATCAAATATATGATTATAGAACTACTTGTACGAATCGCAAAATAGTGTAAATGTAAGTATGAATTCATCTAAATACTCGATAACACTAAGTGCGGCATTATGTTAACTAAAACAGGCTTTAACATGCAAATCACATCGACACTGCATAAGATCGCGTTCACATTAGTCGAGTAATTTAAGTCCAGTAGGCGAGTTAGACAACATTTCTGCATACAAAATTCTTTAAGTGAACGAAACAATAATCATCATAATTTAAGAATAAAACTCACCAACGAACCCAATGGAGATGTTAAATTAATAGTTCACCATTCAGAGATCATAAAATAAATTACTGTAAGTGAAACGTGTAATGTTATTATAGCTGCGGGTTACATGTCGTAGTGAAGAATAGTTATAAATTACCACGGATGAGAAATATCTCAATGAAATCAATCTGAAAAAGTAAACGAAATAGAATATCTTCATATCGAAAAGAAAGGTGAACCTGAGATTTTTCGTCAAGTAAAAGTCAAAGAGCACTTTTTTCTGTATGTATGTATGTATATAAAAATCTTTATTGTACACAAAGAACATAGTATCAGAATACAGGTTACAATAAAAGGTGGACTTATCCCACATAGGGATCTCTTCTAGTCAACCAAACTAACATAGTACATAGACATATGTGCACAGAAGAGGGCACAGCACGCAAAGAAATCTTAGGTGCATAGACTAACATACAA
The DNA here is from genome assembly GCA_947363495.1 of Euzophera pinguis. NCBI lineage: Eukaryota > Metazoa > Arthropoda > Insecta > Lepidoptera > Pyralidae > Euzophera > Euzophera pinguis. Next base: position 6,656,786 of record OX376176.1, read on the forward strand.
ATCTAACATACAAATTTAATTACACATAAAAACAGTAAGCTCAGCTCAAGTCCGATCGTTCATAGTATTCCCTAACCCGAGATTTGAACGAGTGAAAAGACAGCTCTTTTATCTCTAAAGGATCGTTTCAGAGATTTGTAGCGAGAATTGAGAAGGATGTGGGCAATGGAGATATTTTGTACTGAATTGTAAATGTTAGCACTCGAGTATTTTACTGGACTAGTGTGAGAAGTTTATGAGTTATCCATTCAGCTCTACAATTATTCAGTATAGTATTTTGCAAGGATTTATGTTAGTATCATGTTACTGTCTTATGCAATTTGTGTAATCAATAATAACTATTTGTGACTTCGTGTTTATCAATTTCTTACCGTTGTAATTTTGTGTAATAAGATCTCCCACTCAGTAAAGTGTTGGTTATTAAACCAGAATTAAATCTATACTTCCATCTGTGTTCGTCAATCACTTAGAAATTATTCAAAAATTATTTGTCTGTATGTAAAATTTCTTTTAAAAATACGTATTTCATTATGTTCATTATCCCAGATACCGTATTTGGGTTACCTTAGTAGGTACACTTAATTCATTTATTTTAATCTTATTGAATACTAACAGGACTATCCAAGACGTCCAGGACTATTGCCTTCTTCGATAAATAAGCTATTCAACACTGGAAGATTTTTTAAATCGGACCAGTAGTTCCCAAGATTATCGCGTTCAAACTAACAAGCAAACTCGGCAGCTTTATAATATTATTAGTATAGATAGATGCTTCTGATGCTTCCTTTGTTTTACATGTTATGTCGACGAACATTCAACTGGGCTAACTATGTAACGATATTCTTTAACCTTCAATAATAATCTTAAAAAATGTGCCATTGGTCACTACCACACCATAGTCAACCCTCGTGTAGATTTCCATATTAAAAGGATTACCGATATCAGATCATTGCTCTGATATGATTATTATCAACTACACCGCCATTATTATTGTATATTTATTTGTTAAACTTTACAATAGACATACAAAACTACAATATCCTGTATTGCTTACGCAGTTTGACTGCAGGGCCATTATAAAGAGCGTCCATTGAGCTTCTGAAAAACAAGCTGTATGTCTGTAAACAAGCTCTGTAGACTTAGTTTACTTCAATTAACCACCTTATCAAAAACATACTTCAATTATTATAACACTATCTATATATATTCTTATCCTTGAATACCAAAAAAGCGCCAGTTACAGTCTCCGATCGCGATAGAAATCGACAGAACCGCATAACAACATGTACGATTCGCAACCAAACGACCCATAGCATATTAAACAGTACACTTAAACGTATGACTGGCTATGTGTTATACCTACGTCCAGGTAAAACGCTAGAGAAGCATTTTTCGTAAGAGCCAAGCGTGCCCGGCGACCCGCGACGGCACTTCCTGCCAAGTGCTATGACCCCAAAGAAATGGTCTATACGCAGGCGAACTGCGCGTTGTATTTTTTACTTTTTTAATTGTAAGACCCAGGAAATTGATCGGAGTTTTGGCCTGGTTATTTAACGGTCTAATGAGCTTATGTTTTTATAGTGTTTAGCTGATTTAGGGAGTTATTTTGAGGTTTCGATATACCTAGAATATGCGTGTTTCTCTGTCTGTCTCTCTCTCTCTCTCATAGAAAGCAAGCCAGTTATTTTCGTTTAGTCTTTCTATTTCGCATTGAACAGTGTGGTGTTCAACAAAACTTCGTTCCATCCGGGTGTCCCTTGACACCTCACCCCTTTTTTCCCCCTTATACTGCTGCTTGAGGTATGGACCCGGCCTTCCTGCTTTTTGCCTTTTCCAGTTTAGGAAGATTCCAGATTAGCATATTAGTCAACTGGTTTACTTAATCTGAGAGTCAATTCATTCGTTACTATTTACTTTAAAACTCTTAAATTGAAATTAAGATTTAATGATCGAGTTTAGTTGAAAAAATAACATTAAACATGTAGAAAAAAGCACACGTTTTCGCGTGAGTTTTATTACTTTATCATCTGTCTGTTTTTATAATTGATTTATTACGATTTGTTTAATAATAGCTCTGATTGCAGTTCATCTATGTAGTAGGGGTATTTTTTATTCTCGCCGCTTACATGACGTCAAACCTTTAAGAAAATGTTGTTAATGGAATTTTCTATAAGCTTATATGCTTTCCTAATTAAGGATTAAGTCAGAAATTTCAAATAAAATAAATACTTACACACACACAATACTCACACTGATTTTCGTGTAATGGGATACTAACTCAACAATTTATGATAAATAATACCTATATAGATAAACATCAAAGAACCAAGCTTATCAGAAAAATATCATTTTCCATCTTGCTCTGACCGGGGATCGAACCCAGGAACACCTGACCTCCATTACGCCAATAGTGGGGAACACGTCAGGCCGTCTCTTGACATGTCATTACGAACACGTATGCCCCGCTAGGTTATCCCTCATAGAATAGAATAAACTTTATTAATAGATCCATCACTTACAGGAAAGGTCTTACAAGCGAAGTGCAAGATAGAGAAAGTGCGCGTCATCATCGCGTCGCTTATCACGCGTTTAATAGGGCGCAATATATCAATATAAGGTATAATATCAGCATAATCACTGAGCAAACTTACTATCCCATAGCATTCCACGAATACCAGTCATCGAACGGTAAAGAAAAATCAATGCAATGCATTTACAAAAGAAAGTTGACCCACGTTCCCATACATAACTCCATATTTATCAAACGCTACTTAATCGAGTAGTTTTTCCATCGCCTCTTTTTGTATCGATAATTGCTACTCGGCTTCCGTGTCATTTTTTATCGATTATAAAATAATCGATTGTAATTATGATAGTTCGCTGAATCAATTATTGTCGGGTCAGTGTATGTCTTTTGCACATTCTGGATGGATAATCTGGTTGATTTGCATTTATGTTTGAGAAGATCCCACGGGACTATCTTCCGGGAACTTGACTTTGGAATCATTTATTGTGCTAATAAAGCAATGTTATGATTATACCAATTGGTAATTGATAGTCTCAGAATTTATGTAAACAGTATCATGAAGTATGTGCCTATTTGTAACAAAAAAAACTTGATTTATTTCCTTGTAAGTAGTTAGATAACTGCAATTGAACGTCTTCAGAAAAATAGTCTTAAATTAAAATCAGTTGAAAAGTGGAAGAACGCATTAAGCATTCATATTCGTAAAATTAATAACCGTTTACGAAAGTTTAATTTATGATCTCAATAACCAAAGATAAATCAAAACATGAAGTAACGATCGAAACGAATATATTCAGATGTGCATAAATAAATTCCACGGCTAATATTTATAAACCCTTTAAAATCGTGTGTAAACAGGCTCATTATAAAGCGATAAATAAAATTATCGTCCTTTCATGGCACGCTCACACGCGACATCTGCTTAGCGTTCCACTAACTTAACTACCATAAATATTCCTGAAGAAAGTTATGGACTCTAAATTCAAAATTATCTGTTTGATTTTCGATGATACACTCAATAAAAATGCTGGCAGTCTAGATGATTATATTTAAAATCTATGCCAGAATGACGGATTAAAAAAGTAACTGTCACACGTTCGCGCCTCTCATAATTTTATATTTCGAACACCCACATCGCACCAAAAGTCCCTGCCCCTTTCCTCGTACGTATAATTAGGAGAAATGATCACGGACTTTATGCGCGACAGGCGTCGAAAAGGCAGGCCCGTGCTTGCAAATATATGACCGATTTTTCTTATACTGCACTAATAAATGTGCCCATAAAGTCACGGTCGATACGTTTAATAATGCCCTTTATTAGAATGATCTTTATTATGAATCATGGCCGTATCTTTATCGTATTTTCGCGGGATGAATGACTTAAATTTCATTCATCTGACTTCACAGACAGTAATCATACTAATAGCATAGAATCGTAACTTAATATTGATATTCAATTATTCTTAGAAATTCGACCACACGCAATCGATATGACCACAAAATCGATCGATTTATCGATTTAAAACAAAACGGTTCCAAATTTGAAACCGGCGGTCTCTGCTCTCTAATTCTGTTTCCCCGCCTATAATTGACGCCGACGCGCCATTTCTTGTCTCATTCTGATTTAATTATTTCATATAAGTCCGTCTCACTCTTCGACGTGTCACGTGCTAATGTCAGTGCAGTGACTATTTTGACAATTATGTCATTTGGTTGTCACGGGCGTGTCATTTGGGCGACGAACGATTGTAGCCCTATAATTTTGTTTGTATCGTGGAATTCTCGGGGTCAGTGACATTTGTTTTTGAAGTATGGGAACATCTGGCTTTGGGAATTTTGACACAAGGGGAGGTAAATGGTGATGTTCATCATTGACTGGCATTTGGAAGAACTGTCATTATCCATATGTTGATTTGGAAAAAAAAGACGAGATTTTTTGTGTAGTGCATATAGGTACTCATAAGACAAGTGATTTTTCAGAAATATATATTTGTTTTTGATATTACATCTAACAATAGAGTTTTTAGGCGTTCGGGAAGCTCCATAGCGTCTTCTCGACCAAAATACCTCAGTCCCTTAAAACTAAGGTCTTCGACCAGTGTGTGTTACCAGTGATGACATATGGGTCCGAAACAGGACTATAGGCCTCATAAGAAAGCTCAAGGTCGCCCAGAGAGCTATGCTCGGAGTTTCCCTACGAGATCGAATCAGAAATGAGGAGAGAACAAATGTCACCGAGATAGCCCAGCGGATTAGCTCTTTGAAGTGGCAGTGGGTGGGGCATATAGCATGCAGAATCGATTGCCAATGGGGCAGAAAGATTCTCGAATGGCGACCACGAACCGGCAAGACAAGACATTTATTTTTATTTTTTATTTTTATTTATTTAGGACAAAAAACAATTGTACAAGAGGTAACACATATTCAGATATAATACAATGTTTATATAGTTGTACAACCAGCACAATTATCCTCAGATTACTTATTAAAAATAAAGTAACTACAAAGTAATTACGATACAAAAACAAACTAGTGATGTTATTTAGTTAGCCACTAAGTTACAAACAGGATCTAGTTCAAAAATTTTCAAGATTACTGAGACAGAAAAGGTTTTTCTTAAAATAGGGCAATGACAATGGAAATATATCTATACTAGTAAAGTATTTGTTATAACTAAACATAAGGCGTCATAAAGGAGCACGCTTGCCTGCATGAGTTCTACAGTTTTTAATAGCGAACCGTCTAAATGTCAAAGAGTTGCATGTACGTCCCGATCGCCTAGGCACCCGGTAGCACAGCTGGTTATGTAACTCGTTACTCTCAAACATACTATGGCAAATTTTGTACAGAATTATCTGATCTAAAAACAGTCTTCTCTTTTTCAGGGAGTCAATTCCAAACTTATTCAACAAAATTTTGTATGAGGACCTTTTACGATGACACTTATAATTCATGGTACGCAGAAATTTACCCTGAACCATTTCCAACCTATCATAATATTTTTCATAAAATGGTTTCCAAACGACCGTTGACATCCACCGACCAGATGGTCAGATGACCTGAAAAAGGTCGCAGGCAAACGATGGACGCAAGCCGCTTATAACCAGTCATTTTGGAAATCATTAGGAGAGGCCTATGTCCAGGAGTGGACTGAAATGATGATGATGATGACCCGATTTTTTAATATAATTAGCTCTTTCGAGAGAAGCTGTTTGAGTTTTATAAATATATTTACAAAATTACATTTTGTTTCCACGACAAGTCAATAAAATAGTTAAAAATAAAAATTATCTTAATTTTTTTCTACATCACTTGCCCAATCTAATTTAACAAAATAAGAACAGGGTTATTCTATACATTGACCACAACATCAGTAATGTAGTGAAGAACTGATGCCAATACTGGGTTATGTTTCAAATTATTGACTTTATATTGACCGTCTAATGGTCAGAGGACAAGAGGTTCTGAAAAACTCTAATGGCGCCGATTTTCTCGCATCCATACTAATATTATAAATGCGAAAGTCTGTCTGTCTTTCTGTTACGCTTTCACGGCCAAACCGCTGAACGGATATTGATGAAATTTGGTATGATTATAGTTGAAGACCCGGGGTCAAACATAGGCGAAGCTGCGGGAAACAGCTAGTTTAGAAATAAAGGAGTATAATTCGAAATCGTGTGTCTGAAACTGTATATCAGGCTTGAATCGCCTGATTTTCAGAAAATTTCCAGGTAGGCACGTACAGCCATTGACCCCGGCTGCCATTAGGTGGTCCTTAAAAAGACCATGTCAAAGGCTGTGTAAAGAGCACACCTGGTTGTAGAAACTAATTAGTAAAATAGTTGAGCAGTTAAGTTGAGCTGTGGGTAGTCCCTAATGCGAAACTATTTCCAGTTGAGCATTCACAGTTGAGCATTCACAGTGCTCGCTCATCTCTCACGGGCCTTCGCTTATCTATTAACCTTATCCTTAAAAAACAAAACAAATCAAATTTTTGTGTAGTTCCATTACATTAAGCTCAATAACAGATATGCGGGGCTAAGTTCAAGCTCATATTTAATTCATGCAGCGGGACGGCTCAATTCCGAAGATCATCGTGGAATTCCGAGTCACGAGCATTGTATTGCTAGTTGTATGGTTTTGTCGATTGGTGTTACTGTGGCTTTTACAAGCCTTTCGACTTACGATTCATTCTCATCGACGTTACATGGTTTATCGAGCTTGCACACCATGGTGCCTTTAACGTTCACCAAATGGCAGTCGAGACCAATGAGATAACGCTTTCAGAAACACGTAATCATCATCATCAGATAATCAGGTGATTCTAATCTAGAAACAACTATACAAATATAGGGGAGCCTAACCCACGGCCACCGGGTCTAAGGCAAACGTCTTAACCACTAGACCACGAGGGCAGTTTAACTACATCTTTCTGAGTATGTAGTGAGTAAAGACGACTAAGGGTTTAAAAATATGAAATTTTACTTAAAAAAATCTTTACCATTTTTTCCAGGATTACTCTATGACCATCTTTTTTGTTTATACAACTAAATAGGCAAACAGGCGTACGGCCCACCTGATGGTAAGTGGTTACCGTAGCCTATGAGCGCCTGCAACACCGGAGATGTCACGAGCGCGTTGCCGACCCTGGCATCTCAGGCGAAATTTCGGGATACTTCGTTTTTAAAATTAAGCGTGGTGAAGTAACAAACAAATATACAAAATCACTTTCGCATTTATAACACTGAATGAATAAAAGAATTTTTATTTTTCATGTTACAGAGACACATTTCGTTAGTGATTATTATATAGCTCTACGTCCAAGCGTGTTTCCCAGATGCACCCTCAGCATACGGTTCCAGAGTGTTATTTTTGGGAAGTGTGACTCACGCGAAATCGGCGATTTCCGTCATGCATTCAAAAATAGTTATCCAGAGCTTTACGCAGAACTACTGCGTACCAGATCTTTGATTTGGCGACACTGGTTATTACAATGGAGCGACTGCCTATTACTTTTCATTCGTTTCAAGAGTTTTGTATTATTTTATTCTTTAATTCTTTCATATCGAATGCGGTTAACACCCTGGTGTCAGAGTTTCTTGAAAACGCCTTTTGGCCTCTGACGTGTTTCCTTTAACGACCACCAAGTGCCAGCCGGGGCCAACGGCTTAACGTGCCTTCTGAAGCACGGAATCAGTATTATTATCAGACAATCAGGTGATTCAAGCCTGCAATGTCCTAACCAAACTGGAAACAACGAAACAAAGTATGCTTCCCGGGGGAAACGAATCCACTGGTCCACGGAGGCAGTTACTATTCATTAATTAATATTTATTAGAATATAGGCTTTAATGTCATAAAGTAGTGTATTTAGGGCGCCCGGTAACTACCGTTAAGCACATACTAAAGCTCCCCGTTCTAGAAACTCCCACGCTCAAAGCTGCAGAAGCTTTGAACTTAGAAAGCGCAGTCGTGAAACCGTTTAGTTTCTTGCAAATTATAATGCTTATTCTAAATTAACATATAATATTTTACATTTCTTATAGCTGTTGAAATGAAATGAAATAGTTTATTTTCAATATAGGATATATCCATACTTCCATACTAATATTATAAATGCGAACATCTGTCTGTGTGTTACACTTTCACGGCCAAACCGCTGAACGGATTTTGATGAAATTTTGTGTGAATATAGTTGAAGACCCGAGGTCAAACATAGGCTACTTTTTGACGCAGGCGGAGCTGCGGGAAACGGCTAGTAGGATATAAATATCACTTATTGACGTCAATAAAAATGTTTATCGGGCTAAGTGTAAATTGTTTATTTTTTTATATTTTTTACTGCGTCTTAAAGTAGCCTATGTTTGACCCCGAGTCTTCAACTATATTCATACCAAATTTCATCAAGATCCGTTCAGCAGTTTGGCCGTGAAAGCGTAACAGACAGACAGACAGAAAGACAGACAGACTTTCGCATTTATAATAATAGTATGGATGATACATCACGCGTGTGAAATTTAGTTACTTGGCAGAATTAAACTGTTTATTGTAACACGATTTTTATCAAATTTGTCATTTATTTATTTTACACCTAACTTTTTAAACTTATCGGCATTCAAAGTCACAGATAGACTCACACCCGTATTCTTAAACATTACCTTAAGGACGACCTCCACTCAAACTTATTGGGCGCCTTAAGGAATTCCTCGAACTTTCCTTGAAAACGACATTCTTAGTTGGTTGCTTGAGCAAATTCCAATGAGGAACTACACAGGTTATAATAACAATCCAAATCACAAAAATTGGAAAATACAATAGAATAGAGTAAAAAATTAAAAAAAAACTCAGTAGATACTTAGACCTGGCAAAAAACTAATTTATAATCACATTCTTTCATTTCGAGGACGCCTCAAAGTACCAACCTTATATTTGAGTTCGATACTCACCTCCAATGAGGAATCTCCTTAAGTCAAGGAAGCTAGTGACGACTAATCATACCAATGAGGTCGAGTAAGGTTGAGTCGAGTTTGAGTGAAGGTTTAAGAATACGGGTGTAAGTTGACAATAAAAAAAATGTCAGCTTAGTCTCCGTAGCATCCGTACAAAAGACATCAACGTTACACCCTCGCCATTTAAATTTTAACTGCAGTTGTTTTTTTCTTTTTACTCTTAGTTCATTTAATAATGTTGATATTTTAATTTAATCAATTGGCTATTAATTGCAATTATATTTTTATGTTTGGCTGAGCTTTGAATATAATATTTCTTCATTTAAAAAAATTGTTTTCATTACCTTTAATCTTTATAACACATCAATCATAACTAAATTGGAAAACAGATAAATAAATAACTTAAAACATGTACTAAACTTAAAAATAATGAAAACTAAAAATTATCTACAATTATTTACTTTATTAATATGGTATTTTAATATTTTACGTTATACAAGAATATGTGTACATTGCATCTCCGAAAATAGTTTTGAACCAAATATGACAATATTTTCATCAGTATTATCGGTAGTCACATCAAAATCAAACACCACTTCACACAACTTCCATACTAGATCAGGCATCAATCGCGCCGCAGAATATAGACAACCGAACTGTTTCCACGAAATATTGAGCACATGGCGTTTACCACGCAGCCCACGTCAGCCGCGTCCTGTGCTCTGCCTGCTTTTCCAGAACTATACACAAGTATGGAATAAATAAGTTTCATACAGAAGTTATGGTTTGTATAATGCGCCGTGAATGATGCGAACAAATCCCAATTGTTCTATGGAACATGTCATTGGACAAAACGTTACAATTTTCTCCCTTTTTGTTTCAAAGCACACAAAATGATTTCCACAGACATATGTGGTGGTTGCACACCTTTAAAATGGGAAATATATATTTTTCCCAAAACCTTCGATGACATCATCTTCATCATCATTTCAGCCGCAGTCAATACATTGCTGGACATAGGTTTCTCCCAATGATTTCCAATATTACCTATTACCCAGCGTTTGCCTATGATCTTTTTCAGGTCATCTGACCATGAAAGATGCGAACAAATTGAATTTGTTTTAGGGAACATGTCATTGGATAAAACTTCACAATTTTCTCCCTGCTTATTCCATAGTATGTCCTCTACTATTTTATGTACTAATTATGTATGTTATCTCTATTTTATGTATTTATGTAATCTTATGTATTATTACTTTTCTTTTGTAAGTAGATTTTAACATATTTTATCTTTCTTGTGTGTTCGTGATTTCGTCTTTATCGCCAACTTTTCTTTCTCTGTTTGGTCCCATAGTTGACTGGTAGAAAATGCCACCTGGCATTAAGTCCACCATTTGTAATGTTTTTTTGTATTGTGCAATAAAGCTTAAATAAATAAAAATAAACGGGCTTCACTAGTTGTCAGTGAAAGGCGCGCGCTACGCTTGCGAGAGTACATCGTTCACGGCACTTTGTATGGAACTTTATCTTCTGTAGGTAATATTTATTTTTTCTGTGACATAAGTCCATACACGTAGATACGAAGCGGTAATAATAATAGCTAATAACATAACACTCCAACAGTCCGGTCACTGGACGTACCGCAATGCGAGTGGCGCGGTTGCGTTGTTTTAGACGATACGTCATATGTAATGCTTATAGCGCGTAAAATAACTAAGACCACCCAGTATAATTATCATAAAATCTCGGGTGACGGAAGTAGTGAGAGACACTTTTATAGCTACTCTCTGCCATAAAACACATAGCTTTTTATTTTCTCTGTTTTTCCTAATGGTTGACTGGGAGAGAATGCTTTTAGCATTAAGTCCGCCAATTGTATTTAAAAATATATAGGTATCTTTTGGATAATAATAAATAAGACGTAAATAATAAATTTATACAACTGAAGATTACGGGGTGCTTATATCGAACTTTAACAAATTACACGTCCAAGCTTTTAAAGTTGATTGACCAAAACAGGGTCGATTGACCATGTAACCTGCTACTACTACTAGTGAATCGTATTAAAACCGTTAATGAAGTCAGTGGGACTGACAACAATAAAATCAAAAAAACAAAAAAATCTTGAAACCTGCATCAAAACTTACTTTCTCCGCTGGCTCAGCGACTGGATCTTGGCCTCCTCACAAGAGAACGCCAGAATGTTCCATTCTACGCGATGGCTCACCTGTTGTCAGCTCCCATATCTCGTAAATCAGCCAGCACCGCATTGCTCCAGCGATATCTGGGACGACTGGCTGGCCTCCTGCCTGATATCATCGCCAGATAGGCTGCCGACATACTATGATCATAAATTTGGAAGAAAGAGAATATGTTTTTACTAGTTGCATATTTTTCGAATTCTTATTTTTATTAGCTACTATGGACTTAGATCTGTATATATCTATAAATATACATAATCTGTAAATATGCCGATTTGATATAATTTCAAATTAAACGTTAAAGTAGAGGGGCGTGGCGCATCGTTGGAAACGACACGTGCGTCAGCCACCTCCTCAAATGTACTTTCTTTAGCACAACGACTGAATCGTCAGTATTTTACGATTTAAAGACTTATTTATTTTTCTAAATTCCCGTTGGTAACAATGGAAACAAACAGAGCGGCGCGTGCTAGCGACGTGACCACGCGGTTTGCGCGGCGCATAATGAGCGCGTGCTGTGTGGACGCACCTTTACTTCACCTTCATACACTACCGTTGTTGAAAAGTTCGCTTTTTCTTGTCGATTCTTGCAAAGATATTTTTACCGCTGATGTCCATATTACTATGTGGGAAATATAAGAAGTGGACTTTGGGCGACATAGGCTTTTTACTTTGTAGGTCTTGACCGATGGGCCGTTCAACAACTGTAGCTATTGGCACTATATTTTAGCCCAATACTTAGCCAATATTGCTTGATGAATCGCCATATTTAAATCTTCTTTGATACAAGAGACGGGGCTATTGGGGCACGACAGGAGTAAAAGTTTGCTTAATTTTAGTCGTTACTTACTTTATCATAAAACATTCAACCTTTGTTGAAAAGTTTGCTAGATTTTGAATACGTTATTTCAACTTCGTAAACTGCTGTTGAAAAGTTTGTATCGGTTCCGTTTCAGCCGCAATCAGTCCACTGCTGGACTTAGGCCTCCCCCAAATTGAGGGGTTGTTGCCATACTCGCCACGCTTGGTGGGCGGGTTGGCGAGCGAACAATATACTTCCGACGCTGCTGCCCATCGGAAGTATTCTAAGCTAGGGAAGGGTGGGATGTGGTTGGGTTTGGGGAAAGGATGAGGTACTAGGATGCTACTGACTCGGATGGACATGGGTTGACTCAGTAGCAGCTCTGGTAAGTCGGGCTCGCGTACCCGTGTGTTATGTATCCAAGCCATCGGACAGATGCTTGAAAAACAACACCCCTGACTTAAAAGTTTGTATAACTTCATATAATGTCTAGAAAAATCATTGTACTGTTAATATTGTTAAATTTATTATAAAGTCACCATGATGATAATGATTATTTTTAATATCATGGATTAAAGTATGTTTTCAGTTTTATAATTATATCCTTTTATTTTTATTTAAGTATATCTGTAGCGGATTGTATATTTGAATGATGGTCTGGTTCGAGTATTTCTCCAAATAAAAAAGACTACTTGGTAGATATACATATATTTATTTATTTATTTAAACTTTATTGTACAAATACAATTGTAAAGCACAATAGGTGGACTTAATGCTAAAAGCATTGTCTAACAGTCAACCTTTTTTTTTATAATATATATTAGAGCAAGGTATACAATGGGACGTCAGAATGAAGTGCGCAGTTAGCAAGTACGTTATTAGGTTCGTGAGCTTTCGTGAATGTTCGGCTCGATGGTTGGTGGTGGGATCCGCAGGTAGCCAATAGACGAATCCAAACTTCTAAAATATCCTTTTCCCAAAGTTTGCTAAAAACGATATTTCCCCCTTAGTGACAAACTTAATAGAAATTGGCATTATTTTTGTGACCAAACTCAGAACACTGATTTACGTACCTAAATGCGTGGTGATTTTTAATGATATTAATACGGATCCAGCTATCTCTCCGATACAAACGATCAAAGTCACCCAGGTACGATAAAACATCCAAAATGAACAGACATAGTTTAAAAAACTGGACTAGGATAAAAAATTTGAAAGTCATCATTCGCACCATTGATTCTCATTTAAATCAAACGGAAATTATACAATCCTTTTATTTTATAGTTTTTCTTGTAACCGCAACGTCATTCCTCCGGCACGAGCCTAGCTGCGCACGCGCAGAGCATCTTAACATGCTAGACAGAGATAAAAATATGAGTCTTTTTAACGTGCAAAAGAGACAGATATATGATTAATGACCACGACGTGAAACCGAGAAATCCAGTCAAATTAGGAGAAATAAATATCAGCGTTGATACAGCGAGAATAAGTGATTTAAGCATTTTATAAAACGGAGCTAATGATGTGTGACGAATTTAGATTTTTTGTCATATATTTACGTACAATATTTTCACAGTAATAAATCATGTTTGTATGAGACAAGATGGAATATTAAAGGGATCTTTTGCAAGGAGTTTTAATGCTGTGGGAATTTCGAAATGATGAGATGGCCAATTTTGCCCACTTTTCAGTCATTCACTTTTAGACAAATAGACTGTCAGTTAAATGCAGTTTCCGGATAAAGTAGACAACCTCCGCTTTTCCATACTGCGTGGACGTTAAAACCACGTTTCCCTTACAATAAGGTATTCTAGGCCTCAACAGATGTAGTCTTCAAGTTGAACCCAGTAAAAGAATTTTATAAGTAACATATTATGCCTATATCTCTAAAATATTTTTGTTAAATAAAGTTATAAATTAATATGATTTGAAGATGAAGTTTTTTAGGAAACATATTTGTCTAAGATTGTTTCTACGCGGTTGTTTTAGCGATTCATCCGCATATAAAGATACTAGCTGTTTCCCGCAGCTTCGGATGCGCTAAAAAGTAGCCTATGTTTGACCCCTGGTCTGGAACTATATTCGTACCAAATTTAATCTAAATCCATTTAGCGGTTTGGCCGTGAAAGCGCAACAGACTGACAGACTTTCGTACTTATATTATTAGTATGGAATTTAATGGTAGCTAATATTTTTATCCTCACTAAGATTACAAAAGCTAAAGTGTGTTTCTTTATTTATTTATTTGTTTGTTACCTCTTCATGCTTTATCAATCTATCTTCATAAAATTTCGCATACTCATACTAAAAAATATCTCAATACTTCTTACCTTTTGAGACCTTTCAACCCGGGAAAAGTACTGTTTCACTGGGAATTACATACACGTACAAGCCTCGGGCAAAAGCTAGTTGCTAATAAATATTTCTCACTTATAAGTATACCAGTACAGACCAATGATCTACTTTCACATTTCTAGGTAATTCGATAGGCGTACACACGGGGTAGAGGGCGGTGTAATTCGCTCACAATGAGATAAAAATTCAAAGAAGCTGGATGTAACTTGCGCTCTGGAAGTGTCAGTAAACTTCATATAAGTAACGATGTCGATGAGGGATAAGACTATCTAATAATATCAAAGCTGTTGCTAATATATATTTCTCATTTAAGTGTACCAGTATAGAGTTTAGACCTACCTCCACATTTCTAGGTAATTCGATAGGCGTACACACGGGGTAGAGGGCGGTGCGATTCGCTCACAATGAGAGCCGGCGGCCGGTTTACGATGTAGGGTTTATTGCAAGCTGCTGTGGCCCAACTGACGGGAGAAAGCGATCAAACTTACAAAAATTCAAAGGAGGGGAAATTAAAAAAAATACATTAAATTAAATTGTTTCATAAGGTTTTTATCGCGTTTATTACTTATTTATATACACCTAACGTTTCAAACACTTTACAGTTTCATGGTCGCATTGGTTGACTGACTTGCGCTCTGGAAATGACAGTAAACGAAGTAATGATGTTGTAAAGGGATAAAATTAACTATAAAAAAATATACATTTCTTTCGTTTCTTAGATCTTATATTAGCAGTTGTTTTAGTATGGTATAGATGTCCGTTTAGTAGAGATGGTAAAATGTACCTAATCTAAATTGACCGGAAGATGAACAAAGGAATTTTTTTATCAGAAGTAGAAAAAATAACAGTCAGAAAAACAATTAAATATCAGGAAAACAAGTGAATTTCGTGAAAACAAAAGAAAGTTGAAAAAGGTTTATTTAGCGATTATATGCTAAAAACAGGTTCAAGCGATTATTGTAAAAGACCTTATTGTTAAAGTCGGGTAAACTTAATTTAATGCTCTAATTTTAAAAATATTAATAAATCCGATAATCACTTAAACCTGTTTTTTCAACCCCTGAACGTCAAACAAGCCTTTTCCGACTTTCTTTTGTTTTTGTTGACATCACTTATTGCAATAAAGAACTGCTTATTTTCATTTTTTTTTAAATATATATATATTTTTATCTATAGGAGGTGCAAAAATATTAGTATGACTACGGGGGCATGTATATCCTCGTAGTCATACCGGTATTCCAAACTAGTATGATCATGAGGAAACACCGGAAATAGTAATACTTAGAATAAGAGAAAAGATTTATTAGTACAACTGCTGTGAAAATGAAATTTATTCTATGTCGATAGTGCCATCTGTTACCGCAGTGAAGAACCAATCATTTTCTTAGGCCATGCGTCTATACTTTAAACCAGACACCAAGTAAAATGTAAAATTTAAGTTTCCGTTAATATAGAAGTGTCTACGTTCGAATAAAACCCCTCTTTATGTATTTCGGCAGCTTTGTGCCTTCCGAGAATTGCAAAAAGACAAGAAGGACACGCAGAATACACAAAATACGGTATCTATAGAGTATATAACACTGAGATTTTAAAGGCTAGCTACTGATTTAGCAATAAAAAAACTTGAATCGATTCTTGGCAGATGTCTTTAATTTTTAATGATTTCTTATGTTTTCGCGATTGTTACACATTAAATTAAACTATTTTTATATTGAAATAGTTTTATAATTTTTTATATTAAATTTGTTTAAATTAATTATCTTTCTTTAAGGTCATTTTTACGGACAATACAACCCTATTTAAAAAAAATTGTGACTCATATGTCGAATATTCGATTTACCGTTTATGTCGAAATAAAATCATTCGACTTGCCGATTTTGCGTGTGGCTTTTGAAACGAGAATACTTCTGCTAATAAAATCTTCCATTAATAAGAGTCTAAGAGAGAAATTTACTATGTGGTCCCAGAGTCAAGTTCCCTCTGGCGAGGGACGAGTTTACTCCTATCAAAAATAAAATTGGAAAAGTAGTCCCAGAGTCGAGATCAAGGGTGGGACGAGATTCCCCCTGACTCTGTTAGTCGCTTGTACAATCTCTACATTAGCTAAGATATCTTGTCATTATTTTATTAACTAAAAAAAGCAAGTGCTACTTCCATACACATTTTCATTTTACACCAGGACACACAGAAACTGGGAACACACAGAACGGACTCATACAAATTTGCAACTACTGTTTTTATAGACAGCTATGAAACGCACTACGTTTAGTGCTTAGTGTTTTTGTAGATTCCTTTGTAGATGCGTTTAAAATAAAATTGCATATGATTTTGTGTGACTGGTAGCATTTTATTATAGCAAGCGAAGATTTATAGAAATTATGACTTTGGCATTCCTTAAATTTTATTTTTTGTTGTACCATATACTACAAAACTACCAGGTTGTACAAAAAAGGTAGAACACCATTGAGTTTTAAATCCATTTATCCTATTGCTACATTACTGTTAATAATTCTGTGCTATTGCGATCCTGCTGTCATTTGGTAGCCTAAAGGTTATCCTAAATTCTTTTTAATCTGCAGGTATCTACGAGAATATTACCACATACTTACAATTAGAAAACAGTGAACTGGCCGAAAATAGAATAATTCTACAGAAACAAACAAATCTGGGCTTAAGTATTTCATATGATTAAATCGAACAAAACGATTCTGCCACTGTCTGGAACCGTACTACGATTTAAAAAAAGAAAAAATAAAATGACCAACGCATTCGGAATCGAAATGCAAAAAAGATGTGTGCGAAAAGGACAGAACAAACGAATGTCCTGGATAGAGAGGAACGGAGTTTCAAATTTAGAATTCGACGCGTGCGCACAGACATCCGTCGCCGTGAAAAAATGGTGCTGCCATCTATCCTCTATCTGGCGCTACGGTCCTCCAGTAAAGGTCAAATTGTGGTTTTTGTGTGTGTTTGGGTTTCAACGAGGATTTCATTTTAGGGATTTACCTTTTGCATCATGATTGTACATTTGGTTAATTTTGTTAGCCATTAAGATATCATATGATTTTTTGGGAATGAAACGTAAATCATTATGTGTAAAATTTACTTATTAATTATACATTTTGTGACCAAGATACCATGTTATGCTTGTTTGCGAATAAGAAAAAAATCGTTCTATGTTAAATAATATCATTCCGAAATCATCGTCATCACTTCAGTTTATCTGCCGACTGTTGAGCATAGCCTTTTAGGGTTATTGAAATATGTATTTCTCCCTTTTCTTGGAGATTTTCTAGTTGCGACTTAAGCTGGTTTCTTCAGACGGAATCAAAAGTCTGTTTTAAAAAAAGACACAATAACGAGTCAAAAAAATTAAGAACATTTAACACTAGCAAAAATTCTAATATATATGGCAAATATCACGTCGAAGTTGTTAAAATTCTCTTATAAAACCTTAATTTAGTGTCACACTAAGATACTAGACTATTGATTTACCTAAGCGCAATGAAAATACCTTTCTATATAACAACTTAAAAGTATTATAATTATACAAAGTACAAAATTAACATTAAGTTCGCCATTTGTAATTTACCATTTCCGTGCCCAAAGGTTAAAACCATATTACTGAGAATTCGCTGTCCGGTCAATCCGTCTGTCACCAGGCTGTATCTCATGAACCGTGATAGTAAAACAGTTTAAATTAGCACAGATGTATTTCTGTTGTGGCTATAACAACAAATACAAAAAATCAGAATAAAATAAATATTTAAGGGGGGGGCCCCAAACAACAAACGCGATTATTTTGCGATTTTTATAGATAATGGTACAGAACCCTACGTGCGCGAGTCCGACTCGCACTTGACCGGTTTTATTCTTTAAATTGTATGGGCTTTTATCCAAAAAGTACTCGGTGTATATCGAAAGAGTGACGAATCTCTATGCTAAAACAGGTCCGCTTTCACCTGTTAACAACTGTCAAACCATTTGTATAAAATTCGTCATTGTGACTTTGATCTAAGATCTATGGAACCTCCAAATTGGTTGACACAAAACAAAACCAGAAGCCATGGCCGAGAAAATGTAACTAATGATTAGTTTTAATGATCCAATCGATCATCCGTGTTATGACGCGGTGGTCCGCCGGTCATCATTAATTAGATCAGTTAATGATAATGATTCGACGTTGGATGGGATTAATTGATTTGGATTAAGGCTTTTTGTTAGAATAGAACAGAAATTGATTTATTGAGAACGTTAATTACAAGTGGTTTACGAAATAGAGATAATAAGAACGTACAAGTAAGAAATGACAACGTCTCAATACGTGGCGGCTCAGTATTATGCTAGACATGCATGCATGACTAACACTGATGTTCAGTCACCTATGCGCACTAAAGAAAAAATCCAAATGTATGGGTATGCGATTATATAATAACAAATAAGTAAGTTAATACCTACTAAATTATAAAAAAAAAAACGGATTTTAGTCGAATAATGTTTTATGGATATCTCCCACTGCTCGCAGCACAAACATTGTTCTGTTAAATCTTCTATAATCACTTCTAAAAAAATGTGATAGTTTGTATCAGTTAAAAGAAATTATTCAGCACGATGAAGTTATGATCCTAGAGTAGAACATTCATAAAGGTAAAAAATCATACAACTAATACAAGTATTCTTCGTCCAAGCGTATTTTCCTAGTTGCGTCGTCAGCTTACGCTTCGGAGCCAGGGTACACTGAAAATTATCTTAGATTTGGCGGCACTGGTTATTACAATAGAGCGACTGCCGTCTGACCTCCATAACCTTTATTACAGGGAAACCAGACCGAACAGAAACAACCAATAAAAAAACCACCAACAATTTTGTATTGTATGCCATTAATGACCAAAAAATCCTTTGTGCACATACGTAACCAAACTACTGTCTACCTGTTACACTTTTTCGAAAATACCACACAGGGTTTGATTGATAAGTGTCATCCAGTATTTGAGAGCGGATCCCGTGGGATGCCTCAGCTTAATGACCGCTCGTTTGTAACTTTAAATTTAAAGCTATTTTGGGTGGTTTTTCATGAACGATTTCTATGATATCTCTATTAATTCTTCGAAATCTTTGCCTTTTTAAATTTTGATAACTGTGACAGGTAATATTTATTTTAAAATGGTAAAAATGTATTTTTTTTTATTAATTTTGTATTTACTGCCACACATGGTGATAGGATGAGGTTATTAATCGGAAGTCTTGTAGTTTTTGTTTTTTTAATTAAATAACGTGGTCTATGGATGTAAGAAATAGACGGATGACGCACCGCAAAGTTGCAAGCCCTATGTGTCTATTTCTTTCGTCCATGACGTGGTCCTTATGAAACTTTAAAATATACTGTAATTAATGCTTGTCTAGGATATGATTAACGGTGATTGGTGACCCATGAATCCCTTACGCTCGAATATTAATCAGTCGTTAAAAAATTAACATTTTATCCCTCGTAGAAAAATCATTAGATTTGGAGAAAATCTGCTGTTCCAAACAGATAGTTATTGGAAAGAACTACGCTTCAATTTTATCATATTTATGAACGGAACCCTGAAAATATTATCAATAATCTATTTGATGTTACGTACAATCAAATACAGTCAAGTCTTACAAGAAAATTCGTATAATAGAGTAAAATTTACCGCAACAGCCCCAAACCCCTATTTATTTATAATTACAAATGGTCATTACAAAGAATTAAGAATCAACTTATATTCCTATTACGTATATTTACATAAAATAAAAGGTCAGCCACTAAAACGAAATCACAACAAATAACTATAGAGCAAAAGTTTATTGTCAACAGAGTCAACTAATAGCAGACTTTCAGAAGAAATTGCTACTGGAACGGGTATTAATCGCAATAATGAAAAAAATCAAAATATAAAAATCATATTATTATTGTCAGATAAAACAATTCAACAAATTCTGATTAACATTAATGCAGAATACAAATATTGTCAGTTTGTTTGTCAATATATCTTGTGTCTGTGAAGACAGGCTATCGAATACAGTAGGCTACAGATAATCTATTTGATTAATAACTACGATAACGCTACTAGTTAACAGACGAATAAAAAATGTGATGCAAAAAAATTAAGTTGGTTTTGATTCATAGAATTTAGCTTCTTTTATTTTCTAATATCTGTTTCCCGCAGCTCCACCTGCATCAAAAATTAGCCTATGTTTGACCCCGGGTCTTCAACTACATTCATACCAAATTTCATCAAAATCCGTTCTGCGGTTTGGCCGTGAAAGTGTAACAGACAGACAGACAGAAAGACAGACAGACTTTCGCATTTATAATATTAGTATGGATGGATTGTAACTAATTTCAGAAGCAGTTGTGAAAAAGCCTGACGCCAGGGTGTGCAAGGCCCTTGTATACTACTTGAATACTCTGTGTATACTCGTATATATCCTAACTCTACTGTAGTACATAAAAATAAAGCTATGCATGCTTTTGCTTAAGTAGACATTAGGTAGATTTTTGTTTGTTTGTTATGTTGGTTAACTAAGGAGTTTAATATAATCCTTTTAGGCTATTAGACCTTCTGAAACTACACTCTTGTAGAGTTTCCGTGTATCGCAGAAAAAGTAGCAAGTCTTCTATTCAAGGCTATCCTGTGCTAAATTTTATCTATATAAAATAGGTTGGGGAAAAAGTTTCTTCGCGTTTTTTTAAGAAAATTCAAAACATTTTTAATATAGTTTATTTACATTTATAATAGTATGTACGTGCCTTTTTGTCGGTAGGGACATGTCCCATTACTATAGAAATTTTGAGGCTTCTGATCAAAATACCGCGACAAGCGGTTTTGGCAGTCTTATCGTGATGTTAACCTGACACTGCCTAAAGAATTCTGAAGAGACCGAAACAGGTGGAAATCTGAAGGTGCAAGGTCGGGACTATACGGCGGATGCATTAACACCTCCCAGCCAAACTCTCTCAATTTTTGCTGAGTGGCTAAAGATGTGTAAGGTCTAGCGTTATCATGAGGAAAAACCACACCCTTTCTGTTGATTAATTCCGGCCGCTTTCTTTCAACTTCTCGCTTTAATCGCATTAGTTGTTCGCAGTACAGTTCAGAATCGATGGTCCTGCCTAGTGGTACCAGCTCATAATGAATAATGCCCTTCCAATCCCACCACACACACAGCATCACCTTGTTGCGAGTTAACCCGGGTTTCGCCACAGTCTGTGAAGCCTGACCGGCCTTTGACCACGTCTTTTTTCGCACGTTCAGCTCAGCTCCTTCAAAAATGGTTCGGTTTCATTACGTCATAATAAAGAATCACACTGTTCATTAAGTTTATTTCAGTGAGCTCGTGAGGTACCCAAATATCGAGCTTTTTTTGTGTACCCAGTTTTTTTCAAATGCGCCAAAACTGTTTTGTTGTCAATTCCCTGTTCTTCAGCTAAGTCGTAACTACTGGTATGCTGATCTTGTTCCACTTTTTCTAAAATGGCATCCATTTTATCAGTAATAGGGCGACCAGAGGGACGTGCATCTTTGACATCAAAATTTCCGGATTGGAAACGCTCAAACCAAATTTGTGCTACTCTCACAGACACAGGTTCATAAACATCGCAACTTTTTTTCACGGCTTGCGTTGCATTTTTACCTTACTTTTAGTAAAATTTTAAAATGTATCGAATTTCTTCTTTAGATTCCCTCATCTTGACAGTAAGAAAAACAAATGAAAATCACACATTTTCCTAATTTGAATTTGGAATTATCTTCTTTAAAATTTAAACTTTTAATGATACCAAAACCAGCCAGATACAAATAGTATAGCCAAAGAGATTTTATTACAAGTTCATACATACTATTATGACTTTTTCCCCAACCGAATATGTTTACAGTGTGTATGGCGAGATTAGATAATCAATTACATCCAACTATACTTCATAAATATAATATAGTGCATCATCATCAACATTTCTTTGGAAGCAAATGTCCAAAAAACTAATCAAAACAAGAAGGTAAATAAGCCTCAAATCTTACTACAAATACTTTAGCATTCAATTGCATATCTTCGCGACAAAGAAAAAACAAATAGACTCAAAAAAGGAACAGTCGAAATCTCTCGCTGACAACACTAATCCGAGACGCGACCTTATAATAAATCATTAATAATTCGATATCGATAAACAGAAACACGGATAAACCGCCGCACTAATGGACTACGACGCACACTACAGGAAGCCCTCCCCTGTCATTTGTCACTGTGACATTTGACATCAGTCAAGTCTGCTTGATACCTGCTTGTCATTTTTTGTGGATTACATTTTCTACTCGGTTCAATGCCTCGCAGGTTGACGGATTTTTTTTCCAGAATCACCTGATATTTAAAATAATTGTCTATGACATACACACGCTTTAAAATTTCGTTCGCAATTATTTTTTTGTTAGTCAATGTTAATTCCACAGAGGTACAGTCATAATGTAACATTCTCTGCGTTGCCCTATTATGTGTCAATTTTTAATTTTATTTAGGCCTTTCTACAAATTTGACATTTAGCTATTTGGTAGCGTTCTTTACCCAGTATGAACGTGTACGTGTGAACTCAAGTGCAAATACTTTTGTATCTACTTATCTATTTGTAGATAGTAATTTTTTATGTCTCTCCCAAAAACTTTTATATAATCGTACCAGACTTATTACTTGGTGTATGACAAAATTATTTTTTTTACAATAATTGAAATATTAACTGCATTTAAACTGTACTAAAATTAAATAAATAATTATTAAAATTGTTTGCTTGAAATACTTTATTTAAATGCCTCAGATAGATTTGTCTAACTGTCAAGTTACTAATGGTAGTACCTTTTATTGTTAAGTCAAAAATTTTAACAGTAACGGAGTGTTTTTTTCATTTCTATTACATAGTTATTTGTCGTTAATCTACCTTACACAATTGAGTGACATGTATCTCCAAAAATTATGTAAATTTCAAATAAATTATTGATTATCTAATGAGGCAAATAAAACTACAATGCCATTGTACAGAGACAAACAGAATTCAGTTCACAGTGTTTATGCCATATCGATAAATCAATATCGATATTTCACTTCACTAAAAGTAAAGTTGTTTGCTTTGCCAGTAGCAAGCAGTGTCGCGTTGATAAATATCCTTAAATATCGTTGAGTCTTCTCGATAATTTTACTATGCAACTCACACTTTTTTATTTCACATGAATTCAAACTGTAACCTCTTACTTTGAAGATTCAAATTACTTCATCAAAATACCTCTACTTGTTCGAAGTCAACATAAGATTTATTGCCTTCTCGTGGAGCGTATTTTATAGTTATTTGATAAAACACTATCGTGATTATATAAGCCTGAGTTTGTGACAGACGGTGTCTATTTTTATTTCTCAAACACTTTCCTAATAATATAGGAATGTTATCTGGATAATAAAGTAGCATTCATAACATTGGTGTTACCTTTCACGTTTTAGCTACCAGCTTCACTGACAAATGGCCTGTCTAAAGATCGGAAAAAGTCTTGTAATTGTATACAGACCACGAGTTTTCTCTGGAGATAAAAACGTGTAGATGTAGTTGTTAACACAACAATCGACTCATTTGCTTTTTTCCCGTTTTCCAGGTAAAAAATGGCGGTCGCTGACACCGCAAGACAGGCGACCGTTCGTCGAAGAGGCGGAGAGACTCCGGGTCATACACATGACGGAGCATCCAAATTATAAATATAGGCCAAGAAGGCGGAAGCAGAACAAGGCGAGACCAAACCAGCCGGCCACTCCCGTGAGCGCACCTCCCAGCGCCTCCGCGGCCTTAGGATCTCCATACGCCACTGCCACTGACTCCCCAGATGCTCGTTTCTCCCATAATCCCGGAGCCGGCTTCTCCCCTTATCGCACATCGCCTCTCGCTTCAGACTCATTCCAATCCAACCAACAGTTCAACGGGCACGTCCAGACTCCTGAATCATCCCCCGCGAGGTCTCCCGAGCCTCAGGGCAGGAGAAGCGCCCCGGTTGAAGCACCACTGCCAACCCCCGATGCTTCTCCCGTCGAGAACGAGAAAGAAAACTTTCAATATGAAGAAAGGCGGAGAGCAATAAATGCATCATCTCTATCTGACTCATACTCGCCTTATAAGACGTATAGAACGCCGGGTTCTTTCTCGCCAGCGCCAGTCGCAGCCATGGGAATGGCCAACGGAATGTACGTCATGTGCACGCAGAGGAACAACGCAGAACAGCCTCCGCTAGTGACTGGAACGTTCTTTCCCCCGGTCGCTACTTCGCAAGATCAACAAGCTTTGGGCACGAGCACTCCGAGAGTGTCGTCAGCTCCCAGTGGGTCCATGCCAGCAGAATATAGTATTCAATACCATCCGTATGAACCATACGAGCAGATGTATAAAACTGAAGATGCTTATGTGTCACATTACCCAGATCAGCCCAAGTCTGAGTACGATACAGGTGGTTCGTATTTCTCTGAAGAGCCACCACCAAATACTCCTCAAGAGTCTGATCCGAATTATATGAACCAGCGCCCGGAGATGAGGACCGGGTCTCCTGATTCTGACGTGGACGCTCGGGAGTTTGACAAGTATTTGGACTATGGCGCTGAAGGTGCCATGGAGCAGCAGCAACAGCAGCAATATAGGTACGAGCAGCAGCAGTACTCCAGGCCCCCTTACTGCGGGGAACAGCCTCCAGGGCCGGAATATTGTTCTGAGCGTATGTACCCTTCTCCCTACGCTTCTGTGATCTCCGCACCGCCGTCCGTGGCGTACGCTCCCCCCGCTCCCGGTGGTGACGTCAGACCCGAGGATGAGTTCAGCGTCATCCTAGCTGGAGTGAGGCAGACCTGCTACAGCAATTGACTAGAGAGGACTGATATAGGATAGAGACACTTCCTAAATATAGCCCAAAGAGTATACCGTCTTGGTCTTTCAAATGTTTAGTGATTGCAATATAGGAAAACGTGCATTATAAATGAATTTAAACTGTCGAGTTGAACGATTGTAAAAATACCTATTTAAGTTTGTTTTTTTAGAAATGTAAATAATATATCGTTGCTATTGTTTTATCATGTTTAGACATTTTTAAAGGTGTAATTTTACAGTGGCGATACCCGTCTGCACTGGTAGTAGACGAGGCTCATTATGAGCTCATAATGTGTCTTCGAAATAATTTTTAATGGACCTATATTACCTAAGAGAATCTGAGCTTGCCTTTGAGAAGCGAAACTAATTGCTGCCTAAACGAGGTTGGTTTTTCTGACTAACCATGAAAGACAAACTAAACTCTCAGTTGGCGATGTTAACTAACTGTACTGGTTTCAAAAGCGTGACTGTAAAATCACCGAAAATATTAGCGAACAATATTATTTTTATCTAAAATGGTAAGGCAACTCTAAAATATTGACTCATAATTTTTTACGATTGATTTTCAATCGCAAGTTCAAATACTGTTATTTAATGCAAAAGGCTGTTTATAAAACTTCTAATGTATAATCGAATCGTATATTGGTGCTATGTAAAACGTCCTATCTACAAAAATATATTTTTTCGATTACTATATAGGTACCGTTTGAAATGTGGTATCGATAATTCCTATGTACTAAAAGTTTATTTATTTGTAACTATTTTTGTATATTTCGTAGTTATAATTAACATAAAAAATATGACCGTTTAAGCGATCTTCCGTTAAGCCTGTAGATATAGGGATATAAGTTTTATTTTTATAATATTTTATTTAGAAATAAAACATGTTATTTGTATAAATTGTAAGTTAATTGAATAAAAATGTCTCATAGTTATACTTGTACTAAAATTTTAGATAATTTTATTAGATTATGTTGCAAATTTTGTAGTAATTTAGACACACGACACTCGCACTGCGAAACATGTTCTTCCTAGTTGTAAGAAAATTTATAAGAGCAATAAAAATTATATTCAAAATT
Organism: Euzophera pinguis; assembly: GCA_947363495.1. Classification (NCBI taxonomy): domain Eukaryota; kingdom Metazoa; phylum Arthropoda; class Insecta; order Lepidoptera; family Pyralidae; genus Euzophera; species Euzophera pinguis. The sequence goes on from OX376176.1 coordinate 6,683,102, forward strand.
TTGTATTTTAATTACACCTACAAGTTTTTAATTTAAGTTAAAAGGAAATTTATCGAAAAGCATATCAGAATCCCTAACATGTTCTAGCAATATTTTTAGACAGTATTCCTGTAAAAGAGTTCCTCAAAAGAGCGTAAAATGATTTCGTTAAATGCATTAGTCGCATCTAACAATTAAGTCGTATGGCTGTTTATTATCTATTCCGAATTCCAAATAGCAAAACTCTATGGAGATATGATAATGTATTTCCGCTTTGAAACAGTTTTACTTTCATGTAAAATATATATTTAAAAAAAATCAAAGTGTCTAAAAAACTTGGTTTGTTATATTTGGTTGCGATACTTTGAACTCAAATAAAACAGAATTTCGTTCGTAAAAATACTTTCAATAACTTATAGAATGCAATCACCATATATGTTGTTGGTGAAAGCTGACACGCAAGGAGGAAGACATTTCTCTGCTTGTTCCTTAGTCACCTTGTAGTACGACATTCGAAGAAATAGAATAAGAGGCAGTAGTCTTTTTTTATACAATTTAGTAGTAAATGTTTGCCTACGCAAACAGACACGCGGCCCACCTGATGGTAAGTGGTAACCGCAGCCTATGGACGCATGCAATACCAGAAGTATCACGGGCGCGTTGTAATCACTAGGGAAAACCAAGGCAGGGAGTTCATTCCATAATCTGAGCGTACGCGGTAGAAAATTTTTTTTAAAGCGTACTGTTCGCGATACTATAGGGTCTAGGGTATGAGGATGAAGTCCCTGTCAATGGCGAGAGGTGCGGTGATAGAAGGTGGCTGTAGGCATCATGTCGAACAATTCCTCTGAGCACAACCCGTTCTGTCCGTCTGTTCTTAAGCTGGAAAATACAGACAGGACATCTCTGTAAAATAAAATTAATAAATGTTTGTAACGATTTCCATTCGATATAATCCCAGCATCGGCGAGTAGAATTAAAATCGTTCGACTCATCGGTTTTTGGGTGAGTCGTACTTTACAAAAAATAAGTCTCCTGGGTCCGACTATTCAATATAAATATGTTTGTTTGTTTGTGTGTAATAACTTTATTGCAATTTAAAAATAGGACTTCTGTGCATGTGGTGTACACTGTACATAGTCCGTAAACCTTGCATTTATAAAAAAAGCAGGGCCGATCGGCGATCTTTCTGAATTAGTATGTTAATCGACCACGTGAATTAGCGCGGCTAATGTCAATCCCATAATTTTTTTGTTTTGAATGTCGTTATCTTTTTCAAATTCTGACTGTGTCTACGGGCAATGTGTTATTAGTTAACTTCCTAATTCTAAAAAAACTCTTAGGTATAACACACACTAAAAGCGGCGCGGTGATGGCGGCTACAAGAGTCTTCGTATGCATGTGTATGAAAATAATACCTAGGTAAGTATTCGTAAGTAGGTATTTAAGCAACAATTCTAATTTCGAATAAAAAATCTAAAAGATTTGTAATAAGTTTATGTCGAAACAACTAAACAGATTTAAAAAAAAATCTTACGGAAGCGAAAAAGGACAATAATTACTTTTCCATACCTATAACTTACAAATATTATTTTGTAGCATATAACACAATCGAATCAAATCCAGGTAAAGCTTTGGGCAAGAGGTAGATGTAGATAGGTACATAGAAAATACATAGTGATATTTCCATGAAATATACCTAATTGTAGAATATAGATTAATAAAAATGTTCACTTAATCTGTATGTAAATTATTACCCAAGGTATAGGTAGGAAGTATAAGGTATGGGTAGGAAGGATAATTATTGGAAAAATATGAAATACTTATCCGACAATAACATTGAAATACCTCACACGCACTTAAAATCCAAATACTAAACACTACAACCAAAGTACCGCCCACTTACAAAGGGGTATAAGTACAAATAAAATTAAAATTACTAAATAATTTGCGCGCCCATGCAGGGGCGCATTCATCGGCCCGAGGGCCCGCACGTCTGTAATTACGAGTGCGGCCCGCCTGCACACGCCCCTGCCCTGCGCCAAAGATATTGATGTATTGACATTTTTAACAGAAATAACATAAACCCGTAAATTAAATTTTCGATACATGTACAATATGATTATCTTAATTTCAAAAGACACCATAAAATACAACCTTTTTTGGATTCACATGAAGTTGCTACGACATTTCAAACATAAAAAAAACATACATAATAGCAATTGAATTAAATTTAGCATAAAATCCGGCTAAAGTTACACTCTACACATGCAACATGAATGGCTGATGGTAAGTTAATCTGATAAGTAGATATATTAGAGGCAAAGTACAATTTAAAACCTACTTAATCTGACTTCTAAATGTATAATATGTGTAGAAACAAAACGATTTCTTTTTGATAAAATTAGGATTTTATTAACTCTAAAAATAGAAGAAATAGTAAAAAATAAAGATTTGGTAGAGTCCTCCAAAATTTTAAAAACTTCTCATTCGAATTTAATAAATACTGGATCTTAGATGGTGGAATAATTTACTATCTACTTTATAAAGAAAATTAACGAATTCTCGAAAACTGAGAAAACACAATTCCCACATACCTAAAAGTATCAGAATAGGCAATAAAAAATACATTTCGAAAAATCTAAATTCGCACTTACACCACTTTAGTCATTGGCCGTCCGGCGCGAGGTTGTTATACGTGATAATTAAGCTTTTGCTTTTTTATGTTTTAATCGAAGGGGACATCGGGATTGCGGCCTTTATTTATTGATTAACACTTTATTGAAAATATTCAAAGTTATTGTCTCAAATGTATGAAAATAGTCGGGTGTTTAAAGAAATCCATACTAATCTTCATGAGATTTTTCTCTGAACTGTTGCGAGTTCATGCAAAATGCAAAAAAAAAAAATATTTAAAATAAAATGGGCAAGTGCGAGTGGGGCTAGAGCACGGAAGGATTCGCCATATTCATATTCGATTCTGTTGACAAACGGCAAAAAATATCAACGGAACCCTGGAAAACTGTTACTCATACGTAAAAAATAAAAATAAGAACTTTAACAATATTGACTTAAGGCTCAGCTATTTAATCAGAGCCTTGTTCATAAACAAGTTAAAACATAATAATAAATACTTCCTAGTGACGCGTGCCAGGAGCCTTCTTAAATGGGAGAAGGGCGTCAGGGCAGTTCGTAATAGATCTAGTGACCAATAAATATATGCATTGGCCATCAATTTAGGCTTGGTGTTCACTAAAACCTACGCTATATTTCATGTGATCGCTTTGTACCGTTAGGCGTTGGACAAGATAAAAACGTGCGCTGTAACAAAAATCAGAAAATTATATGGCTTAAAGAGCGGTCTGAGTCACGAAATTAATTCTTCAATCAATTTAAAGTCTTCTTCTTCTTCCAATCATATAGCTACAACTCTTTACATCTACATGCATTTGAATAAAACGCATAATTATTTGTCAAGATAGAAAAGTATTCTTCAAGAGCAGATGCGCCTAAATATGTTAGCTATCAAATACTTATAGCTTTAAAAATCTAAACCAAAGCTATCCATGAAGGCATACCTATACTATGACAGCGGCATTCTTCTAAGGGCAGATGAGCCTAAATACGCTTTAGGAATCTTGTTCTTATAGTTAAGGAAAAAAATGACTAAATGCCTAATAATATGTCAAACTTGAACCCACTGGCAGGATGGACAGAAGGAGAGCCAGAGGATGCAGCCCTATACGATGGTCCGACCAAATCAGGCAGCAGCTCAATCCACGGAGCAAAAGAAAAACAAGTGAAGAAAAAAATCAAGCACAAGGAAATCGTGAAATAGGGAGGATGACAAACTACGTCATGTTAAACATAGCTTTAAACATCCCGCTCTTATAGGTCTCAGTGAACACGCCTTTACCGTCGCAGCGCCGTTCTTCTAAAGGCAGATGAGTCTAAGTACCTATTAACTATATCCTTATAGTTGAGCAAACATGTGACTGCCATGTTTGACATAGCTTAAGACATCCCGACCGTATAGGTCTCAGTAAACACTAGAGCCTTTACCGTGGCAACGGCGTTCTTCTAAAGGGTAGATGAAAGTTTTAATTTCAACTATATCCTTAAGGCTTAAAGTTAAGGGAACATGGTGACTATTAATGTCAAACTACGTCATGTTAAACATAGATTTAAACATCCTGATCTTATAGCTCTCAGTGAACACAGGCCTTTCCCGTAGCAGCGGCGTTCTTCTAAAGGGTAGATGCGCCTTTGAAGATAGCGACGATACATTTATTACTGGCACTGCTTTGCATACCTCGCGATTTGGACCTATCAAGCTGTGGCGGCCTCTGGCGCAATTGGCTCCCATAAATGGATCAGTTTTATTTAATGCTTTACTTCATTTTCCGGCAAAAAAAAAATTCATTGAATAATTCTTGTTGATGATTGATTTGGCGGTCGTGTTTTATACGAATGTGACTTCAATTTTTCAATAAATCCATACTAATCCATACTATCCATACTAATATTATAAATGCGAAAGCCTGTCTGTCTTTCTGTCTGTCTGTCTGTCTGTAACGCTTTCACCGCCAAATCGCTGAACGGATTTTGATGAAATTTGGTATGACTATAGTTGAAGACCCGGGGTCAAACATAGGCTACTTTTTGACGCAGGCGGAGCTGCGGGAAACAGCTAGTAAAAAATAAAACAGGGGCAAGCTGCTAAAACAAGCTTTTTAGAAAACTAAAAACGCTTTTCTAAAAACATAAAAATGAGTACGAGGAAATATTTAGAAATTGTTAGCAAATTGAAACTCTACTTAAATGAGCGGGTCCTAGTTGCCATACAACCATGCTTAATTAATAACACATGGAGAGAATTTTTTGAAAACATCGCATTTTAGCATACTCTCAGTTCCTATTCTATATTGCAAGGAATGAAACCAGGAAATCGCTCCTTATGCAGGTATGACAAAAATGAGTTTCTTCAGGGTCGGCAATGCGCTAGTGTAATCTCCGGTGTTGCAGGCATTCATAGGCTACGGTAACCAGTTACCATCAGGTGGGCCGTACGCCTGTTTGCCTACTTAGTTGTATAAAAAAAAGAAGAAAGGAAATCATCTAATCCGTATCATGATTATGTTAAAATTGAATTTAGGTAGAAATTTATTTATTTTATTTGCGGGACATTTTTATTTATAACTTGTTTTTGTTAAAGGTAAGCTTTCTTTTATTTTTAGTTTTTAAATAATTTTGATTTAGTAATAAATTATCTGTAATAAATCGAATAAATAAAATCATCATCACTTGGCTATATAGGGTAGCACACTTTGTCCCACGTGCGCGTTATCACAACCTGTCCTATTTTACCCAGTTTCCAAGCAAAACACGATTTTAACGAGCCTTTGTGCCGCAACTAATGTTTCCAAACACGCCGTGGAAAAAATAGAAGACATCTTGATAGTAGCGATAAGGATTTATGAATGATTGGGCTTTGATACTTAGACAGACTGCTTAGAAGGCGTATATTGAAGTTTATTGTTCATTTATTTTTTAAATATATTGTTTATTTAGTACGTAGGTAAAAAAACTGGGATATCTTGCGGATGCAATGATGTGAAAAGTTCTATGTAACTCTTTATAAACTTGGTAGAATAAATTAGTAGGTAATGAATGCTATTATATTAGGAGCTCAATAGCCGAGCGCGACGCGTGTATCCATATGCGCGTGCCAAGCTATGGCGAGATGCGACTCGTATTGGATTGATCGCCATTTATTGGCATTCACTAATGAGCTGCTCCGTGTTTCGAATAGCACGTTAGGCTGTTGGTCCCGGATTAGCTCAAAAGCGTAAGCTGAGGACGCTGCTAGGAAAACACCTAGCTAAAAATAAGAAGCAATGATAAAAAGAAAAGTGGAAAGTGGCATGATTGATGCCACATTCATTGATTGAATGATATTTATTTTTAAAAATTTATAGTAAATCACATCTCCTGGCTACGCTACTTCTGAATTACTGCAGAGAATGATTTTGAATACAAATAAAAAAAAAATACAATTTAAATATTAGTTTGGAGTTGGAACAGCACATATATTTTACTTAAACCAAAAATACAATTCCACATTTTTAGCACTTCACTGGTTGGTAGCATTTAGGTTTAGCAAATATGCAAACTCTTTCTGGTTTAATGCTTTGGTTATAAAAAGCTGTTTTATTAAAGAAATACAGTTATTAAAATTTTACAAAAGTCTTCAACTTGCTGCGGCTTTAACTTCAAAATAAGACATATTTTTTCTCGTTCCTTTCGTATTTACATAAAATAAATGAAGAAAAACACGTTTGGTTTATGTAAATGAGTCAATACGGCCATATTTGATGGACAGACCGACATAAGTCGGTAGGTGGGACAGGATGTCGAGGTGACGAAGCGAAATTCACTACTTTTGGGTTTTTGTCTTTTTACGTTCAGCCAGTTCGTTTGGTGATAAATCGTAATTATATTTTTTTAAATATCTTGATCTTTTCAGCCATAAGATATTCTGTACTACATGAAACTGTAAAGCATTCAGAATTCAGGATCTTATTTAGAAACCGAAGCTAAGCGTGATTCGCGCAGGGCTACAGGGCAACAGTTTCAGAAATTACTTTTCTTCTTTCTAGATTATATTAATTCATTCATTGTTACTCATTAAGTTCTACTAATGCAGCTGCCAGTATATAATATACGTATTATACGTTCTGGTAGAAATCAGCAAGCTGCTTAAAATAATTAATCAGCTCACGTGTCTATCCACGCATCAGTTTCGGCTCAACAGTATTTAACCCGAAAATATCGATCTTACCCAAAAAATGACGGTCTTGATCTCAGAGGTCTTGACCACGAGTTCCGTAATCTAAAATCGACCTCTATTTTTTTATAAAAGGTTCGACAGTCACTTAGCTTTTCAAAATACCGGTTTCAATCCCTGCCCTCTGGTGATCCGTAGACTGCAACCATACTGTAAACTACTACAACTACGTTACTTTTTAATACCAATAATTGTTTTCACGCCCGTCAATTTACAAAACACTTTGAAAAACATTTTGCATCAGTAATGGTGTATTCTGTAGTGCAAGGTGTAACTGGTCTAGAACTCTACAATATCCAAATAAGATGTTATAAAGTAGTCTCAGAGAAACGCCGGTGATTTCGAACTTCAGTCAACTATTTCAACAAGTAACTGTGGTCAAGAAGGTATAAAGCATATGAAGTATGCTTCGAACGTCAAAATGAAAGACGAATCATTAAATTTCACGGAAATATACAGGATTATTTTGAAACCACTAGACAACTTTTTACTTTTTGATATCACTCTTGGCAGAGTGGTAGTGGTCATTACTTTAGGTGGTGGTGGCAAGCTTCACAACACGTCGCCACTTCTCTCTAATTGGCCGCCTTCCTCGTACATTCGTGTAGTGGTGATGAGTTAGTTGCCGCTCTTATCTAGTCAATCCACCTCTTAGGCGATCTCCCTCGTGGTCTGGTACCCTCAACTTTTCCCTGGAAGCCACCTCCCCACGGCGGCATACGTGACTAAAGAAGGTGAGGACGCGAGACTGTACTAAAGCGCTGTTTGATGTCGAGTTCTCGAAGTATTGACTCGTTGGTACGGAATTCAGTCCATGATACTCCGAGCATTCTCCTTCAGCGCCTTATTTAAATTTACAGTAGGTTTAACACTTGAAATTAAATCACTTTCATAATAAAAATAAATGAAAACGGCAAAAAAAAATTCGACCTCAAACCTTCTCGGGTTAGGGGAAATTTTTGGGAGGGATCCCAAATCTACTAGATCAGCTAATACTATTTTGTAAAAATTTTCTCCGTTTACACATTTTTTTAAATTAAAATTACGACGCAATATACTTATATAACATTTGTATAAAAGTAATATTTCGGGAGTTTACTTTTAGGGTCATAATTTACTGGTAAAGCTAGAAATATTACAAGAAACTTAAAGTGAAGAAAAAACTAAAAACTTGGACAAAAACTGTTGGCAGTGACGTCCGTCACAACATATTTAATATTCATAAATCGGCCGTCGCGTCATTCTCATAAATAAATTACAAATTCATAAAAAACCTTTTGTCAGACCACCCCAAGCTAGATTTATTCATACTTATCACGAAACTATGATTATAATAACTCTATGATTTAAAGAACGAATATGGTTCCGTACCTAGGGTAAAACGTGACCCTATTACTAAGACTTCGCTGTCCGTCTGTCCGTCTGTCACCAGGCTGTATCTCATGAACCGTGACAGTTAGACAGTTTTAAATGTAAGGTTTAATTTAATTTTTTACAGATGATGTATAACAACAAATACAATAAATATTTAAGGGGGATCCCATACAACAACGTGATTTTTTTTGCTAATTTTTACTCGATAACGGTAACAGGTATACGATTGAAATGTTCACAGAATATTTAGCTAAATATTCACTTTAAAAATAAATAATTAAAATAAAAAAATATATTTAAGGGGGTCTCCAGGTTTTAATAGACAATGGTACGGAAGCCTTCGTTCACGAGTCCGACTCGCACCTAATGGGTTCTCTTTTAAATTACACGTATGTCAGAAATTCTATACTTAAATTTTTCTTGTTCTTGACGAAATACGAATAGGAAAAATTGCGTTCGTTTTGTCCATCGCATCTTAAAATAATTTACCTTCTCAGTAACTCTATGAACGTTATTTATAAACTGCTCACGCAATCAGGGCAAATCGGGTTTTCATTTGATATAATCTGTGAGATGAACAATTTGGTGTGAATCATACTTTTCAAAAATAGCACTCGGTGTCTAACGGTAGCTCGACTGAAAGTATCGTTAAAATTTCAAAATGCCCGTAGACACGAACAATTTCACCGCATACCATTCCAATTAAAGTGCGTAGCCTATCAATGGCGTCTAATTACGTACTCTGTAGGCTTTTAGCTAAAAATGTGAGTAAATCGAACGGGCATCCCCCCTATGTTAATGGGAGAAGGCCGGGCTACACGACGTGGTTTTTGAACGGAGGTTAAAGCGAAAATTGTAGACAAATCAATACTTAATATAATAAATGCCTTCTGGTTTTTACGCTTTCACAGCCAAATCGTAGAACGGATTTTGATGAAATTTTGAAGACTAGGGTCAATTTTAAGACCTCCCATACAAACCTATGATCAGATGACAAATTGAAAGTGAAAAAAATTGGCTAAGTACTGTTTAAAAAGTCATTTTGTTATTTAATATACTAGCTTTTTCCCGCAGCTCCGCCTGCATCAAAAAGTAGACTATGTTTGACCCCGGGTCTTCAACTATATTCATCCAAATTTCATCGAAATCCGTCCAGCGGTTTGGCCGTGAAAGCTAACAGACAGACAGACTTTCGCATTTATAATATTAGTATGAATAAGGAATAAATACTGTTCGCGATAGGACTATCAGTAATACCTTGCTTGTATTCCAAAACAGTTAACTAAATTTAAAATAAAATGATAATTAAATTTTGTATGACATTTTAGAACTAAATTGTAGCAACTATGTATACATAGTCGATAGTCTTCCAAAAGTTAAATTATTAAAACAACATACAAAAAAATTGATTCTGTGTTTATTGGCGGTCAGTCGCTCCGGAGTTTTACGTCATATAAACTGAACGGAACGCAAATTCTACTAGATCCCGGAGCGTCAAAAAGTACTTAGCCTATGTTTGAGCGTGGGTCTTCTATACATTCTTCATCAAAATCGGTCTGATTTAGCAGTAAAAGCATGACAGACTTTAGCATATCTGAGTATGGATTAGTAGTATGGAAGTATGGATATAGAAATATTGAAGTATGAATGTAATGAAATAGGGAAATGTGAATCAAATCGCAATACTTGCGTACGCCGCTGTACACCCGACGCTAATTTAAACTGGATACTGAGTACAGACACATGAAAAATTGGTATGTATGGCAAAAAATACCTTGTTATACTAAAATTTTACCTTAGTGCCTAAAATAACAACAATTTTTAAATTATATTAAACGAGGCTGATTAATGATGTTTTCCGCGGTTCCTCTTACGCCAAAAAGTATATTTTATGTTAATTTAACCCCTTAATAATATTTTTTTTAAACTAGTCTATATTCGACTCCGGTTCTTTAAATATATCTATACCAAATTTCATCCAAAATCGGGCCACCGGTTTTGCCGAGGAAGCGTAACCGACAGACAAACACAACAACAAAATACCTTCATACTTCCGACGTTTCAACCGTGTTACAACGGCCTTGGTAACGGAACGACTGACTCAGCATTTCTATAGGTCCATACTTCCAGCGGAATCGTCTACCACCGGCAACGTCGGAAGTATGAAGGTATTTTCACGCTTAATCATGTAATTTTAAGATTTAAATTTGCAGTGTGTTAGTTTTTAAAGTTCCTTGTAGATTATCCTGCGGGTGTACGCGTCAATATTTTATTTATCGCGGCGGTATCTAAGATATCCGAGCGATACGCCGCGCCGCGACCGAGGCGGACACCCGTGATTTATTTAGTGCGCAACCTTCGCGAAAATGTCCAGAAAAATATGTAAAAATAGGGAAAAATATGCTCGAGAAATGGGATACGTAAAGTTTACGTACGTAAATTTGAAACGCTTTTATTAACAAAATATTAAAGTTATGGTGTTAGAATAATTTTTGTAAAATAATATATTTAAATTTGTGTCGTTAGTTGATACTTATATCGCTGTTAATTCAATGACGAGAGGGGTCGTTGAGTTTTCTAAAGTCAATATGAGATATCGTAATTTTTATAGAAGTAAATTTACTCTTCGTGTAATTAATCGCGGTTTTGTCAAGAATCAAATAATCTACAACTAAACAATAAGAGTAAAGAGATCGCCCAGCAATAAGTCCGCTTTTGCTCATATTATGTTTAACTTTTAAGTTATTTTGTATTGTATTATTCGCGGTAACTAAAAAATATCAAATGATATTTAAAAAATATTTTTTTGCTTGCCTCGTAAATGTCTTTTACGTTACGAAAATATTTTTAAAATTGTGATTATCAAAAAACTGTTCTAAATTGCAGCCACAAGCATTAATAAACATAAAACAACACTGACTGTGGAAAATACCTGCCGAGCCTTGTTAAGTGAATATCGTAAAAAAAAGTATTAAACAGATGTCATAAGCAACTTTGTACAGTTCTTCTTCTTCTTCATTAGGTAATTATTGTACGTCCAATTCCATAATTGGACTAAAACATTGTGTAAGATCAGATTTACCTATGTTCAAAAATAAATATTTTTGATTTGATTCGATTTAAGTTATCGTTAAAAAGAGTTTATCTTTTAACCCCAGACACAGGATAGCCGGTCGGTCACACTAAAATATTGCCCAATTTTATTTGGTAAGGCTCTATTATTGACTCTTTAACCAAAAAAAAAGAAAAAACACGTCAATAAATATAAATTTTTCATAATTTGAGTCGAATTTCGCTATGTCTGTTAACCCTGTATTTGTCTTTTCCACACTAAGGGAAAACAACTAAACATAGCGTATAAGGGGTTTAAAAGCCTTACAGCTAAGCATAATAAACGATTTGATTGATCAGCAGAAAGGTGATTATGAAAAAAATGTCTAAGAAACCTCTACCATACAAAGTACAGTGCAAAGTTATTCAAATGCACCCTGGGAACATCGCACTATATACATTTCGCAGCAAGAAGCGGTATAAATAACAAATTTCCATATAAACGGTACATTAGGTCGGCGCAGGCGCAGGCGCAGATCTACGCAGCTTCGATTTATTGCATAATTGGCTTCCGCTGTGGCAGCCATCTTGGATCTCTGATTTGTCTACTTTACATTTGACACGCAATCATTGTCACAGTCGTGTAGCTAACAAATAGCTTCAGCATTTCCGAATTGAAGTTATTGTTGTTGGCAACACAATTGTTTTTGTCAATTGTACACTTTAACAGGTGTACGTTAGAAGTGGCCTGCGCTGTAGGGAGACAAAAGCAAATGCAGGATATTAGACACCCACTTCACCAGCATTCTACACTTACGAGCAGACGTAGTTTTTTAAACTGGTTACCTCTGGACAACGAGCTGGATTAGAATTATGGGCAAAAAAGTTCCCAGCTATTACCTCACGGCTTCTCCTTTCGGAAAAGTCGCCACCTGGGCACCACCTTTCGGTAAACAGATAACAAACAAATATGAAAACTAACCTTCGCTTTAACAATAATTACGATTGCCAATTCTAAATAAACAGCCGTCTAAATAACTTAGCCATGTTGTCGAAAAATCGTCGAGATAAAGACAATCTACGTATAGTTATAATTATTTATGTGCAGGTCCGGCGGCGTCCACAAAGTCCTGTCGAGGTCGACAAGCTACTGCACCGCGCTGCATAATGGTGCAGCTTGTAGGGCTGCCAGGCTTGATAGGTGACAATAGGGAATTAAATGAAAATTTTAAAAAAATATAGGAAGTTTCCTTGTTACATGAAAAAATGTCTAGCTTTGGTGCAGCTTGTAGGGCTGCCAAGCTTCGTCTAAGAAAGTAACAATTCATGTAAAAGAAAGAAAGACCCCAGGTCTTCAACTATTTATTTCATCAAAATTCATTCAGCGGTTTGGCCGTGAAAGCGTAACAGATAGACAGACTTTCGCATTTATAATATTAAGTATGAATTTGGATGAAAGTAATAAGGAAGTAGTAATGAGGATTTACAACAAAAACAATATAACAATTTGTGACTGCACTGAATTATCCAAACCCTATTTGTGTAAATATCAAAAAGCCTCCTCTCAGCATAATGTTGTGGTGAGAACCACAACGGTCTTCCGAGGTCGTCATCATAAAATTAAAATATACAAAAACTAAATTAAAATTAAATAATGCTCCGAAATGCATTAACCCTTCAGCCTAAGTAACTAATAGATTAGGGCATTTCTGCAAAAAAAGATTACTCACTCTTATTTTTATTCGTACGTATTCTAAACTTTCTTCTTCGTCCTAACGTTTTAATAAAATTATTATAAGAGCATTATACTCATGCGTATAATAAACTCTTATTTAAAATACTTTACTTTTGACGGCCCTGAAACATCTCTCCTCCGAAGTATCATAGTAAATTTTAATAGCAAAAGAGGAAACATTGCAGCGAATAATGAATTAACAAACTAAAAAATACTACAATACAAACTTTTACTACGTACTATTTCCTATTTTATGATACTAGCATTAGGACTTCAAAACGTCTGAAGATCAAATCGTTCGACTCGCCGATTATTACAAGTGAAAATGATTCGATATCGAACTAAAATTATTCGATATTGAACTAAAATCATTCGATTCTCCGATTTTGCACGAGTCCATCCTTTTTAAAAATTGCTCTCCTGAGGCCGAAATATTAAGATTCTTATTCAAAAAATATATCAGCCAGTGGTTTTTAAGCTCCATTCGTTCATGTTTACCGTTTGGACAAGAACAATTGACCCAGCATATCCTGGTGTCAAAAGTTTTTGGAAACTGTTCTTGGTGGCATTTTCTGTATAAATTTTCAGCCATAAACTGATACAGGCTGTCTTTTTAAACACCAGGCAAATGTTTAGTAAAACTTTAACTTTTAATAAAAAAATTTGGAAACCAAAAATTAAGTAGAAAAGAAAAAAAAATCAACTCCCCATGCAAAATCCTGTCAGCTGATCACCGACTTGTATGAGAGGTGAAATAAAATGAAATCGTTCATTTTCAATATAGGATATAAATATCACTTATTGACGACAATAATCGTCGAGTTTAAGATCTATTTAAATGATACAAAATCGGTTTTCAGTTTCTGTTTATTAAAAGTTTAGTATACTCAATACGACAAATGAACAAATATTTTTACACTTCATTTATTTAAAAAAAAAATGCTCAGATCACATAATAGCAATCAAAACATCATAACACATAATAGAACATTAAAATCACCACACAGTACTGCATTCGCAAAAAAGATTTAAGAAAAAAAAATGTTGCCAGCAAAGAAAAAGACCCCGCGACATCTGTAGAACAAACAAATGCCGGGCTTCGACCGCGATCCGATCGGTTGATATGCATTGTGTCGCTAATTAATTGTGCCCATGACGTCACTTGATGCGAAGAGATTGAAGAGGTATCAGTCTGTAAGATGGCTGATATGGCGGCACAAAGCCCCTTTTGCAAATCGTACAAAGATAAAACGTTACTATTTAAAAAAAACAGACCCAATGTTGGGTAACTCCGTTTGATAGACTTTAACTTTTTTCAGTGGTTTATAACTAGAACTAACTAAAATTAAAGAGATATCTGTTTACTTTGAACTCTCACACCAATAGATGACAAGCATCTTTATACATAAGAGGAAAAGAAAGTACAAGGGAGCTGCTTATTTCTAAAGAAATTTCTTCCAGCAGACCCAAGAGAGGAAAAGACAAGAAAAGGGTAATTAGCGTATACAAAAAAGAAAGGAAAAGTGAAGACTATACCTAATTACCTAGGTAAAACTTTTATAAAATCCTTATAATATAAACATACATACACAAATACTATTACAAATAATACATACTTAATAAACTTACATATAAAATACATACGTAAATATCTATTGTGCTAAGGACAGATAATACTCTTTAACTAGTTTCTTAAATATTGAGATAGTTTTCGAGTCTCGTATATCAGTTGGCAATGGATTCCACAATCTTACCGCTTAGACTGAAAAGGAGTGAGTGTAGGCATCGCAATGATGGATGGGAATATTGAGGAGGGTTATTGGGCTAATGCATATATTTATCCGACAGGGCTAGTGACCTTATAGTACAATATTCAGTGACACTGATGGCATATAAAGAAATTGAGGAACTCACTAATGACACAGAATAATTTAGAGATCTCTAGCGACAATAACTTCTAATTTATTTTATTTACGAGATTTTAGTATTTTATAGAGATACTACGGAAATTAATGCCAAAATTAATGTTACTTCATTAATAGTCGTAGTAGCGTTTAATGTTCGTCCGCTTAGCATAAAGAACAAAGTCGTTTATTCAAGAGTTGGCACTTGTATATAATGGTTAACTGGTTAATCGATCTTAGTTAGCATAGGCCATAGATAGGATTAGGAAGTATACTTTAGGACTGAAATATTTATTTAAAATTTATTTAGACCCATACATTTAGTTTAAACAAGGCCACACCGACTCCCGGCAGCGCCTATGTACGAAACCTGTGAAGCGCCTCTTGTTTATGAATCTTTATGTTTTAGCTTATTTTTTTCTGTTAATTTTGACCGAAATAAATGTTCTCCAGACAAATAAATAAATAATATGGCTTGCATGAGTACATATCATCTAGCATCATCATGAGTATACTATATGTCTGTATGTCTGAATAAACGGAGTTATTAATTTTTGAATAATTATGTATAATATTAATAGTTATAGTAGTGCGTGAACAGTAGACTTCGCGAAATAACTCCAAATACGAGATTTATTCGTAAAACACTGCTTTCCCATTTACTTTTGAGTTTTTACAGCACTTGTAGAGAACCCGACAAATGAAGCTGTTATCAAATAAGTATGGATTATCGTTATTATTATAATACTGCGGGCCTGTTCATCCAGTCTATGGCTAATCTCCTGAAGTATCTCACTATCCAGATTCCCACATTATTGGTTGATCTTGGAGCGGTTAACGACAGAGCAGTCACCCTTGCCATGTATTGGTCTAGTTATTTATCTGATATAGTAGCTATTTCGACTCAACAAGAATTATTATCTCAAAAAGAAGATTATTAAATTTTAGTAAACAACAACAACGTCGGACCACAGTGTTGGCCACTAATACAGTAGGAAAGAACCGGTCAAGTGCGAGTCGCACTAGCGCACGAAGGGTCCCGTACCATTATCCATAAAACCGCAAAAAAAATAATCTTATGTGTGGTATGGGAGCTTTATTTTTTGTTGTACCTGTATCAGAAATACATCATTTGTGATAGTTTCAACTGTCTAACTATCACGGTTCATGAGATACAGCCCGGTGACAGATAGACGGACGGACAGGGAAGTTTTAGTAACAGCAAAGATTACAGAATATATGCTATACAAATATTCAACCGTCATACATAGAAACGCAGCAACTTCCCTGGGCACTCTCATACAAAGTCATTGTAACGCCATCTGTCAAAAACATTGAAAGTTATAATTTAAGATTTAAACAACTTTCTAAATTCAGCACATAATCTACTTGTGATAGCTTGCATAAAACAGGGGAACTAATTCTTTTTTAAAGACAATGGAAACCCATGGTAATAGGATCCTCTGGGTACAGATCCTTAAAAAGTAATATTTAACAAGTAAATAAATAGGTAAGTACCTACAATAAAAAACTACGTAGGTAACGACCAGGATTTGAACCCAGAACCTTTCTTTGAAGACCAAGCTTCTTACAGGTAAATTCATTCTTGCCCACTTGGCGAAATAAATATTGATATAAGGCGGCAATTATTTTTTTTATTTTCTCTTACTCTACAAGAACTCTTTCATACGGCATATCACGTGGTAGAGATGAAATTCTTTTTAAAAATTTACTACCTTATCCCCCAAAAATTACTTCCCTCTTTTATAGGACGTGCTTCTGATTATTTTTCCTGCAAAGTTTAGCGCAAGGTCTATTTTCTGAATTTTTCAATCATTAACTTCGGAGATAGCCTAGGGGGATCGCTCATTTTTTACCTTCTTAATTAAATAACTTAAGAACTGACTATTTCACAGCCTACCTTTTACCTATATTTAACAAATAAATAAATGATTGATTGATATACAAAAATGTTTAAAAATGAAGTCTTTAGATCTGTTAGGTACTACGTTAGGTTGTCAGCCCATCGGCTGTAACAGTATTTTCTTTAATTTTGAGACTTATCTTTGTGTACTATTATGTATGTTACGATGATGTAGTGATTCTCGCTTAAAAACTTCATCAGGAGCAGTATGAAATGTATGGCCCATATTTCGAGTAAAAATCGTTTGACATACCGTATTTGCGTGAATCACACTTTTAAAAACGTAGGACAGGCAGACAAAAAGACGGACAGACATGACGAAACTATAAGGATTCCTTATGTTTATTACGGAACCTTAAAAAATAGCCTATGTATACTTTGCACCTAAGATTTCTTTGCGTGTTGCTCCCCTTTTCTGTGCCCATATGTCTATATCCTATGTTTGTTTGTTTGACTAGATGAGATCCCTATTTGGGATAAGTCCGTCTTTTGTTGTAACCTGTATTCTGATACTATGTTCTTTATGTATAAGAAGGATTTTTACATACATACACTCTTGATGTGGATTTAAGTCGATTTTTAATAGGTCTAGTCATTTGTTTCAAAATGAAATGAAAATTACCTGTATTTTATTTAGGAATTATAAAGTACCATTGTCATTAGATACCCAGTTTGTTAAAGCTTTAAATAGGTAATATCGATGTCAAGTTATTCTACAAATAAAAAAATAAGCCCTGATCATAGTTATCTTCAAAGCACCGCCGTAGTCCTATTTACGTTAATAGCATGCCAGTATGAGTGCTAAATCAGTGAATATCAATACCTATCTGCTAATCAGGAGCTTTGGTATCTGGCTATCAGATACAACCGCATAAAGATTCAGATAGCCCGTATCTCAGATGATAGCTCAGATAAATGGCTGTGCGCACAGCCAAAATACGGCGCTGAGCAAAAAGGCGCGAGCGGGGATGCTTTCTACGAGATGTGAGCATTTACATGGTAAGGATAATTCGGAAAGAAAGGATTATGAAGTAGGTATTTGTTGGTAAATGTCGACCAATGTTTCATATATTTTTTTTTATAAGTTTTTAATTAAAAAAAAAATCTTTATAAAAATATCTAGCTAGTGACGAGTCGTACATTTATTCTAAATTTCATTTTAAAAATTTTGATTGTCGTCATTCTAATGGCTTCATTTTAAATCAAAGAGTAAACCCTTTCACTAAGGTTATTTCAGATCTTTATTTCATAGATTTGTAGTTTATAAAAATTTAAACGAATCTTCGCCATAAACTCTGCAATACTAACCTTCTGCAAGTTTAACAAAAAATAATTGATCCTTTTACTTTTATATCACTTGTGTTGCTTTTATGTAGGGCATATCAGTCTCTTGCGCGTCTACATTGTTCCTATCATTTCAATCGTCTTTTAATGCCCACAAACTTTATTGCCCACATCTGAGTAATCACAAAATTTAAATTACAACATTATTTACAAGCCACCAATTGCTATTGCTCATCCAGTCAACTTTTGTTTAGTAAGAGAACAGCCTTATTAACTTTAATACTTAAAATGACTTGGTTCCTTCTTGCATGCGACCATCAAGGCGGTGCCTGCAAAGGGCTAGTGTGACACTGTTATTTAGTACTGCGGACGGTAGCACACTGCTGTCGCCCTGTCCGTGGCCGGCCTTATATAAATAGACGGCTAAAATAAGCCCGTATGGACACATTGACGTAGGCTTTTTAACTTCAAATTGGAGTTGCGCAGATTTTAAATCTAAATCGAGGGCTCTTGTTGATATCAGTGGCTCCGGGATTATGATTCAGTTGTTTGGATTCATGATTGATTTGATAACTAAGAATTTCAAATTAGCGATGGATATAGAAGTGAGCGCAAAGTACTCGTACAGTGTAAAGGGAATACATTGTAAAAGTGGCATTTAGTGTCATAACAAGAAATGATTAGGTAGACAACATCATCACAATAACTTTTTTTTGCCCGGCACTTTTCACCTTTGAACCTAAAATGTATGATGAGTGGATATTACAACTGGAAGGTAAATTATTGGGACAGTCAGACAGTCGAGACTAAGAAACCTCTTGCCTCTTAAATGTTCCTATCGTAAGACTACTGGATGATTCTTTGAGAAATAAGTAAAACCCTTGTACCAAGATGTTCTTGTTGAGTTTTCAATTGTGTAATAAATATCATTCGATAAGAAAAGCCTACGAGAGCGAAGCAAAAGCTAGGACATACAAATATATACAGATAATGACCCCTATGGAGAAAGATGCAGAGAGTTAAGATACAAATAATCTCTAGAATGGAGCCCTACGCCCGACCCTTTTCATACTGTGGTATAGATTATTTTGGCCCTATGACGCTGACCATAGGACGACGTCACGAGAAACGATGAAGAGCTGATTACTTGTTTGACTATGAGTGCGATACATATTAAATTGGTTGCTTCGTTCAGTACTTCATCTTCATCAGAGCACGGTCTACTAGTTGGATTATCAGCTTGCGCTTTAGAGATTGACTTCTATTAGCCATTAGTCGGGTTCAGGACTATTCCCATTACCAAGCGTGTATTCCTAGTTGCGTCGTCAGCTTAAGCATCGGAGTCCAGGGTACGCTGTAAGTCATGCTCCTAGATTTGGCGGAACTGATTATTATAATGGAGCGACTACCGTCTGACCTCCTTAACCCTTTTTAAAGGGAAACCAGACCAACAGGATTATGACCTGAAGTGTGTTAGTGGCCATTGACTCAGAATTTTTCAGGCTGCCCTAAGGTATCTGACACAGCCTCACGACTGCTATCTATCGACCACAACCGGGCCCAACGGCTTAACGTGCCTTCCGAAGCACGGAGGAACTCAAGATAGAAAATGCCACTAAATGGCGACCAATCCAATAGTGGTCGCGTCACGCTGTCGCTTGACACGCGCATTCGCTACGGATACGAGGGTCGCGCTCGACTAACGAGCTCCTCCCGAGACGGGACATTAGTCGGGTTCGGGACTATTCCCAAGCCAGACTAATGTTCCTGCCTAAACACGGAATTATTTTTATTATCAAACCATCAGTGAGATCTGCAATGTACTAACCAAACTAGCAACAACTAAACAAAACATGTTATTTGAACCTGGTCCTCAGGCAAACGTCTTAAAGAGAAATGACTCGATAAATAAAAATGCCTAATATAAAATTACAAAGTTGCCGTATGAGGCTCAATATTCATGAAATCTTATTTAGCACTAAAATATGCAAAGTAGCACCAACTAACTATAGAACAAAAACAACATAGAACTAATCATTAAACCACAAACCGTAAGGTCCGACCGTAAACCCATGATTAACAAAATAATCCTCCAAATTAAAAACAACCTTGTCTCAAAGACTTTTAGGGAGTAAATTCGCTTGCTTTGATGTAAGATACGAGTTAAATAATTGTCGTATTTACAAATTAAGGACTCTAATTGGGTATTTAAAAAATCGTTTAATTGTGACGCGAAAGAATATGGAGGATATTCCGATATTTATTGAAATGAAAAAAAATAATTCTGATTATAAATAAAGTAACGGTTTCCCGCAGCTCCACCTGCTTTAAAAAGTAGCCTATGTTTGACCCCGGATCTTCAACTATATTCATACAAAATTTCATCAAAATTCGTTCAGCGGTTTGGCCGTGAAAGCGTAACAGTCAGACAGACGGACAGATAGACAGACAGACTTTCGCATTTATTATATTAGTATGGATAATTTCAAACAACGTTTACTTAATGTATTTAATTAATAGTTTTTTGCCTGACTTGCTCTAATTTAATAACATAATTCACGCCAACAATATTTCAATTTAATGTTTGGTGGTTTGAAAAATTTAAATTCAAGACACTTTGTAAGGTGCCTGAATTTTGGATTTCAAACGTATTGACGTTATTTCTAAATATGTATTATATAGGTTTGTATCATATTTACAAAGAAGATGCTAGAGCTCCAATATGCGAATTCATAAAAAAACTTTTACTTTTAAAAAAGCAGATTATAGCAAGTCTACGTAAGGCTTTTTTTCATCCGCGCGTATTTACTTACCTAGTTACATTCTCGGCTTGCATTTCAAATATAACCTAAAGTACGCATTTTAAAGATGGTCCTAGATTTGGCAATACGGATCATTACAATGGAGTAGTATTTACGTCAGTCGTAAAATGTCCAGCCACGTGGCTTACAATCATCTCTACTAACAGGGGAATAACGAGTGAGCAAACGAGATGTCGCCTCACTGCTTGCATTGCGCCACCTTTTTTACTCACTCGTTTCTACCCTGCTTTTAGAAGTAATAGTAAGCCCTCAGGTAGTATAACGTCTACATCTTCCAAACAAGTCGCCATGTGTATATCCTCATTAATACAACGTGTCTCAGTGATCAACAATCACAGATGAGGAAGGGTACCGACAGATCGCATCTACTTACGTTCGGATAACTATTTGTTCGAACCGAGGACCGAACAACTTTTTTTGTTTTCTGCAAATTTACTACCTGTTATTTCGGTGTTTTGGATTTTCGCATTTATTAGCCAGTAGGGGGCGTGTCTGTTTATTTTATTTACACTTTAAAGCTTTAGTTTTGTGTTTTATATATCTACATCTACATCTACACTAGTCTACACTAATATTATAAAGAGGAAAGATTTGTATTTTTGTGTGTATGTTTGTAATGAATAAACTCAAAAATTACTGTGCCGATTTCAAAAATTATTTTACCATTGGAAAGCTACATTCACCCTGAGTAACATAAGCTATATACCGCAGGTGGAGCTGCGGGAAACAGCTAGTTTATAATATAATAATTGTTTTAAAGAACATTCCATTTGAGTATATGACAACATACAGATGACAGGTTGACTACAAAAACTGGAAAATATATTTTTTTTAATCATGATGCTGAGGCATGGGATCATAGATAAGATCTGATAGATTGTTGACAGTTTCATTAAAATTTAATTTCTATTTATTCTGTATTAGCCCAGTAGTCAGAAATGGTTAAAAAAATGTAGTCTATAATAAGTAACATTTTCCTTTTCTAATAAGGACTACTCTATTATAACAGAGAGGAATACCGCGGAAGATGGTTTTAGAAAATTAAACAAGTACCTATGCAGGTAAAAATCAAAGGAAGTATGTTGAAAAAATATTAGAACTTAGAATGTAATATATTGGAATGTGATTACATACTCAGCTCTTTATGAAGTTTTGCCTATAGGTTTCACCAGCATTAAGTATTGTTATCCGATTCGCGATTAAGTAAATAAATAATATATTCAGTAAATACTCAATTAACTTTATAACTAGTCAATTTTTAACAACTTGTGCTAAAATCTGAACATAGAACTTGTAATATGAATTATTTTTCCATCAATTGAAACTCTTTAAAAATGTATTATTCCAATTAAACTCCACAAATTTATGCTTATTAGACCTTAAAATAGGGTCCCGTATAGTTATTAACTTTTTTGTATTCTATTAAGTCCGCCTTTTGTATATTGTTTTATAAAGTGCAAAAGGTCAATAAATAAATGCGTACAATATGTTCTCCATTCCTAAAACTAATTCTTACACAATTTCACAAAAATCAAATACCAAAATGGATACAATACAACGCACTAACCCGAACAAAACAATTAATTACAGCCAAGTCGGGGTGAGGTGCCGTCGTGATTCTCTTCTAAATAATTAGGGATACGTCTAATTAAACCAACTGCCCATATAGACCGCGGGCCCGGTTACACGATTTTTTGTTTAATCTAAACAACTTTTTACAAGAACACCTAGAAACTGTAAAAAATAAAATAAAAGGAGATCTTTGCATTCTATGTAAAATCAGCTGATGTTAACTGGTACGCGGTTGATTATGATTCGATAATTTTGACACTAGTTCCAGCTATTAGGTTAAATCGTGTCACGACACTCGACCCCATAGTCACGTGGGCGAGTCGACTACTATTATAATAAGTAGAGGTGATAGAGATCGCCTTTTCGGAAAATTTCCCATTTACTCCCGGAATTTTTAAAAGCCACAAAAGCCATAAAAGCCATAAAAGGGAAATAATTACGTTTCCCCTTTTTTTCCCCTTTGCAGTTCATTTGTTCCCTCTTGAGTTTCTTCCCCTTGTCCATCTTTACAGCAGAATTAATTTAGACTCTTAACATCCATTTAGACTCGAAGAAAATCTTGATTTCGATTTTGATATGAATAACAATTTGTAATAAATCAAGAAAAGCTAAGTAAACATATAAATATAGATATAAATATATTTCTTATGTTTTCGCGATTGTTACACACTAAATCAATCTATTTCAATATGGTCTTTATCGTGTTTATTACTTATTTGAAGTTATTTATTTACACCTAATGTTTCAAACACTTTACAGCGTTCATGGCCGCAGTTAGACCAAGTTAATCTAGAGTTAAAATATTTGTGCAATCAACGTCTCAGCAGGATTTTATACTAGATAGTACGCGTTCCGAGGTTCCACCAAACATAATAGTCGCTAAATTGCCAGATCAGGATCTCGCAGTTCAAATAAAACGTTTATTTAATCATAGGTATACAATACAAAACCGACACTGAATTTAAATTGAATAATATTTCCCAACACAATTTTCCGATGACTTTAATGTAAGACTAAGTTGGGAATCTTTTTAACCAAGACTTAAATTGTTTGTGCATTCGACGTCTCAGCAGGATTTTCTACTAGATAGTACGCGTACCGAGGTTCCACTGAACATAACTGTCGCTAAATGCCTCGCATTGCTAGATCAGGATCTGGTGGTTCAAATCGAAGGTTTGTTTAATTAGGTGTACGAAATTGGCCCCGATTTGGGCACAATCTGATTGAGCTGAGAACGTTTGGTGTCTACAAGCTAACGACTTTTTAGGTGAACTTCAGTTGCTAGTGATTTTTTTCTTTTTTTTATTTAAGAACCGTTTAAAATGTTAATTTCGTTGCTTAACAATTTTAATCAAGTCTTAATTTATACTTTTCTTTTCTCAATTTTTATATACAAGAGACGGCTAAGGTCCTCCTGAGGCGTGTTACAATATTTTTAATAAAACGCGTACTTATCAATCTTATTAATAAATGTTTTTAGTGGCGAGAATTACATATTTACCTAGCCAAAGATTGCATTGTCTGTAGTTCAAAACGAAGACAAACATTTCTAGAATTCTATACTGCTTGACATTACAACTAAATTATTGTTACATTTATATCGAGTTTTACATAACTATTAGCATGCAAATACTACCTCTATCCCATGAATGTACATAAGCCTGGATTAAGACTGTATTTACTGCAAAAAGTATATTTTTTTTTAAAAAGGAAAAGTTCATTCAGTCATATCGAGGGGGTTCATTTGCCAATCGACTACGTATAGTGACTAAGTTTTTTGAAACTACCTTTCGGATTCTGACGTAGTTCCTTTAACAAAGTAAATTGCTAATCTTTATTATTCTGTGACCATACGGCACTTGAATTAAAAAAAAATACTGAAAATGAAATTAAAAAGCAAAGATCAAATACCCAAAAATATTTATAATGTCGTTATTTCTAAGAAGTTTTAGGTTACTTTAACCGTAGATCGTCTACCGACTTGCCTCCCAAAAGTATTTCACCCAAAAATATATTTTTTGCAAAATATGATTCAATCTAACCTCTAATCCTCTATAATTGGACATTTTTCCTTTGGCAAAAGCAAATGTTGAAAAAGGATTAAATGAGATAAAACAGTGTTCCGTATACGGTTAGTATGGACATGCTGTGGTCATTTATAGCCGCATTACGCTTCACCCGCAATGTACTTTTTAATGAGACCGTTTTTGGTCAACTTTTTAACTTAATTTCACTGTTAGAAGTCTCTACTGTCTTTATTATTATCTAGGATTTGGGTTGTTTTTTTCTAGATTAAAACGGTCTCAAATTGGTAACGGCTTGTTTTGTGAGCTACAACACAAAATAATATCTCATGTCATTCTAGGGCACAAAATTTTGAACAAGAATAAGCTCGTTCTGTGTCATACCAGGTCTAACAACTCTATATCTGCTAAAATACCTGCTAAGTTAGTTGTTTTCGAGGTAAAATTCCCGCATGACTGCAAATACTTAAAAAAATATTCAGTCTTTCACGCATCTGGTCATGATAAACTCTGAATAAACCATATGAATTTTTTATTTCTACTTTTTCTTGAGGAACTCCAAAAATTCGCTGCCTGCGTGATCGAAATGTATATTTAATTAATTAATACATTAACTTCAATCGTTGAATCAATTTAATAAAACAACTGGCTACTAATAACCCAAATCAAATAAAATTCGGCTCTATATCAAGGCGGCTAAAGCATAATATTATTTTAAGAACACATGTTTTTATGGGTCAAAAACATTCCTTTCAAAATCCATTTAGCTCTCAAACTTCGTGAATTCCCGTAGCTACTTAGTAAAAAGTACGATCAAGCGAACCTGACTGATTTAATACACCGATTAGGTATACAGCATTATTTTTAGTGCAACACTGAACGTGATTACAAATCAATCGTCTGGCAACACTGCTACCATAGACGGCGATAATTGAACTTTTTTATTGTTGTTTGCCGTGGGAATTACAAAGGAATCACTGTTCTTCTGCTTGATCATGTTAACAGAACATTGGAATCCGCAAATTCAGTATGTAGGCACGTACATTAAACGGAATATTTAATGCTTACTTTTTATTAACTAAATAAGTCTCCTTTTATAGTTGTCTTGATGAAATAAAAAACATATGGAAAATTGTATTGCTGCTGGAAAGAATTAATTATTGTTGAAATCATGTTAGCTTAGCATTTACTTTAAATAATCACACAATATATACTGAGTAAAAAGAGCCTGATTCCAATTCCAAGCCCTGGAATGCTATTTTTGACAAGTGAGACTCGCATAATTTTTCTTTAACATTGAATTTTGTTCGACATAATTCATACATTTCAAAAATGGGGCTCCTGAACAGATTTGTGTTTAAATCTTTGTTTTACTAAATAAAATTATTAATATGTAATATTATATGTAAATTATATATAGTAATATTATTATATGTAAATTATTAATAAGTAAGTTTTAGTCTTTATCGGTTTTATAAGAGTAGATGTAATTCAATTCAATGAATAAAATTATTTAAATAAATTTAAATAAAATCTCTAACATATAAAAGAAACCGAACCATATACGATCCTACATCTTATCCACCAACCCTGCACACATTACGGTCACATTTTGATAGCACTTTTAATAATGACAGTCATTTCCTTACAAACATCTAGACGTCAATCCATCAACTGGCCGCTAAATAAAAAAAAATAAGGAGAAAATCTAAACTCTGTTAAGAATAAAGAGTTCCATATTCAAATCATGGTGCGCGACGATTTGCATCCAAAATGGCTGCCGTAGTGGTTGATTTTCGGCTGGTGATACAGTATTTCAATTTCCTGTTTTCGTTATCGTTACACAGTCATCTAAGTTTGACAAATAAGTTCATTTTGACGAGTCGCTCAGTGATGGAACGAGTGATTTATCATTTTGAGATATTATCCAGACAACCAGTAGCTGCGTCGCGTATCCGATAAAAATTTGGTCAGCTTAATTTATTTTAATTATTCTTATTTGTCTGCTTTAATTGAGAGTCACCATCTTGAGAAAAGCACCAGATGATTACGATCTTGAGTGATCTCAAACGTGAGTATATTTGTAGTCCTAGTCATAAAATCTCGATGCTCTAAAAAATTTACGTCTACGAAAAACCTGTCTGCAATTTTTTAGCATAGCATAGTGCGTGTCCTATACATAAAATGACGTGGCCAATTTATGATATAATATGTAGTTATTCTTATATTCGAAATGCACTAACAGGCACAGGTATAACTGGAGAATGCTCAGCTCTGATTGTACCACAAATATTTAGCAACATTGTTTTATCGGCTAATTTATATGTCATAACTAGTGATCGGATAATCGGGCACTTATATACCTAAACTTCTTTCCTTGAAAGAATAAAAGTAACCCGCATTCTTGGGATTGAACTGTTTCTAAAAACATCTTTATGTTACTTAATATTATACTTTCGTGGGAATAAAAATTAAGTTTAGGTATATTAGCGCCCGATAATCCGACCACTGGTCATAAATTTTCATAGATAGGTAAATAATTAGGAAAACATTGGTAAGTATAGTACCATAAGTACATTAGCCATGAACAACCAAGAACTTCTCTTCAATTTCAGAATTTGTAAGTCTTATCAAGAAATCGCTGAGAAGCCTAACAAAGATTAAGATCCCGATACCCCTAAACATGCTGCGTCCCTGTACTTCTACTTAAAATTCAAATAAGCTAGCCGCCTTTTGCCGGCTTCGCCGCGTCGAAATAGCGAAATAATTGCGACGTGAGGTCTTAAATCTGGTTGCGCGTCATTTGTTTATTAAGGACCAAGCCGCCCTTTAGCATAAATACTTAGTGGCAGCTTGGCAGTCGGCGTCCATTGGGCTTGGGCAGCGGCTGCTACGTATCTTTCACTCTATTATGGTAATTGGAGTTAATGCGGAGTATAAAGATGTCATACGTCAATAGTAGTTGATAGAGGTGCGTTTTGTAACTATTGCAGATTAGATAATTTATTGACATAGAATAAAATTTCTTTTATGTATCATATTATATATCTAGCAATGGTTTAAAACAGCTTGTTTCTTTCTGACTTCACCAATGAAAACTATTTTACCCAATTCATTATAAACCTCGATGTTTTGTATACCTAAACCGTCCCACTCTATCTATTAGTTAAAATCGCAAGAAAAACCTTTGGAAAGTTTTTAATTTATCACAGCGAACAGTCAAATAAAGTAAGCAGCGTGCGACTTCAATTTATTCCTACACTTTTCTGGACAGTTTAGTTTATCCTAATGTATCCCAATCTGAAAACTCATACTACTTTTAATGAAATCCAAAATCCTACCTACTCACACTCGAATCTGACAAAACAATCGATACCGAACCCAACCGAATCAAGAATCTCGATACCGAAATGTACCAGGCATACATAACGCGTAGAGAAGTGGCCGATGCCCGCTTGTCATCGAATGCGCGCGCACACATAAAATAAACGACGACATTCTTTGCGATGCGACCACTGCCGCCGCTCTTCGCTCCTGGTACCTACCTACATCCGCAGATTGGATTTACTTTCTGAACGTGGATTTCATTTGTTTCTCGGTAATAAATTCTCTAGCGAGATAAATGTAATTTGTGCTGAGGCTATTCGAATGCACTGGCATTTTGAAAAGACATGTTTTAGAAATAAATTCCTTTGATGTACCTACCTAAAACATAAAACAACACTATTGCACCGGCCTTTGTTGGTGAAATCCACTAGTCTTACAGAAGTACAAAATCTTAATTTATTTTAGTCTTAATTTGCGACATCTACGAGATAGAACTCTAGAATTCATTCGTAATAGAGCTAGTGTTAACTCTACGTCAAAACCACGGAAATCCTAATAATTTGTCACTTACACATCCGAACTAATTAGACATTTTGTTATGTGAAGAGTCATTCACCTAGCTTTCTTCATAATTACAAAATTAATAATTTTAGTTATTCCACTTTAGAACCTAATTGATTTATCCAACGCACAACTATTGCCTTGATGGATCACTTAGCGCTCAGCTTCAACCTTTGCACTGACATTTGTTAGCGTCACGATATTAATATTTAGTAATAAATTGAAATACGTTTAGTATTCTCTAAATGAGAGGTTATGTTCAATAAATCTGAGCGCGCAAGTTGCGGTAACAATCAAATTTAATGTGCATCACATAGAGATGCGAAAAGCACCCACGCCACGCTGCGCCCACGGTGGCTATGGTGGCCATGGCTCGTGGGGACTAGTGGGAAAACTAACAAATAACACCCCTGTATACGGTTTTATTTATTTTTAATCTATATAATAATTTCCAAGGTACTGAATATACAAAACTCTGTCAGCTGATCTCTAGATTTATCACTAAGGACGAAATTTTTTTCTTGGTTTTCACAATTATCTTTTAATGAAAGTGTTCTTGTTACATCTAACACAATGTAAAATTTGCTCATGGTTTCAAACGTGTCTCAAACGAAATATATATTAAAGCTCACTCTAAAGGTCACTCACTTATAATATTAAAAACTATGCAATATAATTTTTTTCAGATAAGTTTTGTCTTTCTTATCACTTACCCCGCACTATATCTTTTAACCTATATCAATTTTTCGGAAGATTGCCTGGTAGAAATTGCTATTGCGATAAAGCGGCTTTTAAGCGCATTGTTTTTTTTTATTTTTATTATTTCATTATTTCATTGATAGTATTTATAACAAATGTTACCCTGTGTGCAATAAATATTGTATTGTAATTAGTTTATTACAAGACGGGCCATGGAGTGCAACGTACTAGACATAAGACGTACGTATAGATCGAGAAAGGAACACTGAGCTACGCTAGCTACATTGACGGCTAAGTTGACGATCTTAAACCCGGATCATCAGCGTAGCTGTCAAGACAACCAAGCAATAATGGGGTTGGGCTGGGCATGTTTTCCATCGTGAGACAGTGGGTCCGACTAGTAATATCATGTGTTTCTGATTCTGAACGACATTGTCCTACGTGTAGACCATGTAAAAGATATCGGCAGCTTCGAATGGCACCTAAATGCAATGTGAAACGGTTGAGGACCCGTTTCACATAGCATTTAAGCCTAGCAGTATTTCCGGAATAAATAATAAAGAGATTGCTTAGCAATAAGTCTTTGCTCCATAGTTTTTAAGTACCATTAATTTAATGTTCATTGTATTTATTGTAATATGGGCAATATAAATTGTATTGTAAATAAAAAAATATTTACTTCACTGCTCTATCGATGTAGAGTCAAGAGACCCTTGCGCTTATACCGAAAAGGCTGAGTGCCGTAAAGCCCTCGCCCCAAACGGTCTCTAATTATAAACTCGCGTTAGCTAATAACGTTAGTACATTATAAAAAATAGAGGCACAGGGCACATGGTCACCCCAGCGGCACAAGCACGATTTTTCCGACCAATCAATAAACCGATCGCAATGAAACAATCGCAGCTCTTGAACATTATACATTATTTCGCAAATCCCGGCTTACTCATTAAATTGCTGAGATAAATATGGAATAGCTAATAAAATTATTGAGTTGCGTAAAAAAGTATAATCAGTCAATCTGGGCCGACTGGCAGCAGTGATATTCACCTAGTAAGTACGTAGTTAGTAAATGATCAGGAGAGCTATGTTGATAAAGTGTGACCCACGCAAAATCGGTTAATCAAATGATTTTCGTTCGATATCGAATGGTCTCAATGGTAAATAAATGCTCATAAAGTCGATGAGGCAAACAATATTCATTCGACATTTATGAGTAATGCAAAAGTAGGGCTGCAGACAAATATTTTTTTGAACGTATAGGTACGCATTGCAAGCGCAGCGTTGGACACCCATCTACCAGATAATCAGATGACCTGATGAAGGTCGAACGCAAGGGCTGGATACAGGCCGCTTCCAACCGGTCATCATCGTTTCCTTGGTGGAGGCCTATATCCAGTAGTGCTGATGAAATTATTATGATCCGACACTTGTTATAGGTACAAGTAAGAAAAAAATGTTAAAACAAAGAATAATAGAGTACGTATAACTTATAGAAGAAACAGAGATAGATTTTTTCACACATATTATTATTATTAGTTACTTGGAAAAAACCTTGTTATTCACAGTCACATCATAAAAATTTTATGTCTTCAAAAGACGGTAAGAACTTTATTTGTCCTGGTGGAAAAAGTTATTTAGTCAACACAACTCTAAAATGATCTACATTTGAATTTTGTTTTTATATTTATTTAGTCATGGTAAAAATTGCCTAACAGATTGTATTAGCAAGTTCAATAACTTTCGGTCAAAGGCCGTGGGTTATAAAGAAACAAATAAAAAAAAAAACAAATAACAGCTCCATTTTTAAAAAATTTCGGCCTGATAGAGCGAAAAATTAAAAAGTATGTTTTTCCCATGGGTTCGCAAAGTAAACAAAACATTGTAATTATAGCTAATTACATGGCAATATTAATTTATAAATTTGCGTGGGGAGACCTCTATCAGTGATCTCTATGAAGGATTATTCAATAAGGTACCTATTGAAAGGGTTTCGTTGTAATGTACAGGTTAATGCTGGTTAAGACGTTGTTATTGTATAGTGGGGTTGCAGTGCATTGATATTCTCAAAATAATTTATTTGTGAAAATTGGGATTACATAGGTTTTATATAATGTCGAATAAACTTTGTTTATAAAGGTAACCAAAATGAGAAATAGAATAGTTATTTTTTATTTTAGTTTTTAGTGTTTTATAAAAAGATCTATCTGCACACAGGATAAAATTTGAAAAAACTAAATACCCATCTGGGTATGTTTTAAACAAAAAGTATCCATAGACAATTTTTTCCACTTAAACATAGAATTATTAATATTAACGTACAGGAACTAGTTAACTAGCACACAAATACTATTCATAGCTCATCATTAAAAAAAATATTTTACCTCAACTAAAATTTCAAGCCATCGATCAAAATCTACGCGCCAATAACCCTCTCCTTTCTATACAAAATAAACGAGACCAATATTTGTTTAGCGGACTTTGGCGGGCACACCCACCGCTCCTATCAGATTCACCGTGCTTTCCTCGCTTTATTAATAACGAAGGCAACGATGCCGTAATGGCCCAAACCATCGACTACAAGGTGATTCAAAAGTGAAGAAAAAAATAATTCGAAGGCTCTTTCATTCTAAACACAAGACCCGGTATTTGTTTTTATTCAGAAGTCTCTTGCTGATTTTGAGGATTTGCAACAGACAATTTAGCGGACTATACCGCGGCTACCAGATTCACCGTGCGTTCCTATCTTTATTAATAAGTATTGGCAAAGAACGATGCCGGAAAATCCCAAACTATACAACTACACTACTACAACCACACTACTCTTTGATTCTAAACACAAGACAAGTATAATTTCAATGCAGAGACTTTCTTACTCATTTTGAAGATTTAGCAAAAGTATATAGCGCAGGAGACATGTCCGCCAACAGTGACGTCACACTCATGCCGTCCGCGCCCTGCCGCCGCCTGACAGACTCTGTTCCAATTGCTGATCCTCCGTGTGCGGTTTCAGCAATTGAACTTTTTGTTTGTCTGTCAATCTATTTTTACGAGCATCCTGTATAACTCCGGACAATCCACGCCCGACAGACGGCGCTGTACGATCCCAATGCTGATCCTCCATATTGGTTCCAGCAGTAGTATGGATTAACCAATTTACAACTTTTTGTCTGTCTGCCTATCTATTTAAATGTATTTTTGGATTAATCTCCTAAATGGCTGGGACGATTATGACGAAATTTTCAAGGGCAGATAGCTTATATTATAGGGCGTAACTTAAGCCACTTTTTAAAAAAATTGCTAAATTTTCAATGCAATATTAATGAGCAACCTGTATAACTTTGGATAATCCACGCAAATTGTGATCGACGCTGCTCACTCAGCGCACGAGGCATGGCCGCCGGCTGTGACGTCACGCTCGTGCCTCGCCCCGCCCGACAGATGGCGCTGTACGATCCCAATGCTTGATCCTCCGTGTGTGGTTCCAGCAATAGTACCTTTTAATTTCCCAGATTCTTTAGGGTTGACGAACTAAGGCCTTTGTGAATTATAAGGTCAAATGAGATTATTTTTGTAGATTGTTTGTACGTTTACTCTGTTTTTGTTCCTACGATCGTGTGTTATTATAGATTTGAGTCGAAGGTATTTTGTTAATGACAATACCGGAGTCATTACACCATTCTGACCTAACTTAGATACTAATACTGCAATGGCTCAGTAACTCAGAGGATCTTGGCCTTGTGTCGGACACAAGAGATTTCCACTGTTCAGTGCAACCTCCTGCCTGTAGGCTCTCTGGAGTGCTTCCGGGCCCTCACGACTTCGTCTCTCCAGCGGAATCCAATACTGTATCTAGACATACTTAACTTACAATGTCATAACTAGTAAAGTAGTATGTAAGTAAACTCCAAAGTAAGTTCGAGACTTGTGTTATATACTAACTCAACGATACTAAGTATATTTTATAACACATACATAAACATTCAAGACCCAGACCAATCAGAAAAAAGAGCATTTTCAATCTTGACCTGACCGGGGATCGAACCCGGAACCTCTGAATACAGGCGTGTTAACCATTAGGCCACAGAGGTAGTCAATAATGATTTCCATGGGGGTGAAAATGGCATTTTATATGGTGGACAGGACATTATGTCCCTAATTCATTCATATCGAGTGGGTTACATGGTCAACCGATTCGTTAGTTTTCGGAACCGCCTTTCGGCCTCTGACGTGGTTCTTTAACGACCATCTAATGCAGCCGGGACCAACAGCTTTATGTCCGTAATGATATGGAATATGAAGTCATCTTCTTCTTCTTTGAGTGCCACTTCATTACTGAAGGTTGGCTGCCAGCTCCATAAATTTCGTTTTGTCATGGCGAATCTGAATAGCTGTTCCTGAGTTCTGATCCCTGAATGATGAAGTCATCACAATACTCACGTTGTTGGAATCGAGTTCCATACGATACTGCTTGGTATACAACCGGGAAAACGCTGAGAGGATAAGAACATCCCGCAAATTTCACCAAAATAAAACGAATATCGTGTAGTAAGTCGTCGGCCAGCTCCTAATCATTCATTGCGCCCTCCAATATTTACTTACCTACCTACTTGATGTTCCGAATTTGAATTTGTATGCTGTGCTGCCATCTAGCGAATACTGGCGGAAAAGAAATAGACGTTCCATTAAATGTAATTAAAGAAATAAGTTCTTTCAGTATTGTGTGCTTTATTTATTTAAATGAATAAAATAAGAAAGTAATATTTATTTCTATTGCTATTGAGAGTTTTTAAAAATCAACCGTTTAATTTACAAGAAAATAGAGACAAACCTAGAACAAACACCGTCAAAAATATTCCGCATGTCGTCAGGTGATCTGTCACTAACGTCACCGTTTGTCAGTATAACGGAACGAAGAAAACCTTATGTCAACGCAAACAAAAACTATGTCAAAAATAATTCTAAATTTTGCGTAAAAACAATAACAATTCACACAATTATTTCGTAAATAAATGTCGATGTGCTCTTATTATTTCGTCGTGCAGTGAACAATATCCGCAATGGCTGAAAAGTAAGCGTGAAACCTAGATTATTATTGGTGATTTTGGTCCATTCAATCTCAGATTGCTTATCATAAAACAAGTTTATTTCATTAAGTTTACTCATTACTTTGTTATTTTATGT
Organism: Euzophera pinguis; assembly: GCA_947363495.1. NCBI lineage: Eukaryota > Metazoa > Arthropoda > Insecta > Lepidoptera > Pyralidae > Euzophera > Euzophera pinguis. Next base: position 6,717,386 of record OX376176.1, read on the forward strand.
AAATAAAGTTTCGCAAAAAAGTCGCAACGAGTTTTTCTTGGTAAAGCACTGAGAATTTTTATCTGATACAATTTTTGAGGTCAATCTACATTGCTCGTTTTAATGTTTTTAGATTAGTTCGTACACTTTACACTTGTTTATTGAGAGAGCAAATTTCACGCTTGGTTACAATGCCAGCTATTAACGGTATGTTACTGTATCGCCAGTCTCGCATTTTATTGTGTATTTAGCTGAAAACGTGACAGATATCTTTATGTAACTTGTGCGTTATTGTAACCTGGTTAATATTCTGTTCCATTCTTTAAGCTAATTTTTACCTACATTGTTTCTGCTGTTATAATGGTAGATACTCGCACACCTTCATCTTTTATAGATTAGAAGCTTCAAACTGTTAAGACAAAAACCTAACCTAACTGATTAGGTTGATACATTAATAATTAACACAGTCAGAGCTGCAGGCACCACCAAGTTAAAAATAAATAGTAATTAAGACAATGCTAATTACCGATTTTGGGTGAGTCAAATGAAAATAATAGACGAAGACCAGGACTGATATAATTTTTTTTTTTAAATATCTCATGTTTGTTTGCAACTACCTCTTCATGCTCCATCAACTGAACCAATCTTCCTGACACTTTGCATACTTATGATTAGAAATACTGTGAAGCCTATGGAATTGCCTGAAAGCCAGTCCTAAGATGTGGAAGGTGGAGTCTTGTGATTAGCATATTTATATACCTAAAAGATTACTATTACTTGTTAATATTTAAGAAGAGTTTATACTGTATCAGTACATTGTACCATAAAATTGTTTCTCCTTCATGATGATCCTCTCCATAGAGATACAGATTTATGTCTAGTTGATGGTGGATGGCAGAATGATGGACTAATTTTTAAATAGCACTAATGTAACCTTTTGGAGTGTAGAAACAGGAAAATAAAATGATTTTATTTATTATTTTGCCGTAAGACCCCAAAAGAGTAAATAAATAAATAATAGGTATATAAACCTAATTTGAACTGTTACCAGGTCTGCTGAAGCGAGCCCCAGTGATGCCAGCAAACCTAGAAACGAAGAGAGAGACTCCGGCAATTGGTGGGACAGCTGGCTGTCCTCAGCCAAGACTAAGGTTGGTTTTATATCAATAATAGCTGTAGCCTATGTTTGACCCCAGGTCTTCAAAAATATTCATACCAAATTTTATCAAAATCCATTCAACAATTTTGCTAATTCTTTTTTACTTGTGTTCATTATTGCCTGGGCATAGTTTTTATATAAAAATTAATCTGTTTCCCTTGGTCATCACATCACGCATGAACGGATGGAATAATTTTGCTTATTCTTTTATGGTTTTATAACCAATTATTATTCAATATTTTCAATAATAATAATCAATAATCATTTATCTTTATTATTATCAGTTGTCTTTATTATTATCAGTTGTCTTTATTATTATCATGAGAGGGTTTTTATGAAAGAAAACATCATAGACAGGACACTGTCTGTTAGGTAAACTAGAATCATATAAAACAGTAAAACTCATACAGAGATGAAGTTTCCTTCGTCAGTTGTGAAACCATTTTGGAGATCTATTACAAACAAAAAATTTCATCTGTTTCTTACCTTCGATGCCCAGAACTGGCGGTCATACAGCGTGCCGGGCACATTCATTAATGTATGATGAATTCAGGAGACCTTTTTTATAAAAGTTCATACAAAAGTTGGCGTATCAAATAATTTTTGTTCAATATTGAATGTTTTTTGTTCGATACTGAACAGTTTCCATTTTACATAATATGTCATAAATTTCAAATATTCTTCTGTAACAAGGTAATTGATAATTTGTTGATGTAACAAGGTGCTATGATAAGTGCTAGTTAAATCAATCATGAAGTTCTTTTCATTTCCCAAATGATGTCAACTATAATTACCGAATACAACTATTGCATACTTTTGTTTATAAATATTGGTGTGTAATACTTTTAATATGGACTGTAGATAAGAGTTCCCTATCTTTGTCCACTGATAGCTGCTGTAAATGATCAGTCAGCTTGCGACGAATGTTATACACAGATAAAGTTACTCATTACAATGATCCATAGGTTAAAAATCCGTGATTTCACTACATGTATTTTTTATTTTTCATACAATTAATTATGTGTTTATATTTTCGTATACTTATTTATACATTACATTAACATACAAGGAATATATATAAAACATTGGGATTTTTTACTGCAAGTCATTGCAAACGAATACTATCGGTATGGGCAATGGCTGCAGTCTGGCCATAGATAATAGATACATACACCTAGGGATACTAGTTTCTGTCTCACTTTTATTACCCCGGAAACTGGACAACTACCATACAACAGCGGCGAGTGCGATACCTATTACGACTACTACTTGTGTTATTCATAGGGTTGATATTTACCATACCTATCTGCGTCGCAGCGGCCGACATCTTTGCATTATTTTGCTTTCGATTTTTACCCTAAATCTGCGCGGCTCGGTGCGTTATCTGTTTCGGGTTGGAGGGTGTGAGTATCCGTTCTGTACGTTAGTAATGTTAATAACTAGCTGTTTCCTGCACGTCAAAAAATAGCCTATGTCTGACCCCGGGTCTTCAACTATATTCATACCAAATTTCATCAAAATACGTTCCTCGGTTTGGCCGTAAAAGCGTAGCAGACAGATAGACAGACAGAGATTCGCACTTAATATGGATAGAAGTATAGATTATGTACTGGAGTACTACTTCTAGATACTTCATTTTCTATTGGACTGATTAACATTAACACTGTAATCCACAGTCTGCAGAAGTATACTCCATGGTGAAGAAGGACCTGGACGAGATAGGAAGTGCGGTGAAGAGCGAGGCCACGCACGTGTTCAGCACAACGTCAAACGTCATTGGGAAAACGTTGAAGGTAATTATTAATTTGCCATACTCATACACACATACATAAAGAAGATTCTCTATTTTTAGGATTCCGTACCCATAGGGTTGAAAACGGGACCCTATAGGCTACTTGACTGTATTCATACTTGGGCAATATTTGCATACGAAACAATATGTACACTAAAATGTAACCGATTCTAAAAACAACAAACTAAAATTGATTGTTACGAGGGTCAAACTGAAAGTTCTTAGAAAATCAAAAACTGAGCACACTTAGCAAGTTATTCCTTTTATTACATCTTTTCAAAATAGTGTCCTTTCACGTCAATACATCTCTGCATCCGATGGAACCACTGAGCAAAAGCACTTACTCGAAGAGACCCCTTAAGCCCACTCGTCTTAAGGGGTCTCTTCGACGGCGTTTTGAAACGCAGCCACTGCTTCCTCGGCGTCCATAAAACGTTTTCCTCGAAGTTTTTCTTTTATTTTCGGGAATAAATAAAAATCGCAAGGTGCGAGGTCGGGTCTATATAGCGGGTGACCTAGTAATTCCACGTTTGATGTCGCCAAATAGTCGATCGTTCGCCTGGCGGTGTGCGACGAGGCGTTGTCGTGGTGAAGGAGGATCCTACTGCGAGGTCGTTTCTCCCGAACTTTTTACAAGACAAGTGGCAAACAATTGTTAGTATACCACTCTGCAGTAACTGTTTTTCGATCCTCTAAAACAATTGTCGCGTAATGTCCGGTCCTTCCGAAGAACGAGGCCACCATCTTTTTCCCCACGCTTTTCGACCTCTCTTCACTTTAGTTGGCAACTCCTCGGAAGGAAACACCCACTGAGCAGACTGTCTTTTGGTTTCGTGATCATAGCAGTAAGTCCAGCTTTCGTCACCCGTAAGTATGTCAAACACAGCATTTGAGTCACCTCCGTTAAATCTTTGAACCATTTCACGGCACCAATCAACACGACGGATTTTTTGGGCCTCGGTCAAATCGTTAGGTATCCACCGGGCACAAAGCTTCCTGACCGCTAAATGTTCATGCAGGATTTTGTGCACTTGGCTCATACCGATGCCTAATCTTGCCCGAATTTGCTGATAGGTCACTCTTTTGTCAGTCTCTATCATACGACGCACAACACTGATGTTATCTTCAGTCGTCGAAGTAGAAGGCCGTCCCTCACGCAGATCATCGGTGAGATTAGTGCGACCACGTTTGAACTCATTAAACGAGTTGTAAACAGTGGCACGAGATGGGGCTTCATCGTGAAAGGCCAATCGAAGTCTATCATAACTTTCTTGTTGACTTAAATGACAACAAAAGTCATAAAAAATCATTGCACGAAAATTTTCTCGCGTTAAATTCATGCTGACGTGACACAGACAATTTTCAATTTGCCGCCAAATGGTAAAACAAATGACAAATTAATAAAATACATACTCAATAATCCATGCAAAGAGTTCCATTTTCAAAATTTAAACTTATTTTTTTATTATACTGTTTACAAGTGGTCAGTTCTAAAGACTTTCAGTGGCGCCCTCGTAATTAGGGCAGTAATTCGATTTTAAAGTTGTTTCAAGAAGAAAATTGGGAGCGTGGTGGGGACGTTTTGCTATCTCTTTTGTATGCACGTAACTAAGCGACAGTGTCGACACTACACACATAATGCATCCTTTTCTTGTTTTTTGACAGTTGCCCCTTTCGCCGAATTTCAAAAGCTTAAAACTTATTTATGAACGGATTAAAAAAAAATCTTTCTGTTTTCAGTTTCTGGTAGTGAAATGTTTCAAAGGAATGATAAAAATTAATTTCGTAGAATACCCAATTACTAAGATTCCGCTGTCCGCCAGTCTGTATCTCATTAATCATGATAGTTAGTTGAAATTTATACAGATGATGGATTTAGGTTTCAGCTTTAACAAAAAATTATAAAAGAAAAAATATAAAAATGTAAGGGGGCTCCCAGACAACAGATATGTTTTTTTTTGCCATTCTTATAAATTTTGGTACCCTTCGTTTGCAAGAGACACGCACTTGACCGGTTTTATTGTTCATTAATTTTACTAAGTTGGTATGTATGTTAAATAATAAAAAAAATCACATTCCTAACATATGCCTCTGTGACACAGTGGACTTTTGCATGCGGAACTGAGGGTCAGGGGTTCGACTCATATGGAAATCATACTGACATTGATGTTTTAAGGAGCAAAGCCAAGTAAATAATTTTTATTTGTTATAGTTGGACGTGCCAGAATCTCCAGCAAATGTGATGAAAAAGAGTTTTAGCACTTTCATTGGTAAGTATTTTCCATGAAGCAATTACAAAGATGAGATGCCGTTTGAAATAACGCAGTGATGTGACCATTGGCGCCTCGCCGACACTGCAGTGGGCGGAGCTTGTCATTGCTCGTGCTCTATGATTGGAGCCACGGCCAAAACCAAGCATGTCGCACGTCTGCCTTCCGCACCGTGTAGTTGAACAAATACTTTCTTACAAAACGCTTATTACGGCATCTCCTCTTTGTAATTGCTCCATGGTATTTTCATACTTTATACAAACTAGTTTTATTAATTCGATAGAGAATGAAATGGCATATCATATTACAAAAGCAGTCATACTAAACTAAACTTTTTTGCATCAAATTAACGTTCATAATACCATGCAGTGAATCAAACTTCCTCCGTAGTCCAGTAGTTGAGGCGTTGAGACCCTGAAGGTCGTAGATTTGTTTCATCATATGAATAAAAATTATGAAAGATTGTCAAAACTCTTTCGATATGTTAACCACTTAATGGTCATTAAAACGATCTAAGTACATTGATTTCTATACATATAAGATTTCCTCATGTAATGTTGATAAGGCCGCCTATTGTACATCTTTATTACAGACAACATATCTTTGTATGTAATTTTCTATGGTGCATTAAAGTGTATACTTATAGCCTGAACAGGAAAATAAAAAACCCTTTGATCGCCTCTAGGTGGCAACATGTTTTAGTGTCATGTTAACAACAAAATTGACAATGTCATTTATTGAAATAGAAATCAATATTTTTGTTTTTTGCAATTTTGATAAATATATCGTAAGAAAGAATCATAAAATACTCAACGCCTGTCTCGTTTTGACAGATGACGTTGCGATGACAGAATGTTACGTGACTGCCTTGTTGCCAGTCAAATAAATTAGTTCTAATATTTTCTCGCTAAATGGCGGCGGTTGCTATTTTAATAATATAGAAGCTAATTATATAGAAGTGTTATTATAGTATTAGCGGGCCAGTTAACTTTGGCACACGCTGTAACACTTCTACTGATTCTTATTTCTGTGGGCGTCCCGCCATTCGCGCGGAATTCGCGTCAATTTGAATGGACCTTTATTGGTCAGGCTTTACTTATTGATTCTTTATTTTTTTAGGTCAAGTGAGCACAGTATTAAACCCGGAGCCTGATGATGATGACGACACAGAGATCATCCTGTCTTCAGGAGACACCACCATGCTTACTACTTATAAGGTAAGTCTTTATGTACATTTCTATAAAAAAAAGTATTTCTATGAAATATTTGCAAGAATAAACGATCACGAATCAAATTAATAAAATGTGAAAAATTAATTTAAAAAAAAAAAATTAAATACATTGATTGAATTATTTTTTTATATACATAAATTTTACTAAAATTTAAGAAAAGAGATTGTTAATGCCTTTGCATATCAATGTATTTCTATGTCTGTGTTTCAAATTGGATTTTCTTTGTGCGATTTATTATTATTCTATAAGGTCTCTTGTGTTTTTACTTACTCATTTACATCTGCAAGAAAATTTGTGCAAGTTGCTGTCAGACATTTCTTGCGGGTAAAATAAGGCCTCTTTTAAGTCGTCACGTGCATTAACATTTATACACATTGGTTTTTAAGTCACAACGTCTAAAATTGAATATAATTGTATATGTGTTAAAGCTCGTCACTCTATTTATTGTTCCGTATAAAAATACTGTCCAAATATGAACACAAAAAAAAAGGTGACAGGAAAAGTCGGTAAGGGCCGGCCTCGGAGAACATACTGCGACCAAATCGCAGACATATTAAAAAAGGTATGACGAGAGTGATGAGCGTAGAAGAAGTAAGGGAAGTCTAAGGATCGTAGCAAATGAAAATCCGTAGTCTCTGCCTACGGGAAAAAGGCGCGATGGTATGTATGTATGTATGTATGTATGAACACAATAAATTAGCCTATTTCTTGTATCCGTATAGAAAGAACTAGAAGCCCTCCAACGAGTCGACGCAACATTCATAGTGCCAGCGAACAGCCCGGAGTTCTCAGCTTGGCTCGCCAGCCTCGAGAACGCTGACTCAGCAGTTATATCCCACTCTGCGGCCGTGCGCAGGCTCGGGGCCAGCCCCCTGCTGCAGGCTCAGTACGACAAGCTGGTGCCCGATGCTGTCTCGCACACGGAATTCTGGGAGAGGTGAGTTTGAAATTCGAATTTCTTAGAGTGACAATGACAGATGGTGGTTGAAATTCGAATTTTTTGCACTAAGAGTCAAGCGAGAGGAAAGTGTATTCGAATTTAGAATTAACTCGAAATCAAACATGGCTGACAGCGAACATCGACTTTAAAGCGAGTTTCTATACTAGACTAGTAGTAGAATAGAGTATACTAGACTTCTCAGCCTTTAGCAGCAGAAGATTTCAGTAAACTATAATTCGCTGAATTGAAAATTCGAACTACACTATCGTCTTTCTCTGCAAGTTACTCACTTGAAGTTGGTGGGGCTTTAATTAACTAATACAATACACTTTTCCCCAGGTACTTGTTCAGAGTTGCGCTACTGCAAGATCGCTTAGCGGCGGCTTCCAGAAAGCAGCCATTGGAGCCCGTCACTGAAGACCCGGTCCTCAAACATTTGCCGCTGCAGACCCCCATACAACAGTTAGTACATCATTATCTATACTTGAGAAAATATTGCTTGACTAGCTGTGCCCGCCGCTTCGCCCGCGTGGAATAGCCTATGTCACTCTCCAAGTCTCCAACTATCTCCACACAAAAATCACATCAATCCGTTGCTCCGTTTTAACGTGAAAGAAGGACAAAGAAACAAACACACTTTCACATTTATAATATTAGTGTGATTCATATGACAGCTGTCAAATCACTTATGTTTTCTTGTTAGTCCTTGTCCCAATAATAACCATATATCTGTCCTGCTGTCATAGTAATCAAGCTATATTATCTCAAGCATAAGCCACAAGACGTCCTCTGCTAGACATGAGTCCCAAAGATTTCCAATCAGAACAACAAAGCGGCCTGCATCTAGCGTCTTCCAGCGATTTTCTTTCGATATCGAATGATTTTCATTCGTCATAATCGGTGAGCGGAAAGATTGTCATTCGACAGACAGTTGCTGCAGACAACAGTTAGTACTCACATCATTATCTTGACCACAAGACGTCCACTGCTGGACAAAAACTTCAAAGATTCCCAATCAGACCTATCTATAAAGCGGCCTGCTTTCAACGCACGGAGCAATAACAAAGAGCAGACGGTACATCGGACGGTGCACAGTTACGGTCAACGGTGCACCGACATGAGAAAATGGGCGGGGCTTGCGTCATTTCTCATTCAACGATGCGAGGCGTAACATTTTTCTCATTTTTATAATTTTGATTTCGTATTAGTTTAGAATTTTTTTTTTAAACGATGTATTGTTTTAGTATTGTACTGTTCAATGGAAATTAAATATCTTATCCGTAATGTGTAAGTGAAAAAATAAATAATTAAAATTACAATGGGATCACAAACTCTCTACTATATTTTTAACTTTTTTATATCTATGAAACATGATAATATGCTTCAGAGTCAACAATCAAATATACAACAGTGTTGCCTCTTTTTGGCCACTAACTGGTTTCCCTGTAAAAAATGGGTTACGTAGGTCAGTCGCAGTCGCTCCATTGTAATAACAAGTACCGCCAAATCTAGGACATAATTAACGGCTTACTGGGGACGCAATATTAATGTCGCAATAAAATGTCGGGTATATATTTTAACGTAGTCTCTGCCTACCCCTACGGGAAAAAGGCTTGATAATATGTATGTATGTATCATAAATGGTTTGTTTCAGGAGTCCCAAAAAGGTGTTATCTGACGTGGACAGCGAGACTACATCTCCGTACGAGAGCCCTGACGTTGACGACGCGGTCACTTGGGATAATGGTAAGTGAAATTTACGAAAGGAATGTAAAATGTCAAATAGATAATTTATTTCCAATGCCCGCTATAACAAAAAACACAAAAAAAAAAGAATAAAATAAATATTTAAGGGGGCTCTCATACAACAAACGTGTTTTTTCCCCTCGTTTTTGCTCGATATTGATAACGGCAACATGTAGGTAGACGCTTGAAATATTCACAGAATATTGAGTTGTATATTCAATTTAAAAAGAAATGATTCAATTAAAATAAAACAAATATTTAAAGGGGCCTCCCATACAACCACGACTTTGCGATTTGAGATTTTTATAGATGGTATATATAATGGTACGGAACCATACGTGCGCGAGTCCTCGCGATCCTCGAGACTCGCACTTGACGGGTTTTATTTATTACATAATTAACTTTACGACTATTTCCAGAAGATTTCGCAAACGACGTAGAACTAACAGAGGAACAGCAAACGCTACTGCTAGAGGAATACGAACGCGAAATAACATCGAAGAAACTCAGACAACCTCGCGACACATCAAACAACGTCGACAACACACAAACCACAGACAAGCTCAACAACAAAATCGTAGACAAGAAACCGAAATCGCCCAAAAAGAAAGCAGACGACTGCGGCAATAATATTGTTGAAGATCATTTCGCTGAAAAAGAAATTAAGGACGACGTCAGTGCGAATTCAGATGAGAGTTGGGAGAAGGAATTCGAGATTGAGGATGTTGAACGAAAAGCCTGAATCTATTGTCCGGCCATAGACAACTTTTAACCGTGAGTGCAGTCTTTTTGATTTTTGTTTTACAGATTTGTTATTTTTTTTATATTTTACTGACGTAACTTTTATAATTCAAAATTGTGTTGAAAAGTGTTTGTTTCGAGACCGAAAGTATTTATTAAAAAAAAAGGAAAATTATGTTTCTTAAAATTGCAATCTTGATAGTATACGCCAACAATTCTGTTCATAAATATTACCACCGTATTTTAAAGGAATAAATAAATCTTGAATAGAAGCCTGGGTCTACTATTTCTTACCAAATCTGAAATATAATAAGACTAGTATTAAAAACTTCACAAATATTTTATATTATGAGTTTTGCGTTTACAATTCCCAGAAAGTAACAAAAACTCGTCATCTATACATTTAAACATTCCAGCTAAATTCCTGGAAAGAAAAAAATATACCAAAAAGTCTAAAACAAAAATTGAAAAGTGCACCGTCCAAAAGTTTTAGGTGTTAATTGTAATCGAATTATAAGCTAAAGTACCCTCTCGACTCAATACTGCCTTATACAGAAGCGGCTAGCCAATTCAGACAAATTCTACCTGCTTTGATAATATAAGTGGCATTTTATTAGACAAGTGTTACACGTTCAGGTGGGTCACCATGGTCTTTTAATTCCATACAAATGCAAGCGACTAAGCGGGATATCGCCTTACTCTTTTACGCCTCATTTGAATGGAATTGATAGACCATAGTAACCCAGAACAGTAACCCTTAATATTTACTTTCTAGAAGCAATTTTTACGTTAACTATCGATAAAATAATATATATATATAAAATAATATATATATAAGATAAATATCGAAATCAGTCTGTTTTAGTTACTAAGTTGTCTTGAAATGCTGGAATCCTTGTAACTTTTTCCAAAGAAATAAGATTGGGTAGAAGTGCCATGGTGGGCGTTACTTGTGTGACAAAGATAACCCTCGCCGTATAAAGTTAAGACTCGAGAGGCTTAACTGTCTCAAGGCACTTCTATCTATTATTTCTGTGTTTTTTTTCCAACACTTGAAATGGTCAGAATACTTGAAAGTGTAACATATATTGCCTGTTGATAACAAATTTAATTGACATAAGTTATATGTATCATTAGGCTAAGTGCACATTCTGTTTCTAAATTCTGAAGTTATTTCTGTAAAAAAAAAAAATACAATATGTGAAACTATTTTGTTGACAATTTAAAAAATACAAGCCATTAATAAAATTGATTAGCACGGGTAAATGTATGGAAAATCTTATTAGTATATAATCATTTCAACCTAGTACATGCCAAAATGAACATTTTATTATCATTTGTGAAATGGTTAATCATCATGTGCTTTTCCATTTCCCATACATTTTTTTTATTATTTATTTGAATAACTGACGTAATTTAAAAAAAAAACTAAATTTCACAAAATGGCGGGGAATAAATAAATTTTTTCGAATGCGAAAGTTTTTTTAAACCTCCCATACAAATCAGTGATCAGTTGACAGGATTTTGTATGGAAAATCAAAAAAAGAATTCTCGGGTTTCACTTTTTTATTATTAAGTATAACTTGTACTAAATACTGTAAAAAATTGGCTGGTGTTTAAAAAATCATCCTGTATTAGGTGTATTGTCAATATTTATTCCGTCTTATCAAAGGACCATGTTAGCTTGTCGTAAACATTGGTTTTAAATATCATTAAACCCCGTGTAATAATGTTGAAGAAAAGCATTTTAAACTGCGGTCATTCTTTACATAAATATAAAAGGTAAATAAAATTACCAAGAGTGAAAATATGATAGGTAAAGAGCCTGGAGTGCTATTTTTAAAATGTATGTGTCATACATATGTCGAATGAAAATCGTTCGACTCACCGATAATGTTTAATTAAAAATAATTCTATATCAAGCAATAATCATCCGACTCATCGATTTTTAAGAATCCTGTTCTGTTCAAAACAATTTTTGTTTTTGAGAGATTTTTTTAATTTATAGATTTGACAGAACACTCCCTGTTATGCTAAAGTTGACACAGTAAGTTGATAGATAATTTTATTCAATTAAAATTAAGAAAGTAAACTACTAGTAATATTTGATAATAAAGAATTTCTTACATAGGTCTTCTCATCTGCCAATCATGAAAAACTATCGATCGATTTTGATCGAAAACTATTAGGTGTGACTACTTTAGATTTTTGAGAATTGGTGAAACAAATCCATAATATCTCTTTAAATTTGAAATGCTTTTATTCAACAAAATATAATTTTATGTACCCAATATCAATGTCATACCGGCATTTAACCCACATGAATAAATGCTAATGTTACTAGAATAACCATTCCAATATACTTCTGTTTATTTACCTATTATGAATTTATAGGTCTCAAAAACTTTCAAACTTCAAATAAATGTGTACGGTACTCGACGATAAATATTGCACATGGGAATAAAAATAATCTCCTTTAGCCGTCAAATGTTTGTCTCGTGAAATTTTGACATAACATTCACATTTATTAGCAATAGGACCACGTGTAAAAGAGACGGCGCTATACGCAGTCGAAGCAAGCTGAACTCTCTTTCCCGTTTTTTTAATGTGTATATTTATCGCTGAGTCCTGTTTATCTAATTGTCTAGAGAAAAATGCCCTATTTAATTTGAGGTCTATACAAAATAGTATTTTAATATACGAATTTGACTCGCGATTTTATTTTGTCTATCCTGGGCAAATCTTCTGTGCACGTCACTGCAAAATACAGTACCCGGCGATAAATTTTACACATTGAATTTTCAGCTTTGTAGAGCCTTATCTCTGTCGTACCAATGTTGTGTTTGCGATAATTACCTATGTGTAATTTTCATATGTTTATTCATTCCGAGTAAGTTTCATGGTCAAACCATCCTGTACGCCTTGGTGCAATGTTTACCGCCGGGCACTGTATTCAAAAACTTTATTTCAATGTACACTAGTATATGACGTAACATGCGAAGTGGTACAATAACTTGTAAAGTGTGATATCCATAAGATAGGATTATTTTTCGATATACATAGTTCTAAGTAGTGAATAGTTAAATTTTCAAGCTTTTCAATGGATGTTATGTGGTACGAATTTTTCGGTATCGATATATTTGCGTTTCGTGCAATAGTGTGTTGTTCTGTTCTGTAATTCAAACGCGAAATTTTTAAGTTTTACTTTAGTATTGCGTTTAGATAGATTTGATTTATATTTTTGTTTGTTTATGAGAATAGTTACTGTAGAATGGTTTAGTAGTCAAATAATTTCAAGCGTTGTAGATAAGTATTAAAATTCATAAATTCTCCGCGCTTTGCTGAAGCATTCTAAACCCTCCGGCTCTACTGGCGACTGGTTAACTTGAACTGGATGGATCAATACATTTGTCTGTAAATTCTACATAAAAGCAAAAATGTATCAGTGAAGGACCGCCCTTTTTGTGAGCCTAGACAATGAGCATCTATAATAAGGACTGAACTTGACTGAATTGTGCGAAGTGGGGCAGGTTATAAAAATGTCTTGTCGCCCGTTATTTGGTTATTAAAGAAATAAGATTAGGTAGAAGTGGCATGTAGGCGTCACCCGGGTGCCACAGTTAAGCCTCGTTTTAAGACTCGAGATGCTTAACTGAATAGAACATGGCACTTCTACCTAATCTTATTTCTCAAGGCTTTGTGAGTAAGCATGATGGCGCAATACAAGAAATAATGCGACATCTCGCTTGCTCACTTGTTTTTAGCCTGCTTCTAAAGATGGCGGTAAGCCTCCTATGTCAATAACGGACGTATCGAATAATTTTTATAAACAGAATTATTTTTGGAATTTTTGGTGGTTTCGCTCCGATTTGAATCAATGATTTATAATTTTCGTGGATTTAATACGTACTGATGGATATTTTCTTCAGAAGTTTTCGCGTGCCAATTACAGAACGGTGGTATTTTTATGCGATATAATTATATTTCGATTTTTTTTATTTAAAATTTATATTATATTATAAATAGGTTAGAAATGAATTGTCACCGTGTATCGAGTTGGCATTAGGTTTCGTTATGTTTGTGTAAATTATGATTATAATTAATATGAATAAAAGTTATTAAAAATCGAAATTTTTTAGTTTTTATTTTTACAAAACTTAGTTATCTAGCTATATCTAGTATGCTCAGTTTGTCTGTCTGTCTGTTGCGACCCTTCGCAAGAAGAGAAAGAGTAATCTCTTCCTCCTCTTAATTTAATTATCTAATGATAATTAAATGACAAGACAAAAAATATGTATATTAATGAAAGTAAAACTAAATTTTGGGCGGCATTTCTGGAATGGCTTTCTGTTGATGTGGGTAGTACGACAAGAGGTGCCTGGTCGTGTGGTAGATCGTTGGGATCAAACCCGCATGACTATTTTTTTTTTGTCTAGTATGGATTTCAATAAAACAATGATAAGCGATTAACATAAACTTTATTAAAGTGAGACTAAACTTTGGGCGGTATCTTCATCGCTTCCTGTTGATGTGGGTAGTATGGCGGAGGTGCCTGGTCGTGTGGTTGATCACCAGGCTGTGGGTAGGGGTGATGTGGAGGCGCGCCCATCCATTGAGGATACCAGTATAGACCCTGGAAATACAGGTGAGATGTTGGAAATCAGGCCTGGAGTGCTATTTTTGAAAAGTGTGACTCACGCTAAATCGCGCGTCGAATAATTTTTGTTCGCTATCGAACTAATTTCATTCGACATATGTCACATATTCGAAGATAGAGGTCCTGGAGGCTGATCCTTCGCCTTAAGAGATAAAGGCGAATTATGCATATCTCGAAAAACATGGCGGATGTCTACTGAAAACCATACACCGTAAAATTTTTGTCGTTTTGGACCCATCGTCCAGTGACTCCATTCATGCAACTGAACAACTTTCCCCAAGATACATGGGTCGAAATATGGAGTAAATTTTTGGACCTCCCATACAAAATGTCTCATCACGTGACCTAACTTATTATGGGAAGTCCTTTGTTTTTCATGTTTCGAGCTATGTTCCTTGGGGAAATTTGTTCGGTTGCATGAATGGGGTCACTGGACGATGGGTCCAAAACGACTAAAATTTCATGGTGTATGCTCGTATTCTCAGGTCACAATCCGCGTTACAATAGCCACACTCGGATACTCCATACAACAACGGTGAGAACGATACCTATTACTATTACTAGGATTCGGTCCCGTACGCACACGCGTCGATATATGCGTTACTCGTAGAGTTGGTTATTTACCATATCTGCGTCATAGTTGTCCGTCGCGGCCGGGCGGCCAAAGTGTCATCCTTGCATTGTTTTGCTCTCGATTTTACCCTTTATCTGCGCGGTGAGGTGCGGTATCTGTTTCGGGTGGGAGGGTGCGAGTGTCCGTCTGTACGTTAGTACTATTAATAATTCTGTACAAAAGCTTTCAATAAAATTCACTGGGTACCTTGCTTCCGGAAGTTTGACATGTGTACCGGTACTCGTGCACTGACAAAGGATCGAGGTAGCTGATCCCGGCGATCGAGCCGTAATTTGGCGGGAACATGAACCAGCAGCCGTCCAGGGAATCTGTTTACAATACAATACAAAATATCTTTATGGCCAACATACAGAAACAAATAATTGTACAAAAAGGCGGACTTATTGCTAAATAATCTCTTCCAGTCAACCCTTACGTTTAAAGCATTCATTGAAATAATTTTAAAATTCATAAGTAGCAGGCATCCAGAGGCTACGGTAACCACTTCCCATCAGGGCCGTTAGCCTGTTAACTAATCATTTAATTCCACTCATCATTACAGCCGCAGTTAGTCCACTGCTGGGCATAGGTCTCTCCTAATGATTTCCAGAATGACCGGTCGAACACGGCCTGCATCCACTATTTTTGTCGTCGTACATAAGTAGGTATCCCACTAATATTATAAAGGCGAATACTTGTGAGTATGCTAGTTACTTTTTAACACCTAAGGTAGTTTTCATCCCGAAAAGTACACGATTCCCGTAGGATTTGGTCAAAAGTCTGATAGTCAAATAAAGTAGGTGGCGCTACTGAGCATAAAACATCTGTGGTCAAATTTAGTAATCGCGGGTAACACCGCGGGGTTCAGCTAGTATTATATAACATACAAAAAATAATCATTAGAAGAGTCTTATGTTCAGCAATGGACAACAGCGGCTGAAATGATTATAATATAAAAAAGTGGAGCTAAAGTCAAATTTCGACTCTTGAATCCACTTTAAGCAAAATATTTTTAGGTACATTGATAATAGAATGAAAAATAAACATATATAACTTAAACGCATACTTACATTCTGAAATAATAAAAAAACAATTATCAAAATAATAGGTACTACTTAATTTGAATAGATTACATAAAAAGAAACAAATTATAATTTAGCGTACAGATGTTAGAGCCCGCAGGGCAGGTCAAGAGATGAGTCATGATCTGGGGAGATCTTCCTTTCATCCTTACGATCCACCAGTGGATCCGAGGATACGTTTTACTCCTCTTCGATCCACCGTTCAGTGGATTCTACCTGGCAGACCTCCACCACGCTGTAACCCCCCACCTGCATATTCTCCCTGCTTTGACTTGAGTTCGTAAAACAACGAGGACACTTCATACAACAGCGGCGAGCCTACCTATTACGAGTACTATGATTCGGTAGCATACACGCATGTGTGTGTTACTCGCAGGATTAGTTATTTACCGTATCTTCGGCATGGTAGTCGCGCACTAGGCTTAACGAAAGTTCGATATTTTTTATGAATAAGAGGGTTACACTCCAAAGAAGAAGAAGAAATAAGTGTATAGATCCGCTACTACGTATGCCGGTGCTGACAGGTCATCATCATCCTAGCGTGTATTCCTAGTTGCATCGTCAGCTTACGCTTCGGAGCCTAGGGTACGCGAAATTCATGATCCCACATTTGGTGGAACTGGTAATTATAATGGAGCGACTGCCGTCTGACCTCCGTAACCCTTTTTACAGGGAAACCAGACCAACAGGAATATGACCCGAGGTGTATTAGTGGCAAAGACTGTCAGAATTTTTCAGGCTGCCCTAAGGCATCTGCCACAGCCTCACGACTGCTATCTATCGATAACAACCGGGACCAACCGCTTAACTTGCCTTCCAAAGCACGGAGGAACTCAAGATAGAAAATGCCACTAAAATGGCGACCAATCCAATAGTGGTCGCGTCACGTCGTCTCTTGACACGCGCATTCGCTACGGATACGCGGGTCGCGCTCGACTAACAAGCTCCTTGCCGGTGCTGGCAAATACGCGTAAGCAATCATAAAGAAATGTAAAAATGCATATCACACTTACCGCTGTAGTTATCTCCTGGGCCCGGCCCGTCCGGAGTGAGCGTGGTAAACCCTGAGTAGGGTTCCGTGGTGCGTTCTACGAACGGCGGTGGAGGGGAAAGGCCTTCGCCAGGATCGCCTGGGACTATGAAGGGACCTACAAATATAATTGCTCCAATAAGAGACTTATATAATATAATATCCATATACTGAAATGGCAGTGGGCAAAGCACATAGCGCGGAGAACCGATAACCGATGGGACAGAAAGGTTCTCGAATGGCGACCACGAACCGGCAAGCGTTTACCAACATATACCGGCTAGATGGTCAGATGACCTGAAAAACACAACAAACACGCAAACGCTGGATGAAGGACGCAGCTGAGGAGAGGCCTATGTCCAGCAGTTGACAATAATTATAATATTTATAGTTCTTTTCTTATCGATGTTTAATTGGAAAGAACGAAACAGAACATGTTTAGTTAAAATGAGCTTAACTATTTGATTTATAATGAAGGTAATCAAATATACAATTACTAAAAAAAGAAACTATAACTTTTACCTTCAGCTTGCGCTATAGATCCCAGAGAACGATTCTGGTCAAGGTCCTACATTTGACCACTGACTTCGTTCCTTTAACGACTACCAAATGGGAGCCGAGACCAATGGCAGCGTGTCTTCCCAAGTACGGAATCATCATTATTATCAGACAATCGGGTGATTCAAGTCTGCAATGCCCTAACCAAACTGGAAACAACAAAGGTGTGTATCTCATCGTGGGAATTAAACCCAACCTCTGGGTCTTCAAACACCTTAACCACTAGACCACACAGGCAGTCGCCCCACTACTTACCTCCGTAATAATTAGTATTATTCCACTCGCACACGTGGTGGTCACAAACTAAAGGCGACTGCTTCTCTTTCGTGTAGTAAGTCGCTCCATTTGGAAGAACCTGAAAATTATGTTATTCATTATTATGTGAGCATGTTTCTCAGTCTTCAGATTACGCTTCAGAACCGAGATGGGTACGCTATAATCATGGTCCTAGATTTATCAGATGAGTACAAACCAGCGATAGTAGTCTGATCTCCATTTTACAGAGTGACCAATAAATCAATCAGGATTCAAGTGTGTTAATGGCCCTTATTTTCAGACTAACAACCGACACCAACGCTTAAGAGATCAGTGTACGTCTTTTCAATATGGTCCTAGACAATGGAATTACTACTGTCTGCCCTCTGTAACCCTTTTTACGTGGAAACCAAACCAATAGGATCATTATGTGCTTTTAACCAAACCACCAGATAACAGTCGTTAACGTAATTAAACAAAGTATTCTTCCCTCGGAATCGAACCGTGAGCTCTGGATCTTCAAGTCTTAGCCAGTAAACACAAAAGCAAATTACCTGAAAATAACACTACAAAAAATGCTTACGAGTAAGTAGTCGTGGTGCCGGAATCTGATGCCCTGAATGTTGAAGTCCAATATGAAAGATCCCGAGGTGATGATGCAAGCGGTGGCCGTGAGCGGTGGCAGTTTATACGTCACCAAGCCGCATTTGACTATCGCTTTAGGGAGAGTGGATATGTCTCGGACGTGTTGGAGGTTTTTCTTGAAAGGGAACCTGGAATTTGAACTCTATTTACATATTTACCTGCTGTCGGCGAACCAACCGCTTGGGCATGATTCATTCATATCGTGTGGGTTACATGGTCAATAGAACGGTGTCAGAGTTTTTACGCCTTTCGACCTCTGACGTGGTTCCTTTAACGACCCCAAATGGCAGCCGGGACCAACGGCTTAACGCGCCTTCCATAGTACAAAATCATCATGACATCTGGACATGATTTACTATAGTTGACATGGAAGTCTCGGCGGGAGTTACTCTGACAGCGGTAAGAGTGATGCCGTCGGGTATCTCTCCTTTCAAATGCTTAAACTTGACTAAGAGACTTCGCCAATCAAAGGTTGAATCATTTTGACGAAGCTGTGTCGACTCTTCAGTCTTTGAGTAAAAGCCTAAGGACTTTTGTGTCCTAGATATGGCGGCACTGCGGTCATTACAATGGAGCGACCGCCGTCTGACTTCTGTATCCCTTTTTACAGGGAAACCAGCCCCTTTAGGGTTAGGATAGTGATACGAGAGTGTTAGCTGCCCATATTATCAGAGTATTTTTCTATCAATCTAGCTATAACAGCCTTTTTTGGTGGAGGCGACCAAACCAAGTCTGGCCACTCTGACCGTCGCTTGATACGCACGATTGTTAGCATGCCACATTATCCAGCTTTTCGATATCTCTTTCAGTTCATCTACAGCCTTGCTTATTTTTGTCTAGTCTAATTGACTTCTTGGTTTCAAGCATTTTAAATTTTTTTTTTCTTTTACTTACCTAAATATACAAATTCCAAGATGACACTCCAGCCCATGTATATAATTGTCCATTTGAAACGCGATGGAAGGGTCCTCTTCCAAATAATAACGGTTATCATCCTGAAAATGGATGAAGCCTAAGAAGTGGAAAGCCCGGCCCAAACAGTAGGGGGTAGTGCCTCGACCCATGTTGTAAATATCAGTGTACAACTCTGATAGGAAGAGGTAAACGTTCTTGCCACAGTAGAACTCTGTGAAATAGATAAAACAGATGAAAAAGTGCTTTAGGCTCGCAGCAACTTTTCTAAAAATAAGTGGACCAAAAACACTTAACTTGTCATGCACCTTACTTTATATTTGAACTTTCTAGTTTTTATATTGCATAATATTTATTTCTGCTGTTGGATTATATTAAGTAGCATGTGCTTTAATAACGATTGCGCGTGTCAAGTCCTGGTGATTTTTATTTTGAACTTTTCCGTTCTTCGGAAGACATGTTAAGACATTGGTATATCTAGATGACGTCTTATAGGTTATGTCCAGTGATCGGATAATCGGGCGCTAATATACCTAACCTTAATTTTTATTCCTGCGAAAGAATAATAATAAGTTACTTAAAGTTGTTTTTACGAAATTGGTCAATCCCGGGAATGAGGGTTACTTATTAATTCAGAAAGGAATATCCATATTTTTCTTTCTAGGAAAGTAGTTTAGGTATATAAGCGCCCGATTATCTGATCACTGGTTATGTCTTATGCATAAAGCTGCTTGAAAAAACTGACAGTGTTAGTACCTGTAGATAAGCGAGGTCAGACGAAAGTCGCTCCATCATAACAACCAGTGCTTGTAGATACAACCTAGACTTAAGCGTACCGTGGTCTCTGTAGCACAAGCTGACGATATAACTAAGACAGTCTTAGATGATGATAAATGAACAAACCTTGACTCAAATAAAACTCGGCAGGAACGGCGCCTCCGATACCAGAGTTGAAGGTAGCGATCCTCTCCGTCTTTATGGCGTTGTGGTTGTCGTACATGGTCAGCATGTTGTCTATGGCGTCATCTAGCGCTATCAGCAACACCTTGAGAATGTCTGAAGTAATTAGTAGTAAGTAGGACACTGGCAGGAAGCGGAATGAGGAGTGGAGAACTCTCGTTTTATAGACGAAGGGATTTATAGAAGTGAAGGGTTATCACAGAGCCATTGCATAAAGTAAGTATGATGATTTCTTATGTTTTCACGACATTAAATTAAACTATTTAATTTAATATAGTAGTAAATATAGTATTCCAATAATTTAGTTTAAAGTAAGTATGAAATGAAGAGATCGTGTATTACCTTTAATTGACCAAATTGTCAGATAATAATGATGATTCCCTGCTTCGGAAGGCACGTGAAATCTTTGATCCCGGCTGCCATTCGGTGGTCGTTAAAAAACCCATGTCAGAGACCCGCGCTTTTGAAAACTCTGACACCAGGATGTTGATTTACCATCTAATCCACGCGATATGAATGATCAGTTGACAATAAAAATAGGCAGTTATACACCCTAACTGATCTCCATTTTTTTAAATTTCCTTCTACCACAACACTGTCTGGAATAGATAGTCTGTGCGTTAAGGCCGCCTTTTGTTGTTCTCTATTATTTTAATATAGGGGTTAATCTAATATCCTGTATTGTAGTGTGTTAAGTGTAAATAAATAAAAAGGGTATCAAGTAAAAGTACCTTCAATTCCTTTATATGCATGTGGATAAACCTTGCCAAATGATCAGTCGCTATGTGGACGTGCTCGTTTATTATGTACTGAAAGAGAAATAAAACCGTAAAGAAAAGAACAAAGTAATCTCAACAACAGACTCTTCAGCGTATTCTAAAATCCGTTAAATTCTAGAATAAATGGAAATAATAAAATAAATTCACGAATTTGTCGAGTCACAAATCTGTCTTATCTAGAATGTGACCAATACCGAACAAAGAATTCAAACAAAGTAGAGAAGTTTCATTCAGTGCAAGATAAATAAAATTTATTAAAAGTTAAGATAAGGTAAGTTCTACAATCTTACGCAAATAATTACATAGACTCGCCAACCTTATTTCATAAACCCCTTACTTTCAACGCAGGAAAGCTTTATTCTTTCTGACCTGATTCATCTAGTCATGTAGTATGAGGTAGTGGGCCAGATGGTTCAACTTACTTGTGGGGTTTTACGAGCGTCTATACATACAGTGTCAACCCCAATTCACAACATGTGTAAATCAAAGAATTGCTTTATCTTCAAAACACCACGGTAATCAGTTTATCTAGTCTAGCATTTGATCTTCATCATCTCTATCTGGTAGTGGGCCAGGTGGTCCAAGCTTGTCCGTGCGGACGTGACCGTAGATCTCAAACTTCTATAGAACCTCTGAAATCTTCTTAAATGGTCTGAAGTGCGTTTGATCTTCATCATCTCTATCTGGTAGTGGGCCAGGTTGTCTGTGGGGTCGTGGCCGTAGATCTCAAACTCCTATAGAACATCTGAGATCTTACCTGGTCTAGAGCTCGTTTGATCTTCATCATTTCTATCTGGTAGTGGGCCAGGTTGTCTGTGGGGTCGTGGCCGTAGATCTCAAACTCCTATAGAACCTCTGAGATCTTACCTGGTCTGGAGCTCGTTTGATCTTCATCATTTCTATCTGGTAGTGGGCCAGGTTGTCTGTGGGGTCGTGGCCGTAGATCTCAAACTCCTATAGAACCTCTGAGATCTTACCTGGTCTGGAGCTCGTTTGATCTTCATCATTTCTATCTGGTAGTGGGCCAGGTGGTCCAGCTTGTCTGTGGGGTCGTGGCCGTAGATCTCGAAGGCGTCGATCACCATCGCCAGGGTCAGGTTCTCGTTGGGCTCTTGACAGCATGGGTGGTTGCGGATGAGGTATGAATCCTAAATTTTATAGGGCATTTTAAGTCTGCTTTTGCACTCATCCAAACTAATAATTTTGATAACGAAAGCTTGTCTGTCTCTGTATCGTTTATAAATATAGTCCATAGTTATGGACGTAATGGTTAAAGACCCGGGGTCAAACACGGGCTACTCTATGGCGTGGGAACTGATAATAGTTAATAAAGCTTCAAGTACGGCTTTAGGTGGTTTAAAAGGTGCTACGAATGATATGAATGCATTTCTACAATGCACAAATAATGTGAAGACGCAAGAAACGAGCTACTAACTTCTACAAGTAGACCGGTACGATGCGCAAGGAACATGAGCTACGATTTGCTACGAGTAGACCGCCACTATGCGCAAGGAACATGAGCTACGATTTGCTACGAGTAGACCGCCACTATGCGCAAGGAACATTAGGTACGAACTGCTACGAGTAGACCGCTACGATGAGCAAGGAACATGAGCAACTAACTGCTACGAATATACGCACAAATTTAAACTATTAGTAGTAAGAAATAAAGATAACTTGAACTACGAACAGGTACAGATGGACTGCTACAAAACGATGTACATACAATATGAGTTACGATGACCTACGAGTATATACAAGTTACAATGTATGAATACATTAAATAATGATATATAAATATGTATATATAAATTTTAACGCTATTTTTTATATTACAAACATAATAATAAAACTTGTAGGAGATATGAATTGCTATGAGAATTTCTGGTACGTACGTACTCGTACAATTTGAAAGAGAGTAAGAAGCTTTTAAGTCTTAACTAGGCACTAATTCACGCCTTAAACTTTTTAATAATTATGCAACATTTTTAAACGTACTTTCATGAAATATAAATATGTATTTAGTCACTTTGTAGCAACGACTTATATACACCCGTAGAATATATTATTAATCGACCATGTTCATTTCGGTGTCTCAAATCGGTTTTATGTTTACTGTCACAATTTTAATTGTATATTTGTACTTACCACCATAACAGAAAAACATGATAACAAAATAATTTTGAACAGCCCATAGCCCGATCGAAACATGTTGGTATTAGGGCTCTACTGAAAAACAAAACCTTATTCGCTAACTAGCAATTATTTCTAATTGGTCGGATAACACTAAATTGAACGTATGTTTTTATTCGTTCTAAGAAAGGCATTAATGATGAAAAAGGCTAGGTGTTTGCCCCGTATATCTTCGAGACTTTGATAATATGCTTTTCAATAAACAAACAACAACACATTTGTTATTTATATTGTTATATGTATCTAATTCTTATTGTACACCCAAATTTAAAATCTCATTTTAACCTAAAGGTTGGCTGTTAGATAATTCATTATGCATTCAGTCTGTCAATCGTTTTGTAAAATATTTTTTATTTTAGTTATTTATAATATTTATTCACCTTACAACTACCTATCATTACAGGAAGATAAATATATTAAATTAACTGCCTCGGAATTTGAAAGAATTACCCCTAAATAAATTTAAAGCTCATCTGAAAGAGTTGTTGGTAACCAAATGTTATTATGACTTGCATGAATTCTTTTCTGACAATTGTTGATTGTGACTTTAAAGGACAGCTGATCTAATTTTTGCAAGATTAACTCAAATTTATTTACTTGTTTTGTATTGTTTTGCATGATTTTATTTGGATGATGTGTGACGTCACTGACTTCACTTCTGTATGCCTAGTAGGCTAAACGTGTATGTGCTTAATATTTTCAATGTACCAGCTTGAATTCTTAAGAATTCACAAAAGAGTAAATAATTATTGATTAAAAAAAGAACCCAATTCAATAGCTGCGATACGCTATATAAACAATGAACCTAATAAAAGATAACAAAATAAATAATTAAATTACTTTCTGTAACAAATAATGTACATTGCTACCTTTGTGGATTCACTCAGAGAACAGGAGAACAAGTCCACATCGTCCAATTTAAATAGACTAAACAAAGTAAGTCTATTATTTTATTTATTTATATTTATAGTAAATCTATGCTTCACGTGGGAACCAAATCCTCGACCCAAAAGTCTTAACAACTCGACCACTGAGGCATCATCTCATATCTCATATTGCTAACAATATAAAACGTCTACAAAAAGGAATACGGAACGGCGCTACGGAAAGGCGCTAAGATAGGAGATATTTTCACGTTTTATTTTTTAGGTGAATTCTCTTTATATTTAGAAGAGCTTTTTATAAATGCAAAGGGATTTGAGTAATATTAAGACTACTTAAATATATATATGCCTAGAGCTCGTCTGAAAATAACCTAAAACATACGCGTAACATAACAGAGCAGTAACTTTACATAATGTTAGTACAACTCCGCGCAAAAAGTTTAAGGATAACTTAAGTTTTATAGGTTGAGATTACGTTACGGATTTTTCCAAAATATAATCAAGGCGTAAAAGTCTACTTAAAATTAATGGAATTATTATTTTTAAACTTATGAAAAAATTTGATACATTAAAATTATTTCCAAAAAGTATCATTTCAATTTTGATAAAATTAATCATTTTGATCATGTCCTTCAAAGTGAATTTGTATCGATTAGGGGCAACGCGCACCATCCGCGCAGGCCCACCCCCGCCCCACAACCTCGCGAAAATCTCACCGAGCAGCCATCGAATAAAGAAAAATCATTTCTAAAATGATAAAAATCACACAAAAACCAATCTGAAAAAGCCGTGTATTACAAAAGTGTGAACAACAAAAGTGTTAACGTGAAAAATAAAATAAAAACAAAAGAAAAAAAATCAAATTCAAAAATGGAATAGTGAATAACGCAAAGATGGCTGCTCGGGAAGTTAAGAATCCATTACAATAATGTAAATTCACTTTATCATAGTGTAGTGTAAAGAAGTCTTCCAAAATTAGGCGAATAAGTAAATTATGTAAAAAGATAGCTATATATTTGGGTAAATCAATGTCTTCCCGTTGACGTCAATTTCGAGCGTTGAAAATTATTTGAAAATATCGACAATAAATTCGATATAGATTAGGAATTTTGTGTGTAAAAGAGGAAATAAAAGGTTTTCAAGATGATAAATCTGAATCGGTTCAAGCTGCCTCCCTTGAAGAATGCCTTGGACGTAGCGATGCAGACCGTGAGGCAGCAGATGCCTGAAAAGCCTGGGCCACCTCCACGCCCTCCACAGAATGTCCGATTTGCTAATTTGGGTAAGATTTTTTTTGGAATTTTATTTAGCTTTTAAATGGCAATACAGGTTCAGAAAATATGAATTAATATATTTATATTATTATAAAAAAGTCAGGGGTGTTATTTCCAAGCATCTGCCCGATGGCTTGGATACGTAACACACGGCTACGCGAGCCCGACTTACCCGAGCTGCTACTGAGTCAACCCATGCCCATCCGAGTCAGTAACATCCTAGTACCACATCCTTTCCCCAAACCCAACCACATTCCACCCTTCCCTAGCTTAAGAATCCTTCCGATGGGCAGCAGCGTCGGAAGTACAATAAGCCGTTGAAACTGCGCTCGCCAACCCGCCTGCCAAGCGTGGCGAGTATGGCAAAAACCCCCTTAATTTGTGAGAGGCCTAAGTCCAGCAGTGGACTGATTGCGGCTGAAACCGATTATTATAAAACTATGAATTATTCATAAATAAATACATAAACAATTATTTAAGAGCTGATTTAATTAAAGAATTTCGACATGAAAATTTCCTAGTGTTGTGAAGGTGAACAAATTTTTGCCGAGACATAATACTTACATAGGCAAAGAGCATCGAAAACAAATGAACGTTCCTTTCTACAAATTACAAGAACCTGAGTGAACTCTTCTTGGGAATGCTGTTATTTATATTATCCACGAACAGAGAAAAAGAAAAAACAATATTTACTCCTCTAACAGGAATATTTATTCTACTAAAGGGAATAATCCTTGGGTCAGCGCAGACCAAGAGGAGCGCAGCGGAGAGGATTTTTTAAGACACTCGAAAATCAACTTTTAAACTATTACTATAAAGTACATACATGCTTAAAGATAAAATGACACATATTGAAAAATGAATTACAAAAATGAACTAATGACAATAATAGTTTTTCGAGAGCAATAAAAAACCCTCTACCGCTGCGGTCTGCGCTGACCCTTAGTTAGAGAGGAAGGGTTATACTAAAGCCTAAAAATAACAAACAATAATAAGTACAGCATAAGAAACTTCCAACAGATAACATGGGCGAAAGCTGCGAGCTATCAACAATGAACGAGACGACATCGCCGACGTACCAGTCAACGAATCCTACCAACCCATTCCTGAGTGGAAACCTTCAAGCTGAAGACTCGTTCACCAGCTACCAGAACACATATCCTCAGCAAGATGGAGCACCAAGGTAAAATCATTATGATATGGTATGGTGAATCACCGGGCAATAGAGATGGCATGGTATTGGGAAAATTTTGTATACTATAGTCAGCCAGTACTGCCTTAACTACGACCAAAACGTAATCTGGGCCCGAAGCGTAAGCTGCCGACGCCACTATGAATGCACGCTAGGATGAAAGAAGTCAATAGCCATTTTGACTCGACAACAAAAATAAGTATAACAGTCTTCTAGGATCATGATCCATTAGGATAGTCTTATTTCAATGTGAAATGGTTTGCAGATGTCAAACGGCAGTCGTTCACTTGCAATAACTGCAGTACCACCATATGTTGGACCATGGACAAAGAAAGGTTAAAGCTATGTGTCAATCAATGAAATCGTTTGTTATTTTTTTCTTCACAAGAATATGGATATGAAAATTTAACTACGAATGGACTATGTAAAGCATATTGGACTTTTTAATGTAAAGAGACATGAGAATAATCAAGAACAAAGTCATTCAATATATTTATTACTAGCTTTCTCCCGCAGCTCCGCCTGCGTCAAAAAGTAGCCTATGTTTGACCCCGGGTCTTCAACTATATTCATACCAAATTTCATCAAAATCCGTACAGCGGTTTGGCCGTGAAAGCGAAACAGACAGACAGAAAGACAGACAGACATACTTGCGCATTTATAATATTAGTATGGATAATTAATTTTTATATATTCTATCACTGTCGAAATTACAATTTTGATCTAAACACAAAAGAAATACAATTTTTGCACGGATAATTAATTCACAGTTTTAATTATTATAGGACTCAGAGCATGCAAAGCGTTGATTTTTACGCTTCTTCTGAAGAAGGTGGTTTCGAAGAGGGCGGAGGTAAACCTGGAGCTAAAATCAACGAATTCCAGGCTGGATGGAATGTTACTAATGCTATTCAGGTAAGATCATTTGCATACGGTATCAGCGATAGAAAAAGTAGTATATTCAATTACATCAGGCTCGGCTTTTAATTGATTTTGAAGTTTGTGCAATGCCATTATCCATCATCTCAATTTTATTTCAGGGAATGTTTGTGGTATCTCTACCATTTGCCGTACTCCAAGGCGGGTACTGGGCCATCGCTGCGATGATCGGCATTGCCCACATTTGCTGCTACACTGGCAAAATCCTCGTGGAATGCCTGTACGAAGACGACCCCGTCACAGGACAACGCGTTAGAGTCCGCGACTCCTATGTAAGCATCGCCAAAGAATGCTTTGGCAGAAAATACGGTGCTCGTATCGTCAATATTGCCCAAATTATCGAACTGCTCATGACTTGCATCCTTTATGTCGTAGTTTGCGGAGATCTCATGATAGGCACTTTTCCTGATGGCTCGATTGACACCCGATCATGGATGATGCTCACAGGAGTCTTCCTCCTACCTCTAGCCTTCTTAAAGTCCCTAAAAAGCGTCAGTATGTTATCCTTTTGGTGTACAATGAGCCATTTGATAATAAACGCTATTGTGCTCGGCTACTGCATCCTTTATATCGGAGATTGGGGCTGGGGTAAAGTCAAATGGAGTTTGGATTTCGAAACCTTCCCTATCAGTTTAGGAGTCATCGTATTTTCGTACACATCCCAAATTTTCTTGCCCACTCTTGAAGGAAACATGGAAGATCGATCACGGTTCGAATGGATGCTGAATTGGTCGCATATAGCGGCTGCAGCTTTCAAATCAATCTTCGGATATCTTTGCTTCTTGACATTCCAGAACGATACTCAGCAAGTCATCACGAATAATTTGAGATCTGCTGGTTTCAAGGGGCTCGTGAATTTCTTTCTCGTTGTCAAGGCTGTATTGAGTTACCCTCTACCGTACTACGCTGCTTGTGATTTATTAGAACGTGCCCTTTTTAGAGGTAAACCGAAAAGATTATTCCCAGTGATCTACGCTCTCGATGGGGAGTTGAAAGTGTGGGGCCTTGCTTGGAGGCTCGGCGTGATAATGTTTACAATTTTGATGGCTATATTTATTCCCCATTTTGCTATACTTATGGGCTTCATCGGCAGTTTCACTGGCACTATGCTGAGTTTTATCTGGCCTGCGTATTTCCATTTAAAATTAAAGGGCAACCAGCTTGAGAGCACCACCATCGCCTACGACTACTTCATCATAGGTCTAGGAGTTTTCTTTGGAATCATAGGTATGTACGATTCAGGCTCTGCTCTCATAAAAGCCTTCAAAATAGGCTTACCATTCTAATTTACAGTAGTTGTATGTAATTGTTGAACTATTTTTAGATTAATGCAAACTTCGTACATATGGATTGTCGCAACCAGCGACCTTGTTGCAAATTATAGTTAAATAATAACTGAAATTTGTGTATTTTTCTTATTTGTTTGCAAGTCATGACTAGTTGATATTGCTATTAAATGATACCTAGTTATTTAAATTGAGATTGTTTTAGTATACAAACCTTATACAAAATATATCTTTCAAAAATGTACGCCTACAGTTTAATTAGTAATTTAGCATATATACATATTTATACAAAACTAAATATATACAAAATATATAAAATCAATGTCTTCCAAGATGAATATTTACTTTTTGAAGTTGTAACAACGAAGTCTTCCAATTATATAAAAATATGATAGATATGTCGTATAGAAACATTTGCTTGTAAAATGTTACAACAGTGCATAATGTTTGTAAAATATTTACATTAACATGTGAAATACAATTAAGCATTTATCAGAAACAAATCTAATCAGAAATATAGCCCTGGAATATTTATTTTATGATTTTATACTTTGATAACTCCCTGAAGTTATTAAAAAAAGCTACAAAATGAATAAATCCTCTTGATTTAGACAATAAAACCGAAATTCAAACAATGTTAATCAATAGTTTTTGTTGTTGTTTTATTGTGATGATTTTGTAATGTATACTTAACAAAATATACTGCATAATATCTTCCATTTTGAAAAATAATAATTGTTGTTGATTATAGAAATAAAGATACATGTTACATAGATTAGTAACACTATTTATAAGTGATGGAATGTGTTACAGCTTCAGTTTTCACGTTTGTGATTGGATAATAAAAAAGAATTTAGCATTATTTTAATTATTATCTAATTATAATGTTACGAATGGTAGAAACTAGAATGATCGAGTTTTCAACTTTTCGTTCAATTTTAATGATTAATCCAAAGATACTAGTCACTTATGGTACACAATCTTTAGTTTTGAAACTAAATAACAATTTGAAAAGTTACCTACATTTCAAACTGACAAAAAGTGAAATACGTTATTTACATATCTTTTTAAAGTTTGAATCAGTTTACTTAATTCAAACGTCTGCTTAATTTCTGTGCAAAAAATAATCTTTTTCGTAACTTTTAGACCATCAACTTGTACACATTAGATTTCAAAAGAAAATTCGATTTAACAGAAAAGCAAAGAAAAATCTCTGTTGAATAAAGTGTAGGTTTCGTTTAGTTCAACACCAAATTTTTGAAAATATTTAGAAAAGTATCCAAGTGCAATAATATTGTATAAATTATAGTTAAAATACATGTATTGTGATGGAATGAACAATTCTAGGTGTGGTATTTTAAATAAGATATAAAGTGTTATGCTACATTTTTGTTTTACTTAAATAATTGTAGTTTATTAGACTATAGGACCATGGGCAAAAATGTATGGCCTCTGGTCCAAATACATACAACATTGATCAACAGTGACTCAAAATCTGGTTTAAGAACGTTATTTTCTCATAAAAGAATTACATTCACTTAAAATTGAAAAAACTTAACAAAAAATAAATTACAATAATATTAGTCTATCTGTCTGTCTGTTAGCTTTTACGGCCAACCCGCTGAACAGATTTTGATGAAATTTGGTATGAATATAGTTGAAGACTCGGGGTCAAATAAAAGCTACTTTTTAACGCAGGCGGAGCTGTGGGAAACTGCTAGTTTTAAAATAAGTAAACAACATCAGCTATCTGCGTGCGCATTCAACTAAGCAATGACCGTCCGCTGTAGATACACGAAGTCTACATTACTAGATGCGGTAAACTGTCACTGTCTTAGTAAAGCGGGAATTTATTGAATGTGTGATTTAAATTTTTTTTTGAATAATGATTGTGTTTTGATTCCTCTAATATCCAATGATATTGTGTTGTAAATTTGGAGTACAAATTAACAACAAAATCCTCATATAATAAAGATTTTATTCCATAATTTGTTCTAGGAGTAATTAAATGTAGGTTATTTACGCGTCGTGTGATTTTTACTGATTATTTTGGTTTCGAAATATACTTTTTCACTAGGAGTTCTAACTCCTAGTGAAAAAGTATATCCAAAAGTAAAAAAGTCGTAATGAAATAATATTTTTATAAGTTTGTTTTGTGCAATTTAAATTTTATTTATAGGTATGTGTTTTTGCAGCAGTTCCCCATATTTCTATGAGGTAATCATTAAGAGGTTTGCTCAAAGAAGTATAAACGCCATTTATCAGACCCATCAGACTGTATATTTTCTTACGTAAAACATCAATGTGCGGTTGCCATGTTAAATGTTTATCTAAAGTAAGTCCAAGATACTTCTCGCTATTAATTTTGTTAATAATCTGATTATTAATTTTAAGCTTTTCGTGATTATTAAGTTTTTTGTTTTTTGCAAAAAAAATTACATAATTAGTTATTTTTTGTGTTTATTGTTAACAAGTTGCATTGGTACCACAAATTAGCTTATTTAAATCATTTTGTGCCACTTCAACTATATCCCTCAGAGACTTGCCATAGTAAAATAAACTTGTAACATCAACATACAAATTAATATCCCCCGTAAGCTTAATATCTTGTATGTCATATAGACAAGAAATAATAGTGACCCCAAGATGGATCCTTGGGGCACATCGCAGGTTATAAGGGCAGGATCACTCTGATGTTCATTGATCTGATGTTCTTTGATATTGGTTTTCAAGGTATGACTGAACATATTTATTGCGTTACCAGTTACACCAATGCTACTTAACTTTCGAAGAAGTATATCATGGCTTACTGTATCAAAAGCTTTCTGGAGATCGATAAATATTCCAAGAACTATATTTTTGTTATCGATATTATGTTTAATTTTAGTAACCGGGTCAATTGTTGCTGAGAGAGTGTTTGATTTAGGACTAACTCCGTATTGTTCTTATAAAGGAATAAGATCGAGCTTAGGTATACATCAAGGCGGTTATAAATTACCTTCTCATTGAGAAGTTCTCAATAACCTTGGATAGTACTGCTAAAACGGATATGGGTCGATAGTTGCCGGCTTCGGTTTTACTTCCCAGATTTGTAAACAGGGGTAACCTTTGCTAATTTAAGACTATCTGGGAAAATGCCAGTGCTTAAGCAAGCATTATACACTTAGTCAGATCATCGATGATTGATTTTTTAATGGTTGATTTGGTTGTTACATTGTCAAGTCTTCGGCAGCTGTATTAGAATTTAAACCGTCTATTATTTTGTCTACCTCCTCGACAATGGCCAGATTAAAATTGTTGAGGCTATTTGTAAAATTTGGCGGCACTAAGCCTTAGTCATGGTCATGATGATTATTTATTTTTTTGTAAATTTTGGGCCAAGATTTTGCCTATTTACGAAAATATTCATTGAAATAGTCACAAATCTGTTTAGTGTCTGAAATAGTACCATATCTATTATGTTGTTTTAATTCCGTAGGTGCAAGTACTTTTTTGGTTTTATTTTTAGAAAGACTACTTATTAGGTAATTAGATTCCACATTTTTAATGGCTTTCTATGACAAGTTTAAGATGATTTTTGATAATAGTGACACTTTGCCGCTTGAATGTTTTGCGATACTTTATTTCTGAAATCTTGATTTTTTTCGGCCGTGTTACTTATTTTGATCCCTTCAATTATTTCTTTTTGTATCCAAGTTGCTTGTGATCGGCCATAGGTGAATCAATCACGGCTATATGAAAGGTATGAGCATTTAAATTAGTACAGGCATGGTCTATTATACTATTCTTAGTAGAAGTATCTCTTGTGCTTTAAAGTAAATCCACTTTATTAAGAGCCACATCCCTACATTCTTGCAGCATTTCAATATAAACCTGACTTGGTTTATCTGGCGAGAGCAGATCCAAATTTAGACATAGTACAATGCATCTTCTACTACGAAGCTGCGACGAATAAGTTTCCAGGAATTCAGCTTTTTTCCTGTTTGGTTTGTAGATTGCCCAACGTCAATATTAAACATCTTCAGATGTATCCATAAAAAGTGATTACCATACTTGATTTAGCTGTCGATTAAATTGTGTTTTAAATAATTTCGGATAAATATTGAGACACCTCCACCTTTAGAATCGGTTCTATAGTTATAATAGTGAATTAAACCAGGTAAAACCAGGAGCTTTGCATCTTCCTAGGATTTGGCCCAAGTCTCAGTAATTATTATAATATGTATTTTGTGTTTGAAAAATTCTAAGATACATTTTAACTAGTCTAATTCTACATTTTCATGATGCTTTGTGCGTTTGCATAAAAGAACTTCAAAGATTTTTTTGAAGTAGTGACATCTGCGCAATTATAAGTGATCTGGTAGGATATTTGGTTATTTCTTATGCTTTCATGTTCCCTTGCTTGCCTGAGGTGTTGGTATTTTTGGAATTTCCTATATTAATTTAGGTACTCCTTTGTTGTATTTTATGATAAGGTGCTCCTCCCCATTTTGTGTACGAAGTTTAAGTTCTTCTTTCAATTTATTCATGTGTATTTAATGAGCGGGAGTTTGATCTGAGAAGATGGATATCACCCAAAGGGGCATTTTTCTTGTTGCGTAGGATCAATTTTGCTGCCTCGAGAATCACGAAGCATACTTTCATGAGTCTGGTTTTAGCTGCATTATATTTTCCAGATTTTATCATCAGAGGTTTTAAGAGATTTTTCAGAATTTGCAACTCCATTTTCATAGTATTTTGTTCCTCTGTAATGCTCGTAGTAGTTTTTTTTTTATTATTTCATTTACTTGTAATAGATAAAATGATGAATTTTCTAGAGGAATCGACAAGATCTAAAAGGGACGTAACAAAAAAAATTATGTGAAAATGTGTTTG
Organism: Euzophera pinguis; assembly: GCA_947363495.1. Lineage (NCBI taxonomy): Eukaryota > Metazoa > Arthropoda > Insecta > Lepidoptera > Pyralidae > Euzophera > Euzophera pinguis. The sequence continues at coordinate 6,751,379 of OX376176.1, forward strand.
CAGTCGAACTGCAAACAAACACATTTTCACATAATTTATTTGTTAATCCCTTTTAGATCTTGTCGATTCCTCTAGTAAATTCATCATTTTATCTATTTTTTCGCGGATTTCAGACAGTTCCTTCTTAATTTATTCATTTTCGTTAGGTTCTTTCCTCTTCCTTATGCGATATTGCATATGTTCTTAATGTCTTTATTTTATTTTATTTTATTTATTTGGAATAACAAACAGATACAAAATATATGTTGACAGTGCATAATATAAACAATATGTAAATGTAACAATTCTGTAACCAACCACGTTATCCACAGAAAAGTAAGTCTTAGCCGACAGATAGCTTTTTTGAGATATTGAACTTTATTTGATAACATTTAGATTCAAATTAAGGTATGAAAGTTAATTTATCAAATAAACTTGCAACAGGACGTGTTGCAAGTTTATTTGCAACGCACACTCGTCTCAACTATGTCAAATCAAAGCATTTGAAGTATAGATTATTTCAATCTTCTGGCACCAAGCCGAAATCGAGCGCCAACATGGTGTTTTTTTACATACCTTGTGTTATTTATTACTAATAAAAATGTACTTACCTAATGAAAATTACCATGTTCGCGCTAGATATCAACTTAGACGTTACAATATAAAATAATATAATATTCCAAAATCTTTCAATTGGTATAACTTCCAACGTTGTTGAGGGGTTGGACCAAAATGTCGCAATGTCCTTTCAATTTAAATCGGACTTGTTTTCTCCATGTGAATGAGAAATAACGTTAGTCTACCATTGACACCCGGATAGCAGAGTTTCTTATCATCGGACAAACTGCTATTTTATGAGCCTTCCGAAGTACCTAAGTACGAAATCATCAAATTATATTGATTATTGATATAACTTCAGTTCTTTTTTCAGTGGGATTTGAATCTACGACACCAAAATCATAGCACCTAAACCTTTGGACTACAGAGGCGATAAAAATTAAATTGTTATTGATAAGAAAACGCCAATTAGTAAAAAAAAAAAACAATAAAAATTAACTAGAGTGGCGATTTCGCGCCCTTTGTACGGCCGCCATGTTGGCAAAATGAATGCATTCATACGCGCATGCGTGCTGCTTGCATTATGTCTCGGCTGCGTTCATGTAAACGTGAGTATAAAACATAAAATAAAATATATTTTTTTTTTATAAATTCGAATAAGACTGTAAGAGACATCGGTTTACAAGAGAATGAACGAGAACGAGAATCAACGTGACAATGTTGAGGGAACTTTGTGACAACTCCATCTGAAAACTAGAATAGGATGTGCTAAAAATTAATGCCAATACTCATTCCTGAACATAATTAGTTTTCTTTGCCATGTTAATTCTTTAACTACGTATAGGCCTACAATATCCGCAACCATCCATGTTGCCTGGAGCCCAACGAGAACCTGACCCTGGCAATGATAATCGACGCCTTCGAGATCTACGGCCACGACCCCACAGACAAGCTGGACAACCTCTGGCTGTACCAGAACGAAATGCTAAGGATCAAGACTGCTGAAGATCAGGTACTATCGCGGTCATATGATCAATAGTGCTTTTTTTGAAAAGTGTGATTCACGCAAAATCGGCGAGTTGAATAGTTTTTGTTCGATGTCGAATGATTTTCATTTGACACATATCTCATACATTTCAAAAATAGCAATCCAGATCGTCATCGACATTTTCTTCACAATTTGTAGTAAGTAAAGTGTCCATTTATCCAGAGTTTTTAAAGCTTTTTCATACGATTATGATGTCAGTCGAGCATACGACCAGCGAAAAATGACTGCGTATATAACTTACTTTCCGGCTACATCCCACTCATACCAATGGTTTTGGAGCCCAAGGTCCGCAAAATTCAATATCATCTTGCTACCGTTACGAAGATTTCATAGGCATTCGTTCATCGTGTGTGAAATAAAACGGCCAAGCCACACGTTTTGACTAAAATGTAGAGTATGTGAAGTTAGGCCTGGTAAAGTAAGGGCGCATAGATCAAGAATCTTGGCTCTACATGAGATCTGACCACTTTTTCATAGATTTTGATTAAGGTGTAGTGTAAAGCTTGTAGGTTTAGAGCGTGTAGTCTTTAGAGCTTGGCTTTATACGAGATCTGATAACTTTTTCACAGGGTTATAAGCTATGCAGACTCGTCTTGGCAACATTTTTACATGAAAATGTTTTTGGTGGGATCATTTTTACCTTCAAATGGCAATTTATTATTGGCCACCCAATCACGCCTGGGGTGATTATGATATCATTAAAGGCAAAAAAGATTTTCCAGAATAACTGCTAGCCGTATCAATACACAAAAAAAAATAGAACCAGATAATCAATAAATTTTTATTATATTTCAGTATTTGATCAACGAACGAGTCCACATAGCCACCGACCATTTGGGTCGATTCATAAAACTACATATACAGGAATTAAAGGTAAAATTTGTGTTCTTGTAAATTAATAATGATTTAGGTGATTTAGAAGCCATGTTCGGCCAAATCATGGTACCAGCAGCCCTATTTTTGAAAAGTGTGACTCAAGCAAAATCGGCGAGACGAATAATTTTTGTTCGATATCGAAAGTTTTTCGTTCGTTAAAGAAGGATTTTTGTATGATATCGAACGATTTGTATTCGACATACGTGGGGCGCACTATAAGTTTCCGGAATGAATATGAAAAAATACTATTAAAGGTACAAAATTAATTTATTGTTTTTCAAAATAATCTCCCTTGGCGTCTATGCACTTTTTCATTCGATGAAACCAGTTTTGAAAACTTTTGTGCCACTCCTCTGTGGTGACCTCTGAAACGTGTTTTTCATACTCCTCGACAGCCTCTTCTGGTGATGAAAATCGTTGACCGCGTAATTGGTTCTTAATTTTTGGGAACAGAAAAAAGTCACAAGGTGCCAGGTCGTGACTGTATGCAGGATGACTCATGAGTTCTACATTTTTCGCCTTCAAAAAGTCGTTTGTCTGTCTGGCCGTGTGAGAACTAGCATTGTCGTGGTGCAGGATGATACGGCGTTTACGGTTATTTTTACGGAGTTCGTCAATAACTTCCGGCAAACAAATGGTCGTGTACCAGTCACTATTCACTGTACGACGATTCTCTAAAGCAACAGTAGCCACGTGTCCAGTTTTATTAAAAAAAGAAGCAATCATCCGCTTAGATGCACTTTTCACGCGCGCCACTTTGGTTGGTTTCGGCTCATCTTGAAAGACCCATACGCTCGATTGCTGCTTTGTTTTGGGATCGTAGCAATAAATCCATGTTTCGTCACCTGTTACTATGTCCCACACCAAATTTGACGCACCTTCGTTGAATCTGGTAAGCATGGCACTGCACCAAGTGACGCGGTCCGTTTTTTGAGCCTCGGTCAAGTTGTGTGGGATCCACCGCGAGCACAGCTTTCTCACACCCAAATGTTTGTGTAGGATTAATTGTATTTGACTCATGCCTATTTCTAAGGATGCGCGAATTTCATGGTAGGTCACATGCCTGTCTGTTTCAATCATACGGCGCACAGCATTGATGTTTTTGTTGGTCACAGCGGTGGACGGCCGACCATCGCGAGATTCGTCACTGAGATTGATACGACCACGCTTGAATTCTGCAAACCAGCTATAAACAGTTGTCTTGCATGGTGCTTCATTGCCAAAAGCTGTTTCAAGCCGAGCGATGCTCTGTTGAGCTGTCAAATTACACTTAAAATCGTAGAAAATCATACTACGAAAATTTTCCCGAGGTAATCCCGATTTAAATCCATGTTGATGCAGACACACAATTTTTTAAATGGCGCCGCAAGGTAAAAACAAAAGACAGTCAGATGAAACAAACTGCATTCTACAGCCAAAGAGTTCTATTTTCAAATGTTGCAATAAATTTTTAAATATTGTTTATGTAAGTGGCCAGTTCCGGAAACTTACAGTGCGCCCTATGTATACGTCATACATTTCAAAAATATTAGGGACAATGATAATGACTGTAAATATAATAATATATTATAATAATTAAGGCGTAGGAATGTGACGACCCCATCGCCCACTGCGTTCCCTTCCCAGTGCAGTCAGTCTCCGCAGGGCAGCTTGTGGCGAGCTGTTGGTGAGTGGCGACACCGCGGACGTGACTGCTCCTAGGGGAGGCTGCCGTCCCTCGCCTCCGACCTTTCTTCGCCAAGGTCGGTGTGGACGCCGATGAGGGGCAGGACCCCTACCTCTGGTTTGCTTTAGCCAGCCGGCCAGAGTGAAGTCGCAAGAGCTATATGGTCGAGGGTGGAAGTGTATTGCACTTAATAGCGTAATAACGGGGAAACCCGCTCACGAGGCAACTCGCGATGGCGAAACCGGAGCCGCACCTCTCGGCACCCTTAGCCGCTCATCCCAATATTGCCCCTCTGTTGCCAAACGCGGCGACTGTTTGGGGGGCCCATTCACTTAGTGGCGAGTCACCGCCACTAATAGTCAGTAATCATGATTATGGCTGGTGTCCGAATTCCTATATAATAACCTAGATTGAAACCACCCAAACTTCATCTCCATAACCCATTTATTCTTTTCACGTATTAGAAATAGTTCCTCCTCCTGCTTCGACCTGTTCATTGAAATGTCAACTATTGATATGGCCGAGAACGGGTTTTGGCAGGAGCACCACATGACATCAACTTCTCCAATCTTAGAAAGGAGAAAGCGAATCCTTTAGTTATTAAGGCTCAAAAAAATAGTTTGAATATTTATTTTTTGACAAAGACAGAACCATTAAGTATATACTATCAGCCGACAAATTCCAACAGGTTCTCCTCATAACCCTGGACGACGTGATCGACAACATGCTGACCATGTACGAGAACCACAACTCTATCGCTGCAGAAAGGAGAGCTACGTACACCGGTGGTCCCGTTCCTACGGAATTTTATATGAGCCAAGGTAAGGAAAAGATGAAAACTAGGTTAGTTAGAAACTACAAAATCTTCAAAAAAAAAAAGAAACATCCTTTATATGCCCATGATCCATTTTATATATCCTTTGGCTGGTATATCGCATCTTCTCCATAGGACGGGCAAAGAAACGAAAAAATACAGAAAATTCCGTCTCTGTTTAACCGTACTGTTGGATGGACTTTCTTGTTGCAGGTTCCTTACAGATTTATTCGTTTATTATTGCCGTATCTTGTGAGAATTAGACGAATTAACCGCGTACTCAGGAACTTAGAAGCCTTTAAGTTCGTGGCATAGCGAATAGCGGATAAGCTTCAGAAAAATTCAGCACGGCCGGCACGAATGCTTAGTACAAAACCTGCACCGTAATCATCAAACTTGTTCATCAACATTGTTTCGTTAAGAGTGTTATCTTTCAGAGTACTACTGCGGCAAGAACGTCTACATCTTCCTATCAGAGCTGTACAGTGACATTTACCACATGGGTCGCGGGGTAGCACCGTACTGCAAAGAGCGATCTTTTGTCTTCCTCGGCTTTCTGCATTACCATGACGAGCAGAAGTACTACTTGCTGGATGACCCGAGCATCTCCTTCCCGACTGATAACTTTTTGCATGGACTGGAGTGCCATTTAGGAGTTTGTATCTTCAGGTAAGACCGACTCACTTGTAGAATTATCAATTGTAAATCAATGCAGAAATGCATATGACAACTGATACTTTTTATGCATGTGTGCATGTGGGCCAATTAAGCTTCTCGAGTACTAAACATGCCACTTTTACCTAATTTAATGGGGTATCCATGGAGAGTAGTTAGCCGGCTAGTGCTTGTTGGAGAGTTCTTCCTGTCACATTTACCATCAGGTAATAAAATTATCTTATGATACAGATATAAGGCGTGGCCTCGGGATAGGTAGTCGGTCAATCGGTTGTTTCTATTTTTATTAGGACATTACGTGCTTGAATAACCTGATTGTCTGATCATAATGAAGATTCCGTGCTTTTGAAGCAAGTCAAGCCGTTGATACCAGCTGCCACTTCATGGTCGCTAAAGAAACCACGTGAGAGGCCGAAAAGTGGTTCCGAAATGGGGTTCGCTCCCATTCATTGGACTCATAATATATTGTACGCCTGGAATGGCAGAATTTGGAGATTATTGTTATTTTTACTGACATCTTACTTGTACCTAAATTCAAACAATAAAGGCTTGTTATTTTTATCTTTATCTAGACACTAGGATGTACAGAGGTACAAGGTCAATTGACAATGTAACCCACTCGATATGATGATGATAATGTAACTAGTAACGCCTTCGGTAGTATGATATTGAGAATCCCTGAAGACACTAATGTTTTCATAATTTTATCCAAGGTTTCCATTCAAGAAGCTTCTTCAGCGAGACAGAGACGTCACCGCCTTGCCCAAGGCCATAGTCAAATGTGGGCTGGTGATGTACAAGCTGCCACCCCTCACTGCTTCTTCCTGCATCATCACATCGGGGTCTTTTATCCTCGACTTCAACATCCAAGGACTACGGTACAGACATCACGACTACCTATTGGCAAGTAATTTCTTTTACTTTTTTGGTTATGTCATTTGGAGTCTAACATTGGTAGCAGATTTCCAACAACTTGGGGCTTCTTTAACATAACAACTGCCAGTTAGTCTACACTAATATTATAAAGAGGAAAGATTTGTATTTTTGTGTGTATGTTTGTAATGAATAAACTCAAAAACTACTGTGCCGATTTCAAAAATTCTTTTACCATTGGAAAGCTACATTCACCCTGAGTAACATAGGCTATATACCGCAGGCGGAGCTGCGGGAAACAGCTAAATAGGAGCGAAGAAACAGCCGAAAATGTGGACAAAACGGGGAAAATTATTCATCTTTGAGGGCTTCCGTTGCGTGCGCTGCGAAAACCGTTCGAGATACCCAAAAAATATGTATGAAAGAATTATTCCTCTTTAAATTATGTAAAAAAATGTCTGCGACAGTATATGTCTATCTTTTAAGATTAACTTACAATAACAGTTTATATGAAAATCAAATTTAGTCGAAATTAATGCATTATTTATTACAAATTATTTGTCAGAGTTGTATCAACATAATAATATTAATCATTATCCAAATAAATGTGTTATTGATTCTGCCACAAGAAAATACAACTAAAAATATAAATTACGCAGAAGTACTTTAAAATATATTCTTTTTAAAACTACTTTAAAATATATTCTATTAATTATGTAACTAAGTCGTCTAAAATAAGTCAGGTAATTTATAATAAAGCTGAGGAGGTTGGTTTGTAAACAAAAAATAAATATGATTCCCAAAATAACTATTCCACACGGACGAAGTCGCGGGCACAGCTAGTAATGGATAAAATACAAAACGATTATTGAATTTACCTCAGTAATTGAACTTGATTTTTTTATCACCTTTTTGTTTCAGACGATACCTAATGGGCAAACATATTACACAAAAGAGAAGTACACACCGATGGTGTGCGACCATCACGTCTGCGAGTGGAACTACACCAATCATTATGGAGGTAATCGTAATAATATTGACATGGTTAACTTTTTTTTACGATGTTACATATTCCGCTGGCTCAGCGACCCGACGGGGGTCATATATCCAGCGCAGCGAGAAAACGCTAGATTGTTCTCGCTCTTTACCAAGTAAGGTGACAGCTCATCTCACGCAGAACATCCTGCATCATATATCTCCAGCGGACCGTGCGACCTAAGAACCCATGAATACCAAAAATATATTTCAACATGGCAATCAAAATTAAATTAGCTTGATTTATTCATTAACACGGTACTAGTTAATGACAAACAACGAAGAGCCTAGGCGCCGACGCACCCAATAATTGCAGGGCATGCAACCACGAACCTAGCAGACCTTCATGCAGCAATGTAGATGATAATGCAAGAGCAGCAACAGCCTCCGCAACATATCTTGTTAGTTTGATGAGTGGGACAAAATATAGTCTGCTTTTTTCAAGTTCCAAGCTGTTTCCAGGTCCATTCTTAGTACCTGGAGACCCCGGGACCGGCATAGACCCCGTGCCTCCATACGTGGAGCCGACGCCCAAGCCTGATGACGGAGATGACGGCGACAACATCACCGTGCCTTGTAAGACCTTACTTTTTAACCCCCGTCCGAAAAATTTAAGTGTCACAAGTTCGACGTGCCTGTGTGTGCGTGTATGTAAGCTTATTTAAACTGTTAATGTTGAATTGTTTATGGAGATCGGTTCAGCCACTTGAAGATAATCAGGAGTGCTATCTTTCAAAAGTGGGACTCACGCAAAATCTGTGTCGAATAATTTTTATTCGATATAGATTGATTTTCGTTCGAAACCGAACGATTTCTATAATGATGCCATACATTTCAAAAATAGGGCTCCTTGGGATTTGTTCCTTGTTTTAAATAAGCATTTAAAACTAGTCCTTTTTAGGATTTCACCTACTTTAAGAGTTCAGGGGCCAGCGAGTAAACGAGATGGCGCAATACAAGATGTAAGGCGACATCTCGTTTACTCACTCGTTTTTGCCCTGCTACGTGGGGCGCACTATAAGTTTCCGGAATGAATATGAAAAAATACTATTAAAGGTACAAAATTAATTTATTGTTTTTCAAAATAATCTCCCTTGGCGTCTATGCACTTTTTCATTCGATGAAACCAGTTTTGAAAACTTTTGTGCCACTCCTCTGTGGTGACCTCTGAAACGTGTTTTTCATACTCCTCGACAGCCTCTTCTGGTGATGAAAATCGTTGACCGCGTAATTGGTTCTTAATTTTTGGGAACAGAAAAAAGTCACAAGGTGCCAGGTCGGGACTGTATGCAGGATGACTCATGAGTTCTACATTTTTCGCCTTCAAAAAGTCGTTTGTCTGTCTGGCCGTGTGAGAACTAGCATTGTCGTGGTGCAGGATGATACGGCGTTTACGGTTATTTTTACGGAGTTCGTCAATAACTTCCGGCAAACAAATGGTCGTGTACCAGTCACTATTCACTGTACGACGATTCTCTAAAGCAACAGTAGCCACGTGTCCAGTTTTATTAAAAAAAGAAGCAATCATCCGCTTAGATGCACTTTTCACGCGCGCCACTTTGGTTGGTTTCGGCTCATCTTGAAAGACCCATACGCTCGATTGCTGCTTTGTTTTGGGATCGTAGCAATAAATCCATGTTTCGTCACCTGTTACTATGTCCCACACCAAATTTGACGCACCTTCGTTGAATCTGGTAAGCATGGCACTGCACCAAGTGACGCGGTCCGTTTTTTGAGCCTCGGTCAAGTTGTGTGGGATCCACCGCGAGCACAGCTTTCTCACACCCAAATGTTTGTGTAGGATTAATTGTATTTGACTCATGCCTATTTCTAAGGATGCGCGAATTTCATGGTAGGTCACATGCCTGTCTGTTTCAATCATACGGCGCACAGCATTGATGTTTTTGTTGGTCACAGCGGTGGACGGCCGACCATCGCGAGATTCGTCACTGAGATTGATACGACCACGCTTGAATTCTGCAAACCAGCTATAAACAGTTGTCTTGCATGGTGCTTCATTGCCAAAAGCTGTTTCAAGCCGAGCGATGCTCTGTTGAGCTGTCAAATTACACTTAAAATCGTAGAAAATCATACTACGAAAATTTTCCCGAGTTAAATCCATGTTGATGCAGACACACAATTTTTTAAATGGCGCCACAAGGTAAAAACAAAAGACAGTCAGATGAAACAAACTGCATTCTACAGCCAAAGAGTTCTATTTTCAAATGTTGCAATAAATTTTTAAATATTGTTTATGTAAGTGGCCAGTTCCGGAAACTTACAGTGCGCCCTATGTATTAGTTGATGGTAAGGGTACAGATTGTTATGTAATTTCCGCTACAGCGCCAGCACATGAGTAGGGTATTATTGGGGATTTCAAAACAGGTAGTTTTCATCACACCGCTCATTTCATTCGCTCAGTGTGATTAAAACTACCTATTTTGAAATCCCCAATAATACCTTTGGTTTTTCAGTTATGATCCCTCGTATAAAACACCTTACCTAAAAATAAAATAAATATAATTGCAAAGTTATAACGCTTCATTTTGTCAAGATATAGCATAGGCAACAGTCAAGTTGAATAGACTGTCTAATTATGAAATTTATAAAACAAAGAGAATCCTTAAAGTTACAATGTATTTGCCCTACTACGCTGACGAATGGGGTTAAGAGGCACGGTAACTTATTGCCGAATACTATTCGTTGCATTATATGCGGTCCATCCAATTGTGGAAAGACAAATTTAATGATAAGCCTATTGTTGCATGAAAATGGTCTACGATTTCATAATCTGTATGTGTATTCAAAATCCTTATACCAACCAAAATACTTATTTCTAGAAAAAGTATTAACTATGGTGCCTGGGGTATCGTTTTACAAATATAGTCATAATGCTGAAGTGTTGAATCCGCAGGAAGCTGCTCCAAACTCTATCATAATATTTGACGATATTGCCTCTGAAAATCAAAATAATGTACGGGACTATTTCGCTATGGGACGTCATAAAAATATTGACTCTTTTTATCTTAATCAAACTTATACCAAAATACCGAAGCAACTTGTGAGAGATAATTCCAATCTCATTGTATTATTCAAGCAAGATGATGTAAATTTAAAACACGTTTATGAAGAACACGTGGGTTCTGATATGTCATGGCACCAATTCCGTGAATTGTGTTCCATTGTATGGAAGGACCTGTATGGTTATGTTGTAATAAATAAGGATTGTCAACGAAATAAAGGATGTTACAGGATGAAATTTGATACATTTATAGTTATAGATTAGCATTCATAAGAAACTGTCATGATGATAACAGCTCAGTTTATGTGAGAATCTGAACAAGAACGGATTATAAAAATGGAAAAAAATCTAAAAGAACAAATTGTGAAATCCGCAGCGGCTGTAAAAAGAAAGGTTCGTATGATAAGAGATACAAAAAATGATAACAATATGGCTTTAGAAACGATATTCAAACCTATAGTTGATCCAATTAATCAACTTTCAAGTAAAAATAGTAAACAAAGTAGAAAATATGAAGAAGAACAAGAGATCAATTACACTAACGAAGAACCCGAAAGGAAAATAAAGAAATTAAGTGAAAATGAAGAATCATTTTTTAGTAAAGAAAATTTAAATGAATCATTTGACGAGGAAGAGCACGATGAAGAAAACTTTGATTCTCTTGAACATAATTCTAACAAAACCCTTACTGTATCACCCTCCGAACATAACATAAGTGACGAGTCTTTCAAATCACTTCGCTCATCACCGAGCTCTAAAGATCATACCTATCTTGATGATATGATGATGTCTTGGACATCCGAAGTACTAACCGATATTCCTTTTGGGATCAGACATGATCGCGGAAAAGTCTTGCTAGGCAACACACGTATCTTTGATCAAGACCTAACATGGAAAATAGGAACTCATATAATTAAAAAGTCACCAGGCTTACAAGAATTACTCTTTAAGAAAGTACCAAACTTGGATGTAATAACAGAAGAAGATTTACTACATTATAAATTGCTGCTTATTGAAACCAATGCTCATAGACGTAACTACGACCCGAAGAAACCTATTAATAGCAACAAAGGTTTCAAATACCTTAACATCATTAAACCTCTATTTAAATTTACAAGAACTCTAACTACTAGTACCGAGAGTCTTTCAGAGGGAGCAGGTATGAAACTGTTGAAAAATCTTTATAAAAATACTGATTTGGTTTATTGGAATGATCCGAATGAGTTGGTAGAACGATTAAAATTATTGTTAGGATCTCGGGCAGCTGGCAACACTGGATTAGACAACGAAATTATTGAAATTATAACAAAATTACAAGAAGCTGGGATTGTGAATGTAGAACTTAAAGAGCATTCACCAGGAAAATTAAGCAGTATTATCTCAGTTCTCAAATAAAATTGACGAGGACAGTATCGAGAATATTTTAAAGGAACTACAGGAAGCAAACATCATCGATAAAATTATATAAAGAGAATGCATTGAGTAATTTGAGCAGTCTTCTTATAATATTCGATGTTTATAGTTATTTTGCAATGAATATAGACAAATTTGGTCACCACATTCATAAGCGTTTAAGACTTTCTGAATATATTGACAGTCTTAACAATACATTAACAAAATCGGAAACAGGAGATTATAATCTAAAACAAGCAAGATTGAAGGGATTATTACATCCAGAGGAAGACAACGACGCTGTCAACAAAGCCTACTTAGATAAAGAAATTCAACATTTAAGAGCTGAACTAAAACAAATCCAAACGAATTTAAAAAATTATCTTAGTGTTTTGGAAAAAGTAGTTTCGTCTAATGTGAGTTCCAGGCACTATACAAAAATTGATACAGATTCAGCGAATTCAAAGTTAAATAAACAATGAATAAACAAAACATAGTTGACGAGCTCCATAGATCAGCGAGAAGGAATTTCCCGCGTCGTTGTACGATCATAAAAGGCATAGACGATTTATGGCAAGCTGATCTAATAGACTTACAAAAATATGCACAGTTCAATAAAGGATACAAATATGTATTAGTTGTTATAGATGCTTTATCAAAATATGTCTGGGTTGATCCCATAAAAGCAAAAACAAAAGACTGTGTTACGAATGCTATGCAGCACATCTTGACTGAATCAACCCGAAAACCTAGTAATTTGCAAACAGATTTAGGTAAGGAGTTTTACAACGAAAACTTTCAAAGATTGATGAAGAAATATAAAATAAATCATTATTCTACTTATTCTGTAAAAAAAGCATCAATAGTTGAACGAGTAATAAGAACACTAAAAGGTCATTTATACAAATTATTTAGTCTTTGCGGGCGGTATCAATGGTTAGGCAGTAATTTGAAATCCGTTGTTCAACGTTATAACATCACACCTCATAGAATAACAAAGTATAAACCAATAGACGTAAATAAGTATAATCAGACTTTGGTTAAGGCTAATATAAATAAAACTCAAAAACAACATATCACGAAATCTCTGTTTCATGTTGGTGATCATGTTCGTATTAGTAAGTATAAAGGAGATTTCAGCAAAGGTTATACCCCTAACTGGTCAACTGAAATATTTATAGTTAAAAAAGTTAACTGTACGAAACCACCAACTTATCAAATAGAAGACAGACATAAGCAACTTATTTTAGGAACATTTTACGATTACGAATTACAGAAGACTAAGTTTCCAGATCTTTATCTAATTGAAAAAGTTATAAAAAGAAAAGGAACTAAATTGTTTGTAAAATGGTTAGGACTTAGTGATTCCGAAAACAGTTGGGTTGACAAAAGTGCACTGTTGCAGTAATATAAGTCAAGTAATGGGGAGTTAAACATCAGTTTCTGCTTATTCATGAAGGAAGGAAGTGGTATTATTAACAGTTTAATTGATAAGTTACCGTTTGAACTACATTTACCTGGATATCAGTTTTGCGGTCCAGGAACAAAATTACAGAAAAGGTTATTAAGAGGTGATCGAGGTATTAACGAGTTAGACAGAGCGTGCATGTATCACGATATTGCTTATAATAACAGAGATATAAACATTCGACATAACGCTGATTTAGAACTTCTAAACATGGCAAATCAAAGGTTAAAATCCAAAAATGCTGGTAAAAGAGAAAAAATCGCCTCCTGGGTTGTAAAAAATGCTATGAAAGCTAAACTAAAAGCAGGCGCAGGAGCGCAATCATTTATGAAAGTTGTAAAAAAAATACATTCTGGTTTAAAAAAAATTAAATGTAAAGATAAAAACACTGCTATTAAATATGCGTATGCAGCTGCAAAAAAAATATTTACAAACAAACGTGGTATGCGCTTACCACGCTTTATACCCATTCCTAAGTGTGGTGGGTTTTTGCCTTTGATTCCAATCTTTGCTGGATTGTCGGCTCTCGGTTCACTAGCTGGCGGGGCAGCAGGTATAGCAAAAGCTGTAAATGATTACAAAGCCGCTAAACAGAATCTTCAAGAGTCTGAGCGTCACAACAAAACGATGGAAGCAGTTGCTCTTGGGAAAGGACTATACATCAAGCAGAACAAAAAAGGAGCAGGGTTATATCTGAAAGGTCCAAAAAACTAATGGAACGGCTACCCAAGCGACCACTTACTAATTTCGATTTATTAGAGTATGCTAACGATATACCTTATTTTCGTGGTGTGTTTATGAGAGATACTTTGCCTACGAAACCGAGAAAAATAGAGTGTGCAATACTCAACCTCGATAGTTGTAACAACCCTGGAACTCACTGGGTAGCCTACGTGAAGCTTGATAAGTATTCTGAATATTTTGATAGCTTTGGGAATCTAAAACCACCATTAGAGTTAATAAAATATTTGCAAAATACGTCAATTAAGTATAATTACATTCAACATCAGAACTTCGGTTCCACGAATTGTGGACATCATTGTTTGAATTTTTTAATAGATTTTTGGAAAAATGTATTTAAGTGAATAATAAATAAAAAAATATATCAGTACTAACATGTCTTTCACTGTATCCATAACTGGGGTGGGAGGCTCCTTAACAACAAACTATTCACCGACTCTAGAATTACGTGGAGATTATGAATGCGGTCTTTTATATTTTTCTACATTTAATTCGATTCCTAATATAGACGAGAGAAATAATAAATTCTACTATGGAAATGAAGTTATCGAGATCCCAGAAGGATCTTATGAACTTCAAGACATTCAAGATTTTTTAGAAAGTAATATTAAAAATGGTTCTTTTAAATTAACTTGTAACAACAATACACTAAAAACTAACATTTTCTGTTCCGAAGATGTTCATTTCGAAAAACGTGATTCAATTGGTAGAATTTTGGGATTCGGAAGAGAGACTGTGAAAGCTAATAAAATTACCGAATCTCGCTATCCTGTTAGCATTATATCAACTACCCTCGTGCGCATCGAATGCGATGTAGTGAGCGGATCTTTTGTGAACGGAAAAGCTAGTCATATTATTCATGAATTTGTACCCAACGTACCACCTGGTTATCGCATTATTGAAATTCCCAAGAACATAATCTATTTCCCAATCAATCAAAATTCAATTACTGATCTTAATATAAGATTGCTGGACGCTGAAAACAATCAAATCAATTTACGCGGTGAGGAGGTTCAGCTGTATTTACATTTTAGAAGAAAATGATTAATTTTAATAAAAACCCTGTTCCATCTTCTCTTCAAGTCAGTTTCAAGAAAACATCTCAGAAAAGAAGACCTCTACAGTCTTTACAGAAGAAACTTTCAAAAAATAACCAAGAATATTTGAAATTGGTAGGGTTATTAAAATGAATATTTTAAATATATCTCAACCAACAGCCTACGACAACAGCGTGGAAAGTTTCGAATTTCATTCATACAGGCCATACGTGACGAGTTTCAACAAGAATGATGAAATCCGAATACCTATTAACCAACAAGACTTGAACATATTACCATCTCTCAGCACTTTGTATATTGAGGGTAAAGCAAACTTATACAATAGTAAAACTAAAGAAATACTGTCAAGTGTTAGCTTTGTCAATAATCCTGCATTATTTCTATTTCAAGACATTCGGTATGAATTAAATGGAGTTGAAATAGATAGAATAAAAAATGCTGGTATTACTACAACCATAAAATCATATCTTTCCTTAAATGAAAATGAATCTAAATCTGCAAAAGTGTGGGGGTGGTCTCCTACTGGTACAACTAATGTTCATAACGGCTCATTCTCTGCTTCAATACCATTAAACAGAATATTGGGCTTCGCGGAAGATTATGAGAAAATCGTAATAAATTGTAAACATGAGTTAGTGTTACTAAGAAGCAACAGCAACCTTAATGCATTAAAATTAAATAGTGAAGAAATTGTTGACGATATAGTTATTAATAAAATAGTTTGGCGAGTTCCACACGTCAAAGTATCAGATCGTGAAAGAATTAATTTATTGAAACATCTAGAAAAAGATCGTGCTATAACATTAGCTTTTCGGAATTGGGATCTGTATGAGTACCCACTACTCCCCAGAACTCGCAAACATACTTGGGCAATTAAAACTACATCGCAAACTGAGAAACCGCGGTTCGTTATAATTGCGTTACAAACCAATCGTAAACATCAATCACAAATGTCAATGGCAGAATTCGATCATTGTAATGTTCGTGACATTAGAGTATTTTTGAATTCGTCGTATTACCCTTACGAAGGATTAAACATAAGTTTCTCAGAAAATAAGTTTTCTTTATTATACGAACAATATTCAAGATTTCAACAGTCTTATTATGGCCGTCGAGCAGAACCATTGATGAGCTTAAAAGAATTCAAAGATATTGCTCCATTATTTGTAATCGACTGTTCCCGTCAACAAGAGACTTTGAAGGGCTCTATAGATGTGAGAGTTGAAATAGAAACTGACCAAGAAATACCTGATCAGACAGCAGCATATTGCTTGATATTAAACGACTGTATATTTGAGTACAAGCCCTTGAGTAACATTGTTAAAAAGATATCATGAGCTCATATGTTTTTGTTGATATCCAAGGATTTAAAGATGACAATAATTACTTTATATTAAAAGAATTAGCAATAGCTACCCAAGAGTTTACTGAAGTGTTTTTAGTAAAACCTCCTTATTCATATACATATTTAACTAAAGAAGAAAAGAAACGCGTTCGATGGATTGAGCGACATAGAGGCATAACTTGGAGCGAAGGCTATATCGACTACAGAGAGTTCAAAAGGATAATTAAACACATTTTAACAGATAAAACAGTGATAATGAAGGGGCGTGAAAAGCAAAGTTGGATAAGTAATTTATGTAAAAATTGTTTTTTACTGGATATCGAAGAAGAAGGCAGCCCCAATTTCTCTATATTATATAAAACTTATTGTAAACCTGAAATTAAGTATAACTGTCTCAGTCATCAGCAAGTGTGTGCACTAAAAAATGTAATTTGTATTAAAAAATGGTATTATGATAATTGTATATTGTAATGACCAAAATTAATCTCTTAAATAAAACTTTTTAAATTAATATTTTTTTTCATTTATTGACTTAGCAAAAAAATTAATGTGTAAGAAATATTATAAGCCGTAATATTAACTAGTCTCAGTTTTTGGTGATGCTCTACTGTGATTATAATTACTCTATCTACATCATAAAAATTTAAAACAGCGACATCTACTGCGTTTATACTGAATCATTAAATGAATAAAAGTAAATATTAATTTGATCCAGTCAAATGCTAATAGATGGAGTTTTTTGATTAACATACAAAATTTGGTTTACTCTTTATTCTATATTCATAAACAAAGCTTATATTTTTACTCTTAGCCTAAAGGATAAAATTAAAAGTAAAATGATTGATTTAATATTTATTGATATAAATCACATTCTAACTATATAAGTAACTAATTATTGAATTTTCTTTATTACAAATAAGACATTGTTCTGTACAGATAAAACGTAATAATATTATAGAAACCTTAAAAAAGTAATTTACAAAATATTTATAAAACTCATATTACATACTAATTAAAACTAAAATTATCATTCGCTAATGTTTTTGCGATTTTATTAATAACATTTTCTGTGAGATCCAAAATATCGTCGACGGAGTCTTTTATGAGATACTGTGCATTTAATACCATTTTTTCCGAAACATCTCTGTTTACCAAGTCATTTTCTATGTCAAATACTTGTATTTTAATTACTTTTCTGGGTTTTCGATGCTCTTTTCTGATAACATAAGATGATGCTGACAATCCATCCATTTTTTTTCTCAACAAATCTTGTCGTTGTTCTTCCTTCTGTTTTTCAGCTGCTCTATTTCTTAACATTTCTTGGTAATACTCCTCCGCTTGTTCATAAGGGTCCTGAGCATCTTGAGAGAATAGTATCATTGTATCTTGAGAGTCAGACATGATCTGTAAAACAATGAATATTTTAATTTTTTACTAAACATTTTACATCATAATTAACAAAATTTGATTGTAATACTTACATTGCAATACCGATCAATTTTGTAAATTATAGATTTGATATGTGCAGCGTGTTAGAACCTCGTCTGTTTTAACGCGACTGACCACGATATGCAATATAAACTCGAATATCGGATTTCAAACTCCTGACAAAACAATTATTTTTCATTTTCGCAAGCCTTATCATATTATGCTGACATTTCAATAAAAGGTGATGCAAACAATCATGTCTTTACACGAATCGAATATATATGAGTTATTGAATTATCAGCATATTTGGCACTAAACATGATATCAAGGTTATGACAAAGGAAATTCAAATACATTTTATTATTTATTTATTATTTATTCTTAATATATTTTTATAACAAAAAAACTATAAAGTATTTAAAGAAGACTTACAATAATTTTCATACACTTATACTAGCCAATTAGTAAATTATATTCTAATATAAAAGAGTGTTATGTCCCCATGCCAAAGTAGAAATTTTATCCTTAAGTATAATTCTTTTGTCATCATTTGAAGACAAGGCTACTTTATTTACAGCTTGAGTAAATATTTCATGTTTAAGCGATTTAAATAATATATTTCTTTTACGCACAATCTTATTATACAGTAAAACATCATTGTAGTCATTAAAAGTTAGATCTTTTACAACTGCTTTCTTAACTCCTTTAGCTTTTTTTACAATTTTGTTTTCGGTTTTTAAACAATATAACTTTGACCTAAGTCCCACAAAGGAAATTATTAGAGAACCTGCTGTTTCATCTTTAAATAAACCAGGTATTTTTTTATTTTTAGGTATAATAGCAAATCTATTATTTTCATCATAATTACTTGTATCGAGATATGATTGAAAGTAAATATTCATATCTTTATATACATCTTCAGTTTCTATTGAATACAAAAAACTGTCAGTATCGGTATAGCATAATTTTAACCTTGTATCATAAAATGATTTCATGACCGAATAGTGGAAATCATACATATGATTTTTGGATATCTCTAGAACTGTGAAACCTATATAAATAGGTTTATCTAAAATAACAGTTTCAGGTTTCATTTGTACAGCTACAAAATTTTCACTAAACACTGTATTATTCTTAAAATTAGGTCTTGATATTAATTGTTCAGCGGAGTAGAACTTTTTTGTTTTATTTCTATCATCGTTCCAACGATTTACTAGATAAATGTTTACTCTTTTTTCGGTATCTTCTAGCGTTTTACCGAAAATGCTATTGTTTAATAATTTAAAGAAATCTTGTTCAAATGTAGAGTTAGCTTTTTGTCGAAATTCTGTATTTAAATCAATATACTGTTTCAGAAATGGTTGTTGTTTAAACTTGACCACTCTATGAATTTTTTTCAAAATAAGACCATTTTTTAAGCATGTTTTAAGATGTATATAATGAATAACATATTCAAATTTGTCATACAAATTTGGAATTAATTTAGGATTTTTAGAACCTGGGGGCGTAAATTTCTGTGGACAAAATGGTAAATCATTATGCAAATCGTGCAAATAATCCGGATATTCTAAGTCTACCTCTAAAATATACCCATAGTCTGAGTCATTAGGTACGTTAACAATATTAAGACTTCCAATTTCAACTTGATTCATCAACTCAAAATTTGAATATGGTAAATGTGAGCACATTGCATAACCGTACAGGTTGTTACAATCGATATATAACAAAAAGTTATCAGGTATTTCCGAATTATACCCGGAAATATATTTGTTATTCGCTGTGGAATATCTTGTAGGGCATAAACACACTCCACCGCGAATACCTTTTTGAATCAGTCGGATAATTTCTAGATTGTCTATTAGTTGCAGTTTGACTTTTGTTTTAAGCAACATTGCATCAAAACTCAAACCTGGTGCGGTTAAGTAAAATGCAGGATCCAATCTATAATTAGTTTTACAAGTTTGGCGAAATTTTTCAAAAACATCTGCTAG
The DNA here is from genome assembly GCA_947363495.1 of Euzophera pinguis. NCBI lineage: Eukaryota > Metazoa > Arthropoda > Insecta > Lepidoptera > Pyralidae > Euzophera > Euzophera pinguis. The sequence goes on from OX376176.1 coordinate 6,771,348, forward strand.
TAATATTACGTCTGTTTTCAAGTACAAATCAGTATATTCACCTAAATTTTTAATATTAAACATTGACCAAACAATTTTGGCGTGATTGTAATCGGATTCTGAAACAATATCATTTATTATAGTACTATAGAAACAGTCTCGCGGTGGTAATTTCTTTTCCTTATAACAATTCCAGTCCGTCATGTATTCATAAGGATAAACACCTTTACGAGTTAGTAAATCAAACTGTTCTTTCTTTGGGTAGAATTGAGATAAATGGACAAAACTGGCTTCATTCAAGTTGCTTACAAGCTTATCTAAGCTAGTACCTAAAAATTTAAAAGTATCCACAAATCGAACTGGCAAAAACTCCTGACGACCGGTTTTCACAAATTTTGTAAAAGATATGTAATTTTCTTTGTTTTTTGCTATTACTTTAATTCTGCCCTGAGATTCTCCCAACTGTTTAATAAAAAGATGACTGTCATACCCAGACAAATTATGAAAAAATACTGGTACAAATTTTGGTAACCTGTATTTAAGATTACAATAAGAGTGAACGGCCCCGCGAAACTTTCCAGTTAGATGACAATGATCTCTTACTTTGTTGTCAAAAAGTAATTGCTCACAGATAAAGCAGTATTTTGCAGTATCAAATTGTCTTTTCTCTTCTACACTTAATGGAATCATCGGAATAGTTTCTTTCAATAATTTATTAATTTCCGTAACATCTTCAAATAAATATTTCAGAAATTTGTCAACACAATCCTGCCCGCGATACGATACGTATTTATTGCGAGAGCTATCAAACGAGCAAACAATATAATAACCAAACGCAGCAGGCACATGTTTATGTAAGACTGTAGTGTTCACGTTATGCTTATTGTCACCATATTTTGGTTCTAACAATGATTCAAAGTCTGCGTAGATTACAAAAGGCACATCTTGCATCCGATCATAATGATTAAATTGGATGTAAGTATTCGAATCAGGCAAAACAGTACGTACTCCGCTGCAAATATGAGAATTGAATAATATTTCTTTATTAAAAAATATCATACATTCATCACAAAAATAAATTTTTTCCTTGTGTTTTGTGAGCTGTGATCTGACTAATTTGCTTAAATCTTTTATTAAACAATAATGTTTTTTTTCTCCCTTTTCCAAAAGTAATAAATTCACATGGTTCTTTCTTTTTTGTCGAGTCTTGTAAAGGGGTCCCACTACTTTATGGTTATTTACAAGACCGTATATGTTAACGCTTATATGAGTATTATTTCTCTCAAAAGTCTGAATATCTTTGAAGCCGACCGGAAACTTGATATCTCGAATGTTAAGTATGTTTTCGTAACTCGGATATGAGGTTATTCTATGCGCGTTATTTTTGGCGGGAAATAGCGCTGCCATTACACACCACACGAAACATAACGCATCCCCATTTTGTATATTAATACAAGCGCGTTTAGATTTAATACTTTTCGGCAATTCAATAAATTGACCAACTCTCAATGGATTATATTTATTAATATTGACCTCTAAGTAAAGATTACGTATCAAGGTCCACCCAGAATCTTTTTCCTGAAATTCAGAAATTTTTGTTGAAATTATGTCAATCATGTTAGAATAATAATCCTTAAAATCACAATCATTTTGAAATATTTTGTTTTGGGTTGCAAATGATTTTATGTCGGTGGTGCTATTTTTAGGTAAATTAAACTCCGCGAAAAATTCAAAGTTAACTTTTATACAATGAAATGTAGCCTGTCTAGCCGAAATCAATTGGTGTACACGAGAACGAAGTGTGCGCAAGAAGTCAGCGGGGGACACGGGGGACAAGTCTGACTCAGACTCGAGCACACGGTCCGCGTTTAGAGGTCTCACTCTATATGAGGCGATTCGACTTCTGAATGCACTACTTACTTTCTCAATACCTTCACTAACTTCTATTGAACTATTGTTTTTGTGGATATTACTTCGCAAGTGTGCAGATAACGAGCTAGACTTAACAGATATATCACACACTGTACAATATACTGTTCCCTTCCCCATTGTACTTATTCTTAAAACTAAGTGATTGCTTATTAAAGATATTGTTCTATTTAATTGACTACTTGCAATTAAAAGATGATATCAGAATATGATAAAAAATTAATTAAAACTCATGAATAAAATGGAAAACAGAATAAGTTTAGATTTATTTAATTATTGCAAGTTATTTAATTATAAAAAACGAAATTGGCATCGGGGCATAATAACCTAATAAAAATAAGTATATTAATAAAATGAAATAAAAACTTTTATTTGTATATAACATAAAATAGGTACTTAATTATAGAATGGTTCGCACACTAAATAATTTTTGTTGCAAAAAATTTACCCTCTTCAGTAAAGAGGGGCTTGCACTTATTAATAAGCTCCTTTGTGAGCATCAGTTGAGGGGAATCGGAATTCCCCTGAAATTTTAGCGCGACTACCGCGTGTTCCCAACGGTCTTTGGGATCGACCTTCTTTATATCAGCAACATTGTATACTTTTAAATCTATAAAGACATCGCCAGCGAGGTTAGCAGTGCGGCGCAGGACACCGTCTGCTACACGGCGCGACAGCACTGACAGCAACGGAGGGATCTTCTTAGCGGCGGCTGCTCGCTGGGCTTCCGCTTCCTCCTCGCTGTCGCTGTCGAGTTGCCAAGCTTTCTTCAGGCGTTTAGCCTTGGATGCTGGCTGTGCTCGACTTATCACCCGCTTCGTAGCTTTAGGTTCCTTTTTCTTATAACTGGAAACAAAACATACAATTACTTATACTAGAAACCGGGACCTCGTGAACAGTAGACAGGTATGTTAACCATTACACCACGGAGATTACAAGTATAAAGTTTTGATTGAACACAAACACACGTAGTTACTATCAATTTAGAATAATCAACACACACACACACACACTGAGAACACACAGCCGAGAAACTAGTGATTGCTAACTGGGAATAGATAACGAAATTACATTAAACAACAATCATACATACATCAAGCTTGCAGCGGATACTTCTTCGGAATCTGAGGTGAAATCTTCAGCGAGCTTCTTCTTAGCCTGCTTGCAACGTTTATCGTAATACTCAGAGTCGGACCTGAAATAAACATGATAAATCATTTAATAACTCGCTAGACATAGTTACTTTATTAAAGATAATTTACACATAAATGAATATTATAAGTATGTTAAGAAAAATGAAATGATTTAAAATGTACTAATAATAATAATACCTATGTTAAAAAACTTACGAACATGATTGCAATGCAACGAATCTTCGTGTTTCTAAGTGTGGGTGGCACGCAGGACAACTGAGCGGCACAGTGGTAGGCGCGTAGGCAGGCAGCTGGCACAAGCACTCAGCAACCGACTAACTGCTGGTGGAACAACAGTAGGCGGGCTTCGCAACCAGGGCGGGCGGTACGACAGCGTCGAACAACGTTCTCTCAGTTATGAAAATATTTAAAGTTCACAACTATTGGTACGCGCGAATTTAAAGTAGATTTTTGCTTAATCGCTACTTTTTTTCAGGAATGGTCAACCAAGAATAAAAGCTATATTTTTACTTGGGTACATATATTTTATTTGAAAATATGCAAAGCCATCAAAAATTTTAAGTACCAAAATGTTGATGACCACTACATTTAATGTAAAGTCAGCATAATTTAATAATTATTGATAAATAATTTAATATCTCAATATTAAAAATATAGAAGTCAATAACAACGTGTAGTATTGCATAATTTCCTGTGAAATCGAATACTCAAAGTATGCCGCATGCATATGCACTATATGTAGGCATGTTATTCATGTTACTATTTACTTGCGTCATTATAAATAATCATTTATTTTGCTACCCATTATCAAAGAGGGTTATGTTTTTATTGAAAGGCTCGTCACATACAGAACGATAATTATCACGCGGCAAATTGCTTAGCGGTGTAATGATACGACTGGTTACGATTACCATTACGGGTACGATTTTATATTCTTACAGTAATTTACTACTTGATGTGCATAGAAAAAATTTTGGTTGGAGTATAACGCTTTGTGAGTTACTGTTATTCCTTCATATTTCGAGTAATTATAAACTTTTGACATATTTCTGTTATAAAGTGCTGTATGTACAAAATATTAAAAAATATTCCAAAAACGGTAAAAAGATAATATCGTAATCGTATCATCATAAAGTGTATAAGTGGTTATTTTCCCGCTTAATAAAAGACGTTGTAGTGTGCGAATAGCCATAAGTTACGAATATGAAACCGGAGGTACAGCCGTAGGCAGATAAAAATGTACTTTTACATATGGTAATACCTAGTACACATTTGGTCGGGTTTATATGCCGTCGGCTGTACACAGGTGTCGGCATACTGAGCAAAATTCAAGCACTAGTACTGAACTAGAGTTTATCGATAATTTCCGAAACTGCTTGACCTTTTTTGATGAAATTTTATATGTGTATTCAGTAGGTATGTCTGAGAATAGGTTGTAAACTATTTTATAGTGCAAAACAACGTTAGCTGGGTTAGCTAGAAACGATACAATAACTTCTCATTACTATTATACAGTAATATCATATACTTACTTATTATTTATAAATATGTAAGTGAAAATGTCTTCTAAAGTAATAGTTATACTACACTACGGACAAATAACCACAGTATTACAATAGTTTATAAATTGATTAGCGATCTTAGATTTTATTCAAGTAAGTACTTAGTAAAAGTCAATTCTTTTTTATCGATAGAACAAAATGCTATGAGCACAACACTTACACAATGTGCTTCTTACTTACTCCTTTTATCATTACCGTAATAACCATGATCGTGTATCGTTGTTACGAAACGAAGTGGATAAATTTATTGAATTCCTATTTTAAATTAAAGAAAAGCCTCTTTTGTTTTTTGATAAAGGAAATATTTGTTCTCCCGGATACCAACAGTCGAATTTGGTAAATATGTATCAGAAAGCGAGACATTCTCAATATCGGTCGCGGTGGGTACAGAATTGTCCATATTTAATGGTTTAAACTGAGATTCACTGGGTGCCACCAACCAAATGGTGAACGGTACGACCTAATCGAGGCCAGTTGAAAATCAGTGTCTTCCATTGACCTGGCTATTCAAGTACCAATGTCCTAAAAGGTGATAAAGAGTAATCTAGTTTACTGGGTGCCACCAACCAAACGGTGAACGGTACGACCTAATCGAGGCCAGTAATGGGATAACTCGGCGTCTACCAAGGGCGTCCCGAAGATCATTTGAGACACTGATCGTTAGTAAGATGCCAACCAATTTGATCATCGGTATGAGCAATCGGCCTGGGCAAACGATTTTCCTTGTTCATCAATTATTAATCACTAGAGTAATATGTATTTTGGTTGCAATATATTTATACTATTAAAAGTTGTTTAGTGTGAAAATGTAACAATCTAGTGTAGTGTGAACAAACAGCAATCGGATCAGGTGAGTCAAATTATCCTATTACTTATGCATACCATTTTACCAAGCGCCGTTGACTGATATTCCGTATTTTTTGAAAAACCAAAGGTATTATTGGGGATTTCAAAACAGGTAGTTTTCATCACACCGAGCGAATGAAATGAGCGGTGTGATGAAAACTACCTGTTTTGAAATCCCCAATAATACCCTACTCACATGGAAGACTGCGGAATACTTAAATCCTCAGAAATTTACTGCAGATGTAGTGTTTGGGATTATATGAACGGTCTCTGTGTATTTTTTCAGACATACTAGAGGGTTGCATGTTCGTGTATCCACCAAACTACGGCTCAATCGCTGGCAAGAGTTATCTGGACTCCGTGGACCTTCATGACGACCGGTTCACATGTAACGCAGGAGGAAAGGTAACTTAATTAACGCAATGAGCCTAGCCTGCCCCTTACACAAGGTAACGCAAGTCTTTAAAACGCTACAATTTTATGTATAGCCCTGCCGCCTCCGACGTGATTCCTTTAACGACCAGCACCTACGGACTTCCCTTGGACATCAGGAATGCTCAGTCTCTTGCACATTTTAAATTCTAATTCAAATTCTTTATTTAAACGTCAACGTAAACGCCCTCATTACCTCTCCTGTTTTTCCTAATCCATAGCATGGAATCTTCGTCCAAGCGTGTTTTCCTTGCTACGTCGTCAGCTTACGGTTCGGAGCAGAGGGTACGCTGTAAGTCATAGTCCTGGATTTGGTGGATTTGCTACTGCCGATACCTTTTTTACAGGGAAACCAGACCAACAGGAATATGACTCGAGGTGTGTTAGTGCCCAACACTGTCAGATTTTTTTCAGGTTGCCTAACTGCCATTTATCGATAGCAACCGGGACCAACGGCTTAACGTGCTTTCCGTAGCATGGAATCTCGTTATTGTCAAACAATCAGTTGGTTCTATCCTGCAAAGCCCAAAGATGCTAAATCTTCTGTAAGTTTTAGAGGAGTTGAGCATCCCGCAGACAGATCCTTTAAAAATGATTATTTTCAACTTAAAAATAGTCCTCAGGCACAGAATTTATTAAATACCGTTCAGAACGGACACTCACACCTCACACCCTCCCACCTGAAACAGATACCACACATGTAAAAATCGAGAGCAAAACAATGCAAGGATGTCGATTAAGCCGCGTCGACGACTATGACGCAGATACGGTAAATTACCAACTTTACGTGTAACACACACATTGACGCGTACGCGAACCGAATCGTAGTAGTCTTAATAGGTATCGCGCTCGCCGCTGTTGTATGGAGTGTCCGGAGTGTTGCTAAAGTCTGACTAAACTTTTTTTTACCAGGGTCTCTATTGGTATCCTCAATGGATGGGTGCGATGCCTGCGCAGCCATACGAAAGTGGTAAAGATGAGTTCGAGCCTCCGGGAACTTTCTACCCTCACCAGAAGGGGTACGACGAACCACCAGAAGACTAGTATAAATATTATTAATAAAATACCGCAGTCTGTTGATTTATTTTAATATTCTATTAGATACCTATCTAAACTTCTTTTCATTTCAATAAAAAGGTTAATTTTAGAGTTTAGGTAATTTAATTATTTTACAATCAAAAAACTTTATAATTAAATAGTAAAAAGTTTATATTATTTAAACTACGTTCTTTGTTAACTCTTCAGCTTAAACATAAATATGTATAAACATCTGTACAGCAAAAATGTACTACATTTTATTTAAAAAATATATAAATATCATAACCCATAATAAAACTCTATTTAGTTTATTAGATGTAACTTTCCAAAAACCTGCTCTCAACGTTGCTCCCACGAGGTAATACGAAAAACGCCGGTGTTCCTGCTTTGAGCTCAAAATACTTTGTCTTCAACAAATCACCTAACCTTTTAGCAGGATTTATTACATGCGGCATTTTATCATAACCTTCAAAATACACATTTACTTGATCACAACTGTACTTATTGTTTTCATCCCAAGGGGCGGGAAACAGCTGTTCCAACTGATTCAATAATGGAACATTTTCAGGGCATGCTTTTACAAAATCTGTCATTTGGTATTCTGGATACAAAAATAGCACTGGCCACTTTAAAAAACCATCCACTATATGGACTATTGAATCATGAGCGCCAGGCAAACTTGGTTCCAATTTTGAAAGATCAATATCATCTTCATCATCACAATTTGATATTCTTATTCCTCTTTCAATTATTGCTTTAATCACTTCATCTTTTTGTTCATTTAGTTTAGCATCCTTTTTCTCTTTCTTTCTCTGGTCTCGCTCTTGGATCAATTTCTTCTTTTTTGCTGTATTAAGAACGTCTATAATTTCTTTGTTGTTTTTAGTTGTTGCCAGTATTTTTTGACAATGTTCTATACAAATGTCAAATTTTGCTGCTTCTAATGCTGATTTAGCAGCCCTAACTCTGGCTTTGGTGTGGTTAGGGTTGAATGATAGTGCTTTCTCACTGTCAAATAATGATGATCTATAATTTTTTAAATGCCAATGTGCTGCTGCTCTATTATTGTACAAACTAGCATTGATTTCCGCATCATCACATCTCACTTTAATGCCTTCTGTGTAGCTGAAATAGAGAGAAATATAATACGAACAAGTATTGTGTGATTAGTCATAAGCAATGTCACTTTACAACAACAAGAATAAAAACAATTTTTTTTTAATGGGGAAGTAGAACACATTTACTTACTTCCTTACTGTGTGTTCACAGTAAGTGAATGACAAAATATGTACTATGTTCTTATCTTTTTCTTCTAAATACTATTGAGTAATCAATTATTTTACTTCACTGAAAAATATCATATGGAAGTACAACTTGTAATTAATGTGTGAAGCAGGACGCTTCAGAATAAACCACTCCCTTTATTTTCCATGGATGATGTAAAAGGCAACTAAACAGCGGCCTAAGTATACTTGTGTACCTTTTAGTTTAACCACTACTAATTGGTTAAATTATTGGCACATTTACAAAGAATAAGATATAAGGGCTGCTGTGACAATGCAGAAGCCTGGTTATAAGAAAAAAAATGTTGACACAAAAGCTAAAAGATAAAAATGTGAATTTTAAAGTATAAACGTAACTTTAAAAAAAACTTACCCCAATATGGCCAACCGATAGTTCTTATGTTTGAAGTTGAAGTTTCCATCCTCCTTGTAATTCAAAGCAAGTTCTAATGCAGTGTTTTCATCCGGATCATACTTTAATTTAGCCAGGCCTTCCGCTAGTGGAGACAGCTCACCGTCAGCAGGAGTTTCTTTCATAAAGAAAGGATGCTTCATCATTTCCTCCTAAAAGAAATAATCTTTTTAACACTAGCTGTTTCCTGAGGCTCTGTCTACATCAAAAAGTAGCTTTTGTTTGACCCAGAGTCTTCAACTATATCCATACCTTTCATCAAAATTGGCCCAGAAATTTACCAGTGAAAGCCAAATAGACAACTAACAAAAGATTAGTTCAATAGATAAAGTTTGAAAAGTTTACAAAGAAATGTATTAAACGCACTTTCTCATTAATAATTTTAGTAATGAAGTTAGGATAGAATATTCTTGATGTGAATTTGATGAAATCAGAAATCTGTATCAGTGGCAAACTGGAGCAGACTGCATGTTTCAATACAATACGAAATTGAAGTCTTTCTTACTTATTAAGTTGTGGCTTTAGCCTCTTTGCCGCTCACTAGCTCTTCTGGTAAGCTAGGTGGTTATTTTATTTATTTTTTACTTCAACACTAGCTTGATGGTTCACACAGCACTTTTCAATCACATCCTCAACTGATTGCTTTAAACCTCGAGGAATGCTTAGGATTTTTTCAATCTGCTTGGTGTACCTATTAGACAAGTGGTATTCCACAAAGTATATTCAAACATATTATTACCTCCCAGCGATCCTCTGGCCATCCTTCTGTATATCGCTTTTTCTCCAAACTATTGATGAAATCGTCAAGTTCTTGGTCCAATTTTTGACATAGTGCGAGCCTTTCTTCGTCAGTCATAGGCTTCTTCACCTCTCTACCTTCCTCAGCCATTCTTAAGCTATTTTTTAAATAACTTTGTACCTATTTTTTTATATCGTCTAATTATTAAAGGGCACGAGAAAGCTTACCAATACCTTCTTTATTTAAATTAAATATTTTAAAAAGTTACAAATCTTGAAACCAAAAAAAGAGCGTGCCATTCAACAATTTATAAAATGTAAACATAACCTCAAAAATTGCAGCGCTGCGTACTGTCATTTTGATATGTATCGATTTGACTTCGACGTTGACGCATCATCTTTTATTTTTTCCTTTAATATGGCTTTTACCTTTGTATTTAGCCAGTAATAAGGAAAAATTATTGAATGAAGTTGTTAAGTATAGATTTAGAATGTTTTTGACTACGTCAAAGATAGATTGGCCAATTATTAAAAGAAACGAGAGACGAGACGAATTTGAAAACTGTTTGTGTGTGTGTGTGTCGTACATGTGTGCCCTGTCAAATAGTGCTGAGCTGAGCAATGTCGACATCACTATGATCGATTTTCTTAACGTGAGAACATAGCCAAATTAAGTACATATGCAGTATTTTTTGGGATAAGTTATAAATTACATAATAAACATGCTACTTTAGTATTTTTATTTTTAACGAGCAATCTGACTCGACTTCGAATAGGTGGACATTAAAATTAACCTTACTTTATTATAACTTTAAGACCAGTGGCCGATTCTCGCTCTATTGAAAACTGTATTGAAAGTGTTTACTACATATAGTTGAATATATATCGGAAAACCATTCATTTCTGCCAACCATTTTAAGCCACTTTTCGCTAATATCTAAATTAGATAGAAATCTGAAACACCAGTATGTAGTATGGTCTGAAAGGTAGGTATTTAATAAAAATTGTAATATTACAATTACAAAAAAAACTTCACATAAATCACGTTTGTGCCAAACTCAGGCACTTTTTGGCAAGTATGCAAATCCTCAATCATCGCATTCCATAACTGTTGCTGTATAACTCTCTCGCTGAATCACATGCATTATATGGCCTAAGTAGCTGCGGTCGAACATATAATACCTACCTAAATAATATGTATAGATTACAGTTAAAAATATTAAAAACTATAGTATCTAAAAAAATTAAATTACAATTCCGCGATAACGAATTTGGCCTTTTTCAACATTGTAAAATATTTTCGGTACACTTGAACACGAAATATTCATTATTAAAACAAAATTATTTCAATGAAAATTATTCTACGGTTAATCATGCTGTATATACACGGGCGATCGCTCGAAACCGGTTGTGCACCGAGCGCGCGAACAATGCCTACGGTGAGAGGACGACTGGCTATCTCCTGCCTCGCTTGATTAACAAGTTGCCTGATGATTTAAAAACTAGTATTACTAACAAAAATATAAAATATAAACTTAAAAAATACTTTCTTGAAAATATCGATTTTGCTCTTTAATAAGTAGGCCTTCATTTCTCGATTTCATACAAATTTTGGAAAATCAGCTTTAGTTGGACATGCATGCCTACTTAGGTATGGGCCCATGACTTAGCTTAAATAGGACTGAAATGAGCATTCAGTAGAACTAGCTGTTGTCTGCAGCTTCATCTCTGTGGTTCTTATCAGGATTGATTGCCCGGCTCACTGTTAAGATTTACTTCATTTTCTTATTATTATTATATTAGTATCATAGATTTTAAATTAGCTTGATTTGAATGTACCTGCTATTTCTAAACAAACCTCAGTGGTTTTGTGAAATACATCTTATGTTAATTTGTTTGTATCAATTTTTGGATAATGTTAAATAAATAAATAAATAAAGAGATGAATGAGAATACGAACACGGAGTTTTCAGTAGAAATCCGCCATGTTTTTTTGCGATATCTCAAATTAGACTTTATCTCTAAAGGCGTGCGAGTTATTTCGAGAAATCTCGATCGACTTATCTCAGAGACGCGAGAATCATTTACCCGCGTTCGTAGCGGACTTTTTTTCATAAACCGTGTCGAATTGCTGAATTTTAAATATATAGGTACGTTTAATACTAGTATGAAATTACCTACTAGTAGGTAGGTATTTATTCCTCCCTAGCGTTTGGGTGCAATACTATCGATATGATGTTTGACACCATCGATTTCAATCCCTAAACTTAAAAATTGTAAAAATTCACGTATTTATTTTTATCCAAATTTGAATTCTTATGCATCTTACACAATCATGTGATAAAACTACATGATATTTCTCATATATTAGTGCGGAAAAACTATCGAAACAATTATGAAATCATGGATTTATACAGTGATAAACTTTGGTGGTACTTATTGTGTAAAATGTGAAATTATATGAATTTTATTTGTTACTTGAGTTACATTTAGGCACTGCACATGAAACCATAATTATGCGCTACTACTGAACACTTTTTTAACACTTACTAGATACTAGATACTTTGTTTATAATTTAAATATTTGTTTTTGACAAGAAATCGTATGGGAGATTATTTATTGTGTATATAAAATGCTCTCGCTCTCTATCTCATTCTAACATACGCATATCCTATATATTTCTCTTTCGCATTTCCCGTCTTTTCAATCCATAGTTTAAGGTTAAGTCAGTAGTTAAGTCGAGTCAGAAAAACTAAGCGAAGTGGTAGAGAAAAACTGCACTTGAAAACAGCTTTTGGCAACAAGCAAGAAAATCACTTATCGAAAACTGTATCACTTTCCAACACTCACGCTTGTTCTCGAATACTTTACGAATCCACATTATATGCACAAACACTCATTAAAACACACAAATTGGAAAAAAAAATCTCTGCCGTTACTAGTCTTCTCAGCTTCCCGCCAATAGTCCCATTGTATTTTTATTCTCCACTTCACAAACTATATACGAGTAGGAATACTAACTCCATTTTACATGCGAATCCAGTCATGTAAAAAGTTTATAGTGTCGTCTTTGTCTAAATAGATTCGCGCAACAATGACCAGAGCGTATTTCTCTGTTGTATTCTCGGCTTGCATAACAAGCCTCCACTCACATTTTGATTCTTTTAACTAATAAAGACATGTGGAGAAAGGGCTACACATACTACACACACGCTAAAAACACGACATAAAATGCTCAAAAATTACAATCAAAGTTTTATTTTTGAAAACGCGGAGTATTTTGCATTTTAACAACGTGTACATTTCAAACGATGAATAGAATTAATTACACCTAAAATAGGTAAAATATTTCTCAGAAGCTATCACAAAATTATTGAAATAACAAAATCTGGTTTTTAGTTTAAGTTTCTTTAAAATACTCAAGCAGAAGCAGGAGAAATTATGCAACAAATATGAAATTCAAATCAGTAAAGGGTTCCACAATTCCAATGTTTGATATATTCACACTTCCTTTGCTCACGTCTCTTGAAATATTCAGGGTACTGTGCCTTTTCAAGAGGATGCCAGTAATCGAGAACCCAGTCCGGAGGGTCCACCTCTCGTCCATAAGCTACACCTCCTGCTATTCCTAGAGATTTTGGAACTGAAAACAAATCATTTATTAACAAACTAAAGATTTAATTGTTCAATTGCAACACAAAATAATTTAATCTGTCACGAGTTATTTCTAACTCTCCAGGTCTCCAACTATCTCCACACAAAAAATCACATCAATCCGTTGCTCCGTTTTAATGAGAAAGAAGGACAAACTAACAAACACACTTTCACATTTATATTATTAGTATGATAAAGTTACTAGTAAGCAGGAACGGGGCTCCGCGGTATTTGATAACTATTTCTAATAAAGACACATGTATTTTGAATTAAATAGAACTTGAGAATTTTAATAAGGATTTCATTAGGCAAGTGCCACAATTGGAAGATGTATACGAAGCTAAATTTCTCATCGATAGCTGAAGCTCCTACATAACCACTGATGCCGCATCATGCCTGAGGCATTTATGGGCGCATGTACACTACTTATCTCATTCTAATTCAAGTAATAACAGAGCGAGTGACTGAGCAGACAGAACCATATACCTACTTTAGCACAAATTATGTAAGTATTTCAAGTTATTGATAAGATTCCATATAGGTGAATAACCACGAAACAACTATAAAGTATAAAGTCAACGTTACAAGGCAGATGCTGATGACGACCGTATTAAATCAGTCAGATTTAAAACGGTCGGTGAAAGCTATAGTGAATAAACTATTATTGAGCCAGCGAGCTCCATCATAGACCACATCTGCACTCAACATCAGGAGGGATCGTGATCAAACGCTGGACATTGTAACATAAATAAAAGGTACATACATTTAGCGCACTGTATAGGTTGCTTCTTCATAAACAACTCGTGCTCCCCAACCCACAGAAGACGGCGTTGTTCTTTTGGATCGCACACGCATCGGTTATCGTCGAATTGCTTTCTAAGAAGTACCTGATGGTAGCGTACCACGCGTCTATAAATAACAAGATTACATTCATGTGTGCTAGTAGGGTTATATCAAGCAAGCACCCACATAATTACCTCTCTACATAGTAGGCTTCTAGATTTCTCATAGCTTTTTTGTATAATGTACACACTTGTTGAGCGTGAGTTCTTAATTCTGGTGCAAAAGGCATAATAATGAATGTTATTTAAACTTAATTGCAAGAAGTCAATACTTCTGTTTATCAGAGTTTCAATTGTAGACGTTGTAGACTCGTTGCGTTGTCAATTATTTATTTGCCAATGTCTTTAATAGTCAAAATTGTGAATGTGAGTGAAATTATATTTGTAGCCAGCAATATGAATAATATGACGCAAACGAGGTGGAGTAGTCCGTGTTGCTTTTAGGTTTAGGTTTAGAATAACTTTATTTCTCATAAGAATTACATAAATAATTCACTTACTGAGAAAAAAATACAATGTTTTTACAAAATAATACAATGAGCATGCTTTTTTATACAATACAAACTAAATAACTTCGATAAAAATTGCCATACAATTTAGTGGGTAGCAATAAATCTAATGGTTGCTATTGTGCCGTCCTCTCGTCATCAACGCGCACTACTATCTCGCCCGGCAACACGGATTAAGAATGTTTTATCTAGATGTGTCGGTTCTGCAATTTACAGTTTTTATTTTAAGTTCATACTTGATTGTATTTGGTTTTTGATGTTATTATTATCTGTAAATTGTTACTCTGTTTGTATGAAAAGTATCTGTGTATACTATTTATATTTTAGGTTTATTATAATATAATATTTTTAGGTTTATTTATTTTTATTTATCGACTGTCTTGTTTATGTTTCTAATTTATAATTTTGTATTTGTAGGAATATAATGTGTAATGTGTATATACGTGCGTGTATGTAATAGTAAGTACCTAGTGATATTTTAGGTACTATGTAGGTATTTTCCTGTTATTATTATTATTACTATTTTTTTATTTTTTTTTTATTATTGACTGTTAATCAGACGACCGTTAGGCCCTGTAAAGTCTATTTTAATATATTTTATTTACTCGATGGATTGTTATACGCTTATGATAATTTTATCTATCTGTCTGTTGAAATTAGTTGCAATAGTCGTATATGTAAATTTTTAGTTTTCTTTTGAAAATAGCTACTGATTTCGCATCTTTTATGTCTATTGGTAATTTATTATACATTTTTGCACCTTCATATTGTATATTCATTTTGCCATAATTTGTTCTTGGCGTCCGCAGTATTAAATGGCTTGCGCTGCGTAGTTTCATTTTTTGGAATTGACTTTTTTTACGGAACGATATATGCGTATGTATCTGATTATTCAGGATTTTATGTATTAATAAACATGTATAGTACAACTCTGTGTAAAAAGTATCGGGAATATGTCAATAAAAAGACCTGCGTAAAAGAGGTCGTACTGTACTGATTTAGCGCGCAAAATTTGAGCGGGATCTGTCATTTAATTTGTTTTAAACTACACTTTTTGTTGGTCATAGTTTTGAGTTCTCGGCGATTTTTACAATGGAAAATATTGTTGAACAAAGAGTGTGCCTTAAATTTTGTGTTTCGAATGATATTTCATGTGGTGAATCACTAAAAATGTTGCGAAATACCTACGGCGAATCGTGTATATCGAAAACAAGGGCTTATGAATGGTATAAGGCTTTTAAAGAAGGCCGAGAAGTAGTAATAGACTTGCCTCGTTCTGGTAGACCTTCAACCGCTACGACCAAAGAAAACATCGACAGAATCAAGAAGCTAGTGCTCGAAAATCGACGTATGAGTCTGAGAGAGTTGGCTAGTGAGGTAAACATATCTTTTAAGTCCGTCCACAACATTTTCATTGACATTTTAGGCATGAAACGCGTCGCCGCTCGACTAGTTCCGAAAGAGCTCAATTTCGTTCAAAAAGCGCAGCGAAAGCATGTCGCTGAAGACATGGTTTCCCGAGCTTCTACGGATCCGACCTTTATGAAACGTATAATAACTGGCGACGAGACATGGGTTTATGAGTACGACATGCAAACAAGCCAACAGTCTTCAGAATGGCGTCTCGAAAACGAGCCGAAACCCAAAAAACCGCGGCAAAGTCGCTCCAAATCAAGGTGATGCTGACAGTTTTTTTTGACTACCGTGGTGTGGTTCACTCCGAATTCCTTCCTGAGGGAGAAACAGTGAATAAAGAATATTATTTAGGCGTCATGAAGCGTTTGCGTGAGAGTATCCGCCGAAAACGTCCAGATTTGTGGCAACACAACTCATGGATGCTGCACCATGATAATGCACCATCACACACAGCCATAATAGTGAAAGAGTTTTTAGCAAAAAATTCAACAAAAGTTCTCGACCAAGCACCGTATTCACCTGATATGGCTCCGTCTGACTTTTTTTTATTTCCCAAGTTAAAATTACCACTTCGAGGAAAACGTTTTGAGTCGATAGAAGCCATAAAAGAAAATTCGCTGAATGAGCTAAAGGCCATACCGCAAATAGCCTATGAAAAATGTATGGAAGACTGGGTGAAGCGTTGGAGATGTTGTACGTGGGGCGCACTATAAGTTTCCGGAATGAATATGAAAAAATACTATTAAAGGTACAAAATTAATTTATTGTTTTTCAAAATAATCTCCCTTGGCGTCTATGCACTTTTTCATTCGATGAAACCAGTTTTGAAAACTTTTGTGCCACTCCTCTGTGGTGACCTCTGAAACGTGTTTTTCATACTCCTCGACAGCCTCTTCTGGTGATGAAAATCGTTGACCGCGTAATTGGTTCTTAATTTTTGGGAACAGAAAAAAGTCACAAGGTGCCAGGTCGGGACTGTATGCAGGATGACTCATGAGTTCTACATTTTTCGCCTTCAAAAAGTCGTTTGTCTGTCTGGCCGTGTGAGAACTAGCATTGTCGTGGTGCAGGATGATACGGCGTTTACGGTTATTTTTACGGAGTTCGTCAATAACTTCCGGCAAACAAATGGTCGTGTACCAGTCACTATTCACTGTACGACGATTCTCTAAAGCAACAGTAGCCACGTGTCCAGTTTTATTAAAAAAAGAAGCAATCATCCGCTTAGATGCACTTTTCACGCGCGCCACTTTGGTTGGTTTCGGCTCATCTTGAAAGACCCATACGCTCGATTGCTGCTTTGTTTTGGAATCGTAGCAATAAATCCATGTTTCGTCACCTGTTACTATGTCCCACACCAAATTTGACGCACCTTCGTTGAATCTGGTAAGCATGGCACTGCACCAAGTGACGCGGTCCGTTTTTTGAACCTCGATCAAGTTGTGTGGGATCCACCGCGAGCACAGCTTTCTCACACCCAAATGTTTGTGTAGGATTAATTGTATTTGACTCATGCCTATTTCTAAGGATGCGCGAATTTCATGGTAGGTCACATGCCTGTCTGTTTCGATCATACGGCGCACAGCATTGATGTTTTTGTTGGTCACAGCGGTGGACGGCCGACCATCGCGAGATTCGTCACTGAGATTGATACGACCACGCTTGAATTCTGCAAACCAGCTATAAACAGTTGTCTTGCATGGTGCTTCATTGCCAAAAGCTGTTTCAAGCCGAGCGATGCTCTGTTGAGCTGTCAAATTACACTTAAAATCGTAGAAAATCATACTACGAAAATTTTCCCGAGTTAAATCCATGTTGATGCAGACACACAATTTTTTAAATGGCGCCACAAGGTAAAAACAAAAGACAGTCAGATGAAACAAACTGCATTCTACAGCCAAAGAGTTCTATTTTCAAATGTTGCAATGAATTTTTAAATATTGTTTATGTAAGTGGCCAGTTCCGGAAACTTACAGTGCGCCCTATGTATTGCAAGCGATGGGGCCTACTTTGAAGGCGATAAAATAAATTTAGATGAATAATTTGTATTTTTTGTTTTATTGACATATTCCCGATACTTAGTACACAGAATGTATATGTATGTTTGGTTAATCGTCCTTATTTTGGTGTCTTTGTATATATTATAAGTAGGTGTGTGAAAGTTATAATTAAATAGACATTTTATTAATTTATTTTGTGATATTTGTATTGGTTTTAAATTGGATTTATTTGCTGTACCCCAAATTTCAATCAAATAATCAATATGTGGTTTTATGAGTGTGTTGTAGATTTGGTATTTAATTTTCCACGGAAGGCAGTTTGTTATGCCACGTAAGGTACCAGTTAGTGATGTCAATTTAGTTTAAATTTTTTGAATGTGTTGTTTCCAGTTTAGATAATGATCCAAATTAAACCCAAGATACTTTTCACTAGTTTTTTGTCTCAGTTCATCATCATTTATTTTAAGTTGTACAGCTCCATTATTTTTTTTGTTTTTAGCTGCAAATATGACATTTATTGTAAGTAATTTTGATAAGAACCAGTTATTAAGTTTGTTTAGGTCTTTTTGGGCTTTTGATATAATACTTTTAATTGAGTTACCGTAATAAAATAAACTTGTATCATCCGCATAAAGAGAGATATTAGCATTTAGGCCTACATGTTGGATGTCATTGACGTATATTAAAAACAAAAATGGTCCCAAAATCGAACCTTGAGGAATACCAAAGTCAATTTTACTAGAAGAACTCCGATATTGCCCTATTTTGACTATTTGCCTAAAATTTTGAAAATATGATTTTAACATATCATGCGCTTTTCCAGTAATACCAATGTCAGATAGTTTTTTAAGAAGTAATTTATGGCTAATGGTGTCAAACGCCTTTTTTAAATCGATGAAAATACCGAGAACTACCTGCCTTTCGTCAATTTTGTTTTTTATTTTGGTCACAAGGTCTATTGCAACTGAAAGTGTATTTGATTTGGGTCTGAAACCATATTGCTTTTTGTACAAAAAATCTATTGAACTCAAATATTTTTCTAGTCGAGAGTAAATTATTCTTTCAAAAATCTTTGAAATTACAGGCAAAACCGAAATTGGGCGATAATTGCATGGGTCTGATTTACTTCCGGATTTGTGAATAAGTCTCACTTTGGCAATTTTTAGAGAATCGGGGAATATTCCATGTTCCAGACAATAATTTATACAGTTTGTGAGTGGAGTGATAATAATGTTTTTCAGATATTTAATGGTTTTTGTACCGATATCGTCAATACCCGAACTAGTATTAGGGTTCAGATCATCAATCACTTGATTAACTTCTTCCGTGGTTGCCGGTGCGAAGTTCGTAAGGTCAGTCGATCCCGCTGCAATAGGTGATCGCGATATATTATTTTTTAATGATCGACTATTTTGGATTTGGCTAGCAAGTGTTGAGCCAATGGTAGAAAAGAAATGGTTGAAACTCTCGCAGATTTCTTGTTCATTCGTAATTGTCTTTGCATTGATGACAAGTTTATGTGTCTTGACAGGATCTTTTGTTTTATTATTAGCCAATTCATGAATGGCTTTCCACATCTTTTTAGGTTTGCTCGAATGATCTTTGAAATATTTGAAGTAGTATGATTTATTAAATTAAACTATTTTAATAGTATGATTTTTTAGTTTTCTGTATGTTTTTAAGTACACTGGTTCTGGCTTCTTTAAATTATTTTTCTAAATCTTTGTTTTGTGTATTACTTTTATATTTTTGCCATATTTCATTTCTGTTATTTATGTCTTTTATTATATCTTTATTTATCCAGTCCTGTCGAGGTGCGTTCAATAATTTTGTTTTTGTTATTTTACATGCAGATATGCAAGTCAGTATTTTTGTTCCAGTATGTCATATGCGTACATTTTGTCGCTGCAATCTATAGCCTTTTCAACAGTTTCGTATAGCTTTTTATAGTTTAACGCTGCGTATGTAGTTTTCTGTATTGGTTTTGGGTAGTAATTCTCAATTTCCAGATAAATCTGCCTGTGGTCCGATATCGATGATTCAAGTAAATAAAAATTAAAAGTGTTGGTTTTCAGATTGGTGCAGACGTGATCGATAATTTTTAATTTTTAAAACTTTTACCGGTAAGTATTTATGACTTCCATTCTGTTGCCAAAACAAAAAAAAGCGGGAGTTGTTAGGAGATGGACGGCTAGCAAACCGAATAAAACACGGACGAGTACAACATATGTATAGGCAGAAGCTAGGTAAGCTCCTATAGTCTTACTTAGTATGACGAGTCTTATCTTTGGCACACAAACATTGAGATAGAAGGCCTTTAAAGACACGTATCTAGGACAGTAAAACACATTAATCTGTTTCTGTAATCCAAACGTCACTGTCAATTTCAACTATCGCTGCTGCGTGCTGTCAGTAAATCTATGATTCTGTGGGATGGTCGTTTGTTGCCGGTTCCCAGTAATATTTTTTTTTATTTTTAAATAAAGCTCTCAGTAGCATTTCTGGGCAGGGCCAGTAAAAAAGATTTTGATGCTCTAAAATGCTAATTTAATGTGCTCAAGAAGCAACTGAGAATAAAGTCATTGAACCATAGCCATGTCAGACGCATGGGAAGAGATTCAAGCTGTGAAAAGTAAGCGGAATAGTTTACGAGAAAAGCTAGAGAAGCGCAAGAAAGAGCGGCAAAATATTTTGGGCGCGAGTCTAGTTCCTGATAAGTCCGAAGGCTCGCCGAGTTCCAAAGACCGGGCTGTTTTGAGTCCAGCATCACAGAAGAATGAAGGTAAAATGTTTTCATAATCTGTACCTAGTGCAAAAATATGCTTGAACATTGCTAACTATTAGCAGTGTTGCCGACTTAGTGGATTTTCCACTAAAACTGGTGGTTTGAACTCCCCTGTTAGTGGGGGAACTATTGCGTTTTGTAGCTGGTGGTTTAGTGGAAATTTTTTTTTTACTTAATACGCCAGTATAAAGTATAAAGTTTGGATGTTGTGGTTCATAATATTTCTAATTTATTTAAGGGGTATTTACTTTACTGTGTGAGCAACACTTATCTCTCTTGTCAAGTAACACATGGATTTCTCGTAAAATATGTTTATAGCAGTTTTCTGTCAGGTGAAGCGGGGATTTTCAGCAAAATATTTTTGTACTAGCTGTTGCCCGCGGCTTCGCCCGCCTGATCAAAAGATATTTCCAATGAGGTTTGAATCACTTAGATTATAATTATATGACAGGTCTCTTGGGATCTTTGTTTTATGTACCTTTTTAGAAGATTACTACCCCATCGGATCCCAATAGGGATTGATAGTATATCACACCCGGCACGTCGGATTTTAAAATGGTTATTATTTTCGTAGTCAGCAGCCCCATAAACCATACAAATAACACCCATATCCCCCCATTCAGGGGCTGAATTCTAAAAACCTTAAAATAGGTAACAAATAATTTATCAAAACAAATTCTTGTGAAGTTTCGTCTGCAAAGGACTTACTATTCTCCTTCCCCCGTACATACTTTGAACATTAGTTTCCCTTTTGGGGGTCAATTTTGAAAAAATCTTCCTTAGTGCACCCCCTGATACAAAAGAAACCCATTTGCTAAATTCAATGAGAGATCAATTGCAGTTTAGTCAGAGTTTGTCCCCCCTTTTAGAACTGGAATTCTAAAAATACAGGTATTTATTCATTTATCAAAAAAATAATTTTGTGAAGTTTCTAATAAAACGGTCTAACTAATCTCTCGTTTTGAAAACTGCTTGCTTAGTGCACCCGCTGATTACAAAAGGAGCCCCTTGCTAAAATAAACACAATCAATGATACATAACCTTCTCCCCCTTTTAGGGGTTAATGCAAAATATCCTAAAATAGGTATTTACTAATTCATCATAAGAAATAATTATGTGATGTTTTAAATAAAATTGTCATATTTCCCCATACATGTTTGGACCCCATTTCACCCTCCTAACAGGTGAATTTGGAAAAATATTTGCTAAAATTTATTGATAAACAATGAAATTAGTTTTTTTTCAGACTTTGTCACATTTGTCCCTTTCAGCAGTTAAATTAAAAAAAGTTAAGATTTAGCTATTTAGATTTATAAATCCCCATAAGATGTGCATTTAGAATAATTCTTGCTTATCCCACATGCCAAAAGTCTAGGATATGTCAGTGATTGTTTAACTTTTGCATTTACAGCGTTTGTCCCCCTTTTCCCCTATTATGAGGGTGAATTCAGAAAAATCCTGAAACACATGTTTAATCATTTATCAAAAACAATAATCTTGTGAAGTTTCAAATGAATTGGGCTTACTAATCTCCTTCCCCCATACATACTTAGGACCACCGTTTGACCCCCTTAGCGGGTGAATTTTGAATAAAACCTTTCTTATCTGAGCATTATGTGATAACATAAAACTTCTGTCTAAATTTCAGGTCTATAACTTTTATGGTTTAGGCTGGGCGTTGATGAATCAGCCACCCTTGTTCTTTTATATATATAGATTAACTAACAGTATAGCAACAAACAAAATATATGTTCATTCACTTCAAAGTTCAATCAATCTAACTTGGTTAGTTAGTTAGCCTTAGCCAAACTACGAAAACAGCCACCAAAATAGAAAATACTAATAAACGAACAACGAAGTCAACAAACGGGTAACAAAATAAACAACTCTTATTTTTAATTACCCAACCAACCAAAACAACCACTAATTCAATTCACCTGAAAATATTGGGAACGAACTATACGAAACGACTTTATGTTGTTAATATTACATAGGAACTACGTTTAAATTAAATCACTTTAAAGACGCCATTATCATTTTATCGACGCTATCAATTGGATACAGGGGTTTTTTTTCTTGGCACAATCAGTGACCGGAAATAAATTTGCAAATGAATTTATTTAAGTGATTCTTTTCAAAATTAAAAAAAAAAAAAAGAATATAATTCTAGAAAACAAAAAAAAAAACGAAAACAGAAAATTATCGTTTGTGGCAGGATTCGATCCAACTACTTCCAGCTACTTTCTTGAAACATTTCTTTACTAAAATATTTAAAAAATATAGAATTCTAAAAAACGAATACAAAACGAAAAAAAAGGAAGTAAAAAGAAGTCATGTCTAGCAGGATTCGAACCCTCTACTAAAATAATCGATCCGCGATCTCTACCGATAGGCCACCATGCGTTGCTTGAAGCCGGCGAAATTTCAAATAGGATTTGTCTATCGATACGCAAATTCACCCCTCTTTTTGGGCTTTAAGGGTTGAAATCGTGAACAACCCTTTCTCATGTGAGCAGTATATAGTAAAATCAAGACTCACCAAATTTCACGTTTATAGCTTTTATAGTTTCGGTTTTGAGATGATAAATCAGTTTACCTAACCTTACCCCTATGGGAGTAAAAAGGTTTCAAAAAATCCCGAAAGACGCCTTTAGTTATTTTTATTGAGAAGCATTCTTGCCAAGTTTCAAGTAAATCGGTGAAGATTTTAACTGTTTTTCATACAAACTTTTCCTTCAATTTTAACCCCCCTAGGGGTGGAATTTTGAAAAATCCTTTCTTATCTGAGCACTACGTATTAACATAAAACTTCGGTCCAAATTTCAAGTTTATAACTTTAATGGTTTAGGCTGGGCGTTGATGAATCAGTCACCCTTTTTCTTTTATATATATATCGATATTCTAAACTTACTCCTTTCTCAAATTGGTCTTATTTACTGTCTTAAATTTGTTCGCGAGGGATATTTGTTTAGTTAGGCTTAATAAAAAATATGCCAAAACCTCAGTATTCTCAAAAGTTTCGGGATTCTTGGCTGCAAGACCCTGC
Organism: Euzophera pinguis; assembly: GCA_947363495.1. NCBI lineage: Eukaryota > Metazoa > Arthropoda > Insecta > Lepidoptera > Pyralidae > Euzophera > Euzophera pinguis. The sequence continues at coordinate 6,794,974 of OX376176.1, forward strand.
TTTAAAAGATTGGCTTCAGATGATTGAAAGTACTACTGGCCAAGTAGCGAAGTGCAAATAATGTGGTACCATTTTAAGGGGCCATTATGGAGACTTAAAATCACACGGGATGTCGAAGAAGCATCAACAAAATACAAAAGTAAGCTAACATGACTATTTTAATACGGTAAGGCATGGTCAATCATGTATCCATGTACATGCATTATATCATTGCCACATATCTTCCTTACGGTGTTGTAATATGTGTCTGAGGGACATATCTGAGGAAATGGCAGCAGTGCTTCCCGTGAATGCAACATTTTGTATTGTGGTGTTCATAAATCCTACTATATAGCCTACCAAATTTGATGAGTGTTAGCATAGTAGACAGCGCATTTATTTTGTTTGTTTGTTTGTGTAATGTGTTTAGAGTTCATCTATGTATGTACTAAATATGTATGTATGTGAGTTTCTTTAACCACGCATAACTTGTAAATGGCTGAACTGATTTGGATAAATGGGGTATCGTTGGAATCCTTACATCCTCATCCCAAGTGACATAGGCTATATTTTTTTTGGAGATGAATGTCGTGTTTTTGTTAAATTTATTTTTTAAACTTGTTTACATTATTGTAAATTGTTGCAGATTATCACTGAGCAACCCAAACTACCATTTAAACCAGGACCCTTTGAGTAAATGAGTAGTTTTGACCATTTAGGTGAGGTAATCAATCATAGTCATCAAAAGGAAATAGATAAAGTACAACTACACCGAACGAAGTGCAACCACGGTCATAAAAAATGTATTAGATCACATTTCAATGAGGTTTTAAAACAAGATATTAACACTTTCGCCAACAGTAACGTCTCTCGACGTAGATAACAATTGAGTGCCATTGTTATTTGTGTAAGTGTTAAGGATCAACCATACAGTTTATTGATTGATGAATCTACAGATATCGCTCTTCAGAAATATTTGGGTTCGGTTATAATTTATTACAGTAAAGCACACCAAAAAATTGTATCTACATATTTAAACCTTGCAGAGCTGCATGAATGCAACGCTGAGGGATTATTTATTGAGGTAGTATATATATATATATATATATATATATATATATATATAATATAAAAATATAGCTATAAAAAAGACACTTAAACATTCGATTTGTAACTAGAGAACTTTATGGGCATTGATACAGACAAAGCTATCGTATTGGAGATTTTGCGCAGTTGAAAACAGAGGTACCACATTTGATTCTAGTGCGATGTTTATGTCATTCCTTGCAACTGGCTGTTTCTGCTGCTGCAAAGCCATTTTTACTGAGGAATTTAGAATTTTTAATTAGGAAAAACCTATGATTGGTTTGTTCACTCCTCTTCCGGACAAACTGTCTATAAGGAGCTATACAAAGCAATGAATATTGAATTAAATGATGGCCATATAACACCTAAAAATCGTTCAAGCATGTCTGACACGATGGTTGTTACTAGAATCAGCTATCTCGAGAATATAAGTGCAATAGTTAGAGCTAAAAACTCATTTTTCTTTAGCCAAGATCCATGAGATGTGTTACACAGCAGAATTATTGCACTCTATGTATGCGAACGAGATAAATTACGCATATATTTCATTTTTATATCCAATTTTAACTGAGATAAACATAGTCAACAAAATGTTTGAGTCAAAAGATACAGACCATACCAAATTGTGCGGTGAGTTGATCAACCTGATAGATATGCTTGTCAGCAAACTACCTACAAATAAAGTTAATATTTTCACTCAAAATATTTATGATTTTTTGGATCAAAGATATTATTTGGGATTCCGATTTGATGAACAATTATACAAGAGATGAGAGAAGAAAGATTACCAGGAGCAGAGGAAGTAACAATACGAAATCGGTGTAAACAATTTATAGTTGTCTGACTGAAGAAATTAAAAACAGGCTGCTGGAAAATGTGGCTTTGATGAAAAGATTTCCCGAATAAGTGCTCAACAAGCACTAAATCACAACAAAGAAGATCTAATCGACATAATGTCTCAATTAAATTAAATATCAGACGCCTAAGCAAAAGTTGATGATCATTTATTGAAATGGAGTGAAACCAAAGACACAAAAAAGTTTTGGATCAAAGTGTTGCATTTTAAAGATGCTCAAGGAGAAGCTAGATTTCAAGATTAAGCGAATAAGCAATTTCTCTTTTAATATTACCACACTCCAATGCCGACGTAAAAAGATTGTTTAGCTGCATGAACATTATAAAAAATAAGCAAATGAATCGTATGAAGTTGACTCTTATGTGCCATATTAAGAGTATGCTGTGGTATGAGGGTGATAGGAAAATGCTGCAATGACTATGACATTCCAATAAATCCAAAAAAAATTGGATCAGTTCCTTGGAAATTGATGATGGTGGCGGTGAAATTGTCTGATAACTATTTGTAATAATTTTAATTTGTTCCATTTTAGTAATAAACGTTTTTTATATATCCCTACTTATTTTCTTTTATATTAACAACAAAAAAGATTAAGTGGCAAGCTTTTTAATTTGGGTTGCTTTTGGTTAGTGGTTTTCTGGTGGTTTAAAAGTCGAGTCTGCTGGACATCTCGTTCACCTGTTGGCAACACTGACTAATAGTCTGATTAGAGAATTACCATAAATTGCCCAATCATAGATGCAGATAGTTCTTATATACAAACATTTACTTTTTGATTTCTAATTGGAGCTCAATCAAGACATGTGAATGGGTATGCTGTTGCTGATAGAACTGAAGAACCACCAGGCAGCCAACTGATTGGTGGTTCTATTTTCCTGTATTTTACATTTCCAATTGAAACTTTTGGTGCAGCACGCATTTTATGTAGATAATGCTATTAGCATCACAGACATATAAGACGTACACAGACGGAACATAAGTTAATAGTTATACTTATGTAGCAAGTAATTGTTGTTATCCTTTTCTCACGTATTCGGATCCATATGGCGATATCTCTTTTTTACACCTGTAGCAACATTCACTCACACATAGATATTAAGCTACGCGTGGCAATTTTTGGCCGTGACGCCATTTTGTAATCTACGTTGTTGGATCGGTGAACACTAAAAATAATAGAGTAGAATACGGTATAAATGATCTCAGATCATGCACTCCACACAACATTCATACATTCCTTGAAATCATGGGGAGCATTATCGTAAACATCTTACCCTAGACTAGATACAGCCCAGGCTGCATAGTTTTGCATGTGTGTTTTTGCTACGCTAAGTAATAGCATACCTTCCGTCTGGTTACGTCTTATATGTCTGATTAGCATCAAGCTGTGATTTGTATTACTTAGTAGATATCTTGTGGAATAAAAAGTTATAGTTTTTACATTGTCCCAGAACTAGGCAATGGCTTGTAATGAAGCAAGTTGTCAAATCAAACATTGTTACTCCTAGAGGAGAATAACCTACAATGCCAAAGATAAATCAACACATCTGTCCATAGTCAGGAAGGCTTATTACAAGAAACAACTATGAAAAAAAAAAGTTTTTACATTGTTCAAAATCGTAAGAACTATTTTATAGCTTTTATACTATGTAATTTATCTTGCATTCGCTATACATATTTAATACATCATTCCAGCTCCTCACACATCAGAGAAGCCAATTGTGCCGATAGCATCTCTGGAAGTCCGTTTGCTGCAGGTGTTGTCCGACATGCAGCTTCAACTGCCCGCCACAGCCAAGGACCTGCTGCCGGGGCTGGGTGATGTGGACGCTGGGATCGTGGCTAACCTGCTGGAGAAATTTGCTACTCAAAAGCTTATTACGTAAGTTTTTCTTTTCTTTAGCACGGTAAAATCTTTTTGTGTCAAGGGAGTATGTAATAAAAAACAATTTAAGAACAGATAATACCCAGGAGCTGTGGATTTTGCTAGACAACTTTACTGGTAATAATTGGTAATGTTAGCCAAATCAAGTTTTTTATATTTTCAATAATGATGTAGGTACATAAAAATAAAACAGTAAATTAAAATTATGTACCTATTTGTAATAATAATATTCTAAATTTATTATATGGACACATTAAACATAGTATGAATTTATTTATCTATATTCTCGAACACACTAGCAGCTTAAATAGCTGATGCATCTTAAAGTTTATAAATTGTCCAATCTGTTTTGGAAAATGTTAACTGAGGGTGAATGATTTTTTTTTTTGTATTGCAGCATCAGTGAACGTTCCGAGAATACAACAGATGGTGACATCGAGGTAGTGAATGCAGAGTCTGTGCGGTTAGCGGCCGTCCTGGCTGCACTTATGGAGGAGCAGTTACCTGCGGGCAAGAGGAAAGGTATGTCTGACCATCACATTTAATTTCATATGGTCACATTCCGTAAGAAAAATAATTAGTTCTCCTTTTTTTTTTATTTATTAAAAGGAAGACCAACAGTTTATATCTAAGCAATAGGTAAGTAACTTAAACAATTTAGAAGCCAATTTATTTAACTTTTGGACGACTATCGGATTGGTACAATCTAGTTTTAAACAGTCAGTATCAGTCTCCACTGCCAGAATTATCTTAATTAAATCTGAACCGGTGAAAAATGTGCTATAAAATAGCACTGAAAGAACCATTTCACTTTATATGTGTAAAGCAAAAATTTGTCTAAGGTTGTCTGGAAGACATTGCTTCAGCGATAAGTCCTCCTTTGTGCCTCACTGTTTTTGTAGATGTGTTTCCTTTTTGGTGCAATAAAAAGTATTTGTTATGTATTGTATTTGTACGGTGCAGGCCATGATGTTAAGCCATAACACCATACATGAAGTGTTGATGATGGTGTGGAGATACAAGACCACGTCACATAGTAAACTGGTTTAGTGTTCTTGATAAATGTCACATCTTGATACTTGGGTGTGACGGGTCGTTTCTCGACGGCTGCTTGATAGTACCTCAATTTGTATTGATAATTGATTTAAAATGAAAAGAAAAAACAGCTGACACGCGACCTGCATGTATGCGGCCGCGTGCCGGCGAAATGTGCGAGGTGAGCTGATGCTACAGTATTGTATTTACCATTATCTATCATAAAAAGAAATAAGCTTGCACTTGCGCCAGAATCAGAGCATGCCAGCAGCCACCTTACTCTACATTTTATGTATGCGATAAGGCCGCCTTTGTACCATAGATAATATATTCATGTACTTTCTACAATTTGGTGCAATAAAGAGTTATTTATTATGTCTAATTTTCTTTATTGTTAGTGTTAAATTATTTTGATCAGCCTGTAGCCTGTAGGAGGTCAGAAATGTGTTTTCATCATTTTGACTTTTATTTTACAAAAAGATTTCTAAAGAGGAACAAAAAATAACAAATTAACTTTAACCCCCGTATTCTTAAACATAACCTTAAGGACGTCCTTCACTCAAACTCGTTCGAGGGCGCCTTAAGGAAATCCTCGCACTTTCCTTGAAAACGACATTCTTAGTTGGTTGCTTGAGCACACTCCAATGAGGAACGTCACAGGTTATAATAACAATTCTAAACACAAAAATTTAAAATTTCAAAAGAATAGAGTTAAAAATAAAATATAGTTAAGTAGATATCTAGGCCAATAGTGGCAAAACCCTGATTTATATCCACTTTATATCATTTTAAGGACGCCTCAAGGTACCTCTTGACCAACCTTATATTTGACAGTTCGATACTCACCTCCAATGAGAAATCAAGTCAATAAAGCTTGTGAAGACTAATCATACCAATGACGTGGAGTAAGGTTGAGTCGAGTTTGAGTAAAGGTTTAAGAATATGTGTAAGGGTATGATTTAGTTGCGTGTGTAAAAATAATCACTGTACTTGTAATATTGATAGTTTGTTATTTTTTAGGCGCCACTGTCACAGAAGACGGTGCCAAAGCAAAAGTACCGAAGACAGCGGCCGTTGAGAAGAAAGCCCCGAAAAGCACAGATATTATGGTATGTTGATGACATTATGGTTGGTCCATTCATCATCTCATCATCCTAGCGTGTATTTCTAGTTGCGTCGTCAGCTTACGCTTCGGAGCCTAGGGTACGTTGTAAGTCTTGTTCCTAGATTTGGCGGAACTGGTTATTACAATGGTGCCGTCTGACCTCCGTAACCGTTTTTACAGGGAAACCAGACCATCGGGAACATGACCCAAGGTGTGTTAGTGGCCAAAACTGTTAGAAAAAACAAGTGGGGAAAAAGTTAAAATAAATAAATAGTATAATAATCCTATTATTTGTTAACAGTCTTTACTAGCGATGCCGTCCAGCAGAGAAAAAGCAGTGAAGAGGGTCGGAGAGGAAATCATGGACCTGCTCAGCAAGCCCACTGCCAAGGAGAGGTCCCTTGCTGATAAGTTCAAAAGTCAAGGAGGTAATTTCATCATTTTTCAAGGAGGAATTTGACATTACCGGAATTTGTCTTTTTTTGCAATAGACGTCATTTTAGGAAGTTGTAGATCGCAGCCTGAGGTATTTTTAACTATATACATCTATATATATAAAAGATCTTCCCACTGACATATAGACGCACGCACAGCGGTAACCGCAAATGGTAGAAACATGAAATTTGCACAGTTGTTTTATTTCAAAATGCGGACGCACTCTAAGAAGGGATTTTGAAAAATGTTAACCCTGAAGGGGTAAAATAGGGGTTGAAAGTTTGTATGAAAAAATATTTAAATGTACTACGGTTTTGGTCAAAATTAAGATTCGTGCTTTGCAGAACATTTCATTGAACACGTGTTTCGTGGTGCTTTGAAATTTACCCCCTAAGGGTGCAATATAGGGGTTGAAAGTTTGTATGGAGAATATTTAAAATATCTCCCATCTTCCATGAAATTTATTGTTCGAAATTCTTAATATAATGCAAACGCAGACTAAGAAGGGATTTTAAAAAATGTTGACCCTAAAGGGATGAAATAGGGGTTGGAAGTTTGTATGAAAAATCTTTAAATCAACTACGATTCTGATAATTATTGATATTTATGTTATTAAAAACATTTCATTGAATTAGTGTTTTATGGTTTATTACAATTTACCACCTAATGGTGCACAAAAGGGGTTGAAAGTTTGTTATCTATATAAATAACTCTCCCTCCACATATAATATACGCCCTGCCATGGTTTTCCCTAGTGACTATAACACTGGAGCCTTCAAAAAGGTCGTGAATAAATTCCTTTAGGGCCGTTCAAAGGCTACGGTAACCACTTACCATCAAGTACGCCTGTTTGCCTACTTAGTTATATAAAAAAAAATATGTTTCCGCTGGCATATAATAGACGCGCACGCACAGGAGTAACTGCTAATGGTAGAAACGTATTTTTTAAATAGCTATTGTGAATTTGAAAGTTATTCTGTCTGCCTATCTGTTACCTTTACAAACAACTGAACAGAAATTTGGCATGAATTTGTACCATGACGTCATGGTCGCGAAAACCGAATCCACGCCGGCGAAACCGCGAGCGAAGAGCTAGTTTATTATGATTGTGTATTAAGTAATAAATAATATACTGGGCCTGGTGATCTTAACACGAATTGTAAACCCCTCGTATACCCTTGTTCCACAATAAAGATAATTAAAAATTTTACATAAATTGAAGTCGCCAGCGCTCTTTGTCTTCTCGGTCTTTTCGCGATATACTGAATATACTACGATTTTTTGTAATTTTTACTAATGGTAAGGGTTCTTTACAGAGATGGTTTAGGTATATAAATACACTAGTAGTCCGTCCCGTCCCTTCCTCGATAAATAGGCTATCCAACACTAAAATAATTTCTGTTATCGGACCAGTAGTTCCTGAGATTAACGCATCCAAACAAACAGACAAACTCTTCAGCTTTATAATATTATTAGTATAGATTTTATCATCAGGAAACGTCAGAAAAATTCCTAAATAAAATAAAAACTCAAAAAATTCTTGCTCCGAACTTAATTCTTGTCTTTCATTATTTAACGATTGTTTTTATATCAGGTGCCCAAGTGATGGAGTTTTGCCCGCACGGCACTCGCGCCGAATGCGCACGCGCAACCGGCGTCAAAGAGGATTCTAGAAACGCGTGTAAAAAACTACACTTCAAGAAGATCATACAAAGCCATACGGATGAGTCGCTTGGAGATTGCTCATTTCTGAATACTTGTTTCCATATGGATAGCTGCAAGTAAGTCTTATAATCCCTACTTATATTGTTATAGGCTATTTGACTGTGTTCTCATTTTAACAAGATTTTTATACGGAACAATACATACGCTAAAAAGTAATCGATTCCGAAAACCACAACAAAATTGGTAATTAATTAAAGCAGTAATTAGCATTTAAAGTTTTCTAATAAAGAGCGTGGTGGGGACATCTTGCTATCATTTTTGTGTGCACGAAATCAAGTGGCAGTGACGTCACTCCACCTTCCCCTTCCACAGGATTTCAAAGCGTTATAACTTATTTAATATTGAACGGATTCAAAAAATATTTCAGTTTCATCGTCGAATTCAGGGACTCAAATTAGTGATATGAAATATAAAAAAATATTGAGTAGAATAGTCTATTGGTGACAAATTATTGCAAAGCAATTATTTTTCGTTGTCAAACAAAAATCATTTGATATCGAACAATTTTCATTCGATATATGAGTATGAGTCACACAAACATAGCACTCTATTGGACTATGTCAGTGGAGTTCCTTCCATTCCAGCGATCATTAGCGAGATTCTTTAGTTTTTGATACGATATCGACGTGGAATTTCTCCTTTATGTTCTAAACATTGTAAAAATTTGGCTATTGTTTATAAAATCAACTGTATAATTCTCTATTTTGGGACTGGTCAATTTTGCTATTGTGGGGGATATTTTGTGCGTTGGCAGCAGACTAATATGATTTTTTTTTTTTGCAGGTACGTCCATTACGAGGTAGACAACACTGATCCAAATGTTACTGCGAATAAAAATCTGTCAGAAACCACTGTAAAAGGCTCGCATACTGGTTCGTATTTTGTATTGTCTAGTCTAGACATTATTTATTTTGCAAATACTTACTTAGTCTACACTTAATATTATAAAGAGGAAAGATTTGTATTTTTGTATGTATGTTTGTAAGAATAAACTCAAAAACTACTGTGCCGATTTCAAAAATTCTTTCACCATTGGAAAGCTACATTCACCCTGAGTAACATAGACTATATACCGCAGGTGGAGCTGCGGGAAACAGCTAGTTATATATATTTGGGATCTACTTTCTGAAATGAAATGAAATTGTTTATTTTCAATATAGGATATGAATATCACTTATTGACGTCAATTTACTTATATTAAGTTTACCACCACTTCTAAATTTTCTAAATTTATAATAATATTTTTTACTGGCGACCTGTGTAGCGTAATGGGTAATATGCCTGCCCGGCACTCTGGAGGACCCAGGTTCGATCCCCTGTAATGGTTAATATAAAGCTTGATCTTTTTTCGATTGGTCTTGGATGTTTATATCTCATAACACAAGTCTCGAAGGACTTACCAAATTATTTAACGACGATTCGTATTCGTCATTTGTTTGTCGAAATATTAACAGCTTGGTCTAGTGCCTGAGGATGCATAGAGGCGAAACACGTGTCGCATGTGTAAACTAATGGTGGCGGGCATGTTGGGATTAACAGTAGTGCGTGGGTGCCGCCCGGCAATAGTTTGCATGAACTAACTGGTAGAGGAAGGACGCTAAATAATTCGGTAAGTGCTTTTTTCAGACTGCCTAAAGGCATCTGACATAGCTATGTAAGCCATAGTAAAATGTATGACATAGTATTAAGCTTAACGACTGCCATCTATCAACGGACCAACGGCTTCACGTGCCTTCCTATTGGCGACCAATCCATTACGGGTCGCGTCTCACCGTCTCTTGACGCGCGTTGAATTAAGAATATCTGATATATTAATACATACATACCATTACGCCTTTTTCCCGTAGGGTTAGGCAGAGACTACGGATTTCCATTTGCTACGATCCTTACAGACTTCCCTCGCTTCTTCTACGCTCATCACGCTCGTCGATTACGGGTACTCCTGACATCTTCCTTTTTTAATATGTCTGCGATTTGGTCGCAATATTTTCTCCGAGGCCGTCCCTTAACGACTTTTCCTGTCACCTTTGATTTATAAATACCTTTTGTAAGTCTCCTTTCATCCATCCTTTCTACATGCCCAAACCATCTTAACATGCCTTTTTCTATTTTTGTCACTACATCCTCATTCACACCACACCTTTTCCTTATCTCACTATTTCTAATTTTATCGCTCAGACGTACTCTACACATACTCCGTAAATGTCTCATTTCAACTGCATTCACTCTGCTTTTATTATTTTTCTGCCAGACCCAACTTTTACTACCATACATAAGAGTTGGCATTAACACTGCTCTATGAACAGCCAGACGTGCATTTTTAGATACAATTCTACTGCTCATAAAGGAATGCAATGCCCCATAATATATTAATCACCGACATATATTTATTAACTGCGACTCGCCGGAACCCAGATAGACCCAAAGAGGTATTCGTGGCCTGGCGCACTTATTGTCGAAATTGATTATATGTTTTGAGTAAAGATCTTAAAAAATCCATTTCCTAACAAACAATGTATTGTCATTGTTTCAGCTGCAACACTATCGAAACCGGACGGCGTGCTGACGCTAACTCCGCCGCAGTGGATACAGTGCGACTTGCGCTACTTGGACATGACGTTTTTAGGTCAGTTCACTGTTGCGACCTCCACGGAGAATCCATAACACCATACTAATATTATAAATGCGAAATTCTGTCTGTCTATCTGTTACGCTTTCACGGCCAAATCGCTCAACGGATTTCGGTGAAATTTGGTATTTATATAGTTTTATGTAGACCCGGGGTCACACATAGGCTACTTTTTGACGCAGGCGGAGCTGCGGGAAAGAGCTAGTTTAAAATAAATTTATTTTACTCTAAGAGCCATATGTTTAAAAAATAACATTCCAGGTAAACGTTCTTCGTTCTAAATTGAACAAAAATTAGCTGCCGTATCACCAGAGATACATTTCATACATAGGGTTCCCGGCTGTCATATTTATAGAAGGGTTTTTTCATGCATGAAATAGTTTTAAAATTGTAATCTATACTAATCTATATCTATCTATCGATCTATATTTCTATATATTATACTATTATAAAGCTGAAGAGTTTGTTTGTTTGAACCATGGAGAAATTACAAAGAGGAGATGCCGTAATAAGCGTTTTGTAAGAAAGCGTTTGTGAGGCTACACGGGGCGGAAGGCAGACGTGCGCGGTGCTTGGTTTCGGCCGTTGGTCCAATCATAGAACACAAGCAATCACAAGCTCCGCCCACTGCAGTGTCGGCGAGGCGCCAATGAGCACGTCACTGCGCCATTTCAAACGGCATCTCCTCTTTGTAATTACTCCATGGTTTGAACGCGCTAATTTCAGGAACCACTGGTCCGATTTGAAAAATTCTTTCAATGTAGGATAGCCTATTAATCGAGGACAACTATAGGCTAGGACAAAATCGAGACGGGCTGCTAGTCGTTCAAATAAACAAACTCCTCAGCTTTATGTATTTGTGTAAATAATTACATTTTTTAAATTTATTAATTACTAAAGGGGTGCGCGAAAAACGCATTGCGTTTGACGTAACTCATGTTTATTAAGGTGATTGGTTTGGTTGGTTGGTTTCGCTTAAGCACGTCCCAATACGTTTCCCGTAGCGTTTTCCGCGAAAAGCAACCTCAAGCTAATGTTTTCATCATCTGGCGCGCAGGCAAGTTCGCAGTAATAATGGCGGATCCACCATGGGATATCCATATGGAGCTGCCGTACGGAACCATGTCGGACGACGAGATGAGATGTCTTGGGGTTCCGCAGTTGCAAGACAGCGGGCTTATTTTCCTTTGGGTCACTGGCAGGTAAGGTCTTGCCATTATTCACTTTTGTTTATTTTTATTTATTTACTAGCAGCCCGTCTCGACTTCCTCCTAGCCTATAGCCTTCCTCGATAAATTGGCTATCCAACCCTGAAAGCATTTTTCAAATCGGACAAGTGGTTTCTGAAATTAGCGTGTTCAAACAAACTCTTCAGCATTATAACTGGTAGAGAATGCCACTTGGCATTAAGTCCACCATTTGTACAAATTTTTGTATTGTACAATAAAGCTTATATAAATAAATAATTATATTAGTATAGATTTAACCTTTATTGTGTAAATTAAATATACAATTGTAAATCACAATAGCCGGACTTAATGCTAAAAGCATTATCTAACAGCCAACCTTTGGGTCAAGCAGAGATCATAAATGTGGGTGTACATTATGAATAAGATAGTGATGATATTTTTGAGAGGAGCTCGTTAGTCGAGCGCGACCCGCGTATCCGTAGCGAATGCTCAAGCGTCGGCGAGACGCGACCACTGTTGGATTGGTCGCCATTTAGTGGCATTTTCTATCTTGAGCTTCTCCGTGCTTCTGAAGGCACGTTAAGCCGTTGGTCCCGGTTGTTATCGATAGATAGGAGTCGTGAGGCTATGTCAGATGCCTTTAGGCAAACTGAAAAATTCTGCGATGTTGGCCACTAACACACCTCGGGTCATGTTCCTGTTGGTCTGGTTTCCCTGTAAATAGGGTTACGGAGGTCAGACGGCAGTCGCTCTATTGTAATAACCAGTTCCGCCAAATCTAGGACTATGACTTACAGCGTACCCTGGACTCCGAAGCGTAAGCTGACGACGCAACTAGGAATACACGCTAGGATTTGTATTAGTATTGTTGTGATGTATTATTTGATTTTTAAATTATGTAATAAGTATTCGTTCATTCTGGTTTCCTGCGCCTGTCAGTCTCTAGAAAAATGTTTATGAAGGTCAGACGGCAATCGCTTCATCATAATTCTGATTACTGACGTTTTATTTTTAAGATTCAAGATTAACTCTCATAATCGGTGAATCTAAAGGTCCATTCAAACCAAATTAATCAGAAATAAGAAACGGTAGAAGTGCCGTATCGTATGCCAAAGTTAACTGGCCTGCTAATGTCACTTCTTTATATTCTTACTAGCTGTTTCCCGCAGCTCCACCTGCGGTATATAGCCTATGTTACTCAGGATGAATGTAGTTTCCAATGGTGAAAGAATTTTTGAAATCGGCACAGTAGTTTTTGAGTTTATTCATTACAAACATACACACAAAAACACAAATCTTTCCTCTTTATAATATTAGTGTAGATTTCTGTGGGCGTCTCGCCAGACGCGCGGGATTCGCGTCAGTTTGAATGGGCCTTAATAATGTTGTTTGTTTTCGAATGAAAATCACTCAAAAATACCACTCCAGGCGAGGTTGAAATATTGAGAATATCTCGCAGAGCAATGGAGCTAGGCAGAGAGTGTCTCAAGTTGTGGGGGTATGAACGAGTGGACGAACTGATTTGGGTGAAGACGAACCAACTGCAACGGATCATCCGGACTGGTCGGACCGGACACTGGTTGAACCACGGCAAGGAACATTGTTTGGTAAGTAACATGATAGTATTTATGTAATGCTCAGAAACTTTAGGAAGATTCACTTTCTTTTTTTTCGATTACTTTAAGTATTGGATTGATTTGAGTGAAAACGATCCAACTTCGGCGGATCATCCGGACTGGTCAGATCGGACCCTGGTTGAACCACGGCAAAAAACATTGTTATGATATTATATGTCTAAAAAAATAAATTCGAGGGATTCGCGTCAGTTTGAATAGAGCTTAAATCAATTATCAATATTTACTTCTATATAAGTTGCTAAACTAATTATGGTCCAGCGAGTCGGAGGTCTCAAAAAAAAAAAAACAAAATTTAAAATACTAATTTATTAAAATATAGAAATATAGAATCTAAAAATAGAACTACGACTAATTACAATTAAAGTGCATGGGCCGAAGTATGAAGCCCAAGTGGCCGAGGCGTCGAGGCTTACACGTGCTGCTGCGTCGGCACTTTACACTTGCACAATTCTAAACATCGGTGCCGTGTGCAATGATGTGACAGGTCATCAATCTTCATATAGGACAATCCCGTAACAAACTGAATGTAGGTATCAAAAATAAATAAAAAATGCCAATGGTTGGTCCCGCCTCAAACAAACTGTACTGGGGTGCACTTGCGAGCGAGACCCTTTAACTCGTGCCAAAAATCCAACATCGGAGCGAGAGCAGGAACTCCGACTTTGCCCGAGACCGGACGAGCGGTGAATACATTCTCGCTTCGACCTAAAGGTGGGGGCGACACTTCGCCACCATCTCGCCACCATCTCGCCGCTAGCATACCTCAGACGCGGTACAGTAGTTGTGGACTATAACTCATTTGGGTGAAGACGAACCAACTTCAGATGATCAGCCGGGCATGCTATCGTACTTTGCCTTAGTATCGTCTCTAAATTCCATCCTAAGAAAGCGAGATTTCGTCGACTTACTCGCAATTGGATGGAATTAAGAGATGTTAGTAAGCCCCCCTGAACCACAGCCAGTGTTTTGTTGTTGTAAATTTTTTCAGGTGGGAATGAAAGGTAATCCTGACAACTTGAATCGAGGACTGGACTGTGACGTCATCGTAGCCGAAGTAAGAGCCACATCACACAAACCAGACGAGATTTACGGTATTATTGGTAAGTCCACACAGACAAATTGAATATTTTTTCCCATATTTTTTTGGAGTTTTACCTTTTGTTCGCATTGCTTATGGCCACTGATACATCCTCTATTGCAAGTTGCAAAAACGGCTGGTTGTATTTTTCCATCGAATCTTTGTGGCAAGGAATATATTTAACAAATTATACAGTTTCCTTGGCATTGGTATTTGAACAGTGAAATAATTGTTTTACAGGACGCATCTTTATGAAACGGTTATCGACCATTCTGAAATGGTTTAGTTCGTTTTTAGATTAAAATCAAGTTTTTTTTTACATGAAACAAATAATAGTGAGTGTTAAGTGATATCTATAAACATAAGAAGTAAGTATATTTTGTTATTTCGTATTCTAAATAAATAATGGTTATTGAAGGATGTCAAATCAAATCATAAACCAGTATTATTACTCAAAATCTCATTGTCATTTATTTCTGACAAATATTCAGTGAAATTACGATTTGAAAATGATGCTTTCGCTTCCAAGTAAAGCTCTTTCACACTGGCGAGAGCGTTTAAATGGTGGCATGCAACTATATGAGGAGGCCGATTAAAAACGCTTATAATTACTCTATAGTCTAGTAATGACCCTGAATGAAACTATAGTATGTCTACATACAATATCCTATTGACTGTGTTTGCAAAAAGTTATAGTAGCTTTCACGTCACTTAAAGATCTTTAACCTCAGCATATGTTTTAACTACAAATTAAATTGTATTCTGTGTATGATAACTCAATCCAATTGAGCTGTAATTTTTTGACCTTTCTTTTTTACCAAACATGTTATCTTTTAAATAGGTACGCTTTATTGTAGGAATATATATTACAACATTAAATATAAAGCTTATTATTATTTTATGGTTTTAGAAGAACAATGGAAACAGTGGAAATTGTATATCGGGGCCCATGGCGCCTGTTAGGCTCGAGTACCTAACAGGCGCCATGAGTCGGCAAATAATACCGTGCAGAGTAATCCAGTCAAGCGATCAAGTAACAATTGCTGGCACGTCGAAAAACATCTTTAAGTAAGTTTAAATGCTTTATTCTATACAAGACGCCGACAAAACCCATCGGATTAGTTCTTTGAAGTAGCAGTGGACGGGGCATATAACGCGGAGAACCGATGGGCAGAAAGGTTCTCGATTGGCGACGCGCAACATTGGATATCCACTGACCAAAAAAGGTTGCAATAAACGCTGGTTATAGGCCGCTTCAAACTGGTAATTTTAATGAAATATTTTTTTGCGAAAACATGGTAACTGTAATTTTGTGTTAGATGTAATATAATATAGTCTTCCAAGTAATAGTATGCTTGTGTTATAAGTCAATAGTTAGTAGTTTATGAAACTGTTGCATAATGAGAGTTCTTACAATACGATTGCAAGTTATAAAAACGAGCCATAGGCGAGATTTTCCATAGCATTACAGAAGTATTGTAAGACCTAATTATGTGCAGTTTATCTAATCATTCTTTTGCCAAACAAAGCCAAATGGCTTTATTAGCAACCAGACAAATTGAGACACAACAGAAAAATTTTATGGCTTCAAAAATAATTTCTGTTTCAGAAATAAATTAAATATTTCTATCTTTTTTTTTATTGTTTTAGAAGAACAATGAAAAGGTTACCTAGATGCCGGGGCCGCCCTTTAGGCCCGAAGAATAAAGCAAGCAATGGAGTAACACACACAATTGCTAGCAGCTCAGGAGACGTGGCAAAGTGTTTGTACACTTGACCACAGTGACGTGCACAGACATTTACCTCAGGATAGGCACATTCAGGACTTGGGGGAGACCTTTGCCCAGCAGTGGGACAATATTTTAAAAAAATGCACATTTAGTACTTGCATACGTTACATATACCAATCTTTAGTTCGTATCTTGTGGGTTATGTGGTCAATCGACCATGTACGCCCTGGTGTCAGAGTTATTCGAAACCAATACCAATTGAATAATGTTTACCTAGTGTTTCACAGTGAACAAAACATAATTTTTAGTAACGTGTTAAAATCAGGCGGCGTTTAACAAAAGTTCGAAAATAAAATTTAAAAAAAAACTCACCTAAAAGTTGAGGCTTGTTCATTTACTCTTTTAGACTAAGGCTCGTTCAGACACAGACACTCATCATTCGAAAATCTTGGAACTTACAGTAGTCTTGTTCTCGTTGTATATTGGTTAGACCATCTCAAGTATCCATAAATTAATAGAAATGGAAACATTAATTTGAGGATACCCGAAGTGGCCTTATAAAGGCCGATTTAAGTTAAGTTTACGAACAATGAATGAAGGGTATCAAAGTATCGAGCCAGATAAACGCGTCATATTGTTTTATATTAAATTTTCTAGTTACTTTACCTTTCATTTGAGTTAAATTTAATCCCGGTTGATATCGTCCATTTCATATTAATGATTTTTTTTCATCAAAAGTGAGATTTGCAAACGAGTTATTCTTTAGTTTTTGTAAACTAGCACTCGGCATACAACAATCACACGAAAACTTTTCCATTTTAAACTAAAAACAAGTAATAAACTATGTTAATAAAAGAGAAAAATAAAGTTTGTCTTTCATTCACTTTCACGTAATTACGAGGGAGCGTTTTTAATTCCGCGGAATGGGGGGCAAAGAGTGGAAATAAAAAATCCAAATTATTTTTCTTTTTCAATATATTCACCTGCAAGACGGATACATTTTTCAGATCTTTCAATTAACTTATTTATACCTTCATAAAAAAATGTCTTGTCTTTGTCCTCAAAATATGCTGAAACTGCCTCCTTGACTTCATCATCGGTGGAAAATTTCTTACCCCGCAGCTCTTTTTTCATTTTTGGAAAAAGATAATAATCACTGGGGGCCAAATCTGGACTGTAGTGTGGATGATTTAAAATATCGAAGCCCACCTGATGCAGGGCAGCCAATGCAACGCGGCTCTTGTGAACGGGCGCGTTGTCGTGCAAGAGCAGCACACCTCTCGTCAATTTTCCCCGTCTTTTCTCTTTAATGGCTTCTTTTAACTGCTCTAATATTGAAGCATAGTATTCTCCGGTTATAGAAACACCTTTATCTTTATAGTCGATCAATAATATTCCTTCTGAGTCCCAAAAGACCGTAGCCATGAGTTTCCCAGCTGACTGCGACACCTTAAACTTCTTGGGAGGTGCTGTGCCCTTTTTATGCCACTGCATGGAGTCTTGTTTCGACTCAGGTTCATAATGATGAACCCAAGTTTCGTCTCCAGTAACAATTCGACTCAAAACACCATCCTTGTCTTCACTGCAGAGGTCCAAAAATGCGCGTGAACACTCTACGCGCTGTTGTTTTTGCGGCGGCGTGAGCATTCTCGGCACCCATCGTGCGCTGACCTTAGTCATGCCAAGATGATCGTGCAAAATTTTAAAAATGGTTGTATCGGATACTCCAACCATTTCTGCGAGTTGTTTCTTCTTTATTCGCGCATCTTCGACTACAATTTTTTCGACTTTTTGGACAAGTTCCGGCGTGGTCACCTCGATGCTCCTGCCCGGCCTCGGGTCGTCTTCAAGTGATTCTCTTCCTTGTTTAAATAAACTGTGCCACTTGTAAACCATGGTTTTTCCTAGACAAGAGTCACCGTAAACCGACGACATCTCATTCAGTATGGTCGGTACTGATTTTCCTTGCTTGGTAAGGAACTTTATAACGGCACGATATTCGATGTTTTCCATATTTCACTTTTCACTCCCGATTATGTTGCTTGGTTGACGATAGCTCAAGGACTAATTGACTTATAACAATGAAACCTCGTATTTATACTAATTACGAGTCACTGAACACTTTACGGTCCTAATGAGTATAATCACCCCCTCCAACCCTCTCATTCCGCGAACTTAAAAACGCACCCTCGTACAACAGAATGCAAAATGGTTGTCGAAATATTTCCGGAAACTATCACTCAATTTAGAATTTGAAAAATTATTATCCTACCAAAAATAGTACACTTTCTTTCATCTACGAAATCTTCCAAAGTATATGACTTTTTAAATTTGCAGCAATAGACATGGTATTATCCAATAATAACACGCAAAATCGCGTGCGAGCGAGAAAAGATGTCATTCTAACCCATTTCTAACTCTTGGCATTTCGGGTGTTTTCGTTGTATTTCGCCTACTCTCGTGAATAGACGCAGGCTGTATTTTTGACACACATCCATATTTTAGCTTTCATGTGTGTATGCGTGTAAATTGTTTACTAACACAACTAAACGCGTCTGTACACAACACAACTTAGTGATTTTCTCAGTGTTTGTAAATTTAAAGAGTTTTTTGAAAAAGTCTGGCCACGCTTTCGCCGGCCGCGGTCGTTTACCTCGTAGCGCGCGAATAAGTACGTACGCTAGGATTTATAAGGAGCGAATGGAAATTTGGCGCGCGGCGTTGTTTTTGAATTATGGAATTATATTGTATGAAAAAATATGTTATTATTGGTGAAGTACAGGGTAGGCAGTGTCTTTTTGTCTATGTGGTGTGCACGCCACTGCTTGACCATTACACTCATGATGGTGTAAAAGTTGTTTTGAATACCCTTTACTCTGCCGGTAAAGTAAAAGGTATTTTTGAACGCTTTTAAAACTAGAAGATGAATGTTTTCGATTCCATACAAAATCCAGTCAGGTGATCACTCGATTTGTATGGTGGAAAAAAATTTCATAATCATCCTGTATAGCCTATAGTTATAACATACATATACCTCACTAGCTGGAGAGACTGTGAGGCATTATTTTGCACAAATCAGTGATCAGCTGACAGGATTTTATATTAAGTGATTGAAAAAAAGAAAAATTGGTTTTCAGTTGTGTTTTTTTTTATCATTAAAAGTAGTCTAGTTTGACATACTATAAACACAAAAAATTTGGCTGGTGCTTAAAAAGTCGTTGCGTATATTAGTAGTTGGTGGGTGACATCAATTCAATACAAATACTTTTTATTTTGCACAATAAAAGGAGAAAAAAACAGAAACACTTCAACACAGACAGTGAGACATAAAAGCGGATCTTCATCGAGAGTAATCATCATCATCTTCATCATTTCGTGTAGATTAACATGGTAGTCTGTAGACTATGTATACCAGGATGTACATAGTCGATAGACTACCAAATGGCAGCCGGGACCAACGGCTTAACGTGCCTTCGGAAGCACTGAATCATCTTTATTATCAGACAATCAGGTAATTCATGCCTGCAAAGTCCTAACCAAACTGGACACAACTAAACAAAGTATGTTTCCCGTGGGAATCGAACCCACCACCCCTGGGTCAAACGCGAATGCCTTAACCACTGGACCACGGAGGCAGTTATCGTGAGTAATCATAAACCCCATTTATTTCAGTGCAAAAGGAACTGCAAAGAAGAAAAGTTGCCCGTGCCAGTGCCGCCAACAAACATCACCAAATGCTAAGCCACTCAAACGTTGTTCAGAGTAAGTGTCACTCCCGTATTCTTAAACATAACCTTAAGGACGTCCTTCACTCAAACTCGTTCGAGGGCGCCTTAAGGAAATCCTCGCACTTTCCTTGAAAACAATATTCTTAGTTGGTTGCTTGAGCAAACTCCAATGAGGAACGACACAGGTTATAATAACAGAAAAATAGAAAGAATAGAGTAAAAAAAAAAAAAAAATGAGGAATCTCCTCAAGTCTAGAAAGCTATAGTCCCCGTCACGAGAGGATATAAATTATGTACTAGCTGTTTCCCGCAGCTCCGCCTGCGTCAAAAAGTAGCCTATGTTTGACCCCCGGCTCTTCAACTATATTCATACAAAATTTCATCAAAATTTTGGAAATCATTAGGAGAGGCTTACGTCCAGCAGTGGACTTATTACGGCTAAAATGATGATGATAAACATTTCAATAGTTTCATTCTATACTTAATCAATTTTTACTTTGTTTTAGATGACCTTTCGGTGTCCGAAGCATCATTTGCAATATCAATCAAAGTAGAAAATGAAGAGACGGTAGAAGGTAAGAATCATAGCTTTTTATTATTATTATTATTATTTTCTTGTAATATATCCCTGCCACGAATATACCGCGTGTAATATAGCCCTCGTTACACTTTTAATTACAAAATTAACTATCGTTCGTTAAACCTGCTTTAACTAAAATATGTTTAGTTTTCTTGTCTCGCCGATTTTTAATAAGAAAAAGAGTAAACATATTTAAGTTATTTGTTGGTTTGGGCATGTAGAAAGGATGGATGAAAGGAGACTTACTAAAGGTATTTACAAATCAAAGGTGACAGGAAAAGTCAGTAAGGGCCGGCCTCGGAGTACCCGTAATCGACGAGCGTGTATGACGAGAGTGATGAGCGTAGAAGAAGTGAGGGAAGTCTGTAAGGATCGTAGCAAATGGAAATCCGTAGTCTCTGCCTACCTCTACGGGAAAAAGGCGTGATGTATGTATTTGGGGTTTGGCTGAAGTAAAATTCGAAAGTAAATCTTTAGTTTTTTTTATTTTTCTCGACTTCAAATACAGAGCTTATTTTACGTCTATCGTCGTCCATTCGTCTCTCTTTACTTTCTTCCATCCCTTTCATTCACATAATCTCACTCAAATGCTATCTCTTTCTCTCAGTGTTGCTATCAATCCCACATGTATGTATATTTTAGTTAAAATGGGCTGAACGAACATTCTTAATATTTTTATGAATAAGGGATGATTCATCACTATATCGAGTGGTAGCGTCCACCATTTTTACAATTTTTAATTGTATAATATTTTTTTAAATAAATAGATTATATACTAGAAGTACAGTCACAAGCATTAACATGTATTCACATTTGGTTCTTAAATCACTGAAATAAGGTCTAAAATTTAATGCTCGTGACTGTACCACGCAGGGGAAGCCAGCTGTATTTTTAAGTATTGAGTCCTGTGTTCAATACAACGAAAAAAATGGTTGGTTATTGAAAAAATATCCCGCTAATGTTGCAATTTTTTTCAGAAGTGATCAAGGGGATTCATGAGGATTGGCAATATCGGACGCGCTCAGTGATATTGATATGGATAATGACCACGATGACAGCGATGCATTACAAATAATTGAATGTAGCTCTTTAGCAGAACATGCCATAGACAAAGACCTAACTGAACCCCAAGCTAATGTTAAGAAGGAAGACGGAATAGCAACCGATCTTACCATACAAGCAATTGCACCGAAAAAATGTTGCGACTTGAACTTGACGACTGATATAAACGTCTCTGATGGACAAAGAAAGAGTTTCATCAGTACATCTGGTCCTAATTTAAAGGTGACTGAACGAACTAAACCAACTGACGGTAAATTAACTGTGCCTTCAGCACGATCAGTTTCTCCTTCTTTAAATGCAAATTATCTTGCCGTCCTCAAAAAACACAAAGGTGTTTTGCAAAATAAATTGACTCAATTTATACAATTTTTGGATTCCATTAACAATATTAGCCCTACCGAACTACAAGTGAAACAAATAAAGTTTGGAATACTGTACTCAAAGGAGATTTTTAACAATTTTATTTTATTTATTTATTTAAACTTTATTGCACAATACAAAAATTTGTACAAATGGTGGACTTAATGCCAAGTGGCATTCTCTACCAGTCAACCATGGGACCAAACAGAGAAAGAAAAGTTGGCGATAAAGACGAAATCACGAACACACAAGAAAGATAAAATATATACAAAAGAAAAGTAATAATACATAAGATTACATATTATACATAAATACATAAAATAAGTATATAAAATATATACATACAATACATAGGATATAGATTGGATGACTATGACTCCGCGACTTGCTGCAGAAACAGTCTATGAACTGCGCGCTTGAAGGCAGAACGGCTGGGGGCTCTCCTGATTGTCTCAGGGAGAGCATTCCATAACTTTGTGGCCTGGAGTAAAAATGATTTTTCCATGAAGACCGAGCGGTGAAGAGGGTTGGCCAAAACCAGGCTGTTGGAAGACCGGAGAGATCGAGAATGGTTAGAGCTGAGAAAACAGAATTTAGATTTAAGATAGTTGGGAGAGTAAGGATTGGTGAGTATAGAGTAGAGCATAAGGAGAATTCTAGCATTCCGACGTTCAGGCATTGGCAACCATGTCAGCTGAGCACGATATGAAGATATGTGGTCATATTTACGTAAGTTAAAGATAAAACGAATGCAATTATTTGCCAGCTTATTAAGTTTGTTGACGAGGCCTTTTTAATAAAATTCAAAGTGAAATTGCGCTTTATCTTGATGAGTCGGATGACTACGTCAAGTCATTTGAGTCTTTATATTTTAGTGCTTTAGTTAATGCTGAATGTTTACTCGAAAGCGCTGAGACTGGGCTAGAGTACAATACAATACAAGACGAAACCCTTTATTGCACAACAAGGATACATTGTCAAACGGCAAAAAAAAAGTATTAAAAAAAAGTCGCGAAGTGTACTTCAGACTTGTAACTCTAAAAATGCTCTCGCGCATGTGAAACTACCCGAAGTTACGCTTCCAACTTTTGATGGTCAGTATGATTTTGGCTCAAATATAGATATTCATATTTAACATTGGTCCATAAACGAACCGACCTAGATGCGATTCAAAAGTTCCATTACTTAAGATCTTCGCTCAGTGGAAGTGCCCTACAGGTGATTAGAGCGCTGCAGTTCACCGCCGCTATCTCCATGCGCTGGAATTACTAGAAACTAGATTTCATAATACGCAACTTTTAGTTCTTTATTATACTAAATTGTTATTTTCAATTCCTTGTCTTCAACAAGAATCAGCTTCCCTCATTAGAAAACCTACAGATTCCATATTACGTAATCTCCGTGCTTTGAAGACATTAGAGCAGTAGTTCCCAAACTTATTTTTCTCGTGGACCACTTTCAAAATTTTACTGGTTTCGGTGGACCCCCTGCTGCTACATTTCTACCACATTCTTAAAGTCGCCAAAAAATAAAAATTGTGTCACTTCTGAGTTCTGTCCCTATATTTCGATATGTAAAATAAAAACGAAAAATGGTACATTTTATATCACTTTATTTATTAAAAAAAAAAAAAAAAAAAATTAATTAAGGTAATATAGGTTCAGGTCATAATTTTAATTAATGGGAAGGATGTATCTGATGGAGTGTCAGCAAACGATCGATGTTTGGCTTTATTTTTGTGAGCAATAACCGCAAATCCCCCCGCTCTGTGATGTTTAATTTGCTCCTTTTTTTTGTTAAGAGGTTTGTAACGGCACTAAAACTCCTTTCGACAAGATATGACGAGGGAAAAGCTATTAAAAATTTCCTTGCGATTTCCCACAGTCCAGGATATTTTTCGGGTATTTCTGCTTGCAGCCAAAATGTTGGGTAGCCTTTTCTAAATTTCACCTTCAGCTCCTCATTAGTGCTTAGCTCGAGCAGCTCCTCTTGTAATACAACATTGGCCACTTCCGTTTCATCAAATGGATTTATTATCCATGGTGGTATATCCATCGTCAGTATATCTTCAAACCTGGTTTTGAAGTCATCATGCAGGGCACTTAAATGTTGACTGTAGGTATGGATATCCTCATCAATACATTCTACCTGCGACAAGTTTGGAAATTGAGAGAATTCGCGCCGACTAATGTTTTGCTTCATAAATTTCAATTTCCCAAGAAAAGCCGAAATTATCCCCTTTGTTTTTATTAAATTCAGGCTGTCCCCTTGTAACTGCAAGTTAATATCATTAAATTTTTTAAACAAATCTGTCAAATACGCAATGTCTGCTTTGAATTTGATCAAGTTTTCTTTTAAATCTGGATCTCTACTTTCTAAGAACTCTAATATGGAATCGAAAACAGAGTAAAATCTCGTTAAGCATGCACCTTTCGACAACCAGCGTACTTCAGTATGTAAGAGCAGTCGTTGGAAGTCTTCATCATTTTCGTCGCACAATTGAGCAAATAAACGTGTATTCAATGCATTGCTTCTGATTTTGTTGACAGCTTTTATTACAAAATGAAGAGATTGGTTCAACCTGTCACTTAAATGTTTTGCCACAAGATGTTGTCGGTGGATTACGCAATGAATAGCTGTAAGTCCTGGTATAATTCTTTTGAGATGACTTATAAACCCACGATATCGCCCGACCATTGCAGGAGCTCCGTCTGTTGCCACTGAAATAATGTTTGTAAATGGGATCGATTTTTCCGTAAAAAAATTACTCAGGACATTAAATATTGATTCGCCTTTAGTGTCAGTCTCCAAAGTTCTGGCAAATAGCAATTCTTCGTGAATTTCTTCCTCAACAATAAATCGGACATATGCCAATAGTAATGCTTCATTACTGGGTAACGTTGACTCGTCCAGTTGTATAGAAAAATGAGTTTTTTGCAGATGATTGCACAAAAAGCTTTCGATATCAGAGCTCATTTCATCAATGCGTCTTTGTACAGTATTGTTACTTAATGGAATTCTTTTTAGTACGTCAAATGGAGATTTGTGCAAAACAGTTTTTAAAACCTCTTCAACAGCGGGTAAAATTAATTGTTCTCCGATAGTGTGCGGTTTTCCAGATTTTGCTATAAGTAATGAGATATTGTAAGATGCCCGCAAGCCATCATCGTTACTTTGAGATGTTGAAGCGAACATACTGTGCATGGTGGGTCTCTTTCCATATTTTTCTTTCAATGTTTGAAAATATTTTAAATCTTTACCTATTTTATCAGTATGACACCTTTTTAGATGATCTTCGAGCTTTGATGGTTTCATAGAGTCATTGCTCAAAACTTTGTTGCATAATAGGCACATGGGCAATTGTTTGTCTGCCTCTGATGGAACAAAACCATATTTCAAATAATCGACACTATATTGTCGACATTTTTTCTTTGCTGTAGCCATGTTTCGTGTCAGTTACCTTACCTGTAAAAAAAATGTTTTAGTAACCAAGTTTTTTTCTGAATATAGGTATCACACCGCAGCCTTTGTCAGCACGCGGAAATAGAATTACGGCTTGTAAAGGGACCAACTAATAAACCGCTGAGACAAATACAAACGTTTTCACAAAACGGTATCAATTTTAAAGTACATAATTTACCACTAATTTTTAATAGTATAAATAAAAATAAGTGTACTCAGTATCGAATACTGATCATATTTGTGTAGGAAAAAACAAACGTCGAAATCCCAAAATTGTCCATAAAAACGATAACTAACATTTTATTAAATCAATGAGTTCACGCGCTCCGTGTATTTGCGTATTTTTTGTCTGCGGCTTCATTGTTAAAACGTGACAAACAGGCATCGAAGTTCAAGCCCCGCCCTTTTCCCGTCGCCCGCGCACCGCTCGCTCTTTCCGAAAAGGAATAGTTTTGATAAAATAGTTACTTCAAAATCAATTTAACATGATTATGAAATTACTGTTTTATAAAATTAGTAGTTATTTGCAAGAAAAATTACAAAATTAATTGCTCTGCAATATTGCTTATTCGGCCTTTTTAGAGAGGCAGTGCTTCTCTCGTGAAAAAACAATTGAATAAAACGTGCTGTGTTTGTCTTCAAATTGAAAGAGGACAATTAAAATATCTGTAAGTTACTAAGTTACCTATCTATACAGGCCGTTGTGATCAACCGACTAGTACACGTAAACAAAATACTTAAGTACTATAACAAAAAAAGGTAGGTTACTTACTTTTCTCCGGCACTAGCAAACACAGATATAAATTTTCTCACAACTTTTTTCCAAATTCCGCCTTGTTTTCGAAATTCCGGAAACAAATGAATGCGTTTGGTTGCCTTTGGCATCAAGTATTTATAGTGTTGATCAAGTTCATGTCTGAACAAGCATTAAGCATTGTCGGGCGGATAGCGCTTTGCAAGTCTGTACACGAAATTGTACGTAATATCGAATACACAAGTTTGGACAAGTAACAGTCGCTTGCCTTATTAAAATATTATCTGCTTAGATAGGTACTTAAAACAATGTAGGTAGGCCCTTATAAAAACTATGCTTACATTTTTGCTCTTTACTATCAAAAGCAGATAAATTTTCGTGGACCCCCATTAACATCTTATGGACCCCCATTTTTTGTTCACGCCTACGTAGACCCCCAGCAAGTCTCCCGTGGACCCCTGGGGGTCCACCTGGACCACTTTGGGAATCACTGCATTAGAGGAACCTGTGGATACATGGGACACCTTGTTAATTTATTTAATTGTGTCGAAACTCTATTCAGCTGCGGAACGTGATTGAGAAAAGTACAAGGTGTTTGATTCTTCTAGTAGATTGAAATTGGATGATTTGTTAGGATTCCTTAGAGATAAAGCCGATTTGTTGCACAATTTGGACATGATAAGTGCTAGTCATAATAAACTGCAATCTGAACCAGTATAATAATCGCCTAACACATCAAATTAATTTATTCATTTGTCAGACATGAACCTTTCATCACGAACAATGGTTGGTATTCATGGTTCCTTCACAAGCAATAATTGGTTTTAAAATGTTTATAGTATTTTATGCTGATGGTCCCTTTGTTGTTCCTTCTGCATAGAATCTGCTATAGTAATCAATGACAATTAGCAAGTAGTAGTATGGAAGAGGCCCTAAGTAGTCAATAACCACCTATTCCCACACTATAGATGGTAATTCCGTAGGAGTTATTGGCCCTGGCGTCGTTTTTCTAATAAGCCGGCATCCTTCATAAGTATCAGCCTAATGTTCTATATTCTTGTCCATTGACCACCAGAGGCTCCGGCGCAACTTTGCCTTCATGAGCAATATTGAGCATTTGAGCAACTAATTATGCAGGGATAAATACTCTATTCCCACTTAACAAAATATCATCAAACTCACAAAGTTTTGATTTAATTATTTCAAATCTCTTTAATTCTTTAGGCCAAACATCTATTTTTAAAGCATCCTTTATCCCAACGCACAACTCATTGTTTAAGGACTATTTCCGTACTTCCTGGATAGATACCGCCTTAGGAGTTGATAGAGTAATAATAGTTGACAATAAGTGACTGTCCTCAATATCTTCTTTAACTGGATATTTCAAGTCTTGATAAGGGGTCTGATATTGTTTTTACCTGGTTTATATATAACTTTGAATTTAAATGGTTGTAGACGAAAAACCCATCTCTGTATTTTTTGTCTTGGTGGGGCAGATTTCTTCACAGAGTAAATGGTCTCAAGCGGTTTATGGTTAGAAATGATGTTGAATTTGCCGAGTAGGCACATATATAAAGTTTCACAAGCCCAAACAATGGCCAAGACTTTTTTTTCAGTCTGTAAGTATCTCCGTTTTGTATCAGTAAGCGCTCTGATGGCATATTTTATTATAATTGGTTGATTCGTGGCTTCAATTGTTTGTTTTTGTATTAACACCGCCGCTATACCAACAGGGCTGGCATCAGTAATCAAATATGTTTCAGCATCTTTATTGTAAACCCCTAGTACTGGTGTCTGGGCTATAAAGTTTTTAAGTTGTTGAAAAGCCAGTTGTTGTTCTTCTTTCTAGATAAACTCCGCATCTTTCTTAGTCAATTTTCGCAAAGGCTCTGTTACTGTGCTAAAATTCGGTATAAATCTTACAGAAAAATTTAGATGTCCCTAAAAACTTCTAACTTCCTCTTAATTCTTTGGAGCTCTAAATTCTTAAACAACTTCTCTACTAGTGCGTGTGGACTTGATACCTAGAGGTGACAAATGATGACCTAAAAAGTTCATTTCAGTTACTCCAAACACACACTTTTTTTCATTTAATGTTTTTCCATTTTTTTGTAGTCTGTCCAATACTTGTAGCTTAGCCTTGGTCATGTTCTTATTTTGTTCTACCACCTATTCTGATATCATCCTGTGAGTTTGCTACTCCTTCTATACCTTGCAGCAACTGTGCAATTATACGTTGAAATATTTCAGGAGCACATCGAATACCAAAGAATAGACGTTTATACCTGAAAAGACCCAGACTGCAACTGAAAACAGCAATCATCCTTGAGTCGTCGTCAAGTTCAATTTGATGAAATATCCATTTTATGTCAATTGCAGAGAAGTATTTACATCCATTCAATTCAGCTAATAGTTCTTCAAATGTCGGTAGCGGTACACGTTCTCTGAGAGCAGCTTCATTTGCACGTCTCATGTCAACAACAAGCCTGTAGCTTCCTGGTTCTTTTTTCCTAGCTATATGAGAGCGAGATACACAAAGGGTTGGGCCGGAAACAGGTTCGATGTTGTCAAAATGTCTCTCAAATTAAATGGGAGAAGTCGAGCAACTTGAGCCACCAGTAGTACACTAGGATCAAGATGAATTTTTAATTTTTAATTCTTTAATTTACATACACCCGAAAATAATTTAGGATATTTACTCACAATATAGTTTTTATGAAAATCGTTAACATGCATAGCATTTTTAGGGCCTACTCTGAGTAAATCTAGTTTTTCCGAAGTGTCTTTACTTAACAAACAAGGTCCTTTCCCATCATAAACTAATATTTTAACATTATGAGCATTCAATTTTGTTTCTGGGCAAAATAAGTTAGTATAAAATACTCCTAGACTAGGTAACTCCTTGCCTCCATATGAACAATACTTTTCATTACACCTACTAAGTTTAACATTTTTGATAAGTGTGTAATATTTACCTTTATCAATAATATTTACAGAGGCAACTGAATCAATTATAAAGTCACATTTTAAATCTCCTTGCAACACTAACTCACACACATTGTTCTGTAGATCAATTTTGATCACTGAATGCACAATTGCACATTTTCTTTTTCTTTTTAACTGTCGATTGAATTTATTCCACCATCGCTCTCATCCCCATAATCCGTTGAATCTTCTTCCACCACGTATCTTACCACTCTTTTTGTTTTTCTTGCTATCGGTTTTCTTTTGATGGTTTGATCTACGTGTTTTACACAACTTTGCATAGTGTCCCATTATGCCACATTTTGAGCACTTTTCGTTTAAGGCTGGGCAGGTACTACTCCTTGCAAAGTGGCCAGTTTTTCCGCACCTAAAACTTAAAAAAATTTGATGCAAGGTGGTTTACCTCACTAGTTGTTTCTGTACTGCTGGTTGATTGAGTCGCTTCCATTTTCATTGAATTTTCTAATTCATACATTCTTCCTATTTGCAATGTAGTTTTGAGAGTAAATTTCCTTTTCAGATCTAGATGTTTACATTTTTCAATTAACTGATCTCTCAAGACTTCAGGTTCATTGTCAAACTCGCAATAGCGAGCTTCTTTTCTCAAGCAAATAAGGAATTGGTCAACTGTTTCGCACTCTTTCATGTTTGTTTCTGAACTTTTGACGTTCGTGTAGACGGTATTTTTTTCCAGTAAAAAATAAGTTTTCGGTCTATTTACTCGTTTGCCCTACATATATCTTCAATCTGAAGACTTTCATATATCTCCTGCACCTCCGTTCCTGCCTGGTGAAGAAGTCTAGACACTTTTTGTCTGTCATTGAGACCAATCTGGCCGTCGATATAATACTGAAAATTTCTTATCCAAACCTTCCAATTTTCTCCTAATACTGTAGGCTCGCAAAATGGATCAAAGCGTGGCCCAGCCGCACCAAGGCCGTATTCTTTTTCCATGATGATTTTTCCTTTCCACACGTAGGTAGATTATCACCGTTTTTATCGCCAATTTGTTGAGTGTTAAATAATATAATACACATTGAAATTTCTATTTCTTTATTCACTTTTAAACATTAACATCCGAATTAAATTAACGAGTCCCATTAACGTCTAGCGTCGTGTTCGCTTAGTCTTGGCGGTTACCATTATGACATTGACAGTGATATTATTCCAAACAGATATCTCTATATATACTATAGATACCATTGGCAATTTTTGTTGATCCCGGGAAACAGAAAGACAATAAAGATCCATTATACGTTCTTCCCTATGACGAAATACAATCAGTCGTGTAAACGATTGCCCTAGCAACGCTACTGTTATCGTTCACAAACTCGTTTCCCCTTTACTCAATAAAGAACACACTCTTATCACAAACAATTTTTACAATAGTCCATTATTAGCGCGTTTCCTCAAAATGCATAAAATTGACAGTTACGGGACTGTACGACTTTATCGGGAATTCGATCCAAATCTAATAGCAAATTTGAAAAGGTGGTGTCGTTATTGTTCCGATTTGCAAGTTATGGCGTGGAGGGATGTTAAAGTAGTTTGCATGAAACAGTATGATCATTGGCACTGTAAGCCGACTTCCAAGTACATCTGAGTGATATGTTTTTGTAATTTAAAGAAATTGGTAACATTTGAAATGGCTTTTTGGGATACTAGTTTAATTAGAAATTAATAATATGACGCATTAAGTTTAAAAATCAATGTTTATTAATTATAAAAACATTATTATACTTATTTCTACGAAAAATGACAATCATTGGCACTTGAGCTTAGAAAATGGCACTGTAAATAGGATACAATCATTGGCAGTCTTAAGAAGTAATACAACTTGGTATTTATCCTACCTACCTTTAATTTTCTTTTGGTTTTAACTAATCTTCTTATATTTTCATTAGCTCTGTATTTATCAGAGGCCTACTTAATCCACGCCGTTAATTTATTTTATTTGGCAAGTCTTTTTCTTTAAAATCTTTGTTCTCTTTCTTTTCAATGAAACTATTGTGTTGCGTATTATCTTTACTGTTTTCTTCTGCTTTGGCAATAGCAGGTATAATTTTTTTTTTAAATGCGTATCATCTTTGCTTTTTTCTTCTGCTTCGGCCACTTTTTATTCTATTTATCTTTGAACTTTTAGCTTTATTTATCTCTTTGGTTTTCTTTAGCTTTCTTTTTGTTTTGATTATCAGATTGTTTTTTTGCTTTAGCTGAACGGTTCATTTCTGCTTTTTCTATTCTGGCTTTTCTTTTAGCTTCTTTTTGTCGAAGTTCTTCTACTTTTTTTGTTGTTTTTCCAACTCTACTGCTTCCCAATTTTCGCTTGTTAGCACAAAAGTACGATGCTGCGAATCTGCTTTGGTTTCTTCGCGGGCGTTTTTGGCATGGGCAAAACGTCTTTAAAAAATTTTTTGGGGCTTTCAAATAAATTATTATTTGGTTCGTTTTCCACGAGATCCCACTCACCTCTAACAAATTGTACATTTTGTTTGCTTGTTGATGGAATACAGAATGGTTCTGGGATGGATGGATCGTTGTTGGACAAAAAGACACAAGAAAAATCTGATGTAGGTAATTCTAATTCGGATGGACCTCCATCCGACATTAACATCCGAATTCTGACTTCATTTTTAGCCATAGGTGTTGGCAAATCTGATGGAGGAGGGAGAGATAATTTTAAGTCGGATGGAGGTATTATGATTTCATTTTCAACCATAACAGAAGGTGTTTCTGTCGCAGGTGTTGTCATCAGATCTTCACTTGCAACTTCAGCAGGAATTTCAGACTCATGTATGGTTATTAAGACTTCATCTGCAACTTTAATGTCTTGATTAATAATTTCATGCCCTAAGATATCTTAAGAGGCCGCAGAAAATGCGCCAGTATCAGCAATGACGTCATCTAAATTTATTGTGAAACCATTACATACTTCTGATAGTCCCATATCATAGTTTATTTCCAAATAAACTGAAATATCAAATAGCTTCTTTGCTTCTACTGATTTGCCTATTTCGGAATTTTTCATTTTCCTGATTAGCTGTGGGCCAACTATTTCTTCAAATGTGTAATAATTCATGTCACCAGAACTTTTCCAAAAGAGTATGTTGTGGTCTAGAAGGCATCAGACATTTTAAATAATCTACTCTATCTGGATTAAACGGGCATAACCCACAGGCTTTAAAACCATTTTGCAACGTAGACTTATTTATTTTCGGTATAAGTTTTTCGAATATAGGCCCCACATCTGTCTTCAGTAAAGTATT
The DNA here is from genome assembly GCA_947363495.1 of Euzophera pinguis. NCBI lineage: Eukaryota > Metazoa > Arthropoda > Insecta > Lepidoptera > Pyralidae > Euzophera > Euzophera pinguis. Next base: position 6,827,538 of record OX376176.1, read on the forward strand.
TGATAAATTATTTGTCCGCCACTCGAGGACAGCTTTACGCCACATAACTTTGATAGGCCGAAATGCAGCTACGTCAGCTGGTTGTAAAAGCCGTGTGGCATTTGGATAAAGGGCTATAAGGATTATACCGAGTCTTTGACAGAACTGCGTCAGTTCAAGAGTTGTTGAGTGTGGCTTATATGCCCGTCTACAAAAAGAATGATTGGAAAAGTTATATTCTTCTTTTGCAGGGCTGGATAAAAAACGTTTTCTATGTACTGATTAAAAAGCTCAGCTTTCATCCATCCGTTTTCGGAAACACCTATTCTCCATTCGTTAGGCACAGACTTTTGTATATCTTTTCTCATTATCTTTAAAGGTAATATAACCATTGGTGGTGTCGTTTCACCATCTGCTCCAAAGGTTAAACATAACAGTAATGCAAGTTTTCGATTGGGCATGTTCCATCCACCTCATAAACATTTTTGTCTCCCCTTGGAGCAATCACTTTAGTATTTTTTGGGCACAAAATAAAATTTGTTTCATCTCCATTGTACACCCTAGTTGGTTCACTCAAAATATTGAAAATATTATTTTCTGTGAGGTAAAGTTTGATTGAAATTGATTTGTTGAAACCAATTTCGAATTTGGCTTTCCGATATCTTTGAGCTAGCGGATGTTACAGCTTCAGAAGTTCTTATAGACAGATCCGGATGTCTTTTTAAAAACAGTTTGTACCATCCATCTCCTGGAGTATTATCTATAAAACTACTTGGTCTTCGATTTTTGTTCAAAAATAAACTGACACTTTTTATGACATCCTCTTTACGTCGCGGAAATCCTTTTCAACTAGATTCAATTATCCATTGAACTAGCTGGTTTCTTCCTGACTAGTTAAAACTGTCCCAGGACCAGGTCGACTTTTCACAAAATTTTGCGACAGCCGAAACTGCAAAGTTGCGTGTGGAATGCAAAACTTTCGCGCAGCAGTTTTTTTCCCCATACCATTTTTATGGCTGCTAAAGCCTTTTCTAGATCTGCATCTGAATATCCTTTTGAATATTTCTTCCTACTCTGAACTTTTGGCATTCTTTGTTAATCTAAAACAAGATCAAGTTTAAAAACTAAAACCCGACTACAATGAAATCACAAATTATTACGAATCTATTGACATCTTATTCATTAAAATCGGTTCAGTAGTTTAGAGCTACGGTGAAACATACAAACATACATAGACTGCCAAAATCATTATCCTTCCTTTTTGGCTTCGCCGTAGTCGGGTAATAATATAATGACACGGTATAATGAGTGGCACTACTTAAAAAATTATAGCCAATTATAATTTTTTTACAGAAAATACCCATTAATAATTTACTAACTTAATTAAACTTGTTAACTGATACGAAATATTGAGTAAATTTATCCAAAGCTGACCTTATAATCACATAAAGTCTTGGAAATCTTGCACCCAATCCTAAGTTTTTCAACAATTTTCACCGGACTCGTCGAAACGCGTTTATAAAACAGCGGTAAAAGAAAGATGGTAGCAGTTTGACACATAAATAAGTGTTGCCAGTGTGGGTATTTGTATATTCTACTAAATAATTGTGTTGCTATGACGAAAATAACGATAATAAATATAATACATCGGAATAAAGAAGGAAAGTGCCAATCATTGGGGGGGTGCCAAAAATACTACTGTCTACCTACATACTATTGACTATTTTTTTTGTAATTGGTTTTACGGCCATAAATAAAAGTCCTTTATAGCCCCTCTTAAAATACTATTGACTAAAAACAGAGACCATAAACAACTACAACATACTAAAAGAAAAGCCTGATATTGTTTGTCAAGAAAACAAATCTTTGTACGGCGTATTCAAAAGTCAAAAATCCTATCAATTCAACCCATAGAATGGGAAAGTTCGAGAACTTTGTACAAAGAGATATTTCGTCGATTATTCGACAAGGCGATACCACGATACACAATTGCTATAATAATTTACAAATCTGCCCTTCAACTATGTATTTTAGTACTTCGAGAACAATCACTTATAGAATAACTAATGAGCCGCGATTCTTAAAAAAATATTATTTGACTAAAACACATCAGATTAAGGAGAGGCCGAAGTTAAAAGACCGGCATTTTCCGGTTAGAACTGGTTCAAACTACATGAGGTGTTGGTACAGCAGGGTTAGGAAATGGAAATGTCTCTAATGCAAAGTCAACTTGTGCTTTTATAATTGTTTTATATAATACTCATTGTTGTAATATACACCGTGAAATTTTAGTCGTTTTGGACCCATCGTCCAGTGACTCCATTCATGCAACCGAACAAATTTCCCCAAGGAACATAGCTCGAAACATGACAAACAAATTTGAACTTCCCATAGTAAGTTAGGTCACGTGATGAGACATTTTGTATGGGATGTCCAAAAATTTACTCCATATTTCGACCCATGTATCTTGGGGAAAGTTGTTCAGTTGCATGAATGGAGTCACTGGACGATGGGTCCAAAACGACAAAAATTTCACGGTGTAGAAACACATTCTGTTTCTTTTGTTTCCGGAGTGCTATTTTTGAGAAGTATTACTCATCTAATTTCCGTCCGATTTCGAATGATTATCATTAGACACATCAGTTTTGAGTGAGTTGCATCTACTTCTCGAAAATGCATTCCTGAACCAGGATAAAAAATCCGTCTATTTGATATTATCCTTTTGTCTTAGTATTAATTAAGAATATTTTCCTAAGATCACATCCACATGGATAAAATGATTGTTATCGTTAAATAAACTTTATTAATGTAATTCATTGTTATTATTTCTCCTACCAATACAATAATACTCGTATTACAAATGGACAACACGACATAAATGACTATTTGTTTGAAAAATACCTAAATGTATTTTACAGGAAGTGACGTACCGCATGGCCTGGCGCCCTATGACATACTAGCTGTTTCCCGCAGCTTCGCCTGCGTCAAAAAGTAACCTATGTTTGCCCCCGGGTCTTCAACTATATTCATACCAAATTTCATCAAAATCCGTTCAGCGGTTTGGCCGTGAAAGCGTAACAGACAGACAGACAGAAAGACAGACTTTCGCATTTATAATATTAGTATGGAAGTATGGATATCGAATAAAAATCCTTCGTTGACGAACGAAAATCATTCGATATTGAACAAAAAATTTTCGACACGCCGATTTTGCGTGAATCACACTTTGCAAAAATAGCACTCGTAGAGTGCCCAGGCAAAGTCTCATTTTTTTTCGTTTAAAAATTGTGTGTCTATTCGTGGGTCCTTAGGACGATTTATGTTGCTTCCCTTGGGGAACATTGAGGGGTACTAACTATCCTATAAATAGTCAAGTTTAACTATCATAGAAGGCAATATGTTTTTTTTTTCATGTTGTCCATAGTGATTTATTAAGAAAAAAAAGCGCGTACGTTGCAGAGCCTCAAAAAGTTCTTCCACATTTTTCTCGAAACACATCGATGTTGTTTGTTTGGGAATAAAGAACCTAAAGGTGAGAGTAAAGAACCTAAACCTTTAAAGAAAGGTCTACATCTAATATAAAAAGCTTTAGCAGTTTTAGATATTTGTTTTTACTTACAGAAAGGCTGAGCCCGGGCACAAGAAAAATAGAATTATTTGGGCGACCGCACAACGTGCAGCCAAACTGGTATGTTATTTTCATACATTACAAGTTATAACAGCATCGCGGCGTTTTCCAGGTTGTATTTAAATGCCCTGTGGCACGTCTAGATTCTACATTTCGGAAAAAATCTCGAACGATACGGATTTCGGTGGTTATCGTCCGCCATTTGTATGTTCTACAAATCTCAGAAAATCTGCCCCCTTTAGTTCGCTTAAACGCGATGTTATTGTTTTCCCGTAAAATTTCATAAAATAGGCATAAAATAAGATTCAGCAATATGTATGTTTGTGACCGGCCGCCTGCTTGATATACAGAGTTCACTATTGCCACTCGACTACTATTAAGGATGCTCATTAAACATACAGAAGGGTTGATTAAAATAAAAGCGTGCGCGTGTGTTGACTGGAGTTTATTACGGCACAGTGCAAACCATGGAGTAATTACAAAGAGGCGCAGTGATGTGATCATTGGCGCCTCGCCGACACAAAAGTGGGCGGAGCTTGTCATTGCTCGTGCTCCATGATTGGAGCCACGGCCGAAACCAAGCACCCCGCACGTCTGCCTTCCGCCCCGTGTAGCCTCACAAACACTTTCTTCGAAACGCTGATTACGGCATCTCCTCTTTGTAATTACTCCATGGTACAAACTGACGCCAAGAAATACATAACAATACACGTATGTATAAGTATATTATAGATATTCGTTGACAATGTGTCCCTACAACTTGAACTCTCCTGATGTTGGTGGTTCCGCAGGTGGAAGCAAGGGAAATAATGTAAAATTAAATAGCTAATTTGTAGCTGTAAGTTTTCCAAATAGAACAAAATAAATAAATCATCATATTCAGACAACCAAGTTATACCATGCAATGTCGTAACCAAACTGAAACCAACTAAACAAAGTGTAGTTCCAGCGAAAATCCGACCCACGTCTGCAGGTAAACGCCTTAACCCATACGTGGTCTATTTGTTTCATTCACCAATCTAAAATAATTTTAATAAATGTCGTATTTTTTAGGATAACCCTGGGAAATCAAGTGGACGGCGTGCGCCTAGTAGATCCAGATTTAATAGCAGCCTTCCAGAAAAGGTATCCTGATGGGAACTGCATGGCGCCGCCGACTCCGGACACGGGACTACCATAGAACACAGTAAAGTGAATCATTAGCGAAATTGAACTCTAATGATATAGACAATAAGGAATGTGAAAATATTGGAAAGAACAGTGGCTGAATAAGCGAATTTGAAGTGGTATAGATTCAATGCTATGTTAATGACGACATAGACAATATATTTTTCGGCTTTGTAAAGCGCTGTCTCTGTCGCACCTTGATTGCCGATGTGCAATAAACGCCGGGTAAAAATAAAATAATAAACCCCAAGCCCCGAATACTTACATCAAATCCCTTTCTAGAAAATGTTAAGATACCGATCTCACTTGGTTATATGTATTATACAGGTTTATTATGAAACCAATGGTCAAATGTTTACACTAAGTTTAGTTCATGAAATTAGACTCGTCTGACCGACTAGTCTAATACTCAATGATAAAAATATAAATATAAACAAAAAAAGAATTTCTACTTCCCGTATATAAATCTACTAGTGATGAGCTGACAGGATTTCGTATGAGAGGTCGAAATGTTTTTGACGGTTTTCACAAGTGGTCGAAAATTAATAGTTTCATGTACTTAACACATTTGGCACATGGTTTCAAATTAACCCTGTATGCTGAGTATTAATAATCAAAGTGTAATTCATATTGCAATAATATGTTGAATTTGAAATTGTGTTTGACAAATGTAGACTAGTTTTTGTAAGTAAACGACAATCTAACTAAAAACGTTTTTTATTGCTCCCCAACACTCTACAGCACTTGTAATTTGCCACATTCTAAACACGTAGAAACTTCTTCTAGAAACTTTCATAGAACATTTCAATGCGAGGGTGAACCGCTCCGTCTGCCTTTTGGTGAACTCGGTCGCGTGATATTGCGCGATGTACTGCTTGACTTTTCTTTTGGAAGACTGTAATAATAAAAGGCAGTTTTAGTCATAGCACATAATAACTAATAGTACCACATATTACAGAATATATGAGAAACTAGCTTTTTCCCATAGCTCCGCCTGCGTCAAAAAGTAGCCTATGTTTGACCCCGGGTCTTCAACTATATTCATACCAAATTTCATCAAAATCCGTTTAGCGTTTTGGCCGTAAAAGCGTAATAGACAGACTTTCGCATTTATAATACTAGTATGGATTCAACCACCATACATTGGAATGCGCCAATTTTCTTCGTAACTCCTTTCCACTCTTAATTCCACTGCCTGCTTGCCCACCCAGGGTGGACATTCTCATACAAAATCGTTCTATCGAAGACACGAAAAGAAACTTTTTAAATACAACCACAAAGTCAACCTTGCATCGATGTGCTCTTGATTATACCTTAACCCTTTCCATGCCACGGTTTTTTCTGCGCGGTATATGTTTCGGGTGGGAGGGTGTGAGTGTCCGTTCTGTACTATTAATATAATAATACTGTGATACAACACAGTTGTTTGAAAAATTCAGTGTCTTATTTCGCCAATAATAAGAGAATAAGAGAGGTCACGAATATTGTATAGTCCATGAATCACTAGGAATTTATATAATTTCTTTTTGAAGCGCCATCTATCATCAGATAAAGAACAAATTCTTTTTCTTACCATGACAGTACTAACACAGAAGTTTCACTCCACACAATCATACAAATAAATAGAGAATTGATGCCGCACTGTCTGCATCTGCCTCGTGCAGTCTTTTCATATACCACTATAATTTTGGCACACAGAAGAATCTGTGTCCGTTTGAGGTATATACTGTTTATTGTACTATTCACAAAAACTAGGTACAGGAGTGCTATTTTTGAAAAGTGTGACTCACGCAAAATTGGTGAGTCGAATGATTTTTGTTCGATATCGAATGATTTTCATTCGACATACATATAAGTCGAACGAAAATCACACATTTCAAAAATAGGGCTCCAGTCTCAATCTTAGTTACACCAGTACTTATACTTTTCTGTTGGTCCACCTACCTATACTTACTTAAAATGTAAACTTTACCCACCTGTGTTCTTGTGTTAGTCTCGTCCCAGTACTACATTTTGAGTGGACCTTTTTGATGACGGGTTTGTCTTTTAGCGATGGGCTACAGAAAAACAAAGTACACAATTGGAATCTTTACAACAAATCTAATATAGTTAACACTGTAAATGTCACTAAAGTCCACTGTATTCTATGTTTACCTACCTATTTTTTATATGGTATTCCTATTATCGTTGTTTTTGGAAAAGTAATTGGTTTAAGTATTACTGTTAAGTTAATGTGATATGTATATCAACTGTATGTTTCCCAAATATAAATAAACAATGTTGTTTTCCATCCAGCCTTTACGGCTCGAACGTATTAAGAACGGTAATAGACAGGTAAAAAATATGTACAAGGCATGTACATACAAGGTGTATTTTCTTAGGATTGAAACCCACAGCCACAACGACTTACTACTAAACCTAACTACTGGACCAGAAGAGCAGTTTTTAAAGTTTTGTATTTAATGTATTAAACATTACCCAATCTTATCCTGAATGAGTGGAGTACGATTGTCAGAGTGCCATGTCTCCCGAAATCTTCTTTGAAACTGTAAAACAAATTATGTAAAAATGTCGTGTCATGCAACATTCACCCGAGTTTTCTCTTACTTTAGAGCCCAGAATACGCTTTCTGAACCCCTATTTTGAGAAGTATGACTCACCCAATACTGACTCACCGATTACGTCAATAATTTTCATTCGATAACATAGATCAGAAATCAAGTATTATAAGTAGGATAATAGCAAGTAAGATAGATACCTATCTATCATCTTTCCGCCTTCCCGGTTGCGTCCTCAGCTGGTTTCGTTGCAACCTATTGGAAACCCAGGGTCCGCTTTTCATAATATACTTATGAATTAGCCAAGTGTGAGCGGGACAAGAATACCTATTGCTTAAATATGAATTGGATGTCTAGTGATAGTGACTACATTACTTTATTTACAACTTTTTGTTAAATTATTGTTTCATTAATTACGCATAGGTACGTTTATTTGCTTTTAATTAATGTGCATGTTTAGCCCTAAGCCCAAGTTTGTTACTTTCTCTGAATTTACTGTGAATGTCATGTAAATGTGTGTTACAGTATTACAAATAAGTAATTATCTATCTACTATACTATCGGTTACATCATTCACACATTATTGTTTTCTCTTAGCCCACATCGGGGTGCCTATTTATTCTTCTTCTTCTTTTCGTGTCGATAAGCTCTGATTCACATATTGTTTGCCCAGAAACATGCCATGCATTAGGTATTGTTTTGTGCAGCTCACCGGGCATGACAATAAATGCGTCATTGTTTGGATGGCGCTGCCACACGGACACTGGGTTCTAAATGGATAATATCTATCCCAGCGAGCCGTGTGCCGTGCGTGTTTTTATTCTTGGGACTCTGTTACCTATACCAAAAATTATTTACTACTAACGCGGTCTTCTCCCATATCATCTTAAAACTCATTAGTCTTATACCACTACGATCTGGAACTGGAGCCCTATTTTTAAAGAGTAAAGTCGCACGAGAAATCGGCGGGTCAAATGATTTTCATTTAACATAATCGGTTAGTGGAACGATTTTCGCTTTCGACGAACGAGGAGCTCGTTAGTCGAGCGCGACCCGCGTATCCGTAGCGAATGCGCGTGTCAAGCGACGACGTGACGCGACCACTATTGGATTGGTCGCCATTTAGTGGCATTTTCTATCTTGAGCTCCTCCGTGCTTCGGAAGGCACGTTAAGCCGTTGGTCCCGGTTGTTGTCGATAGATAGCAGTCGCTAGGCAGTGTCAGACGCCTTGGGGCAGCCTGAAAAACAGTGTTGGCCACTAACACACCTCGGGTCATGTTCCTGTTGGTCTGGTTTCCCTGTTAAATATGGTTACGGAGGTCAGACGGCAGTCGTTCCATTGCAATAACCAGTTCCGCCAAATCTAGGAGCATGACTTACAGCGTACCCTAGGCTCCGAAGCGTAAGCTGACGACGCAACTAGGAATACACGCTAGGATGATGGTGAGCAGAACGATTTTCATTCAACTCGCAGATTTTGGGAGATTCATACTTATCGAAAGTAATAGGGCTCCTTCGTCAACACACCTTGATGCTGTTGAGCATATCGCCCTGTGTAGCTAGCGGACGTTCATCGGAGCGTACGCTGGGGGCCCGTTTCGGACACGGCGCGTCGCGTCGGGCTCCAAGAGACGCCGCGCCGACCGACCCATCTCGCCAAGTCGTCACTGGGGATTTAGTGGTCAGAAAATTGCCAAAGCTAATAGGAAACTATCTGATGATATTTATCAGTTTTGGTCGTGGCGGCCAAGGTACTTGACCTTTATCTTCATAATGTTAGCCGTTTTCTACATTTAGGTGGCAAACTGGATCTCTACTCTACCATCAGATTGTGTTGAAATTCTTATTATTAAACTGAATCAATTAAGAATTAAAAATTTCCTCTCAACTTACATGGCAGAAGTTCTTTTACTGGAATCTGTGTCCAAAAAGTAAACTCACAAGGAGTTTTTTTTTTTTATTGTAAAATATGAAAAAGGCAGTTTTCAACATAAAAATATTTTATTTCTACAACTAAATGTCACAATGATAGTGTAACTAATTTGTTCAGTAAAAATTTAAGGGCTCAACAGAAAACAAAATATTTACATTATCATAAAGATTGAAATATGTCACCTAACTTAGCCTTTCAAACCACTTGATGACAAATAAAAACCAGAAATTTCACTCAAACAATATTAAGTTCTGTCCATCAGTTGAGACCTACAGAGTAAAAAGCCTATGTCGCCCAAAGCCCACTTCTTATGTTTCCTACATTTCAGTACATCATATCTTGATCAAATGGTGAAAGAATACATAATGTATATGCACAAAGCATTAAATAGTGAAATAACTAAACTAAATGTCTCAAGGCTCGAGTTAGAGCATGGGATACCTGACAGGACTTGCGCTGGATGCACAACAGGTTAAGGAAACAAAAAATAATTTGTTAACATGTTCCAGCTGTATAAACCATCCATATTGGGCTAATGCCCGTTCTGCCTCAGTGCTCTGAAGCAAAGTTTAATATTATTTATTAATTTGTATACATTTCGAAACTTCAGCCCTCCAGGGAGCTTCCCTTTTGCTACAAGACCAATGTTATTATCCAATAGATATTAAACTTGATTTTAAAACAATTAACCTCTAGCTAAATTTGTACACATCAAATTGAACTAAGTAGTGGACTTAGCAGCCTTTTCTTTGTCTAATTCATTTGCATTACTTTCTTTACTCTCTATTTGGTTTGCTTTACTATTTTCTAGCCTTCGTGTTGTGGATGGCCCAGCAAACACTGCAGGCGCCTTCTTAGTCTCTGGAACATACACCTCATAAGACTTAAAATACTTTAATATGCTTTCAACATCCTCTTCCTTCAATTTGTATTCTAGTGCTATTTTAGCCGCTGTCACTTCTTGAGGATTCGTTTGATGGGCAGATATAAAATTTAAAGTATCCCTAATTGTTACACGTCCATATTTTACTTTTACTGGCTCTTTGAAACCATACTCATACTCTTCAGGCATCCTCCGGTCTTGCGGCAGTGGCCTGTCAGGATTTTGAACAGTCTTTTCCCGCGTAATGTCATCCTCGGGCCGCCCGTGGGAGGTTACATAAACATCTCGAAGTCGAAAATCTAACTCTGGATCTTTCTTGTCTAGTTTCGCATCCAAATCAGGATCCGATTCTGCCGCTCTTTTTATGTCTTCTAGGTTTTCAGGATAAAGTGGTGCCGGCACTGGTTTCTCCTTGGAAATAACTCGATGAGCACGGTTCTCAATGTTAAAAGATTTAATAGGTCTCAAAGCTTTTGACACCAAACCACCCATCTCAAGTGGGTTTGGTACAACACGCTGTTTGGTAAAAAGGCTTTATTAAGCAATACGAAATAAAACTATCGTAAATATTAAATTCCCAAGTTAAATAGGTTTGTTTCACATGACATTCCAAAATCACTGCATGCCGACAGAGATGTCAAATATGACAACTGTCTGACATTTCCTATTTTGAATATTTTTTTTAAAGCGCGTTTAGTGTTGCCGCTCCATAGAACCGATTTGCATGCAATATTAAATTATAACGATAGTTTTGCTCAATTGATAGTGTATGCCCATGGTGTATGCAAACAATACTGCGATATTATCGATAGTTTATGCGTTAAGCAAAAACAATGCTATCAATAGTGTATGCAATAGTCAGAAACGATGAAACGATACTGTCGCTACCACATGTCTCCATGTGTGGGTAAAAAAAAGAAGCCTCCACTGACCACTATCCTAGGAAAATTATAGCTATTTGTATAAAATAATATAAATTTTGAACACTTAATTTTGTATAAAATACTTTCAACCGTAGATTAGGTATAGATAATAACGCTTTTACATTTCATACTTCTATAATTCATATTTCATAAGTCATTTAAAAAAATAATATTTACTCACATTTTAATCTCGATAGGGCTTTTTGTAATGCAGTCTTCGAAGCATCTCTCACGGCAATCCTTTCAACGGGTGTTGCTGGTGTGTTGGTAGCACGTGTTTGTTCATTGCGAATCGGAGAGGGGCTCGGGCTTCGGCCAAGTCGACGTCGATATTGCGGTTGCGTTGGAGATCTGTTCACTGAAATTGTTGTTAATAAAATATTTTTTTGTCTTGGTTAACCGGCATCTTTTTTCCAATATATTGAGTGTCGCTGTTTTGTTGAAAGTTATGATTACGAAGTTAAGTTAGTAATAGTTTATATTTATTTTCAGGAATGCTATTTTTAAAAAAGTGTGACTCACACAAAATCGGTGAGCCGAATAGGTAATTTTTGTCCGATATCGAATGGTTTTCATTATGTAATATATGTATGTCATACATTTTAAAATTAGGGCTCTAGGTCAAAATTTTTGCAACACCATGTTTTGATTATTACAATATCTTTATGCTCAAATCTGGGAAATCACAGAATACTCCACAAAGGCGGACTATTAAGGTTTTCCTAGGTAAGTACTTACCCCCGTATTCTTAAATAAAACCTTAGTAAGTAAAGGACATCCTTATGTCCTTTACTCAAAACTCATTAGAAGTCTTGGTCTTAAGGTAGTCCTTGAACTTTCCTTTAAAATGACATTCTTAATTGGTTGCTTGAGCAAACTCCAATGAAGAAAGTCACAGGTTATAATAACAATCCGAAGCACAAAAATTTTAATATACAAAAGAATAGAGTAAAAAATAAACAAATTAAGTAGTTAACTAGGCAAAAAAACTGATTTATAACCACATGTGAGGCCGCCTCAAGGTACCTCCCAACCAACCTTATATTTGAAAGTTCGATACTCACCTCCAATGAGGAATCTCCTTATGTCAAGGAAGCTAGTAACGACTAATCATACCAATGAGTTGGAGTAAGGTTGAGTCGAGTTTGAGGAAACGTTAAGGTTGGCCTAAAGGTACCTTGAGGCGACTTTGAAATGAAATAAAGTAAATATAAATAGGTTTTTTGCCACTTTTGGCCTAGATAGCCATAACTTTATTTTATTTTTTACTCTATTCTTTTGTAATTTTCAATTTTTGTGCTTAGAATTGTTATTATAATCTGTGACGTTCCTCATTGGAGTTTGCTCAAGCAACCAACTTAGAATATCGTTTTCAAGGAAAGTTCGAGGACTTCCCTGAGGCTTCCTCCAATGAGTGAGTTTGTGTGAAGGACGTTCATAAGGTTATGTTTATATGAATACGGGGGTTAGTCACTATTATGACTCGACAAGATGATGTATATTTGAATCATAGTTCGGCCGCTGAAAGAATGCGTTCCTGGTGTCAGTTAGTCGTCAATAGTGATGGGCAAAGAAATCACAGAAGAATAACACGTTATGCTACTCTATTAGTAGTAACTGATAATAGTCTATTATGGTTAAGTGAGTAAATAAATAAAATAATAACATATTTTGAAATTTTAGAGAAGATAATAAAAATGTCAGTATTATTTAGATATTTATTATAAATATTACTTGCAATCGTTTAAACAACCAAGTTTAATAAGATTCTGATTCGCTTGAGTTGGTGTCTTCGTCATCGTCTTCACCGACATGTATAATTATATTATTAACAACTAGCGGCTCGGTACGTGCTTCGCTACGTATAAAGTGATAAATGAAGAACCGCTCGACCGATTTTGTGCAAACTTCACATAAACCACCTACTTAATAGTCCAAACAAAGCCTAAACATTTGGTTTGGTAGGTGAGCCCGTTCTTGATTTATAAAATTACAACAAAAAGTAGCATTGATTTTTATATATATAGATAATGCTATCAATTCAGAAATCTGGATCGTATTCTTCCATTATTTGTTTCTTAGTTTTTTCAACACTTTTAGCCCACTCATTTTTAGTGACTTTCTCGCAGGCTTCCTTTAACAGCGTCATCATCTTTTTCGTGGTAAAGGGCGGGAAAGTGTTGTGGCGGGCTGCTTATCCTTTTATTTGAGCCCAGATAAGCTCAATCGCATTATATTGGCAATAGTATGGTGGTATTCTCAAAACGCGATGACCGTACTCCAGAGTCAGTTCATCTATTTCATATCGGACATGTGCTATTTTATTTTCTTTAACTAATTTGATTAATTCTGGTTTTAAAATCTCCATATCTGCGTCAATTCCTTTTTTTGTAACCATTCCACCAATTCGTGTTTTTTATTGGCTTGGGTAGATGCCTTTTCTATTTGCACAGAATGGTAAGTAGCGTTTTCCACAAATATAAAAGAAGGCTCTGGAAGCCCGGGCAAAAGCATGTCCTGGAACCACTCTTTAAATGTTGCATTTATTTCTTTATGATAATCGTTCGTGCATTTCGATTCGAATGCAAGTAATCCATTCGCCACTAACCCATATTTTGCAGTACCTGCGTGACATATGATTAGTCGTGCCCCATTACCCATTGGAACTTTTGATATTGAGGCTCGAGTATCGTTTGCCCATGAACGGAAAACTGTATGATAGCCATTTTGCCATGTTTGAAATCAATGAAGACTACGCTATCCCAGTTTTCGATTTAGTTTGCTTCTCTTAAAAAATGTACGCGGTTCAAAATAATATCATATCTCTCCAATATATCTTTAGTTTATCGGTTTTCTTATATGAAAAACCAATATCTTTTAAGATTTTGGATAGGGCAGTTTTACCACCGCTAAACACTCCAGCATCTCTCAATGATACCAAAAGCCTTGGCCTGTTAAGGTATTCATTTCTTGAATAGTAACCGTATATATGATTCCTTATTTCATCAGCGTCAAAGGTGTCGATTTCTAACACTAGTTTAGTTCTATGTTTCTTCTTCAGAGTACGCAATATATTATCCGCCGTTCCCGAAGAGCCGTCATTTTCTTTATTAATATTTGTTATAGTTTTTAAACAATGAAGTCCAATTTAGAAAGAAAAAACAGAAACAGTCCATTTAACGAAAGCCGAGTTATTAGATAAAAAACAAATGGAGTAAGACTAGAGAATGTGATCTATGCGCACGAAACGACAATAGACGACTGTGAGCATCACACAAATGGCGGCGTGTCACGCTTTCTGGGGCTGCCATTATTTTTTTGCTCTCTTTGGTTTTTATTATTAATTCTGTATTTAAAAACTAATTTTTTTAACCTAAGTTTATAAAATACGAAAATAATTGTAGTTAATATCCATTACTATTAAATAATTAAAAATAATAACATATATTATATATGTAAATAAATTAAAATGATAAATAAAACAAAATGTTACTAAATATTTTGGTTACGTTAATTTATCTGTTAAATTTGTCCCATCCCTACGAAAACAAAGAGCACATTTATCCTTTTAACAGAGTAGCATAGATTAAAAAATGTTTTCTAATATAATAGAAAGGAAATTTAGCACATGGCCATTACATTGATTGTCTGTTCACATCGTGGAACTAAAGGTAAAGATGGAAGACAAGAAGGCATACAACAGCCTGGTTCAAGAAAATTTGACCTGGAGTAACCCCTGTTTTCCCAAAGTATTACCAACACTTTAAAAATTTTGCCTAGTCAGAAATACAGTAAAATAAAAATGACAGTTTGCTTAATATAATTGGGCTTTATATTTCTATATCAAAAACAAGTATAATTATTTTTCAGTTTTTAATCAAAATCTACCTCAAAATAAAGATTTTATTGCTACGTAACTGTATATCATTTTTTCCAACTTTTGGGGTTGTTATCAAGTGCTGTGATGGAAACCTGTGATGGAAAGGTGGGTAACAAAATGCATTTAGGTCAAATTTTCTTGAACCAGCCTGTTGTATGCCTGCTTGTCTCCCATCTTTACCTTTAGTTCCATGGTTAACATAATAATTTGATTTTTTAAATATTTGTGAGTAGGTTAAAAGACAACATACATATTATTCAAGCCTGTTGACGCCGTTACAAAGTCACATGATGAGTTCGATTACGACCTGTCAGGAATTCTTTCAGTGGCCAAAGTATAATCAAAGCATATAGAACAAAAATTATAATAACCAGAGCTATACGTCGAAGGAGTTGTTCGCGCTGTGTTTGGAGGCCCAACTTCTCTCTCGTTGGAGTATGTTGGTGGACGGTTACCATATTGCGAAGTGATTGTCAATGATGAGTTCAAATTCCTAGAACTTTCTTCGTTGTAAACACTACTCCGCATCAAATATTTCTGCGAAAATTTTTGTTATGAATTTTACACGCTGTCATTATCCTCGCATTTACTATTTTATCTAAATAATATTATTATACACTATACCTTCGCATCATTAATTGTTTTTACAACAGGCCCTTGAGTTGTGCAAAATGTAGACATAGGGCAAGGATTGGAACTTCTAACGTTGCCTTTAGAATCCTATAAAAGTAAGAATTATTATTAAAATATAGTATATCGTGAGAATTATTGCAAATAAAACAATTTCTAACGCTCGTTTTGATGTTGTTCCTTAGTGATCTCGCAGTCATAACTCGCGAATTGGGTCGTGGTATTCTTGGCTCCCCGGCGCCACTACTTCGTTTTATGTCACTAGTTGTGTCGAATTGATCCCTGGAAAATATATATTGTCTCCTTACTATTAATTCTATTGGTGAATTAGGAGTACAGAAAGGGATGTTTTACTCTTACCTTCTGTAATCTGTGGGCTTTGATACCACTCTTAGCGTCCTCATTCGCCCGTCGTTTGATTCCTTCTCGGTCGTCTTATGAAAAGCTGAAATACATGAATATTTAGAATTTCTCAAATACCTAGTGATATTGCTCACATTTTATAGAACTATATAAGTTAGCCTTGCAACATATTTTATTCAATACAATAGTTTTAATTTTTTATCTCACTTAATTTCGTTGTAACTTACCCTGTCTAATAAATCGCAAATCATACTAGCTTTATTGGATTTAGTAAGACTCGCACAAGGCACCGCCAAATTCCATACAATATTATTGTATAATTCAAAGCAAGGCACACAAAATAGCCATTTTTTCCACTTGGGTGTCTTCGGCTCTGAGTGTCCATAACGATCATTTTCAAATAATTCTTCACTCAATGGTCTACTAATAACGCAACCTTTGCCAAGTTGAGCCAAGGACGATTTAGGCGTCACTGTTAAATCGCAAGATGTTATAAATATTTCATCGTCATCCTCCGGTTTGTCTAAACGGGGAAATTAAAAATATAAATAAAAATAGCAGATTCAAAATGAAAAAAAAGATCGATTTAAAATAACACTGACTTGCGTTGCTTTGAATTGGATCATGGCGATACCGTTGCGCTGAGCGAAAACAATAGTAACACAAACAGTATTACTTTAAATCGAAAAGGGCTGCATTAAAAATGTTTCACCAATTAGGTTCGAACATTAACAGGAAGATCGATACCTCGAAATTAAAATAACACTGTTTGAATTCTAACTAAAATATTTTGTTTTTATTGATGTAATTACCCTCTTTAACTCTTGAAGCTTGAGGTCTATCCGTAGGTCTTATATCTACTCGTGTTTGCCTTTGTATTGGAGGAGGAGGAGATGGACATTTATGGAATATCGTCGGTCCCTGTTTGATAGCTTTCGCAGCAATGGAATACACTCCAAACTCGTGATAGGGTAGTTTCTCAGAATCTTGAAACAACCGTTTCCTACAAACTTTATTGATTTTAATAGCAATCTCTAGAAGTGGTTGTGGATACTTAGTTATATTAAACGTTTATTTTATGAGTATTTATGAAAATCAATAATCGTTTAAAAGTTGACCTGTTTACCTATATATATTTCCTTGCTTTAGAAGCCACATTTCTAGTCTCTCCAGCCATTCCTGAAATTGAAATTTGTATTTTTATCAGCGTTGATTATAACTCAAGGAACTAGATTAGATATACATAGTATTATTTTTATTCTAAAAATTAAAAGGAAGCAAAAAACCTTGGGCGAAAACTACTTTATCGATATTAAAAAATAAAGTTACCTGTTGGTGTCCTATTACTGAGCCCGGTCGGCAAATTCTCATCCATCCTATAGCTTCATGTGAAGTCATTCGGTAATGTTTGATGAGGTAACACCCGATCAATGAGCCAGTGCGCCCTAAACCTGCCTGAACAATATTGCCATTAAAGTAACCTTCAAAGCGCCTAAATATATACAATAAGTTACCACCACATATTGGCCAGTGCGACAAAATTTGTGAATTCAAATATTTATTATCTGACTTGCTAACAGACAAAGCATATTATAGTGTGGATGAATATTTTAATGATAATTTCACTTGACATTTTAATTAATTATAGAATAGAACTTGACATTAATTTATTAATATTATCTAACATTCATCATTATCTTTCCTATGTATACCTAATAGTAAATATATTTCTTTAATTGTAATAGTCAAATCACTCTTAATTATACTTAACATAATTTGATAAATAAGTTTAATATTATGAATTCAATGATAAATGTCTTATTTTAACAATATTGTTTGTATGCCAGTACTTTTTATTATTTTGTTATCATTAAACTACCATAAAAAAATTGTATGCCTAACGGTGCGCACAGTGAACTTTGTACCATACTAACACCTACGCTACCTGTGTTTGACAAAATAAATGATTATGATTATGATTATGATAGATTAATAATTGGTCTTGCGCGCTCGACTAGATACCGTCGGTGTACTAGAAAAATGCGGCAACTAAAACTACTCCGAAATCGCCGTACTGGCGGTGTACCCGCGTCAGTCACGCCGCAACCGATGAGTGAGTTGGACGTCAAGATAAAGTTAAAATTTAATGTAAAAGCAGAAGCAAAATGGCAGTTTGCTGTCAAACTGTGTAAGAATAATACTAAAAGAAATAAGAAAGATACTGGTATTACATACCATCAGTAAGTATTGTATAATTACGAAATATGGACATAAATTACTCATGAAAATAATAAAACCCTAAAATATGGCGCGAAGTACCGCTCAGTGCTCAATGTTGCCGTGTGTTAAAAATATCCCAAACTCCCCAAGGTGTCGATTTTTATTATTTTTACGATTATGTATCCATTACGTATCGATATAATCGATGTAATCTAATCTGTAGTATTGAATTTTGACAATTTATCAAAAATAGTCGATTAATGGATTATCAATTGAAATACCAAGCATTTAAGGTACCGGTACTATACTGATATACTGGAACTCGGTGGCAGGAGTATACAGAGGGCATTACATAAATCATCGTCATACAACTCATACAAAAAAAATTATTATGCTTACAGAAATATATTATCGAAAGTATCAATATCGATACTATAGATACATGATCACTAAGTATCGATACCTTAGATTATATTTTCAACAATCAAAGAATTGATTATTATTCGATGTATAATCGATTTTCCGACAACACTACAATATATAATATGTATGTATGTGTCTAAGAATTTATTTATTTGTATTTAAACCCTGGTCACAACTAAAAAGGGTTCAGTAACTAATTAGCTCCAAGCTAAATAGAAAATTAAATGTAACGTTTATTTATACTGTACTACTACTATGCAAATTCATTACTGTGTAATAATAAATCAAATGAAAGTTCTTGTTGCAATTTTAGGATCTTTTATTAGAATTATTAAATAAAGTAGACAAAAATTAACCATTTCCTACCTTAGCTCCGAAACTATCGATTCTAGAATTTCGATGCATAAATTACAGGAAAACCTATGAGATAATTTTAAATTTGTATAGGAGGTCCAAATGGAGAAAAATTAGAAATCGTACAGAACCCTCTCAACGCGAGCCGACTCACTTTTGGCCAGTTTTATTTTAATTTCATTTTAAAGGATTTTTTGAGCTACAATTTATGATCCGTAACAAGACCACAGCAATTAATATTTTCCCATTGTCGGGCACCAGTCAAGTAGTGGCAACACCATATTCGACGCTAGTTTGCGTAAATGCACATTGTTGTACACACACTTTCCTAATATCTTGCCGCATCCTGGAAACTGTTTTTTTTTCACAACGCGGTATCTAGTCGTAGCGCCGCGGAGACCAATCATTAATCTAAGCCTTCAAATTGCCTTTCTTTGAATTTATAAAAAGGTCCGACTAAAAAGAAGTTTCTAAATTTTAGACTAAGGCATTACATAATCTAGGGAAACTGCCGGGTGACTGAATTTAATAAAGTCACGATATGCAAATATCTCTATCCATAAACAGAACCTCTAGCTCGTAACAATAAGTTCTAAACAGTGGTTTTCTCTCTCTGTGATCTGTTTAGTTCTGTCATTTTAAAAAGAAATTAAATACATAAATATAACCTTGCAATGAACAGCAATCGCACCTTCCGCCTCTTCGCTGATTTGTAAAAATTTGAAGAGAATATGGCGAGGTGGACAGGAACCATCAGGGAAAAATAAGTCATAGTGCGTGATACCCACGTTGTTAAACCTGATGAGATAATAACTATTTACTAAAACTATATTGTAATGAACAGAAACTTATTTATTATTTTATTTTTTAATTATCCAATAGCATAACTAAAAAATAAATAAGTTTCTGCGAACACGGATTAGGATTGCAGCGTACTCAGTTGATTTGATATATCCTTCGCTTCAGACATGGTTCAGTCAGGGCAAGATCTATGTTTTTGCAATATTTTTTTAAATTTTAATGCCGACACTCTTAGCAATAAAGGGAGGGATGAATCTTCAATAACATTAAAACGAATTACAATTTAGATGTACGGAACTATTTAAACAACAATAAGCAATAGAAGAACTTACACGTTTCCATCATAGAGTCGCTTATTTAATCTGATGACAATTTTCACATCGTTTTCCATAAAATAATCCAAGTACATTTCCGGAGGATGGTACAGTGATACGCTGTAGTCTACTGGGCCAATGAAGGCCAGAAATTTATCTATGAAAGGCGTAATTTAAATACAGTTTCACATTCATCAAGCAAAAATAAAATCATGTAAGTGAAATACGTATTGTAATTACCTGGTACAATCCAGTTCAAATCTCCTCCTTGAATTTTATCTAATCTTTCATATTCTTCAAAATTAAAATCTTGAAAGTTAAAAAATCCTAAATCGTGAGCTTTTTTAAGTGCTTGCAAACAATCCAGCAGACTAATAGTGAATACTGAATCACCCTGTGTCGCGTCTTGAAAGGGCCTTATAATCAACAAAAATGTACGTATCAGATTATTGCTTTGGCGAAACAGCTCTCTTAAAAGAGATTTTGTATGACTCATACATGTCATACATACACGTGAGACACATAAGAATCAAAAACGCCGCCTTATGCAACGTAAAACGCCATCTCGCTTACTTACTCGCATTTGGATGGAAGTAAGAGGTGATAGTAAGGCCCTAGGTCGTGTGAATCTCCAAATCTGACGTGGAAAAACATCTGACGTTCCCTTCGCGCCAACACCAACGCCGTCGTCGCATAACTTCAACGTAGGCATACCCCGGACACTCCAAACAAAAGCGGCGAACTCAATATTTATTACGCCTACTAGGATTGGGTTGCGTACGCACACGCGTCAATGTGTGCGTGTTACTTGAAGTACATTATAACTGAAGACTTAATGTGTAAAAAAAATCTACTTGGGGTTCTACATTAGTCATAGTCTGTATCGGCCGAAGCGATTAGATCCTTGCTTTATTTTGCCTGCCGATTTTTACCTTTTATATGCGGGGTGAGGTGCGGTATCTGTTTCAGGTGGGAGGGTGTTCTGTTCTGTTCCTTGATACTTATCTAACTCTTAGTAATTTTGTGACGTAGGTACATAATTTAATTAGAGAAGTACGAGTTATTAATATAGTACTTGTTATTACGTAGGTGGGTATATTAATCATGCGATTTTTACCTGTAGCTTTGTCCATGAACAGTGAGAGGTTTAAGTGCATCTCTTGGTGACATACTCAAATAAAGTACACCGTAACATCCTAAAACAAATGCAGCGTTTGCCTTCTTTTTTGGATCTATTGTGGTATAGTGTACGATAGTCTGTTTATTAAGATATTGCTTCAATTTTTCGTTTAATAACTTGCAGTATTTATAAACACAACCAAGATTTAGAGGTCCAAAATCAGAATAATAGTTTTCATACACTAACTCATTATCGATAGAAAAGTAATGTGTATCCGCAGTACTTTTCAATGATTTTCCTTGTCTCACAGTTGCAAAATAAAGCACATTCTTAATATACTCTGCCATAAACAGAACATCTGGGCTTCGAGTCATGATTGTAAAGATCTTAACTGATAGTACATATTTATACGCTAATAAAAATAACTTTAAAAAAAAATAATTGATTCTAAACACAACGATTTTATTACAAAAATGGCTTTAAAAAATTCGATATATATATTTCAAGGCAAGAAGTCAAAAAGACGCTGTCGTGAATTTTCTTTTTATTTTATTTGTCTTAGTACTTACCTTAGTATTGCCTGATGGATAGCCAGTCATTTCATTTTAGTTTGTCACCCTTTACCATTTGGCTTTTGCAATATTTTGCATTTGAAGATTTGGAGTATTGTTTTCTTGTATGCATGGCCGTAGAATCCATTATTTAAAAAAAAGAGTACATGTTGTAGTGATGTACACAACACAAGTACTGTTAATATCGTTATCGACAAATAGGATTGTCGATAACAATAATAACAGTGATGAACTTTTTTGTATATAAATTATTTTTATTGCCATTGTTCAAATAATTGGCTAGTAAACTTTTTCATGAAAATGTCTAATTCGTAAACCATTTCGAGGAATAGGCTTAGGGAACAGATTACATTAATCAGATCTTTAGATAAGCAAGTATTTTTTAAGAAAATCGCAGAAAACCCAATGACTTTCATTTTTTAGCAAGGTTAACGTATGACGTAGCCGGATAACTTCCGGCTATTCACATTTAATTTTTTAGGTTGGCAGCACAGCGTAGTGAATAAATATTTTTTGTTTGGTAGCGCTAACTAAGCGCTTCAAATGTCATCTCTGTTCAAGTAAACATAACCTAATTACATTCATTCATACATTTTATTGAAGAAGCGGTGAAAAATCAGATGTAAACGGATGAAGAGACTGCAGTAAAGTCCAATAAACAGGCCAATATGCAATAGATACGAGAAATGGGGTACCTAAATATGTGGCGATTGTAAACAAACAAGAAACCAACTCGCGGCTCGCGGTCCATCTTGACTTTGACATTTGACACTGACATATATATTTTTTAATACCTTAGTAATTTTTGCTTTCTTGCAGTTCGAAATGGCCATTATAGCTGCGTGACGTCATCACTATAAAATCTTTATAATTAAATAACAAAATAAATATAATTTTAAGAATGTTTTCGTTTAAATTGTATCTCCGAAATAGTCTATTCTATCAATAAAATATATAATATACACAATTTATTATTTAGTTGACTAGCCAATTAAAAAAATCCTTATAATATTCCGTATGGTGCATTAGCAGAATTAATGGCAATTAATCTATTATCTTTTGATTTAATAAATCGGGATTTGGGAATGAAATAGTTTTCCCTTACAAAATTAGTAACAGTCGGTGAGTAAGTATTTTTTATTTATTTATTTGCTCATTCATGTACACTTCACAATTAAAAACGCAAAAATATTAAACAGTAAAATTACTATTCTAAAAAAATCTTAATCGATTTTTGATTTTGTTTTATACTAAATTAATCCTATTTTTTACACTTATACCGCTGGAGCGATGCAGTGTAGGCTGATCTGCGAGAAATGGGAGCTGATAACTGGCAAGCCATCGCGCAGAATAGAACACTCTGGAAATCTCTCGTTTTTTTTTTCAATAATGGGTTTTGATGGCCATAAATACAAGTCCTTTATAGCCCTTCTTAATTTTTCTATCTTCTTCAGTCCTACAGTGTGATTTCGTCAATTCCTAGTCAAGTCTAAAAATCTTGTCGGTAGTCATGTCTAGTCAGAAGAATCAGGCTAAATGAAGTGGTAAAAAAACTGCACTGAACGATTACTAGGAGCTTTTGGCAACAAGCTTGAAAATCACATAAATCAAACACTGTATCACTTCCCAACATTCACGCTTGTATTATCGGACACTTTGCGAATAATAATCAAACATTATTATGCACAAATACTCAAAATAATACAAATATTGGAAAATAAAATACAGCGCCGATACTGATATTCACAGCTTCCCGCCAAAAGTCCGCACTCTCTCGTTTCTGAGGCCAAAAATCCATTTCGTTTCAAAAAATAGGATTACTTTCTAAGTAAGTAATCCTATTTTTTGAAATCGTCGTGTTCCTTCCTTTTTCTTAATATCGATAAATACAAATTTGACAAGTGACAGCTGACAAGTCAAACACTAGTTCTTTTCCGGTACGCAAGGTAAAGTGTCAAACGTCTTGTGTGATATTTTTCGAAATCTTAAATTTTTAATTAAATCTATAGTTATTTTGCTGTTGTGCTATCAAAATTATGTTAGTGATAATTAATTCAATGTGTATCAATCCGTATTTCAGGTCGTCTAATCACATAAAACTATGGCTGATGTCGAAGTGTAAGTAACCTTGTTTACTATATTTTAAAGCTAATTTACCGCTAATTCCTGATTGAAATTCTTATAAATAGTTTAAATTAAGTTATCCTTGCCACTGAACTAGGTTCCAATTGTTTTATTTATGGCCATCATGACAACAACATAACCTCTAAACTGGCACTCCTAAACCTCACAATATTAAACTAACAGTAAATGTTCTTGGAGTCGGATCATATCAGAAATCCATTATTGTAGTAAAAATAACAAATTATTTACATTGCTTAAAATATTGATAATTATTTATAAGCTTGTTTATGGTTTTAGTGAAGTCCCTGTCAACCCCGTGTTGAGCGGAGGTGCTATGGATGTCAACACAGCTCTGCAGGAGGTGTTGAAGACTGCTCTCATCCACGGAGGTCTCGTCCATGGTCTCCACGAAGCCGCCAAGGCTCTTGACAAGTATTAACAACTTTTTGTGCTAAGAATCTCGATTGTCACTACATATTTAGAATACTTTTAAATGATAGATTGTTATAAAAATAGAAAGAGATTGTTTGTTTCATGATTATGTGATTAACACATCAGTGCCAGAAATACATGTGCTTCACAAACAACTGAAAATGCATTGTTTTAATTTATTGGCAGTGAATGTGTTAATATGGTGTTCTTTTATTGACAAACAATAATCATATTTCCTAGGTAAGGATATTGTTCAGATTCTTGGAGTGTTTTAGAGCTTTTATTCTCTAAGAGGAGTTAATAAATGTTCTGAATATCATAGCAATCTATCTATACTTAATCCATACTAATATTATAAATGCGAAAGTCTGTCTGTCTGTTATGCTGTCACGGCCAAACCGCTGAACGGATTTTGATGAAATTTGGTATGAATGTAGTTGATGACTGTGTCAAACATAGGCTACTTTTTGACGCAGGCGGAGCTGCAGGAAAAAGCTAGTAATCTATATAAAAGTTTATTTGTTTGAACATGCTAATCTCAGGAACTACTGGTACAATTTGAAAAATTCTTTCAGTGTTGGATAGTCCATTTATCTAGGTAGGCTGTGGGCCTGGGCAAAGTCAAGGCGGGCTGCTAATATTTAAATATTAATTGATATGACAATGCTATTTTATTGTAGAAAATAATTCAATCTATTTTTGATAAGTTTACTTTTATATTTCAATGAGCAATGGATATCGAACCCAATATTCACACAGTGCGTACCTGTTCTAGGCCCGTGCTGTGTGGAAATATCAGTCGTGAACAGTCTCGGTGGATCTGCTCCATTGCTAATAGTGACGCACACACATAGTACCACTGCATTTGCTCTTCAAGGCAGTGGCCTCCCAGATGTGCTACATTTTATTGGTTGTCATTATTTTCATTCCAATCTTAGTATAATTCATTACATAGGAATAAATTTGTATTAAGTGTGCAATCCAGTACTGTTGACCTTTTATCTGCTGCCTCTAACTGCTCTCCTGCTATAGAGGTTTTCCCTAGCGTGTTTTTATGTCGCATGATGTGACCAGCTAAGGGTCTAATTATGGCAGCACAAAGAAAGATGTTTTGTGATCCCAAATTCCATAAGAATTATTACTTCTGTACTGTATACCAATAGAATATCTTTATTTACAAATAGACACCACTTCAGTGTCTCTAAAGCTAGTTCATAACTATTTTAATATAATTTCTGATGTTTTCATCATTTTGTTAACATGTTTGTCAAGTTAATTACTTATTTTTTACATCTAACGATTCAAACATTTTGCCGAGTTCATGGTTGCAGGTAAACTAATACTGTAAGTCAATACTGAGTGAATCGGTAGAAGCCACTCAAAATTTATTTAAAGCAAATATTGTTAATTGTTACACACATTATATACTTTTTTTCTGTTCTGCAGGAGAACAGCTGTCCTGTGTGTGTTGGCTGAAAATTGTGATGAGGTTGCTTACAAAAAACTTGTGCAGGCCCTCTGCAATGAGCACCAGATCCCACTTGTAAAGGTAAGTTGGCTTCTTATTACATCCATTTTCAATTTCTGGATATTCCTGACAAGTGATAAGCACAAATTTAATGGTTGAAAACTCATTAGATTTGGTATTTCCCTTCTACTGGTTCATTTGGTACATTACTTTATTCTTTCTTATTATTTCGCATAACTCATAAAAGTTGAAGAATAATGAGGACCAAATGATTGTATAAATTTTCTTTGTCATTTTTTGCTCTGCACGAGTCACCCAGCCCATATGACTGGCTTGACTTTATAAGAGCATAGAGACACATGTGTGCCCCTATGGTGGCTCGCACCATGCTGAGTCAACTTTCCTAGCATACAGACATTGAATTTTAAAAAAACATGAATTACCAAAGGCCTCTTTAACTTCTGCATGTGTGGTAGATTCAACCAATAATACCAAAACCAATATTCCCGAGGGCAGGCTTCACTTGGTTGAATAACTATATAACATATATTTAAAGCAGACCATTAGAGAGACAATAGTTAACACATCATCATAACAGTCCTATTTATGCCCACTGAAGCACTGTTTTATTTTAATAATATGTTTCTGTAATGTTTTCTTTTTTGGTGCAATAAAGAGTGCTTGTATTTGGTCCTCTTTGTGTATGGCAAACTGGTAAGATGTATGCTAATATTCGAAGATGAGCAAGACTTAACATTTTGGAAAGTTCTTCATGCCAAGTTAGCTGAGCTTAACAATTAACAGGTCACTACCAGAATTGTAAAATTTTTAAATTAAAAACAGATGTTGAATTTACTCAACTCTGAATTGGTAGGTGTCACAATGATAAAACACAAAATTATTGACGCTTTATAGGTTTAATAAGGTTTCTTTCAAGATGTCTTCTGTTCTAGGTCGACAACAACAAGAAGCTCGGCGAATGGGCTGGTTTGTGCAAAATCGACAAGGACGGCAAAGCCAGGAAGATCGTTGGCTGCTCTTGCGTCGTCATCAAGGTGTGTTATGCTTTAATAAATTTTGTGAATGTACTTAAAGCCGTTTTCTAACGTCAAAGAGGCAGAGGTATCTATCGACAACAACTGGGACCAACGGCTTAACACGCCTTCCGAAGCACGGAGGAGCTCAAGATAGAAAATGCCACTAAAACGGCGACCAATCTAATAGTGGTCGCGTCACGCCGTCGCTTGACACGCGTATTCGCTACGGATACACGGGTCGCGCTCGACTAACTAGCTCCTCTCAAATAGGCATGCGCCTACCGCCTACCTGATGGTAAGTGGTTATGCAGGTTCTGGCTGGACATGGACGCCTGCAATATCAGAAACGATTCCTTGGATTAAAAATTAGTAGTAGTCTTCTTACTAGAACTATAGGTAGGCTAGTGTAGTTTTTTAGGTGGATTTTGTTTATGCCAAGTCTGTTACTTCTTAGTAGGACTTTTGTTGTGGACTGTAGAGGTTTTTTCGTTGTTCTTAGTAACGAGTCGTTGAATTAAAAAATGTTTGTTTCTGCAGATCTTCTTTATTTCACAATTCACTGCGAGTACAAGTTGTTTCACTACTATTCACAATTTCACTACAATTTATTCTACATATTTACAGATATTTATCCTAACTTACAACTATTCTTAACGCTACTAGTAGGCGAAAGTGGGCAGCCAATCACAGGCCGCGTCGCTCCCCCCGTACACGCATTGAGTGATACCGCTGCGTGACTCATCCGGTCGTATCAATCGGTGAGCGGTATCAATCCTCGCTGCGTGTACTAGGCGCGTTCATTGAATGCGACGCCCTGATTGGCTGCTGGCGGCCGCTCCTATTTCGAAGCTGCTGTCCGCAACATCCTCCCCCCGGCGAAGACTCGGCGGAGCCTCTTGTATTGGCAGGACGGCGAGCTTCGACGTAGGCCGCTTGAATGTTCCGCCTCTTGTTTGGATCTTGACGTTTTTCCATCGGGGCCGGAGAATACTCGTTCGACGTTCTTCTCAGCCATGTGTTTCCCTGGGTCGGCAATCCATTTTCTCTGCTCATTTCTGGGTCCAGCTTCGCGAGTCTGCTTGCGCGGGCGACTGATTTGCCAGCGCGCAGGCGTGTTAACTCTTCCAGGAAGCTGTCTTCTTGAGCTTGAGCAAGCCATAGTGTCTCGGCGCGGTTGATGTGTGAAGCGTTCAGCTTTCTATCTCGTCGCCGGCACTTATCAATGAAAAGTATCATCATTGCGGTCGCTCGTAGTAGACGATACAGGCTTGAAAACCTCTCTATTTTTGGTAGAGGTCGTTG
The DNA here is from genome assembly GCA_947363495.1 of Euzophera pinguis. NCBI lineage: Eukaryota > Metazoa > Arthropoda > Insecta > Lepidoptera > Pyralidae > Euzophera > Euzophera pinguis. Next base: position 6,855,650 of record OX376176.1, read on the forward strand.
TTCGGCATCTGATTGCACCAAGTTGATCACTTCTTGTGCTTCATCTTCGTGGATCGTGATTTCTTCGGGCCATGATTCTTCTTCTTGTCGCAGGAATGAGGGCCCGGTGAACCACCAGTCTTCCGCGTTCACAGGCACGTAACCTGTTCGGGTGGCTGTGTCGGCTACGTTATCGTGCGTAGGCGTCCATTTCCATTGTCGTGCCTCGGTGCGTTCTGCTATCTCTCCGAGACGATGCGCGACGAATGGCGTGTATTTCCGAGCGTCTTTCCTTATCCAGTGGAGGACAGTTTGAGAGTCCGTCCAATAGATGGTCTTGTCAGCGGTCCAGCGGTGTCCTTGCTTGATTGCTTCGGCTAGTCGAGTGCCTATCAGTGCGGCTTGCAACTCGAGGCGAGGGATGCTCTGGCTCTTCATCGGGGCCACCTTGGCTTTGGCGGCGGCGAGGACGATGTTGATTGTTCCGTCGCTGTTTTCGAGACGCCAATATGCGGCTGAGGCGTATGCGTCCTGGCTGGCATCGCAGAACACGTGGAGTTGCTTGCTGACGACGCTTCGGGCTTCATTGTAGCATCGTGGCAGACGGAGCGTGGCAACTTGCTCTAGATTTTCCAGCCAGTCCATTATTCCGTCGGCGTGTTCTGTCGGAAGCTGCTCATCCCATCCAATTTTCAATCGCCATAATCTTTGTAGGTAGATTTTGGCACTTATTGTAAAGCAGCTAAGGAGTCCCAGTGGGTCGTAAATTGACATGACCGCACTGAGAGCTTCTCTCTTGGTCGGTGCGCGACGTCGTGCTCGTACATCTTCAGGGACTCGAGGCATCGTGGTGTTGAAGCCGAGCTTGTCTGCATTCGGGTCCCACACAAGTCCAAGTGTCTTGTTTTCATGTCCCAGCTGTGTCGTCGTTCGTGCTCGCAGCTCGGAGGGCACATCGTTCAAGGCTCCTTCCTTATTTGAATTCCAGCTGCGTAGCTTGAAGCCAGCTTTCCCGTGGGCTTCAATTACTTCTTTGATCGTCGCGATGGCCTCTTCTTCTGTCTCGTAGCTGTTAACGAAGTCGTCCATATAGTGGCTTTCAGTTATGGCTTTGAGAGCCGCAGGATGACTTTGCGCGTGGACACGTGCGTTATGATCTCGCACGCTGTGTGCCAAAAATGGTGAGCACGTTGCGCCGAAGATCATTGACGTCATCTTCATTTCTCGTGGCGGGAGCGTTCGATCGGAGCCGTGCCACAAGAACATCTGCGCTGCTTGGTCTTGTCTTCTTATTTTCACGCGCAGGAACATCTCCTCTATGTCTGCTGAGATGGCCACAGGCATTTCTCGAAACTTGAACAGTATGCCCAGTAGTGATTGTAGCAAGTCTGGGCCCTCTAACAGCTTGTCGTTCAGGCTCGTTCCGTATGCCTTTGCTGCTGCGTCGAAGACAAGTCGTACTTTTCCGGGTTTGTTCGGGTTGTTCACGGCGAAATGTGGGAGGTACCATTTGTGTTGGCACTCCTTCTCAGACCCGTCGCACTCCACAGCGTACCCCTTTCTTATCAAATTTTCAATCTGGGCACTGTATTCTCTTGCGAAGTCTGGGTCTCTGTCCATCTTGCTCTCGATGTTTCGCAGCCTTCTGAGCGCGTTGTTGTAACTGGGCGGCATGGTAGGCTCGTCTTCTTTCCATATCAGCCCAACTTCGTAGCGGCCGTTCTTGCACGTTACGGTCTTGGCGAAGATGTCGAGTGCTCGTTGGTTCGATGGCGACACTTTGGTTGTGAGTGTCACGCCTATTGCATCGACTTTAAAGTGCTCTTCGACTTGTTTGTGCAATCGATCTTCATCTTGCACGTGCAGGTGGAGAACGGAGGCTTCATCCTTGTAGATGACACTCGGGGCGGTGCCATGAATCACCCATCCCAGCTGAGTCTTCGAAGCGACAGGTTCATGTTTTCTGCCGGTTCTCAGCTCGCGGGTGACGATCATCTCCCAGTTGTCGGCGCCAATGAGCAGCAGGGGTTTAGCTACGTCATAGCTCAACTCGTTCGCAGGGAGGTCTCGAAGATGCTTGCATTCCAACAAGCGTGCAGGGACTGTTTGGCTCGAGAGGTTAAGTCCCTCGATGGTGCGTGCTCCAATTTCCCAATCGCGACCATCGGCTTTCACGTGGATCTTGACACGGCGGCTGTCGTTCTCACGTCGTGTCGTGTTGACTCCGTGAATGCGGAGCGGTGAGGCAGGCCCGCGCGCGTCGATGTTTCGCGCGAGCTCTGCGTCGATTAATGTTGTGGTCGATCCTTCATCCAGCAAGGCGTATGTCTTGATGTCACCTCTTGGGCCACTCACTGTCACAGGGCACACTTTCAGCAGTACCGTCCGCTGATTGGTTCTCGTTCTCACTGAGAGCACAGATTCACTGTTTTCGGGCGTAACGGTACGCGACGCGGGCGCGGGTATGCGCGCGGGCGCGGGCGCGGGTGGGGGCGCGCGCGCGGGCGCGAACACGGATGCAGTGCTAGCAGGCGCTGCCGCGTGCAGTAGCGAGTGGTGGGGGCGTCTGCAGTTGTCGATTCCGCACGGCTTGGCTCGGCAATTGAGGCGTCGATGCATCTTGTTTATGCATTTGAAGCATATCCTCTTCTCCTTGATCCACTGCCATCGTTGCTCCGTAGTCAGTGTGCGGAATTTCTCACACTGTGGGACTGTGTGTGGTCCCCCGCAGTGAAGACACTGATCCTCTTCGACATCGGCGGTTGCTGAGTATGTCGCGGCTCTGCGACTCGGTTCATGTCGCCGCGCTGCGGGTGCGTTGCCAGTCGTCTTCATACTTCGCGATGGCGTCGCGGCACTCGGCGCGTAGGCGTGTTTTAGAGCCCGATCTGCTTCTTTCATCAGGAACTTTGACATCGTCACTATCTGCGGGTCGTCGTGCTGGCTGTGTTCCTCGGCGTAGTCACACCAACGTGAGCGTAGGTGTGGGCTCAGTTTCTCGACGACTTCTCGTGTCAGCATGGGATTGTAGAGATATCCACGCTGATCGAGATCACTTAGCACATGAACTGTGTTCTGGAGTTTCACTGCCAAGTTGTTTAGTTCGGCCGCGCTAGTTCCCGGGCGCGGAAGTCGCTTGATTTCATCCAGGGCTTGGTCGACTATCACTTCAGGGCGACCGAAGCACTGTTCCAACGTCTTCATGATGGGTTCCGGATCTTGGCTCGTATGCAGCATCGCTCGTACCACGTCGCGTGCTTCTCCTCTCAGGCTGTTGCGCAGTCTCGCCATGTTCTCGATGTTGCTGAACTTGTAGATGGCGGCAGAGTCTCTCATGGCTGCTTTGAAGGGCAACCATTCACCGGGCGCTCCGGAGAACACAGGTAACTCTGTGACTTGTCTCGGCGGCGCACGAACTCTTGCCATTTGCGAGATAGCTTCGGCGAGTTGCTCGATTCCTCTTTTCGTGCTGAGGCTTCTGTTATGGGCAGGCGTCGGCGAACGCGGGCGTTCATACTGTTGCTGTCTCGGAGTTTCATCCCATCTTGTTTGCCTCTGTCTTGCTCGGCGCTCCTCCGGTTGCTCGTGCTGCGTTATGTGCTCCCCCCGTAGTGGATGAGCATGGTCGGCGTGCGTTCGTGCCGGCGTCTCCATCCGCGATGCTATCGGCGGGCGGGGCGCAAGCTCGGGCTCGGCGGCGGCGGCTGCAGTGGCGTATTCTCGCTGCGGTAGTGAACTCGTGCAGGTAACTTGTTCAGTGGCGGTTGGCTCGTTTTGGCTGAGCCACCGGTCGACTCGCTCGTGGATGCTGGCCGCTTCGCTCTCTTCCGCTTGAATGTTCTCGATATCAAGCGCCAACTTCTTTTGTATGAGGTCGGCTTCCAGTCGCAGCTCCCGGCGTCTTAGCTCGGCGAGCTTCTCTTCTGCGGCGAGTTCAGCTTGCTTGATACGGACGGCTGCACTAGCGGAGGACATGTGAGAGCGTCCTGAGCGGACGGACCCGGCGTGGGACCGTTGAATCCGTCGTGAAGTGTGGGCGAAGCTTGTGGTCTGCTCTTCTGATGTGGGTTCCAAGGCTGTCATCGTGGGCTGGATGGCGGTGGATTGCCTCTCTGGGATGCGACGCCCGGCCCGAGTGCTTCGTTCGGTAGCGCTCGGCGATCTGGGTGGATCCTCGAAGACACGTCCCCGTTGTTCCTCTTCCCCGGACTGGCTCCTTGTGACTACCATTTTCTTCACTGCTTCAAATGTCCAGAGATGTTGTTCTGGATGATCCGGCTCGAAGGACCAAAGATATTGTGGACTGTAGAGGTTTTTTCGTTGTTCTTAGTAACGAGTCGTTGAATTAAAAAATGTTTGTTTCTGCAGATCTTCTTTATTTCACAATTCACTGCGAGTACAAGTTGTTTCACTACTATTCACAATTTCACTACAATTTATTCTACATATTTACAGATATTTATCCTAACTTACAACTATTCTTAACGCTACTAGTAGGCGAAAGTGGGCAGCCAATCACAGGCCGCGTCGCTCCCCCCGTACACGCATTGAGTGATACCGCTGCGTGACTCATCCGGTCGTATCAATCGGTGAGCGGTATCAATCCTCGCTGCGTGTACTAGGCGCGTTCATTGAATGCGACGCCCTGATTGGCTGCTGGCGGCCGCTCCTATTTCGAAGCTGCTGTCCGCAACAACTTTTTTAAAACGTTTTTGCGCCAGCACGAACACTGCCGATTTCAAATAACCGTCAGTGAATTATAAATGGCGCCATAACGACTGAATGACCCTATGGAGTCGTGCCCATGCACGAACAACTTTCCTATCATTCATACAAGTTCATTTATTCGTCTGTTTAATTATTTCGGCAATTTTTAAACAATCAATGCTAAAAGTATGTGTATGCATATTACATAAATTTTTTTGTTCAAGGAATTTGAATCGTAGCTCAATAATTTTCATATTTTAGTTATGTTTCAGTGTCGACAATTTTCTTTTTTCCAGGATTTCGGTGAGGAGACGCCAGCGCTGGACGTACTCAAAGACTATCTTAAGTCTTCGAGCTAATCCCTAGGTTTTAAGTTCAATAAGTAATAAAAATCCAAAAAAATATAGTTACACTTTTATTTCATTACACTAAATTAAAACAGCAAAATTACACATTATTTCAAGAACTAAAATAACAGGAAAAAAAATTTTTTTTTTTATTTATTTTTTTTTATTTGCAATCAGCTATTAAATAGCTATAAGCAGATGTGTTGCAAGATTATTTTAAATTAGGGACAAGACAAAAAAAAACCTTCCTCCTCTTTATCCCACTTCGGGTCGGCAAGAGAAAAAAAAATCTTCCTCCCCTTTATCCCGCTTCGGGTCGGCAAGAGAAAGAAAAAAATCTTCCTCCCCTTTATCCTGCTTCGGGTCGGCAAGAGAAAGAAAAAAATCTTCCTCCCCTTTATCCTGCTTCGGGTCGGCAAGAGAAAGAAAAAAATCTTCCTCCCCTTTATCCTGCTTCGGGTCGGCAAGAGAAAAAAAAAAATCTTCCTCCCCTTTATCCCGCTTCGGGTCGGCAAGAGAAAGAAAAAAATCTTCCTCCCCTTTATCCTGCTTCGGGTCGGCAAGAGAAAAAAAAAACAAAAACTAAACAACAAGTTTCGCGAATTGATCACAGATGTCCTTGTGCTTTGGCCATTGTTGCACTTGACATTCCCTGAAATGAAAATTTAGCGTCAACTTTTTGTAATCTAGAGATTAAATAGTTCCGCCCCCGAATAAGGAAAAGGCGAAGACGACGAATACAACGAAACTATGAACCCACCTGCCGCAATACCATTCAGTTTTACATCTGGAACATTTCTTGCTAGCTTTGTCTCCGCATTTTGCGCACTTGGCGCCGCTACTGTCCATGACCAATGCTGCGTCGCTGGTGTAAGATTCTAGAAGTTTCTTCGCCATATCTCGAGATTCGTCCGAACCGTCCATTTGGAAACAGCCCAGTTGAGCTTTGGCGATCGCTTTGGTGCGTTTGTGGACTTGCTTCATGTATTTTTCCTTTATCTGTGTAAAGATTAAGGTATTTTTACAAATTGGCTGCTAATAAATAATGTATTCCAATTTTAATTTGATTTCATAATATTTTAAACAGATTTCAAAAGTTGAATCTATTTATTAATTTACACTAGCAATTGTTTCCCTTAAATTTGACTTAAAAAGAAAAACTTTTATTTCAAAACGCTTATGAATTCAACTGGTACTGCGGATGTTGTTACCTGCGGCACGAGTTCAATGAGAGTGCAGCCAGGGTTCTTGGCACCGTTAGTGCGGTTGTGGAGTCCTGAGTAGTCTCCTACTGACAGCCGACAAAGGAAACTCTTCAAATCGCCCAGAGGAGGAATCTGATCTAACATCTCTTCAGTTATTTTTCCTTGGATCTGGGAAGACAAATAAGGTTTTAAATAGAAAATTTGCGGTCGACGTCACCACTAAATAATTACCTAGTCGCGTCTACCATGTTTATCTTTTTCTACATCCTTACAAATCAAAAAATGGCTATAGGATATTTTTTTAAGTTTAATAAAATAGCTATAATGGTCATTAAGGACTGCGGCTAGGATTAACGTAGGTTTCCAGGACAGCATATAAGCGAGAATTTTTCCTACAGATACCGATGAGTTTTCGAAAATTATTTTTACAATCTGAAGTACTACTAAAGTGCCAACGTCACACACTCCATACAACGGCTACGAGCCCGATACCTATTGCTATTACGCCGATTCGGTCGCGAACGCACACGTATAAACGTGTGGGTGTTACTGGAAGGGGTTGGTTTTACCGTATATGCGTCATAGTTGTCGCAGCGACCGGGCAGCAAAAGCGACATCCCTGCAAAGTTTTGCTCTCGATTTTTACCCTAAATCTGCGCGGCTCGGTGCGGTATCTGTTTCGGGAGGGTGTGAGCGTCCATTCTGGGCCCTCTATCACCTAGCGCAGGGCAGAAACGAGTGAACGAGATGGCGCAATATAAGATGTAAAGCGACATCTCGCTTGCTCACTCGTTTCTGCCCTGTACATACCCTACAAAACGCGCTGCGTCTGCAGTCGTCGATGACGTAATGATGCGCCAGTCTCGGCTCCAGCAGCAGTTGTCTCAAACACAGCCACAGTTGCGCCTCGCTGCGGTGGAGTTGTTGAAGTTCCTCGTCCTTCGCTTTGTTCCAGCGGCCGTCTGAAACGAAATATTGTAAGAATAATGATGGATCCCCATGCCGCTATCTTAAGAGGTTGGTTGTACCATGGGGTCCTTTTGCCTAAAAAAAATAATTAGTTCATCGATTTTATGTAAAGGGGCGCTTATGAGTGCCCAGAAGTTACCAGTAAAACAAATTTTCTGTAATCTGTAGTTGTTGCCAATCAATGAGTAAAAATAATATTTCGTCTACCAGGTTCTCCAGACCGATCCCCCAGAGGATTCTCGTAAACTCATCTGTTCATCAGGATTCCAATAAAAGGATGGCAAATTCTTCAAACTCAAAAAGTTTCCTTTAGATAACTTTTTAAATCTTACTATAAAGAATCTTATAGGAGTTTGCGCTGAACTAGGTAAAGTGGAGATCTTTTGTGTCGAGGTCAAGATCCTCTGGGTCGCTGGCCCATCGTAGTAAAAAGTATACATATGAGTACAAATATAAAAATTCTCCCTCTAACTCTAGTGCATCGGACAGTTCCATGTCGACCCTTTAAGGTTTTTTTTTTTATTTAAGTTTAAAGATGGTCATTAACGACTGAGTCCGGCTGTAAAACACTCACAATTGAACAGCTCCATGTCGCCCCGATCGTTCATCCTCTTCCACGGCTGCTGGTCAATGAGATGGGCCAGTAAGGACGGCACATCGCTCGACTTGAACAGGTTGGTGGCGATGGCCGCGCCCACGCCTGCCACTTCCATGTGTTCTGCCATGTAGCTGGAAGGAGTGATAGCAGAAATGGTGATTTCACCTCGCGATATCTGGTTTCCGTAGCAGCCTGGCCATGAGGGAATTTGTCACTGCCACTGGTGACCAAAAGAAATACAGACAAATGCATTTGTTTCAATAACGTACTTGAGTAATCGTTACTACTGGTGATTTCACCTCGCGATATCTGGTTTCCGTAGCAGCCTGGCTACGGGGGAATTTGTCACTGCCACTGGTGACCAAAAGAAATACAGACAAATGCATTTGTTTTAATAGCGTACTTGATTTCGCCTCGCCAGTCACCAGTTCCCGTGGCTTTTTAATGCATTTGTTATGTATTTATTTTAGTCGCCGGTGGCATCGCGGCGAAATTCGCCGTGGCCAGACTGTAATGTCTGGCGCTCTAATCGCGTCAACTCGACAGAAGGGCTCTCCTCACCTCAAAGACGTTGGGACAATCTAGTATGAAAGGGGATGCAATATCATGTCTCGTTTCTTCTGAATTGCCTGTCAATTCTCCGTCTGGCGCCATCACCACTCTATCATACTAGATTTGCCCCTGCAGTTTTGAGGAAAGTAAGGGCTCACAGATACCCCTAGCTATTTTTTTTACCTTTTACGTCCTACTCCAACTACCTGTACACCTGAAGGTGGAGGCCTAAAATGGGGCAGACCCAAAATGCGTTAGAGCGACGACTTGGAAGGATTTCCGAAGTCTGTGGTTAGAGTTGGCTTTGAATAGACACGTGGAGGGAGATGAGGGAGACCTTTGCCCAGCGTAATTAATTAGGTATATCCTTACCATTGTTTTTTTTTTATTGACAAAGGGCAAATCAGTGAATGGTGTTCACCATTCAAAATATCAAATCAATGGTGTTCAAATCAAAATATGTTATCAGATTGTCCAAAAATGAGATGTGTTCAATGTTAGTGTGGAACAGACAGAAGTTAAAACGGACAAGAAAGATCTAGGCACTCACCGCACAATGGAGATGCATCTCATGCTGATGTCAAACTGCAGGTCCTTCTTCTGTCGCTCCAGCTCGTCTATGGCAGTCTCCGTCAGAGTCGGCTCGATGGAGTTCAGGTAGTCGTTGCTGGAGGAATAGACATTAAATTGTGATTTAATCTAAACATAGGCGATAGTACTTCGTCAACCGTTTCTGCGGACCAATGATTAAGATGTTTGTGTTAGACCCAGAGGTCATGAGTTTTATTCCCATGAGAAACATATTTATTTTTAGTTGTTTCCAGTTTGGTCAAGACATTGCAGGCTTGAATGACCTGATTGCCTGATAATAAAGATGATTCCGTGCCTCAGAAGCCTTTATGCCCAAGGTAACTCGCCGGTTTCCGTAAAACTTGATCACGTGACTATCCTCCACCGTATGCGATCTAGTGGAGTGTTATTTTTGGAAGTGTGACTTTTTTATTCACATTTTCGAACGAAAGTTCGAATGATTTTAATTCGACATACCTATGTGATATACATTTCGAAAATAGTGCTCAGGTGCTTGCAATAACTTACTTAAGTAACGATACAATTACGATCCCTGCGACAATAACGTGTTTGAACAACGACACGTTAACAACGTACCCTGTTACAATATCTACAATAACGTACTTGGCTTACTTTGGCTCTCTTTCCAGTCGCACCTGGTTGATCTCCCTACAAGTCCTCTAATATGTCCCCTCTCTTTATCTATTCTAATCCCCTTTCTTGGGGGTAAACGGCACACGTATGCCTTGCTGGCCTTCTGCCTAGCCTCGCAGTCGTCGTAATCTTGCATATAATCATGCAAAAGAAGAATACTAATTGTGAGCCCTACTGCTGTAGTTTCTCTACTAGATTCGTACTTACAATAACACCTTCGACTAACGACCATAACTATCCCTACCACAATAACGCACTTGAATAACGACAATAACGATCCCTACCACAATAACGCATTTGAGTAACGACAATAACGATCTCAACCACAATAGCGTACATGAGTAACGACAATAACGATCCCTACCTTAATAACGTACTTGAGTAACGTCAATAACGATCCCTACCACAATAACGTACTTGAGTAACGACAACAACGCAGTGAGTTGTTCCACGGCATAGTTCAATAGGTCTACAGCCACTTCGCTGATACACTGCGCGCCGTCCTCGTGGAACAGAACTGTCTCCAGGAGCCCTACTGCTGCTGCTTCGTGGTAGAGCTGGAACAAAAAAAAATGTTATATCTTGATATTACACGTTATTGATAACTAACAAAATGCACTAATTTAAAATATTGGACGTTAGAATAGCAGTAAAGGACCATTCAAACTGACGAAAATCCAAACGAATCCCGCGCGGCGACTGGAGGTACGCCTATAGAAATATAAGAATCGGTAAAAGTGCAGCGTATGCCAAAGTTAGCTGGCCTGCTAGTCTCACGGGATTCGCAATAGTTATAATTGAGCGTATTAGACCACATACTTTTAATTTGTCATACTCATACATACAATCTATCTACGTCCTACTTGTGGTCCTAAAGTACCTATGACTCACGCAAAATCTGTGAGTCGAATAATTTTCGTTCGATATAGAATGAGTTTCATTCGAGATATATGTCCTACCACATACGTTTCAAAAATAGGGCCCCTAATGTTATGTAAGTTTCCCACGTATATTAGGGGTACAGTGTGTACATTAGGGGCACAACTTGAAATGGATAACGTTTTAGCGGCGTTCCCGTGCGCAGAAAGAGTAAAATTAATAAACAGGATTCATATCAAACGCATCATTTACTTACCACCATGTAAATACCAAAGGTGTTAGTCGGTGATGGGTCCAGTTTCATAATCTGCGGGTAGATCTTCAGACGCCATACTTGAATGCATATCGCTTCATACACAAGTACCGGCAACTGAAACAGACGAGAAGTTTTAAATCATTGACATAGTAGTGAAGCCTAGGATGGAATCGGGAAAACTTATGTTTCTAATGAATAAAACTTCAGTCTGTGACTTCAGTGTACCTTGCCACAAGAAATAAGTGTTTCTTTGGTCATCTCCTCTTGCATAGAAGAAGCCTCTAAAACAGCTTGTTGGTTTAGCTTTTGCAGTCGAATATGCCAGTCCACCCACCTGAAACACCAAGACAAGTTAGATATTTACACATAAATGAAGACCTAAAAAAATGGATATGGAAATTGCACACAACGTACGACTGGCTTCCTATTATTTCAAGACGTGAGGGTTCCATACTCTCCACAAACATGTCTAATTCTCCCACTTCTAGGGCGCTGAGTTGAGAATCTTTTTCAGCCATAGTACTTTATTCCTAAAACCTTTATTGAAATTAAATCGCAAATATCGTCACTATAGAAACATGTTTGCTCGATATTTTGTAATTACGCGCCACCGGAAATGACTATTGCTGGTAACACTATAGGATTTGTTTTCTTAAATGAATTTTACTATATGTATTTGGCCTTGCAAGTAGTGAAGAAAAATTAGTTGTAATAAGAAGGCTTACCACCATCTCTTAAAGCAGGGCAGAAACGAATGAGTAAACAAGATGGCAAGTGTGAAAGGTATATACAATACGTTAACGTCTCCGCGATTGCCTGGGTCCGAATCGCGATAACTAAATAATGCATTTACCAAAAACAATTTTAGTTACGAGTATGTAATATCAGTGAGTCAGATGATACTCGTTTAACACATACATAATAAGCTAGTCGAACTATGTTTAACCGACAAAATCGTGTAATTCTATATAAACTTGTTTTTTTTTTGCAAACTTAAAGCTTTTTATATAATTGTAATAATACTAAATTCGAAATAATGAATTAAAATCAATTTCAAAGAATTAAAACAAAAGAACTAAACAAAATTAACGAAATTCAAACATATTTGTCTATCTTACGAATGTCTCGTACGTTATGCCAAAAAGTTCCTCGACCGTAACTTTTTCCAAACGTTATCTTGGTAGTGGCTCGTGTGTTCCTTTTGTAAAAAAACGTTTGTCAAAAAATAGCGCGATACCGTTAAACCGCAACACAGAAAGTTCGACCAAACATGATGCGGATCACGATAAAAATTATATTTACTAGACTTATTTAGCCTACTAGGGCTATTTTTGAGTATGTGAAATGGTTTTGTCGATTGAAAATAGTTCGATTTCGAATTACTGATAATCGATTTATGTAATTGGTGAGTTTTAAATACTAAAAATAGCCTTCGCGTTCGGAAATTGGTTTTAGTTTGTACGTACGAAAATCTTTCGTTTTTGAACGGCAATACAAGTGTTGCAATTACAAAAAAAATATTCCAAGATGGCGAGAAGCGGAAGTTCATTTTTCTTGACGTTCTTTTCAGAATTTGACACACGTGCCGCGTGGAGTTTTGCCTCGCAGGTGGTTAAAAATTTAATTAAATTAACGTTATTTCATGCTATTAGATTAAAAAGATTACAAGCAATTTTAATACAGTGCCAGTATGTAATATTTTTTAGTGATTTTTGTGAAAAGTGAAATCTAAATCTTGGTAACTAAGTGTCATGCCGCCTCTCCCTTGATTCTTGTTGGTTTTTGTGCCTAAGACTATTACTCAAGTCGTATAGGTTGTATCTAAGCTAAAAGAGTGTTTCTCGTTATAATTTTGCCAAATCTTCCTACAGTATTTACTTTCTGAGTTTTTATTTTTGTCGACCTAACCTCTCAACAACATGCCTGCTTTACTGTATTCTTTCAGTTTACATCCTGATTTTTCACTGCTCTTATCAATATTCGGTTTTATTTAGCTTATTTTTTTGTATGTTTACACATAAATACATTTAAAATATTCATACTAGATATATCAGAAACTTTGTAAATAACAAGTTTCCAGAATGATGGCATGAACATAGTCCTACTTTACCATCACAGAACCTCAACAAAATGCTTGGATTATAAATACATATATATAATAATTTATTATTGATTGCAATCAAGTGCAAAATGAATAAATTTTAGTGACTGATTTCTGTAGACATTTTTGTCATATTTCCTTTAGGTACTTTATTAAACTAATATTATTCTAAAATTTAATCTGGCCAAGTTTCAGTAGAACTAGACTGGATAAATTAAGGGAAAGGTTCATTGATATATCAAAATGGATAAACCTAGATTAACATTTTGTGTCTAATTTTCTTTATGAGTTGGAAACTTGTACAGAAGCAGTTTTTTAATACTGGCACTGGCACACTAATAGTAATAAACTTTAAAACGTTTGCAAAAACAAATCTGATAACCTTAAAAAATCTGGCTGCTGAAATTGTCAGGGATACTAGCTCACCACACTAATAAAATAAATCCTAGTTCAATGCTTACGGATCGCTTTCCGTTACAGCACGATGGTTGCCGTTACACAGAAGAAGGCGGCTGACAAGCCCGCAGCAAAGGTAGCAAAGGGTAAGGAGGGTAGCAAGAAGCTGCCGGCCGTGCCAGAGTCCGTACTCAAGCACCGCAAGAGGAGGGATGCTCTCCGAACTCGTCGTCTCCAGGTAAGATCGGATACATTCTAAGACTGTTTTCTTTTTCTATACTTAAGGTAGCTTGGAAGAGATTGCACTTGCAATAAGGTCGCCTATTGTCCATTTTTGTTACAGACAACATACTTGTATATGTCATATTTTTAACATGTCCTATCGTTACAAGGTACAACCATTATTTTCCCTAAAGCAAGTATAGAATATATAAAAATAAATAGTTGACAAAGTACTGCACTGAGATCTGAGACAAGACAGAGCGTTTATGGTCATAGCTTTAGCAAAAGAAACAAGTTTCTTGACAACCCAAGAGACATGATACAATAATAAACAATTTTAAGTGAAATTAAAGATGTGAAAATTAATGCGCTGCTTGTCTATGATTAAATAAATATAAAACCATTTACTATGATGATTACCAAATTTAAAGGCATAGTTCATCTGAATAAGATGCTGTTAACTTCTAATTCTGAACATTCATACTAAACCGTAACCTTTTTTGATTCCGTACCATGTTTAACACTTTGTAACTTTAAGGTCACACTCAAGAGGCGTTCAGCGGCCATCAAGAAGAAGAAGGAGATCTTCAAAAGGGCCGAACAGTATGTTAAGGAGTACCGCATCAGGGAACGCGATGAGATTAGGCTAATAAGACAGGTTAGTTGGAATGAAAAGTTAAGTCTATGTGACTTAGTACTTTTTGGTGCATTGATAGGTGCTGATTTGGTATAATTGACGTATTGGGATAGCGCTTACGATCTGGCAAAAACATTCAAAAAAATATTTTTGCAGCTTATAGCAGACCAAAAGTACTATATTTTTTTTCTGTTTGCTCCTATGGTTGCTGGTATACTTAGAATACCGTCCAGGAATTGATTTTTATTGTATGAAATATGGAATAAATTTTAATTAATTTGAAATACAAATACTCTTACGACAAAAAAAAATAAAGGAAAATAAAATTCAATAGGCTACTTGACTGTATTCATACTTGGGCAATATTTGCATCCCAAAACATTAAGTACACTAAAAAGTAACCATTTCTGAAAACAACAACAAAATTGGTTGTTAATTAAACCAGTAATTGGTTTTTAAAGTTTTCTTAAGAAGAAAAGTGGGAGCGTGGTGGGGACGTCTTGCTATCTCTTTTGTACGCACGAAACTAATTGGCAGTGACGTCACTGCACATACAGTGCATCCTTTTCTTGTTTTTTTGACAGTTTCCCCTTCCACCAAATTTCAAAGGCTTATAACTTATTTATTTAAGAACCGGATTTACTAAAATGTTTTTGTTTTCAGTTTCTGGTAGTGAAATGTTTGTGATATGAATGAGTGAATGATAAAAATAAATTGAGTAGAATACCCAATTATGATAAAATTAGATTCATTGTTTAAACACATTCAAAAATGTGATTTTGAATTTCTAATAACATATTTTTCTAATCTAATTATTCAATGGCCTTTTAGGGTTTCGTACCTTAAAAGGTAATTTTTAATGCATATATTTCAGGTAACATTATATGTATTCTTATACCACTGTGTAGTAAATAAATAGAATTTGTGTGTTACAGGCACGCAACCGTGGCAACTACTACGTACCTGGTGAGGCGAAGCTGGCTTTCGTCATCCGTATCCGTGGTATCAACCAGGTCTCACCAAAGGTTTGTAAAATTAATTCAATTATTAGTTGTTTCCAGCGGCTACGCCTTGTAAATTGTCTAATTTTTGCAGTTTTAGATTGATTTTTGGAATAAAATATAGCCATATTTGAAGACCTGAGGGTCTTGACTTATTTCATCAAAAATGATTTTCATTAAATTCTAAATTGGTTTAACGGTTTAGCTTTTAAAGAGAACCAAACAGATACTTCGTCATTTAAAATATAAGTTGTAAATATGAATACAGAGAATTTTGTTTCCACCAACAAAAAAGTTACAAGAATTATTTTCCATGAGTGTCTATTTCTAGTGAAATAGACACTCACTTCATAGAGACTTTTTGAATGTTTTCGTGAAAAATTTTCACTAATCAAAACTCATAGATATAGGGAAAAAAACTATAAAGCCTATAAAATATTATAGAAAATAAAAATGTATCAAAAGAATAATGAAAAAGCAAGGCTTGAACAAATAAAAATAGGAAATTGACAATATCAACATGAAACATCTGTCCAGGTCCGCAAAGTCCTACAGCTGTTCAGGCTGCGTCAGATCAACAACGGCGTGTTTGTTCGCCTCAACAAGGCCACCGTCAACATGCTGCGGATTGCGGAACCCTACATCACGTGGGGATATCCCAACCTAAAGAGCGTGCGGGAGGTTTGTATCAAGTCATGCTCTTTTTTGGTTTCGTTTTTAATTTATTCTCTTGACTTGTAGCAATTTTTTCCTTTGTTTTAGATGACTCTCTGATGTGACAAATAGCTCTCTATTAGCTAATATTTTAGACTTACATAAAATTTCAGTCAACTAGCCTATTAAGGACCATTGAAACTAACGCGAATCCCGAGCGACTGCCGGGACGCCCAAAGAAATAGGAAGAAGTGCCGTAGCGTATGCCAAAGTTAACTGGCCTGCCAATGGCACTTCTCATGTGTCAGTTTGAATAGAGCTTTACATGAGAGGCCTAGTAATATTTGACTTGTCGTCCTATATTTTTCACCAACAATTTAATAGATTGCTTGATCTACCACTGCTTTGTACACAGTACAATAAAATAAATGTAACATAAAGCATGAACCTACAACTACTCATCTTAGCATCCCGGTTGCATCCTTAGCCGATTGCCTCAGAGCCCAGGGCCAGCTTTCCCAAAGCATGAACCTGTCTTTATACAAAGGCGGCCTTGTAACTTCTCATGTTTTCGATAGATGGCGTAACAACGATTTTGTATGAGAGTGCCCAAGAACAAACAAAGAAAGAAAGTTGGTGCTAGCATATTTTCTGTAAACTATGCTTTTATGTACAATGAACTTCACAGCAAATAGGATCCTAAAAATTGTCACCATATCCAATTATTGCTGTGATACTATTTTCTGTCAAATCTTTCTCTTTTTGCTCCCTCTGACTAAAATTTTCTCCGATGGCAATCACAATCATGCTAACACATTACATGCATTAGCTAATATAAGTTGCTAGTGTGTTCAAAAATATAAATAAATGAATGCTTGAAAAAAAACTGTTTATGTATGTATTTTTGAACTCTTTTTACTAAGATAAATTGTTAACATTCCAGCTGGTATACAAACGTGGTTTCGCCAAGGTGAAGGGCCAGCGCACACCAATCTCTTCCAACACGATAGTAGAGGAGAAGCTCGGCAAGAACAATATCATCTGTGTTGAGGACCTCATCCACGAGATCTTCACAGTCGGAGACAAGTTCAAGGTATGTGCCAGCAATTCCTATTAATGTAGTCTTCTTAGCGTGTCGACTTTGGCAACTATATTGTGATGACTAAAACTTCGCCACTGACAAGTTGTCAGTGGCTTCATAGAGATCCATAAGAGTGCAGGTGGCTGGGCTTGCAGGGCAGCACAAGAGATGAGTCATGGTCTGAGAAGAGGCACCACACTGGCAGGCCTTATGTAGTATTATACAATGTCCCTACATATATTTTTAGGGTGGTTACAGGGGAAATCATCTTGCTTACCAAACAATAGGATGATAAGCATGATGATTTCCCCTTATGTATGTAAATCAACATTATATATAGATGCAAATCAGGCCAGCTGTTATATTGCCTCTTTCCTTGTCAATTTTCTGTACTGTTGTAAATTTTGTTTTCGTTTGCCCACAGTACGCTAGCAATTTCCTGTGGCCATTCAAACTGAACAACCCGACCGGGGGCTGGCGCAAGAAGACCATCCATTACGTCGACGGCGGCGACTTCGGAAACCGCGAAGACAAGATCAATGAGCTTCTAAGGAGAATGGTCTAATAATATAGAATTTAATTCCTATTTTTGTGTTTTTATTTCTCACTATCCCGTTATGCCTGAAGGAGCGCTTACATGAGCAATGTCTAGCTTTTATTGCCGGTTTTTACGGCTATTGGTTGCTTGTTGCTAAATAATTCGTGACGTCATTTTTGACGAAAATTGTTCTATGTGGGCAATTCTATTGCTCGTTTAAGAGCTCCATACACACACACAAAAGTTACTCAATGTGGCTATTTTTTATGTTTGTTGTTACCTTATAAGTAATTTGGTCCCATAAAATATAAATATCGGTACAGTAGTTTCATTTCAAAATGTAACAATTATGAAAAATATCTATTTGATGTTTTATTCATATTTGATACCTAATAACCCCGTCGTTTCTAAGCAGATTTTAAAAATTGTTTTCATGTTTTAAAGCGTAGACTTTCAGTTTATTCTCTTAAAAATTTTAATGCAATCGGTTCAGTATGTAGTTTTAAAATATAAATAGCTAAAAAAATACCTAAATTATCATGTCGTCCAATAAACAAATATTTTATTAAAAAAACAATATTTGTAATCTTTTGGGTCCAACTTGAAGATATTTTGAAATCTTAAAAGTTAACAACTAGTTATAATTTTCAAATTATTCTCATCATGTTGCTTTTGCATAGTGGATCTTTCTCATGTTACCAGGAGAACAGAAATTTCGATGAATAATTTTGATTTTCAAATTATTTCTCTTCCTATTCTACTTTGCATAGAATCATCATCTCATCATGAGATCTCGATATTACCAGGAGATCAGAATTTCGAAGAGTAATTTTGATTTTCTAGTAATTCTCGTCATATCGCTTTTGCAATGTTGTCAATTACATTGAACAACCCATCCGCTCATAGTCGAAAGACTGATCGCAGATTTAAAAAAAAAATATCGCTTTTGCAAAGATACTAAGTAGATCTTTAATCTATGTAAATGATGCAATAAAGCGTTCATTCATCTTTCTCATATTACCAGGAGAACAGAGAGTTGGAAGAGCAATTTAATTTGTAATATAAATAATTTCATATCATAACGGTTATGATTGTGGATCACCGGACCTTGTCGATATTACCAAGAGATTAGAAATTTCGAGGAGTAATTTTGACGTTCAAACGATTCTCTTCATATCGCTTTTGCATAGTGGATGTTTCTCATATTACCAGAAGAGCAGAACGTTCGAAGAGTAATTTAATCGCTCTAGCGCCTTTGCAATGTTGATCATGCATGACACCTTGTTACCAGGAGTACAGAAAGTTCAAAGAGTTTTCAAATTATTTCTCGCTCTAGAGCCTTTGCGTTGTGGATCATGACACCTTAAAAGGAGAACAGAAAGTTTGAAGAGTAAATTTAATTTTCAAATTATTTCTCGCTTCATCGCCTTTGCAATGTGTATCATGTCATGCATTGACACCTTATTACCAGGAGTACAGAGAGTTGGAAGAGTAATTTTGATTTTCAAATGATTTCTCACATTAGCGCCTTTGCAATGTGGATCATGATACCTTATTACCAGGAGAACAGAAAGTTTAAATGATTTCTCACTTTACCGCCTTTGTAATGTGGATCATGATACCTTGTTACCAGGAGTACAAGAGTTGGAAGAGTAAATTTAATTTTTAATTATTTCTCGCTTTAGTTAGTGTCTTTGCATTGTGGATAATGATACCTTGTTACCAGGAGTACAGAAAGTTAGAAGAGTAATTTTAATTTTTAAATTATTTCTCGCTTCATCGCCTTTGCATTGTGTATCATGCATGATACCTTATTACCAGGAGTACAGAGTTCGAAGAGTAATTTCAATTTTCAAATTATTTCTCGCTCTTGTCATCTAGCGGCTTTGCAATGTGGATCATGACACCAGGAGAACAGAGAGTTGAAAGAATAACTTTATTTCTAGTCATTGATAAATGTTGAACATGATTTTGTATTTATTTAGATACAAATGCGATTTCTGTGATATGGTTCGAAAGGACATGGGAACGAAGAATAATAACACAGCTTATGAAAAAAAAGTATGTTAGACGTAGGAGTGACATCACACATTCAATGGTTAACTAAAATACATTATTAGACAAAAATTTTAATAATATATTTTATTGATCACAGTTTCATCTTACATCGTATGTTTATCACAATTAGGTTTGGCCAGCAAGCATAACAAAAAATAAAAACAATATTATCCTCCTAAAAAACTATACTATTTACATAGGCAAGACACCGACAATGCTTCTCTCGAAGTGGTCTGCTATCCTTCTGAATGTTTCCAAAGAAGGGGATGTGGATACTTGATTTATGCATCCTTGTAGTTCCTTTTGCAAGTTCTAAAAGCAATAAACACTATATTTTTACAAGGAAAACAAACACTGCTACTGGAGGGAACATACCAAGTCATGGTTCTGGCAGCCGGCTGACGCTCGGGCAATGAGGCAATAACAGGCATATGTTTGGAATGAGCAGCCCTAACAGCCTGGCCACGAAGCAATCCGCCACGGCGAATTTCGCCGCTATGCCTCCGGCGACTAAAATAAATACATATAAATGCATTTGTTTCAGTGCACTAATCGTTACTACTCCTTATTTCGCCTCGCCAGTCATCGGTGCCCATGGCTTTTTAGTGCATTTGTTATGTATTTCTTTTAGTCGCCGCAGACTTTGCGAACTTTGCTAAGGACATTAGTGTCACAATAGACAATAGTAGACTTGTTAGTGTCAAGTTCAGTATTAGTTATGTTAGCATGTAAAGTAACTCGGTACGTGGCCATGTTTTGAATTGGTGTCCACCACTGGAGGATCGAGTTTGATCTGCAGAAAGCATGTCAAGCCACAAATGCTGGTCGCTTTAGAAAGATTTTTTTTTTAATAATTTTATTTACTTCAGCTGTAATAAAGCTATAAGCAGATGTGTTGCAAGATGCGTTTGCTTTATAAAGATGGCAGTTTTTTGGCTAAGTCAGATGCCTAAAGGCAGCTTGAATATCCTGAAACTCTCTCATCTAATAACCTTCCAGTTTGCGACCTTAGCTGTTCACCTTGGAGCCCAGGATCACTTGAAAATCTTGAAACTAGTGTTGCCTACTAACACTCTTAAGGAAGAAACATCTCTTCATCAATAAAAAATACTTAAATTGTTATTACTGTAAACTGAAACTGTTGTTTACTGTGGGTTGCAATAAAGAGTTAATAAATAAAATACTTTAAATGATATATATCTGATAGAATGACAATTAATACCAACATACCTCAGTGACATTGTACAGTGTATATTTAACAAATTCACTGTTAATGCCCTCTTGGCTTTTAAGATCTTTATAAACTAATCTTGAAAAGATATTCCTTATGTTATAAGCTATGATAATGTTTTGACTTGAAACCTGCAATAATGGTGCAGAAAAATCATTGATGATCTGCACTTTGGCTTTTTCTTTGCCTATTTCAAGGCAAAATTCACTTGAAGATTCCAAAACTTCTTTAGATTTATACTTTTTCATGAAGAAATTTGCTGTTTTCGAATTTAAGCCTTCTTTGGCACAATCATTTGCCATCAATAGGTCTTTGTAATCTGTGGGTAGTTTGAGATACATTGACCAATTAATATTATGAAGATTTTGCTTTGTTATATCTACAAATCTAAATAAATTATAATGATAATTATTTGCTATTTTTAATATTAAGTTTTCAATGGTTTCTTCTGGGTCTTTTAAGCATTTAATATTGTTTGCAGTTGGTGTGTCTGTTTTTATAAAATGCTCAGATTTTATGGAGACATGTTTTGTGTATAAGCAACTCCAAATAGGCTGTCTCTGGTCTCGAGACCCGGGCATACTTGATATAAGTTTAATTATAACATTAATTTCAGATAAGTTTACATTTTTAATTCTCAAAGCAGTCAACAAACTAATTTTTTTCAATGACTCTTTGAGTTTCAGACTAGTTGTTTTCAGCAATTTTATATCTAAGAAAAAAGATATATGAATTTGTAAATCATTGAATAAGTTTGGCAAGATATTGCTGAATGTTTGCTGGAGTATTTTTGTTGAGATTTGCGTAACAAATAATACAGAATCTTTCTCAAAATAGTCACTTAAGTTATCTGTGAGTAATAAATCCAAATGCTCTTTTATAACATCTTCATAGTTTTCATAGACTAGTATATTTTGATGTACGATAGTATCCATGATATCTTGTCTGTTAGACAATGCTAAGATGCTAATATAATTCCCTTCATCTTTAACTTTCTTTACCATTTCATTATTCTGTTCTACTTCTTCTAAAATTTTATACAAATATTCGGCATTGTTCAAAAGTTTTTCCGCTTTACAATATTCTTCTGTAGATAATGATTTAAAAAATGAGGTCTCATCATCTACACGTACATCATAGATTAAATTTGTGTACGAAGTGCATATCAGTTGATCTCCACATTTAATAAAATCTTTGACTTGCTTAATAATAAATTGATGAAATCTTCTGTCATCAGAAAGAAATTTATCACATTTCCACATTGTCAAGCCATCAGTGTATAATAAGGATTCTTTAGTGATTATACATTTATCTATAGCAATATTCAAATGTATTACTTCAGGCTCAGAGGTTTCTTTCATATTGAAATGTAATAAAGACCCTGATGTAAGGCACACTAAGACTTTTAGATCATCCATTACTTCAATTCCACATATTTCAGTGGGACAAGTATGAAGTTTGACTAAAGATACTTCATTTTCATCCATTTTAGAGCTGAATAGGCAGCTGTATATTGTTAATTTATCAAAAGACATGAAAACTATGCTCCAGTCTTTTAGCGTACTTGTTGCTTTGTATATAAATTTCATTTCATCTAAGTTTTGATCATCGATCTTGGAGGCCTTTAGGAAACATTTGCTAAGTATAGGTACGGGCAGCGGCCACTGATCGTCATACTTCAGCTGCACTTTTTTCTCTTGAAGAAAGTCTGCATTAATTTTATGAAGGCACAAAAAATAATTATTTCCCTCGTATTTGATACTTAAAGCATGATCTTCGATGTGGAAACAGCACATTATATTTTGTTCTCGTGGCTGGAAACTACTTTTTAAGCGTTTTTGAGCTGGATTCTTAAATTTTAATGATATGGTGTGAACATTACCACTGTTGTCCAAACACATTATATACTTATCAGATAGTATTATTTCCTGTATTTGGAATTCTGGTGTGAGGATTTTAGCTGCATCCTGGAAATTGCGGTCTTCATACACAAATATTTGAAATTTGTTCCACAAAATTATCATGAAGGTGCTGGTATTATAAACAATGTTTAAGTTGCCAAACGTTACTTGCTCACCCTTAAAACACTTCTTCACTATTTCGGTTTCCATTGACTGATCCATTTTTATAAACTATAATACTAAATAAATAAACTACTTTGTAACTACATTAATCGAAATCAAGCAAGTGGCGAATGGCGGTAAATGATTTTTTGAAAACTTGCATTGCATTCTGTCTAGCTGACTTTGACAGTTTATAGTTAATGACAGTGACACATAAACTAATTTTTGTAAATACGTGTTTGTATGGATCCTCACATGCTAACACCCGATTTCTTCAACATAAGCTTATGGGCATCCTTCACTCAAACTCATTGGATTGGCCTTAAGGAAGTCCTCAAACTTTCCTTGAAAATGGCATTCTTTATTAGTTGCTTGAGCAAACTCCAATGAGGAAAGACACAGGTTTAATTTAGGGCGCAATAAGGAAGTCCTCAAACTTTCCTTGAAAATGGCATTCTTAATTAGTTGCTTGAGCAAATTCCAATGAGGAAAGACACAGGTTATATTAACAATCCGAAGCACAAAAATTAAAAAATACAAATTCATACAGCTGTATTTAGTTATTCATTTGTTTTTTCTTCTGTTTTTTTCTGTTTGCGGCGCTCTGTTTAAAAATGGAAAACTTGAAAATTTACGAGTACGAGTGGTGCCAACTCGTGAGTGCTGTGGAAACGGCTCCAAGGGTTAATAATGTCTATGGCGATCGTGTCGCAAAAGAAAGCACAGTGCGTTTTTGGTTCCAACGTTTTCGTTCTGGAAATTTCGACCTGCAGAACAAGCCCCGTGTTTGGCCGGAGACCCAAGTTGACAATGAAGAATTGAAGGCTATTGTGGAAGCGGATCCATCGCAAACCACGTCCGAGTTAGTTGCAGGCTGCGGTGTTAGTGATAAAACTGTTTTAATCCATTTGAAGCAAATTGGGAAGATTAAAAAGCTTGAAAGGTGGGTTCCTCACGAATTGAGTGAAGCAAACCGGCTAAGCCACCTCTGCTTCCCGACAACGCTAGACCACACACTGCACAACAGACGGCTACCAAATTAGAAGAGCTTTAATTGGAATGTCTAATACACCCACCGTATTCCCCGGACCTTGCTCCAACAGATTAGGTACCATGTTTTTCGAAATTTGGATAATTTCTTGCAAGGGAAAAAATTCAACTCCGATAGGGCAGTCCAAACTGCCTTCAAAGACTTTGTTGATTTCCGTCCGATTTGTTTTTTTTTTGTAAAGGGATTAATGAACTACCTATGACAGTGAGGAATCCAATGAGGAAAATGCTCAAGTCAAAGAAGCTAGTGAGTTGGAGTAAGGTTGAGTCGAGTTGGAGGAAACGTTTGAGAATATGGGTGTTAGGCAATGGCCCCTATGACTGAACTATTGGAGTTGATTCCTGCCTAGTTGGCCTTCAAAAAGAGTGAGCGCTATTCAATGTTATTGCTGTAGGGTGGACAGTGGGAATAATCGTAGTCCAATATAAGTATATAAGGTAAGTTTTTATTAGATACAAAATATTTTAAGAATTTAGTTTGTAAATGAAAATCGATTTCTTTTTTCATTATTTCTATAAAATTCAATCAATCCTTTACAAGTGGAGTGCTATTTTTAAAAAGTATGACTCACGTAAACTCGGTGAGTCGAATGACTTTCATTGGTAATAATCGGTGAGTCAAACGATTTTCATTCGACACTTGGCATTTATAAAATATGAAAAAATACGGCTCCAGTTACGAATGGTGCAAATGAAAAAAATACTCAAATTGACCCTAGTAAACCAATGGAAGTAGGTTTTTGTTTTATGGAAAAACGGATTATTAATAAAATCAAATTCAAAGTTGTGTAACATCATTCTTTTACTCCACGAAAAAATCAAAGACATTTTTGTAATACAAAATTTTAGCTTTTAAGTTCAAACATCGAATCGTAAGATGATTAACATCGATTTGAAATTTGCATTTAAATTAAATTAAGAAATCTGTACTTTTTATCCAAACAAAATTGAAATCGGAGATACTGATTTAATATGTACAAGTACAACTTTGGTCATACATTATGATCAAAGATTGTTTAAGTATTTTTTCTGGCCAAATGCAAAAAAAACCACTGTCAAACCATTTTTGATATTGAAAGAATCGAAAAAGTATATAATGTTTTGTTGCCATTTGACTACCATTGGTGCTTACAATATTTTGACAAACTTTTATTACTTAACATATACAGATTGATGTTGTAAGCATAATCCTCATTTTACACTAGTGTTTTGTATTGCACTAATGAGTGTAACTTGACTACTTTTGAGGAAACGACTGATGGAACCTCCGATTTTTAAAACCGGAGTTTTTAGCGGACTACCGACTTCAGAATGTTGTCCTTAAGATTTATTTAACAAAATATAGATTTATGAGACACTGATCACACTGTAAAAATTAGGGTATGTTTACAAAACCAAACTGCTTTTCGTTTGATGTTTGATCTATTGAATTACAATCATTGGGAATAACACTCACTCGTGTTCAAAAAAACTTATTATACGATGAGGTAATCAGAACAAATGAAGATAAATTAGTTCCTTGTACAATCGAACTAAATTAAATAAGAACTAAAGTACCATTTAAATTTCAATGGATCGCAAAATATATACATAATAATTCGGAATGTGACTTTCAGTTTAAGCTTTACAAAATGAAACATTTAAAAAATAAAGTAATACAACTCTCCATGAACATGTTTTGGCACAATAATTTCATAAGTTAATATTTATTTCGACGTTGAAATTCATTGCTGAAATAAATATTTTACTCAACTTTTTGAGCAAATCAAATATTTCATAATAGATATTATTTAATAGTTTTATTTCTTAAGTACTTTAAAATATTATATGTCACAGTTATTCGAAATTCGAGCGCGGAATTTGTGCTAGGGATTTGTACACAAAGGGCACGGTGCGGTGTGAAAATCTTATGTTTACGTATGACATTGTGGTAAAAGCAAGTCTATCAATCATATGTACATGTATATGTACTAAAAAGTTAACGCACACGTAAAGTGTAATTATTTTTAAAATCCCATTTAACGCCTCATCATATTATGGGTTATCTTTAATTAGCAGAAAGACAAAAACATACAGTTGAACTATAAAATCTAAATTTTTTTAATTCGGTTATTGAGAGGCACCGCATTGCGCCAGGTGTGGTACGGCCCTAAAATTAAAATTATTCAGACGCTAAACTAAAACTATTTTAGGTAAGGAAACAGCAAAATTTATTTACACGACACAATAATAAATATTAAATACTTACTCATTGGAAAAGTACCAGTATTTCCAACGACGACCTAATTGGCACACGTTCACATTGAATCACTAGCAATACTAAATCTAATAAACTAAAGTTTTCACAGTTTTGTTCAAAATTGGTGAAAGCCTGCAATAGTTGGTATATACCTATACAGATACATGTAAGGTATTATTTTCCATTCAATTTCCGATCGTGTAATTTTTTCCAAATGAAAAAATAGTGGTATTGAAATTAGAAATTCGCCAAATATTTTGAGTTATAAAATATACTTATTTGTATCTTCATTCGTTTCATTTATAAAAATGTATTTGAAATCATTATTATCTATGTAATAATTGTTAAACGAATGTTTGAAGGATATATAATTTTTAATATTGAAGGTAATTAATATCTATATTTATACCAACTAAACAGGTTCACCAAATTATTTCTATGCGGACATCGTCCGCAAAAGTGTATTATTTAGTTCTATACTATTTACAAACTTGATATGTGTTCGTATTGCGGTGGATATGAACATCTGATTTCTGTAAAAATATACGTTTGAAAGAAATTGATTATACTATAAATGCTTAATTAATACTAATTAATATTCTATATGTACAAAATCTCACAATCTTGAGTATTATAATTGCACTTTATTTGTATGGGCTCGCAGACTTTCATAAAAATAAATAAGCAATCTCACTTATTGGCAGTATTTCAACGGCTTCATAAAGAATTCGTTTATTTAGTTAAAATTTTCGGGCAACAAATATTTTTAATTGAAACATTGTGTTTTATGGTGATTTTAAATTAGTGACATATATGAGAACGACCGACTTTTTTGTTTTCAGGTTTCATTGGAATAGTTGTTTAGAATTCTTATTTAAAAATAAACAACGAAATTATCAACAGTATTTTTAAATTACCTTTTCCCTAAAATGAATGGTAGACATGACTTATTATTGTTCGCTCCGAAAATTCTAACTGAATATTAAACTTAAACGCGTTGAAGATAATTTAATCCACTACAATTCTCATTGGTCTTTATTCGCATGCTCAAGGCATATTTTCATTCATTGATTTAACCGTTTTGGAGTTACAAAGTTATGTTCATATGAGTCACAGTAGTAGTATAGATTCTATTCAAAATTTAATATTTTAATCCGCTAGACTCCTTGTTAACTCTTCGTTACTTCTTGATGTCCGGGTCCATTTTTGTCTTGTCCATAGATGAGGTGACCATCCCACTTTGGGGATACAACTTGTCTAAATGTTTCAGGGATTCGTTGAGGAAATTCTGGGGACAAGGTAAAAAAATGTAAGTTACTAACTAACGTGTTCAGCCTGAAGACATCTTAGCTTAAAACAATAATTACTTAGAAAATTTAATCTCATACCCCATTTTATGATTTAGAAATAAAATCCTGAACATATTTCTTTTCAGTCCTCTCAAAATTATTACCTGTATGGCAGTAAGCGCGGCAACAATGGCTGGGCCTCCGAACCCATGGGAGATGAGCGAAAAATGCGTGAGGTGTCGCTGGATGGCCGGCTCTAGTAGATGCGGGGGCCTGGTGTTGCATAACGGTGACCGATCCTGGTTCAGAAGGTCCATGAGCTCCTTCGTAACCTGCAGGAAAACAGTGTTCGTTATGTTTTGACCAAGTTGATGAACACAGTCAATAATAAAGTATTCAATATCAAATATAGAAACTATTTGTATTTAATAAAAAGCACCTTACATATTACCATGGGGTCCCATTGCCTAATAAAGAGAATTAGTTCCGCTATTTGATGTAAGATGAGGCTTCAAAAAGAAAAATATTTAATTGAGTACTGATCCCGCTTATTTTTGGCGAAAGTAAGAACCGACTTTTTAAACACAATTTTTTAAGTACATAAATACTATAACAAGTTGATTAAGTGCTGTATTTCAAAAGTTATAAATCTTAATTTGTAACTTCTTATATGGATTAGTGAAACAGGTCTCTTCTATTAAATTACGCCTTTTGTGTACCTACTCAGTTATTTAAAATTTTCAAGTAACTTTTTTTAAACACACACTTCAGTGCAGTGTTCTTGCACACTACAGTGTGCAAGAACGCGTGAATCCATACACACTTCCATACTAATAATACAAATGCGAAAGTCTGCCTGTCCATTTAAGTATACTTAATACAGTTTCTGCTTCGCTAAAGACATAAAGCAGAAGAATAACTCCATACCTGTTTAGTCGCTTGCAGTAAATCTCGTCGACGTCTCGCATCGTGCTCCGCGTACTGCCTCGCGAGGTACTCAGCGAGCGCGCGCGCAGGAAATTCCGTCTCGCACACGTAGCCGAAGTCGCGGGCTAAATGCACTGCCTCCGCTGGAATTAGGATAGTCTGTTAGATTACGGGGTCATTGGTCAGATGAGGAATGGGCGGGAAAGTTTCAAGAGGGGAGAAAATTGTTGCTATTTGCATACGAATCCTATTTTTAACCGACTTCAAAAAAGGAGGATGTTCGTGTGTAGGTATATATTTTTTAAAAGTGTGACTCACTCAAAATCGGCGAGACCGTTCGATATCGAACAAAAATCCTTCGTTAACGAGCGAAAATCATTCGATATCGCACAAAAATTATTCGACTCACCGACTTTGCGTTAGTCACACTTTTTAACAATAGCACTCCTGCTCTCAAAAATAGCTGAATGGATTTTGATGAAAGGACCATGCCAGAGTTTCTATGGAATCTAGGCTGACCTTCCAGTAGTTACATATGAGTGATATATCTTCGGATAGGTATTTTTGAGCTGAATAAAAAATCAAAAATCAAAAATACAAATCTTAGCCCGTTCAAAAATATTCTTTAATGAACATAGTAAGTAGTTTTACAACATCAAAAAAATGTATCGTCTACAATGACATCATTTAAAAATAAGGCTGGGCCTACAAAATTCTCATACTTGGCGTACCTTTGTACATGTACCAAACGATTACTGGACTGATGGGCTGACTGGACTGAGCGTAAGCGATAAGTTTCCATTTCAAGTCTGGCCAATTTTGCTTCTGTACGGAAAAATGTATGTTCCGGGCTAAAGATCGCATTTCTGAACGGATCTTTACAAAACTTGGCACACATGTTCCCTGATTTATTTGAATTTTTTTGAGAGCTTATTTTACTGGGGGAAAAAGAACGGCAAGAAGGGGGAAAGTTTACTGTATATTTATTTCTTAACAGCATATAAAAAAATGCTGGCTCGACGTCGCAACGGAGGATATGCGTGCTAATGGACTAACAACCAGGGATGTCGAAGACCGTGCGAAATGGAGAATAAAAAGTAGGAAAGCGGACCCTGGGCTCCGAGGCAATCAGCCAAGGAAACAACCGGGAAGGCGCTTAGTAGTATTTCTTAACGGATCTTTACAAAACATGGCACACATGTTCCTCGATTTATTAGAACTTTTTTTCGAGACCTTTTTTTGATTGGGGGTAAATAAAGGGTAAAAGGGGGAAGTTTGGTGTTACATTATTTAACGGATTTCAATCATACTTATTTTATAATAACATCGATTATCGGGTTCTCTACAAGTGCGGTAAAAAAACTAAAAAAAGGGTAAATGCGGGAAGTTTATGGCAGCGTTTTATGAATAAATCTAGCAATTATAAGTTGTTCGCGAAGTCTATAATAACCTTAAAAACACACACAAAACACTTAAAAATAATTACTTGCGTACTGATAAGACTACAATACAATACAATACAAAAACTCTTTATTGCACAACAAGGATACATTGTTAAATACAAGCAATTACAAGAAAAATAATCTTGCACAAAGGCGGCCTTATCGCAATAGCAATTTCTTCAAGGCAATCTCTCGGAAAATTGAGTTTTAATAATTAAAAAAAAAATATCTTTAGACGGACTAAGATATGGTCTTTATGGCCATAATAACTTTTATTCAGTTCCATTATAACTTTTCAACGATGTATCACACATGGCGATTGGAAGGTGTGCCCAAAATTTGCAATGTCCTTTAATATGAATATTGAAGATCAAAAGCATAGGCTACTTTTTGACGCAAGCGTAGGCGCAAGCGCAGGAGCTGCGCAAAACATAGTTCTAAATAAAGTTGAATAGGTATAACAATAATTTAAAAAAACTACCTTCTACTAATGAAGTGAGCAGTGTGACATTAGCCGCTTTCCGCCGACCCGCTGGCAAGTTCAGACCAATTTTCTCCAACTTTTCACGTAGTAGCCGGCCGCCATTTTTACTTTTCGCTCTGAAATAAAAAAATAATGATTAAATATCTATCCTATCGTAAATATTTGTTGAAATTGTATGTTCTGAAATGAAATAAAAGAAGTTTAAGTCGAATCTCCTAAGTACATACTAACATTACGCCTGTTTTCCGTAAGGGTAGGCAGAGACTACGCATTTCCATTTACTACGATCCTTACAGCTTTTCCTGTTACTGAAAAAGCCGATTATGAGATTGTCTTTCAACTTTCAGGGGTAATATCTTTATGACATATTTTTAATTAGTGGTTTAGCGTAGTCTACTCCATAAATTTTATTTTATGTGTCTTTCATACAAACTTTCACTATCCATTATAATTCAATAGGGTTAATTTTTTGAAATGAAAACGTAGCCTATGTTTGACCCATAGTCTTCAACTATATCCATATCAAAGGTTTACACCCGTATTCTTAAACCTTCACTCAAACTCGACTCAACCTTACTTCACCTCATTGGTATGATTAGTTGTCACCAGCTTCCTTGACTTGAGATGATTTCTCATTGGAGGTGAGTATCGAACTGCCAAATATAAGGTTGGTCGAGAGGTACCTTGAGGCGTCCTTAAAATGAAATAAAGTAGATAAAAAACGGGTTTTTGCCACTTTGGTCTAGGTATTTACTTACTTCATTTTATTTTTTACTCTATTCTTTTGTAATTTTCAATTTTTGTGTTTAAAATTGTTATTATAACCTCATTAGAGTTTGCTCAAGCAACCAACTAAGAATATCGTTTTCAAGGAAAGTTCCAGGACTTCCTTAAGGCGCCCTCGAATGAGTTTGAGTGAAGGACGTTCTTAAGGTTATGTTTAAGAATACGGGGGCTAAAGGTTTAGCCGTGAAAGTGTAACAGACAGACTTTCGTACTGCATGGGACTTCGTATTCATGACATTTCAGAGCTGTTGATGAAATTTTATTACAAAGTCATACTTAACGAGAATTGAAATCTAGACACTAATTGAGATGTATTAGACTTATCGTTAGCATAAATACATTAATCTTAAGGATTTCAAAAAGTCATTACGATTGACCAGATGGCCACACATCCAAGAGGCCTGCATGGTACCTATCATTGATCATTGGCCAAGTCGTTGAACCCAAAACAAAAAACAAAAAAAAAAATTAAAAAGAATTTTCTATGACGGATACGAGAGTAATGTCATAGTGTTGCTACTGCCCGCTAGATCGAGCTACCGATAACCTATCGATTACCGTCAAAATCGTAATTCGTGATTGACGCATAGAAAGTTTTTCGAAACAACTACAGCGGCTATTGCTTCCGGATTCCTATTTGATTTATCTCAACGCAGTAGGGTTCCGTTCAGAACGATTTTTAATTTTCTATGACCATAAACGTGTTGCCGTTATGTATGTCGGTCGGTAATACTAGTTATTTTTAGTTATATGTAAATCGAGCTACTAGTATTAACCGTCAGAGAATAAACGCTCGTTAACGAAATTGTTCTCGATTTTAGTTGATGATTTTAGAGTAAGCGATCGAAACTTTGGCCTGTTAGCGTTTTGATTGATTGGAAAAAAGTATCGGGATATTTTTTTATCTGATAAATTATTGACAGCTGACGTGCGCGCGCTACCGCAATTGATGCTAGTTCGTACAATCAGTACATCGTTTAAATGTTTGAAAACAATTTAAGCCAGTTTTTCTTCTAAGAACTAATAATACATTAAATTTTGATTGATTCCGTTCGTATTCAGACCAATAAAGTTTCCCTGTTAAATGAGTTAAGGCTTTCTCTCTATTCTATGTAGGTCCACGATTAAGCCGTACTTTGGGTTTTGAAGGGTAAATCTGAGAATGTAACTGGGAAAGAACCTCGAATAATTTAAGACTCACCGCGATTTACAATTGCTATGTTTTCAAGGTTTTCAAAAGTAATAAACCGAGGGTGCGTAGCGAGCGAGGGTTATAAATCATTGTAAATCATAAATCGTTAATATCAAATCAAGAAACATACATATATAGAATGTTTGTATGTATGCACATACAAACAATGTTTATATATATGTACACACATACAAACATGCAAACAATGTTATCAAGGCATAGTTGCCTACTAAATTGTTTAAGGGTTGGCAATGCACACGTGATACTCCAGAAGATGCAGATGTATATGTACTACTTTGACCTTTTAGCTGGCTGGCCGTATGCTCTTTTGTCTTCAAAATTGTTTGAAGGCCACACACAATAAGCCAACACGCAAAGTCTATTTGAATCCTGTCTAAATGAATATAGTAAAATAATCGCGAGGTCTATGTTCGCGGCGAACAACTAGTTACTTAATATCCACCTAGTATTGAAACAAATAAACAAAATCTTTCAAATGAACTTTCCTCAACACGTCTTTGGATTACATTGTCTCATGAATTAAAAAAAGAATTATTAAAAGTTGCTATAAATCCGCAAATCACGAAAGTTGCTCGTGGTTTCTCGATGAGCTTCATTTGGTAATACTGCGACTTTGTCGTTCTTCAGGGCTCGTTTATATGCATCCAGTGCTGTACGTCAACCATGAAATTTTAATGACGCAGGCGCTAGCGAAAGCGTTAACAATTTAGTATGGTAAATCTGTAAAACGCCTCTGGCGGATAGTAAGGTAACTATGGTATAAACCATCATAAATTTTTAACGCGATCTCTAGCGTCTGCCTTAATAAAATCTCGCAGTAGGGGTACTGGGTAATCTTTTTTTTTATACAACTAAGTAGGCAAACAGGCGTACGACCAACCTGATGGTAAGTGGTTACCGTAGCCTATGAACGCCTGCAACACCGGAGATGTCACGAGCGAGTTGCCGAACTGTCCGCTATCAGCACAGCGACCCCTCTGGAGCCTGGCGACCCTACTCACCAGCAGGAACACAACACTGCATGACAGTGTTATTTGGCTGCGGTCTTCTGTAGGGTGGAGGTACTTCCCCACACTGACTACTCTTTACAAAATGTCCTACCTCTCTTACAATCTAGTTACATTACCAGCAAACTACGGCAACTATCAAAGGCACCATTTTTTATTAGACATCAACAATTTCTATTGCATTCTGTCTCTCAACAAAAAAGATATCATAATTGATTTTCCATTTACAGAGAAAACATAATAAGATACTTCGATAGTGTATAATATTTTCACACGTTCGCTTACACACACACAATAGAACCAAGAATCATCGGCTAACGAGCTAAACAAAGAAATTCGGAATCGAATGGAAAACTAAATCGAATGAATCGACAGATTGGACAGCACTAATGGCCATGGGTATCGAGTTCGTATCGATGGCTGACAGTCCGATTAAAGAGATTATCAATCGAGTATACCTCCTTGATTCCAATACGATAATTATGAAAAAGGTACCGTTCGTTCTTTACGGTGTTTTAATGCTAAAAGTTAAAGGTTAATTTTGAAGAAGCCGACGCTTTTGTGTGTGTCAATTTAAGACAAAAAGTATCATACATTACGTATATTTTTAATACATAAAATATATTTCGTGTTACTAGCGTATTGGTGGCATAGGATAGATAAATAGCAGTACCTTCCAGTGAGAAAGGAAGAAAAAGGAAATAGATACTACTTAGTAAAAAAAAAAAAATACAAAACAAAATAAAGTATTTATAAATCTTTCAACCATCTATATATCCATGCTTTCAACTTTTACCCTAACGATATTTGACGTTTAATTGTTTTTTAAATATAAATATAGCGGAAAGATATTAAAACTGCTTCATCATTTATTTATTTTAACATCTTTAAAATTATATTATCCCTGTTTGGGATAAGTCCGCCTTTTGTTGTAACCTGTATTCTGATACTATGTTCTTTGTGTACAATAAAGATTTTTACATACATATATTATACGTAGAATTAAACAATATAATACGGTTT
This sequence comes from Euzophera pinguis, assembly GCA_947363495.1. NCBI lineage: Eukaryota > Metazoa > Arthropoda > Insecta > Lepidoptera > Pyralidae > Euzophera > Euzophera pinguis. Next base: position 6,889,808 of record OX376176.1, read on the forward strand.
TATCGCGTACCTAAATTACTTTTTACTTAATACCTATGTTTGTAACTGGATATGTGTAGCAATCGTGAAACATAACGTATCTTTAAAATTAAGTACTTATAGTTAATGGAAACGTTGAAGTTTAATTAAAAGGAACTAGGAATTTAATTAAATAGTTAAAACATGATTTTAGCAGTAGCGCTCAATTATAACGATAGATATTAGTTTCACACATCACTGAATTCTATACTTAATCGTTATTTAAATGTGAGATCAGCTCATGCCCAATTACAGGTTCGACAATAAAAAAGTAATTTATTAATCTCTATGGTGAAAAGGCGCGGCTACTACAACATATTTTTGAATTTCGAAACGCCTGAAATTTTGACAGTCTCTTTTGTATTAAATATAATGGACCTATAGAAATTTTTACGAATGATTTATTTTGTATAGATATGCAAGATTGTGATGTAGAGTTATCAATTTGTTTGATACATTGGTTTGATAAGTTTTTTTGAGGAAAGGAACATGTATATAGATAGTTTGGTAATAACCCGCCTTTTCGGCTCGCCGCAGCCGGGAAAAAAATTAAAGGTGATAAATGTTAATAATCAATTGAATGGTTGTCCTGCACTTTGACATAACAATTATGGTATAAACTATTTAACAGCCATCTAGTGACAACCGGCATTTTGTTTTAAAGTACACGATATTTTTTTACACTGGATAATTACATACGCTAAAGACGACATGGTGACAAGGAATGCTATGTAAGAATTCATTCAGCTGCTTGTCACCATTAAAAAAAATAATGGTGTTGCCATATAGGAAATTAAATCAATTAACATATCTGAGTATTCTTGTAGAATATTTCGGTTTAATGCTATTAAAAATATTATTTTTAAAATTATTACTTAAAAATGTGCTAGAAATTAGTATTTGAACAAATAAATATTCCTTTGAAACTGTCTGTCGATTTTCATGGAATTTAGAAAATGACTGAAAATAAACAATTTCATTTCATACCTACATTTGTCTCATGTTTTTATAATGTCTTCTAAAACATTTCTTTCTGATTTGTTTCATATCTCTAATAATATCTAACTCTTTATTTGCAACAAAAAAAAAAGTACATTACTTATTATAATGATTGTCGATGGTGCAAAGGCGGCCTTATCGCTAGGAGGTAATATTCTTCGTCATCAATCCTAGCCTTTGCCCATTTTAATTGGGGTCGGCTCTCAGTATCTTTTTCTGCCAATTTTCCCTATCGCAAAGGTAATTTTGTTGTGACATTAAAACTTTATTTTGTAAATTAATTATATAAGTAAAATAGTTTTTGTTTATGTGCCGGATAAATCAGGTCCAGCTGGTTCTGTTTTTGAAATTTCTCATCATCGCATTGCAAACAGCTTATTTTTCATTAAGAAAAGGGGATTAGGCGGCACTATTAGTGAAGCAAACGAGTTTTTGTAGATAAATCTACGATTTCAACATTTGTCACAATTAAAACTCGTTGTCTATGGTAATGTGGGGCAATGTTGAAGTGCCGTAGATTTATGAAGGCCCGAAGTATGTATTGTACTTATTAAAACTACATATTTATTTTACTACTAGCTGACCCGGCAAACTTCGTACCGCCTCCGAATATATTCACCTTTAAAACCTTCCCTGGACTTCCACAAATAATTCAAAACCAAAAACACACTAGCTACAAAGTCTATATTATATATATAGACTTTGTAGCTAGTGTGTTTGTACTTCAAATAAATAAATCCATACTAATATTATACATTTAAAAGTGTGTTTGTTTGTTTGCCCTTTTTTCACGTTAAAAAATAAATAGATTGTTATTAATTTATACCAATTTTAGAAGAAGGAGCCGAATGGTGATTGACTCGAGATGAGACCAAGACAGAGCCGCAGGGGCCTGAAAAACGCACCATCGAGATAGTCTGATGACATAAGGTAAGACCTGGAGTGCTATTTTTGAAAAGTGTGAGATATATGTCGAACAAAAATCATTCGATATCGAACAAAAATTATACGATGCGCGGATTTAGCGGGAGGGACACTTTTCAAAAATACCACTCTTGGCTTAGAAAGGCTCAAGCCAGTAGAGAATGGCAAAGGCATAAGGAGGGATACGTATTAGATTATGTAAAATTATAATATCTACAGTTAAAACCCCAATGGACAAAACCCCTAAATTTAAAATACCTTATACTTCAAATACCCAAAAGGCGTTACACCGATCTACACAACACCAAAGTTTGTAATTCATAATGTCCAAATTATCTAATGGTTCAAAATATCTACTTACAGTCAATTATGACCTATATAATTAGATATTAATCTAAGTTCACAATATCGTAGATTGAATCACTTACAAACAATAAGAAAAAAACTTAATTTAAAAAAAGCAATAAAAAAAAAATGCCCATACTCTATTATTTGTCCAATTTGCTTGAATTTTTCAAAATGTTTATGAGTTAGGTTGCGAGGCGTGAAGCGATTTAATAAGATTTTTTTTTTCAAATACAATAAAATATCAATTGTCTTATAAGGTAAATTAGGATAACTAAAGTTTTTAGAAAATAGTTAATTTGTTAAGCATTATGAAAAACAAAAGAATTGCATAAACTGCGAATACCTAACGAATTGGTGTGACATATACTAACACTACAGCTACTTGACTGTATTCATACTTAGGCAATATTTGCATACGAAACAATATGTACACTAAAAATATAACCGATTCTGAAAACAAAAACAAAATTGGTTGTTCTTTTGCAGTAATTGGATCTTAAAGTTTTTCAAGAAGAAAAGTGGGAGCGTGGTTTAGACGTCCCGCTATCTGTTTTGCACGCACAAAAAAGTGACGTCACTGCGCACACAGTGCATCCTTTTCTTGTTCAGTACGCGCAATATAATTTGGCGGCTCTGAACTTCGAGCAGAACGCTAAGCAGTAGAAAACTTATACGAAAATGTGAATTCGCGCAGCGCGAAATGACACTGATAGCTAACCTCCGAGCCGCCAAGTTATTTAGCGCGATCTGTAACTTAGTTATATAAGAACGGATTTAATAAAATCATTCTGTTCAGTTTCTGGTAAAGTTTTCTAATAAAGAAAAGTGGGAGTGTGGTGGAGACGTCTTGTACGCATGAATTCAAGTGGCAGTGACGTCACTCCAACATTAAGTGCGTCTTATGTATGTTGTAAGATATTTTTCAACCACCAGTGTCGTCAAATATAGGGCCAAGATACCCTACGCCCCGTAGCATAAACTGACGATACAACTAGGAAAGCACGCTCGGTTCTTACAAGATATTTTTTTAAACACAATAAGAAAGGATCTAATATGATAATTTAGGATATGTCGCTTCGTCGACCGCTACCGCGGCACGCTCGCTTCGCTCCACGCAACCTACCTCTAGTATTGGGTGCAATTAGAAATGTCACACAAATTACGTAGTACAAATAGCAGTTGTTTCAGTTCGTATGTTTCTCAAAATAATTTGCAACTATCTATTTTCTAGCAATTTAGAGTTTAGGTGTTAAGGCTTTTGGACATTAGGTATTTAGATTTTAGATAAATTATTTGTAGGTATTATAACTTTAGTTCTATTGGTCTTCGATTAAATGTTCTTTCTATGTTTAGAACTTTAATTATTTTGAATTTAGATAGACCGACGGTTTGATATTTTAAATTTAGGGATTTTGTCCATTGGGGTTTTAACTGTAGATATTTTAATTTTACTTATCCTAATACGTACCCATGAGGAGACCTACATACAGCAGTGAGTTGGATAATGGTTGAAGAAGAAATTTCTTCTCAGTATTGTCTAAAATAAGATAAAAATCTATTGGACTAAGTTTATTCTTACAATACAACGAACTGCTACCGGGAAACGTTTTTGGTAAGGCAAAAAGCTGTGGCAACGCCCTCTAAACGTCAACTTACAAGCGACAATGAAACTCTTAAAACTCGTCTATAACCACTAGAAGTAATAAACCAATAATTATTTATGATAAACTCCAACCAGATACATGTTATACCAACATAAGCTCACCACATAACCACAGACAAACGTTATAAAAACAGTCTAATGACCGACCGAAATGAGCGCAGAAAGTCAAACGTATTTTTAGTGGTCGCGCCTTCGTCGACCGGCGCACATTGCAGTGTTGCCATTGCAAAAAATAATAAACGTCCGGTACTTTGTACTGTAGAACGGTGCGTAGTAATTTGATTAAAATGTATTATTCATGCGGTAATTATTAAATTCAATTATGTAGATGAATTACACGGCTATTATTATATTTTACGTGTCTGATGCTCCTTTCATGATATAAATTATTGATTATTACGAGAGAATTTAAGGGTTAATATAGTAGTATTTTTTACATTGTATTATTTATGTATGAGTACATATTATCAATTTCCTCGTCTATTCCTTGTTCAGAATTTAGTAAACAAGTTGATTTAACGTAAGTTATCAAAAGTGTGGTTCTGTTTGTAATCTATATTACTTACTTACAGCGACCCAAAGTGAGTCTTGGCCTTGTTATCTATATTAATTATCTTAATTCATTACTAGCGGCGACCCGGGAATTTCCTACCGTGAAAATTTAGGAAACTTGATATATAAACACAAGTTATAAATACCACAAAAATATCAGCGCAATCAAAATATTGAATTCGTAATAACATATATTGCACTAGCTTTTACTGGAGGGAACAATGGAATCGGTAACGTACGCAGCAGCCAGTTGTCGTAAAATGTAATAATGTACTCACCTCCTTAAAACTCCACCTAATAAAGAAGCGTTCAAGCATTCTGGCGGCGACAACCTTCTCTGGACCTCCGCGACTGTCACTTTGTACTTGCTTGTCGATGACAGCAATGACAGTCTACCAGGAACTGAACAGAAAACGTCGTTTGGTGCGCATGAGCCGCCCCCGCCGAGGCCGTCGCGACCTTTCATCGCTGAAAATGTGTTTATGTTAGAAACGGGAAAAATAAAATTGACTAAATAATGAATAAGAGAGAATTTATTCGAATTATTGACAACTTAGAAGAAAAAATCAGTTATATATGATGAGGGAAAGAGTAATGATACTGTGGTTGCATCCAGAGCTGGTTGCTTCGGAGTCCAAAGTACACATAAACATCTTAATAACACAAACATAAATATCTAAGAGCCGGGCCAATTTAAAGATGGTTCTTTACATTGTCTGCATGACTGGGGATCAAAATCAGAACCTCCGGAGTGGCGGAATTTATTTATTATGCGACGGAAATCGTCATCGAGATTCAAATATCAATTATTATATGTACTAAATATGTAGAAAATAATAGAAATATTAATTTAAACATTTTTGTTTGTATTAAAAAATTGTTGCTTGAACAAATCCGAGTTTATGATTGGACTCAACTTTTTTATGCTTATGCAATTTTGTCGTGGCTTATTAATTCAATATGCGAAATAAAAAATAAGTCATGTTATAAAATTGGCTTCAAGTACAACCATTCATACAATACTCTAAATACACGTGTAAAAAATACGGGTGATTACCAAATTCCCTATACGAAATACTAACAATAGCACTTTTAACAATCACTGCCACGCCCCAAACATGCTCTCTGCGTGATCACTATTCTCATTGTAATATTTCTATATGGCAACCCTAATACAATAAACATTAGTGTGTCATTAGCTTTGCACCATGCTGGCTATTTAACACCATTTTTTTTTCAAATAATAAAAAAGAAATGCGCTCCCATATTAGCGGCCAATTACATTTAAAATATTCTCGACTTCTGAATCTGGAATATTAGGAGAAATACAATTTAAGGGGAACAAATTATGCAAATTAAAAAGAGGAGAGAGAGACGTAACCCACGGTGCAAAAAATATATTAAACATATTTCTTAAGATTCAATATAATAAGTATTAATGAAAACTATATTCTACTTAAAACCTAAAATTAAAAGCAAAACAGTTTTAGTTACCGTCTATAATGACCACATTCAAATTGCACTCTAATATTAACGATTCATTTCCGAAACGCTATTCAAATATAGATTGATTGATCGATACTTTTATTTCATCTGTATCGATTCATTCGTCCATTGAATGAGATGATTTTTTTTTACAATCTACTTAGAAAAATCGATTCACCTATCCGATAAGTGCGGTATGAGGTCTAATTACAGTTTTATCTTTGGCGGGTCATCTGAGTTGGTAATAATCAAAATTTTTTGATAAGTTAATAATATGTATTTATTTTATCAGATGCTCGTATGATTCGAGATATCTTTTAGCAATCAAGAAGTTTCGGATTTTAGGTCTTCATTTATGAGGAGTATACAGTATTTTTAATATGATCAGTTTTTAAGGTAACAGGTCGTTGTAACACGGCTAAAACTTGCGTGTAATTACACGCATTAATTTTATTTTATTTGTAGTACTCTTAAAGTTTGTTCATTTACATCGTCATATGATATAATAACGGCAAATAATCTAGTATTGTCCTTATATACTCGTAACTACATAAAGGTACAAGTAGACAAAAGAACACTTGTTTTGTATCTTAAGCTATGAGCTGCACCTTTCAGCTTTTTGATAGAAGTAAAAGTATTAAACTTACTTTTTAATAGCGGCAAGTCCGTCATGAAACTGCTGTCATCCATGCCAGAATTCTGAAAAAAAGCATGTTATGAATTAAAAGTACTTACATGATGTCAAACAGAAATCCTAGAAAATATGCGAGAATCCGGAAGGCCGTTACAAAAAACGCAGACAGCACGGTGAGCAAGGTCGATTGACCACGTATTCAACTCGATATGAATGAATGTATGACAGTCTGACAAATTATTGCCACCAAATACTGGCAATACTTTTTTAGGTAATTGGGATTTCGAAAAATAATAACACATGATTATCCGTATCCATACTAATATTATAAATATGAAAGTCTGTCTGTCTGTCTGTCTTTCTGTCTGTCTGTCTGCCTGTTACGCTTTCACGGCAATTTGGTATGAATATAGTTGAAGACCACGGGTCAAACATAGGCTACTTTTTGACGCAGGCGGAGCTGCGGGAAATAGCTAGTGTGAAATATAACAACAATTATATTAGCTAACAAAATTTAAATGCTCAATACGACGAAAACCCAACAATATTTTTGTCTAATCAAATAATTTTAATCTCAGTTTTCAAAATATTTTTATTAAAAGTCTTTTTCAAAATATCGAAGACGAATTCCTTGTATTGGGGCTAATGTTTATTAAATTCTTACAGACCGTCCGATATTCCTTGTGGATATTTCCGATAGGTATTTTAAGGGCCAGTAATTGGAATTTTTATCACTTTTTAATATAGTTACTTAGTATATTTTTTATTATAAAATATTGTAGGTTCGATAATATTTGTTAAGACGATTTACTGTACAGTAATGTCAAATACTCGTGTCTGTAATGCTATTTTTGAAAGTGTGATTCACGAGAAATCGGCGAGTCGAATAATTGTTCGATATCGCATGATTTTTATTCGACATATTTACATTATTATTACATTACATACATTCTTGAAACATATTAGTCGAAAGATTTTTGATCTTCTTCAGACATGATCGGCGAGTCGAACCATTTTCATTTGACATACCCATAGAGTGAGTCTCAAAATAGAGAGAACTCAAAAATAGTTTTTCAAGCTAACTATATTGAATTCTTTCCGATTGTTTGTTTTTTTTTTCGATGCCATGTGCACTCGGGGTAAAAAATATACGGAGACTTTACCATGGATTTTGTATAGAAAAATATTCACAGAGATGTGATCCCCAAGGTACATCATCATCCTGACACTAACTCTGTAGTCCAGTGGTTAAGGCGTTTGCTTGCAAGCCCGGAGAACTTAGGTTCGATTCCCACGGGAAGATTTGTTTAGTTGTTTCAAGTTTTCATTGCAGTCTTCAATTACCTGGGGTGTCAATTTTCTTATTTTACATAGTGCACAATTGGATCGTGATTGGATCGCAATGGCAATTTTTGACAATCCAAAAATTACCAATTTTTAAAAAATCGGTACTCAATCACGTTTTAGTTGCAATTAAATTGAGATTCAAAATTGTGTTATCAGAATACCAATATTGAGCACATCAAAAATGCATCGTAATTGAGTCGTAATTGAATATCTACAGTTGGACCTTTTAAAATTTATTAGCGAAATTGACACTCTGATTGTCTAAAATGATGATTATGCGCTGCAGGAGGCTCTTAAGCCGTTGGTCAAGGTTGCCATCTGGCCACCTTTAAAGGAACTAGGTTATAAGCCGAAAGGCGGTTCCGAAAAGCTCTGACACTAGTATGTACAGTAGTCCTATTTTTGAAAAGAATGATTGTCGTTTGATATCGAATGATAATCATTCATCATAATCAGTGAGTCAAACGACTAACCCACTCAATATGAATGATGAATGAATACTAGTACTCGTATGCGCGAGGAGAACCCTTACCGGCGCTTCTTCAGTGGAGTGCAGCGCGTGGTGTAAAGCCAGCTCATGTTGCTCTCTCGCGCCATAATCCGCTCTCCTGTCGCCGCCGCCGTAGCTGAACCCACCGTGGGATAACTGGAACAAATCTGTTTATCTTAGATCCATAGGAAAATAAAGATACTATTGGAAAAGGGGAAAACATATTCGGGGGAATCTACGAGAGAATCAATCAAGTTTCGACATGACTATTTGTTCGAGATTTAGTTGGTTAGTCATTATAGGGTTGACGAAATTAAAAATATTTGCGAGAACGAGAACCTACTTAGTTTTGCTTTGCGAGTACCACCGTGTTTATAATGTTGCTATGTGCGACTCATTTCTATTTTTGAAAGTTTGACTCACTCTATGTCTAATGAAAATCACTTAATATCGAACGAAAATTTCAATTCACCGGTTTTGCATAAGTCATACTTTCAAAAATAGGGCTCCTGTTCGGATGTCTGCCGTGCAAAGTCTTTAGATAGTAATTGTACGAGTACATTAGGAATTAATTTTGGATTGGAGCCATTTATCGATTCAAGAGTTTGCCGCTTGATAAAATACTCATAGAAGCCCTATAGAACTTGAGAATTTGTTTCCAAGAAATAAACTGTATCCTAAATCCTAATATCGTTCCATAAATCGAAGTTCAATCACAAAATGACATCTAGTTTCCCGCCAAAAGTCGTGCGCCATTGTGCAAAATTCCCGGGTTTCGAAGACCGGAACATTACCAGCGGCTAATCTGCTAAAGTGGTGCTATAGAGGATCTGGCTTGCAATACGTATTGTTACGCTGTTGTTGGCCGAAAATATTATATTATGAGTTTTTAAAAGAAAATATATTTTTAGAAAATGGAACTTCTATTGACCATTTATTCTATATGATAAATCTCTCAATCCATACTTCCATACTTACTAATATTTTAAGTGTGAAAGTCTGTCTGCTTAACTCGCTTTCACGGTCAAATCCATTGAACGGATTTTGATGAAATTTGGTATGAATATTTTTGAAGACCGGGGGGGTTAAGCATAGGCTACTTTTTGGTCTAGGCGGTGCTGCGGGAAACAGCTAGTAATAAAATAAACTAAAATTGAATTAGGTTTCCATCTTCGCCTCTTTGGTATGAAACCTTCAAAATGAACTAACAAAATTACCTTAAAATCAATGAAAGCTATTTGAAACTCGTCTCCACTAAGGATGTAAGAATTTATAAGCATATTTGTTGGCAGGCGAGGGTTCCGTATTTGGGATTCTTTCATGAGGGTGCATGGAGGGGGAATAGTTTATGATTATGAATCGATATTAACTACCTTCTTTGTAATATTAACGTATTGATATAAGATTCTAGTCGAATGAAATCGAATATAAAATTAGATACCTACCTACATGAATTAAATTAGGTAGATCCTTACAATCCATATCTATACTAAAATTATAAATGCGAAAGTCTATCTGTCTATTACGCTATATTTGAAACTACTAGCTCCGCTTGCGTTACAAACTATATACTATATATTGGACCCCGGGTCTTCAACTATACTCATACCAAATTTTATCAAAAGCCGTGTAAGGCGTAATAGACAGACTTATTACTTAATACGATATATATTATACAATTACTTGTTTATGTGTTAATATCGTTTTAAAAACCACGTGGTGAGCGTGTATAAGCATCATGGTGGTCTCTATAATGTCGCAAATGCTTATGGGGCTCATGTTGACCTTTGTTTTTATTTATTTAATTTTGAGCTGATCCTGCTCATCGTTAGACATTTTCTTCTCTTCTTTTATTTTTTATTATTGTATGTTGTATGTAGGTATATGATATGTATATATTCATTAAAGGTATAGTATGTATTAATTGATTGTAGGTTTATTTATTGACTGTTGTATAAGGATGATAGTGTTAGTATTTTATTACTGTACCGCCTTTGTTTGTTTTCACTTTTTATCCTATCTACCCTAAGGTTGGCTGGAAGAAATTGCAATAGCGATAACTCCGCCTTTGTACTCAATATTCTAAATGTATTACTTTTAATTTAAATTTTGTGATTGGTACAATAAAGTGTATCTATCTATCTATTTAATTGTAATTACCTAGCCTAAAAATTCATGTTCGTGCTCGTGTAGCATGGTGTCAAGAACGTTAGCTGCATTCCCTCGCTGGATTGCGATGCTAATCCGTTGAGCAAAGTATCAGCCAGCCTTCTTGTCACCAGTTGCGGAGATCAGGTGGGAAGAGATCTCCTTAAAAGACCTCTCGCACTTGTGCCCCAATTACTAGTAATGCCGATTAAAAACTTACGTGGTGAGCATGTATGGCATCATGGTGGTCTCTATGGTGTCGCAAATGCGCGTGGGGCTCATGGTGGCCATGGTGACGAGGTAGCAGTTGTTGCGGGGCGTAGTGCTGGGCGTACTCCGCGCCCCCGCCCCCACCACCGCCATAGTCCATGCCATGGCTCTGGGGGGAAAAAAAATTGTGATAATTTATGGGTAAAGGAAAAATGAGCAATGGACTGCCTATAGCTAAAATAATGGTATGACTTTTAGGTTATTTAATTATAGTATGTTGATCATAATAGTAGTTGTTGTTGATGATGGGGGCTTATTGGATGGGTAGCTGGAAGTCTGCCAGCGTCACCGGCACGCCATCCCTAACATCCACACAGGCAGCGCGTAGAAGTTTACCGAGAGAGCGAGTGAGAACGCTATGCAACACTGGTCACTAACGGTTGGTTTACACACGATCCAGTGCGGCGATCCAGTGCTTTCACGGACACACACATACAAACAAATAGTTAAATGTGTGAGTAAATTATTTGCGTGTGTGGGGTGGATTTCGTATTTGAAAGCACTGGATTGCCGGCACTGGATCGTGTGTAAAAACCTGCCATAAGCGCTAAGCATGCCATCTGGCTCTGCAAACAGATCTTACATTATGTTCTAGCTTGTTCTTTCGTGTCAATGGCTAAACCTTAATAAATTCGGCCAGAAGCCAAAGCCTAATCATCTAATGTACATGAGAAGCGGTATCTGGGGCATGCCAGCAGATGGTCCATCGATTGCACTACGCCACAGATACAGATATGTTCTAACCATGGAGTAATTACAAAGAGGAGATTCCGTAATAAACGTTTTATAAGAAAGTGTTTGTGGGGCTACACGGGGCGGAAGGCAGACGTGCGGGGTGCTTGGTATCGGCCGTGGCTCCAATCATGGAGCACGAGCAATGACAAGCTCCGCCCACTTTTAAGTCGGCGAGGCGCCAATGATCACATCAGTGCGCCATTTCAAACGGCATCTCCTCTTTGTAATTACTCCATGGTTCTGACTGACTACTGTTGACCTCAATTGCACTTTCTGGTGCCAAACATTTTCAGATGTTTCAGACTATTTTCTAAGGTTGGTTTCTGGTAATTCTGCTTCCAAACATACTTTTCTTGAAATCTATAAAGGTTGTACCTGTTGCTGATGATGAGGGCTTGCTGGATGAGGTGCGGGCGCGAATGGTGGCGGGAAGTATGGCGGCTGGAAGTCGGCCAGCGACGGCTGCGCGCCGCCCCTGAAGCCGCCGCCGCCGAGGCCCAGCCCGCCACCGCCGAGACGCTCCTGTCAAGAGATTACAAATTTAATAAGCCAATGGTATTTTAAAAAAATAAAAAAAACCGACTGCGTTTTTGTGTAATTTGGAAATAACAATACCAAAATAATCCGGCATTTTGATTTTTGTTTTATTTTTTTATTTTGATTTACCCAGTGTCACTCTCACAGTAAATACGCTCTACACGGCAATCAATTAAACATACATACATACTCTTGAAAAACATAATCCTCCTTCTGTCGCAGTCTGGTAAAAACTGTTTTTTTGTTTTATCGCGAGTTTTATAAGGTGCTGGATTTTAAGGACTTTCTTCATTTTCCTATGTTTTTTTCCCAAAGAGCATCGAAATCGCGTTCCTTTCTCAATGTTTTTTCCCCTAAGGTATTATGTAAATTTCCAAATTGTTTGGACAACCAATGGTTTTATTTTAGACGAAAATTTCTTGGCCTACTTGGCCCTTTTATTTTCAATATTTTTATTTATAGTATGAATAAAGTACTTTAAGGATAAAATCTACACGAAAAAAGTGTTTGACAGCTACACTGCATAAGTAACTTTAGCCATTAGACGCTAAATTTAGACGTATTTTACAAACAGGGTTGGTTACTATTGATAAGTAGGGCTTAGGTACTCCATGACACTTTCCGTCCTTTTCATCTTCATAACTTTTACCAAGTAAAATAATGTTTCAGAACTTCACAAACATTACCTTCGACATTAATAAAACCTCGGACAGACATTAAATTAACCAGTTCTCTTATTTCTCTTTTAATATTATAATCTAAGCGATAATAATTATCTAACGTAACAGACACGCAAAGTTTGAATTAGACTATGATGCATTATCTCTAGATAATCATAGGTACAATGAACCATATAAGGAGCCATATTGCCTGAATGTGTTAGAACAAATAAATATTTATTATTTGTTAGCTCCATAGAGATTTATGGCAGTCTAACTGAAATGAAATGAAATCGTTTATTTTCAATTTAGGATATAAATATCACTTATTGACGTCAATTTACCTATAATAAGTTTACCACCACTTCCAAAGCGCAAGTGGAGAAGAAGCGACGCCACAAACTCCACTGCAGCATTTTCTTCAAAACTTCAGTTTACAATTAAGAAAAAAACTTTCCTTATATAACGAGTTAAATGAGCGAAATCACATGTTTGCCAACTATGTCTTTTATCCTATAGTCGGCATTTACAACTATCTATAGAATAAAAACTAGAATTATTTTCACAGCTAAACAACGCCACATTTTGATTTTCATGAAAAGAAGAATGGATGTCGTCATACCGTTTACACCACAGACTCTACGAAAGACTTCAACGTGTCAAGTGCTACGAATTTGCTACGAAAAAGGGACACAATGTCGTAGCAAAATTATTTAATATTAGTACCAATTTTTGGAATGTTTTCTATTTTTTAATGCTCTATTTAAATGCTCTATTGTACTACCTAAGTTGTAATAGTATGTTTTATATGTCTAACTATATTTCATACTTACAATTACACTCGCCAGGAGGTTAGGTTTTAGCCATTTCATCTCATTTGCCAAACGTAGATATATTTTATGATAAGCAAAAATCCTTTCTTCATTCGTGTATAATGTACTCGTATGTGTCTCATAAACCTGTGTAATTTGCCCTGTCCTAACTCACAGCACGCATTGGGAAACTGTAAGTGCTTTCAGTGTTTGTATAAAATAAATAAATAAATCACTCCGTCAACATAATTATTTAAACACAAATGCTGTTAATACGGCCATTTTTGTCTGGTTGGCCTAACAATAACTCTAACACGGGACGAATATTTCGTATGGACTTCTTATCTAGGTAGCTATATGGATTTTACATACAAAACTGTTAAAATAGTCGCTGTCATATGCTTTTATAAAATAAGACCGCCTAGTTGCATCTATATTTTCTGTTCTGTGTTTCAAGTTGTATTTTTCAGAAGTAATAACGTGTTAAATTATTATTATTAAATCTTGGCGGAGGTACAGATTATTTTTGTCCGTCTGTCTGTCTGTTACGCTTTCACGGCCAAACCGCTGAACGGATTTTGATGAAATTTGGTATGAATTAGTTGAAGACCCGGGGTCAAACATTGGCTACTTTTTGACGCAGGCGGAGCTGCGGAAAAAAGCTAGTAAATTATAAAAGCATCTAGGCTCTACATGTTTCAGTATAATTAGATCTTTATAAGGCCGTATGCAACAAAAAATAAATCATAATGATTTGTATTGCATTGTTCATACCTGTCAGTACAATATATGGGCGTATATATTTTTATGGTGTGGTAATGTTCTAACTGTAATTAATCAGTTTTATCAAACGACTGGCCACTAACCGGTCCAGCGGGGCCTATTTCGACACATATAACATATTATCGATACAATTTACAAAATGTGGATCACCGAAATGTAACGCAACCGGAGTTACGTACAGAAATAAAGCTTACAATCGGCAAAGCAAGTTTGTCAGAACAAAATATTTTTTTATTTATTTTAATACCTAAATGTATCTTTATTCCATCAAATGGTATTATATTTCCTTTAAAATAGTCTCAATGAAAATATGAAATATTTATAAATGGGGTTGCAACACAATTTTGATGTATTAATTAAACTTTTACTCGTCTCAAATGCATTTCATTTCTTAATAGGTATACAGTGTTATGAAAATCCTGTCCGAACTGAAAAGGGCGTATCGGGTATGCAGATTTAGTTCTGTGTTATGTAAGTAATCTATACCAGGAATCTGACTACAGATAGCTGTTGAGTCCATAAAGTCTAACAAAGAATTTCTAAATGGCTGAGATTCGCGCCACATACAGACATTGTAATTATGTAAATTTTATGTCAAACACAATAACTTTACTACTAAACTTTATTTATTTATAATAAATTAAAAATAAATACTTAAAAAATATAGCAAAATAAAATATAAAAATAATATATACAAATATACAATAAATAAACTGTAGAAAACATTAATTGTTTTGCGTCGTAATGATCGACTGATTGGTTAGGAGCTAGCTCCAGAGATACAAATTTTTTATAGAGTTGCCATCGACACGGTTAATACGGCCAAATTCAAGGCTCTCTTTAAAGTTTTTTTATCCGACTGCGCCAGAAGGAGTGTTATGTTTTTCGAGAGTATGTATGTATGTTTGTATGTATAATTGTTGGGCACGCCATGCAGCCTGAACGGCTCGATGGATTTTAGCTTGAGAGGTGTCGTTAGATACGTATTTACTATGAGAGTTACACTGGGTACATAAAATTAAAAATAAAAACAAAGTAGCGGATTTTTTGGGGGTTTTTATTTTCAAATTACACAGAAAGTGGGTGTTTTAGTTTTTTAAATTCCCGTTAACTTGTTAAATACTGTGTTTTACGGCAATGGATACAAGAGAGTGTGTCGGTTAATCTATCAATTAGTTAGCTTGTATACAAAAAGTATTTTATATGTTCACTATTTAATAAAACCTAAACAAAATATTAAACTAAAATTACTATATAAACAATCTACAATTACTCTACCAAAAACTTAGTGTAGGCATTCGTCTGTCTAATAAGCACGTAGTAAGAAAATCGTATTCTTCGTTCAAGCGTATTTCCCTGTAGCGACCTCAGCTTACGCTTCAAGGCCTAGGGCACAAATGTTAGTCACGGTCCTAGAGTTGTCAATACTGGTTACTACAATGCAGCCACTGATGTCTGACCTCCGTAATAGTTCTTCAAGTAATTCGAGAATCGATAATCGATTATACAGCAGAATCGATACCTACACAAAAATATCGACTACGAACCTATCTCCCGTTTGTTTTGTCAATGGTATTCACCAACTGCCACTATACCGGATGCGGAACCGTTGACATGTGTAGTTTTGAAGCCGCGAAACTACGTAATGTCCAAATTGATAAAACTTTAATTATTGACGACTAGCTGTTTCGCCAACGTAATATAAAAAAATGGATATTACACCCCCCTTTTATCCGGGTTTTCAAAGTTGCCTGGAAGAGATTGCCTGTATTTGTCGTCTTTTGTATATAGTACTATGTTATTATTATTATTTTCTAATATCCTGTATTATAGTATGCAAGAAAGTGTAAATAAATGTATAAATACATACAAAATGAGAGGTAGGACATTTTGTAAGAAGTAGCCCGTCTGGGGAAGTACCTCCACCTTACAGAAGACCGCAGGCAAATAACACTGTGATGCAGTGTTGTGTTCCTGCTGGTAAGGTCGCCAGGTTCCAGAGGGGTCGCTGTGCTGACAGCGGACAGGTCGGCAACGCTCGTGACATCTCCGGTGTTGCAGGCGTTCATAGGCTACGGAAACCACTTACCATCAGGTGGGCCGTACGCCTGTTTGCCTACTTAGTTGTAGAAAAAAAAAGCACTAGAAATGAAGTTAAATTTATAAAATTTCAGTTTTTAAATGAAAATATATCTTTGCAATTAAAATCTGTGTTTTAGTCAGGTGACATCTCGGAGCACGACTAGGTAAATAAGCAAGCAGTCTCTTTAAACGGGAGAAATACATGCATAAAGTTAACCTACAAATTTGAACACAATAAAAAAATAAACAAGAAATAAATTACTTGACCAATACTGGAGCTCTATTTTTGAAAAGTATGACACACGCAAAACCGATGAGTCGAATGATTTCCTTTCGACATATACGGTAAGTCGAACGATTTTCATTGAAATCAATTTTGGGTGATTCATACTTTTTAAAAATAGAGCTCCAAAACCGGATTATTTGGGTTTTGTCCCCAACTGTCAATACAAACAATATAAAATTAATTAATTTATAGACATGCCATCACAGCACCGCGTGAATGATAATAAAAGCTCTGAAATATTGCGAGCTTCGGAGAAAGCTATGTGGAGGTCAAGCAGGTCGTATTTCGTAAGCTCTTGGTAACAAAAAGCTGTATCGAGTTAGCAAGTTTGTTCTATTAGTGATAAATTATGCTAGTGTTGGGCTTAAGTAGTTGATTGATATCGATATGTGTCATTGTTAGTTTTATTTTAAAAATAAAACCAAGTTTAGTTATAGTAGAACCTTTTGCACCGTTATGTTCATGTGGAATACTATAAAGAGAGAGACAGGTAGATATATCGCTGTAGTATAAAAAAATTCAAAACATATTTTGTAAAAAGATGATTGCTCAGTACCAGCATTGTTAAAAATAATAATTTTCAGTATATAAGAGTGATATATTAATTATATCCCAATATCAATTAAATTTTTAGAGTTTGTAAAAAGAGAAACCTGTATCAAAAATGTATCATCAGATTCCTCTGTTAATTTAAAAAATGATAGTGCGATCAATTATCTAAAATCGATATCGATACTTGCACGTCAATTCGAATAGAATTTACTGTTACGCCAACATTCGATCAATCAAAGTTGGAATGCGTATTAGGCTCATACCGGGCTATATCTCAATTACAATACGATAAAATTGATCGATATATGTGTCTCATTAACATAGGAATTGGGCTCCTCACTAGTATTGTTTTATTATTTGATTGATTGTGTAAAAACAGTGCTTGTTAGAATGTTATTACACCATTACGCACATCTTATACCTAAAACACTTAATTAATTTTATATATCACTGAGACTTTTGTACAAAAGATAGGTAGTCGGCCTGAGAACGTTAAGCAGTTGGTCTGCCATTACTTTGGTGATCTCTATAAAGGAACCAACCACGTCATGGTCATAGGCTGAAAGACGGATCCAAAAATCTCTTACAAGAGGGTGTACAGGGTCGATTGGCCATGTAAACCACTAGATATAAATAAAGTGTAAACAAAGGTTAAAACGTAACCCTATTATTTCGCTGTCCGTCCGTCTGCCAGGCTCTATCTCATGAGCCTAGAGATCGCAGGCGCCTTCCCGGAAAT
This sequence comes from Euzophera pinguis, assembly GCA_947363495.1. NCBI lineage: Eukaryota > Metazoa > Arthropoda > Insecta > Lepidoptera > Pyralidae > Euzophera > Euzophera pinguis. The sequence continues at coordinate 6,907,871 of OX376176.1, forward strand.
TTACTAATTTATTCCCAGCATTTTCAAAAATTCCCGGGAATAAATGGGAATTATTTATGATTCCCCTTTTCATCCCATGCATTTCATATTTTCCCTCTTGAATTTCTTCCCGCTGCCCAGCTCTTCACGAGACAGATAAACAATTGAAATTTTTAAAGATGATTTATTTTTATTGCCGCTATAACAAGAAAATACTAAAAACCTGAATAAAATAAATATTTAAGGGGGCTCCCATACAACAGACATGATTTTTTTTGTCTGTTTCATAGATAATGATACGGAACCTTTTGTACGCAAGTCCGACTTGTACTTGACCGGTTTTATTCTAAAAAGTTTAAGTAAAGTCGGATTGCAGTAACTACAAACAGACATTCAAATCATGATTAATTTGAATAACTATTAATAACTAGAATTTTACAACTTAACAACGCGATTTAATTAAAATTTCTACCGTTATGGATTTGTTGTTTACAGTTGAACATTTTAATTGTACGCAGTTCATACTAATTGGTTCAGGGAACATGTTTATTTTCCATTGATTTGTTTGATGGCTCTTCAGCGATAGTGCCCCTGAGAGAGCCTACCATGAGATTTTATTGTCGCAAACTCTTGCGTCTGCAAAGGATTTTATACGACATTAATTCTTGGTAGAGGTATAACGTGTAAAAAATAGTTGAGGGAGGGTGGAGTATGGTGGTGGACTGACAAAAAGAGTGTTATGTTATTAGCGTCCATGTATGTTGGTATGTATGAGAGATTCTTTATTACACCATACGTCAAGAACAACTTATCGGATATAGAAGTATGTGGATTCCTTGCTTTCTTCAGAGTGTAATAGGGTATGTGACGTCATCATAAAAACTTAGAACTATATACACAACAAAAGGCAGGCTGAAAATAAAAATTTTGAGTAACCTATTCAAGTGGGGTATCAAAATGAAGAGGTTTAAAAGCAGATTTCAAAAATGTATATAACTTATATGTTTCAATGTATTTTTTGGGACAAATTCGAAAATAAAACTTATAAAATTGAATTAAACTATTTAAATACGGGTTTTTATCGCGTTTATTACTTATTAGCTTTTTCCCGCAGCTCCGTCTGCGTCAGAAAATAGCCTTTGTTTGACCCCGGGTCTTCAACTATATTCATACGAAATTTCATCAAAATTCGTTCAGCGGTTTGGCTGTGAAAGCGTAACGAACAGACAGACTTTCACATTTATAATATTAGTATGAATTTATTTACACTTAACGTTTCAAACACTTTACAGCGTGTAACAATCGCGAAAACATAAGAAATAATTATAAAATTTAATCTATGTTTGTAGAAAAATAATAATAATTGTATAGCAGTCAGGCGTGTTTTTTATTTTTAATAATTAGCTTGTTAAAAATATTTTTATGATTATGTAACATAAACATGAGACAGACCATAAACCTATTTAATAATTATTTCGCCAATCGTCACAAGTCTTCGGTAGTATAGTGGTCAGTATCCCCGCCTGTCACGCGGGAGACCGGGGTTCGATTCCCCGCCGGAGAGATTTTTTTTTTAACTTTATACACATGTCTTAATTTACTCTACAATTAAAAATTATTTTGATGCCAAAAATACGTATATAATATAAAATGTGTTTTTGTCCTTTTTATGCACTAGCGTAAAGTTCTAATACCGCCGTTATCAGTTATCAGCAGCAATTGTATGTATCTACTGATACTTGGGAATAATATTTTTTGTAGATATATTCAATCTGATACTTTAAGGTATTTTATATTGATCCATTGTTTAATAGTTTCCTATTTCCGACAATTATTTCAGTGAATTCGATTTGCTATAACTTTCTAAAACAGTATTTCTACAAAAAAGTAGTCTATGGTCATATCATATCAAATTTCATTAAAATCGGTCCATTTCAGAGATTTTGCAATAAAAGCGTAACAGACAGACTACTTTCGCATTTACAATGTTAGTGTGGATAATGATGAGTAAAAAATAATGCATTCGTTAATACTGAAGAGCAATCAGAAAATGCAACTGAGAGACACGCTCGGACAAAGAAGATAATGTGATTATATTATTTTTAATTACCTGCACCTCGATGACGCTTGACAAGTCCACGTACGCCAGCGCCGCAATTTTTTGTAACACTTAAAAAAAACACTATTTTTTGTGATCACACTGCACTTCCTATATACGAGTATATTTACGTAGGTTTACGTTGCTCTATCTGTACATGGGGTCCCATTGCCTAATAAAAATAATGATAATAAAATAAAATAAAATAAAAAATTACGCTATTGGATGTAATATGGGACTTCAAAAAACAATATTTAAATTTAGTACCGATCTCGCTTATTTTTAGCGAAAAAATAACTAACTGTTTAAAACGCTTTTTTATACGTACTTAAATTCTATAACAAGTTGATTAAGTGCTGTATTTCAAAGGATATAAATCTTAATTTGTAACTTCTTATATTTTCGATAGATGGCGTAACAATTACTTCGTATTGAGAGTAACCAGGAGTACTTAACTAGGAAAGTTGGCTCGTTTCAATGTATGGCGATTGAATATCTGTATAGCATATATTCTGTAATCTGTGATATTATACATATATACCTATACGAGAATATTTGTATGAAAATTACTTTCCTTACTATAGCTATTTAATTAATTAATTTAACACTTTGATAAGTACAAATTAATCGAGTTACATTTAGTGAGGTGAAAGTAACAAAAACAATATGTAAATGATCGATAACGAATATCGATAATTATCGATCCCTTAAAAGGCGGGAGAATTAAGCATCGCCTGGGTGGTGATTACTTTTTAAATTGCTGTTTGGCGGCTACTGTTTTTGTTGAAGGCTAATTTCAAAATGAGGTTATATTTTAGCAGTTGTTGCTATTTGAACCTTATTATTTTAAATAGAATGTTCAATTTGGAACATTTTCTATTGATGGATATCAATTTATCGATAGTTTAAAAAAAATTAGGTATAGATTCTCAATAATAGGTACTATGTACCTATATTATTTGTTACTGTATGTGGGCAAAAAAGATATTTTGTATTGTATTGTATTGTATATATACTTCAGTTGGGCTGTTATAATCATAACCATAACATAACTCTACGTTATAGGCTGAGAGGCGGTTTCGTACAACTCCGAAGCCAGGGTGTACATAGTCGATTGATTGACACGAAATGATGACCACTAAAAGACTTTAAAAATGTATTAAAAATGAGAAAGACAAATTTAATTTAAGAACCGAAAACAATTAAAAGTATATCGAGGTGTTTAGTGAGGCAACTAGTCGATTTAAGTATCGAGAGGAGTGTTTGATCCCCACCGGTCGATAAAATCGATTCAACACGCAGTCTTAAACTGAATGGAATTAAAACTGGTAGTAAACAAATTATCAGCTAACGGGACCGATATTAATTAGAATTGTTACTTAGTTGTTTTATTGCGAATATCTATGTTAACTTAATTAAAAACCATTATGTCTAAAGTCGTTATTTAGATTGAATATTAAAAAAAATCTCGTTACTGTCTGTCAAATTTATTAGACATAAGGTGTAGCGAGTATATTATTTAGGTATTTAAACTAACTAGACACTGAATTTTGATTAAGTTTTTTGACTCTACCTACTGTATCGCTGCTTTATAATTTTCAAAATGAAAATTTATAAAAACTTAGTTATATTTGTTATTCTCTGATTAAGTAGGTATGCTAATATTTTTGGTAAAACAAAATTAACTCGATCGATAGTTTAGCAATATTTGTTTTATGAAATTTAGCATAGATAAAATTTAATTATTGCTTATCAAACCTAACATCGATAACAATTTTATCTCGCACTAATGCCCGACTCGATTCGAATCGATAATCGGCGATCGTTAATTACGATCGCTCGCGTCGCGCGCTCGCGGTCGACTGCCGGAGGGCGGCTCGCGTCCGCCCTCGGGGTGCCTGCGACCTTACCGATTGACAGGCGACCCTTGCTTCAGGACATCGACGTTACGACTGGTTTCCATGTTCGATCGAGTTTCAAGTGAGAAGTTATGTATTATTTTAGTAATAAGAGCTGTGGATTTATTGTCGTCAAAATGATTAAAATTTTTTTTTTTAAACCGAAGCTCTTTAATCTAATTAACTATCCACGAATATTTTGTTGCCTGAAATAAAAAGATTCAGTGCTGTATTTTTTCTTTGTATGTACATGGTGCAATAAAGTGTTCATTCATTCATTCTGTACAAAGTAATTTAAAACAAAAAGTTATAAAGTCTATCAAAACTTTGTTCTTTTTGGCTATTCTAATTAATTTATTAGAGTAGTAGAGTTTACCTAGTTAGACATTTAAATTAATTACTTAAAAACACACATAATAAATTACTTTTAAATGAGGTCAATTAGATTTAGATAAAATTTCATGTTTCAATCTAAATTGCAATATGTCGCAATAAAGTGATAATGTGGGACCACAGATAAATCAAGAAACGTGTTACTTTTACTTTTTTTATGGGCGGAAACTGCGGCTGACGAGAACATTAAGTTAGTCACTATTTTGGCATTTTTGTCGCTTTTAATAATTATACCATTACTTCAAATTGCTAGCAAATCAGTATTTAAACAGTGCCAGTAATAGTTATAGCACAAAATGCATGTAACTTTGTCTCAAAGTAATTCTAGTAAAAGTGTTTAAGTATGTAGTATGTAGTGCATTAAATAAATACTCTCAAAGTAATTCCCGAATAATTTAATATGGATGTTTGTTGACACACGGAACTTTAACGCGCCATATCTTTACCAGTCTTTGTTTAATTTTCAAAAGAAAAAATACGTCTCCAATATTTTTTGATTATCTAACTGACGGACTAATTATATTTTTTTAGGAAACTAGTCTATTTTCTTGAAACATTCAAATATACATATAGAGTCCATTAATTGATTTGTTAAATGGAACGACTTCGACCTAACATAATTAAGTGATTAAAGTACAATTCTATTACGGAAGTAATCACTTTTTGAAACCAATGGTAGTGCTCGCCCCGCCTCACTCGATAATAATTAGTAGGCAGTGGACTCGATTCGCGATTGGTGATCATTCGAATGGAAGTACTTCACAAAGTTACAGTACGGTTCGTTACACGCATTAATGTTATGTATTTCATTGTAAGTGTTAAAATTATTTATAATAGAGCATTGTAATGCAGTGTGAAAATGTAACTGTATTTGAATAAAATCTATATTAACATTTCCTAAAGGCTTCGCTCCCGTTAGAATTTGGGGATGAGATTTGTTTCTTTTACTTTTCATAAAAAATTACGAGTTTAAATTTAAAAAAATATTATTTATGAAATTAGTCTAGTCGAGACATTAAATTTAGTTTACAAGAGAACGAGTTATGAAATCAAGTATTAATGATTTGAAGAAATATTTGACTAGCAAAAATTTTGTATGATTAATGTGGTAAACATGAATAAAAATTTGTACATTAAAGTTTAAATAAAAATAAATAAAATAAAAATGGCCATAAAGCTAACATCCTAATGCAATAGAAGCTGTTTTTCCTAAAGAAGGAGTTGGGGAGAATACTGTCTTAACATTAATTTATGTGCCCTTAAGTCTTAAGACCATACTATTTAAGATAAAAATATTGTTTGTAAAAACTTTATTAAAGAAAAAATAAAAGTTATAATATAAGTAATAAAAAAAAAAATCTTTGACGATACAGTATATCAAGGTCGAGTAAGAGTGGAGTAGAAAGAACGACTAGAGATAAGGTAGAGACGAATACCAACCTACAAAACTGAAATGTCAACAATTTTCCAAAATGGCGTCACACCTACTTCGCAAAACCGATTGATTTTGTAATTCGTTCACTTTCGATAATATCCGTTATTTAGTGAGTTAGTCACCCTCGTGGGGTCCTGATACCCTCCAGCCCCAGGGCAAAAGTGGAAAGCACTTATGAACATCAGGTCATATGGACATAAATATTATATACGTCCATATTTCCATATTAATATAAGGTTGGGGAAAAAGTCTTTTCGCATATAGTATATTTGGATCTGGCTGATTTTGGTATCATTATAAGTTTAATTTCAAATTAGGAAAATGTGTGATTTTCATTTGTTTTTCTTACTGTCATGATGAGTGCATCTAATGAAGAAATCGATACATTTTAAAATTTTACTACAAATAAGGTAAAAATGCAACGCAAGCCACGAAAAAAAATTGCAATGTTTATGGACCTCGTGCTGTGTCTGTAACAGTAGCACAAATTTGGTTTAAGCGTTTTCAATCCGGAAATTTTGATGTCAAAGATGCACGTCGCTCTGGTCGCCCTATTACGGATAAAATGGATGCCATTTTTTTAAAAACTGGAGCAAGATCGGCTTATCAATAGTTACGACGTAGCTAAAGAACTGGGAAACACACCACAAAACAATTTTGGTGCATTAGAAAAAAAATGGGTTATTTTATGGGTTACTACTCGATATTTGGGTTTCTCACGAAGATGGAAGGATGAAAGAAACCTAATGAACCGTGTACTCATTTGTGATTTTTTATTACGTAATGAAACCGAACCTTTTTTAAAGAAGCTGATAACTGGTGATGAAAAGTGGATCACGTACGACAAGAACGTGAGAAAAAGGTCGTGGTCAAAGGCCGTTCAGGCTTCACAGACTGTGGCGAAACCCGGGTTAACACGCAACAAGGTGATGTTGTGTGTGCGTGGTGGTATTGGAAGGGCATTAATAATAATAATAATAATAAATAACTCTTTATTGCACCAAATTGTAGAAAGTACATGAATATTATTATTATCTATGGTACAAAGGCGGCCTTATCGCTAGAGCAATTTCTTCCAGGCAACCAACAGGTAGGACTTCATGATATGAAACAGGAAGGTAGGCGCAAATTAACAATTGGGAAAAAGTGAAACATAAAAGCATAACGTACCTATGCAGCACATACAAAAAAAAAATATACCTATGTAAATATATGTGGTGCACATATACGCATGCATTACACAATGTAAATAAATATACATACTTATTTTAAGCGTATCAATAAATGTTAAAATTACAACTATGGCGGGTTATATACGAACAGCAGACGAAGATTTTCTCGGGAAGAGGTTTAGGTTATTATTATTCATTATGAGCTGATGCCACCAGGCAGGGCCATCGATTCTGAACTCTACTGCGAACAACTGATGAGATTCATCAGAATCAAGAAGTTGAAAGAAAGCGGCCGGAATTAATCAACAGAAAGAGTGTGGTTTTTCACCATGATAACGCTAGACCTCGCACATCTTTAGCCACTCAGCAAAAATTAAGAGAGTTTGGCTGGGAGGTGTTAATGCATCCGCTGTATAGTCCTAGCCTTGCACCTTCAGATTTCCATCTGTTTCGGTCTCTTCGGAATTCTTTAGGCAGTATCAGGTTAACATCACGAGATGACTGCCAAAACCACTGTTCGCGGTATTTTGATCAGAAGCCTCAAATTTCTATAGCAATGGGATCATGTCCCTACCTACAAGATGGCAAAAAGTAATCGAACAAAATGGCACCTGCATACTTTAGTTAAATGTAAATAAACTATATTAAAAAATGTTTTGAATTTTCTTAAAAAATGCGTTTCCTCAACCTATTATAATATTTTAAGTGCGAAAGTTCTGTCTGTTACGTTTACACGGCCTAACCGCTAAATGGATTTAGATGAAATTTGGTATGAGTACGAATATAGTTGAAGACCCGGGGTCAAACATAGGCTACTTTTTGACGCAGGCGAAGCTGCGGGAAACAGCTCAGTACTAAATATATATAATAAAATATTGTAATTTTCGAACTATTATTATTAAGATATTAAATTAATATTTTAAAATTTAATTCAGTTTAAGTTTTATTGTCTGTACACCTAGTCTAATAAAATAAATAAATTCCATTATCAATTGTAAGATCTGATAGATTTTATTAATATTTTTAGAAGAATCTGTAAATAATCATAACGATGATTGTGCTATTTTTTAAGGCAACACTAAGAAATTAAAAAAGTAGAACGGGAGTTGACAGATGTCAGTGATGAGCCGGTTGGATTGATTCAGAAAAATCGAAAAGAAAATAATAAAAGTTGAAAAGTGAATAAGTTATGAGAAAAAGATGAGTAAACAGAAATACAAGTTTTCAAGAGATTATTAGCAGTTTTATTCGACTATCCTAACACAATAAACCTAATAAAATAGGATAAAGTAAAAATAAATTACCTAATTGCACAGTAATATATTGATTTACGAATAAAAAAAAAACATGTTCAAAGTGCAACAAAGAGCTGGCCAATTTGTAACGAATACAAAGAAATAAATGAATAGAAAAAGAAAAGAATGAAAATACATTTTGTGACGCACACTGATTTTGAAAGAAGAACGCGCGTCGATTGGTTGATAGCCCGAGGCAAAATGGCGGGGTGCCGTGCTGCGGAAATACGAATTTTATTTGTGTAACATAGTTTCGAATTTAGAATTAATTAGCAAAAATTTTATTTCTTACAAGTTGATAACTCAATGCTTTATGAAAAAGGTGTGAAGAAATGAGCATACGGCCCACATTTAAATGGACTTTTCAGTTACTGGATCGTCAATCACCACCCATAGAATAAATCTTGCTATTTGACAATTTAGTTCAATTTTAGTTATAAACCTAAGCAAATTTTATGTAAATAAGCTCAAATTATATTTAAAGGGGTTATCTTAAGTATATTATGCTCCAAATATACGAAAACCTATATAACCAATTAATTATATAATTTTAATCAATGTTCGCCTAAGTTTTGAATTCGTGATAACATTGCATTCATTCGTATCATTAACGTCATCACTAGTTGAGTTAGCGTCTTACGTTTATTAATTTCGGCACGGTTCTCAAGTCTTCGGTAGTATAGTGGTCAGTATCCCCGCCTGTCACGCGGGAGACCGGGGTTCGATTCCCCGCCGGAGAGATCTGTTTTTTGTTTTAATTTTGCTGAAGTTTTTATTTATTGTTATTGATTTCATATCTTGTCTTTTTTTAAAATTTATTAATTCATTTTACACCAACTTTGTTAAAACAAGGTTTAAATTATTAAATCCAGTGCTAGCTAACATTATCAAACATGAAAACATTGTTAAATAATAAGAATATTGTATATAAGTAATAAAGGTATATTTTTTTATAAAACAGGTTTTATAAAAAAAAATAAGCGAGGTCAACTGGTCCGGAAATGACCCGTACAGTTTGCCGGCAAAAACTCACTTAATTATGAAATTTTTAACTTTGGAATAAAAAAATAAGAAAGCCACCGCGTTTTCACACAACAATAAAGTGATTACGGAAGTGGCAGCATATTCATAGAGTTGAAGTGACATCATAGAAATGCAAGTACTGGAAGAGATATGGCTCTATACGAGGTGGCTTTTTTTATTAAGACCACCATTTTCACTGTCTATTCAGTGCAATATTAAAAAACCTGCCAAGTGAGAGTCGGACTGGCACACGAAGGGTTTCGTACATATCATTATCTATCAGACGGACAGCGAAGTCTTAGTAATAGTCCCGTTTTAACCCTAAAACTAAAGCAAGTGACATCTCCGGTGTTGCAGGCGTTTATAGGCTACGGTAACCACTTACCATCAGGTGGGCCGTACGCCTGTTTGCCTACTTAGTTGTATAAAAAAAAGTGAAAACCGTGATATTTTTTTCGACCACCCAAAATCTTGTCAGCTGATCACTACATTAGTAGATAGAAAAATCACGTGCTAAACATGCTGACAACGTAATGACGATACGAATGAATGAATTTTCTGTAACCTTTTTAATTTATGTTCCGTTCCGTTATGTTCTCGGAACGGAGTGATTGATTCCGCCGCGGCCGCCCATTGTGGCATTTCGATCCGCGATTCTGGTCAAGTGGTCAGCTGTTTGTGTTTCTACTTTTTAAAATTCAACAAAATTCTATTCATCTACAACATTTAACACCATAATATCACACTCCACGCACGCACACCTGTCAATGTGTATGTTACTCGTAGAGTTGGTTAGGTTATTTACCATATCTGCGTAATAGGCAGTCGTCGCAGCGGCCGGGCGGCCGGAGCGTCGTCCTTGCTTTGTTTTGCTTTCGATTTTTACCGTAAATCTGCGCGGTGAGGGTCCGGTATTAGTTCTGTACGTTAATACTATTAATAATTCTGTGATAATCAGTGATCGGATAATCGGGCGCTTATATACCTAAACTACTTTCCTAGAAAGAATAATATGGATATTCCTTCCTGGATTAATAAGTAATAATTCATTCATATGTTTTTATTTGTAAAATTTATATTACAATTATTTACATTACAATAAAAAATAAGATAAAAGAAAAAAAAAAGAAAAAACGAATACATAAGACGAGCCAGGTACGACACGGGGTGGCCGTGTCGTACCTGGCCCAATAGTACCCATAACGCCAGCAGCATTCCCCCTTTGGATCGCTATTGATAACCTTTGAACGAGATACGACACTGACCCCCGTATTCTTAAACATAACCATAAGGACCTCCTTCACTCAAACTCATTCCAGGGCGCCTTAAGGAAGTCCTGGAACTTTCCTTGAAAACGACATTCTTATTTGGTTGCTTGAGCAAACTCCAATGAGGTTATAATAACAATTTTAAACACAAAAATTTAAAATAAAATGAAGTAAGTAAATGCCTAGGCCTAAAGTGGCGAAAACCCGTAATTTATCTACTTTATTTCATTTCAAGGACGCCTCAAGGTACCTCTCGACCAACCTTATATTTGACACTTCGATACTCACCTCCAATGAGAAATCATCTCAAGTCAAGGAAGCTTGTGACAACTAATCATACCAATGAGGTGGAGTAAGGTTGAGTCGAGTTTGAGTGAAGGATTAAGAATATGGGTGTGAGTGGTATCTTTGGTATTTCTTTTGATATATTCGGAGAGCCCAGCGATTTTCATTCGACATACTGATTATTCGTGAGTGATACTCTAAAAAAATAGGGTTCATGGTTCGACACCTCTTCTCGGCCGTCTGACGCAATTTCTTCACACTAGCTTAACAATATATCATATGACAAATAAACGAATAAATATGACACGATACGAATGATTGATGAATAACATTGCAAAATTAATTTTAATAAAAACGATAAGGCCATTCAACAACGACAAAATTTTGGCCAATCATTATCCACGCATTGTCATACATTTATTATATTCAAATTAAATCCGAAAAATGCGTCTCAATCCTATTATTGTCCCAATATAGCACGGATATATAAACTTACGACATGTGAAATAAAGTTTGTATTTTAATGTCACATATGTGTGTGTATGTATCGCAAGTATTGAGTAATACCGAAGTGGGCTACGATTTGGGAGCAACTTTCTATAAGTATAAACAAGTATGACTTATTCAGTGTACGAGTAGGTAACTGCTGTCGAAATTTGTATGTGAGAGATAAGTAAGATGGCGACATGCGTTGAGCAGCCAAAATCATATGTTTTAATATACATAAGGTATTTTTTCAAAGAGGAACAGGGAAATATCGATATCGCCCGTAATGTGTATATAACCTATTCACTAATAACAAGTGGTCAATCGACCTAGAGTGCTATTTTTGATATGTATGACATTTACACCGTGAAATTTTAGTCGTTTTGGACCCATCGTCCAGTGACTCCATTCATGCAACCGAACAAGTTTCCCCAAGGAACATAGGTCGAGACATGAAAAACAAATTTGGACTTCCCATAGTAAGTTAGGTCACGTGATGTGACATTTTGTATGGGAGGTCCAAAAATTTACTCCATATTTCGACCCATGTATCTTGGGGAAAGTTGTTCAGTCGCATGAATGGAGTCACTAGACGATGGGTCCAAAACGACTAAAATTTACTCCATATTTCGACCCATGTATCTTGGGGACAGTTGTTCAGTTGCATGAATGGAGTCGCTGGACGATGGGTCTAAAGCGACTAAAATTTACTCCATATTTCGACCCATGTATCTTGGGGAAAGTTGTTCAGTTGCATGAATGGAGTCACTGGACGATGGGTCCAAATCCAAAACGACTAAAATTTACTCCATATTTCGACCCATGTATCTTGGGGAAAGTTGTTCAGTTGCATGAATGGAGCACTGGACGATGGGTCCAAAACGACTAAAATTTACTCCATATTTCGACCCATGTATCTTGGGGAAAGTTGTTCAGTCGCATGAATGGAGTCACTGGACGATGGGTCCAAAACGACTAAAATATCACGGTGTATATTATGTTGAACGAAAATCATTCGATAACGAACAAAAATTATTCGACTCGTCGATTTTGCATGAGTCACAGTTTTCAAAAATAACACTCCTGAACACCCTGGTGTCAGAGTGCTTCGGAATCGTCTCTTGGTCTCTGACATGACCGGCCTGTACTATCGAATGACCTCTAATTGGCAGCAGAGAACTCGGGAGACTCGATCCCGTTGGTAACGTATCTTTCTTCGAAAAGAAGTAAGCCAAGGGCTGGTTTAGACGGATCCAGTGCCGGCAATCCAGTAGCGTTCATAGACACGAAATTTACCCACTCACACACACACAAACAATTTCGTGTCCATGAGCGCGTATACAAAGACCATTTCGCTACTGACCCGCACTGGATCCGTCTATTAAACGCCATGCTGGCAGGAAACCTTTCATAGATAGGTTCCCTGGCGTTTAATGGCTAACTTCTTTTTGAATTTATAGCAGTTTGGCTTATATGAAGAGAGGTTCAACTCAATGAATGGCATTAAGGTTAAATTAAGAGCTTAAATCACCTTAGGTGATCAGATCGCTAAGCAATGTAACAGTGGTAATAATTAATTTTATAGTTCAATCAGATATATCCAATTGCAAAATGGCACTTATACAGATAACATAAGGTGTAATTTCGTAGGTCCAAATTTTTCGTGACTTCGATTCCTTAGTAGACGCACAATTACGCCACTAGAAATCGTGGGCTAATTAAATGATAAACCGACATTCAGTCACCAGTCACCATACATGACACAGACGAATTAGATACCTTTTTATTGTGAGCGAACTGATTTGTAGACCGCAATATAAAAATGATTACAAAATATCAAATTGTGCCAAAGTAAACTTTGTTTCTCGACTACGATGAAGCCAAAAATAATTTTCAATTTCACTGACGAAAACTAATAAACGTTCCATTTTTCAATGTTCATTGGTCACTCGTAGATAAGTACTGAAATTTATTCAAATTTAAAAATTAGATAGAGACGTTTTTGATTATGACAACATTATTCGTAGAGTGATTCAAAGACGTTCCTTTCTCAATGGATTCAAATGATCATATCAGCCTAAGACAGTTTGAAAAATCCGTCTCCAGTACTGGCCACTAATACACTCAAGGAAGAAAGAAAAAACAAGATTGTCGATGACCAGTACACGAAATTACAAATAGGTTTTCGTTGGTCCAACATTCGAATCGTTAGAATTAATGGAAAGCTACCGACCAGACGAAAGATTCTTTATCTATCGGAGTGTAAAAAATACAATGGAACTGTATAAACGAACCGGCCATATATTATTGTTATAACACTGATGTACTATTATTCAGACGGGAGTACTATCTGTCTTGTCGTTTTTTTCTCCTCATTAAATTTTAATTTTAGCAAATGACGCAGATAGTAAAAATGCTAAAGGATACTTGTTTGTAGGTAGTTTTACTATCTTATCTATGTTATACCAACGTTATTTATATTTGGCCAAACCATTAACATTTTTTTCAGTTATAAAAAAGTTATAGAAGATTACTTGTGCAATGAAAAAAGGAGCAGAGTTTTAATTTACAACAATAAATTTTGTTATTTATATAACATAAAATCTCTACCTAATGAAAATTATACAACGGGTGATCCTTAATGTACGCAAACATTACAGAATGTAGGCCATATAGATCATAAAGAAGAAAACTGAAGAACTTTTCTTTTCCAATCAAGAGCAAAAAGCGTACACGTGGTTAGCCCAGAGGTCACTTTGAAAAAGATATTTTCTCTATTACCTACTCGCGAAAGAAGTCGAACCAATCTATTCGAGATCCAATGGTATGATACCATGCTTGTGTAACGTCATATGGAGTCGGGTGGTGTCGTGGGTGCGTAGGCGGCCGGTCGTCTGGTGAACGCGCGCCAAGAGATGCTAGGGTTGTCAGCAAACAAAATATTTGACAAGATAACGATAATTTAAAACACTAAAATATAAAATATCTTCTGCATCTTTGTATAATTTTGAAATGAAAAACTCAAATAACCTGCCATTTAAAAAAAAAATTATATACCCAGTGTCACTCTCACGACACTTCTCAAGCTAAATTTCATTGAGCCATTCAGGCCGCAGAGCGTGCCAAAAAATTATACATACATACATACTCTCGAAAAACATAACCCTCCCTCTGGCGCAGTCGGATAAAAAAACAAATAATTTTTAAAACAAATAGTGATATAAAGCTGCTACTGCTACAATTAGAGTTCTGTACTACAATTATTTGAGCCTAACTAAGAAATTCCATACAAAAAGTGGGTAATAAAGATATGTTGTATGCCTAGCATGTATTTCGCGGTAGGCCGACAGTAGAGCTTACTGGTTTACCCTACCTGAGCCTATAAGCCTCTCATCCTGAGCTCTGTATTATTTTTCTTTCTTTTATCATCACAGAATGTTCCTGAGCTCAGTGTGCCACCTCCAAACTCTTCCATTGCTTTCTATCTCGTGCGACTCTTCTCCAATTTGGGTTCGCTGTCAATTTAAGTTCGTCTTCCCATCTTGTGACAGGTCCTCCTCTCATCCTTTTCCCATCTCTGGGACTCACCCTACCTTAGTACGGAGAGTTAATAAGGAGTTACTTAAGTTCGTAGAAAAAAAACTAAATACTCGTTACTTTGAATAATAATAACAAATACCTCATCAAACGTCATTTTAAAGAGTAAATATATTTTTATTATAATGGGAACCCTATGCCCAAACTCGTCTATCATTAGCTAAAAGTTATATGCGTCGAAACTAAACGTAATATTAACAGTAACATACATTTTAACATTGCCCTTTCAAGAGATACATCTTTTCAAGTACCATCTAGAGGTCGTTGTGTAGTAGTCGTAGTGACAAAAAATGTGGTCATTGCGCGCTTGACATATTTTTTCTATAGGCTCTGGTCACATCGCAAGCTAAGCTTAGTTATTTCAGTCAATTTTTTTTTAAATATTTAATACGGAGAGTTTTAAACTGCAGCTTTAGAGAGGTTAACGATGACTTAAAAATCTCCCTCCTGGAAGGAGAATTTACAAATGTAAGACTTGTATTTCTATGGTAGGGTCTGGTCACACCGTGAGCTAAGCTTAGCTTATTTCAGCTAAAGTCAAATTCTGGACATATTATAAACTACTCGTATATAAGACTTACAGAACAGACCTTAATCTCAAAAAAAATCTTCCTCTGAAGGAGAGTTTTTAAATGTAAGACTACTTGACCATTGCCATGACATATTTCCACGATAGTGTCACACTCACACTGCGAGCTAAGCTAAGCTGATTTCACCTAAAATAAGTCAAATCCTGACCAACACTGCCGAAAAGATTTAAAACTTCTAAGATTTACTACATCATTTAAGGCTCAGCTTTAGCTTTCTTAAACGGAAGGATAATAATTTACATATTCATATGAAATAAATAAGTAAATATTATTGAGAAGAATAATATAATAAATTACTCGCTAAGTCGAAAATTCCCTTTAAGGCACATAGATATTAGCTTAGCTTTTAGTGTGTACCTACACCAGGTTCATCAAACTCACGCCAAAAATAACAAAAACATACTAAAATTAATACTTCTATTGATTAGTAACGGTTTCATTCAACCTTTTATTTTAGGCTGTAAAACAGGGCTCCAGTATCTGCTGGCAAATCTATGTGTGAAATTTCACAAATAGGTATAAGGCAGAAATTCTATAAGCGAAGGATTTTAATGATATGCGTTTTGTCACATCAAATAACCAACAATTAATTCAAAGATAGTTTGAAGAGGAACTCGATAAGAGAGCGCGGCGCGTACCTATCCATATATATTTCATGCGTCAAGCGACTGCGAAATGCGACCCGAATTGGATTGGTGATCATTATTGGCATTTTCTATCCTGAGCTCCTCCACGATTGGAATACATGTTACCGTCGATTCCGGTAATTATCAATATGTGGCAGTCATTAGGCTGTGTCAGATGCTTTTTAGGCAGTCTGAAAAATTTGCCAGTGTTGGCCACCAACACACCTCGGGTCACGTTTAGATACAAATGTATCTCTATCAGAACTTTTAATACACAACAATTTTAAATTATCCAGATTTATTTTTTTGTTAAATAATGAATAATAATGTTCATGTAGAAATGTGAAAATATTTTTTATGTTTTTAACTAGCTGACTCGGCAAACTTCGTAGCGCCAATAAAACTTGCATGGTAAAATCATTCTTCTATCACCGCAACTCTCACCATCGATTGGGAAAATCATCTGGTATTGCAGACGTCCATAGGCTACAGTGATCGCTTACCACCAGAGCGCCAAATACTCGTTTGCCTACTTTATAAAGACGGAGTCATCAAATAAATCACAAATAATCGGATCAATTAATTCAAGCAAGCTAAAGTACTCGTAAATACATCCGAATTAAGAACGTAACCCTATATTTTAGAAAGTCGGTCGAAATATTCCTAATTAATTTATAAACGCAGAGTTTGACAACAATACATATTTATTATTTCAGACTTAACGAAAGTAAAACTTCAAATTCTTAAAACCTTCTGCCTTCGTACTCCTCGTCATCGACCGAGAATTCATCCTCATATATGTATATCATTCTAATACAAAGGATTACGTACAAAAAAAAATGCTCCCAAAATGACGGACTTTATACTACCATTTAACATTTTTTTTAAATTCAGCTGAGTTACTTATCCTACTCTTTTTGAAAGTCGGTTAGAATGTATTATTAATTTCAGGACGCAGCATTTGAAACAGTGAAAACAGTAATTAAAAGATATAAAAAATTCATCGGTACGTGCCATGTAATATTATTTCACTGAAGAAAAATAAAAAAAAAGCCTTGAAGAAGGTGTCCAGGTCCATAAAACTAGTGAAAAAAATTAGGACAATCGATTTTTAAAAATTTTCTATGCTACATCCAGTTTGTACGGGATTGTATTATATTTTTGTATTATATTTTTTTACTAATTCCCTTGCATTTTCTTAATATTTCTAACCACATCACTTAACCTTCTGTTACCTTCTACAAATATTTCAACACCAAAATTAGCTAAATCGGTCCAGCCGTTCTTGAGTTTACTTTTATAATAGGCTTGACTGTATTCATACTTAGGCAATATTTGCATACGACACAATATGTACACTAAAAAGTAACCGATTCTAAAAATAACAACAAAATTGGTTGTTAATTAAGGCAGGATTTATTTTATTATGGGATTTTAAAGTTTTATCAAGAAGAAAAGTGGGAGCGTGGTGGAGACGTCTTGCTATCTCTTTTGTACGCACGAAACCAAGTGGCAGTGACGTCACTACACACAAATCCCCTTCTACCGAATTTAAAAGTCTTATAACTTACTAGACTTTTGGCGGGAAGCTGTGAAGAGCAGTATCGGCGCTGTATTTTATTTTCCATTATTTGTATATTTTTTTTTTGAAGTATTTTTGCCTATTAATGGTGGATTATTATTCGCAAAGTGGTCGATAACAAGCGTGAGTGTTGGGAAGTGATACAGTGTTTGATTTATGTGACTTTCATGCTTGTTGCCAAAAGCTCCTAGTAATCGCTAAGTGCAGCTTTTCTACCACTTCATTTAGCCTGATACTTCTACCTAGACTTGACTACCGACTAGATTTCAAACTTGACTAGGACTTGACGAAACCACATTGTAGGACTGAAGAAGGTAGAAAAATTAAGAAGGGCTACAAAGGACTGTATCCATGGCCGTAAAACTCATTACAAAAAAAAACTTATTACATTATAGAACGGATTTTAAAAAAATCTTTCTCTTTTCAGCTTCTGGTAGTGAAATGTTTTATATGAATAATAAAAATAAATTGAGTAGAGTACCCAATTCATTTTTTATATATTATATATATCAATATAATTTTATTTAAAAAGTATTTCTTAAACTGAAAAGTAGTTAAAAGAAAGAGTTTTTTTGTCACTTGCGAGTTAAAAATGTAAATTATATCAAACTGTCCATACATGCCGTTACGACATTATTATGTGTCGTAAAATTTAAACCCTCTTTGGCAGTTCGGCTTCCATATAAAAATAAATTGTATTTTTAGTATGTGTAAAATTGATCGGGAAAATGTAAAGTTGTCGTTTACTAGGCCCAAAATAGATCTAAATGTTTTTTAAAAAGTATGACTAAAAAAAAATCAGTGATCCGAATGACAATCGTTGGACTCACCGATGTGTCCAATGAAAATTATTTGAAATCGAACAAAAATCGACTTACGGGTTTTGCGAGTGTGATTCTTTTTCTTTTCAAAATTAGGGCTTATAATGGTTTTGACACTGTTCCTATTTATTTACACTTTCTTACACAGTATGGTGTAGGACATATAGAAATTACCATTTAAATACTAAACACTAACCCTTTTATTAATCATTTGTTAAGTACATGTTAGTTAAAATGTATTGCGTACATAACTAAAAAAACTTAATATTTAATTTTTTTAAAATACTTATAAGTATTTATAAGAGAGAAAGGTACGAAACATATTAGCTTACTTGTTGCTAATAAACAATTTTTAATACGGTGTTAAAAGAACTAGTAAGGACAATGACTCTGATAGTAAACATTATAATCATCACAGGTACTATAAATAAAATGATATAGTAAATTTTTAACATATAAAAAAATATAGCAACATTTTTAATCTGTCACCGATCCGCTGATAGAATAAATTTTCAAATTTCGAATTTGAGAATAAAAACTCTTCTACAATCAATTCCAAAGACGAAATTGATTGCGGACCCAATTATTTCCGCATTGTACCTTCATTGTGTGGCAAACGAGAATTTGCAATCTTATCCGCGTAATTAATCAACGAGGAATACTGGCAACACTAGCTTGTAAATGTGATTATAATAATATGGTTCGGCAATCCTGGAATTATATGAGTAAGCTGTGAACTGTGAAGTTCATTTGAAGTAGATTTTTCCCGAATCGAGTATAAATAGTTTCCTTGTGGTTAGCTAGTTTGATCATGATCATACAGCGTGATTACCAGTTGTATCTCTTAAAGACTAAAATTGTAAGTAAAATTACAATACAATACATACACAAAATATCTGTATTGCCCACATACAGTAACAAATAATTATACATTAAATAGATTGAATAACGGCTGCCATATTTAGTGGTTGTTAAAGGAATTACGTTAGAAGCCAAAAAGCGGATCCGATTAAATTCAGGGTCGATTGACCATGTAAATCGCCCGATATGAATGAATGATTGTAATTTATGATTATCCAGATAAAAAAGATTGAATAAAGATATGTTTTATTGCTATAATTGGTATGTATCTCTGCACCTTACCTGGTTGCCTGGAAGAAATTACTTTTGTGATAAGGCCGCCTTTGTACATAGACATTTCATTTTTATTGTGTAATCTGTATTTTAGTTCTTGGTGCAATAAAGAGTTTTTATTATTATTATATGTTTAAAATTCATGTGGCCATCCGTCGGTACTCACGGGTTTATTCTTGAGCTTATTAAGTTTATTCTAAAAAGCTCTCATTGATGTCTTTTGCACTTGAAAACTAAATAAAAAACTTTTCTTGGAATTCGGTAATTACAATTAACCTAAAACTCAAGACAATTTTCAAAAGATTATTTTTCAACTTTCCTTATTATTGGATCAAACTTTATACTGATGACAATGTTCAGTTCTTAAGTTAGACTATTTTCATTTTTATTGTGAGGACCCTTTGGCTTCTAAATTTTTTGAGCTTAAAAACAATATTGATCATTCTTTAAGCCCACATTAGCTAAATTATATTTTCTCTCGTTCTTTCACTTCAAATATAGACAAGGGAGAAAAGGACTTATTTTTTATTTTATTAAATTTTTTATTTATTTATTAAGGATCAATAACAGGTTTACAATATATGAATTTAAAAGCTTGTACAGAGTTATTACAATTGTGAACCCAACAACAATGGTCACAAATAATATTTAAAGAATTTGTACAAGTGAGACCAAATATCGACTTATGATATTTTAAGTAATGTGGGCTTATAGAACGTCCGAAATTTTTTATGAATAAGGGGTAAGTGTATAAAGAATTTTATTTTATACGGTTTGGTTGTGTTTATTGCCTAGTTATTTGTTTACATCTAACGTTTCAAACATTTCGCAGCGTTCGTGATCGTCGAACTAATGAAACTGAAATTTAAACAGTTTCTTTTAATGTATGTAATGTAATGCTTTACCCGATGACATCAAAGAGACCATTACTAAATTCGCTTTCAAAAGAAAGGTCAAAATTCACCTCACTAACATAATATCACCCTAAATCGTCATCTTTTTCCGTTTTCATCTCTTTTATTATGTATGTTTATGTATGTATATATATATAGTTATGAATACTGTATGTAAATCTATGTATGTTTATTTAGCAGTTAAGTGTTTTGTTTCTTTTTTCTCTCATTGTATTTTTAAAATAATTCGCGCCGCACATAACTTTTCTGTTTTTCCTAATGGTTGACTGGGAGAGAATGCTTTTAGCATTAAGTCCGCCAATTGTAAACTTGTGGTACAATAAAGATTTATAAATAAATAAATAATATAACAATAGTGAAAACATAAAACATCAATATTAGATAATAAGCTGTTGGTCTTCGTAACAATAAGTGAACATTAATGAAACTTACATTTCCATCCTGGCTGTCACTCCCATTCAAAAACTCCCGAGACGTGACGTCACCATTACAAAGTCCTTTTTCACTATCACCGTTTATTTCACTGTCCTTCATATTATACTCATTCATATCATCATTGTCTATAGTCATCACTGATCTACCCTCATCACCTACCTGTTCTAATTCCCTAGAAATTTCATCACTTGCTGTTACATCTACAGGATGTCTCAATTCAAGTCTTATAGTTCTATTACTATCTTTATCTATAGTAATATTAATTTCTGAAGCTATATAATCATCTTTCTTCCTTTTCAAATTTTGAGGCGATTCTAGTTTATCGATAATTTTGACGTTGTTATTATTAAATTTCAGTATGTCTGCCATATCTTCTTTTTTTCTTTTAAATTGAAATATGTCGTTGACTGATAAATTTTCATGCTCGGCCATATCGGGCAGGTTGGTTCCGTTCATTTTAGTCATGGCGAAAGTATAGTTCTAATTGATCATATTGTAAAGACCCGCTGGGGGTTATCTCCAGCCATTGTCGGTTTAACACGGCGTAAATCATCGAGAGATGATTATCTGACCAGTTGATGACCGTTCCAACCGGCCAGTGTAACCAGATCTACGGTTTCAGTAAATCGATGTATCGCGAAATCAATTTGTTCAGGACCCAGTTACGCTGGTCCAGATGTATTGTTACCGCATTGGGCAACTATCGTGAACTTTTACACGATTATTGTACCGTCATTACATTTCGTATGAGAATTCTATTTTCTTTAGATCGATGATTTATGTTTTGTCCCTCTTTGGCTCAGTTGGACGTCTCTTTCTTTTGGTCAGATAATGTTATTGTTTACTTGCCCCGTTATTGATGGTATAGGAAATCGGTGTTGAGACCAATATGTGATTATCTTTGTGAAGTATTGTTTTTTGAATAACTTGATAGAATCAAATTACCGAATTAGGAACGAACTGGTCTACAAAATAAAAAAAAACTTAACTAATCACTGGCACGTAATTAATGACACTGGCACATAAGATTAAAAATAAAAACTTGGTACAGAACTGTCCAATTTGAATTTTAGTCTTCTTGACCGCGAATTAATTTTTGAAATTTGGAATCGCAAGTTCTTATTTTGAATTTCCCGCGTCTTGCAGCCACGTGATGGGCGCGCGTCGCTCGAGGCTATCACATGGAGTGGGTGCGCGCGCAGGCCCAGAGCCTCGAGACATGATAAAGATGGGGAGAGCGTAGACCATGTGCAATGTTCAGATAAACCTTTTTTGTAGGCGGTGAATTTAATTAAAATAACATTAATTATGACTGTGGCCCGCAAGGGTAGGCAGACATTTAATATTCTGATTATGGTTATAAAAAATATATTTTACTTCTATAAAAGTTAATTGGTCCATTAGCAGGTGCTGTAAGAGTATTTGAACAATCACAAACAGAATTATTCTCTCATCGTCAAATTTTCTCAGCATTTGGTTGATTGGTAGAAAAACCCTGTGTAGGATGTGTTGCATATTATGATAGTCAAATTGAAAGTTATAAATACAATGCGTTAATATTGTAACTTTACACTTTACTCCAGAAGTCTTAACACTTTCGCATGTCATATTTTTGTTTTTCAATGTGTGTATGATGATGATATTCTGTATAAAGTTGGTTTTGTGAACCAATAAAAAAAAACTTTAAAGAGCTTTTATGATTTATCTGAAAGCTTTGCATATACTTGGCCAAAAAAGCTTCTTGCTCACACCAAACCGCAAATCTATGCTTCGTTCCTTTCATATCCAGTTTTTTGTGTGGGTGTGTGCGTCACATACTCTCTCCGCACTTGTGTGCGTGGAATGAATTTCGTCAGGTTTGTTCTTGGAAGTCCCACATTTTTGACCCCACTGTTGGACCTAGTTATAATTTCAGAAGCCTCTTAAGTCAGTCAAATTGGTAATTTAGGGTCATCTATATTCCTGCACAATTCGGCTTTTTATGAATACTTTGAGATTTACGCCTTTATTCATAAAATTTTATACTACATTAACTAAAATTGTTTAATCCCTGACTGTCTTATCTATATTTGTTGTGTAATTTTTTTGCTTTGGTGTAATAAAGAGTATTTGTATTGTATTGTGAAAGAACGAGACCAAACATATAATTTTGTTAACTTGGACTTATCGAACGTTCGGTAAAGTGTTCACCACTCGATCGAGTGAGTATTAAGTCGAGATGTTAAGTATTCGCTTTATAAATTTCCGAATTCCTAAATGTAAATCTTCAGGGTTCCGTTATAACGTTACAAAGCGACCACACCTCTGTACCGCCGTAGATCAGTCAGATAATGAGTATTAATGAGCAATTATAGAGTATTTATATTATTATGCGTAAAAAAATACTTCAATCACAATCGTTTCTTTCGTGTTTGAAAAGAAATATATACCTTTACGTCTGTATCTATGTAAGTATATTAATGAAGAAATTTGTATCATTGTATTTTTTTATACAACTAAGTAGGCAAGCAGGTGTACAGCCCACCTGATGGTAAGTGGTTACTGTAGCCTATAAACGCCTGCAACACCGGAGATGTCACGAACGCGTCGCCGACCTGTCCGCTATCACCACAGCGACCCCTCTGGAGCCTGGCGACCCTACTCACTAGCAGGAACACAACATTGCATCACAGTGTTATTTGGCTGCGGTCTTCTGTAGGGCGGAGGTACTTCCCCAGACGGACTACTCCTTACATAATGTCCTACCTCTCTTGACAAAATGTCCTGCCTCTCTTTCTCTTGTTTCATAAATTGGTTATTGCTTTCAAGCATGTGCGCTGTTCAAGTTTAAGTTATAGAAATATTACTTCTTAGGTAGGTTTTCTTGCGAGCTATAGAGCGGTAGGTAGTTCTAATCCCATGTGTATATTTATTTATTACAGTAACTACAGATTAAACTGTCTGTTGGTAAACAAATCCAACAAATTGCATAAAAATAATAACACATATTAGTATCTAAATGTAATAAAAAAGGTATATACACTATGATTTTCGGTGATATGAGGTTCGATAAACAAAAATCATTCGATATCGATAGATTTTCATACGATATATATGTCATACATTTCAAAAATAGAGCTCCTGGCCTTATAAAATGTCGTTGTTGTGGTACTTGTTCACAACGGACCTCTAAAAAGAAGATCCATCGTGATATAGCTAAACACCGTTTAGCAAAGGCTTCCTACGGCCCACGTATGACAGTTGACATGTCAATAGCCACCGAGACCTCTTGACCGGCGCCTACGCAGGTCAAGGTACTTAGTAACCTTTAAATTCCAGGAATTCAAAAGTTCCTGCTCTGAGTACACACAGTATCAGGAAGCTCGGCAACGTCTTCTCGTCCAAGATACCTCAGTCCCTTAAAACTAAGGTCTTTGACCAGACCAAAAATTCAAAATAATTTATTCGCATAAAATAGGGTAAACATGAGATCATAACTAACCAATGATGACATATGGGGCCTCATAAGAAAGCCGCCCAAAGATCCATGGAGAGGGCGATGCTCGGTGTTCCCGTACGAAATCGAATCAGAAATGGGGAGATCCGTAGGAGAGATCTATCGCGAGATTTCATTAATGCAGATGCGTCACGTTAGGGTTTAACATGGAATTTATTAATTACCTTACTATCCGAAAGAGGCGCTGTACAGGTTTGTTATACTAAATTGTTAATAAAATAAAATGACGTGGTTGACGTACAGTTGCTAAAGACTGTATGGAATACCTACTAAACGTACAAAAAATACAACATACAAAAGTTAAGCTAGCGACTTGCGTTTTGTATTATCTCATCGCTTCTAGGCTCGCAATTAATTTTTTTTAACACATTTGCTCATAAATTGTCTTTTATTTAATTGTAATTAAGCCCTTAATGGGGGTTGTAAACAACACGCTGTTTATATTATAATCGCACTTGTAAAGTAATGGTTTCCATGGTTACAGTTCATTTTTTTTTAAACGTACGTCAAGAGCATTTTATGTCTCAAACCAATTCATTGTCTTTGCCAAAAATAGAAACTTTTAGTTTTCAATTGATAAATAAACACTAAATTATATAGTTTTATTTATTATACTAAACATTAGTCGTTGGCTACAAATATTAACTTGTGTAGAAAAATTAAGAAGGCCAAGAAGAAGCCATGGCCGTTAAACTCATTGCTAAAAAAAATTACTATCAGGGTCTAATATGTCTGTATCAGTGGCGTCATTTTTAAATCTATTTGTTTTGGATTTAATTTACTATTAATAACAAATGTCGATTTAATTTAGGGAAGAATACCTAAATTTGACTCGGCCAAATATACTAATTCAGGCGAAAATCGAATGTTGATAACTGACTAAGCAGGCTGACTATAGCTACTTAACTTAAATCTTCAAAGGAAGAAATAAGGACAAATCTTTGTTACAGAGAGCACACGGCATCTGTGACACCCACCATCTTAAGGAGGAGCTTCACCGAGTCAAGTCTGTCTTAAGAAGCAACAATCTCAGCCTCCCACACATATGTCACAGAAGTCGACCCAAGCCACACACAGTTGATCGTTTTCCTGCCATCTTACCATACATAAAGGGAGTCACGGACAAGATTGGTAACATACTTAGGCGAGCTTCAATCAAGACCTATTACAAGCCGCATAAGAAAATTAACCAATTTTTAAGACCTGTAAAATCCAATATCCCATTGCAAGATGCTGGAGTTTATAAAATTGACTGTGACTGTGGTTTATCATACATTGGGCAAACAAAGAGAAGCATTAATACTCGTATAAAAGAACATATTGCTGACATGAAAAATAGACGCTCAACCAAGTCTGCAGTCTGTGAACATGCTCTAGACAAACCCAACCACTATATGCGTTTTGATAATCCTCAAGTCCTTGCAAAGGAAAACAGATTCATTCCAAGGATGTTACGTGAAGCTATTGAAATTAAAAAACATCCTAATTTCAATAGAGAGGATGGATGGCAGGTACCGCCAGCTTGGGACCCAGTCATTAACTTAATAAAATCGCAAACTCGGAAGCAGACTGCAAGACCCTTAGATACTGTGAGCCAATACTGCGTGAATCGGAATAGTTCCCAATAAAAATTTCGGGCGGTAGTTTTGTAATCTTATGACATCAAAGACAAATGTTAACTTAGTCTGCCTGCGACCATGAACGCTGTAAAGTGTTTGAAACGTCAGGTGTAAATAAATAAGTAATAAACGCGATAAAACCGTATTAAAATAGTTTAATTTAATGAATAACAATCGCGAAAACATAAGAAAACAATAAGGACGAAGCTTTAAAACAGAATCAAGAACTATTTAATATGTATTTATTTGCAGATACCTAGCAATGCATAAACAAACACACAAGCCTAATTTTATTCTAATGGTGTTTCTTAATGTGAAAAGTGTTCAAAGTGTACCAACAAAAGTTAATGTGAAGAAATGTTTTGATATTGCTTGAGAACTTTTATTTATTGTGTAAATAATAAAAAGTTAATAATTTATGTGTGTTTTTCCTCATATGACGATTTATTAGTCACTAGACAACACAAATGTCTTGAAAATCGTCTTATGACAACTCGTGAGCGAAATTGGTCGTATACTCGGCTTCTGACTAACTTTGCACCCTTGTATCTTATTCTACTATTTTAACATTTCGAATAGAAACAATAAGAAAAATCTATAAAAAATCTAAACTTTTGAATATTTTTCTGATAAAGTGCATTAAAATATTAATTTCTATTGTGATTTGTTTTTGTATTAGCTGTATTCTGTTTTGTGTGGTAATAAAATAAAATAAAACAAAAATAAAAATGTTTAGTTTTGGAAAAAAATTGTAGTAGTGGACTCAAAAAATCATTAGACCTGGTTTGGGTTTGGGAAGGGAACGCTTTGAGTTACACACTTTTAATTTAAAATGAATTGTATGTAAAATGTATGAACCATGTAGTCTGCAATAAAGATTGATTTAATTAAATTTAAATTAATTATAAATTCAGTGGTGGCATTACCTCAGCAATCTGTCTAGTCAAGACTAGCATAATTTCATTAATAACGGATCAATGACCCAATAATTTAAATATGTAATAACTATAATTACGCACTAGTGCACTTATGTAAGGCAACAACCGGACGACATCGATACACTTGATTGAAATAAAACTTGAAGACCCTATATCTACTTAACATGACGCAATTATCTTGTAATAGAGCAGTTAATATAAAAAAAAACTAGATCTAGATTATAATTTTATGTTATTTTGTGGAAATTTAAATAATTTAAAAGTAGTATACGATGAAAATATAGAATACAGTGCCATCTAGCGGCGAGTAGCTCAACTAGAAAGTAAACTATTCTTCTTATATATCTTAAGTTCATAAAGCAATGTGCAGATGGCGCTGTAACTTATCTAGCTGTAAAATTAATTAAATTCATTAATATAAAAATTTGGGTACATTTACAAGTAGCAAAATTTTAAAAACGATTTTTTTTCTACTTAATAATCGATTATTGAAAACATATATTTTAAAGGAGCAATATGGGGTTAAATTTAACTATATGGAAACCAACTGCGCCATCTATTGTTGAGTAGACAAAACGATATAGTTCACTCTTACTTACCCAGGTCGCGTTGCTATCATTTGATACAGTTTGAAATGTAGGCACACAACGAAAAGTCATTTTATACAATTTTTTTATTTGTTACTCGTGAACTTCTTGTCACAGCTTACCTAGAACAAAACAAAACACTTACTTAGTGATGATTGTAATGTAAGTACAAGTTAAATTTAAAAAAGCAATCATTATCTTAGCGTTATCTTAGTCACATCCCAAGCCGGTAAAAGACGTGGAGTATTATATCTTCTTATTTTAAAAGTGCAACTTTTTTGACTTTCTCTATTTTTCTCTTCTACCGCTAGATGGCCTCTAGCGGTGGAATTCGGATAAACGAGAGCTACATAACGTTTTCGCTCGATTTGAGAATATATAATTTACTTTTAAATAATTATTCTTGAGATTAAACAAACAATAAGTCCCTTATTCATAAAAAATAACGGACATTCCTTAAGCTTACATCACAGATTACAGAATATATGCTATACAGATATTCAATCGCCATACATTGAAACCACGCCAACTTTCCTGGTTACTCCTGGTTACTCTCAATACAAAGTCATTGTTAAACCATCTATCGAAAATATAAGAAGTTACAAATTAAGATTTATAACTTTTAATATAGCACTTATTCAACTTGTTATAGTGTTTAACAACGTAAAAAAATTGTGTTTATAAAAGTCAGTTCTTTTTTTCGCCAAAAATAAGCGAGATCAGTACTAAATTATTTTTCTTTTTGAAGCGCCATCTCACATCAAATAGCGGAACTAATTCTCTTTATTAGGCAATGAGACTCCATGCTTACATTAACTTAAAATATGTTTAGTTACCTTCCTGTCTATTTTTATTTGACGTGAAAGAACGAAAGAAAACATTAGTTAACTTGGACTTATCGAACTTCTAAGAATTACGGTAAGGATCCACCAATAAAATTAAAAAATGAAGGATATTAATATATCTTGACCTTCATATCAGCTATTCGCTGCTCCAGCTGTATTAATCTATATATTCTATAATCTGTGGCTATACAGATTAAATAGAAAACAATAGAACATTGAGCAGCCTCCAATATATTGATTTATAGACGAATTGGACAGCCTAATTGCAGACACTGCCCATCCATCATGTGATTGGCCTGTAATTAGTTACTTAACAATCACGACAGGCAAAGAGAGGTTAGCTTTTTTGGCAATCCTGATAAACCTTAGTTGGGCGTAATAATATTGTGTAACATAGACACTGACATAAAGATGAGATACGATTTCGGTTTTTTTTTTTACGTAAAACTCAATCTTATGAGAACAGGCATTTGTTGTATTCATTAATATCGAGTGGGTTATATTGTCAATACAACCCGCACATCCTGGTTTCAGAGTTTTTCGGAACCGCCTTTCGCCATTTCAGGCAACTTGCCTTCCGAAGCACGGAACCATAATTAAAATCGAGCAATCAGGTGACTCAAGCAGGCAATGTCCTGACCAAACTGGAAACAAAGCGATCTAAAGCAAACCACGTTATCTATGGTAGAGACCGTAGCCCCCGAGTTCTTCAGTAAGTTCGCGTCGTTTTAATGATGAATGAATGGAAATTCATACGGAAGTATGAAAAAATGAGAAGTATAGAAAAAGATTTCAGGATTTTTTTTTTTATACAATTAGGTAGGCAAAAAGGCATACGGTCCATCTGATGGTAAGTGGTCACCGTAGCCCATGGAAGCTGGCAACACTAGGGGCATCACGTGCGTACTGCCGACCCTTGAGAAATCCTTACGCCTTTTTTTAATATTGTAATACTGGGATTTTTATCACTAAGCTGCTAAAAAAATCATATTTTATAAGTTTACTAATAAAATAATAGCAAGTACAGTCATTCAAGTTACGGTACACATTATAATAAACTCAAAACAATATAACGTTAAATTTTACTGGCATGCCAAGCAGCCTGATAATATTATTGACAGTTAATTTTAACCTGTGCAGACCTCGTCTATGGTCATTAAATACAGATTCGGAGTGATTTCTAGGCATCGTCCGCGGCTGTATGCGAGCCGGCCCGTGCCACGCCCGAGGCAACACGAGCGGGCATTTTTTATTGACCAACATACCAAAAAAAAAAAAATTTAAACATCGAAATTTCCATCTTATTTGAACAACTTAAGGTTGTATTTTAAAATTGGAACGTGTGTAGAGTTATTTTTTAAAGTGTTTTTTGGAACAGACATCAAGAATTTTATGCCTCATTGTGGTGCGTGCACTGAGCTATTATTATACGCGGTTTTCGGCGTTTCTGAACGTAAAGAATATTTGTGTAACGCATCTTTGCGGTTTTATATCCGTGACCGATGTTATTGCTGATTTAAACAATGAAACTTGGCACTGATATCTCTCCTGTAGCCGTCAATACATAGGGCGCACTGTAAGTTTCCGGAACTGGCCACTTACATAAACAATATTTAAAAATTTATTGCAAGATTTGAAAATAGAATGCAGTTTGTTTCATCTGACTGTCTTTTGTTTTTACCTTGTGGCGCCATTTAAAAAATTGTGTGTCTGCATCAACATGGATTTAACTCGGGAAAATTTTCGTAGTATGATGTTCTACGATTTTAAGTGTAATTTGACAGCTCAACAGAGCATCGCTCGGCTTGAAACAGCTTTTGGCAATTAAGCACCATGCAAGACAACTGTTTATAGCTGGTTTGCAGAATTCAAGCGTGGTCGTATCAATCTCAGTGACGAATCTCGCGATGGTCGGCCGTCCACCGCTGTGACCAACAAAAACATCAATGCTGTGCGCCGTATGATTGAAACAGACAGGCATGTGACCTACCATGAAATTCGCGCATCCTTAGAAATAGGCATGAGTCAAATACAATTAATCCTACACAAACATTTGGGTGTGAGAAAGCTGTGCTCGCGGTGGATCCCACACAACTTGACCGAGGCTCAAAAAACGGACCGCGTCACTTGGTGCAGTGCCATGCTTACCAGATTCAACGAAGGTGCGTCAAATTTGGTGTGGGACATAGTAACAGGTGACGAAACATGGATTTATTGCTACGATCCCAAAACAAAGCAGCAATCGAGCGTATGGGTCTTTCAAGATGAGCCGAAACCAACCAAAGTGGCGCGCGTGAAAAGTGCATCTAAGCGGATGATTGCTTCTTTTTTTAATAAAACTGGACACGTGGCTACTGTTGCTTTAGAGAATCGTCGTACAGTGAATAGTGACTGGTACACGACCATTTGTTTGCCGGAAGTTATTGACGAACTCCGTAAAAATAACCGTAAACGCCGTATCATCCTGCACCACGACAATGCTAGTTCTCACACGGCCAGACAGACAAACGACTTTTTGAAGGCGAAAAATTTAGAACTCATGAGTCATCCTGCATGCAGTCCCGACCTGGCACCTTGTGACTTTTTTCTGTTCCCAAAAATTAAGAACCAATTACGCGGTCAACGATTTTCATCACCAGAAGAGGCTGTCGAGGAGTATGAAAAACACGTTTCAGAGGTCACCACAGAGGAGTGGCACAAAAGTTTTCAAAACTGGTTTCATCGAATGAAAAAGTGCATAGACGCCAAGGGAGATTATTTTGAAAAACAATAAATTAATTTTGTACCTTTAATAGTATTTTTTCATATTCATTCCGGAAACTTATAGTGCGCCCCACGTATTATATTTCATCTTAGAGTATGCAAGTTCTTAACTGATAGATTGCGATAACACAAACTTACTTTCACTCTTGTAAAAGTACAGCTCTAACGAAACTCACCTTTTTATAACTAGGGACGATTAGGCTGTCTGTGGCTTCTGACTGGGCTGTGTTGTGTCCTATTGGGTCAAATATATTTAGGTTTAACAATTGATACGAAAGAAGAGGGAGAATACTAACAATTCAAATCGTGTTGACTGATGGTTTCATATCAAAAAAAATTGTAATTATTTTGTTGCTACAGTTACACCTAGAGGCTGGTAGAGCAGCAATGCTATTTTTGAAATGTATAATTCTTATGTAGAATAAAAATCGTTCGACTCGCTGATTATGTCGAATATACACCGTGAAATTTTAGTCGTTTTGGACCCATTGTCCAGTGACTCCATTCATGCAACTGAACAACTTTCCCGAAGATACATGGGTCGAAATATGGAGTAAACTTTTGGACCTCCCATACAAAATGTCTCATCACGTGACCTAACTTACTATGGGAAGTCCAAATTTGTTTTTCATGGTTCGAGCTATGTTCCTTGGGGAAATTTGTTTGGTTGCATGAATGGAGTCGCTGGACGATGGATCCAAAGATACTAAAATTTCACGGTGTATATCATTCGAAATCGAACTATAATTGTTCGACTCACAGATTTTAAGAGATTTCAATAATAACCCTCTAGATACTAACTAATGTATGTATGTATATAAAATTCTTTATTGTACATAAAAGAAAACAGTTTATACAACATCAACAGAAAAAAATCTTAAATATTAATGTACAATGGCGGACATATCCTTATGAGGGATCTCTTCCAGTCAACCACTATAATAGAGGAAAGTCTGTGGCTGTAGGTAGGAGTACAGATTATCTGATCTAGTTTACGTACAAAAAACAATATATAAAAGAAATATTCAACCAGCTATTACCACCTATTCATAATTCTTAATAATGATTGAATGCAGTGCAAAAAAATCTAACAAATCACTCTACGGACAATTTATAGACTTCTTTAATCTTCTCCTTGAATGACTTGAGCGATGGCGACATCTTTACTTCAGATGGGAGTTTATTCCAAAGCTTAGAAGCCAGAACAGAGAAGGAACGTGCATACGATTGGGAACTGGCTTCAGGAAATGTTAATGTAATATATGTTGTTGAGATTGCTTCAGCGATAAGTCCGCCTTTTGTATACAAACTGTGTTCATATTTTATGTAAAATACAATTGTTTTATTTTACTCTGTGCAAAGAAGTGTTAAATAAATAAATAATTTCGTTCGCAGACATTTTTTGTTGTCGTTTATTTCATATCATAATAGAAACATCGTAAAATAATACCAATAAATTCGCTAACCCAGAACTAACAAAACCTTTGTCGACACGAAAACAAAATAAGTTTTTACTGTCGATCCCAAGAAAGGCTCTAAAGGGCAGCCATTATCCCACGTCTGGGTAATTTGGAAATTTCGACCTGATTGTGATGGAGATGACAGGATGGTGGAGAAAGGTCTAATTATGATGTTTTGGAGGGAAAATACAATGTAGTGAAGTAGAAGAGTATCTATCAATTTAATAAAACTTTATTGTCCAGCCAGTAAAAATAATTCTATCAATTGAAGGACTTAATTCTAAGAGCATATATACTAGCCAACCATTATAAGTGTGAATAGAACTGTCTTTCTGTTTGAGAAAAAACACGGAACAAATTTTATGAAAAAGCTTATATTTATACAAAAAAAACGTAAACATATATAATATCGTAAGGAAAAAAATATTCTAGTATTAGGAATGTCACCAAAAAGTGGTTTAATAAAGTGTTTATTATTATTATTATGTACTCATATCTCTGCTTGGGATTCATGGGTTGCTCCAAAACTTAGAGAGGCTTGCGCGAGGATATTAATCCAACGCGTAGCCCTTTGGAGAAGTTGATGTCATGTGGTGCTCCTGTCAAAACCCGTCCTCGGCTATATCAATAGTATTATTATTATATTTCGATTTTTAATTATTTAAACCTCTCATTAGTTCTTTAAAATTTCAACTTAAAGATAAAGGGAATACAAAATTTAAAAGAAATTTCTCAACTCCATCTGTTGACAGCTTGGTAGAATAAGATTCAAGCGAGATTTTGTAATATTTTTTTATAAATAAAAAATAATAAATGAATAGAAATGGAAAGCGAAACTCACACAATCACTAAGATGGCGTAGCGACCCTAAATAAGTGTTGGTTCCGTATAATACTAAGGATCGACAATTTCAATCTAGGCATCCTGGTAGCAAAGTAAAGTATGAAATAATATTAAGTAATCTTTTTAATCAAATTGTTTGTGTAGCTTTATAATGATAGCAAAATTACGATGCATAAAATAAATAATTGATTTTACTGCAGAAAATGGACATGAGTTTATAATAATTTAATTCTAAGTTTATTTCAAAGAAGTTTGCCGCCTTTTGATTAAATGTATGCAAATAATTAAAACGTGTATAATTTGCACATAATCATTTAACGCCATAAATAAAATTGAGCCCACGCTAACTACTTAAATTGAAAACTTATGGAAATAAAACAACGGGATGTAATTAGCATATCTATTGTATGATTTTAGTAGCTGAAGTTGAATGTATTATTTTTTCATGACCCATAGATCATTTTATACTCTTTAAAAAGAAAAACCATTTTTTTTCGTACTGTCGCAAACGTCCAGTTTTTTAATTATACCATCTTTCGGCCCAATTTTCTTGTCCTAGACCTAAAACCTTCTTACAAAACAGCACAAGATCTTTTTATTGTTTTATTGGTATTAGTACGAAGGATTTCTTAATTTACAACATTCCAAAACAAATTGCTTCTAATGTGAAATTTTTAAATTAAGAACCATCCGTCTACGTAAAAACGGAAGTCAATATTTTGATTTATTAATTAAAGGGCAACAACAGGTTTTTTAAATCATGTACAAAATTGTGTTCTTTATCGAAAGTGATAATGTTCATTTTCGAATAAAAAGAATGTGCTATGCGTATTCAAAATTGGTAGCTCCGTTCATTTCAACATTCCAAGCCCGTGTTCTCTTTTTAAATTCGGGTTGTTTTTAAATTGCCAGTAATTTGTTTTTCTTTTTTCATAATGTAACGTGCCAGTGTTTTATCAGATTTAGAGGTCTTAGAAATTTATTTTCGAGAAATAATCTTAGTATGACGAATGGCTGTATAATAATCTCTTTCGAAATGTGACCTCCTACATACAGAACTTAAGTAAGCTAGGTATAGATAGAGCGTTTGAATATAATATTATAAAACATGACAAATTTTAGCAGTAGGCACCTCAAAGACAATCTGATAAAACATATTACCTATTGATTTAACTTACTGTTTTAGGCTTATAATCAGATGTAAGATCATTTGGAACGGAAAGTATTTCTTAAATTGATAAGATTACGGCTGTCCCATGTCCCATGAATGAATCCCAAGAAATCATTGAAGATTTGGCACCTTTTGTATTTTCTTATAACTGCAATTTAGGTTAAGTAAATGTGTTTAAAAAACAACTTCAAAAATGAATCTTCAATAATAATAGGTAATTTTTGCAAATGCTTAATTTAGAAAAACACTATTTCTTTCTTTCTAGTCTGTACGGTTTAGATACTCTTTGATATGCTTAGATAAACATTTAGCAACGTCGTCGTAGGCCTGACACTTTGTCTACCAAAGACATTACGTGAAAAACTAAACCTAATTAAAAAATATATAAAATCTATTTATAATTCTTCATTTTAGAAGTTTATCCAATAACTTTAGAGTAATTTACGCCTTGTCATTTTATCAAGTGACTTATGAATTTTTTAATTTTCAAATTTCGAACAGGGTTAAATGCTTTGTCGAAACGGCCGCGAGAGGGCGTGGCCGCATGATGGATGCCCGCGCAAACACGAGATTGAATGTCGTAGTAAGAGGCGATGGCCTATTACTCATCTACCATTTTAAAAACATCATTGTTTTAACTAAATTCGACTTTATTTAGTTAACCATAAAGTGAAATGGTATGTAAATGTATGTTGGTGAAATTAAAATCTTTTGTTAACAAGCGATTTGAGTAGGAAAGTTAGAAAATGAATTCTGAGATGTTTCCTAATGAAGGAAGTGGTGGTTTGTTTTGACAGGTGGCTCTGGCCAGTGGCCGGGTTGTACACTCTGTTATAAATGTATACATGCTCTTGGTAATAAGATTTCTCATTGTCTTAACTAGTTGTAACACTGGCACATTACATTAAGAAAATAAAAGACCTAATAAAAAACCTTAGGAGTTTTAGAGTTATAGACCTAGGAGGATTTTAAAATTTTCAGCATTCCCAATTAGTTTTGAAATCTTATTTGTACCCAAATTCATACATATATCTTTTATTCTGTTAATTAAAAAATCCTTTAGAATTTCAATATTGTTCTCGACGACAATTTGTATCGAGACGATTGTTGTTTTGATGTTTAAATTGTTTTTTCAGTTCCTAATTGTCTTAGATTAGTAGTTTTGATTAGAAACTCATTGGAGATAACAGCTTATTTAATAGCTAAAAAGGTTATGATTTACATCAATAGGGCTCTTTACCAGCACGTGTTGAGCGAGGCGTACGAAGGCGTGTTATTTTAATGAAAAAGTTGCCTCCGAATCGTGCGCGCGCGCACGAGCGGTTTACTACGTTACGGGGAATAGGGGGGCAATAGTTGCACCCTAAATCGGGATGTAACAAATTGGAATTTTAATGACCATTAAAGTTTTTTTTTTCAAATTCGAAACAGTACTCTCTCTCTATAACTTATTTTGTGGAAATTTCTGCTTCGTCAGATATTTTAATAAGACGCATATATCAGTTAGCTTTGATTTAGTTTTTGGTTGGTCACTAATACACCAGAACACGGTATTTTGGTCTGGGTCAGGTTTCATTTCATCATACGGCAGTTGCGCCATTTTTATAGCCAGTAACATTCTCATTCATTCATTTATTATTCAGTATGCTAAAATAAAAATTGTATATTATAGTCTGTTTGTTACCTTTTCATTTAGGAGGTACGGGGTTCGATCTCCGGTGAGGTCAAGATGGAAAATTATCTTTTTCTGATTGGCCTGGGTCTAGGATGTTTATCTATATATGAATTTGTTAAAAAATTTAGTATCGTTGAGTAATTTTCTTCGGAGCTAGTTCAATCTGTGTAATTTGTCCGTATATATATATTTATTTATTTTATTGATCAGTCACAAGAAATTTACATTTAAGGTCTCTACATAGCATAGGTCTCCACTTTCATAGTTAACTACACTTTTGTAGTTATATATTTTAAGTAGCCCCGCATCTAATACCTTCCCGCCAGAAAATGTGACACGAGGACTCTTCGAGGATTATAACGCGCTGGGCATTTCAGAAATTTCATTGTTTCGAATATAATATCAGCAAATGAATATCCTAAATTATAAGTTTAAAAACTTTAGTGCTAGCTTAATCTGTGTGATAAGTTTACATTTAATTTTCCTGAAAAAATAGTACAATTTGGTTAACCTACCTCGGACGTAATTCAGTATGTGTGATTATTGTTAACGATACAGGTTAAGGCGTGGAGTCGAGAGGAAATGAGAACCAGACTCTATTTTTGGGTTATAGGCTTTTTATAAGGATAGATAGCCTTCTTCAATTACTGATTACGATGTAGGCACATGGAGCTCTTATTAATCAACAGATAGGAGAATTTCAAGTCAAGGATTTGTTATTTGTTAAATTAAATACAGGATTAAGCGCGTAAAATACCCTGACACTTCCGATGTTTCAACCGTGTTACAACGGCCGTGGTCACAGAACGACTGGGTCAGCATTTCTACAGCTCCATAAGTAGTTCCACCGGGATCGTCTTCCGCAGAAAGGACACTGTTGTGTGTTTTGTAACGGTACTTGGGGAAATCAAAATATGCCGGTGAAAGACGATTTCGATTAAAGTATGGAGCTGTTGAAATACAACGGCTGTTGTAACACGGTTGAAACATCGGAAGTATCAGGGTATTTTACGCGCTTAATCCTGTAATTTTATGTTTTTAATACGCAGTGCGTTAGTTTAAAAGTTAAATCTATTAGACCTATGAGGAAATGCGAGATAACATTTTTCACATTACGTGCCTCTACCACGAGATTCGCTTATTAGTGTGGGAATCCATACAGCGCCCCTGGTGGATTGTAAGGTAACTAAGAAATTCTATATAAAGTCTTACAGCAATCGCTAGTGTCTGCGTTAGTAAAATCTCATAATAGAGCCACTGCTAGCAAGAGAAAGATGAAGATAACTGTGCTCATAGTGTGGTCTTTAATAACAACGACTACTCCACCATTTTAGGTTACAATTTTAGGAAATCACAGTACAAGATATAGCTTGAAGAGCTAACAAATATACTAATATCAAATTAATACGAGTATACAAACTCAATAGCTTATTTATAATATACTAGCTGTTTTCCGCAGCTACGCCTACGTCAAAAAGTAGCCTATGTTTAACCCCGGGTCTTCAAGTATATTCATACCAAATTTCATCAAAATCCGTTTAGCGGTTTGGCCGTGAAAGCGTAACAGACAGACTGACAGACAGACAGACTTTCGCATTTATAGTATTAGTATGGAAGTTAGAATAAGGATAGAGCAACAAGTCAGTATCTTCACAACAAAAAATATAAATAGAACTAGGATTAGTCATATCCTAGACGTGTTTGAAAGAACAAAAATAAATTAAAAATACTTATGAATGGTCCATTGAAACCGGAATGAAAGAGAGCTGTCCGAGCGATTCTATTAACATAATTAATGGCTGTAAATCCTTAGGTGTCATGAGTTCCGGCGTTGGAAAAAATTTAGTGGAGTAGGTACTATTAAATATTGAAATTATAAATTATTAAGTTCGACAATTTACATTCAAATTTCAATACATATATTGCTTGTTGCCAAAATGTTAAAGCATTTTTATTTGAAATGTTTACTGTATGTTTAATGTAACCTGTTGTTGCACAAAAAACGTGCTAAAAATTAACTAAACTGTATATTTATTTATTTAAACTTTATTGTACATAATAGAGTTGTATAGCACGATAGGAGAACTTAATGCTAAAAGAAATATCTAACAGTCTTTGTGTTAAACAGATATCGTCATGTGGGTATTAAAAATGTATAGATAGGTAAATACAAAAAATTGGAATGATAAAAAAATTACTTATGGTACTTACATATAAAGGTTAAAATAATTTAAAAAAAAACAGTTAATTTTAAGAGTTATCAACGAAATAATAACAGCAACTCAATATTTACTAACGTTTAACTGCCTAAATTTGATTCCGTAACCGCGAGAGTAGGAGCTCGTAGACAAGCCTTTTAAAGTTGGCACGGCTGGAGACTGTTCTAATGGACTCAGGAAGATTATTCCAGAGTCTAACAGCCATCACAGGGATTGGAGAAAATCCCGATATTTTGAGAAGGAGTAGCGAGGGTCATGTTGTGTGTGTTAAGTGGATTATATATATCTTGGGGTTTACAAAAATGTGTAGTAGTGTAGTCTCTCTGTTTCTCGGGGATGTTTTGGGTTATGTTTGTATAATTTGGTTGAAATATGTTGTTTTCCCTCTAAAGACATGTGAAAGTCCGATCATCGGATTAAGCTGATCAACGGTTCAGAGGGGTAATATCATTAAAATATATTATTACATCATCATCATGGTGGTCGTTAAAGTAACCTCGTCAGAGGCCGAGAGGCGGTTCCACATAACTCTGACACCAGGGTGTACATAGTAAATTGATAATGTAACCTACATGAAATGATGATGACCATAATTAAAAATAAACTGTAAAAAACATGTTTAAAGTATTCTATTCTAGGATCTACGACTCACGCTCGTAGACTTGTGCTACGAACGGCGTAGCACTTCGTAAATGTCACCAAAGATGACATGACTTTAGAAAATCCATTAGAGGTTTGCCCCTTTTGGTTAGTGACAAAAATGTATACCTAAAACTAGCAATTTCCCGCGGATTTGCTCATGTAAGTTAAAGCCAATATAGCAATATTAGTGTACAGGAGCGCGACACGAGTATCCGTAGCGAATGCGCGTGTCAAGCGATGGCGTGACGCGACCACTATTGGATTGGGCGCCACTTAGTGGCATTTTCTATCTTGAGCTCCTCCGTGCTTTGGAAGACACGTTAAGCCGTTAGTCCTGGTTGTTGTCGATAGATAGCAGTCGTTAGGCTGCGTCAGATGCCTTAGGGCAGCTTGAAAAATTCTGACAGTGTTGGCCACTAACACACCTCGGGTAATGTTCCTGTTGGTCTGGTTTCCCTGTAAAAAGGGTTAAGGAGGTCAGGCGGCAGTCGCTTCATTGTAAATAATCAGTTCCACCAAATCTAGGACCATGACTTACAGCGTACCCTAGGCTCCGAAGCGTAAGCTGACGACGCAACTAGGAATACACGCTAGGATGATGATGATGATGAGCAATATTAGTCTACATTTATGTGGCATAACTTTTTTAAATAGTCATCGAATTGCGCACTGAGATGGTTGCTTCACAGCTCAGGGTAATCTTAGTTCTTCTTCTTCTTTAGTTTCTCCAACTTTGTTAAGTGGGATCGGCATAGCATGATATTTCATTCCAATTTTCTCTATTCTTAGCCATTTCCATTCTAGCACCTTCCTACTCATATTCTCTCTTATATAGTCCAGCCATCTCTTCTTTGCCCTTTCTCTTTTTCCAGGGTAAGCCTTAATATTTGATTTCGACATGAACATAACATTAATAAAATTTAAAATAAAAAAAATTAAATAAATTTAAAGCTCATCTGAAAGAGTGGTTGGTAACTAAATGTTATTAAAATGTTGATTGTGACTTTAAAGGACAGCTGATCTAATTCTTGCAAGATTAACTCGAATTTATTTACTTGTTTTGTTTTGCATGATTTTATTTAGATGATGTGTGACATCACTGACTTCACTTTAAGTGTGAGCTTAATATTTTCAATGTACCATCTTGAATTCAACATGTTTACAAAAGAATAAATGAACAGGGAAACCCGCTCAGATGTCTCTTAAAATCAAGAATAAATACCAATTAGAGAGGTAACAACGACCTTTCTTCTTTATGGTTAAACACGAGTTAAATGGCGGTTGAAAACCGATTGCTTATTATTTTATTGCGTACGTGATGCCCAACGCGGTGGACGATACTTGATTACAGATCGTGATTTCGAAGATTGGTTTGATTGTCGTTTGGCATGTGGTACGGTTACTTATTCTGCTTCGTCCAAGCGTAAATAAAAATAAAAATAATCTTTATTTTTCTCCACATCACTGAACTAAATTCTAATTTAACAAAATAAGAACGGGTTTACAATACCTTGACAAAAGATCAGGGCCCTTACTATCACCTCTAATAGCACTGCAGGGCAGAAACGAGTCAGTAAACGAGATGTCGCCTTACAGCTTGTATTGCGCCATCTCGTTCATTCACTCGTTTCTGCCCTGCGTTTAGAGGTGATAAGTAAGGCCCCAGTAATGTGTAAGAACTGGTGCCAACACACCTGGGTGTCAATTTTTTTTTTTTTATATATCGCACAATTGAATCGTAATTGAATCGCAATGGCAATTTTTAACGTTTTTGGTATTCTGTTACTAATTTTACGACCAATCGTATTCCATTAGCATGCCATTGAATTGAAATTGGAAAATTTGATATTCTGCTCTTCAATCGTATCACAGTAGAATAACGATTACTGACAAATCAAAGTTATTCTGCTATTTAAGACAGTTACATTTTTTAAACACTTACCATTCAATTACGTTTCATTTGCAATTAAATTGAGATTCAAAATTGTGTTAGTAGGATACCATATTGAGCTTAACAAAATTGCATCATAATTGAATATCAGTTGCATGGTCTTATAAAGTTTATTAGCGGAATTGACACCGTGCAGGTCACCAGGTCTTCCCCCGAGCATGAAGACATAGAAAGTTATTGGAATATTGTTGTTGAGCATGTTTCTTGCATACTCAGCTTACGCTACAGAGCAGCTTACGCTGTGTGTCATTTCCTTGGTTATTTATTTAGAAACGAGCAGCTCCTTTGCATTTTTATTGTGTGCATGAATAAGTAAATAAATAAATAGGTTTGGCTCATCATTTACTGGTTATTACAATTTTTACAATAATTTTTGTGCAAAGTGAACATGAGCTATGGATTTAGTAAATTAATCACAGTTAGAATGCGCGTATCTGTCATCACAGCCAAACTTACGTTGCTAGCGAACATACATTGATATTCGTATTATCTTCACTAGTTTCCCCTACCAATTTCAGTCTCATAACATTTCAAACAAGCCAATAGTACTGTGAAAAAAATCTATACCGGTAGCATACAATAAAAATGGACGTCTGAAATTCCAAACATTTAAATTGCACAGCTACCGTGCACGCAGGTCGATTCCGCGATCTGTAGGGTGTAATTACCCGTACCGATTTGCCCATCCAAATCCGATGTTGCCAGAAATAAAAATGCTAACTCGACTAATTCGTGGGAGTCCAGCTAAGCAACAGCGTGAGAAATGGAAGGGTTTTTGGGAAACGTGACGAATGGAATTCGAAGTGTTCCATTTTTTAATTTTGTATTTTTTTTATTAGCTTAATAAAAAGCACTGTGCAGAAGTGTTTATGGCCTGCTAC
Source organism: Euzophera pinguis (assembly GCA_947363495.1). NCBI lineage: Eukaryota > Metazoa > Arthropoda > Insecta > Lepidoptera > Pyralidae > Euzophera > Euzophera pinguis. Next base: position 6,949,992 of record OX376176.1, read on the forward strand.
TGAATAATTTCAAGTAAAACCAAAGACACAGTTTATTTATAATTTGTAAAGGAAAACCGTATAAGCTTTATTTCTGTATTTGCTATAATCGAAACTATATTTCAAAATAGAGGCCATTAAAATTATACAACTTGAAAGATTGTATATTAATGTAAATTATTACTGAAAGGCATTAATGAAAAGCGGTGCCGTTTTAAAACTAAAATAAGTTAATTCTGGCAACGGATGCTGCACCCTGCTGGGAGGTCGCAGCTAACTATCATCCATGCTGTGTCTTAATGAGCTTTAAGTTGATTATGATAAGGTCCAATTATGATCAAATAAGTACAGAAGGCTACATAGAATAATATTCTACCTTAGGTGTAAAGAGATATAAGTACTATAATGCGTGATATTCTGTACATTTAGGTATTTCAATCTAGTTCAAAAAGCTAAATGATTGTAAATTGGGATCTCGATTAATCAATTTTCAATGAATGTTGCCTATAGAAAACATGTCCCTAACTAAATATTTAACAAAGATTTACAAAAACTAGCACAATGACATTATAATAAAAGATAAAAACTACCGAAAATATTTATGAATATTGTTTGTAAAAAATTGTAACCCATTACCTGTTGGCTTACTAGACGAATCGTTTTTGACGTAAATATTCTAGTTTGTAATTAATTAAACTAATTAATATTCTCTTAAAGTTTCAAGCTTAAAATAAACTCGAAAACTGTTTTTAATTACTTTCTGGAGCACAAGCACTAACGCTTAAGACAGAATGAAAAAAAAAATTAAAGTCAAAACTTAATGGTTTATTTTCACGTCATGCCAGTCGCTAAGACAGCCCTAAACTCGACCAATTCATTCATAAAACTGGCCAGTCTCCGTTTAGAAATTAGTTTATTTTAATTACTCCTGAGTATTGTTGTATTAATAATTGCTTCGAGGATCGACAATATATTTTATTGTCTTTCTGTATACGATGATTTATACATCTAGTTAGTAAGTTATTCCAATTTTAATTTAGCCCACTTTAATGGTCCACGGTTGAATGGATTCTAATTAGGGAAAACAAGCGAAGGATCATGAATAATGTCGGATATAAATTTAGCTTATGGCTTAGAAAATCGGGCTGACCTCCGTTTACAATAGGTTCGTATTTGCCGTAACAAATTACCATTCCAAAAAATGGAACATGAATCACTCTTTTTGCTAGACCGGTATTGAAGGCGTAAAAAAAGTGAGCCATAGAGTTCGCGGTGTATTTTTTTATAATTTTATTGATTTCATGGCGATTTCAGATCAATTTAAAAAAAACCATAAAGAATATCATGACTTAACTTTAATAAACTTAACGAATAGTTTGAATTATTAAGGAGCACCACAAACAATAAGAGTTACGGTTATCGTGCGCCATTAAAATACGAAAACAAAACGATATACGACCGTCGTAGTTCACCTTGCGACATTACTCAATACTTCATTAACTGCTGTTCACAATTCATTGGTAATAAATCAAAAATTTAAAAAACAACGACCTCCTCATTTGGCTGCCCGTGCTGTGCACACTATTAAAAAAATAAAACCAAAGAGCGAGTATCCTTGCTCTTATTGCCTATTAAAATATAATATCGGCAACACTTATTGAAATTCGAATTTTGAAATAGCCAATTAGTTATAAGGATTTCACCGAGCATAACTAGCTTCTGTCTGTAATTTCATTTGTGAAATCCATACGCTATAGAGCAGTTTTTTCCATAGATTATCATTAGATATTCTATTCAAAATGAGAGTTCAAATATATTTTTTTAATTTACATTGTTAATACATTGCCATATCAAACATTTAAATATTTTTCACTCTTTATGTCTAGATCTCAGTGGGCGGAGCAAACGCCGTCATAGATTTATTTTGTCTAAATTTACAAGTTGAGACAAGGTGGAAGTCGTTAATCTGTGGCAATGTCGTTTGCTGATCATAAATCATTAATAGTTGTTAGCATAGCAAAAATGGCGGCAAGTCCACTAAACTAGTTATTAACTGGTTGAATAAAAGTTTTTGACAGTATAAATTCTGGTTAAGATAGTTGATCGGACAGGACTACCAATGTTACTAGTGCCTACCATGAGTTTTTGCAAACATCATCGCTTGCTTCTGAAGTAAAACTCATACCTAGTGCTGAATCATAAATTGATAAAGATGACACAGACCACATTAGCACAGAATTATTAATAGTACTAAAAATTAGCTTATACTTAAAAAGAAAAATATTTTGGCGTTAATACTAAGCGTAGTGTAGATAAATAGGAATATTTACATATGGCCTGCTATTTTTTAGACACATCTGTTTCTACTTCTGGTTGACTGGTAGATACATTGTCTGTGAAACAATACGTTTTATTAAATAAATAAATATAGTCCTTTCTAAACTGGTTACAGAGATAATAAAGTCGTAAAACAACACCTAAATAGTAGCAGACACAAATGGATTGTGAATAAAAGAACGCAACACAATAGAAGTCAAAATAATTTGACAAAGGCATTCATCCGACGAGACGTAATGAATTAATTAGCTGAATTCGAATTACATTCAATGGTCGCAATGACGACACTGGCCGCTAAAATGGCCGCTGTTTTTGCTAGGGTTGCCAATATTGTATTTATATTATTTCTTTGTATTGTCTATGGTGCAGTTAAGTGGTTTTTACTTTCTTATTTGGCGTATGAATCAATAACCAAATCTACTTACATTTATTAGTATCCATCAACGATACAATATTAGTTATGTATCGTCTGGCACCGGTGTACAGGGTCAGTTGACCATGTTGATATGAATGAATGACACTGATAGCAGTGGTTTGCTCATTGTCATTAATATTTAATGTATAAATACAAAATTATATCCTTACTTCCATAATAAGTGCGAAAGTCTGTCTGTCTGTTACGCTTTCACGGTAAAACCACTTACTGGATTTTGCTAAAATTTGGGATGAATATAGTTGATCACCCGGGGTCAAACATAGGCTACTTTTTGACGCAGGCGAAACTGGAAGAGACAGCTGGTAAGTAGTCATTAGAATCAGCTTGTTCACATAGGCGATAGATTACTAGATCGAAAAAGTCATACCAAATACAATCATACTACGGCAACTACTTCCGCCCTGCTATTGGAGATGATGGTATATAATGTACCTGTAATGCCCCGGCCACACTGTCGCGTAAATGAGAATGTTCGCGTTGTCGCGGCGCCTGGTAGGGGTGTTCGTATTGTCGCGAACCATTTTTGCAGGCAAGGGTACGCCGTGAGGGGCGATACATTGTAAGTTGATGAATAATTGTGTATTTATAGTTTTAATAATTATCATCATGTGTACCGTGACTCCTCAGAAGGTGGTGGCTGACTATCAGTGCTAGTCATGCTTGCATGTCTAGCGTAACACTGAGCCGCCACCTATTAAGACGTCTGTCACCCACTTTATGTATCTTGTACTTTACTTGTAAGACCTTTCCAGTATGTGATGGATCATTCAGTAAAGTTTTATTCTATTCTATTCCCATCAGATATGCATGTTCGCTTAATAAATGGTATAAAACATTTATTGCCAACTTAATGCTTAATTTATAACTCTGTATTTCGATTTTGCCGTAGTCTACATATGGAGTCTCTACCTACGATTAGATATTCCCAATGTAATTGCTAGCGTCTATTTTAGGATTTCAATAAATTTATGAAAACTGATGGTAAAGGTCTCGGATAGCTAACTTTTTTAAATACGAATAAAAAATGCGACAACCCTACCGCCGCGCCGCTCCCGTTCCATATTCAAAATTGGAAATTAATGGCGGATTTGACAGCAACGTTATTGTGCGGCTAATTTAAATTTTTAAATCTTATCAAGTGAGCGATGACAGCGCCTTAATGGGATCGCGCGGTTTCAAAGTCCCTTCCATTCCGTTTGAGCCGATTGTTTTGTTTTTAATTCCCTTTCGCGTAGGTCAAAGAAATTAATTCATTAAGTTGGGTGCGAAGGTACTGGCCACAAATAATTTATGTCTTTTTTTCAAATAGAACAATGGTTAACATTTGAATTTTTAATGGTCCTCCTAGTAGGATCATGGGATAATACCATGTACTCGTAGTCCTACTGCATGTACTGGTGGGACCACGGGATATCATCACGTCTCTTTGGTACCACTTAGCAAAAAACTCTATAAATTATAGAAAAGCTACGATGCGTCCAAATGCAGGGTCACGTGACCTATATGAAAAAACCTAGTGGCAATGCTTAGTCTGTTCAATGTACCTCACGAATTTACTGAAAAGATCCTATGTACCTCAACGGTTCTAATAAAAATTTAAAAAAATCATCTCGTCTATCCAACGGGTCCTCGGTTATATTACGCTCGATGTACATAAAAATAATAGTGATCGTTACTTGTCGCTATGTACCTCTCAATTTATGTATTGACTTCAAAGAATCTTTAACAAAAAGGGAGAAAATCGATAAAAAAATGTCAGTCCTGGAGGGCCCTATACAATTTGACTTCATATTCTCAAAAAAATCACACCATTGTTATGTAATACCAATGTATCTCAGAGTTCTTTTCTTATATTCACTATTTTACAACATTTTTTTAAATTACTTGTTTTTTTTATTTTGAAACTATTCAGATGTCTTTATAAATAAAAACTATATTAAATTAATCTAAACTAATTTATACTAATATTATAAAGCTGAAGAGTTTGTTTATTTGAACGCGTTAATTTCAGGAACCACTGGACTGGTATTTTCGAAAAGTGTGACTCACGCAAAATCGGTGACGAATTTAAATAGGGCTTCTGGTCCAATTTGAAAAATTCTCTCAGTGTTGGATAGCCTAATATCGAGGAAGGCTAGGACGAAGTCGACACGGTCTGCTAGTGCTTAATAAAAACCTAATTTATAAAATACCTAAATAATGAGTTAACATTTTCTATTTTAAAATATGCATCATACAAAAAATGTATAAGGTGGATTTAAATTAAATACAAATACTTTCAAGGCTAAATAATATTAAATACTAGTTCCATTAATGGTGCTAGTGGTACAACTTGAAGTGAACAAGGAAAACAAATGTGGTTAAAATAAATGGTAGTCAGAAAAACAAGTGAATGTCGGAAAAACAAAAATAGTCGAAATAGGTTTATTTAGCAATCATATGTTGAAAAAACTGGTTCAAGTGATTATCGACCTTATTAACATTGACGGGTAAACTTAATTTTATACTCTTTAGATGCCACCGGACAACAAACTGGTTTGAAATTAACAGATTTAAAAAATGTGAATAAAGTTGATAATAGCTTGAACCTGTTTTTTCAACATATTCTTGCTAAGTATACTTATTCCGCCTTTCTTTTGTTTTCTCGGCTTTTATTTGTTTTTCTGACTTTCATTTGTTTTTTTGCCTTTCATTTTATTTTCCCCACATTTGTCTTCCTTGTTATATACTTAGATTTGTACCATAGACCATTTGATTTACTATCTTCAGGACCACAATGTTGAATTTGCAAAATAATACCATTGATCTAGTAATTAATCCATACTAATCCATACTTTCATACTAATATTATAAATGCGAAAGTCTGTATGTCGGTCTGTTATGCTTTCACGGCCAAACCGCTGGACGGATTTTGATGAAATTTAGTTTGAATATAGTTGAAGACCCGGGGTCAAACATAGGCTACTTTTTGACGCAGGCGGAGCTGCGGGAAAAAGCTAGTATTATATAACCCTGAAAGTGTTTGTATTGAATTAAAACCCACCGTATATATGTTTCGTATGATAATATTAATATCTATACATATAATAAATACGTAATTTGAAAAGAACATATTGTAAAATAGTAAATTAAAAAAATAACTCTGAGGACATTGGTATTACATGACAATGGTGTGCTTTTCTTAAGAATATGAAGTCAAATTGTATAGGACCCTCCAGGACAGGCCTATTTTTTACTGATTTTCTCCCTATTTATTAAAGACTAGCTGTTTCCCGCAGCTCCGCCTGCTTTAAAAAGTAGCCTATGTTTGACCTCGGGCCTTCAACTATATTCGTACCAAATTTCATCAAAATCCATTTAGCGGTTTGGCCGTGAAAGTGTAACATGTGACAGACAGACATTCGCATTTATAATATTTGTATGGATTCTTTGAAGTTAATCCATAAATTGAGAGGTACATAGCGACAAGTAACGATCACTATTATTTTTATGTAATTTGAGCGTAATACATCTGAGGATAGACGAGATGATTTTTGTAAATTTCTGTCAGAACCATTGACGTACATAGGATCTTTTCAGTAAATTCTTGAGGTACATTGAACAAACTAAGAATTGCCTAGGTTTTTTCACATGTCCCAATCCGGGGTCTGCTGTTGACTGCATATATATTTGGCGACGTTTCTACAGATGGCTGCCTGCCTACAAAGCTTTCTTGTCTAAAAATGATAACACACAAAAGGGAGGTTTCGGCCTTTCTGTATTCTAAACTAAACGTAAACAAAATATGAATAAACTTAACGTAATATCTCCAGAAAATGCCCCACACAAATCTCATTGTGAATGACTTGCATTTGGGCTTTCATTATTTTGTCATCTCGTTGTATAGAAGCTGAACGAGTGCTAGTTAATTTATCTGTAGGACAGCAAAATAATTCTGTTATCACTCTTGATAAAGTACATAATTTTTTTTTACTTTTTTTTATGAATTGCCACATTACACAATTCGCAAACATTGTTTGTCCTTGGGTTGAATAAAGACCCTTATAAGAAGTGTGGCGTCCAAATCTCGAACGCCAGTTTCGTAACAATATTTTCTATATTTTATAGAGTTTTTTTGCTAAGTGTTACCACAGAGACGTGATGATATCCCGTGGTCCCGCCAGTACATGCAGTAGCACCACGAGTACATGGTACTCGTAATATCCCGTGGTCCCACAAGGGGGACAAATCCGTAGGACCTTAGGTAGAACATGGAATTTAAATTTTTATGTTTTATTGCGTTTAGTTTCATTTATTTATTTATTATGATACACATAACAAATTGTCACCTTAAGTTAACAATATTTATTTATTTTTCCAACCAGTTTATTTTGTTCACACCGATCACATTCATATTTTTTTTTAAACATTGAATGGAGAGCAAAGCAATGTAAACATAACTCATTATCCATTGTTGACAAGTGTTGCCTTCCTAGAGAGCCAGTTATGGACCTGTCATGGTTTAAATAATGTGCTTTCTATGAGTAGGACCGCCTAGCATCGCGAATACTTCATAACTATGGGCATTCCTTTTGTTTCCAATAATTAAACTGGAATGAGGGATGATCCATGATAATTGCTATGCATGCAACTGTTTTTCTGCCGTATTGCCACTACTGTTGAGCATTAGAATTTATTAGGTATACACCTTCTTCATCAAGTAGGTATATATGTTTTTATTTATATAGTTTATGGCAATTACAATGGAGAACTTGCCGTCTGTTCCTCTACCACGAGATTTTGTTAACGCTTATGATAGCGACCGCGTTAAATTAGAATTTCTTAGTTACCTTATTATCCGCCAGTGGCGCTGTACAGGTTTGCCATACTAAATTGTTCGCAGTCGCTAGCGTCAGCGTCAATAAAATCTCATGGTGGACGTACTGGACTCCCTAAGTATCGAAGAAAACCAGACCAATTGTATCATGCTTTGAGTGTTATTAGCCAACACTAAGATTTTTCAGGCTGTCTAAAGGCATCTGATACAATAAACATTTCCGAGCGGTAACAGCCGGGAAAAGTGTCTCTACTATGCGAATTTTAACGCAGACCGCGCTAAGTTTTTGAATGGATCGTAGCTAATGGAAATCCGTAGTCTCTGCCTACCCCTACGGGAAACAGGCGTGATATGTTTGTATGGAATTTCTTAGTTACCTTGCTATAGATTTGTCATTAGCGTCTGTGTTAACGAAATCACTTAACAGGCACAGAAGTACAAATGGCGACCAATCTAAGTCAGGCGTCGCTTACCGTCGCTTTACATACACGTCTGTTTCGAACACTCATGAAAGAAAAGCTATCAAGATAGTCTACAGTTATTAGGGTATTAATTAAAAAGAAATTTTTGAATAAAATGTATACTTTACCCAAAGATTTCATTATATAATATATTCTGTGTTGTAAATTTTGTAGAGATTTAACTCCGATGGTACTGTGGTAAAATACATATAACTTGTTGTTAAAGTAGTAGTAATTGCACATTTTCTCAACAGATCATTTACAAATGGGTATAGGCAAGGGGTCTTAGCCAAAGTCACAATTTAAACACGATAACAAGATTCGTATTCGCGAGCCGTCGAAATTAGTAATATACGTAGAATCATAGATTACAAAAATAATGTCTATATTGTGAGATTTAAAGACGTCTATTCATCTGGGGCGCTTTAAACAATTTCCATACAACGTCTGCATTGATACAGCAAAATATAGAGGCAACATGAGACCAATCACGCTAATTTAAATCTCAAAAAGAGCATTCTTGATCGTGGTTTTGTTTTGGTCTTTCTCAGACTCCTCAATCTTTCTCTAACCTGGGCAGTGAGAATCCAGTTGCTGCCTGCTATCTTTTTGATGTCGTTTTTCCATCTCATTTGCGGTCTTCCTATAGGACGTTTTTTTTTCTTATGGTCTCCATCTAAGGACTGATTTACACGAATCCAGTGCTAGCAATCCTTTAGCTTTCATGGATATGCAAATTATTCACACACAAACAATTTCGTGTCCATAAGCGTGTCTACATAGACAAATTCACTAATAGATTTCCAGGACCTGGAAACCTTAAACAAGCCATAATGGCCGCTTGCACAAGAGTCAATCAGTTTGTGATGTGACCAGCTCACTCCCATTCAAGTTTTCACACTTTTTGGCAGATATCAGATACTTTGCTTTGAGTTTTGGCAATAACGTTAAAATTAGCTGTTCTTCTCCAGTTTAGTTGGGATATTTGTCACAATACTAGTACTGTTTCAGATTTGTCTCAACATAATAAGCCCTGACGTGGACGGCTACACCAATCACAAAGGTGGCTATTTATCATACTGGTTATGTTAAACCTGTTTGGTACCCTCTGAACACTTGGTCTGACAGCTTTATTCGATAAATTGGACGACGTAAACTTTTTATTCCTAAAAGTCTGATTTAACAAACAAGCAGGAACTATTAATCCATTTAGTCTGATCATATAAAAACCTGTATGATATCAGTAACTGCGAGCAAGTCTTTTAAAGTTAAAAAAGATATTGTTAATTTGACTATACTTGAACTTACGGATATTTCTTCAACTTAGGTCTATCCGATATCTTAGTGGAATTTAGTTAAATTCTGCAAAGAAATAGCTAGGAAAATAGTTATTACTAACGTGGCACTGAAACAACTTGCTGTGACCGGGAAAATTCTAATATTACAGACAGGTATGTTGTTTTTAGATAAAATCTGGGCAAAATAGCTTTGAAAAAAAGCTGATGAAATCAGTTCAAATTCTGTTGCAAAGAAAATGTTCGTGTGTAATTAAACAAAATGCCTAGTACTTAATTGTAAACACTTTGATGATGGCTTTAGTGCTTGGGATGCGATATTAAAACAAGATGTCAATTTTTTTTTTCTAACATAATAGTAGTGACAATAATAAAATTTGCATCATCTTATCAACCGTCTCCCTGACGTCAACTCTATGATACTACAACAATAGAATAATAACAAAAACTTGTCAAAATATAAATAAAAACAATTACCCTTGTCTCACTAGACCAAAACTGATAATTATTTAAAAAAACATAGAAACATCCTCGCCAAAACCGAACCAACATCTGATTCGTTGTCTCACCTGTAATTTAACCCTGGGACCGTCAATTATAATCATAAAAGTATACTTAGTAAAAAACACGGCCGGACTAATTGTACCCTTTACAAGAATGTTTTAAATGCATAGCCTGCTCTGTGAAGGGTTTTATTCTTGTAAAAGTTAGTACGAGATCTCAAAAGTAAATTACTTTGTCAATTTAATAAGTGTTGAGGTGAAAATCTTACTACTGAGTACTTAAATTCCAGAAACCCTATTTTTGAAAAGTATAACTCACGCGGAACCTAGAGTCTAATGATTTTCATTCGATATCGAATGGTTGTCATTCGACATAATTGGTGAGTTGAACGATAAGCCTAGGGTCTCCTTTGCTACTATTTTTTGGCCGTTTGCATATGTTGATTTGCAAATACATTTTAGGTCGTTTGCGTATTATTTTGCAACCATTACGAAAACATAAGACATCATTATTTTATTATTAGATAAAATCTTTTATTTTAAAATGAATAAATGATCCCGTTTAGCGATACTACATAAAAATAGTACAGCATATTTTTCTTAAAAAATATTTTTATGGGAAACATTTCAGTACTAAAAATAAAATGTGTTCAATTATACTTATCAGAAACACAAAGCGCCAGAACGCTTCTTTTTTAAAAAAAAGGAAATTATTTAAAATTTTGTTGACTTTGCCATCATAGAGCAAGCAATCCTCTCGACTCCGACGGAGATTGCTCTAGGTATGGTTTCTTGCTCACTTGGGCACAACACATTTTTTTAAATTATTTACGAACCCACCATAATGTTTGTTTAAAATCCATACTAATATTATAAATGAGAAAGTCTGTCTGTCTGTTACGCTTTTACGACCAAATCGCTGAACGGATTTTGATGAAATTTGGTATGAATATAGCTGACGACCCTGAGTCAAACATAGGCTACTTTTTGACGCAGGCGGAGCTGCGGAAAACAGCTAGTATTTAATAAAATGACGGCTATATATGTCTCACTCAATGTCAGTGTATCAAATATTTTTTCAAATCAACTCGAAATAAGTAAATCGTCCAAAATGATTTTTGCAAATTGCATGTAAAAATGTAGATAGAAATGCAATTTTTTGTATTATTGACAAATAAAATATAATTTAAGGTGTATAATTATAAAAAAACGATGAAATCACATTTTTTTGAGTGAGACACATAAATAAAAACATTCTCTCGAATTGAAACCTCTGTCTTTTTGGATTTTGGAAGTCGTTTGAAAATAATCTTAAGCTCCCGGTCTAAATCCATACATTCTGCCATCATACATAAACAACTATGGACACTAGAAAAACTAGATAAGTAGAGTTTTTTTTAAAATCTGGCCGCAATTTGTCCCTGCGTCTTGTCTATGGATTATAGACCTGACTGTTACATTGTATTTTGACATTTAAATGGTTTTTTATTTTATTTTAATTAGCTTAATAACTGGTTAAATAGAATAACTTAAAACTACGAAGCAGTACATATAAAATTAGAATTTTTTGTTTGTTTTTGAAACACCTCAATAAACGTGTTTTGATAACAATTTTTTTAGGACGAAAGCATTAACCCTTTGACCGCCGACGCATTATTAAATATGTAACAGATTCTTAATTATTATTAGTCTATAGTTTGGAAATTAATTTTGATCGGTAATATCGATCAATGGAATATAGGGATTATCTTAAATATTATTATCTTTATCATAAACTTATCTTATTTATTTAAAAATTTATAATATTATTAAATATTAGTATGGATGTATCTCTATTTCTTTTGGCCATCGCATCATGCGTGAACGGATGGAACAATTTCGCTAATTATTTTTTTGTGATCGTTAGGAAAGAAAAGAATTAAATTAAGAAAGTTAAATGGAACATTAGAAAATTTAAGACAAGACAACGTCTGTCGTGTCAGCTAGATATTAAATAAGTACTTAAATCTCTCACTTTTATCTTTAATCGGTTTCTGGGCCGAAGAAAATGAAATATTTGTTATCCACCACGAACTAGTGTTACATGTCATTAAATAAGTAAGCATGGATAAGGTATTTAAGTGATTCTAAGCAGAAAATTGAATAAACTAAAATTTAACTAAAATTAAAATACTCCCATTTATTAGTCCTGTCTATAATTATCACTTATAATCTCAAGCGTAGTTAATGAGCGTAGCTTCTTAGAAAAAGACAGCTTAATAACTATATTCATTCTCCAAACAGCTTTAATGTTTACGGGTCACAGCACAGCTGAATACCAGAGCATTCAGGCTATACGCCGACGCACACTCAAAATCACCTTAACATAGTAACATAGTATTGCATACCTCACGATGACACTGCATGTATAGGTTCATGCCGCTAAATCTATACTAAGGCAACCATATCACAGAATGCACTAAGTCCCATATCACAAGAGTTCAAATAAGATATCGCACTTTGTACATATCCGCTTCGCCCCGGGCGTAGATCACGGAGACGCGAAAACGTAATAATAATCGACCATCCCGCAGGCTTATCTGTAAACGACTGGAGGCTACAAGCCTTTTGCTAGGGGCGAAACGCCGTGCGTAGCTCCGAGCTCCACCCCGGGGCTTGCTATTGGCTAAACAGCGGTAGCGGGTTCCGTATGCGCCTCCCCATTGGCCACTTCGACGCCAGTGGGGGCAGCCGCGCGTCAACTGGCAATATTTTGACGTTTTTTTCACTGGCATTTTCTTGTCGCGTCGATTAATTGTAATTCTCTACGGCTATTGTAGGGTTAAGTGAGCAGTTTTGACGGCTGTACGTTAGAATGGTTGATTTTTATTGTGATTTTTTTTTTTTGTTTAGTGTTGCGCCCGCGCACGTTGTTGGTTTTCGGTATTTGAATCGTGTCTGTCGATTTTGATTCGCAACGCTCCGAGCGATTCGAGCTAACACCTGTTTACATTTCTCATTGAGATTTTTTAAGGAATACTTTCAATTTTGTTTGGGTATTGCAAAGTATCCTTTTTGGGTTGTTTTTTTTTGTTGCGTGGGTTACATAACATTTTTTTTTTTACAAAATTTTTATTCTATTATTATATTTTATTATTTCCTGCGTTTTTGTCCATTCCTCTTTAGAAATAATTCGGGTGTCATATTTAATTTTAATAGTTGTTTCGCTAATATTATCGTAGTGCCCAGAATTCCAGAACATTGAATTTTACTCCCAGTCTTGTTTTGGAAAATATTTAAACATAGCCTCTTCGTTTTACTGATATCCGTTTTAAATAAGGAATATTTTTAATAAATAAATTAAGTTGTTTTGACGAAAATATTATAAAAACGGGCTTTTAATTATTGACAAAATAATAACTAACGAAGAAAAGCTTCGGCTTATTCTTTTTTATTAAAAAGCATAGTATAAATAAAAATAAATCTGACTCATATTAATTCCAGCCACAAATCCATTACAAACATACACTTTCCACATAGTAATATATTTTTTTCTAATTGCTTTAATGAGACCTGCAGTGTCCTTCTTCCGTGTGTAGGCTATTCTCGCTTCACACCTATAAACCATTAAAACGATTTTGATAATAATTTTGTAAAGAACCAACTACTAACCATGAATGTAAACTCTTCTACAAACTCTGCTCAAAACGTACCAGTTTTTTAATCCCATTACTTATTTTAAGATAGTATAAACGAATACAGTATATAAAAATTGTTAAAAATTTGTTAAATAAAATTTTTAAGCTCCTCAAGTGGCCTCAGTTAACAAAAGAGACCTTATCTTAAACCTTAAGAAGTTTTCCAATTAATATTATCTGACCACCATTAACAGAAGTAGGGTTTGTAGGTTAAACTAAAACTTAAAATTGTAAATACAAATCTAAAACTGAAATTTAAAAAATTTACCCAACACTATCCACCGGAAACAGCGCATCACTAACCGGAAGACGCAATATCAGATTCAAGATGCTGTCATGAGTTATTCAAGTCCATACATAATGCATGGATTTGTGTTCGTATGTTTGTTTGTTTGTTTAAGCTCCGATTTTCATATTGGCTTGTAGGGTTCGGAATACAGAGAGGAAATGCCGCCAGCCTTTTGGATACTTTACCCTGTGACGGCAGTGACTTGGGCTCCATTATATTTAAGTTTAGCAAAGAAGTTGATTTAAATGTTATTTTTAAGTTAGTTTCAAATTATATATGTGTTTGTATTAAATTTTAGGACAGTATAATATATTTGTTTTTTTATTTCTTTTGTCTGAGCGTGTCTCTTAGTTGCATATTGGATTACACTTTAGGAGCCCTATTTTTTGAAAAGTACGATTTAATGATTTCTGATGATTTCGCAATTGTTACACGTTAAATTAAACTATACTAGCGGCTCGATACGTGCTTCGCTACGTATAATGTGATAAATGAAGAACCGCTCGACCGATTTTGTGCAAACTTCACGTAAACCATCTACTTAATAGTCCGAACAAAGCCTAAACATTTGGTTTGGATAGGTGAGCCCTTTCTTGAGTTATAAAATTACAACGAAAAGTGGCATTGATTTTTATATATACATAGACTACTAAATATGGTTTTTATCGCGGTTATTAAGTACTTATTTATTAACACCCAACGTTTTAGCTAAATAGTTTATGAGGAGCTACCGAGTACCGACCCGCGTATTTGTAGCGAATGCGCGTGTCAAGCGACGGTGAGACTCGACCACTATTGGATTGGTCGCCATTTAGTGACATTTTCTATCTCGAGCTCCTCCGTGCTTCGAAAGGCACCTTAAGCCGCTGGTCTCGGTTGTTATCGACAGATAGCAGTCGTGAGGCTGTGTCAGGTGCCTTAGAGCAGCCTGAAAAATTCTGACAGTGTTGGCCATTAACACATCTCGGGTCATGTTCCTGTTGGTCTGGATTCCTTGTAAAAAGGGTTACGGAGGTCAGGCGGCAGTCGCTCCATTAATAACCAGTGCCGCCAAATCTAGGAGCATGACTTACAGCGTACCCTATATAGGCTCCGAAGCGTAAGCTGACGATGCAACTAGGAATACACGCTAAGGATGATGAAGAACGTTTCAGGGAGATTTGTATTCTTATGACATCACAGACAAGTGTTAACTTAGTCTGCCTGCGACTATGAACGCTGCAAAGTGTTTGAAACGTTAGCTGTAAATAAATAAGTAATAAACGCGATAAAAATCGTATTAAAATAGTTTTTAAGTATGACTTATTCAAAACGGTGAGTCGAATGATTATCGTTCGACTTACCGATTTTGGCTGATCTAGTTTCCCGCACTAATACACCCTTAAAATGAATTTTGAAATAAGATTTTCTTATTTATCAAAAACTGTTTTAACACGTTCACGTAAAGCGTATTTTAATTTTATTTGTATATAAAATTAAAAAGTAAAACATATTCATACATAGTACCGAAAAACTTTCGCAGAACATATGATACAAAAGCACCAACATAATACCACAATACCAGCCCACTCCTACCTATTCAAATCAAATAAAACATAATTACGAAACGCATAAAAGGGCGAAAATTAACTTTCGATATAATGATAGTAAGTTTTCGTATTCGTCGACCAAATGTCTGTCTCCTGGGGCTGTTAGCGAAATAAGGGGCAAAACACATTACACGAGAACGCTACGGCATGCGGCAACTTTGTGGCCCTACTATGGGGTTTTACTAACGCAGACACTAGCGACTGCGTTTAGAATTTTTATGGAATTTGTTAGCTTACTTTCCAGAATGAATGAATGAACACTTTATTGCAATTAATATTAAGACCATTTAATAAGAAATGCTTCAGACTCGACATGAATAAGATAGCTGATAGCCAACCTTCAGCGCTGTAGTGGCTGAGGAATAAGATGAAAGAATGACAAAGGTCTGCAAAGTCTTACGACCATTTTTTCTGTAGCGTCATGGGAAGGGGCATGAAAACTTGCTGTCATACATATTTTCTATCAGCATAAAGACTTTTCATAGGGAAAGGAAATTTAGTTACGATTTTACTTCTCTATCTAAGTATAAATTTCCATCGTGACGCGTCGTCGTGGTCTAACGTATTTTGGCCTTACAAAGCCAGTGGTGTTGCCACAAGAAATTAATTACATTTAATTTTATCGGAACACCGAAGTTTCGGACCACACAGTGGTTGACAGATGTCATTGGGTGTTTTTTCTAAATTCAACACCTTGAGGCGTCTATTACAGACACCTAAAAATAAAAAAAAATAAACGTAAATACAGAATTTCAATTTATTTTATTTATGCGGTTGAAGGAGAAACCAATGTTTTCTGCTTTTAAAAAAAGCCATGCACCTACTTAGATAACTAGTTTATTCATAAAAAAATATAAATATTTCAATGTCATGTCTAATTTTTTCTCATCCAAAATCGGTACTACATATACCTATTTTAAAACAAATATTTGTTAATTTTTAAGTAAGACGGTAAATATACTTAAGTGAAAATTACCGAAAAATAATCACGTAAACATCATTATCTGAAAATCGGGTGATTCAAGCCTGCCATGCCCCCTATCGGGAAACAACTAAGCAAAATATGCTTCATGTGAGATTCGAACCCACAACCTCCGAATCTAAGGAAAACGTCTGCACAACTGGACCACGGAGACCGGTGGTTCGTTGATCCTTAAGCAGCTGTTCCAGGCTGTCATTTGGTGGTCGTTAAAAGGGGCATCAGAGGCCGAAAGGCAGTTCCGAAAAACTCTGACACCAGAATCTGATATTGTAACCCATAGTGGGTTATGAATGAATTACCGGCAAAAACAGATGACATCATCTAAATTAAAATACGGAATCCTTAAACAGATAAACTCATTAACAGTTAATTCGTCCTAATCCCCCAAAACGAACGAATTGTCTTGCATTAACGATATAAAACAATATTAATTAAATGTTACCCAAACGTCAGAAATTTTTTGATAAATTTACAAGTTTGAATTATCTCCTTTGCCGGGCCGCTTCATTCGACGCGCTAACCTAAGGTATTTTTTTTTTTTAATTTGGTGTATTATTGTGTAACGGTAGATTATTTTTAAAGAAATTATATTAAAAACAGTTTTAATGTGATTTAGCGATTTGTTTCAATGGATGGTGAATTTGTTAATTCGTTTTAAATGAGTCGTTTTAATTTTGTGATCTATGTTGACTCCCAAGGAAAAGTTACATAGACATTTATATTATTTTAGCGTTTACCTGGTAGCATCCTAAACTATTAGTACCTACGTCATTGTAGTTTAAGAGAACTATTTCTGAAAAGTGTGACTCACGCAAAATCGGTGAGTCTAATAATTTTCATTCGACATATGAGTTATATATTTCAAAAATAAAGCCCTTTGTTAAATTAAGAATAATTTTATAATCAGATACCTGCCTTACAAAAAGGCCTGTTTTTGGTGGAATCCTTCACCAATCTGAAAGTAATAATAGAATAATACCTATGCTAAGTTTATTTGTTACAAATTGTAAGCACGACAGGCCAGTTCAATGCTAAAACCATAGATTAATAATTGGTCTAGATACAATCGTCGGCGTACTAGACAAACGCAGCAACTAAAACTACGCGAATTCGGCGTACTTGCGGCATACCCGCGTCAGTCACGCCGCAATCGATAAGTTAATTGGACTCGAGATAAGTTTAAAATTTTAGTTAAGAAACAGAAGCAATATGCCAGTTTGCGTATTCAAACTATCTAAGAATAATAGTATAAGAAATAACTCTTTCTCGTTTCGTCTTTGCACATTCTACAATATAAAGTTGCCGCATTTTGGAAACTGATTTTTCTTCATAGCGCGGTATCTAGTCGAGCGCGCGCGAGACCAATTATTAATCTAGGGCTAAAACTATGGAGAAAGCAGAGATAATAACTTACCCTAGACCCTGAAACTTGAACTGAGGACGAAACTGGGAAACACGCTTGGTTGAAGAAGAGAAAGAATATATTGAAAAGTGTGTAAATGTTATTATAAAGAAGACAATTTTTTTTAAAATAACTCTCAAAAGACGATAATTAACGACAAACAAAATATCGGTCGCGTTCCAAAGTTCGAAACTTAAAAATTTAAAAGTACAGTCATTGAGATGCCACGCATACCGTCCGTGTGTTTACTTGCATCACCATTACTCTGGAACGCGGGGACGCACGCGAGCTTAAAATATCGAGGCTATAGAATAGAAACATTGTATCTGTATGGAATAAACAGATCGAAACTGACCGAGTTATGAGTAGAATTTCAGCACTCAGCAATTTGCTATAGAAGCCTTTAGGAATTTTAATTCATTAAACTACAACGTAGATTGAAATAATTTTTGATAGAGAGTTTTAGAATGTGGTTAGTATGGACTGAGCCTGGTGATATTGACATTGACTTGTAAAACCTTTAGTACCCTTGTTCAACATTTTTTTTTTTAATCCATATCCATACTTAATATTATAAATGCGAAAGTCTGTCTATCTCTTTGTATGTCTGTCTGTTACGCTTTCACGGCCAAACCGCTGAACGGATTTTGATGAAATTTAGTATGAATATAGTTGAAGACCCGGGGTCAAACATAGGCTACTTTTCGACGCAGGCGGAGCTGCGGGAAACAGCTAGTTATATATAAATACGATATTGTATTTTAGCGGACCCCTATTACAAGTTTACAACCTAAGTTTTAAAGCAAGATTGAAAATGATCATAATGCTTTTTGGGACGTAGTGACATAAATAAATATTGTGGAGTAAGGTAATGTGTAGTGTTCATCTGAGTTGCCATTTTGTCCTCTCGATATTTTACAACGCTAGTGTTGTCCATTACGCTAATTCCATGTCTATCAAATGTAATAAAGGAGATTTTGGGTATAAAATATGTGGTGCCGTTATCTCTAGGTTAGTATTTTTTCATGCATTTTTGATGTATGGCTAGTGTATGCAACGAACCCTAAAGTTTGTTTCAAATTCGAAATTACGAACGATTGATTTCTCAAAAAATAATCGCGGCTAACTTCACAAAATCGTTTATAACCGCCACTTCCTTTTGCGGTAAAACTCGCGTTCGACATCAACTCTAAAGGCGTGAAAATCATAAATAAATCAATAAGCATGGCCTCACCAAGATGTAAAGTTATTTTATTAAATCCTACCCGTTGGTTGCCTGTAAGAAATTGCTATAGCGATAAGGCCGCCATTGTACATTGCAAATCTCTTATGTAATTTTGTAATTTTAATTTCTTGGTGCAATAAAGAGTTTTATTATTATTATTATTATAAAGTGAAATCTTCGTTATTTGAGTAAGAAATAATTTTAAAAAGATTTGGCCGATTTATAAACCAATTTTAAGCTTTTGTATAAATTAAGTTGTTTTTTTTTACGACTAAGAAATTACAAAGACACAAGCAAAGTTAATTTCCTTCCTGTGATTTTAGCAGTTTTAAGCTTTTCTACGTATCGAAGTATTTGAATTCATTGTAGATAAATTTTTAAAATAGTAAATTAGCAGGGAAAGTTATGGGAATTTATCATCTAATAAATAGAGAATAAATAGAGTGCATTAATTTTAATCAATATTTAGGAGTACTGTCTGATAGATATATTTTATTTGAAATACGTTTTGCACGTATAGGTGGTTAGGTAATTTCTAAAGAATTTTATAAATGTACAAAATAAAATTATCATTTTAATCTAAAATGTAAAAAATCAAGGCTGCCAGCTTCATTTTGAAAAAAATAACATTTTTTTCTTAATATTTCGGGTAAAGACAAAACACATTAGCATATTAGATTACCGTACAAAATTCCGAAAAGCCATAGAGTCCTCATTATAAATAATTATATGATAAACAGATTATGTAGTTTTATTATGCGTCGGTAAGTATAGCCTTGCTTGTTCTAATGTCGTCCCTATCATTAGTGGCGATGATGATAGCATACCTATACCTAACCTACCTACATACCTTACTTAGTTTAGTAAGTTTTTTGTTACTCGATTTTAAATATCTGTGGTGTCTTGAAAAAGAATTTAATGGTGTTTTTACTTCAGTAAGTTATTTTAAATTTGTCATTTAACCCATTAAATTTACAAAACAATATATTTAATAAATTCAGGCGAGCGATTGATACGTCGAACTATTAAAAGCTTGGTCTAGTGCCTGAAGATGCCTCGCGCGAGGCGAAACACGTGTTGCATGTGCAAACTAATGGTGGTGGGCATGTTGGGACTAACAGTAGTGGGTGGGTGCCGGCCGGAAATAGTTTGCATGCACTAACTGGTGGCGGAAGCACGCAAAATTATTTGGTAAGTGCTTTTTACAAAACAATACACATACTCTTTTATCATTATTATAAATTTAAGAGCCGGGATCTTGTCGGTAGAGCTTCTTCCATTCTTCTCGATTATAAGCGAGATCCTTAGTCCGAGAGTTTTTCATACGACGCGACGTTTACTTTCTCCTTTCATTGCTTCATGTAGCTATACTTTGGTCTACCTGGACCGCTTCTTCTCTATATCTTTCCTTCGATGAAGTTTTTTCATGAAGTCGTCGTGTCGTATCAAATGCCCTAACATGATCCCCCTTATCCTCAATCACCCATACTCACCTACATACTCTTTATTGCACCAAAAAAGAAAACATATTAACCAATACAGTGATCTACAAAGGCGGACTAGCTAGTTACTCAGCGACCCAAAGAAGATGTTGGCCTCCGACACAAGAGGTCTCCACTGTTCCCTGTCCAGCAGCGCAACCACCTGCCAGTCGGCATTTTGATATGAAAATCGTTTGACTTACCGGTTTTGTCATGCTTTTCTTCTTTTTAGGCTTCCTTTTAGAACATAAAGCATGATCCTATTGGTTATCCAACAGTTATACTTTACTAGCTGTGCCCGCGGCTTAGCCCGCGTGTAAACCTCCTTTGGGAACATGATGTTTTTCCAGGACCAAAAGTAATCTATGTTACTCTCCATCCTTTCAACTAACTCTATGCCGAAAATCAAGTCGATTGGTTGCTTAGTTAGGGCGTGAAGGAAGGACAAACAAACAAAAACACTTTCACATTTATAATATTAGTATGAAGTATGATGATTTATTTGTAATATAAAGCTGAAGAGTTTGTTTGTTTGAAGGCGCTTATCTCAGGAACTACTGGTCCGATTTGAGAAATTCTTTGAGTGTTGGATAGCCTATTTATGGAGGAAGGCTTTGGCGAAGACGGGGACGGGCTGCTAGTCATTTATAAACCTTATGCAAACGCAAATAAACTTATTTTATTCTATACATCAAAGTAAAAGTAGTTTGATATCATCTTAACACGCAAAATGTGATACATAAATCACTAAAGTCGTAACAATGACTTAGAGACCATAAAATGAGTCAAATGACCATGTTTGACTCACGAAGGCCACAGACTTGCAATTATAAAACGTTTTAGCTTGAATAATTATAGGCCTATCTGTTTTATAACGATATTGATTGTATAATTATAGATATCTAATAGTTGATAAGTAAGACAATACAATAATTAACATTTATACATTTTTACAATATTTTTATATGTTTTCACGACTTTTTATGTTAAATTATCACGAGTTTCTACGATGACGGCGGACTGTATGATTGTATGCCAGAATACTCGAAAATAAATTGACGCAAAAAAGTTCTCTCCGGCGGGGAATCGAACCCCGGTCTCCCGCGTGACAGGCGGGGATACTGACCACTATACTACCGAAGACTTGACATATGTGACAAAATTATGAAAGTACTTACATCCCTTTTATCATTTGTCATTAATTTCGTACTATCACATTCATGGATCCCATTCGATTTGTTGATTCTGTGCTAGATCAAACTGAAATTACTTAAGTACTAAACTAAGATTTAGTCCTCTGGTCCTATTCTACTATTTGATTTTTCAAACAATTTCATTCTTCACATAATTTGCTAAGGATGAATAAATTTTCTCTTTAAAATTAAATTGACGAGGGACTTATGATCAAAAATTTGGATTTGGACTTTTCAACAAGACCACATTGCACGTAAATGATATCAATCAATCCTTTTTTTGACGGGTAAAGGACAAAATAAAGTTTTTACAGAGAAGTTACCTGTATTTAGTTCTTTCCTTAGAGAAGTTATTCACACCCATATTCTTAAACCTTCACTTAAACTCAACTCAACCTTACTCCACCTCATTCGTATGATTAGTCGTCAGAAGCTTCTTGACTTGAGATGATTTCTCATTGGAGGTGAGTATGAAACTGTCAAATATAAGGTTGGTCGAGAGGTACCTCGATGCGGCCTCGAAAGTCGTTATATATAAGTTTTTTGTCAATATTTGCCTAGTTTAATACTTTATTTGTTTATTTTAAACTCTAATCTTTTGTATTTTTAATTTTTTGTGCTTCAGATTGTTATTATATCCTGTGTCTTTCCTCATTGGAGCTTGTTCAAGCAACCAATTGAGAATGTCATTTTCAAGGAAAGTTCGAGAATTTCCTTAAGCCCTCCAATGAGTTTGAGTGAAGGATGTCCTTAAGGTTATGTTTAAGAATACGGGTGTCAGTACATACTACTACTACTATTTACTAGGTACTACGTTTACTATTCTAATTTCCATATATTTTTTGTCAGACGTACCTACTTCTTTTCAATTTGAGCCAAACCACAGTCAGAATATATGCTATTATACAGATGTTCAGTTCAACCGCCATACATGAAAACGCGTCAACTTTCTTTGTTACTCCTTGTACACTCTGATACAAAATGTTTTTCTTATTTTTTAATCCCTTGCGATCGCTATTCTGTAATCTCAATATTTTACATCCGAAGTACAAAAACAAAAGTGTCTGAACACGGCCAAATTATTATAATACCGATCACTATACTAATCTGATAATAGCAGTCCTAACCTTTATTTTAATAATTTGATTTTGAAATATGATTCAATAATTTTAGTAAAGGGTTCAGCTTTTTCTATTTTGTGTGGTCTTGTTTTATTATTGTAAATGCTAGTTACTTATATTTTTTGACGAGTGGATTTTGTAAGGTTAAACCTATAAGCATCATCATTTCATGTAGGTTACATAGTCGCTTGACCATGTACACCCTGGTGTCAGAGTTGTTAGGAACCGCCTCTAAAAAGCTAACGTTAGACTAATGAGAATGCAGTGCAGGATGATTTGCGAGAGATGGGAGCTGGCTGACAATTGGCGAGCCATCGCGAAGAATAGAACACTATGGCGCTCTCTCGTGAAGTCAAGATTCATACCGGGTCGCCGAGCCAGCGGAATAAGTAAATTAAGGAGTACCTATCTGCCAATTCTTGTTAATCCTAGTGTTCTCCTGGATTGGTTGCTTCGGAGCCCAGGGTTCTAGTGACGTGTCGTTGCGCGTTTTCCAGAAAATGCAAGAAAACGTTGCTTGGCGTCCTCATAACGTTGTACAAAACATCTATTTTAAATAGATCGTTGGGAAAACCGTTCGCAACGTTTGCGTTGCCATTCAGTAAAATGTTGTCACAACGATTTATGCTACATAACGCCCTTCTACAGGGTTCGCTTTCCTGTTTTTACGACTCTACTACTGACATTAGTTCATTCATATTCACTATAATTCTTGGGAAACTGTAAGTGTACCCAGTGAGTAGCTGTGAATAAATAAATAAATAAATTAAGATCTCTTGGCTACCATAGAATAGATATAGTAAGGCATTATCACATTTGATGTTCGGAACGACCATCTTTAGTTTCACCGTCCCGTTCTCACCACCCTTGTATACTATATAGGCTTTAGAATATATTCCTGTAAGATTTTTGTTCTTTGGAAAAAAAAATTATTATTAGATTTGATTGTTAAATAGCCATTAGCCATATGGCTCATGTATATCCAGATTATAAATTCTATTAGATGCGTTCACATCCCTGAAAAGTTACAACTCGAACAAAATTAACTCTGGTGATTTTAAGATACCTAACCAAAGAGAGCTATTGATTTAATTGGTCCATTTACGTGAAACAATTGGATAAGATTTAGTTTCGGGACAATTTGGCCGATCTCGAGACAATATAATTTGACTGATTGATTGCCGCGCCCGTCAAGCACGCGAGCGGGAAATCTCGTTCGGAATTTGAAATGAGAACAAAGGAATTTTAAAAAAGAAAGAGTATAGTGTTGCATGTTGTTAATTCATAATAATAGATATAGATTTCGATTGTACATATCAAATATACTTACTGGTGTATGTTTGATATCGACAATCGAATAATTGATTAAATACACAAAACACTAAGTAAATACATTGGAAATTTTATAGAATACTCGTACCTAGAAATATCAATAGGGAAAATGTCATCGGATTTCGTGTCAGTCGATATGAAAAAGTTTGGAAAATTTAGACGTTCAATTAATTCGTCTATATACTCGAAAATAGTTTAAGTAAGTATATCGATAGTGCGGCATGACAGTGACCTTATTAAAACATTCTCAATTTCAACTTGTCTATTGTATGATAAGAAACTATAGGTAATATTCTTTCGAAAAGTATTGTTTATTGACCACTGTAATCCCGGAACTAGCTGATGAAAATAACCACGCCGAAGGTAATGGTTTAGAAAGTTGATTTCAGGGTATATTAGTATCAGTCTATAGGTGAGATCGGAAGACTACAACAAGGAAAAAACAATGTTTCACAGTACAGTCATTCCACAAAATATGCGATATCCGCATTTTATGATAACACTCGCCGAGGGACCAATCGTTTTCTTGTCATATTGCACAAAATATCATACAACCGTATACAATTTGAAAAAAATAATATATTTGCTTATGAACTTTCTTCAAACCTGTACAAAATTAAAAGAAATTCTCCAAAATCTGATTTATGGGTCTCGCGTGATCCGCGAATACAAAACTTGTGATTTATCGACCCTAGCTGCTCCTAATATGCCGTAATTGACTGACTCTAACCCTGATGTTGACCTTAGCTTGATCGTGGATTAATTGGGGAGATTAGAAGTGTTTTTCGAGAAATGTAATGGTTTGACCTTAAAGATTAGAAAGACTGTAAGTTTTATCTTTTGGTTCTTTAGTTTACTTGCAACAGAACAAGGTAATTAATTATTTTTCTTGATGTAGGGAATATAATCTCACTTTATGTAAAAATACTTCCAGCTTTGAAGTAGATAAGTATAACTTCTTTCAGCTGATTTTGGACACGTTATTACTGCATGTAAACCACAGTGTTCTCAAAATTAGCTGGGGCTTTACTACGTGTTCTCCATATGTCTGTCTTCTTGTTTGTTAAATTTTATAGTATTATTTATTTATTAAACTTTATTACAAAAAAGTTAATGGCAAATTTAAAGCCATCTTATCCCACCAGTATTTAACGCATTTTACTGTCAATATACACAAACTCATGCCATGAACTCGCATTCGCTCTTTATCTCAGTATAATTATATCGCAGTTACTATGCCTAAACCCTTGAGTTTGTGACGCCGCTTCTTCTCCACTTACGCTTTGGAAGTGGTGGTAAACTGAATACAAGTAAATTGACGTCAATAAGTCATGTTTATATCCTATATTGAAATAATCGATTTCATTTCATACTCGTAATATGTTACAATGGTAATGGAGTGAAATTTATGCATGCACAAATTTCACTCGATTACCAGCCATAATCGGGCAGATGTTTCAAACATCATATTGTGCATCACGTGATCGGATATCGATTATCTATTATTATGGTAATCCTTATTTGGTATAACTCTTTTAATACGAACAGGTGAAAGAACCAGGATTGATAAAAAATCATAATAGAATTCCAGTGACTTGTGCCTCAAGTATACATAACATACAATTCCTGCTGAAGTAATCCTATAGAAAAGAAATAGATTCGAAAGAAAATACCATGATTAATTTGTATAAAGTACGTAATGAATGATACTTATGTCAAAAACATTAATTAAATAAAAGTTAACATAATTGCAAGTTACAACTTTTCTGCCGTTCCACAATTAAAAGGCTACTTTATTTTATTTATTGAAAAACACAAGTTGTCCCTAGGATACCGAGCAATTAGCATATGTTATAAAATGAGAAAAACACAAAGGAGAGAGAAAGTGAGTTAAGTGCACAATCAATATTCTATTTACTATCAAATAAATTCACTAGGTAACCAGTAATATAAATGTAAGAGATATTCTCCTAAAATACTTAACTCCGAATCGATCACAATCAGTTACTGCTCAAAATGTTTACACAGATTATTGCATTAAACATCAAAGATATCTTTTCGAATCGTGGCAAATTGAGAATCGAATGAGATTTCAAGCATCGATTCCCTTCGATTCTCGCCCTCGCTAGCTCTAATAGCGTGCTTCAAATCGCATCACGCGGATAACTTTTCGAAAAAAAATTTGAACGCTCTATTCGAATTTTAAATTCAAATTGAAGTAGAATATGGGACATCATTTTTAATTATGTAGGTAATTTATTCAATTAAGTACACATACATTAACAAATTAAATAACACCTTCCTATAGCACATTAATGTTAAACTTATTCACTTGCGTGGAAACCTTTTTTGGTTCTTGGTCTTACAGCAAGTCACAAAAAATTAATACTATTGCGTGTCAAAGAACAATGGCCATAGATAACAGGTAACACCGGGTTAGGATATTAGTTCTAGTCTCACTTTCATACTACTCTACATACTACAATTTCTATGTTTAAAATTAACAGCCTGTGTTAGCGCTCACGAGGTTGCTTGACCAATTTTGTATGGGAATAGTCAACTTTTAGGCTTTCAAACAATACGGGTGGAGTCAGAGGTACCAGCTAGTTCTTTACATTGTTTTCTAAACAAAAAATCCATATTTCAAAGTAACTGGAGGATCCATTACCGCGCCGATGTAAGGGCGTGTGCACAATAAGCTCTTCGCTCGCCACGCGCCGCGCATTAGGGGGCGGACACACTGGGTGGAATAATAAAAAACATAACTATTTCGCCACGTGTTGACACTTGATATCACTACTTTATTAATTTTGACAGCTCACGGCTACATTAGCTTGTTAGAGATAATTATCGTGGGTAGCTAATCCTGAGGTACTTGAATTTTGTTGTTATCTCATTTTGTATTAGGTGCTTTTAATGTTTTCGTGAAATAAAAATAATATACTTAGTAAACCCCTGTTTTAGAATTATTGATTACAGATATATTATTATATATTTAAGTTACTATAAAGTTTTTACGATTCTATAGCTATTAATACAACTTCCAAAAAAAACAGTCCTGTTAAATATACAATCGTTATCTAATGATACTTATGTACTAGGGGTAGGGATACTAATCAAACTAAGAAAAAGGATGACATTTCACAGTAAAGAATTTTGGAATATTGTGGTTTCTTCTCTTGTATTAAAGGCTGATTTAGACAGATTTAGTAGAGGAAATTGTTCGTGTATAATATGTGGGTTCCAACTTGTCCATAAACGCGACAGAGACAAATTCACTGAATGAATTCCGTCTAAATACTTTATGCATAACGCCATGTCTCCAGCCAGTCTCACAAAAATAAAAACAATGATCCCAATTCAAATGTTGCGCACGTTCCATCAATCAGATCAATAAACTAATTGAGGAAGTACGCGCCTCGAGCCCGGGAGTGGGCACGCAGCAGGTCGCGGTGGGAGGCTGTTAGCACGTTGGCATCCTTTGTCTTTGTAATTCTGTTTTTTTTTGTTGTTTGGTTAGCATTGATTGTCACACTTACTGACTTTAAGATGATACGCACATGGACTCTACTGCTTAAGTGATTTGATGTTTTCTTACTAATATCTCGCATTTACGATATCCTGCACTGACTATCACGTCTTTACAAGGTGATCCGATAGAGCCACTCTCTTCCGTTCTTTTTCTTTCTCTCTCTTTAGTATTTCTTTTTCTCAATAAAGAGTTTACTTAAATAATTCGTTATGTAGATTTCTGCTGTTATTTCGCCTATGTATTCCTCTTAATCAGTTATCTGTGCTGTAGATACTCAGTTGTATTCAACTATCACTCATCGTAATATTGAAATAAAATGAAAAGAAATAATAAAAAATATAATGCAACAATCCATCAGCCAAATATTCCTTACCATCCCATTTGAACATTACAATTACCGCTCAAATAAATCGTGCACTATGACACTAGAGGGCTGTGATACTCTGATACCATAGACTAATTGACGCTTACTCGTCGAATCCTGTCATTAGGGGCATTAGATTTGTGGCCGATACACCCAGGGACGCTGCGATAAAAAACCAGATAGGGTACCGTAATTATAGTCGGTCGACGCGTAATTTAGGGGTCCGGGGTCCTGTAGGGTCCTTTTTAGGCTAGTTGCCTTATGGTTTATTTTTTGGCAAACGTTTATTGGATGTGTTAGTTTTGTTAAGTAATTGTTAGTTAAGAGATTATATTGCTTTATAATATTTTGTAAGACCGATGTAGGTTTTAAAAGAATTGACCGAACAGTGACTTCATAAGTAGGTTTGGATGTTACAGTTTGATAGGTACTACAAATGTAATGGAATAAGTCTAATTAAAAATTGGGTTGCGATTCGAAACTTTCAACCAAATTAAAATTTACATCAATTTGTTTCATTTAATTCAATTATATTCTTGTGACAAAAATACTTATCACAATGGCGGAATTAACGCTTAGAGCATTCGACCAGTTCATTTCAGTCATCACTATTCGTAAATCCGTGATATTGCAACACATTTAAACTGAGAATCATCTGTGGGCGGCCAGCATGAAAAAGATTATTTTCGAAAAAAGAACATGAAAAGAATAAAAGAGGTCTTTTCATGAGCGCAGTCCGGTGAAATTGTCTATGGGCGGCGAGGGTCGGGTCATTTATCGTGACAGCCTCGGGCGCGTGCCGGCTTACGTACTGCCACTCCACTATTGGGCTATTACCTCGCTCCGTGCTCGTACCGAACTGTTGTTTATGCCTGACATATTTTTATTTTATCTGTATCATTATAATGGTTACATTGGATGTTGTTACTGCGAATAAGGATCCAACGATTGTCTTTAGATTAGTTATGAGTAATAGAAAGGCAGGAGCGTGTTATATATGTTCCTTTATCTATTTGAATCGTTAGTTACCAAGTACAGCTCTATGGAAAAAAAACTTATTTAATCATTGAAAATAAAGTTTAAAAAAAGTTAAATCTGAAACTCTACAAACACAAGATGTTAACATATTTTCTTAGGAAATGAAAACAAACAAAAACATTTTTACAAATAGAACGGGGGGCCGCAAACGAAACATTACCATAAAGAATTTAAAAATGTAAAAACAAAAGCCGAGTTTGATTAATTCCGTTGTTGGTGGGGCAAAGGAGGTCTTGAAAGTTTATTCGCCACAGAGTAAATATACTGGGAGGTTAGATTTATTTTTTAGGAGATTTAGGGGTTGGATTGTATTGGGTGAGGTTAGTTTTCTGAAGAGGGAGAGAGTAATAGTAGGTAGGTATTTTGGTGGAAGATCCTAGAGAATAAATGCAGTGCGCGAATGGCATCCTTATATAGTCACAAACATTTATCACTCTCGAGTGATATATTTGTGGTGGTGTAGGTAAGGTAAAGTATAAAGGAAAAACAAATTTATAGATGGTGGTCCCAGCAACTGAATTCTCTATGAGGATGATCATCAGGCTATCTGTGGCCGGTCATAAAACCAACGCCAAGATGTGGTTTTTACCCTCTATATGTTGTGACCCACAGCTGGGCAAAGGGAACGAAAGAGGGAGGCCTCTTTCGTCTTCATTCGTCTCTCATTAGAACTTCCTGCATCCAATATGGCTGAAAACTGTCCAAGTCGTCTCGCCATTCTTATCCTTGGTGTTTCAAAATTTTTTAAAAATAAGACCTTTGAAATTTCACGGCAACTAAGAACTAGTTTCGATGCGAGAGGGAGAGAGGTATATCACATATGACAGGAATTATAAAAATAAAATGGTAACCCTGTCCGGGTGGCGCGAAACAAAAGCAGTGCGTAGAAAGGAACGTCGTGATGGCTCCAGGGGACGGCTTACGATCTGCCACTTCGGTAACTGCTGGGCAAAGAGCTGCAAAATTTTACAGAAAGTACCTTTTGTTATAAACTAAGTAATTTGTATGTACATTCATGTATTATTGATGCTATAAAGATACCCACATTTAAGCTCTCTGCTGCTTTAAGCACTGTGCTTTACAGGTCATTTGTACAATTAAGGATAAATAAATACAAACTAAGGCTCACAATGCAAAACGACTTAGTTAAGAAAACACTTGCAAAATGAGTATCGTCAGCTAGAAAACTTAATGACTTATAATATATGTATCTCCATCTCCATCTTTTGATACTACACAGTAGAAAAACAGACCTAAGGCCCATTTGATGTAAAGCTGTTACGGTAGCTTAGGAAACACTTGGATCACAGTGTTGCCAGCACTTTACTAATCCTGAAGAAACCAAGAACTTGGAAATACTAATGCAAGGAGGTTCACAAAAGGGCAAACTTCCAGATGATGAAAAAATGTGCGAGGGTAGTAGTGACTACTCTAATAGTTTAGGAGCCCTATCTTTAATGTGTGACTCATACGTCGAATAAAAATTGTTCGACTGGCCGATTTTGCGTGAATTACACTTTTTTAAAATAAGCTCTTTTGGTGAAACAATTTCTCTGAGAACTACTTGTTCTAGGTAGGTAGAGCGCTTCTTATTGGCGTGTCGATTTCCCTTCAAACTCTTCCTGAAAAGTGTTCTTTTACTTTCACAGCCACATCGAGACACATTTTTTCAGACACAATGTATATTGTTTTTATGAATAAATGATCTATGACTAAACTATAAACTATGGTCATCTTTGGCTGATATCACATCGGCAGGTAGGAGGGAAGGACAAAAGGTGCACCGTCTTTTGGGGAGAGTTAAGTACCACACACACATTTTGAGAGGTAATAATATACCCCCATCTTCAGGCTTCCTTACATCGACCAACTTGGGTTTCTTGTCTTTCAAGTAGGTCAAAGCAGATCGTGACCAGGGGGTAGCTCCTCTCGCGGTAGAGCACTTACTGTACAGTACAATCTCTCTAGCGTTTGACGCAACAATCTTTTTAATTTTAAATTTGTTAAAGTTATGTAAGTAAACCTTAAACTTAATAAAATACATTTTGCTTGCAAAGTAAAAATTGTTGCTCTATGACGCGCTTCTTATTACAACAATGATGAATATGCATTCGTTTTCTACAACTGTCACATGTATTCCACGAGAATAAAGTCTAAAATCCTTTAACGAAGATTTATCCGCCTGCATGTGATGTATTGGCTAAGTTTGTAGGCGTGATTTGCAATAGCAGGTGTATGATAGTGTGCTATGTCTTTATGTTCTTGTTCTCTCGTATGTTATATATGTTGTGTGTATGTGCTCGCATGCATCTGCTTATCTATATACCTATACAACATAACATAGTATATGTTGATCATGACGGAAATATGAATTTTCTGTTGGATTTGCTGTTTCCTGCAAGTGTGCCTGCGTAGAAAAGTAGCCTATGTTTGACCCCGAAGAAGTTTAGTCGGGAAAGCGTAATAGACTGACTTTTGCATTTATAACATTAAGTATGAAGGAAGTATGGATGATTGACTGGTAAAGAATGATTTTAGTATTAAACCCGCTAACTGTACCAGTATATACTTACCTTTTTTGTCTTACCTTATACGTACCTACCTAAGTCGTGTCTCCTGCTAAATAACAAAACTTTACATAATTTTTTCCGTTCGCCGCGGATAGCATTTTGTGTGTCAAAACTGGTAGGCCGCTCCAAATTTTGTAAAATGTTTCATTTTCGGTGTTAGCAAACACAAAACACGTCGCAGGAGACCCGGCTTGAGTCTTCGTCCTAGCGTGTTGCGTCCTCAGCTTACGCTTTGGAGCCTAGAGTACGATGTCAATCGTAGTTGATTTAGCGGTATAGATTATTACAAATGAGCTATTGCAGTCTGAACTCTGTAACCCTTTTTACAGAGAAATTAGACCAAAGAACATGACCCAAGGTATGTTAGTAGCCAACTAGCCAACACTGTCTATTTTTTTAGGCTGTCTACAGGCATCTGATATAGCCTATCGACGGCCATTGTCGATGACCAATGGCTTTACGTGCCTTTCGAAGCTCGGATGAGCTCTTAATAGAAAATACCACTGAATAGCGACCAAATGGACACGCCTATGAAAACTATCAAATGTTAAATTAATAAGCAGATTTGAAGCTGTAGTCGTAAAGCAATTAGCATATTTTAGTCGTGAAATAATTAAGTTTGAATAAATATTAGGCCCTCGATAACTACGGATCCCTAAAAATCTAAATCATATCTTTGGGCAATAGTGTAGTTTTTTATTAGGAAAAAATGTAGAGTTGAAAGTCTGCCTTTCGAATGTTTATTAAATTTTTGTATTTATTTCTCATAGCTTCTTAGACTAGTTACATTTTAATTTGATCATATATAATTATATATATATATAAATATATAAATATTTAGAACTAAGCATAAGAAAACTAAATCATACACATGTAGATAACCAAAATGAGCGTTGACAATTTCACAAACAAAAGATAATCACATAATTTATTCACCCTCCAAAAACTATACAAACAAAACATTTAAAACACGCCACGATAAAGAACTCATTTACACGCCGTATTAACCGAGTAATGAAACGTAAAAATACCTCTCTAACAACTGCAATTTGCATTAAATTAAAACATTTTTATAAAATTTTCGACGTTATGCGGATGATAATAAAGTGTAAGCTAATTATTTCAACACGCAACACAATTGTGAATTGTCTATGGAATACTTTCAAAGGAGTGATTTCAACAAATGTCACCGCCACAAAGAATGTAATTGAGCTGTCAGATTTTGGAGGGAAAACCGCAGTGGGTGAAATCGAAAAAAAATTGAAATTCAAAGTAAGTACGCACTAATATACCAAACTTATGTGCCTACTTTTCGTAGAGAGACATTAATTACAAGTAGGTAAATAATCCTCACTTTACCAACGTTATTTAAATATAGTTTTTTTTAGTAATGTATTTTACGGCCATGGATACAAGTCCTTTATAGCTCTTCTTAATTGTTCTATCTTCTTCAGTCCTACAGTGTGGTTTCGTCAAGTCCTAGTTAAGAGCTCGGTACCAAAAGCTATTTTTTTATGATTGGTCCAAGAAGACTACGGTTGGTTGCGAACACACCTTCCTCTCCGCTAGGTTGATCACAATTACTCCTAGACTTACAAAAAAGGCTTGTAAAAATTGGCTTTGCAGGAACGATGTGCTGTCACTTGAATGCTGTAATTCAAATTCAGTGTAGCCTATAATAAGCACCTACTTATTTATACAGGACTTCAATTAAAACTACCCAAATAGGTGACATAAATTTTCCAAAATTCAAGAGTATTTTATAACAATTTAAATACATTTAAATAATCAATATCAAATACGTAGCGTTGGGGTTGTATTAATTTTTCATTTAAATAAAGCCATCGTAGCAAATGAGCAGAGGGTTCGACTGCGACTCATTTCGCGCCCAATTTCAAGTCGATTAAAAACAAATTCTATCAGCATGCGTTCGTTGACAAAGGGCTGTGGTCTGGTTTTCAGTGTTCTTTTTTAAATGAAACAATTAGAAATTTCCACATACCACAGAAACAAACAAAGTATTCTTTGCATAGAGTGTTTAAAAAATAATTCTTTAATTATAGGTTTAAAGACTTTAAGTAAAGGCAAATTTTATTTTTATTCGGCCGTTTCATTAATTACCATAAAAAACATATACCTAAAAAAAATTCACCAAGCTATTTTAACTGTTTCAGAAATGGAGCTAAAAATAATTCAAACCTTTTGAAAATCTGAACTATAATATAATATTTAAATATCGATGGTTGGAACTTATGCGGCCCCTATGACATCAGCCCCAGTGCGCATATTGAAAATTTGTAATGAATCCTTTGATCTGTAAGGGGTTGTCAATATTTCTGCAGTTGATTTAGAAACTTTTACGATTTGAAATTTTTACTGTTTGCATTGCAGTACCAAAACTGCCTAAAGACATGGCTTATAACTGATTCGTCCAAGAATGTATTTCGGTAGAGTATTCACCTTGCGCTTCATGATTAGTACTAACGTACTTCAGACCCCAAAGTACCTACGCTGAATTATGATCCCAGATTACCGTTCTTTTTTCAGGATATTTTCTTGCTGGGGGTCTTTTGAGATTTGAGATAAAGTCAAATCCATACTCATTAAATTAAACTATTTTAATACGGGTTTATCGCGTTTATTACTTATTTATTTACACCTGACGTTTCAAAAACTTTACGTATTAAAATATTTTAATTTAATGAATAACAATCGCGAAAACATAAGAAATCAAATCCATACTTCCATACTAATATTATAAGTACGAAAGTCTGTCTGTCTATTACGCTTTCACAGCCAAACCGCTGAACGGATTTTGATGAAATTTAGTATGAATATAGTTTAAGACCCGGTGTCAAACATAGGCTACTTTTTGACGCAGGCGGAGCTGCGGGAAACTGCTAGTATGAGATATGTAAAAAACGGTCGTCTTATAAAACGGTTCTGTAGTTAGTCGCCATTTTGTTTCAAGGTTCATGGCGATCTGTGTTGGGGCGAGAATCATGGTCCAGAAGCCCCTTTTTGAAATCTATGACATATATTTGTCGAATGAAAATCGTTCGATATCGAACTAAAATTATTTGACTCACCGACTGAGTCACACTTTTCAAAAATAGGGCTCCAGGCCTTAGAATCTATGCTATTTGCCCGAAGCTGCGTACACGTGTTATGAAATCTACAACTCAACTACTGCAAAACTAACACCAGAGCCTCCAGCCGGACAGTCTACTTTATAATTTACAGTATTTATGTAAATTGAAGGTTATGTTAACGATAATCAATCATGTTACATCTCAATTGAGAAGCCATTCCGATTAATGTCTGATAACTGCAATGTATGTACGTAAAATGGAGTATACTATCTTAGCTTGCATCTAACTGAAGGCTAGAATTAACATAACATTTGTCAATAAGTGAAAGGGTAAAGCGATAACTCTAATGTAGCAACGTTTCTGAAGCGATTGGAAGTTCTGATAATTTTGAATGTACTGGGTAAAATGATGAATTTACTGTATTACATCCAAATAAATGTTCCAAATGGCCACGTCTTACGGAAACTAGCGCGGGGAACAAGTGCTTAGCCATGCCGCCTCCTTTAGGCCCTGGTAGAAGGGGTGCACAAAAAAGTGCTGGCTTGACGTCGCGGGAATGGATATGCGTGTTAATGGTCTCACAACTAGGGATGACGAAGACCTGGGCTGCGAGGCAAACAGCCGAGGACGTAACCGAGAAGGCGCTGGGGTGAGAGAGAGAGAGAGAGAGAAAATGTTCGAACTATTAAAAATTACTAAATACTTACTTTAAAGTTATTAAATAAAAAATATAACTGTCCCACCAAGTCCTTCATATATCTAACTACGTGAGAATATGTTAGGTACTCGTAGAACAGGATAATACTTTCTACAGTTGAACTGTATTTACGCGAATTCCTTAGCATCAATAAGCGAAATTGTTTTAAAAGGCACGTTCAGTTCATATTTCGAACGCATACGCCGGGGGGTGCGTCGTGTGGCTAGTGCATGACCGCCCCGAGACAAGGTGCCTTCAATTAGACAGTAGAGGTTGGCAGCACTGCACCCGATCATTTTCACTACCAACATTAACTAGGGACATTGACGTTAAAAGCGTTCGAAATTCGAATTAGTGGGAATTTGAGCGTGGGATACTGAATTTGGTATTTCAATTGGTTTGAATATTCTTCGTGAGGTTATGAAAAATCACGATTACCATGTTGTATTGTTTAGGAAATAATTTTAGCAAAAATAATTTTTCGCTAAAGGTCTTATTGTGGGAATTTCGCTATTAAAAGTATAATGAAGGTACTTCTCAATATCTAGGAAGTCAGTCATATTCTATCGCTGTCATCTGATTGTATATCAACAGGCCTGTGTCTCTACCTGAAACCTTTACAATGAAACTTTTTTAAAGGCTGATAATTTATTTTTCTTACAAAAACCGTCAAATGCGTTGGTACAGATCTAATGCCATGAGAGAGAACACAGTCGTAGCTAAAGTCTAGGATTAGTATGGAATAACTTCGATGAATATTATGGGCGCTGTAAAGATTTCTCATACAAAATATCTATGTCGCTAACATTTGATTATCTTCAGTTTATCATCATCATCATTTCGAGTAGGTTACATTGTCAATCGACCATGAACACCCTGGTGTCAGAGTTGTGCGGAAACGCCTCTCGGCCTCTGACGTGGTTCCTTTAACGACGACCCGATGGCAGCCGGGCGGGACCAACAGCTTAACGTTTATCTTCTTTTAGAGTTAGAGGCAATGGCTCTACATTTATTCCTATCTCCGTGCTATGTAAGTAGTGAGGTTATAATATAGCAATCTTATGACAAAATACCGCCTTGACATATCAGCATAATTCACCTCCAATTATGTTATTGTAAAGACATATTCGTGACTGCGCTATGTCATACATTGTTATTGAAGAGGCATCAGTCATACAAATTATCCGATTATTATGCCTTAATACATTTGGATAAGGTTGATATTCGCTGAAGTAATTACAATTATAAGTTGCCCTTTGGTACTATAGGATCTGGAGACAAATTAGAGGTCTCTGATAAGTGGCTGATTATTATTATTTATGTAATTACGTCTTGTTAGACGTTTAAGTATAATTTTAATGTAATTTTATAAGGAATGAAATAAGTAGAGTATGGAGAAACTATATGTACTTAAAAACACTCCAACTAACACTTAAAAAGTATTAGTTGGAGGAAACTCACCCAAAATTGGTGAGTCAAATGATGTTCGTTCGACATCGAATAATTTTGATTCGACATACGAGTCATACATTTCGAAAATAGCGCTCCAGTAAATCAAATAGGTATATCATATAAACTCATCTTAATTTTATCCTTAAGAATAGATTCAATTGAAAAATTGCCCAACAAAAATTTTGAATTATAGAACGACTATTCGAAATTCAAACACACCCCAATTCTCAATTTCTATCGAAAGCAGGCCCTTTCGTTTCTTTTTAATTTTTATATTCTCACTGTGAAAGTGGTTTCAAATCTTCAATCTCGACTCTTAGTTACAAGTCTCCACATAAGGTAGCCATATTGTACATAGTCGCATGTACTTTATGAAAAAATATAAATAACGAGAGCATATTGCTCATCAAAATAAGACTAACATCGAGATACGCACATGCTACACTTGCAGGCAAGGACTGTATCCGAAATTATTTTATGGCTGAAGATTTGAAGTTTATATTTAGGATCAGGATATTGCGAATAAAAACGAAGAAAATATAATAATTTATGAATAAGCTGATTGATGAAAAAAAAAAACTGAAAAAGTATGCAGATGATAATTTTATCAGTTCATTTTTTAAACTTTGAATTATTATATGTAAATATTAAGTATATGTAACAAACATTAAATATAAAAAAAATCTTCCAACAAACCCCATCGAGGCAACGGCAACGTACCAAATA
Source organism: Euzophera pinguis (assembly GCA_947363495.1). Taxonomy (NCBI): domain Eukaryota; kingdom Metazoa; phylum Arthropoda; class Insecta; order Lepidoptera; family Pyralidae; genus Euzophera; species Euzophera pinguis. The sequence continues at coordinate 6,987,581 of OX376176.1, forward strand.
TGCTGACAGTATTTCCCCGCTGTACCGGTTAATTGTAAGGCTAAAAAAACTGCCAGACTTCGGATCTCCAGTAACCTTGATGAGGCGAGTTGATAAGTCCTTAAAGAACTTTGTTAAGGGTTCCGCACCTTGAAAGGTAAAAACCGAACCCTTATAGGATCACTGTGTTGTCTGTCCGTCTGTCAAGATCCTTTTCCTCAGGAATGCGTGGAGGTTTGAAGCTGGAATTTATATCAAATACTCAAGTCTACTGTTCCTTGGAGCTGTAAAATAAACAAACTTCTAAGCCAACGCAATCAAACGATACAGTCGTTTATGCCGCAAATTTCCGCAAATTTTCGACACTCGCAAGGAAATCAAAACCTACAGGGTACTTCTCGTGAACTCAGAATCTTGAAATTTGGTACGAAGCAACGACTTATAGTACAGATAAAGGAAAATTTGCGGAATTCGTTAATTTTTAGTTACATCATACAATAAAAAAAATTATAATTTTAAACTTACTAGCCTTTTCTTCGAGAACGCGATACTTACATATTTTGTACGGAACCCTCGGTGCACAAGTCCGATTCGCACTTGGCCAGTTTTTTTAGTAATGGTTTTTACGCCCATGGGTACAAGTCCTTTATGGCCCTTCTTAATTTTTGCTATCTTCTTCAGTCCTACAGTGTATGTGTATGTCCTTAAGTCCAAGTCAAGTCTTAAAGAATAGTCGGTAGTCGAGTCTACTCAGTAGAATCAGGCTAAGTGAAGTGGTAGAAAACTTAGCGATTACTAGGATAGGATATTTTGGCGACAAGCATGAAAATCACATAAATCAAACACTGTATTACATCCCAACACTCACGTTTGTTCTGAATACTTTGTAAACACTCAAAAAAAAAACACAAATTTTGGAAAATAAAATACAGCGCCGATACTGCTCTTTTCAGCTTCCCGCCAAAAGTCCATTTCTAAACTACGAGTACTTTCTCTACTTTAAATACGTAATACTATGTATACCCGAGTATACAGTAAAAGTCTCTAGCAAAAAAAAGATCCGAATCAGATATCAGTGTACCCCTGACCATGCCACAAAGTGTACGGTCGCACTCCGCCGCTGGCTACGACCGCAGCTGCCGCTCTGGTAATGGTCGCGGTGCACTGTCTGCCGGGTTAACGTATACAGGGGGTTAACCTTCAACTTCGATCGAGCAGAGGAAATTTTAGATTACGACCATCGAACCTTTTAAGTTTCAATTACTAAAAACCAGCGGTTTCCCGCAGCTCCGCCTACGTTAAAAAGTAGCCTAGGTTTGACCCCGGGTCTTCAACTATATTCATACCAAATTTCATCAAAATCCATTCAGCGATTTGGCCGTGAAAGCGTAACAGACAGACTTCTGTCTGTCTGTTTTCTTTCGCATTTATAATATTAGTATGGATAATCTAGAAATCTATCTCAGAGATGAAAATCCTTCACTGAATATATTAGAAAGACTGTGTTAGAAACTCCCGCATCTTTCAATATCTACTCTGTGATATTATTCAAAAGAGAGAGTAAATGGGAATAGAGAGATAAAAAATCAATAGTAAGTAGACATTTCATCAAAAACCTCAGTTCAAAGTTATTGCTTCAAAAGTCAATATTAATATAAATAGTTTCACATTTCTTCCAGACTGTAGTATACAACAATCACCCTGTAAATAGTGATCTCGGAGCGCATTACATATGCGTGCGGCATAATAAATGTATCCGCTTAATTATTATTTGGAAAATATCCGCGCCCCGGGCACGGCGGCCGCAACAAAACCACCGCGCGCCGATAACTATTACAATATTTTATACTGGATTGATACTTTATATTTCATTGTGATTTACTTATATGACAATCACATTTTTAATATTATTTGATATCGAGTTTGTCAGTCCTAATTGAACAGTTGTGACGGCTGGAATGTTCTTAGTTAGTCGTAGATCCTTGCTTGACATCGCTAAGCAGGATATGTGTGCCAATGGATTATCTGTCAAGCATGGCGAGGACCGGGCGAAGTGGAGAGGTAAAAGGAAAAGCGGGCTAGCTAGGCTTAGAAGCAAAGATGAAGAAGAAGAGTTATTCGTAGATCCTTGTTGTTATGTCTCTCTACTCTATCTTGAGATCTTTTTAACGCAAACTGCTTAAACAAAGTTGTATGGAAAATCTGTAAAGCGCCCTTGGCGGAGTAAGGTAACTAAAATGTTACATACAAAATCATATAGCATTCGTTAGGGTATGCTTTAGTAAAATCTCGTGATAATGGCAATGGGAGGAGGCATACAATGGAGTGACAATGACAACCGATAAATGGCAAGATATTCAATAATTGATATATTAGATATATTTCGAGTTTTCATAAATGAAGGCTAAAAAGTTTCTACCTCCTTGTAATTATCATTGCGTATGGCATTAATCCTACATGGATCAAACCTATGTTTAGGCTTTTAAACCGTGTATATGTTACTAGCAGCCTGTCTTCGCCTAGGCCTATAGCCTTCCTTGATAAATAAGCTATCCAACACTGAAAGAATTTTTCAAATCGGACCAGTAGTTCCTGAGATTAGCGCGTTCAAACAAACAAACAAACTCTTCAGCTTTATAATATTAATATGTTATATATTTTATTTTTCTTTGCGCTACGCCTAGTTGTCTTGCACCAAATTAATTGTTAGAGATAATTAACAATATCAAAAGTAAGTGAAACAGTAACCTAATTAACAAAATTCGGTCTGCAACAACTAACTGGAATCCAAGATATAATGAACCTGCACAAGCGAACAATGGAGTTTGGCCTCACAGAAAGGGAAAGGGTTGTTTAACCCTTCACCAAGGTGTAGATGCATTGATGGGATAGACACGGCACAGTGCTTAAAACGCCCCAAAATCTCTGTTCTTCGCTGTTTTCCTGGTGGCATGACGGAATTGCAGAACCTCACACCTGCCGCCGCAAGCTCGTTGAGAAACTATGATGTCGGCGTTTGAAACTATGATGATAACATAAGCAAATTCTTCAAACTAATCACAAATCTTCCTTATGCGCTGTAGTTTAAAATCTAGTCAGAGACACGAAAAACTCGCCAAGAAGCACTGACCAGCATGCCGTTTTACGGCTACTTACAAATACTAAATAATAATTTATTTCAGAAGCATCCATGGGCTACGGTGACAATTTACCATCGGGTGGGCCGTATGCCCTTTTGCCTACTTAATTGTATAAAAAAAATCATTTATTTATATTTTTTTATGTAGGTATACGTTTTGAAATATATAAATCCCATTTCAATCTCTACAGTTTTCTTAACTCTACATACAAATACAACATCGCTAGGTATGCTTAGGTAGAACCTCCGATCGATATCAAAACAATACTCATAGAGACGGGATGAAGATGTTTGCAGAAATGATGGGTACCACTAGCTGTAGCTCGCGGCTTTACACGCGTTTTGCAAACACATAAATATTGCATCAACTCCTTCGGTCGGCGTTCATTCATTAATATTGAGCTGGTTACATGGACAAACTACAATGTCCCTAGTGTTTGAGTTTTACGGAACCAACTTGGTTCCTTTAACAACCATCAAATGACAGCTGGTACCAACGGCTACGTGCCGAGGAACGAAATCATTATCAGACAATCGGGTGATTCAAACCCGCAATGTCCTAACCAAACTAGAAAAAAGTAAACAAAGTATGCTTCCCGTAGGAATCGAACCCACGACCTTCCGGGTCTTAGGCAAAGGCCTTAACCACTGGACCACGGAGTCAGTTGGTCTTCGGTCGGTAACTCGATTCCATAGATAGCTCCGCATGCGTCAAAAAGTGGGTTATGGGGCATCTGGGTGTTAATTTCGCTAATAAACTTTAAAAGACCATGCAATTGATATTCAATTCCGATTCAATAACGGTGCATTTTTGATATGCTAACACAATTTTGAATCTCACTTTAAGTGCAACTAAAACGTAATTGAATGGTTAAGTAGAAAAAAATGTTAATATAATAAATAGCAGAGGGCCGATTATTGAAAAAATGGATGAATTTTTTGTTTAGCATTTTCCAGTTGCAGTTCTATGGCATGCCAATGGAATACGATTGGTCTCAAAATTACTAACAGAATACCAGAAACGTCAAAAATTGCCATTGCGATCCGATTACGATTCAATTGTGCACTATGTAAATTAAGATAATTGACACCCTGGCTTGCTCAAAAACTGGTCCGTGGGCTAAACATATACTTTTTAACATGCTATGTTTGACCCTGGGTCTTCAACTATAATCATACCAAATTTCATCAAACAGTTCAGCGATTTGGCCGCGAAAGCTTAACAGTCATATAGACAGACAGGCAGACTATCGCACTTATAATATTAGTATGGAATTATAGATGTCACAACATTTGCAAACGGAATGTAACACAATCTCATCCTATCGATCTGCGTTGCCATGGCAACAACCTCAAGCTATCACATCATAAGGCAGGCAAACCCGCGCTAACACGACTAAGCAACCAACACAACACTTGATGATCACGCCCACTTTAACTTAACCTAATAAATTACAATTTTAAACTGTGAAGCTATAGTATTAAAGTTGAATTTTACGTTTGCTGGAGGTCATGTTAATCTGGTGATGCTAAAGGGATTCCATACGCCTCTTGGTCGTAGAGATGAAAATTGTAAGGAGTAATGAAACGTTTAAATTTTGTTTGCCTTTGTAGGAAAAGGTAAGTAATTTGTTTTCTAATTTCATGGGCTAGTTGAGTGTTTATTAAATAATCATTAGGAATAGGTAAAGTTTGATACAAAATACAATTTTGTTTACAACAGTATTTTTGATCCAAATGAAATTCCCATTTTCATTATAAACTTACGCATCAAGGCTCAGAATTGGCTAGTAAACTTCTACATGAAAATGTCTAATTCGTAAACCATTTCGAGGAATAGGCTTAGGGAACAGATTACATTAATCAGATCTTTAGATAAGCAAGCATTTTTTTAAAAATCGCAGATAACCTGATGACTTTCATTTTGTAGCAAGGTTAACATGTGACGGAGCCGGACAACTTTCGGCTTTCAAATTTTTTTTTTTAGGTTGGCAGCATTTGGTAGTGGATAAATATTTTTTGTTTGGTAGCGCTAATTAGGCGCTTCACGTACTTGTCACCCATGTCAAATGTCATCTCTGTTTGTGTAAACTTAACCCATTTAAAACCTGACTACATCTTCATTACTTTCATTCATACATTTTATTAAAGAATCGGTGTCCAATTGATGAAAAATCAGATGTCAACGGATGAAGAGACGGCAGTAAAGTCCAATAAACAGGCCAATATGCAAAAGATATGCGAGAAATGGGGTAGGTACCACATAGGTACCTAGATATTTGGCGATTGTAAACAAACAAGAGAGAGACCAACTCGCGCGTCGCTCGCGGTCCACCCTGACTTTGACATTTGACACTGACATACATATTTTTTAATACCTTAGTAATTTTTGCTTTCTTGCAGTTCGATATGGCCATTATAGCTACGTGAAGTCATCACTATAAAATCTTTAAAATTAAATAAAAATATTAAAATAGAATTTTTAGAATTTTTTCGTTCAAATTGTATATCCGAAATAGTCTATTCTATCAATTAAATTATATATGCTTAGAAGCCTAGTTGACTAGCCAATTACCTGGAGGCCTATTCTTACTCTTTTATTTATTTTTATTTTATTACTTTATTGTAGAGGTGAGACGTATTAAGTAAAACGCGAACTGGGTCTTGCGAGTACGCGTCCAGGAAAAAGACTAGATCCAAAGACTAGGTCCACGAGTATTTACGAGTACGCGACTCAATGGACTCATTGCGTAACCAAATGATTTCCATAAAATATGCACGTCTTGCATATATATGGACTAGTTTTCCAAGTATTGAATCTTCACATTTTTCTTTTCTTTCTTTTTTTAAATATCGGCTAACAACTTCCCTTCATACTTTATACAGGCTTAGTTTAGAAATTTCTATTAAAGTCAATCAGAAAGTGTATTTAAGTAAAATATATACTTACTAGCTGTTGCCAGCGGCTTCGCCCGCCTGATCAAAAGGGATTTCCAATGAGGTTTGAATCACTTAGATTATATTAGGTTGGGAAAAAAGTCGTTTCGCATATTGCATATATGAACTTGTAATAAAATCTCTTTGGCTATACTTTTTGTATCTGGCTGGTTTTGGTATCATTAAAAGTTTAAATTTAAAGAAGATTATACAAAATTCAAATTAGGAAAATGTGTGATTTTTATTTGTTTTTCTTACTATCACTAATCTGAGTGAATCTAATAAAGAAATTCGATACATTTTAAAATTTAACTACTTAAAGGTAAAAATGCAACGCAAGCCGCGACAAACATTTGCGATGTTTATGGACCAGTGCAGTGTCTGCGAGAGCAGCACACATTTGATTTAAGTGTTTTCAATCCGGAAATTTTGATGTCAATGATGCACGTCGCTCTGGTCGCCCTATTACGGATAAAATGGATGCCATTTTTGAAAAAGTGAAGCAAGATCGACATATCAGTAGTTGCGACGTAGCTGAAGAACTGGGAATTGACCACAAAACAGTTTTGGAGCATTTGAAAAAAACTGGGTACCTACACAAAGATTTGGATATTTGGGTACCTCACGAGCTCACTGAAAGAAACCTAATGAATTTGCATTTTAGGCGTTTGTCTCTCTCTCCCCCCTATAAGGGGGTGAAGTTTGAAAAGTCCTAAAACACGTATTTAATAATTTATGAAAAGAAATAATCTTTTGAAGTTTCGCACGAAACGGACTACCTAATCTCCTTCCCCCATACATACTTTGGATCTCCGTTTGACCCCCTTAGGAAATGAATTTTGAAAAAACGTTTCTTATCTGAGCACTATGTAATAACATAAAACTTCTGTCCAAATTTCACGTTTATAGCTTTTATAGTTGAGGTTGGGCGTTGATGAATTAGTCACCCTTGTTCTTTTATACATAGATAAAATCGCGTATTTAGAAGTTTTCAATCGATTTTATATACATTTATTACTTTTATTCACATTGTTTTTTTTTTTAAATTATGTAACCACAAGAAACTGGACCTTATAGTGTTTGTACAAAAAGTGTTATTAGAACAAACAATAACTCATCCCAAACGGACATACAAAAAAACAATGTGCCTTGCCCTTAGTCCCAAAATCGCATCCTAGTTTTTGAGTTGCGCGGACCGGTGAAGTCGCCGTACTCGTAAGTACATACTGGATACGCTAAAAGACTCGCATGCGGGATCGCGTACTTACGCGTCCAAGTCAAAACCTATTCCAAAAACCTGTTCCAGTAAATACGTCTCACCTCTATTGTATTGCACCAGGACATATTATAAAATTACACAAATTTTAAAGTTAACAAAAGGCGGCCTTATCACAGTGCAATCTCTTTCAGGCAACCTATGCGCTCTAAGGAATTTAGAGATATCTTGGCAGATGTCTATTAGAAACCTTGTGTTCGTATTCTCAGTTTTATCTCAAGTGACATTTGTCTACTCCTAACGTTCGAGATGCAACGCATGGTCTTGCTTGTAATGTCTTTAGAAATGTCAGTCAGTGTAAATAACATAGTTTTTTTTCTCTGAGATCAGCTGTAGACTTTTTGTTCTATTTCACGAATACAACATCATTGTAAAATGTCAAATTTCATAAAATATTCACAACCTCTCAAAAACTTTCAACAGTCAAGACTTTTGTCGGGAAGCTGAGAACACCAGTATCGGCTATGTATTGTATTTTTCAAAACTTGTGTTTTTTTTTATTGATAGTGCAAAATAATGGTGGATTAGGTGGATTATTATTCGTCATGTGTTCGAGAACAAGCGTTTAGTGTTAGGAAGTGATGCAGTGTTTGATTTATATGATAATCTTGCTTGTTGCCGAAAGCTCCTGGAAATCGCTAAGTGTAGTTTTTCTACCATTTCACTTAGCCTGATTCTTTTGATTAGACTTGATATAACTACTGCCTTGACTTTAGAATTGGTTGACTAAACAACTTTGTCCAATATTTTTTACTAGTTACTGGCTAAATACGAAAGTTAAAACCCATATTGAAAAAAACCTCCCAACATTAACTTGACTAAGCAACCATGTCAAATGACGATTTAACCGCTTGATAATCAACTGATAAATGGTGTCGTGCGCGCCAACCAGCATAACTGCGATTTGGTAGGGTGATCGTGAAGGTTAAGCAACGTTTAGCGGGGTTACGGTCTAGTTGCCACAAGGGTGACAGTCGGAAATATTTTAGAAAAACAAATTTTTTGGTGTTTATGATTGAGTTATTTAGGCTGGTAATGAAACCTCATTGATAACATTTTTTTGTTGTTATGCCATGTTTTTAACGTGTTCATTTAACACTAGGGAGAAAGTAAAATTTTTAAATCCTTATTATGAGAGATTTTAAAAAATCTTTTCAAGGGAGATTTTATTACAAGTTGAAGAATTTACTTTTATTTTATTTATTTACTCTTTTATGGTATTAAACGACTCTGAGTGCGACGGTAACAGTTCACATCCCAATTTCCCACCGCACCTTTCCCCCTGAAAATATGTCACTAAATGGATAGTGTCGCCACCTGGCGGAAACTGGTTTATTGGTGGAAATGGAGCGGCCGACCGGAAGTGGCAATTTACGCGGCGCCCGCCCGCTTTGTCCACTTATTTGGACAGGAAATGCGTTTTATGCCGACTTGGTTAGGTTGGTAGTGCCGAAATAACATTGAACTTGATTTTATAAGCTATCCTTAATGTTTTCAGTAGAAGGTTGACGTCAGGCTATTGGTATTAAAAATAATGAATAACTTTATTATTTATGATTGACCATCTAAAAACCTTATGTTGCAACTAGTTGCGGTAACAGCCTAAAGGCATACATTTGTAGGATGTATATAGGTACAGTATTTTATAATTATATGCATAGGTTTTATTTTTTTATAGCAACATTGAAAGAATAAAACTTTAGTTCAATAAGCATAATAGTAACAAATAGAATCATATATGGAGAAGGATCAATTAAAATAAAAAAGACCTCAAGCGCTCCGCACACGGTCACACATCATGCTCATTCTTGGAAGTGACGTAGTGACCACCAATCAGCTCGGCTCATTTGTTTGTGGTCACTATGATCAGCGTAGATTTGTCTATTATTACACCGTGAATCATGTCACAGGACTTTTGGCGGGGAGCTGTGAAGAGCACTATCGGCGCTGTTTATTTGAGTGTTTGTTCATAACAATGGTGGATTAGTATTCGCAAAGTTTTCGATAACAATCGTGAGTGTTAGGAAGTGATACAGTGTTTGATTAATGTGATTTTCATGCTTGTTGCCAAAAGCTCCAAGTAATCGCTAAGTGCAGTTTTTCTACCACTTCACTTAGCCTGATTCTTCTGACTAGACTTGACTACCGACTAGACTTTTAGACTTGACTAGGACTTGACGAAACCACACTGTAGGACTGAGAAAGATAGAAAAATTAAGAAGGGCTATAAAGAACTTGTATCCATGCCCGTACAACCCCTTACAAAAAAAAAAAGAATCATGTCACATCAACACAACAACACAACCCCTTCTACTCGTCAGATCTCCGCCACTCTGGTTGCAAGAAGGCTGGTTGTTTGTCTTAGCAAATTATAGTTGCAAACTTTTAGCGGCCAACGAAAGAGTGGTGACCGTGGCCACTTATTGGTTTAGACGAATTTGAATCAGCCATTTCGACTCGACAAGAAGAAAAAAATACTTGCAATCCAGTGTCAAAATGCAGCTAACATTCTTGACACCATGCGAGTCCTAATAAATCTGCTTCTAACTGTACAATAAAGTGTTATTATATCTGCTAGCCGTTCGCGTCAGCCGCTAAAAACGCCATCTGTCGTTTTGTCGTCCCATACTGCTCTCACTCTACATCACTGATAAACTCACTATAACATATAATAACCTTAACCTTTAACGCTTGACCAGTTCCATTTCAAATTTTAAATTAAGAAGAAAAATGTTAATTTTTACCTGCCAGCTGTTCGCGTCAGCCGCTAAAAACGCCATCTTGTCGTTTTGTCGTCCCATGCGGCTCTCACTCTACATCACTGATAAACTCACTATAATATCACTGCTTTAATAAATATCTATAACTAATATAGTCCACTTTAATAAACGATTTAAATCACATCACTTTAATCTAAATTCGTATTATAGTAAAAAAAATATCAAAAATTTCTTAAGCCTAATCAAACTAATTATTTCTTATGATTGTTATACTATTTTAATACGGTTTTTATCGCATATTTATTTACAACTAACGTTTCAAACACTTTACAGCGTTCATGGTCGCAGGCAGACTAAATTAACATTTGTCTGTGATGTCATAAGAATACGAAACTACCGCCCATAAATTTATTGAAACCTATTCCGATTCACGCAGTATTGGCTCACAGTTAGGTCGCCATAATTCTATCTTAGGCTTCTTTGAGCTTCGAAAGGAATGAATGAACACTTTATTACACCATTCACATACATTTAAGAAAAGATACAACATTGAAACCAATCAACATTAAGAGAAATGAGTACAAAGGCGGACTTATCGCTAATGCAATCTCTTCCAGCCAACCTTATGGTAGAAAGGAGCAGAGAATAAAAATAAACTTAAGGGAGCGGTCCAAAATGCTAAGATGTACTGATTTTTTTGGAAATTTGTCAATAGTTCAGTAAACTTGTAATTGGGGAAAAAACGTTAAAGTCACATTATCAGTATATAAAACATTATTTTTATTGAATCCATACATACAACATTTTATGTAGCTCCTCCATATTTTTTAAAAGTAAGCTAAAAAGAAAAAAAACAACATAAAAGTAAGATTTCTCGGGCGGGCGGCGTAGGGTGGTTGGAGTTCGCCTCAAAAACCCCAATGTTACTGGTATTTGTTGAAAACAAACTTTTTAATAACACGACCGCTTGTTATAGATAACGATGGTATTATATGGATGTTCTTTTTCTAAAAACCATTTTTACTATCCTAAAAATGAATTTGGTGACGATATTTTTTTTGCTGCCGGGAAATTTAAAAAATATAAAAAATGTAGAGATAACCTGTGGTGATGTGTAATGGTTTTTCATATTTAGTAAAATTTTCCATGAGGACTTGAGAAATGTGATCAGGCTAATGATAATTGAATGATTATTTTAATCAATCTATATATATTCAACTTCAAAACTATTTGTGTACCACAGGTAATAAAGTATATCATTAAAGTCTACTAAACAAACTAATTTCTCGGGTAATTAAAAAAATATTATTAACATATTTATGTAATAAATGTACGAAAACCCTACATTTACACATGTGTACAGTTATGCAACTGTAACTATAATATTATTCTTCATAAATTCACTCTTCATACTTCATTCAAATTAATTATTATTTGGAAAATCTATAAGATTTTCAAAAAAAATAGTCTATTTAACCTGAATTAAAACCAGCCAGTCCAAAACAGAAATTAAACCGTATCCCTCACAATCTTTTACTTATTTTTCCTCAAAAATAAATTCGAGGAAGTTTTGGAAAAATAATTACAATGGGGTGGCTCCCGTCTTTCGACAAGTCCGGGAATTTCTTTGTGCCCGGGTTTTTTTTTAATAATTATCCGTTTTCGCAAACATGCCTGTTATAAGATTAGGCATGATTATCTTTTGGCTTTTGTATTTGTAAGACTGTGCTTGGTAGCAAATTAAATTATTTCTTTGAAGTTTAAGTACGAGTACTTATTTGTCTACGAAATTACTGGTGAAGTCAAAAGTCAAGATTTCATAATTTTTTATACCAAAATCGTTAATATACTTATGCCAGTTCATGTGATTAACGCGGCAAAACTTAGGAATATAGAAAAGCGAATGCGCGAGCGAGCGAATAAAATTTTATAAAGGTGGTCTTTAAAAAATTACTAACGATATTATGTTATTTTTATAGAATAAAGTATTGAAAAACAAAGAAAATACGTATTAAAATTTAGGTACATTTGTTAAATAATTATCTAATCGTACACTGCGATTATGGAATGAACCCCTGCCATGGTTTTCCTTAGTGACTATAACATGGAAGCCTTCAAAAAGGCAAGGTTCATAGGCTACGGTAACCACTTACCATTAGGTGGGCCGTACGCCTGTTTGCCTACTTCGTTGTATAAAAAAAAAATATTTAGTATGGTGCATGGTGTCGTAAACACTATAAGTACATATTTGTCTATCCGTCTGTCACCGGGCTATATCTCAGGAACAGTGATACCTAGTTAGACAGTTAAAATTTTCACAAACGGTGTATTTCTGTTGCCGCTATAAAAAAATACTCAAAATATTTAAGGGGCCTCTAATATTAAATCTACTAATATTTGCGATTTCAAAGCGCAAGTCCGACTCGTGCTTGACAGGTTTTATTATCATTTTCTTAATATGGATATAACTAGCTGTTTCCCGCAGCTCCGCCTGAGTCAAAAGTAGCCTATGTTTGACCCCGAGTCGTCAACTATATTCATACCAAAATTTATCAAAATACGTTCAGCGGTTTGGCCGTGAAAGGGTAACAGACGGACAGACTTTCTCATTTATATTATTAAGTATGGATATTATCTTAGGCTGCGTAGGACTTTTTATATAGATTAATTTACTTTATCTATTGAAGAACATGCTTCATTATCTAGAAAAAAAACTTGCATTGCAATGACTTTACAAAATATACATACTTCAACCAACGATATTATGCTTAGGACGAACGAAAAGCCGTTTCGCTGTGTTGTTGGTCCATTTACGGTAAATACAGACAATGAAAAAACATTGATACAGATTTTTTTTTCATTTAAACAGCAAAAAAAAAAAATTTAATCGTGCCTTAAATGTTGTTCTAAGTTACTAGTAAGAAAGTACTAAGCGCACTACTAAGTTGTTCACACTACTTTTCCGAAGTCCTTATTAATATAATAATATAAATAAAGTTTGAAAAAAATATATCTAAAAAAACTGTAAAATTAAACGACGATTTTAATCAAAGCCCGTTTTAAAATTCGAACACCATACGCGCGAATTAGGTTCCAATTACTATTTAAAAATAAATAGAGTAGTAATAATCACCAAAATACAATAGAACGATACCGCGTCGACTCGCGATTTCATGAATTTTCAGGCGCGCTTTTCAGCGTCCGCTCTGCTACTAAAGGAGTTTCGACTGAACGCTGAAAATGATGAAATACAGAGCGTAACGTATTTTGTTTTTATTGGGAATTTGAAGAAAGATTTTTTTTCATGATTTAGTTTCAAAATTAGAATCCTTCATTTTCAATCACTGCATTTGTGGTCCAGCTATTGAGGAGTTTGCCTTTGACCTGGAGGTTGTGAATGCGATTTTCCATGAAAAACATACTTCCTACCTAGTTCGTTTCCAGTTTAGTTAGGACGTTACAGGCTTAAGTCATCTGATTATCTGTTATTAAAGATGATAACGTGCTTTGGAAGACACGTTAAGCCGTTGATCACGATTCACGGCGGGCATCTAGTGGTCGCTTGCCTTGTGGTCCCTAGCTGAGAAAGAATAACTTTATATCAAAATACCAACAAACGACAGCCGGGATCAACAGCCTAACATGTCTTCCGAAGACCGGAATCTTCTTTATTACAAGACAATCAGGTGACTCAAGCTTACAGTATCCTAATCAAGAAAGAACTAAACAAAGTATTATTTTCACCAGCATATTAACCACTGGACCACAAGACACGGCCAATAACATACTTATCGTCTAACTATAAGATCTTGTTTTAATACTACTTTAGTTTTAGTATTACATAATCTTTGGTAATATTAAAGTCAAACTTCGTATATTCATGCGTATTCAGTACAGGGCCGGAGCAGGGCCGGGGACGGGGCGCCGCCCCGGGCGAAGACGGCGCCCTAGGTGTAACCCCGGGGCTGCAGTTGGTGGTAGCTGAAAACTGTTAGATTTTACTTTAGCGTTTAGTTTAAGCTTTAGCAAACTAGTAAAAAGGAAGAAACATGGCATTGATATATAATGGCGAGCTCGTCCCCGAAATGGATCTCTTTCAGTAAATGACAAGAGAGATTAGCCCCTCTAAAAGGCTACTTTGAGCAATTCATCAAAACAAATACTACGCCATTTTGGGACTTTCCGTCAAACAGCAGAATTGCCATGAAATGATTCATTTCATGATCTGTCACATTTTATTTCATTAATGTGATCATATATATATTTAAATTCAGGGTCGGCAACACGTTCGTGACATCTCTGGTGTTGCAGGCGTTCATAGGCTACGGTAGCCACTTGCCATCAGGTGGGCCGTAAGCCTGTTTGCCTACTTAATTGTATAAAAAAAAACGTACAAAGTGGGCTTTTTAGATCCACAGTTCAAAATAACATGTGAATTTTAAAAAGAGCATAGAACCATAACTGTTACTCCCTCTGCATAATGATATCTATATGATTTTTTACAGAAATGGACAACTTTGTGATTTTCTTATTAATAAGAGTAATTTCGAGAGAAACGAATAAGCTGAAAAACCATTATCAGCAAAAAAAAAATATGCTAGACCAGTTGCCTCCTTTTTCATCACGCCCGTAACATTTACAGTAGACATAGGGCGGGCTACTGTTCACTGCCTGCGGCCTTCCTGACCAATCACAGCGCTCCGAGCTATATCGCTGTCCCGCTCACACACACTGAAACCTGTATCCGGTCATCTTTTTCACTTCCCCCGGCTAAAATCCTATCCTAGAAAACTCACCAAGCTACAACATCTTTTAACTTGTATCGCTAAAGTCGCATTTCCTTCGTATGAGGCGCCGTCGCTAGAGGCGTTTCGTAACTGCAATAATGTTTATTTGATATCGAGCGTCGGGCGACGATTTTCAAGTTCGGATTTATTTCAAATGATTGTGGACCTTATTCTGTTACGCATTAACTCCACTCAGCATGAAGCATTTCGACGAATGGTATTTACGTGTGCAATGCTGGCATTTTCATTGTTACATTACCGAACGGGATTGCGACTCGCGGGATATTCACTTGTATTCTTAGATGATAGAGTGTATAATTGTTTGTGTTTTGGTGGAAATTTCACGTTTCGTTTCTGTGCGGTTTCGACGCCCAAGGCAAAAGCTATTTGCGATGACAATTTCGCTGGCGTCGGCGAACGAAATATGCCTTTTATTCGTACTAGAGCCGGGATTAAAGCTCTAAAACGGAATTGCTGTCAGATGAAGGAGCTTTGTGGAAATTTGTGAACTACACCTACCTATTTTACGGCGATTATGTTAGTAGGTTGTGGAGAATTTCGAATATGATTAATTTGGTGTTTAGTACGTAATTAATTTAGATAGTCTTGAATACGATGCCGAATACGAGCACTAACACACTTCTCTCGTTCCCTTCGAGAATCTGTCCTTGTGAGAACAGGATCTTAGCTTTCCATACACCTAAATATGTATTATATGTATACAATATATATATGTATACAACTAAGTAAACAGTCGTACGGCCCAACTGGTGGTAAGTGGTTACCGTAGCCTATGAACGCCTGCAACATCGGAGATGTCACGAGTGCGTTGCCGACCTGTCCGCTATCAACACAGCGACCCCTCCCCAGCAGGAACACAACTCTACATCACAGTGTTATTTGGCTGCGGTCTTCTGTAGGGTGGACGTACTTCCCCAGACGGACTACTCCTTACAAAATGTCTTACCTCTCTTATATATATATTATCCTAACTTGACCAACTGCCTGTGTAGTCTAGTCCTGAAGATCGTCGTGGGTTCGATGGCCACGAGAAACATAGGTACCTACTTTATTTAGTTAGGACATGGTAGCTTTAAATAACCTGTCTTTGTTTTTTTTCTAATAAATTGTCTGATAATAAAAATAGTTCCGTGATTCAGAAGCCGTCGGTACTACGAGTATAGTGGTTATAGGAGCTTGTTAGTCGAGCGCGACCCGCGTGTTCGTAGCGAATGCGCGTATCAAGCGACGTCGTGATGCGACCACTATAGGATTGGTCGCCATTTACTGGCATTTTCTATCTTGAGCTCCCCCGAACTTCGGAAGGCACCTTGGTCTCAGTTGTTATCGATAGATGACAGTCGTGCTGTGCCAGATGCCTTAAGACAGCTTGAAAAATAGACAGTGTTGGCCACTAATAAATACAGCACCGACCATGTTCCTGTTGGTCTGGTAAAAAAGTTTACGGAGCTCAGACGGTAGTCGCTCCATTTTAAAAACCAGAGCCACAAAATCTAGAATCATGACTTACAGCGTACCCTAGGCTTCGAGGCGTAAGCTGACGACTAACTAAGAAAACACTCTTACACGAAGAAGTAAGTTCATTCATTCATTCATTTACACCGCCAAATTTTGATTACTATTAAAGCGTACCCTGGCTCTAAAGCGCAAGCTGAGGATGCAACTCGGAAACACATCATCATCATTTAATTTCAGCCGCAGTCAGTCCACTGCTGGACTGACTGCGGCTGAAATTGAAAAAGGATAGGCCTCTCCTAATGATTTTCAAAATAACCGGTTGGCAGCAGCCTGCATCCAGCATCTGCCTGCGACCTTTTTCAGGTAATCTGACCATCTGGCTTACTCTACTGGGAAACACGCTCGGATGAAAAAAGAACAAAATTATTTTCAGAACCAAGAAAATAACACGACGAATCAAAACAAGGGAGATACAAAAGAAAGTCCAACGCAAACCGAATTGTTATTGAAAATTACATTTTTCTCAACTTTTCCAAGCTTGTGTTGATACCCGAATTTATTTTCATGTAGAAAACTTAACGGTCGAACCATAACCAACCTTAAAATATCACAATAGGGATGAAAATTGACAGTGGTTGTGGAATTATTAATTTCCATTTTCGAATCTCCTATGTTTCCCGCTTTTTCTTTTTCGTTACGTACTTAATTGGTTTTGGAAAATTTCCTGAATTATTATTTATTTTTTATTAAGACAATTACAGTACGCATAATAATGAAACTATAACAGGTTGTACCTAATTACGTAATATTTGAATTCTAAATAATACAAACTTTTTAGCTCTAGTAATAATATAAGCTATGTATTACGTAATTTTTCGATGAGATTCTGCATCTATACTTGCAGAATTATTCCGTGCTTCGGAAGGCACGTTAAGCGGTTGGTGGTCGTTAAAGGAACCACGTCAGAGTCTGGAAGGAGGTTCCGAAAAACTCTAACACCAGAGTGTACAGGGTCGATTGACTATGTAGCCCACTCGATATGAATGAATTAATACCTCCATCTTTTCGATAGTGAGTTAAACGAGATAGAAAACGAACAATACCTGTCCTCTGGAAACCTGTTTGTTACCTTTCAAGTTGCAACGATTCGTCGCGGAACCCTAATTCGCTACGGTAACTATTTTGACGTAAAATCGCGATTTTTTTTTAATAAATCGTAAAATTTGGATCAAAATGTTACCACGGGGATTGGAATTTCATGCTTTTTTGCTACCAGAAAGTTGATAGAACTAATGTGTAGATATGTTACTAATGCGAGACTAAAGAAATGATTTAAAAAGTAGGTTTTTTTTACGTGACTGGCTTCTACAGATAGATTATTTCATGATTGCAAAAGCCGTCAGTATCTCTCTACTAATGACAGTACTGGTAGAGTCATCTGAAAAAATATAGACCTCTCATAATTTTTTTATTAAAAAAATATATTAGTAATTTAAGTTTCGTTATAACACAGAAAAATGTCTCATATATTTTCGCGATTGTTATACGTGAAATTAAAACTATTTTAATACGAGTTTTATTGTTTAAATTACTCATTTATTGGACACTTACGGAATCAATTCATATTTTAAGGCAGATGGGAACAATTTATGAAAACCTTTTTTAGAGATATGGTAGCAATTTTGATTGTATTTCTTTAATGTAACCTACACGAATTAATGATGATGATGCAATGCTCTTAGCTCTTTCATTTTGCCGTTCGATGAAAAAACATCTCCTGAACCATGACCACTAAATGGACCGTTGGTTGACTGGTAGAAATAACATGCTTTGTAATAAACTTTAAATAAATAAATCGACTAAGTTACCTATTTTAATTCTCGTAATGTTAAGATTAGTTAAGATCGCCTATCCATAAATTTAAGGGATTTTTTTTATTTTTTTTTTTTTTGGTGCGCGCACCTAATATGTTGGCGCACCGTGACTCCTCAGGATGCGGCGGCTGAAAACCAGTGCTAGTCGTGCTGCCATGTCTAGCATAATACTGAGCCGCCACCTATTGAGACGTCTGTCATTCATATATTGTACTTTGTCAATCATTTTTGTAAATCATTTTCTGTATATTGATAAACATTTCAATAAATTATATTCTATTCTATTCTAAGTAGTTTTACTAATGTTCATATCTTGTATAATACTGATAAAAATAATAAAGCCAAGTTTTTTAGTTATTGTTTCTTTAAAATTACTCTTTCACTTGTCATGACGCCATATAAAAATAGTCCTTCTAAATTTTATCAAAGGATTTTTTCCTAAATACCACTATAGAAATGTTATGAAAACATTTGCGTAAGGCCACTAAAGTAAATATTACGTTAGAGTACAACAATCAAATCGATCCACTTGAAATTAATGCCAACTAAAAAAACAGGATATCTAGTGGCAAACCCATCGAGTAGAATCGATCGATTTCGCTTCATTCGATTTATTGAATACTGGCTGAATATAGGTTTTTATCATCTATAATTCTTTTTTTATTTTTGTAAAAAGGTTTTATAGTGCGGGTGTATTCCATTGTGAGTCGATTAAAATGAGAATATTTGCTTAGCATTTTTTGTGCGAATGTTTGTAAATGTACGTTTTACCTTTTGTTGACAGCTTTAAGAATTGTTGGGGATGTAAAGGAAGAAAGGCTAAAGTAGGAGCGAGACGAGCTGTCATGCGCTAAAATATTCAGTAGTCATTAGCCCTTACCTTGCGTTCCGTTACACATAGACAAGACACCCATTGTTTCATGAGATGAGGATGCTACTCGTTTCTGAAAACCAGGCCTTTCTTAGCATGCAAAGGATTGAAAGTAAAGTAGCTAAGCCTAAATGCCATGCTCGCTTTTATTACTTATCCATACTAATCCATACTTCCATACTATAATATTATAAATGCGAAAGTCTGTCCGTCTGTCTGTCTTTCTGTCTGTCTGTCACGCGTTCACGGCCAAACCGCTGAACGGATTTTGATGAAATTTGGTATGGATATAGTTGAAGACCCGGAGTCAAACATAGGCTACTTTTTGACGCAGGCGGAGCTGCGGGAAACAACTAGTATTTACTAAGTAGAATAACGAAAGATAATAAAACCAGTCTATAAAACTTGAGAATTAATAGTTTCCTTTCAAACAAAACAAATGCTTACAACGTTAAATTGCAATGTAAACAAGCCGACACGAAACCTTATTAAATTACTAATATCGGTAGAATGTTTGCACATTTTTACGTGTGGCAATATTTAAAAAACAAAAAGGATTCTCTACGGTTGCGCGGCTTGCGCGGCGCAGCATGGGTTCGCCGTGTGGCGCGAAAATTATAACCTCTGTGTTCGGCGCGCGGGCACAAATCAATTGGTTGTTATTGAGTGGTGCAGCGCATGCGCAGCAAGTGCACGGCATGCTGTCACTCGCTGGGTGAGGAATTAATGTGTTGCTGGATAAAAGATTTGGGATATTATTTTAGTAAAAATACCATATTTATTTATAAGTAAGTCAGTTATACGTGAAGAACTCCACAGAATTACTCATCATATAATCAAACACAAAAGTCAGCATCATACTGATTACATACTCTATTATATTTTTCTCAACTAAAAGTCTTTGAATACGAGGTAGAAGATAACACACTCACACACAGCACACAAAATAGGATAAGGGCATTTAAATTTTGATAAATTTATTGTTAAGACAAAATCGACGATTTACTTAGAAATTGTTCCACTAAATGTTAAGCCATTTTGCGCTGATACAATTAAAACTTTTCCTTATTATATTAAAACAATTTTTTTTATTTTATTTATAAAACTTTATTACAACACATGTAAATGGCGGACTTAAAGCCATATGTTTTTTCTACCAGTCAATGAGAGAAATTAGTTCATTTGAATAAGTGCAAAATAATTATACAAACACAAGTATTAAAATGTCCAGTCTTTATACAAATAGACTAAACAAACACAAATACAAACTACATAAATTTATATTATAATAAATAGACCTGCATACAAGCTACATAAACTTACTTATGAACTCACAGACAGTGTATGAAGTTAACAGGCGCGCACCAAGTTTTTGAACGTAAGTCGAGTACGAGCCTTTCGAATTTCTTCCGGGAGGGAGTTCCAAAGTAATGTGGCCTGCACATTAAAGGATTGTTTGTAGAAACCACTCCGGATACTCGGTATTTGAAGAACAAGATTGCACGATGACCTAAATTCTCACACGCGAATGTCTGAAAGGAAATTGAATTTGGATTTTAAGTACATAGGAGTCTGCGGATCGAACAATATGGAGAACCGAATAGAAAGAACATGCAAATCACAACGTTGGCGGATAGGTAACCATTTAAGTTGCGAACGTATAGACACACGATTATACTTCCTAAGGCCAAAAATAAATCGTAGACAATTATTCTGAAGTCGATCTAATTTGTTGAGAAAATTGCCGGTCAGGTCAGGTCTGCATAACCAATAAATGGTCAAGTGCCGTGTCAAGCTACGCGTAATGTAGGGTGCCGTAGTAGTAGTCTCAATAATAAAAAAAACTTAAAGCACACCTACATAATGTCCTTTAGCAGATATAACAAGAAGCTCGATAACCAAGCGCGGCGCTCGTATCCCAAGTACGAGTAGCTAATGCGCGTGTCAAGCGACGGCGAAGCGGGATCCGTATTGGATTGGTCACCATTAGTGGCATATTCTATCTCGACCTCCTCCGTTTGGTGGTGTCGATAGATAACAATCATTAGGCTGCATCAGAAGCCTTTAGGCAGCCTGAAAAAATCTCGCAGTCTTGGACACCCAAACACCCATGTTCCTCCTGGTCTGGTTTTCGAGTAAAAAGCGTTTCGGAAGTCACACAGCAGTCGCTCCATTGTAGTAACCAACACCAAAATCAAGGTCCGTCTCGAGTATAAAGCGTTTCGGCTCCGAAACGTAAACTGAGGACGCAACTGGAAAACACGCTTGGATGAAGACGAATAAGACTTTAATAATGATTTAATCTAATTAGTTAGAGCTTTATCGACAAAAGGTAGAAAAGAGATAGCAAGACGTCCCCACCACGCTCCCACTCTCCTTTATGAGAAATTTTTAAATGCTTATTACTGCTTTAATTATCAACCAATTTTGGCGAGTTCTTAGTGTAGTTATTGTTTCGTATAAAAATCTCATCCAAGTATGTATACAGTCAAGTAGTAGGCTACTTACGGATGAACCTAGGGCGAAATACATTTGGGCAAAATAAAATGAAAATTTATGTAATTTTTAAATTTTCTACTCATTAATTATATTTCCACATAACTTATTGTATATTAAACATAGATACAAGCTTCAAATTTTGAACAATTAGAGAGATACAAACTCGCCGAGTGGCACAAACATTCGATGCCATAGGGCTGACAGTATGGTGCCTGAAGGGCCTGCTAAGAGTGTGAATATTCCCAAATGGTCATAAAACCTACTATAAAATCTTCTTTTCATGTTAATACAAATCTGAAACGAAATCACGGCAAGTTTCATAAATAGCCATACTGATATCGGAAATGTCCAATGTCAAAATATGTCAAACTATCTGCTTACGTGAGTCTTATTTCAATGGATTGAAATTTTACATGTTTTTAATTACTCATTATACTCTATTTTCTCAAAAGTGGTTGGGGACACTCACCTCTGATTTTTCTTCAACGTTATAGCTAAATATCTCTCAAACGAAACCTTTAATCGAAAAACACTATGAGAGTACTCATAATGTTTTTTAGATACCTATTAAATGATATCCCACACAAATAGAAAGTAAAAAAAATAATTTCGACCCCCACTTTAATAACTAAAATATTGTATGCTAACTAGGTCTAATAGTCTGTGAGAAAACGTAGGACAGACGGACGGACATGACGAAACTATACTAAAAACTGGAAGAATTAGGGAGTTAACTAACATGATTTCAATGTTAATGGGGAGAAAGTTCTTTAACTTATATAAACCACGCCATTTTTGTAACTAATACATAAGCAGTAGCATAAGTCCATAAGCTTTATTAAACTATTCTGCGGTACAGGCCTTTTTAGTATAATTAACTAAGCAAGAAGTACTTACTCGTACTCGTACCTAAGAAAAATCTTGGGATAAAACTCTACCTTCCCTACTTCCAACATCTTGGTAACTTCACAAAAGCAAAATAACCTAAAAAGAGATAATTCAAACAAAATTCCAATTAATCTAAGCAAATTGTAACTGAACTTAAGAAGAAAAATCATCAAGTAATTTCATTAACGCACACTTATAAACAAAAAGGGATACCTTTGAAGGGATCAAAGGCTAAGTCCCGACTGGCTCTGGCGTCCCTTTGTGGGATCAGAACCCTAGCTGACAAATGTGTTTTTGGTTTTATTTAGCCGAAATTTACGGTTTTGACACGAGGATATTAATAAAAAATATTAAGGTTGTTGTGCGTTGCACAAATCAAAAATAGAAAAATTCCAAATGGTGGATTTATAGCCAAATGACAATCTCTCCCTGCCAACCATAGGACTAACTAAACCATATCAAAAAAAAGAATTCAAAGATTCGTGGATTCATTTCCTTTTTAGTACTTACTGGTAACCAGTTACGGTAGAAGATTATTTAGAGCAGTCACACAACTAATTGAGAACCAGGAAAAATTTTGACATAAAAATCGCAACTGTGTGTTTCACAACCAGACTACAATACAATACAAAAACTCTTTATTGTACAACAAGTATACATTGTTAAATACAAGCAATTACAAGAAAAATAACCTTGCGCAAAGGCGGCCTTTGCCCAATAGCAATTTCTTCTTTTTTTCCTTTCGGAAAATTTAATAAAGATATTAAAGATTGTGCGAGGTAGGTGTCAAAAAAAGATAAATAAATAAATAAATAAATAAATAATTACAACACAAGTTACAAGACCACAAGGATTATTGAGTACCCTCTGAAATGCAAACTAAAGATGCAATTAGGAAAGTGCTAAAATACGCTTTCGCGAAAATAATTTGACCACAATCATAAAAATAAATAGATTTCCATATCGTGCAAATGAATATTAAACAGAAATAACAGTAATCGCAATAAAAATAATCAGGTTATGTTTATTTCCATATTGCGTCGGTCGCGGCAGTTGCATTATGCTAGTGGAATCCCGCGGTGCGCTGACAAACTTGACACCGACACGATATGCTCAACATTGAGGTCTAAGCCTGGAAATGTCTCTGTTTATTAAATAAAATTAAATCTATGGTGTAGTTCAATTTCAATTTAAAAATGTTCACAATCAGTCTTGCCGGAGCTAGACCCGGGTAGTGAAAGCGCCATTTATTACACTACACTTACAGTTTCCCAAGACGTATAGTGTGCCATAGATTTAGAATCGGTTGTAGCCATCTGTATTTATATAAGGAACGCTAAAATGTCAAATTTCAAATAAAATCCATATCCATACTTCCATCCATACTAATATTATAAATGCGAAAGTCTGTCTGTCTTTCTGTCTTTCTGTCTGTTACTCTTTCACTGCCAAACCGCTGAACGGATTTAGATGAAATTTGGTATGAATATAGTTGAAGACCTGGGGTCAAACATAGGCTACTTTTTGACGCAGGCCGAGCCGCGGGAAACAGCTAGTATTGTATAAGTAAAACAAAAATGCAAATAAATCATTTGATTTGTTTTTAAAAAGTAATCTGTAAGGATTTACCTCTGCCTACCCCGACTGGAAACAGGCTTGATGATATTTAAGTATGTATAATAAAATGTCTGAGGTAAAAAAATCGGAACGTTTTAACGCCAAAAAAATCACATAAAAAAACCTTTATATTTTCGGTTCGTTCTATTTCTGCTAGCAAACCAAATAATACTGCTAGCATTGTTATGTTAAGATCTAAAAGAAATGAGAAAGAAAAATAAAGCGAAAATACTAGATCTGTCAAGAAAAAGTTTCTCCTTTTATGATTCCATCCATTATCATCGAGTACGTACATATCCATTTTAAGTAAAGTAATAAATTCTAAAACCAGGCACCAAAATTAGAGATATCACGTCACGTCTAGTTCTCTATGACTCGTAAGACAGTCATCATATGTAATTCAATTATCCATTCTATGAGCTTAAATCGCGTGTAAGGTCCAAGCAAGTACCCCCGTGGTCCTTCCGTGAGAGGTCACTCACGCATATGTTAAGTGATTGAAGCGTGATTTTTATTGCGATGGGTCATTCATACTCTTGGATTATAACTAGACTTCTGATGATGGAATCAACTTTAACTCGCTATTTTTGTCACGTAGCGATGCTGCTAGCCTTCTGGGCACCTTATCTCAGGGCAACGTTTTGACGGTACTGAAATGTTTATAAGACTTTTATTACTTACTTAATATTAAAATATAGACTTTCTCTATTCTAGTCATTCATTTATGTAGTGAGTTACAACTATTTAACTTGCATACCCTGGTATTATAGTTTGAAATCGTCTCTCGGTCTCTGTCTTACCGTGACCTATGAAGCACAGAATTATCTTTATTCTGGACATTCAGGTGATTCAAGCAATATCCTAAATATAAAACAGGATGAAAGTTGAAAAAAAAAAGTCTTCCCGTAGTATTGAAGGCCTTCGAAAATTAAATTTCTCCCGCCGTTCTTTTTTAACATGTTTCTATCTATGTATCCTTTGTTATTCTGAATTCGAAAAGTAAACATAGACAAATATCAACCCTCCAGCAAAGTCGCCGTTAGAAAAGCGTCATTAAACATCAATCACTGGATAAAACCCTTAAAACAAAGCAAAAAGCCCGAGTAATCGCCGTGTCCACATTTGTCGCACCATTTGACAGTTAATTTTCGGTAAACAACGACATCTGTCGCGTGCAACGCAAACCGTGAGTGATGAGTAAAAAACTACAATATGAATAATTCATGGATAGGGATGTGATACGACTGTGATGTATCGATACTCTTGAATTAGGGTTTAAACTTTTAAAATCTAGGCAAGACTATTGGTTTAAAAATGTTATGATTACTAAAATAATTGAAATAATACAAAGATAAATAGAAAATGATGCTTGTCATAATTCAGAATATAACTGATGAGCTGATGTTTGCGGCATAAACTCGTTTGAAATAAAATAATTAAATGATAACAAGAACCTACCTAGTGATTTATGTTAACTTTATCTTGACTATAATTGTAATCTTCGCTATATTTCCACATTATTCGACCATATAAACGACCGAAAAATATGAAATAAACACTTACAATTTTAAAGAAATATAATGTAAACATCTAATGTGATATAGTTATTATACCACCGGATGTCGATAACCGGAATCACCGACTCCTCACATCACTACTGCTATCAAGAAGTTCTTGAAATGTTGACAGATGGCAAGCCGCGGGCTGTGTACTGCTCCGAGCCCCATGAAAAACCGGCCGAGATTTCGATATTTTCTAATTAGCCGTGTAATGTTTTGTTAATAATTAAAACGATTCTTGTATTGATTGGGGATTGTAGTGTGGTAATAGGCAGCGTTATTTATCTTAAATAAATAAATATAGTTTGTTAGATCGCTAACATTAACACTTGCAAACTCTGAATTGTTTTGTACACGTAAGTAAAGTAAATTCTTTTTTATATACAACCTGCAAATGTGACCCTATTGAGACATAAATTATGCAATGACATGGAATTAATTTGTTTATTTTCAATATAGTATATTTTTACACAAAAAATATGTCAATTTATTTTTATTAAGACACTAAAAATTTAAATAAGTAAGACAGACAATGACATCCTTATAACGTAAACAATCTTTAAAAAATCCAAAATATATTTATATAAATACTTTTATAAAAATATTCACTACTAGTGACGATTCTGCACGGGCTTTGTTGAACACTGGTGACAGGTCTCTCCGACCCCGTTTTGAGGGGTTGATCGCTGTGATTGCACGCTGCTGCGAATGGGTTAATACATGAGCTACACGGAAAATTAAAATTGGCTAAGCGTGATCCAAATAAGTGCAATGATATATTACATTTTTTTCTCAATAATTCGATTAACATATTAAAATTGTCTTAATTACACGTAGTAGGTATACTTACGTATTTTGTAAAGTAAGTTTTGATGCCGTCTTTCAAACTACCGGCGAAGTAGGAAACATTTAATTGGTTTAGTATTAGGGACACATTTTATTTTTAACCCAGACTAAGTAAGACTAAGTAGTCCTAATTAAAAATTACCTATTTTCAGTACAAGTTACAACATTTAAACAAATGCAATTCATTCGTTTCAAGGCATCAATGGGGATGGCGACATATAGCATTACGACATCCCCAATTATTTATTCAAGCCTTTTAATTGTCGATGGCGCCATTCCTCGGGTCGTTGTTCCTACCACTTCATGGAAATTTTAATCACAGCTATTCTTCAATACACAGTAGGGTGGAGCGAAATTTTTATTTTAATTTTATCAATGACCTATAGTTATAAGATTTCTAAATGAATATCTTGAAGTCTGCTTTGACAACATCATTTGATGTAACAGCAAAATCATTTACATTTTTGTACTTCTTGTTATACTAGCCATTAGCCCAGCTATAACTATTATCTATTCTGTGACCCGGCTTCAGCTTAAATCCCGTGGAAACAGTATTTTTTGATTCGTAGTTTCAGGTAGATTCATTAAGTAGATAAAGCATATATCAAACATACAAACAAAATCAATTGCGATTTTACTTAGGATGAAATCTGTCTAGAGACAACTTTTGGATGACTTACTATTTTTCAACTCATCTCTAATTTTACTTGTCGTACTATTTTAGTGAATAAAAGATTATTTAATAACTCTGTCTAATTTAACCAAACATATTAATTGATATTTACATTAAACCATAAACAACACCAGTGAATGATAGCTGGCCAGTGATGAAATAAAAAAATATTAGCATACTTGCAATATCTCAATCGACGGTTAAATAAAGAACTTAACACGCAGGAGTACCAACCGAACGTGCTTTTACAATCTTGTTAACCGCGACGCTCTGCGGGCGGCAGGCGTCCAACTGCGCAGAGAGGGCAAGACCGACGCTACCGCGTTCTTATTTTGAATTATAAAGACATATTGATTATTCAAAAAGAGAGGTTTTAGCTTCCGGTCGATGGTCAAGAGAGTTCGAATAACTAACTGATCAATTTAATTTGAATTGATTATAAAAACGGCTTGTGAGATAATTAATATAGTAATAAAGAATTCTATAGGTATTAAGCATTGTCAAACTCTTTTAGGTAATGACTTCATATAATCTAAATCTAAGTTCACTAAAATTTTTAAGCACGAACATATTAAGTGCATAAAATCAATCACATTGGTACACTGCGTATTACAATTACAACTACGAAATCGAACTATTCGTTATTTTAGTACCTACATGAAAATGTAACCATACCTCACAATACAGAAAAGCTTAAGTCACTAAACCCACTCATTTAAATTATTTCTTGATAAGACAGATAAATAAAAACTTTAGCACACCCGGTACTTCATAAATGACGTACATCGCACTCCGAATATCCAACATTGATTGACAGTAACAAACAAAAAAATAAAGAACACAATTTGAATTTTAGTGGTACAAAAGATAAGCTGCTAAAACGAAATCAAGCATCCACCCCAGCCACCATTATTTAATGAAAGATCGGAATAATCCCTGAATACCCCAATCCCAATAGTGCAGAGCACATATCCGGAGGCGTAACGGCACAGCGACGATATATTTAATTTGCGAAAGGGATTCCAAAGTTATACTTTTTCGAATTTGGAATCGTGATTTTTTTTTCAATTCGCAATTTGAAATTCAAGCTTTTTGTATTTACAATAGCTTCTTTATGTGGATAGATAATTAAATAAATAATCTTGTTAAAATCTTTGCCGAGTTTCTAAGTAGGTGATTGCTTTTTCATGAAATTGTCCAGAATATTAGTTTACATTATCTTATTATATTTTTTTTATACTAGCAAAACAGTTATTATCAAATTAATAAAACATATTTTAACTATCAATAAATATGTTAACTACTTTATTCGTGCTCATTGAAATGAGAGGCACTAAATTTCCAGGTGTTGTTGTGACACAGACGTCCCTCATAAGATTTTGAATGACCACAAACTGTAGAATATTAAATTAGTACACAAGCACAGAATTATACTTTACACTAGGACCTAGTTCCAGACAATGGTAACCATACGATATTACGCTGACATTTTAAACATCGTTTCCGAATACCATCTAATTTAAAAACAAATTAGTTCCATTTTCGGCCAGTAGTTTGCTGCTACATTATGCGAATGAAGTACCATACTCGTACTAGTACGACACCTGCCTGATGGGAGCAACTGAAGCGTCGTGATCGCCGCCAGCACCTAATGAGCCCCTCCTTGCAGATCTGATGCCCTGGTACATTACACCACATACATCCTACACTTACTTCGCATTTACTACCATATGTTTTTTTTTATGCATAAATTTTATAATACGGTGATAGAGTCAAAATGAAGGTATGACAACAAAATAATAGAAAGGGAAATAGCGTTTGTCACGGGCTTTGTTCCTGTGGGAATTATTATTATTATAGGCAAAAACTTATTCGAAATAAAATAATAACTCTTTATCGACAACTTCAAATCAATCTTCAAAAAAGTACTCTTTAAAAGTATTGAAGGAATCGCTATTTTTTAACTTTTGGAGGCCTCCATTGATATTTTTTCAAGATAATACCATCTATTCCTGTTTTAAAAACTATAAGCCGAAGTACAGATCCTTTCACCTCAAAAAATGCCGCCCACCTATCCTATGCTGAGGGCTTAGGGTAGTTTTTACCTGTGAACTTCCTCATAATTTCTGTAATCCTAGTACTTCAACTAAATATCTCATGTTCTAAGCGTTATGTTCCAGATCAGTGTACAATAAATTATCTGTATCTAATTAAAGTGTGAATTTCAGGAAATAGATATTACATGAAAGTAAACTTTTCAGGAAGTATACTATATGGTGAATAGGTAAAAATTAACACATTGGGAATTTTGTGAATTGTCAATCAGAGGATAAAGGACTCAGGTACCGAAACGTAGTGAAATAAACTACATCTCGATTTCATTTCTGTCTTAATGATATTTTATAAAACGTAGCATTTGATGCCAATCGAAATTGAATTCATAAAAGTAACTTGCGCGTCGAGTTCATTGTTACCAAGTTATTATAGGGGGCTAGATTGTCTTATTCCAATATGCCAGTGCTCCTCCAAAACCAAATACCTCGAGGCTACAATGGTCCCCATCGAAATACTAACAACAATTTCCATATTCTAATTTCTATAGAAATAAAGATCAAAATCGGATGAAATAATTACAAATCCCTATGTACTCCGGATCGAACCCCGGTTTCAGTGACTGGCACGATCGCGAATATGTTCCAATTAAAAATAAAATCTATTATTTTTTTTAAACTGGCAGGCTGGAAAATGAGGCGGTTGCTGCACAGCGGGAGAGGTTTTTGAAAAACAATGGATTGTCACCTATCTATAAGTTTGAGTAGTCTCCTCGTTTGAAGTAAGTATTGATCGTCAACATCTAAAAAGCAGATAGAACTAATTTTATTGAATGTCTTACTTTTTAATTATTTAGTAATAGAGCATTTGGAGGCAGCTTTTTTTAACCGTGCCGATCTTTAATACGAAATTTAAAAAATGAAATTATTGCCTAAATTTGATTTGCCGACAGCCTTCGGGCATCAAGATACCTTCAGGCGAGCAGGTAACTCAATGCCTGATGGCATTATTGTATACCTATAAATGTATTATTGACAATTGGGCGAATGCATTAGATTAATTAGGTTCTAGAATGTAGGCCGTGGTGTGTAGAAACATGTCAAACGAAGACAAACCCACAAAAACGCTAAGATAAGTCAGAAAATTTACATAATATAACTAGGTATTTAGGTAAAGGTACTAGGATATCAGAACTGCAAGGAGATTCAACGGCGCAGTGGCGAGGGGCGTGCGGGGCAGGGGCGATCCGTCAGCGGCTTGCGGCGATCACGACGACCGGCCTAAGGTCGAGCTCACCACTCTTGATAATTATTTAGGATTTTTTTTTATATTTTCTTTTTCGTAAGGCACGAAGTTGTTGTACCTTACCAGCCAGTGTCAAATAATAACCATCCGGCAAAAAGTACATTGAATAGTAACTCTGCCATGAGATCTTGATTTTTTTATGGCAAATCTGTAACGTGCTGCTGTCGAAGTTTCATAAAAAAAATCACATAGAACAATGAAAAAATTGCAAAATTATAACACTGAGTGTACAATAAACAATTTTAAATACATGCTAATCGCTAGCGACTTGATTTATAAAATGACATGGTATGAGAGGCACAAAAGCCTATTCATTTTTTCCTAATCATAATCATGTAATGTGTCAAACAAAGGTAGCATAGGTGTCAGTTCTCTGTGCGCACCGTTAGGCATCTTAAATACCTAGACTTAGGCTTAGATTTCTTTAGTATCCTATTGATGTAACAGACTTTAAAATTTGTTGTGCGATACTAATTCTATATTATTATAAATGATCTAGACTTCCAATTTTCCTAGCTAAATTTAATCAAGCTTACGACAACATGAAGACAGAGAAAGACGAAAAGTGTGTAGCGTGACAGAAGTAACAGAGAAATCAATATTTCCTCTTCTAAAAAGTCTATTTGTTATCACGGTTTTTATTCGAACACCATATTTAATTATTTTTTTTGTTTTTTCATACACAATTCGCAATGTGAACGCTGGCGATTCGGCGCGCGTCGGCCGCTCGCGTGCCAGTAATCGCCGAGAGTTCCTTTTTTGAATAACTATCACGACTTTTTCGCCCCATATATTCTTCATGGCGATATTTAAGGAATTCCACGCATACAGCCAGCCAATTTGGCTGCGTTCGGATATGTCAGGCATTTTGCCTGTGATCCGTGCTGGCAGGTTTGTTTTGTAATGACCAGTAATTTTTCAACTTATTTGCACGATCTTTATCCGTTTATATGTACGTGTATCATTTAAAGATTATATGTTTCAAACTAATGAAGTAAATAATACAGGTAAGTAAATATATTGTACTTGTATGTTACCATAAAAATAATATTTAGTTTTATAAAGCTAAGGTATAAGTTCAGAAAACCGCTGATTTGTAACTTAGGTATACTTACTATTTATTTAATTAAATCATTTAATAAAACTTTATTGTAAAGAATACACAATTGGAGGCCTTAATTCTAGAATTATTCTCTACCAGTCAACCATGTAAAGAAACAGAAACTTGTGCTGCACAAAAAGTTTGATTGAAATGAAAATTGTTAATGACCATTTCACAATTATTTTCGAAAAGATTCATCAAATCCCTCGTTTTGATTAAATCATTATTAATATTACCTGTTACTTACTTCAGAATGCACTTAAAATTATGAAAAATATTTTTTTTATTTTAAAAATCTTTTCATTCGTTTCTTAATAGAGCTTTCTGCATCCAATCCGGCTGGAGACTGTCCAAATCGTCCCGCCATCTTCTCCTTGGTCTTCCTCTACCTAGGCGACCGTCCGGTATCCAGAAGGTAGCCAGTCTCGAAAGGGGGAGGTCTTAGCCCAGCAGTGGAACACAACATCGGTAGGCTAGGTAGAAAAAAGTGTTTTATGGCCAAAGCAATGGACATATTTTTAACTAATTTTTAGCATGATACTGAAATTGTACATACCTATGTACCTATCCAATGATCAAACTATCCAAAGCAGATTTTTGTCTTTAAACTAAGATAGTACCTGCATATTACTACCTACTGTTGTAAAGTTTGTAAATTTAATTTGTTAGCTTTAGGGTTTTTATAAATTTTGATACCAAATATTTTGTGTATTTAACCGTGTTTACATAAATTGTCATGCTGTGTGTGCACGTTTTTGGGTTGCAATCTAGCTTAAAGTTTTTACTTACTTACATTATTGAATTGTTTTGATTGTAACCTGTTGTAATCATAATCATAATCATTTATTCTTTTCATTTATTCATTTGTGTATACCCTACCGTAAATAAATAAATAGATTTTGAGTAGATTAGTGTCTGTGTCGCACCTAGGGTTCTTTATGCCTACGAAACTTTGAAATTAGCTTGTAATAAATAAATAGGTATATTTAACATCGCCATCCAGTACTCCTGCAACGTCAATGAAGATTGTTATTACAAAGTTTTAATATAATAAAACAATATCTTAAATCAAAATTGTTTAAACGTCTGTAAACTTTGATTAAATCAGTTAGTTTTGTTGTCTTCGTACTATTCTACTTGTTAAGTTATTAAATAATACAGGGTGTCCGGTGATAACTTGCACGTTTTAAAAATGCTTTAAATCTTGACCGCGGGCAGTTAGAGGGGTGCGGGGTGCGACATTAGAAGCGCCTGCGCTTTGAGTTTTTTAGTCGCCATGAAGCGTTGGTCGGGAGAGGAGTGCGTGTTCGCTATCGAGGCGTACATACAGTGCAACTATTTGCTCATTGAGGCGCAGCGTGAATTTTGCAGGCACTTCAATATTTACCAAATTCTATTATTTTATATTAATAATAATAGAATTTGGTAAATAAAATATTAATAAATAAAATAATATATAATAATATAAAATAATTTATAAATAAAAAAGTATATTCGGGATTGGGTAGCAAGGTTCCGAGCTTCAGGCACAGCTGAACCTGCACATCACCAAGGCCTAGTTCCTTCCGTATCAACATTAGAAAATGTCGAACGTGTGAACATTTCAGTGACCCAAGGATCAACACTCCATGAAATTTTCAAAAAATATATAAAGTTTCATCCTTACAAAATCCAGGTATTCATATGCAGAAAGGATGTTAGCTGCTTTTTCTACGTAAACGAGACTTAAAAACATTTTTTGTTTAGTGACAACCCCCATATAAATTTAGAAGGTTATGTTAATAAGCAAAACTTTCGTTATGGCTTGGAGAATTCCAGAGAAATGCATCAACAATCTTTGCATAGCGAGGAAGTGACGGTTTGATGCGCTATTTCAGGTAAAGAAATTATAGGCCCATACTTTTTTGAAAACCAGCGCTGTCAGGCAGTGACTGTTAATTTTGAAAGATATTGTGACATAATAGACATTTTTTTTTTGCTGAAAAGCTTCGGGCATTCCTGCCAATAGAAACACATGGTTTCAGCAGCGGCCAACACTGCCCACACTGCTCAATCATCCATGACTGTTGTAAGGGAATTGTTTCCAAAAAAAATTCTCTCTCGCTTTGGTGACATCCCTTGGCCAGCAAGGTCTCCTGATTTAAGCCCATGTGACTTATTTCTTTGGGGCTACCTAAAGGGCGTAGTTTACCGAAACCAGCCTACCACCATCGCGCAACTAAAAGAAAATATTCGGACTTAAATAGTGGGAATATTAAGCAGCCTGTGTGGACGGGTTTTTGAGTATATGCGTGAAAGATGGGAAGAGTATGTTTGCGGCAAGAAGGTCGTCATTTACAAAATGTTATTTTTAAAAACTAAAACTCACATGATTGTTATATAAGTAAATAAAAATATTTTTGGAAAATCATTTCTTTTATTTTTTATTATTTTTGAAACTTACAAGTTACCACCAGACACCCTGTATTATAACTAGCGTTTACTCGACATTCCACTTCTGAGAGAATTTCACATGAAAATGTTATATATAAAAATATTTAAAGAGAAATAAAACAAACATACTTATTTCATTGTCATTTCATAAATTTGAAAACCAAAAGTGATTCCGCAGTTAATTTAATAAAGTACACATTCGCTTTGAAGATCAAAGAGCGTATTAAATAATATCTAAATAATGTTACGAGTAATCATTCTATCTAAAATAGTGCTGTTCTACGCTTCTACTCTTTATCGATACATTTTCGGAGCCACGATAAATCTACTCCGTTTTATTTAGAACGTAAAAATGCTCAAGTACGATATACGAATTTGTAAATTCAAATTGATCATTTTTTTATTCTCGAATATGAATATTTTAAATGGCATAACAACTACGTCAGACTTATCAATCAACACAAACCAAAACATTTCCAGAGTAGCTAAGTACGAGTATACCTACATTGAATCTATTTTGTTACATGCATTCATTGAATTATTGAATAAACGTTGATTCCTAAATCAACTACTTTAAGTCAGAAGACCTTTTAGAACCTGAATCGCAAGTGAAAATCCATACTAATATTATAAATGCGAAAGTTTGTCTGTCTGTCTTTCTGTCTGTCTGTCTGTTACGCTTTCACGGCCAAACCGCTGAACGGATTTTGATAAAATTTGGTATGAACATAGTTGAAGACCCGGGGTCAAACATAGGCTACTTTTTGACGCAGGCGGAGCTGCGGGAAACAGCTAGTATAATATAATTTTCTTACTAATTATCTATTACCTTTATTTTAATAACATTGTAAAAAAGCAAAACCTGAAGCTATATTTTTATATATTTGTAAAATGATTCAAATCCAAGCTGAAAAAAAATATTTAAATAACAAAATCCTTTGCTATTTATAAATGCTAACGTATAGATAACTTGAACAACACTTGACTGTATAAAAACCTACAAAATGAGGGCGAGACCCTCCTGAACGAGTGGTTATTTAGCGAACTTTGTCGATGGAGGATCACTGAGTCCACTGTTTTAATCCACAGGGTCGCAAGTTTGATGCCTGGGTGAGTGCGATGGATACAATAAAGGGTGGAAAATTGAATGTAGCAAAATCAAAGTAGGTATGTCACACTTTCTTTATAAATTTTATTATAAAATCCTAACTGGCGCTTAAGTTTAATGGAACGAATCAGCTTTTTATTTCAGCAGGGATATTTTAACATATATTATTTGTTATTATTAGTAAGCACTTATTATTTACGTTAGTAATATTACAATGTGTACGTAAGTGTATGCATGAAATAAATAAATAAAATACTTTGCCAGTCGTAAAAAAAACACTTAAACGTATGCTAGGGCGCTGCTAGAAGGAATAGCAGAAGTATTTATTAAATTTAATGAATTATTAGTGGTTAGAGGTTCAAAGTTGCTATACACATGTTATTAATACAAGAATTATTGCGAAGAAAATATGAACGATGCAACGCAACACAAAGTTGACATTACCTACCCGTGCGTATATAGTTCAACCAAATCATAAGAAATAACAATTGATTTTTCCTTAGAATCCGCTTGTCGCAAGTAAAATACGAAGTACTTTTTATCAGACCATCAGAACGTTCCTTAAATTATTCATCTCTAAATCACGTACTCTAAAACCGAGAGGGGGTAAAATAAACAATGGATGTGACCCCACGAACATTTATGTCGATAATTTTGGTAATCGACATCCCACAGTGCGGTCGCGCTTAACAACGTTATGGTGAAATAAGTACAGTTCTTTAGATGTCTCTATGTCGAAGGAAAATTGTTTTTTAATAGTTTATTGAGTTTATTGTATATCGTTAAAACGTCAGCTTATAGACATGTGCGTATTGCCCTTTCTTACATATGGTGCCCAGACGTGGTCATTACCTGAGATTCTAAAGTCCAAACTCAAGATTTGCCAGAGAGCAATGGAACGAAGTGTTTTAGATGTCACAATGCGTGATAAGATAAGAAACACGAAACTTCGTTCCAGGACAGGAATCGCCGATGTGGGACGCAAAGCTGCCACACTTAAATGGGATTGGGCGGGTCACGTCTGCCGCATGGATAACAATCGTTGGGCTCAAATATCCACTTATTGGCGCCCTGAGGGTGACTGGCGAAAGAGAGGAAGACCGAGGATGCGCTGGAGCGATGACTTGGGAAAATTCGAGGTGGTCAGAGGTGGCGGAACAGAGAGAGGTTTGGAAGGACTTGGGGAGACCTTTGCCCAGCAGTGGGACAATATAGGTTAATAAAAACAAATAGTTTATTGTATTTAAAACAAATATTCAGTAATTTGCAGACCTATTTTTATAAGTAAGATACTCGCAAGACCGGCGAGTTGAATTATTTTCATTCGATATCTGGATTGTCTTATTCTGGTTGTCGTTAAAAAAGGAAACAATATGCCTAATTGTACATCCGCAAAACTGGAATGTATAATACTTACTTAAAACAAACTGTATAAACTTGTATATTCATAAATGCATTTAATATAAAAGTGTCTTTTATTTTATTTAGGGTCGGCAACGCACTCGTGACATCTCCGGTGTTGCAGGCGTTCATAGGCTACGCTAACCACTTACCATCAGGTGGGCCGTACGCCTGTTTGCCTACTTAGTTGTATAAAAAAAAAATAGGGATTGTAGAATTTATTAATGCTTTGCTGTAAAAATGAATAAAGAACTTTATTTTAACATTTTCTCTTGTGTAATTCATTTATTTAACAAAAGTACTTATGTATCTTGTAACAAAACTTAAATATAAAAACAATCTTCCAACGAATTCTATCGAAGCAACTTACCCAAAATACTGGCAGAATATCCGCGCCGTATCTTTGAACTTATGCGTTGGTCATAAAAGCTGCCAGACCTGGGATCTCCTGTAGCCACGATGAGGCGAGTTGCTGTCCCAGGTTTTCTATACAAATTCTAAACCAAAAACCCAAGTATCTAACCTGTAGATTTGAAACGACATCAAAAGTTGTATAATTTATATCTTAGAAGGAGAGTCCATTAAATTCCGATTCATATATATTATACTAGCTTTTTCCCGCAGCTCCGCCTGCGTCAAAAAGTAGCCTATGTTTGACCCCGGGTCTTCAACTATATTCATACCAAATTTCATAAAAATCCGTTCAGCGATTTGGCCGTGAAAGCGGAACAGACAGACTTTCGCATTTATAATATTAGTATGGAAGTATGGATTTGTTGCCATAGCGATAGTATCGGGGTCGGTGAATGTCACAATTTTTCATTTGACGTAGTCAAAAAGTTCCTAAATCTATGGTTTATAGTGGCATAATGAAATTCAGAGTAAAGGTCACGACTCGGCGGCTCCAACACAGATCCTACCCAAAACCGCCCAAACCTGAGACCATTCGCGATTTACGCACTTATAGACTCCAGCCACTCCCGCTTGTCTCGATAGACTCAGTTACTGCTAGCAGTAATTTGACAGAAAAGTTAAAATTGAATTCGTTAGTGTAAAAATCAGGAAAAGTTCAAATTTGATTTGTCATTGTAAAATAAAATCTAAAGAGCAATACTTAAAGCCCTTAATTTAATGTTATTATTTTTGCCGGGTGGGATCGAAGTCGTGTAAGTGGACTATGACCTTTATCTGCAGAGTATAAAAGTTTTTGCTCATCCCTCGGGATTCTATAAGTTTTTCTAGATGTTGATATATTTTAAACGCTTGCAAACATTGGTTCCACGCATTTCAAATATCATAGTTATCTGCCAAGTAGACACATTTTTGCTTATCCCTCGGTATTCCTTTATTTTGCCGATATGATTTGTACTTAAAATGTTGACCCAGTACAAAAGATAGGTCCATGCCAAATTTTAAGTCAATTACGCAGTGGTTTTTCAATTAACCGCCTTGTGGAACAACTTTTGCTTATCCCTCGGGATCCGTATATTTTTCCGGGATAAATTGTACTTAAGATGTTGACCCGGTGTATAAGGTAAGATCATGCAAAATTTCAAGTCAATTGGTTTAGTAGTTTTTCTGTAATGCGACACAGACAGACAGACAAAAATTACAAAAATATGTGATTTGACATCTAAATCCATAGTTATGTGCACGAAGAATTTCCAAAAAAACTTCAAATATAGATTTTCAACTTCATGCAAACGTGTAAAAAGTAAAAAATATCTACATAGAAACTTTTTATTCTAAAACTTTATTAAGTATGGTATTTTGTTTATGTTTTGTTTTTTTAAACCAAAACAAATCAAGAAATATTAACACTAGCGTCTGTTCCATTTCACGAATCGATTTGAGAATGACACAACTAACAAATACATCGATTTATACAATGTCACTGATAGTTCCACAGAAATAAGATTTGGTAGAAGTGACTGCGTTAACAATTTAGTATGGCAAGTTTGTACAGCGCCTCTGGCGGATAGTAAGGTAAATGAGAAATAACATGTGAAATCTTAACGCGGTCGCTAGCGTCAGCGTTATTGAAATCTCATAGTAGAGGCACTGGTCCACACATGGCAATCCTACCTAATCTTATTTCTGCGGATAATAAATGCAATTAATGTTTACTAAGATAAAATAAAAGTAATAAGATAATAACATTGTTTTGTTTAAGGACTTCCATAATCACTCCAACTTCTTTAGTATTTTTTTATAAAAAACTTACTTAAGAATATTTTTGTGTAATAATGTTTGCGCATTTTTAATCGTTGAGTAAACGCATTTAAAGACAGTATCTCATAATACGGATTTCGGCCAATCAGATTCAATCAGCCTCACATGGAAGCGCAGGCGTGTCTGTACAGGTTCCCGATATAGACAAAAACTTGCTGCCTATGTGTGAAATCGAAGACAAAACATCGGACTGCCTACCTTGGCTACGACGACGCGATCGCTGCGCCGCGCCGCTTCGCTGAGTGATACGAGTACCTACGTACCTAGCGATGTGTGTGCCTGTGCTCTATGTCCCCGCTTTTCGCTTGGCGCGCGAAAATGTATCGGGTGTTTGGCGGCGTATTTAGTAATTTTTGTTATGAATGAAAATTTAATGTAAGTAGAAAAACACAAGGTTGGCAATGTCTTTTTGTCTTTATGGAATGCACGACACTGCGCCCCACTAGGCTATCTATATCATCACATTGGGTCACATCATTAGAGTTAAAAGACAGGTTATTTAAAAGGTAATTTACATCAAAGAGTGAAGTTGCAAGGTGGCCGCAACCCTCTATGGATCATTTGAAATTTAATTTTATAATGCACGGGGGTGGTGACGTTTAATTAAAGGCATTTATGTAGTTGTCGCATTTAAATATTTTATTGAAATGAACTCGGCCCATAGATAAAGTCACAATTTGAAAACGATTACGAAATCCGAAAACAAAAAATGTATGGGATTGACATTAGCCGCGCTAAATCACGTGGTCGATTTTCATACAAATTCCGAAAGATCGCGATCACGAAGTCTTTATCGTTTTTCAAATTGTGACTTTGGCTAAACCCCCTCAACTTTTTACTTAAATACCCATAACATCCCATTGTTTCCCCCCTTAACTTTTTTGCGCCAAACTATCTTTCCATTTCTCCCAATGATTGACTGGTAGAGAATGCTCTTAGCATTAAGTACGGTAATTGTTATAAATATATGTGTACTTTGTGGAACAATAAAGTTTTAATAAATAAATAAACATAGCTTTCAAGCTAGCACGATTCAGCAAAAAAAAATTGTAAGTATATAGATACTACTTTTATGCAAGTACTTAGATATTAAATTATATCATACAATAAAATTACAAGTATATTAATTTCCCGTTAAGCCTGTGAACATTTTTATTCGCCCACATGGCAATTTCGCAGTTAAAATTTGACAACATACACTTTCGACTTTATCTTCTTGTCGAGTCTAAATGGCTAACCCTAAAAAAATATTTTGGACAATACGTTTACTGTCTGTGCGGTGGCGGGCATATTGGGACTAACAGCAATGGGTGCCAGCTGACAGTATTTCCATAAACTATCTGGTGGCGGAGGCACGCAAAACGATTTTGGTACAATAAATAGTTAATCTATTAATATGTTTACTATGTAGAAAGCTAGCTGTAGCTGTTTCCCGCAGCTTCACCTGCGTCTAAAAGTAGCTTGACCCCGGTTCTCAACTATATTCATACCAAATTTCATCAAAATACGTTCAGCAGTTTGGCCGTAAAAGCGTAACAGACAGACAGACTTTCGCACTTATAATATTAAGTATGGATATGGAAGTACGGATTTGTTAGAAAGTAGTAGCTCTTGTCATGTGTTTTCAAGAGATAAAATTGTTAAATAATACTATTCAACTAACAACTATTAACTACATATAAGAAAGTAATTGTGTCATTAAAAAAAAAAATTACTGGCAAGGGGTAGGACAGAATGGAAAAAACTCCACCATACACTATTCAATCTGTACCATACAAGAAAAAATTAAATAGTTTTCGATCAAAATAGTGATAAAGTTGACTGTTAGATAATGCTTTTAGCATTAAATTCGCCTATTGTGCTATACAACTGTATTATGTACAATAAAGTTTAAATAAATAAATTATTTTGAGATCTGATATAATCGTAGCATCGACGTAGCGGTTCGAATATTTCGTAGCTACTGTGCTACGAAGCGAGCTACGAACCAAAACTATACGCCGTATTCATATTCTTCCGCATTTTTTTTAAATTTGAAATGTCTTTAGTTTTTGTGGTTTCTACCAAATCGCCTATGGGTACGTATTGCGCACGCGCCGTACAAGCACCGCTAATACCTAATAATAACTAGAATCAATGGACAGCCGACAATTATACCACAGATACAAAATATAGAGCACAAAAATGTCTATTGCAGTTGGAATGGATAATAGAGTAACGTTCAAATTCGATTCATAGTAGCTGTATCAAGTCTTAAATTTTTGGCGAAAAAACATGTATGGAATAGTATAATAGGGAACAGATAAAAATTTCATAAACGCTTGATTTTTATCTGGTGGTAGGAATTCTCTTATAGTCCAAAAAAATATGATGGCGTCAGTTCTCTTATTTTACATAGTGCACAATTGAATCGTAATTGGTTCGCAATGACAACTTTTGACGGTTCTGTTATTCTGTTACTAATTTTAAGGCCAATCGTATTCCATTGGCATGCCATTGAACTGCAAATGGAAAATTTTGCTTATCAAAAAAAACCATGAATTCTTTCAACTTTTTAGTAATCAGTTATTTGTTTTGTTTGCTTTTTTTCTACTATTACCATTCAATTACGTTTTATTTGCAAATAAATAGAGATTCAAAATTGTGTTAGCAGAATACTAATATTTGAGTCGTATTTGAATATCAGTTGTATGGTCTTTTAAAGTTTATTAACGGAATTGACCCCCAGATTTTTAGTTTCAGCTAATTAATAAAAACAAACACATTTAATTGTCCTGAAAAATCGATTTTTACGGCTCTATGGCCTACACCAATAGATTAAAAATTCTTTAACCGAACGTCTTTATCAGTCTCTTCACTCAATTTAAACAAAATAGAGGACTTCCTTTTGACCTTCGTCACCGATTTGATCATTTTATTTATAGTTTTGAGACCTATATTTTCTATACTTATAGATCCACGCAATTATTATTTTATGGCAGATTATGCTCTAGTCCACGTCCGTTATTCGATACTATCGAGAGCAATTAACATCGATAATGCCCACTCGATACTTTCTATCGATTCTTTTAATAACTAACATTAAGCACTTGTAAATCTTTTGACGGGACATTCGTTATCTGTTTATCACTTAATTCGATTTATTATTTGTACCATGAAATACCGAGATCATTAAAAAAATTCTAATAATTTCTTATATTTTTGCGACTTCTACACTATTATACTCGTACAATACAATACAAATAACTATTAATTTTTTATTGCACCAAAATACAAATTTCACAAAACAATTTACGTACATAAAAATTGAGGTACAAAGGCGGACTTATCGCTAGAGCGATCTCTTTCAGTCAAACCTTAGGGTGGATGGAAAAAACGTTGAACAAGGCGATATAAATATATATATATATATATATACAATCAAATTTATCAAAATATATACATACATAAATAAAAATACATTTATAAGTAGGTAGTTTACAAGTATACAACAGATTAGGAAAGAGAGGACAGGAAATGAGACTTCACAAGACGTACAAATTGTGCCAGAGACTGAGCATTCCTGATGTCCAAGGGAATTTTAATGGGTTTAACAAAGTTTATTATCAGTACACCAACCATGAGAATTATTGACGCAGACGCTAGACACTGCGTTAACAATTTAATATGGCAAACCTGTACAGCGCCTCTGACGGATAGTAAGGTAACTATATAAATCCA
The DNA here is from genome assembly GCA_947363495.1 of Euzophera pinguis. Lineage (NCBI taxonomy): Eukaryota > Metazoa > Arthropoda > Insecta > Lepidoptera > Pyralidae > Euzophera > Euzophera pinguis. The sequence continues at coordinate 7,030,078 of OX376176.1, forward strand.
TGTTAAATTTTAACGCGGTCGCTAGCGTCTGCGTTAATAATATCTCGTGGTAGAGGTATTGTTCACCTTAGTAGGTGTAAGTGTACTTGGATCGTATCGAGTCAATGAATTATTTGACAAAGTGGTTGTAAAGTCTGTCTCAATGGAAAAAGACAATAATGTAAACAAATTTCATTGTCTGACACTGATACAGGATTGTCGATGGTGTTTTTGTGAAAATGATTTGTGGGTTCATTGAGATGTAAATGTGATAAGCATTGATAATTAAATGTAAATGATTGATGAAATACAACTTTCATAAACTGCCATATGTTGTTTACATTATTGTCTTTTTCCATTGAGACAGACCATAACAAAAATTACAGACATATTTATTCGTTACTAGAAAATCCATAACCATTTCGTGCCATAACAGTACCTTTTACAGTTTAGGAGAACTGGCGCCATAAAACACAAAGTTTTTAATCACAGGGCGGCGAGGCAAAGACCACGCGTGGGGTTACTCAGCAATTAGTGGGGGTGGGACTGGGAACGTGCGACTCATTTGGATATTTTTTTTTTTTTTTGGGAAAACGTTTTTTTCTTTGGTGAGACTATTTTATGGTGTACTCGTAGTTTTACAAATATCAAAAACTTGTTTAAAAACTCAGATATTTTTTTATACATATTGCGATAATTTTTATAACAACGCTTACTAAGTATATGACTCGTCATCACTCGGGTTGGCTCTGTGTTTTATTTCATTTTGTGGGGTGAAAAACTGTATAAAATAATAAAAATTAAATTTTAATATAATGTTTAGTTTTATGTGGACTAATAATAATATTTTATTCATTTTTTTTTTATTTGCCTTTGATTAGTGGTGCAAACTAGTGGAAGGATCAACCAGAAAGAAAGACGCTAATCAGTGCATTGCCTGCAGACATGACATGAAACCCAAACATTATTCTTATTTCAAACGTGTAGGTTGGTGTTTTTTATCACTGACATTCTAAGCGGCCAGCGCTAAGAATATAAGAACTATTAATTCAAATTTCGTCGAAGGTGTTCCGCAAATCAACACCTAAAAATATTTTGGCGCCACGACACGGCAAAGGCACAAAGCAGGCCGTAGCAAAGCGTTTTTGGACGCACTCAATAAATTACAACGGCTAATCACCCTTAATTGGGATGTGTCGTGACCCGACTTAACCCGAGGTCGCGTCAGAATAAGAACAAAATAATGCTGCAAACATAATGATACGTGCCCGTTTCTGAACGCTCCAACTCTTTTAATTTTCGAACGTTACGTTCGTAAACTGTAATTATCGTCGCATTTCCAAATTTAAGTATACGGATAGAGATATTAATAGTCCTATGTTTGCTTTTTTCTTGATTTATTTAGCTTATAGATTAGTGGTTGTTAATGGTTTTTGTTGGTGCTAATGGTTATAAACGTGTGTGACCGACCGCTATAAAATTTTGTAATTTTTAGAACGTTAAGTTCATTTGTTTTCTCGGAAACGACTTGTGTGGTTCTGGTGGTTCAAAATAATGTAATAAATGACGTCACAGTCTTAGGGAAATGCTGTATTTTGACACTAATCTATCGTTTCATTCATGTTCTATGATATAGTCAATTGACTCTACTTTGTATGTAGGGGTTTTTCATACCACCTCTCTCAACTCTGACACCAGGGTCATGGTCGATAGACGATGTAACTTGCACGAAATGATGATGATACCACCTCTCGGTTTCTTTATTCTTTATAGTGTTAGTGGTTTTATTTTTTATAATCTGTGATTCAAGCTTGCAGAATAAAACTGGAAGCATTAACAAATTATGTTTTTCGGGAGTTTCGAACCCACGACCTCTACATTTCAAGGCAGCTTAGACAACCACAGAGTCAGTCATTTAATAAATTACAAGAATTCTCTAACTCTTACTACGTATCAAAGAAATACCAATAGAAATAGCACCCCGAATAATCTCAATAAATCATTTAGCATATTTCATACCGCTTTAGATAACATTTGCATGGGCCATTCCTAATTGAGCCATTTCACAGATAAGTAGATAAAACACGAATGGGGCAGCCCTAAATTATGCGTATTATTTGCATATAATAACTATAGGGGTGACATATTAGATATACCAACCTAAAAACCATAACTTACCAATATTTCCAAATGAATTTCGTACTTATTGCGGTACTTATAAAGCTTGAAATTGGTTGAATTTTGTTAAGGTATTTAAATTATTTTTTTGGTAGTAAAGTTTTGGCCCCCGGGAATCGAACCCATGACAATACCGCAAAGGGAATGCAGTTATGCATATTTCGTAATGATGCCAGTTATCTCCGTTTTGATGATGTGGCCCTTTTTATGGTGGAATTGGTCTCGCTTAGTTTATAAACTTTACTTTATTTTTTGGGAGATTTGATTTTCATAAGTTTTTTTAGAAATAGGCATAGGTATTTAGATCTCTAAATTTTCTGAAATAAATTACTGAAATTTGTACGCGATATAAAATCAATTCAGAAAGTATTTTGTATGGTACTGAAATTCTACTGAAATTGTAAATCAATTCTAGAAAATTGCTGACCAAGTTACTTAAAATTAAAAACCGAATTTTACACGGATTGTGTAAGTTTATGTGTGTGTTCTAAATTCGAGTTTAAACCAGGACAATTTTAGGGGCAAAAGAAAATCAATTATGTATATGTTTTTGATAATATTATAGAATGTTATGTGTGGCTCTGGAATCTGAAAATAAATTTAACACTCGAATAACATTATTATTCTATGAACATCATGAAATAAGTAACAAATATCTAGTTTCGTCTTGATTATTTATGGATTCCATAATTGTGGAACCGCAGAGGGACGTAACAAGCTTACTATTAGCCCACTCCCGGAGGACCAACGGTGGGAAAGCGAGTGTAAAGGAGACATTGAGAACAAAAATCAACACTCACTTCGATTGCTGTTCATTTTGAGATACATTGAGGTAGAAAAGCTGTAGATATGGTATTATACTTATTGGCATATTGTGCGTACAAATTCATCATCTATGGTCCGAAAAGAAAGATATTGCTGTAGCGGAACTGCTGGTGAATAGAAAAATAAAATGTTATAAAATTAGAAGTAAGCACTAGCTTACATGTCAATAGACATATTGTTTATTATATGAGGATAGCTTTAGATCGTCGATGCCATTGTCCAATTGTCCGGCTGCGGATGTTTTGTGGCTGAAATTATTACCTAGACCATTCTCTGTACCCGGCACTTGGTCTAAGAGAAAATAATGTTTATTTGTTTAGTAAGATAACTCACTATAAATTTACGGGATTATTCCCAATTTCCCGTAACTTTACCAAAATTAAAGGGAGAATATTACTTACTAATATTATATACACAACACATCATAAATTGATTTTCGATAAACTAAGTATAGCGCGGTTGTAAGTATGAATACACTTCAACTGTTTTAAAAATATATCATTAAAACCTCTCCTAATATATTAGGAAAAAATATGCCACATCCAAAAAGAAACCGTTCCAGTAATCCTCCGGGATTATAGCTCAGCAAATGTCAAGTGTCAAAGAGAATTGGCGCGAAATGTTGACAATACAGATTATAGTGGGTGACCCTGCAGACTCGCAGCTTATTAGCGAATGAGTATAGCATGCCGTTTATAGAATATGTTCATATTCCTATAAGCTGAAACGTAAACAAATAGAATGATTAAAAATAGAAAGAGACAGTGGACCACAGAAAAAGGATGTGCCATGTGTGGGCCAGATAAGCTTCTAGAGTCTAAAATAAAGTGAGGCTTAACTGTGATATGCAGGTAATGCCCACATGGCAACTCTAATCTAATTTTATATCTGTGCCGTGGACCTTTAATAAGAAAAATCGTAAATTTTACTAACGAAATAATTAAGTACCCGACTTCTACTCTATGGCTAAGTAATGCCCATAGATTCACACTCAATTGCATTTTGCTGTTCTGCTAATGGCGTATTTGTATACAATTTGTATTTGCTTACAAAAGGTAGTATAATTTATCATACCTACTCTTATGTTCTTACTACTTCAAACAAAGCAAAAGTCTAAGTTGTAGATTTATTTATTTATTAATTTATTTATTTATTAAGGAAGACCAACAGCTTATATCTATACAATAGGTAAAAAACTTAAGCAATTTAGAAGCCAATTAAAGGTCCTCACAGATAGAACTAGAATAGTACAACTAACAAACCAAACATAGTACAGTACAAACACTGCATTTTGAAAAAAAAACCTTTTTTTTTATATTGCCATTAATCGAAAGCAACACCGTTTAGTTTAGTAAAGGAAAACAATATATATATAGAGACATTAGGATCTTGACAAAAAATAGGCGATTTGTTGGGTGGCATACGGGTTACATATTAACTTATAATTTGTAGAACTTTTGATAGAATGCCTGCTGCATCCTTTTAAAATAATCATATTCGGTTTTTACTGTGTACGGCTATATAATCTCGCCCTATAGAATCAATTTGTTAAATTAAAATATCCCCACTAAAAACCAACATACCTACAAGTTCTTGACTATGCCTCTATGCCTACACCGAAGTTAATAAAGGGCCTATCCCTGTGTAAACATAGTCACGTGATCGCCACAGGGCGGGTCACGTGGCCGAACCACAGATGAGATAGTGATCTTTCGCGCGCAAAATTGTCTATGCTACGGATGCATTTGTGATTTACGCGCGCTTTTTGATGTCAAAATCACAGGATGTCCGCCTTTGAATTGCATGTTTGTTTATGACATGCAATATCCTGGATTCGTTTTATTTCACCTGACTGGATTAAATTTCTTGTCGTACCTCGTAAAATGTTTCTTAATGTTGAGATATATCTGCTACTACCGACGAAACTGTGGTAGAAAATGTAGTAGAAATTGGACACGCTCTCATTGAAAGGCAAAAAAATATAATAGTATAAATAAATAAATAAAATACTTTGTTTGAACCCTCATTCCATTCAGATCCACCAATGGATCCAAACTTTTTCTCCTCTTCGATCCACCGTTTGGTAGATTTAAATGGGTCATCTGTAAAATAACTACTGAGTCGAAATAAAAAAAATCATTTGTACATACTGCAAAGTAAATTTTTGATGATCCTAAACCTTGTTTTCTTAATAAATATGTGCAACTTTTATCCACAGTGTTTTAAAAATTCTGTGCCATAGTGCAAGAAGTTTATTAGGTATAAATATATTAAAGTGGTAAACCTTATTTGTTTAGATGTTCCCGATAATCTCTGATAGATAATATGGGCAGTGTATGTTCCACGAGCAAAACTAACTTATTGATTGAAACAAAAAATAGTAACTTACTAACAAAATAATTAGTATTATATTTGTCCAATTTCGTCTTCATTGATCGTCCAAGAACTGAACAGCGCTCTAGGCGCCACCTGTCATTGTTTCAAACCAACAATACCTCCATTACTCCGCAGCTACAGTGATTAAATGTTTAATTATAGTTGTTTTAGCCAATTAATCAAGCCATAGATTGAGTTTTCACTGTAAAGGTCAATTCTGAAAGCACATTGGTTTCTGCTGCGCCTACGGCGATGGTGTTAAGTGGAGATAAGTCTGTAGGAATAAATAATAGATAAAACTTCAATATCAAAATATAAGTATTTATATATTGATAGTATTTTGATATTAAAGTGTTTCGGTTTCATATCAGTGTTTCGGTGTACAAAGTTTTGCTTGAAGGACTCACTAGATTTCACTAATATTGTCTGAGATAAGTTTTTCTGGTCATTACATGAAGGAGTTCTTATAAAAATCATAACTCTTTTCTGGTTTAATTAAATTATCACGATGTATTCGTATATATTTCTCTTTTACATATCTTTACACTTATGACATTTTTATGATGCCATAGATACTCAGACACAAAGCAAAACACTTATATTACTATTAAACAATATTTTCTAAAGTCCGGCGTGAAAAATTCATATACATGCGTCAAACACAACACGCAGCTTTGAAGATATAAACGCATTATAAAGGTGCGAACTCACTATCATTTTGCAAGACGTCAAATTGTTCATTGTTTCGCTGCCGGGCATGTTGGACTGAGAAACACATTCGATCATATCATAATAGTATAATTTGTTTTTGTCTTTTGATGTAACGGCAAACCAAGTACTTACACTATCTCTGTATGTCATAATTTAAACTAAGTATTAAAATTAATACTTTTGCTGATTGAAAGGGAGGCTAATAGCAGTTTAAGGCAATAAAATATTTTTTTTATTTTTACGTTGACAGACGTTTTCTGATTAATGCCGAATCCTAAATATTAGGGGCGAAAAGCGGGCTAGTAGTCTCCGCCTATCCTTACGGGGAAAAAGGCGTGATGGTATGTCTATGTCTAAATATTAAGTAATTGTCGTCACGAAAGGAGTTAAACTGAGATCACGTTTTAGCGGACCCCGGTCTCCGATGTCATTTGGCTTGGGACCAATCGCGACAAAATTTACAAGACGATGTAGCTCAAAATTACCCAAAGATGAATAATCCCGGCAGCATTTGGAAAGTTTCCAAAATTGCATTTTTGGGTGGCTGAGTCTTTCCAGAGTTCCATTCACTTGGTATGATCGGCTTATTCTTTTCAAGCCATCACGATGGCGCACCTATTACTTGGCTGATGGCTGAACCCGATTGCCTCAAACGTCGGAGTACCGGATAGCAGATGCAGATTTGATGGACACAGGTACAGTAGACAGCATGTTCTCTTGTACCTGCTAACCTTGTCAATTTCATATTTTTTTTAAATATTCTGGACTTTAAGGTCAGTGAAATGTACAGCTTCTGACTGCTCGATTTAGACGGCTGTTTTAAGTTTGGGAATCTATCTGCAAAACCCGTTATTGTTAAACTTAGGCTCGACTAAATAATGACAGCTTAATTATCTATTTTGTGATAAAGCATTATACTACTTATTCATTTTATTATCGCTCCTATGATCTGTGTATTGTAAATTAAGAAATTTTAATTGGCAAGTTAAAGTACAAGTCTGGCAAGATGAGAAAAAATGACGCAGACAAAACAATGGCACAACTAACATGTACTTAACTGCATTATATAACATAAAAGGAACTTCTCAAATTCCGCCAAATTCCACATTCGTCCACCTCTACAGTCAAGAGCATAATGCACCGTAATTCTAAATTTAAAATTGAAGAAGTTACGAGTGATCGCGCACGGGCCGCTCGGTGTTGCCAGTTGTATAATTAGAAAATGAAAGGGTGGCGCGTACGCGGCCCGCGGCGCGACCACTACTATCGCTCACCATCGAGACTGCTGACCAATGCTGTAGTGATGTCAGTTCCAGATAATTCTGCTATCGATAATCAACGATATCGATATTTTTTTGTACTTATGACTCAATTAAAGTTACGATAAATAATTTTAATAACTTACTCCGTTGCTTCAGACCATCTCTCGCACATCAGTCTACACCGCATCACTTCAGCGGTATCTGGGGTGACCGACTTGTCTTCTACCAGGTAATTTCCACAAATAGGCTACTTTGATACAACGATCTTCGCCATAGATTAATAGTTGGTCTCCGCGGCGCTACAACTAGATACCGCGCTGTGAAGAAAAATCAGTTTCCAGAATGCGGCCACTTAATAGGAAAGTGTGTGTAAAACAATGTGCAAAGACGCACACTAGCGTCGATTATGGTGTTGCCAGCTACTTGACTGGTGCCCGACCAATGGGAAAATTATTAATTGCTGTGGTCTTGTTACGTATTATAAAAAGTAGCTCAGAAAATCCTTTAAAATGAAATTAAAATAAAACTGGCCAAGTGTGAGTAGGCTCGCGTGGAGAGGGTTCTGTACTATTTTTTATTTTTCTCCATTTGGACCTTCTAGACAAATTTAAAATTATCTCATAGGTTTTCCTGTAATTTATGCATCAATTTCTGGAATCGATAGTTTCGGAGATAAGGTAGGGGAAATGGTTAATTTTTGTCTACTTTATTTTATAATTCTAATATAGAATCCTAAAATTGCAAAAAAACTTTCATTTGATTTATTATTACACAGTACAGTATGTTAAACGTTACTTTAATTTTCTATTTAGCTTGGAGCTAATTGATTACTGACCTCTTTTTAGTTATAACCTGGGTTTAAATACAGATAAATAAATAGACATTTGGCGAGAGAGATACTTGAATAATACTCCAATTGTTCAGAAGGAATGGAATGGTTTATTTACAAAATTGACACGTATTTATACAAAATTATTTACATTCAAACATTACAAGTGTGAATTTTTGTTGCGATATGATAACCAATCATAAGTTAGTATTCCAGTTTACATCCATATTTGGTGGCGCATTTTGACGATGGTCCGCGCGGGGAGCGCGGGACGAACTGGATACCGCGTGACGTGCTTGGCCGTTCCAATAAAACTAGCTCGCGCAATCTCGCAGTCCTTTTCGACGGCGGCGCTCGGAACGGTGCGGACGTGCGGCGAGCGGCGAGCGGCGAGTTTCCATGTGTTGTGATGTGAAGTGTTCATCCACGAACTGATGAAGAGTGAAGACCGCTGCTTGAAGTGAAGAGTCGTGTGCTGTGTTATTCTTGTTTCTTGACAACGACGTGTGATAAGCTCCATACAGCACGTGCATGTTCAACCAAATCTTGTTTCTATGACAACTCGCCGTTTCTTTGACAATGCGTCGCCATAAATAAAATGCTTGCATCATGTGTGTGTTGTGTTTTCTTTCTTGGTATCCTTAAAAGAGTTCTTCTTAGAGCTGGTACTTGCTATCCTTAAAAGAGTTCTTCTTAGAGCTGGTACTTGTAACTGTTTCTAAAGGTTGTTCTATCAAGGTATTTTCTGCATGTGATGGTAAGGTATCTTGATTTGTACTTTAAGGTAAGGTAATGAGGTAAGTACAGAGGTAATGGTGTAGCCACAGACATAAACATCCTACTAATATTATAAACGCGAAAGTTTGTAAGTATGGATGGATGTTTGTTACTCTTTCACAACTAAACCGCTGAATTGATTTTCATGAAATTTGGTACGGATATAGTTCAAGACCCGGAGTCAAACATAGGCTACCTTTTGACGCATGCGGAGCTGCGGGAAACGGCTAGTACATACATATTATCATGGCCTTTTTCCATACAGTAGTGTTGCCGGAAAATCGATTACACATCGAATATTAATCGATTCTTTGATAGTTGAAAATATAAACTAAGGTATCGATAGTGATCATATATCGATAGTATCGATATTGATACTATCGATAATATATTTCTGTAAGTAAATTTTTTTTTTTTAGTATGACTTGAATGTCGATGCCGAGTTCCGGTATATCTGTATAGTACCGGTGCCTGAAATGCTAGGTATTATTGTTAATCCATTAATCGATTATTTTTCATAAATTCTCTAAAATCAATACTACAAATTTTTTATTAACATATCACAATTTCCATATATTTCACCACTAAAACTAAGACTTATTAAACAAAAAATAAAACTAAACCACAAATTAAAAAGACATTGATAAATAATGAAATATATAACTAATAGATTTTTCTTAATTTAAATAAAAAATGGAGCCCAAATCGCTGCCATCACAGGGTATAGATTAGATTATATCGATTAATAACCATTGATATAAACGATTACCTATGTTGATTAAATCGATATAATTTATATCGACCCATTTCATTAATAGACTATTTGTTTGATATTGCAGTTAATAATCGATTATTTTCGATTAATTGTCAAAAATCGATTAAATTTATTATATCAATACTTTCGATATCATAGATTATTAAAAAAACCCAAATTCGATTAATGGATTATCCGGCAACAATACCCTACGGGGTACCAACTATCCAAAGGCCATATTTAGAATGTTGGTGGGCGTAAAGTGGAAATGGAATCAAAATAGTGATAGGTTGCTAGTCGCATCGCCTACTGATAGGTATGGTTCTTCGATTTTCGCCCACTCCCTCGGCTGGCTTATAAGGTCTGCGCGGGAAGAGAAGCAGCTAGTACATTCCATGTATTTATTTTTCTCCCAGACCAGCATTAAAGAAATAAGATGTTAAAGACAGACAAAATTGTCAAAAAAGTCAAAATTACAACATCCTTCTTTTGGGGTCGGGAGTTAAAAAACAAAATATCTAAATAACAAAAATCGAAACCTCGGGGAATTTGGGATTTTTTAATACACGGCAACATTGAGCACCGAGCGGTATTTCGCGCCATATTACAGGGTTATATTATTTTCGTGAGTAATTTATGACCATATTTCGAAATTATACAATACTTATTGATGGTATGTAATACCAGTATCTTTCAAGTATGCCGAATTCGGCATGGTTTTAGTTGCGAATTTTTCTAGTAATGCGACGGTATCTAGTCGAGCGCGCGAGACCAATTATTATTCTAAGGATCTTCGCCCATTATCACCAGATGTCCAAACCAACACTGTCGCTGGAACTTATTACTTACTAGTCCAGCTATTCGATTTCAGAGTTTTTTTTGGATTCTATAACTTCTGTCAAGGATCTTTAACCTTATTGCTTATTTAAAATGTCTAACAATATTTTTTTAATGAGCCTTTCAAACAGAAAAATGTCTTTTATTTGTATTTTCACCAGCACTTTTTGGATTTCTCTAATTTTTTTTTATGAAAGTAATTCAGTTTTATGTACTAAACACAGCATAAAAATATGGCTGGTATTTACAACGTCATCCTTTATAGTTCAGGTAATATTTACAGTTTCACTTGACTAAACCCTGAAGTGAAAATAAATGTTCCCTTTCTTTCAGTTGTCAGTCAGTAACGAAATGTAACCATTTCGCCAATCGTGTATCACCTACACAAAAAATAGCTCCAGCATTTATATCGGTAATTAGACAAAAAGGTTTCTAAAAATATCTCCCTATAATTATCGATATCAATAGTAGTTCAATCCCTATCAGAAAAACTCCCCGTCCCTGCGGGCGAATGGCAACATTCTTTATTTTCGAATATTAATAAGGAGCGTGCAGCACTACACCGTATTTCACATCATGTAACATCATCATATTCTTTCTCACTCCCACTTTCATATAAAACATATATCGGTGCTCTTCTATTAATGTACTAGCTAAGATTATGATCCGATTAATTAAAAAAAAGGACTAGTTTTGTATATAGTCGTCATCTAGTTCTGAATAGGTATTCGAATCCATAATTCATTTGTTTTTTATCTGCTTAGTTCTACATCTCTGCCTGAAGAGCTATTTTCGAAAAGTGTGGCACACGCAAAATCGGCGATATTTGTTCGAAATGGAACGATTTTTATTCGACACTAGCTGTGCCCGCTTCTTCGCCCGCGTGTAAACCACCTTTGGGAGCATGTTTTTCCAGGACCAAAAGTAGCCTATGTTACTCTGCATCCTTTCAACTAACTCTGTGCCGAAAATCAAGTCGATTGGTTGCTTAGTTAGGGCGTGAAGGAAGGACAAACAAACAAACACTTTCACATTTATAATATGAGTATGATATGAGGTATTCAAAATTAGGTCTTACCAATAAGGTGTTCGCCAACAAAGCATTGTCACGGAAGATTGGCAAAATAATACAATATCTACTTATACCTATAGCATTATTGCCAACATAGATACTTGAAGAAACAATAATCAACAAATTCAACCTTTTCCAGTCGAAGTCCGGTTAATGAAAAATGGATAGGTACTCGTAGATAGTGAAAATACATCCTAATCCTAACTAATCTATACATATAAATAAAATTGGAGTGTCTGTTTGTAATAACCGTTATAATGTATAAACCTTATTGAAATAACCGTTTTTTACTACATGCATATGAATATATATACGGTACATGCACAAAAATAACATTTTTTTCAATTTTTGTCTGTCTGTCTGTCTGTCTGTTTGTTCCGGCTAATCTCTAAAATGGCTGGACCGATTTTGACGGGACTTTTATTGGCAGGTAGCTGCCTCGCAATGTCTACTAAAACAATCTTCTTAAAATTTCACAAAAATAGGATATCTTTCTTCCCGAAAAAAAAAGCATAGGAGCCCTATTTTTGAAATGTATGACTCAAATGTCGAATAACAATCATGCTATATCGAACCAAAATTATTCGACTCGCCGATTTTGCGTAAGTTACACTTACAACAAAATATCACTCCTGTTCCTGGATTTAAGTATGCGTGCGAAACCTGGGGTAAAAGCTATTAAGTTTATAATTATGCAATAAAATAAAGCATGAAAAAACATCTAAAAATCAACGTTAATTAAAAAAAAAGAGAGAGAGAGATCCCTATCAGGGATAAGTTTGCCTCTTGTTGTGTTCTATTTTGTTGTAACTATATTCTTTCTGTACAATAAAGTTTTACATTTACACACACACATACATACAAAAAATATCATCATCATCACGGAATAGAAAAAAACAGTCACAATAAATCACTACATAACACGACATACATATCACCGTGGAATTGAAGACAATTTTACAATTTCGGTGTCAGAATGGTTTAAATTAGTGTTATTAGCATACCGCAGGGTCCGTGCTCTGGGCATTCGTGCCACTGGACATGATATGTGACCATGATTTGACCAAGGACCACACTTACTTAACTCTTGCTCTTTTTATTCGTAGCGTTTTTTCAGTTGCATTAGTAATACGCTTAGAAGCCCGATTTCTAATATAACCATAACTTTAAAATCAGTGATAAATATGCAAAACAACATTGTGAAAGAATGTGACCAATTTTAAAAGAGTAAAAGAAATGGATATCCAACTGGCGGCTCCTAGGAATAAATTTTTAAACTAGGTATTTTCATTCGGTTTTAATATAACTTAAGCTTTAGCGTAAACATAAAACAATCTCTTAGGAATGTTTGTGGCATCCATCATCTTAGAGTAAAATTAAAACCCAGTACCAATACTGAGTTATTTTGAAGCTGCTTGTCAAATTTTACAGTGTACATAAGTAAACTTTCAATAGAAAAAGTAAATGAAAACTGACAGAAATATCTTAAAATCCTCTTTTCACTCCTTTGTCTAACTTATTTTTTTCGTTGGAAAATGGTTTAGTTTCACGGTCAAAGCACACTGTAGGTACATACATACTTATGTATGTATGTCAATGTGGTTCACTGTACTTACTTACCTACGTAAATGCCGTTATTTCACCCGAAGCCACGCTGTTTAGGACGCACCCTAATTTAAAAATCAAAACCATATCACGCCAGGCGACAGGTCCATCACGCAGACATCGCGTGACAAAGCCAGAGTTCCTGCCGATTCCTATGGGAACCGAGCTAATGCTGGTCGGCCTAAACTGATAAATTGCAAGGATTTTGGCTGGAATGCGCTAATAAGTCGCATTTTGGCTGCAGTCACACCGATGCGCAATGTTACGCTTGTTCTACAAATATAATTGAATGAGTACCTACTTTATTGCACCTTTACATATACTTGAGACTTGAGATTTGGCGAGAAGAAAAACGTTACCTTGCTTTGACATTACCTATTTACCGTTTGCTAGACGTTGCCTTGGCGGGCCGATTGTTTGATTCCTGTACTTTCTCTCAGCTCAAACTTGCAAGCTGGTTTCAACGCTCGTTGAATCCTCTCTGTACAGTGAGGAGGGTAGGCATTGGAGCAGTTCTCTTGTGCACTTTATTACAAATATTTATTTACATAATTCATATTGTCCTTCAAAGTGGAAAAATCAATCAAATAGTATTCTGTCGGTACAAATTAATTTCAATCGAAATACCTACATTACTTAACAGCACGCAGATTCCTGCACGGTTGAGGATCTTGAAGCGGCCAACGACAGAGCAGTCAGCATTGCCACGTATTTGTCTAACCTTATTTAAGACATCATAGCCATTTCGACTCGAGAAAAAGAAGACTTAATAGCTTTTTATTATTCACAGCGAACGCGAACCTTCACGAAAATCAGATCTTACACTTCGGTGTAACAGCCGGCCTTTTAAAGTTGCAATTATGAGATTTTGGGCTATCATTTCGTCGGCTAGCTTAGTTGTTAATATGCACTTTGGTACTTTTACTGAAGTCGTGACTCTCCTCTTATTTCAATTCACGATTTTGGAATTTGTCTGTGGGCGTATGCGGCTCAGTTTATTCTTTAAAACGGACTAAATAATTGATAGGCACAAAGTATCTCACTGCTTAGCTTGAAATGTGTATGGTGTTTTGTTTTGTTTCAGTGAAATTGTTAGTTTCTCTCATGGACTTAATAAATTAGTCCTGTTTAATTTATTAAGTTCATGGTTTCTTTTCTCTTTTTGACACCTGCCGCGCACAATCTTTAATAACCTTATTCAATTTTCAGAAAGGTTGCCTGGAAGAAATTGCTATTGCGCAATTTAACAATAAAGATAAAAGATAAAAAGCCTTTATTGTTTGAATGTATCCTTGTTGTGCAATAAAGAGTTTTTGTATTATATGGTACATGTACTGTACTGCTATTTTTGAGATTTATGATTTTCATGATGACTAACGATTTTCATTCGACATATAAAATATGTCACACTTTTCAAAAATAGAACGATACCACCGCTACAAAGCACGTAGCTGGCTGGCAACTCACAGGATACGTAGTGATTGTATTCTCTACTCTTTGCTCACATGATAATGTTTTGCAACCAATCAACTATGCAGGTGGGCAGCAACTAGGCAGGTCAAAAAAGTGGAAGTAAAATGCTTAGGAGACAGATGTTTAGCTAATTTGCCCCTGTCACGAGATTTCATTTCTCAGCTAACATTTGTATTTGATGATATTAATTAATATATCTACCTACTAGGTAACAGATGTGAAGTTGTAGCCAAAAATGGAAATATCCAAAGCTATAGATTTGGTGACTAGCATTTAGTCACAGAATTGGCTAGTCAACTAAAAAATAAATTGTATTTTTTATGTATTTTATTGATAGAATAGACTATTTCCGAGATACAATTTGAACGAAAAAATTCTAAAAAATATATTTATTTTTTATTTCATTTTAACTATTTTATAGTGATGACGTCACGTAGCTATAATGGTCATCTCGAACTGCAAGAAAGCAAAAATTACTAAGGCATTAATAAATATGTATGTCAGTGTCAAATGTCAAAGTCAGGATGGACCGCTAGCCGCGAGTTGGTCTCTTGTTTGTCGCAAATAATCGCAAAATATTTAGGTACCTACCCCATTACTCGTATATCTATTGCATATTGGCCTGTTTATTGAACTTTACTGCAGTCTCTTCATCCGTTGACATCCGATTTTTTATCAATCGGACACCGATTCTTCATAATAATGTATGAATGAATGTAATGAAGATTTAGTCAGGAAATGTTTACTCGAACAAAGGTGACATTTGACATGGGTGACAAGTACGTGAAGCGCATAAATGAATTAACGCTATTAAATAAAAAATATTTATTTACTACCCTGTGCTGCCAACCTAAAAAAAAAAATTGAAAGCTGGAAGTTATCCGGCTACATCACACGTTAACCTTGCTAAAAAATGGCCATTGGGTTTTCTGCGATTTTCTTAAAAAATACTTGCTTATCCTAGACCTAAGCCTATTCCTCGAAATGGTCAACGAATTAGACATTTTCATGATATAAAATATTGTCATGTATACATAATGCACATTGTATCACTACCCGCCTTATTCACGTCAACGGTCCATCTGGCCGAAATTCACTTTACCATACAACCAACTTAAAATATGGTATAGTTGTGAAAATACGTAGGTACTTGGTTAAAAATATCTAAAATTATAATACTTCTAAATTTGAACTTGGCAGCTTTTTGTGCTGTACGTAGTATAATTTAATTTATTATTTATATAATTAAATTAACCTATTTATATAATTAAATTAATGAGCCAAGTTTAAATTTAGATTATTATACTTACTTGCTCTCCTCTATTAAACCACAGGACATAGCTAGACGACTTGTCATACTTTAAATCTAGAGACCAAAATCTAAGTAGTAGTAGACTCCTACTCAAAAAAAAATTTCATGCCTACTCATAATAGAATACGTGTATCTACTCACCAACTTTCCAATAATATTTATGTTAATGATCGATATATATAACCGCACATTATCTATTTCGCATCGAAGTAATGACAGACTTTTGGGTTCAAATTAAATCGACAATATGATGCTATCAGTTCGAAACATTTCTGACTCATGGCTTTAGCGTAATCATAGGTTTAGTTCCTCCACTATTTATCGATTACTGTTTTGTTCGGCGAATTTTATAATTCAGACCTTTTGAGATGATTTCTCGAAATTTTGCAACTGATAATTTTGTCTATGTATCGTATTTTGACTATTTATCAGCGATATTCTAATAGTAAAGACCTATTATTAATTTTATAGTGTCGAAGCAACAAAAAGATAACACAGTTAACTTTTTAAATTTATTTAATTTTGTAAAATTATTTTGTAGATTTAGTTCAACAAATTTTGTTTGTTTGAATTTTGTTTCGAAATCATGCGTAGCCATCTATCGCCGAGTAGCAAAACAACCTTTCGATAGTTCAACTAAATCAAAACAGATGGTAGTAAAGTTTCGTTTATATGGGTTCTGATTCCGACCGACCGAATTCCACATTTGTTGTTTGAAACTTTAAAAAAAAAGGAGGAAATACAGTGTCAAAAATTAAAAACAGAAAAATCCACGGAAAAACATGGTAAAATATTTTTTTACGAAATGAAGTTGCATTGAGAAAATTATAGCAACACTCACTACCTACATTGGTTTATGGCAAGCACCTGTCGGCTGATGTCAAAAAGTCAAAATAAAATTAATGAACTGTCAAATCATCGGCGTTTTCGCTTGTCATCCAACAGAAATCGAATTGCTTTGTAATTTTCATTCAACTGTATTTCAAAATAAAACCATGGCTTTGATGGATCTGTGTCGTCTCGACGAGAAAATAAACCTTAGACCTATGGATACTCTAGCATCATTCCAAAATGATGTGATGGGATACAGCCAAAATTTCGTACATAGCGCCCAACTTGCGGTCCCTCCGTTTGCGAATGTAAGTTTAGGTTTATTCCCTGAAACTTTAAACACTGTTGCATCTATTTTTACTTGAGTCTAATGTTTGTCTTTGTTACAGCCCGCCGAAACTTTAGCCAAGTTCAATTCACACGATGAAACAGGCAAAGAAATCAAAATTGAATTTGACCACGGTACCACAACTCTTGGATTCCGCTACCAGGTAAATACGGACTGTACCTTCATCACTTTATTCTTCCTTGTACGTTGACGCCACGGCAATCTGCCCTGTATTGTCTGAATACGAAATGTATGTTATGCATGCACTTTACAACTTGACTGTCTGTACCTTGACTCCTAAGTATATTTTATAGAATCTATTTGTCAACTAGTTATCTATTTCCGTGCTTAGGAAGGCACGTTAAGTTGTTGGTCCCGTGCTGCCATTTGGTAGTAGTGAAAGGAACCACATCAGAAGCTGAGAGGCGATTCTGAACAACTCTAACACCAGGGTGTACATGGTCGATAGACATAAATTGCCCTGCCTACACGAAATGATGATGATGACTCATACATCATACACAAATCTACTTGTTCTATGTAGCCAAACATTCTAACAGAAATTTGGTTATCTGATTGAAAAAATTATTAAACTTTGCTCTTATTAAAAATTTTCATATATTTACAGGGTGGTGTCCTGTTGGCAGTTGACTCCCGTGCCACTGGTGGTCAGTTCATTGGCTCCCAGTCCATGAAGAAAATTGTTGAAATTAACGACTACTTGCTTGGTAAGTCCTTTCAGCCAAATTAAATGTGATAATTTGCTTTACAGCAAAAGGAACAATAAAATGGTTTTAATCTATTTCTACTTTATTTATTTAGACAGGCAGCTGTTACAGCTCATCCATCTATATCAAGCAGTTTCTAGTTATTTCACAAAAAGTCTTTTACTTCAAGTCCATTTCTGCACCAATTTCACTTTAGTTGTCTGCATCCATTTGTCTAAGCAATTTTTAAAGGAGATCACTGATGGCACTAAGACCACTGACTGAAGTTTATAAAAAACATTAAATTGTAAAGAGGAACTTACTTCCTTAAAAATATTCAGCTTTATCAGTACAGAAATACACAGTACCAAATAATTTTTACAATTGTAAAACAGGCTCTGATTTATGTCTCAAAATAGATAGTAAAAAATGAGAATCCTTTAAAAATCGCTTAGATAAATGGATGCAGACAACTAAAGTGAAATTGGTGCAGAAATACAATACAAAATATCTTTTCTTAAACATGTGCGGAAATATTGTCATTACTTTTGAATAAAGAACACGCAAAGTAACATATTTACATAGACTGAAAATCAAATTCACTTCCCGGCACGCTCTTCGTTCCAAATTCAAAGATAGTTGTATGAAACGGTGTGCTGTTTGAATTTAGAACTTTTTCATCTATCGTACACATTGCGTTCTCATGGCTGTATCTGAAAAACCAAAATCACTTCCCGGCGCGTTCTTTGAATTTATAAACATACACAAATATTGCTTATAAAATAAACATACATTAATAACTTAAATAATGTAACATTCATATGTACTGTATGAATATCTAAGCGAAAATAACAGCAGTAACAAGTCAAAGTAGTATTCTTTCAAGCGACTCTTAAAACTGGTTATAGTCTAAGCAGTGCGAAATGGTCTGAAAGACTTTTTGTGAAATTACAAGACACTGCTTGATATAGACATATCAGCTGTAACAGCTGCCTGTCTATAATTAAATAAATATAAAAAGCCTTTATGAATCTACCTACAAAAATAATTGTATGTGATTGTCTTCTTAACAGGATGTATGTGAAGGGACAATTTAACATGTAACCCACTAGATATGAATGTGTACCCGTTTTTATGTAATCAGATTTTATGTGATTTATTTATTTATATTTTTGAACACACTAGCAGCTGATGCGTGTGCATCTTGAAGTTTGGAGAGTTTATAAAATTGTCCAATCTGTCTTTTTTTTTATCTCTTTTTTTGTGAGGCTTCAGTCACACATTGTGACTATGCCAGCCTCATGGGGAAAGTCAAAGGTGAAGCAAACTTATCTTTTAGCCATGGCTGCTCTCCAGAAAGCGTAAATGTACTTGGCTCCATCCGACAAAGGCGAACTCAATGTAACATTGAGACCGCCATTGTCAAGAGGATCGCCATCCAGAATACGACCCCTGAGCTCGGCATACTGACCACATTCCAGCTAAATTAATCTGTTTTTAAAAGCGTTGACTGAGGGTGCGCTGACGACACTCTCAGGGAGTGATTAAATAAATACGGACAATCAGTACAATATGGACAGTTGTATTTTAAATGTAAGATCATTATCTGTAACTCAAGTCCAAGAAACACCTATAGCTAAATAAAAAAATTCTATAAATAATCACCAGGTACCCTGGCCGGTGGTGCGGCAGATTGCGTATACTGGGACCGTGTCCTCGCAAAACAATGCCGGTTGTACGAGCTCCGTAACAGAGAGAGGATCTCGGTGGCCGCGGCCAGCAAGCTAATGGCCAACATGGTGTACAACTATAAGGGAATGGGCCTCAGTATGGGAATGATGTTGGCTGGGTTTGATAAGAGGGTGAGATATTTTTTTATATTGTCTATAATCTCCATAAACCATTTTACAGGGAAACCAGATGATCTTGGTGAGTGGCCAAATTTATCAGACATCTGGTGCTTCCACACTGCTGTTTAAATAAACATTTGTTTTTAAATATTTCTCATCTATAATAATAATATAAAGCTAAAAAGTTTGTTGGTTTAAACATGCAAATTTTTGAAAAGTTCTTTCAGTGTTGGATAGCCTATTTATCAAGGAAGGTTATAGGCTAGGTCGAGATGGGCTGCTAGTCTACACTATAATATTATAAAGAGGAAAGATTTGTACTTTTGTGTGTATGTTTGTAATGAATAAACTCAAAAACGACTGTGCCGGTTTCAAAAATTATTTTACCATTGGAAAGCTACATTCACCCTGAGTAACGTAGGCTATATACCACAGGTGAAGCTGCGGGAAACAGCTAGTACATTATATAATTAATTTACTAGGCAGTGTGGAACCACCATAACACACCTAATGGCTGCCACCCCATCATCAGTATAGTTTATGTAGGAAACAATACATGTCGTTGTCAATGATTGTTCTGTTGATCTCTCTGTGGTCTAAGTCAACAGAATTTTTATAGTCATTATTACTCGAAAAAAGACAGATATTTAGCATGCAACTACTAAAAAAAAATTAAAACTTAACAACAATGCATAGCAGCATCTAAAGTAAAAATCATCATGATATTTCAGGGTTGCCAGCTGTACTACGTAGACAGTGAAGGAACGAGGACTCCCGGCAAGGTGTTCTCAGTGGGCTCTGGATCTGTGTATGCTTTTGGTGTGCTTGATTCGGGATACAAATGGGATCTCACCGATTTGGAGGCACAAGGTTAGTTTTTTTATTCTTTTTGTCTCTCTTCTTGTGTCCTAAGAATTATTGGGTGTGAGTCCAGAGGTTAATTTGAACCTGTATGTGGTGTAATTTTGGTCTAAAGATTTATTTCAAAACTTTATTGTACCACATATGGCGGCTAAAAGCTTTGCTTCTTGTTGCTTTCTGATGCAATGAGGCTGAGCAAATGCTGTACATGGTAAATGTAGCTTTGTAAACACTACATGATGACCATGCACAGATAATAGGCTAGTTTCCTAAAAAAATATAATTAGTCCGTCAGTTAGATAATCAAAAAATATTGGAAAGGTATTTTTTCTTTTAAAAATGAAACAAAGAATGGTGAAGATATGGCGCGTTAGAGTTCCGTGTGACGTCACAGTGTGCTACACTTTTTCGCGATATGTGACGTCACGAGCCCCCACTCCTAAACTTTGATGCGTTATATCTTTATAATTTATCGCTCAATTGTCAAAAGAAAAAATACATCACTAATATATTTTGATTCCCTAAATGACGGACTAATTTTAATTTTAGTCTTTTGACCCTGGACACTAGCCTATTACAGTGATTTGTATTCATAATTTGTTTTGTGTTTTGTTGAATATGCATGTATATTAAATGTATAAAATAGACGAATGATGCATTGCAAAGTATAGTAGTGAATCGTTTCTTCTACGTCTCCCGCCTACCACCACAGTTGACACACTATTTGGCTTCGCTTTCCTAGTTAGCAGTGCGCCATCCATTCATGGCCTATTTTATATATTTACTGTGTTTGTCTAAGTCAGATTTGAAGAATTAAATTATTGAAGATCCACGGTAAAACAAATCAATATTTATTTATCAGAACTCGGTCGCCGCGCGATTTACCACGCGACTCATCGCGACGCGTACTCCGGCGGCATCATTCGCGTGTACCACATCAGCGACAAGGGCTGGGTCAACATCTCCAACCAGGACTGCAGCGACTTGCATTACAAATACCAGGCGGAGAAGGGGATCCAAGATGAATAGGCTTAAGGGATTCATTAAAAATTGTTTGTAATTAACTGGTTTTATTTGATAATAAATAAACAAGGTGTTAGTAATAACAGTTTAGTAGACAGGAACATGAACTTATCTCTTTTGGTCAGCGCAGATCAAGAGGGTCCTCTTGATCTGCGCTGACCAAAAGCTGGCAGCAGAGAGGATTTTTTTTAAATACTCAAAAATCAACTTAAAATCTATTTGTATTAAGAACATATGCTTCAGCATGACAAAAAATTGATTTTCAAGTGCTTAACTTAAAAATCCTCTCCACTGTGCCCCTCTTGGTCTGCTCTGACCCTTTTCCTCTTCGATAATACACAGAATACAATCAATATTACGCATTAGGAATTTAAGTACAAGTTCTCGTTTTGTTGCTTGTTTAATTCTCCATTCAAAATCCTTGAAATACATCTACACATATTCCTCATACATGCCTCATAAAGCCTCTTAATTTAGGGTAAAAATGGTTTACACGACATAAATGAGATTACGTATGTCAGCCATTTAAGCCTAGCGAGTCTTAACTACAGAAATAGAATACGTAGAAGTGCCTTAATCAGGGCAGTCATGCCTCTCGAGTCTTAACTTAGTATGGCTTAGCTAAAGTTCGTACTTCTACCTAATCTTATTTATGTGGTCTTAATTATGGCACGCAGGTAACGCCCACATGGCACTTGTACCTACATCTTATTTCTGTGGATTAAACCCACTTTTGGTTTTTATTTATTTTATGCCTGTGGTTTTAATTTGTCAAGTGCCTCATACCACTAGATTTCGCAAACACTCGTTATTTGCATGTGTATAAAATAAGTAAAATTCTGTAAATCACTAAATAATTTCCAGAAGCAAACATTTGAAACTATACTTTGGCACAAAAACAAATTGTTGTTTTTAGGACACAAACCGCAGTTATTTCTCTACGAAAAGAACAAAAACATTTAACAAAAACTTACAAAAACAATATCAACTTTAAAGGTCCATTCAAACTGACGCGAATCCCGCGGGCGGGACGCCCACAGATATAAGAATATATCGAAGTGCCATTAGCGGGCCAGTTAACTTTGGCACACGCTACGGCACTTCTACCGAATCTTATTTCTGTGGGCGTCCCGCCAGTCGCGCGAGATTCGCGTCAGTTTGAATGGACTTTAATACTAAGGGTAAAGGATTTAGTCTAAGACTTTTTATCATCTTTCTTCTGTATGCTGACTTGAATTTCTTCCATGGTCTCCTCTAGTTCCCAATCTTTGAGTGGTACTTCAGATAATTTGTAGAATTTGCCGTGTTTTCCTATACCTGAAAAAAAAACATTTCTTTTGGAACGCAATTGTAGCCATTTCAAAGCCACGAGTGCTACTTTTGAATTGTATGACATGAACATCAATATCGATTATCGAGCAAAACTCATTCGATATCGAACAAAAATTATTCGACCCACCGATTTTGCGTTAGTCACACTTTTCAAAAATAGCACTCCAGAACCGGGATTGTTATTTTAAGTTAACTAAGCTACATCAGCATTATAATTGATTTTATTTGAATCCAAACATTATATTTTCCCATACATTTTCTAATTAATAAATTAATATTTATAAGCTGATATAATGGTGCAATTAAGTGTTCATTCATTCAAGAAATAATTAGGTAGACAACGTCTATTGAAATAAAATAATCAACTTTTATATCTCGCAAGCACTTTTTAGACCTAAATTGTATGAAGAGCAGATGATGTATTTTTCTAAACTCAAAACATTCTCTGTTAGAGAGGATAGGAAACTCAAGAGCATAGATTTTTTTAAAAATCACCCAGGAACCTTTTTTGTGTTTAAAGAATTCGTTAAGCTTAATTAATCATTAACTACCCCGAGTGTGGTTGTTAATCTATCAAATTCTTAAGTATAAAATAAAACCATACAACACTGACCCCCTTGGAACTTCTTAGCTCCTTCCTTGATATCTTCAATGGCGTTTCCAAGTAAACTGGTCATGACTGCTTCGTCCCTCATACTCTCTTCACTGTTGGGGTTTAGTTGAGAGTTGACAGCGGCCAACTTGTCCATGATAAGAGCATTTTGTGGAAACTTTACTAGGGATTTAGCCAATTTTATTGATTCTCCAAGAGCTGTAATGAGAAATTGTACAATCTGTAGAACCACATAATAGTAGAATCAAAAATATCAAAGAGGAAATAAAAAGGAATTTGCAGGAGCACTATTTTCAAAATGTGAAAATGCGTAATTTGCTTTTCAAAAATAGCACAGGTTTAACTCTGATTGATACTTTCATTTTGAGAAATAACTTCCTGACAAAATAACTTTTTTCATTTCAATGTTTGCTGTTTATAAAATAAAATATAAAATTTTAGCTACTTATTTTTAATTTTCTGGTCACACTACATTATTTTCATGAATATCTAGTACAAAATACCATACCATACTTCTATACTAATATTATAAATGCGAAAGTCTGTCTGTCTGTTACGCTTTCAAGGCCAAACCGGTGAACGGATTTTGATGAAATTTGGTATGAATATAGTTGAATACCCGGGGACAAATATAGGCTATTTTTTGAAGCAGGCGGAGTCATTGAAACAAGGAGTAAAAATTTTTTTTTTTAATTTTATCTGCGATCAGTCTTTCTACTATGAGCGGATGGGTTTTTCAGTGTAATTGACAAGCCGCGCGTATTCTCCACCGAGAACACCACCTACAGATTATTCCATTCTCTGGTTTAGTTTTAAGATGTCGTGCCTTTTGAGGCGATTATTATAGCTTTGGGTCATCAGGTTAGCTATGAACTCATTGGGATGTGAGGACAGCCGTTTTTGGTAGTTATCAGCAGTAGACCTTATCTCTTCTATTACTGTGTTCATATGTAGCTCTCCATGGATCTCAGAATTCGACACAAACCACGTGGGCATTTGCTATGGTGTGCAAGATAATGTTTTGTAGTCTTTGTATTATGGATAGATTTGACTTGCTAGTCACTAGGTCTAAAATTGAACACAATTGTATATGTGTTGACTGTTAGGATGCTCATGAATGTACAGGGGTAAAACACAATAACACAATATGAGAAAACCATACCAGTGCCAGTTGCAGTCAACTTGCACCCCAGTCCGATCTGGTGCGCCTCTGTTCCGGTTATAAGTCTCCCTGTCATCAAGAGGTCTAGGGCTCGAGACAGACCAATTAATGACGTGAGACGACGTCCGCCGAACATGCCTTGTGGTATCCCTGTTGAAAACATTGTTTTTTTATTGTGCATATAGAATAGTTTTTTTTTTTACTTTTAATTATTCTGTAGCCAGAAAAAGCGTAACTATGTCATAAGAAATTCAATTTTTATTTTATGGCTCCATCTTCAATAAAATTATGATTTATTATACCAAAATAATGTTGTTCCTGTTGCACAACTTCTACCATCTTTTTATAATTGTATTTCTGTAACGTCCCGGTTGACTGGAAGAGATCTCTATATGGGATAAATCCGCCTTTGAAATGAAATTTTTTGTGTGTCTTTCATTTTTTTAATAGCCTTAGGTGTCCCACTGATTTCCGATGAAACAGGTCACATGGTCAGAGGTCAAAAGCAAAAGGGGGAGACCGATTTGTAGATGGGAAGATCAAAGTCTATGATCAAAGAGGAGGCCTATGTCAGTGGGTGGACAATTCAGTGTTAAGAATCAATCAATCAAATATTTATTTGCATAAAATGTAGGTTTTACAATTATTTTACAATATAAATAGGTACCCAAATACATTTAGAAATTACAATTAGAAATTCTTAAGAATATTGTATTTGCACATACCAAATCTCCTTCCAAGGCAGCCGAGCACGGCAGTGTCCTCTATCACGCGCAAATCACATGCCAGTGCCAATTCGAAGCCCTCAGCGACGGCATATCCAGAGACAGCAGCTATGGTCGGCTTGTCACAGAGCGGCCGGCGCAGGAGACGAAACTGAAAAATTGAAATTGGGAGTTATTGCTTACAAACTATACTGTGTTCCATAGTTTTAGCATATTTCTGCCCATATGTTTCGGTTGGTGGCCCATGGATTTTGGTTTAGCTCAACTGATGCTGTCAGAAAAAGACTGTAATATATAATACTAGCTTTTTACCCTCAGGTCCGCCAGCGTCATAAAGTAGCCTATGTTTGACTCTGGGT
This sequence comes from Euzophera pinguis, assembly GCA_947363495.1. Lineage (NCBI taxonomy): Eukaryota > Metazoa > Arthropoda > Insecta > Lepidoptera > Pyralidae > Euzophera > Euzophera pinguis. The sequence goes on from OX376176.1 coordinate 7,055,859, forward strand.
CTTTAATTATATTCATACCAAATTTCATCAAAATCCGTTCAGCGGTTTGGCCATGAAAGCATAACAGACAGATAGACAGACAGACTTTCGCATTTATAATATTAGTCTAAATCTCAGTACTTCATGTTTTTATCAGGTAAAAGACAATTACTTTCGGGTCTTATAATGTTATATAGCTGTCCATTGTTGATGATTCTATATCCAGATTTCTCAGCCAGCTTGCGGCGGCATGTGTGAGATTGTGTAATCTCCCACCTAGTGCTAGTGTAGGCCACATATAAATAGTACACCAATCAGCTATGTATACATAGTAAGTACACTTTTTGATGCAACTTTCTCTATAAAAATTAGGCAGAGTCTCACCGAAGCATCCTTCAGGGGATTATACCCTTTTTCGACCAGTTCATCAACATCGAAGCCCGAACAAAATGATCCACCTTCACCGTTAATGACCAGAATTTGTGCTGTGGCATCTTTCTCGAATGCATCCAACGCTGCAGTCAGCTCGTTGAGTGTGGGGATGTCCAGACTGTTTCTGGTCTTTTGACGGTCAATATTTAGTGTTACTATGGTATTGAATTTTTCTACTAATATATCTGGAAATAAGAAAAGATAATCATAATTTTTAGATATAGTAGAATTTTCTTTGCGAAAGTGTGCATATACAAGTAATTTATAACTTTTCGATAGAGACATTCTCAGGCAAAAGATTGCATAGCACATTTGTTGACTGAGGGAATCAACCATAAAATAGTTTAATTATCTATAGTGTGGTGTCAGTAAAAAGAAAAATAGCTTGGTTTTAAAGATATTATAAAATGAAATGACAAACACACAGATTCCAAGAACAATAGGTATAATCCATCCTATCCATATTCGTCCATACTTAATATTATCTGTCTGTCTGTCTATTACACAACTTTCACAGCCAAACCGCTGAACAGATTTTGTGCATGCATGGAGTGAAAACTTGTGCACGCATAATTTCATTAAAGAATAATAGATACTTTGTAATAAATCAATGGGTATATGGTAAAAGGCACAAAAACATGTGTATTTTAAATTTGTTGTTGATTAAAGATATCGTTACAATAAACTTTACATATCAACGGAATTAATTTAGACATAAAAACTAACTAAAAACTCGTATTTAAACACTAAATATTAACATAAGTTATGCGGAACGGTTTGGAGGTCGTTGGAGGAGACCTTTGCCCAGCAGTGGGACAATATAGGTTATTTAAAAAAAATAACACGCAATTAAGTCGGAATAAAATAAACATAACCTTACTTTTTTTCACTTCTTCCTCTTTCTTTTCTTCTTCGTTCTTTTTCTGAGCATCATTGGAATAATTTCTTACCAAAATTGGTCGTGTACATAATGTATTCGACAGCGCATATATTTGTTTTATTAAAAATCTCATATTTTTATTTTTTATTTCGCAATTTCACATGAAAATATTTCCTTTTTTGAGAGTTGTTTTGATTTGATCCACGGCAAATAATACTCAAAGAAATATCACTTATAGGCTATAGCAAACGTCCAATCACAGCCTAGGAAATTACAAACGCACTTTTAGATTTTGACAACTACCCTGCTTCCCGTACTTCATTCTTTCGCCCCCGGATAACCATCCACAAACGTCATGGTGCGACCACACGGCCTATTTTCAAAATCCATATTAATATTATAAATGCGAAAGTCTGTCTGTCCGTCTGTCTGTCGTCCGTCTGTCTGTCTGTAACGCTTTCACGGCCAAACCGCTGGACGGATTATGATGAAAATTGGTATGAATATAGTTGAAGACCCGGGGGTCAAACATAGGCTACTTTTGACGCAGGCGGAGCTGCGGGAAACAGCTAGTAACTCATAAAGGCCAAGATGGTATTGGGAAATCTCTTAATAAAACTGAGATTAACACCGAGTTACTAAGCACGACCGTATTTTGTAGCTTTAATAAGTTTGCATAATTAATATACTAAAGTAAGGTCTACTAAGTAAGTAACTTTTCTTTTTACTACAAATTCTAACCTCACCTCTATTTTACTGTAAAAATCCTAGTTACTCAGCCATTTGTTCTTTGGAAGAAATAAAAATATTAAAAATAAGTAATTACCTAATTAGGTAGGACAAAAATAACCAGAATCATTTAAAATGGGTCTTTGCATTTGCATATAGGTAACACAAAATTTTAGCTAATTTTGTTCAGGAGTCCCATTTAAAAAAAAAATTATGACTCACCCCAAATTGGAGATTCTAATGAAGATCGTTCGACTCACCGATTATGTCAAATAAATACCATTCGATATCAAACGAAAATCATTCGGTTCACCGGTTTTCGGTTTTGCGTAAGCCTGTATTTTCAATAATAGGACTATATAGCTCCAGCTATTTTTAAGTTATAAATTGTGTATGTAACTGAACTACTTTTCTTTTATGTATTTTCATTTATCTTTGTTTTCAGAAACTGACGCAGTGGTACAAGATCTACTTGCCGAATTTCAGCTTTATAGGTGGAGTGTTATGTGACTTCATGAATACCGGTGACTCTAATGAAAATCATTCGATAACAGCACCCCAGTAGTTTTTGGGAAATCGTTATTTAAAACAAAATAAGTGAGTGAACTTTCGCTTTTATATTTTTACTGATTATTATCTCGATGATTTTACTTTATTTCTTAAGAGCCATTTTACATATTCCCGCGAATTTCTATGATTTTGGACTCCTTTCTTTCTAATTTAGGTAACACGCAGAAATTATTTAATAATTGACGTTTAATGTAGCACATTTACTAAAACTAATTTCTTTAATTTTTAGTGCCTCGTCTCCCACAATCATTTTACTGATTTTATATTTTCCTAACTTTTCCTCCTCATAGCACTGCCTCATATTCTCATTCTTTTTCTGTTCAAGCAGTTAGGTTATGGAATACTTTACCACCTAGCGTTCAAGAGTCCCAAACTCTGTCCACATTTAAGAAGCGAGTAAGAGATTATTATTTCTCCTTAAAGTCATAAATCGTATTATATATATATAACCGTATTATTATATATTATAAGCATAAATAAATTACGTAATAATCGGTCGTATATTTTTGTCGTCGTTTAATGTAAAACATTCCTGAATTTCATTACCATTACTGAATAAAAAAATAAACAATTTGGCAATTTTTAAAGATTTACGTGTGACTTTCATCGTGATTTATGACTTAGATTACAGTAAAAACAAAATAAAAATTATCCCTAAATAAACAATATTAGCAATAAATTAGCCTGGCGCGAGCGCTGTTCTGGGTAGGATCTATGCCATTTTTCCGCGTCCCGAATTTCGCGCGCTTGTATCGTAAAGTGTTAAGATATACTACGATTAAATACTTTTGATCCGCTTTAAGTTTTGTAACGTGAGGTAAGTTTAGAAGAAAATTGGAATAGTTTATTTATTTGTTCGTATTATTATAAGCATATTTTTATTTGTTTTTTAGCTATGGGTCGCAATGAAAATGTATACCGTTGTGTGAGAAAAAGGAAACGCGATAATTCTGCAGCTTTAAAAAAAGCAATGAAAGTGAGGTAAATACAATTTATATGTTACGGCTAATAACCGAAGTGCGGCTACTCTTAAGATTAGCCGGCATTATTTCGGCTATCTTAAGTGTAACCGAAATGCCGGCTAATCTTAGGTGAAAGATAATTTTTTACCATATGTTACTAAAGCATACGGACTGCCTGATAGTAAGACATCGTACTATTCTATAGACACCTTTTTTTTTTTTTTGTTAACAGAGGGGAAATGCATTTACGCACAAAGTGTGGGACTCCCAGGCAGAGTGCCTGGACTACCCACTAAAACCCCTCCGGCGTTTCCACACCGGCTGTTGAGGGCGCCATGGGGTCGCGTTAGCATTCTACCACGACGCCCTCCAGCCATGGCCTTTCGGCCCCCTCATTTTGGCCTTTCGGCCCCCTCCCCAAATCGGACGTGGCCCATAAATAGACCACGCCCGTCCCCCAGACCCACATCCATTCGCCGTCTCATCATAGACGGCGGTGGAGTGGGCAGTTGGCAGAAATTGGCCGACAGTCAACAAGACCCCGACTACCAGGGAGTTATTAACTGTCACCCAGGGTGCACCGTCCCGAATCCCTTGTCAGCCCGCCCTCTCACCGGATCAAGGATCAAGTGAGAATGCAAAGCTTTCAAAGGACCGGGCACTCGAGGAGGTTCTCTGCCCTGCACCCCATTCTATAGACACCTGCAACAACTGGAATGTCAATAGGCATTGCCGAGCATTGAACAATTTGGAAACAAACATGCATACAGACTGTCTGATAGTAAAACATCGTACTAGTCTATAGACAACTGCAACACCTGGAATTTCACGTGCGCATTGCCGACCCTTAAACAGTTTTGTAAGCAAACTTTCATACAGACTGCCTCAAAAGAGGTCGTAGTAGTGTATAGACACCTGCAACACCTGGAATGTCACAACAGCACTCCAGATGTTGCAGGTGTCTGTATAAATTTTGTCAATTTTTCGTCAGGAGGGTCGTTTGCTGATTCTCTTCTTAATTCTATCATGCAATGGGCAAGTGACATTCCAATGTAGTGTGTTTTAAGTTTATTTTTATAATTCGGTCTACTAAGAAACCCTACATTGTACGTGGCCCGACACGCACTTGACCACTATTTATGATTATTTTCATTTTAGGGCGAGAAATCGTCTGAACCGCCTAGAAGAGGGTTGCACTTTTAGCACTGACGCAGTGCCTGAAACAAGCCGTACGAGTAATAATTCGAGTTCGGTAAAAGAAGTTGTACGTATTATTTTTTACAACTAGATTAATACAAATAGCTGTTAATTATTATTTATTTATTTATTTATTCTTATAGGAAGATGAAACAGATGATGCAAGTGTTGCAACAGATGTAGAAGACACAGACAAATCAACGGCTCTTTCAAATATATATAACTAGCAGCCCGCCCCGACTTCGTCCGGGTTATACAAAGTATGTAGTAAGTTAAAGATAAACACTTCATTATCCATCTCTTTCAAAACCGGCTACATAGATCTTTCTGACGCCGAGTAGTTCCTAATCCGTACTTATCCATATTATAAATGCGAAAGTCTGTCTGTCTGTCTGTTACGCTTTCACGGCCAAACCGCTGAACGGATTTTGATGAAATTTGGTATGAATATAGTTGAAGACCCGGGGTCAAACATAGGATACTTAAAGACGCAGGCGGAGCTGCAGGAAAAAGCTAGTAACCTATAAATAATGTACGAATGTATTTCCAAGGATGATCGAAAGCATAGGCATATGCCCATAGAGCCATCAAGATCAATTTTTCAGGGGAATAAAATGTGATTATTTTTAAAAATTAAATGGCTGATCCTAAAAATCTGATATCTTTTCGAATAAAAAGAAACCTTATTCTTACACCAGAAAAATAATCAAGGTATCAATAATTTTCATTAGTTCCCTCCACGGGGTAAAAGGAGTGTATAGTGTACGTAAAATTAAACTCTTGAAATACTAATGTATAATTTACTAAAAAAATTCTTAGCATTCTCCCAGTTTCGTCCTCAGCTCCCGCTTCCATGACGCTTTCTCTTCTTGGTGTTTCCATTCCTATTGTTATTTTGGCATGTTTTACGATCGGCCGCCTGCCTACGTTAACCTTCCTTGGGAACACAGAATGTACAGTTAGATATAATCATACATTTAACGACATTTACGCGTCGATATCCTGAGATAAAAACGTATGACAAACAATCATTTGACAAAAAACGTTATTATAACTTTTTGCTTAACAAAGTTATACCATATGATCTTTTGGGCATTTTAAAATGATAAAATAAATTAAACTGCTGTTAAGTTGTTAGTTAAATGTACAATATATATTTATTATCAGCTAGTATTTACTGAAAAAATGGGTTTAGTTCTATAAAGAACTTTTGTTTAGTTTAAAAAAAACTTTTTTGTTGTATTTAATTACCTACTAAACGAATCCAAAATATTTTCAAGCGAAAATTATTCGATTCCGCACACGACCGCTGCGTAGGGAGGCGACCGCGCGGCGACCACGCGACTTTTTTCTAATAGTTTTTTTGAACTCGTGATATCTTTCGAATGGAAAGTCCGAATTGAATAATTCAAAAAGGTATTGAAGCATTCTTGAATATGAAGTTATTTATTTTGATAAGGATAAAGGACAAAGGTAGAAATAAAGAACCTTTTCTAACGGCGGCAATTTCATTAAATTTTTAAAATAAAAAGCCACTTATTGTGACATAAATATAAAAGTCAGACATATGCAAAGTTGTAGTACATTATTTTGTTCTATCATCAATAGTTTTCGCAGCGCACTCGATGTAAGCAATTTTTTAGGTCTTTTTTTTGGGTTATTGCAGTTTTTTTAAGGATCCCTAATGTTTTTGGAAATAAAATATAGCCTATGTTAACCGGGAATAATGTAGCTTTCCAACGGTGAAAGAATTTTTTAAATCGGTCTATTATTTTCGGAGCCTATTCAATTCAAACAAACAAACAAACAATCAAATCTTTCCTCTTTATAATATTAGTATAGAAGTATAGATTATATTTTTACTTTTTCTATTTTCCTGACGCGAATTCTATATAATAATTATTTGGTTATCTTTGTTTTAGAATGATTACATAGTGGATGGCAGAAGGATAATTATTGATTTTCAATTATTTTGGAGGCAGTTAATAAATATAAGCTTACATAGCGAAAAATTTAATAGCAAATTAAACTTTCTTAAAATTGTCAATTAGAAACAGATGGGCCTCGTATCTACATTTGATATAAAGTGTGCAATGTGTGGCACTGAATTTATTCTAAATACTTCAGATATTAATAATACTGCAGCAGTTCTGGATCTCAATGCAGGAGCAGTATCAGGTTCAATCATTACGGGAATTGGACATTCAAATCTAAATGATCGATGGATTTGCCTACAATGTCATTTCGATTATACAGTAAGAAACACGATGCTGTTTCAGAGATGTGGAAGACTGCCGCTGAAGAAACTATGGTTAACGCTGCTAAACAGGAAATTGAAGCAGCAAAATCCCGAGGTGATGTTAACAATGCAGGTATAGCAATGATACTAGTCGAAGCGAATGCATGTTGGGGCAAACGGTCGTATAAAAACAATTATTCTGCTCTTTCTGGCATTGCCTCTATAATCGGGGAAAACAGTGGTAAAGTGTTATATATTGGGGTTTAAATAAATATTGTGTAATTTGCGTCCGAGCAAGCAAAAAAGGTGAGCCGGCAAAAGCTCACAAATGTACTAAAAATCATTCGGGATCTTCGACTAGCATGGAGCAAGCCATATTGGTTGAAGGTTTTAAAAAATCCATTATGGGCAGAAATTTGATTTACAATACACTAATTGCAGATGGCGATTCAAGTACATATACAAGTATTTATGAAAGTCGACCATACCCAAATATCCCCATTCAAAAAATTGAATGTACTAATCATTTGTTACGTAATTATAATGGGAAGAATCTATTACTACAGAAAGATACGACTGTTCCTCTTAATGAACGTAAGCTTTTAAATGCGGAAAGACATAGAAGGCTACGTACTGCTGTGCGTGCTGCCATTAGAAAGAGACAACAGGACATTGATTCAAACTGTAGTAAAATTCAGAACCTTCAAAAAGATATTTTAAATAGTCCACAACACATTTTTGGAGATCATTCAAAATGTGAAAGTTATTACTGCACTGATGAACGAAAAAAAGAGCCTAATCTAGTTCCACAAATCCCAACGTTGTTGATGAAACTAAACAAAAAATGCATCTCAACTCGCCTACAATTCTCGAAGCATTTTGCATTCTTATACCAATAATCGTGCAGAGCAATTTAATAGCGTTGTGGCTAAGATGGTAGGTGGGAAACGGGTAAATTTTTCGTTAAAAGATTCCTATACAACAAGGTGTTATGCTGCTGTGGTATCTTTTAATACCGGTATGCCACAATACACATTTTACAAATCAAATTGTGGAGTTAGTCCAGGGAAATCCTTGAAATTACTGGAAACCAGAAGACGCGTTAGAAGAAAGTTTTGGCTCGTACAAGTACTTTTCGAAAAAAAAAATATTTTTAATCCTGTAGATGCTCATTACGGATCTGCGTGTGAAAGGCCTGGTATGGAGCCCGAGGACTATGAGCGGGGTAAACTACTATTTTTATAGAGTTTAAAAGATCCAATCCAATATGGACATTGGTAAAAAACACGTTGATAAAACTTAAAGTCCCCGCCACGAGAAGCTATAAATTATGTAAACAAATGCTCTAGATAGATACGCGACATTTAGATGAAAGAAAAAATAGTATTTTTGTGCCATATTTTAATGTAAATGGTTACATAAAATTTTAGACTAATTTTAGATGATTCTGTTGTGATTTGTTAATAATTAGAGTTGGCCGTCAATTTAATATTACCCGTATAGTAATTTAAGTCAATTGTATTTAATAAACGATTTTATATCGATATCGCGTTTATTACTTATTAATTTTACTCACAACTTTTCAAATAGTAATGATTAGCAATCGCAAAGACATAAAAAATCTTTATTTTAATTTTAATTTTGATTATTGATAATTTTGATGCCAAGTCGTGCACCCGAATGATTATTTTTTTATTCTTGACTGTACTGTAGCTGAAAATTAAAAACAAATTTAGAACTATTAAAAATGTCACTAGTACTTATCCTTAGGTGCCATTCATGGCATAGCTCCGGTGCCCAATTTGGCATGCTTAATTTTTTTAGTAATGTAAATGATATAAATGTATAATGTAAATAATATATTTTACATACCTATTTGTGTTTAATTATTAATCGAAATGTTGAAATTTTTTAATTTTCTCCCTAATTGACCGAGCGGGGCGGATCAGGTCGAAGGTCATCTGATAGTATTAATCCCGAAACAGAAACCCCAATTTTTAATTATATTAACATTTTTGCGCGAGGTCTACGTCGCGGCGAACAACTAGTAATATTTACTTCGCTGTGTGTGACGACACTTTATTGTACCTGTTACAAAAGTAAAATTATAATGGATACATACAAATAAACTATATTTATTTAAAAGTAATATCATAACAAGTCTCACTATATTACAACCTAGGCTCAAGATTTCTTGGTCCATCTCGAACGCGCGTTTAACTCTGTTTACGCTGCGTACGTGTGACGAACTATGCACACATAAACAACAACGCCGCTAATACCTAAACTGGCGCGTAATATTTATGTGAAATGGCTCTTAAGCATTTAATTTTAGGTAATTTTAGTTTCTTTTAATTAATTTACTTAGTATTTAAGAGATCAAAAGGGTACTATTATTAAAAGTTGAATGTTTTAGATTTGGATATCTACATAATTAATTGTACTATAATAGAATTTTATTACATGTTTTCAAATGAATACATAGACATAGGTAATTTTAAAATAATTAATCATTCACATAGTGCGGGTAATGTAATCAATCAACCATACATATAAGCCCTAGTATCACAGTAGTTCGGAATTGCCCCTCGGCCTCTGTCGCGGAGAGAGTTATTTAAAATAATTTATTTTTTATTTATTCAATTTGGTACACCAATAGGTTACATGTATTATCATAGAATAAACATTCCCACAAATGTACTAGCATGCAACCCAGTTACAGACAGGTGAACACAGCATTCATAAACATTTTGGCAGCAAGCAAAATAAATCAAATATTGTAAATTGTGAATTGTAAATTGAATTTGAAAATGAAATAATTTAGATATAAATTGAATTTAAATGAAAAGATTAAATTAAGTCAATACTAAATTAAATTAACATGCATTTTGGTGGGATGGGATAATGATTTGTAAAACTTATTTCATTTTTTAATATTAGGTTACTTTGTTAGTTTTAATGTATTTTTATCTAATGTTGTTGTGATTGTTATTAAACGATTAAGTAGGGTAAAAAGAATGGTTTAGAAAAAATAGTTGTTTTATTATATTTTTACCTTATTAGAGTTGATATTTCATATTATCCTCCAGGTCATCCTGACGGATAACATGGAATATTATCTCTTTCTTGGACTTGATAATCTAAAACAAAAAATTATAAACCTTATACTTCCTTTCACTTGCCTAACCGCTTTAAATAAAATGTCACCATTTCTTTTTTGTAGCTTTTAAAAAAAATCTTGTCAAAATATGGATTTGTATTCCGGTACTAATGCCCACATTTATTGTACTGAGTTTGCCCCTCTAATACATAATATCCATGGATAAATAGATCAACAAGATGCGCAAAGCATACAATAGGCTGATGTCAAAAAATTTTAACTGAATGCATTTAGTTACCCACCTCTCTCTTTTTAACTAGTGATGTGTTAGGGTGTGACCCCCATATTCTTAAACATAACCTTAAGAACGTTCTTCACTTAAACTCATTCGAGGGCGCCTTAAGGAAGTCCTCGAACTTTCCTTGAAAATGACATTCTTCATTGATTTCTTGAGCAAACTCCAATTAGGAAAGATACAGGTTATAATAACAATCCGAAGCACAAAAATTGTAAAATACAAAAGAATAAAGTAAAAAATAAACAAATTAAGTAGTTAACGAGGCAAAATGTAGCAAATATTTGATTTATAACTACTTTCGAGGCCGCCTCAAGGTACCTCACGACCAACCTTATATATGACAGTTCGATACTCACCTCCAATGAGAAATCATCTCAAGTCAAGGAAGCTTGTGACGACTAATCATACCAATGAGGTGGAGTAAGGTTGAGTCGAGTTTGTGTGAAGGTTTAAGAATACGGCTGTAAATCTGGGTTTCCATCACAGCACTTGATAACAAACCCAAAAGTTGAGAAAAATGATAAACAATTACGTAGCAATATAATCTTTATTTTGAGGTAATTATATTTGTTTATGATATATAAAGCCCAATTATAATAAGCACACTATTCTAACATTTTTATTTTACTGTATTTCTGACTAGGCAAAAGTTTTTGAGGTGATGGTAATACTTTGGGAAAACAGGGGTTACTCCAGGTCAAATTTTCTTGGGGTGCAGGACAGGGAACCTCCTCGAGTGCCCGGTCCTTTGAAAGCTTTGCATTTTCACTTGATCCCAAGGATCCGGTGAGAGGGCGGGCTAGGGTTGCCAACCGTGCTATAATATATAGTATTGTACTATATTTCGGGTCTGCGTACTATATACTGTTGAAGAAATATATAGTACGCAAAAATACTATATTTTTAACAGCGAATTGACGAACAAATCCTTGTTTAATATTTTTTTTAACTAGCCTTTATAATAACTATTCAGGTTTATATTTTTGACACTCTTACGTTTATGTATTGGCCATAGAAATAAATAAATGAGTGAAATGTATTATTCGGTTCCGAACTTTTCAATGTTAAATTAACAACGACAAAAGAATTTATTGGTAAGTATGTTTTATTTTAGTTTAGGAATTTTGGTAATTATGCCATTATTCTCAATCATTAGTTATTTCTTAAGAGAAGTTAAGGGCCTAAATAAAATAAAATATGTATGTAAGAGAACTAGAACAACGTGAAAAGGATAAAATAAATGTCTATATCAAAAATGTAGCAATCATTAATTTAGTAAATCTCAGAAAGTTTTATACAAAATATTGTTAAAAGTGCACAATAGTGTAATTTTATATAAATAGATAAGTCACAATTATATATATTAGACTATTTTTAAATTTTCCATAAAGTACTATATTTTTAAGACGAGTACTATATTTTTGATAGCATATTTCGAAAAATACTATATTTTTCCAAATAAATGTTGGCAACCCTAGGGCGGGCTGACAAGGGATTCGGGACGGTGCACCCTGGGTGACAGTTAATAACTCCCTGGTAGTCGGGGTCTTGTTGACTGTCGGCCAATTTCTGCCAACAGCCCACTCCACCGCCGTCTATGATGAGACGGCGAATGGATGTGGGTCTGGGGGACGGGCGTGGTCCATTTATGGGCCACTGCCCGATTTGGGAGGGGGCCGAAAGGCCATGGCTGGAGGGCGTCGTGGTAGAATGCTAACGCGATCCCATGGCGCCCTCAACAGCTGGTGCGGAAACGCCGGAGGGGTTTTAGTGGGTAGTCCAGGCACTCTGCCTGGGAGTCCCACACTTTGTGCGTAAAAGCATTTCCCCTCCGTTAACAAAAAAAAAAAAAAAGGTAAAATTTTCATGAACCAGCCTGTTGCCGGCCTTCATCTTTACCTTTAGTTCCATAGTAGTATCCATGTCCATATCTTGTTTGGCTTGGCTTTGCCTCTATGCAGTTTTACTCAGTCCTGGGGCCTTACCATGAACTCATATAGCAGGACCTAATCTGCCTCGCTGGCTTATTTTGTACTATCACCATCTTAAAGCAGGGCAATTTCTATCCAACTTCCAGCCACTTGCCAGCGAGCCAACTTTACGATCCACTATTCATTTTGTATGGGAATTCGTACCATGACGTACCATTTTGACAGCGATGCAGTTTTGCTGGAACGTCGCAAATGTCATTTAAGCGATTTTTAAAAAGCTGTACTAGCTTTTTAACTCCGATTCTGCTTAACTGCATAGAATTTCACAATATTGTTCCGTGATGTTGGGATTTTTGGGCTATATTTTCAATTAATTATCCCTCGCAAGTTATAAATTCGCTCAAATTAAGTAGTAAAATCGACGTTATTCAAGAAATTAATCAACTTACGATATCGAATAATGATATTTTTGTTTTGTACTTACATTACAATTAATGTTTATACGGTAAGTCGGCTTTTGTTTGTTCTACGCTTTTACATAAATGTTAAGGGGTAATAACACAAACTAAATAGGGGTACTAGATAGTAAATGAACTACTTATCGTTTGTACTTACAAAACAAACAAATCAAAAGTAGGGACTTAATTAAGACGTACTTAAATCTCCATAATTGTTTACAGATGGGCAGTGATGACTGACGATGAGTATGAAATTTATCTACATCCTACTTGGAAGGGGAAAATGAAAATAGTACTGCCAACCCAGACTCAGAAATAAGATACAAAAGGACCCATTTTATTTGGACTATGTGGAGTTGGTTACGGAACAATTTGCTTTGCAATGAGTAAAGAAACAAGTTGCTACAAGGTAACTATATAAGAACAGAATGTAGGTATGGATATTGTAACTTCACAAACTGACTGATATGTCTTTACGGTTAATACCAGCCATACTTTACACATGAGCTGATTAATGAACACCCACACAAGTATTTTTATATTATGTATAAACTAGCCGTGGTTTCACCAACCCATGAGCAATTTCTCTCTTTCTTTACAATATTAGTGTAGATTATTACATTAGTATTTTTGAATCTCAACAAATTGATCACCAATGATTCAACAAAACTAAAGATAAATCAACTGTTCTGTTGGGTTATTGGCAATCAATGTGTTATTATAGTGGTGTAGGTATATTATGCAGTAAATAAATTTGATTTGTCAAAGAAACATGACTAACAAGGTGTTTAAAAGTAAGTAACGATCATCTCTTTTTCAGGTTCTTCAATGCAACAATTTTGAATGCCGAATCAGAAGAGTAATTCAAATGATGAGAGGAAATTCAAAGATATGATTAGACTGTCCATGCTTAAATTTTTATTGTATATGTTCAATTATGTGTACTTACATGAAAGTAAAATAAATGTATTGAAAATAGTTATTTTAATAAAATAATGAATAAAACTATTTGAAAATATGATTTAGATTTGTTTTTTTGTTTTAACACTAGTGACTAACATATTAATTTTCGAAAAAAACATGAGACCTTAAATATATCTAGACGGATGGTTCAATGCCAACTAAAAATGAAAGCAGACAATATTCACTTCATTCCTCCCTGTCATAACCAGTGGCTGGCAATGCCTATTCTATAAATTCATGATCATACAGATTATAACAGTATGCAGCATGCTCACTGAATTATTATTTTTCAATCACATACAATTCACAAAATAAAATTATTAAACTTCTTTGATTCATTCACTGTACTTGACAGACTTTAATGCTAGTTTTTATTGAGAACTTTTCTTTCATATAATATCTCCTTCACCCACTTCCTATAATCTACTATCTGCGGCTATTCTGGTATGTAAACTACATCTGCAGTTTTGTTGATAACTGGATTAAATAGTAATATCTTCAGAAATTATCCATATGAGCCCCACGGGTAGTATGGTACCATCACTGGAAGCTAGGAATGCAGTGAGACAATGCGCGGTCTGTTTGCTCAAGTTCTGTAAATAAATATTTAAGTCTTGAAAATTCAATTGTTTCATCATGATGAATAATGATTATTATGACAATTAAGTACTGTTTTTAACCTAGAGACAACAGAACACTTTTAGGGTGATGAGATTTGCTTTATATTCATTTAACTTGATATTATTATATTTGTGAAATGGTTATATCGGAAAGATAGGTAGTGGTATATTCATACCCGTAGACGATGGTAACAGTAAAATCATAATACATTTTGCACTTGAAATATAAACAAAAGTAGAACTTACTGGCAAGTTCATATAATTAGCGCCGTCAGCTCAAAGCAAAATTTAGGACATTGCCAATTTCCCATGTGAACTACAGCATCTTCAATATATTATATTATCCCTTCACCTGCTTTGGGCCCCCGCTACCGCTACGCTACTGTGCTTACAACGCGCCCGCGCGCGCGCGCGTTACAAGCGTTTTAGATAAAGCGTTGTTTACAACTCGAGTGTACGGTTACAATAACACGTAAAATTTATGTTTGTTCACAGATAATCGACCTTATATTTTATTTCATATTTTTTAACAAAAATATTGATTGTTGATTTGCTTCAAGGTTAGATTTGAGGTTCTGGGTGACCAGTTCAAAATTGGTAATTCTGCCAACTCCAAAAAAATACTAGAAATAATAAAGTAATTAATATTTCTTTTGTTTTGAGAAATATAATTGATTGACAATAATTGTTCGTAATTTATATATCATCATTCATGATTGATTGATATTAAAGATTTATTTTATGTATACTTATGTTAAAAAATACATTTATGGTTAAGAAAAAAAATATACTAGTTAATACCATCTAAAACTATATATCAACGTGCCCAAAATGCTGGCCGCATTTAATTCATCATTTGTATATATTTACATAAATATCTATTTAGGTATGCATATTTTATGTGATTACGTGCAAGAAGCAATAGAACACGTAACATTAAAATATATACAGATAAAACGAAAATGGTTCAATCGAACTCAATCAAACCCCCTAAATTTAGAAAAAAATACTTTAAAATATCTTAACATAATATTTACCTATCTAAAAATTACATAACACCAAAGTTACAAACCTCAACATACAAGACATGCGCGGGATGAGTGAGGCACAGAAATAAGAATAGTAAATGGAAGTGCTATGTGCCGGCTAATTAAGTCTCGCTATGTGCCGGCTAATTAAGTCTCTCGAGTCTTAACGTAATATGGCAAAGCTTAACTTTGGCACATGTTATAAAAGGCTCTAGTCTTAAGCGCAATCGAAAAGTCACAAAAATCAGTGCTTTTATTACAAATGTCTGTTACGCTTTCACGGTCAAACCTCTAAACGGATTTTGGTATAAAAATAGTTGTTGACCCGGGGTCAAACATAGACTACTTTTTGACGCAGGCGGAGCTGTGGGATACACTTAGGTGCGACAAACATCTTTTTCAAATCATACAGAAAGTGTTAGTAAGTTATGCCAATAGAAATAGTTATTATATTCTTAAAATAAATCCTGTTTCTGAATAAATTAATTATTTTTTCTCCAACCAATCGTACTTTAATTCCATTATTTTAAATTGACTAACTTCAAGTAGGATAAGATCTTAAAATTACGAATGTATGAATTTTCTATGATTATAATATGAATATGATCTCTTAATAATACGAGTGAAGCGAGTGAGTAGGCGAGATGGCACCTTAGATACATTTAAGGTACGCGCACATTATGACGGGCCGCAGCGCAATTATCCGCGGCGCAAAAATCCGCTTAAATCGCTCGTGTGTATTTTGTATGAACTAGCGCACACTGTGCCGGGGCGCAGAGGTTCGCATAAATCCGCCGCGGATTTTGTTTGCCTGTGATGCGGCCCGCCCCGCCCCGCTCCAATCCGCATAGCAAGCGGATTGGAGCGCACGCGCGCACGTGTATTTCAAGTAATTGATAATATCGATCAGGAGTCACCCGAAAGTACACCCAGAACTTCTTTTTGTCTGCTAAACGATCGGGGTAAAGATGATGGTATTCACCGAATACCTTTCACTTGGAACAAAAAGGATGTATCCAATTTTTTTAATAAGATTTTCATTGTTTTCTTCTTCTAACAGCATGTAAAAAAAGAAAGTTCTTCGTCAGAGCTATCCATGACGTACGCACGCAACGTCTAGGTGTGCACTGCACCGTCACCAATCTGCTAAGTACGCATTTTGGGCTGCGATGCGGCCCGCTCCGCCCCGCTGCGGCCCGTCATAATGTGCGCGTACCTTTACGGCATATCGCAAACATATTAGCTTAATTTAATTCTTTAATAATAAAAGTAGCCCAATTTTCTGGGCCTAAAAAGTGCTAAATCTTTCAAATGGCACATTTCTTCCACAAATGGTAACACTGTTTGGATTTTGAATGAAGGAATTGAATGATTTTAAACAAGCCAGAGACTAAAATCCATCCACCTACTCGGAATTTCCAGCCAGCAGCAGGAAGGATTTTTAGAGGTCATGGTACGGATTTAATCCGTTCTTTAGCAGGCTGGATATTGAACTGCCTGGAACTTGGATGGTTTACAAAAAGTTCATAGTAGGCCCCCTGTGTATTCTATTAAGTCCATGTCAACGTCAAAGGCAGTTCGCACACGGCGCTATTCAGGCGACTAAAAGAAATACATTACAAATGCACTAAAATGCCACAGGAACTGGTGACTGGCGAGGCGAAATGAAGAGTAGTAACGATTACACTGAAACAAATGGCATCGAGGTGGCATACTTCGTACGCGACTCAAGTTGCGTCGCAGTCGCATATCACGAATTGCATAGCCCCGTGCACGCCCCATGTGCGAACTACCAAAACGGTCAACAATACGTCAAAACTGCGTCAAAATAAATAAATCTTCCATTCTTTTCATTTTGCTCATTTGCTTTTTCGGCAAATAAACTTGAGACACGTGTACCTACAGTACAGTGATTATTTGATGAATTCGTCGTTGTCATTATTCATCAATTTGGGGTGATGAAATTTATCAGTGGCGCGATTTAAACTTTGAATAAACTTGTTTACTCGCGAGTGTCACTGGATTTTTGTTAAAATGTCCGAATTTCGGGACTGGTACTACAGCGTCCCATTCTTTACACGATATTGGCTAACTTTTACAATAGCTTTTAGTATTATTGGACGGTTTGGACTAGTAAACTATTCTTATTTCATATTGGACTTGTATCCCTTCGTCAACAATTTCCAGGTTTGTCATAACAGTTTTGCAATATAATGTTTTACTAATTGAGATTTTATTGTTTGCCTTGTTCTGGAATGAGAACATCTATTACTGCTTGTTGTAGCTATGTAAAAACTTTATTGTAAAGAAACAAAATTGACACTTCAAAATACAACATAACTAAATCCCTAAATGATAAGTCCGCCTCCAGTTGTTGTCAACAACAAAATACTAGTGGTATTTTATTTTAAACCGACTTCAAAAAAGGAAGGGTTTTATTTATTCATCATCATAGCCACAAGTCATTACAGTTCAAAAAGTTTACTGTGTATTTTATCTACTTTGCTAACTATAGACAATAATGTAAGGAACTCCACTAGTTAACTAGATCTGAAATTTATGATGATGATGACAACATCTAATATAATACCAGTCTTAGCTAACACATATAAAAATTTATGGTATACATAAGTTTCTTCCTTCTTCTTAGCAGTTGGTTCTTGCAAATATACTTGCAAAGACCAAAACTCAGCCAGCGAAAAGGCATTGTCAGTGGTTTCACATAGGCCCTTGATTATGTGTTTGATCACACAGGGCAGGACAGAAAATGTTCCATGGTTTTGAATAGAGACACCACTGACAAGCATAGAATGCTTTAGCATTAAGTTTACCAATGAATGAAAGTATGTTTTACTTGTTATGTAGGTATAATTACAGTTATTATTAGTAATCAAGTAAATAGAACATAATAGCACCATTTTTTAACCCTTTCGCTGCCAGAAATTTTATAACAATTGATATTTAATTGTTTACTAGTGTATAATCGTAGGTTGGCATCGAAAGGGTTCAATTTTTTCTGTTTTGATCTGGTTTCAGTCACACACCATTTCATTTACATTCATTATAATAAACTCTTCCACAGATATGGCGACCTCTCACAGCACTCTTTTTCTATCCAATCAATCCATCAACGGGCTTCCACTTCCTGATCAACTGCTACTTCCTGTACAACTACTCGCAGAGGCTCGAGACCGGCATGTTTGCTGGCAAACCAGCAGATTACTTCTACATGCTGTTGTTTAATTGGCTCTGCTGTGTTATCATAGGATTTTTGGTTAGCCTGCCGGTGAGTCTTGAACTATATTTATTTAAATTTTAATAACATTTTAAAGGGTTCCTAACCGAAGAGTCTCCCTGTATGTCCGTCCATCTGTCACGAGGCTGTATCTTATGAATCTTTATAGTTAGACAATTGAAATTTTCGCAGATAATGTACTTCTGTTGCCCCTTTTACAACAAATATTAAAAAACAGAATAAAATAAATATTTAAGGGGGCTACCATATAACAAACATTGCTCGATATTGATAACAACAACAGGTAGACACAAATGTTTACAAATATTTAGTTATGCTCAGTCTCTTGCATAATATGAGACTAAGAGAGCCAAGAGCATTTTTTTTGTGTGCACGAATTAAAAAAAATAAAACAATCGTTAGACCTTAGTAACCTGTAGTTAGATTTATTATCCTATCATGTCTACTTTGTATACTTTTGTATTGTATGTTATAGGACACGCATTATGGTATATTTACTTCTTACAGATCTTGATGGATCCCATGGTTCTCTCAGTACTGTATGTGTGGTGCCAACTGAACAAAGATGTGATTGTATCCTTCTGGTTCGGCACCCGCTTCAAGGCGATGTACCTTCCTTGGGTGCTGCTCGCTTTCAATCTAGTTATTAGCGGAGGGTAAGTATTTACCTACATTGTGTAACATTTGTAGCGGGCCATATAAAATTTTTCAGATTTTTTCCCGTTACTTGACTTTGCGCCAAACTTTTTTTTTGTTTCTCATCGATTGTCTGGTAGAAAATTCTCTTAACAACGAGTCTGCAAACTATAATAAAAAATATTTTTATTTATTTATTTAAGTCTATTGTACAAATTACAAGTTGTAAAGCACAACAGGCGGACTTAATGCTCTTATTTATGGAACAATAAAGTTTAATAAATAAACAAATAAAGATAATAATATAACTTGTTAAATGTTTAAATTTGCAATATCAGTGCACGTAAAATCTCTATGAGATTGTGATGGCATCTTATTTAGCTACAAAATTGTATAAGTAGATAAATAAATAAATAATGAATCTATGTCTTAAGCAAAATAAGACTTTTGGTCATGCAACCCATATCAGATGGCTACACTTATGACACACTTATACCCCTGCTTAATTTTGGTTAGAACTAAGTTTAGCTTTCATAATTGCGGCTAGAATTAGGTGTCACCGATCACAGATGATTAAACTTGTTTGAGCACATATACTGCTAGTATTATACATAAAAAAATAAAAATTATCATTTTTAATCAAAATTTTATTTTTCAGAGGTGTAATGGAACTGTTGGGCATCTTGATCGGTCATCTAGCCTTCTTCCTGCTCTTCAAGTACCCCCAGGAATTCGGCGGACCAGCGCTTTTAACGCCACCTACTTTCTTGTGAGTACATCTATACTTAAATAATTGAACTGGAGTCCAATCGCGCTAAATGCAAATACAATTAACGTATTTACTAGAACCAAACCACGAGGTTGATGGCTATTTTTGAATATCACCGGTTTTACGGTGAGATGATTAAAATTCGTTCGACTTACTATTTTGTCGTAAATTTTGATAAATACGTTGACGTGTTTTGTAGTCAGCGCGATCGGTTTCTTGAAGGGTTTGTTTGAGTGCTTGTTATTTTTAATTGGATGAAATATTTTTTTTTTCTTTTGTTATTAGCCCTGATTTAGAGACGAGATCGCGGGGAACGTCTTTTTCTGTGAATAAACTTATTTCTTTGCTGGTGAATTAACTACACCACTTTACTAGTATAACGTGAAATCTCACATAGCTGTATAGTGGCTTCTTTAAAGTTTGTAATAATGTATGATTACTTTAAACAAGAGATTGTTTACCACCACTTCCAAATCCCAAGTAGATAAGAAGCGTCCTAAATTCCACTGTAGCATTTTTTCCAAAAATCAGATGTAAAATGCTGTGTGGGGAAAAAACTTATTTTATTAATTTATTTAAACTTTATTGTGCATAATACAATTGTATAGCACAATAGGCAAACTTAATGCTAAGAGCATTATCTAACAGTCATCCTTTGGGTTAAACAGAGATTGTCATGTGGGTATTAAGAATTTAAAGATATGTACTTAAATACACAATGTTGGACTGATAACTTACGTATTGTACTTACTTTAAATAATTACATATACGATGGTATAATAAATACATCAAGTATTATTTATTTCCTTCTTGCTGTATGATTCTAAAATAAATTATTTTCTTCCGTTTCTCCAAAAAGTCAATTTATTTAAGGTAACTTAACTCACCCCCGTATTCTTAAACATAACCATAAGGACGTCCTTCATTCAAACTCATTGGAGTGCGCCTTAATTGGTTGCTTGAGCAATCTCCAATGGGGAAAGAACAAGTTATAAAAACAATAAGAAGCACAAACATTGAAAAATACAATAGAAAAAATAGGCAAAAAGTGGCAAAAATCTGATTTATAACCATTTTCGAGGCCATTTCAAGGTATTTCTCGACCAACTGTATATTTGACAGTTCGATACTCACCTCCAATGAGGAATCTCCTTAAGTCTAGGAAGCTAATGACGACTAATCATACCAATGAGTTAGAGTAAGGTTGAGTCAAGTTTGAGGAAACGTTTGAGAATATGGGTGTTACTCTTCTGGCTCAGTGACCCGAAGTGGTTCTTGGCCTCCGAAACAATTACTATGTAAATGTAATTTTTCTACAGAAAACAAATATTCCCTGACACGCGGTACGTGGGCGGTTTCGGTACCGCGCCTCAAGCGAGGGTTCCCACGAGGCCCGGAGCTGCGGTGTTTGGCGGACACAACTGGGGACGCGGACACACGCTCGGAGGAAACTGAACCTTAACGTCTTAGCTTTATGGGTGTTTATAAGACGGACCGTGTGACACGATTAGTTTTTTTTTATTACGAAGGAACGCTTACACGAGCGTTAAAATTGCTCCAGATTGCACAGTTTTCTTCAAATATGTGACGAAATGTTGAGCGACAAGCGGCAACAGTTCGCAATGTCTAACTTTAAAGAATTTACCATGTAATTAACTAAACACAGATACGCATTAGCATAAATAGCTGCTAGTGTATTCCACTAATTTAGAAAATTAAATAATTATTATTATTTGTTCGACATTTCTATATGTTGGGTCCCATCAAATTGCTCTTTAAGACGCAACAACGTGTCGCCGGCAATGATTGCATAAAAGTTACTCATGTTAGCGCTCCTTTAATCAGAAATACATTTAAAATAGAAAATTAAATGTTATTTGTGATCTATATTGAAAATGCAAAATGTGAATCTATAGCAAATATTTTTGTTACTTAAATTTATTGAAGTCATTCTTTCAAAGTGGAATTTTTTAACGATTACATTTTTTTTAAGTAAAACTAATGGCTCGGGCTTTGTCTGAAATTTAACCTTATTGTAGAATATAAATGTGACAATGGAATGGCGTTATTTGAATATCGAAAGTACGTTTATTATTATTGACCCTTATTGCTACGATTTTAGGGTCGTAATCCTGTAAATGAAGCACAAGTGCTTTCTACTTTACATTGCCGCACTTGTGCTTTTTCCTTTACATATGCAGAAGTTTTTATATACTGTTATTTCTCCTATTAGTCTTAATTTTGCAATTTGTCGTACAAAAAGCTACTTCTACAATGGCTTAATACAATACAATACAAAATATCTTTATTGCCCACATACACTAACAAACAATTTAACATGATAATAATAATAATATTACAATATTATGTACAAACTTTACTTCTACTATGACGAACAGCACATTTAAATCGTGTTTTGTAATAGTATTTTTACACAGACCTATCATTAAATGCTAGATCTGTGTATTTCATTAAATCATTTACACTGTACCAAATAGAAAGTCTCATCCATGTTTAAATGGGTTTAATTTCCTCATTTTAAATATCAAAAATATAGCACCGCTCTTTTGTCGTTTTCATTTAAACTGTATTAGTACTGTCATTTCTAAATCTTAATTTGTGAAATTTTAGTGTTTATGTGGAATGGACTAATGATATACTACTGTTTTAATAATAATAATTATTAAGGATTTTCTTATATAATAGAAATCTGGTCTTAATGTTTATTTAATAAACTCCGACGGCGAAGAGGGGTCCCAGTAACTCCCAAAAGGTGGATTGCAATTTAATTAAGTTTTGTTAATCGGTTTAAAGAGAGTGAGTCGCTTTTGTATTTCATTTCTGCATCGGAATTGTAAAAATAATCTTAAGTTTATTATAATTTGCTCGGAACAAATCAACAAATAGCAGAACTGAATTTCCTAACTCCACTAACGATTGTTTTATTTTTTAATTTAACAATGACGTTTTTATATAACATGCTTTATATGCATCCTTTAGACACAGTTTCCTTATTAATTTAACATATTTTTATAAAATTTAAATATTTTAGCATCAAAATTTTATATATTCACAAGTACTCTGTTAGATCTTTGTTAAGCTGACCGTTAATTGCGTCGAAATCCTACCGTACGGAACATCAATTTTTACATTAACTCAGGGGTGTACATTACCCTACCCAGAAAATTCATGCCAGAGTGATATTAGAGCCCTATATGCTGTGTATGTGCCCTAAATAAAAAAATTGTGCCTATTATAGTTTTGGGGGAAAATAAAAAAACGATTCCTGCTGCGATAACGTTACTCCACTAAGAAACTTTTAAACGATTAATCGGTGAAAGAATATTGTGCATCAGTACGTAGCTTATCCTTGTGGAAAATGTGCGTCAAATATATTTTTTGTGCGTCTTCAGATTTTGAAGATATCGCATTTTCTGCTAGGGTACGTTTTGCAAAATGGCTGGTTATTTTCGACCAAATTCGAAAGTCTACCAAAAAGCGACGGTTTTATAAAAATCGATTACTCATTGGACGTATTATACCCGTGACATCGTCCATACAGTCGCGTTCAAAAGTTTAGAAAGCCCCCCTGGAGCCCAATTTATGAAATGTATGAAGTATATGTCAAATAAAAATCGTTCGATATCGAACAAAGATCATTCGACTCGCCTATTTTGTGTGACTTTTCTAAAATAGCACTCCTGGATCCCTTATTTTGAAGTGCTATTTTTGAAAAGTAAGAGTCACCCAAAATCGGGAGACTCGGTGAGTCGAATAAAAATCGTATGACTCGTCGATTATAAATCATTCGATATCTAACGAAAACATTCGAATCGCAGTTTTGCCCGAGTCATACTTTTCAAAAAATAGCTCTTCTGGTCACAATGTGTGAGAATCTCTGGGACTTCGATTTTGAAAATTTTCCGAAATCGAACGAAAATCATTCGAATCACCGGTTGGATTTTCAAAGATACTCGAAAAACGAGTCAATGGTTTTGCATTCTAACAGATAGCCCTCGCGTAGTCATGGTTTGCTTTTGGTAACTACGTTAACGACCTTTGGAGAGACCCTATGATCATCCCTATGTATGAAACCGTCGCTTTTTTTTTCATTCCAAGCTGTAATTTGGCACAATGTTTTTTGAGTAAACCCTCTAATTTCTGGTTCATACCTTTTAGTCTTATCTGTCTAATCGTATATATATATATCTCTCTCTAATCGTATAGCATATAGTGCTCTAATTATGTGTTGTATTCATCACTCTGGCATGATGTTTCTGAGTAAAAAGGTAAGAAACCGCCGAGCAAACTAGATGGCGCAATACAAACTGTAAGGCGACATCTCCTTTACTCACAAATGTAAGGATGGGAGCATTGTCCCATATATGACAAGATTGACCAACATCCACCTATAAATAGGGTATCAATAACAACAGAATAAACTATGTTTTTTTCTAATCTAGTATTTTAACATTGTTTCAAATGAATGTGAATTTTGAGTTAGGTTGAATCTGAATTCTTGGATGTCTAGCAATGTTGTCAGACTGTCTGTTGTTTTACTACACAGGTGTGTTAGTCCTAAACTATATTTCTATGAAGATTGTTGTAAAAATAAAGAGATCAAGGTACTTATTTTTTTATTCCCAATCCTATTCTTATTTGAAAACCCTAGGTCTACCCCAAATGTTAACAACCTCACTCGTTTTAATCTCAGTGACCCAAGATTAAAATTTAGTGTAAACTGCAAGAAAAACAAAGTATTTGCATTAAAAATAGACCTAGGAATGCTAAAAACAAAAATATAGTGAAGATTCTCATAGCAACAAATAAGAATTGTTGAAGAAGAATAAAACACAATATAGAATAGATAAATGATTTGACTATAATTACAATAGACTACAATAAATTACATTCAGTGGTGCGAATCCTTAGGGTCTGGTTTCCCATACTGTTTCTCCCACATAGCGATAAACTCCTTCTTCCTCTGTTCACGTCTCTTGAAGTACTCCGGGTACTGGGCTTTCTCCAGTGGGTGCCAGTAGTCCAGGACCCAGTCGGGAGGGGTCACCTCACGTTGATAGGCTACACCGCCAACACTGGTTGCAACTGGAATAAATTATTTTTTTTGCTACATTTACTTAATTTAGCTGAGTTGGTTTTTCCAGGTGAATTAAACAAACTTTTGGTAAAGTTTAGACTCTTGGTATGTTTGCTCTGAGGCAAAAATGCATGGATAAATTGAGCCAGTTGCCCTCAACCGACAATGTTATCTATTCTTAAGCCAATTTCCAGAATGATTGGAAGCGGCCTGCTTTACCTCCTTTCTGAAACCTGAAGGTTTACTTATAAGTATAACTTGAAAGTTATCTGACCATCTGGTTGGTGGGTGTCCAACGTTGTGCTTGCTGGTGTATAAATAACATCTTATTTCTATACCTAATTCATGTACACAGTAAGTCTAACAGGATACAACATAGAAAAATGGCTTGGTTTATTCTATCCATCAATGAAATATAATTTAAATACTGACATTTCCTTGGGATTGGATGCTGGTTGAGAAACAACTCCTGTTCGCCTTCCTTCAGCAGCTGGGCAGCTTTTGTCATGTCGTGAATCTTTGCATTCTTGTCAAAGCGGTCCCGCATTAGCACTGCTTGGTAACGGTAAACATGACTGGAATAATTTAAATTCTTTGAAGAGAAATGAGTAAGAAAAGGTAAAAATAGAAGTGAAATAAAAATACTATAGAAAGTTACTATACTAAGAATATTTCTAGGTTGTTTTGGAATGTATCTAGTTAGCTGCATATAACTAGATACTTTGCAATTAAATTTCTTATCTTTTCACCCATTTGGGAACTTCAGATGCTAATATTTGAAATGGAATTTAGAACAAATTAAGTAATAATCCAAATCTAAATACGAGGATTACCACAGACTTATGCCTATGATTAACTAAATACATAAACTAATATGTACTGTTATTAATTTGTTTGACATAAATAAAACTAATTACGAAATAATTGAAAAGGAAGAACCTTAAAAAATGCTATCATTATGTATTTGTATTGCAAGAAACATTTGCTTGATAAATTTGCTGCAAATAAATAAAAAATTGTTATTAAGGTTATGTTTTGGTAAATTACGTAATTGTTATTTGACTGTAAACCGTCCTAATATAATTACATATGAAAATTAACCTTACCGTTGATCATAAAACGCTTCTAAATTACGTAGAACCCTTTTGTAAAGGCTACAAACTTTTTGGGAATGGGTTTTTATCCCAAGGAAAGGGACGTTCGCCATTTTTCTTTTAAATTTTTATATATTAATTTGACGTTGACTTGACGTCATTTTGACGTCCCATCTTGAGTGATCTTGAGCGAGACACTTGAGACGTCATTTGAACAGCCTGTATGTGCTTGACGTTGGTTGATGACAAACCAACAGTTTCTGTAAAGCAGTTCACACACGACGCTATTCCTATGAAACTTGAGTATACTACCCTTCACTACTAGTCGCACCAGAGTATCTTTCATACAAAATCAGCCTTGTTCGCAGACGACGAGACTCGACTCGTGTGACGCTACCCTGTCAAGTCATACATCGTAGGCAACTCAAGTTGCATCGCAGTCGCGTCTCACAAATCGCATAGCCCCGTGTGCGAACTGCCTTATATGTATTACAGCCATGGATCAAGATAAGTCTCTAATTTTTTCAGTTGGCTGAAAGCTCTATCCCCAAATATCAGAGTCGTGCCCAAGCCGTGGCAGAGACTTGTTTCATCCATTGGTTTCACCTGGACTTTAAAAAATATCGGTAGGTACATAGATATTCGAGTTTTTTATACTTTCCTTACAATTAACTTTTTTTAACCCTTTACGTCTCACTGCTGGGCAGAGGTCTCTCCCATCTCCCTCCACGTGTCTCTATCCAAAGCTAACTCCAAGGTTGGAGTACTTTAGAGTATAGTTATCTATTTTACCACACAGCACTATTTTTTATGCACACGCAAACAGTAAGGCATAAACTCATGGAATAAACTCCCGATGTCATGCATGAATTTGATGGAATTCTTCAAGAAGAACGTGAAAAATACTCCTAAAGGTATTTCCCATTCCTGGTGTTGCAAGTGTTCATTTATGCTACGGTAACCACTTTCCATCATGTGGGCCGTTTATAAAACAATACCATGTGACAGACATACTTACGTAGATATCTATTAAGACACGATAATATTCAAAAAACCAGTTATATTTAGATAGCCAAAAACTCGAATAATTACGTCATTGAGCATGTGTAAATATGTGCGGATTGGATCCTCTAATCACAATATCCGGCCATCTTGAAGCCTTGAACTGAGTGAGATTCATTTGGAACAAGCTGTACGGTACTTGTTAACTAGTACAAGGTAGTGGTACAGTCGGCAACGAAGTTCAGTGTACTCAGGAGTGCTATTTTTGAAAAGTGTGACATTTATATATGTCAAACAAAAATCCTTCGTAAAAGAACGAAAATCATTCGATATCGAACAACCGACTAGCCGATTGTGAGATAACTATCACTATCACACCTTTCAAAAATACCACTCGGTATGATGAGATGTATACAATCAGTGTGTCGAACGATTTTCATTCGACATATAAATCATCCATCTCAAAAATATTTCTCTTGGCCGGGTCCTCAAATAACAATTTATTATTAGTTCTTCGTGTAAATGGGTTGTAATTAAGTCAGGGGTGTTATTTCCAAGCATCTGTCCGATGGCTTGGATACATAGCACACGAGTACGCGAGCCCGACTTACCCGAGCTGCTACTGAGTCAACCCATGTCCATCCGAGTCAGTAGCATCCTAGTACCTCATCCTTTCCCCAAACCCAACCACATTCCACCCTTCCTTAGCTTAAGAATACTTCCGATGGGCAGCGGCGGCGGAAGTACGATAAGCCGCTGAAACTGCGCTCGCTAACCCGCCTGCCAATCGTGGCGAGTATGGCAACAACCCTCAATTAATGGGGAGGCCCAAGTCCAGCAGTGGACTGACTGCGGCTGAAACGACGAACGACGTGTAAATAGGCGTGTTGAATAATTTTTGTTCGATATCGAATGATTTTCATTCGACATATTTGTCATACATTCAAAAATAGTGCTCCAGTTTTAATTTAAAGCATCGATTTGTAAAGTATACAACCATGGAGTAATTACAAAGAGGAGATGCCGTTTGAAATGGCGCAGTAACGTGATCATTGGCGCCTCGTCGACACTGCAGTGGGCGGAGCTTGTCATTGCTCGTGCTCCATGATTGGAGCCACGGCCGAAACCAAGCACCCCGCACGTCTGCCTTCCGCCCCGTGTAGCCTCACAAACGCTTTCTTACAAAACGCTTATTACGGCATCTCCTCTTTGTAATTGCTCCATGTATACAACTAACTAAATCGGTTGGATTACCTCCATTATGCCTCCATTATATATATTTTAAACCATTCAGTTTTAGGTGTCAATGCTGTTAAGGGCAGCTATCCTGAATTTAGACTTTTGACGAAATAAAACTCTGGACTCGATAAATACGATGTGTATTCGGCGGCCTTACACACAAGAAGAAAAAAAAAAGAGTTAAACTTAACGTAAGCAACAGTCAAGATAGCGCGTAATTGCTCACACTAATTGATTAGGCGCGAACATGCCCCCGGGCGTTGAAAGCCTTTCTTTCAACCAGACTCTGTTTCGACAGGGAGTGGGCAAATCCTATTAAATGCTCTTCTGATGACTCCAGCTGATGTGGCGATGTCCGCAACCCGAGCAACTCCATCTGACCCGGGATGAACGGCAACAACTCTTCCCAATCGCCATTTGAGAGGAGGGAGATGGTCTTCTTTTACGACGACCAAGGCACCCAGCTTCAGAGAATCTTTGCCTTTTTGCCATTTGGTTCTGTGCTGCAACTCAGACACGAACTCCTTGCTCCAACGAGCCCAGAAATGCTGGCGTAGTTGCTCAATCCGTTGGAAACGAGATAAGGAAGCAATGGAATGGTCCTTTATGTCATGCCGTGGAAGTGACGTAACAGGCCGGCCAATCAAAAAATGTCCCGGAGTTAAGGGGTTGCAGTCTGCTGGATCGGAAGACAGCGGCGTCAATGGACGAGAATTGAGTATTGCCTCAATCTGGACTAACGTGGTGTTAAGTTCTTCAAACGTAAGGTTACAATTTCCCAACACTCGCCTAAGGTGGTACTTTGTTGACTTAACACCCGCTTCCCAAATACCCCCATAATGTGGGCTATACACGGGTATAAAATGAAATTTAATACCATCATTAGCTAATTGTTCGCTCAAGGGATCACAAGAAGCCTTAAGGAACTTGGAAAGTTCATTGCAGGCACCAACGAAAGAGGTACCGTTATCAGAGTAAATGTCACTTGGCTTTCCGCGTCGCGAGATAAATCTAAATAATGCTAGTAAGTACTTATCGCTTGTTAAGTCACTCACCAGCTCCAAATGGACAGCCTTGGTGGTGAAACATACAAAAATTGCGATGTACACTTTTATCAGCCTACATCCACGACCTTTCCGATTAGCAGCCATGATGGGACCAGCATAGTCCACACCAGTGCTCTGAAAGGGATAACCGTCTGGAAGGAGACGCTGCCGTGGCAAATTGCCCATTATTGGACTCACTGTTCTACCAGACATACGGCAACAACGTACACAATTACGATAACAACTCCTCGCTAAATTTCGTCCGCCTATAGGCCAGTACGAATCTCTAATAGAGGCCAGCAATAATTGTGGGCCTGCATGCATTAACTTTATATGTTCAAATTCAAAAATTAATTTTGTTAATTTATGTGTGGACTGTAAAATAATTGGGTGCTTTTTATCAAACGAAAACGTGGAATTAACTAAGCGTCCTCCAACACGCATTATTTTATTATTGTCTATAAAAACATTAAATTTAATAAGAGCGCTTTTATTTGGCAATTTTCGATTACTACAAAGTATTTCATACTCGGGAAAAGATTCCATTTGACTTTGAATAATTACAACATTTAGTGCATCCTGCAAATCAGCTTGTGACAGAATTTCACTAGGAGTAGAATTTCTTCTACATAATTTAATAAATTTTAAAACAGTAGCTACGGTGCGGATGAGCCTTAAATAATTTGAGAATCGACCAAAATCTATAAGAGTGTGACGTGAATTATCATCACGAACTGAAGCGCTCAATGAAACAGAAGGTCGAGTTTCAGGCAGGTCGTTTGACTCTAATGCTTGACAGGGAGAAGGCCAATGGGAATAATGTTCTTTCAGAAAACTGGGCCCACTCCACCACAAGTCCAAGGATTTCAGAGCACTAATATCCACACCACGAGATATTAGGTCTGCAGGATTATGGTGGGTTGGGACGTGTCTCCAAGTGCAGTGGCCCGCCTTTTCTAAAACTTCAGCAACGCGGTTACGTACAAATGGCTGAAGCTTAGAAGGCAACATCTGCAGCCATCCCAACACGATGGTGGAGTCAGTCCAGCAATAAACATGATTTGGTTTTACTCGCCAAGAATTAAGGACCTTCTCACACAAACGAGCTCCGATTACAGCCCCACACAATTCCAGTCTTGGAATGGTACTCGGCTTAAGTGGCGCCACTCGACTCTTTGCTGTTAACAGTCGTATCATGTACTCACCATCATCATTGACACTACGCACGTAAACGCACGCGCCGTAGGCACGCTCGGATGCATCTGTGAAAACATGAAGCTCTAACATACTGTAGACGTCGCACACAAGGCGTGGAACACGTAAATTATTAAGAAGTGGCAATGCCTTCACAATGCTATTCCAAGTATCGTTAAGTGCCGGGGTCAATGGCTCATCCCATGACATTTTATCTAACCACATACGCTGTAGTAACATTTTCATAGTTATTACACAAGGAGATAAAAGACCCAAGGGATCAAAAATTCGCGCTATGACCGAGAGTATGTCACGCTTAGTCACATACTCCTTAGGAGGTAGCGTGGAACTGGAAAATCCCAATTCGTCAGAACCAGAAAACCAGTCTAATCCTAACAACTTGTTAGGTTCGTTAGATCCTATATCTAGTTCTAAAGATGACTGAGAAGCTTCAGCAACTAGTTCCGTAACGTTAGATTTCCATTTTCTAAGCGGCATACAAGCAGAAGCTAGTGCGTTAGAGACCTCTGTGCCAATAAACTTGACCTCATCCAAATTATCACTTCCTGTCAGCAGGTCGTCGACGTAAAAATCGTGCATGATAATTTCAGCAATCCTATCTCTTCCACATGGGTATGACTCAACGCTTTCAGAAGCCTTATTTTTATAATCAATGCCTGTTTGTTGAAGACAACGCGTAGCAAGATATGGTGCACTAGACGTGCCATAAGTGACTGTGTTTAACTCATAAACCTTGATAGGATCGCCATCATTATCACGCCATAATACCTGCTGCAGGTGTCTATCATCAGGATGAACATAAATACATCTATACATTTTTGCAACATCAGCCGATAAGACATACTTATGTTGCCGAAATCGGAGAAGTATAGATATAAGGTCATCCTGTACAGTAGGACCTACCATTTGCACATCATTAAATGAAACTCCTGTAGAAGTAGGGCCGCTCGCATTGAAAACCACACGTAATTTAGTGGTAGTGCTACTTTCACGCAGAACCCCATGGTGGGGTATGAAATATCCCTTAGAAATGTCACTA
The DNA here is from genome assembly GCA_947363495.1 of Euzophera pinguis. Lineage (NCBI taxonomy): Eukaryota > Metazoa > Arthropoda > Insecta > Lepidoptera > Pyralidae > Euzophera > Euzophera pinguis. The sequence continues at coordinate 7,087,639 of OX376176.1, forward strand.
TTTATTTTCTCAGTCATATGACCTAAAGCTTTATATTCAGACATGAAATCCCGATACAAATTGCCATAGTCAGGCTTTAATTTCAGTCTACGTTCCAATGAATATAAACATTTAGATGCCCTTTGATATGAATCTCCCAAAATTGAAGGACTTTGCTTCATAGGAATACGAACACAAAAATGACCATCTTCTAAACGTGTCGTATTTTTCAAAAAATGTTCCTCACACAACTTTTCCTCACTTGAGTAATGCGAGGATTGTGAGTTAATCTCTTCCAGATTCCAAAATTTCACCAAATCATTGTGAATTTTATCCAAATTGTCAGTACAAGAGGAATCTGTTTGAGTAAAATTACATGAAATGACATTCGAAACATATTTACCTTGATTATAGGTAATAGGACCAGAAACTATCCAGCCTAATAAGGTATCACACAGTATCGGCTTATCTACACCCAGTCTGATTCTCTGTGACCCAACCAAGTCCCAGAATAGATCAGCACCTATTAGTACATCTACTTCTGATGGCTTATAAAATGTGGGGTCCGCTAAACAGATGTTATCTGGAATATTCAAGTCTAAAATGTCGATTTCACGACAAGGCACAACACTAGTCAATGATGGCAAAACAAAACAACACAATTTTACAATATAAGAATTGTCTAGTGACGTCATTTTTACCTGACATATTTTGCCTACGTGAGAACTCACGTTATTTATGCCATAGACTGAACCATTAACTTGATCAGTAGTTAAATTGAGCCGATTACATAAGCGTTCCGTCATAAAGGACGAAGTACTGCCATTATCAAGTAGGGCCCGCACTATGTGCTCACGATCATTTTGATCACAGAACTTGATAAGGGCGGTGGACAATAACACACCGCGGTATTTACCGTTATCACCACAGGACGAACTGAGATCAGCAGACAGAGTTAAATTATTTGCACGCGCATCAGTGCAAGTCACAGCGTCAGCGGGTAATAACGTAGGCATGGAAACGAATGAGTTACCTTGTGATGTATTTTTGTTGACATTATTATTGCTAGAGTTTGAAATACCTTTATTATTATTATTATCCGTCAAATGCAACAATATATTGTGACGGCGTTTACATAATTTGCAACCTGGCTTTTTACAACGGTTGGCGAAATGACCAACTCGAAAACAATTGTAACAAACTTTATAGTTAGGCATTAACTTGTAACGGGCGTCTACACTTAGCGCGAGAAATTGGGAACAGCTACTTAACAAATGATCGGAATTGCAGTGTGGACAAAACTTAGTACTTGAATCATTACTACTAGGATTCTGTGCAACAAACATAGATTGTATCTTACCTGTACTATGCTTAGAGTGAGTAGCACTATTACGAGCGCGCGCCAACTCTAAGGTTTCTAATAAGTCAGAGCGCGTGCGAATAAATTGCAGGAATGTACTAAATGTTATAACGATATCTTTATCTATGCGACCCTTATGATCCTCCCACTCACGCAATGTTTGTTGTTGTAATTTATGAGTCACTATATAAATTAATAAAGTGTCCCAGTGTTTCACAGGCTCGCCTAGTGATTCTAATGCACGTAGATTTTTATTAAGTTGGTCAATCAAATCTTTTAACAAAAATGAGGACTCTTTTACCATAATGTTTAAATTAAATAAGGAGGATAAATGATTTTGCACCAATAACCTTTTATTATCAAAACGATCACATATTAATTTCCAAGCTGTATCGTAATTGCTAGCCAAAAACTCAATGGCATGAATCACAACAGCAGCAGATCCCTCCAAGGACGCTCGCAAGTAATGGAATTTATTTACTTGGTCAATTTCATCATTACAATGAATGAGGCTGACAAAAGTGTCACGGAACTCCAACCAGTTGCTATAGGACCCATTGAACTTTGGGAGCTGTATTGTGGGCAACTTAACAGGCTTACGTTGACTAATACGGGTAATTTTCTCACTACTTACCGAACCATTATCATTATTATGGTTTTTATTCAACAAGTCCTGCGCTATAGATAGTGATTTATAGTACGAAGACTCAAACTCAGCACGTTCATTTAATTGAGAATTGATATCGTCGACTAAACATTCAAGCCGTAACTGTACCCCATCGTATACCTCATACATACTTTCGATCTTCCTCATCCGCAATTGTAATTCCCCGACCGCACAACTAGATAACTGCTCTTTAGATTTTAATAATCCATCGAGGTAACTGATGAACTGCGTCAATCGTCCCTTTAAACTACCTCTTTTCTTTACCAGATCCTTCTCTTCGGACATTTTGGGAAACGGGTGTGGTCAATCTGGAATGTATACAATGAAATTTAAATAAAACTATGTTTTATGTATACCTAGATACAGCTGCAAGCCTACCAATTTAATGCGCTAATTATCTTACAATGATCTATACCTATCTAAGTAGGTATCTATCTAGTTTAATTAACAAAATGCATTAATTGTGCAAGAATTTTAACTGTGTTTTGTGACAAGCATTAAACGTTACAAATAAAACAAACAATGTTTACTATCTATGAATAATAACTGGTTTATAAGCCTGAGTAAGCTTTGTTGCAAAAATGATATTAACTTTAGACTGTTAATACATCAAATTAATGGTATTTCACTATAATTACTCTTAGCAATTCTATAAATGCGAATAACTATCTGTTACCTTTTCATTACCAAACCACTAAATCGATTTTGATGAATTTTGGCATATACATAGCTAAAGATTCAGGGTCTAACTTAAGCCACAAGCTTAGCGTAGACGAAACAGCGGGAAACAGATAGTAGGCTCAGAATCCGAAATAACAAACAATCACAATCGTACACTACGGCACTCAACCAAACAAATAGGTACCTAAGTTATATTAATCAATGATTTACCTACATTACCTACTTACAATGACAATTACCTGATCATGCACTTTTATTTTACGTGAACAACAAATAAATTTGCTTAAATCCAAATAATTAAACAACTGCAATATTAAGTACTTACAATTAAGTATAGTTGTGGATTTAATTATGGCAAATACTACGTAAATACAATAAATTGGATGTTAAGTACTTTGTAGTAGTAACGAAACTTAAAGTATAGGCAATAAATATTTACTAACCTTATAAAATCCCTTATTAACACTTAAATTTACCTGTTCGAGTGTTGGGTTAGTGTTTTAAATATTTTATTACTACTTAACACCAATTAATGTGCACTTAATCCACTATGCAGGTTAGGTAATAGTGCAACCTCGTGTCCGGTCAGTCCGGTGGTTTTAACTATTCGTCCAAATCTTCCAAATTATAAAATTTCTTCGGTATAACAGCTGATCCACATCAGTTATCCATCCGGCTTCGGTCTAGGACCATGTTAAGGGCAGCTATCCTGAATTTAGACTTTTGACGAAATAAAACTCTGGACTCGATAAATACGATGTGTATTCGGCGGCCTTACACACAAGAAGAAAAAAAAAAGAGTTAAACTTAACGTAAGCAACAGTCAAGATAGCGCGTAATTGCTCACACTAATTGATTAGGCGCGAACAATGCTGTACTGTAACGGGATAACAATAAACTTAAGTAAATAAAATATTTTCGATTATTTGATTGTTTTAGTGTTACACAAAAGATATGTCTATTTTTTAATTTTCTAAATATCTGTAATATAAGGAAATACATTTTTTTTTCGAAATCTTCGATTTGCTAGCAACATCTATTGGTAAGTAGAGGCGATCGTCAAAAGGGGCGGAGCCACGACCTTCCTTGTGTTCGTGTGCCTTCCGCCCCGGGTAGCCTCACACAATTTTTGTAAGGAAGCTCTCGATATGCCATCTCCTCTTTGTTATTACTCCGTGAATACAACTAAATGGGTACAAAGGCGGGTTCATCGCTATAAGCAACCGTTGGGTAGAAATGAGCTGCGGTAAAAAAACAACACTTTTGTATTTTGTAATTCAAAATACAATTTGTTTAATTAGTACTTTTTATCAAATTTAATGAACGACTTAGCACAGTTACCACAGTTGCCGAAAATAATATTTTTAGACTGAGTCGAATTAATTAAGTAGACTAGACAATAAGAACTACTGCAACTGCAACTAATTATTAAGATTAAAATTCCAAAGTTAGTAATGCTATCACAAAAAATTGGGGTCAAAGAAAGTTAGAAAAACGTACGCAATGAGATGACCAATCGGAACAGGTTGTCGAGCCAATCAGATTGTGTTATATCTGCGCCATTTTCGATTTCACGTAGTTCTTTATTCAAAATACTGAAAAAGTATTTTGTTAAGGGTATTTCAGGTTAGGTATTTCGTCGCTTGGTTAGAAAGCTGATGAAAACGTTGTGCTTAGTATGCTGGATTCTTGAGCTAGCGAGTTTGCTCTTCGAGTAAAATCGTGCCAGTGTTGTGTCGACACTCGGCCCGGTGGGTTCCGTCGCCATTCGTCGTCTTTAATAAAATACTTTTAAGTGATAAGTTCAGTGTTAAAAAAATACTTAGTGAAAAACCTTAAGTGGGATTTTTGCTATCTACTTGGAATTTCTTGTTGTTTTGTAAGTCCCAATTAACTATGATAAAATTTGTATATTTTTTATTACAACTAGGTACATAATTCTTTTAAAATTATAAAAGCAAAGCATCATTTTAAAATATAATAATTTTTTATTTCAGTAATTTTCTAGATATATGGTTGGTCAGTAGTTAAGTTAGGTAGAGTAAATCCGATGTACATTACAATCATTTTCTAATATTAAATCATTTATTATGCCATTAATAATTAATGGCATAATTATAATACCATTAATTTGCGTCAAGAGCTATCTTTAAAAAAAAATAACAAGATTGTTACACAGCAGTTAATAACATAAATTACTTATTATAATTTATTTAATAAACTTCCGACCTGCATTTTAAATGTCTCTACATTATTATTAAAAACCCCGTTCACCTTCCCATAGGACAGGTCCGTAAAAATAATCCATTAAAAAAAATAAAAATTAACGGTGTTCAAGGTTTGCAACTTTCCCATTTTTTACATGTTATCAAGGTTTCTCTACACTTTAATAATCTTTAAGCATGTATTTACTTCCTCACGAGATATTCATAAATGCAAAATTAAAAATATAAATTTACGTATATCCGTTTGGGTTCAAATAAATTTTCAATACAAATACGATATCACTGAAATCTACAAAAAAGAGCATCGAAACTCCTACAAATAAAAATTCCTTTCTCAATGTATCAATCTACCCATGCACCATTGAATAATATTTAAAAAAATATTCTTAGTCACGCTATATACTTATTTTTTTTTGTAACATGTGTGTATGTTGAATCCCGTCAGCCGATTTCACTGAAAATTTTAGAAAGTACCTACTTAGTCCAGTTCCACACACTGTATAAATTTGTACCATAACGCAACTAATTTCTGAACAGAATTCAGAAAGTGTCGGTACTCTATACCAATATTTTTTCATTCATTTTTCTTTTAAAGAAATTTGGCATGGATTTATGATATATTATATTAAAATAAAATAAATATAATGGGTCACTGGAGAATAATAAATAACCCGGCTTTTTAAGAAATTTCCATAAGGATTTTTGGAATCAAGAGCAAATTTAGTACAAATTCTCATGTTTTTATACCCTAGATTCAAAAAGATAGCTTCAAAAAAAAAAACGAAAGCACACGAGAGCTTTCGTTTTCACTCTGTCGCGACTTTTATTTAGATTTTTAACACGCGTGAATGTTGATCGTGATGTGATCGTGACATACTTAGGAACAAAGGTAAGAGTCGTTGAACAGTCGAAACATAACAATACAAAAGTAATTCTTTCCGCAACGTTTTCACAGCGGACCTGGGATATTTGAAATTTTGACATAGATTTGAAAATTGACATTTATGTCGAATGAAAATCGTTCGATATCGAACAAAAATTCTTTGATATCGAACGAAAACCATTTTGTTATCGAACAAAAATTATTCGGCTCGCTGATTTTGCATAAGTTACTTTTCAAAAATAGCACTCCTGAATGAATCAAACGAATAAGGTCGGATGGGTGTTTCTAAATGATTAGCATTGTTGATTACTCAATAATTAGTGTATGGGTGCTTATTGATTGCGATGACACCTCGAGTGACCATGCTTATGTAGTTAGTAGTGCGAAGGACGTTATTCTTAGAATAGTTTGATACCTATTTCGAAATACATCGAATAGAAAAAAATATTATTACACATTAATCTCCAGATAGGGATAATCTTTGGGAGAGGTATTACGCGTATATATCTACTAGCAGCCCCCTCTCGACTTCGTCCTAGCCCTAGATTTTTAACACGTAGCACGCCTTTGTCGATAAATAGGCTATCCAACACGCAAATAATATTTCAAATCGGACCAGTAGTTCCTGAAATTAGAGCGTTCAAACGAATAAACAAAGCGGCGCTACGACCGCGCGAGACCAATTAATAATCAAAGTCTTCAGCTTTATAATAATAGTATAGATAGTATTTAATACCTTTATACATCTCCACCTTATATTGAAAACCATTTGGATCGAATTTTTATTTACTTTGACACAAAAAAAATGTCGACGACGTGTGATTTACGGATATTTACAATTACGTCCATATTAATTATACTGTTGATTTATAGTTTAAAAAAATCTACAACCTTTCGGTTTTAATTTACGATGTCTCATAATCTACCTACAAAAGTATACTTGCTTATTTCGGTGACAACGAGGAAACCGGCCATACATGAAACAAGAAAAACTAGTTTGTTAGTAAGTTATAGAGATTTTATACTTAACGACCCATATTTTGTAAAAAGCCAACTTTATATTTATAAACGGTTTAACATCGATTTGGGCCCTATTTTCTATTTAAATTAATAGTTTTTCCTCTTTTTTGTATTAATTTTAAATTTATTTCATGTAAGTACATACAGTAGTTTTTTTAATTGTACAAAATAAGTACAATTGATTATCACAATTGGAGGATTTATTGCTAAAAGCCTGTGCTAGAAGCTTTATACAATAGCCAACCTTTGTTGGTTGTAGTACAAGTTCTATTTTTATTATATCAATTTTATGTTTAAATGTAAGTATTATTTTTTTACTTTAAATATACTACTTATTTGTTCAAGTAAAAAATAATAAAACAAAACTACATACGAGTACATTAACCTATATACATTTGTTGTAACAACGACTATATCTTTTCAATTGTCTTGTATAATAATGATTTTAACAATAATTTTTGTAATATAAAACTACAAGAATTTTAACTTCGATTTCGGTTCAATAAAAATGTGATCCATTCCCGAGCCGAAACTATTCATGACAATAATACGAGTAATCTTGATCATTATGATTTCTTATGTTTTCGCGATTGTTATTCATTAAATTAAACTATTTTAATACGGTTTTATCGCGTTTATTACTTATTTATTTACACCTGACGTTTCAAACACTTTACAGCGTTCATGGTCGCAGGCAGTCTGCCTGAAACGTCAGGTGTAAATAAATAAGTAATAAACGCGATAAAACCGTATTAAAATAGTTTAATTTAATGAATCTTGATCATTGTTAAATCTTACATAACAACCACAAAATATTTTACATAACATGTTATAACACAGAAGCCCAGAAATAAATTGCCTAATCTGGTTATAAAAAAGATGAGTAGATTATTTTTTTTATAAACTGCCATTGAAAAAAAACCTAATTGTGGTCTTGTGGTAAGAGAAAGTTTCATAAGAATTTTGGCGGGAAGAGGCAAGTGAAAGTTCCTACTTACATTCCGATCCAATTTATTATTTATGATGCATTTATGTATAACTAAGTATGGATGTATTTTCTAAGTCCGAGCGTGTGTTTTCCCCGTTGCATCTGTAGCTTACGCTTCAAAGCATTTACCGTTAGTAAGTGCTATTAATATTCTGTGACTATACGTAAGAAATAACCTATTGTTTATTTATCTTTACTTGTGATGCAATAAAGTTTTAATCCATACTAATCCATATCCATCCATACTAATATTATAAACGCGAAAGTCTGTCTGTCTTTCTGTCTATCTGTCTGTCTGTCTGTTACACTTTCACGGCCAAACCGCCGAACGGATTTTGATGAAATTTGGTATGAATATAGTTGAAGGCCCGGGGTCAAACATAGGCCCGGGGTCAAACATACTTATTGACACAGACGGAGCTGCGGGAAACAGCTAGTAAATAAATAAATATAATCATGTATAAATGCATGCACCGTGTTAAACTACACTTGTTTTCCTAAGCTGCGTCGTAGGCGGGCAGGAATGAAATCAGTGATTTTTGGACACAAAAATCTACATACATGTTTATTAATTTACGAGATTAAAGCGTAGTTTAATCTGGCAAAAAATAAAGATCTTATATAGAGTACTAAACACCCGGATAACCCGACCACCTCGCTCGGTACGTACTACCCGAACCGAAATTCTAAAGACCGATACTTAGTTGAGCGGAACTGAAATCTGAAGTATAATTAATAAAATGAGCTGATTAATAATTTGTAAACAGGATTCCGTTGGTCGCGCGTCGGTTGGAAGGAATGTATTAATTGTTTGCGTATGGTGCAACGTATTTATTTGTTTTCACCAAAAGAGGCTATCAATCCACTCCGTCCACTGTGGATTTTGTATGAACCGCCCTCGATGGAAAAATGAAGACATAAATGAGATGTTTCATGCTTCGTATTCCTATACAGGAGCATAACAGATTCGAGGAGACGTTCCCCATGTATAAATATTCCGTGCGTATAATTCTGAAGTTCTATATTTCTTTTATTTATTTATTAAAACTATATTGCTCCACAAAGTACATATAGACTTATAACAATTGGCGGACTTAAGGCTATATGCATTCTCTACCAGTCAACCATTGGGAGAAACGGAAAGATAGTTTGGCGCAAAAAAGAAAAATGTATTACATATAGAGCAAATATAATCAAAAGCTTAATTTCATACATTACGTAAACATACCCAAATACTGTTTCATTTAAAATATATATCTATATAAACATATAACTACAAATGATGAAGTCAAGTCACATTAAGAAGTTTTTATTAATTGAGCGAGTCCAAAATGTGCATATCTAGTACAGTTCAATTCAAAACCCTATATAACAACGACATATTTATACACTACCGTTACATAAAATCTTAAAATTAATGTACAAAACGCGGCCTTATCTCTAAAATCAATTGCTTCCAGGCAACCTATCAAGGCAGGCAGTACCAAGATTCCAAAAAAAAGTATAGAATACATACGTAATAGGTACATCATCAGCTAGTTTCTATCAATAATTATAAACTAGACTAACACAAGAAGCGGGCAAATCATTCAACAGCAGGGCAGTCGGTCACTTGGTGAGCGGTTTATGTAACTGTCCAGTTATAGTGTAGCTCTGATAAACGGTGTGCTATGGTTTCGTAAAGACTTATATTCATTACAGCGGCTGTTGTTACGTGTATACCTGCTTAGGCCTTGGCCTGATTTAATGCCAATTTTCTGATATATTTTTTTTCCTTTGAATAAAGAATAAAACAAGATAACATTAATTTAAAAACTAAAAAATTCGACTGCGTTTCTTGGAATGAAATAAAACCCAAAAAATACCGCCATTTTGTTTTTGTTTTTTTTTTAATTTTGATTTCTTCCAGACAACCTTTACAAATTTTTAATTACTAGAACTTATTCGGTCCAATTCAAATATAAGAAAAAAAAAAAGAAAATGTGTCATAAAATAATGGAGTTTTATGGCTTTTACTAGATGTATTCAGCCCGTAACCAAAATTTACGTCTGTGGTTCAGCCAGAGTGAGTAAAAGTTAAAAGGTTTAGTAAAGCGAAGACCAAAATGAACTTTAATACAGTCTAGATAGAATTCTAAGTAAATCTGAGGAACCGGAAAATTCATCACTTGGCCATAACCTTAGAGATTTTGGTGACATTGACATATTAATTAAAGACGAAATCGAACAACTTATCATTTCTCAACACTCATGCATTTTCATGAACACTTAGCAAACTTTACGCACAAATCCTTGAAAAACACTTATTTTGGAAAATAAGTATTAGCAGACGTTTCGCTTTATCTAGTTTGGTGCCAAAACTCAAAGTTTTTCTGTAGCAAATTTTGCCTAACAAAAGACATCAACGACCATGAAAATTCTTAAAATCTTAAATTAAATTAATCTATGGATGCAACAGAAGAGACAGAAACGTGCTCGGTGATAGATGCTGTCCCGTTTTCATAGGTATATTATGGTCTATGTCCATAATAGCCGATCTCAACAGATTGCATCCTCTTAACGGAATGACTCATTGCGCGCCCCCGTTCTGCTCGGCTGGCTAAGACTTTCACTGAGTCTGTAAGTGTCGATTTTGATACATTTTTAACTTAACTGTAAAGATTTACCGTTTTATTCATAAAAGTTTATAAACATTCGTTAAACCTATATATAAGTCCCTTTCTGTCTTATTTATATTTGACGTGAATGAAGGAGACGAAACATATTTTAGTTAACGTGGACTTATTGAACATTCGTTAGGTTTTATGAAAAAAGGGGTATAAGTTAAGAGTGGCAAGAACACTGGCTGCGTTCCCCCTCTGGATAGCTACGCTAACGTATCTAAAATCACGGTCTAAAACTAATTTTATTCAAACTGCACGAGCCTCCTACGCCATCAACCATTAACATCCAATAAGGCTTCAATAACAATAAAACAATACATGCTTAAGACCTGATGTAGGAACTGGGAAAATGGCGTGATTTATCGCCGTGTCATGTGTTTATTGTTTTTAAAAGAAACTGGCTAGTTCATGGTAAGTTTTAATTAAGAACATGATCTGAATAGGTATGATACTTATGTATTAGATTTTTTGATTATCAGCACAAATTTGTTGGTTACGCCATTTTTGGATGATCATGCCACCATCAAATATTCTTAGAATAGCCCTTTAAATAATATCATACAATAAAAATCGTCCTTAAATAAAAAAATTACTCATCTTTAATTATCTCAACGTGGTCTCCCAACAAGTGGGTCTTTAAATGAACATGGACAAAACCAAGGCTATGTCGCAGTAATGTCGCGCCATCACCGGTTTCTGTTGGGAGCCACATCTTTTAAATTGTAGACCAGTATGTCTACTTGGGTCAGCTGATCCAGGCTGGCAACTCCAGCTTCAAGGACGAGGTCTTTCGTCCAATCCGACTCGGCTGGGCGGCGTTCGGGAAGCTCTGTAGCGTCTTCTCGTCCAAAATACCTCAGAAGCTATATATATTCTTAAAATGTATGACAAAATTCCTTCGTTAACGACGAACAAAAATTATTCGACAAGCCGATATTGCGTGAGTCACATTTTTCAAAAATAGCATTCCTGGTGATGACATATGGGTCCGAAACGTGGTCCCAGATTATGGGTCTTCATAAGAAATCTTAAATCGCCCAAAGAGCTATGGAGAGGACGATGTTCGGTGTTTCCCTACTAGATCGAATCAGAAATGAGGAGATCCGAAAACAGCGGAATGTTTGCTGTTTCCAAGTTCGACAGTCGGTCTAAAGGTCCATTTAAACTGAGGCGAATCCCGCTCAACTGGCGGGGCGCCCACAGAAATAAGAATCGGTAGTTAACTAAAGTTGACTGGCCTGCTAATGGCACTTCTATGTATTCTTATTTCTGTGGGCGGTCCGCAAAGTCGCGCGGGATTTGCGTTTGTTTGAATAGAGCTTAAAGAAATTGTCTCAAAAAGGTAGCCGTACCAGTTTCCATACTCCCGTGGGAAGGCACTGTGCATCGCACATGTTCGTGTAACGGGTCCGCGGGTGCGTCGACCGCAGTGCGCAAGTTTGGACAATTTAATTTATGGGTTCCCCTCTAAGTTAAATTTAGTACCTATAAGTATAAATAGTAGCTCTAAAAAACTGCTACATTTTAAGATATGGGTGTAAGTAGTGCAGGAGTGCTATTTTTAAAAATTGAGACTCAAGCAAAATCGGCGAGTCGCATACGTTTTGTTCGATATCGAACGATATTTTTCTTCAAAAACGAAAGTTTTTTGATCGACATATATGTCATACATTTCAAAAATAGGGCTCCAACATTTAGCTAAATCTAAAGTCAGTAGTCAGAGAATGCAGAGAGAGACTGATGCAAAATCGGCATGTAGAAAAATTTTTGTTCGATTGCGAACGATTTATATTCAATGTAGAGTGGATATTTGGACGGAGAGATACCCTTCGGCCTCCTCTCTGCCGCTATCGGAGTGCCTCCCTCCTGGACATGACCTGCCATGGCTTACATGGAAGTCTTTAAACAGACTCCGGACCCTCGTAGGCCGAAGCAAGGAAAACATGTTTACGTGGGGCTACTGCTTGGAGGTGGCCTGCCAGTGCTGTGTCTCTCCCCAAACCATGACGCATCTCCTGTCCTGTCCTGCGTGCCCGGCCACCTGCACGCTCAGGTACCTCTGCGAAGCCACCGACAATGAGTTTTGGTCCTCTGAAGTTTGAGAACAGCCAGAGTCGACTCGCAAAGAAGAAGATTCGACATAATAATATATATAAGTTAAACATTTGTCTATATAATAGTGGTACAATAGGGCTACAGGAGCCCTATTTTGTTAAAGTCTGGCTAACGCAAAACCGGTGAGTCGAATGATGTTCGTTCGTCATAATGGTGAGTTGAACGATTTTTATTCCTTATCATCATAAATGAATAAAGAAAAAAATGTATTATGATGTAAGTAGTCCGGATTACCCGTTGCACCCTTATGTAATTCTTACGTTATGTAGGAAACATTGTAGGAAATATAGAAAGACAATTAACTATAATTTATATGATTTAAGTTCTTTAAAAACATAATGACTTAGTTATGCAAGTATACAGTATCAAATGTTATGATTAGTTCGCTGAAGTAAGAGGAGCACATAGCATGCAGAACAAGTGCAAGTGTTGGACTTGTTCTAAGACTTCCTAACGTCTCCAAATTAACAAAAGTGAAAGTTAAAAGATTAGCTTGTTAAAATCCTTTGTTTCGAATTATATAGATACAGAAACAGCTTAATAAAAAAGTTATTAAGTACATTTAATGTACAAATAGTTCAAAACACATGTAGTAGGTTTTTTCAACAAATCTCAATGCTAGTGCATAATAAGAAGTGAATTTACAAAGCAGTAAAGACGGGAAATTCCCACGTAAAATCTAACAATAATGTAAGAAATATCATTCTTTGCTGCCAATAAGGTACATAATAAAGATGTATTCAAGTCATGACGTCATAAGGATATACCTTCTCGTTACAGATAATATTGACTCTATTGTGCAATAACGTGTGACTAATTTCTTTGACTTCTTTTCATGTGTTTTGTTTTTTTATTTGAGAGCTATTGTTAAAAAGCAAAATCACTCAAAAACTCACGCAAAATCGGCGATCGTTCGATATCGGATGATCTTCATTCCTCATAATTGGTGAGTCGAACGATATTCATCGACATATGAGTCATACATTTCAAAAATAGGGCTCCTGGGTTAAAAGTATCTCCCATCTACTTCCATATGACCGCTGTCGATAGCTTCAGGTCGTGATCGACCCTGCTTTATAAAAACTACTTAAATATAATGTATAGTATTTTTTTTCATTCACAATCCTATTCCCTTCTCCTAATTCCTTGACCCTTATTTTATCTAAAACTTATCTAAAGGGTATAAGTAATTTCCTTTTTCACCTCATTTTCCTCATTAATCTTCGCAAGCGCCACCAAATTTTACCATCACAGCTCACACTTGCTGTCATGGTGACCGATCTGCTGTCTGTATCTGTTCGCTAATTCAACGAGTTTCCCAATAAAATATCTTGAAGTACTTGTAGATAGTGAGATGTCCTGGAAACATCACATTGACTCTGTTACAGCACGCATTAGGAAGCTGATATTTGTGTTCAAAAACTAACAAATATTTCTTATTTCCATTCATTAAAGTTCGTCTACTTTGTGCTTGCTCAGTCTGGCATATCCTACTGTATAGTGGTGTGTGGTAACGCTGACAAAACTCATATATTGAGACTGGAAAGAGCTCAACGAGTTGTTCTCAAAGTGCTTTTCTACCATACCATTTTCTACCATTTTCTACCATAGACTCTTTATGTAAAGTTCACACAGTTCGGCAGCTATTCGTGCACCAAACTGTCCTTAACTAAAAATAATCGTAGATTTGATAGAGTCTGTCAACTAGAAAACCGACATAATGAGGAATTATTTAAAAAATATTATAATTTACCCACTCACCCTTACAACTGTAAGTTAGCTTGCACGAATTGGCTCAAATCTATGTCCTATGACGATACGGAAAACCTAATCAAGGTTGACGAATAGATCAGTCCTTCAGTCCTCTTTCACTAACACAAACAACTTACACTCACTCACACACTCCACTCTTTACACTCACACAAAAATGTCAATAAATTGATAAATAAATATTTTTCTAATTCTAGATTTGTTTATAAACATTTTAAGGCCCTAAGAAATAGAAATCAGTTAATCAATTTTAATAGCAATTAATTATTTTGTTTATTATTTTAATTTAGTTTGGAATATAATTAAGTTTGAGATTTTTAGGATGATTTTTTAATGAAAATGCATGTGACATTTTAGATAATTTTTACTATAATAATTAACACAATCTCAATTATTATCAGTTTTATTAATTTGTATTCTAAGTACATTACTTTTATTTATTTCTTGTATTTTTAAATTTAAGTTATCATTATAATTAAGAAAGGATAATTTGTATTTCTGGAGGTGGGCGTTAACATCCGCGACACAGTTTTTAACTACTGCGGATGTCATCGGAAACCATGGATTATTGTAAAATATTTATATTCCCAATAATGATTTTATTTATTTATTTATATATTCTACCAAGGAACTTTTATTTACATGATAATTAAACTGTAGTAAAAAAACATTGAAACAGCTGTTTAGTAAAACGAATCGAATCGAAAGATGTGGTTTTATAAACTACCCCGATATTTTTCGCCAATGTTTTCCCAAAATTCCCACGGGCACGAAGCCCGGGCAAAAAGTATCACAGAAGCACCCGTAAAGCATTTAACTTGGATCAGTTACGCAATATTTCGGGGAGTAACGGTGTATAGGAGCATCGACCCACAGTCCATACCACAGTTGAATCTGGTTCAAACGTATTCGAGACGTCCCGATTGTCCCCGAACTTATTTTTTCTTTTTTACGTGTGTGTTAGTAGCCAATACACGTGCTATAAGTGTGAAATTCCCATTAAATTTAAACGTATTTCGAGGTGTCCAGATTGTCCCCGAATTTATTTTTCTTAATTTTCGTATGTGTTAGTGGCCTATACATTTGCAGTGTGAATTTTTAAGTCGGTTACTTTAACCCTAGATTCGATTGTCCCCGATTTTTTTTTTCTGTGTGTTAGTGGCCAATACATGTGTCATGTGAAACTTGGTTACTTTTTCTATAAATTAATCCCGATCCGAGGATCCATTCATCTCTACTACGAACTTCTTACAGAAACAAAATGGGGCCCTATTTTTGAAAAGTATAACTCACGTGTAAGGCGCATGAAAATCATTCTACTCACCGATTCGTATCGCCAGATTTGCGCGAATCAAACTATCAAAAATAGGATTCCTGAACTGATTTAAGAATTTTTCTGAATCTTCGTCCGATTCTGAGGTTTCATTATTTCGGTTTTCAATGTTATTATTAGATTCATAAGTTTTATATACTGTGTTGCGCTCAAAAGATTAATGCCAGCAGTCGGAAATGAGTAAGTGCCAGTTTTAAGTGCTTAATTACACTATTATCTATTTTTTTATGATTTACCATGGATTCATCAATGTTGTTATTTATTTACATTTTATTTTTATTTTATTTAAACCACTTTATTTATAATGTAAAACCAAATTTAAATAAACATATATTAATTACATATATTTTTGCATGTGACAACCTTTACTGCTCTGTTATTAGCCTCCTCCAAATTCTCAACAGTGCAAGAGTTCTATTTTTGAAATGTGTGACTCACGCAAAATAGGCGAGCCGACTAATTTTTATTCGATACTAGCTTTTTCATGCAGCTCCGCCTGCTTCAAAAAGTAGCCTATGTTTGACACCGGGTCTTTGACTATATTCGTACCGAATTTCATCAAAATTCGTTCAGCGGTTTGGCCGTGAAAGCGTAACAGAAAGACAGACAGACAGAAAGAAAGACAGACAGACTTTCGCATTTATAATATTAGTATGGATTAGTATGGAAGTATGGATTTTTGGTCGACAAAAATGTCATACATTTAAAAAAAAAGGGCTCCAAGAGACTGGGCGAGTGGGGCATTTTAATAGGTGGAGTCCATACACTGGACCGCCCCGCAGTCTCGTACAGGGACATACAATCCTCTGTTTATTTTCAATTGGCATCATTGCGCTTCCATCATCAATTCCAGTCACAGCGAAGTCAGGTATTATTATAAGTATAGAAAACCTATTGTACCGATTTAGATTCAGAGCTCAAAATTCAATGCACTGTTGCAAAACAATGACGTATACTTGCCTTCTTATAGTATCTTCATGAGGCATCATCAAGTAATGACAGTTGATTATTAAGCAGTGACGTTACTTTTGTATTAAGTATCTCTAGCAATTTCCATTCAAGTCTATCGTATTCGCCTTTTAATTACTACGGCTACTGATATCCCACTACAGTTAGTTAAACTGAATGCACTATTGTTTGATCTTCCTTCATGATTAAATTAAAATGTATCGCATAAACTCATGTTAGAGGAGCTGCGATTACTCATCCCTAAGACATAGCGAAACTCTAATTCAGGTGAAAATGAGAGAATAGTCAGAGAAATAGTCTAAATGGCACATAACTGACGAATATTCATTAATTATATAAGCCATTTCATATGTACGTAAATATACAAACATTCGGCTATCTACCTACATAGAGTACAAAACTATTAAAGGGTTCTTCGGCTGTACCATAGTGGATAAAACAATTTTCTACTAAACTATACTTACGTAAACATAAATCACTGAATGCAATATTTTTTTGACAGCCGCTTTCAATTTTAGTTTCTAAATAGCTTTTTGTATGAATGGATTTCGCAAAAGGTGACTTCATAGTTAAACTGTTTTTCACGACTTTCCAAACAAGGGTCAGACACGGTCGCGGTATTTCAAGTTCCGTTTCGAAAACGAGAATAAGTACCTACTTATTTAGTCATGGGTTTTATTTTTCCACTGACATCAAAGGTTGTTAAGTGCGTGCCTGTATTTTACAAATTATTTCTGTGTTTTTATTTGGACATCATAATTAATTAATTCTTTCCAGGTAATCCAAAATGGCGACTTCAGTTCTTCAACCTGGGGAAGAGGTGCTCCAACACGAGCCGAAGTCCGACTTAGATTCCAGAGTGTCTGAAGATGACAGACGACAGATCTTGGAAGCTAAGGTCTGTACCACTTCCTTTTTTATTATGATATAGAAGTCTGAGCTGGGCGCGGGGTAATCCAAGCATGAAGAATTATACGTTATAATTGACGTTCGTGACAAAATGTTGTTGTTGGTGGAATCCGTTGAATTAGATATCCTTAAGAAAATGTTGATCTCGGTGATATCTATGTTGCCTTTTAAAACATCCACGAAAATAACACTCATGGGGTCCGTAATTAGTGTTATTTTTAAGAAGAATAACTACACAAAACCAGTCCGTCGAATGAAAATTGTTTGATTCACCGGTTATGTTATGAGCACACTTCTCAAGTATAACAGTCTGTTTCGGTTATACGGGCTTGTGTATAGAACGGTATATCTAAAGTTCTGAACAAACTAATTTTCATTTCACTAATTACAGGTTTGATTCATCATCATACATTTAAGAGCTGGTCCTTGTCGGTGGAGCTTCTTCCATTCCTCTAGATTATAAGATCCTATTTACGACACGACGTACACTTTCTCCTTTATTTGCTTTATGTAGATAGCTACAAACATTTAGCAAAAGGAAAAAAAATAAACAATAGATATACTCTTTATTGTACCATTCACAAAAAATATACATATTAATACTAATTTAAACAATGTGTACAAAGGCGGACTTATCGCTAATGAATATAATAATAGGATGATTCTCTAGAGAAAGGTTTATAAAACCTCATCGAAGCCTATAAACGAACCATATTTTTATTTTAGGGACGGGAGACTGGTGAGCTGCCTCCGGAGCTCCGAGAGAGGGCCAGAAGAGAGCTGAGAGAGGAGTCAGGGTTGAGAGAGCAGGCACTTGCGCAGCTGAGACACTTCATTGACAAGCATCCCGCTATTAGGAAGTGCAGAACTGGTAAGTACTACTAAATCACAGAACAACCATAACGTGTGCCAAAATTCAGCAAAGCTCTACTAAGTTAAGACTCGGGGAGGCTTAACTGGCCAGCCTAAGGCTCTAAATATTCTTATTTTTCTGTGGTAGATATAATTTCTCTAGACCTAAACTGAAACGGGAATTGAAACAAAAGAAGAGCGAGAACTAGGAAGCGATGGATGGATTGCATAGCAGAGGATAATAATAATATATGAGTATGTTATGAGATAATAAAACCATAGCAGCGACTCAAGGAGAGAGACCTAGTTAGCGATGGATGGATTGTATATTTGAAGATGTTAGGAGTTGATAATACCATGGTAGTTTGTTAAGTTGAGCTTATAGAAATAGAGCGTGTAAAGGTAACTGTTAATTTGTTGTAAACCGTATGAGGTAAAATTCGTAATTGCGATCAACAAAATATTGATGAACGTGTGAATATCATACAAGACCACGACGCACATGATTACGAATGCTCGCACACGCGAGTTCATATCATAAATGACTGCTTGTATATAGTGAATACTAGCTGTTTCCCGCAGCTCCGCCTGCGTCAAAAAGTAGCCTATGTTTGACCTCGAGTCTTCAACTATATTCATACCAAATTTAATAAAAATCCGTTCAGCGGTTTGGCCGTGAAAGCGTAACAGGCAGAAAGACAGACAGACTTTCGCATTTATAATATTAGTATGGAGGAACTCTAGCGCACCGAATAATAAATCTGTTAAGCTCTATTGGCATTTTAAAATTTTAATTTCTTTTCTTTTAAATTTTAAATAACTTACGCTTGTTTTATTGACCCTTCCCAGACATATAGTAGGTACACATCTCCATGCAAGGGCCGTCGTGAGAACCGCGATCGTGATTGTTCTATTCGAGTCACGAATGTCCCGATGAACGTATCATTTTATTGACAAGCTGTTACTCGCGTCTCCGCCTGTGTGGGAAAGAAACCATCAATCTATGGATCTTTAAACTAGATTTTAGTGGAAGCAGACGGTTTGACAACAACGAGCTAAAAAGTATCTTTATCTTGAACATACTCGTAACTACTTAGCTACATTGACTGTGGGGTAAGACAGGGTGGATTAACCTCACCTAATCTGTTCAGTCTAAATGTGAATGAACTCATTGTAAAATTGAGTAGCATGTATGTAGGGTGTCATGTTGGAGGCATCTGTGTAAATAACTTGAGTTACGCTGATGACATGGCCCTGCTTGCCCCATCAGTCAGTGCTTTGAGAAAGCTACCAAGAGTATGTGAGGATTTTGCCCGTGAGCATGGCCTTAAATACATAGAGACTTAAATAAAGACACAGAAAAGTCAATTTATGATTTTTAAAGCCGGGAAGAAATGTCCGGAAGGCGTGCCTCCAATTATGCTGAATGGGACTGCTCTTACTAGAGTGAAAAAGTTTAAATATTTAGGGCACTATCTCACTGAGGATTGTAAGGATAATATGGACATTGAGAGGGAGCGGAGGGCGCTGTCGGTGCGGGGGAATATGTTGATTCGCAGGTTCGCACGATGCAGTAACGAAGTAAAGATAACTCTTTTTAAATCTTACTGCCAATCATTTTATTCTTGTGGCCTGTGGACCTCATACACCCAACGTGCCTACAGTGACCTCCGGGTCCTTTATAATAATATATTTAGGGCTCTGTTGCGGCTGCCACGTTTTTGTAGCGCATCAGGGATGTTTGCAGATGCCCAAACTGATGATTATCATGCTGTGATGCGTAAAAAGGTGCACTTTCTGATGGGCAGGATGTGTGGCAGCGGCAATAGCATTCTGAGAGCGCTGTCAGAGAGATGGGGCGGCCGTATGCAGGGCCACAGCGTACGCTTTATAAAATCCAAATTTAGTAATGTAAGGAGCTAACATTAGTATGTAAACACTTACATATTTGTTAGTAATACACACACGTGTATTACTAACAGATATGGACTACGGTCTGAAATAAAAGATGTAAATGTATGTATGTAAAAATCTTTATTGTACACAAAGAACATAGTATCAGAATACAGGTTACAACATAAGGCGGACTTATCCCAAATAGGGATCTCTTCCAGTCAACCAAACTAACATAGGACTTAGACATATGGGCACAGAAGAGGGCACAACACGCAAAGAAATCTTAGGTGCATAGACTTACATCTAACATACAAATTCAATTACACATAAAAACAGTAAGCTCAGCTCAAGTCCGATCGTTCGTAGTATTCCCTAACCCGAGATTTGAAAGATTTTTATTTTTTATTTTATTTATTTATTTTATTTCTAGGGCACCGATTTTGGTAACTGCAAAATACATTAATGTATTTTATATGCCTATTATATCGAATGAAAATCATTTGACTCACAGGTTTGGCATTTTCAAATATATCTCTTGCGGTTTTGGTAAATACGTTAACGTCATTTGCGTTTACAGATAGACCCTATTCAAGAAATGTAAAAAATAGCGTTTCTAGATTTATGAAATTAATGCGTGACTCACGAAAAACTGGTGAGTCGAACAATTTTTAGTTGACTCGCCGATTTTGAGTGAGTTTTCATAAATAGTGCTCCTTAGCACGATACAGCAGCATTCATAAATCGTTTAACGTGCATGCAAATTATGATTTAAAATTTCCCCGAATGAATAAACACGTGTCTCTCACGCAACGAAACCGTTCCCTCAATACGTGATGCAATTGGCAATTTCATCACGACCTCTTATGGGACAAGTGGAACACGACCTTTACGTGATGGAGTCGACACTCTTTACATTGTAAAGCGTCCTTCTATTAAATTATAGTGCAGTTTCGATTCTTTATTGTTATAATTTTGTAATTTAAAGTACCTTCAGTTGGTAAAGTGTTACATTTGTATTTTGTATTACAGAACTCTTCAAGTAACGTAGGGTTGTCAACCGTGAATTGTATATTTATGTAGCAAACACAAAAAGTCTAAAACTTCTTAGGCACTAGAGCTATGTAATGGAGGCAGGATTTTTTATTACCTATTTTTACCTAAGCTAAGAAAAGATTACTAAAATTTTCCTGGGTACCATGTTGCCTGTACCATGAGATTCTCTTGACTCAGACGCTAACGACTGTGTTAACAATAATGTATGGACATCTGTAAAGCGCCCATCTGTAAGGTAACAAAAAAATCTACATAAAAAATCTCAACTCAGTTGCTAGCGTCGCTTATAGTAGAAGTACTGCTTTAGATTTTAATAGCAGCTTAAGAGCAGTTAATATTGAAGTTTAAAGAACACCTTTATCATAACAAAACAAGTACACAACACCCTGGCGGATAGAGGTAACTAAGGATCTATATCATCAGGATCATCTCTATTGAAATTGGCGCTTTCTCGGAAAATTTCTGACTTACTCCAGAAGTTTTAAAAATTCTCAGGAATAAATGCGAATTAATTATTTTCCCCTTTTCTTCCTCTTGCATTCCATTATTTCCCTCTTGAAAAGTTAAACTTCCTTGAGCTGTTAGCCAATCCAGGCCATCTTTACTTCCATGGTAGAATTTATTGGAAAATTTACGGGTTAAACAACAGAGTGCCCACAATAATATTAATATATAAATAATATATTAATATATCCGCAGGGCAGTTTGTGGCGAGCTGTTGGTTAGTGGCGACACCGCGGACCTATGTGTTCTCCCAGGGAAGGCCTCCGTCCCTCACCTTGGGCCTTCCTTCGCCAAGGTCGGAGTAGACACCGGTGAGGGACAGGACCCCTACCTCTGGCTTGCCTTAGCCGGCCGGCCAGAGTGGAGTGGCAAGAGCTATATGCTCGAGGGTGGAAGTGTATTGCACGTAATGGCGTAATAACGGGGAAACCCGCTTACGAGGCAACTCGCGATGGCGAAACCGGAGCCGCACCTCTCGGCACCCTTAGCCGCTCATTTCAATTTTGCCCCTCTGTTGCCAAACGCGGCGACTATTTAGGGGTCCGTTCACTGAGTGGCGAGTCACCGCCTGCCACTAAGTCAGTAATCATGATTATGGCAGATGTCCGATTTCTATTGCAATAGCCCAGTTTAAATCCATCCAAACTTCATAACCATAACACATTTTTTTCTTTTCACTCAAAAGCAATAGTTCTTCCTCCTGCCCAGACCTTTCATGGAAATGTCATCTATTGATATAGCCGAGGACGGGTTTGGACAGGAGCACCACATGACATCAACTTCTCCAAAGGGCCTTTACGCGTTGGATCCATATCCCCGCGCAAGCCTCTCAAAGGACCGGGGCAACCCGTGAATCCCAAGCGGAGATACCTAACAATAATAGTTCAAACACATTATTCTTGGAGGTGAATATATTGTTTAATTTTGGCTTCACGTTACACTGTTACTACAAACATTTTGTTCTAGGTATTTTAAAATCTGTATGAGAACACACGTAATAGAGAATTTTATGCAACCTCCAATACGCTCTCTTAATTTATATACGTATGTATAGTTATACAACAAATAAAATAATAATCCAAAAATAAACACAGAACCATCAAACAAACATATAATAAAATCAATAAAACAAAAATGATTCTATTACTCATAAACAAAACAACATCGATATAAAAAAAAAATACAACATCTCAGGAAGGAGCAGTTGTAAAAGACCAAGAGAAAATGGTTTGTAAATTACAGCGCCCACTATGTGGTTTAGAACAAGCTTCGAACGCTTGGTTTAAAGAGTTAGATTGAGATGTTAAGCTTAGGCTATCAACAATAAAAAATTAAACCTTGTTTGTATCAAAACCAGCTTAAAAACAACAAGAAGTTAATTGTTGTAAATTATGTAGATGATATTTTCGTTTTTGGAAATTGTGAATTGGAAAATAAAAAATTAAAATCAGGTTTGCTTGAAAAGTTTAAGTTAAAAGATTTAGGCGCAGCTAGGCATGTTTTAGGCATGAGACTGAGACGAGATAATGGTGATATTTATCTCGATCAGTAGGAATTCATTCATGATACTTTAAATAACTTCAACATGAATAAATTGATATGGCTTCGTATCATTCATGTTGAAGTTATTTAAAGTTTATTTACGATTTACGACTCCAATGGAAGTGGGAATGAAGTTAGAGAGGTCGAACAATTCTCACTGTAATCTGCCGTCGTATCAGAGTTTAATAGATAGTCTAAATTACGTAGCTTGTAATACACAACCAGATATAGCACACTCTGTTAGTGTACTTTCACAGTTTAATTCATGTTATGATAAAATTCACTTTAAGTGCGCTATGAGGGTCTTAGGGTCTTCCGCCGATTCTGCGTGAGTCATACTTATCAAAAATAGCACCCCTAAAGTGTATTATGTAGGACCTACAAATAAAAGTGAATGAATGAATGAATGAAACTTTATTTGCAATAAACATGGTAAATATACACAAATAAGATCTTAGATATAAAAGGTACAATGTAGGTATCATATATATCGTATCAATGTAAGCGACTGGAAAAGCTGGCTATACCCCAGTGTCAAAGTTTTTCGGAACCACATTTCGTTTACATAGTGTAAGTGAATTTAGTTAGACCTATAGAAGTGACTGGAAAAGCTGGCTATAGCCGACCTGATGACCTGCGTCAGCCGGTTTGACGCGGAAACATGGAGTTGATGTTGCAACTAGCTTTACTTAACTAGACTGTTAAAATTAAATATTTACGTGGTTGGAAATAAACATTAGCTGATTGATTATTTATTACTAGCTGTTTTCCGCAGCTCCGCCTGCGTCTAAAAGTAGCCTATGTTTGACCTCGGGTCTTTAACATACCAAATTTCATCAAAATCCGTTCAGTGGTTGGGCCGTGAAAGCGCAACAGACAGACAGTGTGACAGATAGAGACAGACAGACAGACTTCCATCATCATCCATCATCCTAGCGTGTATTCCTAGTTGCGTCGTCATTTTACGCTTCGAACCTAGAGTACGCTGTAAGTCTTGATCTCCTAGATTTGGCGGCACTGTTTATTACAATGGAGCGAATGCCGTCTGACATCCGTAACCCCTTTTACAGGGAAACCAGACCAATAGGAACATGACCCAAGATGTGTTAGTGGCCAACACTGTCAGAATTTTTCAGGCTGCCCAAAGGCATCTGACCAGCCTAACGACTGCTATGCATCGATAACAACCTGGACCAACGGCTTAACGTGCCTTCAGAAGCACGGAGAAAATGCCACTTAATGGCGACCAATCCAATAATGGTCGCATCTCGTCGTTGCTTGACACGCGCATTCGCTACGGATACGCGGGCCACGCTCGACTATCGAGCTCTTCACAGACAGGCTTTCGCACTTATATTATTAATAGTTTATGGAGTATGGAAGTATAGATTAGGTACGTAGGCTAGGCTTTATACTCAGATACTTTTTATCATATCTACCCTAAGGTTGGCTGGAAGAAATTGCAATAGCGATAAGTCCGCCTTTGTACTCAATATTCTAAATGTATTACTTTTAATTTTAATTTTGTGATTGGTACAATAAATCTATCTATCTAGCTTCACATTTTGCTGAATTTCATCGAGATCTGTTTAGGAGCTCTTTTTTTAATTCATAATTATGTAGAATTGAATAGTTCGACTCACCGAATATGTCGAATGATAATTTATTATTCGTTATCGAGCGAAAATCATTGAGTTATACATTTCAAAAATAGGGCTCTAGCTATTGTGCAGATGCTAATATTGCGCTAGTAGGTATGCTTGGCAATGCAGCCCATTTTAGGATCTTTCCGTAAAAAGCTTCATTATACTGAAATGACTTTAAAGTTTATGATGAATGATTTTAAAGTTTAGCCAAGGCGGCGCCTCTTCCAGATAGGAGAGAAGATCCAGACATCGAAAAACTAAGATAAAATCATTATTCCAGCTGCAGGAAATCGTATCCACAGATTAAAGAATGCTATACTAGCATGGCATTTCCGATCAAACCGATTTAACCTAAGTTTCTTTTCACAGATGCGCCTTTCCTGCTCAGATTCCTACGCACCAAGAAGTACTCCATACCTCAAGCTTGCTCTATGCTGGAGAGGTACCTGACGATACGGCAGATGTACCCTCAGTGGTTCCAGAAGTTGGACCCGTTGGACCCTAGGATAGCGGCTGTTATTGATGCTGGGTACTTGGTGCCGCTTCCGAAGAGAGATTCCGAGGGCAGACGCGTGGTGTTGTCTTGCATGGGTGAGTTAGATTTTACAACCTAATGATTGCTATCTAGCGATAGAATAGAAACTTTATTTATTTGTGAGATATAACAAAGTAAAAGACACAAATCGCTATGCTCTTTCTTTTCAGACTTACAAATGTAAATAGATACTAAGAATGCTAAAACATCCAGGGCAACAAAAACCTTACATCATTACCGTTGTGCGGAGGAGTTGAAGATAGTAATGACCAAACAAAGTCAGTCGACACTAGACTTTTTGGTCTTCCCTATTCTCTGAACGTGTCCGAATTATAACCAGCCAAGTTTGGGAGTTTGCCACTCACATAAGAAATTAATTTCCAGGGCGCTTCGACCCCCACCTATACGACAACTGCGTGATGGCGCGAGTCCACTCCATGATCGTGGAGTTGTTGCTGGACGAACCCCGCTCCCAACTGCTGGGCTACACGCATGTTAACGACGAAGCCGGTATGCAGATGCCTCACGTCAGCTTGTGGTCGCTCACTGATGTCAGAATCATGCTGAATTGCATACAGGTACTTACTTTAACCTACCTACACATTCTAATGCGCTTACACAGGGACTTTTTACCATTGTGAAAACACTGTGCACACATAACCAACCATATTACTTATTTTCAGACAGATTGGTATCCTACAGTATCCTATCATAAGATAAAAAACGTTTGACAAACAATCATTAGACGAAAAACGTTAGATCAATTTTTGCTTGACAAAGTTATATATTGACAAACTAATCATTTTTAAAATCACTCATTTGACAAACTAATTGAAGGTTAAATAATGTATTACACTAAAACATTATTTTAAAAACCAACTTAAAAACCAACGTATAGCATGAAACGTTTAACGTTTGAAAAAATGCGTTGTTTGATAATTGATTCAATTGCCACAAATATCTGTGAGAAATCCAAGGAATCTGTTTTCTTTGGTCTAACTAAAGTTCAAAAAAGATTCAGGTCAAAAGACGACTTTATGTCAGAAGAAAGGTTAGGTTATTGTATGGTTGTATTATAGTGACCATAACAGTAAGCGAGCGAGCGACAGACTCTGTGACAGAAGTGACTGAATGTAAAAAGACGACTTTATGCAAGAAAGTATTATAGGTTAGTTTATGGTTGTATAGTGACCATAACAGTAAGTGAGCAAGCGAAGCGAGCAATAGACCTTGTGAGAAAAACGACCAAGTGTCAAAAGTTGACTTTATGACAGCAAGTAAGTTAGGTTATGGTTATACAGTGATCGATCAATCTTGTTTATATATATATATATATATATATATATATATATCTAATATAATAATATATATATAATGATAATCTACTATTATTATTTACAAATAAGTGTGTACTACAAAATCACAAATTTTGGAATAGATATACAGCACGGATACATCCTCTTCGCAATGTTCGATCATTTTTATCAAGTGACAGTGTTTATCTACCATTTTTTTATAAAATCACAAATTTTATATACGTAGTACTTGGTTAAATATTTTTAAGAATGTTAGTTTAGCGCATTTGCAATATTTGATGAAGAATACATTTATAAAATCTGTCAAATGTTTACTTTTAAAGTAATATGTTTGGAAAATGTAAAGTTTGTCAAATGATTGGGATTTCTATAGTTCTTTTTAAAATGATTATTTTTCTATCGATTTTGTCAAACATTAGGGAACCGGCTGCTAGCCTGGTATGGCTTCATGTATGACGCAGGCAGACTCTTGCGCTTGACCGGTACAATAAATTTGTATGTAAAACACGAAAGTAAAGTTAATTTTTTATTGCAGAATTCAACGCCAATGCGCCATAAACGGACCCACTTCGTGAACATACCAAACTATGGAGTAAAATTTTTCGAGTTTGCTGTATCATTATTGAGTGATAAGCTGAAAGATCGTGTAATGGTAAGTCGACATCACGGGATTAAATTTCACGGGTTTAAAACTTTGAATTGAAACGTCCCGCCCACAAAATGCTTCAACTCAACACCACCAACACTACGATAATATACCAAAATTACCAACATGACAAATCGCAGTTATCTTCAGACCCCATGGACTTAATATAATAAACAGGACTGAGCTATTTGACCTAAAACCCGAGCAGAAAAAGATAGAAATAGTGGAGGAATCTATCTCTTTTTAATAGGGTAACTATGATAATGTTTTTAATCGGGACAAAATATTTTAAAGTTCGTAAATACTGCACATAAGTAGCAAGCTAGATAGCTTAGCGGGACATGATTGTTGGTGACGATTATGCGAGTTAAGCAACAGCAGGTGCGATCTAACTTGGAGTGGACAACACTTGGCGTATTACGTTCAGCCGTTAGTCCTGGTTGTCTAGTGGAGCCAAGACCACTAGTAAAGTTTCCTTGTCTTCCGCGAGGGAGCCAATATGTCTACGAAACGTTATTTTGGACTTGACTCCAACTTCCTTAAAGTCTGCACAGAACTACTTGGGAGGAGGTTAGCGCCTCCCCACTCGGTACATTTGATTGCGTCTGAAAAAAATCTGCATACAGTATGTACCAGCTTTCCCCTTTTTTTCCAGAGGAGCGTGGTCACCCTATTTTGCATAAGTACCAACGTGATTAAGCTTGTATTTGCTACAGAGAGACGTTCTTCCACTATTTCTATCTCGTTTGGCTCGGTCTTGAATCTATGCAAATTTGCAAAGTACTGTTTAATATACTAAGTCCATGTCAGACCCAGACTTCAGAGAAACCGATGGGTGGTTAGGATTTTATTTACTACCAACCAAACAAACAAAATTTAAAGGCAAACACAGACGTTTTTTTTAAACTGGCGTTTAAAGTATTTAAAACGTTAGTGTGGTTTTCGTTGCAACGTTAAACACTTAAAAAAAATATTTTTTGCTGTCATGAAACCAAAATATTTATTACCCATTAGATTTTAATTAAAATTATTTCTTTTTACAGTTTCATCGCACGGCGGAAGACCTCGCGAAGCACGTTGATCCAGCTATTTTGCCAAAGGAGTATGGAGGCACAGTACCGATAAAAGATATGATTGAAGAATTAAAACGGAAACTTTTAAAACACAGAGAGGCTCTTTTAGCATTAGATGATATGTGTATCGATCTATATGCTCTTGAAAAGAACGATCTCACACAGGATATACATTCCACAGCCGGCTCTTTCAGAAAACTTGAATTAGATTAACTATGATATTCTCTTTTGTTTAAATCATTATAAAATAAGTTGATAGCTTAAACAGTTGTGATTATTAATATAAAATTTATTCTGAATATTTTTAAATGATAAAACTGAAATATATAAAATGTGGAGTTTATCAGGCAGGCCGTCCTTCTGCAATCTAATCTGCATTATTATTACACTAAAATCATAAAATCAGTTATTTTATT
This sequence comes from Euzophera pinguis, assembly GCA_947363495.1. Taxonomy (NCBI): domain Eukaryota; kingdom Metazoa; phylum Arthropoda; class Insecta; order Lepidoptera; family Pyralidae; genus Euzophera; species Euzophera pinguis. The sequence goes on from OX376176.1 coordinate 7,116,680, forward strand.
TATTTATAACCTGAACCAGAGCGCAGACACTATTTGCTTGCTTTTAGCATTTGTGCAAGATTTTGGGTTTTTAGGGTGGTATATACTATACCACCATAAAACTACCTATATGATTTTTGATCATGTTTAATTTTTTAATAGATCTCAAAGTACGACGTTATTTTTTACTACTTTCCTGTTCAGTATTTTATTATGTATGTTTTTCTGTTCTGTACTTTACCTAGAACATTTAATTAAGAAACTAGCGAGCTAGTAGCAGCCGTTGGTGGTGTCACGTTACCTTACTTACTGGTTGTTACTAAAACATCAACACCATTCTATTAATTAATTTTCTTAGAATTAATGTTAAGATATTTTATCATCATGACAACCTGACAGCTGCTCATAACTGTATACACTTCCTGTAAGACTAAGTAGGTATTATTTGGTCTTTATTAGAGATATTTCTGTAATTTTCTATGTTATTTTAGAATGTTATGTCATCAGAATTTTCATTGATGATTAATCTATGTAATGGTCTGCTTGGGTATTTTTATTGTGGCTAAGTTTAAGTTGAATTTGTAAACGATTTTGAAAACAAATTAAAACTTTTGCGTCATACAATATGTCTTTCTATTGAAACTACCTGCATTCAAGACAAATGCGGATCACTACTCATAGGTCCATACTTATGGAAATGTAGATCCATTTGTATGACAGCTGTCAAATCACAAGGATTATCTTGTCAGTCTCTATCACACTTCAATATTAACCATATTTCTGTCCTGCTGAAAAAATAATCATCCTGCAATTACCAGACTATTAGAACATGTGAAAGAAAAAGTCTAAGTAGGTATGGGGATACTCCCCCACTGCACATTGTTTTATACGGAAATCGAGATTTCTTTAAAAATATTTGTACGATACCTCTATATTACGTTTGCGAGGTCTTGATAAATAAGATGTGATATTTCTTTACATGGAAAAACTTTAGTGTGAACGATTTAACAGCGAAAATGTCATACTGCAAAGGCTACTGCCGGCTTTTTGGTACCGCGATGCAAAGAGCATCGAAACTCCCACAAATAAACGTTTCTTACTGTTAATACACATAATAATAATACAACATACTGCCCCTCTGTTGCCAAACGCAGCGACTATTTGGGGGGGCCCATTCACTGAGTGGCGAGTCACCGTCACCGTTTGCCACTAATAGTCAGTAATCATGATTATGGCAGGTGTCCGAATCTCTATTACGATAGCCCAGTTTTAAATCCATCCAGACTTTATAACCATAATCCATTTTATTCTTTTCACTCATTAGCAATAATTCCTCCTCCTGCATAAACCTGTTCATGGACATGTCATCTACACTTCTATACTAATCTACACTAATAATAAAGAGGAAAGATTTGTATTTTTATGTGTATGTTTGTAATGAATAAACTCAAAAACGACTGTGCCGATTTCAACAATTCTTTATTGTACATAAAAGAAAACAGTTATTACAACACCAACAGAAAAAAAAAATCTTAAATATTAATGTACAATGGCGGACTTATCCCTATGAGGGATCACTTCCATGTATATTGTATTGGGATGTACAATTGTATGTTGTATCTCCTTTGTGGATCACGAGTTAATCCCGGTATTTTGAGATGCTTGCGCGGGGATATGGATCCAACGCGTAGAAGCCCTTTGGAGAAGTTGATGTCATGTGGTACTCCTGCCCAAACCCGTCTTCGACTATAACAATAGACTAGCTGTTTCACGAGCTCCACCTGCGGTATATAGCCTATGTTAGTCAGGGTGAATGTAGCTTGCGCTCGCCGAAGTGTACCACTTTGTGGCGCACAGGAGGGAAATCGGCGAGCGCCCCTCGGCGGAGATCGTGCGGCGGGTGCGCCTGCGAGCGCAGGTGGAACTCGTGCGGAGGTGGGAGGCGGACCTGGCGCAGGCGGCGTTCGGTGTCCGCACAGTGGAGGCCCTGCGTCAGGTCCTGGAGAAGTGGATGATGAGGCGGCGCAAGCCTCTCACCTTTCGCATGACGCAGGTGCTCACCGGGCACGGTTGCTTCGGTGAGTACCTGCACCGCGTGGCCCGGAGGGAGGCCGAGCCTCGCTGCCACGACTGTGGCGAGGCTCAGGACACCGCTCAACATGTCCTTGAGCGGTGTCCGAGGTGGAGCCGGCAGCGCCATGACCTGGCCGCCGCGCTTGGCGGGACGGACCTGTCGCTCCTGAGTGTCGCCAACGCGATGCTCGAGAGCGACAGCGCCTGGAATGCAATGGCCTCCTTCTGCGAGGTCGTCATGTCGCAGAGGGAGGCCGAGGAAAGGGACCGCGAGGACGATCCCCTCGCGGACCCGATCCGACGGCGAAGAGGGGGGGTGCATCGCAGGCGCTACTTGGCGCGCCTGGAAGCGCCCCCATAAGCGGTGGGACTGGAGCAGTCCCACCCGGTGGCAGAGATCCTCCAGGTGTCGGAGGGCCTCTGAGAGTGGTGAGTCCGGTTTCTGGTGAGAAACCGGCCAGTCGCAGAGGCGTCTTGTGCTAGTCAGATCCGAGGCGCCTCCCTGCAATGCGGCCGACGGCACCCGCAGGGGTTTAGTGGGTAGTCTGGGCCGGCTTCGGCCCAGGAGTCCCACACTCTGTGCGTAAACGCATTCCCCTGCGAAATCAAAAAAGAAAAAAAAAAAAAAAAGGGTGAATGTAGCTTTCCAATGGTGAAAGAATTTTTGCAATCGGCGCAGTAGTTTTTGAGTTTATTCATTATATAGCATTTAAGGCACAAATAAGGCAGGAAGTGCCTTATGTGCTATATAATATGTGCCAAGTGGGCTTGTTACCGGTTAATTATTAAAGTGTAAAATGTTTAGGATTTTCCGATATTTTGGACAAGAACTGAAATCATATTGCTCTTTGATCTATAACCAGAAATAATATATAGTTTTGTTTAATTTGACTACGCTTGTCTCTTGTCTTGTTGGGTTGCTATAAGCCGTCATGGTGAGCTCTAGTCAGAAAACTACAAGGAAGATGCTTTCAATCATAGACTATTGACAAGCTACCAACATAAAAATAATAATTTCATAGACAAAGATACCAAATGACCTTGAATAGCATTTCACCTGCGCCTAACTTCGCTTTAGTTTTTCCCGCAGTTTGGCGTCCACAAGATAGAAAAATTACTACAAGAAATTTCTATGCAATTAGATCAATAGGACATTCATTTTCATTATAGGGATTTTGAAGCAGTGACGGTTTGATGTTAGCATCATGTTTTACCTGTGATTATTTCATTTGGACTCTTGTGCTGTGGTGATTTTTGTGTACATCGGGTCGCTCGGGAACAGGCCCACGTCTATGACTTGTAAGTATTCTAGCCATTACTGCTAATCTTCCAAGTTTTGAGCTTCTTAATATGAAATAGAAAGGCTATATCAACTAATACAAAAAGATTAACCTCGAAATATGGTTGATGTTTGCTCGTCTGACTTTAAAGTCTCCCCGACCTAACTTAAACGTATAATGTTGTATGAACCATGTACAGACCACGAGTGCAATTTTAGCCGTCAATACTAATACTTTGTAAAAAAAACTGTCCCATGAATATCGATTAATACTATATATTGAATTTATATAAACGAAAGGAAGTCGAAAAATGTATGTCAGATAAGAACAGTGTTTTTGTACACATTCATGTTTGACAACTTTTTGTCTGCTATGGGTGAAATTTCCTTGTATGTTTTTGTTACAGCTTGTGTAAAATTATTATTTATTATTTATGATGAATTGATAATTATTTTGCTACTGAATGAGGTTTGAGAATTAGTACTAGTAGGTTCCATTTGTTCAGAGGATTAGAGTGGAACAGAGGTCTACATCAGTAGTAGGTACCTACTAGGGGTTATTGAGCAATTTACGTAGCAAATGTACACATTACCCAAAGTTAGGTCAGATCTTTAAGAGCTAGTAAAAGAGCATAAGGAGCTGAAAGCCATTTCCACAAAACTCCAACATCAGGGTGTACAGGAATTAAGAGTGGGTTGTCCTCAGAGCAAGATGTGCATGTTGATAAAACAACCATAACATAGTAAGTAATGGGAGTAAAATATGCGTAATTTTAAAGGGCCTTTTTGTCTAGAGCGGTATGTATGTATTATTAAATGAACCCAATTGAAATTGTCAGTGGAGCAAAACATTCGAAATTTCAAAGGTACCTAATTAAAATTCTTCGCCATTTCGCCGTTATGCCAATATTTAGTTTCTGAAGTAACGAAACTGTTAAACCATACATTTTCACTAAGATGTAAAGATTATGAAGATCGCTCTGTTAGAGTTAGTGTTCAGAAGCCGGTAAGCCATATGCAGTCGTCTAGGCAACATTTTACATGAAAATATTTTATGTGGGATTTCATTTCTTTTTGTAAGTTGTTTATGCCAGTTTCTGTACACTCCCACAGGTTCCCTAGGTTAAAAATTAGTGAAAGTCTCATACAAACTTCTACCTGTCTATTTCAGACAGGTTGTTTTTGATAGGTTTTATTTCCCACTAGAACCAATGCCTTAAAAAGTTTGTAATGAGTTAGGGATGTCTTGCTTAGTGACAATTTATTTTAAATTCTTTTATATTTGAGGACAATTTGTTTCTTGGCCCTTTAAAATTGTAGATGTTTTGCTCCCATGACTTACTATGTTACAGTTGTTTTATCAACATGCGCATTTTGCTCTGACGACAACCCAGTCTTAATTCAAGGCAAACTTAAAAATTATATGTAATGATATTCAAAAATAATAAAATGGCATTGACATAAATAAAGATATATTTATTTATAAACCTGCTAAATCATATGGTAAATTCACAGTGTTCACAATAAAATTACCAATGTCATTAACATTATTAAATTGTGACTTTGTCTAAGCCAGTGTGCTGGATGTGGAAAATAAAATCTCTGGACATTCACCATTAGACTTTACAGTTTTATTTAGTTACTGCATTATTCATAAAAATTAACAAATGTTCTTATAATAAAAAAAAAAAGTTGAAGACCTGGGGTCCAATAATGGCTACTTTTTGATGCAGGTGGAGCTGCGGGAAACAGCTAGTTTGTTATGAGAATAATATTATTTCTAAAGAGTCTACCACACAATGATTTTCGATATGACAAAACTATAAAATAGATATACATTATAAGAAGAATGTAACTGGTATAATAGTACTATTGAAAGTAGTTATTATACCAGTTACATTCTTCCTTTATGAATATACTTTACCTTGTAATCAAATTCTTTAACAACTTTGCAAGGAAAATAATCAATATTGTGACACTGGGAACATTCCCATATGTTATAGTGAGGTGAATAAGTTAACATAAAGGTTTTGAAACAGTGACCAACTTACATTTTAAGGTCTTAGAAGTTTTCAAAAGTGTTATTAATTGACCTTCAGTAAACAGTTTCAAGAATAGACCGGACAAACAAAAGTTCTGTAAACCAGAAAATGAAGGAGCATTAGCTTAGCTAGTAGTTCTAAACAATTAACCTTGTGAACAGGTTTATTGAAGACACAGATATGTGGCTGTGGTTTATTCTAAAATCGAAATTTATAATTATATTTTACTAGCTGTCTCTTGCAGCTCCAACTGCATCAAAAAGTAGTCTATGTTTAACCCTGGGTCTTTAACTATATTCATATCTAATTTTATCAAAATTCATTCAGCTGTTTGGCCCTGAAAGCAGACAGATAGACAGACAGACTTTTGCACTTATAATATTAGTATGGATTCTGTTTTTTTTATTTTTGTTGAAATTTATTAAAGTAATTCAAATTCCATATTGTGTGATGTAATCAATTGTAATCATGTTATTTTTTATTATTAAACATGACCTTTTATTGTTATTGATTTTTTTCAAGTTCAAGATTTTTTATGTACGTATGTATGTATGTAAAAATCTTTATATCTATATTATATACCTGATACTATGTTCTTTGTGTACAACAAAGAACATAGTATCAGAATACAGGTTACAACAAGAGGCGGACTCATCCCAAATAGGGATCTCTTCCAATCAACCAAACTAACATAGGACATAGACATATGGGCACAGAAGAGGGCACAACACGCAAAGAAATCTTAGGATTTTTTATTATTAAAAATGTATATTTGCACATGTTAATAAGGAAGTAATTGTATGGGATCTCGTTAATTGAAACTTTTAAGTCAACCCTGTATCAACTAAAGAAACTTAAAAGCCACATTGAAAGAAACTACATTAACAAAATTTATTTATTTAACTTTATTCAAAGAACATACAGTCTTCAATATTAACAAAAATACTCAATGTCTATTGACCATTTACAAATACTCGAATTTATGCTATAACAACTAATAGGTATTGTTGCTCAAAACAATGTTACTGATAAGAGTGGTTATCTGAACCAGTTGAGATTTTTAGTGTTTCCTTTTAATAGTACTTGTTGAGTGTTCTTATTGTCAGTGTTTTTTTTTACATGTGCATAATGAAGCAGTTTCTCTTAGGTTATGACCTAACAACACTGTTTTAGAAATGTGAATGAAAACATCATGTGGGGATTTGTATGAATCCATACTTCCATACTAATATTATAAATGCGAAAGTCTGTCTGTCTGTCTGTTACGCTTTCACGGCCAAACCGCTGAACGGATTTTGGTGAAATTTGGTATGTATATAGTTGAAGATCCAGGGTCAAACATAGGCTACTTTTTGACGCAGGCGGAGCTGCGGGAAACAGCTAGTTACTAATATGTGACATCATCAGTTTTCTTAATTGTTTGTGTATTGTTCTAATATGGTTCCATACCATGGTATATTAAACCATACTAATCCATACTATATAATATTATCAATGCGAAAGTCTGTCTGTCTTTCTGTCCGTCTTTCTGTCTGTCTTTCTGTCTGTCTGTCTGTCTATCTGTCTGTTTGTCTGTTGCCCAAACCGCTGAACGGATTTTGATAAAATTTGGTATGAATATAGTTGAAGACCCGGGGTCAAACATAGTCTACTTTTTGACGCAGGCGTAGCTGCGGGAAACAGCTAGTATGTAAATAAATGATAAAGTCAGTTGTTTTATCTGTCTGTTACGCTGTAATGGCTAAACTGTCGAACCGATTTTGATTAAATTTGGTAGCAATAAAGATGAAGACTATTTAAGGGGTTAAAGTTTGCTCGTAAAAAAGTATATTTCTCGCGGCTCCAGAAACATACTTATAGTATGAAATAAACTAAGAAGAATTGTTTATACTGTTGTCATTTCAAAAGAGTATATTTACCTATAAATAAATGTATAAATAGATTAAGAAATATTTAAAACACGCGAATAAATTATAGAAAAACATCAACGTTTTATTACCCGACTGCGACAGAAGGAAAGTTATGTTTTTCGATAGTATGTAGGTATGTATGTATGTATAGTTGTTTGGCAAGCTCTGCAGCCTGAACGGCTCAATGAATTTTTAGCTTGAGTGGTGTATAGGTATAATTTACTGTAAGAGTGAGAGAAGAAACAAAATGGATTTTGTGAGCTTTTTTCATTTATAAATTACACAGAAAAGATTTTATAATTTTTTAATGTGTGTATTTTTGTCAACAGATTTTCAGCATGGCGGAAATAGTATACCCGCAAGGCTGTCGCCCTATCACCGATGACCTAGGACCCGATGAGCTCGTACGAAGACTTAAGGTTGGTACTCACGTCTACATTTTTAGTGTTCCCTATCCCAAAGGGTAAAACGGGACCCTATTACTAGATAATAATCATTTCGTGTATGTTACATTGTCTATCGACCATGTGCACCCTGGTGTCAGAGTTGTTCGGAATCGCCTCTCGGCCTCTCCACGCTATTACTAAGATAGTAGTTGAAATTTTCACTTTTCTATAATAACAAATACTAAAAAACAATATAATAAATATTTAAGGGGGCTCCCATAATAATAATAATAATAACCCCCCCAGGGGGCCACCTTGTCGTGGTGGGGGGGCTTACGGAGATAGGTACCAATATTTCAGTCGTCACATCTGGACTCTACCCTTTTCTAAAGGTGATTCTCAAAATTGACTCACTGGTAACTTGAGTTAGGTCCATCTCTTAACTAACGGTCCCAAACCTTATAAAATATATAATGAATAGAGAAAATGGAAGATATAATTTGCGGCCGCTTCCCGGGGGTCGCCGGGGCGCACTTGGAGCCGATGCTGAGTGCCACAGTATGCGAACCATCGGCGACGGGGGGCTGAGCAGGCGGGCTCCCCTCGAACAATCGAATACAGCCGACCCTTCATCTTCATGCTCTTTATCACCTATATCGCTTACATCAATATCTTGCATTCAAACACAAATTAATTTCTGAAAAAGTAGCATATTATAAATATTCGCCACAAACTATTCTAGACAACGCGCAATTTAAAATGTACTGGGACAGAACAATAATAACCGATAAAACAATTCACCATAATAGACCGGACATAACTTTTTATGACAAACTCAATAAAACAGTTTATCTCATAGACATCGCCGTGCCAAATACCCACAATCTTACAACCACATTTACCGAAAAACTAAGTAAGTACACGGACTTAGCAATAGAAATAAAGACTCAATGGCGGGTTGAGACAGTCAAAACCGTTCCAATAATAATTTCTTCCACAGGTGTTATCCCCAAAACTCTTCGCAATAGTCTCGAAAGTCTACAAATTCATCCCCTTAGTTATCTCCTTTTACAAAAAGCTGCCATTCTCAATACATGTAGAATTGTGCGGAAATTCCTGTCCATCGACTAAACACTTATCATCTTCGATCATTATCATTACTTCATAATATTTTTGCTTGGTCAAAAGCCCGTAAAAATATTTAGCTCCCCTGCAAAGGGTGTAAATAAACCTGTAAAAACATAATAATAATAATACACACTTTATTGCACCAGGAAAATACAATTTTAAGACGCATACATGTAGACATATAGGCAATCTCTTACAGGCAACCCTTTTTGTAGGAACAATTTCGGGAAAAGAGATAGGCATGGTGCAGAAACATAAGCTAAATACAATAGTATAAACTTACACAAAATAAACTAAAATAAACTTACTTAAAGTTACATATTAGTACACATATAAAATACAGAAATCAGTAAATAAATGTACTATAATACCTCAAATAATGATGTAAGATCAATTTTAGGACCTAAGGTAACACCTCACATCATTCACCCCCACCCAGAAAATGCTCTTTCACTTGTGCCCATACAACAAACGATAATGATACGGAACCCTTCGTGATGACTGATTTTATTTATAATAGGGCGAGTGCATGGAGGTAAGATGTGCAGAGAGCATGAGAACATATGAGAATCTAGAATATTTTTATAGTGAGCCTTTATCTGAAGTCCTTAGACTCCTTAGTAACAGATTTTCGATCCGCCATTTGTTTTTTCCATCTGAAGGCTCGCGGGATACGTGGTTAGGGCACTTATATATAGTATTTTGTATTGAAGGTGAAAGAGGGCCACCCTTTCTCTTTAGGCAGTGGAACTATTAAGGTACCGTGGCATCTGGTACGTATGTACTGCGGTGACCTCGTGTGAATCTTTCGCGAGCCCTATGCATGCTTGACTGCTTACGTAATCGTATAAAAAATATAGTGGCAAATGTGTTTTCGATAAAAATAATATATATTTTTTTTTAATTTATTTTATTCGCTATCGCTTATGCGTATGATCACGGCCACATTGTTAAACGATGCGACTAGTGCACTCAAACCGGGCCTTTTATTTCCCGATCAAATGAAAATTGTCATTCTTTTGTTCTGTTGGCTTCGTGTCTTATTTTAAACTATATCAATTCCGTGATTAGTTTGGATTAAAAACCTTGGAAAATACCTATAGTGATTATTTCGTTAATAATATTACTGAAGAATATTCTTAAAGAAAACCGTACAAGTGTATTGCATATTTCCAAAGAAATATCTTTCAGAAAACCTTACTTATCCTACCAAGGAAGAAAATGATATCAATTAGAGAATAAATTAAAAAATATATATTTATTTTCTCAACACAAACAAACGCAAGTGCTTTAATAGTAGGCACAATATAAAAGCAACTGATAATACCAGTGTTGTGAGAGAGTGGTGTCTGAGATAGGTTTCCGAAGAAACCTGTATTACAGATCACCACAGCCTCTAGACACGAATTTATTACCTCTTGGTTGAGTCACACAAATTATGATGAGATGAGTAAAATTTTGGTAGGAATGTAATCCACTAAGTACTAAACTAAGTAATGTAATTGTTTATGTGTGTGTTTGATATTGTAGAATTTCATAGTAGGGGTAGGCAGAGTACGGATTTCCATTTGCTACGATCCTTACAGACTTCCCTCGCTTCTTCTACGCTCATCACTCTCGTCATACACGCTCGTCGATTACGGGCACTCCTGACAATTGAAGAATTGTAGAATTTCAAGTCTTTGGATATGTCAGTGTGTTAAACATAACATATTATACTTATTAAAATCATGGTGTGAGTAAAGGCTCGTGTGTTAATAGTAATGTCTAAGTTAGGTAAAGTGAAGAAGTATTCCAAAATAAAAAAAATACTTTAAAAAAAATTTGGGAATATTTTGTACACGAAATCAATTTTTTTTTCCTAAGGTAAATTGTTTAGTGTCATGGATTTAGATTTTTTTAATGCCTTTTCCCTTTTGTTTTAGTGTTAGTTAACAAATCACCGTTTATGATTTGTTAATGGTAATACGAGTCGTACAGTCGTCGACAGAATGAGTTGTAATATGATTATCGCTCCGTGCTACCTTTTCGTAAACAAATTTCAACGTCCACGAAAAGCATTCATCTCATGCCGAGAGAGTAACGTCATCGTATTATTATTTTCCATGTCTTTAATAGAAGCTAGAAGCTACAATTCACAAAGCTAGGAGCTTCATCACTACCATAGACCTTTCAGAAGGCTAGGCGATCCTGTTTTTCAGCGTAGTTAGTCCAGAGGATTCGCTTATGGATGTTGTCAAGTTTTCATACAAAATTTTAATATATTTTGTTAGGAAAATAAATAACTAGCGTGTAGATCTTTTAATTTTGCTATTACTACTTCTCTTTGGCCTAAATAGACCACCCCTTAAAATATTTGTATTTAAAAAGAACTGGCGTTATATAATAGTACTTTGCAAGCCCTGCTTCTTGATATAAGAGACACCATGTTAACTATTATTTATTTACTCTTGGAGGGCAGCAAAATATGAAAATAACTTTTTCCGAATAAAGGACATCTAGTTCCCGAAATCTTATCATCATCTACATGTAATACTTTGATACTACCAGTTCTGATGTCATACTTTAGGCCCCTTAGAAAGTCAGGCTCTTGTGTTGGTGACTATATTACTAATTTGTATTGATAATAGATAAATATTGTCATTAACTCGCGCACAATCACGACAGCGAACAATACAATAGTTTTAGCGCTAACATAAAATAAGTTTGAATGGACCTTTAAAAGAAGTAGAGGTGTAACATAGAATAGTGCCTGCGTTTTTAGGTCACGAGCGCATTTTCTCCGCCTTTGTAATGTTTTATCTTGCAACTTGAGCGCTATTTTTAAAATGTATGAGATAATGTCGAACAAAAATCCTTCGTTAACGAACAAAAATCATTCGATATCGAAAAAAAACTAGTCGCCTCGCCGATTTTGCGTAACACATTTTTCAAAAATAGGGCTCCTGGACTGAGCTCGAGTTAGCTCCCTAAATTCTTATACATAAATGAATGACTAACTATATAGCAAAGACCTTTTTTTAATTCTTGTCTTTTTTTATTTAAGCTTTATTACTAAGTTTAATAAATAAAAACTATTGTATTTATGTACATGGCGGTCTTAAAGGCGTGGGCTTTTTCTACCAGTCAACTAATTAATCAAATCGATAAACATGTATTTTTATCGATTTTGTATAAAACAACTAGAATATGTTTATCAAAGCAAAACACTTCCACCAGTTCCAGCGTTTTAGAATTTTCTTAATTATTTTGTAAACACTGATCATGTAAATTTCAATTTAAAACGTAACTTTGACAAAACAAGTTTTGAACGTAAAAATGTTTTGGGTGAAATGAGAAAACTATTATTCCACAAAAGAGATTGCTTGGGCGATAAGGCAGTCTCTTACTCTATTGTGTGTATTTGTTTGTTACATAAAGTATTAATCCACTTAATATGAGTAGTTGCGATTTGCCATCGAGTCTATTTTTACATAGATATTGTTTTGATGGGACAAATTTATTGACGTGTAAACATGTGCTAAAATCACTATACGACACAAAAATGCACGGTTATTTATAACGTATGACCTACTTCGCGGTTATTGATATACTTTCTCTCTCTTACTCTAATAAGCTGCTGGTTATGGGTAGAAACCGTATCGTATTGACTCTCTTTGTGTATTCCTTTTTATAGGGCTGATGGATACATGATGATGATTTAACGTATCGATCCTCAATATGTGTTTGATTTCAGCGTAGACCTTTATTTCGCATCAGCTCATACTTTAGGAATCATGGTTCTAGATACAGCGGCACTGGTTATTACGATATGAATGATGGTAGACTATTTAGTTTACAGTAAAACAACACAAAAATTAGGCCCCCTAAAAGTAACTGATGCAACCTAAGCATCTTCTGATAACAGCCTAGACAAAAGCTGGTTTAGATTGTCTTCCGAATAATACAAACCTCAATCGCCAACTTCCTCTTCTTTTTGTGTCGAAAACTCATAGCTATCTAATCTTTGTTGTCCAGAAACTTGGTACTTTCTGCCTAATATAAGTATCTAAGGTCTTGTATTGCCCCTTACATACAAGTAATTTAACGGAATTATCCTCAACAGGTACTGGCCCATACCCTCCAAGGTCTGGGCCAGGATGAAGGGATGTACCAGCAGTACATTCCTTTGGCGCTCCATCTGGCAGACGACGCATTCCTGACGCATTCCTCCCGCGACGTCCAGCTACTGATAGCTTGCTGCATCGCCGATGTGCTCAGGGTGTACGCGCCTGAGGCGCCTTACAAAGACCAGGAACAGGTGAGAAAAAAGACGTAGAAAAGGTTATAACATAACCCTGCCTTGAACTAACCCTTCTTAGATGTAAGACGTCTTCTAGTATGACTGGGATGTTTCAGCAATACTTTCCCATGGAGGTACACCTGGCAGACGACGCATTACTGACGAATTCCTCTCCTCACGTCCAGCTGTTGAGCTTGCTGCATTGCTAAGAGTGTATAGGCCTGAGGCGCCTTACAAACCCAGGTTATAACCCTGCCTTGAACTAACCTAAGGAATGTAAAATAAATACCTTTCATCGAGGTCCACCTAGCTGACGACTTCTTCCTGATTCATTGGATCCCTGACTTACGGCTTGCTACATCGCAGAAGGTGTACGCGCCTGAGGCACCGTACATAGACCAGAAACAGGTCTATCTATCCTTCCCAGGTGTAAGTCAGAATAAGGTTATGGCGCCACGCTTCCATCGTGGTCCGAAACTAGTGTGAAAACAAAAAATGCTTGCTTGACATTTTGTCGGCGGAATGTGCGAGCAAATTGTCATATCAAAGATGCCGAAGATTTTGGGCAGTGGTGAAAAAAAGACGAAAGAAAAATTATATCTTATTTGAATTTGAAGTTATTAAAATGATGAAGTTATTAACGTGATGCAGTCACGTGCATTAAGCTGGGCTATTTACCAAAGTTCGATATTTATATTTAGCTGTCGTGAATATATGAATTTCGATTGAATATCAAACACGTGTTGACTTGATTTGCGTTTAACTTTACACTTACATTGCATAAATAGGTACAATACCTTTCGTTTATTTTCGTTCAAACCACTTTCGAACGAATAATATATGAAAAAAAATTGGTGTTGAAGGAATGATGAAATCAGAAATAGACTTGCTCTTTCCATATCTTGATACCTACAGTACCCATTTAGTTCTGCATTATATTGCAATCAATATGATAATGATGATACCTTCCATTTATATTGAGATTTAATTTATACACGATTATTTGGTGTTCCCAACTTTATTTACCACTATTTGATGGAACCAAGCTAAACGTCCAAAAACGAGAGAGATCATAAGGCTTATAAATTTTTTGTAACAGAACATAAACTATATATATAATTTTATGTTCTTCGTAAACGGAGATGCATGTAACCTTAGATTAATAATTGGTCTTCGCGCACTACGACTAGATACCGCGCTGTGAAGAAAGATAGTATGTGTATGTGCAAAGATGCTAGTGTGCGTCGATTATGGTGTTGCCTGCTACTTGACTGTTGCCCGACCAATGGGAAAATTATTAATTGCTGTGGGCTTGTTACTGGATTATAAAATGTAGCTCAGGAAATCCTTTTAAATGAAATTAAAATAAAACTGGCCAAGTGTGAGTCGGCTCGCGTGGAGAGGGTTCTGTACGATTTTGTATTTTTCACCATTTGGTGGCTAAATATATTTAAAATTATTTCATAGGTTTTCCTGTAATTTATGCATCGAAATTCTGTCTACTTTATTTAATAAGCCTAATAAGAATCTTAAAATTGCAACAAGAACTTTCATTTGATTTATTATTACACAGTATTTATTAGTACCTATGTCAAATGTTTACTTTTAATTTTCTATTTAGCTTGGAGCTAATTGATTACTGACCTCTATTTAGTTGTGACCCGGGTTTAAATACAAATAAATAAATAGACATACATACATATTATCATAGTTATTTTCCATACGGTCGGTAGTATTACTTGTATGGTCTGCGCGGGAAGAGAAGCAGCTAGTACATTCCACGTTTTTACTTTTCTTCCCAGACCAGCATTGAAGAAATAAGATGCCACAGACAGACAAAATTGAAGTGAAACTTATAACATCCCTCTTTTGGGGTCGGGAGTTAAAAATCAAATATCCAAATAATAAAAATCGAAACCTCGGGGAATTTGGGATTATTTTAATGCACGGCAACATTGAACACTGAGCGGTACTTCGCGCCATATTTTAGGGTTTTATTATTTTCATGAGTAATTTACGTCCATATTTCGAAATTATACTTACTGATGGTATATAATACCAGTATCTTTCTTATTTTTTTAGTATTATTCTTACACAGTCTTAACTACGTAAACTGCCATTTTGCTTCTGCTTTTACATTAAATTTTAAATTTATCTAGACGTCCAACTCACTCATCGGTTTCAACGTGACTGACTCGGGTACGCCGCGAGTACGCCGAATTCGGCGTAGTATTAGTTGCTGCATTTTTCTAGTACGCCGACGATATATAGTCGAGCGTGCGAGATTAATAAATGTTATATGCTTAGATAAATATATCTAAGCATATAACATTTCAAAACGAATGTATGAGAGATGAGATTTCACATTCTAAAATCATGTAACATTCAGCAATGGAAAAGTACAGACTGAAACCATTTATAAACATGAGCTCGCCTTTTTTCGAACTTGACCTCTTGTGACTAAAATTTTGAAACGTTTTTTCAATATGTGAATTCGTCATTATCATCATCCTCTTTTGGTGACATCTCAACGAAGGAAAGCAATTTGTACTCTTGAGACAGTGATCACGTGCTTTTTTAGGGGATTTTTCAACCATGAAATTCTCCTAATTATCATCTAATTGGGAATAAAATACTTCTACTTTACCCCACTTTCATATACTTTCTTTATGACACTAGGTGTATTAATATATACCCATTTCGCTTAATTCTCTTAGGGGTTGGCAGAGACAAGGGTTCAGCGAAGACCCTAAGAAGCGCAGTGGAAAAGAAGGCAATCGAAAATCAACTTTGAAACTAATAAAGTGCATGTACTTGAACATGACAAAAATGCTCGCGCGTCGTCGAAAAGATCCTTTCGTTTCGTTTTGAAGTTTATTTTCCAGTGCTTAATAAATATCCTTGTCGCTGCGCTCCTTTGGTCTGCGCTGACCCAAAGGATATGTTACTACACTATTTGCTTATTTTACGACACTTTATCATACAACTGAAGAAATATTTTCTATAAGCATTAATCTAAAATTCAACAAGATCAAGCATATTTTTTTTTTCATACAATTTTGTTATACATTATACAAGCAGATTTTAATATGATATCAACTCTTCAGGTGAAGACAATATTCCTGTTCCTCATCAACCAACTGCAAGGTCTCCGAGACCCCAAGGATCCGGCGTTCAAACGGTACTTCTACCTGCTGGAGAACTTGGCCTATGTGAAGTCTTTCAATATGTGCTTCGAGCTTGAAGACTGTCAGGAGATATTCTGTGAGCTGTTCTCGCTCATGTTCAAGATTGTGAAGTGAGTTGCCGTAATAATAGTAGTAGTTACTTGGCTAGGCCCTTTGGATTTAAGGGTCACTTTGGTCCTTTGAGAGCCTTGCGCGGGGATATTGATCCAATGTAGAGGCCCTTTTGAGAAGTTAATTTTATGTGGTGCTCATCTACATCTAATCGATGAGTTGTCCATTAGCAGGAGGAGGAATTATTTCAATTACGAGTAAATTAAATAATATGGGTTATGGCAATGAAGTTTGGATGGATTAAAACTGGGCTATTGTTATAGGATTTGGATACCTGTCTTAATCACCACCGTTGTTATTAAGTTCGAAATAGTTTTAGTTAGTACAGCTTGGTGTAATGTTTTAAAATATTAAAGCATTTTTAAAAAAAATATTGGGGCACGTTTTAGACTTGTTTATTAATTAAAAAGCTATAGAATAAAGCTAAGGAAAATTATTTCCTGTTGGTTGTCTGGTTGATTTATTGCCTGATTTCCCGAAAAAGTATATGAGTAAATCTTTGGAGGAGGTCTATGTCCAGCAGTGGACTAACTGCAGCTGAAATTACTAAATGATGATTAAACATATGTATTTTTTGGTCCACAGTACGGAGCACTCCTCAAAAGTGAAATCATTCATGCTGGATGTACTCTGCCCACTTATAACCGAGTCGGATGTCGTTTCAAACGAGCTTCTCAACGTGATTCTGATAAATTTGGTGGAGCCGAACAAACGTGAACATAAGCATGCTTACTCGCTTGCTAAGGAACTCATTATCAAGACTAGCGAGACTCTAGAGCCTTATATACAAGGGGTGAGTTTATTTTATACTAGCTGTTTCCCGCAGGTCTGCCTGCGTCAAAAAGTAGCCTATGTTTGACCCCGGGTCTTCAACTATATTCATACCAAATTTCATCAAAATCCGTTCAGCGGTTTGGCCGTGAAAGTGTAACAGACAGACAGACTTTCGCATTTATAATATTAGTATGGAAGTATGGATTGTGTGGTTTATAAGATGTGCATCGAGGAGTTCGTTAGTCGAGCGCCGATCCGCGTATCTCTTTCGCGACCCGCGTTTCTATCTTGAGCTCCTCCGTGCTTCGGAAGGTACGTTGGTCGAGACCAACGTACTACGTAAACTGAGTGCCTTGGGGTAGCCTGAAAAAATCGGACAGTGGTGGCCACTAACACACCTCGGGGCATGACGTGTTAGTGGCCACACTGTTGAACATGTTCCTGTTGGTCTGGTTTCCCTGTGAAAAGGGTTACGGAGGTCAGACGGCAGTCGATCGATTGTAATAACCAGTGCCGCCAAATCTAGCAGCATGACATACAGCATACCCTAGGCTCTGAAGCGTAAGCTGACGACGCAACTAGGAATACACGCTAGGAAGATGATGGTTTATAAGATGTGCATGGGTGGTAGGTGTTGAAGCCGACTTTGCTGTGTAAAGAAGTATCTTACTATAATATGTTACATCATTTTTCAACAATAGTTTAAGAAAAGTTTGCATCAAAAGACTGCAGTTTTCGTCAAATCTTTGATTTCATCTTATCATTATCTAATAATGCCTTGCTATAACAAAGCTGATTAGCAGATAATAAGGCATATAAGCATATTATACAATTTCTAAGATAGTGCATAACTTCTAGATTATAAATAGATATCTTGATAATGCGATATTACGAGGCTTACCTGTATGGATTAAATATGTGCTTTAAACTTTCACTAGAAAAAAATAAAACAAAAAAACCAGTTACTAAAAAAAAATCGTATAACATATATTTTTTCTAGTATTGTATACATTACGAAATAATGTTCTCACTTTTCAGTTTTAGGTTGGACATGAGAAATATAATCTATATATAAAAAAAATTGAATTGTAAATGTTAGGCACGTTAAAACTCGGGAACGGCTGGACCGTTTTGGCTAATTTTGGTTTTGAAATATTTGCAGATGCTTACAGAATGTTTACGTGATTAGAAAATATTAAGAAATTGCAGGGAAATTAGTAATATTATTGTTTATAATATTATTTTCCCATACAAATTGGATAGCATAGAAAAAAATAAAAATAGAGGGCGAGTACAATTTTTTTACAAGTTTAACGGCCATAGAAAATAATTAGACATTTTTAAAAAGTAGGTTAGATAACTCGGTTGTATTTTTTCAAATGTTTACGGTATTTTATAGTCTGTGATTTTGGGAGCGATATTGTTTTTCTTTTGTAGGAGCGGCCGAATATTTTTTTTTAAATATATTTTACGGCTCTGGATATTAAATGCTGCGTCCATTGATTAGACATTAAAACCGACTTTAAAAAAAATAGATTAGGTAACTTGGCTGAATTTTTTTCAAATGTTACGGTCTGTCATTTTGGGAGTGATTTTG
Organism: Euzophera pinguis; assembly: GCA_947363495.1. Classification (NCBI taxonomy): domain Eukaryota; kingdom Metazoa; phylum Arthropoda; class Insecta; order Lepidoptera; family Pyralidae; genus Euzophera; species Euzophera pinguis. Next base: position 7,135,429 of record OX376176.1, read on the forward strand.
TTTTTTATTTGTAGGAGCGGCCGAATGTGTTTTTTATTAAATATGTTTTACGACTTTGGCTACGAGTTTTACTTTCGACAAGTCAGAACAGAAATAATTAATTAGTGATATTTCAACCGACTTTCTAAAATGTTTGGATATGTTCTTAATTCGGCTGTATTTATTTTAGCTTGCTACAAATAATTGATCTGTGATATATTTGATGACTCCTGTCATTTTGTGATCGATTTATTATTTCAATGTTACTAAACAATCGTTAATAGTGTTTGAAAATGTTACACTAGGTAGGTCTCTATTCTGTAGTAGTACTAAAAAATGTTTTTTTTTAACAACTATTTAGTAGGCAAACGAGTATTTAGCGTTCTGATGGTTAGCGGCTACCAAAGTGTATAAGTATAATTTCCTATACGATTACGAGAATTGCGGTGATAAAAGAATGATTTTACCATGCAACTTTTTTGGCGGCGTTACGAAGTTTGCCGGGTCAGCTAGTTGAATAAAAATAAAATAAAAATCATTTATTTCATGTCAAAAACCCATACAACTATGTTAATAGATCTATATTAAAACTATGTGAGGGTTAAATAATATATTTTTTATTTACAGTTCTTCAACCACGTCCTCATTCTAGGCAAAGAGGAAAAGTCCCTCGCGATATTCTCAAAAGTGTACGAATTGATATACGAACTGTACCAATGTTGTCCAACCATTCTCCTAGCCGTGCTTCCGCAACTGGAGTGCAAGCTGAAATCAGCCCAATTCCAGGAGAGACTGAGCGGAGTCGCCTTGCTCGCTAGAATGTTCTCCGAACCTGGATCAGAACTCGCCAAGCAATATCCGGCCTTATGGCGCGCGTTTCTAGGGCGATTCAACGATATCTCAGTACCCATACGAATCAAATGCGTACAATACTGCATGCATTTCTTAGTACACCACCCGGATTTGAGGAAAGATATAACGGACACGCTGAAGTTGCGACAGCACGACGCTCACGAACAAGTTCGGTACGAAGTCGTTATGGCCATTATAGCTACGGCTCAGAGGGATTTCCAAGCGGTAGCGGAATCGGAGGATCTGCTACATTTTGTTAGAGAAAGAACTCTAGATAAAAAGTTCAAGATCCGCAAGGAAGCGATGTCGGGTCTCGCGATGATATACAAGAAGTTCTTGACTGAAGAAAGCGTACCGCCCGCTACAGAAAGGGCGGTACAATGGATTAAAGATAAAATTCTACACGGATATTACATGACCGCTCTAGAAGACAGACTTTTAGTCGAACGACTTTTGAACACGTCGCTTGTTCCGTACACATTAGCTGCGCCGATACGTATGAAGAAATTATATTATTTGATGTCCAATGTAGACGACAATGCGACGAAAGCGTTTATAGAATTACAAAAACACCAATTGGCTGTGCGTCGTACAGTGGCTGAATGGATAGAGCTGCATAGGAAGCCTCAAACGCCTGCAGTGCAAAAGGAATTGATCGCTAAAGTGTTACATATAAGTTCTAAATTCCTTCCGGAGTCGGTGAAGGCGCAGGAGTTTTTGAATAAGTTTTCGTCGCATATGAAACAGGCGCCGGAATTGTTGGCCGGAATGGAGACTATCTTGAATCCTAATGTTAGCTGCGAAGTGTGCGTGCGCACTACTGTAAGTATATTTATTTATTTTTGTGTTGCACTTTTTTTTTTCAATACGAGTTATGTTTTGTTTTCGATCGCCAAGTCTAGTTTTTTAATACTATAGCACTTTCTACAGCATATCTAGGGAATGTAGATATTAAAATATTTTCTTTAAACATTATTTCTGGATAATAATGTTATATTCTTCTAATTACGAAGTCAAAACTGTCTGTAAATGATACACTTGTCAAATCATTTCTGTACTTATGACTTGGAAAAATTCTATCTATTTCATTTGTTCAAAGTTTATTAACTTAAGATGGTACAACTGATGCACTTAATGCTAAAGGTATTCTCTACCAGTCAACCTTTTGGAAAAACGGAAATCATGATTCTGAGACAAAATGAAAGTGTAATATGGTCTAAACTGAAAAACATATCTTAAATCAACTCGTACTTCACAGTCAAACGTGTTGAAGAAACTCGGCCAGCCAGTGATGACAAACCTCTACTACAACACAGTGAAGATGCTACTAGAACGAGTCAGTTCAGTGATGATCGATCACGAGGCTCTGATCATTCTCGTTAGTTATGTAGAAGGAGCCGTGAAAGGGACAGATCCGTCCATCGCTGAAGAATGCGGTGAGTAAAAAGTATAAATTACTTGTTATTTATAAGTAACATGATCATTTTCCTTTGTTGGTGGAAGTATTTTCCTTCAAAATGTTACTGGAACGAGTCAGTTCAGTGATGATCGATCACGATGCTCTGATCATTCTCATGTAGAAGGAGCCGTGAAGGGAACTGATGAAGAATGCGGTGAGTAGAAAGTGTACATTACTAAGTTCCTTGCTATTTATAGTAACTTGATCATTGTTCTTGTTTGGTGGAAGTATTATCCTTCAAAATGCTACTGGAACGAGTCAGTTCAGTGATGATCGCTCACGAGGCTCTGATCATTCTCGTTTGTTACGTAGTTTGAGCTGTGAAAGGGAACGATCCGTTCATCCCTTAAGAATGTGGTATATTTTTAGTTTTGTTATGTAATGTGAGCAATATTGTCATTTTATTTATCTCCTATTAACAGGGCACAGCGCAAGTCTTTTAATTTCCATAGGCCATATCTAAATGGTGTCAGTGCCAAGGATGCCAAAGACCAGATGAAGTGGAGTAGAAAAAGCAGGAAAGCGGGACTCTGGGATCTTAAATAGTCAGCTATAGAGACAGGCTTTCTATTTTTGTATGTTACCTAATTTATAGTAGCTTTTAGTCATAATTCTGTGAATCGGCGCAATATGGATTTTTCTTCCCTGATCCTCAATTCTTTATTATATTACAAAATTACATTACTTGGCTTTGATTAAAATTCTAAATCACAATATTTTTTACAGGCATTGACATAAAGAAAGCGGCCGAACGCGGGCTGAAACTGCTAGTGATGCTCTCGTTCGTGTTTCCCGCGCATTTCCTGCACGAAGACGTGTTGGACCGACTGACGTCACTGTTGGAGTTGGACGACGAAAGTGTTGCCCCGCACATATTGGCGGCTTTGACTTTCCTTGGCAAATACCGGCCTTTGAGTAAGTAACTAACTACAGTTCAATTATTAGCAAGTCAGTCATGTAGTATACTGTCAATCGACCATGGTGGACCTCTCGGCCTCCTGTAACAACCACCAGATGACATCTGGAATCAACAGCTTAATACATTCCGAAGCACGGAATGCTAATAATAGAAGTAATGCTTATTTTTCGTCTATCTAGCTTTTAGCAGATTTGCCAATGGAACGTAGCAGGAATGAGGGTAAGGGTTTACGAAAGAGGGTCTGCGATTTAAAAATAATTAGTTTTTTCCTTATCCCGTTTTATTAGCTAGAGAGGTGTCAGGACGAGCAAAATATGTTCCATTGACTAATGTCATCCGACGCACCCTTTTCGAGATATCGGTAGAAGCGACTGAGTAAAAAAAGACGACTTTATGACAGGAATTAGGTTATTGTTATACAGTGAGCGAGCGACAGACCATGTGACAGAAGCGACACGACTTTAAAGAGATTTTTCGATTTTTTTCTAAGTCAGGGAACATCTTCCCCCCATCCGGACCGACATGTCTAATAGTGTTTGTATTGTTTACAGGTGAGGCCTGCCCGTCACTGTTCCCAAGACTGATTACCCTCTGCAAAGCGTACGCTGAAGTTGGCACGCCGAAACAGGCCAAGAACGCTGTTAGGTATGTTATTTAATACTGGTTAAGAATGTATGTGTAAGTCTGCATTTATAGAATTGAGTCTATCATAAAATATATCTACGTTTCGCAAATTTTTAAACAAGGCTTAAATTTTCCAGGTGTCTATTCGTCAACGTCCCAGAGCAGCGCACTCAGATCTTCACGGAAATATTGGACACGCTAAAAGCGACTTTGAACCCTCAATCAGAACATTACCGGACGGCCATCGTAACTTTGGGACACATCGCACACAACTTGCCGGACAACTTCCCTGTTCACATCAAGAATATTGTTTCCAGAAAGGTTGGTATTTTAAAGTTGTCTTAAAAAGAATCTTCTACACTTTAAAAGCTACTGTGAACCCTCAATCTGAACATAATAGAACAGCTATCGTAACTTTGGGACTAGAGATGGGCAGCGGGAAGAAATTCAAGAGGGAAAAAATGAAATGCAAGGCGAAGAAATTGGAAAAAATGATTAATTTCCATTTATTCCCGGGAATATTTAAAAATTTCGGGAGTAAATGGGAAATTTTGCGGGAAGGCGCCCATCTCTATTTGGGACACATCGCACTCAACTTTCTGGACAACTTCCCTGTTCACATCAAGAATATTGTTTCCAGAAGGTTTGTATTTGCAATAACAAGATAATTTATACTACTGAGTAGGCAAACGCGGGACTACGGGCCCACCTTATGATAATCTATTACCATAGCTTATTTATGCCTGCAATATCAAGGGTGTCACGAGCGCGTTGCCAATCCTGAAGGACTTTTTTGCATGTCCCTGAATTTTTAAAAAAAACATGAAACAATAAGAGGTAACAAAGTACAGTGCATCATCAATTTTTATGGTTCTATACCCAAGGGGTAAACGGGACTGTATTACTAAGACTTCGCTGTCCGTCTGTTACCAAGCTGTATCTCATAAACCGTGATAGTTAGACAGTTGAAATTGTAACAGATGATATATTCCTGTTGCCGCTACAACAACAAATGCTAATAAAACCAGTCAAATGCGAGTCCGACTGGCGCACGTAGGGTTCCGTACATGGAGCAATTACAAAGAGGAGATGCCGTAATAAGCGTTTTGTAAGAAAGTATTTGTTCAGCTACACGACTCGGAAGGCAGACGTGCGACATGCTTGGTTTCGGCCGTGGCTCCAACCATGGAGCACGAGCAATGACAAGCTCCGCCCACTGCGGTGTCATCACATCACGGAGCCATTTCAAACGGCATCTCCTCTTTGTTATTGCTCCATGGTTCCTTACCATCTACACTAATATTATAAAGAGGAAAGATTTGTATTTTTGTGTGTATGTTTGTAATGAATAAACTAAAAAACTACTGTGCCGATTTCAAAAATTCTTTCACCATTGGAAAGCTACATTCACCTTGAGTAACATAGGCTATATACCGCAGGTGCAGCTGCGGGAAACAGCTAGTTATCTATAAAATTATTTCGAGCGTACTACGTACGGTTTAATTATAAATCATAATTTTAACTTTGCAGATAGTAAAAGAGCTACTAGTTCGCGAAGGCGGCGGCGGACCAAACGCTCCGGAAGACGAATGGTGCAACGAAGACGAGTTGCCGGAGGAAACTCGCTGCAAGCTAGAAGGATTGAAATGTATGGCGCGGTGGTTACTAGGCTTGAAGAAGGATGAACTGTCCGCCCAGAAGACCTTCAGAATGCTGAATGCTTTTATTGTACACAAAGGAGATTTATTGCAAGTAAGTTACACTTATATTTTTCTAAAAGTATTAAGGATTGCTGGGAAAAAATCGATGTAAATTAGAAGGCCTAAAATGTATGGTGCGGTGATTACTAGGCTTGAAGTAGGATGAACTGTCCGCTCAGAAGACCTCCTAATTTTTAATCGTCATCTTTTTCCGTTTTCATCTCATCTTTTATGGATATGTTTAGTTATGGACACTATGTATGTAAATATATGTATGATAATTCGCGCCGCACATAACTTCTCTGTTTTTCCTAATAGTTGACTGGGTGAGAATGCTTTTAGCATTAGCATTAAGTCCTCCGATTGTATGTATTTTTTTTTTTTTTTGTAAAAATTTAAAGGATTGCCTGAATAGAAAAAAAGAAACTTACATCAAATAGGGAAAATTAATTCTTTTGTGTTAGGCAATGGTACCACATGGTCACACTATTTACTCATTTATTTATATAAGGTACAACAGTGTTTACATTTACTAATATATAGATTAATAGATATACACTTAATATATGTTTGTTTGTTTTAAAAAGGTATTTATTAACAAATCAAAGGTGACAGGAAAAGTCGGTAAGGGCCGGCCTCGGAGAACATAACGCGACATATTAAATAAGGGATATGTCAGGAGTGCCCGTAATCGACGAGTATGTATGACGAGAGTGATGAGCGGAGAGGAAGCTAGGGAAATCTATAAGGATCGTAGTAAATGGAAATCCGTAGTGTCTACCTCTACGGCGTAATGATATATATTTTCGACCTTTTATTTGTTATTGCCAACAGCAAAACCAGTTGTCTCGAGCGGAAATGGCACATTTGCGACTGGCGGCCGGCGCGGCCATGTTGAAGATTTGCGAACAAAAGGGCGTCGGAGATCAGTTCACCGCCGAGCAGTTCTACAACCTGTCGCATCTCATGATCGTGAGTGTTGTTCTATTTACTGTATATGTATAACTACCTAATATAAACAAATGAGGAGCTCGTTAGTCGAGCGAGACCCGCGTATCCGTAGCGAATACGCGTGTCAAGCGACGATGTGACGCGACCACTATGGGATTGGTCGCCGTTTTAGTGGCATTTCCATCTTGAGCTTCGGAAGGCACGTTAAGCCGTTGGTCTCGGTTGTTATCGATAGATAGCAGTCGTGAGGCTGTGTCAGATGCCTTAGGGCGGCAGCCTGAAAAAATCTGACAGTGTTGGCCACTAACACACCTCGGGTCATGTTCCTGTTAGTCTGGTTTCCCTGTAAAATGGGTTACGGAGGTCAGACGGCAGTCGCTCCATTGTAATTGCCAGTTCTGCCAAATCTAGGAGCATGACTTACAGCGTACCCTGGGCTCCGAAGCGTAAGCTGACGACGCAACTAGGAACACACGCTAGGATGATGATGTACAGTGTACACTCTGGTGAGAGTTGTTCGGAACCGCCTCTCGGCCTTTGTCGTGGTAGGCCACCTCCGGATCTAAGTCAAATGTCTTAACCACTTGACCAAGGTGAGACATGCGGAAGATTTGCGAACAAAATGGTATCGGCAATACCTACCTGTCGCATCTCATGATCGTGAATATACACACTTTATACCAGTGGTATTAGATGATAGGACTAGTTATCTTTTTTTTAAGGACGTATGTTATCAGAGAAAGATGTATCTGAACTTAAATATACACCGTGAAATTATAGTCGTTTTGGACCCATCGTCCAGTGACTCCATTCATGCAACCGAACAAATTTCCCCAAGGAACATAGCTCGAAACATGAAAAACAAATTTGGACTTCCCATAGTAAGTTAGGGCACGTGATGAGACATTTTGTATGGGAGGTCCAAAAATTTACTCCATATTTCGACACATGTATCTTGGGGAAAGTTGTTCAGTTGCATGAATGGAGTCACTGGACGATGGGTCCAAAACGACTAAAATTTCACAGTATATAGCCTTACCTTACCCATACCATGATATGACCACAGAAGGTAGCGGATAATTGGATTAGTAATCATCAAAATTGCCATCACTATATGTTAAACAGAGTATGCGAATATATTTGATAGAAGTTTTTGTCTCCTTTCCTCTTTCAGGATGAAGTTCCACAAGTCAGAGAAACATTTGCGGCGAAGTTACACAAAGGATTGTCAAAGGTAAAAAAAAAAAACAATTTTAACAATTTTTCTCCTTATTCATTAAAATTGACGAACGTTCGTTTGAGGTCAATTTATATTAAAATATGTTTTGTTTGTTCTTTCACGTCAAATATTCATAAGACAGAATTTAGTTCCTAACGACCGTTCCTTATTTTTTATGAATGAGAGAGAGGTTAGTTATGGAGAATTTAAGAAAAACCCTTATTACGTGTTTCCCTTTAGAATTTTTAATTAAATTTTAAGTTGTAAATGTGTTAAGACTATATTGAATAAATTTCAGGGCATTCCCAACAAATGTCTGCCTCTGGACTTCATGGGAATGTATGCTCTCGGAGGTCGAGAACCAGACAGGAGGATCCGCGCTTTGTTGCGGCAATACATGTTGGCTGATGTGGTTCGAAGGCGAGAGTATGTGCGGAACATCACTGTGGGCACCAAAGGTACGTCTTTATATAGATAAATGATGTATATTCCAGATATATGATAACTATAGTCTAGCTATATGAGAACCAGACAGGAGGATCCTGCAAGTGTGTGCGGAACATCACTGTGGGCACCAAAGATACGTATTCATAACAGGTCATCATCAGGATACACACAGGTAAATTACAGTAGATCATGGAGCAATAACAAAGAGGAGATGCCGTTTGAAATGGCTCCGTGATGTGATGACACTGCAGTGGGCGGAGCTTGTCATTGCTCGTGCTCTATGGTTGGAGTCACGGCCGAAACCAAGCATGTCGTACGGCTGCCTTCCGCCAAGGGGAGCTGAATAAATACTTTCTTACAAAACGCTTATTAAGGCATCTCCTCTTTGTAATCGCTCCGTGCAGTAGATTCACTCTATGGCCAAAATCTACTAACCACACGCCTAAAGCCGTAAAAGCTTCTTGAGGCAAGACATGTAAAATAAATTGCCATGGTTAGACTTGTAGAAAAACAAGCAAGAACGGTTTAGATTAATCTTTCTTTATGGCTGAACAGCTCAGGTGGAGATCTCCTCTGGACATGTCCATGTCCAGACTGTCCAGTCTGGAGGTCTTTAAACTCCTCGGGACTCCGGGTTGTTGTTGGGAGATACCAGGAAAACTGAGTTACCCCCTCTAACTCTGGTTTCACCTAACAACCTTTGCGATTGAAGGGCTGGCCAGTCTATCTATAACTCATCTTCAGATTACTTCTAGTTTAACCTGAGAAATTTTGTTAGTCTGCACAATAAGCTTCAATGTATTTATATTATGATCTCTAAATATATATCGCCTTGTTGTCCTGAAGTTTACTTTCGATTAGTCAGCCTCTCTAGGCACATAATTAAATTATTTATTAATAATTATTTCTGTAATGTTTTAGGTGCAATGAAAAGTGTATATTGTATTGTAATTTTCCGAAAGGTTGCCAGGAAGAAATTGATATTCTGATAAGGCCGCCTTATACGCATGGTTTTTTCTTTTAGTTGCTTGTATTTTGCAAATGTTTTCTTATTTTGTAACTAGCTGTTTTCCGCAGCTTCGCCTGCGTCCAAAAGCTAGCTAAGTCCAAAAGTTTGACCCCGGGTCTTACTACTACAAACTACATTCATTTTATTATTTCATCAAAATCCGTTTAGCGTTTTGGCCGTGAAAGCGTAACAGACAGACAGACTGTCCCATTTGTAATATTAAGTAAAGAGTTCAGTATTGTATTGAAATTTGTTATAGTGGAACGAGCAGTAAGCCAGCTGCCTCACATTCTGCCGGACTACATGCTGGTGTTTGCGGTGCCCGTACTGACGCACGACCCGGCTTTCACTGCATACGATAATGTGGCGCAACTCAAGGTAACAACTTCAACCCTTTTTACCCGACTGCGACAGAAGGAGAGTTATGTTTTCGAGAATATGTATGTAGGTGTTCTTCATTATAGCGTGTATTCCTAGTTGCGTGGTCAGCTGTAAGTCATGGTCTTAGATTTGGCGGCACTGGTTATAACAATGGAGCGATTGCCGTCTGACTTCCGTAACCCCTTTTACACGGAAACCAGACCAACAGGAACATGACCCGAGGTGTTTTAGTGGCCAACACTCAGAATTTACAGGAGGGTTATGTTTTTTGAGAGTATGTATGTATAATTGTTTTGCACGCTCTATAGCCTGAACGGCCCGATAGATTTTAGCTTTAGAGGTGTCGTTAGATTCGTATTTACCGCGAGAGTGACACTGGACACTGACACTTCAACTATATTCATACCAAATTTCATCAAAATCCGTTCAGCGGTTTGGTCATGAAAGCGTAACAGACAGACACACATAGCATGAAAGTATGGATGGATATGGATTCTGTGGCCCGAGCCAAACATGCTACTTTTTAGGAAACAAGCTGGTTTTATTAGTTTGCAACAAGACATTTCAATATTGAACTTTTTTATGTGGCAGGTGGTAAAGAATTGTCTATGGTTCATCCTGGAGCCGTTGATAACCCGCAACGACCTGTACTGCTACGGGTTCTACAAGAGCCTCGTCGAGCGCATGAAGTGTCACAAGGACGCGTTGCACGAGACCGACGATGCCGTCAACTATGTGAGTAGCACTGCAGGCCGATCGCGGTAAATGCGAATGAAGGTTACTTCTTCGTCCGAGCATGTATTCCTAGTTGCGTCGTAAGCTTTTTTTTACAATAAACTTCATTCATTCATTCACTTGGTAGGGATGCGGGGAAAATTAAAGGAAATATTTTCCCAGCAGTGGTACATATGAGGCTACTAAATCATCTCGTCAACCCAGAGTTTGCCAAAACACGAGGTCTTATTTATTCCGTTTTGTAAAGAGCTGACTGAACTGCTGATCGTGACCTTTTTACACAGAGGTACAACAAAATGAGTTTAGGGACGAAGTATGACTAAAGAAAAACCCGTGAGTCAAGCGATTTTCATTCAATGTCTGCCCATTTTCGCCGATGGGCAGAGTTTGAGAACAATTTTATTCTTAGTCTATTTTTAGCTACCGTAAGTACGAGCGCAATGTGTGTCGTGTTTTAGAATTCACGTCTTAATTGTGAAAGTAACTGTTTACATTTATTTGAGGCAATCGCCGTAGCAAGTATATATGGGTCTGTGAGTACCTGCTACAGTCCCCTTTGGACACTTTTACTGGCGTTTCTTTGTGACGGTGTATCTTGTTGTTATCCTATATCGATGCATACAATCAAATCATTATTGCTTCCTTTATATTATTTATTTTTTTTTCTAGAAAATGTGGGCGACATGCGACTTGGCAATGTCTGTGATCTGGTCGCGGTCGTCTTCGTTCGAGCTTCGCGAATTTCCGTCGGACGCGCGAATCCCAACGATGTACTTCGCGCCGCAGCCGGGGTACTTTGTCAATACGCGCGTGTTCCTGCCGCCTGAGTTACAGGTATATATGACATAACGTTTTAACGTCTATTTTAGCCAGTATACCACACACACACATTACATATGCCGCCTCTGTTAACGCTGTATTTACGTCTACTTTAGTTCCTGCCTCCAAAATGACCGGTAACCATGCTTATAGTCTTTGTCACCATTGCATTTAGTCTATTTTAGATAGTCTTGCAATGTTCATTTGAACTTCGAGAGTTTAAAAAAAATAAAAAATAAATAGAGAGATGTAGTCTTTGTTATCATTCTATCTAGTCTATGACAATATAGGTCTGCCCCTTTTCCTTCGCCCTTCCGAAGTCCACTTCGTAGCAACATGTGCACATTTTTTGGGATGCGTCTGATTCACGTGTCCTGTCCAATCCCATTTTAATTACGCTGTCTTCAATTCTACATCTTTTATTTATCGTTTTATGTATTTTATTTATTTAAGTATTTTATGTAGGTTTATATATACAAAAATATCTATGTAAGTTTATTATCTGTTTTGTTGTAGATAACATCTTAGTATTCTGCACCGCTCGCTCAAGTTTTCTTTTTTTTATTCTCTGCTCCTTTCTACCATAAGCTTGGCTGGAAGAGATTGCATTAGCGATAGCCTTTGTACTCATTTCTCTTGATGTTAATTGGTTTCAATGCTGTATCTTTTCTTAAATGTATGTAAATGGTGCAATAAAGTGTTCATTAATTAATTCATTCATTTGGCGTTGGAGCGTAATGTGGTATTTTTGACGCAAACTATTCGTTTAACTCCTTAAATGCCACGCTGCATTGCTAATATTAAACACTATAATGAATAATATTGTTACAGTTCCAGCCCAAACGTACAGGCGCAGTAGAAGCCTACGGACAAGACACACGCGGAAAGAAACGGACACGACCCGCCAAGGAACCCGCCAACACTAATGACGTAGAGGTATGTAACTATTCATATATTGCCAGTCTTTTTTCCGAGTCGATGGTCAAATTAAATGTTTGTTTTTTTTTTTGTGACCATCGTTCATATAGTGCCAGTTGGGCGGTTATATAGATATAGATAGGTAAAAGTATATTTGTTCGTCTGTAACACACATTTGAATACAATTATTACATCAATAAACACAATGGACACTCACATACATGATAAGCTTATATGCGTTTGTATGCCACAGCAGCGCAAAAAAGTTCGCCTTTTGTACTGTACGCATTGTATTTTGTGTAATAAATAAATAAAATGGCTTACAGCTCAGCGTAAATGTTACTATAATCACAGATTACAGAATATATGCTATACAGATATTCAATCGCCATACACTGAAACGCGGTAAGTTTTCTGGTTACCCATGGTTACTCTCAATACAAAGTCATTGTTACGCCATCTGTTGAAAATATAAAAAGTTACAAATTAAGATTATTATTACTGTTGAAATACAGCACTTAATCAACTTTTTATACAATTTAAGTACGTAAAAAATTGTGTTTTAAAAAGTCAGTTCTTTTTTCCGCCAAAAATAAGCGATATCAGTACTTAATTAAATATTTTTCTTTTTGAAGCGCCATCTTACATCAAATAGCGGAACTAATTTTTTTTATTAGGCAATGGGACCCCATGCTATAATTGACCATCACGGGGGATGAGGAAGTATTTAGAATCCTCTGAAAGTGTTTAATGAACATAAGGTTTTTGCTTTTATAGCACATATTGTTGTTTGTCAGACATTGTAGGTTTGATTTACATAATGATGATGACGTGCTTCGGAAGGCACTTTAAGTCGTTAGTCCCGGTTGCCAGTTAGTGGTCGCTACTCGTACCACAAAAGCATACGGTTCTTGTTGATTTTGAAGATGCGACCGGTAAGAACGTTTGGACGAAGTACTATATATTATTGCTACATGTGTAGTGTACGGACACACACACACACACCGCGGACACTGCATACAACAGCGGCGAGCCCGATACCTATTACTACTACTACTACGATTCGGTCGTGTACGCACACGCGTCAATGTGTATGTTAGTCGTAGGGTTGATTATTTATAGCGTCTGCGTCAAATTTGACCGTCGCAAGCCGAGCCGACCGAGCAATACAAGAATGACACTTGCATTGCTTTGCTCTCGATTTTTACCCTAAGGGACTTCCTACACTGATCAGCGCGGAATCGGCTACAGCGGGTCAGAAAAAGCCTTATGTCATCGGAAATAGGTCTTCGCTAATGACATTCACATCGGCTCGGCGCGACTGCGGCCGGCGGCGAAACGAGCAGTTTGCCGGTTATTTTACTTTTACTTTCCTTAATTAACTAGTTTACCTACCACCACCTACTGCAGTCGTTTATAAGATTTCGTCTCCAGCGGCAGCCAATCGTTAATATGATCGGCGTTGATATGATCCGATTTCATTTCCGACGGCAGCCGAACGGCGCCCGAACTGTTCCGCTCGTATATTTTCCACTCCGAAGGTAGCCGAACTGCGCCGAAAACAGCCGAACGCTGGAGCGCAGTGGTTGCTTGAGCAAACTCCAATGAGGAACGACACAGGTTATATTGACAATTCATAGCATAAAAATTGAAAAATACAAAAAAAAAATAGAGTAAAAAATAATAATAATAAAAATGGCTTAAAACTGATTAATAACCACTGTATATCATTTCGAGGACGTCTCAAGGGACCTCTCGACCAACCTTATATTTGCCAGTTCGATAAATCATCTCAATTGAAGGAAGCTTGTGACGACTAATCACACCAATGAAGTGGAGTAAGGTTGAGTCAAGTTTAAGTGAAGAGACATATTCGGTGTCAATTTGTAGTACACCTTTTGTGGGTATTCTGACAGCTAATTACTCGCGGCGTCCATTCGGATGATAAGACTATCGAACGGATATCAACAGCCGTCGCAATGACCGTTCGGACGAGTTTAAAGTTATTCGAAAGGGTCGACATCTGTTCGGACGAGGCGACAGCCGAACGCAAGTGATTAACCTCCGCAACGACCATCCGGAGGAGTCGATAGCCTGTGATCAGCCGTCGCGACGGACGATTAGTTTAGCCGAGTAGTGTGGTCATCCGCTCTCGACTTAAGCCGATTCCGCGTTTATCAATGTGGGGAGTCCCTAAATCGGCGCGGCTCGGTGCGGTATCTGTTTCGGGTGGGAGGGTGTGAGTGTCCGTTCTTCAAGTTACTACTATTAAAAATTCTGTGCTATAGTGATGTGTTTAACGTCCCCTTGTGTGAAATGTTTCAAGCTGCCAACCGGCCGCTCTGGAAGTATTGACGCTAAGGTAATCTGTACTGGCGACTTTCTCTGTCTTGATGTAGTTAGTATATTTCGTTTGTTTTTTACTTGTTGTGACTGTGTGTGAGTGCGTGTTTTGGAGAATATGTTTTGGTTGAAACACTCTATACTCAGAAAAGTCTTTATGTGTGTGGCTTCCCACTTAACTATTGATATAGAGGATTATTTTGAAACCCGCTGGCCAAATTACTATAGTGTGTTTAGTAAGTGTAACTAAACCACTTTCAATAAAAAAAAGTAAAAACTGACAAAAACGTTTGTCGAAAAAAATTTGGTCGGTTGTCTGTATTTATTTTTAATTGAAAGTGATTTAGTTTTACTCACTAAACATCCTGTAGACTTTTGGCGGGAAGTTGAGAATAGCAGTATAGGCGCTGTATTTTATTTTCCAAAATTTGTGTTTTATTGAGTGTTTGTGCATAATATTGGTGGATTATTATTCGCAAAGAGTTCGAGAACAAGCCTGAGTATTGGGAAGTGATACAGTGTTTATGACTTGTTACTGGCTAAATGCGAAACTAAAAGCCATATTCAAAGAAAATAAACACCCTGTAGGTTTGGCCAGTAGTTTTAAAATAACGCTATATATTCATCAACTTACTTTCTCCGCGTCAGTTGATTTAGAGGTCTCAGTTGTTGACTAAACCACTATCCGACTGGTTGTGAATTTCATCTACAACAACCTTTTTAATTATATTCATTCAAGCCGAAATAATGTAGAACCACCTGGTATGGATCCATATAGTATGAATTTTATAAATGTCCGAATAATGTTCTTAAGAAAAAAGATGGCGCGGCGACCCATAGTGAGTTGATAATAGATAGAAAAATAATTACTTTATGAAACTGTAACACACATATACATGTTATAGTAAATTCGGAGAAAGAAATGTAAATTATTTATTGTAACTACTGTTTCACGCAGCGCTGCATGCGTCAAAAAGTAGTCTATGTTTGACCACGGGTCTTCAACTATATTTATACCTAGTTTCATCAAAATCGTAACAGACAGACTTTGGCATTTATAATATTAGTATGGATAGTACGTATTTTATAAATGTCCGAATAACGTTTATAAGAAAAAAGATGGCGCTGCCACAGTGGGTCCGTTAGGAGAATAATGTCTTACAACTAATGCACTATGTTTTTTGCAGCCATCGGAAGCATCGGACACACAGATCCAACTGCCGGGGCTGGAACAACCGCCCGAGACGGACTTAGAGGAACCGGCGGCCAAGCGGACTTTGAGCGAGTGAGTCACCATCGAGAAATAGAGTAGCTGCGTTATGACTACTTGTTACACTTGTCTATGGTATCAGTCATATTTTATAGCAAGCCATTTTTAATAATCAAAACTATATTATGTATTTTTTTCCAAAGCAACAAATTACTTATCGGGTAAAGTTTATTATTTAAACCACAATAAATTCATTTATTAAGAAATACTACTGTATTACAGAGGATGTCAAATAATATATGTGAATACGTCAGACGTCGTTACTGAGTAGAGATATGAATGTTTTCATTTCAATGTCACATTTGTAAATTCTCGTCGTTTTGGTCAAAAGTAGGGTTTTTATTGGAAACCCCTTAGAGAATTGCGTTAAATTCATAAATATACGTGTCTTTTTCTGATTATTTTTTTCTATACATGTATGTGCAGCCGATAACAGAGCTCAGTATACGTCGATTGTATACTTAACTCTGTTTCTGCCTAACAAATTTCGACTTGAGGTTGTTTCACGTAAAAATAATGCAGGGAGTGGCGCTAGTGTCTTCGTCCAGCTGAATTATTCCTTGAAAAAATATGTAGTTCAACAAATTGTGATCTTTTTACGTGAAACGGTCTATACCAATCATGTTACCCTATAAATATGTCTAATAAAGTGACAAGTTGTAGCGAGTATGTCAACAATCAGTACCTTTTGTAAAATCGTCAATACAACTCTCGATATGAGATACTATTGGACGGAATCGTCGTAAAGAAACGCCCAATCGGGTTTTCATACGCTTATAATATTTGAAGACTGGCTAAAATCATGGTGTAGTCCAACACAGCTGTTTATCAGACGGCTTTAGACTTTATTGTATTTGTAATAAAGTATAAATTTCCATTTTCGACGTATAGTTACGTTTGTAACTAATAGCGCATGGTCGCTTGAATTGTGGATTTATTTTTAACACGATTGTGACAACGGCTGTATTTTTTTCAGCCGGATGTATTTATACATCCAAATTATATGTATATGAGAAAACAAGGTGTCGATTAAAAAAAATAATCATAAAATAATGTCCAGACTTTTTGTAACATTGCCACGAAAATCAGAAACTGTAATGTTTGTTTTTTTTTTTTCGATTAAGCTCCCCAGAATTTATGAAACCATTTTGGAAAATAAAATATTAGATCTGAGAATAGTTTTTGTGTTTTGGGTCGTTAATGTTGGGTATTTCTACATGTGACTTTTTCATACTCTGATGTATTTTGGAACAGAAAGAAGTAAAATAAACCCAGTTTCAATGATTGTAGGTTCTATTTGATGGAACTCTAGAAACGATTTCTTTTGCATTGGGAATAAATAATTTGTGGATAACAATATTTTGATTTGCAAATCGAATCGCTTGCCAATCAGTATGATATAATTTGACAAAGAGTTATAAAAATTAAACCCAAAATAATTTGCTAAATTGTTTGGAATATGTTTTGTCATAATCGGTATGTGTTATTGAAAAATGTGACTAAACATATTTTAAGTAGAACTTGTCATCACATCATCAAAAACAATTTTCTCTTCTTGAATTTTCTCTTCTTAAAATACTTGATATTTTTTAAAATTTGATTCCTTCAAAGAAAATATCGATTCCTTGTTTGTTCTGTTAACGAATGAATACGTTTTACCAACTGAATCAGTTTTATTTTGTCATTCAGGCCGCCACATCAAAAAATCATTATGTTAGACCCAAA
Source organism: Euzophera pinguis (assembly GCA_947363495.1). Classification (NCBI taxonomy): domain Eukaryota; kingdom Metazoa; phylum Arthropoda; class Insecta; order Lepidoptera; family Pyralidae; genus Euzophera; species Euzophera pinguis. Next base: position 7,152,779 of record OX376176.1, read on the forward strand.
ATCATTTTGTAAATCAGTTTTCATTGCTTTAAATCACATTACATTATATACCTACGAAGACTTTAAAGCATCTATATCGATATTATCCGACGGCAAATATGTGGGTTACCATGGTTTCTTAATTCCATTCAAAAGTGAGTGTGTAAGCGAGATGTCGTCTTAGATTCCTTAATGCGCCATCTCGCTTATTCGCTCGCTTCTGAATGGCATTCAGATACCATAGTAACCTCCACATCGGCTTTTCGTCTCTGTCGCACCTAACTATTTAAGTTTCATTCAAACTGACGCGAATCCCAAACGACTGGCGAGACGCCCACAGAAATAAGAATCGGTAGAAGTGCTGTAGCGAATGCCAAAGTTAACTGGCCCGCTAAATGTGTGAATAGATGATTGCCGATGAACAATGTTTACTGTCGGTACTGTACTGTACATAATTATATTTTACCGGTTGGAGCTTTTTCCATAGAATGCAGTACGGAATCGGTATAAGCTATATCATGATCATGACGCAGTTGATATGGGTATTCGATATTTTACTCTGGCCTGTTCTAACTAGGGCTAGCTTTCCATCAAATTATTTAGACGAAACATTACTATTCGTGCACCGTTCAAACAGTGTGCAAAGACTGGTGATCGAGCTTATATGAATCTTGCACAATCAATTCATTCATTCTTGTGTCGCCAGGGAACAGGAGCCACGTCGCGCTAATTTTAACCTTATCTCTGAATCTAAACCACTACTGCGAGCGCTATTTTTGAGATTAATGTCTGATTCAAAATCGATGAGTCGAATGTAAACCTCGACACCTATTATGTCTAATGAAAAGCATTTAGCACACCGGTTTTGAGTGAATCATAGATCTTTAAAATAGCACTTTCGGTCGTGGTTTGGTTAGGATAATTACGTTAACCTCCAGGGTGGCAAAATTAGTTGCGTTCGACACCAAGTAGTGAATACCGAAATACAAACGCTTGGTACAATCAACTAACTACACAAATCGGTATACATCTTGCCTTATATTGATGTATGATTAAGCGTACAACTAACATTGTAGCGCGTGTACAGAGTTGTCTTGGGCTAGATTCGTGACCGTAACAAATTATTTTGTCCCGTTCTTTCAATATTGAAATGAGAGAGATGGAACGAAACAAAAAAAGGGTATGTTATTTTTATGAATAAAAAAATTCATTTGTTTCAAAAAATGTGATAAATGAAGAACCGCTCGACCGATTTTGTGCAAACTTCACATAAACCATCTACTAAATAGTCTGAACAAAGCCAAAAACATTTGGTTTGGATTTGTTGGTGCATATATACCTCGCAGAGTTTGATGGAAAGCTAGCCCTTAGAACTAATGAGAGAAGAGTCTGTATTATAGTTTTTTTTTAATTATTATTATTTTGATTTAGTTATAATTGTTTGCGCGTTGTTTAGTTGTAATTAGTTCGGCTGGTCGATTCTATGTTTTATGTAAATTGCGCGCTAATGCGTCTTATTTTAGAGACTAATTTAATATGTTAAATCAAAGTTAAATCCTACTTTTGTATGTACGTACAATATACACCATTGCATATATCTATTTTTATCATGTCCCGCTCACGCAGTTTAATGATGAAAAGAAGATCCAATTTATCCAAATAGTCAGTCACATGTATTTCGCCCCCCATAAATATGATTTCATAATTTTGTTATTAACTTCGATTTATTTATATTATTTGATGTATTTTGGGCATAATAAAAAAATCGGCAGTGACGAAAACATGATGAAGAATTTTTATCGAATGAGAGAACATTAAAATTGGAAATGTAAAATTTTAATAATGAAACGTTATTTTCACATACATTTTTGAATTTAACGGATGAATAAAATGGCAGTAGATGTGCTACTGTTTTTTAATTTAATTCGCACGTTTTATAAGGGCGATACGATTAAGTTACGATTGTTTTAAGTGTAAGAGTACCAAAAAGTCCTGTGGTTGCGTCGCGCCTTGCGTCGCTGTGAAGATTCTCTGTAGTTATGTATTAAAAATAAAATAATAACATATAATTGTGTATTTTATTTGATATGCCTTTTGACAATGTAAAAATATAGGTATATTAGACTAGGATAATAAATTGCTACAGTATTTTTAAATTTTCATAAATGGTAAAAGAGTACGTTTATGTATCTCTTGCTTATAAAAATGCTTCCACATAACACTTAGATAAACTATGAATTAATAACACTATAAACGAAATAAATATAAAAAAAAACATATTTTGTTTTATAATTACAGGGTTATTTTGAAATCAGTGCCCTAATTTTTACAGTGTGTAAGTATATGAAACTAAAACCATTTTCCAAAAAAATTGTGAAAGAAAATTTTTTCGATATTTTATCCTGTTTTGTATAGGAGGTCGAAAAATATTTGTTTGTTTTCAACCAAAGTCCTTTCTCAATGGTTTTCACTTATTATTTTATTGAAACACACTGGAAAAATATAAAATGTGCTTTGAAAATAACCCTTTATGTTTATACGTCAAGAATTGCTTTCTGTGCATATAAAGAACGCACACATAGTAATAAATAATCATACGAAATGCGTAAAAGTTTCCAACAAATGAAAGTGTTTTAAAGAAGCGGATTAGAAAAGGTGATTTATCTAATTTACCCATAAACCGAACTCTAAACCTAGCTAATAAATTCTTAAAAAATTGTTTTTATTTTATAAATTGTAAAATAAATGCTAAGTATATTTGAGCAGTTCCATAATTTCATAAAAGTTTCTATTGTTAAAGTATTTACATTGCTTAAATCTATTTTTATAAGCTACCTTAAATCTTTTTTGGACGATTCAATTTCCTACTAGGTATAATACAAACTTCGAAATTGTCATTTTCTATAACTTTTTCGAGTTATTCCTAAGAAATGTTTGTCGAATTCGTTAGTGGTCTAGACTGATTGGTCCCAGTACTCCCAATTGCTATCGCCTGTTGGCTATGGTTAAACTATTAAAATAAGTATAATGAGCCCTAAATAACAGCATATCATACCCACCATTGCGATACGACAAGACACCAGGGTATACATGGTCGATAGAAACCGTAACCTATACGAAATGATAGTGATGACCATTGCGATACTTTTTTATATGACAAACTACCTATACAATCACAATTTAACATTAGGTTATTAAGTCAGTGAAATAAGGTCTGAATTGAATTAATACAGTTGTATATATTAAAGCTTGTAGCCACATTCAGTCAGCTTGAGAATGGATTCCATCCATGGAGTAATTACAAAGAGGAGAAGCCGTTTGATATGGCGCAGTAACGTGATCATTGGCGCCTCGTCGACACTGCAGTGGGCGGAGCTTGTCATTGCTCGTGCTCTATGATTGGAGCCACGGCCAAAACCAAGCACCCCGCACGTCTGCCTTCCGCCCCGTGTAGCCTCACAAACGCTTTCTTACAAAACGCTTATTACGGCATCTCCTCTTTGTAATTGCTCCATGATTCCATCGTCAGCTTAAATGGCCGTCATATAGAGGCCGCCATAATATATAAGCCCGACCAGGAAAATGAAAACCCTGCATTGGCGTCGTTATCGCCTTTAGGTGGCAACTTGTTGTATGTGCCATGTCAATAACAAAATTGACAAGGTCATTTAATGGAATAGAAATCAATCCTTCGTTTTCATTCGCATTAAATATAATAACATCTTTTATATCACTTTTCTCTCATACTTTATATTATTTTTACCATTTTGATAAATATTTTTATTTCATAATCACAAAACACACAAGGTCCTCTCCCGTCTCTTTTTGGCAGTAAAATAAATTAGTTCTAATGTTTTTCCACCATATGGCCAAGGCTGCTATTTTCCTGGTCGGGCCATACTTGTAGTTCATGTATAAAATTTTATGGACGTAAACGCTTTTTGTATGACAGTTTACAGCGCATCTGGCGGACAGTAAGGTAACTAAGACATTCGATATAAAATTCGATAGAGTCTGCGTTAGTAAAATACATGGTAGAGGTATTGGAGCCCTATTTTTGAAAACTCGCGTAAAACCAGTGAAAATCGTTTGACTCACCGGATTTGGGTTAGTCATATAAATTGGACTTCAGATTAGGTGCCGATCCTCTAATTATCCTTAAAACTTCCTATACAAAAACAGGCTCAGGCTTCTTCCAAAAACTCTGTATTTGTTCCAAATTCTTCCCTTTAGTCTCCGGCACCCACAGGATCGTATACAAGAAGCCGTATAGAGTGACTGCGGCGAACGTGTAAAACACTACATACGGCCCGAACTGGTTGGCCACGGGCGTGTAGAAGATAACGGTCATTGAGCTGCAGAAGAATGAGAAAGCCATTGATGCGCCGGCCATGCGCGCGCGCATCTGGAAACAAGAGATTTTCGTCAATATAGACTAACTAATTTTTGACAACTAGCTGTTTCCCGTGGCTCTGGCCGTGTCAAAAAGTAAGCTATGTTTGACTTCAGATCTTCGACAATATCCATACCATATTTCATCAAAATTGGCCCAGAGGTTTACTTAGTCGTGAAAGCGAACAGACAGACAGACTTTCGCACTTGCGATATTATTATGGAGTGTGTACCTACTATTTTACGGTAAGTACGTATCTACCTAGTGAATCCGGTCTTTAGTAAGTTTGTTGAAAAAAGAAAATTGGCAACATTGGTAGTTGAAAATAAGTACGTTCCATTTACAGTAATGGGATTATTATTATCTTTGGGTCGTCGGACCGAAGTCGCAGGCAAGCCGCTTCCAACCGGCCATTTTGGAAATCTCGATTTCTCCCCACGTCCGAAACCAAAATATCCACTAGTACAAAAATACATTTCTAGGCTGAACCGGTGAACAGAGAATACTTCTTTAAAAGATCTCACCTGGAATGTAAAAACTTCAGCCATGATGACCATAGGCACTGGCGCAAGTCCCACTCCATACGCCAAGATGCACAAGCATACAACCACCACAGGGAGCCACCGAACCGACTCGCTGCCAACCAGGAAGCAGGTGGCTAGGGTCGCCATGCATAGAGACACGAGCAGTGAACTGATTGCAAGGGGAATCTGAAATAGGTTTATAAATCAGCTGACGGGATTTTTTTTGGGGGGTCGAAAATATTTGTCGGTTTTAAAATATTATTGAAAAAAATCTGGTAAAAGATTTGACCAACATTATCAATATTAGATATACATTATTAAAATTTAAAGTGATTAAGTTTCACTTATTAGGAGTTCGTGGGTTCGATTTGGAACCAAGCGAAACATACTTTGTTTAGTTGTTTTCAGATTGCTTAGGATATTGCAGGCTTGAATCACCTGAGTCTGATAATAATGATGATTACGTGCTTCGGAAGGCACGTTAAGTTGGCCCCGGCTGCCATTTCGTAGGAACCACGTCAGAGGCGGTTCCAAAAAACTCTAACACCAGTTAGGGACGATGACCATGTAATTCGCTCTATATGAATAAATGACTACTGAAACACTGAAAGAACACACTGAGAAATTTGGATGGTGTTTAAAAAGTCTACTGGATAAACTTAAAAACTACCAAACAGTTTTAAGAAAAGACTATACCTTCTAACTATCTTACTAAGTATTAAATTATTCTAAGCATACTTAGATAAAAGAAAAAAAAACCGAGACAAATTATTCTAGATACCTAGTTTTCAGGAAATTTGAAATAGCAAATTGACAAAATAATTTCCTGACCTTTTGACACTTACTTCTATATTATGAATTGAATAATGAATTAAGTATAAATGACAATTGACTGGAATACTAATGCATTTTAATATTGTATAGATTTACTGATTTAGATACTTTTATATTTGTATGCCATTAAGAAGATATGCAAGGCTGGGGAAGATAACAGGCAGAAGACTAGTCGGCCGTCCAGATAAGCGATGCGGTGTAGGCTGATCTGCAAGAGATGGGAGCTAGCAACTGGCGAGCTATCGCGCAGAATAGACCCCTCTGGCGCTCTCTCGTTTCGGAGGCCACGATCCATTTCGGGTCGCTGAGTCAGAGGAGTAAGTAGTAAGACTGTAAGACTGAATTTTTGACATAATACCAATTCAATGCAAATACTTTCTTGTGGTTTTCACTAATAAGTAGATTAATTTTCAAGGATGGTATATTGAGGTTTTTCATAAACCGGGAAAAATCCAGCCGTTTGAGAACAAATCATTTTTTAACATCTTTTCGATGCTGGGGAGAGCTGCTAGTATATGGATAAGAATTCAAACTATACATTGCAGAATGTGGATTCCACCAACAAACGTGAGAGGGAGAAACGAAGAACGGAGTGGGTTATCGTGAGACAGGGGCTGCCATCATATTTAAATTATCTGTTGATTTGATCTTCACCGCCTTTACCACTACCACTAAAGGAATCGGACTGCTCGAATACCCCTAAATATCTATTGGTTAATGAAGTTTTGTTTTTGTCAAAAAAAGGTTATCTTCTAGAACATATTGTAACTAATATGCATGACGTAAAGTGTCGAACAAGTAGGTAGGCTGTTTACTGGCAAAATATCTTTACGTAAACACGCAAATGGATAAATTAAAAAGATACAGAATGCTTTTATCCGGCCTTCTTTTTTCTTAGTGGTCAGTGAACCTCGATTATGTAGACATACACTCTCCTAAGAAATTGCATTCCCTTAACTAGCGAATTTCATAAACTAAAGTACCTACGTCCTACTCACGTTCTACGTCAAAGAGCATCGAAACCGACAAAGTAAAACGTTCCATTTACAATGTAAAAAATATGTAAACCTATGTAGAATATTGTCTGGAGTTAAACATGGAGGTAAAAGTAATATAAAGGGTTCAGAACACAAAAAAAAGTTGGGTAAAATTTCAGAGCAAGTCTAATTTCTCACCTTTCTCCCAAACTTTTCAATGGACATCGTAGTAAAGAATGCCCCGATTAGCTGTAAAGTTCCCATGAAGAGGGCCAGCATGTTAGGGCTCCACTGTGTGCCGGCGCGGCTGAACACATCCGCGGCGTAGTTCATGAGGGCGAAGCACCCTGACAGCGTCTGCATGGCCATCAGCATCATTACCATTCGAAGGGCGGAGAAGGTGGCCTTGTCGCGGACTACAAGTAAAATGTTAGGACACGTTTAATATTTTATGGCTTGAATTAAGATTTTTTTTTTAGATTTACATGTTTTTGTGTTTTTATTATGTGTACGTACAGGAATAGATAAAGAAGAAAAGCTTCGTCACGTACTGCAATTAGGTAAAATGGTTGGTATCTTCTGAGTGTCATCATCAATCTCCACCCTCGTAAGGGGTACATATTAGAATACCAAAAAACATAATGCCTTTACTTAAAATACGAGCTCAAAATACCCGAAATTAAAGTACCTTAAGATTTAAAATACCCGAACCGACACCTTACTGTACAATGACAGAATTAGAAATAACTTAACATTAATATGTCAGATTTTTAAATACCAAACCTCTAAATATTTTCAAATAACCTTACATTACAATTCCAAAATGTAAAATGCATTAAATAAATACTAATTACTTTATTCATTGTTCTCAAGGCTGTGTAAAATGTAACGCAACATTTTTATTATACCATGTGAGGGTATCTAGTACATAAAGCTTAGTTACAGAAGGTAGGTTAGGTTATAGGTTATGCAGTGACCATAATATGAGCGATCGAACGCGATCCAACACATAAAGCTAATTTAGCTATATTAGCTTCAAAGCAAGATCGACGCTCTATCGCTCATATTATGGTCTCTGCATAACCTATAACCTAGCCTACCTTCTGTAACTAAGTCGGATATGTATAATCCTTAGGTAGAACTGTGTAATGCAGTGGCCATATTGAAATCTAGAATATTTTGAACTTATAAAATCAGGTATACTAGTATTAGGCTTAGTTTGTTTAAAGACGGGTATTTATGGACAAAGTATTCCATAATAAGTTGTTTCGAGTTTGAGCTATTCAACCATAAGATATTTCAAATATTTTGAATACTTGGAATTTAAAATTTTAAATATACGGTATTTAGAATTCGGGTATTTTGGGCTCGTATATTTTAAGTAAAGGCGTTATGTTTTTTGGCATTCTAATATGTACCCATCGTAAGACTTCATAATATGGCTTCCTTACGAGGTAAACAGAATCGAAGACAGACAACCGCAAACACGTAGAATCACAAAACTTATACTGAGAAAATTCGAGATTTAATATTGATTTGAGATAATTATACATTTGGCGTCTCACAGGGTAGCATTCTAGGGCCGCTTCTTTTCAGTCGCTATAATATTACCTATACATACCACCCTTTACGTGTATAAATAATAAGGTGTATTGGAGTGCCAGTAGTTTTAACACTTTGTGTACGTAACTATAAAACGATGTTTATTTCAAACCATATAATTGAATAAACTGCAGATAACGCGCATACTTAGTTGTGCTGTTGAGATTTTAAGCACTCCTATTACGCATTTAGTTAATAAGATAAATTACTTATTTTTTTCAATCACGCTCCTTTAATGATTATTCAATTATTTCAAGGGTATCTACACGAAACACTGATAACCTCTTCAGTCAAACCCGATATTTATAAACCAAGCCGTGGGCATCTTATATTTTTGGCTTATGTACGAGTATTATACATTAATTTGAATTGTTTATTTAAGTTGATAGTTGAAATTTCGGAAGTGAGGAGTAAAATTATAAAAGCAGACTCAGACTTACAGGATGTAACCGGGAAGACGCTGAGATGAGAGAGAGAGAAACAGATATAGCAATAATGTATTGTTCACTTTTTTGTACAAGGTAGCCGATGCTGTCCTGTACTGTACTGTGTACGTATAAACAAACATCGTACCAATGTGTGATAATATTCAGTGACAAATGTCCTCTATCAAATAGTAATTAAAAACTAAATTAACGTCTTTTCAATTATAACATTATATTAAAATGCATATATATTGGATTGGCTGAAAGACCTCACATATGAAATGTAAGTATAAAAGTATCTTCTTTTTGCTCTAACAATACAATCGAATCTGTTACCACAAGATAACAGGCAGAGTCAGCCCCAAATAGTTTGAGACTTGCCCTATTATTATGCGCCATCGACTTTATTATATCGATGAGAGAGAAGAGCAATTTTGGTGCTGTAATTATTTTTTTGAACACAAATTATCTAGTAAAGTATTATTTAGTAAAGTATTTTTGGTGGATTTTTATTCGCGAAGTGTTCGTGAATAAGCGTGGGAATTGGGAAGTGATACCTACTTGACGTTGTCAATCTAAATCTTTGAGTGATTTATGACAGTGTTTGATTATGTGATTTTTTGCTTGTTGCCAAAAGCTCCTAGGAAATCGCTCAGTGTAGGTAGTTTTTCTACCACCTCACTAAACATGATACTTCTGACTGAACTATACAAGATTTAGCTACCGAAATGACATTTAGACTTAACCACTTAGTTTATTTTTTTGCTAATACATCTAGTAAAAGCCATATTAAAAAAGTACTAATCTTAACTTTTTTTATGCTCGACGATGAATGTCATGCCAGTGTACGTTTAAACCTAATGCTTGGTTTTTGTATACTGTTAGCAGTTAAGTACTATGACAATGCATGTTTAAATAATAATAATAACTCACCCAAACCCTTCACGGTGAGTGCCGGTGCCTGGTCATAACTTTGCTGTTCATTCTTCAGCCTCTCCAGTTCATCCTTGACTAGTTTACAGCTCTTTGGTACACTTCTCAACCACGCTACAGTTCTGATGGCTTCCTAAAAAGATATACTGAATAATAGTTTAAATAATAATTACTTATAATAACAATAGCTTAATTATATATTAAAAAATGGCCGCATGCCAGGAGAATATGCTAGTATGCGCAATTAAATATCTATTCCATTAGAATAATAAAAAAGAATATCATCATAAATAATTTAGTCATAAGATATAAATCTGACTTGAAGCATAGTTTTAGCTGACTTATTCATAAACTAAAATACCTATGGTAAGTCCCTTTTACCGACTGTTGATGTAAAAGGTCCAGACCGAACTTATTTTACCTATTTAAAATGTGCTAAAGAAACATTTCTTAATTTTTGTAAAAAAGTAAAGGGGGTATATTCCGAGTATTGAAGACTCTATTCTGTGGTGATGGTATCTCGGAAGGACATTCACATACTTAATCCATGATAGACAAAAATCATCGAAACCGAACTTATTACACTCCTTTCTCAATGGTGACAGCGGACTAAAAGCAGAGATACTTAACGGCCTAGGCATTTTTTCCTTATATTCCCAAGACAATAATTAAGCAGTTTTAATCCTAATCCTGAAAACACTTGACATACCTACGTAAAGATCGAGAGAGTCACGTCTAAAATAATTTGCTGAAAAATTTGCACCTAAGTATAAATCTACTATAAGTTTATCAAATAAATTAATGATACGAGCACTTTATTACCCATTAAGCTTAATTACGACTATAAAATTATTAAACATTATCTTAGTGTAAATAAATGGAAACGTACATCGAACTTATCGTATTGTTTATTTTTTACATTTAATACTTTGCATAAAGGTTAAAAGTCCGAGGTAATAGTGAACTAAACTATCTACTATGATGTATTTATTTCCGTTGTGTCGGTTAAATTCCAAATCGTAGTTTGTGCATAGAAAATATAGTAGATATGGCTTGGCAGCTCAGAGTCAGCATAAATTTTTCCCTCTTTACAACCAAAATATCGACATTATTATCATATCATCATATGAGTGTGGAAGTATTGGCCACCTGTCACACGTCAACTAACTTTGTCGAGATTTTGATTTGATGGATCATAGTCGGAAGTTGTGCAGTTGGTACACGACCTGATTTCACATATTCCCAAAAATTCTTACGGAGAAAAAGCCCACAACTTCGATGTCTAAAAGAAAATAATCAAACGCAAACTTATTACGTAATAAAATAAAAAAAAATACCTTTTCCTTTCCAATCTTCAGCAAGTAATTCGGCGATTCAGGCATGAAACAAAACGCAACAACATGTGCCACCGCCAGAGACAAATAAACCGCCTGGTTTCCTGCGTAATTCATCAACATTCCGACGGCATAGACAAAGATGACGCCAAGCTTGCAGACGGTCATTACTAAAGAACCCAAGGCTCCTCGGAGGTTACTCTCAGCTATTTCACGGATATATACTGGAACGACCACGAAGCAGCCGGCGGCTGCGAAACCAGCCATTATCCTGGCCATGATGAGACCTGAAGGCGTGATCCAACTTAATTTGATGGCCCATGATATCTGCAATTATATTTTCTTGTTCAATTTTAATGCGAAATATCTATTGCAGAAAATTCGTAACAGAACTTTATCAATCAATCAATCAATCATTTATTTCATTGTGAATCACATGTTGTACAAGGTGGAAATAGTAAATATATAAGATCGATATGTTTACAATGATAAAAGGTCAAAAGTTACATTTCATTACATGCATTCATTACAAAATATAATTAGTCAAATTTAGGAATTGTTTCAAATAGACGCATCACAAACTTGAGCTTGATAATAGGTAAATCAGACTTTCCAAATCATCACTAAAGTAGTCTTTTAAGCTATAATAGCATTTATCAATAAACAAATTATGAAGAGCTATCTTGAATAGCATCATCCAATGTACGCAGGTATTTTGGAAGTTTATTGTAAATCTGTGGTGCTTTTGCAAAGACAGATTCTCTCATTACTTTGTCTTATATGTAGTTAGACATAGTTTGTCAGAGCTGCGAGCACGCTCACGATGTTTGAATTGATTTATGTTATTCTTAGCAAACAAAGCACATTCAAAAATATACATGCAAGCTAAGGTGAGTATACATAAACTTTTAAAGTGATATTATATTTGTAATGTCGTGACTTCTATCCCCACAAAGCCGCTGTTCTCGGGTTTTTATGTACCCTGTGTAATCTATGCTGGTAGCCAAAAAAGATTTAATCCGTGGTTGGTATAATCTGTGCTGTTTTTATATTATATCCCTACATAAAATCTGCGTTGTGAAGACAAGAAGAAGTACATGAAGAAAAAAATAACTCTCTGTGTTGTACAGTCAACAATATAAACACCTTTAGGTACACCTACCTACCATTTAAAATTTTTAGTTTCTGTGAAATCTTCAACTTTGGATGAAAGATATCTGTGTTGTTGATTGTACCAACATAATGAATTTTTCATCCCTACTATTCGAAAAGGACGACTTGCGGTTCTCCTTTAGGTGCAACCAAAGGTGGTGTTTTCTAAGAAACATTTAGCGGGCAGTAATGTGTTTTAATCGTAAGTGCGCCGCAATTATCTTTGCCGCACACTTTTTGAGTTTGAAATATCTTAGTGTTCAGCGCCAAAGAAATCGAACGCAAATATTGTTTGAATAAAGACTGGCTGGTACGATGGCCCATAGTCAGCATCTATATTCCTAATACTAATATTATAAATGCGAAAGTCTGTCTGTTACGCTTTCACGGCAAAACCCCTAAACGGATTTTGATGAAATTTGGTATGAATATAGTTGAATACCCGGGGTCAAACATAGGCTACTTTTTGGCGCTTTTTGGAGCTGCGGGAAAAAGTTAGTTCCTAATAAAACTGTAACAATAAATTTTTATAATTGCGAAAATGTCTCAAATGTAAATATGTTTTTAGCTGTTTTATTATTAGATTCTATTTCATTTTAATTTAATAATATTACAATCAAATATGAGGTACCTTTTATTTTCTCGTAGAGGGTGATGAAAAGTAGAGTGTATCACTCGAGCGCAAAATATATTTTTGGCTCGGGCCACTTAATTTGATTCCCTCGCTACGTTCAGGATTCTACTCTAGAATCCCTCGCTTCGCTCTGGATTCAAAAAAGCGCCCTCGCCGTAAAAATATTATCTTTCTCCCTTATGAATCTACTATTCATAATTCGAATTATCTTCAGAAATAAGTAGGTATGTATGTCACAAAGTTTAAAATACTTTTTAGCATATTTTAACATAAAAAATAATGAGACATGGTTTTAAAAGCTAATTAGTTTGCACGAACTGCAAAATGACTGTGGCATTATGGTTTTAGGACGACGTGGCATTCAAAGTAAACATTTTTTTTGGAAATAAGTGGATGAATCGATATTCTGTGAATATCGGATAAGGAAAGTGCAAAAACCAAGATCGTTGTATGATATTTACATTTAATACAAATATTTGTTTTACTGTACATTAAATTAAACTATTTTTATACGGTTTTATCGCGTTTATTACTTATTTATTTACCCCTGACGTTTCAAACACTTTACAGCGTTCATGGTCGCAGGCAGACTAAGTTAACATTTGTCTTGGGTCTGCCTGCGACCATAAACGCTGTAAAGTGTTTGAAACGTCAGGTGTAAACAATTAAGTAATAAACGCGATAAAACCGTATTAAAATAGTTTAATTTAATGAATAACAATCGCGAAAACATAAGAAATCATTATTGTTTTACTGTATTTTAGTATTTGTTTTGCTTAAAATAAAATACATCATCAATGAAAATTTCAACTGTTTAGCTATAGCATAAGATACAGCCTAGTGACAAACAGACAGACGGACAGTAAGTATGTATGTATGTAAAATTCTTTATCGTACATAAAATAACACAGTTAAAAGTAACAACAAAAAATAACTTAAATATTAATGTACAGTGGCGGACTTATCCCTATGAGGGATCTCTTCCAGTCAACCACTACTTATAACAAAGGAAAATCTGTAACTGTAGTAGGAGTACAACTAATGTACTAAAAATAAATAAACACAATACTTATCTATCTCCCTATTTATTATTTAGTAATAGGGCCCCGTATTAAGCTACGGAACCCTAAAATAACCTGCAAAACTTACACAAGACAACAACGACGCTCCAATTACACAAATTTTCCTGCCAAATCTGTCAGACGCATAGCTGAAGAACGGGATCCCACAGATGCCAGCCAATGGCAAAGCTGCAGCCATCCAGGTTATCACCTTGTCGTTGACTGGTGCTGTTGCCGGGCTGTGGTTAGACTTGAGGAGAGGTCCCATGGGTGATAGCCATCCTATCTGGATGCCGTAGGTGAAAGAGGGGATGGTGGCTAAAAGAACAACCATTCAATTAACCTATTTTTTTTTATTCAAATCGTTTAATTCGTTCTATATACACTATTTAACAAAAAAATTAATAGGTACCTACTATAAATTAAAATAATTATAATTATAAACTATACAGTTTCGCCAAGGTGTCAACCTGCGGTAGAGTACTCAGAAGGCTGACGGCATTGCCAAATTGAATGGCAATGCTAATCCTCTGTGCGAGGTAATTTCCAGCCTTCCGGTCACGAGATATGTCTGATGAGCCGATGGACCCCACGGCCCCAGAGTTTCTACCCCAAAAGGCTCAAATATGCTGTTTTTTTTTTACTTTCTACATAAGTTTAACTATTAACTTCAATACTTATATATTTACATAGTTCACAGATGTAATTGCATTTAACATCGTATTAACAAAATTAAATAAAAAAAACAAAATAATTCTAAATAAAAATAATCTTCCAACGCGCCACAGGGAGGCAACGTGCCCAGAATACTGGCAGCGTTCCCTCGCTGTATTGCGAGACTTATACGCTGAGCAAAAAAGCTGCCAGCTCTCAAGTCTCCTGTTGCCTCCACGAGGCGCGTCGTAATGGCCCTTAAAAATAACTTTGCATCAGGGCCCCAAGGACCCATCGTTTCTACCGCGAACGGTAAGAAAAAAAAAATTATTCACCAGACCCGTATATTTTCGCTTTTTGCCTGCCTCCGCCGCCTAGGCTGCCGCGCCACCACGGTGAGATGTAGATAATAAATAAGGGGCCAATGTATCCACACATGTGGCATCCCAAACAAGGCTTCTCCCCAAACGCCACGTGACAAAGGCCATCCGGACGTTTACCATCAGCACGGATTATCCCATTCGGCTCTAGAATTGAAGGGATGCCAACCGTGGCCAACGTTCTGCGTATCACGTCATTGAGAGACGCATGACGGCCCGCACTTCTCATACGAGACAGAAATCTTACATTTTAATAATAGGGCCTAGGAGCCCGAGTCTCACAACTTTAGATGTTGAATTAGAGATATTTCGAAAAACCTTGTGTTCGTATTTTTAATCGTCTCTCAAGTGACATTTCTCTATCCTAACTTGCGGTGCGAGATTCAACACATGGAGCCCTATTTTTGAAATGTATGACATATGTTGATGTCGTATGAAGTCGAACCAAAATCATTCGACTTGCCGATTTAGCGTGACACTTTCAAAAATAGCTCTCATGTTCTTTTTTGGTCGACATGCTCATTATTGCTCATATTACGGTTCCTTACTTATGAAATTGGCGTTTTGTCGTACTGGCCACTTTAATCACAAATTTATACAGCTATTTCCACATGGTTACGTAAACCGTTATTCATTTGTTATTTTAAATAAGTTACTTGTTAGATATGTCCACAGAAATGTCAATCTAAATAACATATAGTCTCTCTCTATGGTCAGCTGTATAAACGTTCCATTTCACGATCACAGTGTCATTAAAAAAATGACACACTTCATACAATATTTTTAATCGAGTACAACTGGCATCATAATTGAGAAAACTGAACGGAATTTCAATAGACATTGCGTATTCTACCATATTTTTTTTGACAGCTTCGAGATAAGATTTTTTTTTATGAGATTTTAATAGAGATTTGTCGAAACACGACATTTAAGTCGTGTTTTCTGAAAATCGGCCTCCTGTAGTAATACCTATTCAATGAGGCATAGTGTAATTTAATTACTAGGTACCAGTGGTGAAACATCCTATAGACATGAGTTGGCAACGAGGTATTGACATCCGCGTAAATAGGCATCTGTCGGGAGCATTGTGATTGTGAAAGGAACGTTTGATCGGGGGCCGTATGCTAGGCTTGTCATATAAAAAAATCTATTTATGTATTAGAATAGAAGCAAAATTATTGTCGGTTACTCTTTTTGTAATAAAATTAATAAGAATTTTTTAAAATACCACTTGATTTTTCTAGAAAATTGCTTTCCCTACACGGGACGATAGCAACTGGCTGAATAAATAAACTTATGGAAATTTTCGACTCTATTAAGCGCTAATATGTTGTAGGATAAAAAAACACTATGAAAATCAAAAATCGAATTCCTCTCTAGAAAAACTCCTACTTGTAAAATATTTTTTTTTTTACGTGGAACACAACTACGTAGGGCACTCGAAGGCTATGTTATGCATGTTAATGTGTGCGTGACATACATCTTGTGTGAGTGGCACTATTTGCTCATTCATATAACTGTACATACCTAAGCACACTTTTCTTCGTATAAATACGATCACTCAAATTCATCAAACTTAAACAAAGGGAGAATGCTTAAGTCATAACTTAAATATTTAAATAAACAACTCTTTAGTACAGATTTGAAATTTCTCTAACCTAATTGTTTTGTTTGAATTTGAAGAATTCACTGGAGTTGTCATTAATGAGTTTAATGACTCTAAGTGTAGCTCATTTGTAAATTATAATCACCCGAAACTATAGAATTCAGTCTGTGAGATACTTAACAATTTATTAAAGGAATAAAAAGAAAGTTTGATAAATAATCAAGTTGTAAAAAATTTACGTAAGTTTAAATATTTTATTTTTGAAGTTTAAAAAATACCTTAAATATAAATTAACATGCATCTAGTGGACCCCGAGCTACTGGACAATAGGCCTAGTGATAATACTGGGAGAAAGCTAAAATAAATTAAAAATCAATTGAATCTATCCTATCAACGATAAAGTGATAACCTTTTATTTTTTACAATTATTATTTTAATCACTTGTTTCATTGTTTTAGGGCTCCTACATAGCTCCAATTACATAATATTTTGTATATTAAATTAATGATAATTAAATGTATAAATATAACTTATATATTGTTTCTATTAAGGAAAATAATATAAAGGCTACAAGAAACATACAGTTACTCACCTAACAATGCTGTGATAATTTGTTTTGTCGCACTACTTTTATTACTAACATCCATTTTGATCTGAAAATAATCACTAAAAAACCAGAAAAATAATGTTTACTAAAAAAATGAGGTTATATCACATGTAGCACGAATTATAAACTACTTAAAAAAATGTGTAAATTCTAGCATAAAACAATATTTTTAAGGCGCGTTTATGTCATAACTTCGTAAAGTAATGTTTGGTAGTAAAAATATAAAATATAAAATGTAATCGGCTTTCGCCGTTCATGGTTGTCAAACTACTGAAGTATCCGCTTATGAGACTTCACTTCACTGTAGTCATATGAGCAGCAAGTGTCACATGTACATAACTTCATACTGTAGTGCGTATGTATCATATTACACTTTTTTAAACAGTTACGTATTTCTTCCATTTAATTTGCGGCTAAGTGCCAAATCGCAGATCATTAACACAACGCGTTAAGAGTCATTGTCGCTTGTTTTTTAAATTTTGAGCCTGAAAATCTATTTTTTCATCGGCTATGGCGTTAAACCAAGGCCTTTTGCGTTCGATATTATTGAAATCGATTTGAATATGGACTTTATTGCGTTGTAATTAGATGCTGTCGCTAAGTTCGTTCAACTATTGTTTTGTTGCGGGTATTCGTCTGTACCTATCGTTTTTCGGAGAAATTATTGAAAAAACTATTATTTCATTTTGTGTGACTGATAGTTGCCATGATTGAGAGATTAATACAGACTAGAAGAGATAAATGTAATAAAGTTTAATTAATTAACTAACATTTAATTTGAATTAATTTTATGAGTTAAGTCGAGGTTTGATGTGTTTTTATGAGCAGTTCAAGAAAATGAGAATGGGAATCATTGGGCTAAATAAAAGCTTTAAATAAAATTATAAGTATTTGTATTCTTAATAATTTATTATTTCAATTTTAAACACCATGAATACTTGATTGTCCCAATCATGCATAAAACCAATATTTATTTTTTTATATTCTATGGCGTTAGTACTATTATTAATTGTGTGTCTAAGGTCCCAATATCCCTAAAACAATATACTAGCTCATAACATTTTTTTTCCGGATTTCGGTGTAATTTTCGTTCAGAATTAACTATGTAAATTTTATTTTATTGAAAAAATTTGATCATAAATATTTTTTTTTAAAACTGAATGTAAACATAAACCCAATTTTCTAACCAGCCACCTGCACTCTCACGGACCATTATGAAGCCACTGACAGCGTTGTCAGTGGCGGAATATTGGTCTTCACAAATATTATTTAGCCTGAGTCGAATCGCTAAAAATAATATTTTTTTCTAAAAAATTAAATCTTTCTAGGAAATGTCAATATACTGGACCAGCTTCAAATTCAATCAAGTATTTACGATTTTTAAACTATTTTTTTAATAATTCATCAGTCGTGCCTCTGGTCCGGCGAAGTGACCTCGGACGGGTCCCGCTGGTGGACCAGATAGTCAATCCTCTGGCTCATGGGGTCATCCCCAGGGTTCACACTCTGCATCGCCGCTAGGAGGTCAGCCGTGGATTTGTATGAGGATATCGTCGACTTCACGAAATCCCTGGGGAATTTGAAAAGTATAAATAACATATTAAAATATTTTTTGTTTGTATGATCATTTTAATTTAATTTTATTCCACGGATTAGTCAGATTTAACAAATACTTTAATCAATTTATATCTCTATTTTTATCGAAGGCTATACAGGATAACCTTTTAAAACCACTAGCAAAATTTTTATATATATATTTTTATAGGAAGTTCAATGTTTTTTTCTTTGTTTTTAAATAGTAGTTGTATTCTACCCTCGATAATTTGCTCATCTGCAATAAAAATCTCTACTCTTTAATCGTATTTCTACTATAAGGCTAATTTTTGCAATCTTTCTGACTTAGTAAATTATAGTAGTTTTGGACCCATCGTCCAGTGACTCCATTCATGCAACCGAACAACTTTCCCCAAGATACATGGGCCCCCAAGATACAGCATTTCACGTTGTATTATATAGGCACTCAAAGTTTATAAGTAATTTCTTAACGTGTACCTTTGTAAGTATAAAACTGTATATTGCCATAATAACATATAAAATATTTTGCTTCATTCCTATGAATTTGAATTGAATTTGAGTGGTTCCTGAAATTAGCACTTTCAAACAAACAAACTATAATATAATAATAAAAAACTGAAGAATAAGGTCTTACCTGAAGTAGAAAGCCTTAATAAACACTGCTGGTTGGTACTCGTGTCCACACCGCTCTGGACCGAAGCTCATGATACCCATTAGGTAGTTCTGCTGGACTGCTGGTGCGCCTGCGTCGAACTGGTAACAAAAATCATAATAATGAAGAAAGAAATGGAGTTATGTTAAAAATTAAAGCGCCTGCCCAAATATTATAGCAGTGCTGTTGAAAAAACAATTATCAACTGAAATGAAATGTTTTATTTTCAAATAGAATATTTATAAATATAATTTATTGACGTCCATTTACTTATTTTTTACTACCACTTCCAACCCGCAAGAGAAAAAGCCGCTCCACAAACTGCAGCATTTCGTTCAACATTTCAAAACATCAATTATGTAGAGCTCTAGGTATGTGTCATTCATTAAAGGTACTTATTACTTTCATGGTCTCATTACTAATTTTGAATTAAACCCAGCGACATCTAATTTTCTTTTAAGATATAGGTAATTGTATGTCTACCAATATAAAATTACTCTCAATTCTGTTCTAAAAACTCAATCACGCAAAGTGTGGCTCACGCAAAATTGGCGACTTGAATGATTTTTGTTCGATATTGGATAATTTTTCAGGTCCTGGTAGAAGAGGTGTGCCTAAAAAGTGCTTGTCGCACGGACGGATATGCGTGTTAATGGTATCACAACTAAGGATGCCGAAGACTGGGCGAAGTGGAGGAGAAAGAGCAGGAAACGGACGGAGAGAGAGAGATCGAATAATTTTCGTTATTCTGTTTACTGTTTGTGGAAAGTAATTCAAGCGTAAGCGTATTTTCATTCGATATCATATATTAAAAATTGGGTTCCTGGTCTAGACCAGAACTTTTAACATCGAAAAGAATGTTCTATTACCAGGCAAACATCCCTGGTGCCGTTCCTCAAGGAAGCGCAGAAGAAGTCCTCAGTAAACTGGAAGCCGTTGACCAGCTGGTACGCGTCGATGCAGTAGTGCTGTGTGCGGACCTTCAGCCGAGCGGTCAGCAGGTCTGGAGTGTGGTCCCTGAAGGCCGTGTCTGTACCCTGACGGAAATATCGGTTATATTGCAACTAGCTGTGAACTGGAAGCTATTGACCAACTGGTACGCGTCGATGCAGTAGTGCAGAACTTGAGCCGAGCGGTCAGCAGGTCTGGAGTGTGGTCTCTGAAGGCTGTCTCTGTAACCTGGTTACGGAAATATCGATTATACTTGCATTTGGTTAAGTTAAGATGTTGAATGCAGGCCGATTTAGATCGGTCACATGGAAATCCATGATAGAGGCCTCAGAGGCCTATGTTCGGTATGTCTTGCAGCTGATATGATGAGGTTTGACTAAAGATTCAAATCTAGTACTTTACTACACTTAACCCATTATTTAGCATCTCCAGAGATCTTAAAGGGCTTAGATAAGACTGCAATATCATTCGCTCAGTAATAACAGTAATTCAGCTCCTCCCCTGGAACTCCTCCTTTTCCCTACTCCTTGGAGCCTCTTGAGTTTACTGAAAAACTTAAAAATTAAAGTGACTTCGACCGCCAACTTTACTGACTGAAAATGCAGGAAGAGAGATAGGGAGCATCATGTAAGTTAAATTACTATTTTAGAATGTCGATCATAAGTAGGTATCTCGGAAATGAAACAAAATGCGGGGAAAATCTTTGCCGCACTGTTGTCTCAAGATGAAAAAATAATAATCTGAATATTATACCCTGAGAGCACCCCAGCCAGACACGGCCACAAAACTCTGCGCAAAAGGCTCTTTGATTCCGTCGTAAATCTTAATAAGATTGACATATTTATTGAACTCCAGGTTCTCAGCCAGCTTTAGCAAGGCTACATCAGCATGGGGCACTGGTTCCTCCTCAAACTTGGGGTGGCGGACGGCACCGGCTACATCCACTAGTTGTCCCCCTTCGTGAGGCTTGGAACTGCCGACTCGGATCTTCACGTATCTGCCCAAGGTTTTGATTGGTGAGACGTGTAGGACGCTGAAAGAATGTTGAAATTTGCAGTGTGGGTGCTAAATGGGTGGAGTGTGAGTCATGCAGCTGAAAGTAGCATGTATAATGCTGCCCATTCCTACTGCAGCTGATCGTGCACTCATTTGTGATTTGGCAGTGGGGGGCCGAAGATGAGGAAGAATACTTTTTAAATTTTTTTACATAACTAAACTAAAAAATTTACTTATTGGAAAACATTCTAATAAGAAAAAATATTTTTTTATTATTTTGTTTGGATTGGGTAGTATCACAGATTACAGAATATATGCTATACAGATATTCAATCGCCTTACATTGAAACGCGTTTCCAACCAACTTTCCTGGTTACTTTCAATACAAAGTCACTGTTACGCAATCTATCGAAAATATGAGAGGTTTTACAAATTAAGATTAATAACTTTTGAAATAAAGTACTTAATCAACTTGTTATAGGATTTAAGTGCGTAAAAAAATTGTGTTTTAATAAGTCAGTTCTTTTTTCGCCAAAAATAAGCGAGATCAGTACTTAATTAAATATTTTTCTTTTTAAAGCGCCATTTTACATCAACTAGCGGAACTAACTATTTTTATTAGGCAATGGGACCCCATGGTAGTATAGTACCCACGGACAATCTCCAAATAAAGATTTTGATATATATATTTTTTTTGATAAATCTACGGGTTTTTGCGGCTGGAACGGTTAAGTAAGAAAGAAAGAAAGAAAAAGTCTTTATTTGATACATAACTATTTTGCAGGTTGAGTAAAGAATATAAAAAAGTATTTTTGTATATACCAAAATGGTATCCGCTCAGCATAATGTCATGGTGTGGACCATGACGCTGGTCTTCCGCGGATGCCATGCTTATTAAGTATTTATTTATTTTATTTTACTATGTAACGATCATGTTTGGAAAATATTTATATATTACAGAAATTGTGTACCTACTTGTTAGCAAACTATCCCTAAAGTATGTAGACTCTATTACAAGTTTTGAGAAGTTTCCAAAGTTATTTACTAGTTCAAGCTATGAACACAAAACACCACCCTACATCAAAGCAGCGTACAGCATATCAGGTGCCGGTTGACCAGCTTATTCTTGAGCAGACTTCAAAGTACTTTACCAGTAGAAAAATTCAGTACAGGGAAAATCTTGTTTAAACACTTCATTTAAACTTACTAGTTCAAGCAATGAGCAGCGGTCACAACCCAGTTCTCATCAACTATAGCCCCTGCACACCATAGTCTCCCGTTTATTATAATGGCTGCCATGTAAGGATAATTCAAAGTATCTGTAGTGTTTCCACCTCTGATGCGAAGGCTCGGCTTTTGGTCGAAATGGAGAGCGTAATCGTTGCGGATCCGGAGGGGATCCTTGTGGTGGTTCCGTCGGCTGTCCGCGTCTGGGTCTTCATTACGCACGTTTATGTTGATGCCTTCAGAAATGAGAATTTAAAAATAAAGTAGCTAGGTAAGTTCAAGCCTCTACGGCCGCGTCGTACATCATCATAAAATATACATTATCATTAGTTTATGAGATTTACATACAAACTTTTACATCCACTAACTTAACTTTCGCTTACATAAAAAATTGGCTATTTTGACCTCTTGATTCGAATATTTGACTTAAGGTACCACAGATCGAAATCGGTCCAGAGATTTAGCCGTGAAAGTGTTATATACAAACAGTATTTGACATCTAAAGAACTTAAATCTTATAAAAATATTTAATAAATATCAATTCTTATTTAATCAACTAACTACAATTTTTAAATTTGGCTAAAACATAAATGCATTCATATTTTATCAAACACAGCCCTTCTATCATTGCAGCACCCGTCAGGGCTTAATTGTTCCTTTTAAATATTTAATTCCACCTGTATTCTACGTGTAAATTAAGGAAGCAATAAAATTTTAATTTGGCGTCAATCAATCATTTATTTCATTGTGGTTCATAAGTTGTACAAGGTCAATGTCGCATTTTTTGACAAACTTTCATAATATTAGATCATACTAATCCCTTGTCAGTGGCGAAGTTTTGGTCATCACAAGTATAGTTTTGCCAGAGTCGACACTTCATCTAAATAAATTCATAATTTAACTAGATACATTACAAAAGATTCAGACCAAATGCCATTTTAAGAAAGAAATTTCAATTTTTACTAGCGCAAAAAATTGTTGCCCTTTTTTTGGACGTTTACATCCTGATAACTGGCGGGCCATCGCGCAGAATAGAACACTCTGGCGCTCTCTCGTTTTAGAGGGCAAGATCTACTCCAGGAGCCGTATTTTTGAATTTATGACATATATGTCGAATAAAAATCGTGCGATATCGAACGAAAATCATTCGATATGGAACAAAAATTATTCTCCTTTGAGTGAGTAACACTTTTTAAATGTTAGTCTGAGTCTGAGTCTCGTCGCTAAGCCAGCGAAGAAAGCAAGGTCCATTTAATCCAATCCAATGGTAAAATTGTACTTACTAATATTATTTTCTTCCTTTTAAGGGTTGGTCGGGAGTCGAACCCATCGAAAGTTCCCATAATTTTGTATTGTAACTTGACTTACCATACTCTCTAGAATCATCACTAGCAGCTCTGCGGTCTGATGATGTGACGATTTTGAAGAAAAACAAAAAAAATACAAAATATAACATTTTTGTGATTTTCTCTAACTTTAGCTAGCGAACAAGTCGCTTATCAACTCCATTTTATTTACAGGCAATAAAAGTAGATTATTGTGAAATGCTTCTGTACCTATAATACTATTCAAATTATACATATTATTCCACTTTTGAAGTAGTATTGTTACTAACTACCAACATGCGCAACGAACTACCCACCGTTGTTATTAATGTGTTTTTTCTTGAATGCTCACATTTTACGTAATCGAACAGAACTAGTGGGAAAAAGGGATCTAAATAGTGTACATATTTCTTTTGAGAAAAAAAGTTTTTTAACCGTAAAATATACATAAATACAGCTTTACCTTTGCTGCCGTTATTTCAATTTTATTTGTCCTCAAGTGGAACTTCACGAAACAAGTGGCGAACACAAATTGGTAGCTTCAGGGACAATGTAATAGGGAAGCACAGACGGCCAAAGCTAACGGCACAAAATCTGCGCAAATTTCTTTTTTGTTGTTTTTTTAAGGCCAATCCACCATGAATAATCACCCTACCTAATAGAAATGGTCTTTGGTACAGTCTGGCCACGAGGCAATTCTAAAAGAAATACATACAAATGCATTTGTTTTAGTGCACTAATCGTTACCACTCCTCATTTCGCCTCGCCAGTCACAAGTTCCCAGCTCCCGTGGCTTTTAGTGCATTTATTATTATGTATTTCTTTTAGTCGCCGGTGGCAACGCGGCGAAATTCGCCGTGGCGAATTGCCACGTGGCCAGGTTGGTAGAGCTTTATAATTGGCGTCAATCAATCATTTATTTCATTGTGGTTCATATGTTGTACAAGGTCAATGTCGCATTTTGTTCAAAACTCTACAGAATTCTCTCTCATGCGCCCGATCGAACATTCGACTCATCATTACACGGTTGAGAGTACCGCTTTTTCTTCTTTATCCGTGACTTGGTATTTGGAATCGGCCCTTCTCGTACGTTTGTGTAAAGGACTGTCTGCAACCTCATCAGGCGTATGAGGTCTAATCTTGAGAAGATTTATGCAAAATAGGCGAGTCAGGCAAAATAATATTTGTGAAGAACAATATTCCGCCACTGACAAGGCGATGTCACTAGCTTCGTCAAGGTCTCGTGAGAGTGCTGACTGGGCACTCAGGGCAAGACAATAGATGTGCCATAGTCTGAGAAGAGACACCATTAAAGAAGTAGGATGGAATCTTTGACTAATGTTACTCAGTTTTTTTTTATTTTCAGGCACAAACCTTGAATAGTCCCCATGTTTTGGAGATGTTCATGTGTTTTAAAAAAAAAGACAAAACAACTTCTGTCCTTAAAATGTATATTTCGTCTAATTAATACTATTATGTCTTAAATAATATAAACTCATTTTGTAAATTCGTCATTTATATCACATTCGGGAATGATAAGGCACTTCCA
The DNA here is from genome assembly GCA_947363495.1 of Euzophera pinguis. Classification (NCBI taxonomy): domain Eukaryota; kingdom Metazoa; phylum Arthropoda; class Insecta; order Lepidoptera; family Pyralidae; genus Euzophera; species Euzophera pinguis. The sequence continues at coordinate 7,178,149 of OX376176.1, forward strand.
TCACATGTACGATATCAACCTCTATCACAATATAAATAAGTCATCAATACATCCATGTCATATTAATCTTACAGGCTATTCGATTTACGAAGTTTCTTGAGCAAAGGCTTATAGCGACAAGGTTGTATTCAAAGTCTGCTAACTTCCTTCGCGGTTTCAGGGTCTCTGTTCTTTTGTTTTTTCCTTCCGTCTTCTAGTAAAGCGTATATTTCTTCTACGGTTCTGTTTTTGGTCTCCGGCACCCACATTATGGTGTAGAAGCACCCGAGGAAGCATACGACGGAGAAGATGATGAAGACCCAATGTATCCCTAAAAGTTTCAACAGGGGGTCGTAGAGTTTTGTTTGCATGAAGTCGCTGAAGGCTGTCGCCGTTGTTATAATTGAGGTCGCGATGCCTCGGTACTGAAAGAAGAAAAAGATTTTTATTTATATTTTTAAGAAAAATGTGACCCTCGGGGGAAGTGTTTCAGCCAGCCATGGCAGCGCAAAAGCTTCTTCTTGGCGCGATGATGAAGAAGAATGAAACATTTTAAATTAAACTTTTTTAATACGGTTTTTATCGCGTTATTACTTCAATGAGTGAATCGGAATAGTTTTCAATAAAATTATAGGCGGTTTTTGTATTCTTATGACATCACAGACAAATGTTAACTTAGTCTGCCTGCGACCATGAACTCTGTAAAGTGTTTGAAACGTTAGCTGTAAATAAATATATAAAGGCGATAAAATTCTTATTAAAATAGTTCAATTTAAAGTTATTTATTCTTCTTCATCATCACGTCAAGAAGAAGTATTTCCGCAATCATTGATGGCATTAATTTAACTTTCAGATAAAATAGAGAACTCATAAGTTTGAAATATTATATTCGAACGAATGGCTACTATTTTACTACATTAAGTATGTGTTGATATAAACATTGGCGTCCGAATTTTCAAGTTACCTGAATTTGGCTAATAGGGCTTCCTACATATAAAATGTCTTGCCCTAAGTTAAAAATAATCATGATTATTTTTAATTCAACTGTTGCTGTTCTAATAAAAATACATTAATAGGTACGTGCGGTGCGAATGCTTAGCTATGTTTTTTGTTTCAAATTTTGATTTGGATTTCTAAGAAATCAAAAAAGTCTCTTAGCATTTGCCCAAACCGGTATCTTCGACCTTGCATAATGCTGAATAATATAAATTAAACACACAAGTATTTGAAACGCAGTTTTGAGAAGGAATAATTAATATAATAAAAAATCTTGAGGTTACATTAAAAAACCAAAATCACCAGCTAAGCGAGTTTTAAATTAGATTCAAGTACTATTTAAACTTCGAAAAAGTGTAAGTAGGTAAAATACCATTTTGAGATGTTTGTATGTAGTAGTACATAAACGACAACAGTAAAATAATTTACTCCACTCTTTTCTTTTGGCGGGAAGCTGTGAAAAGCAGTATCGGCGCTGTATTTTATTTTTCAAAATTTATGTTTTTTTGAGTGTTTGTGCTTAATAATGGTGGATTATATGGATATTCGCAAAGTGTTCAAGAACAAGCGTAAGTGTTGGGAAGTGATACAGTGTGCGATTTATGTGATTTCCTTGCTTGTTGCCAAAAGTTCCTGGAAATCGCTAAGTGCAGTTTTCCCACCACTTTACTTAGCCTGACTCTTCTGACTCGACTTGATTATGACTTGACTTTACTACTGATTTGACTTTATAATTGTTTGATTAAACAACTTTATTAAAAAAAATTTAGGCTAAATACGAAAGTAAGAGCAAAATTGAAAAGAAAAAAAAGTATTTACTCCACTCTACATTTTCGAATAATTCTAAGGAACTCTAACTAAAGAACTACATATAAATTTACTAGGCGGTCAGAAATTACGAAGAAGTTCACTTTCGGAAGAAACCACCATGACTCCACTCCGGCGACCACGGTTCTACATATAGCTGATCAAAGGTCTTTCATACAAACGAATGTACTAGGCGTACAGAAATCAGTAAGAAGTTCTGAAGTTATAAGTTCATACTTGGAAGGAACCACCATCCACTCAGAGTCTAGCTCTGCATATAGCTGATTAAAGGTACAAATGAATGTACCAGACGGATAAAAATCACTAAGTGGTATACAATACAATACAAAAGTCTTTATTGCACAACAAGGATACATTCTCAAATACAAACAATTACAAGAAAACATAAACCTTGCCAAAAGGCGGCAATAGCAATTTCTTCCAGTACTCACTTGAAAGGTGAAATGTTCTGAAGTTCTTGCAAGGAAGCTATTACTCTGAATGGGTGGTTCCATTTAGAGTAATAGCTCTACATCTGATCAAAGGTCTTTTATACAAACGAATGTACTAGGTGGACAGAAATCATTAAGAGGTTCACTTACTTGAAAGGTGAAGAGTTCCGAAGTTATAACGTATGGCACTGGTTGATAACCAGCAGCGTCTGCGAAGATACAGAGGCACATCGACATGACAGGCAGCCATGCGGGCAGCCATATTGACATCGAGGTGACGTAGAACCAGGCGCCCAGAGATAGCATGGATATGCCAGTCGCGAAGGAGGTTACTGCTAGTAACCACTGTAAGGAAAAAAAGAGATATTTATTTAGTAGGTTTTGGACGAGGCTTTTCGTTTCTTTTTCTGAACATCGTCTAGAGGTTTAAAAGTTTTGGGATAAAAAGTAATATTCGGTTTATTCAGGGGTTTATTTCATCCGTTGGATTCCTGCGAATGGTGGATGCATGAAGATTGAACCAACATAAGAGTTACGATGGTGGTCGAAGGGAGCGGAACACCACACCCCACAGGATCGTATGATGTTACACGTACCTATTACAACGTAATTGGTCCAAGTACAAAGAAAACTGACCCTAAACACAAGTAAAACCGATAAAGTGCGAAAAGTTTCTTTTTGCAAAAAATCATTTCTGTTGTGTGGCGTAAATATTTATTTTATCCTGGTTTTTAGTATTTGTTGTCATAGCGGCATCAGAAATATAACATCTATGAAAATTTCAACTGTCTAACTATCACGGTTCATGAGATACAGCTTGGTGACAGACGGACAGCGAAGTCTTAGTAATAGGGTTACGTTTATCATTTGGATACAAACCCTAAAAATGAGAAAAAAGAATGATGGTACAAACCTTCCTCCCAGTCTTCTCCACAATGCAGCTAGCTACAATCGAGCCCAGCAGTTGTATGACGCCCACTACAATCGTTTGCTTGTTAGGACTGAGTTTAATATTGATGGACTCAGAAGCCTGCTCGAAGATAGATCCAGCATAACTGAGCACCACCAGGTAGCCGCACGTTTCTTGGGAGAGCATCACGTTGAGAGCAATCCGGAAAGCTTGAAACGTTGTTTTGTCCTTTACTGTAACAATTAGTTTTAAATAATGTTATAGTTGTGCTCTGGACGAAAAAGAAGAGAATAGCAGGAAAATTGACCCTGAACTGTGGAGCAACCAGGTCAATAAATAAAATTCGCTTAAAAGTGCTAAGAAGAGAGAGTGTTGTGAACTTCTTAATCTGAATGTAGTGACACTGGTTACGATGCAGCGACTGCCGTCTTGCTTTCGTGACCCATTTCACAGGTAAACCTGGCCAAAATGATCATGATCAAGGGGATATCGAGGTAGCAATACCCGTAGCGGCGACCAATCCGATAGATCATACTCGCCTACATACGGCGATCGGTACGAATCGATTATGATCGGTATAAACACATAAGACCCCCTTGGCTATCGTGAGCAATTATCACCCACGACTTAAGAGTCGTGGGGGTAAGCCCCCACCACAAGATTTTATTGACGCAGACGCTAAGAATTTCTTAGTCACCTTACTATCCGCCAGAAGCGCGATGCAGGCGTGCCATACTAAATTGTTAACGCAGTTGTTAGCATCTGCGTCAATAAAATCTCATAGGTGACGTAGCTGACCTCATGTTGGTCAACCAGTCCAAAACACGTGAGGAGCATTGTGTGTACTGATCGTTGACTTTCCTTATAATTCCTTAAAATGAATATCTTAAGGCCATAGATAAATTTTGTATATCTGGACTTGGCATATGTTACTGCCATGTGGATGGAATCATATATAAAATGCGAGTCTCGAGGTCATTTGACCATGTACACCAAAATGTCAAAAAAAAAAAGAAAATTCTTGAAATAGTTTATTAGTCTGACGGGTACGATTAAATTAGTAAAAAATAAATAAACCAAATTATTTAAATAAAAGTTAATATTACCGTACAAAACATCCTTTACGTGAGATAATAAAAAACAGGGATTAAACATAGGCTACTTTTTAACGCGGGCAGTGCCGTGGCAAACAGATCTACTCTATAAAAAGTTTGCCATCGACTTCAAACATTTGTGGCTACCATAAACTAATGCTGATAATTTATATAATTTCATTAGATAAATCATGTCTGGCAAACAACCGCGCAGAATAGGGAGGAGTGGAGAAGTGTTATGTCGGGGGCCAAGATCCGTTTCGGGTCGCTGAGCCAATGCAGTAAGTGAGGTAGCATGTAGGTTAGGTATTCTATCTATATTCATTTGAAATCCACTATTTACGTCAGAACGTGAATCAATTTACATTAAATCCTGTTATTTCTGGCTTATTATTATATTATATTTCCAACCAACAATCAATGATTCCGCAATTATAAAGATAAATAACATCATTTGCATCTGGGAACCGGTGTAAATGACTCCAATCTTATCTGAATATATTTTTGGGGTTCCTTACTTAAAAATACATAAATGAAACCCCTATATTAATATATTTTTTCAGCCACATGGCCAAGGAACTCTTACTACAAGTAGTGATTTCATTATCGGTCTTTTAGATTGAACCAAATACATAGTTATAGAATAATAATCTTTATGACTTGTGACACCTGTTGCATTCTTTATTGTAAGAATTCTCTCAGACAACCACTAGGAACACTAGGAAAGCTTGCAACATAACAACACCTATGTACAATATTACCACACTTTCTTTACATTTACAAATATCAGTATTCAGTAAAAATAGTTATAAAAAATAGATAAAATAACAGAGATATGGTGACAATGGTTTCAAAGTCCGAGTTCATTACATGAACTTGAAAATGTCCATATTTTATTATACGGAATCCTTAACACGTCAGCAGCACTCGCGAATGTCTAGTTTTATATATCGTTAGAAGCATTAGACATGTTTGGATACCAGTTTGCAACTCTCACATGGTTTGCAAATCTAATTATACGATTTTTATTTTGTTATCAAAGTAACCATGTCGCCTAATTGAATGACATCAACCAAATGTAAATATTCAAGAGAATAGGATTATTTTTCGAGTTGGCCACTTTTTGTGCATCCCATAAAAAGCTTTTGGCGTCTTTACTACTGACTAATGTACTAAGTGAAAGAAATAGATATTTGAAGACAACTTTGTCATCCTCTCATCTCTTCACTTCATGTATCTAACTTCGAAAAGTGTTATTAGAATAAATCATGTCCCAGAAAGTTTGCTAATACGAATCAGCAATGAATGCAAGCGGCTACGAAACCCCGAAGCCATGCGATCCCGAATTACCTTATCTTGAATTCACCAACACGACGAATGCACGCTTCCATAAAAATAACTTATCGCCAAAACCACGTTGTCGCGTGTATTCGTTGTTAAGTCATTCATAATAGCAAACTTACGATGACGTGATATTCTACGAGTAAGTTACATTTTTCGAAGTAAAATAACTCATCATCATCAATCAAATCATCATCATCCTACATTTTCTCTCAATATTGTGCTTGTAAGGTCAACTGAGCGAAAAACATCTTGAATTGATCGCGGTTTCGTAAGGTTTTATATTATACTGTCTTTAAGGATCCAAATTTATAGGATGAATCGATATACTTGTACCTAAACTTCTTTTTTTTTTTCAAATATAATGTTTATTTTAAATTTTCGCAAGTTACAGCACCAAAATACACTAATACCTAGTCGTGTCGATAGTACTCGATAATGAGGCCGGGGATGTATTTATTTTGGTAGTTTTTTTTCTCCGCATGATACCAGATGGCCATCTGGTATCATGGTTCTACAAGGACTGAACCCTAAAATTATAACATCGATCCACCACACACTGTGCAACGATATATTTGTTTTTATAAATAAAAAATGACTCTATAGCTACTGATCAGTTGCATAAGGTTACTTCATAAATAACTTCTGAGTTCTGAGGGGTTTTTTGATAATGATGTCATACAATTGGTAAAAAATAAGAATCCAAACTAATATTATAAATGCGAAAGTCTGTCTGTCTTTCTGTCTGTCTGTTACGCTTTCACGGCCAAACCGCTGAACGGATTTTGATAAAATTTGGTATGAATATAGTAAAGACCCGGGGTCAAACATAGGCTACTTTTTGACGCAGGCGGAACTGCGGGAAAACGCTAGTCTTCAATATAAATAAATTTCTCGTAATAAATTGACCACGCCATATTTTGCATACTTTACGTACTTGATAAAAAGCATCTGTTTTTCGTTAGGGAAGAATCGTGTCCCGCGGTATTTTTCCCGGTAGTCCTATTTCTATAAAGATACTGTTTCATTTCACGTAAGAAGTTTCTTAGGCGTTGCGCTAGTGTCAAATGGAACTTTTCCTTTTATAAATATGTAGTTCCACTAATTTATAATAGTTTATTCTTATTCAGTTCAGGATGGAAAGTTCTAACACCTTTAGAGAAAAGGAAATTTGTCTATCCGGGTTTCAGTAGTGAGCAGGCATTTATCTCGACAAATCTCGAATTCGAATTTACCCGTGCCACTTGCATCCAGTTGGGGCCTCCGTGGCGCTTGATATCGTCCGCCCAACGTAATGCTGGATGACCTCTACCTCGCGTATATGCCCATGTCTCTACTCCGTGACTCTTCTGGTCCACCTGTCTCTGTTCATGCGTGCTATGTGTCCCGCCCATATCCACTTCTGCCTCTTGATGGCGTAACGTGCATTACATCCCTGAATTTGGACAACTGTCGAATTCGATCGTTTCATATCCGATCAAGCAGTGCCATTCCTATCATTTCCCATTTCATTGCCCTCTAGACGATTTATATTACTTATTAGTAGATGAATATTTATTTAAGATGTACGATTTTCTACAAAGTTATTTATAAAACTTAATCTATATTTGCTTGCTGGAATACCAAGCGATCATTAGTATGCAACATAGCATAGTTACGTAGATTAGTACGAGAAAATGCACTAAATGGTATCTTTGCGCAAGACATTGGACAAGTTGCATAGAAACTGGATTGTAGTCATAAATACTTAGTTTAAAGTCTTTATTTTAAAATTATTTTGAACGTTTGAACGCTTTCAAAATGGGTACTATTTTTTAAAAAACATCTTTTTGTATTTTGATAGCTTTGTCTCGGTTGTTAACACTCGAACTTAAATCGAATTCTTTCAGTCAAAGTGTCGTTTTAAAGTACATTCGATGTTTATTCGTCGATTAAACATTCGATCGAAAGAATTCTTTCGAGAATCCATTCATCGACAAATGTCTTTAGCGAATATGTATCGAACTTATTTTCCTCTACACTTCTATCTCTAACCTTCTATTTTATAAAAGGATAAACAGGTAGTGAATTGGAAAATAGAATAAAAACTTTCCGGAATGAGTTCGGCATTGTAATTTTATTTTATGCTTTTGTATTTAATAAACATGTTTTTATAACAATTCAAATATTTATTTTATAATTAAGATAAGTACCTACCACATTGATCGCCGACGACCCTTCTTTTGTTCTGTAGGGTCAACTGCGGTTAGAAAGAACATTTATCATCTCTAACTTGAAAGTGTGCTCGGATGATAAATAAGTAGTAGGAACTTACACTTTCGTAGGAAACTTGCCGTTAGAAAATGGCGTATCATGATTCACGTATTTTGCATATTTACAATTTCGAATAGTTTAACTAACGTAGATTAAAATCTACTAGAGGTAAGCAAGTGGCTAAAATAGTTTTTATCGTAGCGCATTTCCAGCTTCATCCTCAAATGATTTCTTTGAATTCCTACTTTACTTTTCCGTTTCGCATGATCTTAGACATTTGGTACCTTTCTACGTATAGTGCCTGAGACGTAAGTTATTTATTTATTAGGCCTCCTCCAAGGATTTTTCGTAGATCACTTTGGAGCGGTTTACATCCAGGGCTTGCCTGCAACCTTCTTCAGGTTTTCTGATCCGGGGACCTTTCTCCCCATCGGCCATTGGTTCGCCGCTCTATGTGACCCGCCCACTGCTACTTTAAAGAGCTAACCAGCTAGGCTATGTCGATGTGGTAGGCTTCGATGATGATACTTTCGTCTTAAGGAATTTATATAGGTACTTACTTATGCCTTTTAAACTAGCTTTCTTCATGGACTTCGTGTATTCCTCTTCTCTTTCCAATTGCTGGACTATTTCCTCCAGGGTCTTGTCGTCAGTGGTGGTGTTCCGAAGCCAGGCTAGAGCGGCTCTTGCTTCCTGAAAAAAATAGATTTTATAAGTCCTAAACCTTATTTATTTCATGTACCTACATACTGGAAAATATACATTGGACACTTATGTTGTTAATGTATTGTAATTGGAAATGTTAACATTAAGATAACTTGGTTCAAGGGTTCTAATAGTTTGTAAAAAAAATTCTTCTATCAGACAGGCGACAGGAGCTTTGAAAGAAATCGGCAAAGTGGCGCACAAAAAATATAATATAATAAAAATAAAAAACCTAAAATTGTAGAAAAATAATTTAAAACATAGTATACTTAATAAAAGGCAATAAGGCTGCGTAATGCGCATGTTTTTTTCTTGTATTGTATCCTACATAATTTACTGGAGGTCTCCATGTAAGTACAATAGTCAATTTCTACTCATGACTTGATAGTGAAGCGATATTGGTATGATTACCAATATCGCTTTCTCGGAAATGTTGGGTTTACAATTTATCGATAGATATAATATAATGTCTGTAAAAAAAATGTACAATAGGCGGCCTTAGTCCTTTTCGCCGTCATGTAACAAACATTGTTATTAAAAGGACAATACATTATGATTTAACATTTAAATAGTTAATTTATTCAAAACACTTTGTAAATATTGTTAACTTTGGGGAAAATATAATCAAGGTCTCTACTAACATGTCATCTAGATAAATGTAGAGATATATAGGTGTACGTACATAAAGCAGGACATAACCTATTTCATAGGATTTTGTGCTGGGTTACAAATACTTGTCATGACTCAAAAGATAAGTTTTAGATTGAATATATAAAAATTTAAACAAATATTTCATTAAGAAAAGTACGGAACCAAGGCTATAAAAACTTCCTTTACATTTACCGTCATATTAAAAATCATAAGCCCAAGTTAGCTGAAATGTGTTTTGTCTCGTTCTTTCGCGATAAATATTAATAGATGAGAAAGAAAAATAATATTTTACTTCACATGGGCTTTAAATCTTTTCTTAATACGGGTGTTAAGAATAAACTAGACTCTCACCGTTGGACATCCACCGACGACAGATGACCTGAAAAGTCGCAGGCAAACGCTGGACGCAGGCCGCTTACACCCGGTCATTTTGGAAATAATTAGGAGAGGTCTATGTCCAGCTGAAAGTCTTCAGACTGAAGACTGTGGCTGAAATGATGAAGACTCACCTTATTCTTCCCTTGCTTCACCAGAAACACAGGAGTCTCAGGCATTGCCAGAAACGCCAGCAGATGTAGTATTGGCACGGCAGTACAAATCCACATGACCACGGGAAACGATAGGAGATCCCCTGCTATGTAGACCAGCAGGTAGCCGAGATTCTGGGACAGGATGAAGAGGGAGCCCAGAGCGCCTCGGACGTTGTCTGATGCTATCTGTTGATGGAAAGAAATCTATGAAATACTAGCATTACATTAATAATAGCGCTAAGTTCTGGATTGTACAAGACAGTCGTAATATCGCTGTTTAGGACGTTTCTGGATTTTCCTAAGTGCATTAGCACTTAGGAAAAACACAAATATTAATTTGTTAGTGTTTGTGGCAATAAAGTAATTGCAACCTCTAGCTTCATTAAAAATGACGCGAATACCGCGCGGGAAGCGTGTCGCCCACAGATTAGGTAGAAGTACCATAGCATGTGTCAAAATTAACTGGTCTGCTTAAGGCACTTCTACGTATTCTTTACTCTTAATATACAATAGAGCTACTACCGTCTGACCTCCGCAAGCCTTTTTACAGGGAAACCAGACAAATGGGAAACATGACCCGAGTTGTGTTAGTGGACAACACTGTCAGATTTTTTTCAGGCTGCCTAAAGGCATCTGATACTGATACAGCCTAACGGCTGCCATCGATAGCAACCGGGACCAACGTGCCTTTCGAAGCACGGAGGAGCTAGAGTTAGAACTCCACTAAATAGCGAACTATCCATTACGGGTCGCGTGCGCTTGACACGCGTATTCGCTACGGATACGCGAGTCGCGCTCGGCTATGCACCCACAAAGCAAGGAGGAATAGTTCTATATTCTGTGATCGAGCTCCAGGAATAATAATAGTTTACAATTTGATAATCGGCAGACTATATTAACGAATACTGTCTTCGTTCGAAAAATAATATCCTACTAATTATATGTAGTTCCACTAATTACCACGGGACTTTTTTAATTACGTAAAAAGTATTAATATATTTTACAACTTCCCGTCAATGGTAGGTAGCGCAAAAATAACAACCCTACTTACCTTCTTAAAAAAATAAAAATACTAACCTCCTTCAAATAAAGCGGGGTGACTATATAACAACTGGCGCAGGCGAATCCTGCTATAGCCCGCGACATGATGAGGGCCCAGGGTCGAAGAGAGAACAGAGTGATTGACCAGCTGATCTGTAACAAAATGTATGTCCTAAATAATTCTATTAAGGTTAGCTGAAGGCTGATTGCGATAAATGCAAATGGCATTAACGTATTTACCAATGGTTTGGTTTTGGTAAATACTTTAGTTATTTTCAATTAACGGCCTCCTGTTCATGTTTCATTGTTGTAGGTTGGCCGTTAGTTTCGCCAACTCGAGGCCAATCGGGCTGATTTTTAACGTTATTACCAAAACCAAATCACGCTATTTCTCTTGTTGGACATACTGAATGTGTCGAATGAAAATCATTAGGAATCGTGCGACTCTTAGTAAGACTCCTTGGTTTTAAGTCTCAAAAATATCACTTTTTAATACTAATACCATAATAGACTGGTGCATTTTCTAACTTGCGCCTGCTTCCATACCAGTTCTCACTTTTGCTACTAATCTCTTACTTCCACGCTTCATCCGTTCCTTTCACACATCAATTATCTTTTACTCTTCATTGCGGGTGGGAGCGGTATTATGTTCGAATGAGTATCGATTTGCGAAATTATTTACCTTAAAGTTTTTATTTAAATTGCAATATTTATTTGTACCTACCTACTTAATATTATGTTTGTTGGGACCAAAAATTCAACTAAATTTTAAATGAGTAAATTTATTTTGCAGCTGAAACCACGTCCTAAATTTTTCTCATTCCCTTTACATTTTCATTGCGTACAATAAAGACTTTATATAGGTAGTTATTTACATGGTTATTTACTTAGTTTTATTGGTAGTATAGAACCTATACTCACAAATTCAAATATAAAAAAACATTGCTCATGTAACAACATCCAATCAGATCTTTACTACATCAATAAACTGAGCTAACAATTGAAGATATCATGCCACAATTATTATCCGCTTACAATTAAGTCATTGATAAAGTGGTTTCAACTGCAGAAAGTGGCTGTAACCGCATAGGTTGTCCATTAGTACAATTGGGTATTCTACTAAATTTATTTTTATCATTCATATGAAGCATTTAACTGCCAGAAACTGAAAACGGAAAGATTTTTTAAATCTGTACTTAAATAAGTAAGTTATAAGCTTTTGAAATTCGGTGGAAGGGGAAACTGTCAAGAAATAAAAAAAGGACGCACTGTGTGTGCAGTGACGTCACTGCCACTTGGTTACAAAAGAGATAGAAATAGGTCCCTACCACGCTCCCACTTTTCTTCTTGAAAAACTTTAAAATCTAATTACTGCCTTAATTAATAACCAATGTTGTTGTTGTTTTCAGAATCGCTTACTTTTTAGTGTACATTTTATGTCGTATGTAAATATTGCCTAAGTCTATCCAACGCCCAATCTATAGTAATAGAAGAATCTCGGATTCATTAAAAATTGAGTCTTATTGCCACTGCACAGAAATAAGTGATTTCTTTCCATTTCAGTTATTACCCATAGGTATTTCTAAAGCTAGGAGAACAGAAGTCGCCGACGAAGACATACATAGCGCGGAGAACGATGGGGCAGAGAGGTTCTCGAATGGCGACTACGAACCGGCAAGCACCATAGCTTGAACATCCACCAACCAGATGGTTAGATGACCTGAAAAAGGTCGCAGGCAGTCGTTGTGTGCAGGCTGCTTCCGGTCATTATTGAAATCATTAAGACAGGCTTATGTCCAGCAGTGGACTGACTGCGGTTGAAATGATGGTGAATGATGAAAGGTAGCCTGGAAGAGATTGTATGAGCGATAAGGATTGTACTAGGGATATGGCTGCTTATACTCTGTTGTAGTCTGGAAGAGATTATACTAGGAATAAGATTATTTTTCTCTTTTTCACCTACTAAAAGAAACAGTCAGCATCGTAACAATCTTCGTCCCACCCTGTCAACCAGTTTCCCCATCAGGAACCCGCAGAAGATCCAGGATTCCTGATTTAGGACTTCGTAAGATATGGGTTCTGGTATAACCCAAATAAATTACGAAGGCATATTAACCTATTCAGTAACATTATTTTGAAGACTTGTGTCATTTATTAAAAAAGTAAGTTGTGAATGTTTGATTTATTTTTATTTGTTTTAATTATTTAAAAAAAGTTATAGCAATGTGTTAATTTTTTTTTAAATTAGTTGTGGTTAGACTCAAACATACACTTTCTACTAATCATCGCTTCTTGTCATCGTTACGAAAGCCACTTACCAAAAGAAACAGCGAAGTCAGCATTGTAACGAACTTCCTCCCCACCCTGTCAACCAGTTTCCCCATCAGGAACCCGCAGAAGATCGGCGCGAAGAATGTCAGGGAAGCCATCCAGGATATAATTTCATCAGATATGGGTTCAGGTGCGGGCCCGTCTGGGGACTGCAGGAGTGGTGTCATGGGTGACTGCCAGCCTAGTAGCATACCGAAGTTTAGGACTGGGATGGTCACTGGAACAAATAACAGTAATATTTATTTTTAATTCATTTAAAGGTCGTTATTATTCAGGCAGGTTGCCGTTTCCAATTTTCAGTAAAATATCTGAAAATTCTTGGGCATGTGAATGGCCACCGAGCTGTGCTCGCATGTAAATGACCAAACTTAGCTTTTCTATTTGGGGCCAAAGATAAGACCTAGAATGCTTCAGCAAAGCATTGATCTCGTCGGCTCTAGTTCCTCGAGTTTTAACGGGTAGGGTTTGCCGAAAATCTCCAGAGAAAAGTAATGTAATAATTAGACAGCAATTCTCAAACACTTTAGCTTTATCACAGTTTCTTGTAACAGAACATGTCGGTGTTTGCAATGCTGTCTAAATCGATTGGGATTTTAAACATTGTGTGAGCCGTTTTACCGCCAGGGAGATTACTCCCTGTGGCTGCAATTCCTGACGAAGCTACTGCCAGAGCAATTTTATTCTGTCTCCTGATTTCAGCGAGAATCGATCTGGTTAGGTAAGTTTTATCAGTGCCACCTGGGGCATCTAGGACATTCTGAGACAGATTTGACTTTCATCGGGGCATTTTTGAAAGCAAAGCACAAAATACAATAATATATATATTTAATTCAATAAATCTATGTAGCCAAGAATTTTTTTAAGATAATATCCGAAATACTTAACCAATCCACAAAGCAAGATCACAAATCCATATTGCTATAGTCAAATGTCAAACTTAGTTCAATAAATCTATAAAGCCAAGAAACTTTTGAAGATATCCGAAATACCTAACCAATCCACAAAGCAAGATCACAAATTCCGTATTGCTATAGCCATTATTTATTAGATATTATATATTTAGATATTTTCATAGCCAAGCCAAGTATCTGTATAAAATCAACCAATTCAACAAAAGTAACTAACCAACTCACAAAAGAATCAAAAGGTCTTCAGTACGGAGCAAAATAATCAGCTTGTACTTATACTTTTCACAAAAATAACCACAGCGCGTTTTAAAATTTCTTGAGGCACCATCTGTTGCTATTTTATGTAATTATAAAATCGCCCATAGAAAAATTATCTTTAAACTTTAAATGACGATAACTTTTTATCTGACATCAGATTTCGATAAAACAAAGCCTATATGTTGCTCAGGGATGAGCTTAATCTTTTAGTAAAAACCGCGTAAAAATCTGTTCAGTAGTTTTAAAGATTAGCGAGTACATACAGACAAAAAAAAAAAAAAACAGTTATTTATTTTAAAGTTTTCTTTTCTTATTTAAAAATATCTCAGATGAATTAGTTTATGAACTTTATGAAGTGAAATTTTGCAAATAAAGTTCCGACAGACTGTACTTTTTTTCCTTATTCCATAGCTCTATCAACATACCAACGTTGGTAGAGCCTTTTCGGTATAAATAATTAGGCTTATATTTTAAGCAGATTTCCTATCCCTGTTTTGCATCTGACGCAGGCCAAATACAGCCACATAGCGATAACTGCCGGAACCAATGGACAACGTTCCCTCTGGCTCAACGACTGACCAATTTCGCGTGAGACATGTTTCTTAAAAATAGCACTCCTCGAGCGCTTTTTTGAAATGTATGCCATTATATGTCGAACAAAAATCCGTCGATAACGAACTAAATTATTAAATATCGAAGAAAAATTATTCGACCTCGACGCTCCTGAAGTACAGAGGACCTCGTAGATAAATCCACGTGGCGGATATTTGAAATGATAAAACATAACAATCGATCTATTGTCAGAATTATTATGTGAAAAGAATGCAGAATTATGTCATGGGATAATCATTGTTAATTTCAATACAATGGTTGTGCGAAGGATGATTGATTATGTAAGGGTTTTTGATCGCCGTCATTGATTAGACGTCAGTAATTGGTCCAAATTAATATTATGTTTTAAATTCAAACATGTAGGTAGGTACTACATTTAATTGATGTTTCTTATTTTCACCACAGATTTTCATAAACGCCGTTAAAATAAATAAATAATTATTTTTCAACATTTTTACTAAATGAATAGTTACTTTACAATAAATTTGTTAAAAATATACAATTCAATAAAAACAAAAAAATAGTAAAGTACTAAAATTCAAGTTACGAAATAGTCATTATATTAATTTACTTTTTGGTTTAACTCTCTTTCTCTACTTATTTCAGCTTTCTAGTCAATGTCGTTTTTCCTTTTGGAGTCCAGGAGCCCTATTTTGAAATGAATCTCACACAAAAGCGGCGAGTCGAATAACTTTCATTCGACATAGTCGATGAGTCGAACGATTTTCATTCGACATTATTGGTCATACATTTCAAAAATAGCGTTCCAGGGGTCCCCTTTCTCAGCCTAGTCTTTATAATCAATTGTTCTGTTGGGCTAGCTTCCTGGGTCAAAATATTAATATTAAAATTAGTCCGTCATTTAGGGAATCAAAATATATTAGCGACGTATTTTTTCTTTTGTCAATTGAGCGATAAATTATAAAGATATAACGCATCAGAGTGAGGGCTCGTGACGTCACATATTGCGAAAAAGTGTAATGTGTGACTTCACACGGAACTTTAACGCGCCATATCTTTACCATTCTTTGTTTAATTTTCAAAAGAAAAAATACGTCTCCAATATTTTTTGATTATCTAACTGACGGACTAATTATATTTTTTTTGGGAAACTAGCCTCAGCTTCAGCGTACTTCAACTCAAAATTTTTCCGCTAAATTTTGATCACTAAAAAATAATAGTCTTGAGGGTTCTCGCGGCTCCTTCATTGAGACGCACAAGTACGTAGCTAAATATACATAAAACTGTTTTCTATGCAGTTCACGTTGACGTTATTTAAGTCCATTCATCAGCTAAGTTTTGGGATGGAAACAATGTCACCCACCTTATTATGTCACAAGCGTTAGGACATGTTTATTCATTGATCAATACGGAACCGACTTTGAATGGATATATAGATACGATCATACGGATTTAATAAATACGTACAGAAAATAATCGTAGACCTCCATCGCGTTGGTAACTACGTAATCTGTTTTAGGGGTTTGTATGATTGTCTATGTCGTCTTAAAGACTAAATGAATGGCCTGTTTAGTTGTTTGTAAGCTGACTAGATCGAGTTGATTTCAAGGCACAATTTTAAGAGAGATCAGTAGTTCAATGATATAATTAAGTAGGATATCAGCTGATTTACTTCAAACAACTGTAATTGCCCTATTTTTGAATATTATACCTCACATTAAATAGACGAGTTGATTTTCGTTCGATATCGAATGATTATCATTCGTCATAATTTGTAAGTCGAAGGATTTTCATGAGTATATGAGTCATAAATTTCAAAAATATGGCAATTAACTGATGTTGCTAACTGTATCATTGAAATGTTGCGTAGAGATGCAGATAGATGGATAGGTACTCTTTATTGTACCATTCACAAAATTGGGTAGACGACAACGTTCAAAAATTAAAAAAAGTAATGTGATGACATGATAGCATACATGTCTTTAAGATCATTGTTGAAATTTTTACTTTGAAATTTTGCGCAGACGATTATATATAACAATTTAAAAATCGATGGGAAAGTCCATTTTGAAAATATATTATTACTAAAAAAATATATTATAATCGATTAACACATAAAAAATAAAGAAACTTTCATTAAGGAACTATTGACATAACCGCAATATTTAAGGTAGTCTAACAAATTTCAGTCTTACCATTGTAAATTATCTAGGCGTGCGGCGTGACGTCATCGCTAGGTATCCATTAGTTTGAACGATACCAAACGCTCCATGTGTTTGGTATCGTCCAAAATGCACGTGAGTTTAACTTCGTCACATCTCAGTTAGTTTAAGTTTTATCGACGTGTATTTTTACCATTGTGCCTATTATAGTGAGGTCTTTCATTTAAACATGAAATCGGAAATTATTCGTCATGCCTATTATAGGTACATTGTGCAAAGGCGGACTTATCGCTTATTGCAATTTCTTCCGGCCAACCTTAGGGTGGATAAGAAAATTAGAAACCTGTAGAAATTAGAAGTACAGTAACTTACTTCAAATTGAAAAATATAGTTCCCTATTTCGATTTGGTATTTATTTGATAAGTACTCACACAAAATGGGTATGTCGAATGAAAATCGCTCGACTCATCGATTATGTCGAAGGTACATGATTCGAATACGTAAGATGGTTATTGGACTCACCGGTTTTGAGCGACTCACAAAAATAGCACTCTTGGGGTATGATGGGGTCGAAAACAAATGCGGTCATGAACGGTTTTCTGTGCCCTCACTATACAATACAATACAATACAATATAACTTTATAAGGGAAATCACAAAATTGAAATTGTAACATTGTTAACAACATGAACCAAAGGAGCTTATTGCTAAGCAATCTCTTTCAGCCAACCTTTGTACAATAAGAGAACATGATGTAAGGGCGGGCCCAGTAGAATTAAAAATAAAAATGATGTGTGTATTTTTCTGTATTTTCATTTATTTCACTGTATTTGTTAATCTATTTTTGTATTTTGGTGCAATAAAGAGTATATTTGTATTGTATATTTTAGACTGGCCTCATAAGAATGGTTCAGAGAGCTATGGAGAGGGCGATGCTTGGTTTCCCTACGAGATCGAATCAGAAACAAAGGGAGCAGAAAGGCAACCGCGTACCGGTAAGCGCAGCGTTGGACATCCACCCGACCAGATGGTCAGATGACCTGAAAAGGTCGCAGGCAAACGCTGAATGCAGACTGCTGCCAACCGATTATTTTGGAAATCATTGGGAGAGGCCTATGTCCAGCAGTGGACTGACTGCGGCTGAAATGATGATGATATTTTAGAACAGACGCCAGCGACAGCGATAAGATTTTATATGGAATTTATTAGTTACCTTATTATCCGCCAAAGATTTAAATTGTTAACCTAGTCGCTATAAAATCTCATGATTGACGTATGTACTCGTAGTAAGCCGCCATGTTTTTTCGAGAAGTCACGAATACGACTTTATCTCTCTCTATCTCTATATATAGTTATAAACCATACCCCTGATTACAAATTAACGTATAATAATTTCCTGTCTTCATTTCACGACATCATTTATTCATAATTATCACTCACAATACAATTTGTTATTGTTCGAGTGTTTCCCATATAAATTTTTATGGTCTGTCAACCGAGAATTGAAAATTACTCTAAATTACACTTGTAGTAGGGTATATACGAAAAAATGACAAATACCTACAAGAATATTATAGAATTTAATTTTACAAATAGGGTGACTTCTTTATCAATATGGCGGACGCGAATTAACCATTATCAAACAAAAAAAAAAACAGAAACAATTAATTGAAAACGTGATTTCCAATTTCTCTACAAAAACCCTGTCAGCTAGTGACTAGATTTGTATGGCAGGTCGTGAATTTTGTATTTTTTACTTTTTTATTAGAGAGGTGTCGTCTATCTCACTAAATGAAAAAAAAATCGGCTGGTGTTTATAGTAACCCTGTATGGTACTGGCACTGTCCCGGTTGCATCATCAGCTGTTTGATTCGGAACCCAGGGTCTGGTCTCCTTCCTGTCTGGTCCTTTTCTTACATCTCCAATTTTATTGAAGCTTTATTGTACAAAATAACCCACAAAATTTGCATTAATGTTAAACATGGCAAGTATTTACCAGTCTACCATATGATCAAACAAAAAAAAGAAGAAATAATGAAAAATGTGTTAATTTGGTACAAAAACAAATAATGATACTAATAAATGAAATAATCTAGCTCTTGCTTGAGAACTTTTGAGCGTAAAAATCTGAAAATGCTTAAGACTGAAAAATATCTAGTTACTAGTTCTTAAGTAAACCAATGGATATTATCTAGCTAGACCAGTTTGAGCACTAAGGTACCTCCTCAGTCATTCAGCTCGGTAATTTTATACCAGCTGGGAAAAGGGAGAACCCGTTCTTTGACACTTGTATTATAAAGTTACATTTACACAGCGTTTTTTAGTATTTCCTAGAAATACCGCCCGAAATTCAATGAAATATACATTCAATACATCTTTTCCGTTTCATGCGGAAAGACTGACCGACTTTCCGCGTGAAACGATCGAAGTCTCTACTTTCCTTGGGTTTTTTTTGGGTTTATCCCTTTTACTAGATCCCATGTTAGTCGACCTTTCCAAACTTTTGTTCCCAAAGTTGTCGGCGTTGAGAAAGAAAGTTTCGATGCTCTTTGCGTGTCGGTTACTGTGAGACTCTTAAACTGTAATAAAATTCCTGAATCTATGATAAAACGTGACCAAAGACAGCGTAGGATTTTAGCGTTTTCAAACACTGACGGTAGAGGTTAGGACCTCATAAACCTCAGGTAAATCAGTAGACTATCTACACTAACAAAGTGGTTCTCCACAAATAACTTATCAAAGTCCATTTGTAGTTGTCATATAGACTCGGCTCTATGGCAGATAATATAGGTTGGATATATCTAGAGATATTTATGTTTCAAGCTGCGAAAATTCTAGAATGAACAGACAGACATTCACTAGAGTTTCTAAGGGCTAGAATAGATAGTCAATATAATTCATGTCGTAATACAAAACTAATGATAGGATTTTATATAGAATACCGAATTTTATGTAAGATTTAAATGCGAATTGATTTAGAAAGTAGAAACTTTTCACGTAGAATAGAATAGATTATTATGTGTTATTGTATTATGTGTTAAATGAATGAATAAATAAATGTTAATTGAAATGTTATCTAATAAATGTCAGAAATGTCAATTACAATTCGTATTGCTGGGTAGTGTTTGTAAAAATATATTTATAAACTGCATCTGTGCCAAACGGCTCAGGCTTATGCCTAGAAATTCATAATCCTATTAGCCGGATTTCTGTATGAAAAAGGAATATAGCTCTAGTAAGCTCAGACTATAACCAGTTACAAGAGTCGCTTGAAAGAATACTATCTCTCACTTTGACTTGATACTGCTGTTATTTTCGCTTGAATATTCATACTGTATGTATGAATGTTACATTATGTAAGTTATTTATGGATGTTTTTATTTTATATGCAGTATTTGTGTATGTTTATAATTTTTAACTATATCTGTTGCTGTACCCACCCTAACATACAAGTAACTGTTTCTCTTTCACCTCGTAAGGGTTGACTGAAAGAGATTGCCTAGCAATAAGTCCGCTCTTTGCTCATATTATGTTGAAGTCTTTGTAAATGTTGAATTGTATGTGGGCAATAAAGATATTTTGTATTATATTGTATTGTAAGCTCCCTGCCTGGCTCTGACTGAATGAAAAAAAAACAAATTTACAGACAAAAAATACCCAGATGCCCAGCCAGATACCTCAGCTTACGTACACTTAGGTACACTTTTTTATACTATTTAGTAGACAAACAGTCGTACGGCCCAACTGACGGACGACTATCATCAGAAGTGTTGCGTGCGCGTTACTTTTGTTCGTCGTCAAGATTTGGCGGTACTGGTACAATGGAGCGTTTTAGTTATTAGTATATATATAGTTACCAGGCATTTTAGTGTCCAACACTGTCAAATTTATCAGGCTTCCTATCCTGAGTTATTATACATTAAAAAAATATAAATGTGTAGTGAGTAATAGGCTTTAGGCTACACCGGTATTCAATCAGCGCACGCGAGGCTACCCCATTAGCCTGAATGAATGATTTATTTGCAATTACAGTCTAAGTGAATTCCAATCGTAGTACAAATAAGATAAATTTTGTTAGAAAGCTGTCCTTGTGTTGTCTTAAATAGTTATTTATGATTTTTAATCGTTGTTTGTTTGTATATACAAACTGACCATATGGTCAGTAGGTGGTTTTAGCTATGATAGTTATATAACTTAATAAATACCACTACCTAACTCTTCTTGAACTTCATAACGAAGGTGATCGATAGGTAATGACACCATATTTTTTTCTTTGACAGATTGCAAAATCAGGCAGTCGATCTTAAAAACAACGCCGCAACTGTTCCAAATTCCAGCCTAGATTCCAAAGACATGGTTACGGCCTATATATTTGTACCTAAATCAATACAGACGGGAATGGCCTGTTAACTATAGTACAGATTCCCCTAATCGATTTCTGGAACATCTCTTCGCGAAATGATTGAACACATGTTTAACCTGAATCAATAGTTGTAAGTGTAGAGAAAATAAACGATTTGATTGATTGGTTGATCTTACGGAATCATCATAACTTTCCTATGATCGGATTTCCCTATAAAAACTTTACAGGGATCAGACGGCTGTCGCTCCAACTACCACTAAGCCTAATCCTGAATCATGGTAAAGTGAATCCTGGATCAAGAGAAGAGTCGCATCAAGAGCTGTTGATGCGACTAAGAAATACAAATACTCATGATTGCACCAACAAAGAAAACATTACATAAACATATTAACAAAAAACAGTGAGGCACAAATGCGGACTTATCGTCAAGACGATCTCTTCCTCACTCTTAAATGATGATAATGATCATGTGATCTTAAATATGAGGAACTGGACATGATGCCCCTTATCATTACCGCGTTCCTTATCTTTATGCAATGTACAGATTATGTAGGTTAATAAGTTAACCTATTACGTAAGTGTTTACTCATGTGTTTACTATAACATGAATAGAAT
Source organism: Euzophera pinguis (assembly GCA_947363495.1). Taxonomy (NCBI): domain Eukaryota; kingdom Metazoa; phylum Arthropoda; class Insecta; order Lepidoptera; family Pyralidae; genus Euzophera; species Euzophera pinguis. The sequence goes on from OX376176.1 coordinate 7,200,117, forward strand.
GAAAACCTTTACATATCTCCAACAGATTCCGGATATAGAAAATCTAGTCTCAAATAAACAGATGCCGAACATCCCAAGGAAGATGTGCCGAGTTGCAGGTGGAATTTTTCTAACAATTCTCTGTGTCCCTATGGGGATACTCAAAGCATGCACCATCTCACTGATCACTGCCCACTGTATTCTATATATGGCGGCATTCAACGATCCACGAAGCCAACCAGGATTTTAAATGGATTGACAACCCATTTGGTGGCATTTGACTTTGCTGCAGTACACCATTCGCAAATAATAACATACTCCCGACTGGTGTTGGAAGATGAGAATCGTGCGAGGTGGGGCTTTTCCAACAACAACCAATGCTCTTGTGGAGCTGTGCGATCAATGGCTCACCTCCTATCGTGTGGCAATAATCATGTCTCTTGCACTATTATGGTAAATAACCGGGCAATAGAGGTGGCAAAGTATTGGGAAAATTCAATATAGTGCCGTTAATAGCCATTTTGACTCGACAAGGAAGAACGCTTCAGAGTAGTTCAGAGTTAGAAGATTTTATTCACCATTTCATCGCTTATGAAACGGACTACATTACATGCCATACAAAGTTAAAACATAAATCATTATTTATGTTTTAACTTTGTGTGTGATTCAGATCATTATTTTTTATTATTATTATTAACCGTTATTCCACTTTATATAACAAAATACAAAAGGTGGATATCTCAGATCATGTTCCACTTTTTGCTTTTCTATCTCAGTTCTAATTGTTTTATTTGCGATTGCTTCTCCAGCCCACTTGCACTTCCAATCCCTGCTAATATCAGTAACAAAGGAAATGACAATACGATGTACCTAACGGTTGGGTACAGTTTATAAACATAACTAGGCGTGTAACGAGTGCTACGTCCGCCTGTACACTAGTCTACACGACACATCTTCGCACGAGAAATGTTTTTGGGTATCCTTGTTTGTTTATCTGTCTTCGTAATAAGTTTTGTTTTTTTTATAAATGTCTTTAAACATCTGTACACACCTTATTCTTTTTCACTTCCCTGAAGAGCCCTATTTATGGCTCACACAGTGTCGAAAGATTATGTAGAATGAAAATCATTGCTTATAAATTTGCCTACTCAATAAAATTCTGGACCCAATACTGAAAATATTGGGAAGAAAAAAATATCGTTCACAAACTGTACTAAAACTAAATTATTGGAAGAAAAAATGGGGTGCATGTGGATACATGTTCATGGATAAACCATGGTTACATGCATGGAGCAATTTCAAAGAGGAGATGCCGTAATAAGCGTTTTGTAAGAAAGTTTTTGTGAGGCTACACGGGGCGGAAGGCAGACGTGCGGGGTGCTTGGTTTCGGCCGTGGCACCAGCCTCGGAGCACGAGCAATGACAAGCTCCGCCCACTTTTGTGTCGGCGAGGCGCCAATGATCACATCACTGCGCCATTTCAAACGGCATCTCCTCTTTGTAATTGCTCCATGGTTACATGTTATAATTACAATTTTGTGATTTCTTATGTAAAGTGGGCAATAAAGTTATATTGTATTGTTACATGTACATACTATGAATATGTATCCACAAATGTATAGATTATTTAAGTTCGATAGTACCTAGTAAATAAGATTCTTGAATCTATGATTTCCCGGTTGATATTTTATCGCTGTCGTAAATCTTTTATGGCACCTTCCAGTACACTGTGGTGTTTGAGTTGAAACACTTAAAATTTGTCGTGGTGCTAAAAATGCCGTAAAAATAACTGCTTTGCAATGTAACTGTTTGTGTTTAGACTTCCATAATTGAATAGATAAGACAATAAAATAAGTAACATGGGTATTAAGCAAGAGCCTGAAGACAGATTATTTTTAATCTAATTTTAAAAACTTCATAGCGATTTGCCGGTAGCATCCTTTTCTGGCATATTTATTTGCAAATCCAAATTAGTATGGAATAAAGTTAGTCCTAATAGCCCTAATTTTGAAATGACTATCTCGAATGAAAGTTTCAAACAAAAAACATGACTCGCCGATTTTGCGTGAGTCACATATTTCAAAAATCGCACTCCAGGAGACCTATCTTTGAAATGTATGACATAATTATGTCGAATGACAATCCTTCGATATCGAACAAAAACTATTCGACTCGCCGATTTTGTGTGAGTCACAAATAGGCCTCAAAAACAGTATTGGACTCCGAAATATAATATACTAGCTGTTTCCCCGCAGTTCCACCTGCGGTATATAGCCTATGTTACTCAGGGTGAATGCAGCTTTCCAATAGTGAAAGAATTTCTGAAATCGGCACAATAGTTTTTGAGTTTATTCATTACAAACATACACACAAAAATACAAATCTTTCCTCTTTATAATATTAATAATAGTGTAGACTAATAGTCGCACTCAGAATTCCATTGATTCATTGAATGAACTCAGACGATGTTCCAACTCATAAAAGAAGGTATGGTGGATGTTTTGCGGCTGTAAAAAAAAAAAATTCACTCACCCATGAGAGCCATGAAGAACTGGTTGAGGATACCTCCTTCGTTCAGCTTTGTGAACCATTGCGTTGGTAGCAGCATCGTGCGTGGGTAACCCTCAATGATTCATGTTGGCCTGGTACCTGCAAACAGAAAACTATGAGGTAAATAGCTTGTTTTTTTTACTTACATACAAGGAAAATACTCTGAAGACTAAATAGAGTACTAGTAATACTTTGTTTAGCTATGTAAGTTTCGTAAGGATCCGTTCAGAAATGCGACCTCTAGCCCGGGACATACATTTTTCCGTACAAAAGCAATAATGTTCCTCCTCGTTATTGAAGGATAATATAGTTATACACATAAGATGTTTCCCGTTTGACTCATTGGTTTTGGAGCATGGCCCGCTTAAATATGACGCCAGTGACTCATGTTACCTTGGTAGGTACTGCAAGGAAAATAATGAGATAACTGTGTCATGATATTGGTTTTCTATGTAGGTATAGGCATTCATATACAATAAGATAGCAACAACTTTCTACTCATTGTGCAAGCGTTATCATGATTGTACTTCAATTAATATTGACTTTAGATCCTGGGGATCTCTAATACATGACGTCATTGACCTTAAAAATTTCATCAATCATGACTGGAAAACCAAGTGAGGTCGAATTTGGACATGGAATGAATTAGAAAAATTACTTTTGGCAAAAAGCATCAAAACCGCACACGAAACAATGAAAAACAAACCTTTTACAATGCTATCAAATATAAACTAGTTCACTATATTTCTAATAAATTTTTATTTTAATAAACAGTTCCGGTTCCAGAAAACTCTAAAACTGGTGAATAGAACTAGAGTGAACAAACGAGATAGGCAGATAATAAAATTATGATTGAAATAAAAGTACCTAAAAATATCCCATAACGATAACTTAATTGGTTTATTAAATCTAAGAAATACTCGTTCGCGTACAAAGGAAATGAAAATCAAACAACTCAGTTTGCGACAAAATTGTTTGTAAACATTACATTTCATGTTGCCATGTCGGTAACCGGCTCAAAACTGGTACGTAAAGCTGACAGTGTTGAGACATACAATCAATTAGAAGTCAGCAATGGTTTAAATTATGGATATGGCCAATAGAACATTTAGCGAATATATTCGTGTCCTCATAAAAATGCGAAAGAGTTTGATAATTTTTTTGTTTGTTATTTCCTCAATCTTTAATTACTACTAAAACAATCTGAAATTTCTGCTACACAGGGTATCATTCGTCCCGGAAAAGAGTAAGTATTGTTCTCATGGGATTTCAGTACGCGTATAAAATCTCCTTAAAAGCAAAAAGAAGTATACTATAATAGTATACTTCTTATGAATGAACGATGAACGATGATACACAACCCTATTGTAACCAGAGACTAAAGATTCCTATCTGCTATTTTCTCTACCACACTCATCAAAATACACGCTCGCGATTTCGAGCACACACCTAAACATTCTTTTTTCAAGAGGGATCTATCCATTATTAACACAAGGTATTTTTGAAATAATTAAAAAAAAAATTTTGTTTGTAGTTTAGTTTTATTTTTTTTAGAATAATTTATTAATATTAGTTTTATTTTAGGTTACATGTTCAAAGAGTTAAGATAATTTTTAGACAATAAATATTTTATCCCAAATTAACAGAAACATCCAATCTGTTACGTTGTAAAAAAGCTGTGTCGCTTGGTCTCGAAAGTTTTAGGGCCGAAAATTGGCGTGGTTTTATTTTATTGTATCTTTGGCCACATCCGTGCCAAAGTAATAATACGGCAATGATAGCCAGGAACTGTAGAAATGACTGGTTTTATGACAACCATTAACATAACTGATAGAGAGGCTGTGTAGCTTCCGGATGTCTTGTTAGTAACAATTCTAAGTCATAGGTATTTTAACTTTCTTATCGTGTTTATTACTAACTATCTTTTTCCCGCAGCTCCGCCTGCATCAAAAAGTAGCCTATGTTTGACCCCGGGTCTTCAACTATGTTCATACCAAATTTCATCAAAATCCGTTCAGCGGTTTGACCGTGAAAGCGTAACAGACAGACAGACAGACTTTCGCATTTATAATATTAGTATGGATGGTTAGTATGGATTTATTTACACCTAACGTTTCAAACACTCTTTTACCAAATTTCTAAATAATTGTGATAGCGGAGTCTTAAAATGGGGCCCTATTACGGCCCCGTTTTACCATTGAGTACAAAACTTTAAAAACTAAGAAAATTTTAAGTTTTAAACCTTAGATTAATAATTGGACTCGCGCGCGCTCGACTAGATACCGCGCTATGAAGAAAAATCAGTTTCCAGAATGCTGCATCTTTATATTGTAGTGTGTGTAAGACAATGTGCAAAGACAAAACGAGAAAGAGTTATTTCTTGTACTTTTCTTACATAGTTTGAATACGTAAACTGGCATTTTGCTTCTGTTTTTAAACTAAAATTTATTATCGGTTGCGGCGTGACTGACGCGGGTATGCCGCAATTACGCCGAATTCGCGTAGTTTTAGTTGCCTCATTTGTCTAGTACGTCGACGGTATCTAGTCGAGCGCGCGCTAGACCAATTATTTCTTAATCTATGTTTTAAACTTAAATAAATCTTAAATACATCTGATTTACATGTGTCACTTTATTACGTAATTAAAATAATTGATAATGATGATAAAGACGTCAGGAAAAACAATTTGTATCTCTATCAAGTAATAAATTATCATGCAAATACTACGTGCTTGATACTCATATGTTCAATCAAGTTGTCAAGTTTCTATTGCTCATCAATATGTTATGCATAAGTGATAACTATTATAATATAATTTATAATTTTAAGAAATGTTCAATACTACGGAATTGTGCGGTTTGATTTGTCAAATTAATCACAATTAAACTGTGTGTGTACCTACTAAATAATATCCTAAAAAAAAATTATAGCGCAGCGGCTTGGCCTCCGATAACTACTTAGATCTATGCGCCACCTCTTGCCAGTCATCGGCGTGCAGCTCGCGTAGATCCCTCTAAAAATACTTCTCAGAATCATAATCATTTATTTGCTAGAATACATGTGTAAAAAGGTTTACAAAATTTTTAGTCCAGAAGTGCAAAATTATTTATTATCTATTAATAAACGGTTGTAATTAATTTATATTAGAAATGAAAATAAATACAAATAAAATTATTTCATAGGTACAAAATATATATTGCCAAGCTGAAATAGTAGAATAGATGGCTCACTATCATCTCTTATTGTACAAAGGTTGGCTGGAATAGATTGCTTAGCAATAAGTCCGCCTTTGCTCCATATTGTTAACAATGTTATAATTTTAGTTTTGTGATTTCCCAGATCTGGCCTAAAAAGTTATATTGTATTGTATTGTAATGTTATTTTGTTTTGTGTACAAATATAGGAAGGAAATACTGATGAAACAAGGAAGATAACGTCATCAAGGGCAAATTTTTTGCGGATGAACCAAAAAGACTAACTGAGTATTAATCAGCTTTCTTTACATTTATTCTTTGTCAAATGTTAATTAAAATTACGTAATTATAAACTCTTTATTACATCATAGAAAATAAAAAATAAAATATTGCTTTAAGTTTGCCTGTTTTTATTGCATTTACTATTTGTTTTTTGTATTTTATACAACAAAGGTAATAAAATGTAAAGGTAGGTGTAAATACAGTTGTATTTTTGAAAATGTTTATATTTCATTTTAGTTTTTTAATTGTCCACCTACATAACAGAATGCGCGTCAAATTTTCCGCTTCTGATCGTCTCTGGCCCCATTACATTATGCCCGCTCAGTTTCCTCTTTGTATCGCCAAGTTTCCTCTATGGATTTTCGTATTTATTTACGTATTATATAAGTACAGGGTTATTTTGAAAGTTTTGAAACTACCGACCAAATTTTAACAGATCGAAATTTTTTTATCAGTTTTTACATATTTTTTTTAATAAAGTGTTTACCTAAATAAGTAGTTATTTTCTTTTTTTAACCAGGTTTACAGCAATGAGTTCTAGGTTTCCAGTTGCAATCTATTATGTTGTTACTCATAAAGATTAACGAAAAAGCGACAAGTTAAATTAAGTAATTATTTAAAATCTTTTTGACACCTACCGCTCACTATCTTTAATATCTTTATTCAATTTTCCGAAAAGTTGCCTGGAAGAAATTGCTATTGCGATAAGGCCGCCTTTGCGCAAGGTTATTTTCCTTGTAATTGCTTGTACCTATGTAACAATGTATCCTTGTTGTGCAATAAAGAGTTTTTGTATTGTATTGTATTTGTAAAACTGAAAGTTAAACATTTACTAGACTGTTTGAATATTATTTTTCTATTCCAATAACTACCCTCGATTCATACCAATTATTACCTACTATATTAATATTATTAATTTATAGATAGTTAATATTTTTCTTGTGGTATTTCCTAGTAAAGGGACTTACCTATTAACAATCGTTTAATGGTCAAAATTACGTGTTGTGGTCATCTGTCATCTTAAGACCAACTTTCTTGGCAGGTTTCCTGTGGTTTTCCTGGTATTGTGAATTTGCGAAACGGGGGCGAAAACCTCTGCACAGTGTAAATACCCAAATGTAAAAATGTAAATTTGAGAGCTTTTTTATTATTTATTTGTAAAAACATACGTTTATTAATTTGTTTATACAGATAGATTGGTTTATAAAAATTTAAACTTTAGAAATAATCTAAACTAAATAGCCTTTTTAGTCCATTTAAGGAAAAAAAAATCCAGTGGTCCTTTCAGTACACCCACATTCGAGCTCTCTGCTATAAGGTTGACAAGCTTTCTGCATTACCCGAAAATTTACATACAGATAAATGAATAAATAAAATAAAGCAAATGAATAATAAAATATAAATAAATAAATAATAATTATGATAAATCATAATTAAATTACAATTAATTATTATTAAATTATAATTATTTAAATTACAATTAATTATTACTATAATTAAAATAAAATTATTCGCTCTTAGCATTAGGCCTATTGTGCTTTTCAGTTCGTAATTTGTACAATGAAAGTTAAATAATTTCTTGCGTCTTACTACTTTAGTAATAATCTATTCTGTGGCCCTACTTAGGTATATTATTACTTGAACATCACACCGTAGCTGGGTATCATAATAGGGTACTTGACTGTATTCATACTTGGGCAATATTTGCATACGAAACATATAAGTACACTAAAAAGTAACCGATTCTGGAAACAACAACAAAATTGGTTGTTGTTTAAGGCAGTAGTTGGATTATAAATTTTTAAGCATAGTCGGGACCATGGAGTAATTAAAAAGAGGAGATGCCGTAATAAGCGTTTTGTAAGAAAGCATTTGTGAGGCTACACGGGGCGGAAGGCAGACGTGCGGGTTGCTTGGATTCGGCCGTGGCTCTAATCATGAAGCACGAGCAATGACAAGCTCCGCCCACTTTTGTGACGGCGAGGCGCCAATGATCACATCACTGCGCCATTTCAAACGGCATCTCCTCTTTGTAATTACTCCATGGTCGGGACTTCTTACTGTCTCTTTTGCACGCACATAATCAAGTGGCAATGGCGTCACTGCATACACAGTGCATCCTTTTCTTGTTTTTTACAGTTTCCCCCTCTAACGAATTTCAAAGGCTTATAACTTGCTTTACAAGTTGCCTTTTGTATTAAATAAGTTGAAGTACTTTTTTGATATTGTTTTATTTCTTTCATTCAAAATCGCCCATGAAATCTTGATACTTGGAACCGACTTCAAATTTATTTAAAAGTTTGATATAATATGATATTGAACTAGAAATCTCTTTTTAAAGTTTGGTTTCGTGGTTGGTGTATGTACCTATTCATACTCATACCTAAGCTATTCAATGCCATAGAATGGCAAATACAGCTGACCTTAGGTTTGTAACTATATGACCTTAAATACGTTCCGATCCTTTGAGTTATGTGATTATTGATGTAGCTTAGTAAAAAATTATATTTTTTAAAGATAAACTCACAGGATCCAACGTGTTTCAAAAACCGTGCTCACGGAAAGAATAGAGAATAGAGGAAAATTTCATAAACACTTTATTTATTTTCTGTTAGAAAGCATAAGGTTTCTGGTTGGCTAAAAATATCAGTTTTTTTGAATATTCTAATCAATTAATAGCCAGTATTACTTTAATACAAAAATGTAGATTTATGGTGTGACTATAATAAAGACGTACATTCTCACGACATGTTTCGTGTCGCAAAAAAATCACAATACCTCGACACAATGTCGGTACAACATTGTATCAATTGTATGCAAGCAGATGACACTGCAGATAATTAAAGTTAGGGTGAGTTGACATCTGTCACACAAAATTCACAACGAATTTATGGGTCAATAAAAAAAACTTGACTCATTTTTTAAGAGTTTAAATTTTTTCAAGCGCCGTTTTAAAAACTTATTAAACCACTAGCTGTTTCCCGCAGTTTCGCCTGGTTCAAAAATGTTTGACCCTGGTTTTCAACTATATTCATACCAAATTTGTTAAAATCCGTTCAGCTTTTTGGTCATGAAAGCGTAACAGACCGACAGACAGATGGACAGACAGACTTTCGCATTTATCTAGTTGTTCGCCGCGAACATAGACCTCGAAAATTTTTCCCTATAAAGATTAGGTCCAAAAATAAAATACAAATAAATTCGTTGTGGCATATTGAAGATATCCTGTACCAAAAAGTTTTATGAATCGTTATCCTGTGTCAGTTAAATAATTATCGTCAGCTTTCCATACCCTACTACTGGGCACAAGTACCAGATTAGGCCAGGGAGCAAAATAGGCAGCCTGAAAAATTTGACAGTGTCAACCACTCAAACACCTCTGGTCATGTCTCTGTTCAAACAGTCGTTCCATGGGAATAACCGTACTGCCTAATTCTGAAGTGTAAGCTCCGGACGCGATTGGGAAATTTACACGCTTGAACGAAGAAGATACCAAGGCAATTAAACCCTCTCATGTCAGTGTGTAAACTATCAATCGAAATTTATTTATTTATTAAAACTATTGTTCCACAAAGTACACATATACTTATAACAATTGGCGGACTTAATGCTAAGAGCATTCTCTACCAGTCAACCATTGGGAGAAACGGAAAGATAGTTTGGCGCAAAAAAGTTAAGGGGAAAAATGTATTACTAGAGCAAATTTTATCGAAAGCTTAAGTTCATACACTACTTAAACATACATAAATACTGTTTCATTTTATATATATAAATAATTGACACTGAAATTGACGTTTATTGATTGATATTTATATCCTATTTTGAAAATAAACGATTTTATTTCATTGACCATTGGTGTTTATGCTGCATGGATTTTATCCACGTAAGACTGGCCAAAAATAGCATGTCGTAGAACTGGAACCAGGGCATATGGGGTCTGTCGATTAGCCTTAGAAAACAAACATATTTTAAGATCAAGCAAATAACTTAAAAAATATGAAAGATCAAAAATGTTGGATCGTGTTTTGCTCTCACTTGCCAGTCATATTGCCTTTCTACGATTTTATTATAATTGTTTTTTTCCATTGAATTTGGAATTTCTATGGGATCTCAATGTTCAGAAATGACGGAATTATGGAGTTATGACGTCAAACATTCACTCGAATTGAGAACCTCCTCCGTTTCGGATTGTGGACGTCAGTAGAAAAATGTTATTGTCTTAAAAATTTGGGGTTCGTATTCCTACAAGTTGTGATAACTCCAGTAAATTGCCTCCAGTATTTGGGAAAAAAGATTACTTAGACGACATCATCATTGTCATTGTAGATATATACAGTTATTTTAATTTTATTACTAAACTAATGAACCAATTGCTTTAAAAATTTAACTGGAATAAACTGATAGTATGCCTTATCGAACTTGAAAATATTTTTTCAACCAGTTCAGAAATAACGGACTTATTGAGTTACAAATATGTAAAAACTTCTTTTTTTAAAGTCGGTTAAAAATCACATAATCTATTTTGATACCAAATGCTAATTTCTTAAAAAACTACTGAACCGATTTTGATGCCAAACGAACTTCAAAACTCTATGCATGTCTTCTATACACATTTTAAATTTTATCAAAATCGGACTAACCGGTTCGAAAGTTATCGCGGAACATACATAGACACATTGTATGCGGACGGACTAATTTTTAAGCTATTTTTTTTACCTTGGAAACTAGCCTATTGTAGACCTCACTTGCTTTGCTCGCACAGTCAATTAGAATGGATGGAAGAATGGAAGTATGGATTATTTTCCAGACCATCTATTAGTCAACGTACATGATATCTTACTAGTTGTTTCTCGCAGCTCCGCCTGCGTCAAAAAGTAGCCCATGTCTTTGACTATATGAACTAAACTAACTATCTAAACTTCATTAAAATCCGTTTAGCGGTTTGGCCGTGAAAGTGTAACAGATAGACTTTCGCTCTTTTAATATTAGTATTAGTATGGATAAACTGCAATAGAGGCTATTTTCATCCATTTTGTTTCATTACTAACATACATTTTTGAACAAATGCACTTTTTTGGCTGACCATACATAGGAATTATTGTTGCCACTGTAACAGAAATGAGTAAGGTTCACTGTTAGATAATGCTTTTAGCATTCATTAAATATAGTCTTCCAAAATTTAATAATCAGTATGGGACAAGAATTCCTAATTATATGATACCAAACTATCTAAATAAGCTTCCCTCAGAACTTCAGGAGTTGTATAATAATAACTTTAAAAAATTTAAATTACGTTTGAAAAAATACTTGAGTACTTTCTGAATGTAATAGCGACTTACCGAACACAGATAAACCCATCGAGGTTTCCGCGGTTCGGTAACTGTTTTATGTGTACATTTGATATTTACTGAATAAATGATTTAAAAAAAAAAAAAAAAAATTCAGTTTTATTACCCACTTGTATTTGTACAAATACAATTGTGTTTTACAATTGTATTTGTACAATAACGTTTAAATAAATATCCAAAAAGTCAAAAACTTTTCAAGAGTTGCCAAAACAGCGCAGTACCATTCTTACCAAGACCTCTCAGATAGTCATTATTCTCATAGGTTGATACTTAGAAGCAGTACGGAACACCTCTAAATCCAACTTGAACTCAATAATCGTTTATTAAAGCAGTATGTATGTATGTCAAAACTTTATTGTACAGAAAGAACATTGTTACAACAAAAAAGAACACAACATGAGGCGGACTTATCCCTGATAGGGATCTCTTCCAGTCAACCCGAAAACCAAAGTAAAAAAAACAGAGTACATGGGCATCAGCAGTGATCGTCAATAGTATATAATGTGCCTATAGACTAGAGATTTCTTTCTTAGGAGCACTCCTAACTCTGAGCGCAGAAAGAGATCAATGGATAAATTATACAATGGAAATATTAAGCACGCATAATATTACCAAGGATACGGATATTTTTTTAAATCATTCGATAAAACCACAGTACAATTGATGTAGAAGACTTCACACGCATACTTTGCTATCAAATACCTTTAGATTATGATTGTTTTTATTACATCTGGTTGCAGCTGGTATTGATTTTAATTGGTCACAGAGTTCATGTTATCATCGTCTGCTTTGAAAAAGAATCAGTTGCCCTTGGTACTAACGAGTAGACTGAGCTATTGAGGTATAATCATACAATTTAATACTGTTACGTGTTTTAATGAAAAATAGTAAATTAAATAAGAAAACACTTTTTTAACATATTTCTATCACGCTCTGATTTAGGTAAAATGTAATTTTATGCATAGTCTCTGCCATCTTTTCCTTGCGAAAATATTTTTTCGAGTTGAAAGACAAATGAAAATTTTTAATTTACATTTGATTAAAATAAAGTGACATAAGCTATATGTCATAAAAACAAAATGGCGGATTAAATGCGGTGAAAAATTTTTTTTTTCCAATTTAATTTCCAATTCCAAATTAAGATTTGCAGTTTTAAAGGCAACTTTAAAACTGCAAATCGGCTAAATATTTAAATGTTTAATGTACGAGAAATGTACTTTTTTGTATTGTAGTCTTTTTTAATTTAAATTTAAATAATTAATTAGCTTGTGTCATGCTTGTGTCCTAAACATCTGCTACCTACAAGTACCCACTTGACGTGTTTGTATTTTGTACGCATGTAATACCAACGAATGCTGCAGACCTTGACATGTCTAATGTGCGTAACGTAGGTCTTGGTATGATTACACGAGAAAAAAAAAAGAAAATTATGAAAACATGTTATTGTTCATTTAGTCGTATGGCTTTTGAGCCCAGGGTCCGATAACATGCGACTTCTCAATATTTAGATTAATAAGATGTGTGACGTACTGAATAAATGAGGCCTTTGTGCGCGCTGTCTCCTTAGCTATAGTCTTCGACACTGACACGCATCAAGCTAAGCTATTGAGCTCCCCTAAAGAATGTAGACAATAGGTATTTAATTACATATCTAGAAATACGTTCAGAATTTCAAACATGCAATAACTTTGAAATATTTATTGCTTATATCGTGGGAAAATAATGACAATTATGAATTCCTTTCACAGCACACAGGTGTAATAGGGCCCGTAGACAAGTTACAATTTGAAAAACGATAAAAACTTCGTGATCGCGATCTTTCGGAATTAGTATGAAAATCGACCACGTGATTTAGCGCGGCTAATGCCAATCCCATACATTTTTTGTTTTCGAATGTTGTGTCGTTATCGTTTCAAATTGTAACTTTTCTACGGGCCCTGAACTATTAGCATAGTAGAAGTGAAACTTATATAGTTTTTCCAATATTTAATAAGTACTTATTTACAGTAAGTATTCTCTTCATAGGTTAAGGAAGAACGGCCTCTTTAAGATGAACGGGGTTTAGGTATTTAAATTTAGGAATCTATGTGTTTTCTATAGATTAAAAAATATAGAACTTAGGTAGTAGTAGAACGGGGGGTTATTACTTAATTTTCTCAACAATCAGGACTGGTGAACCAATAGTTTCAACTCAACCCACATGGACAGCTGGAATATCAATTTGCCCCGGGCCTGGAGAGTGTAGTGTACCATAAGTACACTACACTCTCCACTACACACTACACTATTACATCTATACTTCGATAAGTGTTAGCATTGTTATAAAATATATTATCGATAAACTAGTTTTCCATACCACATGTTTAAAAATTTGCTTACGGGCTGGCTCAATTTACTTATGACAATTTTGATAAAAAATTTTTTTTTTTTTTTTTACATATATTTATGTTTATCAGGTTTTTGTGTTCAAAACTGTATGCGGGTTCCTAGAGAGAATTCTGAGAAATCCAAAGGACAAAAACATATCTTCAATGCATCTAACCAGGAATTTTTATTAGTTTCTGTATAGAAAGGGTGCTTCTGATGCTACGTGATATATTTTTAAATCACAAGTTTCCACTAGTGTCATTTATTACGACTTCCTGTAATATAAGAACAAAAAGGATAAAAGCATTTTTTTATTACATAATTTCGAATCCGTGTCCAGACATCAATGAAATTAAAAACATATTAATCTATCTATGTATGCATCACATATTTATGATTAAAATGTGTGATACATAGATTGATTGATACATGATGATTAATTTATGAGACTTAATAAGTTTGATATAATTTATTAAATACTAGCTGTTTCCCGCAGCTCCGCCTGCGTCAAAAAGTAGCCTATGTTTGACCCCGGGTCTTCAACTATATCCATACCAAATTTCATCAAAATCCGTTCAGCGGTTTGGCCGTGAAAGCGTAACAGACAGACAGACAGACATTTATAATATTATATATTAGTATGGATTTCATAATAAAACCAAAACTTTGAAGTGCGTACCCGCCCTGTGAATATTCAACAAATAAAAAAAATAAAAATTTGTTTAAGTACACGCTTTTATCTAAAATATTTTGCCATAGTAGGTAAGTATTTTGCAAAATATATAACAGCTGATGAGATATTCGCAAACCTGCTTTCTCTGTGACAAAAAATTGCTAGTTTGTAGATTAGATCAACTTTCATTTTAATATTATACATATATTATTTTAAAGTTTGCGTTTTTATACGAGCATTACGAATCCTTGGCAAAAACTACTAGGAGACGTTTTAAATATTATTATTATTTTAAAATTTACATAAACTACTTACCTAAGTACGTGAAACTCGAGTAGATATTAAATTATTTAGTAATCTAAAACACTATAGTACGGGTTTGTATTAATATTTGATACATAATATTAATGTATGTTTTAAGTATCGCATTAAATGACCAAAATATGCTAGGTGATTTTAGGTTGTATTATGTAGGTACTTACTGATACCTAATATTTTTTTATTTTATATAATTTTTGTATTAAGTTAATCAGTTTTTCAAAATGTTCAAGTAAATTATTGAAAAAAAATCACAACCGGCAAAAATATCTAATTCGACTTTTAATTTGATTTTTATAATAAGACTAATGTTATTAAGTAAATGACTTAAGCTTAGTGAAGTGAGTCACTAAATAAGAAAAAAAAAACCTCAGAGGCTTCTTGTTCGTCGAACCGGTTGAAATGCACCAAGAAATTAAATTTCAAGCGATAATAGTGTTTATGGCTTCTTAAAACTGCTTATTACCCAATCAACGAAGACCAAAAATTGCCGAATAGGGGAAATAATTCGTGTAAAAGCGATTTTTGGCATAGTTGTAGGGAATAGTGTCTAAAACAACATACTCAAAGTACTGATGGATGGGATTGAAGCTAAGGGTAGGGGGGGGGTGTAAAGGTCCCTTTTTTAAGTTTTTTTTAAACAACTCGTAAACGGAGGCTCCTAGCAAAAAAATTGCTTCTAGTTAAGTAATCTACATAAAATTCTCTACAAAAAAGGTCCTATACACTTTTTCGCTGGGATTAATATTTATCAAGCTATGAAAGGGAAAATGTTAATTTTGATCAATTCTCGCGTAATAACGTCTTGGCTCAAACTGCTGGTGCGCACGGCGCGTTCGTGTAACGTCGGGCGCAAGGGTCGGGCGGCGAGGGCATCGCCAACCTATCACGACGCACCTATGGAGTGGCGTGAGCGCCAACGATGGCCCGACCAATCAAATGAATGAATGAGAGCGTGGCAACGTGGCGCAGCCGGGGCAGGCTGGCTCAGTAGGGTGTGCGCTGCCAGTGAAATGGTCGTGTGCGTGCCGAGTTTCGCGCCAAAATCGGTCAGAGGTTATAAGACGAGTACATCGCATCGCGAGTTGTAATTTTTTTCTACGTGACACTACACCATGTCGGAGAAGTGTTTAATTTGTGATGATGTAGTCGAAACAGACTTGTGTAGAGTCGGAAGTAAAGGCATAATTGGGATAATGAAGGCAAGTGCGTTAAGAAAGGATGGGAAAGATAGATTTTTAAAGAATACTACGAGTGGTGTTGTTCACAATGCTTGTAGAAGACAATACGTTAGAAGTGACTCAATAAAAAGATTTTTGAGAGAACAAGCTCTTTCAGAGCAACCATCAACATCACGTGGTGTCTCGTCCTTGCGTTCAGGACATAGTAAATTTGATTTTAAAACGAAGTGTTTTTTTTGCACAGAAAAATATGACGAGGAGGCGGAGAGAAAAAAACCTTACTCTAAGCGCCGAACCATCATCAAAGTACGTACAACTACGTTTCACAATTCCGTGCTTCTTCGTGGACAGGAAAGAAACGATGAGTGGGGTAACGACGTAGTGAGACGTATCTGCACTGTTGGGGATCTACACGCAGTAGATGCAATATATCACGTGGATTGTTACAAAAAATTCACCCTTGCCACTCTACCTGCAAAAAGAAAAGTTGGACGCCCCATCGATGAAGGGGTTTCAGAAGCAATGAACGAAATCTTCGATTACATTGAAAAAAACGATACCTGCCAATTTTCTATGGACGATTTGTTGGGACAGATTACGGGAGAACCGCCAACTGTGAAAACCATCAAAGCCAGAATGAAGGAAAAATATGGGGACCAAATTGTTTTCAGTACAACTCGCACAAAACAAACTGTCGTCTGCTAAAAAATACGATCATCACTGTTCAACAGGAGCATTTCCTTGCCAATGAAAAGAATAAAACAAGGCTAATTCAGTTCCTCACCGAGAAAATGACTGCAGCAGGGATTGAAACAATTATTGCATCAGGAGATGCTGATGGTACTATTGTCAGAAGCGGGTTGCATAAGGCTGCTTTTCATCCAACTGTTGTAATAGTTGGCGAGGATGTCGACTTGATAGTCCTTCTTATGGGATTAGCTCCACCAAATATCAACGTGTTCTTTATGAAACCAGGGCGTGGAAAGGTGGAGACCAAATTATTTTCTGTGCGACAACTTCAACAGCTGCCATTTGCAAAGACAATTCTGCTTCTGCATAGCTTCTCCGGATGCGACACCACCTCCGCGATCCATGGAAAGAGCAAAGTGGGAATTGCTAAGCTGTTCACGGCTAAACCAGACCTGGCCGAAAAAATCTCAGACATTTTTAATGTGGTTTCAACATCACCTGAGAGTATTGAACAGGCCGGCGAGAAACTATTTCTGGCAATTTACCAAGCGCCTGTCCAGGAACAAAATCTCAATAAATACCGCTATACAACTTTTTTGAGAGCATCTATGAAGCCGAAATCAGATCTGGCCACTCTTCCTCCTACCAGAGGAGCTTCGAAGCAGCACTCGTTGAGAGTGTACCTACAGGTATCATTAATCACAGAAGTTGTCAAATACTCTAGTATAAATATATTTGAGCTTAGTACTTACGTTGATCTTATAACTTCTTTCACAGATACAACAATGGCTCGGCCACCCCCTTCCACCTACTCAATGGGGATGGGCCAGAGGAGACGATGGCATCCTAAAGCCGGTGACAACCGACGATCCAGTGGCACCCGACTCCATTTTGAACACCATATTTTGCCGATGCACGACTGGATGTGGAGTGCGATGCGGCTGCCGGAAAGCAGGAATTACTTGCTCCAGTGTCTGTGGTGTATGCTCCGGCTCATGCACTAACGGAGCCCCCATCGAAAACACCACCGACGACGAGGATGATGATGATATTTTAGATTTAGCAGATAATTAGATTTTTTTTAAATAAATGCCATACCTACTTAAAAAACGTAATTTAATTTTTTGTCCATCTTCTTTCCTTCATAGCTCGTTAAATATTGATCCCAGCAAAAAAGTGTATAAAACCTTTTTTGTACAGAATTTTATGTAGATTACTTGACTAGAAGAAATTTTTTTGCTAGGAGCCACCGTTTACGAGTTGTTTAAAAAAAACTTAAAAAAGGGACCTTTACACCCCCTCCTACCCCTTAGCTTCACCCCCATCCATCAGTACTTTTAGTATGTTGTTTGAGACACCATTCCCTACAACTATGCCAAAAATCGCTTTTACACGAATTATTTCCCCTATTTTTGCTTCGTTATTAATATCCTTAATGGACTATGTAAATATGTCTCAATTATTAAAGGCTAATTTGCAATAAATTTCGATTGTAAAATATTATAAATATTCAAGTATATCATTTAAATAAAAAAAAAAATCAACTCTTTTGTCATGCTTATTTCCTATAGTTATTAAAACTCATTAAACAGTAACGATTTTATGCATTTTAATGGCAAGTTTTTAATGAATGTACTTTAGAACTTATAACTCCTATTTTGATCAAAGAGTAGGTATATTTTCTTTTTAATTTGGCTATTCACTTAATATCATTAAATTATTCTTTGAACTCAATTATATCAATAATAAACGACTTTAAATCATTTAATTCTCTGTGTAACGCGCAAATATAAGACACCATTAAAATAAAATAACGTTATATTTATTTTTGCCATATTTGCCATTTAAATTGTTTTAAAGCAATAAAATTCCTATATCTGTCAAGTGGGCTACAGAATATAATAATTTAAAATTGGTAAATTAATTAGTTAATATTTAGGTGGTATAAAGTTTAGTCTGCTTGGTAGTTAAAAAAAAAAATTACACAAACAATTCTGTAAATAACAAACCAATACTTACATAATACTCAATACACTTGCATAATTTTAAATCATTGTAACTATAAATATCGTCTTGAGCCGATCTAATAAAAATACTTTCACTTTCAGAAAATAATCACGTCACTTCAACACTTTATTCCTTTAGCACAGCCCTAACACGAATTAAAAAAAAAAACCAATGACAGATATCGACACAAATCAGTTCGAAATTCGAATGATTTGAAAAATTAAATCGAATTGTCGATGTTGGATGCTCGATTCGTGCGACGTGCTACGCGCTCGAAGTCCGTCCAATCACTAACGAAATTCTTCGGAGGCATCGTGCAATTTAACTGCATCAAATATAAACAAACAGAGAACAGAGGCAATATTTTATGCTGTGATGATTGTTGTGAATGGCTTTTATTAATTGGACAGCTGTTTCTTTGAACCTTTGTAGCAAAAACATCTGAATATTAGCGCGAAATAAAAACAAAACTGAACTACAGTAATGATCTTCGGTCATTTTTTGTAGTATTTTTTTTTAAATTTTAGATTAATTTAATATAAATTTGAGCCATGTTTTTTTCATAATTCATGTGTAAGTATATACTTACAAAACGTTTTGAACAAACTTAAAAATAAACACATTTAATAAATTTTAAATTAAATAAATATTATAATACTTAAGTTTTTCTGTAATTAACTATAATCACTTTTATCTCTAATACATATTTAAAACACTTAGATTAATATTTGGTCTCCGCGGCGCGCGAGTTGAAACTTTACGGTTATAAGCATCGAGATATATGTACTACGTTACTACATATATCTCGATGGTTTTAAACCAATTATTAACCTACGAGTAAGATGGCTGGAGGCGAGTGAATCCTTTCCCTATGATAAGCGTACTAGGGAAAGTCCGAATTTGATGGAAATCTATCTATAGTAGATACACCGTTTATTAATTTATGTACACCAATTTAGTATACAATGACTAATCTAGAACGCAATAAATTCTGATATTCCTTATGCTCCGATTTCGACGCAATGAAAACAATTTGTTATTGTAAAAGAAAAGTTAAACAAAGTATATATTTGATCAGCTGGCAAGAATGATATTGTCTTAGATTAATAATAATTGGTCTCGCGCGCTCGACTAGATACCGTCGGCATACTAGAAAAATGCGGCAACTAAAACCACGCCGAATTCGGCATACTTGCGGCATACCCGCGTCAGTCACGCCGCGACCGATGAGTGAGTTGGATGTCTAGATAAATTTAAAATTTAATGTAAAAGCAGACTCAAAATGTGCAGTTTGCGTAGTCAAACTGTGTAAGAATTATACTAAAAGAAATAAGAAAGTACTACATACCATCTATGATGATTATTATTATTATTGATGGTATGTATTACCTACTGGTATTACATACCATCAATAAGTATTGTATAATTTCGAAATATGGACATAAATTACTCACGAAAATAATATAACCCTAAAATATGGCGCGAAGTACCGCTCAGTGCTCAATGTTGCCGTGTATTAAAAAATCCCAAATTCCCCGAGGTTTCGATTTTTATTATTTAGATATTTTGTTTTTTAACTCCCGACACCAAAAGAGAGATGTTGTAATTTTGACTTTTTCTAACAATTTTGTCTATCTTTAACATCTTATTTCTTTAATGCTGGTCTGGGAGAAAAATAAATACGTGGAATGTACTAGCTGCTTCTCTTCCCGCGCAGACCATATAAGTCAGCCGAGGGAGTGGGCGAAAATCGAAGAACCATACCTATCAGTAGGCGATGCTACTAGCAACCTATCACTATTTTGATTCCATTTTCACTTTACGCCCACCAACATTCTAAATATGGCTTTTGAGTAGTTGGTATCCGTAGGGTATTGTTGCCGGATAATCGATTAATCGAATTTGGGTTTTTTTTTTAATAATCTAGGGTATCGAAAGTATCTATTGATATAATAAATTTTCCAGAATTTCGATGCATAAATTACAAGGAAAACCTATGAGATAATTTTAAATTTGTTTAGGAGGTTCAAATGGAGAAAAATAAAAAATCGTACAGAACCCTCTCGTCGCGAGCCAATTCACACTTGGCCAGTTTTATTTTAATATCATTTTAAAGGATTTTCTGAACTACATTTTATAATCCGTAACAAGACCACAGCAATTAATAATTTTCCCATTGGTCGGGCACCAGTCAAGTAGCTGGCAACACCATAATCGACGCTAGTGTGTGTCTTTGCACATTGTTTTACACACACTTTCCTATTAAGTTGCCGCATTCGCGGTATCTAGTCGTAGCGCCGCGGAGACCAATTATTAATCTATGGATATTGTATTGAGAATTTTTATTCCAGAATTTTTTTATTTCAATTGAAATTATTCTAATAGTAAAAAAAGAAATATGTAGATACAATACATACAGGTGCTGTATGATTTTATTGCAATTGGGTAGACGACAAGGTTCAAAAATTGAAAAAGTAATGTGATGGCATGATAGCATATATGTATTTCACGCGCTGCCGCCGCGCCGCGGAGACCAATTTATTATTAAAATTTTCACTTTGAAATTTTGCACAGGCGTATTTATATAACAATTTAAAAATCGATGGGAAAGTCCATTTTGAAAATATTATATTACTAAAAAATTATATTATAATTGATGAACACATAAAAAATAAAGAAACTTTCATTTAGGAACTATTTACATAAACGCAAAAGTTGTCGAACAAATTTTAGTCTCACCCTTGTAAATTACCTAGGCCTGACGTCACCGCTAGGTATCTATTAGTATGGAGCGTTTGGTATCGTCCAAAATGCACGCGAATTTAACTTCGTCATATCTCAGTTAGTTTTAAGTTTTATCGATGTGTTTTTTTACTATTGTGCCTTTTATAGTGAGGTCTTTCATTTAAACATGAAATCGAAAAGTATTCGTCATGCCTATTATTTAGCAGAACACTGTGACTTCCTCACTTTACCTACTTATATACACAAAAATCCCTAATGAAATGATAAAATTATGATTTATTTATTTAAACTTTATTACAAAGTATGCAAATGGCGGACTTAAAGCCGTGGGCTTTTTCTACCATTCAACTAACAGGTTGTGTTGAGAGAATCTTAAGCAAAATTAAGTGCCAAAATAGACTTAAGGTCAGACTACGCTCCATTGTAACATCCAATACTGTAGGACCACACCCTGGGCTCCAAAGTGCAAATTGAAGATGCAACGTAAAAACACGACATTTCTCGACTAATTAAAATTTCATGGTGTTTGTCGATTTCACATATTGATGAAGATGTAATATTATATAGTACTAGCTTTTTCCCGCAGCTCCGCCTGCGTCAAAAAGTAGCCTATGTTTGACCCCGGGTCTTCAACTTTATTCATACAAAATTTTATCAAAATCCGTTTAGCGGTTTGGCCGTGAAAGAGCAACAGACAGACAGACAGAAAGACAGACTTATAGACTTTCGCATATGGATTTTGCGCCATGTTGATCTATAAACAGCAACAGTTTTGGCTCAAAGGTTGACTGTTTGATCACCAGCCAAATTTTTACATTGTGATCCGGTGCCCTATTGTTTAATGTAATATTCATATGTCCAACGAAAATTGTTCGCATCACCGATTATGACGAACAATCATCCAATGAGTCACACTTTTCAAAAATAGCACTTCACTGTACCATGAAATACACAAACCCGCTAGCTAGTGAGTAAAAAAAAAGATTACCTATTTATATTTGACGTGAAAGAATTAGCCAAAATGGGCTTAAGGAGCATTCGTTTTTTTATGATTCTGGAGGTTATATATTCACAAAGAATAGCAGTATCTCATAGTCATAGATATAGGATTTTTTTCACTATGATAGTAGGGGTACTGATACTAAAGGCCGCTCTATATCACTCTACAACTGTATAAGAATCGTAAATTTGTCTCTCTCGATATGTCTCTGATTGTTGTCGGTTTTTGGGACTCAGTCAAAGGAGCCAAGAACGAGATATTCGTGGCCAATCGGGATAATTTAACATAAAAATACTCGCTTTTCTCAGAAGCCCCTAGCGGATAGTAAGGTAAGTAACTTCATATAAAATCTTATGGCGGTCGCTATCGTCTGCGTTAGTAAAATCTCATTATTCGTTATTGACGTATCCTAACAAAATTGATATTTTCAGAAGTAATGCCGGAAGAAATAATTTAAATTGGGAAAAATAATTCTCCAATAGAATGTGGGTTATTATGGGAAACCGTAAATTTGTATTAGATTAGGTATAAGTTCACTAGATGGCGCTGTATCGTGTTAAATCTCGGTATGGTTTTGCTTTTACAGTTTGTAATACATTATAGCTATATTTAAAGATGTATTATATGGAATTCATTAAAAAACTAAGAATAATTTTTGTCTTAACACGTAAGTTATTTATTTAATTAATACGTGTTAAGTAATTAAATTAATTAAGCAGTAGGTTGCGTATAACTTAAGTAACATATAGAGGTGTTATATTAGGGTCAGATTCCAATATTCATGTTATTGAATATAATACTCATATTAGAATACCGAAACTATTACTGGATATTAGTTTAGAGGTTTCATATTAATTTTTAGATATTATTGAATCTCATGATGATAATATGCGAACTCATTCTCAATAATCAAACTGAATACAAGATTCTTAGTAATACAAACGGCTACCTATTAATTTTTAGAGGGATTCACTTGTCCTTCATACTTTAACAGGCTTAGCACTATCAACGTTGGTGTATTTATAAAGTGAATCAGTTTATTTACAACAATGTATTACATTTTTTTTATATACTTAGTCTTTTTTATTTCTTCATTCGTATTTTTTAATTTTCATTTTTTTATTTTTTTATTATTATTTTTAATTAATGGCGCACATAGTTATTATGTACTCTATATTATATACTATAATGTGCAGGGTCAATTGACCTTGTAATCCATGAATATGTTAATTATTTTGCACATGAAACTAAAATTTTCGAGTCCACCCATCCATACATAATATTATAAATTCGATCTGTTACGCTTCCACGGCTAAACCGCTGAACGGATTTTGATTAAATTTGGTATGAATATAGTTGAAGACAAGGCTACTTTTTGACGCAGGCGGAGGAACGCAGCTAGTACAAAATATGAAAATAAGGAGATTAATTTAACGAGAATTTCAAGATCACGGATGCGTCAGCCTGTCTCGTGTGAGCATGAGGTGAAATGATAAGCAACGTTGTCAGACACGAAGCAAAACAATGATGATATCATAGAGGTACAATGGTACATCTCTCTGAACTAGAACGCACGCAACCTAGTTTATGCGGCGTATACATTACTAGCTGATTCCCGCAGCTTCGCCTGCGTCAAAAAGTATCCTATGTTTGACCCTGGGCCTACAACAATATATATTTGGAAAATAAAATTCACCGCCAATACTGCTCTTTTCAGCTTCCGGCCAAAAGTCCTTAATTAAATAAAAATAAATACCACAGAGGTACAAATTACATCACTCTGAGTTGTCTCTAGCGTGAGTTATTTTAAAAAGTCTCTAGCCTAGCATTGCCTTAGCAATGTTGTAGATATGCTAAATACTTATAGCGCTCCAGGCGCATAGTAAGATATCTAAGAAAATCCATACATCTTCATGAATCTCATGGAGACACAGGGCACATAATGGTTCATTTTGTTTTTACATTACATGCATAACCACAGAAATAAGATTTGGTAGACAGGCATGTGTGGTGTGGGCCACAAAATATAAATTCAAAGAGAGGTAGGACATTTGATAAGGAGAAGTCCGTCTGGGAAAGTACCTCCACCCTACAAAAGACCGCAGCCAAAAAACACTGTGATACAGTGTTGTGTTCCTGCTGGTGAGTAGGGTCGCCAGGCTCCAGAGGGGTCGCTGTGCTGACAGCGGACAGTTCGGCAACGCGCTCGTGACATCTCCGGTGTTACAGGCGTTCATAGGCTACGGTAACCACTTACCATCAGGTGGGCCGTACGCCTGTTTGCCTACTTAGTTGTATAAAAAATAATAATAAGTATTCGAGCTACTATTATATTACTTGTTATAGCGAGGTTGAACTGTAGCAATGATGTGATGTCTACATGCCCTTCTACCTAATCTTATTTCTGTGTGCTGTTAACATTGCCTTTTTTTACCGCACTCTATAGATGCAATACTTACATTCTACCACAAAATGACTTAGTGAATACTACAGATAAGAACAGCTTAATTTGTTTGACATGGCTTCCTCCAGTAAACAACTGACAACGAAGACTGCATTTAATGAAAATACACAGTCTCATCTACGTAGCTTCCCCTTATCTACGAACAATGAAGAATTCTGTGTTGCCCTGCGTGCTCAGCCACCTTGCACGCTCGGGGGCCTATATGAAGCCGCTGACAATGCCTTGTCGGTGGCGGAGTTTTATTCGCCCCAAAATTATTTTCAGAGTATCATTGAGAAGACTAAAGGATTATGATTTTGACTAGTATAGTTAGAGAATAACACCCTTATTCATAAAAATAAACGTTCAATAAAACCAAATTACTAATTTATGTTTCGTCTCATTCTTTCACATCAAAAATGGATAAGGCAGAAAAGGGAATAAACATAAATTAGTTAATTTGGTCTTATTGAACGTTTGTTTATTTTTATGAATATATAAAGACCATCGAAACCGCACACGGAAATACACGTTCCTTTCTCAATGGTATAATATGTTTGTCTTTGTAATTAGGCTTGGACTTATACGAAGTCACCGAAAATGCCTTGTCGGTGGCGGAGTTTTCGTCCTCAGAAGTATAACTGCCAGAGTCGATTCGCTAAGAAGAAGACTTACCCATATTCTCAAACGTTTCCTCAAACTCTACTCAACCTCACTCCTACTCATTGGTATGATTAGTTGACACTAGCTGCTGCTTCCTTGACTTGAAATGATTTCTCATTGGAGGTGAGTATCGAACTGTCAAATATAAGGTTGGTCGAGAGGTACCGTGAGGCATCCTTGAAATGAAATAAAGTGGATATATTCATTAAATTAAACTATTTTAATACGGTTTTATCACGTTTATTACTTATTTATTTACACCTGACGTTTCAAACACTTTACAGCGTTCATGGTCGCAGGCAGACTAAGTTAACATTTGTCTTTGATGTCATAAGATTACAAACTACCGCCTGAAATTTTTATTGGGAACTATTCCGATTCACGCAGTATTGGCTCACAGTATCTAAGGGTCTTGCAGTCTGCTTCCGAGTTTGCGATTTTATTAAGTTAATGACTGGGTCCCAAGCTGGC
Source organism: Euzophera pinguis (assembly GCA_947363495.1). Lineage (NCBI taxonomy): Eukaryota > Metazoa > Arthropoda > Insecta > Lepidoptera > Pyralidae > Euzophera > Euzophera pinguis. The sequence continues at coordinate 7,226,028 of OX376176.1, forward strand.
GGTACCTGCCATCCATCCTCTCTATTGAAATTAGGATGTTTTTTAATTTCAATAGCTTCACGTAACATCCTTGGAATGAACCTGTTTTCCTTTGCAAGGACTTGAGGATTATCAAAACGCATATAGTGGTTGGGTTTGTCTAGAGCATGTTCACAGACTGCAGACTTGGTTGAGCGTCTATTTTTCATGTCTGCAATATGTTCTTTTATACGAGTGTTAATGCTTCTCTTTGTTTGCCCAATATATGATAAACCACAGTCACAGTCAATTTTATAAACACCAGCATCTTGCAATGGGATATTGGATTTTACAGGTCTTAAAAATTGGTTTATTTTCTTATGCGGCTTGTAATAGGTCTTGATTGAAGCTCGCCTAAGTATGTTACCAATCTTGTCCGTGACTCCCTTTATGTATGGTAAGATGGCAGGAAAACGATCAACTGTGTGCGGCTTGGGTCGACTTCTGTGACATATGTGTGGGAGGCTGAGATTGTTGCTTCTTAAGACAGACTTGACTCGGTAAAGCTCCTCCTTAAGATGGTGGGTGTCACAGATGCCGTGTGCTCTCTGTAACAAAGATTTGCCTACGGTAGCTAACTGACATGGATGATGGTGAGATTTACCGTTGAGATATTTGTCTGTGTGGGTGGGCTTTCTGTACACAGTGTGACTGATACTATTGTCAAGATTTCTAGTTATTAAAACATCAAGAAAGGCTAATGAATTATTGATCTCAGGTTCCATAGTGAATTTAATTTTACTATTAATGGAATTTAAATGATCTAATAAAACAGAGACTTGAGTTTTGGGGAGTACAACAAAAGTATCATCTACGTACCGTTTGAACATCTTCGGCATAGCCAGGGTGCTTGAAAGAGCCTTCTCCTCAAGGTCTTCCATGAAAATGTCGGCAACAATGGGAGAGACTGGAGACCCCATAGCTACACCGTCAATTTGCATGTAGAATTTGTTTTCCCAGAAGAGATAGCCTGATGTTAAGCAATGCTCAAGTAACTCTGCATACTCTTGAGGTAGATGGTGGTCCTCAAGCCTTCTCTTGACAATATCAATACAGTCATGCAAAGGTAGGCTGGTAAATAATGACTGTACATCAAAACTGACCATTGTGTCTTCATCAGTTAATCGTAGATCTTTAATTAGGCTGATAAAGTGATAAGAGTCCTTGACATTAGCATCAGTATGACCACGAAGTTGTGTTTACGAGCTGACAAAGGAAATTCAACTGTTATAATGGACACCTCTGATTATAACACAAAAATTCAACAACTGTTGTCGGATGTGAATACATATAAACAAGTAAAAAGTGATCTTACTAACAAGATCGTAACAAAAATAAAACACGTAGATATTTTTTGAGTACTTGATATGACTGTTTATTAATTGTTTCTATAACAACGAACAAAAAAAATATATATTAGACAGAGTATTTAACTAATAAAAAGGTTCAGTTCTCAACAGGTAGATATCTATTCTTTTACAGGTGGCGGTATTCCCAAGTAACATTACCTAAGAGGTCGGTGTAGGTAAGGTGCCCAATTGTTGATTTTTAAAAAATAACTAGCTGGCCCGGCAAACTTCGTACCGCCTCCGAATATATTCACCTTTTAAACCTTCCCTGGACTTCCACAAATAATTCAAAACCAAAAATAGCCAAATCGGTCCAGCCGTTCTCGAGTTTTAGCGAGACTAACGAACAGCAATTGATTTTTATATATATCCATACTAATATTATAAATGCGAAAGTCTGTCTGTCTGTCTGTCTTTCTGTCTGAGTCTGTTACGCTTTCACGGCCAAACCGCTGAATGGATTTTGATGAAATTTGGTATGAATATAGTTGAAGACCCGGGGTCAAACATAGGCTACTTTTTGACGCAGGCGGAGCTGCGGGAAACAGCTAGTATAGATTAAATGTGATGACTATTTGGCTTGAAATTTGTTTATTTTTCTCATACCTAAATATATATTTTTATTGTGAGGATCATTGAGAAAGGAAAGTTTTTGCGTATTTTTTTTTTTTTTTTGCGTAGCCTTGTTCCATGTGGTTATCACGGAAAATTTGTAAAATATCAGAAATGTTGCGGATTATATGTAAGCAATCATTGAAAAGTAAACACTGGTTCCGCGTAGGTGATGAGTTCACACAAACTATGTTTTCGAGCTTTGCATACAAATCCATAAAATAGGCGGCATCTTTGTCTACTGTTGGGCAAATATATACAGTGCGTTATTTTTACGTTTGAATCACAAATTATAGTATACAATAGAAAAACTCATATATACTCGTACTTGCCTGTGTTCGGATGGTAAAGATGAAATTATGTTTATTTCATTAAATTATCCTTGTTCATGTGATATTTCTATTCTCGATCATGCTCTATACCCGTGTATAAAATTTCAGCAAATTCTGTTCAGTTCAGCTACCTTTTAATTATTTATTACTAGCTGTTTTCCGCAGCTCAGCCTGCGTCAAAAAGTAGCCTATGATTGACCCCGAGTCTTGAAATATAATCACACCTTTCATCAAAATCCGTTGAGTGATTTGGCCGTGAAAGCTAACAGACAGATAGACAGACAGACAGACTTTCGCACTTATAATAAGTATTAGTATGGAAAGAATGGATTATTAGTAGAAGTAGGAGAAAATGTACCTAGTTCATTGTATTTTCTCAAATGGAGGCTTGTTTGATCTAGTTATAAAGGCCAGAGAAAAGAAAAAATAAGTATTTATATAATTCAGGCGTTACTTTGCGGAAGTTAAAGTCAAGTACTTACCAAATTATTTTGCGTACTACCAATTATTGCAATTATTTGCCGGCCAGCAATAGTTTGCATGAACTAACTGGTGCTTCCGCAAAATAATTTGGTAAGTGCTTGTAAAAAATAAGTAATATTAATTTCGATTCTAAAGATAGTTTATGCATAAAAATTATCGAAAGTTCAATAAGTCCAAGTTAACTAAAATATGTTTCGTCTCGTTATTCACGTCAGCTTGACGAATGTTTGATAATAGTATTAGGTTTACTTCTGTACTCGAAATGTTTTGTGGTCATATCGCACCTTGTGTTTAAGATATCCACATTTACTTAAATCATTTAAAATTACTTAACCAATACAGTGAGGAATTTTATAGTGTTGTCGCAATGTGCCTTACATTTTTAATTATTGGTGTAAAATCCTTCTTTGTTTCTCAATGGATTCCGATTGAATATGGTTTGCCAGTAGTCTATTTTCAGAACTAAAAAAATTTTTATATATCTATATATATAAAAATCAATGCCACTTTTCGTTGTAATTTTATAACTCAAGAACGGGCTCACCTATCCAAACCAAATGTTTAGGCTTTGTTCGGACTATTTAGTAAATGAAATGAAATGAAATGAAATGAAAATAATTAGTAGATGGTTTATGTGAAGTTTGCACGAAATCGGTCGAGCGGTTCTCTTTTTGACGCAGGCGGAGCTGCGGAAAACATCTAGTAAGTAATATAAGTAACTGTATCTCAGTAAATAGAGAATGTGGGAACGGTATCCGGTCGGCCGTATCAGGAGTTCTATTTTTGAAAAATGTGACTCATTCAAAATAGGCGAGTCAATGATTTTCGTACGACATATGTCACACTTTTGAATTGACGAGGTGAGGAGTAAATTGCGCGAGCTGCACGCCGATGACTGGCAAGAGGTGGCGCAGGATAGGTCGAAGTAGACATCCTTAGGCAAAGGCTCATTTCGGAGTTGCTGTGCCATCTTAATCGTTTTGTTAGTTCATCAAAGGATCATGTCTCAAAAGATAACATAACTTTTTTGCCTTTCACTTCGACTATGCCATAGTAGTGGCGTAAATAGTAGTAAACAATAAGCGCCTGCCAATTTTATTCTACTCCCTAATGTAGTTTAGTGCTTATTTCAATTTCTTTATTTCAGATAACAAGGATCCAATTTGTTAGTATCACAGTAACTTAAAACAAGCGTTAGAACCTAAAACTATACAATAATTGGTTATTGGTACACACAATATGAAACCTCTGTGTACCGATGGCCCGTCCTCTATGCCTTAGATTTGACCAAATAAGGCCACCGGTATCGTCCCCTGAACAAGGTGTCTCACTATTGGCGAATCTAGTCTGTTCGCCACAGTTTTTAGGATGCTGTTGTGACTCGACCTCACTCTCATTAACAATGGTGCCATGTTTTTCCGGATAACGGCATGGAATCCGTCCGTCCTAGCCTGCGCAAACATTTCAGAGGCACTACAGAACCGAGGGAGTCTCAGCAACATTCTAAAAATATCATTGTATTGGACGCGGATAGCATTTAGCGATCTTTTGGTGCTTATGATGATGTCAATATAATAGGAGTAATTGTGTACTCACTGCACAAATATTCGCAGTTGGACAGTGCTACTGTTGTTTTTTTTTTTTTTTTGGACGAATAGGCATAGAGCTTTGTACTATGCATTTTGTAAGAGCTGGTAAAGTCGGTCAAAATCTGGACCCCTGTATAACTTAATACGTCGAATTAAAATCGTTAGACTGAGCGATCATGACTAATGAATATCATTCGATATTGAACGAAAATCATCGACCGATTTTCGTTAATCACGCTTATAGGTACCTACTTCTGTAACTGTAAGGTTACATGAAAAAACTACACATTTCATTCTTACGTCGTGGGTTCGATTCCTACGGGAGGCATACTTTGTTATGTGTGTTGTTAAGTAATTTGGTTAGGACCATGGAGTAATTACAAAGAGGAGATGCCGTAATAAGCGCTTTGTAAGAAAGTGTTTGTGACGCTACACAGGGCGGAAGGCAGACATGCGGGGTGCTTGGTTTCGGCCGTGGCTCCAATCATGGAGCACGAGCAATGACAAGCTCCGCCCACTTTTGTGTCGGCGAGGCGCCAATGATCACATCACTGCGCCATTTCAAACGGCATCTCCTCTTTGTAATTACTCCATGGTTAGGACATTGCGGGCTAAAAACTCTGACACCAGGTACAGGTACAGGGTCAATTGACTGTGTAACACGCTCGACATTAATGAATGAACGGAGACAGATGAAAGCTACCTACTAGAGGTAAATCGTACTTATTTTTGTTTATTTGTTAAAGAAAATAAAATCAAAATAGCCGAGCGACTTGTATCAGAACAAGTCTTGTAAATAGATTCATTTAATCAATAAAATTTTACATCACATTACATTGGTCTTTTTACACATGGCTAAACAATTTCTAGCACAAATAAATTAATATTAATCACACATTATCCATACTAATATTATAAATGCGAAAATTTGTCTGTCTGTCTGTTACGCTTTCACGGCCAAACCGCTGAACGGATTTTGATGAAATTTGATATGAATATAGTTGAAGACCCGGGGTCAAACATAGGCTACTATATAGTTATTAATAAACTCGATAAATACTTTAATTGGAATCTTGTTGAAAATGTCGATAATTTGAATGGACAACCGACAAGAAAATAAAGTAAGTAGGTACCATTTTCCTTTCGAAAAAACGATAAAAATTCACAGAGCTCTAAGATTGTTTTTGAAAATGTAATAAATATTTATAATAGTTTTAAAAGAAATAACGCGCCGTCGCATAAGAAAGTAATATACAACGTGACGTCACAAAACGATGCACGTAATTTTTTTTTTTATTTATCAAATCATTTTACTAATTTTCTTCAAATATCTAAAAATATTTTCCCAGTCTTATGCCTTTAGTCCACGTTCGTAACGAATATTTGTGGGGGCTAAGTTAGGACCGGATTTTTCATTTTCGCATTTTTATTGGGTTGTCCATTTATGACATGGAGCCCTGAAATATGATCAATATGGCTTTTGTAAAAGTCCATCCATCCATGGTCCATCAAATAAAAAAAAATAATGTAGAAGTTCAACTCCTAAAATATGTCAAATCACTTAGATGAATAGTAATAATGTGGACGTAATAATTATTTTATAATTTGATATTCTCCTATTTGTGTACATACATTTTCCGTTCAATTTAATTGGAAAAATTGTGGTAATGACCCTAAATTTTCAAGTTAAGTATAATTTTATATATTAAGTACTTATTCATTTTGTTTATTAGCGGCAACATGCGTTGACTATTGAGTAATACAATTGTCCATATTTTGGACCGGCTAAAAAACACGCAGGGCGTGTTTTGAGTCATATCAACTTAGTGTCAAAGTTATATAAGTGTACGAATATTACATACACGACAAATAAGAGCAAATTATTAAAAAAATAAATATTCATTCAATAATTAGCACGTCTCCACAACTCATATTCACATTAAAAGTAACTAATTCAAAGATAAAATGAATTTATTAATACATTTCAAATATATAAATTCATATTTCTAAAAATCACAATAAAATGCTAGTGAAATTTATTCACAATTTAAAAGTTACAATCTAAATAATTAAATACTTATATACATTATTTTTACATTCACGTTTATCACATAAATGATAATATAATATTATGGCTTAACACTTACTACTATGTTTTTGCTCAAAGAGCAAGTTGCTCGAACTTGCATAAGTAGATTAAAAATTTAGAATCCAAGAATATTTTGCAAAGATAAAATATCGTTCAAGAAATCAAGTAATAATGTAATTTCAATAACAAACAATTTACTATCACTTGAAGTGAAAAAGTTATTTGAAACTGTAGCACCCTGTTTTACGTTCACTGCAACTAAACGAAATCAGAGCGCAACATGTATGACATTAAATTTTATTTTGCTAACAAAAAAGGATACACCACGTGACCACGCAAAACGTGTTTACATGGTAATTTGATTATTGAGATACTTCGAACAGTGCGCGTGTTGAAAAAAATTTATCATTATACTAAACGCCTGGAAAATAATCATAGAATCGCTTATGGAATGAGTAGTATAACACGCTTCGCGTGTTTTTATAAAAGTAATGTTTATACACGGCAACACGTCCATTGTATTCACAACACGGCGCATATTTCCATTTCAGTTTCAAATTGACCAGGACATATGCTCTAGAGGACTATACATTGACTTGTCTTAACTAAGACAATTATTCACACATTTGTTCTCACAAAACACTATTTCACTCTTACACACACTCACGGCATAATGTCAGTTTTGTTGCTATCTTTTATCTGTTTCTCTCTTTTCCTGCAAGAGAGTTTAGTATATATTTCATCAATAGTCTTATTCCTTGTTTCTGGGAAGTATAATACTGTGTAGAAGCAGGCGATGAAGCAAACTATGGAGAAGAATAAGAATGTCCAATGGATGCCAATGAGTTCACATAGACTGGTGAACCATTTTGTCTGGACAAAGTTGCTCAACTTAGCGCAGATGTTGGCAAATGATGAGACTGTGCCGCGAAGCTGAAAAGAGAAATAAATGAAATGTTTTTGAGAATTGTATGAGTAGTATAGGATTATTAAATTATTTACTGGATTGTTTCCACAATTTTAGAATTATGTAAGTCAATAAAGACATATTACAGATTCGGTTGAGATGTCTCAAATAAATGCATAATTTCCAGCCATTAGAGCGTGTAGGATAACAATCGACGAGGGTTTTTTCTTTCAGTGAAATATAACTGTCAAAAAAATATTTTCAAAGTCATTTGTGCTAATATCGTGATTTTAGATGGTCTCAAAATACAGCTACTCCAAACAAAAGAGTTTCACGTTGTTTGAACAAAATTATTTTTAGGTACCCTTTTTACCCTTGAGTTAAATATTTTCTGTAATAGTACACAAAAACCTAACTTTCACTAACCTGAAACGTAAACAGATCAGTAATAATAATATAAGATATAGGCTGGAAGCCTGCAGCATCAGCGAAGATACACAGACACATGGACAGCACGGGCAGCCAGCCCGGCAGCCACACGCCCACCGACGTCAGGTAGAACCACGCGGAGAGGAGAAGCATGCCCACGCCCACTGCGAACGACGTCGTCACTAGGAGCAACTGGGAAAGATAACAAATAGTTAATCTAATTGTAAACAAGATAACGGTACTTTTAAAAACAAAAAAAAAACAATGTTTAGAAAGAAAAAAAAGAATTTATAAAATTAAATGGCGTTGTGTGGTCTCTTTTTTCAAGCGATGGAGCACCGGTTGTCTTGCCCCTTTTGCCCTAACACCAACTCTCTACGTACAGACATACTTACTACTCATGGCCACCGATGAGGCTGTAAAAGTAGCAGAACATCTTTTGGGAAGGCTTTGGTCGGTTGGATGGAATGATTTTGACACGCCAAGAAGATCTAATGGCCCATTTCAACCAGCGAGAGAATTACTGTGACTTCTATATCAGTTCTAGTAAGAACTAGCGACGGGTTTTAACTCTAGAACCCTACACGGGGTACTGGGGCACCCCACGAGTTTAATTATTTTAAATCATTTCCTTGATTGGCAATGCACGGGTTTGACCTCCCGTGTATTTTACTTTGAGGTGACCCACTACAGATTGACCCATGACTCGGCGACAGCCGGCTGGCGTAGTTGTCTGAACATGTGTCTTGGGGTGCTGTAGCACCCCAGTGTACGAATAATGTAAGTTCGTGAAAATATTAAAATATATATTTTTGTGCTTATTGCAAGTTATCTAGTTAAAGTATTATCAGAAATTAAATATTCATGGTCTATACATATGATTGAAGAGGTTATGTTCTTGTAAAATGAAAAAACTAGCTATGAATTCATTTTATGTTGGAGTGTGCGTTTTCGACGCAATGAAAACTAAATATTGACTTTAAGGTATTTCTATGAATTTTCGAGTGAAGTTTTTGTTAATTCTGTGAGTGCTGTATAAATTCTATATAACAACAACAATTAAGTTTTGTCACGCTTTCTCTAAAAAAATTGGAATGAACCTGCAAAGAGAAGCATTTGATAGAGCGCGCATACAAACCCCAACTTTCAGCCGGGATATAAAGTAAACAATTTCGGCAATCCTAATGCTACCAATGCCAGTCGGTCCTCTTGGGTGTGAACATCACTCACAGAGACGTTGTACTTCCTGCCCTAGCACCACGAAACGTAAAAGCGCGACAAAGCGCCCCAAGTACAAAACTACAATTTTTTTGGAACACTAACTAAATTTAAGAAAAAAGTGTTGAAATTGATTTTAACTTTTTTTATTAAAAGGCTAAATAAGGTGCCTGAAAATGTTATTTAATAGTAATAAAAACCTATTATTCTAAAATTGTTTCTTTTTATATACTTTATTGACTCTTTTATTTTGCCTTGGGTGCCCAGGCACCCCAGTGTGGTAATAAATAACGTGTGCGCCAGGAAGTGTAGGGTTCTAGGGTGATAATTTAGGCTTTAATCCAGTAATAACACGCCCACATACATGAAGTAGAATGGCAATAGATTGCCCACGCCCACTGCAAGCGACGTCGTCACCAAGGAGAAAATACTAGGGATGAAGACTACATTTCCGGTTTCTCTTAAGACATATCCGAAATCTCTATTGCTAAATCATCATCATAAATTTTAGAGCTGGGCTCTTGTTGGTGGAGTTTTTTCTATTTCTAAATAATAATTATAAATGACAACACGCCTAGCGTGTTTGCGAAACAGTGGAACATTCGGAAATGATTCAATAAAACACGCGTGGCGTGATTTGAGCTATTTAAGGAAATTACCCGACTATTCAATCATTTCTTTTTGTGTTTTTAAAAATAAAGTTTCTTTTCCTATTTTTTATCATTGCACCACAAGATAAAGATATTAAAATATATAAATAATATTTAGATAAATAAATAAATTAATGAATACTTTATTGCATCATTTAATCCGTAGAGTGATTTGTTAGATTTTTTTTTCTTTTTTTCTTGCACTGCATTTAATCATTTTTGAGAATTATGAATAGGTGGTGATAGCTGGTTGAATATTGCTTATAAATATTATTTTTTGTACATGTAAGTTAGATCCGATAATTTGTACTCCTACTACAGTCACAGACTTTCCTCTATTATAGTGGTTAACTGGAAGAGGTCCCTCATAGGGATAAGTCCGCCATTGTACATTAATATTTAAGATTTTTTTTCTGTTGATGTTGTATAAACTGTTTTCTTTTATGTACAATAAAGAATTTTACATACATACATACATACATTTACTAGAGTATCTAACAATTTGTATTTTTGAGTAAATGAATACAAATATAAACTTACTTTCCTCCCAGTTTTCTCCACAATACACGTAGCCAAAGTAGACCCAATGAGCTGAACAAGACCGATCATCATGACCTGCTTGTTAGGACTCAGGTTCAGGTCGATGGACTCCGAAGCCCGGCCGAAGACGAAGCCAGCGTAGATGAGGACTATAAGGTAGCCGTCGAACTGCTGGGTGATCTTGATGACGAGCGTGATGAAGAAGGCTTTGAAGGTTGGCTTGTCGTGCACTGGAACAGATTTATGTTCATGAATACGTATAAGGCGCTGTACCACTTAACCCTTTGGTATTTGATATCGCGATATTTGATTATAGTACGTACTCGTAATGAAATAAGGTTGAAAGTGGCGATACCGGTTGGCTTGTCACCGTCTCAGTTTTAAACCCCTGTCTGCCATTTCGGTTGTTTTTTTTTTTTCAGTTTTAATTTAATAATTCAATAATCATAACCAAATATTGTAATTTTTTTAGGTATCCTCTTGCTCATTAAGTTATACTTTTTATAGACGCAAAAAAGTTAGTAGTGGTCATGGAGGAATTACAAAGAGGAGATGCCGTTTGAAATGGCGCAGTGATGTGATCATTGGCGCCTCGCCGACACAAAAGTGGGCGGAGCTTGTCATTGCTCGTGCTCCGTGATTGGAGCCACGGCCGAAACCAAGCACCCCGCCCGTCTGCCTTCCGCTCCGTGTGGCCTCACAAATACTTTCTTACAAAACGCTTATTACGGCATCTCCTCTTTGTAATTGCTCCATGGTAGTGGTCGCTGAAAATATCAAGTAATTCGCGAGGAAACTTTTTCTGGATATAGCTTTTTTGCTATTTTATTTTGCTAGGTTATATTTTGATGTAATCATTTATTTTGATCTTTGAACTGTACTTCATATTTTTTTCATGCTAGTATTCCATGTAAAATAAGGCTAACTGTGCGACGAAATAATAGACGTTTTACGGTATTCCTCTGATGCACAGCGCCTTAAGTTAGACATATAATCCAAATAGAGTTAATGAAAAACAGTCGAGTCTCCCCCTTTTTGGATTTTAGGAGTCGGTTGAAAACAAGAGTGGTATGATCGTGACTTTATTTGTTTGGTTTCACTGTGTAAAGGGTTATAGAGGTCAGACGGCAGTCGTTTAGAGATGCAAATAACAAAACTACAATCGCGAGGGCTATTTTTGACAGTGCAAAACCGGTCCATTTAATAATTTTTTGTTCGATTTCGAATGATTGTCATTCGACAAAATAGGATGATCTAATGATTTTAAATCGACTCACAGATTTTATACATACTCAAAAAATAGCGTCCTTCGCTTTCGTGGTTTGGTTTACGGAAAATACGTGAACGTCAATTGAATTTAGCGCGATTGCCCTCTTGATAGAGCACGTTAAAACTTTCTACCACCTGTCTTACCCACTCCTATATTTAAACCCTAAACATGACTTTGTACTCACATATAATACTCCACGGCGAGTCCTTCCCAGCCCTGGTCTGCTTCTCAACCTTCACCAGGCCTTCGACTTCCATTTCTATTGCCCTGTCCACTACTGGCACTCCTCGGAGCCACGCCAAAACTGTCTTTGCTTCCTGGAGATTAAGTTCATTATTCTATGACATGTAGTAGACCTAGGACCTCTGACAAAAATGTACAAGGAGACCGGACCCCAGATCATATCGTAAAACTGGGATAAGGGTAGACGAAGAAGAAGATAAATAAAGTATGTAAAAATGCTTCACCCCAAGATTCTAGTATGAGACGGAGTAACGTTTTGAATTTTGCTCAAAACGTCTCATGCTAAGTACTACGTAACAATTTCGCATGTAAAGCGATGGCACGTGCGGTCAGTCCTGGATGGAATGGGTCGCCATTAGTGGCAAATGCACGTGAAGTAGTTGGTCCGTTGTTATCCCTAGATGACTTATGCCTTCAGGCAAGCTGAAAATCTACCAGTGGTAAATGTTTATTTGTTCGGTTTTCATGTAAAATCGTTTGGAGTAAGAAAAACTTACGCATCGGAGCCTAGGGTACGCTATTAGTTATGTCATAGATTTGGCGGAACTGGTTATTACAATGGAGAGACTGCCGTCTGACCTCAGTAACCCTTTTTACAGGAAAACCAGGCCAACAGGAACATGACCCGAGGTGTGTTAGTGGCCAACACTGTCAGAATTTTTCAGGCTGCCCTAAGGCATCTGACACAGCCTCACGACTGCTATCTATCGATAACAACCGGGACCAACGGCTTAACGTGCCTTCCGAAGCACGGAGGAGCTCAAGATAGAAAATGCCACTAAATAGCGACCAATCCCATAGTGGTCACGTCACGTCGTCGCTTGACACGCGCATTCGCAACAGATACGCGGGTCACGCTCGACTAATGAGCTCCTCAGAGTAGAGAGTACTTCTCAGAAGGAAGAAAAAAAATAAAGAGTATATATTCTTTACACATGATGAATCAACTTAGATGATAGGAATTTGTCTTTTAAGGGTTGTCATTCTCAGCCTGATGCATGCACAATGTATTTGAAGTTTGGTGTAATGACTCTATGAATTCGCTCTAGAATCCTTAGATGGTGGACTCAAACTCCATGGAAAATATATTTTTCATAGAATTATAAATTAATTCCAACGTATTTTTTAAGTTTTTATGGTACAAGATCACAGAAGAGCGAAATACCGAACCCTTTTCAGCTTTGAACTTGAAGATGCAACTTACATCAGTCTTTCCTTGTTTCACGAGAAACTCCGGCGTCTCAGGCATGATGAGGAATATGAAGAACACCACGCTCGGCACCAGCAGGCCCATCCAGAGCATCGTGCTGACGGACAGCATGTCAGCACACACGTAGCTGGCTAAATAGCCAATGTTTCTGAAATTGTTTTAGTTTTTGTTTGTTGATTTTGAATTTCTTTAAGAGAAGTAGGAAATTTTGTAAGGAGTAGTCCGTCTGGGGAAGTACCTCCGCCCTACAGAAGACCGCAGCCAAATAACACTGTGATGCAGTGTTGTGTTCCTGCTGGTGAGTAGGGTCGCCAGGCTCCAGAGGGGTCACTGTGCTGATAGCGGACAGCAACGCGCTTGTGACATCTCCGGTGTTGCAGGCGTTCATAGGCTACGGTAACCACTTACCATCAGGTGGGCCGTACGCCTGTTACTACTTACTTAGTTCTATAAAAAAAAAAGATTTTTTTTTTATAGAACTACTTTCTTTATTTTCCTTGTATTTTTAGAATCCCTTCTCGTAGGTCAAAATAAAGCCATTTTATATAAAAATTAAAAAAATAATGAAATATTTCTGAATCACCAGTAAAATATAACATTGGATATGGACGGAGCTGTGACCACGGCTCACGGAACGACTAGCTCGGGATTTTTGATTTCGTTGGAACACGGTTGAAACGACGGAATTATGAGGATCTCAATTAGGTTTGTTTGTAATGTTATTTATTTATTTAACACCTCTTTGCACACAGTACAATAAAATTAGCGTACCTACCTCCTTCATTTTCAAACCGAATAAAGAATTTTCAAAAACCTACATCGTTGAAACTGAAATAATTTAGCCACCATGGGCACAACACGATTTTTAAAACATAAAGAACCCAAATCTACCGTACTGTAAACAACATTACCCACCCAACTTGTTTACAAATAGCAACAGCGAATAATTTATTCTGTTTATATGTGATGTCCTTACATAATTATTCAATCACGTAATATGGTCAAGTCTGTTCAGTGATCCCGCCATACTTGACGATGCCGGTTCGAGATGCAATGATAACAATCAATGCATGAATCATAGAATCTTAGATTATTAATTGATCTCGAGCGCTGTAGAGACCAATTATTAATTTAAAGCATAGAATATTATATGAAGATAATTCGATGTAAATTAACTTCATAGAATATTATATGAAAAGTAATTTAATGTGAATTAACTTTGTTTTTGAGCGTAAGCATAGTCTCCATTTCGAGACTGGCCAATTTGCTTTTGTACGGAAAATGCTAGGGCTAGGTCTCATTTCTAAACGGATCCTTACGAAAATTGACACTCGTGTTCTTTGATTTATTTAATTTTGTTTTTGTCAGCAATGAACAGTGTTCATGAACAGGCTATTTTTACATAACACCACAAAGGTCAAGCGAGGGCATAATGCCCCGACAGGGGGACGTGCCCCGTACCACGTGCCACGTATATTTCATGGTTACAGCAGACGCCCAAGACTCCACGCGTCATGCGATGATCCACAACCACTAATCTACCTAGATCTCTCCCATGCTAACCAGATAAACCAACCAAAAGGCAACAAGGGTCATTACAATCACTGGCGCATTTTAGCGCCTCTCTGAACTCAAGGCACAAAACACATTGGACAACAAGGGTTAGCTAAGTTTTAGGACTCGACTATTCACATAATCACACCCACGGATTCCATGTTAGTTATTATCACGATACAAATTAGAGACTGCGCCCCATCACGCCTAAATTCTATCTTCTCGATTGTCAACGCCATGACATTTACTTTTCTTCATAATACGTCAACTACAAAATATGACCAATCTCTTTACGGAGATCATGGAATAAGTACCTAACGTGAGTAATAATTGACGCGTAATATTTCACTCTCCGATATATACATTGGAAACCTAACAATAGGAAATCTCGGTACAAGGGTTCTAATTATTTCTAAAGAAATTTCTTCCAACAGACCCGCGACAGGCATTTTGAAAGAAAGAAGCAATGTGGCGCACAAGATTAAAATACAAATAAAAAAACATCCAATAATAAAATAATTATTTTATAAAAACATTGAACATCGATATAACACGTTGGCTTGTTCTGTTCGTTCATTTCAAGAAGGTTACATGGTCATAACATATACACTTACACTTTACAAATACACTTTACAAATGCTATAAAAATAACCATAGCGTGAAGTATTATGTAACAACGCCATCTCTAAGTTAATACATGAGTTGTTGACAATTAGTTACTTCAGAGTTTGATAGAGTACTATCAAAGGGTTCATCATTAAGTCGATAACGACATTCGAAAACAAGAAATGTATGGGATTGACCTTAGATTAATAATTGGTTAAAAATGCGGCAACAAATACTACGCCGAATTCGGCGTACTCGCGGCGTACCCGCATCAGTCGTGCCGCAACCGATTAGTGAGTTGGACGTTTAGATAAATTTAAAATTTAATGTAAAAGCAGAAGCAAAATGCCAGTTTGCGTAGACAAACTGTCGTAGCGCCCCTCGGAGACCAATTATTAATCTAAGGGGATTGCCACTAACCGCGCTAAATCACGTGGTCGATTTTCAAACTAATTCCGAAAGATCGCGAACATGAATGTGTTTTTCAAATTGTAACTTGTCTACGGATATACTGGTGATTAATCCTACAACGTGAAATTTTTTAATGTTTTTCATAGAATTAAAATAAGAGGTGCTTTCAAACCAGAAGACATTTATATAAGAAATACGTATGCCTGTCTAGCAATAGCAATCAAGACCTGAAGAGGATTGGTCGGCACTAAAGACACACGAGTATCTGCGGTGGCTTCCATTAAAACGATCAACTTAAAATCATTATCGCAGATTTTCCCATTTGTACTCTAAAACGGCTTTTACTACTAGGAAATATAACAAAAGTACGATACTAACCTATTCAATATAAGCAATGAACCCAAAGCTCCTCGCAGGTCGATGTCACTGATTTCCTTCAGGTAGATAGGTAGCACGATGTAGCATGCTGAGCAGGGGATCCCAGCTATAGCCCTTGCTAGGATCAGCGCCCATGGTTCTAGGCAAAACAGTTTTATCTGCCAGTATACCTGAAAAAAAAAAGTTTTAAAAATAGAAGACAAACCATAAATATTATTAAAAGATGAGAGCATAGATTAATAATTGGTCTCGCGGCGCCGCGGAGACCAAATATGATTCTAAAGAGAAGAGCTATTTTTTGAAATGTAAATCATTAGACGCACCGCTTTTCCATGACTCATACTTTTCAAAAATAGCGCCTGAAAGGGCGCCTGGTTTTATTTTGTATGTGTGCTCAACTCAAAAATTATTTGAAATATTTTGAATTGTGAATATAATTCGTCAACGTCAGACATTAAAACCTGTATCTCAAGATCAGCACTGATTCAACTTCCTCATGTATATCGTGTGTGTTACATGATAATTGATATGAGGAGATCGATAGCCAAGTGCGACGCTTATATCCGTAGCTAATGCACGTGTCAAGCGACAGCGAGACAAGACCTTTATTGGATTGGTCGCCATTAGTGGCATTTTCTATTTTCGGAAGGAGAACGCTTGGACAGGAAGACAGGGTAATTGATCCTACAAATCACACTGGTGTCTAATTTATTCGAAACCGCCTCTCGGTCTCTAGCTTTATTAATTTAAATTAGATGTCATTTCGAAGCACCGAAATATTATCATATCAAAATGAACCCTGTATTTTCTACTCAAAATGGAAAGGAAAGGGGAATTATTAATCCTCATTATTATTTTATTTACTTTACTCATGTACACAATAAAAATGCAAAGGATTATACATAAGTGGAAAAGACAGTACAAGGGAGCTGCTTATTTCTAAAGAAATTTCTTCCAGCAGACCCAAGAGAGGAAATGACAAGAAATGGGTAATTAGCGTGTACAAAAAAGAAAGGAAAAGTGAAGACTATACGTAATTACCTAGGTACAAATTTAATAACATCATTGTAATTTAAACATATAATACATTATAAAAATAATTATTGATACTTCAAATTTGGATTTAGTCACTTTAATTACAAGATACCCAAAAGAAAACAACTAAGTAACTAATGTGATAATAAAAGAAGCAGACGAAAGTAAGAGCATTAAAAAAATATACAGTTCAAATACTGCAGAAAACTGAAAAGTGTAAAAAGTGACACAAAAACTGTCGCTTTACCAACAGAAGCCAGAGATAATTACTTTTTTTTTTAATTAAAAAAATAACAAAAGCACCTTATGTGGCTCTAGAAGGAAGGTTGTTGTTGTTTTAACGGTTGATTTGTTATGTAATTGTTTGCGCTGGGGAAAAGGAAGGAAATCTTTTTAAATAGGTAATGACTGAAATAGGTAAACAAATACGATTTTCTTTAAAATTAAGATAAGTGTTTAGTTGTAATAATGATGGAATTGGTTTCTTCTCGAGTACGACTGGTACTCATAGAAGGTTTATGTTCATTTGTTTACCAGTTGTACTTTTTATTAATACTTCTAGATACTGGGCTGGGCGTTCTTTCCCTACCATTTTCCTACTTGCCCTGTAGTGCTATTTTTGAAAAGTGTGACTCACGCGAAATAGGCGAGTCGAATTTTTTGTTCGATAAGCCATACTAATCCATACTAATATTATAAATGCGAATGTCTGTCTGTCTGCCTGTCTGTCGATTACGCTTTCACGGCCAAACCGCTAATTGGATTTTGATGAAATTTGGTATGTAATATAGTGGAAGACCCGCGGCCAAACATAGGCTATTTTTGACGCAGGCGGAGATGCGGGAAGCAGCTAGTATGTCATACATTTCAAAACTGGGGCTCCTGGCCGAGAATCTAAAACACAAACGTAGACAATTTTGATATTTGGAATAATAAAGTTTGACAGGATTGGATACGAAATGGATTATTAGGATAAATCTACTTTTAAAACAATTTGTATTACAATAGGCTACGGTAACCACTTACCATGAGATGGGCCGTACGCCTGTTTACCTTCTTAGTAGTATAAAAAAAATGGGTACGTGGATTGTAAGTAAATAAAGGATTGTTGATGAGACCAGGGGGCCGATCGTGCCAAATGCAAATTATGTTAACGTATTGCCAAAATCGAACCATAACCGCGAGGTCTATTTTTGAGTAAGTAAAATCTGTAATGTAAAATAGAATTTGCAGTTTAAAAAAATAGCTTTAGCGGTTGTAGTTTGGTTTGGTTTCGGTAAATAAATACGTTAACATCAGCATTAAGCGCGATCGGCCCCCTGAGCATCGTAATGACAAACAAACAATTACTGTTTACCTTTCGATAACATTCTTCATACGATTGTAATATTACGAGTATTTTTTTATAATAAGTGAATATTTCATTGTGAAGGTGAAATGAAAGATTTGAATATTAATTGAAATACATGCATAATGTATTTAAAATCGATAACGATAATCGAATTGATCGATTTTATTATGTGTTGTAGTGAAATAAAACTTTTAATACCTGACTTTCACATCACGTGTTTACTTATTAGGTACAAACCTAGAATTATCCTAGAATAGATAAAGTTAGCTTGTTGATAGGTATACCTAGACTACATACTAAGAAACCATAAGACACAGAATTATCATAATAGTGCAAGTACTATACCATAGATAGTTTCGGTAAAAGCTATTTTATTTTTAAATAGACCTGTTTTTACCCTACTGCGCCAGAAGGAGGGTTATGTTTTTCCAGAATATGTATATGTATGTGTGTTTGTAAATAATTATACATTTATTTGATACGCCCTGCAGCCTGAACGCTCGATGGATTTTAACTTGAGAGGTGTCGTTTGTTTCGTATTTACTGTGAGATGAATGAAGAATGAAAATTAAAAAACAAAACACAAAATGGCGGTAATACTTTTGGTTTCCAAATAACACAGAAAGGCAGTCGGCTGTTTAAGTTTTTTTAAATTACCATTATCAATAACCATTTAACAGATGACTAGAAATCATTATTTTTTTTAATGATGTAATTTTTATCTGCGGATAAAAACTACTTACTGTAAAAATTAAATATTTTTTTTAATTAAAAATACTCACAATAAGAGACAAAGTAGTAATAAGCGTCATCATCTTCCTCCCGTACTTGTCAGTCAAGTATCCCATGGGAGCTCCAAATATAATCGCAGTGATGTACGTCACTGAAGTCATCCAGGATATGTCTGAGGTAGAGAACGGCTCTGGGGAGGGTCCTTCGGGAGACTGGAGCACTGATATCATGGGTGATAACCAGCCTTGCACCATCCCGAAGCTTAGTAGGGGAATTGTTACTGAAAAAAGCAGAAAATTATTGTGGAAAAACACTGAAGCCCGGAGTGCTATTTATGAAAGTGTTCGACATAATTTAGTCATATATTTCAAATACAGGGCCCCAGGGTGAGCTTGGTTAAAATCATGGAGTAATTACAAAGAGGAGATGCCGTAATAAGCGTTTTATAAGAAAGCGTTTGTGAGGCTACACGGGGCGGAAGGCAGACGTGCGAGGTGCTTGGTTTCGGCCGTGGCTTCAATCATGGAGCACGAGCAATGACAAGCTCCGCCCACTTTTGTGTCGGCGAGGCGCCAATGATCACATCACTGCGCCATTTCAAACGGCATCTCCTCTTTGTAATTACTCCATGGTTAAAATAACCACATCAATGATTTATCTGTCCTCAGATATTCTCCGTCTCTCTCTTCTGTTCATCATAGCGCGTATGTGTATTCCTAGTTGCGTCGTCAGATTACACTTCGGAGCCTAGGGTACGCTACAGCGTGGTTATTACAATGGAGCGATTGCCGTCTGTATTCCGTTACTCTTTTTATAATGAAACCAGACCAATAGAAACATGACCACAGGTATGTTAATAAAAAAATATTATCTATCCTAAAACATTCTCCGTCTCATTCTTTCTTCCTGTTTATATATGTATAATACTAAAGAGTTGCTTATGACTAAAAAATTCCCCACTCATAAAGAATTATTTTTTAGTTTGAAAAATTTGCTTAAAGTAATACTTTTGATGTCATCTAAGAAGAGGTTAGTTTAATATTTAGCAGGAAACAATAAATTAATAACGATCTAACGATCATTACAATCTTAATTTATAGTCACGTGGTATTATTTATTTATTTATTTATAAATCTTTATTGTACCACAAGTTTACAATTGGCGGACTTAATGCTAAAAGCATTCTCTCCCAGTCAACCATTAGGAAAAACAGAAAAGTTATTACTGAGTATCAAAATACTTAAATCATCGTGTGAGGTCGAATTTCAATATTGAGGACAAATGTATTATCGATCGTGCATTTTTACAATTTAATTGGTTTTTAAGGAAGTGTTTACAAAACAAAAAACAAATTTTGCCACAATATTTTAGCGTGATCTTGCTTGGAGGCTAAATTTTTATTGATCAATTTATTTTACGATGTCATAGTTAGTTGTGATAACCTAGTTAAGGTCACGGAATGGTAAATTAAGTTTTATACCTTTGACGCAGGCGGAGCTGCGGGGAAAAGCTAGTCAACAAATAAAGTAATCAATCTTTTCGCGCTACACAAATTTTCTGTTTGCTATTATCATGGGGTCCCATTGTCTAATAAAAATAATTAGTTCCGCTATTTGATGCCGCTTAAATTCTATAACAAGTTGATTAAGTGCTGTATTTCAAAAGTTATAAATCTTAATTTGTAAAGCCATCGCGTAACACTGATTTTGTAACCAGGAGTAACCAGGAAAGATGGCGCGTTTCAATGTATGGCGATTGAATATCTGTATAGCATATATCATCATATAGCATCATCTGTGCTATTATGTAAGTATAGGCTGGTTTACATACGATCCAGTGCGGCAATCCAGTGCTTTCACGGACACGAAATCTACCCCACACACACCGCACTCGATTGTGTGTAAACCAGCCTAAGTATTCTATGGTATGGTTGACTGGTAGAAATGTTTTAGCACGAAGTCTGTCAATTGTTCAAGTATATGTCACACAAGAGCAAGAAGAAAACCGAAAAAACATTTTCTATGCAATCGTGTAGTAGCAGAGTGGAACAGACTCCCTGAGAGTGTCGTCAGCGCACCCTCAGTCAACGCTTTTAAAAACAGATTGGACAATTTTATAAACTCTCTAAACTTCAAGATGCACACGCATCAGCTAATATAAGCTGCTAGTGTGTTCAAAAATATAAATAAATAAATAAATATGTATACTTGTATACATGTACAATCAAAAATGGAAGAAATTCCAAGAGCCTAGCCAAGTTTTATTTATCTATTTATTAACATTACTGAATTAAACAATTAGACCTACCGTTTGAAAATAACAACACTGCTATTGTACAGAAAAGATCGCATGTCCGGCCCGTTCCATGACATTATTAGATAATTATCGAACAAAACCCAAATAGGTTCGCGAATTATATGAAATCAGGACGAGTGCGGCATTTCATGGTATTTATAGCATTGGTTAAATGGAGTCTGAGCACGAAATCATCTGACATATGAACGCCACTAGTAGGAGTAGTAATGGAAATCGCCTGCGATTGTAAGGGCACATCTTACGGAAACCGGGCACATCTTACGGAAACCGGGCACATCTTACGGAAACCGGGCACATCTTACGGAAACCGGGCACATCTTACGGAAACCGGGCACATCTTACGGAAACCGGGCACATCTTACGGAAACCGGGCACATCTTACGGAAACCGGGCACATCTTACGGAAACCGGGCACATCTTACGGAAACCGGCAACATCCGTCGGGAACACGTGTGTGGCCATGCCGCCGCCTCCATCTGGTTCTGTTAGAAGTAGCGCGCCTAAAAAGAGCTGGCTTGACGTCGCAAAGTATTATAAATGAGCGCTAATGGATTCTGTCAAGGATGCCGAAGATTGAGCGAAGTGGAGACGTAAAAGCAAGAAAGCGGACCCTGGGCTCAGAAACAGCAGAGGATGCGACCGGGAAAACGCTAGAATGAAGAAGACGAATGTCACTTGCTAATTAACATGGTGCAGCGACCCAAAGTCTCGTCCCATAATTAGGATCTCCATTTCGATCTGTCCTGCGCCATATCTTGCTTTTATCACTATTATCTAAGTAGTTTTTTTTTATCTTTAGTTCTTTCGTGCTTCGGAAAGCATGTTATCGCTAGTTAGTTGTTAAAGCATGGTAACATACCTAATCCGTAAATCTGACAGTGACACAGACACCGACACACTCAGATCATGTGCCTATTGGCCTGGTTTCCCTGTAGAGGTTACAGACAAGCATTATAGACATCAGACGGTATGTTGGCTTTAGAACACCGTGGTCCAGGGCTCCGATGCTCCTGAGTTCGGACTCAGGCATTTCATTATCACATCTGACACATCCCAAAGACTGCCATCTATCGATAAAAACTGGGACCTTCTGAAGCACAGTTCCTTTTCTGGTCTGACTTCTAAGCCATGGAATAAACTCCCATCTGAAGTAAAGATGTCGCCATCGCTCAAGTCATTCAAGGAGTAGATTAAAGAAATCTATAAATTGTCCGTAGAGTGATTTGTTAGATTTTTTTTGCACTGCATTTAATCATCATTAAGAATTATGAATAGGTAGTAATATAGGTAGTTGAATATAGTTTTTCTTTATTGTTTTTTGTACATGTAAGTAAGATCCGATAATTTGTACTCCTACTACAGCCACAGACTTTCCTCTGTTATAGTGGTTGACTGGAAGAGATCCCTCATAGGGAAAAGTCCGCCTTGTACATTAATATTTAAAAAAAATCAGTTGATGTTGTATAAACTGTTTTCTTTTATGTACAATAGAGAATTTTACATACATACATAAATACATACACAGAGGACTACTAGGTCGACATGAAAATGCCACTAAATGTCGACTAATCCAATACGAAAATGCGAAACAATATTAATATTTTAATATATTTGCACAGATGCTAACATCTGTGGCATCATGTAAAAAAAAACATGCCATTCAATTAGAATGGTCTCCATTCATATTTGAGAAGATACTTGAATATTATGTACTTCTACGTTAGTACTAATTACATATTATATGTGGCACTGCCATGTAATTTACAGATACAATAATTGATAATAGATGGTGCTAAAAGTAAATAAATAACATTTCAATTATTTTCTGCTCTTATGTGGTTCTTTTGCCACCAGATGGCAGCTGGGACCAACGGCTCATCATTTTTCTTCATCCTAGCATCTATTCCTATTAGAGTCGTCAGCTTACACTTCGGAGCCCAGGGTACGCTACTAGATTTGGCAGTAATGGTTATTACATTGGAGCGACTGCCGTCTGACCCCCGTAACCCTTTTTAATAGGGAAACCAGACCAATAGGATCATGATGTTCTATAACGACCACGAAATGGCAGTCGAGACCAAAGGCTTAACGTGCCTTCAGAAGCACGGAATCATCTTTACTATCAGAAAATCAGGTGATTCAAGCCTGCAATGTCCTAACCAAACTGAAAACAACTTAACAAAGTATTCTTCCCGTGAGAATCGAACCCTCGACCTCTGGGCAAGGGCTGACGCCTTAACCACTGGACCACAGAGGCAGTTAAAACTGCTCATCATTATTTATTAGCAGACAAGTACCAAGGTGATTCAAGACTGCAATGTCCTAAGCAAACTGAAAACAACTTAAAAAAGTAACTTCCCGTAGGAATCTATCGCACGACCTGTACCCCTGGGCCCTGGACCACGGAGGCAGTCATCCTGCACTGCAAGACACCTCTTTTTTTTCGATAGCCCGGAGGAGGCGACGTGGCCAGACACTTCTTAATTCTATGAATTTATCGTCTTTTGTCTCACAATAGGTATTATACATTACTGACCAGCTCATGTTTTATTCATACAAAAATAACAAGAACCATTTGAAAATTATAATACGATTTACGTCAATGGTTTTCAGAACATTTCAGGAGTGCTATTTTTGAATGTATGACATATATTATGTCGAATGAAAATCGTTCGATATCGAACAAAAATTATTCGAATCGCCGATTTTGCATGACTCCAAAAAGAGATAAAAAAAATAAAAAGCCTTTATTGTTTGAATTTAGGCACAAGTAAGATGTCAATAAAAATAACAATAATCTCCAAATTCTGCCATTCCAGGCGTACAATATATTCCAGCTCTATTTTAGGTCGCCTTTTATTTATTTAAACTTTATTACAAAGAATGTTAATGGCGGGCTTAAAGCGTGGGCTTTTTCTACGAGTCAACCAACAGGTGACGGATATAATCAACCAAAAAGTATAAGAACCTTGAAACCTATACTAGTTGTTCGCCGCGAATATAGACCTAGCGATTTGTTTAAAATATTATATAGACAGGATCAAAATAGTCGTACTTATAGTCTCTCAAACAATTTTGTAGGCTAACAATCATACGGCTTGCCAGCTAAAAGGACAAAGTAGTAGCATTGCCGACCTTTAAACAATTGAGTAGGCAAGTATGCATATGGCCCGCCTAATGGTGAAAAATAAATCTATAGACAGCTGCAACCCAATACCTGGATGGTCACAAGCGCATTGCGGACCTTTAAACAATTTAGTAGGCAAACAGTTATACGGCCTACCTTATAGTAAGAAGTCTATAGACACCTGCAACACCTGGAGTATTACATGCCCATTGCCGACCCCCAAACAATTCAGTAGGAACACAGGCATACGGCCTGCCTGATGACAATACTCAATGGACACCGGCAACATATGTGGGCATAAAAGTCACACTCCAGGCGTTGCAGGTGTCTATAGACTACTTTGACAACTTACCATTAGGCGGGCGGTATGCTAGTTTGCCAAATAAATTGTTTAAGAGTCGGCGATTCGCACGTGACATTCCAGGAGTTGCAGGTGTCTATAGAATATTACGGTCTTTTACCATCTGGCAGGCCGTATGCTTGTTTGCCTTTAAAATTGTTTGAGGGTCAGCAACACGCAAGTGAAACTTCTTCATTGGTCCGTCACTGCTGAGGATCGTGACAACATATCCAATGTGCGCGGTCGGCAGTACTATGAACCGCATTATGTAGGCTGCCACCAGTTGCTCTCGTCACGATGTCGACCCATATCGCTGGAGGTTTCCCTCTGGCACGTTTTCCTTCTATTTTGCCCAGGATTATGCCCAGTGATCGCATGATATGTCCGAAAAAACTGAGGGCACTTTCTGGCAGTACAAAGAAAGACGTTTCGAAATACCGAGTTCATAAAGAATAGATTTATTAGTTCTCATGACAGTCCATGGTATGCGCAGTAATCTTCTCCAGCACCACATCTCGACAGCATCTATTCTCTTCAAGTGACACCCTTTGTCATATAAACGTCTGTAGACTACTTGGATCAGATTTACTTGTAGAGGAGATAAATGAAAAATATCAGTCATAAATAATAATATACGGTAAAAATAATCTTGAACCTTAGGTTAGCCAATAGAGATCGGCTACATCTAGGCTAAACTTAAGTCTAGCCCAAGATAACAGGCTACATTTAAGTTGAGCCATCAGGGGTCGGCTACGTCGTCGTCTTGGTATCTCTTTTGTACGCGCGAAACAAAGAGTGGCAATGGAGTCATTTCACCCTATGTGCGTGTAATTCTTGTTTCTGAACAGTTTCCCCTTCCACCGGATTTCAAAGGCTTATAATTTATTTATTTTTTAAACAGAAAAAAAAAAACTTTCTTTTTTCAGTTAAAAATAATGCCCACTTGTTAATTTTTATTAGACTTATAGTCAATTGACCCCGCCACCCTTGTAAATCAACTCAAAATATCTTCAAGTTGGTTCCAGTAAATGAACAGAAAAAGTTTTCTTGTATTTTAATTAAAAAAGTGATTATTTGTTTACTTGGACGACATAATGATCGAGGTATTTTCTCAGTTATTTTTAATTTGTTACTAAACTACCGAACCGATTGTATTAAAAATTTCAGGAGAATAAACTGATAGTGTATGCTTTCGCACCTAAAAACAACTAACAAAATGAGCTTAAAAACGACGGAGTTATTCGGTAATAAATTTGAAATAAACATCAAAACCTCCTATTTTTGAAAGTAGGTTAAAAATAATTAAAAATATTTTTTTAACAGATGTATTTTAACGTTTCCTACATACGTTCTGAATATCAGCGAAATCCGCTCTGGAATTATTTAGAAATATTTGTTTCTACCTTAATGATAATATCTCAAAAACTACTGAACCGATTTTATGCATGTCTCCTATACGCTTTCAAAATTTTATCGAAAACGGACTTACAGCGCGGATCAAACATAATTTGTATACAAACATACATACGTAATACAACAATGATTTTTCGCCCCAACTTGATTTGCACAAAAATGTGCGTCAATGGTTTCCAGTACATTTTACAAATGCTATTTTCGAAATGTATGACATATATTATGTCGAATGAAAATCGAACAAATATCCTTCGATTACGAACGAAAATCAATCGATATCGAACAAGAATTATTCGAGTCGCCGATTTTGAGTAAGTTACATTTTTCAAAAATAGCATTCTTGAAATGAAATCACTCATTTTAGTCCTACCGGCGACAGTTTGACAGCTTTTGTTATGTTAAATGACAGACAAAATGTAATGATTTTGTATGGCTATCACATGGTACGTAGTTAGAAATTTTATGGTAATTGATGGCTGATCTGTTAAATTATTTAGCTAGGCTAAGAGGAAAAATTGAGAAAAACACGACCGTACAAATAACCTTTTTGAAATTTTGTTGGCGATTCTTATTTGATGAAATTCATAATCATCATTTCAGCCGCAGTCAGTCCACTGCTGAACATAGGCATCAAGCGTTTGCCTGCGACCTTTTTTAGGTCATCCGACCATCTGGTACGCGGTCGCCATTCGAGAACCTTTCTGCTCGATCGGCCATCGGTTCTCCGCGCTATGTGCCCCACCCACTGGCACTTCAAAGAACTAATCCGCTGGGCCATGTCGGTGACTTTTGTTCTCCTACGGATCTCTTTATTTCTGATTCGATCACGTAGGGAAACACCGAGCATCGCCCTCTCCATAGCTCTCTGGGCGAACTTGAGCTTTCTGAAAGCTTTTGATGATATTACATACCAGGATTTAGTAAGTGTGCGCGCGGACCACCGGATTTATTTAGTAATTTTAAATCTAGTAATTCCGACTGATTATTAATTAAAAAATTTCATTGTTTTTTTTTTTTATTGAATTTAATCAAGTTTCACATATTAAGCATACTGTAAAATTTGTCTGTTGTTTAAAGTCACCTGTATAGGTCATTTAGAAAAGAACTTTTTAATGATTTCTTATGTTTTCGCGATTGTTATTCATTAAATTAAACTATTTTAATACGGTTTTATCGCGTTTATTACTTATTTATTTACACCTGACGTTTCAAACACTTTACAGCGTTCATGGTCGCAGGCAGACTAAGTTAACATTTGTCTTTGATGTCATAAGATTACAAACTACCGCCTGAAATTTTTATTGGGAACTATTCCGATTCACGCAGTATTGGCTCACAGTATCTAAGGGTCTTGCAGACTGCTTCCGAGTTTGCGATTTTATTAAGTTAATGACTGGGTCCCAAGCTGGTGGTACCTGCCATCCATCCTCTCTATTGAAATTAGGATGTTTTTTAATTTCAATAGCTTCACGTAACATCCTTGGAATGAATCTGTTTTCCTTTGCAAGGACTTGAGGAATATCAAAACGCATATAGTGGTTGGGTTTGTCTAGAGCATGTTCACAGACTGCAGACTTGTTTGAGCGTCTATTTTTCATGTCAGCAATATGTTCTTTTATACGAGTATTAATGCTTCTCTTTGTTTGCCCAATGTATGATAAACCACAGTCACAGTCAATTTTATAAACTCCAGAATCTTAATCTTAGGTGTAAATAAATAAGTAATAAACGCGATAAAACCGTATTAAAATAGTTTAATTTAATGAAGAACTTTTTACTTCGTTATCGGTTTTGATGCTCTTTGGTATTCATAGTAGATCCTATACTTAGACTCAATTATAGATTACGTACCTTCTGACCGTGGATCAGTCATGTCAATCCAGTTAGATATAAATATAACTTAGTACAAAAATAGAAAATCCTGTATCATGCGGGTACCTATTCAATTATTAGATAAAACTACTTAAAATTGCAGTTTTATGCAAATTTCATTCCAGAAGCGTCGGTCGAGGTCATCTTCGAGTGTCTAGAGTCCGACAGATTGAGATAAAACATGAATATAAGTTACGTAATTTATAACAATAAAAACACGACGCGAAGGACTGCAGTATGAAATCAAAGGGATGTTATTTTTATTTATTTATTAACTCCAGATAAGAGCAATTAATCTTTGATAATGTTAACAAACAATTAGGTGATTCAAGCCTAGTCTATTGGAAATCGAGCCCACGACCTCTAAGATTGCAAAGATCTCGTATGCCCCGCTAGACTGTTTACGCGAAGCTTCTAAGGTGACATTCAATCCATAATTGTACATCATCTGATCTGTACAGACATTAAAAGAAATACAGACGGATATTCGTCAAATAAACAGTGAAGCTAGAAAATATTTATTTATTTATTTAACTTTCATTGTACAAATTACAATTTGTAAAGCACAATAGGCGGACTTAATGCTAAAAGCATTATCTAACAGTCAACCTTTGGGTATAGCAGAGAGCAATGTGTGCAGTGAGCGATCCGTTACTGTGATTGGACGCTGTGTCACAGAGTTGGCGAGGGAAATCCCTATGTGACTACGATTCTTACGGCTAGATTTTTCGAAAAAATAGCGGACATTTCCAAAGTTGCAAGAATCGGTGCCCCCAGCGTTTGGAACTAGTGTTGTAAAAACGCTCGAGTCGGCGCTTAAACGCTCGAGTCAGTGCTCGAGCTTTTTGTAAACGCTCGAGTCGGCACTCGAGTCAGATCTAAAACAAAGCACAGAAACATAGAAAAAAAAGCTCACTCAGAGCGTCCAAACTCGATGCTTCGACGCTTGATTCGAGCTTGACCGCGAGCGTCAAGCATTAGAGTAATTTTAAAACGAGATTTATTCCTATTTATGTTACACTAGCTGGTTTTCTGCAACTTAACAAACACCCAACCACATCAAAAAAATATTACAAGCTACTCGAGCGTTAAAGTCACTAGCCTTAACGCTCAAGTCTTCAACGCTCAAATGCGTCGACTCAGCGCTCAACTCTCGACTCAAAGCGCTCATTTTTACAACACTATTTGGATCACGGAGCAATAACAAACTTTGTTAATGATCAGTGGTTTGTATGTTTTTCTTTTAAGTCTGATTTATACAGTTAGCAACAGTACCTATAATCATAACCTTCAACTCAAAAGGGAATGTTTTAAAACCGGTTTTCAACAGGAATAAGTCTGACCGGAAATCCGATTTTTGATAAAACAAGTTGACAATGACAATAAAAACAATGATTTTTATGTTTAAAATACTGATTTAGTGTTTCACTTTTACATTTGCAATGTCAACCTAAAAGTATCGAAAGCTACATAAGTATCTACAATACAACATAATACAAACCCTTTATTGCTTAAGAAATATAACAATAATTAAATATAATTATTCAAATTTTTTAGGATAATTATATATTTAATTCGTTTTT
The DNA here is from genome assembly GCA_947363495.1 of Euzophera pinguis. Taxonomy (NCBI): domain Eukaryota; kingdom Metazoa; phylum Arthropoda; class Insecta; order Lepidoptera; family Pyralidae; genus Euzophera; species Euzophera pinguis. The sequence goes on from OX376176.1 coordinate 7,255,685, forward strand.
TAATTTATTTTTAAAAAATTAATACAATAAAGTATAGATTAACTAGAAGAAAATTTAATAGGGAATATGCACATATTTTTTTAACAATGAAAATGAGTTAGTTTCAAACCTAAGGTTGCCTGGAAGTGACTGATTATGCGATAAGGCCGCCTTTCGTATACGTACTGTGTTCATGCTATTTATAAGTACCTTAGATTAATAATTGGTCTCGCGCGCTAGACTAGATACCGTCGGCGTACTAGAAAAATGCGGCAACTAAAATTACGCCGAATTCGGCGTACTTGCGGCGTACCCGCGTCAGTCACACCGCAACCGATCGGTGAATTGGACGTCTAGATAAATTTAAAATCAGAAGCAAAATGGCAGTTTGCATAGTCTGCAGTAGATGTGTAAAAATAATACTAAAAGAAATAAGAAAGATACTGGCATTACATACCATCAGTAAGTATTGTATAATTTCAAAATATGGACATAAATTACTCATGGAAATAATAAAACCCTAAAATATGGAGCGAAGTACCGCTCGGTGCTCAAAGTTGCCGTGTATTAAAACAATCCCAAATTCCCTGAGGTTTTGATTTTTATTATATTATTAGATAATTTGAATTTTACCTCCCAAAACTCCTGTCCCCAAAAGAGGGAGGGATGTTATTTTTGACTTCAATTTTGTCTGTCTGTCTGTGGCATCTTATTTCTTCAATGCTGGTCTGGGAGAAAAGTAAAAACGTGGAATGTACTAGCTGCTTCTATTCCCGCGCAGACCATACAAGCCGGCCGAGGGAAAGGGCGAAAATTAAAGAAACCATACCCATCTATCAGTAGGCGATGCGACTAGCAACCACTATTTTGATTCCATTTTCCACCTTTACGCCCACCAACATTCTAAATGTGGCCTTTGGACAGTTGGTACCCCGTAGGGTAGTGTTGCCGGATATTCGATTATCGATTTTGTTTTTTTTTTGAAATAATCTAGGGTATCGATAGTATTGATATAATCGATTAAATTGATTTTTGACAATTAATCGATTTAATGTAATCGTTGATATCGGTGGCTATGTACCGATTATGCAAAGGATCGATTATTATTCGATCGTGTAATCGAATTTCCGGCAACACAACCTAATGGAAAAAGACCGTGATGATATGTATGTATGTGTATGTCTATTTATTTATTTGTATTTAAACCCGGATCACAACTAGTAGTAGGGGTCAGTAATCAATTAGCTCAAAGCTAAATATAAAATTAAACACATACTGTACTGTGTAATAATAAATCAAATGAAAGTTCTTGTTGCAATTTTAGGATTCTACATTAGAATTAGTAAATAAAGTAGACAAAAATTAACCATTTCCTCTACCTTAGCTCCGAAAATATCGATTCCAGTATTTCTATGCATAAATTACAGGAAAACCTATGAGATAATTTTAAAGGAGGTCTAAATGAAGAAATGTAAAAAATCGTACAGAACCCTCTCCACGCGAGCCGACTCACACTTGGCCAGTTTTATTTCAATTAAATTTTAAAGGATTTTCTGAGCTACCTTTTTTAATCCGTAACAAGACCACAGCAATCAATTATTTTTCGATTGGTCGGGCACCAGTCAAGTAGCTGGCAACACCATAATCGAAGCACACTAGCTAGCACCTTTGCACATTGTTTTACACACACTTTCCTAATTAGTTGCCGCGTAGCTGTAGCTGGAAACTGAGTTTTCTTCACAGCGCGGTATCTAGTCGTAGCGCCGCGGATACCAATTATTAATCTAAGATAAGTACTTATTGATATTTGTATTCTATTGTACTATGTGCAAGAGTTATAAATATTTTATATAAATATTTTCAAAATGAGCGGTAGGAAGCGGCCTGAGTGCAGCGATTGCCTGCTACCTTTTTCAGATCAATAAAAATTTTTTTCAGTTCATGGTCGCCATTCGAGAACCTTTCTGCCCCATCGCCATCGGTTCTCCGCGCTATGTGAATTGAACTAATCCCCTGGGCTACGTCGGTGATTCGGATTCGTAGGAAAACACACACTCGTAGGAAAGCATCGCTCTAGATACATGGGGCATGCCAAAAGTAATTAGATACTCTTTACTCTATAATTTGATACTGGCATGTTGTACACCATCTTAAACCTTGGTTATTTAGTGATAAATTTAAATGCAAAACATATTTGAATAAATTTTTTTTCTTGAAAAAAAAATATCGCTTAAGTTGGTAAGAATTTGGCGGAAATTTGTTTGGTACAATGGAAGTTGGTTGACGTGATTTTCGCACTGTGATTTTATATGATTATAAAAAGATTAAAAACCACAAGAATGTTTTGAACTTTTGGTGAATTCTTTTGGTGACTCTATTTGTTTACGAGCAATATTTTTTAATTAGTTCGCTGAATTTAAAAGATGGTGGGGTAGCTTTGAAGATGAAGCGAGGACCGGTTGACCGCCAACTGCAGTCACTCGAGAAAATGTTCAAGCAGTTGAAAATTTGGCCAGGAGAAACCGATTAATTTCGTGTGTAGAGCTTTAAACCATTAAGAGCTGTAAACCATTATTCTTGATCACCTTTTTCGCGCTGTTCGAGATGGGTGCCGCATAAACTGACCGATAAACAGAAAGTCCGTCGAGTAGATTAGAGTTGGATTATGTTAGAGAAATTCGACGGAGGCAAGAAAAAAAACGTACACGATATCCTTATTGGTGACAAAACATAACTGTATAACTATGTTACCAAAACAAAACGTCAATCGACTGTTTGGTGCCTTGAAGATGAACGAACACCAATAAAATGTTGCAGTGCGCGCAGAGCGCGGCATAGGATGGTTCTCTCATTTTTTAAAGACCTGTTATAGCGCTACTTTGGTGCTACAATATCAATGAATAATTAATTCTGAGTAGTATGTGTCAGTTTGGGGTCCAGCAATATTATCATCTTGGTATGACAACCTTCTTTAGCACCTTGACAACGCCCCCCAACAAAAGTTGCCAAAACACTTGATTTATTTTTATTAAAAAAATATATCCATTCTACCTCACCCACCATATTCCCCTAGCTTAGGACCTTGCGTTTGTAACTTGGGCGCAAAAATTAAAGAAAGTTGGAAAGGGATGATATTTTAGAGTAAAGATGAACTAGCTCCCTATAAATTCGAAATTTCTTAGATATCTGGAAAAGAGTGGTCAGAGGTACTTTTCAAGTGGTATAAACGCATGGAAACGTGTATGTGTATACATGCTCAGGGTGAGTACTTTGAAAAAATAGATAGTAGTAATAAATAAGTACCTATTTATTATAATTTTTGAGTAAGAATCTAGGTGTTTTTGGCATGCCCGTACATCGTGCATCGTACGTAGCTCTTTGGCTACCTTGAGCTTTCATAAGCAAGATTTACATAAATATAATGTCACTTGTGGGTACGATACTGTAGCCCTAGTAGCAATTTCCTTTGATCTACAAATCGACTGGAAGAGATCCCAATCAGTCAACAGTACATTTTCACTTAGATCAAGCACATAATAATAAATATATCCTATTTACTTTGTGGTCTAAGTGCCTAATTAATCCATACTAATATTATAAATGCGAAAGTCTGTCTGTCCGTCTGTCTGTTACGCTTTCGCGGCCAAACCGCTGAACGGATTTTGATGAAATTTGGTATGAATATAGTTGAAGACCCTGAGTCAAACATAGGCTACTTTTTGACGCAGGCGGATCTGTGGGAGACAGTAAGTTAGTAATAAATACACAAACATTAATCCAAAGGTATTTTAAATAATATAAGATTTGAATGCGAAGTAATGGTAAAGTATGCTTTCAATGTGTTCTCATTTATTATTTTGGATATGGTTTAAACAGGTGAATATTTAGCACTTGGAATAATATACCAGGAGTGCTATCTTTGAAAAGTGTGACTCATGCAAAATTGCCGAATCGGATATTTTTTGTTCTATATCGAATGATTTTCGTTCGTTAACAAAGGATTTTGGTTCGATAACGAAGATTTTTTATCGACATATTTGTCATACATTTTGAAAATGGGGCTCCAGACTGCTTTGTATTGTTTATATAGTCTCAGCTATACTACTCACGTGAAGGATATACCCGTATAGATATGATTTTTTTAACACTAGTCAAATTTGTGTTCAGTACGCGAAACAAAACTAGTACTTTAAAAAAATAAGTGAAAACCGCGAAATCTTTTCGACCCATACAAATATAGTGATCAACTGACAGGATTATAGCAAGTAATTACTATTAGGTATTATAATTCTGTGCTTATACTTATTACAAAGTATAAGAGGTCGAAAAATAATTATTATATTTTTACTTACTTTTTTATCATGGAAAATAAGTAGTTTAAGTTTTACCTGTGGTTTTTTGGCTGATGTCACAGAATTACAATTCTAACGTACTGATGTTAAATAAGTCGATATACAGAAATTGTAAGCTAGGTACTTACCTACTTTGTGTATTTGTTTATAAGCTGAAGGCTTTGAATGAATTTTGGAACAAGGCACCACTACCAGACGGAATAATGAATCTTTTAGGATATTTGTATCTTTTTTGTGGATCACGGGTTAAACCCGGTCTTTTGAGAGGCTTGAGCGGGGATATTGATCCAACGCGTAGAAACCCTTTGGAGAAGTTATGTGGTGCTCATGTCAAAACCCGTCCTCAGCTATATCAATAGATGACATATCCATGAACAGGTATCGGCAGGAATAAGAACTATTTCTAATGAATCGAAAGAATATTATGGGATATAGTCATCGAGATATATGAACTAACGTACTTAGTATAGTACATATATCTCGATGGATATAGTACCTAATGAAGTTTGGGTGGAGATGAAACTGGGCTATTGTAACAAAAATTCGGACTCCTGCCATAATCATCATTACTGAATGGACCCCCCAAAAAGTCGCAGTGTTTAGCAACAGAGGGCAATATTGGAATGAGCAGCTAAGGGTGCCGAGAGGTGCGGCTCCGGTTTCGCCATCGCGAGTTGCCTCGTGAGCGGGTTTAGGATATTTTATTATTATTCAAAATGTAAATAGGTATAGGATACTTGGTAAGCTAAATAGGTCGTTCGAAAGTAAGCCCACCAACTGGATGGTCTCATGACCTGAAAAAGGTCGGAGGCAAGGGCTGCGCCTATCTAATTAATGATTTCTTTTCTACCTTAAATAAATTGGTCTCCGCGACCAGCGCGCGAGACATTATTAATCTAAGTTTTCTACTAATGTGTTCGGCATCTTTTCTTGGTAATAAACAATTAAATCAATGCTTAGATTCTCATCAATATAATTAGTTATCAACCCGCGGACATTGAAAGACTTAATATAAAATAGATTAACAGATTTGTTCATAAATAAAATGACGATCCGATCACATGCTTCCATTTAATACCTTAATGAACGAAACCACATTGAAATAGTGGTTTTAATGACCTTTGATAAGATTAGATGTGTTATCAGGTTATAGCGGTGTGTCACGCGGACGGCGAATCCGAGTATTTCTCAGGGAAATGGAAATAAGGAACTCGATTTTTACGGTTCGGCACCCAATGTAAATCAGGGCCCTATCTATCTATATAGTACTAAGGTTAATAATTGGTCTCCGCTCCGTAGGTACTAAGACTTCGCTGCCCGTCCGTCTGTCACCAGGGTGTCAGTTGAGCTAATAAACTTTTTTAAACCATGCAACTGATATTCAATTACGATGCATTTTTGATATTGAGCATATTATATAGGTATTCTGCTAATTTTGAATCTCAAATTAATTGCAACTAAAACGTAATTATATGGTTAATAGTAAAAAAAAATTTAATATAATAAATAACAGTTGCAGTTCAATGGCATGCCAATGGAATACGATTGGTCCTAAAATTAGTAACAGAATACCAGAAACGTCAAAAATTGCCATTGCGATCCAATTACGACAAAATTGTACACTATGTATGTAAAGTAAGAGAATTGACGCTTTTTGCCTACTTAATTGTATAAAAAAAACTGTACTTTGTTCTAAGTTTAAGACCCGTGGCCGATTCTCGCGCCGTTTTTGAAAGTGTGTTTCTGTACTGAAAACTGTGTAGAAGTTATTGAAAGTGTTTACTACATAAGGTTGAATATTTTTTTGGCAATCCATTCTTCTCTGCCAACCATTTTAGCCATCTTTTGCGAATATCTACATTGGATAGAAATCTGAAACGTAGGTATTTAATAGAACGAACACGGGGTTTTCAGTAGAAATCCGCCAAGTTTTTTCGATATCTTAAATAAGACTTTATCTATAAAGGCGTGAGAATTGCTGTTCTGTGGATAGCCGCCATGTTAACATAACGTTTGATACCAATAGGTAGGTAGGTACTTATTCCTTCCTAGCATTTGGGTGCAATCCGAAGGTGCAATAATCCGAAAATGTAATTATTATGCATCTTACACATTCATTTGATAAAACTACATAATATTTCTCATATTATAGTGCGGAAAAACTATCGAAACAATAATAAAATCATGGATTTATACAGTGATAAACTTTGGTGGTACTTATGTGTAAAATGTGAAATTATATGGGTTTTATTTGTTACTTGAGTTACATTTAGGCACTGCAAATGAAACCATTATTAAGCGCTTCTACTGAAGACAATTTTAACACTTACAACTAGATACTTTGTTTCTAATTTAAATATTTGTTTTTGACAAGTAATCCGTAAGGCCGCTATGGGACATTATTGTGTATATGAAATAGTCTCGCTCTCTATCTCATTCTAACATACGCATATCTTATACATTTCTCTTTCGCATTTCACGTCTATTGTATCCATAGTCTAAGGTCATCTGTGAAAAGTTCACAAATGTACTTATTTCTCTTGCCGTTAAAAGATCAAATGTACTAAAGAACAAAATAAGTAAAATAAATATTTATGGGGAGCTCCTATTCAACAAGGAACGTGATAATTATTTATTTATAAAGTGAATATCTAAATATTAACTTCGAATATAAATAATTAAATTATAAATATTAAAGGTTTCAATTATTTTCAAGTCGATTTTTATGAAAATTTTGACAATATGTAGATACTACAAACAATAACCAGTGATTGTTTTTCAGTATGTAGAGAGGAACGAATTTGTTTGACCGTGGTTTGACCATTGTGCATTTATAAAATGCAAAGATTTTGTTTTCGGCACAGAATAGATAGGTACTAAAGTAGGTATTTTTGGAGAATTGTGTTTTTCATAGTGCCAGTTCAAAACTCGAGCCTTTATGGAGTGCAGGATCAATTCGCCTAGCAACAATAGATAGATTCACATGAATACACGATAGATTCATATGAATACACGATAGATTCACATGAATACTAGGTAGATTCACAAGAATACACGATAGATTCACATGAATACACGGTAGATTCACATGAATACACGATAGAATCTATAAGAGGAGCGTGAAACGGTTATTTTAGAGACAGTCGCAAAACCGACCGATAGGGACCGATCGCGCAGACTACAAAACACATTAACTTTTTTATTTTTACCAAAACCAAACGATGACCACAATGCTATTTTTGAGAAAGCAAATCACATACGTAATAGGTGAGTAACTATTTTCTATCGACTCACCGACTCTACACACTCAAAAAAAAAGCCCTCGCGGTTGTGGTTTGCTTTTGATAATGTGGTTGGTATGCTTTTGGTAAATACGTTAACATCGTTAACATTTAGCGTGATCGGCCCCCTGGTATTCTTGGGATACCAATCCCATAGGGCACGATAACCGGTAACCGCTGTCCATCATAGGCACGGTGGGCCTGAATCACGCCTGAATGCCTCCTCCATCCTTGGATTACCGAGAGAAACAACTTAGTATGTGTCGTAAATTAGTGGTCAAGTGCGTAACGCGCAATATGTAGGGTTCCGTAATAATAATAAAATAAAGAATATTCAAGCATACGTGTATTAAATATCCTTGCAGATATAGCAAGCACGTCGTTAAGGATAACTTATAGTGTGAAACCAACATAACGTGACGGATCGCCTGACGATTGTGGCAAAACTTTTATATTTACACTAGCTTTTTCCCGCAGCTCCGCCTGCGTCAAAAATTAGCCTATGTTTGACCCCGGGTCTTCAAATATATTCCTTCTAACTTTCATCAAAATCTGTTCAGCGGTTTGGCCGTGAAAGCGTAACAGACAGACAGACAGGCAGGCTTTCGCATTTATAATATTAGTATGGAAGTATGGAGTATGTATGAAACTGTGCCTTGGTCTACCTGGACCATATTTATTTTTGCCCTAAAATTTAACAATTTTATAAAAAAAAAAAATTTGAGGAAATAAAAAAAAAGCTATTGTTGTGTAAAATTGCTGTAAAAGGCGAGAAAAGTAAAGTAATTTGTTTTAATCAGTTACAAATTTAATACATACTAATGAACTTGCAATTTTATCAGTTTAATGTTATCGAGAATAGCGCAACTCAAGTCTCAGAATTTTATAAATAAAACTTAATTTAAATTCGTATTAGAAACTACGATATTACACACTTACTTAGCTACATATACTCAGTTTTATTGTTATTGATTATTAACTATCATTTTAAACTTGTTTTCAATTTTGTTTGCGTCGCGAAATAACCAGTTCATTGAGAAAAGGCAAGCATTCCGCTGCACAAAAAACTGGCGGTTTTAAAAAAAATGTGTTATGACGAACTTTGGCTAAGATATTATTAATATTATGTATTTTTACGCAATAAAACATGTTGAAAATATAAGACAGACGATAAAACGAAAACCGGGTAAAAAAACAAATTAAAAAAAGTTTATTGCATGATTAATTTAAGCAAAGATATTTTTAAGTATGTTTTACACCAATTCAAAACATTTAAAGTATGTTAAAATTAGGCTTGCAATGAATAGTATATTCGGCAGTATACCGAATACCGAATATTCGGCGAGCCCCCTGGCCGAATAGCCGAATATTAGGCAAAAGTATTCGGCCGGATTTTAGCGCCAAAACTTGTACAGACGTGATTGTTTGCCAGGAAGTAGTGTTTATTCAGAGCGCCTTTTCTCTGAAGCTGGGATGGTCTACGAGAAAAAAAGAAGTAAACTACTTCCTAAAAATTAGTCTTTCTGCACCAGTGCACCATAACCTTCCCCTTCTAAATTTTAATTATTAAAATAATTCAAATGCATAGAAAAAATCTTAAATTTTCTAATACAGAAGATGATTATGTACCTGTTTTATGTGCCAATGAGTATGATTATAAGAGAAATTAAATTATGAATATATACGTAATGAATCGATTTTTATTTTTCATTTTATCTCCCTATAACAAAATATATTACTTAAGTATTCGGTATTCGGCCGAATAATATGTAGATATTCGGTATTCGGCCGAATATAATAAAAACAGCCGAATAGGCCGAATACCGAATAGTAACCGAATATTCGTTGCAAGCCTAGTTAAAATGCAAGGAATGATTGGACAAAAAAACGAATGAAATAAAAACATAAATTTTAAATGTGTCATGACATGGTCATGACTAAATTTGGCGAAGACATTACTTATTATGTATATTTTGTACCAATTTAAAACTTTTTTTACCGGAATAACATGAATAGCTTTGAGATATTTAATAATTACAGCGGGAATTCAATTATTACAACGGAAAAGTTAAAACAGTAAAGAATGATGTTGCATATTAATTAATTTTTTAAATTTGGATATCGCAAGTGCAAATTACCGTTACATGTGCTTTAAAAAGTTTACCGATTTATGGAATGCACAAAAAATTGAAATCAATTGCATGGACGTAATAAATAAAAAATAAAAAAATCACATATGGTTAACTTAATAGTTACAGAAGGTTAAGTACCCAAGCAGCTTAAATGTTGTAGCAGCAGTGTATCTTTTTTTTTTTAAATAGGTCATTTATACACTGCACTTTTTTCTTATTTTGATGTCACCACTGGCTGGCATAATCATGTTTTTTAATATTTGATGATTAGAACTTTGTTTCTAAGCATACGTTTGAATTGGAGTAGACGTAACAGATACTTAAGTCGCTACAAGGAGTAACAGTCGTCCCCTGACCTTATGGATATAGTTTTTCAGATTTAAATGTTATTGTAATGATTATCTATGTATAGGCTATTCATAAGTCTAACATAAAAATGAACATGGAATAGACATGAATAGTAAATATGCATAGGTTGTAAGAAACATTGTAATGATGGTACCTATGATTTTTTGTGTTTTCGCGATATATTAATATATTTTTTTATTATAGGTGGTAGTTTTGTATTCTTATGACATCATAGACAAATGTTAACTTAGTCTGCCTGCGACACTGAACGCTGTAAAGTGTTTGAAACGTTAGGTGTAAATAAATAAGTAATAAACGCGATAAAAAACCGTATTAAATTAGTTTAATTTAATAGTATAGGTACCCTACACACGTAAAAAAAATTGGCCATACTCAACATTTACGAATACTGGCTGCATAAAAATAAAACTTAATTTCACAAAAAAAAATTGAAAAAAAAAACAACTCACTGATGATGGCGAATAAATATTGATTAATCCGCGTCCCATTTTTCCACATTAATTTCGAAATTAGAATATTCATTTTTGAAATGCACTTGTTTTTTTATCGCCACAGATTATAATCATCCAGACACGGAGGTGTCTTCGATAGGACTGAGACGCGGCCGCGACAGCCGAACACTACACTACGCACGACTGGAAATAGTGCAGTACTGGCCCATTGTCAATAATGTCACTCGCAAAAAAAAAAACTGTTTTGCTTGTTGCCGTGAAAAAAAGTCGTTAATTAGCTCACTAGCTCACAATACGCCACGATAAGAATAGTTTAGCTATTCTATGTAAATTATTCAAACTTTAATTAGTTTAAAATAATGGCAGTTGTAACATGTAGGTATTCTTGCTAAAACTACTTTCAGCAAGAACTTATGTGACATAAAATCGTAGTTTATTACTGCCTACCTACATTATGTAAATTTAATGGTCATAAATGTTTGGATTGAAACTGTATATTGAGTAGAGTATAATCTAATCATGACTTTTGATTACTTTGTTTTGTTTTCTATAAAATTTATGATCATTTTTAATTAATGTGTAAATGATATTTGTTAAAAAGGTTATATTGAAATTCCTTGGTTTATCAGAACAAACACGTCGCATGATCTATAAAGTTAAAAAAGTAGCTTCCTCTTATACAACACTGACGCAACAAGTACACTATCTGGTAGCACGGCAGTGACCACTCCAAGTCGAGCAAAAAAGCGGCACGGTCGTGCCTTCCTTGTCTCGAAGTAATTCAGGGTATTTTCAACCCCCTATAACTTTATTGTGGAAAAAACTAGAGGCCTGAATTTTCAGTAATTGCAACGGAAGCATTGTATAAATACAGTGTATATCAATTTCATTCAATTTGAACCAGTAGTTTAAGAATCATAACTACTCAAAGTTTCTTAATTTTGTCACTCACTGATTCACTGACCGAGCATCAAAACTATAAAGCACTTCTAGTAGACATAGAAGCTTCAAATTTTGAATACATTTAGTCTTTAGTGTATTATTGAGGAAAAATTAAAACATCTTGCAACTACGTTACGGTTTTCTAGATACACCAACTGCATAAGTAACTTTGTAACGCCATATAAATATATAGAATTACAAAGTTACATTTGCAGTACATTATCATGTTATTTTTCCGACATAATGTATTTTGTAAAAGGAATAAATAAATAAATTAATCATTGTACCTTCTTCGTTCGTTTAGCGTATTTTTCCTTGTTGCATCCTCAGCTTTACGCTGTAAATCATGGTCCTTGATTTTCAAGTCTGAATATTACAATGGAGCGACTGCCGTCTGACCCGAGATGTGTATCGCCTACTATCGGATTTTTTCAAGCTGCTTCGATACAACTATCGATAACAACAGAGACCAACGGCTTAACGTGCCTTCCAAATCCAAAGTATGGAGAAGCTCGACACGCGCACTCGGTACGGATACGCGGGTCACGCTCGGTTATCGAGCTACTAAATTAATAATTGTACCAGATCTGTTTTATATAACCAGGTAGATACATATATCTTGACAGGATAACTAAGTATGCTTAAACATAACCTGTAAAATGAAAAAAGCAAGAATGGGACGGGACAGTCCTAGGAACTACGTAAGGAGACGATAAACCCCCATCGTGTTTGGACTCGTTTGATTTGTCTTGTGGAGTAATGTGTTTCGAGATGATATTCAGGGTCTGATGAAGGAGCCAGAAGGAACTAAACAATCTTATTTAGTATTACTTGTGAGATACATTTTGTATTCATGCGATTGGCTACTTGACTGTATTGACACTTGGTTAATATTGTTATACTAAACAAAATATACACTAAAAAGTGACCGATTCTGAAAACAACAACAAAATTGGTTGTTAATTAAGGCAGTAATTCGATTTTAAAGTTTTCTCTGAAAGAAAAGTAGGAGCGTGGTGGGGATCTCTTTTGTAGGCACGAAACCGAGTGGCAGTGACGTCACAGCTCACACAGTGCATCCTTTTCTTGTTTTTTGACAGTTTCCCCTTCCACCGAATTTCAAAGACTTATAACTTATTTATTTTTGAACGGATTACAAAAATTCTTTCATATTTCTGTTTCTGAAAATAAAAATATTTATTTGGAAGAAAAAATAAAAATTTGTAGAATACCCAATTGCAAAGTCAATCTATTTTATTTAATACATTTTTTTTTATATTGATATGGTCACTATAACATGTTCAATGTTGTTAGATTAGCTTATTACATAATAACATAGAACAGAAGATCCCGTCAGTTGAGACGGAATAAATAAACCGACTTGGTATTACATGGATCTCACAACTTTTTACGGCAGAAGAATGCGATGCTCGGCTTGTTATTTTCTACAAGTTTTGTTTTTAAAGGCAATAATTATTAACGTTGGCGAAATGCAGTAGTAAATTAGCTTTCATAATAAAATAAAAAACAAAATATTTGTAATAAGTTTGTAAATGATGCAATAATGTTCATTCATTCAAAGACAGTCTTAGAACAGACAGACTTAGAACAGTCTCTTAGTTTTATCGCACCCTGATTTAGTGAACATCTCAAGTCAGGTCAAGTGCATTCATTAGCATGTTTATAAACATATTTCCCGTGTTCACTCCACCACACACTGGCTCATTTTATTTGAATACATTAAAAAAAATGTTTTGATTGCTTTTAAATTTAGTCGCGAAAACCGGTCTCTGGAATTTCGGTTGTAGGTTAATTATTATGACTCAGGTATTCATAATTTGGTGCAGATATTAAGATTATTTTTTTTATACAATAGAAATGAAATGAAATTGTTTATTTTCAATATAGGATATAAATATCACTTATTGACGACAATTATATAATAGGATTTAATTAACATCAAAACAACATTTTTAACATAGGTAAGTGTTTTTTTTTAATATTTTATGTTCTGTTACGTATAAAAATAAAAGAAAATTAAATATAAATAAAAACCTTTCAACTTTCTTTGCACACAGTAAAATAAAAATTAAGTATGTTACATAAAATATGAACACAGTATGTATACAAAAGGCGGCCTTATCGCTCAAGCAATCTCTTCCAGGCAAATATTGGCAGCATTTCGCCGCTGTACTGAAACTGATACGTTGGGCGAAAAAGCTGCCAGACCTGGGATCTCCAGTAGCCTCGATGAAGAGAGTTGATAATACTTTAAAGGACAGCTTGGCTTCCGAGCCCCAAGGACCCAAAGTTTCCACTGCGAAGGGTATAAATGTATCATTGAGAGTATAATTAAATTGAGAGTCGCTGCATTATGATAAACACATTCATTTATAGGATCACGTATTGATACCTTGCGGGGAAGACTAAGATATATTAGAAAAAAAAATCTAAAGACAGAGCTAATGATCTGAAGACCATAAGCCGCATTTGGCAAAATATTGTTCTTAATATACTTATGATGTAGGATGTTGCGGCACGGTATCTAGTATTGTCACAGAAATAGGCTACTTGACTGTATTCATACGTGAGCAATATTTGCATACGAAACAATATGTGTACCAAGTAACCAATTCCGAAAACTACAACACAATTGGTTGTTAATTAAGGCAGTGACTGGATTTAGTTTTCTCTAGAAGACAAGTGGGAGCGTGGTGGGGACGTCTTGTTATCTCTTTTGTACGCACGAAATAAAGCGATGCAAGCCTGCCGCTAAATACATAGTGCATCCTTTTCTTGTTTTTTGACATTTTCCCGTTCCATCGAATATATTCTTTCTGATTTCAGTTTCTGGTAGTAAAATATTTGTTATGAATGATAAAAATAAATTGAGAAGAAGACCCTATTATGAATACCATAGAGTGAGGCTAATTGCTACATTTTTTCATAAAACTGATGTTTGCAAAAAAAGACTATCAACGGAATTTTATAGACAAAAATATGAAATCTATTTATAAATTTTTAAAGGTGCCATTCCAAATATTGCCGCGTTGTGGCTTTATGGAATCTGACATCTGAATTTTTTGCTTTGTTATTTTTAGGAATGTGGGCCAATATAATCTATACGGCGATTTAAAAAATGGTCTTGACTCTCTGTAAATTCACTTCAATTCATCACTTCTATATGCCATTAAAAAAGGTGAAAACTACCATTTAAAATTTATACTTAACAAGAAAGAAAGAAATTTATTTGTTTGAAATAATCAATGAATAGATCGTTGTAACTTTGGGGTTATTTCAAATCAAAATATAGAATATTTAAAGGTGACTCACTCTTGATTCACAAATTTCTGTAACGCGATAGATCGGATTCGGTGATCAGACTTAATAAATTCATAATTTAAAATAAAATTCTTCTTAGTCACATTTTAATGAAGATTTCTGTCATGTGATTTGTGTTATTACATTTTTTGTAGACGTATTTACGATTACCACATTTTTATTAAATGGTTAATGTGTATTAAAATCGTAAAAATCTGTGAAGTCAAGCTAAATTTTTATACTACTGAAAGCTTCCGCATAGGTTTCGAGCGGAAAAAGACAATTTTTTGACTATGATAAGTAATTTTTTTTTCTTTTTTTGACATTGCATGTATTGCAAGAATCTTTACATTTTGTGTTTAATGTTTTCATGTTTAAATAATTCAATTATGCTTGATTTAATTTAATTATGAATAACCTATTATTCGCATGTCATTAAATGTGACAAAACATGTGATCCAACATGTCAGAATTGTAACACCAATATACATACCATGTTTTTCGTGAATAAAGATATTTATTATTAAAGGTTACCCGGAGAAATTTAAGCACATCGGCAATCATAGCACAAACGTCTAAAAAGACAGACAGAGACAAAGATTTACAAACACAAATAGCCGATGGGATGTGCCTAGGTGGGATGTGCTATACAGGATTATAACTATTGGCCAAAATTTTGCCAGGTTTTTATATTTTTTTAAAATTCTATTATATATGATTAGTAATATGAAATTAACCAACAACATCGTGTTTTTTTTAAATCTCACCAATTAATGTGTGGTCACCTTATTCGATCGTATACACGATGATCAAATCGAAAAGCCACCGCGCCCCACATCTGCATAGGTAAGTACATGTGGCGCGCACTCCATGTTCGCGCGTAAATTTCTGTATAAAAACAAAAGTTTTATAATTCTAACGCTTCGTAAATATTGTAAATAACCTTCGCAAATGTTGAAAAATTGTTTCAAAAATAACCCTGTATTCGTCGCAGGGTACTGTAGATATCAGAGAGAGAAAAAAAATCTAATTATTTGTGCTTAATTTTATTGTTATAGCCATAAATTATCACTGCTTTATACATATTTTATCCATTGTTCCCAGAATGTACATATGTGACATAAAAATATTGTTATTACTTTTTCTCGAATTTTAAAATTATACACAAAGAAAACAGATAAAACGGTACTCATTGAATTTAATAAATCATTACGATTTAATATATCATTTATTTTATCTTTATTACATTAAAAATAATTATTTATCTAACATAATGGCTAAAATTAAACAAAAAATTCGCATGCGTAATTGAAACCCACTGAAGTCATACTTTACCACGATATTTTATTAACGCAGACGCTAACGACTGCGTTAAGATATATAAAATATTTCTTAGTTACCTTACTATCCGCCAGAGGTGATATACAGATAACAGGTATACTATAAAATTGTTAACGCAGTCGCTAGCGTCTGCGTCGATTAAATCTCATGGTCGACGTACCCTGTCCTCTGTACACCTATCTATGTGTAAGTGAAATTTCTGGAAGATTAGACACAAAAAGAAAAAAAAAAGAAAAACATTTACAAACACACTTTATGTTTCATAATATTATTTAGGATTAGGGATAAGTCCGCCTCTTCTTGTGTTCTAACAACAATATTCTTTCTGGACAATGAAGTTTTTACAAACATACATTGGATTAGTAAAATAAACATTTTGTAAACTCCTAAGTTGAGACATCTCATACTTAATGCATATTATACTTTTGTACGTTGACATTTAAGTTATAAAACTAGTTTCTGCTTAGACCTTGGAACAGTTTTCAAAGCTACAAACATGAAAAAAAAAATAAAAAAAAAACCCTACGATAACATAATAAGTCTTACATATATTATTATTACACACATTAGTATTCTTAAACATAACCTTATGAACATCCTTCACTCAATTGGAGGAAGCCTTAAGGAATTTCTCGAACTTTCCTTGAAAATGACATTCTTAATTGGTTGCTTGAACAAACTCAAATAAAGAAAGACACAGGTTATAATAACAATCCGAAGCACAAAGATTTAAAAATACAAAAGAATAGAATAAAATGTAAACAAATTTATTAGTTAACTGGACAAAAAGTGGCAAAAAACTGATTTGTAACCACTGTCGAGGCTGTCTCAAGGACCAACCTTATATTTGACAGTTCGATACTCACCTCCAATGAGGAATCTCCTTAAGTCTAGGAAGCTAGTGACGACTAATCATACCAATGAGTTGGAGTAAGATTGAGTCGAGTTTGAGGAAACTTGAGAATATGGGGGCTAGACTGATATAAGTAATTTTCTCTTTAGTAACAGTCAACAATATAAATACCTTTACACCTCCTGTTTTAAGATTTTATTTAACCGGAAGGCTGGCCTATACTTGGCTCAAAGAATCAGCATTACCATACAGCGTGGCAATGCTGCCAGCCTTCTGGGCACTGTCCGTAGACATCAATGTGAATGAATAACCTAGGTAATATTTTTTATATAGGAAAGTACTATAACTTTCCTTTTTTTAGTTTATATACCTAGTTATTTAGGTTTAATTAAAATAACTCAGAAACTAAGAATTATATTAATGACTTTTTGTACATATTTACCTTTTGTCTATGTCTACTTGAATAATCAAAAAAAAAATATGCAAATATTTTGAGAAAAGTACTAAAAGCAAAATTTTAAAAATCGACAAGCTAGTTTTTTTTACATTTTCCTAACGAAATTCATTTACAGTTAATTAACAATCTATCAATTCTCTCCCCCCAAACTACTTATGAATGAAATTTATTTACTATCTTCCTTATTCCGTTTGTGATAGACAGAGGAAAAATAAAAATAGGAAAATAATAGAAATAAGATTTACGACTTCTGCCAGCATTGCCAGCAAAATTGAAGTAATAAGAAAAGAAAAATCACTACAGGATGTCTGAATTATTACTATTCCGTAAAAAAATAAAATATCGATTTTCACGAAAATCGAAACCGTGTAGAAAATTATGAAACCAACATAAATCTGTTTTATATTATTTAGCCCTGAAAGAATTTGTATTTAATTTAAATCCACCTTATAAATACATTTTTATTCAATTTTAGACTTTGTTTCAATGACTTAAGAACCAATGTGTTTACATGTTAATGGTCGTGACTGTACGTACATTGGGCTAGTATAGCCCAAACAGGAAAATAGCAACCTTCGCCATATTGCGGAAAAATATTGGAACTAATTTCTTTTACTGGCAACTAAGTATTCATGTAACATTCCATCATCTCAACGTCATCTGCCAAAAATAATTCATAGTAATGAAGAAAAGTGATAAAAAAGATGTTATCGTATTTAACGCCAGTAAAAATGAAGGATTGATTTCATTGTTGACATTGTCAATTTTGTTGTTGACATGAAACTAAAACATGTTGCCACATAAAAACAATCAGTAGCGACGCCAATGCAGGGGTTTTCTTTTCCTGGCCCGGCTATAGATAAATTATGTAGTTTCACATTCCTTCAATTTGGCTGAATTCCTTTTTCCAACCAAACTTTTTGCGCCGCACAAATTTTCTGTTTCTCCTCATGATTGACTGGTAGAGAAAATAAGACCAATTGTATATGTTTATTTGTTATATTAAAGTTTTAATTAATAAACTATTAGTTTTGTGTACAGTAAGTAGACTTCGCGAACTACCTCCAATGCAATGAACCCCCCATTTACATTATCTTTTGAGTTTTTTTACAGCACTTGTAGGGAACTCGACATACAATAACGTTCCCTAACGTTCTCCCTTTTTAGCCCTATCCTTAAAAACTCGACAAAAAAAACAAGAAACACGTGTGTCAAGTTTCCTAAGGATCCGTTCAGAAATGCGACCTCTAGCCCGGAACATACATATTTCCGTACAAAAGCAAATTTGGCCAAGTCTCGAAATGGAAACTTCGCTTACGCTCAGTCAATGAATAAGATAACATTCAGAAATACTGGCCTATTGTTAGCCAACCGCTTATAATATTCTAACAATACTTACATAAATAAGAAATATATTTGGTCGTTTCACTTGGAATGTTGTATAAATTTATTGTATACTATAATATGATTTCGTGCTTGAAGCTCCTTGTTAAGTGTTTGTGCGGTAGGACTATTGAATTTAGCAGGATCATCTCAGCTGGAACAACAACGCCTGAGCCTGTTAACACAAAAAAAAAAACATTCGTATAGATTGAGAATAGAAGAAAATTAAAAACGCTTCATATTTTTTCTGCTTCTGAGAATGGTTTATTCCTTTGCCTCGATCTTTCACTCGTTGTATGAGAATTAAAAAAAATTCTTTTCACAATTGACAACCATTTGACATTAGTGTTTTCAATAATCAATTATCATTTATTCTTTTGTAAACATGTTGAATTCAAGATGGTACATTGAAAATATTAAGCACATACACGTTTAGCCTACTAGGTATACAAAAGTGAAGTCAGTGGTGTCACACATCATCTAAATAAAATCAGGCAAAAAAAAAATCAAAACAAGTAAATAAATTCGAGTTAATCTTGCAAACATTAGATCAGCTGTCCTTTAAAGTCACAATCAACATTTTGTCAGAAAAGAATTCAAGCAAGTCTTAATAACATTTGGTTACTAACAACTCTTTCAAATAAGCTTGAAATTTATTTAGGGGTAATTCTTTTAAATTTCGAGGCAGTTTTTATACACTTGTGGTGCCATGCTATAGATACTGTTACTCATGAGTTTCGTTTTGCACTTTGGCAATAGCAATGTAGTAGGATCTCTTCTTTTTCTATTATTGGCATCAGTCGTGTAAAGAGACGATGATTAGATTTTACAAATACACCAACCTCAAAGATATAAAGCGAGGGCACAGTCAATAATTTATGTTTACGGAAATATGATTGGCAGCTATCTCTAGTCCAAACATTGCTCTAAAGTCTAATGCATCGCTTCCGAGCTTAAACAATTGGATTTTATTAGTCGAGTTTTTCCGCTATATCACGAACCTGAAGGCTGCCCCGGATAAGGAAGTTTCGTCTGCGATCTTTGCGCGAAATCCAACGCAGCATCTTCATCTCCGTGACACGCAACACTTGCTTATGCTGCTCGAGCACCGGCCACGCCTCGCTGCCATGTAGAAGGGCAGGCCTAATCTGTAGATCTGTCCTTTAAGCCTGACGGAAATTTTTGGGTCACAGGTGACAGTCTCCTCACATCACTTTGATCCCCGGACGGATTTGGCCTGGCCCGTATGCTCGACCAAGTCTTCGCCTATGCGTACGGGTTGGGGATCCATGGAGTTACAGGCCATGGACTCGGTCATCGTCACATTTAGTTTTAGACCGCCGTTCTCCAGTGACTCCTTCCACTGTTTGCACGTCTCACCAGTCTCCCTCTGTCCGCGTCCGTCAGCGCGATATCATCCGCATACATGAGCAGCCACGGAGGTTGCTCATGTGTGTCCCTGATGCTGCTTGACACTTCGTCTAATAACACGCTGAACAGATAAGGACTCAGTACCGAGCCCTGGTCAACCCCGACCGTGACGGCGAAGGGTTTGGAGCAGTATTGCTGTCTTATTAAGTACTGAGGAGATTTTATACAGAGCAAACGAAGATTTGTTTAGTATTTTAAATGATTCTTCCGTATGTGCTTTCCAATTGAGACTTTTGCCATTTATTATGCTAAGGAATTTCGCCTTATCAACTACATGAATAATATTATTTTGATAGAGTTGTTGTCAATTGTTTGATTAAAGTGCATAATTAATGTTTTGTTTAAATATTAATTTTCTATTTATTATTATTATTAAGCCAGTCGATAATTTTTGATAAATTATTATTAATATTATTCACATAATTTCCAATGTCTTGGTCTTTGCTCTCTATTGTGATTGCACTATAATCCGCAAATAAGGTCATTGGTTCTCCGGTGATCCATGGTAGATCATTTATGTAAATGATCAAAAGTAAAGGCCTTAAATCACTGCCTTTAGGCACACCGTAATTATTAACGCGTTCTCATACTACGAGAAGGTAGCAAAGGAATAATCAATTCGGTCAGGCATGGCTATTTATCTGGATAACAAAATTAATTATTTTTTATTACTTAATTGGCTGATTCAAAACATCTGTAATTTTAATATAAAAAGTATTAGTGCAGCATATAGCCATTTTGACTCGACATTGATTGAAATATTTAAAAAAAAAATGTTTTCATACTGAAGTATGTTGAAACCGTGACCCGTTTCCGCGTATAAAGTGTAATTTACAAACAAGGTTTTTTTGTTGTCAATCCCACGGTCGGGTTACTTGCAACGCAGTTCGCGGTAGTAAATATTTTGAGTTAACATTACAGTTTAATTAATTTCAAAAATTAACAAGCTGATGTATAATCTTCTCGATTATAAGTGATTTCCTTTAGTTTTTAATACGACACGACGTTTACTTTCTCCTTTATTTGCTTCATGTAGTTACGCCTTGATCTATCTGGGCCCCTTTTTCCTTTTAAGTATCTTTCCTTCGATGATGTTTTTCAGCTTCACTGACAAGAGCCCAGCTCTTACATTTATAAAGATAATGATATATTAATCTTAGTCTCTTCACCATCATCATCACAGCTGGACATATGCATCTCCTAATAAATGATAAGGAAGCGGCCTGCGTCTAGCGTCTCTTAATTTGATCCAAATGGGAGTAAGCGAGACGACGCCTTACATCTAGTATTGTGCTATCTTGCTTACTCGCTTGCATTTAGATGAAATTAAGAGGCCATGGGAACTCGCTCAGTTTTACCCGTTCATGGCGTGTATCGTGATTCGTGTCAACGTAAAATTGTAATAATCGATAGATTATAATATGTCTCGTGAGATTGGAAAATAAATTGTGGACCAAAACTAACAATTGTTTATAATTTATCGAAATTAAGCCGTTATACTCGTATTTATTACAATATGTCGCTCGTTCCGAAATGCCCGGTTGGAAGCGGCCTGCATCCAGCGGTTGCCTGCGACCTTCTTCAGGTTGTCTGAACTGCGTTACAGATTTATTAATAGTAGTAACGTACAGAACGGGCACTCACGCCCAAAACAGATACCGCACCGAGCCGCGCCGATTTAGGGTAAACATCGAGAGCAACAATGCAAGGATGACGTTGCTCGCGGCAGCGACGGTCAACCTAATACGCAGATACGGAATAACCAACCCTATGAGTAACGCACACATTAATGCGCGTGCGTACGCGGCTGAATCGTAGTAGTAGTAATAGGTATCGGGCTCGCCGCTGTTGTATGGAGTGTTCGGGGTGTGCCTGCGTGATTGCCATTCGAGAAACTTCCTGCCCTATATGACATCGGTTCTCCTTGCTATGTGCTCCTAATACGTGGAGTGGTTGATGCTGAAAATTAATTTACCTAATATTGTGATGGACGGGTTGAGCCTGCCGTCGGTATTAAAGAGTGGCGTGTTGTCCATTTTTGCGAAAGGCTTGTTGGGGTCCGGGTCCGAAGGCGTGCCTTCTACTCGAGACCATTCGCCTACTGACGCTTCTTGGCCCACTGTGTATAAAAAATAATTTTAAATAAAAAAATTAATAAAATGAAAATTTATCTCCCCAACCAACCTAATATATAGTGATGGGCCGAACATGGGTTTCAATAAATTGTAATGTTTGGTAAAAAAATTACCGAATCGGATATTCGGCCGAATAGTTCGGCAAAATTAATTCAGGGGGAAACATCTATTATTTTATAGAAAAAGAATATTTTAATTTAATTTAAAACAATAACTATAAAAAAATGCAATTTTTTCAACTTATGTAAGTAAATACAAAATATCTTTATTGCCCATATACAGTAACAAATAATATAACATTTACAAAGACTTCAACATAATATGAGCAAACGCGGACTTATTGCTAGGCAATCTCTTCGAGTGTAGACTCGAAGATAAGAGTAGCCTTATTATGATTTTATGACCATATTCCTTGTAAGCTGTGACTGAAACTTAAACAACTTTAAATTAGTTACCTCATAAAATAATATAAACTTTTAGTGGGCAAAGTAGTCTTTGCACAGTGACTTTGACGACTGGAAAGAAATAAAGGAGGCCTTTACCTAGCAGTGGGATATAAACGACTGGAAAACTAAATAAAATATAAAACAAATATTCGGCCCTTCACTAATAATATAGCCCGATCAATAAAATAGCAACCTTGGCCATACTTTACTGGTATATATGCTTTCATGTAACATTCCGTTATCTGCCGAAAAGAGACAGGAGTGGCTGTTGTGTTTTTTCTACGATGTATTTATCAAAATGGCAAAAATTATTCATCAGTAATGAGAGAAAAATTATATACAGATGTTTTAACGCGAATAAAAACGAAAGACTGATTTCTATTTCTTTCACATACAACATGTTGCCATCTAAAGGCGATCAGTAGCGATGCCAATGCAGGGTTTTTATTTTCCTGGTCGGGTTATACAAGAAAATAGAAACAAATGAAAAAATACCTCGTTGACATCATGTTTACATAATACTTTAATTCCTATCTAGTGGGTTACATAGTCAATGGACCTTGTGTTTGAGAGCGTAATCACACACATCTTGACCTCATATGGAAATTATAACAGTGACTTAAGCCTGCATTGTCCTAACCAAAGATTACACAATACTAGGTACATAGGGCGCACTGTAAGTTTCCGGAACTGGCCACTTACATAAACAATATTTAAAAATTTATTGCAACATTTGAAAATAGAACTCTTTGGCTGTAGAATGCAGTTTGTTTCATCTGACTGTCTTTTGTTTTTACCTTGTGGCGCCATTTAAAAAATTGTGTGTCTGCATCAACATGGATTTAACTCGGGAAAATTTTCGTAGTATGATTTTCTACGATTTTAAGTGTAATTTGACAGCTCAACAGAGCATCGCTCGGCTTGAAACAGCTTTTGGCAATGAAGCACCATGCAAGACAACTGTTTATAGCTGGTTTGCAGAATTCAAGCGTGGTCGTATCAATCTCAGTGACGAATCTTGCGATGGTCGGCCATCCACCGCTGTGACCAACAAAAACATCAATGCTGTGCGCCGTATGATTGAAACAGACAGGCATGTGGCCTACCATGAAATTCGCGCATCCTTAGAAATAGGCATGAGTCAAATACAATTAATCCTACACAAACATTTGGGTGTGAGAAAGCTGTGCTCGCGGTGGATCCCACACAACTTGACAGAGGCTCAAAAAACGGACCGCGTCACTTGGTGCAGTGCCATGCTTACCAGATTCAACGAAGGTGCGTCAAATTTGGTGTGGGACATAGTAACAGGTGACGAAACATGAATTTATTGCTACGATCCCAAAACAAAGCAGCAATCGATCCTATGGGTCTTTCAAGATGAGCCGAAACCAACCAAAGTGGCGCGCGTGAAAAGTGCATCTAAGCGGATGATTGCTTCTTTTTTTAATAAAACTGGACACGTGGCTACTGTTGCTTTAGAGAATCGTCGTACAGTGAATAGTGACTGGTACACGACCATTTGTTTGCCGGAAGTTATTGACGAACTCCGTAAAAATAACCGTAAACGCCGTATCATCCTGCACCACGACAATGCTAGTTCTCACACGGCCAGACAGACAAACGACTTTTTGAAGGCGAAAAATGTAGAACTCATGAGTCATCCTGCATACAGTCCCGACCTGGCACCTTGTGACTTTTTTCTGTTCCCGAAAATTAAGAACCAATTACGCGGTCAACGATTTTCATCACCAGAAGAGGCTGTCGAGGAGTATGAAAAACACGTTTCAGAGGTCACCACAGAGGAGTGGCACAAAAGTTTTCAAAACTGGTTTCATCGAATGAAAAAGTGCATAGACGCCAAGGGAGATTATTTTGAAAAACAATAAATTAATTTTGTACCTTTAATAGTATTTTTTCATATTCATTCCGGAAACTTATAGTGCGCCCCACGTATACATATGTTGAATAGTTTCCGAAAAAAATATAATTAGTCCGTCAGTTAGAAAATCAAAAAATATTGGAGACGTATTTTTTCTTTTGAAAATTAAATAAAGAATGGTAAAGATATGGCGCGTTAAAGTTCCGTGTGACGTCACGAGCCCCCACTCCTGAACTTTGATGCGTTATATCTTTATAATTTATCGCTCAATTGACAAAATAAAAAATACGTCACTAATATATTTTGATTTCCTAAATGACGGACTAATTTTAATGTTAGTCTGACCCTGGAAACTAGCGTATTCCATTGCTTCATACAAAACAGCAACTTAAAATAACGTGGCATTTCTTTGTCATTGTTATTGATAATAATCCTTATCTATACTAATATGATGAATTCGAATGCGTCTGTTTGACTGCCTCTTTGTATGTTACACTTTCACGGCTAAACCTCTGGACTGATTTTGATGACATTCTGTATAGATATAGTTGAAGACCCGGGGTCAATCATTGGCTACTTTCTGACGCAGGTAGAGCCGTAGGAAACAGCTAGTAAGCTATAAAAAACATGTACTTACCAACAGAATGCATGACAAGAGCGTGTTCATGTATAGTTGCATTGTTCAGTACTATCGACTCCTTTATCCTGACGCCCGCCTTTATGGTCACACCCGCACCAATTGATACGTTTGGGCCGATCTGTTGATAAAACAGTAAAAAAGTTGAAAAACAGTGTTGTTTTACAGTAAAATCTTATATCTAAATATAAATGCGAAAGTCTGTCAGTCTGTCTGTCTTTCTGTCTGTCTGTTACGCTTTCACGGCCAAACCGCTGAACGGATTTTGATGAAATTTGGTATGAACATAGTTGAAGACCAGGAATCAAACACAGGCTACTTTTTGACGCAGGCGGAGCTGTGGGAAAAAGCTAGTACTTGATAAATAAGAGTGAGTGAGAGTATGACGCGGATTCGGCGTTTGCCGGCCCGAAACACCTTTATGCCAAGTGAATAAGGTTCTCGCTAATGTCATTCTCACTCTGACTGGTGACTCTTTTAAACAGCAATGAGTGAGTAAGCGAGATGGCGCAATACAAGATGCAATGCAACGTCTCTCTTTGTCGTTTCTGTCCTGCCATTAGAGGTCATAGTAAGCCTATGTACGCATTGTTGCAAGAATGAAGTATTATTACACTTTGTTATAATTCGATGCTTTTGTAACTTTGTTTAGCCGTCTGGAAATTTATGCACGCGGTCAAAAGATTCAGATTAAAACCAATCTACTTCCCACAGCTACATGGAATGTACGCACTTTGCTAGACAATGATAATAATATTAGGGCAACTTGACAAAAACGCCAACTAGGTATAAACAGACTTAAACCATTCTGGTCTATCGAGTCGTATCAGGGCTCATGGCAGGAATGACAACTAAATCATTTTAACAAATTTTTAACTGGGGTCGTCGTAGAGATGGGCAGCGGGAAGAAATTCAAGAGGGAAAAATTAAATGTAAGGGGAAGAAAAGGGGGAGAAATATTAATTTCCATATATTCCGGGAGTAAATGGGAATTTATCCGGGAAGGCGCCCATCTGTGGTCGCCGTCATCGTAATCGAAGATGAGGACTACATATGGGAGTAAATCGTGAACAGAGAACATAGTTTCGAAAATACATTGTATTTGTTAGGTATTTTGGTATAATAACCGACAAAGGCGTTACAATGAAAATGGCTAGTGATACAACTTTCACAAGGTAAAAAACAATGATGGAAAAGTAAACAGATGACGTTAAGTACTCACCACAGCTGTGCTATCGACGACCGCAGTGGGATGTATGAACACATCTGGCAATATCTGACACGCCGCGTCTTGTGATATGCGATCCCTGTGCAACTCCAAGTAATGACGATTCGCGTATATAGCCGAACCGGCGGTTTTTACTTGGGACCACCAATTTGTGACCTGTTCAAGAGAAAACAGTTGCTTTATAACCGAGAATCAATATTATGACTTAATAGCCTTAAATTGCCTTTTGTTTGTTACGCTTAAAAAGTGAGAACGAAAGTACTAGGATAACAGAAATGAGGTTCACATGAAAAAAAAAAACACCATAAGCCAAATCTATGGGCGGCATTTTTCGAGATGAAAAAAAACTGTGAATCTCCTCATCTTTACTGTAATCCTAGTATTTTTTAGTTAAATTTCATATTAATTTTCATCATGTTATAAGCGTATTGGGATGAAATCTTTCCCAGACCTTTAGTAAAATACTATGCTATTTATAACATATGCTATTCTTATATGTACTCAATCAAAGGAACTACTGAGAATACTGAGTTTTCGATAAATCCTTTAGCCCCCTCTGAAGGAACTATTGAGACAAAATCTCCTTATTTGAGTCTGATAAGTTAATATTACATTACAAAAATTAGTTAGACCCTTATACCACAGTAGGAAGTATGAACACAATCTTCCAGATCTCTGGAAGATTTTAGGTCTACTTGGACCCCATTTTATCTTACATACCTGCATAGCATATAACTTGTTTGTGCCAGCCAAAGGCGCAAGGACATCTTGTTCCCACGAAATATAACCGGGGCTGCTTTGACCATTATTTCCACTAAAACAAAAAGCGAATATTAAAACAAAGCGCGATATTAAACATTCCATTTGATTTCCTATTCATTTATTCCACTTAATTGTTCCACAAGTAAAAAAAAAATACTTATAACAATTTGCGGACTTCGTGGTAAACAATCACGCCAGAGGCAGAAAGGCGGCTCTGAAAACCTCTGACACCAAGGTCATTTGACTATCTTACCCACTCTGAATGAATGAGAAATGAAACAACCCGCTCTGAGAATGCTCTTAGCATTCTCTATCAGTTAGTTCTATTTCCCTAGAAAGATAGTTCATAATGTAGCTTTTAAAAAAAATCATAAAGTTGACTCCTGAGAGATATTAGTGTATAAAGTCCCGAGAAGCTATAAATTATGTAAATAAACTAATTTCATCTGAGGTGGGTTCTAGTGGGTGGTTACAATATTATGAGTTTACCAAATACAATTTACTTAAATTACTATACGGGCATGGGGAAAGGACCCCTGAATGGGCCTAATAAAAATAATTAGTTCCGCTATTTGATGTAAGATGGCGCTTCCAAATGAAAAATATTTAATTAAGTACCGATCTTGCTTATTTTTGGCAAAAAAAAGAACTGACTTTTTAAAACACATTTTTTTTAAGTACTTAAATTCTTTAGTAAGTTGATTAAGTGTTGTATTTCAAGTTAAAAATCTTAATTTGTAACTTCTTATATTTTCGATAGATGGCGTAAAAAGGACTTTGTATTAAGAGTAACCAGGAGTAACCAGGACCGCGCCAACTTGGCGCGTTTTAATGTATGGCGGATGAATATCTGTATATTATATATTCTGTAATATGTGATACGGGTAATATGAAACTAACGACCAGTTCCAATTTTCCAAAGTCGGGTTACATTTTGACGATATTAAGCGCTGTCGCTCAGTGATGTACAGGAACGAGTCCGACTCAGTTAATGAAGACGTTTGGTCTGTCATTTTGATTTGGTGACAGTTTATCTTTTTACGTTTGAAACGAATGAGAGAGAAAAAATACAGCTAATCAATTAAGAAACATACTCGGGTGGTTGCGGCGGTCAACATCATCATCATCTGAAATCATTCATAAATTTAAATTATCTCTAAACTAAAAATACCTGTAATACTCATTCTGTTTCTTCTCGAAGGCAGCAGCCATTGTATGGAAGACTTGTAACGAACACACATAGACACCACAGTTGATCAACGTTGACACGTAACTGTGTGGTTTCTCGACATAATGGTTGACAGCTTTCGTTGTTGGATCCCGGACCATGCATCCATAGTGAACGGATTGCTGGCGTGTCGCTTCTGTGCCCATCATTGTTACCTGAAAGCATTAAATTTCCATACATTTCATTTCATCTATTTATTAGGACAATATACAAGATCAGGAGATGAAGTTACAGAAAAAACTTAGAAAAGTAGATAGTTGTAAAATCATCACCATTATCACATATTTCATCACCAGACTCTGCTTTGTAAATTTAGCCTCAGTTTTAGTGTTAAGTTTACAAGGAAATTATACTAAAGTAAAGATGCTACTGGAAAAAAAAATGTTTTGTTTCCAATGTTAGGTGTAAATAAATAAGTAATACATGGGATAAAAACTATATAAATTTTTAAGTTTTATGTAATTGATTTTCTTACAAGAGCCTCAGGTTTCTCCATGTGAAACATCCATAGTTCCTTCAATGCGAAGTCAGCACAAACATCTCCATTGAGCAGAAAGAATGCTGAAGGATTGCCAGCCCGGATCTGGTCCCTGAAGTGGTACAGACCCCCACCAGTACCAAGCGGTGTGAATTCTTGAAGATATCTGGAAGATAAAACAATTTTAAAATTACAAGTTTTTTTACAATTCCTTATAAAGTTTTACAAAACTATTTACATTACAGATAATATCTATTTGACACAGGTATTATGATGAAATTTGGTATAAATATACTTAGTTGAAGATCCGGGGTCAAACATAGGCTACTTTTTGATGCAGGCGGAGCTGCGGGAAAAAGCTAGTGTTGCATAAATCAGTTAATTTTATGACAACAATTGGAATGGCAACATTGGCAACTAAGGGTGCCGAGAAGTTCGGCTCTGGTTTCACCATCGTTTATTATTATTAATTGTGGAGCACACTAGCAGCTTTAAGCAGATGCGTGTGCATCTTCTTGTTTGAAGAGTTGGTATCTGTCTAGTCTATATTTGAAGCTATTAACTGATGATGCATTGATAACATTTACCCGAAAGCTTGTTCCAATCCTTGACCACTTGGTTAGTTAAAAAGTTTCTCAATGGTTTTCTTTTTGCTTATAAACAACACATCTTTAGCGAATGACCTCTCAGACGCTTGTTTTTGAAGAATTTGTACAGTTCCTTCAGATCAGATATGTTATAAGATCTTTTCAGTATTTTGAAAGTCTCAATAAGACAGCCTAAAGAAATTAATACTTACTACTTACTTTCTGTGATGGCTCAGAGACCCAAAGAGGATCTTAGCCTACAACACAAGAGATCTCCACTGTTCCCTATTTAGCTACTTAAATTATAATGATTAACTTAAATTTAAATGAATAATCTTAAATACTTATTACCTTATAATGATGTGATACTCCTTCTGCATATCACTGACAAACTGTGACATCACTGTTGTAGTATACGAGCCGATGATTAAAATTTCCTTGCAGTCTTTGAGCTTAGCACAGGCCTCAATGTGATGTTGGATTAGCGGAACTCCCGCTATGGGGAAGAGGGGTTTCGGTGTGTCAAGGGACAGTGGTCTGAAGCGAGTGCCTGTTGATCACATCAAGTTTTTTTTGGTTACTGTTTACGAAAGGGGGTCCTGTTTTTGCTCCTTATAAAGCCCGTTTTGTTAATGGACATAGCTAGAGAGGTGTTAGATGAACAAGATTTGTTTAGATTTTCGTAGAGATGAGAGGAAAAAGGGGAGGCATTTGCCCTGCAGTAGGACAAAACATCTAAAAGTAAGGAAATAAAAATGTTCCGTATAGATAATATTCTAGTGAAAAGTAAGTAGGTGTAAAGGTATATATATAATACTAGCTGTTTCCTGCAGCTCCGCCTGCATCAAAAAGTAGCCTATGTTTGCCTATATTCATACCAAATTTCATCAAAATCCGTTCAGCGGTTTGGCCGTGAAAGCGTAACAGACAGACAGACAGAAAGACAGACAGACTTTCGTATTTATAATATTAGTATGGATAAATAATAGCTGCCATATCGGTTACTGTCATAATATGAAGTGCATTAGTATAACCATAGTTTTTTTTTTATTGCAGGTGTTAGGGCACAAGGAGCAGGACAAGAAGTAAGAACTGTATCATTTGTGGAGAGACACCACACTCACATGCATTTTGTGAGGAATGTATATACCCCCATCAGGTTAGGTTATCCTTACACCAACCAACTTGGGTCTGCAACCTATTGAGCATCCTCCAAACAGGCCAAAGCAGGGTGTGACCAGGGGATAGTTCCTCTTGTGGGATGACAAAATTGGGTACAGCATTTTTCTCCAAAGTTTAGACCTAGTCTCCTTTATACTACAGTCAAGGGCGCTTTTGACAAAACTTCTGTGACTTTTTAATCTTTGGGATACAGGACAATGGTAGTGCAGATGATGATGGTAATCTAGCAATTAAGTCCTACGTTCGGCGGCACCAATAACTGGAGTTGTGCCCCATCTGGATGATGTAAGACGGCGGAGAAGATTGTTTCGGCTACAAACTTTATGTCTGGTGTTGTGACAGTACTGTCTGTAGTTGAGAGACGGGTCAAGTGTATACCCCAAGTATTTTGGGTGGCTATTGTGCCATAGGAACACCTCTCTACTCTATATTTAGAGTGCGAACCATGGAGTAATTACAACGAGGAGATGCCGTTTGAAATGGCGCAGTGACGTGATCATTGGCGCCTCGCCGACACTGCAGTGGGCGGAGCTTGTCATTACTCGTGCTCTATGATTGGAGCCACGGCCGAAACCAAGCACCCCGCACGTCTGCCTTCCGCCCCGTGTAGCCTCACAAACGACTTCTTACAAAACGCTTATTACGGCATCTCCTCTTTGTAATTACTCCATGGTGCGAACTGAAGCGTGATTGCGCAAATGAAACACGCATGATTCGGTTTTTGATGGGTTGGGCCTGATACTGTTCTACTCATAAAAAGCAACGAATACTTTTAATGATTGGACTAAAGGCACATACATCGTTGTAACAAAAAACAATTACAAATCTATGCTAATTAATAGCGAATTTATGAAAATAATTAACAGAAAGACCGGTGACGTGTATGCTATTTATTATTTACCTTTTTGCGGTCCACCGATTAGAATTACAGCTTTTAGCATTATGATAATTATTATTGTATATCTGTTTTTGAATACGGATAATTGTTATATTGCCGGAATTTAATTAAATGTATGTTAAAATAGGGAATTTGAAGCTGCAATACCCAAAACAAACACGTCACGTCAATCCTAATCAAACCAATGTTACGATGTGTCTGAGTGACAGCACCGACATGACATTGACTTTGACATTGACGTTACAACACTGTCAGATTGTTGTGAAAGATTTTTTATGTGGCTTTTATAAGAGATATTTAGCCAGCAGTAAGTAAAACTAAGTGGTGACTTAGTAAAAATATATATAAATACATGCCGAAACTTCAATCCTCAGCGCAAGATCGCAAATCTGGGGGCACGGGAGTGCCCCCGCCAAGACGAGCCAAGCGAAGCGTAAGGGCACTACCTACCTTTTCTCGAAATGATTCGTCGTTTTTTTTAGAACTCTCTTATTTTTGGTATCGATGATGCTGAATAGTTGAAAATTTCAAGATATAATGACACCAATACAATCATTAAACATACAAAGTTTGAATGTCGTAGCTATTATACTTTAGATTTTATTAATGTCTAAAAACCCTTGATTTCGTCACTTATTCATTCACTCACTGACTCACTCACTGATCATCAAAATTCTTAAGGTACTTCCTGAACTCCTAGAACGCTGAAATTTGGTATGTAAGCTAATATTACTACAAAGACAACAAAAAAAAAATAAAAAACCAAACCTAACCTATCCCCTCGGAATAGGAGGTGGAAGTTTGTATGAGACTTGCACTACATTTGCACTAACTACATATATATATGAAAAAATAATAAAATAAAATACTCATAATAAACTCAAAAAAGTTTATTATCCAACTTACAAAAATTAAATTAAATCCCACCAAAAACATTTTCATGTAAAAATGTTGCCAAGACGAGTCTACATACTGTGAAAAAGATATCAGATCTCGTTTAAAGCCAAGCTTTATAGACTACACGCTCTAAACCTACAAGCTCTACACTACACCTTAATGAAAATGTATGAAAAAGTGGTCAGATCTCATGTAGAGCCAAGATTCTTGATCTATGCGCCCTTACTTTTTTTAGATACTAACTTCACATACTCTACATTTTAGTCAAAACGTGATATGCTTGGCCGTTTTGCTACCGTTACGAAGATTTCATAGGCAATCGTTCATCATGTGTGAAATAAAACGGCCAAGCCACTATATGCACGGGGGAAGGAGATTAGGTTAGTCAGTTTCATTCGAAACTTGTCAAGATTATTGAAACCTGAAAGATAAATGAAACCTGTTTTAGGATTTTTCAGAATTCACCCTCTAAAGTGAGGAAAAAGGGGGACATAGTCTGAAAGATCTAAAACTTAACGATCACTAATATCTTAATGACTTTTACATGTGGGTACTTTTGAGATAAAGCGGTTCACTAAGCAAGAATTTTTATAAATGCACATCTTATGGGGATTTATAAAATCTAAATAGCTAAATCTTGACATTTTGAATTTAACTCCTGTAAGGGACAAATGGGACAAACTCTAAAAAAAGAAAAACTAAAATATCATTGATCGTCAATAAATTTTAGCAAATATTTTTCCATATTCACCTGCTAGGAGGGTGAAATGGGGTCCGTACATGTATGGGGAAATATGACCATTTCATTTAAAACTTTACATAATTATTTCTTACTAGATGTTTCCTACAGCTCCGCCTGCGTCAAAAAGTAGCCTATGTTTGACATCGGGTCTTCAACTATATTCATACCGAATTTCATCAAAGTCTGTTCATCGGTTAAGCCGTGAAAGCGTAACAGACAGACAGATAAACTTTCGCATTTTTAGTATGGATGATGAATGAGTAAATACCTATTTTAGGATATTTTGCATTAACCCCTAAAAGAGGAAAAAGGTTGTGTATCATTGATTGTGTTTATCTTAGCAAGGAGGTTCCTTTTGTAATCAGCGAGCTTTGTAAGCAGTAAGGAGTTTTCAAAACGCACCACCTAAAGGCGTGTAATGGGGTCCAAAGTAGGTAAGGGGGAGAGAGATTAGTTAAGACCGTTTTATTGGTAACTTTACAAAATTATTTCTTTTGATGAATGATTATATACCTATGTCAGTATTTTTAGAATTCCAGTTCTAAAAGGGGGCAGACTCTGACTAAATTGTAATTGGTATGTCATTGAATTTTAGCAAGTGGGGTTTCTTTTGTAATCAGAAGGTACACGCACTAAGGAAGAATTTTTCAAAATTGGCTTCCAAAAGGGAAACTGATGTTCAATGTAGGTATATACGGGGGAAGGAGATTAGTTAGTCCGTTGCAGTCGAAACTTCACAAGAATAATTGTTTTTATAAAGAATTTGTTACTTCTACTAATTTCAGCCCCTGAATGGGGGACATGGGTGTTATTTGTTTGGTTTATCGGGTTGCTGATTACGAAAATAACAAACATTTTATAATCCGACGTGGCGGATGTGATATACAATCAATCCCTATTGGAATCCGGATGGGATAGTAATCTTCTAAATACATAAAAAGAAGATCCTGAGAGACCGTCACATAATTATAATCTAAGTGATTCAAACCTCATTGGAAATCCCTTTTGAGCAGGCGGGCCGAACCGCGGGCAACAGCTAGTTCAATTATATTTTGATACAGGAACAGTATACATAATTGGATATGTTCATCACGACCAATATTAGTTCCAGGAAAGTATTTATGTAACCGCTGTGCTTCGTATAGAATTTCAGTGTAATTATCGTAAAAGCCCACTGAATTACGTATGTGTAGAACAGTCCAGTATGGAGCCCTATTTTTAAAATGTATTAGTCGAATGTCGAATGAAAAACGTTCGACTCATCTATTATGAATGACGAACAAAGTCATCGAACGGAAAACATTCCACATTTTGTGTGAGCAAGTTACTTTAAAAATAAAATAGCACTTAAGATCCAAAATACTCACTCATCGTAGTGTATACTTTTGTAATATATGAAAACCGTCAAGTATTATACCAGATTTATTCGCGTCCCAAAATATCGGACAGTTTCATCTGTCGAGTTCGACACATTTAATCCTTAGTAAACCCAAGACCGGTAAAATATTGCTTTGCGTTTAACTTGTCACGAATAGGCAAATAATGTCGACATTCTGTGGGACGGAGTTGATTTTCCTAATCTATTTACTTCCACAAGCTAATCCAGGTGGGTCGCCATGACCTCATAATTCTATCCAAATGCAAGTATTTAAGCGAGAAGTCGCCTTACACCGGGTTTATACCGGTTGAGTGGAACCGTATCAATGTATTGTCAATGTTTCCATAATTATTGTGCAATAAAGAAACCACAAAAATTCTCACCTCAGACCCTAGATCTGATGGCTAAGCGACGGTCCATGATGCTGCAGACCTCCGAAAACGCGGACGTCTACCGACAACTCAATAGACAAATCCGGAAATCTTTGCGGAACGATACTCGCTCCTTCAATAGAAATAGAGCAAAACAAAGGCTCCAAAGTGTTCGCGAAGGTGGAGTCTATTGGGCAGAGCTGACTGACCAAGCTAAGACGGAGGACGACAATGTGGTATCAACGAAAGCAGATGTGCTGAGGGAAATCGAGAGGTTTTACGGACAACTCTACACTTCAGTAGTCAAACCCGTTGAAAGCTTGGCCAAAGACCCAAGAGCCAAGCTTACCCGACACTGTACTGAAGTTATCCCGGACATCAGTCTGTATGAAATTAGGATTGCCCTCAAACAGCTCAAGAACAACATGGCGCCGGGCGAAGACGGAATCACAGCTGAGTTTCTGAAAGCAGGCGGAACGCCGGTACTGAAAATCCTTCAGAAACTCTTTAATTCCGTTTTGCTAGAGGGCGTGACGCCAGAGGCGTGGAACAGGGGCGTGGTGGTTTTGTTCTTCAAAAAAGGTGACAATACCCTATTGAAGAACTATAGACCCTTCACGCTCCTGAGCCACATCTATAAGCTGTTTTCGAGGGTAATCACGAACGTCTCGCGAACAGGCTCGATGCCTTCCAGCCTCCCGAACAAGCCGGTTTTCGAAAAGTGTTTAGTACCATAGACCACATCCATACGATTCGGCAGGTTATACAGAAGACCAAAGAGTATAACCGGCCACTATGCCTAGCTTTTGTGGACTATGAAAAGGCCTTCGATTCGATCGAAATGTGGGCGGTGCTTCAGTCTCTCCAGCGGTGCCGCATAGACCATCGGTACATCGAAGTGTTGAAGTGTTTATACAGCAACGCCATCATGTCAGTCCGAGTACAGGAGCAGAGCACGGGGGCTATTCCATTGCAGAGAGGTGTAAGACAGGGAGACGTCATTTCTCCGAAACTGTTTACCGCTGCTCTGGAAGATGCCTTCAATCTCCTGGAATGGGAAGGACTTGGCATCAACATCAATGGGGAGTATATCACTCACCTTTGTTTTGCCGACGATATCGTGGTCATGGCGGAGTCGCTGGAGGACTTAAGTACCATGCTCAGCGACCTCAACGTGGTCTCCCAACAGGTGGGCCTTAAAATGAACATGGACAGAACCAAGGCAATGTGTAATGTCCATGTTACGGTCCATCACCGGTTTCTGTCGGGAGCCACACCCTTAAAGTTGTAGACCAGTATGTCTACCTGGGTCAGATGATCCAGGCTGGCAACTCCAGCTTCAAGGACGAGGTCTTTCGTCGAATCCGACTCGGCTGGGCGGCGTTCGGGAAGCTACTTAGCGTCTTCCCTTCTATACTCAATTCTGTTTAATCCTTTTACACCTCTGTATCTAAAAGAACGTTTTAAATTTCTCAGTGAGATCAGTAACCGCGATGTTCGTAGCGCTAATTCCCTTCGTTTGGCGATTCCTGACCACTCTTCTCGTTTCTATTCAAAGTCCTTCACAGTTCAGGCTATCCTACTTTGGAATGCATTACCGGTAGACATTCGTCAGGCACAAACCATTACTTCGTTTAAAGATCAGGTTAAGTCTCACCTTTCCGAGGTAGAATAATCCTCTCTTTTATTGTGATAATATCTATCATCACTTCTTCTTACACTTTTTGACAGTATTTATTTATGTATGTTATTTGTAAGTTTATTCTTATTATTTATTTATGTAAGTTTATTATATGCGTCTTAATGTAGGCATGTACATTTAAGCTTTCTGCACCGCTCACGCAAGTGTTTTTCTACCGCAGCTCATTTCTACCCTAAGGTTGGCTGGAAGAAATTGCATTAGCGATAAGTCCGCCTTTGTATCCATTTAGTTGTATTGGTTTTAACTATGTGCTTCTTTCGTTTGTAAATGGTGCAATAAAGTGTTCATTCTTTCATTCATTCATTCTTCTCATCCAAAATACCTCAGTCCCTTAAAACTAAGGTCTTCGACCAGTGTGTGTTACCAGTGATGACATACGGGTCCGAAACGTGGTCTTTGACTATGGGCCTCGTAAGAAAGCTCAAGGTCGCCCGGAGAGCTATGGAGAGGGCGATGCTCGGTGTTTCCCTACGAAATCGAATCAGAAATGAAGAGATCCGTAGGAGAACAAGAGTCACCGACATAGCCCAGCGGATTAGTTCTTTAAAGTGGCAGTGGGCGGGGAACATAGCGCGGAGAACCGATGGCCGATGGGGCAGAAAGGTTCTCAAACGGCGACCACGTACCGGTAAGCGCAGCGTTGGACATCCACCGAACAGATGGTCAGATGACCTGAAAAAGGTAGCAGACAAACGTTGGATGCGGACTGCTGCCAACCGATCATTTTGGAAATCATTGGGAGAGGCCTATGTCCAGCAGTGGACTGACTGCGGCTGAAACGATGATGATGATGATAAAGATAGCCTGAAAAATAAGCTGGTTAATCAATTTAACTAAGTTCAATCTCGTGACCCTTCCTCATAACTAACCTGGGTTAAAAAAAAAACAGTTATTTATTGAAAAGGTACCTACAATATAACTTATGACTATTTTCTATGTAGAACAAAGCAAACCGAGAGCGAAGTGGAATGTACCTAACGAATTCACAGCCACTGAATCCAAACTAGGACTAGCCTGTATTTTGGCAGTTCTGTTCATCCGACAAGTCATGTGCTCCGCTCCATTTTTGAGAACCATGTTCTCAAGATAATGAGTATTGAACCTTAAAACTAAGAGATTTTTTTTTAAAAAGAGCACTTATTTCCCAAGCTAGTTAAAGACTTTAATTTGGGAATATGAAAACATTGTTTTAAAAGTATACTCGATTACTCGTACTATTTATTACGATTACTAATTTTAAATTTTGGGAGTTCAAGCCGTGTAATAATAAATAAGTATGCATGAATGTGTACTTGTGTGTAAAATAAGTGAGCGTGTTTATGTGCAGGAAGATTGGCAGAGGTAAATAGTATTTGCATTCTATACGATGAACTCTAACAGTTTCTCAGTCTCCAAGTAGTTTTTAGGTAATAGCCACGAGTATAGTTTATCTTTACAGGAGTACCTAGAACAAGGATAAATGTTATTAACTTCATTGGCCTTATTGTATAGATAGCCCCCAAGGACTCTGAAATGACGCCGAGCCAACGCTGTTGTATGTTCTACCGCCGGACAAACTCGATCTGCTCGTCTTTTGCGTATATATATTGTAGGGTCATAGGGTAAAGATTTATGCTTTCTCAAAATAGTGAGTGTTAGATATGCGAGCGAGGGTGACACTAGTGAAAGACACGACTGCTAATAGCACACTGATTTATTCAATGATAAAAGGGGTGGTGGTCGCAGCCACACACACATACACATCATCTCCTCCCTCTATTACAACAAATCTTAATACTCTAATTCGTAAGAAACACCTCAGCTACGATATTTTACATAGAACTTATAAGCAAACAACAATCCACTCAAGGGCTTTCAATGGGCAGTCGCTTCTTGAAATTCATCGCCCGATGAACCAATATTAGAATGGGCATCTGTGCCTTGATGTTCGATACTGCTATCATCTGCCTCAGGAGGGGTACTAGGTTCATATATCAACATATCATTTCTCCTCCCTCTAGCGACTTGAAACGACAGGTCATTAGGCTGTGTAGACTCAGTACTCTGGTCAGGCGTAGAGGGTGCCGTCGTAGGTGAGTATGAAGACCCTGTACCTCGTGGATATGCTGGGGGTGGGGACGCCGCGCCGGCCGACGCAGAAGGAGTATGGTTCTCATTCTCAGGTAAGTCTATATCTGCCCATAAATGAGTACTTGGATTGTTGTTTGTCCCTTTGAATAAAAACAATTGATTTTTGTGTCTTTTAATAATTTGAGAACTACAACAATCTTTAACTTGATATAAAACTTTTCCTAATCTCTTTACTATCACTCCTTTACACCAGGTATAGTTATTTTTGTTTGTAAATTTTTTATAAAGAATATTATCATTTTTTTTGAAAAACCCGGTTTTTACCTCTTCTGCAGTTTTAGTTGGCGAACACTGTTTAGCGTAAATATTATTACTAACGGCTGATGACGGCGGTGACGTTAACGATAACATAGGATTTATTAGGTCTAGTCTAGATCTTAATTTGTGCCCGAATACCACTTGTGCTGGAGAGAGACCAGTTGCAGTGTGCACAGAGTTACGGTAGTCCATAAGGTATTTTAAAAGTTTTATTTTTATGTCTTTAGCGGTACTACATGACAAAAAACAAGATTTTATACCTTTTTTTACAATTTTCACAAAGCTCTCAGCCTGGCCATTGCTGGCCGGATGGTACACCGGTGACGTCACATGAGATATTCCGTTAGACACACAAAAATTCTCAAATTCGTGCGAACAAAATGCTGTGCCATTATCGCTCACTATTGTTTTCGGAATTCCGAATCTCGATATAAAATCACATATCTTTTCAATCACCATGGCAGAAGACCCAGTATTCATACTATATACTTCGACCCACTTTGAGTAAGCATCGACTATTATTAAATAAACGGAACTTCGAATTGGACCTAAAAAATCAATGTGAATTCTATTAAAAGTACACGGCGGATGCTCCCAGTTAGAGAGCGGGGCGCGGGGCGGGGAAGGACGCAAATGTAAACAAACCTCACATGAAGCGATCATATTTTCTATTTTCTGGTCAATACCGGGGAACCAGCACCTCGATCGAGCTTCGGCTTTAGTTTTAACTATACCTAAGTGAGAGGAATGCAACTCTGTAAGTATAGTTTGCTGCAAGGTCAACCCTGCCTCCTGTAAGCGTTTAAGAACAGCATGTAGCCTCTCCGTGTGTTCTAGCCTGTTCTTCCCTGTTATTAAAATGTCATCCAGGAGACACAGAACACCGTCCATGCCAGCCAGGACGCCCTCGATGGCTCGCTGGAAAACAGCCGGCGCGCTAGCCAGACCAAACACTAAACGCGTATATTTATATAGACCACGATGGGTGTTAATGCATGTTAAGTCCTGTGATTGATCATCCAAAATAAATTGGTTATAGGCCATTGACAAATCTAATTTCGAGAATTGTTGGCCACCATAAAGTTTAGAAAACAACTCATTAATAGTAGGGAGCGGATATTGTTCTATCAGTAACTGTTTATTCAAACTTACTGAGTAATCGGCGCATAATCTCACAGATCCATCCCGCTTTAAAACTGGCACTATGGGCGATGCGTACTCAGAGTGTTCAATGGGTTCTAAAATACCTAACTTTACAAGTCTATCAATTTCTTCCTCCACTTTGTTGCGCAAAGCAAATGCAATGGGGCGCGCTCTAAAGAATACAGGTTTGGCGTTATCTTTCAATGATAGTTTTATTTTATATTTATTAAAAGCGCCCAGTTCATCGCTAAACAACTTAGAGTATTGAAGTTGCAAGGATTTTAAAGAAATATCAGATTTTTGGAAGAAATTGATTGGCATTAACTGTAACCGAAACTGAGAAATAAAATCTCTGCCTAATAGGGGCGGCCCACCGTCACGAATAACGTACACGTCTAAGTCGTGAGATTGACCGCTATAAGATACTGGCAGCCGTATTATACCTAC
This sequence comes from Euzophera pinguis, assembly GCA_947363495.1. Classification (NCBI taxonomy): domain Eukaryota; kingdom Metazoa; phylum Arthropoda; class Insecta; order Lepidoptera; family Pyralidae; genus Euzophera; species Euzophera pinguis. The sequence goes on from OX376176.1 coordinate 7,296,509, forward strand.
GCACACAATACCTTTCCCGTTATATGTCATCAGCTGTTTATGCGTGGCCGATAATGGCACCGTTCTAAAATATTTATTGTAGTAATTCTGAGATATTACTGTCACTGCCGAACCGCTATCTATTTCAAATTTAAGCGGTAAACTGTTAATTAAAACAGTCTCCATCATGGGCTCTCCCCTGCACGAACGAATATAAAAAATCTTACCGTCATCGCCGTCAACGCCGTCCACTTCCATAAAATTAACTTTTGTGCACATTCTACGTAAATGGCCCTTGACGTGACAACCTTTACACACATAATTTGCGAATTTGCACTCGGATGACTTGTGGTTCCGGTAACCACATACATTACACTTCACCTTTTTTGCACTATCACTTTTGCCATTATTTCCTATCTTGTAAAGCTGGTTGTCGGTTTCCACGGGCGTCGCGTCGCTCGCGGCGGCGGCGCCCGAGCCGCTTGCTGCAGCAGCCGAGCGTGCGCGGCACAAGTTCTCTGCTAGCTCAACTACCTTCGCTAGCGTAAGGTCGGTCAAGTTTTGCGAGTATATTTTTTCCTTTTCAAATCCTGGCCGCATACCCATGATGAACTTGTCGCGTAACGTCTCTTCAATATTTAAAAAATTGCAGTGCATAGTTAACCCGCGTAGTCTCGCTGCCCATTGCGTGTGAGATTCGCCGGGTAACTGAGTAGCCGCATAGAAATTATGGCGTTCTCCAAAACCGACGCGCTTTGGGTTGAAATGGCTATCCAAAAGTTGCAAAATGCCTTGATAGGGCAATGTTTCAATCTCCTCAGGCCTTGCTAAATCTGCCACGAGTTGATGAGTGCCCTCGTTGAGTGCGCTAAGAAGGATGGCCTTCCTCTTGACTCCCTTCGGATCCGTTGGCTCCGTAATATCATTTGCCACAAAGTATTGCGTAATTCGACTCTTGTAAGTTCTCCACGACTGCAGATTGTGGTCAAAAACGCTTAAAATTCCAAACTGAGCGGCCGCCATTTTTATATTTATTTGCGTGGGTATCGTCGCCACTGTTAGATATGCGAGCGAGGGTGACACTAGTGAAAGACACGACTGCTAATAGCACACTGATTTATTCAATGATAAAAGGGGTGGTGGTCGCAGCCACACACACATACACATCAGTGAGCATAACAAATAACTGTCTCACCGTCAACAACTTCGCATCCTTATAAAGTTGTGTAGTTGGATACTGAAAGGGCTTCCGAAAAATAACCTTTAGTACCGCTCTTTGAGCTCGCTCTAATGACAACATCGCCGTCTTTCCAGCTCCTCCCCATATCGTAATACCATAAGTAATAATAGATTGGCATAGGGCAAAATAAACTAATTTTAGTGTTGCCTCATTTGCAATATCTCGTAGATTCTTAAATATGAAAAAAAGTTTCCTTACTCTTGGTATCAATGATGAAATATGTGAATTCCAGTTAAGAATCTGGTCAATATGTATACCCAAATACTTTATACACGTTGTTCGGAGAACAGGTAGGCAGCCACATGTTGGGGAAAGTAGTCCGCATCTATGAGCTTTGACGACAAAATTAGTCAGCGATGGAGAGAAGCAGGCTTTAGTTGCAAATGTCAAGAAGTGAGTTTTTTGGATGTTAATAGTTAGAAGGTTAACGGTAAGCCAAGTTATAACCACAGACAGGGCATATGCAGCCCTTTTACGAACTTCATCCCAATTGGAACCATTGATTGATTATAAGAGCTGTATCATCCGCATAGACAAAAACCCTGCAGTGAGGTAGGCGCAAGAGACACAAGTCATTTACGTATATTGTGAACAATGTAGGACCCAAGATACTTCCTTGCGGTTCTCCAAATACAAGTCTGCTTTCATCACTAATGTAGTCTCCAATTACTACTGATTGAGTGCGATTTGTTAAGTAATCCCGAAAGAGGTTAAGAGCCATACCTCTGATTCCTATGGCTTCTAGTTTCTGTAGCAAAATTGGTACAGAAACAGTGTCGAAGGCCTTGGAGAGATCCAGAAATGTACCCAAACACCTTACCCCCTCTTCCATGCAGCCGACGACATGATCAATTAAGGAGGAAACTGCATCTTCTGTAGAGACACCTTTCTGGAATCCATACTGGTTTTTAGCTATGATGCCTTTAGATTGTAGGTATGTAATCAATCTATTATTGATAACCTTTTCCAAGACCTTCGACATAACCGGAGCACAGAAATACGTCTATAGTTAGTAGGACAGCCTCTATCTCCGCCTTTGTGGATTGGGTGTACTAAAGCCACTTTAAAAGCATCAGGAAACGTTCCAGTTATTAGAGACAATTGATAAATGTGAGCGATGAGAGGCACAAAGATATCTCGTAAAGTTTTTATTAGAAGTGTTGAGATGCCATCACAACCCACGGCACAATCATCACGTAGATTTTTTCTTATAGTGTCAATTTCCGCGTAGTCGACGTCCAGAAGAGCAAATGATTCCAGAGGAACATTCGGGGTATCAACAAGGTCTTTAATGTTATGCTGTGAATGAGGAAGGATGTTAGTCGCTAATTCCTTACCCACATTCACAAAGTAATTGTTTACTGAATTAATGTCAGGGTCATTATTAATATTTAGTAGAGGTTTCGCCCCAAGGGATTCTGATTTAGAATGTGTTATCTCCTTTATTAAATTCCACGTAGCTTTGGGGTTATCCTTATTTTCTTGTAATAATTGTGAATGATGTAGACGTTTTAGTTTCTTCAGTAATCTGTTTATATAATTTCTATATCTAATGTAAGCTACTTTCAATGTTATATTTTCTGGATCAATCCGGTGTTGTTTATGCATTCTGTCACGGTTACGTATGCATCTTAATAAACCCGGAGTGATCCAGGGTTTGATTATTCGTTTAGAACGTGCGACATGTTGTTTAATAGTATGTTTGTTGATAATTTATTATTAACATTGTTTGCCAAAAATACTGGAGTGAAATCAGTGTTTCTAATATCCTCATGAATAGCATTATGATCAATTATAACGCATGTTGACTTTATTGACGGCAATTTTGCAGACAGTGAGGCAATTAGCAAAGTAGAGTAGTGATCAGTTACCTACTGCAGATTCAATGACGAGGGTTGTTGATGGTTGCTTAGATTTCAGTAAAACATGATCCAGACAATTACTATATCTTGTAGAGAATTTATGGGTTGGCAAAAGGCCGTGAATCGCAGCTAAGTTTAGGTATTGTTCCGATTCAGAACATTCACCATTGATTTTTATATTAATGTCCCCTACTAGCGCTAAAACTTGATACGACGATAGAGATGAGAGTAGGTTATTAAGACTGTTAACAAATTTATCGGTCTTACGAAATTCGCAGGGCCTGTAAATAGCCACAAGTGAAAAAATCGAATTAACTTTGCAAATCATGCAATTGGCTTCTATGAGCTCCAGCGATTCTACAACCACACAATCCAATGATGACCGAATATAAATTACTACCCCATCATTTTGATATATGTCGAATAGAAATCGCTCGACATCGAACAAAAATCATCCTACATCTAACAAAAACCACTCGACTCGCCGATTTCGCGTGAGTCACACTTTTCAAAACAGGACCAGGAAATTTAATTATTTATTATTATGTCAGAGAAGCACGATTGGTTTATGTGTACTTATAAAAGTATTTAATGTATAAGGAGATGATACCGCGGACGAATATAAGCGTGTAAGCCAAAATAAATACTCCACTACCTATATAGTACCCATCTCAAAAGTTCAGTGTAGTGTGTTTAGTGTATGGATAAGAGTCAAAAAAGATTTTTTCTAAACTTTTTATATATACATAAAATATCACATGATATACGACACGACTGGTTTGAAATTGAATATTAAAGTGTAATTTTGAGTTAAGGCTGCGAACTACCAAATGACAAAACGACTTATGTTCTTATAACTAGGTATATATATATATAGTATTTTGACTTTAATTAATTATACGAGACTTTTTTACATTACTCGTATCATGCAAATAAGAAAACATGCATTCCTTAATTACTTAAACCACATATTTACAGTGGCTGTATGAAAAAGAAGGAGTGGATATAAATTATTTAATATTACTTAACTTATTTTACCAGGTCTTTTAGCATTTGTTCGTTTGTCACTTTTATCGGTTTAGAGTTTTCTTCTTTTTTAATGTAAATTTTAGAGTTGACGGTCCAGCAGAATTTAAAGTTGTTATTTTTGGTAAATTCCCTGCACAAGTAGAATAGCCTTCTTGCACTGCCCGGTAGGTGTTCAGATATATACAGGGGGAAGCCTGGCTTGCCCAAACCGATATCAGAAGAAGTTAGCTTTCTTTCACGTTCACGTGAACTATTATACTTTCGGGCGGCACTTAGAAAATCCAACTTCGCAGACACCCTACCAAATTCCACGACAACCGGTTTGACACTCCCTGTCTTGGCTGGAAGATTGTAACAGTCTCGAATGTCCTGAGTCACAATTTCCACGCCCAGGACCTTAGCCGTATTCTGGACGAGTGACAGAAGGTCTTGAGTTGTCTCTCTTTCTTTTTCAGGGAAGTTTCTGATTTCTATTATTGAGGGGCGTGATGTAAGCAGCAGATCTTAAAATTTTCTCTCCAATTTAGTTGTCTTTTCCTGTTGAGACTTTTGGTCGCACTCTAATCTGCTGACGCGTTTCTTTACTTCCTCTTGGCCAATAGAAATTTTATCTAAAGCCTTTTCGATCTCCATATAGCTCTTCTGTATTTTCGAAGTTTGTTTTTTGATTTCTGAAACATCCTCTGTCAGTTTGTCTAGGAACTCATTGTTGGACTTCTGATTTTGTTGCAAGGATTCGAACATCTGCTTTATTTCTGTTTTAAAGTCGTCCTCTATTGGGGCTTTTGGAGAATTTTGGCATTTGCGCTTATAACGGGATGTCACATTAGAACAATCCGATTGATCAGATGATTGGCCCAAGTCTTGGTCTGTCGACATCAATGGAGTGGCAGGAGGCGTCCTTCTAAGAGGCATATAGTATATTAAGGGTACACTTTAGAGTAGTCAAATTAGTCTCGAATTGGTAATTTATGTAATGCAACTAAGATTCCGAACGTAGGTAAATACTAAACACTGCGTAGCACTTGTTTGTATATGTCCCAGGGTTCTGAAGTAACTCGAGAATGTAACAAGAGCACGCTGAGATTATGACTATAACATGGTAAAGGCACTGAAGTGCTATTTTTGAGTTCTAAATCTATTTTAAATCATAAGGAACCGCCGCCGTTCCCCAGGCATACCACCAAGCCTTTCGGAAGATCTTCCCGACGCAACTGTCGAGCATATTTCCTCATCGATCCCGCCTTACTCCAAAACTTCTTTTGAGGAGCTTGTTAGTCGAGCGCGATCCGCGTATTCGTAGTGAATGCGCGTGTCAAGTGACGGCGTGACGCGACCATTATTGGATTGGTCGCCATTTAGTGGCATTTTCTATCTTGAGTTCCTCCGTGCTTCGGAAGGCACGTTAAGCCGTTGATCCCGATTGTTGTCGATAGATAGCAGTCGTGAGGCTGTGTCAGATGCTTTAGGGCAGCCTAAAAAATCTGACAGTGTTGGCCACTAACACACCTCGGGTCATGCTCCTGTTGGTCTGGTTTCCCTGTAAAATGGGTCAGACGGCAGACGCTCCATTGTAATAACCAGTTCCACCAAATCTAGGACCATGACTTACAGCGTACCGTAGGCTCCGAAGCGTAAGCTGACGACGCAACTAGGAATACACGCTAGGATGATGATGAAATCTATTTTTAATCATATCAGTAGAGTGGATTTTGATTCGACTCACTGATTATGAAAAATGAAAATGATTCGGTCACCGGTTTTGAGTGTGTCACAAATGTGAATTGTCGCCTCCTGATACTTTTACTAAGTACTCGTAGGTTCTCTCTTTGTTATTTAAAATCCAATGTTTTCTCGGTACAAAACAAAATAAACTCAAAGAAGTATTATGGAACCCCAAAACATTTAAAAGCTTACAAGAAAACTACAACTTTTTTTGTAAAGCTCACTGTATCAACACGGTTTTATCGGCCTTGACCCTGACCTTTACAAGTTCACGACACACTTCGCCAACTTTGTAACTAATGTGCGATATCCTGGAGGGTCATCTTTGAGATCTATGACTCACATGTCGAATAAAAATCTTTTGATTACCAACAAAAATCAAATCATCCGACTCACCGACTTTGCGTGAATAAAACTACAAAAAAAGCACTATCGGATCGTTATTTTTATTAAGTCTATGCATGGACTTAATGTTTAATGCACTAAGTCCATGGGTCTATGACTAATGAAATGTGGTAGATAATCGTTCGACACAACAATTTTGTTAAGCATGAAGTTCTTTTGAAATCAAACGACAATAACTCGACTTGCGATTTTTAATGGGTCATAGATTTCCAAAATAGCAGTCCTGGGGCGGAGCATGTTGTTATTTTCTTGGGTTTCTTTGATTTTGTGGGAAATAATTAGCAAGACTAAACGACCATTCAATATCACAGCGTTTACTCGGTCGCATTTCAAAGTGCACCTAGCACAGAATAGTTATTCATGTTGAGGATATACCACGGACGGATATACAATACAATACAAAATATCTTTATTGCCCACATACAGTAACACATAATATAAAATTCACAAAGACTATAGGATATAGGTATTTATGATCAATGACCATACATTAAGTAAGTACTTATTTACACATACAAAGTAACACAGTTACTAACTTCTTACACTTATTGACAGTATTTATTTATGTATGTTATTTGTAAGTTTATTCTTATTATTTATTTATGTTAAATATATTATGCGTCTGTACATTTAAGTATTCTGCACAGCTCACGGAAGTGTTTTTTACCGCAGCTCATTTGAAGAAATTGCATTAGCGATAAGTCCGCCTTTGTACCCATTTAGTTGTATTGTATTTAACTATGTGTTTCTTTTGTTTGTAAATGGTGCAATAAAGTCATAGATTAATAATTGGTCTCCGCCGAGCGCGCGAGACTAATTATTAATTTAAGAATAAAGTGTTCATTTATTCATTCACATATAGATAAAACATAGCTTGTGTATGCGAATTATTTATAGATTTTAGTACTAGACGGACGGTATTTCGTATAGTAATGCAATTGTAGTTTTTAAACGCACTAGTTCTGTAACATAAAGTGGGGTATGTTTGAAAGCCATGACTTGTCAAGTTTCCCGCCAAATGGAATTTCTATGTTCGTCTAATGCGCAAATATTGTAGGCTAAGGAATAAATCCATAGGTACACGACCACAAGCTGTTCCACTCATAGGGTTAACGTTTGTTTATAGTTTAAGCTGTTTAAGTCCATACTAATATTATAATAGCGAAAGTCTGTCTGTCTGTTACGCTTTCACGGCCAAACCGCGGAACGGATTTTGATGAAATTGGGTATGAATATAGTTGAAGACCCGGGGTCAAACATAGGCTACTTTTTAACGCTAAACTTCATCAAAATCCGTTCAGCGGTTTGGTCGTCAAAGCGTAACAGAGAGACAGATGGACAGACAGACTTTCGCATTTATAATATTAGTATGGATAGTATGGATTCTGAGGTAGGAATAATCATCATGATATTGACACTGTGTTTGACATGTACGACTAGATAGACCCAGTACCTACAAATTGTGGTTCTAATTTCAAATTCGATCTTCGAATATTGTTTAATTCGATAGATATTAACAACCGATTTAAACAACGCAGAAAGCATTGCATCTCAGGAGAGCTATTTTTAAAATAATGACTCACACAAGATCGGCATGTCGAATGAAAATCATTCGACTTATTTGTAGATTGTTGATGTCTAAGAAAAATCTTTAGACGATATTCATGATTAAAGTTCAAGAATTAAAGAAGACATCCCCGGATAGGATTACATCAAAATGCAAAACAGCCGTCGGACGAACGTCGAGCGAGGTAAATTCAATTATATCTAAGCGCACGGTAGTGCGCAGGCCAAGTTCCAGCAACAGGCCGCTCGCATGCCATGTACTATTTACACGAACCGTTTCGACCCACTTTTGACCCCCCTGTAGCTCAGTGCCTATAACAAGTACAGAGATAAAATTGTACCTACGTAATCATATACTAGCAGTAAAAGCAGTATGCCAAATTTCATAGATATAGCTTCAGAAGATCCTGAAATATGACCCTGTGAAAATAGCTAATTTTGGCACTGACTGACTCACTGACTCACTGACCGGTAATCAAGAAGTATTAGAAGTATTATAATTTTAGATATTTTTAACCAAGTACCTACGTATTTTCACAACTATACCATATTTTAAGTTGGTTGTATGGTAAATTGAATTCGGCCAGATGGACCGTTGACGTGAATAAGGTGGGCGGGTAAGTGGTTGGATGCGGAAGGCGGAGGACTGGGTGTGGTGGCGAGTCTTGGGAATAGCAAATGTTTACCAGTGGATCAGGCTGTTGATGAAGATGATTATGATCGACTTTAAAGTGCATCTAAACTTGGTACTGGATTAGATTTCAACCCTTTTTTAGGCGAACAATTAGCCGAAAGGAACTTGGCCCCCTTTTTAACAGGTATCTTTTTAGTGGGATCGTACCTACCCATCGAGAAATATGTATTAGTACGTTAGTACATACATCTCGATGTACCTACCCAATGTATTTCTGACTTCGGTCTGAATATCCTATTCGGATTTATAGTTCAATCCACATTACAGTCTAGATATATTCATATATCGGTTTTTATCGAACTCTCCTAAGTCCTCAGACCATCTTGTCATAAAATAGATACCTACTTAAGTATTACAAGTTCATCGTCCAGGGGCCCTATTTTTAAATGTATGACTCTTAAGTCGAATGAAAATCATTCACCGATTTTGCGTGAGTCACGCTTTTCAAAGATAGCACTCCAAATGGTTAGATGACCTAAAGAATGCCGCTTCAAACCGGTCATTCTGCATATCCTTGGAGGATAATTAACTGAAGGTGGCTGAAATAATGATGATGGTGATGACAGAACAGATAGTACTAATTCATGACCACTTGTAGGTATTAAAGCTTTTTCTCTGTTCAGTATCTGGATATGTTGCAGTATAAAATCAAAAAATAGAATGCTGGACTGATATTTTTGAGACGTATGACTATCTGAAAACCGATGAGAGTGGAATGAAAATCGTTAGCTTACTTATCAGTCACATCACCGGTTTTCGTGACCGAATAATTATCGTTCGTTTGAAATTGAATGAGTGAGTCAAAAAAATTTCATTCGAAATACCGATCTTGTGTGGGTAATAATTCTGTAAAATAGCACCGATACGATTCTCACGCCTTTAGGGAAAATGTCAAATTAAAGATTTGTGGCAACAAAATGGCGGACGTATAAGGTTTTCGCCATTTTTTTTAATACTATTATTAATTGTGTCCCCTAGAGCAACAATGCTATCCTTTGGCATGTCGGATCTCCGGTGAGCCGTTACGCTGCGGTCGCTGCGGAGTTTCCCATCCATCAACAATGGAATTCTAATATTTGCTAGAAACTTCAGAGATTATAATGAATACTTTGAGCGGGAAAAATGGCAACGAGTAGGCTGGAATTCTTCTACAGCTTATGGAAATATTATGGCATTAATAACAAACTATAGGCAAATACAAATAATCATTCTCAATCTCAGGTAGTTAGGTAAGTATTGCCATAGGTCTAACAAAAAAAAAAAAAAATATCCGATATGTACTTATAGCAAATTACGACAATTGGGAATAGATGAAAAAGTATATTAATCTAATAATTATAATCTTATTCCTACCCATCAGAAACAAAAAGCATTTTTGAAATTATTAAATTTGCGAGGGCACAGAAAATGGATCCTGCAATTTTAATATCTACTTACCTTATAAGGAACAGAATTCAAAAGTTTTTTTTTTAAAGTCTTAATATTCAATTTTCTGTGGCACTAATAAGTCGCCGGGTTGCGTCAAACAAGAAAGTTAGGCAAAATATCTTAATTGGAAAGCTGGCGCTATAGAAATCTTTATAAAAGGTACCTTCGTACACTAATGGCTGGTATGTAGGGATGGCACATGGGAGAAAAAAGAAGAAAATATGTTTCTTCCGGGATAGATGTCACATTTCATAACGGATCCTTACAAAACTTGGCACACATGTTCCTTGATTTATTTAAATGAGGGCAAAAAGGGGGATAGTTAGCTGTAGCGTTATTTATAAAAGGATTTCCATCATATTGGGGGCAACATCGTATGTCGGGTTCTCCACACGTGCTGTGAAAAAAAAACTTAAAGAGAAAAGAGAGAGGAGGCAAGTTCATAGTAGCGATTTATGAATAGATTTCGTATATACAGGTGTTTGCAAAGTCTACTATTCGCAGACCTACTAAGCTAATGCTTTATTGTGACATGTGGTAAACTTATCCATTACACTTACACTAGAAGCAATTTTACAACTACAGCTTCTCTTTTGTCGGTGGAGTCCTTCGTCCTTCAAACGAAGTAGGTACCTACCGCTACTCTTTTCACATCAAAGCTTAGTAGTAAGGTACTATTTGGAAAGTAGTGTGCTCCACATAGATATTTATAGACTAGCGGTAGGTACTTACTTCGTTGGAAGGAACTTTCTACTCTGTAATGACATATACATTTATTATTGATGTCTGAGACAATGGAGAATAGACAAAAGATCCTTCCGAAATCGCACTTGCAGAGAGATCAACAAACTTTAGAAAAATATGTTCTACTAAAGTAGTCACTGTTATTAAAATGGTGAATTTGTTTGAGCAACCCTAATATTTCTTTGGTCTGTATTCAGTTGGGTTTCAGCAAAGAAATCTAGATTTCAAATTCTGTGTATGAAAGCTGCACGAAATTATATTATTTAAAACAGTACCCACCTTGACCTACTCTTTGATTTGGGATTTACTTTCTCACACCTTTGGTTTGTCCTAGTTGGGTCTACAAGTGGTTACTTCGGAACCTTGAATCTGTTTTCTTGGTCTTACTCTTCACTATATCCTTACGATGAGGTATTCTTCATTATTTGTCGATATCGAACTAACTTTCTGTTTCTCCCAATATTTGATTAGTACTCCCCCTAAATTCTATCACAAGTACTACTGGTGATAGAATTTAAATGTGATGTTTTTAGAAAAAGTTTATTTGTTTGACGTATACGTGTATCTAGTGCAAATGGCCACTTCTATTCGATTAAGTTAGTTTATTTTTAATATCTTCAGCAACTTACAAATATATTTAGAAAATGGACTAAGCATACCTACTTAAAATTTAAACATTAAGAAATATGTAATTAATAACATAATAAAAATAAAAAGACATTGTTAAACAATGAAATATCTAATTTTAGAAATTATACTTTACATGTTTTTGATAGATGGCGTCACAATGATTTTGTATGAGAGTGCCCAGAAAAGTTGCCGCGGTTCAATGTATGACGGTTGATTATTTGTATATATTTTTATTATTTGTATATAGATTATTAAGTATATTCTGTAATCTGTGCTTCGCTGTCCGTCCGTCAGCTATCTGCCACCGGGCTGTATCTCATGAACCGTGATAGTAAGACAGTTGAAACTGTCGAAAATGATGTATTTCTGTTACAGCTACAACAAAACTACTAAAAAACAGAATATAAAAAATATTTATGTTAGCTAACCACACATAAGTTTTTTTGCGGTTTTATAAAAAACTAGCTGTTTCCCTGCAGCTCCACCTGCATCAAAAAGTAGCCTATGCTATGTTTGACCTCGGGTCCTAAACTATATCCATACCAAATTTTCATCAAAATCCTTTCAGCGGTTTGGCCATCAAAGCGCAACAGACAGATAGACAGACAGACTTTCGCATTTATAATATTAGTATGGATGTATTTTCTTTGGTGCAATAATAAGTTTTTACTATCTTACTTTTAACAAACGTTTGTAAGTTAAGTTACTAAGTTGTACAATTTGACCGAGCGAGCAAAGCGACCTCACTCTCTTTAAGTTGAGGCAAAAAAAAAAGGTTAACTGGAAGAGATCGCCTAGAAATAAGCCGCCTTTTCTCCATAGGTATGTTTAAGCTTTTGTATACTTTCGCATTTATAATATTAATATGGTTTTTTAACTTTTGTGCAATTTGGTGGTCGTTGAAGGACTACGTCAGAGGCCGAAAGGCGGTTCCCTAAAACTTTGACACCCACGATTGATCATGAAACCCACTTAATATTAATAAATAAATATTAGCTGTGGACGACTTCTGCCAGATAGATAATTAATAATAGACCAAAACTGCCTCCCCAGTCTTTGGCTTATCTCTTGTCCTGCGTGTCCATCACTGCACGCTTATGGATCTCTACGGCTACTAGCCTATAGTCCCTAGTTGCGAAGAAATTTAATGCTAGAGATACTTAAAACATAAAATTACAAGATTATGTGTGTATAATACCTATATTTCCGAAATTTTATGTTTTAAATATGCAGTGCGTTAGTTTAAAAGCTAAAAAAAATTATTCTAAGACGCGCCGTTCGCAAATTATTATCGTGACGATAGCATAATCTATTATGAATATTTAACCATATCAGCCTTCCTTAATTACGCCTACAGTCAATATAATCGATATTTACCCACTCGACTCCCCTAGGAACACCCACATTTAAAGATTAGCCTTTATCCTGTTCACAATAGCCTCGTTATTTTTTCGATTGAAATTCCCTTGAGATCTTTACCTGTACCACGAGATTTTATTAACGCAGACGCTAGCGACCGCGTTCAGATTTAATATGGAATTTCTTAGGCAAAAAGGCATACGGCCCACTAGGCGCTGTGCAGGTTTGCAATAATTTTTGCTATATTGTTGACAGTCGTTAATGTCAGAATCAGAATCAGAATCATTTATTTTGCTAGAATACATGTGTAAAAAGGTTACATATTTTTTTCCGTCCAGTGTATTCTGTCTGCTAGCAGACGTGCAAAATTATTTATAACATTAAATTTAATTATATAATATTACGATGTTAAAATAAGGTAAAAAAAAACAATAATAAATTAGTCAATAATAATAAATGTGTCTAAAAATTATTAATACAAATTGTCAATAAAATTCTCGAAATTATACCAATAAAACTTAAACAATATAAAAAAGGAATATTCCGTTTCCGCCAGTATGGTCTTAGTACTACTTCGTACTTAGTAGTCTTGATTCTATCGAAAAAGTGTTATATTTTTTTTTTTGTGGAATTTTATGTAACTTTATTAAGAAATGGATTGGCATACTAATAGCTATTTTTGAAAATTGTGACTCACGCAAAATCGCTGAGTAGATTGTCCGTGGGTACTCATCATTCTAGCGTTTATTCCTAGTTGCGTCGTCAGCTTTACGCTTCGCAGCCTAGGTTACGATGTAAGTCATGGTCCTTGATTTGGCAGAACTGGTTATTACAATGGAGCGACTTCCATCTGACCTCCGTAACCCTTTTTACAGGAAAACCAGACCAACAGAAACATGACCTGCTGCCCTGAGGCATCAGACACAGCCTCACGACTGCTATCTATTGATAACAACCGGGACCAATGGCTTAACGTGCCTTCCGAAGCACGGAGGAGCTCAAGATAGAAAATGCCACTAAAATGGCGACCAATCCTATAGTGGTCGCGTCACGCAGTCGCTTGACACGAGCATTCGCTACGGATACGCGGGTCGAGCTCCTCAAGTGGGTACTATACTACCCAATCCAAAAAACATAATATTAAAATATTTATTAATTATTTGAATGAAAAAAAAAAAAAATCTTTGGGGTACCGACCCTTTATCGAGACGAACAGGCTGGGTCTGTCCATTGTAATAAGATTTTAATAATTGATTGTTAACCTAATCATTGCTCTCATTAAAGGAAGCTTTTATTAAATGCCATCTTGTCCTGACACTTGATGATAGCATACTCTTTTCGTCATTTTGACATATATAATACTAGCTGTTTCCCGCAGCTCCGCCTACGTCAAAAAGTAGCTTATGTTTGACCTCTGGTCTTCAACTATATTCATACTAAATTTTATCAACATCCGTTCTGTGGTTTGTCCGTGAATGCGTAACAACAGACAGACAGACAGACTTTAGCATTTATAATATTAGTATGGATTTATTTATATATTCACTTTGAAAATAAATAATTAAATTAAAACAAATATTGAAGAGGGGTAACGTGTCCCATAAAACAAACGTGATTTAATTTGCAATTTTTATACCATGTGCGTGAGGCCGACTTGCACTTGTCCTGTTTTATTTGAATTTAAAAAACTCTATCTATCACAAAACTAATTTCGATCAATATTTAATACATAAATAATACAGTTCTTTTTCCCATACAACTCCCGAAGAAAAATATTTCCCGTCCTAAGTGCTCGTATATTTACTTATCGAACGCCATATGCGCAAACAACCCAGATAAACTGTATGGGATGATGCAAGTCAGCTGGGTCACAGAATATATAATAGTATGGCTGGGCCAAGGATTTTAGGATTGTTGATCAGTGGCATAGTGGTGTTATGAGCTCGATAACCGAGTGCGACGCGCGTATCCTTAGTGAATGCCCGTGTCATGCGACGGCGAGAGGCGACCCGTGTTGGATTGGTCGCCATTTAGTCGCATTTTATATCTCGAGCACCTCTGTGCTTCGGAACGCACGTTAAGCCGTTGGTATCGGTTGTTATTGATAGATGGCAGTCGTTAGGCTGTGTCAGATGCCTTTAAGCAGCCTGATAAGAAATGTGTTACTCGCCAACACTTTTGGATTTTTCAGGGTACCTAAGGGCAAGGCACAGCCTAACAGCTGTCCTATCAATAATAACCGGGACCAACATATTACCTCAAAATGAGTTAGTGACACGCAGGCCCCACTAGGCTATCAAGCCCTTTAGATATTTAAAATGTGTCACGTAAGTCCAACATCTGTGATATATTACCACATTTGTGATTACAACATGGGGTCTTTCAAAAAGGGCGTTAAAGGATTTCTCAAGGGTCGGCAATACGCACGATGCCCCTGGTGTTGCGGACGTCCATGGGCTACGGTGACCACTTACTATCAGGTGGCCGTATGCCTTTTTGCCTACTTAATTGTATTAAAAAAAAATATATATCTAATCGTTGTGTAGGAAGAACCTTAACTACGCATCAAAAACCATACACGCAGAAAATAGAAAATACCTTCAACCTGTATGTAAATCACAAAAGCTTGACTATTTGCATATAGACGTGGGAGAACTCGGGGAGTGACAGGATCTAAATCTAACATGATTTATGGTTATTAGGTTAGGTTATTATATACTTTGACCAAGTGTGCTTTCCCTAGCTGCGTCCTCAGCCTTTGCTTGCCCTTTTTAGGGAAACCAGACCAACTGGTACATGCCCCGAGGTGACACTGTCTGATTTTTTTTAAGGCTGCCTAAAGGCAATCTAACACAAACGACTGCTATCTATCGATAACAACCAGGACCAACGGCTTAACGTGCCTTCCAAAGCACGCAGGAGCTAGATACTCTTATAGAAATTGCTACTAAATAGATTGCCAAAAGGAAATATTAATTTCCGAAATTAAATAAATCTCTTTATATTCGTAAACAACGAAATTCCGTACCGTAAGAGGTCGTATCCTTACTTTCAATAATGTTGTTCATTTGATCAATAATTGAAATGGAGGACTCTCAGCCTCTTATAAAAAATATTCGACTGGGAAACGGGAGTCTCTATTATTCTCTATGCCATTGTTCAATTTCCCGCCAAATTGCGGATGTCAAGCCAATAAGCGGGCTATAAAATGAGCAGGGATGGGGCCCTGATTTATTGGGAAAATGTCGATGATTTTATCTGTATTAAATCTACTTGAGAGAAGAAATAAAGTTTCTTTTAATAATGGATTTTACGGCCATGGATACAAGTCCTTTATGATTTATCATCATCATCATCAAGGCGCTACAGCCCTGTGTGGGCCTGGGCCTGGTCAAATAAATTTCTCCAAACTGTTCGATTTTGAGCTTTCTGTTTCCAGCTCCTGACACCGATATTACTTAGATCTTTTTCCACTCCACTTCTTGAGTTTGAGATGGATATCTCAACCTGGGTCTGACTCGACTTCTGCGACCCTCTGATTTACTTTCCATCAAACGCTTGGGAGTTCTCTCTTCGGCCATCCTAGCCATGTTGGGGAACATGGGCGGGGGCCCATCGTAGGCGTCCGATTTTGATGCTCTTTACTACGTTTGGTTCATAGTACAATCGGTACAGTTCATAGTTATATAGTGTTCTCCACTGACCGTGCTCACAAACAGCCCCAAAATGGTTGATGGACCTTCTTAATTTTTCTGTTTTCTTCTTTCAGTGTGGTTTCGTCAAGTCCTAGTCAAGTCTTAAAGTCTAGTCGGTAGTCAAATCTAGTCAGAAGAATCAGGCTAAGTACCGATACTGCTTCAAAATAATACTTTGTTATTTTATTTATATAATCACAGCTACTCACTACAGTACACTACAGTTTTAGTAGTATTTATCTTAAATTTCAGAAAAGTTTGTTCTGTAGTTAAATGTAAAAAAAAAAAAACAAACAAATTAATTATTTTGTATACAAATCGTCACGTTACAACCACGTAAGCAATCATTTTTAACCTGGCAATCAGATAAATATAATCTGCAATTTCTTGCTGTTTTATTCACAGACAATATTAAATTCTAAATTTGTGGTCAAGAATCAAGTACGATCAAAAATGGTTTCATCGATATTTACCTGTCCTTTTAGTTTAGTACAAAATACATAAAGTGCAGAAAAAAACCTTAACTATTTATTGCACAAAGGTCAAGCGATGTTTGTTAAGATAGAGGAACATTATCCCTAATTCATGGCTAAGGCAGACGTTCACGACTTTACACGCGTCATGCGATGATAGAGAACCAACAGTTTATCTTGATCTGTTCAATGCTACCTCTGATAAACCAATAACAAATGGACAACAATAATTAGAATTTATTTATTTCAAGTTAGGAACACCAACAGGTTACAATTTTTACATTCGATTACAGAATTTTATTAAGAGGTGCTAGCACGCAACCCCATAACAGGTAAACACAACATTCGTTAATTTAAGCCCAATAATGCCCAAAAATAACAAAAACAATACATTATTTAAGTAGTACTTTAACCTGCACAAAAAATTTAACGCGTAATATCTCCGACATTAGTTTATGTATTTACTTAATTATAAGTTAAAAGGCAACTTCCTTAAGTTCTCCTTGGTTGAGACACAGAATAGTTAATATCTAATCTTGGTTCAAATTATACATTAGACGATTCACTTACCAATGAAAGTTTAACGGAGTCAATTTATTTCTGATACTGACATTATTTTATCCTTTCCACTGACAAACAGTAGTATATCTTCAAGATAACATATGTATGAATTTACGGTGGAATTTAGTTATAGTGAATACCGTAAATTTATAGACTATATTATTTTGCTACTGACACATTTGGACATATAATTCTTGGATCCGGGCTAGGCATATAACTATCTTCACCCGCCTGTTTTATGCAGGTATGATATATCTCTTTATCGTGAACTAGCTGTTTCTCAGTCCCACAGTTCTGCCTGCCTCAAAAAGTAGTTGTTTGACCCTGGGTCTTTCATAAAAATCCGTTCAGCGGTTTGTCCGTGAAAGCGACAGACAAGTAACAGACAGACAGAGAGACTTTCGCACTTATAGTATTAAGTATGGATATTAGTATGGAAGTAAGGATATTAGTATGGAAGTGTGGATTAGGCTATCATAGGTATTAAAAATGTTGTGCTAAAGCGAAAAAACATACAAACAATTTAGAGATGTTCTTAGCATATATGAATTGCTAAGATCATCCAAAAGTCAAAGGTGTTCAGCAGCTAAATCCACAATAAGTGGAAAAAATCGCTGCAGACCTCTGTCGATGCCTTACATCATTCAATTCTTCAATCTTTTAATATAAACATTTGTTGGGAGCGACAGGGAATATGATCGACCGCGATCATTCTGTCGAATAAAAATCGTTCGACATTTATGTCGTTTGCTTTAGCAAAAGATATTCGTTGACGAACAAAAATCATTCGGCTCGCCGATTTTGCTTAAGTCACATTTTTCAAAAGCAGCACTCGTGGAGTAAAAAAGAAGTGGTCTATTCCCAAATCAGAAACTACGACCTACGTCATTAATATCTACCTATTGTCTCCCTTCATGAAGCAAACCCACAGTTCTATTGTACACGAATTAGAAACCCCACCTTTTGTCCTACTTAATGAGGGAAACGTTGTCACTATTGTTTCGCCAAATTGTCCCGTCTGTGAATTAATAAATGCCCACTTTAATATTTGAGCTCCATTGTTCTGTGTTGTGCGGATTTTTGTTCTACCATAGATGATTTCTTCATCCTAGCGCATATTCCTAGTTGCGTCGTCAGCTTACGCTTCGGTGCCTAGGGTACGCTGTAAGTCATGGTCCTAGATTTTACGGCACTAGTTATTATAATGGAGCGACTGCCGTCTGACCTCCGTAACCATGTTTACAGGGAAACCAGAGAGACCAGGAACATGACTCGAGGTATGTTAGTGGTCAACACTGTCAAAATATTCAAATTTGTCTACAATAGATGATTTGCGGGACATTATTTATTTTTAGTATATTCTTTAAAGTATATTTAAACTTGAGATAATATTAACTAATATATAAAAAAAAACAAATATTCTTATTTTTTTGCGGTAGCATATCCATACTTGAATCTCTAGATCGCCACCTAAACTGTCAATAAAATTTCCCGATGAGGATATTATCCTGTCGAATTTCATAACAGCCCGATTTATTTTTATAGGTGTCACTTGCAGATAATACTCGTAATACAAAGCCCGTGCCCTTCTCTGACAGGTGAAATTTACAACTCAATGAAGCAAATTATATATTTTATCAATAATCGGATTCAAGCCTTTTAGTTAAATTCGTTATTACTTCGAAAGCGCAAAAAATACGTACACCTACTTATATCTAAGTTAATACCTACATGTACTTGTTAATTTTGTTACATATCATAATATTTTATTCTTACAAATAAATAAATAAATACATCTTCTTTTTACAAACACAAAAGTAACTTTTTTAAAACAACTATCCATCCATACTTCCATACCAATATTATAAATGCGAAAGTCTGTCTTTCTGTCTGTCTGTTAAGCTTTCACGGCCAAACCGCTGAACGGATTTTGATGAAATTTGGTATGACTATAGTAAGGACGCAGGCGGAGCTGCGGGAAAAAGCTAGTTTATTTTAATGCCCAAAAAGTAAGATTAAACTTTAAAAATATAACCCTTTATTTCGCTGTGCATATAAAGAAAGCTATAATAATATTACTATGATACCTACTATCGGATTCAGAGCTCCAAAACAATCAATATACGATGCAAGGAGGAATACGCTAAGATGATAATTTAAATAATTTTAAAATTCTGTTTAAAATAAGATTGCTAACCAAGAAATATATGAAAAAAGATTAAAAATGTCCTTTCAATAGGGTTTCCTGGTTGAACTACAAAGTTAACAACCCCTAGATGTGCCATTACTCAAAAAAATAGTCTCATTAATCAAACCCAGTTGCACCTGAAAGCGAATTGCTTGAGGATCCGAAAAGTTATTTTTACAATGAATGAATGAACACTTTATGGCACCATTTACAAACAAAAGAAACATTTAGTAAGTAATTTTTATTTGCTAAACATGTGTAGGTACCGGTAAGTAGGTATAATTTAATGTTTATTGGGTTATTTATGTAAATTTATCAACAAGGGCAAGCAAAAGTGACTGAGCTAACTAGAAATTGACTTTCTAGTTAGGTACACGCATAATTACGAATTCTAAATACTTAGTTGAATCGAATAAAATAAAACAATAAATCACATAACGCTAATGCAATTTCTTCTTTAGGATAGAAAGTAGCTGCGAAAAAAACATGCGTGAGCGTTGAGCGTTATTGATCTTATTAATAAAAATAGCACTCCACGCTTTAAACTTTTTATCTACACAAGTTGCTTTAGGGAGTTGTTTCATATTTAAATTGCAATTTATAAGTGTTGTGTGTACCTGTCTACTTTTCTTCCAGATTTTTCTTTAATCGCATATGCCTCCTCACTTCATCTATCCAGCAATATCTGGGAGGGCCGACCGGACGCCGCCATCCCCTTAGCCTTCTCACATACACTCTTTTTTACCGCTCGCCGCTCCTATATTATTTTCAAGCGCCCAAGCCAGCCCAGTTTATGAGCTTTTATCAGCTCATTTATCACAAATATAAAGTCGTTCGTCGTTTCAGCCACAGTCAGTCCACTGCTGGCTGGCTTCCCCCAAATTGGCCATACTCGTATCGCTTGGCAGGCGGGTGCCCATCGGAAGTATTCTTAAGCTAGGGAAGGATGGGTTGTGGTTGGCTTTGGGAAAAAGATGAGGTGCTAGGATGCTACTGACAAGTATCCAAGTCGTCGCTCGGTCAGATGCTTGTACATAACACCCCTGACTGAGACTGAAAATATGAAGTCTCATCTATTAATCTATGTCAATGTAGAAGGATTTGCTCTTATTGTTGTGAAACGTAATTTAAACTCTTTGAATCCCTTCAATGAAAGGAAGTACGTTATATTATGTAAATAGATTAATCTTGTTAAAAATGCTTACATTGGAGAATTCAAGCAAGCGGGCATTGCTTTATTTGAATATTTTTATCACAAAGTTACAATTGCAACTTTATTTCTTACTAGCTGTTTCCCGCAGCTCCGCCTGCGTCAAAAAGTAGCCTATGTTTGACCCCGGATCTTCAACTATATTTATACCAAATTTCATCAAAATCCGTTTAGCGGTTTGGCCGTGAAAGCGTAACAGACAGACAGAAAGACAGTTGTTATTGTATGCTGTATCACGGCAAAACATAGCGATCTAATGTAAAACATTATAACACCTGTATGTATTTACCTATGTTTTACAAATAAAATATTGATTGATTGATTGATTGACAGACACACAGACTTTCGCATTTATAATATTAGTATGGAATATGGAAAGTATGGAGTATGGAAGTATGGATGACACTTCATTTAGCAGATTTTATTAATTAGAGTGATGAGTGTGGAGGAAGCGAGGGACGTCCTATAAGTATCGATGCAAGGGGAAATCCGTAGTCTTTGCCTACCTTTACGAGAAAAAGGCGTGATTATAATTATATATTTAAAAAATATGAATAAACTAGGTTTCAGAAAAGAATTCCTCTTGGCTCGTGCTATGACCAAAAGCTAGTTTGTAGTACAACTACTAAATTAGGTTGTGTGTATCCATACTAATCCATACTTCCATACTAATATTATAAATGCGAAAGTCTGTCTGTCTTTCTGTCTGTCTGTCTTCACGTCCAAACCGCTGAGCGGATTTTGATGAAATTCGGTATGAATATAGTTGAAGACTCGGGGTCAAACATAGGCTACTTTTTGACGCAGACAGAGCTGCGGGAAACAGCTAGTATTCAATAATTATAGAAGGCACTGACTAAAATTCTCTTACATTGAATTAATCAATTTCCAAGGTATCATGTACAAACAATTGTTTCTATAAACAAAGATCAAAAACTAATTAATTGCTATCCACAACCATCATATCACTTTCATAAACTAATTTAATTTAATATAGTTTCATACAAGAAAATATCGAGGATATAGGAAGCACTGATTTTAAAATATTACAAGAATCATCATCATTTCGTGAAGGTTACATTGTCAATCGACACCCTGGTGTCAGAATTGTTCGGAACCGCCTCTCGGCCTCTGACGTGAAATTAGACACAAATTATCGAAAATAACCTGACTGCGTTATTTAATTCATGAATTGTTTATGAAAAGCTTAACATTCAAGTGTCATTTTCATACCCTTGACCAATATCGCATCAAGCAACAGAAGTGCAGATAAACATTATTTTAAAAGTGATATATATATTTACTACGTGTTTCCCACTGCTCCGCCTGCGTAGAAAAGTAACCTATGTCATCAAAATCCGTTCTGCGGTTTGGCCGTGAAAGCGTAACAGGCAGACAGACTTTCGCACTTATAATGTTAGTATGGATTAAAAGTTTATTGCTCCACTAGTATAAATACTTATAACAATAGCGGACTTAATGCTAAGAGCGATCCCTACCAGTCAACCATTAGGAAAACAAAGATTGTACGGCGTAGGAAGTTAAGGAAACAAAAATATATCACAGAACAAGTTCAGTGATACATGTAAACCTAGATACAAATCTTTGAACAATATTAATAAAAATTAAAGTCGATAGAATATGTGAATAACCTTCTATTGTATTTATATTTTGTGCTATCGATGTTTGTATTCGCGGTACGAACCTATCGCTAACATCAAAACCTTACTATTAAATCTCACAATGTATACGAATTGCTTTTAGTACATTTCTACAACATAATTCAGGCCATTAGTCGCCTGAATATTCGATTTCTTAATATCAAATATCGTAACTTATACTCTTTATGTATTTGTCGTAGAAATTTCTAAATATAAACGTAGCAGATCGAAATGGCTACGAACTCGCTACGAGAAAAAATCTACTTATCATATAAACAAATACTTAAAAAAACATTCACTTGGAATTATCAATAAACCTTCGAACATTCTTAAATCAATGAACAAAAGTTATAGTTAAATATAATTTGCCTACTTTATATAACAGTTAATATTTTATGCGAATTAGGTCAGCATAAAATCAATAAAACATGATTTAGCCTGACTATTGTTAGCGTTTTAAAATATATATGTATAATAAATTAACTCAACTCAGCTCATCGGTCTCCAAAGCGCGGTCAAACTCAGAGTATGCCGGGCAGCCTCGAGACTGCTCAGGAAACTGCTGCTATACCTACCGTGAGTACGTCGACGAGTGGTTCACTAGAATTGATAACGGCTTTCAAAGAAACTATACAAAATATGAAAAGTGGTAACAATACTGAGCGTTTCCCTGCTATGAACGTGGTGCCAGAATTCGATCCTTCAAAACGAAATCAAACCATTGACACGTGGGTTTTGAAGGTTAACGAATGTGCATCGATATATAATTGGACGGAGCGCCAAATTATTCATTACGCCTTACCAAAACTTGTAGGGTTAGCACAAAAATGGTACCAAGGTTTACCAAGTTTATTATTTTCATGGAAGGTGTGGCAAGAAAAATTGAAATTAGCCTTTCCTAGTGATGAGAATTACGGACAGCTTTTAACGGAAATGCTTGCTTGCAAAGCGCAATTCGGTGACTCATTAGAAGAGCATTTCTATTAAAAAATGGTTTTATTAAATAGATGCCATATTTCGAATAAAAATGCCATCGATTGTATTTTATTTGGTATCGAAGACCGTAATGTGAGAACCGCAGCGGAAGCGGCTCAATTTGCGGAACCTGATAAATTATTAGTATTTTTACGTAACACAAAAGTAAATAAACGACCCGACAAAAATGTAACTTTATTACAAGCAAGCAATTCCGATAATAAACGTTCAAAACAAGATTTCATTAAACCTAGGGATAAGAACATTGATTTAGATCATAAGGTTAATCCAAAATGTTATAATTGTGGCAAGGAAGGTCACGCTTATTATAAATGTGAACAACCAATCAAGAAATGTGATGCATGTCTCAGAATTGGTCATTTGATTGCCGATTGTCCAAACAAGGGTGAATCGAATTCTAGTAAGACTGTTTAGCGTATTTCAAAAGAAAAACACCGCCAAAGTCGCCAAACTTAGAGGTCCATACCGTATAACTAATGTTCTAGACAATGACAGGTACATTGTTGAGGACCTTTATCACGAAAAGGCAACAGGGGATTCACCGGTACCTTTTCTGTAGATAAGATTCATCCTTGGTTGGTCTATGATAGAACTTCTCAGAGCGACGAATCAGACTCTGCTCTAGAGGAATAATAGTCACTTCTTGATTGATTGGACAAATGTGTTCACAACAAATTTATGTTTGTATACAGTTATTAAAAACCGAGTGAACAGTTTATAAAATATGATTGAATATATTGATTTATATAAATTTTATTTTTACATCTTTATTTCTATAATATTTAAACTTAATGCATTAAAAATTGATAAGTCAATCTAATTATTATTATAGTTAATTTCATAAAAATTATAAAGTTTAATGAAGTATATATGTATATGATAAGTTGTGGATAAGGATATGCCATAATAATTATTAGTCTTAATGGCATACTGAAGCAATTTGTGTAGTTGCAGTATGATATCGTCTCTGATTTGTAGAGGCCGTGACAATTAGAAATAAGAGACACATAAGAGTAAACTAGAGTGGCTCTCGTGTGATATTGTTGTGGATATACAGAGGCCACAACAATTAAGCTAAATGACACACTGAGGTGAACTAGAGTGGCCTCAGTGTGATATTGTTGTGGATATTCAGAGGCCACAACAATTAGGATATTAGACGTATTGGGGTGAACTAGAGTGGCCCCAGTGCGATATTGCTGTGGATATTTAGAGGCCATAGCAATTAGAATAAGTTCATGAAATTTGAGATTATGACAATCTAAATAATGAACAATATTGTTTCCTTGAATTGATATTGTGGAAAAATTAAGTTCACGGGACGTGAACATTGCAGGAAGGCCGACTGTTAGCGTTTTAAAATATATATGTATAATAAATTAATTCTTAATATAATTGTCGTATAAAATAATCACACCGCCGTTATTGATTTGACATTTTCAATTTAAATAGTCATTCATTGACATTAGTTCCAACAACCGATGTCTGTTCACTGTTCAAATCAAAAACGGTGGACACAAGCTTTGGTCTGATTCATTCGTTTTGCACAGCCGACAGCTCAGGTCGTTGAATGTATTTTGTTGTCCGAATCATACTACATACTAAAGTAATATTGAGTGGTTGCGAAATACTGATCTATATAATTATTATACGGAGTTAAGAAGATCACTACGTTTTATTTATCATCCCGCTGGCCTGTTAACACTATAAAATGACATGAATCCATTTAATACCTTCAGGACATATTAAGACGTAGATCCTTCAAAAAAGTTACAAATAATAACATAATAGTAAACAGAAGAAGTTGAACACCCAACTGTATATTACTCTCAAATCATGACGACTCTACTACATCTCCTAAACTAATTAAACAAATAGCCTAAAAGACATGCCCCACCTTCTGGCGCAATGCTAAATACTTTTAAGAAGATATTACAATAACTATTTGTATTTTGCCTAAAATATGAAAAAAAGTTATTGACATTTTTTCATAGAAACCTCGTAGCTCATTCGTAGCTGCTACGATTATGTGTAGCACCGTCTACGAGAAATACGTAGAGAGAACAAATTAAGGATTTTGTGAGGAATTTTTAGTTTCGTTACCTGGGGTGCTTTACAAATTTATCATACAAAATTGTAAAATAATATGCCGGTGTCTATAATTTTGTCGGTGAAGTTTCATCCATTCTTATCTGTCATTGTTTGTATATTTATTGACAAGACACACATTTTAGTTTCTTTATGTATAACTTTGGTCTACCTGGACCTTATGCTTTTTATTTCATTTCATGATTTATCATATTTTTTCATACTTATAGCGTCGTGTCTTATAATCTGCGATAGTTTGTAAACTATTTAAGAAAATTAAACTACAATGGTAAAATCGTAGACCAAAAATATATTATACTAGCTGTTTCCCGCAGCTCGGCCTGCGTCAAAAAGTAACCTATGTTTGAACCCGGGTCTTCAACTATATTTATACTAAATTTCATCAAAATCCGTTGATTTCGTTTGTAACAGACAGACAGACAGAATTTCGCATTTATATTAGTATGGATTAAATTATACATATAAATTTCAAAATAACCAATAGTAAGTACGTTTTGGGCAGTTCAATCCATTACTGCTAACAGATCGTCCGCATTTCATCTCTTTCGCCCCAAAATTCACAAAAAATGCCCTTATCGGACTTTCATTGAAATACGGTATCTTAATAAAATCGCTTACAGACCTTTAACTGATTGCCAACCTTTTAGAAGAGTGATTGTTGATTGATAACCTACTAATGAAAATACTGGACATTTTGCAGCAGACTTTAGGTGACCCTTTCACAACCTTCAAAAGGTTGTTTGTAAAAATAAAAAAAAAAACAATAAATCTGCCTTAGACATAAATAAATAAAATTAAAAATGTTGTTTATTGCTAAACAATTACAAATTTTACAATTATAAACATAAAAAAAAGAAGAAAGAAAGAAGGAAAAAGAGAAAAAATAAAAAGCGTGTAGTCCACGGAGTAATAACAAGGATGAGGTTGCATATCGAGAGCTTCCTTGCAAAAATTGTGTGAGGCTACGCGGGGCGGAAGGCACACGTGAGGGGAGCTCGGTCTGGCCGTGGCTCCGCCCCTATTGTCGATCTCCTCTACTTACCAATAGATGTCGCTAGCAAATCGAAGAATTCAACATAAAAAATTAATATGTATTTCTTTATATTACAGATATTTTGAACATTAAAAACAGACATATATTTTGTGTAACACTAAATCAATCAAATAAATTCTAAAATATTTCATTTACTTACGTTTATTGTAATCACACACAGCATTGAAACACTTAAAACTAAATTGAAATATTTTTTTTACAAAATATTCTAAGCTATTCTAAGAAAAATAAGAAAAACATAAGAGCTCGCTCCACATCGTTGAACGAAAAATGACGAAAGCTCCGCCCACTTTCGACGTCACTGCACCAGTCGATACGCCGTCTCCTCTTTGGCACCACCCTAACATTGGCTGAAGTAACGCTGTTTTTCAGGCATCCCCATAGCAGTATTGAATCACTTGATAGTCTTTATGAAACACTGGCTGTTTCCCGCAGCTCCGCCTGCACCAAAAAGTAGCCTATGTTTGACCCGGGTCGTCAACTATATTCATACCAAATTTAATCAAAATCCGTTCAGCGGTTTGGCCGTGAAAGCGTAACAGACAGAAAGACAGACAGACTTTCGCATTTATAATAATAGTATGGATGGATGGATGGATATGGGTGAGTATGGAAGTATGAATGGAAGAACTCGTGTTTCCAATAAATTGAAACAATACGTTTTCAATTGTTTCCTTGTGCGTCGTCCAAGCGTGATTCCCAGTTGCATCTTCAGCTTGCGCTTTTTTAAGCTTAAGCTGAAGATGATACTGAGAATTGCCCAGGATCCGCTTTTCAACATGGTCCTACATTTGGCGGTACTTAGGAAATAAATACTTTTTTTATCATTAAAATATTTTTTATATTCGTGCATTAATAAACAAGACATAACTGAACAAAAAACAAAATACTTACATGGCTTACGTCACGTCTTATTTTAGTTCCGAAGACAAGTACCAGGGTATAATGAAAAAAGAGTAGATTTTTTTGGCTTCCCAACACTCACAACATTATGGTGCGACTACACATCGCCTATTTTCCCAAATATTTGTGATTGCTTGTTTTGCCAAAATATGACTTATAACATACGTATTTGTAACTATTTTGCCAAAACATGCAATGACAAATATTTCGGCAAACAGCGCAATGTGTGGTCACGCTTAGAGAAAGATAAATAAATATATAGAGCATTAACGTCACATCCTATTTTAGTTCCGAAGGCAAGTACCAGGGTATAATGAAAGACGAGGAGGCTCGTATATCGACGAGCCCATTCATCCCCGGATTGTAACGAATGTGCCTCGTTTGTCTGCGTTTTTATGGACCTTCAGCTTGTTATATATGGGCTATTTTAGAATTTACCTCTGGGGATCATGTATTCAAAGATACAAGTAGCTCATAATTTAACCATGTATGTGTGCTATACGTAATTATTTAATGCTATTGTAATAATGTAAAGAGCGGATGCTTTTACTGCCAGTTACCAGGTGACGCGGAGAAATGATGATGTAATGGATTATATAATTATTTGAATAGGTATTTAATTGGACCGAAATATCTACATATCATCCATCCATATCCATACTTCCATACTAATATTATCAGTGCGAAAGTCCGTCTGTCTATCTGTCTGTCTGTTACGCTTTCACGGCCAAACCGCTGCATAGTTTTTAATGTAATTCGGTATGAATTTAGTTGAAGACCCGGGGCCAAATACAGGCTACTTTTAGACGCATGCGGAGCTGTGAGAAACAGCTAGTTTAATAAAAAATCTTCAGGAAAAAATTTTTTGGTTTTTTTCTTTGGAAGATGGGGTTTTCACATCTTTGCAGTTTAGTTAATTCTCAGTTGACTTTACCAGAAATAAGATGTAAAATGACTACGTTACAGGTTCACTTTGCTTCAAGCAACAACAGCATAACAAAATTCAAACAAAAACAACTCTGAAACAATTAGTCACGAAATTCCCCAGCACATACTTTAAACAATTACTGTAATGACGTAGTGTACTCGGGGCAGGCTATATAAAGTTACTGCTAACCGAGTTATGTACTGAGCAACAGGTGCGGGCCTGAATACCACCCAACCTCACCCTCGGGAGAAGACCAAGGAGCTTAGAATTTTATCGAGTTTGTGATCGAGAAAATAATGATTCGTCAGTAATTTAATTATTTCCACGCGGAGTATTTATATATGAGACTTAACTCATAATCTCTCGGAAGAAAATCATTCGACTCGCCAAATTTGAGTTAGACCAATTTCGAATCTAATTTATTAATGTAAGCATAAGTCTATAAATGCAATTAAAGTGTGTTTATTCCACTAAGAACAGTCTGAATAATGTAGTTACATATGCCCAAATTATTTTCGTTAAAACCTATCAATAAAATGAACACACCTTGTCTCGCCAGGATTCATGAATTTAGTGAACACAAACCGACACACAAAGAAGAACAAGGATTCATTTCATGCCATGAACTTGTACTAAATAATATTTTGACTTTTTAACTCTCTTACATCGCCGGGTCATCGTCGTCTATGCAACAAGGAAAAAATGTATATTTTTGCTACGGTTGCAAGCATTATGGACTTATGGCTTGGAATATAGCCAGGCAAACGCTGTAAAGCAAAAACCGAAACAATGTCTTATTTGCAAACTCCATTTGCTTAAAAGTTTTTTAATGCGGACCGTCTAGCAAATTCGCTGTGATGGGATGTTTTCTCTTATCAACCGCTATCTTCAACCCATAGTCGTTATAAGACATTATAAAAGACTCGTCTAATACCACATTAGACTGATAGAGCCGAAAAAACGTCTATGGCGGTATTTTATTTCGAAGGCTAATCTACTTCGAATCGCGAAGTAAGACATTTTGGCAAACATGTGCCGAACCTACAGTACAGGGTGAACTTCATGATATGATACCTAATGTCTTGATTTTGCAATGTTTTGTTATCTCAGTCCTGAACTCCTAAGCCATCGTAATTTAGTTGCCAGCCTTAGCTGGCTGGTCGATGATATTAAGAACTTGTACGTTATTAATATCATCGGCTCGCCTAGCCGCCGTAATTTCAGGAGGACAATCGCGCTAAATGCAAATGACGTTAAACCAAACCCAAACCACGACCGCGAATGCTATTTTTGAGAACGCAAACCCGGATAATCGAACGTTCTTCGTTAGATTTTAAATCATAACCCTTGGACTTCGCTTACCGTTTCTTGATTACCACTCCGTCACTCCACCAACCATTCCTTTACCTTACTAGTAAGACTACTTAGAACTACTGCGACTCGTAAAGAAAAAAAAGGGAAACAGGCATCCTTCTTTAAGATTCTGGAGCCACGGGGAACAAATCAGGGTGACGAGTTGAACTCCAAGGTGCGTCGCGTCTCCTGTAATAGTGATTTATATCTGTCGGCAGGGCTCCGGAATTAATTTAAAAAAATTAAACTTGCCTCGCGGTGTCACTTTTAACTCGGAAGCCTGTAATGATTTGAAGTTCATGCTGTATTTTTTTGTTATTTTTTAATTTTAATATTACTGGTTGATTAAGCTTTTACCTCGGAAGCCCTTTGAAGTCCGTAATATCCGTTTAAGATTCTAATCTTAAAGGATATTTAATAAATCTACTTTTTTGCACAAATTATTAGTCAACTTTTGAGAAAATTGTGTACAGTATATTTCATCAAAACTATACATTTTGCTTACTTAGTATGAAGTTTAATTTAATTTTAACTTTGCGTATATGCTCTCTCTCAGGTTCTCATGAGATAGTCAGTATTGGCATAAAAAGAATATACTGTGACCCAAAGAGCATTGAAAGTTCTAGAAATAAACGTTGCTTTTTCAATGACAATTGCCAGATTGCAGATATCTTCAAAAAGGGAGATTTAAATTACCCTGCGTAAGAGGTAGCTGACTAGCTGTATCGAAAATGTATAATGGCCGGCAATAGCTTGCATGAAAAAAAAATATACCTAAAAGATGAATGTGGCAATACAAAAAGGAATATGAGAGGTACAGTCAGCCTTACAAGTGCATGCATACAATTAGGGACAAAATGTACTACAGATTATAATACACACTAAAGTTGACTAGTAGAAAATGTTTCAGTGATAATTCCGCCTCTGTACCTGATTTATTTAAGTACATACGTTTTAATAAATGGAAACGTGCCCGGTGGATCAATGGTAGAAAGCATAGACAGCTTAGTATGCAGTGTAGTCGCTACAGACCAAGAGCTTAAGACTTTATAAATAATTCAAAACAACTTTATATGTTCTGTAGGAGTCTGTTATCTTTTTACAGTCTATAAAACAGGTTTTTCATGACTTCATAAAGAGATATCGAGACGTTTCTGATAATGTAACGTTTGATGTCTTCCTCAATAAAAGAATTCGATTAAATTGACATGTATTGCTCGTGTTGTGACGGCAATATGTCGAAAAGTATCAATTTACGACTGATTAAGCAAACGTTTTTGAGGTAATGTTAATGTATTTTTCATCACATTTGATAAAGTATCTTTTATTTCATTGTAATTAGGCCCTTAATGAGGGCTGTATACAACACGTTGTTTATATTATAATCGCACTAGTAAGATAATGGTTTCCATGGTTACGAACGGTACATTTTTTTAAATGTACTTACTTCAAGAGAATTTTAAGTCTCAAACCAATTCATAGTTTTTGCAAAAAATATAAACTACCTACTTATTTTAGCTTCCAAACGAATCTCCAATCAACACTAATTTTCAAATTTATATTTATTTTACTAAACATTAGCCGCATTGAACTCCAAATATTAATTTGTGTAGAAAAATTAAGGAGTAAAGGACTTGTATCCATGGCCGTAAAACCCATTTCTAAAAAAAATTACTATCAGCGTCTGCTACGTCTGTATCAGTGGTTTATTGTGTTAATAATATGGTGTGGTTTTCCTCTTAAATGTGTTGAAAATCATCGTATGACAACTCGTGAACGAAATTGGTCCTACATTCTCGACTTTTATAGCATTCGCCTATGAACCGACCTCGTAAGTAACTTCGCACACTTGTATCATAATCAACTAATAAAAAACAACACAATACGCTACTTGACTGTATTCATACTTGGGCAATATTTGCATATGAGTTATAAGTATACTAAAAAGTAACCGATTCTAAAAACAACAACAAAATTGGTTAATGGATTTTAAAGTTTTTTCAAGAAGAAAAATGGGAGCGTGGTGGGGACGTCGTGCTATCTCTTTTGTACGCACGAAATTAAGTGGCCGTGACGTCACTGCACACACGTCCTTTTCTTTTTTTATAACATTTTCCCCTTCCTCTGAATTTGAAAGGCTTATAACTTGCTTATTTAAGAATGGATTTAAAAAATCTTTCTGTTAGTGAAATGTTTCATATGAATGATAAAAATAACTTTAATTGAACACCCAATTACATCTTCAGTTTACGCTTTAAAATCCGGAGTACATAGATAATAGATGAATAAAGTTTCGTACACATACATAGGAAACCCGCGATTGCCATCTGACTTCCGTAACATCCGAAATTTCGGAAACTCCGGAATCATCATTATTATCAGTCAATTCCGTGCTTCTGAAGGCACGTTAAGCCGTTGGTCCCGGCTGCCATTTGTTAGTCGTTAAAGGAACCACGTCAGAGGCCGAGAGGCGGTTCCGAACAACTCTGACACCAGGATATGCATAGTCGATAGATAATGTAACCTACGCGAAATGATGATGACAATCA
This sequence comes from Euzophera pinguis, assembly GCA_947363495.1. Taxonomy (NCBI): domain Eukaryota; kingdom Metazoa; phylum Arthropoda; class Insecta; order Lepidoptera; family Pyralidae; genus Euzophera; species Euzophera pinguis. The sequence continues at coordinate 7,328,850 of OX376176.1, forward strand.
GGTGATTGAAGCCTGCAATGTCCTGTCCTAGCCAAACTGGAAACAACTCAACAAAGTATGCTTTCCTTGAGACCCACGACCTTCGGTATTTCCCTCAGTATAAATTATTGTCCGCGTTGGGTCTTCTATCGCGTATTTATAAATTGTATCGCTTATTTTTTAAATTCCAAGCCTTAATGATTTATTATGAAAAGTTTTGGGCCCTCCTACAATTTTCGATACAATGCCGAAAATCGATCAGCTGTTTATTCAAGCCACGACGATTAATCATAATATTATAACGCGTTCCGGTCAATAAACTGATTTCCAATCAAGTGAAAAATTAATTTCGTGCAAAATTGAACTTTGTCAGTAAGAAATTTGGCACAATATGTTTGTGTACATGGACTTGCTGACTTATGTTGGTACCAAAGATATTGAAGTAGTAATTACATTCTATATCTATTGTAGATCCCAGCAATATTTCAGCTACTCGAATATTTCAGCCATAATAAGAAACTATTTCCATCTGGAATTAATGTAAACTCGGGGTCAAAAATGATACTAAAATTCCACTAAAATCTTAACCAATTGTTTTCTTTACTTTTAGTGATTTTAGTTCACACTATACAGACAAATGGAGTACAAATACTAAACAGACTAGCACTTGTATATATATTTTGTGTTTACCACAACAGCGGCCTAAGGCCGTTATCCACAACATTAAGCACCTCCATGCAACAGTCTTAGGCTGCGTTCACGTCAGAGATGTGCGAGGGAAATGTGTCGTGCGAGGATGTGTAACTGTGCTTTGATAATATGTGGGTGTTTCTACCAAAGCTTTGCGAAGAAAATTTGTCGTACGAGGATGTATAGTGGAGCTGTGAAAATGCGCATTAATGTGCGGTGCGAGCCGTGCGAGGTGTGTTGCGAAACTGTGTAATAGTGGGAGCAGAACCTCGCAACGCATTCTTCGCTACACATTCCTTGCAACACATTTCTCGCAACACATTTCTCGCGCACTCTCTTGGTCGTTTTGTATAAACAAAAACCTGGCTCCGTTATGCCGTTTCCACCAGAGCTGTGCTAAGCGAGGCTAGGTAAATGAAGCGATTCTATTGGTTCTTCAAAAACATCAAACATCCCTTGCTACGCATCCTCGCCTATCTCTGGTACGCAGCCTTAAGGTGACAAACGGACTGGAAAACTCCAATTTGTTATACATATGCCTGACGTCGTAGCCTAAACGCCTTTTGACAAGGCATTAATCACACTTTTGTGCGTAAATTTACCTGCGTGAATTACTACACCGAATCATGTTACAGCAAATATTAGTTACAGAATGTATCTAATCTTCAACAGGATACGTTATAGAGTACTAAAAAACATTTTTATTATCACAGCTTTTTTCTTATATTGCACTTTTTTCACAAGTAAATCGACTCAAACTTAGCAGAAGGCATACCCTTTGATACTGTAAGTCAATATTGCGCGAATCGGAATTGTAAAATTTTGGACTGCGGTCACAAAATAAGTTATGTGGTTCTTATGACATCACTGACCACAGATATGGCAACTTAGACTATCTGTGACCATAAACGCTGTAAAGTGTTTATAACGTTATGTGTAAAATAAATAAGTACTAAACGCGATAAAAATCGCATTAAAATAGTTTAATTTAATTTAAAGTGAATCGATTTCAAAAATGTGTGCTGTGCAACGGTACAGTCCAAAAGAATTTATGAGTAAAAACTCAGGAAAGACAAAATGAGGAAAGTTAAATAAATCTCATTATCATTATCGATTATTGTTTTTCCATCAAAAGATTTAGTATTATTTTTATGACCAGATGCCGGAATCGTTATTCGGATGGCGTATATTTAAACTCTTGCTACACCAACGGGAAAAGAGGGTATGGAAATGACTCAAAAAATCTCGAGACGACACGTCTAATGTAAATGTACTTGTCATAAGCAGATTACATTCTGATTTATATAATAAACTGTGGTTGCATGAGTTAAAATTTATTGTGTTTAGTTTTCAATATATATATAAAGGATATATAGGATAGGGTAGGGATATTGTCAAAGATATTTTGTAACAGATGATGGAAATGTGGGCGCGGTAATTCGTCAGGAAAGGCGTTAGCCATAATTAACACTTTCGCTGACAGTAACGCCTCTCGACGTAGATAACAATAGAGTGCCATTGTTATTTCCTTCACAGTCGGCGAAAGTGTTAAATTAACAATACATGATACATGTAAATGTGTCCCACTTTGCACTTGGCCAGTCTTTTCTTTTCCCTGTATCTATCTATATCTATAAATAATATTTATATTATAAAGCTAAAGAGTTTGTTCGTTTGTTTAAACGCGCTAATCTCAGGAACTACTGGTCCGATTTGTGATATTCTTTCAGTGTTGGATAGCCTATTTATGGAGGAAAGCTATAGGCGACCTGGACGAAGTCGGGACAGGCTGCTAGTATATATAATATATAAAGAATTTCTTTATCTTTTGTTAACAATTTAAGTATGTGATTAGAATCTTCATTGAAGTATGAATACTTGTATAGATACTCGTAAATATTTATTAATAAAAAAATTGACAGTTTTCAGCTGGATCGTTTTACAGAAATCTCAATAAACACAGAAAGGAGACGAGAGGCACATCCCTTTTGCCTAGCAGTGGGAGACAACATCTTAAGGCATTTTGTTTTACTCGATTTAACTATGTGTTTCTTTTGTTTGTAAATGGTTCAATAAATAATGTTCATTCACAGGAAAAATAGCATAAAACAGTTTCTCGCTGTAGAAGGTAGAAAGGGCAGAAATACTTGCTGAAATCGCAGCCTAAACTTTCGCATCGATAAATTGTGTCAATTTCCTTCACGTCAATTGATTCGCCGCATCATTGCCCCGCCCGTCTCATGGCAATAACTCTACATGTCAACCTTATGACAACCTAGTCGCGATTGAAAGCCTTTGCAGATTTTATTTGTTGATATTGTCAAACAGTTTCTTGGAGAAGTCTTGTGACGAAGGAAATAAACTTTTATTTATGTGTATTTTTTTAAGACTAACAGCTTTTATCTAAGTTAACCCTTTAGAAGCCTATTATTGGTCCTCGTAAGTAGTATAAAATTAGTAACTAAAAACTTTAACATTGTTTACGTACCTACATTTTAATCATCATCATCATCATTTCGTGTAGGTTACATTGTCTATCGACTATGTACACCCTGGTGTCAGAGTTGTTCGGAACCGCCTCTCTGCCTCTGACGTGGTTCCTTTAACGACTACCAAATGGCAGCCGGTTCCAACGGCTTAACGTGCCTTCCGAAGCACGGAATCATCTTTATTATCAGACACCCAGGTGATTCAAGCATAATTTATGCTACACACAAATTATGCTTCCCGTGGGAATCGAACCCACCACCCCTGGGTCGAAGGCGAACGCCTTAACCACTGGACCACGAGGCAGTTTTAATAAAAACCACATTTTAATAAAAAATAATTTGATATAGATCGTACATGATATTGTGGACTGTATTAAAAGGCACTATTTTTCTTCACTTGTTTTATTGTTCACCCTTTTTGTTCCACTTTTTCACTGTTATATCACTGAATGAACTGAATGCCGCCATACAATTCCGCGCTCAATTTATAGAAAATTCCGACCAATCAGAGGGCTTGATTTTTTGCACACGGCACTAATTCTTTGCACACGGCACTAATTCATGCTGTCTCGTTCCTGTTTATAGCCCTGTCCTTGTCTAGGCGAGTTTTTGGAATTTTCCTATTTTTCCCTATGGTGGCATTTAGTTCTTACAAATTTCGTATTTTTTACATATAAAGAACCATATTCCTGACTATTTACAACAAATTTCAAGTGAATAACTCTTCTATTTTCCTAGTTATTCGCAAAAAACCGTGGCCGGCTCTCGTTATGGTATTGCTCGGCAAGGGTACCCCTATTTCTATACATTTTCTTTACAAATTCCTATTTTCTAGCTTATTTCTTAAAGAAAATGACCTATTCTAATTATAATCATGGCCCTACTCTAAAATTAATCAACTTTATTTATCATAAATTAAGCTGTCCGCATCACATGAAGAATAGTGATAGTAGGTAATAATAGCTGTACGAGCCCATACCATAAAAAGTTATTTTTTTAAATAAGTTCTTACCCGTGTCTATTCGAATTCAGCGAACCCTATTTAATCACCTGATGACCGTAAGAATTAAAAAAAAATGGAGACCTGTCTTTCTCCATCACACGACATTCACGGTAGGAAAACTCCCCATATGAAACTACATAGCAAACTGCTAAAATTTACATCGACAAATAAATCCTTTAACCACAAAAACCTTCAGTACGTGTCGCGCGTCGGCATGGTATAATTGTCCTTTGAAGGAAACGTAGAGTAAGTATAGTTTTCCGTCCGTAATAGATAACGTGGCCAGGTAACACTAATACACGGTACACACACACACACTAAAGTTTTATATCAGATAAATTTATTTTCAGGTAAACATAGACAAATATTAGTTTAGTACTACTACTAACCATACTTTTCCAAACATTTCGTTCTGCTAATTAATATTGAAAATGCAAGAGTATTTTTAAACTCTTTGCGCGTAAACTACTAATAAAACAATATCAACAGGTATCATAAATATATAACGTACCTTTATTACACAGACAATGGAAATTCAGGAAATCAATTCTTAGCTGACAACGCCATCCCACTGGGGTCAGCATAGTGCGTAGGCTGACACAGTCTATTTAATGTAAATTACTCACCTGCCTACCTTGGGAAGTAAAACGGTGTTTAATTAGTTAGTTGTTTTCTTATTGCGAAAAGCTCGCATAAAATTCCCAAGTGATTTTTCTACAATTTTACTTAGGCTGACTAGATTTTACAACTGGCTTAGACTAATCCGCTTCATTTAAGGCGCTACCGCGAGATGTTATGTACCTAGGATCGGGCGTAATGTCCCCCCGCAAGCAGCCGCCTAGCCGCGCCCCCGCTCGCCGAGATCGCGGCGACGCGCTACTAGCGCGCACCGCCAGACATTCATACTCGAAAGCGGAGCTTAGAATGCAACAGAGGCGATATCCTAATTGAAATAAATATTTTTCTCATTTTTACTCAATATTGATAACAGCAGCAGGTAGACGCTTGAAATGTTCACAGAATATTTAGTTCAATATTCATTTGAAAATCCATACTTCCATACGTGGGGCGCACTATAAGTTTTCGGAATGAATATGAAAAAATACTATTAAAGGTACAAAATTAATTTATTGTTTTTCAAAATAATCTCCCTTGGCGTCTATGCACTTTTTCATTCGATGAAACCAGTTTTGAAAACTTTTGTGCCACTCCTCTGTGGTGACCTCTGAAACGTGTTTTTCATACTCCTCGACAGCCTCTTCTGGTGATGAAAATCGTTGACCGCGTAATTGGTTCTTAATTTTTGGGAACAGAAAAAAGTCACAAGGTGCCAGGTCGGGACTGTATGCAGGATGACTCATGAGTTCTACATTTTTCGCCTTCAAAAAGTCGTTTGTCTGTCTGTGAGAACTAGCATTGTCGTGGTGCAGGATGATACGGCGTTTACGGTTATTTTTACGGAGTTCGTCAATAACTTCCGGCAAACAAATGGTCGTGTACCAGTCACTATTCACTGTACGACGATTCTCTAAAGCAACAGTAGCCACGTGTCTAGTTTTATTAAAAAAAGAAGCAATCATCCGCTTAGATGCACTTTTCACGCGCGCCACTTTGGTTGGTTTCGGCTCATCTTGAAAGACCCATACGCTCGATTGCTGCTTTGTTTTGGGATCGTAGCAATAAATCCATGTTTCGTCACCTGTTACTATGTCCCACACCAAATTTGACGCACCTTCGTTGAATCTGGTAAGCATGGCACTGCACCAAGTGACGCGGTCCGTTTTTTGAGCCTCGGTCAAGTTGTGTGGGATCCACCGCGAGCACAGCTTTCTCACACCCAAATGTTTGTGTAGGATTAATTGTATTTGACTCATGCCTATTTCTAAGGATGCGCGAATTTCATGGTAGGTCACATGCCTGTCTGTTTCAATCATACGGCGCACAGCATTGATGTTTTTGTTGGTCACAGCGGTGGACGGCCGACCATCGCGAGATTCGTCACTGAGATTGATACGACCACGCTTGAATTCTGCAAACCAGCTATAAACAGTTGTCTTGCATGGTGCTTCATTGCCAAAAGCTGTTTCAAGCCGAGCGATGCTCTGTTGAGCTGTCAAATTACACTTAAAATCGTAGAAAATCATACTACGAAAATTTTCCCGAGTTAAATCCATGTTGATGCAGACACACAATTTTTTAAATGGCGCCACAAGGTAAAAACAAAAGACAGTCAGATGAAACAAACTGCATTCTACAGCCAAAGAGTTCTATTTTCAAATGTTGCAATAAATTTTTAAATATTGTTTATGTAAGTGGCCAGTTCCGGAAACTTACAGTGCGCCCTATGTACTAATATTAAAAGTGCGAAAGTCTGTCTATTTATCTGTTACGCGTTCACGGCCAAACTGCTGAACGGATTTTGATGAAATTTGGTATGAATATAGTTGAAGACCCGGAATCAAACAAAGGCTACTTTTCCTTTTTTTACTCGAAACGGATCTTGATTTTGGTGTTGGTTGTTACAATGGAGCGACTGCTGTGTGACCTTGCGGCACTCAAAAACCAGATCAACAGAAACATGACTCGATGTGTCTAAAAGTGTTAGACTGCCTAAAGGCTTCTGACACAGCCTAATGATTGTCACCTATCGACACCAACCTGCCTTTCGAAGCACGGAGGAGGACGAAATAGAATATGCCAATAATGGTGACCGACCTAATACGGGTCGCAAGTCGCCTCTTGCCGTCGTCGTTTGACACACGCATTAGCTACTCGCACTTCGGATACGCGCGCTGCACTCGGTTCTCGAGCTACTTGTTATATCTGCTAAAGGACATTTTGTAGGTGGGCTTTAAGTTTAATTTTTCTATTATTGCCATTATCTTGTTTTATGTTTGTTATCGCGAAACTCAGTCATTTCTGAAACGATATTTTTTTTGTTTGATAGGAATTCTTTCAATCAAGTCCCATAATTTTTTTATTAAAATTGGTTCAGTAGTTTTATTGTGTAACCTCTGTGGTCCAGTGGTTAAGGCGTCAGCCTTTGACCCAGAGGTTGCGGGTTCGATTCCCACTGGAAACACACTTTATTCAGTTGTTTCCAGTTTGGTTAGGACATTGCAGGCTTGAATCACCTGATTGTCTGAAAATAATAGTATATTATTGCAAAGGCAGCGAAATAGGCAATTGCCATTTCGGCCGAGGCATATATAGTGCTTTTCTTAAAAAAATGCAAGGAAATAAAAAAGGGACTTTTACATAATAAATTTAATTTATTTTACAGTTTGTGCCGAAAGGTAAACGCATCTGTGGCTATACAGCCACGAGAACGCAATGTGTACGATAGATAAAAGAGTTCTAAATTCAAACAGCACACCGTTTCATACAACATTGCCGGCGCGCTCTTCGTTCCAAATTTAAAGAACGCGCCGAGAAGTGATTTTGGTTTTTCAGATACAGCCATGAGAACGCAATGTGTACGATAGATGAAAAAGTTCTAAATTCAAACAGCACACCGTTTCATACAACATTTCCGGCGCGCTCTTCGTTCCAAATTCAAAGAACGCGCCGGGAAGTGAATTTCATTTTCAGTCTACGTAAATATGTTACTACTCGAAATGATGATTGTGTAACCAATACCAATATGACTAGAAAATAAAAGAATGATATTGAAGTCATCCAAATAAACGAAACTCAACATGTTTTATCTTTTATATTTCATTTAAAGTCGTTTGCTTGTTTTAAATTTTTTATCTAAGGCCAATCGACCCCATATACCCTGGTGTCAGTACTAAGAAACCATCTAAAGGTCATTTAAATTGTGTTTTTGGGGTCAGTCTCAGTTGGGTAAAATCCATGTAGTACGGGATTAACTTCAATGGTCAATCGATCTTTTACACCCTGGTATCAGATTGGTCAATTGACTCTGTTTGCCTTGGTATCTTCTTATTCCTAAGGTATTTTCCAGTTGTCCCCCTATGATATAAAATATCTATAAGATAGCCCCGGTAAACGAATGGAAGTCGGTTTTTGTTTTTAGTAAACAAATATTGTTCCGGAATAGTACTTACCCAATGTTCTTCCCAATGCTAATAACTATGTGTATGTAAAATTTCAAGTATTCGATCGATTGGTTTAGTGAATGGAGCATGGAGGTAACAAAAACATAAACAACCAAATATACAAACACTAACTTTTAGAATATTAGTAGGATTCGGATTGTTAGGATGTATATGATTTGCGTTATTGGCAACAAATATATTGTTTGATGGAAATAATAAACAAATTTATATAAAATATTCTTTATTATAATATAAAACTTTATATTTACTTAAATCTGCTACACGTTACTATCAGATCTAACAACAAAATGTATGAAAAATCAGCCTTTCACATCACTTTAAGAAAAAATATTTTAAAATTATCGAGTGGAGCATGAGAAGTGTTAAAGGTTTATTTATTAAATTACAAAAATATTTAAAATTAAAATTTTATGTTTACATGTTCTTCAACTTAGTCAAACGAAATCTTGATACAAGGTAGTTCGTGTATAATTTTTTTGAAATATGTATAAAAAGTAACAACATACCGTTCACTATCTTGCGATTTTTTCGGAACAATACTTTTAGTACCTCAGTCCATAATTACTGCCATCTCCATAATAATCGCACTCCTTGGTTCGCGTTCGTTCGACAGCGATTTCTATGACGCCGACAAGTATACGGGAATTGTTTTTTTTCCTGAAAATAAAATTATTTTTTATTATTTTATAAATAAAGAGGGCATACTTATTTAGTTGTCTACTTGTATTTATGTGAAATGCCTGTTTGACCTCGGGTAAGTACCACCAAACACCACAATATCCACCTTTCATCAATATCGGTTCACGGTTTAGCCGTAAAGGCATAACAGACAGACAGTTTTCGCATTTATAATATTATACGTACATTACCAAAAAAAATCAATCACCTAATCATTTAAAAATCAATTAGTTACAACGTTAGTTATATAGAGTATTTATTAAAATAAGACGTAAAAAACTAACTAAAAACTAAAAATAAAAAACCACAAATAGTACTATATAGTTATATAGATACAATTAGTACTTACCATATTTTTCCTATCATGCGGCGAGCAATATCTTGGTATAACATCTTCCTTTTTTCCATAATGTACTTAATAAAAAAAATATTCTAACTATAAAAATAATCTAGGTATGTATAAAACCTAAAACCAATTTTTATAAAATTGTTTACACGTTTTATAAATTACGATACAATAAAAATGTCTATTTTCAAAAACTCGCGCGAAGTCTAAATTTACGCAGACGACTGACACAGACCCTACCTCGAACAGAGACGCGCCCGGACTGAGCAGCGGGATTAAAAAGGGATAGCGCTCGGCGATTTTGCCTGTGTGAAAGAGACAGCCATAGATGGGTCTGCTTAAACGTGGCTTCAACGTAATCACCACAATTACAATTTACGTTTTAAATTAATTACTTTTAAATAAAAAACTCAATCAAAATTTTACTTTGGTAAAAACTTATTATTTTTAATGAGCTTTAATTTGGATATAATTTCTTTTTTATATTGTTATCTTTTGAGTTTTATAGACGAATTTACTGCATATTTTGTATAATTATTTCTATCGAGGTTTTTCATTCCAATCGTGTTTTCCTTATAATAATATGAGAGTTAAAAGTATCAAAAATCGTTATAAAAATTTTTTTACACAAAAACTAAATACTTTAGGAGTTATTACCGGTTGAAAATGACCTATGTATCGCCTTAATTTTAAAGGACCGTTCAAAACTTCAAACTGACGCGAATCGCGCGACTGACATAGAAATAAGAATCGGCAGAAGTGCCGTAGCGTATGAAAAAGTTAACTAGCCTGCTAGTGACACTTCTATATATTTTTATATCTGTTGGCGTCCCGCCACGCGAGCGGGATTCGCGTCACTGTGAACGGCCCTTTACTTGCAGCAAACAAAGAGCACCAAAACAGCACACGGAAATAAACGTTCGTTTTTCAATGGTAAAAAAGCCATAAAAAAAAACAAATGTCACATGACAATACGCGCACTCGAGTCGAAATGGCTACGATGTCTACGCGCGCTCTAACAGCCCACAAGTAATTGCTCTAAAGAACGAAAGCTCGTTTCTAATTACAGAACACAGGGTTTCATCCCTAGACCGCAGCCTCCGCTTATTAAGTTAATTAAGACATGGATAGGAACGTCTTGATAAGAGTGAGAGCGATGGGCAATGGTAATCGGGCTGTCAGGGTATATTATTGAATATTTTTATAAAATAGGGCGGTATTCTTGAAATGTATATATTTTTTTAATAAGTCCGCCTTTGTTCCATATTGTTAACAATGTTATAATTAAAATTTTGTGATTTCCCAGATGTGGGCAATAAAGTTGTATTGTATTGTTGTTTATTTTTTCGACCTCCGTGAGATCGGTTTTGAGTTGAAATCCCTCCTTGAAACCTTCAGGGAGAGGGATTTTCAGCATTCCCGCTGATAAAGATTGAATCTCCTAAAACCTTTGCTAGGATATTTGATGTAATGTATTGCGGCTTGTTTCTGCATGACTGATATGTCACAATACCGTCGCAGACTTTTGTAGTTTTTTTTTATCTGGCACGACGTTATCAAAATCACGAAGACGCTTTATTTCAAAATTGTAAGATGAAAGACGAACACCCCACCTCACCTCACCAATACTGGTAAATCTTCACGCTCACTAGCACTGTAATATCTTTCTTTGTCTGTTAGGAATTTACTATACAAAGCTCTTTCTTATTATTCAAAATTTGACACAGAGTAGCTCCAAGGCACCACTATCACAGTTTCGACTTCTGCATTTATAATATTAGTCTGGATATAGGTAAACTTACTCGGACTTCAGAGGACAAGAGGCGACATTTAATGTAATTAAATAAACGAGGCTCTAGCTCCTTTTAGTGTTTACAGCAACAGGTTACAACTGTTGCTTAGCAACTTGTGACCTTATTTTATTAATTTTAAAGCTCAAAATGGCATAAATCTTTTTCTGTTTCAGTTTCTTTGTGAAATTCTTGGCATATTTACGGGAAAAGTCCGGTAGATGTGCTATTTAGATATTCTTAGAAAATACTTATTACTTTACAATAACAAGTATAAATTAAATGGTACAAAATCCCCAGTACAGGTTACGGAGAGGTAAGGAGTAGTCCGTCTGGGGAAGTACCTCCACCCTACAGAAGACCGCAGCCAAATAACACTGTGATGCAGTGCTGTATTTCTGCTGGTGAGTAGGGTCGCCAGGCTCCAGAGGGGTCGCTGTGTAAATAGCGGACAGGTCGGCAACGCGCTCGTGACATCTCCGCTGTTGCAGGCGTTCATAGGCTACGGTAACCACATACCATCAGGTAGGCCGTACGCCTGTTTGGCTATTCAGTTGTATAAAAAAACGGAACAGTAGCCCTGTTTTTGAAATGTAAGACTAACAGAATACCGGTGAGTCAAATGATTTTCATTCGGCATATGGTTTCAGTTTTTTTAGAACCACTTTTCGGCCTCGAGTTCTGACGTGGTTACATTACGAAGCTTGATATCATCTTTATTATCAGACAAGGTGATTCAAGCCTGCATTTACTAAGGCTGGTTCATACGCATACAGCGCTCATCATCATCATCAAGTAAATTTCGTATCCGTGAAAGTCAGCGCTGGATCCCTTTAACCAACCAACTTGATAATCGTTGATAACCTCAAAATCATATGCTTTCATTATAAAATTTAATCGATAAATCAACCGTAACGACATAAGAAAACTTGGAAACTTTAACTTTTCATATAAATTTTAATCGCTCATAAAGTTTTTAAGCACGTCTCAATGTCCTATTAAGCGCAGGATGGTAAAACAAAAACTTTTGTACTTAATTGAGGGGGAAAGTTTGGCCAGATACTTAGCTGTTAACCTCCTAAGGAAATGAAGTGTATTGAAAATTTGATGCATTTGCAATAGTCAAATGAATGTTGACTTCTGGCGACATAAAGTCTTAACATTTTCCTCTTTGCTCTTTCGCACGTTGAGGAGCTTAATAGCCTATCTGGGCATGCGTGTTCACCCGGCTGTTATCCGGTAATATTTATCGATTGACATTTGTTAACCGTGAGGTTGTCTTAATAATAATTGTCAAAGTCTTATATTATGCAGCTTGATAAATTATGATATTGTTATTGGTTTGAATTCCAAGCCACGAACAGGAAGATACAAAAAATATACGGCAATAGAGAGAGAGCATTATAAGGAAATATACCGAATTACAGCGAATGTAATAACAGAGTGAGTCGTCGTGATGAATTACAAATAATTTTGGTAGCCTTGACTCTGTGAAAAATTTTGCGGCGCACCTCGCGAATTCATAGAAGATTGGAATGAAATACAAATAATTAACACATATGACTTTTGTATTTTTTGAATATTTATTTATTTTTTATTGCATTTTATTAAATAAAATGTGGACTGAATGCCTTAAGGCAATTTTTGCTAGTCAGACCTTAGGACCTCCGGGTCTTAGAACCATTGCACCACGGAGGCAGTAAGTGTATATTATACAATAATTTTTATTCATCCGACTCAGTAGCATCCTAGTACCTCATCCTTTCCCCAAATTCAAACACTTCCCACCCTTCCTTAGCTTAAGAATACTTCCGATGGGCAGCAGCGTCGGAAGTACGATAAGCCGCTGAAACTGCGCTCGCTAACCCGCCTGCCAAGCGTGGCAAGTATGGCAACAACCCTTAATTAATGGGGAGGCCCAAGTCCAGCAGTAGACTGACTGCGGCTGAAACGACGACATCCAACATCTGGGAAATAACAAAATTGAAATTACAACTTTGCTTACAATACGAAGCAAAGGCGAACATATTGCATATTATCTTTCAGCCTTAGACTATGGATCCAATAGACGGGAAATGCGAAAGAGAAATATATAGGATATGCGTATGTTAGAATGAGATAGAGAGCGTGACCATTTCTTAACACACTATTGGTCCATAGCAGCCTTACGGATTTATAGTCAAAAACAAATATTTAAATTATAAACAAAGTATCTATCTGTAAGTGTTAAAAAAGTGTTCAGTAGAAGCGCACAATACTGGTTTCATGTGCATTGCCTAAATGTAACTCAAATAAGAAAGAAAACCCACATAATTTCACATTTCACACGTAAGTACCACCGATGTTTATCACTGTATAAATCCATGATTTCCTAATTGATTCGATAGTTTTTCCGCACTAAAATATGAGAAATATCTTAAAGTTTTATCACATAAATGTTTAGAATGCATAGGTATTCAATTTTTGATAAAAATAAATACGTGAATTTTCACAAGACTTCTTGAAGTTTAGGGATTGACATCGATGCTGTCAAACATCATATCGATAGTATTGCACCCAAACGCTAAGAAGGAATAAGTGCATATAGGTACTTATTTAAATTTTAGTAATAGAATTTTTCATACAATTGGATTGGACTCGAAAAAACGTGGCGGCTAACCACAGGAGGGCAATTCTCTTTAGAGATAAAGTCGAATTTGAGATATCTCGAAAAACATAGCAGATGTCTACTGAAAATCTCGTGTTCGTATTCTCATTCATTTTTAATGTTTCAGATTTCAATCAAATGTAGATATTCGCCAAAAATGGTTAGCAGAGGAGAATGGATTCCCAAAAAATTTTAACTATTTGTAGTAAACACTTTGAACCAGAATGTTTTTCGAACAGGGGATAAAAAGAGTAAAACTAAAATCAGGTTCAATCCCAACAATGTTCATGCCCTCAAGTTGTAAATTTATCAAAATATTGTGTACTAGCTGTTTCCCGCAGCTCCGCCTGGGTCAAAAAGTAGCCTATGTTTGACCCCGGGTCTTCAACTATATTCATCCCAAATTTCATTAAAATCCGTTTAGCGGTATGGGTTAACAGACAGACAGACAGACTTTCGCACTTATAATATTATCACTGTCTTGTAAAAACTTTTTCACCGAACTAAACATTCATATGTTTGATTCTTCAGGACTGTTCAATCATAAACACTTGTTAACAAAGCTTATTATTGAAACTTATTTCATTATTAGGCTAAAATATGAAGCAAAATAAGAAAATACTTCCAAGGACAGTTTAAGACATTTTTATAATAAATTAATTATATTTGGTGGTAAATAAAAGACTTGTACTACTTAAAAAAATGAATAATGCCAGTATTTTTTGCGTAAATTATATTATATATCATATCGTGTGGGTTATATAGTCAATTTTTATTTTTATGTGTATGTATGTAAATTGACGTTAACTGTAACGTTATTACCAAAACCAAACCACGACCGGATATATATTATTGATTATGCAAAACCAGTGAGTCTATTGAAAATCATTCGAATCACCGGTATTACATACTTAAAAATATCCTTATAGTTGTGCTTTGATTTTGGTATGTGTGTATGTTTTTGTCTAGAAAGCGTAAATTTTATGCTATTAAAATGTCCACTTATTCCAAGTCGGGTCGGGGTGCTCGTTAAAAATAAAAATACTTAAGATGTTTATAATGTAATTTTATTACTTACTTATCCTAATTAATAACTGCATACTTATTAATTTGGCAATGGTCTCACGTTAAGATAATCGATCGATGATGTCGATATTGCTCGGCTCAGCACTATTTGACAGAGCACACATGTATGACACACACACATCAACAGTTTTCAATTTGGTCTCGTTTCTTTTACTGACCAGCCAATCTATTGACGTAGTCAAAAAAATTCTAAATCTATGTCTTTCAGCCAACCTTTGTGTACTTTAACATGTGAGTTTTAGTACAAAAATGCAAACATAAATGTGTGAAAATTAGAAAGAGCTACCTACTTATAACATAAATTGAAAAAAAAAACTCCACCTACAAGAGCAGACAAAAAGACGCACCGTAAATTTGTCGTTATACTCGTTGAACGGGCTCGTTCAAGGTTTTTGTCGGCTTGTCAGGGTTTTCTTGATAATGAAAAACCTTGGATTTATTTCAGATATCCTTCTCGTCTCGTCGTCAGACCAAAATGAAGTCCCTTTTTACGTGTGTCAGTTAGTATTGTTTTTTATAGTCATTAAGTCATAGAGTCATGTCAATAAGGAGGCCGGACGCCGCAACACTCGTATATAAACATAAATATATTAAAACAATGGATAACTTAAGTAAATGCATTTATAAACTAAAGGATTTAAACGTAATGTAACAACAAAATATGTACATTGATCAGCTAATAATGACCTTAGTATGAGCGAGACAAACCTATATTAACATGTTTATTAGTATAGATTCATCCCGCTTACACTTAGGTCTACTTATGAGCCTATTGTACATTGTCGCATATTTGAAAGTAACCCAATCAAAATATTTGCACGCCTCTCAACGCTCGCTCAATTCTCGCTCAACTCAATAACTCGTACGGGGATCGTCATTAATTTGTAGAAAGCATTGATTTATATACGTTAGCGTAAAGACGTGGCCTGTCTGTACGTCAAACATGAAACTGTATTGACGCAGACGTTAGCGGCCGCACTAACAATTTCAGCGCCTCTGGTGAATAGTAAGGTACGAAGAAATTCCATATTTATCTTAACGCGGTTACTAGCGTCTGCGTTAATAAAATATCGTAGTAGAGGTACTGATAAGTTAAATGGCACCAGTTTTTTGGCCCTAAAATAAATGTGACAAAGTTCTTTATTAACCGCCGAATTTGTATAATAAAATTTAACTTAGTTTTAGTGTCTTAAAAAATATTTTGGTGAAGGAATAGGCAAAAAATATTGTATATATGTATCCCATGGAATAATACTAAACTTTTATTCGGGATGAAAGTACTCTATGAAAGGGCGTCGAGTACCTCAAATTTCACTTACATATAGGCATTTGCATAAAAGAAGAATGCTTCAGTATATAAAATGTGAAGACGTAACGAACATACAAACTCGCTTTCGCTTTTATAATAATAATTTATAGGAAAAGTCATCTCAATAGATGACATGTCCTATCAATTATAGCCGAGGGCAGTGGACGGGTTTTAGCAGGAGCACCACATGACATCAACTTCTCCAAAGGACCTCTACGCATTGATTCGATATCTCCGCGCAAGCCTCTGAAAGGACCGGGGCAACCCATGAAACCCAAGCTGAGATACATTTTTAGGAAAATATTAGTTTTATACGCAAAAACTGGTGAGCTTATCCTTCGTTTAAATCATTGGTAGAATGTGATACACGCTGCGAGTAACAAGGAATAGATATCATTTTAAAATATTTTTCTAGGTGGCATACTCAAAGGATATTAACAGCATTTTCCGGTTGGATCTCTATCACATTTTCAGAGGTTAGAGTTATAACAAAGTCTTCTTCTTTTTCATTCAAACATAAACCTAGATACCTACATTCTTCGTTTACGCACGAATCAATTAAATATTTTATATAAATAAATAATTTCATTTATTTCGAAGTTTCGTTCCCTTTTGGCTGAACTATTTTATTAGCGGTTAATCCAAGTCGTGGGGTGAATAAAAACGCGTTTTGCAAATAACTTCTCAAATTTAATTTCCCAGCGAGATAACTTGACGAATGAGCCTTTCATTGAAATGTACGGATAAAGATCACGCCTAATTTATTTAAGTAATCATATTTTTTATCCCCACTGTTGGAAAAAATAGGTATTGAAACTTGATTGCATCGAACTAGATTGTTTGTTATCGTATCGAACAAAAGGTGAACTTAATACTAGGGAGCTTTGTTTTGTCTACGCCAAGACCAAGTTGAAGTGTAATTAGTTCATAAAAAGTAAAAAAAAATACAGACAAACATCTCACATACTTTTCCTTCTTTTTGTCCTCATTTCTCTCAAGATCTCGACAAAAATTTCAAATAAATCAAGGTACACGTGTGCCAAGTTTTGTAAGGATACGTTTAAAAAAAATTATATACCTACCACAAAATACTCTGCTCTGAAATTTTTTCCTGTAGCGACAAAATCCTAGTTCAATTTTCAAACTAAGAACTACTGACAGGAAAACATTCAGGAATTTTGCGGGAAGCAAAGTTGAATTGAATTTTGAAACGAAACATTTTTAAAACGAAACCCGTGTCGATGCCACTGAGCTACTAATATTTTAGAGAATGCATTTATTTATTGATAACGTTTTAAAATTTATTAAATGGTATTTTTTTGATTCTAAGAAAAGCGAAGTCACCGGAGCTTTGGGCACCCACCTATGAGATGGTCGAAGGTCGCAGACAAGAGCTGGATGCAGGCTGCTTGAAACCGGTCAATTTGAATATCTAGCAGTGAACTCACTGCGGATGAAATGATGATGACAACGTCAATTGTGTCGATAATCTCAAATGGTCCTGTTACTAGAAACACATCTAATAAGCTGGAATGCGCTATAAGAGAGAAAGGGGATATCGTTGTTGTAGTTTTACTAGAGATGATCTTAAAAATCACTATACACGATAGTTAAACTAGAACTGTCGAAACTAACGAAATTCAGAGATACTATCGACGCTTTCATTAGTATCGAAAATATCGTCACTTTTCGTTAGGACTGATTTTTAAGACCATAATAGTACCACAATAATATTAATAGACCTAATAATCAAAACGGACTATCCGCTATCGCGCACTATTTGAAAGACTTTTCTCCACTATCAAGACTTTTCTTCGCTCTGTCCGCTGCACCTCAGTAAATATACATTACAGCAAATGCAATATCCTACACAATATTCCACCGTGAATTTTCATCTTCCACAATTTTCTCAGGTACACTCAGAACACCGCAAAGGGTTGGATATGGAAATTATGGAAAGTTCATAAAATATTTCCACGAGATTATACAGCCCTAGTCAGGTACAGTTTATTTATGTTTGTGTACGACTACTTTGTGACTAAAAGGATTACAAAGTTTTATTTAGTTAAGAGGGATAACTTCTCGTTCCTATTATAGTAAAAATATATGAACACTGTGATTTCAATTCTAACGAGTCCTTTACGGCTTAATTAAAAATTTAATGACAGTTAATACATATTTTTTAACATTCAATTTTATAAATGCAAATTACATTCATTCTTAAATGTTCATCCGATATATCGTCGGTCGGTTGTATGGTTAATCGACCCTGTGCAACCTAGTGATATTTTTTTATTAATTGTTATGCATTTTAGTACTTTAACGTAAAACTCCGAAGCGAAAATTTTTTTTTTATTATTTAATTATACACTAGCTTAATATCGGAGGCCAAGACTCATTTGGGTCGCTGCGCCATCTTAGTAAGCAAGTAAGTTTAAGAATATGTTGAAACAGCATTTAGTAAATAAGTGTTATTACTCTGTAACTGAATTATTTGACGACAGGAATGCCTAGATCTTATAAATTATTTTGATGATAGAAGTTATTATTTTTGGTGATGGATTTAATTATTTATTTGAAAATGACATACTTATGCAATGTACTTTATGTTTTATGTTGTAACAAAAAATTGTAAATTCGCAACACCCTGACAGGGTACAGGTACAGTATATAATACAATCTGACAACTAATGTAATTATTATTGTAAATGTAAGCGAAATAAACAAATATAAATATAAGCATAAGCTGATGCGTGTATATAACTGCACTTGATTGTTAAGTTTCGAAGTGTTCATGGAGGCTGTTTTTGAAGCTGTTCATACGAGGCGAACTTATCACTGTTTCCGGTAATGAGTTCCACATTTGTACAACATGGTTTGGCAGAAAGTGTTTCTTAGGTTTGCTAGCACATAGAGGTTTGCACAGCTTCGTGGAATGCCCTCGTAGATGAGTTTTTGGGTTTGATGTGAATATATCCTCGATGCCTCCCACGCCATAGTGCTGGTAAAGTATTTTATATGTTTCTATGAGGTGAGGCCGCTTTGTCGCGGCTGTTCTGGTGTTGTTAGGTTAAGTTCGAAAAGGCAATCCTCATATGTCATAATTTTTAAAGAAATTATCATTTTACTTGCTCTTCTTTTTACTCCAGCATTAGAATATCCGTTTTAAAGTATGGACTCCATTTTGAAAGGCATACTCAAGCAGAGGTCGTATATATGTTTTGTAGACGTTGACAAATAATTCTTTAGTCATTATATAAAAAGATTTATTTATCATGTACAACATACGCGCTACCTGAATCAATAGGAAAGCCTCCAGCCGTGCGGGTTTCAAAGCTCTTGTTTATGAGCATTTTCTCGCTCAGCTGAGAGATGTGGGAATGTAGTTGCCGCATATGTTGTTTATTTTGCATTGCATTTAAGTACATATTTATTGTTTACTAGCTGTTTCCCGCAGCTCCGCCTGCGTCAAAAAGTAGCCTATGTTACTATATTCATACCAAATTTTATCAAAATCCGTTCAGCGGTTTGGCCGTGAAAGCGTAACAGACAGACAGGCAGACTTTCGCATTTATAATATTAGTATGGAAGTATGGATAGTATGGATGTAGGTATATTGTAAATACGTGTTTATATTATACTAGCTTTTTCCCGCAGCTCCGCCTGCGTCAAAAAGTAGCCTATGTTTGACCCTGGGTCTTCAACTATATTCATACCAAATTTCATCAAAATCCGTTCAGTGGTTTGGCCGTGAAAGCGTAACAGACAGAAAGACAGATAGACAGACAGACTTTCGCACTTATAATATTAGTATGGATATGGATGTAAGTATATGCTTTATATATATATATATATTGCATATTATTATTATTATGCTTTTCTGTTAATTTAACTTTATTTTACACCCATATAAAGCTCTCTGCTTGACCCAAAGGTTGACTGTTAGATAATGCTTTTAGCATTAGGTTCACCTATTGTGCTTTATAATTGTATTTGAACAATAAAGTTTAAGTTAATGTTTGGTTATGTTTACATATGCTGGTCCCATTTAAGATTATGTGTGACAGTAACTCCGAGGTCCCTTTGAGAATCTACAGCCTGCAATGGCACTGAGTCAATTGTATATATCACTTTAGGATTGTTGCTACTGTAAGACAGTACATTTGACTTCGTTAAAAAAAATTCAAACAATTCAAACCTAAAACCAATATATCCAGAAAAATTTTTGAATGTAAAATACTCGTCAATTTAAAAAAAATATTCCAAGCGAGACGATTCACTGGAAATGGTTTATTTTTTTCTCCCCAGAGTTTTATTTATAGCAAAACCGGGGATGGCGACCCATAGGTGATTGGTCGCCAATACTGGAATTTTGTATATCGAGTTCCCCCGTGCTTCGGAAGGCACGTTATGCAGTTGTTTCTGGCTGTTATCTATAGTTGGCAGTCCTTAAGGCTATGTCAGATACTTTTACCGTATAAATTCCCAAAAAAAAGGAAATTACAGACAAAAATTATTTTATTATCCATTAAATTTATAACTTTAAAAATGCGTTAAATGCAAAAATAAACGCTCAAACCGCAAAAAATCTAAACCACACATATTCATAATAATTTCAATACATTACATGTTTACCTCAAACAAACCCGTATAGGGTTATCTCATACGAGTAATTTCCGCAATAGCATACTCAAGTATCAAATAATTATTCCTGTGGTAAACGGTAAAAGTTTCGAAATTAATTGCAAATTTAAACCTTAATTCGCCTACATAAGGATCAATGTATCTGGAAAATTAATCAGTGTACTGTTTGCAATCAACGAATACGATATGTTACATCATTACATGCCGAGGTAAAAATATTTACAATTTTGATTTAAAATATTTGCTTTTTAATTTTGTATCATAGTTTGGGCACTCTAGCGTCGTAGCAAATCGTACCGGAACATAGTGTATTGTACACACACGCGTAACAGATCAGAAAATTTTGATTGACTCTTGTACAACCTGGGGGTGAATTCCGCTAATAAACTTTAAAAGACCATGCAACTGATATTCAATTACGATGCATTTTTGATATGCTCAATATTGGTATTCTGCTAACACAATTTTAAATCTCAATTTAATTGCAACTAAAACGTAATAGATTGGAAATAGTAGAAAAAATTTAAATATAATACATAACAGAGTACCGATTATTGAAAAAAAATAATGATTTTGATGTTGTTTGATTAACAAAATTTTCCAGTTGCAGTTCAATGGCATGCCAATGGAATACGATTGATCTTAAAATTAGTAACAGAATACCAGAAACGTGAAAAAATACCAACGATTCAATTGTAATTGTATGTAAAATAAGAGAATTGGCACCCAGATCATATTTTCAACTTTCGTAGCATCGTAGCAGATCATACTTTGGTCTCTTGTAGCGTCGTAGCGTAGCAGATCATACTTTACACTTTATAGGGTCTTTACGCTAATATTTTGGGTTTCCGTAGCATTGTAGCAAATCATCCTTAACACTATTGTATCGTCGTAGCAGATTGCTCGTTTTGAAGGGCTCAGGCGCAAAATGTCTCTTTCGGAAAATAACGGGTCGTAAAACGTCTCTTTTGCAGAATGTCTCTTTCGCAAAATGTCTCTTTCGCAGAATGTCTCTTTCGCAGAATGTCACTTCCGCAAAATGAAGCGCCAGGGACTTTAGAATGAAATTTTAATTTTTCAAAGCAAAATCATTTATTAAAATTATAGAGTAATTACAATGTCAAAATATTGGTCGCTACTTAAATTTACTTATTTATGTATTCCAAATAATAACAATATCAATAGGTATCAAACATTTTACATAGATTCAAAATTTAGATTAAAAGAATCAATACTGTTAGTAACATATCCACAGACAAGATTATAGTAGATATTACTAATAGTAACTAAACATAGCTGTCTGCTCATTATGGCACCAAAATTTGTTAATTATTTAACTATTGCAAAAGAAAATATTTTTTAGACCATTTTTAAAATGATTCCAAAAATAAATCTTCGCACTAAAATTAACCTTGGTTATTAATTAAAATTTGCTATATAAATATTTTTTTTCGTAAATGATTAATAAAATAAATCTTTCATTAAGAAAAAAAATATAAATGTACTTATTTTATATATATATTATATTCAAAATAAACATTGATACCTACTAAGCAAAATGTTACGGTAAACATAAAGAACAGTAAAACCTAAATTAAGCTATTTGAACATTTGTAAAAAAAAAAATCTTTATAAGTATTGTGGAAGTGCTAGTGCTAGCAAAATCATTTATTTAAATAAATGATTTTGCTTTGAAAATCGAAATTTCATTCTAAAGTCCCTGGCGCGGCATTTTGCGAAAGAGACATTCTGCGAAAGAGACATTTTGCGAAAGAGACATTTTCCGAAAGAGACATTCTGCGAAAAAGACATTCTGCGAAAGAGACGTTTTATGACCAGGGGACATTTTGCGAAAGAGACGTTTTGCGCCTGAGCCTTTTGAGTTTTGAGGAACTCGATAGTCGAGCGCGACCCGCGTATCCGTAGCCTATGCGCGTGTCAAGCGACGGCGAGACGCGACGACTATTGGATTGGTCGCCTTTTAGTGGAAATTTCTATCTCTAGCTCTTCCGTGCTTCGGAAGGCACGTTAAGCCGTTGGTCCCGGCTGTTATCGATAGATGGCAGTCGTGAGGCTGCTCCAGTTGCCTTTAGGCAGCCTGAAAAGTTCTGACAGTGTTGGCCACTAACACACCTCGGGTCATGTTCCTGTTGGTCTGGTTTCCCTGCAATAAAAGGTTAAGTAGGTTAAACGGCAGTCGCTCCATTGTAATAACCAGTGCCCCCAAATCTAGGACCATGACTCCGAAGCGTAAGCTGACGATGCAACTAAGAATATACGCTGAGATGAAGAAAAACAGATTGCACTTTTAACATTTGTAGCATTACATCAGACACTATTGGCCGTAAGACAACGGTTGCGGATTCCTGTCACTCGTCGCTATCAATTTTATATAAAGTATTGTAACATACTACGCATATTAAGTAACCAAGATTTCTGTGGCTTGGATTAGTCGATAGCATATAATCAAGATTTCATTCGTAATACCGACAAGACATGTTGTTATAGGCAAATAAAATATTTGTGTTCTAAATTAATCTCCAAAGTGGAGCTATCAACATCTGACTAAAAACAAAAGCATTATCCCTGTTTCACCCTATACATGCGGAACCCTTTAAACGTGCACTGGTTCCACGAGCGCACGTCAAGTTAATTTCCTGCCCACCTTTGAGTCTTCACTTTTACAGTTCATAGATTTCCAAGGTTGGGTCCAGTCGGGTCGACGTTTCGATTCACTTATTTATTTTTGCCACTTTTGCGATAGTAAAGTAGTATTTATAGATAGTATTATGATAGTATAGGATATATTTCGATAATTTAGAAGACTAGCTATTTCTTACAGTTCCGCCTGCGTCAAAAAGTAGCATTTGACCTCGGGTCTTCAACTATATTCATACAAAATTTCATCAAAATCAGGTAATATCATAATCAGGTTTGGCCGTGAAAGCGTAACAGACAGATAGACTTTCGCACATTTAATATTAAAGTATGAATAAATATCACTTATTGACGTCAAAAGGTTATTTTGTGGATGAAATATGAGTTTCTTAATAAGTTTCTGTCAGCTTTCATTTGATTGTTTTGACGGGTCAAGTTTGTAGCTTGCAGGCTTGTTTTTTTTTTATGTGAGAAATAATATTTATAAGTTGTTAATTAATGCGCTATTATTTGCGAATGTTGTATTGCAGCAAAGTCAAATGCAAAAAGGGAGGCTGTCAATCCACTTTAGAACCTCGTGGTCTTCTTCGTAGATCTTTAGGATGCCGCCAGATATACACCGTGAAATTTTAGTCGTTTTGGACCCATCGTCCAGTGACTCCATTCATGCAACCGAACAAATTTCCCCAAAGAACATAGCTCGAAACATGAAAAACAAATTTGGGCTTCCCATAGTAATGATCACGTGATGAGACATTTTGTATGGGAGGTCCAAAAATTTACTCCATATTTCGACCAATGTATCTTGGGGAAAGTTGTTCAGTTGTATGAATGGAGTCACTGGACAATGGGTCCAAAACGACTAAAATTTCCCGTTGTAAAATACAATGCGTTATCTGATAATGATGACTCTTTGCATCTGAAAGTTGAATTGTTTTTCTCCGTTATTATTCCTACAAGCTTCTTGCAGGCCTATACATGTAACAATCTAGGAAGCGATTCAAAGTCCAGAGGTATAGCTGTGAAAACTTAACAGAAAGACATACATACTTTCTTAGTATGGACAAAAATTCAAAAAATCAATGTACAGACATCGACCTGTTACAATTTTATTATATTATGTAGTGATAGTGAAGTATGGATATGGATTTTTAGTAGTATGGATACTGCAACATACAATAGCTACAACATATTATTAAAAATCTATTACAAAAACACTGAAATACAGCTTTCTTCCAATGTAATTTATATTTTTTCTGTATTTTTATTTGTACTAACACAAATAGACTATGTTGTATTTAATAAATACATTTTGATTTGATAATGTGAAGGATTTAGGACTTTTGATCGGCTCAAACCTAAATTGGTATAAGCAAATTACTGAAGCTTCCAGAAAGTTAACTGGTGCCCTTTGTTGTTTATATAAGTTGAAGAACTTTCTCCCTGTTAACATTAAAATCATGTTGTTAACTTCCTAATTCTTTCATTTTATTGATTATGCAGACGTGTGCTACCCTGACCTGATCAGCAATTTTTTTAACAAATTAGATCGACTCCAAAACAATTGTCTACGATGTATTTTTGGCCTTAGAAAGTATGATCATGCTACCTTTCGTTCGCAACTTAAATGGTGACCTATCCGCCAACGTCGTGGTTTGCATATTCTTTCTCTCCTGTTCTCCATATTGTTCGATCTGCAGACTTCTTTGTATTTAAAATCCAAATTTAATTTCCTTTCTGACATTCGCGTCTGAAAATTTAGGTCATCGTGCAGTCTTGTTCTTCAAATACCCAGTTTCTGGAGTGGTTTCTACAAACAATCCTAATTTGCAGGCCACATTACTCGTACTTTGGAACTCCCTCCCGGAAGAAATTCGAAAGGCTCGTAGTCGACTTACGTTCAAAATCTTGATGCGCGCATATTATCATACACTGTCTGAGAGTACTTAAGTTTATGTAATTTTTTTATTAATATTTGTTTTCATGTCATTTTATGTAATTTGTATGTAGGTCTATTTATAATAAGTATTAGTTTATGTCGATATATTTGTATAAAGATTGGACATTTGGATATATATACCTATTTGTGTTTGCATAATTACTTTGCACTTACTTTGCGTGTTGGTTGACTGGTAGAAAAGCCTATGGCTTTAAGTCCGCCATTGTTTTGTAATGAAGTTTAATAAATAAATAGCTCATACACAAGATCGATCCAACTAAAAATAGCCTATCATCCCGTTGCGAATCTTGCGATTCTGGGAAAAGGGGTTTTAGTGAGAAAACAATCACGACTGGTTTCTAGCAGTAACAATAGACATCGCTTTCTATGGATGACGTCATCATTCTTCTTCGTGCGTGTTTCCCAATTGCATCATCAGCTAGAGTTTCCAAACCCAAGTTATTGTTTAAAATATCTTTATTGTACAACTAGCTGTTTCACGCAGATTCGCCTGTGTCAAAAAGTACCCTATGTTTGACCCCAGCTCTTCAACTATATTCATTCCAAATTTCATCAAAATCCGTTTAGCGGTTTCAACATGAAAGCGTAAAAGACAGAGAGACTTTCGCATTTAAAATATTACGTACGTAAAGTATGGATAGTATGGATGTAAATCATGATCTTAGGTTTGGCGATACTTGTTATTGTAATAAAGACACTGTTGTCTGACGTCCATTAGATCAATAAATAGGACCAAAGGGTGCTTTTACGATCACCAGATGGCATTCGGGAAAGACGGATTAATTTGCCTTACGAAGCACGGAATCATCTTTATATTAGTCAATCAAATGATTTAAGTCTGCAAAGTCCCCAACCTATGAAAACAATACAATATAACTTTATTGCCCACATCTGGGAAATCACAAAACGGAAATTATAACATAACAACAAAACAATATGGAGCAACGGCGGACTTATTGATAAGCAATCTCTGAAAACTGGAAACAACTAAACAAAAAAAAACATAATCTTCCAAGAATTCCAAGCCGGAATATCTCAGGGCCAGGATCCTTTCAAACATTTATAGACTTGTAATGATTTTTTTTATATTTTCTCGATTTAACTTTTTTATTTGAGCGTTAGATCCAAAATTAACAATTAACAAACGCAATAAAATCCGTATTAATTTTATGTGTTACATAACGTATCTTCACAAATACACCTTTTAACGATACATTGAAATCGCTCGAAGCTATTTCAATATTAACTCCAAAGCAAAGACCGCTTTCGCAAAAAACAATTTAAACATTTCCAAATGCGAAATCCTTTCCGGCCGTCGACCAATCATCTGTACGTTTTCCGCCGACCCACGGATCATCCATTACGACGCCGTAACATCCTGATAGCGCGGCCACACTTGGTGTATTTGCTTATTTGTGTTGTGTTCTTATGAGACATGCTTTGCCAAAATATTACTTAATACGTACGTGTTTGTATCTATTTTGACGAAACGTGCAATCAAAAATATTTGAGAAAACAGGCGATGTGTGGCCGCTCCATGAAAAGGATTTCATACCCATAATTCCCCATGAATCCCTAGCAGACTTCAGTAGCTTCGGGACCGCCGCGGAGGACGCACGTTCCGCTTTTCGCGCTTCGAAAAACAGTGTAATTTTTGCAAATACTAAGTGAAATACACTACTATTATTATAAATAAAGTGTTTTTGATTGATCACAGTGGATTATATCGCACGGTAAGCAATTTCAAGCATTATTTTGAACATTTAAATTGTAAACCTGTTGCTGTCGGCGTGAATCTAAATGTATTTCAGATCGAGCGGAATATTCACGAAAAATGTATGAAAATATTTTAATAGATACTTAAGTTATGATAATAATGATGGATTTTATCATATGGCGCTGTCTATGTTATCGTATCGATCGAAATTTTTCGTATTATCTCTGTGGGACATCAATTGCAAATGGTTGTAAGAACCAGCAGGTATTGATGAGGATTTATTGCTCATACTTGGACATAAAACACGATTATGTAATCTATTTCATTGGTTATAAAAAATATATTTTCTTTCTTCAATTGATTGCCATTTTTATTGGCAAAATTAAATAAAGAGAAGGACGTACTTTTGATCAATGGTTTAAGATAAAATTCATAATAATTGCTTTTTTAATGTCTCAAAAATAAACTTTACTGCATTACATTACTAATTGGAACAAACCGAAAAGTCACAATAAAAACTAATTATTACTCTTTTATAGTAATATTGATTTCAATAAAATTAAAAAATTCTAAAGATGTTAGCATTAACCCATTATGACCAGAATTATTTTAGTATCTCAGAATTTTTAAATATTTAAGTATAATGTATTTTATGACTCCCTTTATGATTTCTGATCATTTAAAAATGATTTGAATCATTGTGTCTGGAAATATCAGGTGTTGCCATATGGCACCGCTACTCTAATACGGGGTCAATGCGTTTTTTTTGTTAATTTTATATTCTTTATCGGTTTACTTATTTTTTGTAATAAAATTATATTTATTTTTACTAAAGTCATTAAAGGGAATGATTTTATGCATGGAAAAAAATAATATTGATCTAATTCTAATAATAATTCTTACAAAAAATATATTAAAAATCGTATATTTTATGAGATTTATACAGTCCGATTAGAAATCATAGGAAATATTTACAATATATTTACACAGAGTTGTCTTTTACTACTTCCACTATGACTATTATTTGTTCATAAGCAAATTAAAGCAGATATCCTTGTAATAAGTACAAAAAACGCGAGAATGGTAAGAAAATGTTGATATATCTCGGCATTAATATTTTTTTCTTGTTACTACCATGCTGAGCAGTAGTACTTTATGTTGACAAATTTGGCGCAGTAAGGTTGGAATTTTAACCAGAACCAATTTGTATTTGGTGATAAGTAGTGAACCTCCGAAGAGGATAAAACTACCCTCAATTCCACCAGTCAAATGAAATGTTTTTATGATTGAATTGCTTTTAGATGTTCATTATCCATACTATAATTTTATAAATGCGAAATTTTTTCTGTCTGTTGCGCTTTTAATTTGGTATGAATATAGTTGAAGACCCGGAGTCAAACATAGTGCATAACTTTTTGACGCAGGCAGAGTTGCGGGGAAAAAGCTAGTAAGGAATAAAGCCAAATTGAAACGCGATTAAGACCGTATTAATATAATAAACAGACAGACAGACTTTCGCGTTTATAATATTAGTATGGATTTTCTTAAGTTAGCATGTTTTTTGCATTGCACAAATTTTCTGTTTCTCCATATGATTGACTGGTAGATAATGTTTTTAGCATTAAATCCGCGTTTAGTATATAAGTACGTATGTACTTGTGGTAGAAAAAATTTTTATAAATGCAAAAAGTTACCTATTCTGTTGTGCTGCGTAACTTTTGTACAGTAGTAATCTTTACAGTTGATTCGATTATAGTTACATTTTTTAACACATTCACTGCACGTATTGGGGAACTGAAAGTGTATTGAATATCTGTGAATAAATAAATAAAATAAAATCTTAACTGAATTCGCAGCCTAATCCTAACTTCCGAATTAATATTATAAAAGCGAAAGTGCACTATTTTAATATGGTTTTTATCCTATTTATTACATACTTATTTTACACATAACATTTTAAACACTTAACAGCGTTTATGGTCGCAGGTACAATACAATACAAAAACTCTTTATTGCACAACAAGGTTACATTGTTAAATACAAGCAATCACAAGAAAAATAACCTTGCGCAAAGCAATTTTTTCCAGGCAACCTTTCGGAAAATTGAATTAGGATATTAAAGATAGTGCGAGGTAGGTGTCAAAAAGACAGGTAGACTAAGTTAACATTATTTTAATTTGTAAGACTCGTGAAAACATTAAAGTAAGTTTGTAATATTGTATGTTTCGTTACTAAAACCATGGAGCAATTACAAAAAGGAGATGCCAGTTGAAATGGCGCAGTGATGTGATCATTGGCGCCTCGCCGACACAGAAGTGGGCGGAGCTTGTCACTGGTCACCTCCATGGTTGAAGCCACGGCTGAAACTAAGCACCCCGCTCGTCTGCCTTCCGCCCCGTGTAGCCTCACAAATACTTTCTTACAAAACGCTTATTACGGCATCTCCTCTTTGTAATTGCTCCATGACTAAAACCAATCATTATTCTACGTTTCATCTACTGACCGAATCCACCTGAAATTTGCACACATAGCTAGGTAGGAGTGTTAAGAACGACAACAGTAGGTACCTAGTAAACAGTACTTCGAGGTCACAACTGCAAATCATTGTATTGTCCTTAGGGCAATATTATCACTGAGATGTGGCCTTTTTGTATTGCTGCAACACATGTATGTGTTGTATTAATGCAAATAATTTATTTTTTTATATACCTTTCATCCCGTACCGCGGGCATAAGCTATAACAAACTTATTTCACTCGTGTTTTATATCCAGAATATCTATAAGACAATATATTTTAGTATCACGGACACACCTGTTACTCTAGCAGAAGGATATTACGCTATAAAAGGCTGTTTATTGAACATAATGCGGGCTTATCGTTAGCGAGAGGAAAGCAAGCTGTTATAGCTTCGTTTTTGCTATAAAACTTAACGCATATAACGCTTACTAATATTGTTTTTTTTTTTTTTTAATCCATTTTGAACATTGAGAAAGGAACGTTTTAATTTCGGTTTCGATGCGTTTTTATTTTGGATAACTCGCAGAAAATACTCTTCTTTTTCTTCATCCTAGCGTTTTTCCTTTTGCGTCTTCGGCGGTTTGCTTCGGAGCCCAGGGTGAAACTCACGGAAAATAATAATATGACTATAAACAACAACAAAATTATCATAGTGTGTTTAGTACTTAAGTGAAACTAACTATAAGCACTTGAAAAAAATTTGGAAGAACCGAGATTTTTTTTTTAACCAAACCAAACTCTCAGCTGTAGTTTGGGTTTTAAAAAATTAAAAAAAAATCTTCTTTCACTGATTACAATGCTCTTATACCTATACAATATTATACTTCTTATACAATTACACTAGTTTACAATGAATTTCATTCGACATAAAACACTACAAAATATCTTCATTGCTCACATACAGAAACGATAATTGTACAATAACAAAAGCTTAAACATATGCAGCAAGGGCGGGCAATCGACTAACAGATTGTACATACTCAAAATAGCCCTTGCAGTCGCGATTTGGTTTTGGTAAATCCTTTAACGTTATTTGCTCTCCCGGGCGTCAATTCTCTTATTTTGCAAAGTGCACAATTGAATCGCTATGACAACTTTTGGCGTTTCTGGTATTCTGTTACTAATTTTAAGACGAATAGTATTCCATTGGCATGGCACTAGACCGCAACTGGAAAACTTGAAAATTGTGTTAGCAGAATACCAATATTGAGCATATCAAAAATGCATAGTAATTGAACATCAGTTGCACGGTCTTTTAAAGTTTATTAGCGGAATTGACCCCCAGTAAAGTATGCGTGTACGTCACTATGTAACAATACGCACACATCTTTGCTCATTTTATCCATACTTTATACAAGCATAACAGAATGACATCTATCCCAGATTCATAAGTGAAATAGTGAAAACTGTTGTAAAATAATAAAAAGAAAACATAAATAAAGTGTATATATATTATAATCCATACTTCCATACTAACATTATAAATGCGAAAGTCTATCTGTCTGTCTTGTCTGTCCGTTACGTTTTCACGGCCAAACCGCTGAACGTATTTTGAGGAAATTTGGTATGAATATAGTTGAAGACCCGGGGTCAAACATAGGCTACTTTTTGACGCAGGCAGAGCTGCGGGAAAAAGCTAGAATATATTTGACTTACCAAACTACATAGCTCCAATACATCTTCGTTTACTTCGTGTGGCAGGGCTCCCATATTGTCTCAGCTGAGCTGGTGAGCCCCCACAACTTAGTATAACAATAATTCTTGTCTATCGAGCTTCTCAAAACAACGATGTTTACGTATACCTTAAAACGCCTCTATTCTAGTTACCTCATTATCTTATCCAGGAGAACAAAGTGGAACAATTGAACGTATAGAATTACAAGTTGGAGGAGATATGAAACGAAAGCTTTTTATTTGCGAGTTCAAATAACCCACCGGATTGAGTTGTTCAAAGAAAAATGAATATAAGGAAAGTATAGTTGTGAAACAATTGGTCTGATTTTACTTTGCCTTTTAGTGTTAGTGGCAAATACTGTTACTGGAAAATTAGACTATGTTGGTCAAAAATAATGTACATGTGGGTTGTACTGGTTTTCCTTTAAGAGGATTACGGAGATCAGATGGAAAAAAGCTTTACACTTTTTATTTATTTAACTCTCTATTGCACACTACAGTAAATAACAGTTAACAGTTACAATAAACAAAGATCTATAATACAGTATAGGTACAAAAGGCGGCCTTATCGCACTAGCAATCTCTTCCAGGCTACCAGATATACTAAAGAGATCAATTATGGTGCAAATATTTGAAATTTTAAATAGTTGAATGAACACGATAAAAGCTCTTATTAAGTTGGGAGCCACCGGGATTCGTATCGAGTAGGTTGCCATGTCAAAGTTTTTTGGAACCGCCTCTCGGCTTCTGACTTGGTTCTTTTATAGCAACAACCAAATGGCACAGCCCGGACTTACGTCTTAACACACAAATTCTAACTCATGTATTTCGGTTTAGTTAATAAAAGAAACGCTACTGTAAAACGAGGCGATAGGTGCAAAGGCTAACACGTCACTATATAGGTCTAAATAATTATTTGTCACGGCTATTGGATACGTGCACGTACCTGTCATCACAACCATGGTCAATTTAACGTCCACCGTGCTAACTAACCTGCACTACATGGCCTGTGTCCATATTTTATTTATTACGCCGGCTTAGCAACAACAACAAATCATGCAACTAACTGACATTGTCTGCTAATACCTATACTAACAAAAGTCGAGCAAAGACTAGCCCCCACTTTTACTAACGGGTATGCTTCATAATTTATTATACTACCCCCGCTATTTATGACCAATATTTTTGCCAGCAAATTTTACGCTTACTTCACAAACTATAAATTAATTTAGTGACACACTTTTCATGTGTACTTTTGGTAAAATGTGTTTTTGTCAGTTCTTTGTCTATACTGTGAAAAACATAACAAAATAACAAACCTAAAAAAAACACATTTTCAATAAGCCTTTTTGCTAATAATTGTTGTTTTGTGATTATTTTGTTAATTCAAACATTAATTTTGTTAACAATTCAATTAAATGATGTTGTTGTTGTTTGTTTTGCAGTTTAACTTCTTGTTTTCCCTAAAATTTGTTGTTGTGCGTTGTGCTTTTCTGCGTTATGTTGAACCTGCTCTTTTCCTTCAATATTTTTTCCAGAATGATCTGAGAGAACCTTAATTAATAATAGTTCTCTTTTCGACCTATTTACTTATTAAATCTTCCTTGTACACATACAAAATTGTAAAGCATAATGGATGGTTAATACTAAAAGCATTAGCTAACAGTCAACCTTTGAGCTAAGCAGAAGGCTTTATGTGGGTATAAAATAAAAGTAATAATAATAAGGAGGAGGTAGGAGCATCACATACATCGACTTCTCCAAAGGGCCTCTGCGCGTTGGATCTTTGGTGAGAGAGACACTTGAGTAATACTCCAATTGTTCAGAAGGAATGGAATGCGGAGAGCTAGTGAGATGTTGGCGATTTCGGGCTGGACGTAAGACGTTCATAAGTGTTTCGTACTATAAATAATAGGTAAATAAAGTGTCATTTATACGTACCTATGTACTTTTATATGTGGCCAGCTTTGGGCCAGCTGTACACACGCGTGGCCATTTACGGGATGTTCGGGAATACCGTGATGGCGCATATTGTTTGTCAATTTGTTTGTCATTACCATTTTAATAGTATGTGTTCGGTATTTTTACCCATTGAATAAAGCTTGATTTATAAGAGGCGGAATTTAAAAAAATCCTTTCTCAATGATAGCAAGAATTGTCTAAATTTTAGGCGGGAAAAAGTACTTTAGTTGGAAGAAATAAGGTGGCGATAAACTAATCTGTCTAAATATTTACAAATCGAACGTCGGCACTGCTGGCCACTAATAGACCCAAAACAAAAATTAAATAAACATACCTCTGAAACAGACGTAAATGAATTTCAATTATCGAATCCTTTGATTCCGTGATTCTACATTCTTTCTGATTAGGTTCATTGTTTATTCGCAATATCGGTTACCTTTCTCATAATAGGTTACGAAATTAGAGTATATGCCAAGTTAATGCGTTATTAACGTTAACAAACGATTCTCCAACCTAAATATAGATGCCTTGTTGACGTGTATGATGCAGTTTATACTGTTACGATCACAAACCAATTTAACGCTGACGTTATTACATTTTCTACTACATGTGGCAACAAGGGGCACTCCAATAGGTAAGGAATTGTTTGCGCTCTCCATACTGACAGTGTGTGTCTTATGCACAGGAATAAGATTCGAAAGAAGTGCCATTTGTGGGCCAGTTAAGCCTTTCGAAACTTAACTTAGTAGGGCGAGGTTTAACTGTGGCAGGTAACGCCCACATAGCACTTCTACCTAATCTTATTTCTGTGGTCTTTTAGATGCGAATATAGATTAAACCAAAGTAGTAGCGACTATAGGCTTGAAGCTTATCTCGAAAAATACTATGTCGAATGGCAGACTTGTAAATCAGATCGTGATAGATGTATGTATACATCGATGGATTAAGTATTACCATACTTAATCCATACTTCCATATCCATACTTTCATACTTCCATACTAATATTATAAATGCGAAAGTCTGTCTGTCTGTTACGCTATAAATAGATATACTTGAATACCCGGGGTCAAACATTGGCAATTTTTTGATGCAAGCCCGCTGCTCCAGCGGGAAACAGCTAGTGTGGAAATATTTTTAGCACCGGAAAAAAAGAATATAAACTTTCAAGGGCCTAAAAAATACCTAAAACGAGTTAACAAAAAATCAAGAAGTACCTACCCTACACCTAAGAATTTACCTACAACAACTATCCCACATGACCACAGAAGCTGGAACTTAGAAAAAATATTATCAGAAATTGTAAAAATTATAAGAAAATTTAAATTACAAAACTTATTAATTAAAAAATCACTTTAAAAACATTTCCTCGTCAAGAAATTAGCATCTACTCTTTATTGCTACAATTTTCTATGAATAAATTAATAACGCGACGTGGGACGGATCTCACACTGGGATTCTCTAAGAATGTCTGTGAATAGAAACGTTTTCAAAAGGAAATTTATATAGATAGAAGAATAATCTTCTTTTGTTATTGAATGGCCACGAAAACAGGTTAGGAAGTAATTAACATTCATTCGGTTATCAATTTATTAAGCTCACAATAATACGAATTTTTCAGCCCACTTCCAAAATCCTAAAAGGAGAAGGTTCTCGATTCGAGTGAGTTATTTTTTTTATTTGTAAAGGCGGATTCAACGACAACTTTAACAAGTTGTCGTCAATTAATGCTTGAACATTTTAGATTATAATAAAGTTTTCAATAGGTCGAATTAGATTGCAAAGCATACTGTTCTCAGAAGATAATTAGGAAGTGGAGAACAAATTTTTTTTAGATAATTAAGGTACTTACTTGGTCATTTTAACAGACTTATTTATTTATTTAACACTTCTTTCTTCAAGAAAGGAGGAAGCTCTACGCTCGGCTGTATACATGTATTTTTCAAGGTTTGTTTTGCTGTACTATCGAAATCAATCTAAATTTATTACTTACTCGGAAAGATCTTTAACATACAGAAAGAGTATTCTACCATTTTAACTAACAAATAAATACAAAAATTATCCGAAAATATTTCCATTATAGACATCATGACCATTTCCAATACAGACATGAATGTAACAATTTGCTAAAAACAGAGAGCTATTTTCACGCCTTTTAGAGTTTCAGGCGAATTCGAGATTTGCCCCAAAAAAAAGTTTATTTTGTTTTTTTTTATTTTTTAATCTATTTTATTTAAAAGCTTTTGTCTAATGACATGTCAGCTCCATCGATACAAACATGAATAACTTCAATGACTAAGGCACGTAGAATAATTAAAAGAACTTGTGTATTTTACTTTACTGGCAGTACGCCACTAAACCACACAAGTCCTGGGCAGTGTTAGATGGAGGGTTGCTCAGGATACTCTGGACATACCCCACGTCCAAGCCATTTACATTATATTTACTTTTAAATAAATTTCTTTGAATCTGGTTTCTTTCACATTCCATCAAGATGTGAGATACATCGAGCGGGGTATTGAATAAATGGTATTAAGAGACCAAGGTAAGCCACCAGATACGACGAATAGATCACGAAGTAAAATAAAACAAATTTGATTGCACGGCAAGACAATACCGACTACAATTTGATTTGATCGCTACCGATTTTATTACTCCGAAACGAGACATTCGGAGTATTGATTTGAGCGATGCTGCGTTTTATTTCTGCAGTGCATTCTGTGGACAATAGGGATGACAACAATGTATAGTCAAGTTTACAGCGATACGTAATCCGTAATCAGTAGTAAGTAGGTATATTATTATATGCCAATATAATGTGCATTGAGAAGGGAACGTTTTACCTTAAGTGTGTTTTACTTCAATACCTACATTGCTTCGTTGGGGTTCGAATAAATTATTTTTTTTCCAGTAGACGAAGCTATAATTAAAAAAATAGGCTCGATCGAAGAGCTGTGAAAAATAATAATTCAAGTCAATTCTATAAATATGCAATGCGTGCCAATAAATAATTTCTACACGGCTGTATGCTCCCAGGGAATCTCCACAAAGAATTAATTACATGGATGTCAATAAATACAAAGAGCAGCGAAACCGAACGTTCGTAAACGTTCCTTTTTCAAGGAAATATTTATTTCATTTACTAACGGAATTCTAAAAACAAAATGGTTGCCTTATGGCCCCCGCTATTGGCCTCGAGGCACTGCCGCTGCATTTTATTATTATTTTCTGCATTTTATTGAGAAATGCGAAGTCCAATAAGTTCGAGAGTTAGATTGCTATTACAAGGACTTTATGGAAATATTAGGTTTTGAATTAGTTTAGACTTTATTTATCAGAAAAATGTTTTCAAAGAAGAGGTTAAGTTATTGCATAATGAGTTTTACAATAGAATATAAACATACACCTTTTGTTTTTTTTTTTCACAAAAACTTGTGAGGGGACATAATAAAATTTTGCGTTTGTAATCAGTACTTAATATTTGTTTTAATAAAAATCAGAAATAAATCGATATCGTTCTAGACACAAAATTTCAAATTCATCAAGGAACACGTGTGCCAATTTTTTTAATGATACTTACGTTAAGAAATTCGACCTCTAGCCCGGAACCTATCTAATAATCATAGAAAAACCGAACTCTGACACCAGAATGCACATGGTCGATTGACAATGTAACCTACTCAAAATGATGATGATAGAAAAAAAAACTTTTAAAATTTGTCTGATGTTTATACTTAACTAATGTCGTCCTACCTTTGTGTACTTTATTTAACACTTTCACGGACAGTCAAGAAAATAACAATGGCAATAGTAATGTTGACATGAAGCTGTCACATTATCAACAGTAGAAAATCAGTCCGTTAAAAGATAAAATTTTGTTCTGTTGCTGCTAAGTACCTAGTTTAAATCAACCGACAAATTCAGTTAATAATTTTTTTTTTTTTTTGTTCAGTAATAAAAAGCGAAGTTTCCATTTCGAGACGGGCCAAATTTTGCTTTTGTACGGAAAAATGAATGTTCCGGACTATAGGCATTTCTAAATGGAACCTTACGAAATTTGACACACATGTTCATTGATTTATTTTATTTTGTTGATAGTTTTTTTTTTTTTATTTGGCGAAAATTGGGAATATTTAACGGATTTCAATCATACCTATTTGATAGCAGCATCATACGTCGGATTCGCTAATGCTGTAAAAAAACTCAAAAAAGGAGGGTGCTTTTATTTTTAACAAATTCCGGAATAAAATGTTTTCATCCTTCCTACATTTCAGAATGTACAAATATAGCTTTTTAAAATATCCGCACAATAATAAAAAACACAATACAAATTTTATTCGAGCTATGCAACAATTTTTCATCGTGGAGATTTAAATTCAAAATCATGATAGGAATTTTTATAACATGGATCCCTATTTTTGAAATGTATAACATGAAAATCATTTGATATCGAACAAAAATTATTCGAGTCATCAATTTCGCGTGAGTGACACTTCAAAAATAGCGCTTCCTGAACGTTTTTATAAAACGTACATACAGAAAAAAAAACTTGTAAAAATTGTAAAGCAACTGCGAACTGTTTTTGTTTTATATTCCGGGTCGAACTAATCTCTCCAAGCGTGTTTCCCAGTTGCGTCCATAGATGGCGCTTCAGAACCTAGGGTACACTTTTAATCATGTTTCTAGATTTGACGGTAATAGTATTTTTTTAATGTGACTAGCGATTGATCGCTATCCTACCTTCATCAATACAATAGGTACAAAAACTCTTTATTGCACCAAAAATGTACATGAAAATGCGGTACAAAGACGGACTTATCACTAGAGCGATAAGCTATATCCTTGTAATCTATTATTAAAATGTAGCGATGGCTGTCTGACCCCTTTAACCCTTTTAAACAGTGAATTTAAATTAAAGATTTTACTAAGAGGCTAGTTACAGACATTTCATTGAACCTAGTTGTAATTTATAAGCTTTTACGAGGGTCAACCAGTGCTTTTATAAAATATATATATATATACAATATACTTCTAATATACTTCCACAACCTTACATTGATGTCAGTCATTACTCCTAATGA
Organism: Euzophera pinguis; assembly: GCA_947363495.1. NCBI lineage: Eukaryota > Metazoa > Arthropoda > Insecta > Lepidoptera > Pyralidae > Euzophera > Euzophera pinguis. Next base: position 7,367,161 of record OX376176.1, read on the forward strand.
CTAAGGACTCCTCCTTTCAGAGGTCTTTGCGACAGTACCTTCGAGGCTGAGTACCCTCAAGGCATCTTCAAATGTTCCTAATAACCTCTCAGTGGGTCCAAGTGTCGGGTTCATGGGTACAGTCGACTGCAGAATGTGTTGAAAAAGCTTTTTTTTATTAATTTATTTCTGTTAGTATCAAAATGACTTAGTCTATAAATTTACCAAATCATTCATCATCAATTTGCATGAGTGAACTAATGGTGGCGGGCATGTTGGGACTTATAGTAGTGGGTGAGTGCCGGCCGGTAATAGCTTTTATTTTTTTATCTATATCTTATTATATTAGTTATCTATTCATATTATATTTATTTATTTATTTATTTTTATGTGTGACTGACATATTACGCTGCAGCCCAAACCGCTGGATCGTTTGGTTCCAAAATTGGCACGTGGGTTCCTTTTGTGGACTAGGGGTGCACTAAGAAGGGATTTTTCATCCCCTAAGGTTATATAGGAGGTTTAAACATTGAAATGAGATTAGTTAACCAAGATTAGTTAACCAATTTTGTGGATTTTTTTTCCTTTGTTAGTTTATTTTTTATGTTCTTATTTGTGGTGTTATAAAATGTTTTTATAAGAGTCAAATAATTGGTGGGCTGGTACAGAATACTTTATCATCTAGTAGTTACACTGCAATCAGAGATGTGAATTATTTGAAATACATATATTCGAAATGCAAATACAAAATGCAAAATACCTATTTTTATTTAATATTTCAGATACTTTTTTTCTAAATGTATTTTGTATTTTATTTGAAATACTTTATATAAATATTTAGTATTTATAAAATACAAAATAGTTTTGGTACATTTTTAATTCATTTTTCCTATTTTTCATTCTTGAATCCAAGATTACCTTATTTATGAACGCACTGATCGTGACCGTAATGTTGTCATTGTTGAAACTAGGATTGGCCATTTTAAAGAAATTGAAATTAAATTTCTTCTTGAATATGTAAGCTGTTCAAAGCCTATTGCTGATGGCATCAGAAGTTTAGAAGGGACAAAGATACTTTCTATGGATGTCTTATACCAGAACTGATGAGAATGCAAAGAATTCTAAGCAGTTTGAAAATGGATAACCTTACATATTGTGATGTATTGATAGATGTTATTAAAGAAAGTCTTAATAGGCGTTTTGAGAGATTTTATAAATTAGAAGAGCCAAAAGCAAAAGATGGTATAATAGCATCAGTATCTTATCCCTTTTTCAAAATGAAATGGGTGCCAAAAGCCAATAGAGAATACATCAAAAAAGTATTTGTTTCAGAAGTGAGAAAGATAAAACAAGAAGACGAAAAGAGTTCCCAAGTCCAACATACTGACTATGATAAAAAGAAGGAAAGGACAGAATCTTATTATATGTTTGTTGAGGACTCTGATTCTTCAGCAGCTAGTGATAATGTTAATAATACTACAATAGATCTGGAAACACTACAATAGTTAAAAGATGAAGACAATACCTTAGAATCCTTGAACAGGTATCCAAATGTAAAAAACTCTTCCTTAAATATAATACCTGCTTACCGAGTTCTGCCCCTGTTGAACGACTATTTTCTTTTGGTGGAATGATTATGAGGCCCCATAGGCGGAACATGAAACATGAAAGATGAACTCTTTGAACAAATACTTGTTTTAAAATCAGTTAAATAAAAATAAGTGCTTATGCTTAACAAGGTATTTTATTTTCAAAACCTATTTTGAAAATACGTATTTTGCATTTTGTATTTAAATACTTTTATTTAAAACTATTTTGTATTTCTATTTGAAATAGTGCTAACAACTATGCATTTGCATTTTGTATTTAAATACTTTTACTAAACTATTTTTCACATCTCTGGTTATTTGTATGTAGGCTGATAAAAACTCTAGTACTCGTAGTTAAATATATACACAATGTTTACAAATAAAGAAACTTGAATCTTGAATAAGAACAGTACTTATATACAAAATGAACGATTCAAAATGAATGAATGTTCTTCACTGGATTTTTCGTTTTACAATTTTCTAAAAAATCCCACTCGGCAAAAATATTTTGTTATCAACTGTACCTACCTCAAAAAGGTATATCCAAGGTTCTTACTGAAAGCTGCGACATGAACTCGATGTGCTCTCGAAAATACATTTTCCCTAGTTTTCAGATTTTGTTCTAACTTTGGTATTTAATCGTGTAATCCTATCGCGCTTTAGCATTGAGAAAGGAAGGTTTATTGTGCGGTTTCGGTACTCTTTGCGCTTCAGAAGCTCTATTCTTGAAAAGCATGACTCATCCAAAATCTGGAATTAAACTCGCTGGTTTTACGTGACTCATCCTTTTCGAAAATAGGGCTCCAGGGCCTTTTAGTAATCATCCCAGATTTGGCGGCACTGGTTCTACTGGTAATCTCGATGGACGGCAACGCGCACGTAACACTCTTGGTGTTGCAGGCGTCCATAGGCCACAGTAACCGCTTCCCATCAGGTGGGCCGTACGCCTGTTTGCTTACTTAATAGTATAAAAAAGTCTATTTTACAGGGAAACTGGATCATATTTTTCAGTCTGAGCTGTGATACAGTCATCTAGGTGTACCTGAAGCTCAGTATTCTATTCCTATCCTAAATAAATGATACTAGCTGTTTTCTGCAGCTCCGCTTGCGTCAAAAGCCTTTGTGTGATGCCGGTTCTTCCACTATATTCTTAGGCTGTACATTTTCCCACATTCTCATCAAATTATTTTCACGATCTTTAACACAGAATTTACAAAGTTAAAGCAGAATGTACACTTTATGATCATGTGTAACGAATACAATGTATCCTTAAGGTCAAAGTCGTATTAAACTTTGAATCAATCGTAAATTTTTATTAAAAACCTTTCGAACTTCGACCTTCTGTAATAGAAAGTTTGTTTTTCAAGAAAAATAAGTACTGTCTGCAAAGCTTACGAGTAATCCTTGGTTTGATCTTACCATTGAATATGTACTTATTTCACGTCATATTCATACAAATTAACTATTTTCGTCAACTTAAACACGATTAATAAATTTCTGTCTTTTTTATTTGTTTTTCATACTACTAAGTAGCCAAACAGGCGTACGACCCACCTGATAGTAAGTGGTTACCGTAGCCTATGAACGCCTGCAACACCAGAGATGTCACGAGCGCGTTGCCGACCTGTCCGCTGTCAGCACAGCGACCCCTCTGGAGCCTGGCGACCCTACTCACCAGCAGGAACACAACACTGCATCACAGTGTTATTTGGCTGCGGTCTTCTGTAGGCTGGGTGTGTCTTACCGAATTGACGCTGAATATTTTAGTGAAAACATTTTTTTTATGACTAGGTAATAATAATATTTATATGTAGGGAAGAAAACAGCTAGGCTCAAAATGGGGTTGGGCAGGTCACGTGTACCGCAAGCATCCTGAAAGATGAGCTAAAATGTTGAGTAGCTGCGTCCCAACTGATGGGTATAGAAAGAGACGTCGGCTAGAAACGAGATGGTAGAGAGAACTATGGAAAAAGAGGGGAGGATTTTGCCTAAAAGTGGGACACAGAATAGCAAAAAAAAATATTGGTATAGGTACTGCAATCACTGTAGTAATCAATAAGTTTATCCGATGATAAGGTTGATATGATACGATTTATTAACGTGCCTTCCTACACTGCTTCAAAAATTTTTTTTTACATGTTCTTTTTTCATCTTATTGCATTTTTGATAGTCTAGTTCTAAAATTTACATTATGGTAATTTTTATCATACATACCTATATGTTATTCGACATTATAATGTCATACATTTCAAAAATAGGGCCTTATGGACACAATTTCGTTGTTTTCCTTATGTCTTTCAAACTCTACTTACTTGTACTTCCCACGTGCCGAAAAGGTTTCGCTAACTTTTGCGATAAATTCATTTCATCAATAAGACATGCGGCTTATTTCTCCTGGACAGTGTGCGAATTTATAAGGCCCTTCGGTGTTTCTGTTCAAATATATTTTTTATTATGTCTTTTAATTTTTTTATTATAAAAAAATGTAGTTCTGTAAAAGTAGCTACTTAATAAAATAGTTTTTGTTGTTTACTTATGTATTTAAAACAAAATACCCTAGATTTTATAAAACACATCCTAATCGTAATATTATAAAAGCGAAAATGAGTAGTTATTATAGACCAATTATTAATCTAAGTTTATTAAATCACATGTAAAGGCGGACTTTGAACTGTAGGTTTTTTTTTTTTTAAATATTTAATTTTTATCTATTACAACCAGACATACATTTATAGCAGAAAAGAAAAATTACTATTACTCAAAAATTCCGCCCCAGATTGTCCCCGGTTAACTGTAGGTTATATTTGTTTGTTACTTCTTCATGCTTCATCTACGAGTTAGATGATCCCGTGCTTCGGAAGGCACATTAAGCCGTTGGTCCCACTGTCATTTAGTGGTCGTTAAAGAACATGATGATCCTATTGGTCTGGTTTCCCTATTAAAAAAGGGTTACTGAACTCAGACGGCAGTCACTCCAATGTAACCAGTACTGTTAAATCTAGGACCATGATTGAAGCGTATCCTGGGCTCTGATGCGTAAGCTGATGACGCAATTAGGAATACGCGCTAGGATGATGAATGATGGCTTCATCTATGAGGTTTTGTAGACTGAGTTGATATCACAATGACCAAAGTGTCAATTTCATCATGAGATTTAAATTCCCATCCTCTCTAAAACAATGCAATGTTTTATCTAAATAAAAGATTGCCATAGAGTTTTAAGTTTTAGTAAAATATTTAAAAGAGTGATTTAGAAGACCTATTCAATGTTGTTGAGATAGTGACTGTCTATCGAATAGTATCGTGATACTATCGTAGCCACGGTCGATAGTCCTATTATTCTATACAAAAATTCACGATATTTTCGATTCTATACATTATTTGGTCTGTTGGTTCTCAACTGTAACTAGTTCAAAATTATCCTTTATTTTCTCTTAAATTTGTTTGTTCTCCGTATAAAATAAACAAATAAAATTACTTCTCTTCGTCTAAGCGTCTATCACCTTCACACAAGTGAAACAAATAACTAACCGCTCGACACAACGTGCTAGCTTCCTCACACTACCAAAGGTTCGTACAAACTATGGCAAACGAACGTTAATCTTTGAAGGAGCACAAATATTTAACAAACTACCCCAAGAAATGAAAAAAGCGGATTCATTGAATGTATTTAAAACGAAGCTCTCTGAATATCTTAAACAATGTCGGAAACATTCAAGTAGATAATTATGTACAATTGTAATTCGTTATGTGCCTACAACCTACATTCTTACTTTATTATTGTTAAGTGAATACTTTTGTTAGTATTCCGTGGCAGTGCATACCTACGAACTTTTTTTTATATATATATTATTATATATATGTATTCTCAAGTAAGTGACTGTATTTGTCATAATGAGAAATAAAGATCTTTAATCTGAAGCGTATTTTCCTAGTTTCATCCTGAGCTTATGCTAAGAATAAATAATAGTAGTTTTGAGGATCGTAAGTATCAGTCAGGCTTCGTCAATATCTGAACACTAATCCAGGCTTTATAACCTTTCGTGTTTATTAACGAACAATGAAAAAGGTCACAGGTCAAATGTCACAGAACCAAATTAACTCTTTATGCCAATCGAATGGTTTTTACTTGGTGTAAGGATTTGGCAAAGGTCAAGAAAAGGTGCGTGGTTTCGTGTCCTTGCAATATTAGGTATTGAATGGAATTTTTATGAATTGTCATAATTTCATCTAGGGTTCATTGCGGATGAATGTCAGTGAATAATAGCGATAAGTCCGCCTTCGTACAAATGGTTTAAATTAGTATCAAGATGTATAATTTTTGTGAATGGTACAAGAAAGACTATTTCTATGTATGTTCGCCGATTTCTCCGTCAACTGTTAACCGATTTACGAAATCATTATTGAAAATTTTTGGACCAATTTTAAAGAAAAAAATCAAGAGTTAATTTCATTAAATAAACTATTTCCTTCTTTTTTCTTTCTTTCTTTCATTAAAAACTTGTGCTATTTTACCCCTTCAAAATTGTAATATATGTAAGTATCTAAAACTTTAACCTAAATAATTCATTGATTGTGTGATACGCAATATGTTACGAATTTTTTTTTAAGGTGCAGCTTTCGTAGACATAAATCTTGGTGCATTTAAGGTGCTAAAGTTGTGTTTATTAAAAGAAATATTCGATAAAATAATTTAAAAGTGCCTAGTTTTATGTTTAATTAATTAAATTACTGTAATATCCTAAAAACTAAACTATTAAAAAAATCCCAGGCTTTGCTCGTGGGCAGTACATACATGGGTAGAATGATTGATCTTTCCTCACTTCCTCCTCTAATTATCGATAATTATCCTATTGCTTATACAGAAACAGCCAAGAACTTAGGGATAATTATGGATTCGTCATTGAGTTGGACTGCACATGTATCTGATATTAGTCGTAAAATATTTTACTCTCTTCATTCTCTAAAATGTCTTCAATATTTCTTACCTTTTCAAACTAAAATTTCACTCTGTCACTCTCTTTTATTACCTTTGCTAGACTATGCAGACGTGTGTTATCTTGATGCCACTGAGGAGCAGCTTAATAAACTGGAAAGACTGCAAAACCTCTGTATCCGCTTCATCTTCGGTCTTAGGAAATATGACCACGTCTCTGAGTTCCGCAAACAACTCGGTTGGCTCCCAATCCGATATCGTCGGAATACTAGAATCCTCTGTCTTCTTTTTAATGTTCTCTTCAATCCCTTATACCCTTCCTATCTTTATGAGCGTTTTTCCTTTTTTCGTCCTGCAGGAGAACTTTGTAGATCGCACCGTAAATTTATCCTTACTTTTCCTCCTCATAGCACTGCCTCATATTCTCATTCTTTTTCTGTTCAAGCAGTCAGGTTATGGAATACTTTACCACCTAGCGTTCAAGAGTCCCAAACTCTGTCCACATTTAAGAAGCGAGTAAGAGATCATTATTTCTCCTTAAACTCATAAATCGTATTATATATATATATATATATATATTAGTAGGTTTATTTATTGTATTTATTATTTAGTTTATTATACATATAGTATTATAAAATAGGTTTAAATTGTGCTTATTATTTTTGTATTTTTATTTTTTTTTATTTTTATTGTACGCCACTTTGCCTCTTTCTTTCGTAGTTCCTGTCGCGGGTCTGCTGGAAGAAATTTCTTTAGAAATAAGTAGAACCCTTGTACACAGTTTTCCTAATTTTAAGTTTCCAATGTATATTTACAGCGTGTACATGAAATAAATAAATAAAATAAAATAAAATATTGAACTATAAAAATTCGATATAAACAAAAATTTTATAATGTCCATGAGCTTTTACTACACAGACTAACGAAGCAAAAACCATTTTGTCCAACACTTGAGTGTAGTGTAAACAGCATCAAAACTGTTTCTTTGATGTCAAAATTGAATTGTTTTCTGTGACGCCTTTTAAAATGTGACAACATTTATGATATTAATTTTGTGATGGAAACGCTGAATTTTTCTTCGATTCATAATTTTGAAAGAGATTTTCTTTTATTTTTATGTTTAGTCAGATAATTTGAATATCTATATGTGCGGGCATTAAACTAGAAGTGCTTTCTCGCTTTTAGTTAATAATCCATTTTTTTTTTGTCAAGAACTTTTTTTGATTGGGGTAAATGAAGGCAAAAAAGGGGAGAAGTTTGGTGTAACATTTTTTAATGGATTTCAATCATACTTATTTGATAACAGCATCGTATGTCTGGTTCCCTATAAGTGCTGTAAAAAACTCAACTAATGGGGGAAATTCTTAGTATCTCATATTTGGAGGTAGATTGTGAAGTCTTCTGTTCACAGAACCTACTAGTATGTATATTGATACATAAAAATAAAAAACTTTATAAATCTTTGCCTAGAATACCTACTGAATCCTTTATTGTAACTAGATAACATTTTCGCCTTAGACTAAGCGCCGCGGAGACCAATTATTAATCTAAGGTAACGTAAGCTTTTGTGAAAATGTGTACAAAATAATTAATCATTACACAAAATGATCCGAAGATTATAAAGTTTTATTTAGCTGACTGGACTGAGTGGCAGATTATATAAATTTATGTCTAGACGAGTACAAATTTCGCGGATTTTAGGATTATGTCGGATGAGTCATTTTATGTTTATAACTGTTGACACTTATGCAAATTATGTTTACATATATTAAATATTCAGGAAAGTATTACAAATCACATTTTAATTAAATATTATTAACCATATAAATAATGAACATCATTATCATTACATGGTATAAAACAAAATCACTTTCCGCTGTCTGTCCCATGTATGCTTAAATCTTTGAAACTACGCAACGGATTTAGATAGGGTGTTTCAAGAGGAAGGTTTATATGTATCATACATGCATAATATAGAAGAGGAACACTGATAATTTTAGCGCGTGAGCTGAAATTTCTAAAAAAAAAAACTTTAGGCCTCATGTTTATTGGACATATGAGTTTAACAAATCCTTTAGCTAGTGGTTATGAAGCAGTCGATTTGTTCTTGACGGGTTCCTTCTTTGTCCAAGCGTGCTTCCCAGTTGAGTCCACAGCTTATACTTCGGGGCCTAGAATAAGCTATTTATCATGGTTCTAGATTTGGCGGGACTGATTATTACAATGGAAGGAAAGCCGTTGTAAACCCATATTACATGGGAACCAGATCTACAGGAACATGATCCGAGGTGTGTTAGTGGCGAACACTGTCAGATTTTTCAGGTTGTCCAAAGGCATGCAGGCACAAGGATCTCGACCAATCCAACATGGGCACAGATGCGCCGTCGCTTGACACGCGCAGTCTTTGCGGAGACACACACCTCGCTCGATTATCGCTCCAAGGTATTGAAGGGTTAATTTACATAGACTTTAGTCTATCTCACTAAATAACAATTACTAGAAAGCAGTGTTAAGTCACGCGCCCATTGTCGACCCCATAATAAATATCTTGTAGTTACTAATAATGAATGAATTATTTATTTGCTTTTGGGCTAATGTTGATAATAGATAGTAGTGATATAAACATGTTTCCATTTAACAGTTAGTGCAATAAAAAAATAAAATAAAAAATAGGTAAACAACTTTATTTATTCTTTGAGATAAAATGTGAAAAAGCATAAACCTAAAAATAAAAGGTATTTTAACTTATTCATACGCTTGTACGAGTATAAAAACAAATCCTGCCCATTTCGCCAAAGAGATTTTCGAAAAGAGCAAAATTTTGTTCATAAAAATTTTCCTTAAAAAAATAAATGCCAACAAATATTTCGCGCGTGAAAGCTATACACGTCGACTTGATTACCTTCTCTTGTATTTTTTTTTTCGGTTGGATTTTGCACATTTCAAAAAGAGAACAAAATCAAGTGTCGAAAGCCAAGATGGATGGTTGTAATCTTTTGGCGAAATCCAAACGCGTGATCGATCACTGCTCATATAGTAAGCGTTATCTCCCATAGACATTGTTTTTTCAATGAAACATAAACGAAATTGTACTTAATCGAATTAGGAATTGAGTTCATAATTGAGGTTTTCAAATGTTCTTCGATCTTCGCTTTTTGTTGACGATGAAATATCCTTACATTGAGTCGTTGTGTCATTGATAGGTTTGCTCATTGTTACAATTTTATAAACTCTACTTTGAAGAAATTAAGGACAGGCTCTTTGTTTTCTGAATCGCGGTTTCAATGCATTTGCGGGTATTTACTTTGATATGTTATCTGCAGGTTTAAATCACCTGAGACTTTAACAGAAGTAGGCCCGCTGCTGCTTTGAAAAAACGACTTATTTTCTAATCTTGTGACAGACATACCTACACAAAAGTGTTGCTCTGAAGACTTGTCATTTTAAGTCTTCGTCTAAACATATTTTTTTTTAATTGCGTCTAGCTTACGCTTCGGAGCCTAGGGTACGCTGTAAGGCGTGGTTCTAGATTTGGTAGCACTGGATTACAATGTAGCGACTGCCGTCTGACCTCCGTAACCCTTTTTTTACAGAGAAACCAGCTTAGCGTGCCATCCGAAGCACGATGGAGCTCTCCAAAGCTAAATAGTGATAAATCCAATACGGGTAGCGTCTCGCCGTCGCTTGTCACTCGCATTCGCTTCGGATCTTACTCGCGTCGCGCTCGGCAATCGAACTCCTCATTTTTGTTGTCCTTATACTTCCTCTTCTCCTCACTTGTATAGTAAGTTGCTTTATTTGCTATAAATTTCTTATCAATATAGTAGTGTATTATTTAGAAAGTCTATTTCGTGACCCTAATCGGGAACTTGTGCAATAAACAAATTGATCTTCCATTTTCACCCACGTACAGCTTTTGTATACGTGACTGGGAATGTACGTGTCTCCCGTAATGGATTGGGCCTAGTAAATACCTACTTTGACTTTACCGAACCGGTAGAGTCGAATTAACTGCCATGCTCAGAGCCGGTAATGACCATTAAAGCAAATTCTTCTGACTCAAATAAAAAAACCCCATAGAGAGATTTTGTTTACATGAAATTTTATTAAATATGTACTAAGATGTTGCTTATGTAAATCTATATAAATGAATATAAAAAATGTAAAAACAGCCCTCTAGTTAAGGGATGTTTTTTATAACAACTTTGAGTGAAGCTGAGTATCTTGATTTTATTTTTCTTTAAAAATATACAGTCAGTTATGTACTGGCCGTAAATATGGATTTGGCACAGTAAAAAAGTTATGTGTGCAAGTTTGAATCTTATTCTATATAGGTAGATTGTCTTTTGTTTTTTCGCAATGTGAAAACCTTGTCAAAAAAATACTAAATCTATGGTGAAAACACATTTTAATTTTTTTAAGTTGCACAAATGTTACAAGTAATAAAAATATAATTTAATTTTAATTTTGTTGTAAATATGTTAACTATGTAAATATTTACATAATTAACTACTACATACTAACTATTCAAGTTTAAGTTACAAGTTCAATTTGGTATTAAGTTCAAGTTAAAGTAAATGAGGTCAAATAACTAGTTCGAGTATGAGATGGGAGTTTAGGTCATTTAAGTTGAGTTCAACTTGTATTATAAAAGTTCCACCCAGGTGAATAATTTGTCCAAGTCCAGTGTATTCATCCACCAGTTAAATAAAGTCCATTGAGTTCGAGTCAGTTTCAGTTCACGCTAACCAATTAGTACGAAACCACTAACCAACCTACGACCCGAGATGTTCAATATTAAGCAATTTTCGAATGCAATGGCGAATTTGAACGGATTGCAAATCGAAATTAATCTAAGTAATAGTCTACACCATGGAGCAATTACAAAGAGTAGATGCCGTAATAAGCGTTTTGTAAGAAAGTATTTCAAACGGCATCTCCTCTTTGAAATTGCTCCATGGTCTACACAAACCACTAACATGTCCAGAATAGTGAAGCAATTACTTTGATGTGTGTGACACCTGACCAAAAAGTCAGAAGGGAAATAAATTACATATCTTGCAGTGGTTGAAGTCACGAACTGAAAGAGGGATTTCGAAATGACATGGAATTCGAATAACTCTTGAGTGACATTTATCGACGCGGAATCGGCATTAGCTGGCCAGAAAAATCTTTATTTTGACGCAATAAGGTCATCGCTAATGCTATTTGTCGAAGGATGCAGAACGATGCGAATGGCATTAGCGATACCTTTAGTAAAAAAACCTGAATTACATCGGAATTAAAATTTTTTCACAAACGCAAATAAAATATTTTGAAGGTCTGAAATTGTTTACAAGCACGTTAAATTTAAAAGAAGTACCTATTGCTATTATCTATCACTAGTTGCTTTTCTGTAAAATGAGGTAACTTTTTAATGGCTTAACTTTTTCTTCTCAAATCTTTTGCAGATAAATGATTTGATTTGACAGTAGATTTAAAATAGAATGTCAAAATCACAGGGGAAACTATTATCATAAATTGTCGTATTATAAAAAGTACATTGATTAAGTCTTTTTTTAATGTTTATGAACTGTTCAGGGCGGTAACCAAGTTTCAACAACTCGCTTACTCACTCTTATTAGGATGTAATTAAAAGATCAAAATATTCAATTTCTTAAAATACAAAGTGTTATTTCTATCTATTTAATTTATTTAATCTATCGAAATGCAACAATAAAGTGTTCATTCTCATGCAATAAACAAATAAACCTACAATAATTATTTGATTAATAACGCTACCTCTCATGAATTAAATCGTTCAATTCCCATGTGAAAAACAATGTCGCAATCGTAGCCATTTGAGTGAAAACACACACCGGTTACAAGTCTAAGGAATGTTAACGTATTATAGTTATCTATTAATCGTCAATCCCAACAGCTGTCCCTATAGGAATGCTCTGAAGATGTATAGCTTTATTTGATGAAGTAGAGCGCGTGCAAGCAGACAAGATTGAATAAAAAGTATTGAACGAAATGCATAAAATTAATACATAATGTTATCACGCATGTTTACCTTAGTACTCTGAATAATACTGTGCCATAGTGTTGGAAACATTTGGTATAAAATGAATAAATAATTAACGCGATAAAAACTGTAATAGTTTAATTTAATATGTAACAATCGCGAAAAGACAAGACATCATTAAATATATTTGTGTTTATAAAGACTGCCTCTGGATTTATTATTTATCTGTATGTAATTTTTAAATAATAAATATCTACATAAAAAATAATAAGGGAAACACGTTAGGCGTTTCCGAAAAACTATGACACCAAGGTGTGCAAGGTCGACTCACCATGTAACTCACTCGATATTACTGAAAGAAACAATCAGACAAGTAAATTTAGATTTATTACAACTTTTGATAAACAGACTCGTTTTTTTTGCTCCAGCAAAAAGCACTCTATGGAATGTGTTACGCACTCTAAGGAATACTTCGCATTCTTACACAAATAATAACTCTACCGTTACGAAATGGAAGAAATGGACTCAAATATGCATGTTAATCATATTATTTGATAATAATTATGACAGTTACATCGAAACTGGTGGATAAAATTATACTATAAAATTATTACGATATGCTTCCAAAATAAAAAGGAATTTTTCGTAACTATTAATGCGATCCGTTGGCGCCACTAGTGGAAATTTTTAAATATTTTGAATTCTTATATCGTGACGCGCTCTATGGAATTTTCTTTCAGCTGACTTCTAAGTTATTTTTTTTTTAATTTATGATTTCGAAAATTATGTACGTATCCAGATAAATACGTTGAGTATTCTTTTCAGGAAAAGATAACGATCTATGAATAATGTTACAAAAAAAAACTTAAAGATCAGTGAATTTATTATCAGTGAGGTTATTATTTTTCTTGTAATTGCTTGTATTTAACAATGTATCCTTGTTGTGCAATAAAGAGTTTTTGTATTGTATTGTATTGTATTGAATTAAGATTCAGTGAATCCAGCTCATATCCGGGAGACAGGGTACTTAGATGAGTGGCAGAATTATCCATACATTAATACTAACCAAGTTGAAATATACAGTTAGTAACTAAGTACATTTTCGGGATACGCGTTGTACCTAGATATTTATTAAAAAACTAAATTCCTATTTCTGGTCCATATTTTTTTTTACTTTTTTTGGTGTTTGTCTTCAAAAACCAATTTGTTTAGAATTTGGCATATTTCCAAAAAAATGTAAAATATATCTGTTTTTTTGTTGCAGGTGCTGCAGTGAAATGAGTGAAAGTTTAAAGTGAAGTGACAAATACAGTGATGGCAGTGAACAGTCCGGGTGGTTACCCGCCCGTGTCGCCCAAACCCCACACCCCAAAAAGTCCAAGACACTTCATTTTCCCTCAAAAAAGTCCTTCAATCACATCCAGCACCTCATCATCAGGGTACTACACGCCCCAATCAAGTTGTAGCTATGACAAACATAATCAACCTCCAAAATCACCCATCGCCCACGGCCACAGAAGCCCCATGAGCCCAAGGCACTTTAATTTCCCACAAAACCCTTCAGGACGTTCGAGCCCTTGCAACTTTGATCGCGGTCACGGCTTACACTACTCCGCATCTTTGAAGCACAGAGAAAAATCCAGGTCACCGAAGCCACCTCCTGTTCACATCCATACAAACCCTGGCTATGTTTCCCCGAACCGCACGAGAAAATTATACGGGTCTACTTCCACAGTGAGCTCGCCAAGGATGGTGACTTCTCCGAGTATAGTCTCGAGTCATACTGATGATTCTATGGACGCGATGCCTGGGACTCCATCAGCAATTGTTCACGATGCAGATGATGAAGCAACAACTACATCATCCCGGATATGTCGGAAGTCTACATCTGATCTGACAGATTTAACTGATGACACGCCGCATACAAGATCCACCAGTATCAGTAGGCCTTGTTCTCCAATGCGAAGAGGATCTATGAAAGGTGGATTAGCATATTTGGCGAGTAGAAGAGGGTCTAGAGAATCTACCATGTCGAATTGCGATTCCGTGGAGGATATAGGCCCATTAAATTTCCAGAATACGATGCGGGGTAGACAAAGGAGGACGTCGAATTTTCTGGAGTTGCCAGGTGAGGCCTACTTTCCTGATTGATTGTTATAGTTCGACGGTTCAGGGTAAAATAATTTTATTACTTGGATAAATTGCGTCTGGCCGAATAACGACTTTGCAAGAGTAATATATATTTAAGTATACTTAGTGTAGGTACTTATTTACCTACTATACTACTTACTACATACATAACGCAATGAAAGAAATAACCCTATTTAATGGTAATTTATTTTATGGTTTAAAAATATGTACAAATCAAACAAGAGTAGATTTATCTAATTAAACAGAACCAACGACCAAGCATATGTCGTACTCAAGACCTTAGAAAAGGAATATCAAACACTATCGGGTATTTATCATAGTTTTGTACAGTGCTCCTCAAAAAAAGTATATCATCTTATCTTTATACCTTACTAGTTGTTTCCCGCAGCTCCGCCTGCGCCAAAAAGTAGCCTATGTTTGAGCCCTGGTCTTCAACTATATTCATACCAAATTTCATCAAAATCTATTTAGCAGTTTGGTCGTGAAAGCGTTACAGAGAAGCAGACAGACTTTTGCACTTATAATTAAGTATGGATTCAGGGAGCCGGTCGAACTTCTGAGTTCTTTTGTACTTACTCTGCTTTACTCACTCCTCGCAGGGTTTCAGAAGCAGAGCTGCATGAGCTTCAGAACATCACCTGGTGCAAAACGCCTGTAGTCCTCTAGTTCCGTATATGCTGTTCTAAATGGTACCGTTAGCTCGCAAGCCAATGAGACGCAGTGACACAAATTCTTACCTTTATTACTCTTATGTGATACACTTCTTTTTGAGGCCCACTGTAACATGGCGTAACCGTAAAAGGTATACGAATGTAGAATATCTTCCTTTATTTCCATCCACTCCGAGTATTTTACATTCCAGCGCGCGCGTTTAAATATCGATACGTCAATCTTTTTCGACTCACTGGATATGTGAGGTGGAAACAAATAGGGAATCGACATGCAAATATAAATTTTTTGATGCTGAAAATATAGATAAGGGTTATTCGCGAAAGTGCTCTTGATCAGGGTCATTTTTTTCTGACAATAAGTAGGTGATATTTATCCATACTAATATTATAAATGCGAAAGTCTGTCTGTCTGTCTGTCCGTTACGCTTTCACGGCCAAACCGCTGAACGGATTTTGATGAAATTTGGTTTGAATATAGTTGAAGACCCAGGGTCAAACATACTCTACTCTACATAGGCTACTTTTTGACGCAGGCGGAGCTGCAGAAAACAGCTAGTTAGAATATAAATGTATATTTATACCTACCTAATATCCTAATATAAATGTATATTTATACCTATCTACTAAATCAATCTTCTTGATTTTTTTTTGTAACACATGTAACTATACTGACAAGGACAATATACCTACCCTATAGCCCTGAAAAAGTTCTGTTCAGTGCCTCTGCCGTAAGATTTTCTTGACGCAGACGCTAGTGACTGCGTTAACAATTTTGTAATGCGCATCTGTACAACGCCCCTGGTGGGTAGTAAGGTAACTAAGAAATTTCATATAAAATCTTAACACGGTCGTATGCGTTAGTAAAATCTCATAATAGTAGGATTACGCGAGCGAAGCCGCACTATTTACATTTTAGCAATAAACGATTCGGATAAAATATTAATAGTTTCCTAAGTAGCTTCCACAAACAATTTATAAAATATTTATTCACTTCCCATCAATAAAATGTTGGTTTAGCTCCAAGTTTTCCTCTCACGGACGCTCGTAACAACGCACCCTCTTACGTGATGTTTCAGAGCCTATAAAATATTTACATAATCGCGAACCCCTGGCAGCCATAATGTATTTTACTAATATTTTTGGTTATAATGGAAGGACTATTCGGGGATCCGAGACAATAAAGTCTCAGTAGTTCCTTTCGCGAACTGAGAAACAAAGGCTCCACTTTCGTGAAACGTAAAGATAACTTTTTTTAACACCTGCCAAATTTTTAAAATGTGCGTAAAAAACATAAAAAGGTTAAAGTTTTATTCACTTATAATAAAATCTGAAAAAATATACTGTGGTGCTAAAAAAATATCTTGTATTTGAATGGCGACCTATTAAGTTGTTTTGCAGTTATGTATTTCAAAATTAGTAGGACGTAAGTTATTGAATAATTTGCGGAAATCACAACTAGGAAAGAGTGATGATATTTCTATAAAAGTTAATATATACCTACATTTAGATTACATTTACATATAATAGGCTACTTGACTATATTCATACTTAAGCAATAATTGCATACGAAACAATATGTACACTAAAAAGTAACCGATTCCGAAAACAACAACGAAGTTGGTTAATAATTGAGGCAGTAATTGGATTTTAAAGTTTTCTCAACAAGAAAAGTGGGAGCGTGGTGGGGACGTCATGCTATCTCTTTTGTACGCGCGAAACCAAGTGGCAGTGACGTCACTGCACACACAGCGCATCCGTTTCTTGTTTTTTGACAGTTTCCTTTTCCACCGAATTTCAATAGCTTATAACTTATTTATTTATAAAGGGATTTTAAATAATCTTTCTGTTTTCAGTTTCTGGTAGAGAAATGTTTGCTATGACTAAAAAAAAATCCGTAGAAAACCCTATTGTGCAAATTATTTCAATATTCAAGTGTAAAAAAGTAATGACGAATGCTCACTAAATCAAAACCTATCTATAATGCTACCAAGACCAACTATTCATTAAAAAAAATATTTCCAAAAAATTGTTCCTTTCACAATTTCTTTCCTCACAGTGGTGGAACACTCCAGACCTCGGGTCTGCTCCCTGCCAGAGAAGCCCTACAACCCTCGGCTGTCAGATGACCTATACCGGCTGAGAACCTTCTCCATCACCACCAAGGGAGGCGTGATCAACTGCGGGGATTCCATTTGCAATAGAAGAAGTCGTTCTAATACCTCTGTCAATTCAACTAATAGCAGGTAAAGTTTGATTTCACTTTTGGATTTATTTGTAAGAGTTTATCTTCTGTGTGTAAGCAATAAATTATTTTATTATATGATTAAGTCTTGTCAGTTTTAAATTGGTATACTCACTTTTCTTTTATCATTTAGCTACCTTAAACTAGAATTCACTCTAAATTCTTTTTCTTTTAAACTCACATAAAACATTCTTGAAATCCATACTTCCATACTAATATTATAAATGCGAAAGTCTGTCTGTCTTTCTGTCTGTCTGTCTGTCTGTTACGCTTTCACGGCGAAACCGCTGAACGGATTTTGATGAAATTTGGTATGAATATAGTTGAAGACCCGGGGTCACTTTTTGACGCAGACGGAGCTGCGGGAAAGAGCTAGTCTATAATAATTAGTATAAATAAAAATTCTTCATCTAATAGAGAAAGCCGAGATTGAAGAATTTGCTTTAATGGACATTGACGACTCTGAGTGCGACTAATAGTCCCTTCTCAACCACGTTTGTGACAACGAGTCGAACTATTCAAATAGTGAATAAAATTGAATAATGACGGGTCAACGTTTACAATTCACTGACAAAGATCCTTTAAGTTAACAAGTTCAAGAGTTCCCGAAGGGTAGCGGTCCTTTCATTGTTTGCATCCGATAGTAACTACCCTTACACAAAGTATGGAGAGTACAGATATTTTAGTGTTATATTTGTTACTATAAAGAGCTTATATAGAAATCAAATCAGAAGTGCTATTTTTGAAAAGTGTAACTCATGTAAAATCGGTGAGTAGGATGAGTTTTGTTCGATATCGAATGATTTCATTCTTAATAATCGGCGAGGAAATCGTTTTTCATTCGACATGTATCACGCTTTTAAAAATAAGTCTGTAGGAGTCCCCAGCTTCAACCGAATGCACAATTTCTGGACCCTTAGATACAGAACTTCACAAGAAAGTTGTGTGGAACTTTTACCCAGGCAGAATACCTCATATTCGAACCCTTTATGTCCCTGTGGAGACTCGCCAATTAGATATGTCAATAATGTACCATTTTATGTAACTACACTATCGCATTAGGGTAACCTGTAAAGATAGAGTAAGTTTTGTTCAATAAATAAATTTAAAAAAAAATGTCAGATAAATAAAAAAAAAATTAAATGAGCAAAAATCATTGGGCTTTGACACTGGTTTTGATTAAGTGGTCATGGTTTAGTTTTGATATAATAACGTTAAAATTAGCTATTGGCATTAGAAGTATGCCTACGAGATCGTGGACATAAAATAATTTTCTTGCAATTTGATACTGTCCTAAAAGTTAAAAGACGAGAAAATCATAGTTCTGGAAATGATCTTATCTGTATTATCATTATCTTGTGTTATGCCACCTTTTACTTGACGAACTGTGAAATCTGTCTATTTCTTAAGTGTCTTTTGTTACATAGAATTAATTAAATACCATATAGATTTAAGAATTGGTCTCGCGCACTCGACGCGCGTCGTAGCGCCCGCCGCGGACACCAATTATTAATCTATGGTTAAATATTAGGTATACTATAGTTTTTTTATTTATTTATTAAAACTTTATTGTTCCACAAAGTACACATATACTTATAACAATTGGCGGACTTAATGCTACGAGCATTCTCTACCAGTCAACCATTGGGAGAAACAGAAAGATAGTTTGGCGCAAAAAAGTTAAGGGGGAAAAAATGTATTACTTATAGTTCATAGTATTATTTAATTTGCTAGCCTCATATATCATTTGCACGATTTCTATCTAACTAGATAAATATTTTTTCATCAAATAATAATCTTAATATAATGTATTTAACAAAGTAAGCATTCTTCCAATAAAATTAGTGAGAGGAGAAACGATCGATAGAGGCAGACTGATTGTAAGTATTCTTATAACTCTGTTGTTATAAAATAATTATAAAATACTAGTTAGGGTGTGAAGGAAGGACAAACAAACAAACACACTTTCACATTTATAATATTAGTATGATTTGAATTTCACTTGTTGAGTACAATGTAAAAAATTGGCTAGTATTTAGAAAGTCA
Organism: Euzophera pinguis; assembly: GCA_947363495.1. Taxonomy (NCBI): domain Eukaryota; kingdom Metazoa; phylum Arthropoda; class Insecta; order Lepidoptera; family Pyralidae; genus Euzophera; species Euzophera pinguis. The sequence goes on from OX376176.1 coordinate 7,386,782, forward strand.
CTGTATAAATTTACCAACAAATTCGATTTCTGTTTTCGAAACCGTGTAAGAATGAATAAATTCTTGCATTAATCCTTTTTTTTCTTCTAATATCCGAATAAATTTCTTAATAAATCGTCCGGGTAAATCCAGCGGAGCCAACTTGGTAGTTTATTAAAACCACAGACTTTTATGAAACTTACACTGGACATACTTAGAACTCTTTGTGAAATTATTTATTTTTCATTACATATAACAAACTATTAAGTATTATATTTATTCAATACAAAACAATATATATTCTGTAATATTTTTAACCGACTTCATTTTCCATAACTTTTTTGCTCCGAACTATTCACAGCGCACCCTCAGTCAACACTTTTAAAAACAGATTGGACAATTTTATAAACTCTCCAAATTTCAAGATGCATATGCATCAGCTAATATAAAATGCTAGTGTGTTCAAAAATATAAATAATATATTATTAAATAAACTATTTTTATGTTTCTCCCAATAATGGTTAACTGGTAGAGAATGCTCTTAGGATTAAGTTCTCCAATTGTAACAAGCATTTGTACTTGTGGCAAGTATCAATAAATAAATATATTATTAGCTTCCATCCTTAGTTTCAAGAAACGTTTTTTACAGTCCAAGTAGCAACATCCCGCTTTTTTTTACTACAAAATATGACTACGAGCATTTCCTTGTTAATCAGACTATAATACCCAAAACAAATTTAATAAATCCATCAAATAGTTTCAAATTTACATGCGTTAAATTTTTGGCTCAATAATGTTAGTACAGAAGATGCATTTTTCTTTGTATTGCGTCTCTATGACTGCGACAACCCTGGAAGTGTTTTTAAGTATGACTCATGCTATTTCGTTTTCGCTATAAGTCGAATGATTTTCGTTAGTCAATTCGATTTTCATTCATCATAATCGATAAGTCGAACTATTATCATTCGAATGAAGAGTTTTGTGTGAATCATACATTTTAAAAATAAGACTCAGGCGAGATGATTAAGACGGCTTAACGTCAGTTATCAACCTTCCCTCAGCACACAACGAAACCACAGTTCAGTCCTTTGACATGTCGACTTGGTACTGATATTGTTGAGGTTATATGACTGATTAACTAAGATTAAGTTTTACCACAAATCAATAGACTGAGTCAAAATTACTCTACCCACATAGGTTACTTTGAAACTGTTATTATACTAATTAAATATCACAGAATTATGGATTTTCCCGTAAGGCCGTCCGTTTTTAAATCAATGAATGATGACTTTGAAGGTGTAGTGTGCGGAGCACATAGGGTGGAGAGCCGATGGCCAATGGGGCATAAATGGCGACCGCCAACCAGGAAGCGCAGCGTTGAAAAATCAGCGAGCAGATGGTCAGATGACTTAAAAAATGATTCCGCGTGTTGACTGATTCCGGGGGTTGAAGGTTCGAATCAATGGAAAACATCTCTTCTTCATCCTAGCGTGTATTACTAGTTGCATCCTCAGCTTACGCTTCGGAGCCCAGGGTACGCTTTAATCATGGTCCTAGATTTGGCAGTACTGTTTATTGCATTGAAGCGACTGCCCTCTGACCTTCGTAACCCTTCTTTTTTAGTAGGGAAACCAGTCCAATAGGATCATGATGTTCTTTAACGACCACTAAATGACAGTCGGGACCAACGGCTTAACGTGCCACCCGAAGCACGGAATCATCTTTTTTATCAGACATTAAGGTTATTTAAGCCTGCAATATCCTAACTAAACTGGAAACAACTAAACAAGGTATGCTTCCCGGTAAATACGGTTTTTATCGTATGATCGCTGCAATGTGGTTGAATCATTAGGTGTTAATAAATAAATGAGAATGAGAAATTATTACTTTGTACCAGTTATTTTATGTAGAGTTTCAAGTAAAAACATAGATTCTTAGCACACTAAGTAATAACCTCGCGTGTTTGGAGCAAAAATTGCTTAATTTTTAATACAAAAGGGACAATTCTGGCATAAGCGATCTTTTGTGTCCCAGATTTTGTGAGAATAGAATAGAATAAAATTATCTTTATTGATAGATCCATCACTTACAGGAAAGGTCTTACAAGCAAAGTACAAGATAGATAAATCGAATCGATCAATAGGTGGCGGCTCAGTGTTACGCTAGACATGCAAGCATGACTAGCACTGATTTTCAGCCACCACCTTCTGAGGAGTCACGGTAAACATGATGTGAGGTCCCTTCAGTTAGACAAACGGAGCCCCAACCGCATTTGATAACACCGGGACCGGAGACATAGAGTTAGAATACTCTTCTAACAAGTTCTTGACTACACATTAAGTTTTACTATTGTAATACGATTTTTATCGCGTTTACTTACCTACTGCATTGGCTCAGCGACTAGATTTTTTTTTTTAATTTGTTCTCCGACACAAGAGTTCTACACTTCTTCCTATTCTGCTATCGCGTTTTATTTAATAAAATCTCAAACTCTACAGAAGACTGCGAGACCCTCGGATACTGTGAGACAATACTTCGTAAATCGGGATAGCTTTCAAAGCTGCAATATTTTTTTTTTAAAGAGTATAGCTAAGAGCAAGTAGGCAGAATTTAAGTTCATTAATAAATAACTCTACCTAGGCGATAATTCTGTGTTCTTATGACATAACAGACAATGTTAACTTAGTCTACCTGCGACCATGCACGCTGCAAAGTGTTTAAAACGTTAGTTATAAGTAAATCCATACTATCCATACTAATACTGTTTGTATATCTGTCTATCTGTCTGTCTGTTACGCTTATACTGCCAAACCGCTGAACTGATTTTAATGAAATTTGGTATGAATATACTTGAACACCCGGGTCATACATAGGCTACTTTCTGACGAGAGCGGAGTCGCAGGAAATAATAATAAATAATTTATTCAAACCGCATTAAACTAGTTTAATTTTAGGTTCTTGCTTACAAAACCTGTGCGACTCTAATAATACTGAAATAACTGAAATACAACCCTACTTTTTAGAAGTCGGTTAATAATATTGGCTTCAGAGTTTTGACATCTTGAAGCTCACGCTAAGACTAAGAAATTGTAAACAAATAAATAGGACCATTTTCGCCCTTTTCCCGTCCGTCATTCCTTCCCTGTCTTAATAATATTAAAAATTCTGAAGTAACTTTGGCTTTTTGTGCCTTCATTTTACGCCTAAACATTTTTTTAGATCACATAATCACGCCCGTTATTAAACTGTCTCGGTGGTTCAGTAGTTAAAACGTTTGCATGAAGACTAAGGTCCTAGATCCTACCGTTGTCTGAATGATTCTGAGCTTCGGAAGGTTCGGTTAGCCATTGATCCCGACTGCCGAGTGAAGGTCGCTAAAGCACATCTTAAACTTATTGGTCTGGTTTTCCTGCAAAATTGATTACGGAGATCATACGGCAATCGCTCGATCTTAATAACCAGTACCGCCAGATCGGAGACCATTTCAAGAGCATACCATTGGCTCAGAATAACAAGCTATAGATGCGACTGGGAAACACGCTCACTCGAAGAAAAATAATGATTACACCTTAGCGGTAGGCAAAGATTTTAGATTTCCACTTTTTACTATCCTGACAGACTTTACTCCCTCCCTCAACGCTATTTGTCTTGAGTCTCGACATACACGCTTACTGAATTTCTCTTACCGATTGAAATTATATTTTAGAATATCTGTTTGTAATGACATTTTAACCTAAACTGCTAAATCCTGGAGTACTATTTTTTAGGGTTCCGTAGTAAAAACAAGGAACCTCTGTCTGCCTGTCCGTCCGTCTGTCTGGCATACGTTTTTCTCAAAAACTTTTAAATCTAGTGAGCTAAAATTTGGTTTGCCTATGCATATTACACACGCTGAGGGAACTGTGAGATAAAAATATTAAAAATATTTTTATTTAGGGTACGTCCCCTACATGTAAAGAGGGCGTAGAAATTACTTTTTTCTACTTTCTATTTGTTTAGGGTATATTAACAGGTCTCTAAAAATATTATAAGTACTCTCAGAGTGTTTTTTGATTAATGGTTTCGTATAAGAGATATTTAGCTATAACGTTGAAAAAATAAATTCTGAGATTTATTTATTTTATACAAACACTGACAGCACTTACAGTTTCCCAATGCGTGCTGTGAGTTAGGACAGGACAAATTACACAGGTTTATGAGACACATACATTATTAGATGAGTGTCACCAACCATTTCTGGGAAAACCGTTGCATTTGGACACCTGAAAAATTCATGACAGTAGTAAATATATTGAATTTAAAAGGAAAATTATCACTGCCGTAAGGCTATTAATAGTTTCCGAGTAATTAACTCATTAATTAAAAAACATGTAAAATTCCAATCCATTGAATAAGCATATCACGTAAGTCGATAGTTTGACATATTTTGACATTTCCATAATTTGTATTAACATGAAAAGAAAATTTAAGTATTTTTAGTAGATTTTATGACCAAGACCATTTGGGACCATTCAGATTCTAAGCAGGCCCTTCACGCACCATGCGGTTCAGCGTTTAATACAAAAAGTTTTGTAAAAGTACAATTGGCTAGTAAACTTTTTCATGAAAATGTCTAATTCGTAAACCGCTTAAGGAACAGATTACATTAATCAGATCTTTAAATAAGCAAGTATTTTTAAAGAAAATCGCAGAAAACCCAATGACTTTCATTTTTTAGCAAAGTTAACGTATAACGTAGCCGGATAACTATAACGATAATTTTTTCGTTAAAATTGTATCTCCGAAATAGTCTATTCTATCAATAAATTATTTAAAACACACAATTTATTTTTTAGTTGACTAGCCAATCATTGAGTAGAAAATTTAAAAATTACATAAATTTAATTAATTTTCATACTATTTTGACCAAATGTTTTTTGCCTAATCATCCTTGGTTGCCTTTTGTCGATAAAGTTTTAAATAATTATTAGATCAAATCATTATTAAATTCTTATTCGTCTTCGTCCAAGCGTGTTTTCCAGTTGAGTCCTTAGCTTACATACAGCCGAAACGGTTTTTACTCAAGACGGACCTTGATTTTGGTGTTGGTTACTACAATGGAGCGACTGCTGTATGACCTCCGTTACGCTTTTTACTCGAAAACCAGACCAACAGGAACATGGATGCCCAAAACTGTCAGATTTTTTCAGGCTGCCTCAAGGCTTCTGACGCAGCCTAATGATTGTTATCTATCGACAACACCAAATGACTTAACGTGCTTTCTGAAGCACTGAGGAGGTCGAGATAGAATATGCCACCAATGGTGACCAATCCAATCGCGTCTCGCCGTCGTTTGACACGCTAGCTACTCGTACTTCGGATACGCGCGCCGCGCTCGGGTATCGAGCTTCTTGTTATTCTGCTAAAGGACATTATGTAGTTATGCTTTAAGTTTAAATCCTTTATTATTGAGACTACTACTACGGAACCCTACATTGCGCGTGGCTTGACACGGCACTTGACCACTTATTAAAAGTATGACTCGATATCGAATGATTTTTATTCCATAAACAAATATAATCGGTCAGTCAAACGATTTCCATTCGACTCACTTATCGACGGACGAGTCATACCATACGTTTAAAAATGGGCTCCTGAAAGATTGTCGATGTCATTTAGCTGACAGTTTGGCGATCGATTAATTGAATAGTCGTGTTTCTCTCGTAACCATTCCAACTTCACATGTTCTGGAGAATAGGAAGTAATTAATCATAATACTAAGTGGGCGCCAATGACAGTGAACATTTCTTCGTTGTACTCACTTTGTGTTATTAGTTCATGGTCTCCGCCTGCCGCAGTGGTAATGAACATTTATCTAACATTCTTAGTTATGTAGGTTTTACGTAACGACCAACAGTGCCATTTTTGAGCATACGAAACAGGTGGCGGGTCGAACGATTTTCGATCGACTCACCAGTTTTGAATTCTCAAAAATAGCACTTGATGGTTTGATTTTGGGAATTAAGTTAAAATTTGAGGGATTGGCCTTCAAGAGCCTTAATTTTCAAAATGATAACTCACACAAAATCGGTGAGCCGAACAATTTTCATTATGTCGAATGAAAATCTTACCACTGACCGGTTTAGTTGAGTCATACTTTTTAAAAATAGCACTTTAGACTAGAGTAGCAGTACTATACTGTCCATGATGACCTATTTAAATACTCTACATCTAATAGTTACTCTAAACACGGGACTCATCATCATCCTCCTAGCGATATCCCGGTGACAAAGTCCGTTTGCACGCATATCCTGCTTTACGACGTCAAGTTAGCTCTTTTTGGGCGCGCCCCTTCTACCGGGCCCCGGCGGAGGCGGCATGGCCAGACACTTGTTCCCAACTTATGTTGCCGATTTACGCAAGACGTGACCGTACCATCGCGGGCGATTTTTCTGAAGCTTATCTACTATGTCACGGACACGAAGGCTATTCCGAATACGCGAGTTTCATCTTCATCTCCGTGACACGCAGCTCTTGCTAGTGCCGCTCAAGCACAGGCCACGCCTCTCTGCCGTGTAGGAGGGCAGGCCTAATGGTGGATTTATAGACCTGCCCCTTAAGCCTAACCGGACTTGTGACCCCAGGTCACAAGTGACACCAGTCACCTCACACCACTTTGCCCATGCCGCCGATATACTCTAAACACGAAACCAATCTGTGGCTTTACCGACATAGTTAAGCCCCTTTTGAAACTGTTCGCTACTATCTGAATTGTTGGGTCAACTTGTTACTTTACAATTACTCACACAATTACTTGCATAAACTTCGAAACATTCACGTAGTGTTTTTCTTTTTTGGTGCAATAAAAATATTTGTATTCTAAAAGTACAAAAACGCTCTACAAAAAGTTGAGCACAGCCTCGCGCCCCAGCCAATGTCAAGTACAACCTCATTTAGGATTATGTAGTACCCTGGGCATCATTACTAGGCTACTAGACATAGGCCTCTCCCAATGATTTTCAAAATGACCGGTTGGAAGTAGCCTGCATCCATTTGCCTGCGACTTTTTTCATGTCATCTGACCATCTAGTCGGTGGATGTCGAACGCTGCGCTTGCCGGTTCGTGTTGCAATTCGAGAACTTTTTGGACGGCTTTCATTTGATATTTCAGACGGTAACAATTCCACAATAGGCCTTCCTCAAGGAAAAAAATAAGCCTTTTCCTTTCCAAAAAAAAAAACAAACATTACTCGTAGAAATCCAAATCCATATAAGTTGATAAAATTAAGCTTCACGTAAAATGAAGGACCCATAAATGTAGGATATAGATGACAAAGCATTCCTTAAGGGTGCAAATGGAGCTTGTCGCCCCCATTCCGCGAATTGGGGCACGTGATATTTTTAGGGACCAGCAGTAACCTGAAACCGAATAATCAAATTATATAAATTATTCTGTCGGCTGTCCTAATGGATGGTCTTTTTTGTTAACTACTAGCTGCTCGCCGTGACTTCGGGTTGGTGGTGTATTTATTTATTTAAACTTTATTGTACAAATACAACTGTAAAGCACAATAGGTGGACTTAATGCTAAAAGCATTATCTAACAGTCAACCTTTAGGTCAAGCAGAGAGCTTTACTTGAAGTGTGAAATGACTGGTATTTAGTAGTTAAAATGACTAATTCTCAGTCGTCACTTTATGGTCCTCTTCATTCTACATTTCCCAGTCGCAAACTCAGTTGATTATTTCAGAGCCCAGAATCCGATTCAGTCGTCACTTTACATTATTCAAATCATAAAACCTGCTTAAGTTGGATTACTTATCGACCTAAAATAGGTTTTGATCTCTGATAATAATTTTCACTTCGATCTGTCTTGCACCATCTCTTGCCTACAGCTCACACTGATCTTCATTTCCTGAATTTATCAATTTCTGGGAAAGCACTTACTCTATTATATAACGGAGTACCACACAAGATACAGTAAAAAAAAACTATAGACTATTAATAAAAATAAAAAAAAATCTATAGAGAGTCTATACTGTTTCGAATATACCAGAGGTACTTGTTTATAATTAGCTTTTATTAATGAGTTACTTTTTAGTTAGTCCATGATGTTCATTTGTTTATTCTATCTTAACTTACGTATCATATATTCAAGGAGCATAGCGAACTGTCGTTGTTTATGCAAACACTGTTGATTTTCGTAAATAAATAAATAAATATAATTTGTGAAACACCATCGACCAGACCTACATTCATCGTTGGGGACAACGGTGGTGGTGACTGAGGACGAAAGTGATTTACAAAAAAAAACTAATATATCCCCACTGAGGACAAATGAGATTTCACTTAGGAAATATCCCATATTTTCCCACTGGTGACGATTGTGATTTCACTTTGGAAACATCCTAGTCGTCGTCCCTAATAAAAAGAAAATTGTTTGATTTTTTTTTATTTAGTGGGGACAACGCTGTTGGTGACGGGTGAGACCATTCATCTATACAGCACGCAAGAATACAATCAAACTCTTCTGCTTTGTTTTTGATTTGTAAATTTTCGGTCCTACGGAACCCATCAAGTTATTCCTTTATCCTAATTCCTTAACGAATAAACACTAAATGAGCCGTGTCGTGTCAGCCGATTATGGAAATATCTTCCGGCACACTGATACGAATTAACATTATTTTGATGGAAGGAAACATCGTGTAAGGTCTGTATTACCAATTTATCTTTTCACTTTGTTAAAAGGTATCTTGATAAAATCGCGGGGTAGTATGTTAATAAAACTTTTGCTAAGACAATCGTATCTATGACAGGCCTACGTTTTCTTTCTAAACTTTATTCAATTTATAAATAACTAGCTGTTTCCCGCGGCTCCGCCTGCGTCAAAAAGTAGCCTATGTTTGACCCCGGATCTTCACCTATATTCATACCAAATTTCATCAAAATCCGTTCAGCGGTTTGGCCGTGAAAGCGTAACAGACAGACAGACGGACTTTCGCATTTATAATATTAGTATGGATGGATATGGAAGTATGGATATCGATTTTCGTAGTCATTGCAGGTTAGGGTAGACAGTGTTGGGTTAGTGAAGGGCAGCGGGCCCACCCGCAGGCCGCTCCGAGGTGAGCGGCTGAGCCGAGGCCGCCGTGGTAGCGGCCGCCGCGCTGGGGCTGTGGAGCATCAGGAAGCACATGGTCCCAGCAACAAGCGGTAGGCGGTTTGACACCGTGAGGTTTTTAGTGGGTTCGAGTCCCACATAACCACCCACGTTCTGGCTGGGTGGAAGGCGAGGGCCTTTTCCACACGCAAAAAAAATAAAAAATCGTGAAAATTTTACGTAAAATATTAGTGGAAGTACATATATTAAAAAAAAAACTCCGCTGGACGAGACAACTGGTACTACTTCTTATGTGAAATAGTCTCTACATGGTTGTTACTTGTTACCATAGATTTACCCTTAAACATTTATTGATGAAAAAATTCCTAGGCAACACTGCTACATTTCACGTAGCATAATATCTAAATGGCCCGATCATTTGCTTACCATTTTGAATTATCAGTAATGGAGGCGAACGAACTATGCAAATGCGGGTTGAAAGACACCCCCGAATTAATGAAGGGGATGCAAGTGGGTCACGTCAAGTCACGTGGTCACGCTATAAGGCGATTAGTCTAACTCACTCTTTGAGTGATTTTGACTAGGATACGAGTTATTTGGTCAGGGAGATTGGATGTCATTAGCCTTCATTAGTCTTGTTTGTTCTTCTTCGTCTGAGCGTATATCTCAATTGAATGAATGAATAAATTACCTCTTTATTGCACCACAGACGCAAAATGGTTCCCTAATGTTTGACTAAAAACGATAGAAAAATGATCATTTTAAAAATAGCTATACAAAAATCAATTATTTGACAAACTTCACATTTTCCAAACATATTACTTTAAAACTAAACATCTGACAAAACACAGATTTAACAAGTGTATTCTTTATCAAATATTGCAAATGTTAAACTAACATTCAAAAAAATATTATTTGACCCAGAACTACGTTAATAAAATTGGTAATTTAATAAAAAACGGTAGATAAACTGTCACTTGATAAAAATGATCGGACTTTAAGCGGGAAGTTGCGAGGAGCAGTATCGGCGTTGTATCTTCTTTTCCAAAATTTGTGATTTTCTACTACTTGTAAGTCATCATCATTTCAGCCGCAGTCAGTCCACTGCTGGACATAGGCCAGTAATAATGGTGCTTGTAAGTAATAATGGTGAATTATTATTCGCAGTGTTCGAGAACAATTGTGTCTGTTAATAAGTAAGCTGTCGCTACTTTCAAACCAAGATTAATTGACTTGGTGTACAACTATAACCTAACCTACTTTTTGTGATAGTCGTATTTTTATACTCAGTCACTTATGTCACAAAGTCTGTCGCTCGCTCGCTCACTGTTATGGTCACTGTATAACCTTAACCTAACCTACTTTTTGTCATAAAGTCGTATTTTTACACTCAGTCACTTCTGTCACAAAGTCTTTCGCTCGCTCGCTCACTGTTATGGTCACTGTATAACCTTAACCTAACCTACTTTTTGTCATAAAGTCGTATTTTTACACTCAGTCACTTCTGTCACAAAGTCTTTCGCTCGCTCGCTCACTGTTATGGTCACTGTATAACCTTAACCTAACCTACTTTTTATCATAAAGTCATATTTTTACACTCAGTCACTACTGTCACAAAGTCTGTCGCTCGCTCGCTCACTGTTATGGTAACTGTACAACCATAACCTCACCTACTTTCTGTCATAAAGTCGTAAAATATAACAAAGCAAGACTGCCGCAATTGCATGTGTGCCTTCCAAAGCACAGAGGAACTCGAGATGGGAAATACTAAAAAAAATGTAGTACAATCCAATACGCTTGACACGCGCAATCTTTAAGGATACTTCTATTCACCGGATATGAGTTATTTGGACAGGGAGATTGGGTGTCATTTGTCTTGATTAGTCTTGATGGACGACCGTGTCTTGTCAACAAAGATGAAGGATCTATACTACGACATAACATTTGGGCATGAAATAAAAGAAAACTAATGCTAATATCTTTCTAAAAAATGGATAGGTTAAGGAGAATGAGGAGATCTAATAATTGTAGTGTCAATTTTTGATGCAACCCGAATCTGTGGAACCTACTGTGTTTTTTACAAGCTTTTATTTAACTTGCAATGTATGTACTCGTACCGAAGTATACCTTTTAATAATAATAATCTATGACAATTACCCAGATTTATGCCATCCAAACTTCATTAACATAGCGCATTTATTGTTTTCACTCATTAGAAATAGTTCCTCCTCCTGCCGAGACCTGTTCATGGAAATGTCAACTATTGATATAGCCGATAGCGGGTTTTGGCAGGAGCACCACACGACATCAACTTCTCCAAAGCACCTCTATGCGTTGGATCAATATCCCCGCGCAAGCCTGTCAAAGGACCGGGGTAACCCGTGAATCCCAAGAGGAGATTCATGTAATTCAGGCAACAAAATGTAATTTACTTAATTTTTAAAAGGTTATAATAACTTTTTACAGCAGTGTTTATAGTCGAGGGTCAATAATATTAGTTGGTCAGAATCGTTAAGTAGAAAGTAAGTTGTAAGTCGATTTACATTTTGAGTCCTTATTTTAATGTATTCAAGGCTTTGAGTGACTTTGAATGTAAAATGGAGAGAAGCTTGTTGCCGAATGATGTAGGAAGATAAGCCTGAAGACTTGAAACTTGCGAGTTTTGGAGCTAAAAATGGTAATGCGATGGTGTTTTCTGAAGATCTATATGTCCTAATTTGGTTGGTTATTTCACGTTCATTTATTTATAAATTTAAGAGCTAGGCTCTTGTCGGTGGAAATTTTATACCTATGACTAAACAGGTCTTATTTTTTATATTTTTGAAACGACGCATTTCACGTAAATACCTACCTAATTGCGTGAAATTCCTGCCACATGTTACAGAAATACCTCTCTGTCATCTCAGCGCCTTACCAGTTGCGTCCTCAGCTATTCGCTTCAGAGCCCAGAGCTCGTATTCCTAGTCATTTTACAAAGCTAAGGAGATGTTTCCCGGTGTTTCCCTAAGAAATCGAATCAGTAATGAAAACATCCGTAGGAGAAAAGTCACCGACATATCCCAGCGGATTAGTTCTTTGAAGTGGCAGTGAGCGGGGCACATAGCGCGGAGAACCGATGGCCGATGGGGCAGAAAGGTCGACTGGCGACCACGAACCAGCAAGCGCAGCGTTAGACACCACCGACCAGATAGTCAGAAGGCCTGAAAAGGGTCACAGGCAAACGCTGGATGCAGGCTGCTTCCAACCGGTAATTTTGGAAATCATTAGGAGAAGCCTATGTTCAGCAGTAGACTGACGGCTGAAATTATGATGATATAAAGTTTTTATTTTGAATCCTTTACGGCAGTTTTCGCCTGAACTTTCATAAAACCTTATAAAATAACACCAGATAGGTAATACGCACATTCAAATGTTAAAATTAAAACATTTTCGGCACAAAACGACCCAGACTCATTTAGTATGCTGCTTCCGAAACTTGACAGGTTAATTCTTGAAATTCACCATCGACGAAGCGAGGTCGTTGACCTCACGATCGATTGTACTCATGTGACTAGACAGGAAAAATGTGCAAAAACTGGACAAGAGCGAGAGCTGTCTACTTGCGTCCTGACGGAGAGGATAAATTATATTTTGTTGTGCGAAAAATTCTTCGCTGCATATTTGTTAGGATATAATTTCATGTTCATAATTGTACCATAGTTGTTATTAATTTCAGCTGTGTATACAGGATGATATTTAAAATACTAGACAAATTTTAGCGTGCGATCTTATAATGAAAAACAACATATATAATTTTTTTTTGTATTTGTCTTTATTTTTATAACACAAAAAAATAATTGAAGAATCACTTTTGGATAAAAATTGTTGCGCAGGGCACACATGATTCAGATCCGAGGCGCCTCCCTGCAATGCGGCCGACGGCACCCGCAGGGGTTTAGTGGGTAGTCTGGGCCGATTAGCGGCCCAGGAGTCCCACACTCTGTGCGTAAAAGCATTCCCCTGCGAAAAAAAAAGAAAAAAAAGAAAAAAAAAAAAAAAAAAAAAAAGCACAGATGATGGCTATACAGATCTTAGTAAGAAAGAAAGAAACAGTATATTTGCATGAAAGTGGTACAGTCTGGTGTTAAATAAACAATATGGCCGCACGTTCAACCATATTAGGTTAGTAGTTTTATTTTGTGAATTAGTTTTCCAAATTGTACAGTCTAAGACACACAAATGTGACCCCTTACCGTACCCACCATAATCGCTGTTTCGACTGTACGTGCATAACAATAAAAAAACTTAAATAAAAATTAAATAAAGTATGCTAATATCAATTTTCTTGTTATCAGGGCTTCCGACCGGTCCCCTTTTGATGGGTCTTGTTGTTCCGGCTACCGGCCTGTGGACTCCGCCAGCCTCACCACCCCAGACGAGGATGACATGGACCCCGTGAGTTTTAAGGCGAGTCCAAATCTAAATACCATTATTTTACTCTTGTAGTCATCGATATAGAATAACACTAGTTGTTACCAGTGAAAATGTGTCCGAATGGAAATGTGGCAGGTACTTACACACACATACATACTGGCTACAGTGATTGCTTTAAATGTAATTGTAAACAGTATTACTTTCATGGTACGGATAGGAATTTGAAAACACGACACACATATCTGCACTTACGGTAGTAAAAAAATAGACTGTCAAATAAAACTGTTCTCAAACTCTGCCCATCGACGAAATGAGCAGACTTTTTGCCGGGACATTTTTGAGCGCGACTGTGAATTGTTATCATATAACGATGCTAGTAGTGTACAGGTATAACTTTTTTTTATACTTACAAGATGTATTATCATCTCAAGCTAAATATACCACGCTTATGTGTGTTGTAATGTAAAAGTCATAATATTCCTCTTCCGCAACTGTTTGCAATTGTTACTGAGGTAACCAAAGGGACATTTTCTAGCTCTAAAATACCTACTTAGATCAAATTATTGTTGCAGATACCAAAATACAGGGTGGTGTTGCTAGGAGATGCAGGAGTCGGCAAAACAGCATTAGTGTCACAGTTCATGACGTCAGAGTACATGAACACATACGATGCAAGCCTGGGTAAGTTGCATTGCCGACAATCCAATTAATCGCAGAGCTTATGTGTGCATGAGTAGAAAACGGAACAGAGTGAGCTTCATACAACTGAAGAATTTACTGGGTACTAATAATAATAAAATAAAATATATATATAATGATATAGCCGAGAACGGGTTTTGGCAGGAGCACATGACATCAACTTCTTCAAAAGGGCCCCTGCGCATTGGATCCGTATCCCCGCACAAACCTCTCAAAGAACCTGGGCAATCCGTGAATCCCAAGCGGAGACACAAAATAAAATAATAAAAATGTTATTCATCAGACCATAGATCCTTATGACAATTACCTAAAATTAATAAAATTAAAATTATTACTACTAGTACTGTGAGGCAGTATAGTTTTAGCATATATAGAAAATTTTCGTCATGTATTAATTTTGACATTAAATATAAAATCAAATTATCATTTCAAGTGTATTAAAATCTTGTTAATACATTTTGAGGCAGTAAAATTACTACTTACTGTGACGGTCCATCCAAGGCCACAGGTAGGCAGCAAGATAGTGAGTGACACTGTCAAGGTATCTAGCTTGAGTGTAAATTGACAAGAGAAAACGCGAGTTCATTTATTGCAAACTGTACCCTATTACCATTGAGAAAGGAACATTTTCCTTTTCGATTCCAATGCTTTTTGGCTATCACTGATGTAATCGAAAAACAAATTGAACGACTTCCGTATTGTTTATGTCAAGTTAGTTAATGTTGTTGTATCCTTGTGTGGGTTTAAGGGTCTCTGTATAAACGTTCTCTCTGTTCACGTTATTTACTCATTTGCCCTAGTGGCTTCGAATAGAAACTTTGATTATGACTTTTAGAGTTAAATACTGTGTGACATACATGTTAGATTGTGTAGGGCTAAAATTAAGCTCATGGACAAGATCAGTTTTGGCTTTGCAGAGCTTCTGTCACTCATTGGGTATACAGGGTTATTTTGAAACTACTGGCCAAATTTCTAGACCATATTCAATAAAAAAAAAGTAGAAACCTTACCGACAAGGCATTTTTTACATTCGTTTTATGATGGCGACTAACTACCTAGGTCCCTGAAATGAAATGCCGAAAGAGAAACTGAAAAAAATAAAAGTTTTATTTTATTTTAGGCTAACAACTAAAATATAATAGATTATGTACAGTCGTCAAAAATATATGGATTATTTTAAAGAACTAATTCTACTAGAAATTATGCATGTTCTTTTGACGCTGGCTGTACATTGGGCCATTAACAAATACCTATACATCTTAGGTAGTTAGTGAACATTTTATGTGGCCCTCTGTATGTTCTGAACTTACTTTTCGTATCTACAACACATAGCTAATTAGCATAGCCTAAAGAAATTTCGTATATCTTAAAAAGTATAACAAAATGGTTGCTATTTCTTCCCTGCTTATGAATGACAGGAATAAAACAAAAGAAAAACAATCTTCCTTTTTGATATCAAAGGAAAATTGTGAAGTCTTTATGCAAATATAGATAAAAGTCCTACTTTGGAAGTTCTTTTCGCAGAAATCGTTTTTGTCATAAAACTTTTTCGGCATCGCTTAAAATTGGCTCCACGAATCACGTTTTCTTAAGATCGTATTTACATTATCCGACATACATACATAGAGAATACGATATTTGTTAATATTTGACACGTATGGGATTTTTCACATATTAATTTTTGATGCCGATTAGCGTTTATTAATTTTCAATTGAAAAATTTATTTAAATAGTAGCTGTAATCTGTTGATCTGTACTAACCAAATGTAGGCATAGATATTACAAAACACATCTTTATATTTCTTAATAGTGTCTTTTGGTGCATCGATTTTTGTATTTCGATATTGTTTGTTAAATTGTTATTTGCTTTCAAATGCAAATATAATAAATATGTATTCCATGGTTTTAATAAAAAATATAAACTTTAACAAATAAAATATTGATAGTTCAGAGAACTTCACAAATAAGACCTTAGCTCCTTAATTTTTGATGATGAAATGTAAGTATGTTGATAAAAGATTCGGATATTTTCGGTTTCTGATATCTAACGTCGGATTGTGTAAAAATTTTGACAATAAAATTTATGCATGTTTATAAAAGATGCAGCCGGTCAGATATAATACCGAATCTTATAGTAATTGGAAGTGAGACCATTGTGTTATAAAAGTTTTCGGTAAAATCTTCAGATGATGGAACTATGTATCTGAGGAATTTTTCGGTTGCTGACATCTAATGTCGGATGGTGTAAAGTCTCCTTAAGACGTGACTTCGTCGAGTAAAAGATTTAGTCTGGAGCATGTTCGTACATTTAATTTACTTTCCAATCGTCTTTCATCGAATGAAACTTTCTAGAAGTTGTGAGAGCCTGTGGTATGGTGTATTTTATTTAATGCATGTGAATTTTAGGCAGCTGTTCTGGTGTTTAGTTTTATTGATTCTTGTTCATTATATTTCTATTTAAAACATGTGTAGATAAAGAAAAGCTATTTTTCTTCGAACGCACTAAATCATTATCAATCATATAACATCAAAATTTGTCCTCAATTCTAAATCAAAAATCCTGATATTTGCCTGTTCCAAAAATACCAGTACTTGACGTACTATGAGATTTTATTTACGCAGACGCTAGCGGCTGCGTTAACAATTTAGTATGGCAAACCTGTACAGCGCCTCTGGCGGAAAATAAGGTAACTAAGATATTCCATATTAAATCTTAACGCGGTCGCTAGCTATTATTAAGTTGTCCATTGAAGGGTTATTAATGAACTTATGAATGAGAAATCGCAATAGCAATACTTTGCGAAAGTACCTGAAAACCTTAAAAGTTCAATTTGAAAATACATTTGAATAAATTCATGCAAACTCATTGAGTAGTCCGGAGTGACGTCGGATTGTATGACGCGGAACAAGGGCTGACGTCAAACGAAACGCATCCAAGCTAAGTAGCGTAGGTGGGAAGGGTTATGATGACGGGTTCATTCATTCATGAATTTAACAAACAGACTCTTTATAGTGAAAGTTTTTTTTATTCTATCACTTGCCAGTTTTTTTAATTTTTTTGATACGATACAACAAATCATTAATTTTTTTGATGATGACGAGTTAAGCCTGTTTTCTTGGATCGCACGCGTATTTAAATCCCTCAGGAACAGCACCTTATATCCTTCTCAGTATCAGTTACGCAGAATTTCTCGAAGATTCTTTCTTCTTTATTGCATCATAAAAAATTAAATAACAAATATGATGTCTGTAAAAATATGTGTTTACAATAAGCGGCCTTAGCAGTAGATTTTTTCTATTTGAATCCCCAACGAATAAAGGGTATTATTAGTTTGACGTGTCTGTGGTATCGTAGAATCTAAGGTAATTATAATCTTTGCATTTTGGCGTCGTAGTCGTAGGTAAAATCTAGTATTAAATAAATTCAAAAATTCATATTTTTATTTAATTAAAACTTAATTTACACGAAACTAATATAAAAAGCGCAAACAACTTAACGTGGTAAAAATTTAAATTTTATCCTGACATGTGCTATTACCATGCCAGAGTGGCGCCCTCTATGACGTTCCTTTGAGCCCTTTGAAGTGATGACGTCATATCCCGCTGAAAGGATGTACTGAACCTAGGTTCAAAGGTAAAGCCTAGGCTTTACAGATTTTTAATATGACACTTCAAAGGACTCTATTGCAGTTGAAATTTTACTTGACTGCTTCAAGCTAGATAATGACTTTCGATCATCATCATCCTAGCGTGTATTTCTAGTTGCGTCGTCAGCTTACGCTTCGGAGCCGAGGACACGCTGTAAAAATAATTTTAGTTTAACTAAGCATTTTACGAAAAAAAATTAAGAAGATATCTATCTATCTTAGTTATAATGACAATGTTCTCCTCCATCCTAATTAAATAAAAGAAACAATTTATCAATTCGAATAATAACATTTCCGTAATTAAAATATTAAGAAATAAAGTACCATTAACGACAAAAGAAGAGCCTTCTCAAATGAATACAAATAATTATTACCGTCCGTTCATATTTTTTTTTTATTAATTAACTTTGGCCTTTATTATGCTAATATCTTCACACGCGTTGCTTTAATTTTCAGAATATTTTTTACGAATTCTTTCGGTGTGTTTTTTAAAATAATTTGCCAATATAATACAATCATGCTTTTTTACAATGATTTTGTTTGTTTACTAAGTAGACAAACTGCCACATGTGGTGGTTCCAAAACCACGTCAGAGGCCGAAAGACGGCATTAAAAAACTCTGTACAGCTATATAATGGGAATTCCTTCCTTTCGCATAATATGTTTCGTCCTAATGTACATAATGGGTTTGGCATATTTTTTTGTCATATTGGTAACTTTGGCATTATTAACTTTAAGACAAATTTTTGGCATAATGTTACATACATACCATCACGCCTTTTTCCCGTAGGGGTAGGCAGAGACTACGGATTTCCATTTGCTACGATCCTTACAGAGTTCCCTCGCTTCTTCTACACTCGTCATACACGCTCGTCGATTACGGGTACTCCTGACATCTCCCTCTCTTTTTTAATATGTCTGCGATTAGGTCGCAGTGTGTTCTCCGAGGCCGAAACTTACCGATTTTTCCTGTCACCTTTGATTTGTAAATACCTTTGGTAAGTCTCCTTACATCCATCGTTTCTACATGCCCAAACCATCTTAACATTCCTTTTTCTATCTTTGTCACTACATCCACATTTACCCCACACCTTTTCCTTATCTCACTATCTCTCTATTTTATCGCTGACGCAGACGTACGCCACACATACTTCGCATAATGTTAATTTACGTAATCTCCGTAGGCATTTTAACTATAAGATTTTAGGATTTTAGCAAGTACAGATATGTGTAATATAGAACTTTATCCGCCAATATGTTCATGCTTTATTTATAATGTTATGCCTAAACATGATAATGGTTAGATACATTATGCTTCCAATTATTATGTACAAATTCAAATTATATACTATTATGCCTAAGAACGGTAATTTTAAAAACATTATGCCGAAAAACAGTACGCCATTTTACATTATGTGTTAAATTTTTATGCTTAAAAATAAGAAACCAAATGAGTGAACCCTTCAGCTCTAGAAATATGCATGATCCCTAAGGTTCCGTCAAAAGTATGCGTCCTTCGAGCACCGAAGGCATTTATCTTCAGTGAAAAGCTATTGTCGCGCGCGTTATCTGAGACGCACAGAATGGCAGCGCTTTATTTTGTGCTCAAATTACATTTTTAGGGATCCATATTTCAAAAATACTTATGTAATTTGTAACCTCAAATACAAAACAAGGGGCTATTTGTTTATTTCCGTTTCTTTGTCTTGAGGAACTCGATTAGATATCCAAGCTGGGCGTGCATATTTGTAACGATCGTGTCAAGGAAGCGAGCTTGGCTTGATTTGGTTTGGTCACTACTTGTAGCATTTTGATTTTGATCTACTCAATCATAGATTTTAAGCACTTTATCTTGGTTTATTTTATAGTTAAATGGGAGTTGTTAGGAATTGTTAGATACTTTTAGGTAGTGCAAAAAATCCTCTCGATAGCAAGTGGACAGATTCGCAACTTACAGCGTTGCCCACTAATAAACACGGACGACCCTAAAGGTCTAGTTTCCTTGTAAAAAGTATAAATATAAGTCATAAGGCAGTCTCTCCATTGTAATATCCATAACTAGGACTATGATTCAAGCATACGGGGTTTGAAGCGTAAGTTAATGAACACGCTCTAATAATTTCATAAGATTGTAATTTAATAAAATTCTACGGAACTTCGTAGCGAGTTCGTAGCACATTGATTGTTCGTAGCTGCGTAGCAATTTCGTAGCACTTTTCGTTAATGAGTCTACAAACACAATGAAAGAGATCGATAACCTAACAACAAGTTACGAGTAACTTGTTTTCGTGGGAATTTCGATATAAAAAAATATTGTATGATTTTTTATTTTATTTGGCATAATTTTTGGGAAAATTTATTTGTATGTTTTTTTTATTTACTGGTTAAAACTGTGATAACCAAGAAACCTTAATCTTACCAGCAGGAAAAAGTTGCAAAAGCATTTTTGAATTTTCATCTATTCTACTCGTAAACTTAACATTAATATCACGGGCAAAACCTTATATAATAAATATAAACCTTATATATAATAAATTCTAAAATTGGGATGTTTCGAAATCCAAGATATTACATTATTCATATCGAAAAAAAGAATTGTAAATTATTCTCAATATATCGAATTTCAATAAATTTATGCAGCAAACGGGAAATGAATATTAATAAATTCCCCGCTTTCGTTTGTTTAGGATCATATTGATTTAGGCTATGTTCACATACATAAGTTTTAATTCTAAATATTTACATTGATTAAACGCTTAGTTTCCCGCGACTCCGCCTGCGTCAAAGAGTAGCCTGTTTGACCCCGGGGGTTCGACTATATTCACACCAAATTTCATCAAAATCCGTTCAGCTGTTTGGCCGCAAAAAAAAACAGTTAGACAGACAGACTTTTGCACTTATAATATTAGTATGGATTTCATATTTGGACGAAAGTTCGCGAAGTCTACTGTTCCAGAACTACTAGTTATATTACATTGAGAGTCCAAGATTGTCAAAAGATATACGCACTAAAAATTCTGATGATGAAGGAAAGAATTAATGCCAACTAAAATCCGTTCAAGCTGTACCAGAGGCGGCGACCAATCCAATACGTGACCAAAGATATATTTGCTTAACTTCCATTATTATCATAGACACACCACGTCAAATGTTGGACTTAGGCCACTCTTAAAGATTTCCAAAACCGATTTAAAGGTATATCATGAATGTAATGCTTTCCCTTTAGTACAACATAAAATAAAATATTTGAAGCATAAAGTTTTGAAAATTAACATAAATATCATTATTTATTTACAAATGC
Source organism: Euzophera pinguis (assembly GCA_947363495.1). Lineage (NCBI taxonomy): Eukaryota > Metazoa > Arthropoda > Insecta > Lepidoptera > Pyralidae > Euzophera > Euzophera pinguis. The sequence goes on from OX376176.1 coordinate 7,407,921, forward strand.
AAATAAAATAATCCCAATATTTATGAAATAACGAAGGTAAGGATTTCTGAGGAATCCCAAATTAATTATTAAAATATTCAATTTTTCGCTCTGAACTGCTTCACAATTTATTATTTTTTGCTTGAAGATTAATTTGCTTTTCATTTTCGAAATTTCCATCCAATAACAGGTAAAAATGCTAAAAGTATGTTTGGTTTCGAAATGAAACGTTGAAATGTAAGGCTGCCAATTTGTTTTATTTTGATTGATGTTGAACAAGGTTCAAAAAATATTACAAATAATAAAGAAAAATCTATATGATGTCTTATATTTAGCATCCTCATAATTTCTGAAATCCTAGTTGATGGTTATTAGAACTGGAACAGACCATACTCTTGAAAAATAATAAATAAATATAAATATAGACCACATAAAAATCACAACACTAGATCGTCTTTCTACTATCCGTAGGTGCCATTTGTGAATGCCTTATAGCTCAGGAATTAAATAAAAAAAATATTTTTGAAATGTATGACAATACCTATGTCGAATAACTATTCGAAATCGTACAAAAATCCCTCGATATCGAGTCACACTTTTCAAAAATTGAACTCCTGGTGTCATATTTTCGGATGCCCAACTTGGTACGTCTGTTATGCTTTCACAGCGAAAACGCTGAACAGTTTTTGATGGAATTTAGTATGAATATAGTTGAATACCCGGAATCAAACATACGCTATTTTTACGTAGGCGGAGCTACGAGAAACAGCTAGTGCTTCATAAATAAATAAACATGAGAATAAGTTATGGATTTAATGCAAAACCAGCTTGGCTGATAATGATGCGAGCGGTAACATATAATCTTCTTCATCCTAGCGTGTATTCCTAGTTGCGTCGTCAGCTTACGCTTCGGGGCCTAGGATACGCTGTAAGTCATGGTTCTAGATTTGGCAGCAAAACCCTTTTCCCATGGAAACCAGACCAACAGGAACATGACCCGAGGTGTGTTAGTGGCCAACACTGTCAGACTTTTTCAGGCTGCCTAAAATCATCTGACCCAGTCTCACGACTGCTTTCTATCGATAACAACCTGGATAATGTGCCTTCCAAAGCACGGGGTAGCTCGAGCTAGCGAATGCCACTAAATAGCAATCAACCCAATAGTGGTCGAGTCTCGTCGTCGTCGCTTGACACGCGCATTCGCTACCGATACGCGCGTTGCGCTGAACTATCAAGCTCCTCTAGACAAGGCTGCGGGAAACAGCTAGTGCTTCATAAATAAATAAACATGAGAATAATTTAACTATTTCACTGGGAACCTCTCTTGAGTGATAATGATGCGAGCGGTAACATTTAATGCTTATTACTTAAGTTAGTATAATGCCAGTAAAAAATATAGCCTATCTTATCTCAAAAGGAACGGAAAATCTCGTTAAGCGACCCGGTCATTAAACCCTTTCTCCACAAAAGCTGGAAAGGCATTCGAGCAATAAGCTCCGAGTGAAGTGAAGAAAGAAACGGGTAAAATCTAGACGTAACTAATCGTTATTAACTGTTGCAGTTCTGAAACCTCTCGACAATTTAATAAAATGACTTTTTATTTATTTGTTCAATCTTAGGAAGACTTGCAGCTATTATAATTAACAATGGTCGTTTCAATGTATGCCAAAGAGCCAATTACTAGTCTACACAGGTAGAAACAGTGTAACATTACTATAAAATATGTACTCACAAGTATGCATCATAACAATGAGAGTACCAGAGGTTACAAAAATACATCAATTCACTTCATAAATAGTTTTCAAAATACCTAGGTTTAAATAAAAAAAGAAATTAGAATGCGTTGTTTATTTTTATTTGCATACTACATTTTTCGGAGTTTGATTTTCTGTAGAAACCCTGCCGCCGTTGGGAAAGGAAAGTGGTTGCCTTGAGGGCTTTTAAAACGGGTGTGAAAACATATCTTCAGGGTCGGCAATGCGCCTGTGATACTTCTGGTATTGCAGGCGTTCATAGGCTGCGGTAACCGCTACTAAATCCTACTACTGCTAAAACCTTCTAAATCGGTTATAAAAAAATGAAAGGCTTACTAAATAATGAAATGACAAAGCAGTCGCTCCATAACCCTTTTAACCAAATACGGTCACATGTGATGACTAGAATAATCATGTTATCCAAGTACAAGAAATTGAGTAATTTTTTACCCAAAACTTCGATAAGTTGTTACACGAAGATAATCTGACATTTTGTAAACACAATACGGCTCTGTGATAAAGACCAGGGCCGGCTGCGTCAATTATCACCCGCAGTATTGGGTGTAGACTTACGTTAATTATCTAGTAACTCACAGGATTCGCCCGAACTCGGTCCTACGAGGTCGGGCTTTGATAACTTTGTACTGAATATTATTTGATTAAGTCGGGAATTTATGTTTAGTTCTATTCATATTATGTGCACAGACAGACCCTACGGGAATATATGAGACCGCTTACCGTATGTACTCTTTTGTTCTTTACCGAGCTGTCGTATCCGTAGAAATAAGATTAGGTGAAAGTGCCATGCGGGCGTTACCTGCGTGCCCTTTCTCATTGTGCGTGCCACAGTTAAGCCTCGCCAGTTGAGACTCGAGAGGCTTAACTGGTACAGACAAGGCACTTCTACCTAATCTTATTTCTGTGCTTTACACTCACCTTTTGTAATATGACATGTGTTCAAACAGTACCTGTACCAATACGTTAAAAGTTTGTAAGGAACTTATTACTATTCGCCAAGAATGTTTTAGTGATTTTTAACATAAAATTTTTTTAACGCAGACTAGTGACTCTCATTTATTCTTTCAGCTGCCTACGTTACTGTATTTTGTAGCCGGTTACAAAAGAAGAAAATTTTCCCTTTTCTTGTAACCAGTTACAAACTAAAATTATCAATAAAATCTTATGGTAGAGGTAAAATTGCAAAACATTTTATGTACTAAATCTTCAAAAAAAGTTTGAACCTTCGAAACAAACCAGTAAACCTATTATTTGGGTCTTTTACAATTTATGCTTATTCTGAACAATAAACGAAAGATTCTGAAACAAAACAAATAATTTAATCAAAACACCCGCTTATAAGCATTTCATGAGACTTTTGAAGGATGGCCTTTTAGTCGAACTTTTTAACGAATTCTATGTCTTTCTCTTTTGAAACTTTGGAAAAATAAATTAATGGAAATGTCTTTAGGAAGACCTTTAACATTTTTATATTTTTCTTTCATTGTATGCTTGTTATTTGGGACTATAATCATGTCAATCCCGTGACCAAACGGCTGGATGTTTTCTCAATGCTGCCAGCCTTTTGGGCACATTGCCGCGATGTAACGATTTGCAGGTAGGTACTACGTCACTTATTAAAAGCAGAATATTATTACTACCTCACCACGGGAAGCGTACATTTTTTTTTTTTTTTGGAAGGAAAAACGGAACCCTTATAGAATCACTTTGTTGTCCGTCCGTCCGTCTGTCTGTCAAGACCCTTTATCTCAGGAACTCGTGGAGGTATCAAGCTGGAATTTATATCAAATACTCAGGTCTACTGTTCCTTGGAGCTGTGAAAAAATCAAATTTTTAAGCCAACGCAATCAAAAGAGACAGCCGTTTATGTCGCAAATTTCCGCAAATTTTCGACACTCGCAAGGGAATCAAAACCTACAGGGTCCCGTGAACTCAGAATCTTGAAATTTGGTACAAAGCAACGTCTTATAGAGCAAAGAAAGGAAAAATTGCGAAAACCGTAAATTTTTAGTTACCTCATATAATACAAATATTTTGAATAACTTTAAACTTACTACCCCTTTCCTCGTGAACGCAATACCTACAGATTTGTATGGAACCCGGTGCGCGTCTCCGACTCGCATTTGACCGTTTTTTTTAATAAACAGATACTTACATGTGACAATAAGGTTATAACTATGTAGTTATTTAGTTGTTTTCAGTTTGGATAGGACATTGCAGGCTTGAATCACCTGATTGTCTTATGATAATAATGATTCCGTGCTAAGTAATGCACGTTAAGCCGTTGGTCTTGACTGCCACCTGGAAGTCGTTAAAGGAACCACTTTAGAGGCCGAAAGGCGGTCACCAGTATGTACTGGGTCGATTGATCATGTAACCCACTCGAGAATAATAAATAAATTGATAACTCTATAAGACTCATTTAATTTCTGCAATGTTTAGGCCAGATATACACCATGAAATTTTTGTCGTTTTGGACCCATCGTCCGTCCAGTGACTCCATTCATGCAACTGAACAACTTTCCCCAAGATACATGGGTCGAAATATAGAGTAAATTTTTGGACCTCCCATACAAAATGTCTCATCACGTGACTTAACTTACTATGGGAAGTCCAAATTTGTTTTTCATGTTTCGAGCTGTTCCTTGGGGAAATTTGTTCGGTTGCATGAATGGAGGGACGATGGGTCCAAAACGACTAAAGTTTCACGGTGTATATACTTCGTAGTAGTAAAAAACTAATTTCTAAGTATACCTCAACTTAAAATGTTTTACTGGCCGCTAAATAAAAAGTAAAGTTCGTATTCTCATTTTATTCCTACTTAAACTTTTATCAAGCTTTGAGGAAACTTAAGTAAAGTTATAAAGTAAATGGGAACTTTGCTAAGTAACTGGAGTCCTAACCTACATTGCCCTAATTATTTATGTCCACAGAGATAATAATAATTTATAGAGTGAGCAGGAAGGCGTGGCACTTCTAAACTTTAAATTAATTTTACGAGCATAACTAATAACAAATATCTATGGGGGGCGATCTCATTTGGCGAAACTTCTCTAGGTACGGTGTGAACTATGTTATACAGTTTTTCTCGCGTTCATTACTTATTTTACACCCAACGTTTTAAACATTCTACAGCGTTCATGGTTGCATTTAATCATCATCATCCTAGCGTGTATTCCTAGTTGCGTCGTCAGCTCACACTTCGAAATACGCTGTTGTAAGTCATGATCCTATATTTGGCGGAACTGGTAATTCAATGGAGCGACTGCCGTCTGACCTTCGTAGCCCTTTTTACAGGGAGACCAGACCAACAAGTTCATGTTCCTGACCTGAGGTGCGTTAGTGGCCAACACTCGCGGAATTTTTCACGCTGCCCTAAGGCATCTGACACAGCCGCACGACTGCTACGTATCTATCAATAACAACCGGGACCTAAGGCTTAACGTGCCTTCCGAAGCAAGTAGGAGCTCAAGATGAAAACGCCACTAAAATTGCGACCAATCCAATAGTGGTCGCGTCACGTCGTCGCTTGACACGCGCATTCGCTAAGGATACGCGGGTCGCGCTTGACTTACGAGCTCTCATGGTCGTATTTAATATCCATACTATCCATACTAATATTATAAACCGCTGAACGGATTTTGATGGAATTTTGTATGAATATAGTTGAAGACCCGGGGTCAAACATAGGCTACTTTTTGACGCAGGCGGAGAAACAACTAGTTTTTAATAAATCATTATATACGGTTTGTTTTATGTCCGTTTTTCAATCCTACAAAGAGTTTTGTTCGAAAATATATTTTTTTAGTTTCTTAGTTTTTAGTTTCAGCGACTTCTGAATCTTTATTAAATACTTTCATTCACAAATTTCTGATGCTCATTATTGTATTTCAAATGAGTGGTCCAGTCTTAAGTTTTGTTACCAAATTCTTATGTGTATAACTTGCTGTTATCAAAAATATTTTGGTTTTGTTTTCATTTATTTAAATAGGTTAGGTAATTTTTCAATCTTATTATAAGTACACGAATATAAAACCAGTTAATTATTTTAGTAATAGAGTTAAATTTATCATTACTTTGTGACCTATTGTGAAATAGCAAAAAAAAACGAATTACAAAGAGCATCGAAGAGCATAAGTAAAACGTTCCTTTCTCTATGACAAATAGGCTACTTTACTCAATATTTTTTTTATTATTCATATTCAAAATTTGAGTTCCCGAACTCGAAAACTGAAAGAATTGTTTGAATCCGTTCAAAATTGTAATTGTTGTAAGCCTTTGAAATCCTGTGGAAGGGCAAACTGTCAAGAAACAAAAAAAGGACGCACTCAATGGTGGAGTGACGTCATTGCCACTTGATTTAGTACGTACAAAAGAGATAGCAAGACGTCCCCACCACGCTCCCACTTTTCTGTATTGAAAACTTTAAATGCTAATTACTGCTTTTATTACTAATTTTGCTGTTGTTTTCGGTATCGGTTACTTTTTAGTGAATGTATTTTTCCGTATAAAAATATTGTCAAATGTGAACACAGTCAAGTAGCCTATTGAAAAATTAAATAATAAAAATTTCACTCATACTTAGTGGAAGCTCACTCAGTCACTTCGTTTTATTTTTTGAAGCATAGAATTATGTCAAGTAATTGTAATGTCATTGTTACGTAAATTCGTAAATTCACATTAATCGTGTACATGTAACTTAATCTATAACTGTATAGTAATAGGTATTATGTTAACTGAATGTAAGTAGATTATCGCTTCGGGCTGTAATTGTCAAGCTTGGCTATAGTGACAAGCGGAGCGGGAGCGGAAGCGGTATTATCACTAAAATCGTAAGGCCTAAATTTTACATAACAAATTGGAAACTAATAAATAAAAAGATTATTACAACTCTAGACATTTATTGCGTTAAAATCGGCATCGGATTAGTAGATAAATTTATGTTAAATGGATTTCTGTAGTACATCGTTCCAGGAGTAATATTTTTGAGATATAGTTACAGTCAAAATCGGTGAATTGACTTATGACTTATACATTTCAAAAATAACTCCAATACCCAAAATACTATAAAATCTATAAAATACAAAATCTTTAACGAATAAAAGTCATATTTTAACAAGACAACAAACCGATATAGTCGCTTCCGCTTAAGACCGTATCCGCAACATTAGTACTATATGGCTGGCTAACGCTAACTCTTTTGTAAATAACCAAACTTCTTTTTGCTTGCTTACTATCGGCGAAGCAAAACGTGGTAAGTTTGCTGTTACCTTTATCTGTGTCACATAAGTTTGCCTTAGCCTAACCTGGAGTGCTATTTTTGAAAAGTGTGACTCACGCAAAATCGGCGAGTCGAATGATTTTTGCTCGATATCGAACGATTTTTATTCGACATACGAGTCATACATTTCAAAAATAGGGCTCCTGATCCTTTGCCTGACCTGTCACTTGACATTTTGTTTTTTTTTTTTTGTGAGTGTGTGTGATGGGCACCTTGAATTAGCCTTGAATAAATTTAGGTTTTGGCGCGCACAATATCGTTTGAGTGGCATTTTTTTATTACCGAAAAAGAAGTGTGTTAGTTGTCGTGTGTATTTGTATGCGATTTCACGGATGAGCGATATTTTTTTTATAAATATGAATGGATAATTCTTAACTTTTTTTTTCTTCTTGGTCATCTCTTAAATTTAACTTTAAGCAACAAAATACTATTACAGACAAAATAGTTGTGAAAATTACGAAAGATTAAAATACCTATGATCATTCATATTTTATTTCTGTACCGAAACTTGTAGTTAAATTATTCAGTCCTAAGATTTCTAAGAAGGACGCCAGACAATTGTAACGGTAAATTTTTGTTCAATTGTTCGTCATCCGAAAATGAAGAATATTTCAATTTTATATTATGTATTCAGAGTAACAAGACAAAAATGGTTCTAGGTACTTATTATCAGGACATTTTAATTAGTCATTTAGAATATTTAGCATCTTTTGTCGCTTGGAAATAAAAAAATGTTTAGGCGAAAATCACAGGAACTGATTTAGAACCAAAAAAGTACTTACCTAAGTATAAAAAGAATAAGTTTTTTGTTATAATTATATGAAATTACGGTTTAATGATACCTTTTTAGAACTTCATATTTGAATCAACAAAACAAACCCTTGGAAACTTTTAATACATTAATACCGTGCTACAAAAAGTGAGTGTTAAATAATGTTCTAATAAAATGTAGAATTTATAGGTGACGGTAGGTAACAAGTAATATAAAACGAATGAAATATGTATCGGAAACTAACCAACGCGAATAGCAAGCGCCTCACCACATTGTAATCTGATTTTAGCACAAACTGCGAATGAAATGGTTTTGAATTTCGAACGAACGCTTTTGTCACCTCGTGCACACCTCACTTGTGTGTTTTTTTTCCATCTGTTTTGTTTTTAATATCTATGGAAATCGCCTGTTCATTTGTCGTTTATTTCTTTTTTTTATGTGTTGTATGTGATAATATGTAAGCTTGTTTTGATCTAGAACTGATCGTTAATCTCTGTATACACCTAGGTACTGCATTTCAATAATCGAAACACGTTCATTTTATTAGATACATTTTAAATCACTGAAAAGACAATTACATGTAGATTGTAAATTTTGATAAACGTAAGAGATGGGTGACTAATGTTTTAATTTCTTTATTTTTAATTATGGATTCGTAAATATTTTTTGTGTATTTGTTTCTTACTTTTCATAGAAAGTTGCATTTTCTTATCGATATGTAGTCCTAAACATTTATTCCATTATTTTATGTAAAGATGTTTTTGTTATATTTATCTATTTATAATAAAAAGTATCGATTATATATGATTTTTTAAAGACACTAAAACGTTGTAGAGAGTATATAGATATTAGGTAATTTTATTGCTGGTACAAAAATATCAACGAGTACTACCTTATTTTCTATTAATATGATGTGTTTAAGTAATTCTATGCTTTTGTTAAATGAATATTATCTGAGCTCCAACAGTAACTAAATATCGCAAAACATAAGACTCCACTTATCAAATAGAGTGGGTTACCTAATTTAACGACATATTATATAACTGTGTGGGAACGCCCACGAAAATGTATAAAAATAAGGTAAAAAAATCCTGCCACTGTATCTTTCAACTAAATGTCACAGAGTATATATGCTTTCACAGCTGTGGGTGTATTTACAAAAAAAGTTGGAGAAGTAAAAACAAAACGCGAAAACTTTTTCTTTCGTGTTTGTACCCTAGTATGTTGTTTACCTGTGCGCGTATTCTAGTATAGTAGACAAACAAAATGGATATATAGTGTTGTCCACAAACTTTGATAGCTACAATAGCGACAGCCTTTGCAATTAATTTAAAGCACATTCATTTTTTCGCTTTACCATATTTACAGCTGCATGGTCTGCACATAGACATGAATATAACATAGAATTACTATTAGCCACTAACAAATATATGAAAAAAATAAAATATTTTGCGAATGTGTTGTTTGAGAATATTTAAATGTCGAAGATCGTTGCGTTGGAGCACAGTTGTTGCTAATGGAAAAGTAATTTATTATGTTCCCTTCGTTCGTCCATTTTGGTAACTAAAATTACCTAACCAGTTACAATAGAAGATTTTTCATTCGCTGTTTGGTAACTAAAGTAAAGCTGTGAAAGATTTTTTTCCATTTTTGTAACCAGAGACAGTTACAAGAGAAGGTTTTTCTTACGCTTTAAGATAAAAAGTAATACAAACTCAATTTTTGTATTTAAGTGTAGTTTTGTTACAGATGACGAGTTTGGCGAGAAGGCCGTGTCAGTGCTGCTAGATGGAGAGGAATCCGAGCTGATATTCATAGATCACCCCAGCACTGAGATGTCGGTTAGTTAAAGATACTTAGTCTAAGAAAAAAGTTATTTTTCTTAATGCGATAAATACTGCACATTTGTTTTTGGGTCTTTGTAGAGTCGCTGTTATGGCACATTTACTTATTTTTACCGATGTGCAGTAGATACCGCCGGTACTACTAATTCAAATTTTTAGATACTTTACCTACAAAAGCTCTCTTAAATATTATATCATAGATAAATATATGCGATATTAGGTATCGTATCATAACATCGACAATATCCAGTTTCTTTACTAATACTTAAGCTGAATATGTTATCTTGGGAGAAGCATACAACAACATAACCTTAAAAAACAGAAATCTGTAAACAAATCCCTAGACAGGCTTAATCGATGTGAATTGTCGTCTAATCTAAACTTAGTGTGTTTTAATAGCCACTAGACACGAAATGATAAACATTGTTTTTAGAAATAGCGAGTTTTTTTCCGGGTTGTGTACGCATTACATAACGTGGGTAACACTTTTTATTTCTAATCCACTCCTACCAACGTGGTAATGCTGTCATCCTTAAAAAAGGTTAAGGAAGTCAGAAGGCAATTGCTCAATTATAACAAACAATGCCGCTAAATCAAGGACCATGATTTACATCGTACCCTAGGCTCTGAAGCGTAAGCTAAAAACGCAACTGGAAAAGAAACATATCTGATGTTGCGTGAAACCGCGGGGCACAGCTAATTCATTTAAAAGCTAAAATATACTTTTATTATTTAAACGAGGTAGAATAGTATTCCCAGAAAGAAAGAATATCCATTTATCAAAGCAAGTTTAATTGAGGTACAAATCTTCTAAACCAATCTCCAACACAAATATAATTACAGAAAACCGAGTAAACAAAGATAAAGTACCATATAATAAAATCTTTCATTTCAAAAGCGAATTTGTACTTGTTCAACCACAGTCTTTAATTTCTAAAAGATGTTAAAATTTATAATGAAAAGGCTTGGTTATTAAGATGTTGGCGGTGTTTACATGCGGCTGATAATTATTCCAAAAGTTTTAATAAGAACGTTGAGACTTTTTAATCTTTTGGATCAGGATAAAATTATTTAAGGGTTTCGTACACAGAATCAGAGAATAGTTAAGTACTGATGTAACAAAGTACGCGATACTTATAAAGTTACTAACAATTATGAAGAAACAGTCTGAAATAAACGAATTTTTATAGAACACATTTTTTTATACAAATAGTCATTCCAGGTCATTGGGATGACCTATGAATTGTCTATAGTCCCCATTAACCTATAGATAGTTCAAACATTTCTTATCTCTACTTCCATACGAAACTAATATAATATATAAGTGCGAAAGTCTGACTGTTACGCTGTCACGGCCAAACAGCTGAACGCATTTTGATGAATATAGTGGAAGACCCGGGGTCAAACATAGGCTACTTTTTTTAACTAAACTAATAATTTCATGACCGAATTTAGATGTACCCTAAATAAATGCACACGTTTCATATTTAAAAGCATGAATTAATCAAAAGGGATTTCTGTTATGAACGTATTAGATAAGTGCGCAGATCGATACGCCAGTAACATAGAGTACAATAAGCCCGCACAGAATATATAACAGTATCAGCTATGGTGCTCAACCTGGTTAGGCGTTCAACACTAATGAGGGAGACGAGAAAATTTTGAAAAGAAATCATTAAGATAACAATTTCATAGTCTTATTAAAAATTAAAAATATATACTTAGTAGCAATGTAGAGTCGCTAATGTAATGTAAATTGCTCTTTTAAATCATTATTTACAGAACTATCTCTATATAATAAAATTTATTTATTTATTTATTAAAACTTTATTGTTCCACAAAGTACACATATACTTATAACAATTAAATCTCTTTTAGTCGTCATTGGGCACCTTAATGTTGAGAACCTGTGCAGCCTATTCAAACATTTGGCTAGTACAGCCATTGCTACTAATTGGATGTGGTTCCGATACAGGTGGCTCCTAATTTATATGAAAATGAATAGACCCATTCACACGTGAATAGAGTATACAGGCAATCACGAGATATCAATCAATATCAGTACATCGTTTATATTGGAGTACGGATTTTAATGTTGTTTTCGACATTCGACAGGAAACAACGTCTCAATGGAAATTTTCTGAATGATTACCCTGCTTGCCTTTTGCTTTCCCCTAGGGAACGGTGTTGTTAGTGGCATGTTTGATTTCTTTGTCCTCTATTATTTCCTTTTTTCCCTAAAAGTGACAATTCATCCTATAATACATACCCTGGAGCTTAGTCTTGCGATCAGTACGGTTTAAGAGAAATTTTCTTTCGCGTAGGCTTGGAAAGAATTCCCAGCCATGCTTTTTTCTAGTGAATACAAACAGAGGGCTTTCAATACGCTTCCATGATACTTCTGGTATTGCCGACGTCCTTAGGCTGCAGTAACAGCTTACCATCAGGCCGCATGCTTATCTGCCTAAAAATCGTATAAAATATTCTACCACTTCCAGGTGAAAATTCTATTCAATATACGAGCATCAGAGAAGAGTAAGATTTATCTATTCTTAAGCCGCGCACCACTCAGCCCAAATAACCAATTCTCTATCTCCAGGTGGAAAACTGCTTGTCGACATACGAGCCTCACGCGTGCGTCGTAGTCTACTCTGTGGTGGCCAAGAGTTCCTTCACGAGATCTGCCGAACTGCTGTCCTACTTAGCTCGAGAGCAATTCACGGCGGAGAGGACGGTGGTTCTCGTGGGGAATAAAGCTGACTTAGCGAGGGCGAGACAAGTTTCCACTAATGGTGAGACATTCTGATTGCATAGGTGCTATGCTAGCGCAGCGGCCTGGAATGGAGCTTGGCGATAAGGGATGGCGCCATTTTTTGGTGGCCAAGAGTTCCTTCACGAGATCTGCTGAATTGCTGTCCAACTAAGCCCAGGAACAATTCACATCGCAGCGGGCTGAAGTAAAGCTTGGCGTCCGATACGAGTTGACGCCATTTCTTGCAATCTTGCATTAGTTGAGGCCGATCACAGACCCCTATGCTTCGTAGATTCCTCGGCACATTAGATAATCCTTCCTAGCTATATTTAAGTTAACTATAACTCTTTTGAAACCGATGGCCTTCAGACAGAAACTTATATGTTTGAACTAGGTGTACAGTTTCTTGTCCGATAATATAAAATGAAAGATTATTTCGTATTTCGGAAGGCATATTAAACCGTTGGTCTCTCCTGCCAACAATTTACATCAGGGGCGAAAGGAGATTGTTCGCCAGTAGGTACGTGGTCTTGGTTTCTAAACTACATTCGATGTGCCCCGGTCATTGCCACTTCAACGAACAAATCTTTGTCAGTGTTCTGTGTTCTTGTACGTATCTCTTCAATCCTGATGCTATTTGGTAGAAAAACACCGTGCATAGCACATACTTACAATCGCCAATTAACTTTGCGTACCTATCTGAAGTTTGCTACATCGCTGCAGTAAACATTTTAGATATTACGAGGTTCTAGTTTGAAAGAAGTGGACGCATAATTGTACAATATCTGTGCAAACATGGCTGTTGGCTAATTTCAGAGACGCAAAGTTATATGGCGCGTATTGTAAACTCAAGCTTTGATTATACTTATTTTTCTTAGAGGGCAAAGCACTGGCGACAAGCAAAGATTGCAAGTTCATCGAAACCTCGTCTGGAATCCAGCACAACGTGGACGAGCTGCTGGTAGGGATCCTCAAGCAGATCCGGCTCAAAGAGAGCCGGGAGAAGAAACAGGCGAAGAAAGTCAAGGTGTGCAAGGTACCACTTTGTTTTTGTTATCGACTACTAAATCTTCGTCATGATTCCATCCACAAGAAGTCCACTGCTGGACAAAACATCATCATTTCATCCGCATAAAGTCCACCGCTGGACATAAGCCACCCTTTGATTTTCATATTTTTAATATCTTCAAAATAGGTTGATCTGATTTTAGTTGGTCCAAAAACTCTTTCTTTGTTGTTCAAACTTTTATTATATTTTATTGAAAGTATTCAACTAAGTACATAGGCAAACAGACGTACGGCCCACCTGATGGTAAGTGCTTACCGTAGCCTATGAACGCGTGAATATTCGTCAAACGAGTTAGTTAAATTCACTTTTACTGTGTAATCATGTAAGTACTCAATCCATATTTTTCTTACAAACAGGAAGCAAAACCATCGAAACTGGCTAGCTCCCGAACCCATATATCCTTGAGCATCGCGCGTGAGCTGCTCCACAAGATTTGCATCAATGACATCTCCAAATCAAAATCCTGTGAAAATCTACACGTGCTGTAAACTTATGATACCCTGGTACTTCTAAGACTATATCAGTTGATTCATATAATTATTATTAGATTCTTTACTTAAAATAAGTTTATTTTAAACTCTTTATAAAATGTTTGGCAAGTTTTGAAATGACGATTTTTAGTTTAAAACAAAAGACTAAAAATAATTCAAGCTCAATTTTTCTAAAAAGTTTTCACTGAAGTTACATAATTTAAAAATATCATAGTGATGAATATGAATGAGTTTTTTCTTCAACTTAAGTCCTGAATATTACAGTATGTACTGAAATACAATATAAACAGTGTACAGACAATTTACTTAATGAAACTCTATTTTTTCAATAGCGTTTTTATCGTTTCCCTACAAATTAAATGGTTTTGTTTACATTGTTTCAATTCAGCATATTTTGGTGCCTCGTTTTTGTCTACAAAAATGGTTTATTGACTATGAAAAGTTTAATTGATTCGCCTTCAAATTACAAGGCTTGGCTTTATCACTTAAAACGTGATGAGCTGAGCTGACAAACTGAAAGCGAGTCAATATGACAAAAATATATTATTGTTTGGGATTGGGATAAAAAAAATCTGTTGGGGAACTAATTGGGGTAATAATGATACACATTTCAAAGTCAAAACAAACAAGCAAAGCAACCAGCGCAGACCCCTAGTTTTAATTATTACTGTTAATATGACTTTTAATTTCAAAGTAGTTAGTAATAAAATATGAAAGACTATCCAAACTAAAAATGTACTGTTATCATCATATCATCTACTTCTACACTAATATCTACACTAATATGAAAAGAGGAAAGATTTGTATTTTTGTGTGTATGTTTGTAATGAATAAACTTAAAAACTACTGTGCCGATTTCAAAAATTCTTTCACCATTGGAAAGCTACATTCACCCTGAGTAACATAAGCTATATACCGCAGGCGGAGCTGCGGGAAACAGCTAGTTTATCTATAAAATTTAAACCGCGTGATGAAAACTAAGGAAATTTTGTATTAACCACATTCTTCAAGGAGCGCTTACACGAGCGGTAAAATTGCTCCATATGAATGCCCGATAATCGGCAAAAACGTCACTAAATATTGAGCAACAAGCGGCAACAGCCGGCAACGGAATTTTTTGATGAATTTACCATGAATTATTTGCACGATATTGCTCTCTCTCCATCATATTGCTCCATGTGCCGCGACTTTGCTTAAAAATTTTCGGCATACGCGCTCTTAAGTATTGGTGGTATTGACCCTCGTTTCGTATTGTACATACAACTGCAGAGTCCATACTGAAATGTACTACTGTAATTATACGGCTGACTGTACTGCAAGTAGTCTACTGATTTTTCATGTTAGGACGCTTTCCGCTAGCAAGAAAACTTCTGCAAAAATTGACAAAATGTTTAAGAAACATTGTAGCAAGTTCATTGTGTGCATTTAGAAGTTTGTCAACCCTTGATCTTTAGAAAACTTCTGCAAGAATTGACTGACATCGTAGTATTGTCATTTGTTATTTTTGCAGAAGATTTCTTGCAGGTGGAAATGCGGCTTTATGTCGACGTTATCGTATACTTTCTGTAGTAATTTAGATAGTTATTCAAAGTAGGGTTAAATGTATGTCAGTATTATGAATTACTAATAATACGCTTGTCTAGTGTAATATGAATCATGGGGACATGTTCGTTATGTCTTTGTAAACATTTATTTTTACACTACTTAATGTTTTAACATTACACGTGACACGTATTATTTTTGTTTTTATTTCAAGAATTAATTATTTTGTACTTATTTAGATTTATAGTGTTTATTCTAAACTTAATTATTTATTAACATTTTATTGTATCGAATCTATTTTATTTTTATGATTTTAATTTATTGATGTAATGGTGTTACATTTATTTATGTGCGTAATTATTTAAAATAAAAAACCTTTCTATGTTTACTAAGTACTTATTGGCTGAACATAAATTAATCATTTTCTCTGCAATTATTCATTGTAAATATTATATTCAACCTATTTTTCAATTTACATGACTTCTTAAACGAACATGTTCCTATAATATTAGAACCTATGTAATTATGTGTAAATCTGCGTGTTACTATTGTAAAACTAATTATATTTTTCTATATGAGACTGTCTACGATTTTGACGATTTATTTTTCATGTTTTTAAGGTTTAGATAAAAAATAAAAAAATAAAAATTATGAGCATTTATTTCAGCTTATATATGTGTAGTTGGATGTTTATTTCATAACCTAAATATTTTCTTGTTCGAATAAATTTGTGGGTGTTGCATACAACAAAAAATGTTAGGACAACAGTCTCTATGACGGTATAAAGGAACAGTTGAACCCTGGTCTAATAATACTTCAAGATAAATTATTTTAGGGCAAAACTTATCTTTTTTTCTATTCTCTTTACTTTAATGTAGATTTTTTTATTACTTGTGTATGTAGTTAGTAAGCTACCTATTCTAACCAAAATGAGAGAGTCTAGTAATTAGAGGTGTTGTGTTAGAGTCTGTGCACATTTTTTATCTGCATATAAATATTTTTAAATCAGAATTACAGTAATAAAAGAAGTGAATGCTGCATGAATTATGCCATTCCAAAAAAAAAACAACAATTCAATAGCCGACCCAGAAATACTTAATGCTTTTAGTAGAAATCAATAGTTATTTTTAAATCTTTGGAAACATTTAAAATAGGTACGTATTTATTAATCTATTCATTAAAAAACTAATAGATATATGCGCGTACATGTTTAATTTAATTAGGGGAAAAGGTCCACCTACTACATCCAATTAATGTCTTCACTGTCTGTCCTCCAAAAGTAGACATTTAGAAATTGCTGTCAGCTAGATGGTCAGACATTTCTTGCACAAGCTTTCTTGCAAGTGTAAATGCGGCCTTACATTAGTTACTGTTGACTATATATAGTGTCGTAGTGACGTGTCTTGCAGATTTTTTTTTTTAGAAATGCCTCTTAAAGATTGTTGCAAAGATTCTACATACAACACCAAACCGGGAAGATCGAGCTTTAAATATTTAAGGAGAGTTGTAATAACTATACTGATCTTTTGATATTTATGAATTGTAAAAATTCTTACGATTGTCGTGTTATTCAATAAAATAATAAAAAAAAAAATATTCCAAGTTTAGGATAAAGCGACTGTCCAAAAAAGGTCCGTATATTCGGATACATTTTATAATCTCAAAAAAAAAATCGCCTTTACTTAAAATGTATAATGTATGTAATATTTGTGTAGTTTTTTAAAAGTTAAGTATTTATGGAAAAAGTATTTCGTAATAAGATGTTTTAAGCTTGAACTATTCAACCATAAGGTAATTTAATATTTTGTTTCTTTAAATACTTACTTGAAATTTTAAATATGCGGTATTTTGGGATCGTACATTTGAAATAAAGACATTATGTTTTTTGAGATTCTGATATGTATCCTTAGATCTATTAACCGACGAAGAACCAAATAAATTATCACCTCAGCTAATCATGTCAATGAAGCTGATTTTTACACAAGCTATTGAAAATCAGAAATCTAAAAATATACGCCCTTCTCGTTTATAACCCTACAAGTATTAACATACAGTGCATTCGCGTAGAAAATCTGGGGATTATTAAAGGTTTATACGAGACAAAAAATTATGACTAGAATTCATAACTTGAAATTGTATGAGAAGCGAGAAGTTCAATAAGTGGCAAGATCTGAATACACTTTTCATAGAGATAATTTAAGGAATTTACTTTGTATATCTTAAAATCTAAGTACCTACTACTACAAATACTATTCTGCCCAAAATATACCTATAGTCCGTCAAACGGTGGCTTATTTCTCTCTTGCTACCTGTTAAAACAATGCTATGCGTGATAATGCCCTATGAGCCATGTAAAGGCAGACGCTAACGATTAAAATCCATAGGGATGAGCATGGTGTCAATCCATCCAAACCATAAAAATCCAAACGCGAATAATCGAAAAGTCTCATTACATCCTGTATTCAGGAGCCCTATTTTGAGAAGTATGACAAATAGTCGCATTAAAATCGTTCGTATCGAACGAAATTTTTTAAAGGCTAGTCTACGAGCTCCTACTCTCGCGGTTACGGGAGCAAATTTAGGCAGTTAAACATGAGTAAATTTTGAGTTGCTGTTATTATTTCATTGATATAACTTTTAAAATTAACTGTATATTGATTATTTTTTCACCGTATATATGTAAGTATATTATGTAAGTACCTTAAGTAAGTTTATTATCATTCCAACTTTTTGTATTTATAGCTATATATATTTTTAATACCCACATGACGATATCTGTTTGGTTGTTTGTAAGGTTGACTAAAATGCTAAAAGCATTATCTAACAGTCAACCTTTGGGTTCGCCTATTGTGCTATACAATTGTATTATGTACAAAAAAGTTTAAATAAATAAAAATTATTCGACTCGCCGATATTATGCGAGTCTCACTTTTCAAAAATAGCACTTCTGTTCTCGATTATTCACTCTCATTTGGATGGATTGAAAAGACGAGGGTTACTATATCTTCGTGGGACGTTAAATTTTTGGCACATGGCAATCATAGCACAAACGACTTACTCCTTATTCATTAAAACAATGGAACGTTCAATAAGACCAAGTTACCTAATTTATGTTTTGTCCCGTTTTTCACGTCAAATAAATTAGACAGATAGGAACTAAAACGTAAAATAGATAAAACAGTGTTAACGATCTACAATACAATAGGCGGATAAATAAGTCAATGTGCTTGCTATATTTATCGCCGGAAAGTGTAATGATTTAGAAATTATTAAAGATAAAGGACAAACGTGCTTGGAAACAAAGGCTCTTCAAAAAATTGCATTGAAAAAAGTGTTTGATAAAAGTGTATCGGAAATTTAAACTTGAGTCAAACTAAAAAAAATGTATACTAATTTATATTGCATTGTAAAGAGATCTGAGGTCTAAAAATTGTTGTAAACAATATAACGTTTGTTAAAACAATAAAAAAAATGAATGAGAGATAAAAACATGGGTGCTGAATGTTTTGTGTATTTTAAGATGGTTAGTTTTGTCACTGATCTTGTGGTTATTTTTTTTTATTAATACATTATTAATACAAATATTACATACACTATTGTAAAAAAAACTAACCTGCGTAATATAAAAAAAAATCTTATCAATCTAATGTATCAATAGCCCAAAGAGTTTTAGAAAACTTTACATAAATAATATAACCTTTTATACTTTATTTTATTATGCGCTTCATCTAATTAACAGCCTGGCCACGAAGCAAGTAGCCATGGTGAAATTCGCCGCGATGGCTGTAAACTCAAACTTGATTAAAAATTAAAGAAAAAAAAACTACATCAAAGGCCGAAAGGCGGTTTCGACTAAGTATTACATTGTACAGGGTGAATTTACCATGTCACAATTAAAAATTTACATTACAACGGGATTTTCAGTGACAAAATTTTTCAGTCCTTGTAAAATCCTCTTCAAGTCTGATTCTTCCTTCGTAATAATAAAAAAAAATGTGTTGTATCGTTGTGTAGTTAATGGTAAAATTATGTTACAGAACCTACTCGTTATTTGATGTTTCATTGAACTATTCATGTGATTCGATATGATAGTTGCAAAATAAATTATATTAATTACACTGATGTTTTATTATTTACTTTTATTACATTAATAGAATCATTATTTATGAATCAATTCCCCCGTTCTTACAACGTTCCTAAATAAGTGGTAAATTAAGCTATCGAAAAAAAAAAACATTTTTATACACCCAACATTCCGCAATCTAACGTAGTCCATAAGCCGTTTAGGACAAAATCTTCGACATTTCTCGAAGATAGGTAACGCACTCGGCTAAAACCAAAACCTTGTAAAAGGGGTTCGGAGTTCAGACGGCAGTCGCTCCATTGTAATAACCAGTGCCACCAAATTTAGGACCATGACTTACAGCATTAGGCTCCGAAGCGTAAGGTGACCACGCAACTAGGAAAACACGCTTGGGTAAAGAAAGACTTCAGGACCAAAACCGTCAAATCCACCATGATTAAAGGGTACCCTGCGTACATGTCATGAAAATATAATATATTATACTCGAAAAACTTATAAATATAATTTTATCTACGAAAGCCCGCTTTCATAGGAGTAAATAACGCAGACATATGAAAAAGGGAGATGTCAGGAGTACCCGTAATCGACGAGCGTGTATGACGAGAGTTATGATCGTTGAAGAAGCGAGGGAAGTCTGTAAGGATCGCAGCAAATGGAAATCCGTAGTCTCTGCCTACCCCTACGGGAAAAAGGCGTGATGGTATGTATGTATCTACTAAAGCTATTTGTTCCTCCATTGTGATCCTTGTCAAAGAAACATCGTGCAATCGTAAGACAATAGCAACAATGCCGCTTTGTTTTGAAGCAAATCCGAGCTAATTTTGACCCGACTGCGGCGAAGCCTAAAAAGGAGGGTAATGTATTTACAGTTATGCTACAATGATAAATTTTCACTGAGACCTATGCGCTGAATGTGTTACATTAAATTTTCACGAGGAGATAGTCACCGATTTCTTTCTGTTTTTTTTTTTCAAAACAGTACACTCCCTTTGTGGGTTCCATTGTCATCCAATAAGGAATCGATGAAGGAGTCCCAGGTAAATCCGAGGGCAAAGCACGTTCTACTACACGTTCTGAAGCTATTCATGTATTAACATCTAGTAGTCAACATCTTATGTTTTCTTTAAGCAGCCTGAAAATATCTGACAATTTTGGCCACTTACACACCAAGGGCCATGTTCCTGTTGCTCTGGTTCCCCTGTAAAAAGGATTAGAGAGGTCGGACGGCGTTTGTCGTTCCATTTAACAACGAATACACACATAAATAAATATCCATGACCCAGGCCAATCAGAAAAGATCATTTGAGATTCAAGCTAACTTTGCATGTTGCAGCAGAACCTTAGTAAATAAAACCATATTTTTTTTGGCATTATTTATTCATTAAAATTAACAACATGTCAAATTACTGTAGGTAAATGAGAAAAGATAGAATATATTTCCGTTAAAAATGTCGTCATAAAAGTTAACTTAAAGTTATATTAAAATTTACTTACGTATCTAAGTTATCTTATGCTATTTAAAGTATTAATAATATTTCACATCATGCGATGTACTATACATAGTAATAATATCCGCAAAATGCTAGCGACCGCGACACGTTTTTTTATGGATTTTTTTTATTACCTTATTATCCGCCAGGGGGCGCTTACAGATTGGTTTTACAAAATTGTTAAGGCAGTCGTTAGCATCTGCGTTAAAAAGTGCCATGCAAGAGGCACAGGTGTTTAGTACCTACCCAATAACCGACCTTTATAAAAGATCGACAGTTTAAGGTTTTTGATTTCCACTCAAAGCCCTATTTTTAAAAAACATATTAAATTTATGTACTACTTTCACTAAGTCGTATAGCAAAATTATCCAAGAAGTTTTCACGGCGAAGTAGCATCTCATTAATTTTTTGAGAACTCCGCGGCACTTGTCTGAAAATTATAATATGTAAAAATCAGTTATTCTTCTTATTTCGAATAATAATAACTATTTCAGGTCATTGTTGTTGGCATTAACACAATAACTTACGAAAAAACTCTATTAAAGGTACAGAAAATTACTTATAGAACAAATGGGTGCTTTTTAAAATCAGGTTCTGTATTTTATGAATAAGTAGTTTAGAAGAACAAATTACTTAAATATCTATCAACACTATTACACCGAATATTTAACAATAGTTAATTTTTCAAGTATCTATACATTTTACCTGTAAAGTGCGAGCTATCACCATAGAACGTTCCAGAAACATCTCAAATTGCAGCTTTATGCGTGAGTGGTGCTGGTTCGCTCGGCAATCGCGATGGTAGTTATAAACTTAGCAGTCCAAAACGAGGCGAATGCAATCGCACCCAGTATTATAACACTGCAAAAAACCACTGTTATTACATAATACATTGATACTAGGAACCTTAGCGCGTTGTCAACTCGTGGCAATGCCTCCTAGGATTTAGGAGTTAGTCAAAATCCACCTAAGGGCCACAACGGAACTATTTTATTTACGTGATTTTTCTAAAGTGATATACGGAAATAGAAACAAACAAATCGGATAAACTTTTTTTACTGTAACACGTAACGAGCCTTCAAAAGTATCTATGAAATAGAGAAAAACAAACGTTAAATACTTATACTTAAGTCCTTCTTTGGAGTCTATTTATTACTTTATCTTTTTCAAAATTTTATTGCGAAAAGAATGTAGAAACTTTTCTACAAGTGGCCAGGTTTTTCTCAGCTACCCTCTTTCCTATGCACATTAGGCACATACTTTTTGGCAACCGCCCGCAACGTCTTTTGTGTTTTTTGAAACAAAAATTTGGGAGTGGACCGGGATAACATCGCAGCTAAGCTATTCCGCAGAGCTAAAATAAATTAATCGCTATCCTTAACGAGTTGTGCCTCTTCAACTTTAGAGGATATAAAATCGCCACTACAGCGGTGTTGTTTCGCGCCAGAGGAATAAAATAGGTTAGTGTGTGTTCCTTTCATTTTTGCTCTCCCTCTATTTAATGTGTATGAACGTACCTCTACCACGAGATTTTATAAACGCAGACGCTAGCGACTGCGTTAATACTTAATATGGAATTAGTTACTATCCGCCAGAAACGCTGTACCTGTACCTACAGGTTTGCCATACTAAATTGTTAACGCAGACGCTATCGTCTACGTCAATAAAATCTCATGGTTGACGTTAATTTTGATAAAACGCTGTCTTCTTGATTGCTATTACATAATAGTAGTAGTACAAAAGTAAAATGTAGATTATGTTAAAAGTGAACGAAGTTTTTTGACTCGGATATAGAAAATAAAAATAGTAATATTATATTTAATAGTATAATAGATCGACCGAGAAATATGTTTCTAAACGCAAACCTCGAGAGCGCAGTGATTAGGTTTAAAGAACTATATGTTATAAGTAATTTATTTTAGAACGATTTACCAGATTAGAATTTCTCAAAACTTTGAAATGACTCATGAAATCTCGAATTAAAATCGTTCTTCTCACCATGCGTGGGTCGAACATTATAAAGAGAAACAATTCAGCGTCAAAATATAGTAGAAAATAAAATTGCACTTACATCCCCATGCCAGCCATTTCGACCAGTCCACAGAGTCCACACGACACGAATTATGACTTTTGTCTAAGAACAAAACGTGGAAGCAAAACAGACTAAAAAAAGATACACAATGATCACATTAGTGTTTTGTTATAAAGATGACAAATAAACGAATTCGTCATAGGCATTAACTAATAGAATGAAATCTGACAGTGTTTCCCACTATTACACCCGGATCAAGATCCTGATTGGTCAGGTTTTTGCAGACCAATCGGGCTTATTGCGAATTACTTTATAGTAATTAACAAAATCAAGCCACGACCGCGAGGGATATTTCTGAGTAACCCCCTTGTATTAAAAATAATTCGTAAACCACATGTTAGCTTAAACATTTTACATCCCTTTCTCTCCTATTCGATATTTAGCGTGGAAAAACGAGACGCAATACATTTTAGCTAACGTCAGTTTAATAAATTATTTTTAATACGAGGGTAAGTATGAAAAACCGGAAAATCATGGAAGGAGAGATCCAGAAGAAAAGGCTAGACAAGCAGACAACCCGGAATGCAAATGTAGGACGAGACCCGACCCCAAATAAACTGGGATCTTCTTTTTTTCGTGTCGATTAGCTCAGAATCAGACATTATTTTTCCAGAAACATGCCATCTCAATGCCGCTTACCGTGGCTGGCATTAGGTCTGGTTTTGTGCAGCTCACCGGAAACGAGGGGCATGATAATAGATGCGGCATTGTTTGGATGACACTACCACACTGGCACTGGGTTCCTCATGGATTTGAAATGGCGCAGTGACGTGATCATTGGCGCCTCGCCGATACTGCAGTGGGCGGAGCTTGTCATTGCTCGTGCTCTATGATTGGAGCCACGGCCGAAACCAAGCACCCCGCACGTCTGCCTTCCGCCCCGTGTAGCCTCACAAACGCTTTCTTACAAAACGCTTATTACGGCATCTCCTCTTTGTAATTACTCCATGATGTAACCCCAGCGTGCCAGGTTGTCCCAACTACGGCCTACCTCACTACGGAGGCGGTTTAAGGACTTCCATGTGGACCATTGCAATTTGTGACCTGGCGGAAGTTCCTCAGCTGGAGGTAACTGAGATAAGGGTTAGACAAAGAAAAAGTATGTAAAAAAGGTGAGTCGGTCGATTTCGAATTATTTTCATTCGACATAATCGGTGAGTCGAACGATTTTCAATTGATTATTACAGCTTCCCGTATGAAAATACCAGTTTATGCACAATGAAATTCAATAACTTTTAAATGTTAATCTGTAAAAAATATCTGAAAAGTTTTAGCATGTCCAGTTAACGGTTTACGGTATACCTACGTTCAAAATCGGCTGTGATATATAGATAGACAGACACACAATACAAGTGAACCTAGTAGGTGTAAGAGTTCCCTTTTGACACATTTTAATGTAGCGTAGAGGAAGCGAGGGAAGTCTGTAAGGATCGTAGCAAATGGAAATCCGTAGTCTCTGCCTACTCCTACGGGAAAAACGCGTTTTGATTATGTATGTATGTTATGTAGGTTCAACTAAAAAAATATTTAACAGGACCACGGTACTAAACTGAAACCAAATAAGGTTAATGGTTAATACTTTGTATGAAACTTGAAATTCTGTTGTCTGTACCGGCCTAAAAAAATATCCCTTCATTATGTGCTCCAAAGGGTTTGTCATTAATCTGGTTTACCCTCAAAATGGCATCATTTGAGAGGGACCTATCCATCTAAAGCATTTTGCATATAAATTGGAGCATACCATAGCGATAACAATGTACAGAGCGGTTGAGGGCCCGTAGACAAAGTAACAATTTGAAAACGATAACGACAATCGAAACAAAACATGTATGGGATTGACATTAGCCGTGCTAAATAACGTGGTCGATTTTCATTCTAATTCCAAAAGATTGCGAACACGATTGTCGTTATTGGTTTTCAAATTGTGACTGCTACGGGTCCAGTTATTGACATCGCATTATCTGATAAGCTAAATGGATTCTTCGTCTTAGCGTGTTCCCAGTTTCAAATTCAGCTTCCACTTACACACTGGGTAAGCTTTAATAATATTTAACGGGGTTCAGCATAATGGAGCGATTGCCGGATCCCAATTTTTGAATGTATGCGGTATGACCGTATGTCGAATGAAAATCGTTCAACTCACCGATTATGACAAATGAGAAACATTCGATACCGAACGATAATCCTTAGGCTTCCGGATTTTGGATTTTTCCTTTTAGTAAGGAACCCTAAATGAAAACGACCTTGCTCAGGTTAAAAATAATTCATTCAATACATCCATTAACGAGAAAATAAATTTTTGTCCCACTCAATAAAATAAATAAAACTGTTTCTACGGAAATTCTATTAATTCCTTTTGGGGAAAATCTCGTCACGTCCGTCCCTCCGGACTTTTAAACGAAATAATGTCTAATGACCCGCGTTTTATACTTTGATCGGAATTAGTGTTTATATTATAGGAAGCTTATTTTATAAAGAATCCTCTCGAATTTTCAAGTTTTGATACTTTAATGTACGGTCAATTGTAAAAATGGATGCATTTTATTAGATTTTCCATACACTTTTACAACTTCCTGTACATTGATTTTGAAAATCCTAGCGTTTTTCCTGTTGCAATTTTATTATTTCATCCAAAATTGGCGGGCTTAATGCTAAACACATTTACCAGTTTGGTTTTGATTAGGACAATGCAAGCTTGAATCGCCCTATCGTCTGTTAATAAGGATGATTCTGTGCTTCGAAATTCGGCTGCCATCTAGTGATCATTAAAGGAACCACGTCAGAGCCCGAAAGGCAGTTCCGAACAATTCTGACACCAGGGTGTGCATGGTCGATTGACCATGTAATTCACACGATGTAAAAGAAGTAATACCGTAAAGAGAAGCAGAAAATGAGTGCGGTGCAAAAAGTCGTTCATTCTCACTAGTTCTACTCGTCAGTTCGATGATCGAACTAGTGAGAATTTATTTTCTCGTTTGTTCGACCGTCGGACTACTGAGAATTTTTTTTTCTCATTTGTTCTACTGCTGTAATTATTTTAATCGAGGAACAAATTAAATAATAAATACGATTTAAAAATTTGCAATGGATAACCTCAAAAGCTACTGGGTCGATTTTGAAAATTCTTTTACCTACGGAAGCTACATTATCCGCTGGTGACATAGGCTATAATGTAACGCGGACAAAGCCGCGGGAAACCAGCTAGTGAATTTTATAAGTCATGTTTCCAGATTTGCCTGCACTGGTAATTACAATGGAGCGACTGGCATCTAACCTCCGTAAATCTTTTTACAGAGAATCCAGAACAACAGTAACATGACCCGAAATGTGTTAGTGGCCAACACTGACAGATTTTTTCAGGTTGCCTAAAGGCATCTGATACAGCCTCACGACTGCTATCTATCGATAACAACCGGGACCAATTTAACGTGCCTTCCGAAGCACGTAGGAGCTCAAGAAAAAATGCCATTAAATGGCGACCAATCCAATAGTGGTTGCGTCTCGCCGTCGCTTGACACGCGCATTCGCTACGGATACGCGAGTCGCGTTCAACTACCGAGCTCCTTAGTATACAATAAAATATAAATACTTTTTATTGCACCAAAACAAAAATTATAAAAACCTTAAAACAGGAAACAAATCATTTATCAAAACAAATAATCGTGTAAAGTTTTGACTAAAACGGACTTTCTAATCTCCTTTCCCTGTACATACTTTGGACTACAGTTTCCCTTATGAGGGTTGATTTTGAAAATTATTGCTTAGTGCACCCCCTGATTAAAAAAGGAGTCCCCCTGCTAAAATAAACACAATCAATGATACACAAACTTTTTCCCCTTTGATGGGGTTTCTTCGGCTAATTCTGAAATAGGTATTGTCTCTTTCATCTTAAGAAATAAATTTCTGAAGAGCCCACATGTCAAAATTCAATTGGACATCAGTGATCGTTAAGTTTGTGAAGGAGGACATTTCCCCTTTTAGAGGGTGAATTCTGAAACTCTTGATACAGGTAACTAATAATTTATCGAAATTAATAATCTTGTGAATTTTACAATGAAACGGACTAACTAATTTCCTTCCCCCAAACATATTTTGGACTCCCGTTTAACCCCTTAGGGGGTGAATTTTGTAAAAGCCTTTCTTATCTGAGCACTATATAATAACATAAAACTTCTGTCCAAATTTCACGTTTATAGCTTTTAGGTTTACGCTGGGTGTTGATTAATCAGTCAATATATAGATAATATTTTGCAACCCCAAATGCACGCCCGGGGTTGCGATTTTTTAAAATCCAGTTAATGAATTATTATTTTTTACTAACCATTTATTCAAATATAAGTAGTATCTCGCTTCAAAAATGACAAACATTTATCCAAATTTGCAACCTCTATTTCACCCCTATAGGGACGTAGTTTTCAAAATCTAATAAATCATTTTCTTCTAACTACTAATATAAGTTAAAAAATTAATGTGTCTCGTTTAAAAAATGGCAAAAGGTTCATACAAACTTGCAACCCCTATTTCACCCCTATAGGGATGTAAATTTCAAAATCTAATAAATGCATTATTATTTTTTACTAATTACTAAAATGAATAAAAAATTTCATGTGTCTCACTTTAAAAATGACGAAGATTCATACAAACTGGCAACCCCTATTTCACCCCCTTACTGATATATTCCTGCCAAATTTCATCTTCATCGGCTTAGTAGTTTCGAGATTTCGTGATGAGTGAGTAAGTGAGTGAGTGATTTTCGCTTTTATATATATAGAAGATATATAAAAATCATCGTCATATCACCCGGAAGTTGTCCACTGTGCTTTACTTATACCTATTATGCATCCATTACCTATAGCATTTTCTTCCGGGTGATATGACGATGATTTGTATATATTATTTATATACAAAGGAGAAAATAAAAACATAATTCATGAAGCCTAAAAATAAAAAAAAGGAACTTTAATAGTTTTAATGGGATGTTCAGTTAAATATTATATTATACATACGAAACTGGTTTCCCGCGACTTCGTCCGCGTTACATTATAGCCTATGTCACCAGCGGATAATGTAGCTTCCGTAGGTAAAAGAATTTTCAAAATCGACCCAGGAGCTTTTGAGGTTATCCATTGCAAACAAATAAACAATCAAAGTTTTCCTCTTTACAATATTAGTATAGAAGCATTACTTTTATGGTTTAGCTATGCATGTCACATTTTTTTTAAATGATTTAGTCGATTGAATTTAATAACGAAGCATTTTTAAATTGTATTTATTATTTAATTTGTTCCTCGATTAAAATAATTACAGCAGTAGAACAAATGAGAAAAAAAAATTCTCAGTAGTCCGACGGTCGAACAAACGAGAAAATAAATTCTCACTAGTTCGATCATCGAACTGACGAGTAGAACTAGTGAGAATGAACGCAAAAAGTTTAATTGAAAATGAGAAATAAATGTAAAACTTTCTACCTACTCAAATTCTTTTTGGTTGGTGCAATAGTCGGTGGTCCGTTTCTACAGTCGGCAATTCGGGGGGCTGGTCGCATACCTCGACAAAGGCAAAGAGCGTCGAAACCGCCTGACGTTCCTTTCTCAATGGATGTAGGCAATCATACGAAACATATAGCAATTTAAAAGAGAGAATATAAAACAACATGAATTGTGGTTATGTCGTGGATAATGTGTGGCGTGAGGGAAATTAATTCAAGTGAATTACTCACATTTTACGAAACAATTTGTTGTGGTCGCAGACGTGCGGTCGCTATGTTATTATCCCTTAATATTTGGCATACAAATTGTTGAATACCTTTTAACTCTCCCGTAATGACCTTGTAAATACCTTGGACATCAAAATAAATTACCACGTATAATTTTTATTTTATGTTAATTTTAGTTTATCTTTAGGGTTGCCAACTTTTTTTTGGCGAAATATAGTATTTTTGAAAATAAGCTATCAAGAATATAGTACATTTCTAAAAAATATAGTATTTTATGGAAAAATTACAAAATAGACAAAGATATACCTACCTATTTCTTTTTACCTATTTATTTTGTAGGTGAAACTAAACTTCTTGCAATTTTTACCAAATTTTTTTTAAAAACTATCTGTGGGGATTTTACTTATTGACTGCCACATTTTTTGAAATAATCTTATCATGTTCACGATGTCCTAGTTCTCTTAGCATATCTATTTCATTTCATTAAGCTCCTTAGCATATCTATTTCATTTCATTACCTTAAGCTTAAGAAACAACAACTACCTAATAAGTGGAATTATGATATTACTAAAATCCCCTATATAGCAAAAATTAAACGAATTTTTTTTTTTATTTAAAATAATATTTTATTGTTGTCAATTTAATATTGAGAAGTTCGGAAGTAATCAGTTTTAGCATTTTTTTTAAATCTCTTCTAAAAGCTAGTATAAAAGCGCGTTGTAAAATTTTTTAAATAAGGGTTTGTTTGTTTGTAGATTTCGGTGCTGAAAATATAGTATTTTTGCGTACTATATTTTTGTTCAACAGTATATAGTACGCAGACCCGAAATATAGTAAAATACTATATAATATAGTACGGTTGGCAACCCTATTTATCTTTCGCATTTATGAGTTTTTTTCCACTATCTCATCTTAGCGATATCCTGTGAGAATATGAGTGGAAAGATGTTATAATGAAAATGGCTAGAGACAAAACTAAGTGGAAGGACTTAATCCATACTAATATTATAAATGCGAAAATCTGTCTGTCTTTCTGTCTGTCTGTTACGCTTTCACGGCCAAACCGCTAAACGGATTTTGATGAAATTTGGTATGATATAGTTGAAGACCCGGGGTCAAACATAGGCTACTTTTTGATGCAGGCGGAGCTGCGGGAAACAGCTAGTTACCTATATTGGGTGAATCACAAAGCCGATTCCACATAATAATTATAGTTAATGGGATACAGTATAGAAGATCCTCAGTGATTGACAAGCTATTTTTGCAAAATCTCATTTTGATTTCAAATTTGATATAGACAGTTATGATCATAAATTTAATGCAACAGCGTGATGCTGTTCGCAGTAATTAAGTATGTAGTGTAGATAGTATATAACTAATTGCTATTTGCCATCATGCTTTGATAGTGTAGCGCCGTCTAACTAGCCCCTCGAAGTCCCGACCACTAATAGCACATAATGTGATTATAGGTATGACATTCTCTTACGCTAAGTATGCATACTTAGCGTAAGGGAATGTCAAGGGTTGTACGTGCTGTTCTAAATGTTGATTCACTGCCCACGGTTTCGCACGTGGTACAGCCGAAGATAAACCTAACCCTTCAGCCATTACGGTCTAGTTAGGGACTTACATTTATCTGTCTGCGACAGGACAGTATATTTGCTTGTGTTTCGAAATAAGCAGTTATTTCTTAGTATAAGTGGTTTAAAATTATTATTGTACCATCCAAATTCATCTTCACCCAAGCGTGTTTTCCTAGTTACAATAGAGAGACTGCTGTTTGGCCTTCGTAACCCTTTTTATAGGGAAACCATCGCCAAAAGGAATATGACCCGTGGTCTGTTAAGTGGGCAACACTGTGGATTTTTAGGCTGCCTGAAGGTATCTGACACGTGGTACTTTGGATTTGCTTGTGTATTGAAAATAAGCAATCATAATTATCTCAGTACAGTACAAATGGTTTAATGTGTACTATCTAGATTTTATAAGTACAGAATGATTTTTCTAAATACCAGCCATTCTTTACAGTGTGTAAGAAAAAATGTTTGACCTGCCATGCAAATCTTATGATTAGCTAACAAGGTTTTAAGTCTTCATTTTCTTCTCCCTCTCCACTCCCACGGCTTACACGAGATGCAACTTTGATAGAAGCCCTATTTTTGAATGTATGATTTTCGTTCAATACCGACTGATTTTCATTCGCTATAATCGGTGAGATTTTCGTTCGACATTTGAGTCATATTCTTTTACATCCATTAATAAAGTTTTGTCAATTTAAACTTTTAAGTGTCTTATTTATTATATTGACTAGCCCGTCCCCACTTCGTTAGACAAATTATGTAGTAGTAGGTTGAAGCTAACCTCTTTATTTAGCATTTCTTTCAAAACCGGCTACAGAGATCTACCTAAGGCCGAGTCAAGTAGTCCTATTAACAGATGAATACCATATGTATTCATCTCATGATGTGGTGGTGAATCCCGCCACCTACCTATTTATTTCCAAGGAAGATCGAAACATAAAATAATCTATCTTTATGGCTCTATGGGCATATGCCTCTGCCACTTCTGTGGGCATATTGAAAAATATGTGTATGTGTATGAACGAAAATCATTCGACTCACAGATTTTGCGTGAGTCACACTTTTTAAAAAAAAGCACTCCTGAGTGATTCCATTCCTTTTATTTTGGCCTGTTTTACGACTGGCCGCCTGCATTACGTCAATCCTCATTGGGAACACAGAACGTACGTTTAGATTGATACCACTGGTTTTTTCCTTATCGTATTTGACGATAAGCGCCACGTGAAGAAAGCGTGTACTTCGTACCGTTTCGCCACGCGAAGGGATTGTAACACAAAACAAAAATCCGTAATATCTTTGGAATGAAATGTCCGATTTCATTCATTTAAAAAAAGTAATTTACAGGTATTAAACTATCCTTGAATATGGAATGATTTATTTGGATAAAGATCAATACCAAGAAACGAATAATATGGCCTAGTTTGTACCGGCGTTACTATTGCCAATTTAAACATGAAAAAGTAGTTGTTGTGACGTAACTTAAATAGTTAGACATAATGTACCATGGACTTTTTTGTAGATCTTTATAAGATATTCAATACTGTAGTGCATTATTTTGATCTATCTCTTATTTTATAGCCAGCGTTTGCAATGTAAGTGCAAAAAATGTGTCAATTACGACATCACATTATAAATCTCTAAAATTATCAATGTTCCTCTACTATATTATGCATGTACAATATAATACAACAATACAATGCAATATAACTTTATTGCCCACATCTGGGAAATCACAAAACTGAAATTATAACATTGTTAACAATATGGGGCAAAGGCGGACTTATTGCTAAGCAATCTCTTCCAGCCAACCTTTGTACAGTAAGAGAACATGATGTAAGGGTGGGCTCAGTAGAATTAAAAATAATGTCTACTGTATAGATAAATCAACACAGACACAGATATAATTAGGGAACAAGGGACAGTCACTATTAAGATGCATGTATTATACATATAAACCTTTCTCTTGAAACACCCTATCTATTTAAACAAACCCTATCTAAATCCAATGCGTACTTTTAAAGATTTAAGCATACATAGCGACAGACAGACAGGAAAGCGACTTTGTTTCAAACTATGTAATGATGATAACAGAGAATAAGGGTAAAACATATATTGTAAAATGTATTTGGGTACCTATTTATATTGTAAAATCATTGTAAAACCTACATTTTATGCAAATAAATATTTGATTGATTGATTGATTGTTATTTAACAAAGCTTAACAAACTGAAAATAAATATTTGGTTATTTAACAAGAAAATTTAAACCTTTAACATATTCGATTCCTAATCTTTACATTTTATACAAAATAAAGTTCATACTTCACTACACAGTACAATAGTATTTTTAATAGGTACTAATACTAACACTGTTTCTCAGTGCCAACTATAATGTATTATTACTATATGTATGTAGTATGAATTTTTATACAAATTTCTGCGGGAACTTTTTATATTGTGGACATTATGCACATATTGACATGATATTTCAAAGTGAGAAACCTTTGTTTACTTAAATCACATTAAGGTTTCTCACCTGAATCTTTTTATATTATATTTCTCTCCAAATGTGTAATGTAAAGTTACAGTAAAATAAATAATGTTTGTATACTAATTTCAAGAATCAATTAACGTATGATTTCTTTGGACATGTTTTGTCAAAGTGCTTGTATCAATAAACCTTTGATTGCATTCAGTACATTCAAAAGGCCTTTCGCCAGTATGTATCTTCACATGATTATTCAAAATATGCTTATACCTAAACCTCCGATAGCAGACATGACATTCGTAAGGTTTCTCGCCTGTATGCACTCTCAAATGTTCTTTTAATTTCGAACTTGTCGCAAAATCTTTCGTACAAACCTTACATTGAAACCTTTGATAAGGTGTGTCTCCACCATGCGTGAACAAATGTCGTATCAAAGTCGGTTTAGTACTAAATCGACGCTGGCAAAAGTCACATTCAAAAGGTTTCTCACCAGTATGAGTCCTAAAATGCTCAACTAATTGCAATTTCTTCTTGAATTCTTTCTTACAGACATTGCATTGGTGTTTCTTTTTGTGTAATCTCATATGCAGCACTAATTCCGACTGACGCAATTTAATATGACAAAATTCACATTCAATATTTTTCTCACCAACATGGATAGTTTTCACGTGATATTCCAAACCACTCTTTGTAACAAATCCACGTTTACACACATCACACTCAAATGTGTGTGTTTTTATATGGATCGAATATGTCTTCTTATCATCAAATTTGCTGCCACATAAATTACATTGATAAGTGTTAGGTTTTTTAGCTTTTTTATGAATACACATTAAATGCCTATTTAGATGACTTCGAGTTTGAAATCGCGATGTACAATAGTTGCAACCAAATGGTTTTACACCTGTATGTATTAAAATATGGCGTGCCAAATGGCCGTGAGATAAAAATCTTTGTTCGCAGACATCACACTTATAGTTTCGTGGTTTTTGAGAATTAACTTGTTTTTGTGATTTAACTTTTTTGATAGCTGTTTTAGCTTCCTGCGCAGAACTGCCAACTGTAATAAAGTAAATAATAGGGAAGCTTCATAAATTGTGACAGGATGTCTAGGAGTCATAAAACATACATATGGAATGTTTCAAACCTTTCCTGAACATTTCAGGATATTCTAAAATTTTGAAGGAATCTCATACCTTTGTGGTCCTCCTCCTTGACTACACTTAAATTTCCTAATGGAATGTCCTCTTCAGAGTCTACGTCATGTCTGTTATCTTCAAAATCAGAAATATCTACCTCTTCCAGTTTTATAGTACCTGTAAATATTTTTTATTTTTATTTAATGCACAAATTAAAAAAAAAGGTACACAAAATGTAGTACAAATGGTGGACCTGCCCTATCGCATTCTCTACCACTTGACTATAGTGTTGCCAGTATATTTTTGGAGTAATTTTTCGATACACTTACTTTGCATCTCAAATAATTCAGTGTCCTTTGTTTTTGCAACTTCATCTTCAATTTTTACTTCAACCTTAATGACTTTGTCCACTTTAGGAGGGATTGCATTATCATAAATTTCAATGGGAGTAACATGTAGAGAATGACACAGGCCGTTCACGTTTCGATCTATAAGAGTTAATGATTGTTTTGTTATCTGTAAACAAAAATAAATTATGAAATCTTTAGACTATTTCTTTAAATATTTATATTTATCATTAAGGAACTACCGAAAAAGTTTCGTTTGGATCTTAAGTAGTTTGATTATTTTTAAATTCTTATTTTAGCATTTTTTACCATTGATTTTATTGATTTTTATTTTATTTTATTTTTAAGATTTCACCATTTACTCAACCAATCATCCAGATGGATCTGCCCATGGAGGATCTGCAATTATAATAAAGAGGTCAATCCAGCACTACCAGGAACCACCTTTTGCATGTGACTACCTTCAGGCAACATCCGTAGTGGTTACAAGCAAATCTGGCAACATCACAATCGGCCATGTACAGTCCACCTCGACATAAAATCACGGAAGACAAATACTCGGCCTATTTTCGAACCCTGGGAGACCGCTTTGTAGCCGGCGGCGATTGGAATGCCAAACATACCCACTGGGGCTCTAGGCTTACTTCCACCAAGGGCAGGGAACTGAAAAAATGCCTCGAATCACTTCATCTTAAGACGATATCCACTGGCGAACCGTCATACTGGCCGACGGATCCCAACAAGATTCCGGACTTGTTGGACTTCTTTGTTGTGAGAGGAATTGACACAAATTATGTAAACGCTATGTCATGTTTGGACGGCAGTTCGGACCACACTCCTGTCTTGTTGACCATCTCCACATCAATCTTACTCAGACCTAATGATTCATTATACAACCACAAAACTGATTGGGCTGCATTCAGGGACTTCATAGATGACAATATAAACTTGCAGATTCCACTCAAGACCACCGAAGACGTGGAGAATGCGACAAAGTATTATTCGCATCTCATCCAAGAAGCTGCATGGAAATGCACACCAGCTACTCAAAACGCGGTTCCTTCGGTGAATGTTCCCACTTCTGCCCTAAAGTCTCTAATCGAAGAAAAAAGAAGACTACGACGCGTTTGGCATACCAGCAGACATCCAGCTGATAAAACAGCCTTCAATAAAGCAGCCTTGGAACTACGTAAGCAAATCAGGGGTTGGCAGGACGATCAAACCAGAAACTACGTAGAATCGTTAAGCTCTGGCAGGGTTTCTAACTACTCCTTGTGGAAAGCAACTAAACATCTAAATCGACCACAACTACCGAAACCTCCGCTCAGAACCACTGACAATAAATGGGCCCGTTCCAGCCAAGAGAAAGCAGAGACGTTTGCCACTCACCTTAAAAATGTCTTCACACCAAATGATGCCGATCCCGCGATGGATGAATCATCATTGAATGAAATATTGCAGCAACCACTTCAGCTGGACCCACCACTGAAACTCGCAACACCTAGAGAGATCCGACGGACTATCTTAAAACTAAAAGATAAGAGTGCCCCCGGTTATGACCTAATCTCCTCAAAAGTACTCAAGGAACTTCCCAGAAAGGCGATTGTGTTCCTAACGATACTAATAAATGCCTCTTTTAGATTGTCTTACTTCCCCGAACATTGGAAAGTCGCTCAGATCGTCATGATCCATAAGCCAGGCAAGCCGAACAACGTTGTGA
This sequence comes from Euzophera pinguis, assembly GCA_947363495.1. Classification (NCBI taxonomy): domain Eukaryota; kingdom Metazoa; phylum Arthropoda; class Insecta; order Lepidoptera; family Pyralidae; genus Euzophera; species Euzophera pinguis. Next base: position 7,444,078 of record OX376176.1, read on the forward strand.
CTTCATATCGCCCGATAAGTCTGCTTCCGGTTTTGTCGAAGGTTTGGGAAAGGATTCTCTTAAGTAGACTTATCCCCATGCTAAAAGAATCCAATGCCATTCCGGATCATCAGTTTGGCTTTAGACAACACCATTCCACTGTTGAACAGGTGCATAGAGTTTGTGATACAATCCGCTCTTCCCTGGAGAGAAAAGAGTACTGCACATCTGCATTTCTTGACGTACAGCAGGCGTTCGACAGAGTCTGGCATAAAGGACTCCTCTGCAAAATAAAGTCGCTACTCCCACATTCGTTCTTCGAAATTCTCCAATCATATCTTACTGGTAGAATTTTCCAGGTAAAAGAAGAAGACGCTAGATCCAAATTCTATGATATCGAAGCAGGGGTTCCCCAGGGATCAGTGTTGGGACCATATCTATACACACTGTTTACAGCAGATCTGCCAACCAGTGGTCAAGTAACTACAGCCACTTATGCAGATGATACCGAAATTCTGGCCAGTCACACCAAGCCCGAAGTAGCTTCCGAGTTGCTGCAATCACACCTAGACAAAATGATAAATTTTTTTTTTTTTTTTTTTTAAATCATTTATTCAGTAAATATCAAATGTACACATAAAACAGTTACCGAACCGCGGAAACCTCGATGGGTTTATCTGTGTTCGGTGAGTCGCTATTACATTCAGAAAGTACTCAAGTATTTTTTCAAACTCAATTTAAATTTTTTAAAGTTATTATTATACAACTCCTGAAGTTCTGAGGGAAGCTTATTTAGATAGTTTGGTATCATAAATGGCTTCGTACATGGAGAATTAAGTCTAGTGCCACAAAATCACAACAGGTCACTTTCGCTCTCAGGCAGGGAAACTGCCCAGCGGTAACCCTGGGGCAGGAACCGCTCCCACACGTCGATACAGTTAAATATCTCGGAATTCACCTGGACCGAAGACTCACCTGGAGGGACCATATTAGAGCGAAACGAGATGAAGCCAATCTGAGGTTCAGAGGTCTAGAATGGCTACTTGGCAGAAAATCTCACTTATCCACAGAAAATAAACTTTTTATTTACAAGGTTGCAATCAAGCCAATATGGACCTATGGCATTCAACTCTGGGGGAGCGCTAGTCACTCGAACATCGAAATCCTCCAACGATGTCAAAACAGCATTCTTAAATGCATACTGAAGGCACCCTGGTTCATCACCAATACAGAGGTTCATCACTTCGCTAATATCCCCACAGTCAGGGAAGAAATTGGGAAATTTACCACCAAATACAAGGAACGCCTTGCAAATCACCCAAACGAACTGGCACAGAAGTTACTGGTTAACAACCCAGCAAAAAGACTGAAAAGAGCTAACATTCTGGAGTTGGACAAGCGATTTGTACTCAGCTGAAATGTAGAGACTTTGCCATTGGACAAAGTTCTCTCCACGCCCACATCCTGCATCTCACCTGCTCATAGTACATGTACTGATTGCAGATGTCATACAAAAAAAAAAAAAAATTTTAGCATCAGCATGTTCACTGCTGCCCCATAGATGTACCCAAAAGCCACCTTGCATCCAGTAATTGCCCTTAAACTTCGTGATGTCGCTTCGTGCTATTTTTTAAAAAGTGTGACACGCAAAATCGGCGACTCGAATATTTATTGTTCAATATTGTATTATTTTTGTTTCAATGATATTTGTTCGTTATTGAAAGACTTTTATTCAATACTAGCAGTTTCCCGCAGCCCCGCCTGCGTTAAAAAGGAGCATATGTTTGACCCCGGGTCTTCAACTATATTCATACCAAATTTCATCAAAATCCGTTCAGCGGTTTGGCTGTGAACGCATAACAGACAGACAGACAGACTTTCACATTTATAATATTAGTATGGATATGAGTTACACATTACAAAAATCAGGCACCTGACCATTTAGTTGGTGCATGTCAGTCTAATGATATGGTCAAATGACCTTTCATTCTTTACTTTCTGTCCCATTGGCTATTGGTTCTGTGCGCTACTACTATATAACCAATATTTACCTTACCTTGCTACATCTCTTGTATACTTCTGTCAGCATGTTCTCAGCTTTAGCAGACACCAGCATTAGCTTGTAGCCCTTCCTTAGGTGTTGGTAGCAGAGGTAACAAGCAAATGTGGGTCTCTTGTCAGGGGTGTGGAGCTGAAATAAAGAAAAAATCTTTTTTTATGGACTAACAATATTATCTACCATAAGCCTCATTTAATTACGTTAGACAGACAGGCAAGGGTTTAATGCCTTTCCTTTTTACCCGACTGTGCCAGAAGAAGGGTAACGTTTTTACAAAAGCACAAGGGACTCCTAGTTGCTGAAAAAAGCCTGTTATCACATTTATATATTTATTTAAATACAAGCAGCTGTTACAGTTTACAGTTGATGCTTTTATATCGTTCTGCTAGAGGGCGCAACTCGAACAGTTACCTTTTACATCGGTCCTTAAAGTTTATTCACTTAAAATTAGTTAATATTGTTTACATTGGTTGGAAATAACTTCAGGTCGTAAATAAATACGTGATATTTGTATACAGTGCTTAAAGTTTATTCACTTAAAATTAGTTAATATTGTTTACATTGGTTGGAAATAACTTCAGGTCGTAAATAAATACGTGATATTTGTATACAGTGCTAAATAAACTTTACCTTGCGATTTAAGTGACTGTGGGGATACAAGTGCCGTGGCTGTTGACTTCTAAGTGTTGTGGACAAAATCAGTGAATAGAGTCTGTTTAACTAGTAACATCACTTATGAACACTATCCTTTTCAAAAACTTTTCATCATAATACTGGCGACTGTTGATCATAAACAAGTACTGATTTGTCACGAACGTTTCGTATTTAACACTATTCCCTGTGCTACACTACCTTCCTGGATTACTACGACACTTTGCGGAAATATTTGGATTATACTCAGCGTTATCGCTAATAACTACGTATTTTGGGTGTTTTAAGTGCACTTAGTGTTAACTCATAATTTCATACACTATAACTTGGCCATTCAATTCTGCTACATCACTGCCTGTCGCCTATAATTCTACACAGCGCCATCTATTATCGTATCCACGAGCTACGCAGACACGTTTGTCACGCTATTGCACCTGCGCCCGCGCTTTACGTTCAACATCAACCTTGCTTGTGCTTTACGTCTTACTGCTTGTATTGCTAACCGCAAGATGTCGTCGTCTGCAACTTGTAGCGCATGTAATGTTATAATAACGGCAGAGTCCAACGCTAACTTAAGATGTCGATCATGTAAAGATATTTATCATGCCGAATGCCTAAATATAAAAAAAGACCAGTTTTCCAGGCTATCGCCGAATTATATTTCATCATGGAGCTGCCCATCATGCTGTAATGTTACAAAGCGTACTGGATCTAATCTTGATGCTCCTGTTCGTAGCTCACAAATACCTTGTCTTAATGTCACTGAAGACAGTATGGACGTATCCTTCTTCAATAAAAACTCCCCTGAGCAAGGCCTCTCTATGAAAACAAACGAGTTCGATTTTGAATCTTTTTCACGCTCATTATTTAACAGGATGCAGGAATATCAAAACGAAATTAAAGATAATGTCTCAAGTCTCAGGAGTGACATAAAAAACTCTTTGTCTGAAATTCGCAGCGAAATTCATTCTTTGAGAGCGGAGCAATGCAAGATTAATACGTGTGTTTCCTCTCTGACGCAGGATGTCTCTGATTTAAAAACTTCAGTTGAATTTTGTAGCGGCGAGCACGACAGCGTCAGGAAACGCTTGGATGACATCTCTGGCCGAAGCGTGAGCGCTGGCCCGGCCATCCTCAGTTTGGAGCAGAAGGTGGACTCCCTGGAGCAGCTGGCGCGTCAGTGCAATCTTGAGATGTGTAACGTACCCGAGAAACGCAACGAGAACGTACTCGAGATACTTAATAATATGAGTTTATCTCTCAATGTTCCTTTATGCCCTGGCGACATTGTTTCAGCTCACAGAGTGCCTCACGCTCAGGGAGACAGCAACAGACCCAAAAATATAATTATAAAATTCACTACTCGTATTCAGCGTGATAATATGCTCAGCGCTTTTAGAAGAGCGAAGGGCCTACAATCCAATCAAATTGGAATTCCTGGAACAGCTGTCAAAATTTACCTAAATGAACATCTCACTCTAAAGAAGAAAAGCTTATTTCGACAATGCAGGGAGATTGCGCGAAAGAATAATTTCAAATACGTTTGGATTAAGAACTCAGCTATTCTTGTCCGGAAAAGAGACGATTCGGCAGCTTTTATCATCCGATCAGAAACCGATCTGGAAAAAATTCGAACGAATGATAAATGATTATATATATTGCATCTTTGCATTGATGCTTGCTTATTATATACTATTTTTAACTTTCATTAATTGTCACTTAATTGTTTATTGCATATTACAAATGTTAATTACTTACTTGCCTTCTTATATTATGTACTCAGCCATAGACCATTACGACGACACTTTTTCGCACTTATTAATTAACTTTAAATGTCAATTTTATACACATAGATCTCTGGAGTCTTCAGTTATTTATGTTATAGCTCGTGAACAGATCGGTAATAAAGGAAAAACAACTTTGCATGTATCATTGCTTCGCGTAATGATAATTATCTTTTGCTATGATTTTTTCGTTGGAACCTGTAATTGCGGTTTTATAATATGCGCAGGTATTGGTCCTGACTTTTGCACCGCCTTTAAGGTTAAATATTGTTCGTATTTCGTAAACTACAATTATTATTCTAATTCCAATTCATTAATATGGATTTATTGTAAATGCCTGAACAGTGGATAACCCATTGACAATCTATTATCAAAATTGTGGTGGATTCAGGACTAAGCTTCAAACACTGTATATGAATATTCTTTCTTCTTGCTACGATATCATTGTGCTCACTGAAACTTGGTTGACACCTGAAATCAATTGTAATGAGTTCATAGATCATCGCTACGTTGTTTTTCGACAAGATCGTGATCGTCAAGCCACGGGTAGGGAGGATGGGGGTGGGGTCCTAGTAGCCGTGTTGCGTGGACTAAATCCAGTTTCGTTGGATGTATCCCGCATTCCTAGGGATGTTTTACCACCGTCCAGCATTGAACATGTTATTGTTGAGATACCTTCTAGCGACAGTAACAAACGTCACATTATCAGCGGTGCTTATATACCGCCCTGGGCGAAAGTGGGAGCTTACGAGAGACACTTCGATTATTTGCAGGAGTCTATTATTAACGCGAATGTAGACACTATATACATAGTTGGGGATTATAATCTTCCTCACATCGAGTGGTATTTTTCGAATGGTTTAAATTCAAACGATGGTATGTCACACACCAACACATCTACCTGTGGATTGTTCTTAGAAAGATTTATGTCTTCTATTGGTTGCACGCAATATAACTTTTTACTTAACACAAACAAACGTATACTTGATCTAGTGATTTCCAACGTACCTTGTACAGTCCAGGCACAGCCCAACTCATTGGTAAGTCCCAACCAAAATCATCCTCCTTTCGTATCCTACATGTCAGCCTCACTACCAGACCATGCCATGCTGAAAAAACCGTGCACTAAATACAATTTTTATAAAGGAGACTACGACGCCATAAATAAGGACATTTCTATAATAAATTGGGACAACGATCTTTGTAATCTCACCGCCTCTGATGCCCTTGAATTATTCTACAACAATATCAACAATATTATAAAGTCGCATGTACCCACATCAAGTCCTAAATCGGAAAAATTCCCCGTTTGGTTTACACGCAGATTGATAAACATTTTTAAAAACAAACAGAGGGCTTGGGTCAAATGGAAAAAATACCACAACATCTCAGATTATGAAAATTTCACCTATCACAGAGCCAATTTTAAAAATCTTTGCAGGCAACAATACCGCGAGTACATGGAATCTGTAGAAAATAACATTTCTACAGATATCAAATATTTTTGGACTTACCTAGCTAACCGGAAAGACAAATCCAATATACCCTCCACAATGAAATATAACGACAACAAATCCACAAATCCAGACGTAATTTGTAATATGTTCTCCGATTACTTTAAGTCTGTTTTTGAACCCACATCCCCCACTATTCACACATGGCAGCCACCTCCTGATTCTTGCAATAATGATATAACATTAACAAATATATTTTTACCACAAGAAAAGATTTTAAACGAACTTCTACTTTTAAACACATCTAAAGGTGCAGGACCCGATGGTATTCCTCCTTATTTTTTAAAACAAACAGCTGCTAGTATAAGTAAGCCCCTTTTTATAATATTCAACAAATGCTTAGCAGAAGGGTTCTTTCCAAACATTTGGAAATGTGCCTACATTACACCCGTGCACAAAAAAGGGCATAAACAAAACGTGGAGAACTACCGCCCTATCTCCATCTTATCTGCCTTGGCAAAGCTGTTTGAACGACTTGTACACAATGAAATATACCCAATATTGCACATCATAATTCCTGAACAACACGGATTTGTGAAATCACGCTCAACTACATCAAACCTAGTCGTTTTTACAAGTAGTCTTTTTGAGAATTTAGATGATGGAGTACAGGTCGACAGTGTGTACACAGATTACGAAAAAGCATTCGATAAGGTGGATCATGAACTTCTTCTGTATAAAATTGCGTACAATGGTATTCGTGGCAATTTGCTCCGCTGGTTTCAATCTTACATTCATAACAGAACTCAGACGGTAGTTGTTAATGGTTATCGGTCTAATGTAGTTCAGGTTACATCGGGCGTTCCTCAGGGCTCAATACTTGGACCTCTCTTATTTATATTGTTCATTCACGATATTAAGTCTTGTTTTCAAAATTCACAATTCCTGATGTACGCGGATGATCTCAAAACTTACAAATCTATTAAATCCGTTAATGATTGCATTTCCTTCCAACGTGATCTGGATAGACTGACTGACTATTGCATTGCGAATAAGCTACATCTACGCCTCCCAAAATGTCACTTTATAAGATTTACCAAAAATAAAAAACCTGTTATTTTTAATTACAACCTCTGCAATACTACTCTAATGACGGTCTCGTCCGTGAAGGATCTTGGCATCGTTCTCGATAATAAGCTTTGTTTAGATGGTCATGTTGAGAGCATTACAAATAAGGCTTTCAAAATGTTCGGGTTTGTCTTGAGATCATCTGTTGCTTTCAGGAAACCTTCTACATATCTCTACTTGTATAAAGCTCTGGTCCGTTCCCAACTTGAATATGCTGTCCCTGTTTGGAACCCTTTCTATAAAAAATATACCGATGCCATAGAGACGATCCAGCGGAAATTTTTACGTACCATGCATTATAAGTGTTTTCGCAAATACTTAACATATTCTCAACTTCTGAGCTCTTACAATCTTCTTACTCTTAAATCGCGTCGTGCATATCTAGAGGCTGTTCTACTTTATAACATCATTCACAATAAGATAGACTCCATTGACCTCGTTAATAAACTTTATTACAAAGTTCCACGATCGGCTACCTTGCGCCAGGTGCGATCACGCCCACTCTTTGCACTGCCTACTTCTCACACTAATTCGGGTCATCGTTCTCCCTTGCGTCGTATGGCTGAGTACCATAATACATTATTTGAAAGCATTGACATATTTAACTGTTCTCTTTTTACGTATAAAAAAACTTTTATTGTCATTACTCTCTGAACAAGACTCACTGTAAAGGTAGATTATGCGACCTGTATGTTGTTATTCATCTTGTATGCTTGCTGAGTTATTTTGTACTTACCCTTACACACTTTCATTATAATTTCCCTCTAGTAATTATTTTATAAATACTTGTTTCTTTAATATGTGGATAACGTGGTTGGTTACAGAATTGTTACATTTACATAATGTATAATTATGCACTGTCAACATATATTTTGTATCTGTTTGTTATTCCAAATAAATAAAATAAAAAAATAAAAAATATATAAAGCATTGTCAGTCATTTTATTGACTTTTGCTTATTTTTGCAATAATTTTGATTTATTTGTCTTCCTTTCCCGACAGCAGCAAGAGCAGTGGCAGGGGCCAAGTGCACATAACTTAAATTTTTCTTATTTTTACATTTCCTGGTATTGGGGACACAAAAACTAATACAAAGTGTGATGATTAAGGGTTAAAATAAAAGCGAAAAAACACATTCGCTGCTGATAAAATAACAATGCACAAATGTGTACAAATGTTTTGTTCTATGTTGTATCCTGTTCCATTTACTGTGTAAGACATGAATTTGGTAAATAAATAAATGCATTTTCATTTGTTTACAACGCACCATATGTGTTGTCAGCAGTAAATGTGTAAAGACAGGGATGTATACGTGATCCTATAAATTGATAATCTCTATCATAGATCATCCTCATAATAAATAATCAAACGAGTGGTTACTTACAAGAGTGTTGGTGATTTTCTCAAATACAGCCTGCAGTGGAGTACCAGATAGCGTTATTGCACGTACGTCGGTCGCGAGGCATATCCTACACACGGTTATACTTGTATTTGGTTTCAGAGACATTTTAATTAGCTAGCGATTTATAGGGCATTGACGTAAGGGCTGCACTATGCTTGAAGTAGGTTACCGCGCTGGATGAATGTTATTCCAGCTGGTCAAGCTAACTAAAAACTTCACGGATCATTATAAACATGTGTCTAAAGCCCAACGGCTAAAGATTTGTGGACAATTAATATGACAATAGGAATACCTATGTGGGAAATTAGTAGAGTATAAACACTAGGTTTCACACCTGTAGGTACACAGACAACAAGATAAAATTACTATAATACAAATAAATTAGAGAGTTATGGCGCCATACAAACTAAACTAGTAGAAACGAAATACAGCTAAGTACCTATCGTAAATACTTAAGTAAACAACTGTAGTATTCAAACACAAACTACATAGAGATATATAATCAAAAATGATTGAAAACCAAACAAACAAATCACCTTGCTGCTGTGCCCTGTCACATGACACTAGAAATGTCATTGACATTGACAATCGCTTTTTTTCATCATGCAGTCTTTCTACCACTTCACTTAGCCTGATTCTTCTGACTAGACTTGACTACCTACCGACTAGACTAGGACTTGACGAAACCACACTGTAGGATTAAAGAAGATTGACAAATTAAGAAGGACTTGTATCCAAGGCCGTAAAACCCATTGCTAAAATCGCCAAGCAAGAGCCGAGCCGGGACTTTTGGCGGGAAGCTGAAAAGAGCAGTTTCGGCGCTGTATTTTATTTTCCAAAATTTGTGTTTTTTTGAGTGTTTGTGCATAATAATAGTGGATTATTATTCGCAAAGTGTTCAATAACAAGCGTGAGTGTTGGGAAGTGATACCGTGTTCGATTTATGTGATTTCCTCGCTTGTTGCCAAAAGCTCCTGGAGGTCGCTAAGTGCAGTTTTTCTACCACTTCACTTAGCCTGACTCTTCTGAGTCGACTTGATTATGACTTGACTTGACTTAACTACTGACTTGACTTTATACTTGTTTAATTAAACAACTTGATTAAAAATATTTTACTTGTTACTGGCTAAATACGAAAGTAAGAGCCAAAAAGAAAAGAAAAAGAAAAAAGAGCCGAGCCGAGACATTTAGCTGGCCGGTACCACAGATGATTATTGTATGTTACCTGAATTTTTATTGATTTAGCACAAGTAAACATATGAAAATTAAAACTATCTTATCCAAAAATAATAAATACAAAAAAACTAAATATCATCATCGCAGGCAGCATTCCCGCGTTAAATACCTATTGAGACGTCTGTCACGTACATTATAAACAAGTAGCATAAGCATAAGTCCTTTGCTGTACTTACGTGATAGCTTTCTCAATAAAGATATATTCTATTCTATTCTATTCTAAATAACGATGGCTATTCGCTGAGAGATTGATTAAGATCTTGACACAGCTAAAATTCTGGCCTTATCTTTACCTGAAGTCGAGTCTGCGACTGCTAAATATCATTAAATTTTGATTTACTCAAGACAGAACGTCTCTTCAAATATTGGTGAACCTAGTAGGTGAAGACTCTCTTTTAAATATATTTTAATGTTTCGAGCAACTGTTAAAATTTTTAATAATTTGTGACGATTGTTTAAACCATAGATTTCGAATTTTTTGACTACGTATATACCATGGAGTAATTACAAAGAGATGCCGTTTGAAATGGCGCAGTGAAAATATCATTGGCGCATCGCCGACACTGCAGTGGGCGGAGCTTGTCATTGCTAGTGCTCCATGATTGTAGCGACAGCCGAAATCAAGCACCCGCCTTCCGCCCCGTGTAGCCTCACAAACACTTTCTTACAAAACGCTTATTACGGCATCTCCTCTTTGTAATTACTCCATGGTATATACTTACTGCCGTACCTATGTCCGGCCGGTGGCGTTGACCACGACGCCGTACCATACGATACGTATTACAAAAATGGAACAATAAAACGAGATGCCACCTTGTATTGCGCCATCTCGCTTAATAATAACTGCCAGTTAAGTTTAGGTATATAATTTCCGCTTTTATAAATTACGAGGATTTGAGTTAATTTAGCCAGAAACTTTAGACAGAAGATAGAAAAGCCAGACAGCGTTTGGCCAATAACACACTATAATCAAGTTCCTCTTGGTCTGGTTTCCCTTTAATACCTTTGTACTTACCTCACTGTATTTTGTTAATAATGTTTATTTGGTGGGTAATGTTTTCTTTTTCTAGCGCATTATAGAGTATTTGTATTGTATTGACATCAGTCGGCCTACATGGTCGAACGAAACTTATATTATAGACAGGTCTATGCGTAAGGTAGAACTGCAACTGAGAAACCTTTGAGAAACACACTAAGGTGATGTTAGACTAACCTCGGGGAAAACATATAAATAAAACAAGGTACTTAGTTTGACTATATGATTAAATAAATATAATAAATTAAATAAATTAGATCATAATTTAAATTTACTGTTCAAATTAATGTATATAAAATAATATTTAAAAAAGAACTAGGTCCTAACCTAAAAAAATATAAAATTTTTTTGAATGATTTAAGTACATAATGTGTATCAACAAAGATTATGAATTACTTTTAACTTTTTTCATTTTTGGGTGTTATGAAATCGCCGCTCGTGTCTTAACCTGGCGCTGCAATCGGCAAAATGTTGAACACACTCTCTACATTTGTAAGGTTTCTCGCCAGTATGTACCCTTGAATGAATATTCAAGATATTCTTATGACGAAACCTGCGGAAACAAACACTACATTCAAAAGGTTTCTCGCCGGTATGTAATCTTAGGTGACTTTTCAACTCTCTTAGTGTTATGAATTGTTTTTGGCAAAAATCACATTTGTGCGCTCTGTCACCAGTGTGAATTTTGAAATGTATCTTCATACTAGATTTCGTTTTAAAACTCTTATGACAATAATGACATTCAAAAGGTTTCTCGCCGGTATGAACTCTCATGTGCTCTATCAAAAACGCCTTTTTCTTTAATTCTTTGTGACAAACACTGCATTCGTGTTTTGTCTTGTGCAATTTCGCGTGCGCTCTCCATTTCGGCAAAGGCAACTTGATATGGCAAATTTCACATTCATGAATTTTCTCTCCTACATGAAATCTCTTCATATGATCTTCGAAATTATCCTCTTCTGTAATTTTATATTCACAAACATCACATTTGAATTTGTATGAATGATTCTTCAAATGAATAATAAATTCAGCTCTATCCTTAATTTGCTGTTGACAATAATCACATTCAAATACATGCGATCTGAAATGTTTTTTAAAACTTATTAGGTCTAAAAATTTTAGACCACACTTTTTACACGCGTATTCTTTGGCTACCTTATGCATACACCATAAATGGCGATCAAGGTGACCTCTAGTACGGAATCGAGAATGACAAAAGTCACACCCAAATGCTTTTATACCTGCATGTATCAAAATATGCGTTTCTAAATATTTCTTTTTATATCTTCTCTGACAAATGTTACATTCATGTTTTCTTGCTTTTAAATCTGAATTATTCGGAGTCTCTTGTGGTAACATATTTGATAAGTCAACCTTAGGTGCGTTTCTTGTCTTGCCCGATTTCCTATTTGATAATTTAGCTTTAGGTGCGCGTTTTTCTTTAGTTTTACGTGCTTGTGCAGAAGTCTCATCTGTAACAAGAAAATAAAGTTATTTTTTGTTTCCAGTTAAGATCAATTCACACTGATGTGTAAACGCGCGTGCCATTACCTATAAATTTTTTCACATATACATATCTGATATGAAACTGCCTTTAAGTTAACCAGTTTGTTTTACAACGTCTGTCTCAATTGAAAAAGACAATAAGTAAACAATGGAAACTTATTGAAATTACTCATCAATTACTTTTTTTTGCGGGATTATTAATGCTTATCACAATCACGCGGTTATCTCAATATCAGTCGGCCATATTGTTTACATTATTATATTTTTCTCTTGAGACAGACTTTAGTTTTATACATGGACATGGAAAGAAGGATGAACGACGTATTATTAAGCAATGAAATTTTCTATATGCAAGATTTTATCCATCTTATGCAATTCTACATGCAATAAATAACATACGAGGACGTACAGGGTCGATTGACCATGTAACCCACACAATAAGAATGAATGTATGTATTTATCTTTATTTAAAACTTTACACAACATTTAACATTTCCATGTCCCGCAAAACTGCTTACTGAATTCAACATACTCAATTCTGAAGGTTTCTCCTCCGGTTTCTTTTCCTCGGCTTTCATATTGTTTCTTTGTAGATCAACTAAAGGCAGTCCATCTTCAAAATCCGAGTCATGCCTCCAATTGTCATCAACAGAAATACCGTCATCCTCCAGTTTTACAGCATCTGCAATATTTGAACGACTATGATTAAATATTGTCCTTAGACGCACTGAATCATCATTTCAATGTGACAATCATACAAGCCTGCAATGTCCTAATTAAACTAGAAACAACTAAACAAAGTATGCTCACTGTGGGAATCGAACTCACGACATCCAGTTCTAAGGTAACGCTGTTATTTATTTATTCATTTATAAATAAATAAATAAATAACGCTGGGCCACGCCTTAACTACCTTGGAGGCAATTTTAACTTTAAAGAGTAGTATATTTATACAACTTCTTCAACAACCAATAACATGGCCGAACACTATGTGAAGGGATATGAAGACAATGTAGGTAATCCCTGAAATGGTTCATAAATCAATCTTCCCTATTAGCGCTAGAAGATACAAAGATCCAACCCTAAATGAAATGGGGATGGTTAATTGATCATAATTATAAATAAGGCTTACCATGTAACACATTTGTTCCAGTTTGATTTTCATCTTCATTGACTTCCATCTTAACTTCAATACTGATTGTATCAACTGGCTTTGTAGGTATTGTGTCATAATATTCAACATTTGATATCATCAGGGAATCACGTAAACTGTTGATGTTGCGGTCAATAAGCGATATAGACTGTTTTGTTATCTGCAAAATATAAAATTAAATTATGAAAAAAAGTTTAAAATTCTTTTAAAAATATATAATCCAAGGAAATGTAGTTAACTCCTGGAAATTCGGTGAATCGAATAATTTTAGTTCAATGTCCAATGATTTTCATTCGTTCGTATTAGTCTGACAATTTTCATTCGACATATGACTCATACAGCTGAACAAACTAGAGCGTCTCGTAAATAATTGTATTAGATTTATCTTCTGTCTCCGAAAGTATGACCATATTTCGGAATACCGTTCTGAGCTTAAATGGCTACCTATACGGCAACGCAGGAATTTGCATATATTATGCCAACTTCATAATATTCTTTACAATCCACTGTCCCCTGATTACCTCAAAACTGATTTCAAACTATTGAGTTCCACTCATGAAAGAATCCTGCGTTCCTCCAACAACATGACCCTCGCTACTCCTTCTCACCATACCGGGTTTTTCTCCAATTCCTTCGCTGTGACGGCTGTTAGACTCTGGAATAATCTTCCTGAGTCCATTAGAACAGTCTCCAGCCGTGCCAACTTTAAAAGGCTTGTCTACGATCTCCTACTCTCGCGGTTACGGGAGCAAATTTAGGCAGTTAAACATGAGTAAATTTTGAGTTGCTGCTATTATTTCGTTGATATAACTCTTAAAATTAACTGTATTTTGATTATTATTTCATCGTATATATGTAAGTATATTATGTAAGTACCATAAGTAAGTTTATTATCATTCCAACTTTTTGTATTTATAGCTATATATTTTTAATACCCACATGACGATATCTGTTTAACCCAAAGGTTGACTGTTAGATAATGCTTTTAGCATTAAGTTCGCCTATTGTGCTATACAATTGTATTATGTACAATAAAGTTTAAATAAATAAATAAATAAATACATTCAAAAATAGGGCTCAAAGACAAAAGTCATTTGCTTGGATATCTCACTCTACTATCTATCTGCGAACAAATACACTCAGAATGTTAAAGGTACGACCGCACTAGGCGGAACTGCAAATCGCGTCAAAGTATTCTTTATATAAAATTATATGAGCCAACACGCTCAAGCGGCAACGGAACTGCACTGCAACAGAACTGCGCGACAAAGTTGATCAACTTATCAAAACAGACGTGCGAACTGCACGTCGCGGCAGGTCTGCTGACTCGGAGTGCGGTTTAACAAACTTCATTTTTATAATCAGAGACCCTATCTTTAAATGCATGACATTATGTCGCATGAAAATCGTTCGAATCCAACAAAAATCATTCGATATCGAACACAAATTATTCGACATAATATGTCACATATTTCAAATATAGGGCTCCAGTACTCTTCTTCACACAACAAGGAAATAAAAATTGACTGAGCGTAACCGAAGTCTCTATTTCGAGACTGGCCAATTTTGTTTTTGTACGGAAAAATGTATGTTCTGCTAGAGGTCCTTACGAAACTTGGCATACGTGTTCCTTGATTTTTTTAATTTTTTTGTCAAGATATTTTTTTGATTGGAGGAAAAATGAGGGCAAAAGGGGGATAGTTTGGTGTAACATTATTTAACGGATTTTAATCATACTTTTTATGATAACAGCATCATATGTTGGGTTCTCTACAAGTGTTATAAAAAACTCGCAAAAGGGGGGTAAAAAGGGGCAGTTCATAACAGTGTTTTATAAATAAAATTTTGTATTGGGTGATAGTTTAGTTCGCGAAGTCTACAGTTCACAGAACTATTCGTTATATCCTTGTATAACTGGAAAAAATCGCATTCTGGGATCAGTCCGCCTATGTGCACAATTAATTTTCCTTTCTCTATATTATCTGTTTTACTTATTACATGCAATAAAGAGTTTCTTACTAACCTACACATACAATAGCCGCATGAAGCTATACCACGAAGTAATTACAAAGAGGAAATGCCGTTTGAAATGGCGCAGTGATATGATCATTGGCGCCTCGCTGACACAAAAGTGAACGAAGCTTGTCATTACTCGTTCAAAAGCGTACCAAGAAACAGATCGCGAGCTCCTAAGTTCATCACGATTTTCCACGGCTTTTTTACGAATTTAGCATTGAATAATTTGTTTCTGTTAAATAAGATATATTTACGGCTCTAAAAGGTTACTTATAATATTTTAAACGTTCAGAATTATGAAATATCGCATGAATATTTATATTGGAAGTTCGACGTACTAGTGACATCTATTGACTGAATTACTTAAAAATTTGTAAATAACGTAGTACTGCTACTTTCCGTAAGATGGATTTTAGCCACGGCCGAAACCAAGCACCCCGCACGTCTGCCTTCCGCCCCGTGTAGCCTCACAAATACTTTTATACAAAACGCTTATTACGGCATCTCCTCTTTGTAATTGCTCCGTGAGCTATACTAAGTAATAAACGCGATAAAACTGAATGTTTTTTTATTTCGATATGTAACAATCAGAAAGACATAAGACAGCATTGCTCTCCTATTTCAGCTGCGAAACAGAAGTACTCTGGTGTACTTAGCTCAGAAAGGGTGCAGGAATACATTACGTACTTTATTGCATCTATTAAATATCTCCGTAAGTACACTCTCAGCCTTATCTGACATCAGCATTAGCTTGTAGCCCTTCCTCAGGTGTTGGTAGCAGAAGTAACAGGCAGCCGTGGGTCTCTTGTCAGGGGTGTGGAGCTGAAATAAATAGTTAGATACTTGCATGATCATCGTAAGAACACTACATTACAACACTAGAGCTCTTTATTAGTATGCTGCAATCAGCGATGTTATGTTATGCCAGAAACAGATTTGTTGATAGATTGCAGTTGTCATTTCGAGTGTGTCCTCCGCTTGAGGAGCCCCGGAGCTAACACTAAATTCTAAAACGTCCATATTTGAAACAATATTGTGAAAAAACTATTGGCATTAGATTGTCATAATTATTTGAAAGTCCTTGCTACAAGCCAAATTAAAAACAATAATTTCTGCATAAATCATTGTTTGTTTGTTTGTAATATCTTTATTGTACAGAAAAAACAAACAATGCATACACAAGCATGGAAAAACAATAAGTACAATGGCGGACTTATCCCACTTAGGGATCTCTTACAGTCAATCATTTTTTTATGTTTCCTCTTAAAATATGAAAAGTGGATTTATCAGCTTTTGTTCTGGAGCTCTTCACTTTCTGTAATAATCAGATCCCCATAAAATAAAGCAAAAGTGTAAGAAGAGGATTTAACTTGGAAACACATACAGTGGCAGAACCATTTTCAGCTGCTAATAGTAATGCCTATCCGCTATCTAAGAAGCTAAGAATTTATAGAAGATGAAGAATTTTTTTATAACACCACTGTGGTGTGTTCCAGGAGCTAATTGTGTGGCCCAAGTCAGATCTGGATAGCAAAACACTGTGGACGCCCTCTGCCCTACCTGGGGATCTTAGGACATTAAGTCAAGTGGTGTGTATCAAAATAAAATCACTTTTTGACGAAGCTTGTTGCTGAATATTTTTTGTGTATTTAAAACGAAGCTTATTGCTGATAAGTATTTGTAAACTTGTGACGAAGCATGTTGAAAAAAAGTTAAATCATTTGAATCATGGTTTTGAACAAAAACTTTTATTACTAACTATCTAATAGCATTAATGCTGTTTTTTATTAACCTACCTATGTTTGACCCTGGGTCTTCAACTATATTCCTACCAAATTTCATCAAAATCTGTCCAGCAGTTTGGCAGTGAAAACAAACAGACACAACTTTCGCACTTATAACCCAGATAAGCCTGAAACTTTTTTCTTTGCAGAAAGATGCATTTTTTTATATTTGTTTTGTTATGTCCCTAGTACCTTAGGAACAATAGTAAAAAAAATTTACTCTTCTGTAAAAGCTGAAAAATGACATCCCATATATGAGTCGGTCGGCACTAGCGCTCCGTTTTACTTTTTCTATAAAACGTTTTGAATAAGTCAATAAAATGTTAGTACAACATTTGATAACAATAGAAATAGGTTTAATCTACGTCTTAAAGCAAAATTGTTGACATTAATTTTAAAAAAAAGGCTTTTAGTAATTTTTAAATTACTAAAAGCCTTATTGGAGTCCATGATACACATCATGCAAAAAAAGCAGAAAACAAAATTATTAAAACTTTGTTTGCAATATTGTTATGTTTTGTTGTATTTATTTTAAATATAAGATTTAAAAAATATTAGTTAGCATCTTACCTAAGCCAACCTATTTGAAGACATGTTTTACGATTGACAATTCAAATTTATTCACTTTACAAAAAAGAAGAAAAACTATACGATCCACAGAGTTATTTGTACATTTCATCAACTGTCAATTACTAACATTTCTAAAAATGTATATAACTCGCATTCAAATCATCAAGTAATGTAGGTAGAATTTTTTATTTTACAAACCCCATATATGGGTTGGTCGGTCTATCTGGGGCAATATTAATATGGATACTTTACTGACCCACTGCTGGGTCAAAGTCTCCCCCATTCTCTTCCACTCCTCTCGCTCCATAACAATATTAATAGATAGATATATTCTATAATTTACCATTTATAAAAATTAAACATATTGATATGAAATATTTATTTTTATTGTACAAATTACATATATATGCACAATTACAATACCGCTGTATTTTAATGTAATAAAGATTCTTATTTTGACCTGCCCTTTATCTACCTCGTCTTAAAGTCTTCAGACACCCAAAAGCCACAAGTGTAATACTTACAGGAGTGTTGGTGATTTTCTCAAATATAGCCTGCAGTGGAGTCCCAGACAGTGATATTGCACGTACATCCCACGCGAGACATATCCTACACACAGACGTACGTGTGTTTAACTTCAGAGACATTTTGATGATATTATTACACGATTCGCATCAGACAAAAGCTAAAGCTTCTGATAAAACGCGTAATTAATGTTTGATATTCTCATCAAACCCTAATTAAACAACAATCTTCTCAGCTCAGATGTTTTTCATCACAGTTTTAACTTTAATTTCTGCTTACATAAACATAAACTGACACGTCTAATAAATAAAATGAAAGTAGTCATATATTGTGGACACAATTTGGAAGTGTAAAGAATTATTTAAAGTGTAAAAAAACTGTGTACAATATAGAAATATCTAAGAGGTATAATCAAAATAGATTAGTTTCCAAATTACTCTTTGTTAAGATAGGATTGATATGTAAAGAATTCGTGCAAAATAAATGAATCAAAACAATGAAAAACTTGGACTTGACTTTGACAGTAGTGTTTTTTTTTTTCTTTCATTTTGGCTCTTACTTTCGTATTTAGCCAGTAACAAGTAAAATATTTTTAATAAAGTTGTATAAAGTATAAACAAGTATAAAGTCAAGTCAGTAGTTGAGTCAAGTCGAGTCAGAAGAGTCAGGCTAAGTGAAGTGGTAGAAAAACTGCACCTAGCGATTTCCAGGAGCTTTTGACAACAAGCGAGGAAATCACATAAATCGAACACTATCACTTCCGACACTCACGCTTGTTCTTGAACACATTGCGAATAATAATCTACAATTATTATGCACAAACACTCAAAAAAACACAAATTTTGGAAAATAAAATACAGCGCCGATACTGCTCTTTACAGCTTCCCGCCAAAAGTCCCGACAGTAGTGATAATATTCGATAGCATCGATAAGACAGTTCGCGCACGGCGCTATTCCAATGAAACTTGAGTAGGTATAACTACCCATAATAAATATTAGGTACCAGTTGCACGAGAGTCTGCGGACATAGCTGATTTTGTATGAAAGATACTTTCGTGCGACTGGTAGTATACGGCCACGGGTAGTATATTCAAGTTTCATTAGAATAGCGCCGTGTGCAAACTACCTAAGAGGTATAATCGAAATTGATTAGTTTCCAAATTATTCTATGTAGGTACCTAAGTAAAGATTTGTACAAATCCATGGAATCAGTTTATTAAACAGGACTAAACTATGTGACCTAAAACTAAGTTAGAAATAGTGGAGGAAACTATATCTTTATAATAGGGTAACCATGATAATGTTTTTAATTGGGACAAACTATTTTAGACTTCGTAAATACTGCATATAAGTAGCAAGCTAGATAGCTTAGCGGGACGTGAATGTTGGTGACGATTACGCGAGTTAAACAACAGCAGTTGCGACCCCAACTTGGAGTGGACAACACTTGGCGTATTCTATACGTTCAGCCGTTAGGCCTGCTTGTCTAGTGGAGCCAAGGCCACTAGTAAAGTTTCCTTGTTTTCCCGAGGGAACCAATAGGGGAATCATGTCTACGAAACGTTATTTTCGACTAGACTCCAACTGCACAGAACTACTTGAAAGAAGGTTAGCGCCACCTCAATCGGAACATTTGATTGCGTCTGAAAAAAAAATCTACATAAAGTATGTAACACCTTTCCCCTTTTGTCCAGAAGTGTGTGGTCACCCTATTTTGCACAAGTACCAACGTGATAAAGCTTGTATTTGCTAGAAATAGACAGGTTCCTCCACAGCCTCCACTATTTCTATCTCGCTTGGCTCGGCCTTGCCTCTTTGCAAATTTGCATATACTCACCCCCGTATTCTTAAACATAACCTTAAGGACGTCCTTCACTCAAACTCATTGGAGGGCGCCTTAAGGAAATCCCCGAACTTTCCTTGAAAATGACATTTTTAATTGGTTGTTGAGCAAATCTAATGAGGAAAGACACAGGTTATAATTATAATCCGAAGCACAAAAATTGAAAAATACAAAAGAATAGAGTAAAAAATAAACAAATTAAGTAGTTAACTAGGCAAAAAGTGGCAAAAAATGTATTTATATCCACATCTCCTCAAGTCAAGGAAGCTAGTTACGACTAATTTTGGACTTTTGGCGGGAAGATGTGAAGAGCAGTTTCGGCGCTGTATTTTATTTTCCAAAATTTGTGTTTTTTTGAGTGTTTGTGCATAATAATGGTGGATTATTATTCGCAAAGTGTTCAAGAACAAGCATGAGTGTTGGGAAGTGATACAGTGTTTGATTTATGTGATTTCCTCGCTTGTTGTCAAAAGCTCCTGGAAATAGCTAAGTGCTAAGTTTTTCTACCACTTTACTTAGCCTGACTCTTCTGACTCGAATTGATTATGACTTAACTTGACTTTATACTTGTTTACTAAAAATATTTTACTTGTTACTGGCTAAATACGAAAGTAAGAGCCAAAATGAAAAAAAAAAAGAATTATGACACGAACAGATGACATTATCACATGACAGTAGTGACAATAGTGTTGTGGGCTTGGTTTTGTTTGTTCGAATAATCCACAAAATAATAAAGTAATTATTTTAGTAAATCTAAAGTGAACCACAAATTTTAAGGAGATTGAAGTTAAAGAAACAAAGCTACAATACAAACGATCAACAGACTTGGTTGTTTTTAATTCAACATGCCTCCTAGTAAAACCGTATGTAGAATGTGCCTGGCCGTCGACGTAAAAACAATTCCAATAACAGATTCGCCTCTTCAGAACATTTACGAGAAAATCAGCAACAATCAAGTAAGTACCAACTAATACAGATGGAGGATGGAAATGCCTCGTGAGATAAAAAGATTTTTGTAAGACGAAAAATTATTTCTTTTGTGGATAGCGGGATAGGCATTACTATTATTTATATTCTGTGCCGGTGCCCAGCTTATTAATAAACATACAAATGCATACGCCATGAGTGGGTAAACTGGGGAACAGCTAGTGAAAAAATAATGATATATATGGCTAATATGGCAAACACAGACATAGTCAAATGAAGCATGCAAACTGGCCCTTTCATTTGTCGCTTAAGGGTTAACTCACACAAATATTGCCACCAATTCTGTGACACTGTCAACAATCATTGTTCTTTATCACTGTGACACTCGCACAAATATGACTATTTTCGTGCTTCACTGTTGATTCACACAATCTGTTTCAACAATTCTGGGTTCGGGTTTACAAAAGAGGGTTTTAGATTTTTTTTTAAATCGAATTTCTTACTGGAGATTTTTTAGATGAGCAAAAAATGACATATTTAGCGAAGCGAGTGAGCAACAGACTTTGTCACAGAAACAAACACTTTATGAGAAGATAATAAAATTAGTCAGGGACCCTCTTTTATCGATTTCAACACAACTCTTATACTAATGTTCCAGCTATACACAGCTGATCAGCGTCCTATAGCAGCCTGTTATATGTGCTTCAATGGCCTCAAAAAGTGTCACAAGTTAATAAGGACTGCAGCAAAAGCAGACAATGTTTTAACTGAAATCTACGAAACATATAAAAAGGTAATTATTTTGTTACTTTTTCCTTTCTGTATTTAAATTAGCTGTTTTAATATGCAACTTGTTAGGTATGCATGCACTTTTTCCCCTGACTGTACATACTACATATCAATGCGTACAAACAAAGTAACTATTCATTCATTCATATTGAGTGGGTAACATATACAATAAACCCTTAGTGTCAAGATATTTTCGAACTGTTTGTCAGCCTCTTAAGGAGTTCCTTTAATGACTACCAAATGGCAGCCAGATGGATTAATGTTCCTTTTGAAACAAAGAATCATCATTATCATTGACAAATTAACTATAAAAGTTATCCATGAGAGAAGCCTTTTTCTGAAACACAGAATCCCCCAGCAATCTATTTCAGGAATTAGTCTCTTCATGAGGTGATTAAACCATATACACATCTGCTAAGAAACCAATATTTGTAAGTAAACTTGTGAAGAAAATGATAAACAATTTGGTTGGTTGATTGGCTAAAAGAAGCTCTGTTTTGTTCTGTTTAAAATTAACCAATTTTTTTAGTCTATTATTTTGAGGCTAAAGACGCAAGCCTCATGGAAAAAGTCAAAGTTGTATGGTTTAGTTAGGATATGTCTCTTGATACTTATTATAATTAATTGTAAGAATCACAATTTTTATTTAGAATTTTGCATCAAATTATAAGGAATCCTATTTAACCTTTTGTATTTCAGATCACGAAAAAATCTATAATGGTAATTGACCGCACAGCATTTGGTCTGTCGGGGTCAATGTGCTTTACCAAAGTGGAATGTATTGATACACCTTCACCAAATGTGGAAGTCAAAATGGAAAGTGTTGAAGAAGAAGACCAAGAGATGGATCAGGAGGCAAACGAGACAGATGAAGAGTCACAGGGTACGTTCATTTAGTTTTTAATTACTAGACATTTGTATATTTTTTTAGACACTGCTTGAAATAGACGCATTAGCTGTTACCGCTGATGCGTGTATATCAAGCAGTATATTATAGGATGTACCTTTTAGGGTTCCGTAGTAAACACAAGGAACCCTTATAATTTCGTCATGTCTGTCCGTCTGTCTGTCCTACGTTTATCTCAGAGACAGACCGACCTAGTGCGGTTTCGTTTAAAGAGATATTTAGCTATAACGTTGAAAAACAATCAGAGGTGAGTGTCCCTAACCACTTTTGGAAAAACCGTTGCATTTGGACACCTGAAAAAAATCATGACAGTAGTTAATATAATAAATTTCAAAGGAAAATTATCACTGCCGTAAGGCTTATAATAGTTTACGAGTAATAATCTATAATTAAAAAACATTTAAAATTCCAATCCATTGAAATATGCATCTCA
The DNA here is from genome assembly GCA_947363495.1 of Euzophera pinguis. Taxonomy (NCBI): domain Eukaryota; kingdom Metazoa; phylum Arthropoda; class Insecta; order Lepidoptera; family Pyralidae; genus Euzophera; species Euzophera pinguis. The sequence continues at coordinate 7,467,260 of OX376176.1, forward strand.
TGTAAGCCGATAGTTTGACATATTTTGACATTTCCAAAAACAAGATAGCGCTATTTGTGTGATTTTGTTGTAAATTTTATAGTAGGTTTTATGACCAAGACCATTTGGGACCATTTCACACTCTTAGCAGGCCCTTTAGGCACCATACTGTCGGCCCTATGGCATCGAGCGTTTGTGCCACTGGACGAGTTTGCATTGCTCTAATTGTTTAAAATTTGAAGCTACAAAAAGTTTTGTGGAAGTACAATTATTGAGTAGAAAATTTAAAAATTACATAAATTTTATAAATTTTCATACTATTTTGATCAAATGTTTGTTTGTTTGTTTGTAATTATCTTTATTGTACAAAATGTAATGTATTTCGCCCGAGGTCCTAACTCCATGGTCTAAACTTTTGCTACAGGTGAGGAGGATCACAGTGAAATGGAACAAGAACCAGATGATACAAAATATTCAGATGATGGTGACAAACAGAATAAAGTTTCACTTGATTCTGCTAAACGAGATCCGGAAATCAAATTGGAAGAAGAATATTTGGAAGGTATGTATTTTAAATTAATCATTTTAGCGTAGTTACCGCTAGACACATTTACTTTTTTTTTAACCTATATTGTTCCACATAGAAAAAAAGAAATGAGTACAAGGCCGACTTATCGCTAATGCAATCTCTTTCAGCCAACCAAATGAACAGGGAAAAAATCTTGCGAAATCTGGAGGCTTGCCACCGTCTCTTAAAGCAGGGCAAAAACGTGCGAACAAGCGAGATGTCACCTTACAGCTTGTATTGCGCTATGTTGCTTACTCACAAACTACAAAATATGCTACAATAAAATAAAATATACTACTATACAGATGTTCAAATGTACATGGAAATACGCACAATCTTTCCCAATTACCCTAAAATTTGTGAAATCTGTACATTTTCCTCTTATTATATGTATAAGTACTAGTATTACGAAAGTATAATAAGTATACTGTGTGCCCACATTTTAGAAGTTTTCTTTCACACTACCGCATATTTCTTCTATAATATCTTTTTTGTGACCTACATAAAGGTTGGCTGGAAAAGATTGCTTAGCAATAGGCCTTTGCTCCATAGTTATAGGAGTAATGTTCATTGTATTTATTTAAATTTAATACTAGCAGCCCGTCTCGACTTCTTCCTAGCCTAAAGCCTTCCTCGATAAATAGGCTATCCAACACTGAAAGAATTTCTCAAATCGGACCAGTGATTCCAGAAATTTGCGCGTACAAACTTAGTAGCTTTACAATTTTAAATAATAAAATAATATATTATACATAGTAATAAATAGATAGATGGGCAAAAAAATAAATGGTATCATAATAAGGATATATTTACAGATTTTCAACCGTCAGAAGATTATGCAGCATCGGACAGTGTTATCAAGTACAGTTCAGATTTAGCAGATGGGCAGTTGGAGAGCGCTGACGCAGAGCAGACTACTGATGCTAATGTGGAGAAGGCAAATGGTGAGTATGGAATGCTTTACTTTTCTTCCTTATTTTCAGGACAATATTGAATAATTGTTAATAAACTGCTAAAATTTATAGGTGAATGAAAGAAAACTCGCAAAATAAGATGAATGTACTTAAATAATTAATGGACTTACAGTAATTATTCAAGTGCATTCATCTATGTTCTAGTGTTCTTATTTTGCGAGTTTTCTTTCATTCACCTATAAATTTTTGCAGTATATATATACTTCAGGACAATTAAAAAAGTATATATATATTATATTGTCCTGAACTTTTATTAGACAATAAATACTTAATTAGTATTTGTATAGCCAAAATTTCATACAGAGTGAGATTGAAGTTAATATCGAACTCTGTATGGTATTTTGGCGCCAAACAAAAAGAAAGTAATCTTTTTACCCGACTGCGACAGAAGGAGGGTTATGTTTTTCGAGAGTAGGTATGTATAATTGTTTGGCACTCTCTGAAACCTGAACGGCTCAATGGTTTTTAGCTTGAGCAGTGACGTTGGATTCGTATTTACTGTGAGAAATAAAATTAAACATTTTTGTTGGGTTTTTAGTTTTCAAATTACACAGATTCGCAGTCGGGTTTTTAGTTTTTTAAATTACCGTTAATCTTGTTCTCTTAACGTTTTCAACAACAAATATAACCTACGATTTAAATGTCAAAATGGCAAAAATAACTCATAGTAATGAGAGATAAGTGCTATAAAAGATGTAATCATTTGTTATCATTTGACGCGTATAAAATAAAGGATTGATTTCTATTTAATTCAATGACATTGTCAATTTTGTTGTTGACTTGACACATACAACATGTTGCCACCTAAACGCGATAAGTAGCGACGCCAATGCAGGGTTTTTTTTTTCTGGTGAGGCATGGGAGTGCCTTAACCAAGTATCCCGAGTGCCTTCCTGTGGGAAAAACAAATGACAGATAGGAAATCTCTTTCTAAGCACGTATGTCAGACAAAGACAGCACCATAAAAATACACATAACAATATTCTAAAGATGTATGTGACATGCCCTCTCCATATTAATCTTACCACCATTAATATAACTACCAAACATGCACCGTGAAATTGTTGTCGTTTTGGACCCATTGTCATTCATGCAACTAAACAACTTTCCCCAAGATACATACATACATGGGTCGAAATATGGAGTAAATTTTTGGACCTCCCATACAAAATGTCTCATCACGTGACCTAACTTATGTAGGGGAATGTTAGCCGCGCCACTTACTATGGGAAGTCCAAATTTGTTTTCATGTTTCGAGCCATGTTCCTTGGGGAAATTTGTTCGGTTGCATGAATGGAGTTATTATATATTATTGGAGGACGATGGGTCCAAAACGACTAAAATTTCACGGTGTATATTATAACTTAAACTCCTTTAATTTACTGTATTCGTTTTATTTTCTGTCTACGTAAATATGACCACATCTCTTCTTATCGATCCGAACTGAAATGGCTTCCGATCCGCCAACGTCGTCAACTTCGGTTGCTTACTTCTCTTTTTTCAATTCTCAAGGAGCCTCAGTCCCCGGAGTATCTAAGGTGTAAGTTCAAGTATCTTTCTGACGGTCACGATAGGCAACTTAGATCTTCCAAAAAACTTACCCTTTCTACTCCCCTATTTCGGTCCAGTTTTATGTCTAATTCATTTACCTTACAAGCCACACGGCTCTGGAATGCTTTACCCGATGACATCAAAGCAGTGGCGAAGCCTCCATAGAACACGATTCCCACCGGCTTACCTTGGCTAATCTCTAATATATACATATTTTTAATTATTGATAATAATAGCTTATCCCAGCTTATTACTCTTCCACGAAAATGTATACACTATACCGCTATTGTTCTTAGCTATACCCATATACCTACTTATATGACACTGTCATAAAATGAAGCCGACGACTGACGGCCTTACCGGTAATACGGAAACTAAGGAGTCTAATTATCGCAAGCGACACAATTACATTGAGCGCTTTGTAAAAAGTATTCTTCAATACGCTGGATACAAAATACGCAATGTATTTGAAATCGCGCATACGCACACACACACGATTTAGCAATGGTAAGACGCAATCCGCGCCGAGTACACGCCAAGTGAACTCGCTCAAGATATCGGGAATCCAAATATTTCCAATGTATGAAATTGACACACACATACATGTCACTACTACATGAAAAGTACTCGTTGATATTGTTAAATGATAACCCGATTAAAGATAGCCTACCAAACTCTTTATAGGTCCTTTCGTATCACTAGAAAAGTTTTCGTCCAATTAGCGCTGCCGCAGCAGGCCGGCCATTGGCCGCCCATAGTGACGGATTGTCACTATGTCACTTCACTTATTATGCGCGCATTTGTACGGATTAATTTTATGCTAATTGATTTAATGTGATAAGTGATTAGATTGTGGTTTATAGTTTAAAAGAATCGAAATTAGTGAAGTTTAACACAGGCTGTTGTGTATTCTGATATAGTGTTTGTTTTGTTTCATCGTAAAGGTTGGTTTGTTTCATTTTGTTTTATGTCGTTGTTGTTGTTAGGCGAGAAATGGCGGCATTAGTACAAATAGATTGTTGTCTTACAGATTACTTATTGAATGAATCAACTTCGTTCTCAAAACAATCGTTCGATAATAAAAAATATATCATTAACCTTGGAGGGGCTCGTCCCGATATAAAAATTGATTATAAGCGTAAGGAGCGGTTTTTCAAACATTTTCACAGTTCGATGTATGATAAATACAATTGGATAACAGGCAGTTGCTAATTAAATAAGTTATTTTGCTTTCCATGTCTGCTGTTTTCCGATACAAATAGTGCTTGGAATAAAATGGGTTTCTCAGACATAAATAATTTGACCAATTCGGCTAGAAAACATAGTCAAACTGAAAAACATTTACGCAGTTGTTTATTGTTACACGATTTTGGAAATAGTAGAATAGAATCATTTCTCGGCAATAATTTTGAAGCCCACAATCGTAAAGTAGAGCGTAATCGAAACTTAATGAAACGTTTAATAGACACTGTTGTTCTTCTTGGAAAACAAGAGTTATCTTTCCGCGGGCATAAAGAAAACCTAAATTCAGATAATCGTGGCGGCTTTACCTCTCTTTTTTTTCACCCCACGCCACTGCATCAAAGAGACCATTACTAAATTCGCTTTCAAAAGAAAGGTCAAAATTCACCTCACTAGCATAATATCACCCTAAATCGTCATCTTTTTCCGTTTTCATCTCTTCTTTTATGTTTGTATATGTATAGTTATGAATACTGTATGTAAATCTATGTATGTTTATTTAGCAGTTAAGTGTTTTTTATTTTTGTTTCTCTCATTGTATTTTTAAAATAATTCGCGCCGCACATAACATTTCTGTTTTTCCTAATGGTTGACTGGGAGAGAATGCTTTTAGCATTAAGTCCGCCAATTGTAAACTTGTGGTACAATAAAGATTTATAAATAAATAAATTTAGCAGTACCCACCCAATAAATATTTTTTCTTTCTTTCTCTCAGACTAATTTTACAATCTTTTACTGACAAACACCGCATGGAAATAAGATTGAGAAAGTGTAACGCCGTAAATGTAACAACAATTAGCAATATTTTCACATAGAATATTGCAGAAGTACAAAACAAAGGATTTTTGTGACAGGTGGCGAATCTGATCAAGAACAAACTATGGAGCTAAATAAAGGCGTTCCTACATTGACGAAATGCAAGTCCGGAAAGAAGTCAAGTAAAAACACGGCGGGCAAAAAACATGAATGTACTATTTGTTTTAAAAAATTTAAATTCAATTGTTTTTTAAAAAGGCATTTAAAGTCTCATAAAGTGAAGAGAATATCAAATGAGAATACGAACGAGTGTAATATATGTCATCGGAACTTTAGTACGACGAGTACCTTGAAAATTCATTTCAGAACACATTCCGGCGAGAAACCTTATCAATGTGATACTTGTAGCAAAAAATTCAGATTGAAAAAAACATTGAATACACATTTAAGAACTCATACTACTTATAAATGTGGTATTTGTCAAAAATATTTTGCCCGAAAAGCTTACTTAAAAGATCACGAAAGGTCTCATACCGGTGAGACCTATCAATGTGATATTTGTAAAAAAGTATTTACATTGAAATACAATTTAAAGGCGCATTTAAAAATTCACACGGATGTGAAACCGCACGAATGCAAGGTTTGTCAGCGACGCTTTTTAAAAAAACAAAGTCTGAAAACCCATTTACGAACTCACACTGGTGAAAAACCTTACGAATGTGATATTTGTCATTGTAAATTTAGTCAACGAAATTCCTTAAAAAAACATTTGGAAACACATACCACTAGGAAACGTGAAAATACTTACGAGTGTAATATTTGTCATCGTAAATTTAGTCGACGAAGTTCCTTCACAAGTCATACCAACCGAAAATGTGATGACTGTCAAAAACAGTTTTATTGCATAATAGAATTTAAAATACATAAGATGGAACCACGAAACCCCCCCGAATGTAACATTTGTAAATTGGCTTTTAGACGTGTAATTGATTTAAAACGACATCTCAACTTCCACGCAACTGAGAAACCGTACGAATGTGATATCTGTAAATGTAGGTTTGCTATGAAGTACTCTCTGATACCACATTTAAGGATTCACACAGGCGAGAAATCTTTTGAATGCAATGTTTGTTATAGTAGATTTAAAAGTAAACGTACTATGACAACTCATTTAAGAATCCACACTGGCGAGAATACTATATGTGCAGTTTCATACACTACGTTAACTTATCTCATAAAATTAGATAAAACGTAAAAAATGGTTTAAAAAACAGAAGCAAACTTGAAAATGGAATCCATTGCCGATGTTGATTGCGCGCGCGTGTTGCCTGCATCCACAGATTATAAAGGTCCAAGGAGTTCGCGATGCAAAGGGTGTTTTTTTAGAGGTTTGGTTTTCAAATTTCTAACACTGTTTCTATTTATTATCAATTTTAAGAATTGGCGCTATATTTGTAATCAGTACGTTTTGCCATTTTCAAAATGTCAAAATCACTTCAAAACAATGTTTGCAATGATATTGCAATTTTAATTTGAAAATCTTGGTTCAGTTCCCCAATCTTACCGTGCGGTATATGACCGTTTTACGGTCTACATTATCTTCCAACCGAGCAAGTTATTCGGAAAAACCATGGATCGTTTTCGAACCACGCGCACTCTAGATGATAATACGCATCCAAAAAGACACCATACAGTGCGCACAGAAGAATTTATTGCTGCTGTGGAGAGTAGTGATAAAGAGGACCCGAATGAGCCGATTCGCCATCGTGCACAGCAATTGGAGCCGTGCCCATGCCATGCTAGTCATTCCAGAGCCATGATTGCCGACTTTTTTGTTCGTCAGTTAAATGGTATTGATGTGGCAGGGCTGTGGTTTCAACAAGATGGTGCAACATGCCACACAGCGAGCGCCATTCAATCGTTTACTGCGGGAATCATTCTATGAACGCATAATTTCCCGTGATGGACCTGTGAACTTGCCTCCACGATCGTGTGATCCCACACCGATGGATTATTTCCTTTAAGGATTATGTAAAATCACAGGTCTACGCAGATAAACCGCTGATGTTGAACCACTCGGAAGCCAACATTCGCCGCGCGATTATTTATTTGGAAAGCCAGGACTTAAATACAAGAAACATATTAAAACTAATATTGCCAATATAGGCCCCCGTTGTCATATGCCCGAATTTTTTATGATATAATGACATAAAAATATATTTTAAGTAAAACCAATACCATGATAATAAAATTTATATTTGCTTTTTTTATTTCTGAATTTTTATACATCTAAAAAAATACCCTTTAGAAATAGTAGTTTATGAAACTGTTGCATAAAAAGGGTTCTTACAATACGATTGTAGGCGAATTTTTTTATAGCATTACTTGAGTATTGTAAGACCTAATTATGTGCAGTTTATTATGTTTTATTTGTGTGCTAATATATCATAAAGTTAGGTAAATAATAAAAAATGGCGTAAAATTTACGTTTACATACATTTTTAAAAACAGAAACAAATTTGAAAATGGAATCCATCACTGATTCGCTCACGCTTGTTGGCGGCGTCCGTAGATTATAAAGGACCAAGGAGGTTACTATGTAGAAAAACTGCACAGCAACCTTTTTGGTCGAGGTCAAGCTATACTTTAATGGGCAAAATGTTATATTATGATACAGTTGTCCATACAAGAGCTATATCGTAATTTTATTTTATTTAGATGGCATGTGTATAATGACTGGCATTTAAGTTCTATTTTTTTAATCTTTACATTTTAGTATGAGATTAGATAAACCTTTTTAATGTATGTCTGCCAAATTAAATTTCACGTTCCGGTTAATGTGTTAAAACCATGGAGTAATTACAAAGAGGAGATGCCGTAATAAGCGTTTTGTAAGAAAGTGTTTGTGAGGCTACACGGGGCGGAAGGCAGACGTGCGGGGTGCTTGGTTTCGGACGTCGCTCCAATCATGGAGCACGAGCAATGACAAGCTCCGCCCACTTTTGTGTCGGCGAGGCGCCAATGATCAAATCACTGTGCCATTTCAAACGGCCTCTCCTCTTTGTAATTACTCCATGGTTAAAACATAAAAAGATGTCAGCTATTAACAGTTGTGTAAAACGCGTTAGGATTCAGAAATTTGAAAATGTGATGAACTCTGTGACCTAGTCTTTGGTCATTATTTATTTTATTTATTTTTTTTGTTTTTCATGTCATCATTGTTTAGACATTGTTTTTCAACTGAACATTTTCCGTATGTTAACGACACATCAACCACGTTGATTTGAGTTCATTTTGCTTGTATTTTTTAGGTATTTTGTAATGACTGTTATGTATTGAATTATGTTTATTAGAGATATGTTTAATTCGACTTTATCTCAGGCGTGAAAATAGCCATCCATGTGACAAATATTTCGCTAAGTAACAGAGTGACACTTTCGATTGTTTTAGACGAAATTAATGCATCCAGATTATAAAAATATTCAGTGACTGTCTATTCTATATTCTCTGCAATAAGTAAATATAGTCGTTTATGTGTCGTCTTTGCCTCTTAAGTCACTTTTCAGTCAGAGTGCGTCTAGCACTGCCTACGTCTGCGATTTACTTAATTCATTACTCTGTATACAAATCATAGGATTTTTGTCACAGGTGGCGATTCCTATCAAGAACAGAAAACTATGGAGCTAATTAAAGGCTGTACATTGACGAAATGCCAGACCGAAGGAAAGCCAAGTCTCATTGCGAGCAAAAAATACGAATGTACTAAGCGTACGCAAAATTTTAAATTCAAATATATATTACAAAAGCATTTAATGGCCCATAAAGACAGGCAGAAGAGAATGCCAAATGAGAATACAAACGAGTGTAATATATGTCATCGGAACTTCCGCAGTAAACATAATTTGAAAATGCATTTAATGATACACACCGGCGAGAAACCATTTGTATGCCATATTTGCGGGTGTAAGTTTCGACAGAAAGTTCATTTGGAGTCACATGTACAATACAACCATGTAACATCGAATCTTGAAGAGAGACCTCATAAATGTGAGGTGTGCCAACGTCTGTTTCATCAGCTGAGTGCATTGAAAGCTCATTTCAAAACTCATTCTGGCGAGAAACTTTACCAATGTGATACTTGTAGTAAAAAATTCATATTCAGAAATTCATTGATAATACATATAAGAACTCATACTGGCGAGAAGTCCTTCGAATGTAATTTTTGTAGAAAACGTTTTAGTGACAAGTCAAATTTGATAAACCATCTGAGGGTTCATACTGGTGTTACCCCTTACAAATGTAGTATTTGTCTAAAATATTTTGCTCGAAAATCTTATTTAATAGATCATCAAAATGTTCATACCGGTGAGACCTATCAATGTGTTATTTGTAAAAAAATATTTACATTAAAATACAGTTTAAAGGCGCATTTAAAAATTCACACGGATGTAAAACCGCACGAATGCAAGGTAAACCATTTACGAACTCACACTGGTGAAAAACCTTACGAATGTGATATTTGTCATCGTAAATTTAGTCAACGAAGTTCCTTAAAAAAACATATGAAAACACATACCATCCGAAAATGTGATATCTGCCAAAAACAGTGTGATTGCATTCTAAAATTAGAAAAACATAAGATGATATTTGAGGAGCCACGAAAACCCCACGAATGTAGCATTTGTAAATTGGCTTTTAGACGTCTGGTTGATTTAAAACGACATCTCAGTGCCCACGCATCAGAAAAACCGTACGAATGTGATATCTGTAAATGTAGGTTTGCTATGAAGCACTATCTTATACCACATTTAAGGATTCACACAGGCGAGACACCTTTTGAGTGCAAATTTTGTCATCGTAGATTTAACGACCGGGGTAATTTGACAAAACATTTAAGAATTCATACCGGCGAGAAACCTTATCAATGTAATGTCTGCCAAATTAAGTTTTACGATCAGAGTAACATGTTAAAACATGCCAGGAGATGTACTGTTAACAGTTGTTGAAAAATGGGAAAACGCGTAATGCTTAGATTAATAATTGGTCTTATTAGGAAAGTGTGTGCAAAACAATGTGCATTTACGCACACCAGAGTCGATTATGGTGTTGCCACCTACTTGACTGGGGCCCGACCAATAAGAAAGTTATTAATTGCTGTGTTCTTGTTACGGGTTATAAATTTTAGCTCAATCCTTTAAAATGAAATTAAAATAAAACTAGCCAAATGTGAGTCGGCTCGCGTGGAGGGGGTTCTGTACGATTTTTTTTTTCTCCATTTGGACCTCCTAAACAAATTTAAAATTATCTTATAAGTTTTCCTGTAATTTATGCATCGAAATTCTAGATATGATAGTTTCGGAGCTAAGGTAGGAGAAATGGTTAAGTTTTGTCTACTTTATTTAATAATTCGAATAAAGGATCCTAAAATTGCAACAAGAACTTTCATTTGATTTATTAATACACAGTAATTAATTGGCATAGTAGTAGTACAGTATAATAAAACGTTACTTTTAATTTTCTATTTAGCTTCGAGCTAATTAGTTACTGACCCCTTTTTAGTTGTGACCCGGGTTTAAATACAAATAACACATACGTATTATGTAGTGTTGCCGGTAAATCGATTACACATCGATTAATAATCCATTCTTTGATAGTTGAAAATATAATCTAAGGTATCGATAGTGATAATGTATCGATCGTATCGATATTGATACTTTCGATAATATATTTCTGTAAGTACAATATTTTTTTGTATGAGTTGAATGACGATGATTTGTGTAATGCCCGCTGTATACTCCTGCCGCCGAGTTCCGGTATATCTGTATAGTACCGGTACCTTAAATGCTTGGTATTTCAATTGATAATCTACTATTTTTGATAAATTGTCAAAAATCAACACTAGAGATAAGATTATATCGATAATATTGATACATAATCGATACCCTAGATTATCCGGCAACACTATCCGTAGGGACGGGGTACCAACTACCCAAAGGCCACATTTAGAATCTTGGTGGGCGTAAAGGTGGAAAATGGAATCAAAATCAATCAATCAATCAAATTATTTATTTGTATAAAATGTAGGTATTACATGTCTTGTTAAATAATAATATAATGTTACCATGTACATTTTACCGATAAAGGTGTGCAAATTCTTAAACAAATATATTACAATTTAAGTATTATCAATTTATCATCTGAATTATTCTAAATAGTCATTACAAATTAATTATCATAAAGTATATTCATGTCAGCTATTAAACAATTATGTCCAAATTAAATATGTCATTTAAAAATTCATTTACAGTATAATAACATTTTTCAGTCAGGAATTTCGTGAGGCGTTCTTTAAATTCATTTACATTAAGACTTCGTATCGCATTGGGAATCTTATTAAATACTAGCTGTTTCCCGCAGCTCCGCCTGCGTCAAAAAGTAGCCTATGTTTGACCCCGGGTCTTCAACTAGATTCATACCAAATTTCATCAAACTCCATTCAGCGGTTTGGCCGTGAAAGCGTAACAGACAGACAGAAAGACAGACAGACTTTCGCATTTATAATATTAGTATGGAGTATGGATTTTAGTTGCCATGCCAAGAAGTGCAAGTGCACTAAACATAGCGGTTTTGTGCGTCTTATGTCTAAGCCTATTGCCGTCACGAGTAGAATTAATATATTCAAATTTATTTATGTTATATTTTACAAAGACTGATATTTAATAAATATACATAGCAGGCAAAGTTAAGATTTTAAATTTTTTGAAGAGCCGCAGACAAGATTCAGGTGGTCGAATTCCACACATAGACCTTATACACTTCTTTTGTGCTTTAAATACTATTTCTTTACCTGGTGAGTTTCCCCAAAAGATGATGCCGTATCTTAATAATGATGCCTTGCTTCGCTTGCATGACTATTACAGCTCTGAGATTTATGAGGATCTATGCAAGAACTATTGTATGTTAACTCTAATCAAACGAAGGGGAATTGCCGATATCACTTTCTTTGTGAAACTGGTCTCGGGTCTCATAGATTGCCCTGAGTTGTTGGGTAAATTATTTTTTCACGTACCCGTAATAAATCTCAGAAACAATCCTATTGTTTCCATATCTGGCGTTTCTACAAACTACAGACAGAATTCTTACCTATGGCGAGCAAGTGACAAACTCAACAAATTGACTAAAAAGTTAGATATTGATATATTTGCAGATAGCGTTAATATAATCAAGGGTAAATTGATGGGTCAATTCTTTAATTAAGCTTTGTTTTGACGTAATAAAACCTAGTTCGGCACAATTACTTACTTACTTACTTTCTTGCTAGTTTAATTATTACAATTACTTTTTGAGTTCAAACTCACTCATTTTTTGTCTTGCCTTGATGGTGTTGTGTACATGACTTTTTATAAAACATATTGTTTCTATTTGTGAAAACCTTTAAGTGGCTTCATGTTTCTTAATATTAATTCTAATATGTTTCTTGTATTTAAGTCCTGGCTTTCCAAATAAATAAAAATAAATAAATAAATGCCACATAGCCGTGGTAAGCAGCAAAATAGTAATAGGTTGCTAGTCGCATCGCCTACTGATAGGTATGGTTTCTTTGATTTTCGCCCACTCCCTCGGCCGGCTTGTATGGTCTGCGCGGGAAGAGAAGCAGCTAGTACATTCCACGTTTTTACTTTTCTCCTCTTTTGGGGTCGGGAGTTAAAAAACAAAATATCCAAATAATAAAAGTCCATCCGTGTACCAGATCCGGCAATACTTATCTGAAGGTCGCAGCTTCATCATATAACTTTGACCACGGAAGTTGCTGTTCCAGGGGAATTGTAATTGTTGTGGTAATTTTGGAATTTTTAGTAAAATATATAAAAGTTATGGCCATTTAAAGGTGGCTCCTCAGATCTGACGTCAGAACTAAGGAGCCACCTGGATACACATGAAGGGGATAATTAATGTTTTTAATTATTTTTTTTTGTATCATTTTGTAGTCCTTTTTAAGATACTACAATAAATCTGAACGCTGTACTGCCGAAATAAAAAAATAATAAGAAGGTTTGATTGTGGCTCCTCAGTTCTGACGTCAGAACTGAGGAACCACCCTGGAAACATGAAGGGGTCAATGGATGTTTAGTATAATAAAGATCCTGACGGTTTACAAATAAATAATCGACCGTACTGAGCTGAGATAGTGACGTAATTGAATTTTAAATACACCAACATTTCGTAGAAATTTCCTCTATGGTTTGATAAATAAACCAACACTGTAAATACATCCGGTATATGAAAAAAATCAACATTTTGATTTTCCTTAACAGTTCACTAGTGAGGGTGAACATGTCACATGAATGAAAAAGCGAAGTCATAGTCTGTTATGATTTAAGATAACTACTGTCATATTGTTGTGAACCGGAATGGTAAAATGTGTATGGCAAGTGTGTTATGAGGCGGGATATTATTTACTTGCAGATCATTAAAAGAAAGCCAATTTTAACACTTTCATTTATATTTAACACTTTCATATAAGTATATTTCATTTATGTTCAACTCAAAAGTCATCACACAAGTCACTCTTACACAAGCAGCACATGACGCATTCTGCTTGTGCTCGTATCCGCGTGCACATCATAAACTTAATAAAAAAAAAAATGTGCTTGTGTAATGTGTATGTTGTGAATGGATGTGCAAATATTTGCACATGAGTGTGCAAGTAGACTGTATTAAGTAAACTATGAATAAATGAGGAATTTATAGGTGAAATGAAAGCAAATGCAACATCCTCCCGCCCTGAAAGTAATTTTATCAATTTATTGAAGGGGCGACGGAACAAACCCCCAGCAGTCATAATATCCAACACCCTGACCACGTTATCTTTGCCCGGTTTGATCTTCACAACTTATTCCCGCTAGAGCGCGCAAATCGTACAGTTACCTTTTACATAGGTCCTTAAAGTTTATTTACATAACATTAGTTAATCTTGTTTACATTGGTTGGAAATACCTTCAGGTCGTAAATAGAAAGAGAGAAAGAAAGAATGTTTATTTGGTACTACTAAACATAAATACATACGTAATCTACACTAATATTATAAAGAGGAAAGATTTGTATTTTTGTGTGTATGTTTGTAATAAATAAACTTAAAAACTAGGTACTGTGCCGATTTCAAAAATTATTTTACCATTGGAAAGCTACATTCACCCTGAGTAACATAGGCTATATACCGCAGGCGGAGCTGCGGGAAACAGCTAGTATTTATATATAGTGCTAATTAAACTTTACCTTGCGATTTAAGTGACTGTGTGGATACAAGTGCCGTGGCGGTTGACTGCTGAGTGTTGTAGACAAAATCAGTAAACAAAGTCTATTTAACTAATAACATTTATTTATTTATAAATCTTTATTGTACCACAAGTTTACAATTGGCGGACTTAATGCTAAAAGCATTCTCTCCCAGTCAACCATTAGGAAAAACAGAAAAGTTATGTGCGGCGCGAAATATTTTAGAATACAATGAGAGAAAAAAAAAACAAAAAAAAACACTTAACTGCTAAATAAACATACATAGATTTACATACAATATTCATAACTATACATAAACACACATAAAAGAAGAGATGAAAACGGTAAAAGATGACGATTTAGGGTGATATTATGCTAGTGAGGTGAATTTTGACTTTTCTTTTGAAAGCGAATTTAGTAATGGTCTCTTTGATGTCATCGGGTAGAGCATTCCAGAGCCGTGTGGCTTGTAAGGTAAATGAATTAGACATAAAACTGGACCGAAATAGGGGAGTACAAAGGGTAAGTTTTTTGGAAGATCTAAGTTGCCTATCGTGACCGTCAGAAAGATACTTAAACTTACACCTTAGATACTCCGGGGACTGAGGCTCCTTGAGAATTGAAAAAAGAGAAGTAAGCAACCGAAGTTGACGACGTTGGCGGATCGGAAGCCATTTCAGTTCTGATCTATAAGAAGTGATGTGGTCATATTTACGTAGACAGAAAATAAAACGAATACAGTTATTTATGAGACGATCCAGTTTAACATCTGTAAGCTGTGGGGTCTCGGCGGTGCCAGGAAAACGAGTTGTAGGTTTAAAAATGCTATATTGAGCACAAATACAGAAGGAAATTTGATAAATCGCGGAAAACAGAGAAAATAGTCAGGAGACGCTTGTTCGCTTCCTCTGTGCGAATCTAACTAACGGTTTTTAAACTACCTGAAGTTTACAATAAAAGTTAAAATAAATATTAATAATATGGTGGGTACCGCACATATTAAATTATACAAAAATATATCGTGAACTCAATTCGGATCACTAATACGAGCACCATAAATAAATTAGAATATGAATATAGCTTTCGTTGGCAAAAAATATGGAAATCATATGAGCGCGTCGCCAACATTCCCCACCCCAGTGCTGGCACAGCACTCAACATCTAGCGGAACACGAGCGACACGCGCCGCCGATCGCTTCCACACACCTGTCTTCGTCCTTATGTCGACGACTCGGACACGGCCGTCCCTACCTGGGTAAACGTGTTCAATTATACCTTTTGGCCAAGTATTTCGAGGACTGTCAGGATCCACAATAAAAACTAGATCACCGACCTGCAGGGGTTTCACTTCCTGGTTCCACTTTCTTCTTGGCAGCAAGTCAGGTAAAACCTCTTTGACCCATCTACGCCAAAACATATCTGCTAAACATTGTGCGATACGCCATTGCTTTCGCAAAAATAAATCAGAGTCATTAAATGAACTAATGATGGGCAAATTGGATGAGCTACCAATAAGAAAGTGGTTCGGAGTTAGGGTTTCCGGACAAGCGTGGTCGACCGAAACATGAGTCAACGGACGACTATTAACCATATTTTCAACCTCTGCCAACAATGTCGCAAGAACTTCATCTCGTGGAGCACGTTCCTTCATTATGACACGTAAAGTATCCTTGACGCTTCGAATAAGCCGTTCCCACCCCCCACCCCATTCAGGGCTTGCAGGGGGTATGAAGTGCCATTTCATAGCATTGTTGGCACCAGCTGCCTTCAAATTATCTATATCGAGCCCTTGTGCAGCCTGCTGCAGCTCTTTGTCAGCCCCTCTCAAATTAGTACCGTTATCGGAGTAGAGATGTGCAGGCCAACCGCGGCGTGCTGCCATACGTCTTAAGGCCATGATCAGGGAGTCCGTTGTGAGCGATGTAACTACCTCTATATGTATAGCCCTGACCGTGAGACAAGTGAATAATACGCCATACCTTTTTTGACGTCCATGACGTCCTTTACCAACTGTGACGTCTATTGGTCCAAAAAGATCCAGTCCGCAGAACGTGAAAGGACGTTGATGATGAGCTACACGAGCCTGAGGCAAGTCACCCATCCTCGGTACCTCCGGTTTACATTTCCCTAAACGGCATAACATACAGTTTGAGACAACATTTTTTATAGTAGGCCTCAAACGAATAATCCAGTATTTTTGTTTCAGATTATTCACTACCATTTCCTGGTTTCCGTGAGCCGCCTTGATGTGATGGTATCTGACAAGAAGACGCGTCACCGGGTGCTTACCATCCAATATTATTGGTCTTTTAGTTTCCAGGTCTAAGTCAGAAGCAGCGTCGATACGCCCTCCAAGCCGAAGTAACCCGCTCTCGTCAAGATAAGGCGATAAGGTAAGAAGTTTACTTTCTCTTGATATGCATTTACCCTTTTTTATTGCTGATAATTCAGCAGGAAAGGAGTCAGCCTGCGCGTGTCGTAACAGCAAAACTTCGGCCTTGACTAATGCGTCACAATCCACGTCGCCATTACGTTTTTGGCACCTGTCAATAAATTTCAGTACCACGGCAGTAGCACGAAGCAAGCGAAACCAGCAGGAAAAGCGCCGCACATCAGGAACCGACAGGCTGGCAGATGACTCGTACATCGTAGCAACACACTCGATGCTACTGTCCTTCTCCGGGTAAATAATATTTGCAGGCCATGACATCCTATCTTCATATAAAAATGCAGGCCCCGTAAACCAGCAGTCCTGAAAAACCGTATTATCGAATTCCTCACGCGTAGCTAAATCGGCTACATTTATTTTCGTAGGTACGTATCTCCATTCGGTAGCTTGTGTGAGTTCATCGATTTCACCTAAACGGTTAGCTTCAAATGTTTTGTATGATCGCTTATTATTCCTAATCCATTGTAGGACCGTTACAGAATCACACCAAAAAAATCGCTGAACTGGAGTTATTCGATGTTCCTTTATTATTGTGTTAGCAAGACGGGCCGCCAATAAGGCTGCCTGTAGCTCGGCTCGAGGTACAGTTAACGGTTTAACTGGCACTACGCGGCATTTACTTGCTATGAACGCAACATGTGTCACGCCATTATCTACCCAACGCCAGTACGCTACAGCACACATTGCTTTGATAGATGCGTCACTAAATACATGTAATTCGAGATCTGCATAGGACATTCTACTTACCGTTGTAGGCCTCGTAGCGCACTGCGCCGTCGTAGCATCGCTTGGAATGCTCGTAGACCCACTACGACTTTCGTAGCTGTGACTCGTAGACGGTAACTCGCACGCAGTGCCTACAGGCTCCATTGTAGAAAGGTCATTGCCATGGCATCGAACAGCTGACTGTAGTTGCACCTCGCTTGCACATGATGCGTCCTTCACTCTCGATGCGTAGTACCTAGGTATGCGTATACGATCTATTTCTTGAAGTAGATCGACCCATTTACACCATTTTTTATAAATATCGTCTGGTATGTTATCGTCCCAGCCTATGTTTAATCGCCAGGTGTCTTGCAACATGATCTTACCCTGAATAGTGTACGGCGTAAGAAAACCAAACACATCAAAAATCGACATAACTACCTGTAGCATGATTCGTTTAGTAGGTCTCTCTTTGTCCTGAATTATATTTTTAGGGATACGCTTCATAGAAGTATCGAACCCCATAGTATCGTCGCTTGGAAACCAAACAAGTCCTAAAGTGCGCTCACCTTGGTATTGCTGATCAATTTTAAACCTTATGGCAGCTTTACCTAAGGTTTCTTTCGGTACGCTGTCCAATACTGCAGAACTGTTACTTGTCCAATTGCGAATTTCGAAACCACCTTGCTGATGTATGTGAGAAATATTTTTTACCATTTCGATAGCAGTCGATTCGTCTGGCAAACTATCTATGTAGTCGTCCATATAGTGCGAATTACATATAGCATTAACTGCGGCCGGCAGTGACGACTCGAACCGACGCGCGTTTATATTCTTCACAAATTGAGCTACAAACGGTGAACAATTGGCTCCAAATATAAAAGAAGTCATTACATACGTATCCACTTGTGCTGTAGGGTTCTCGCGCCACAGAAACCTAAACGCGTGCTGGTCTTCAGAGTGAATTTTTACCCTCAGGAACATGTCTTTAATGTCACCTGTAACTGCTATAGCATTTTCCCTAAAGCGCAACATAATACCTAAAAGAGATGACAATAAATCTGGTCCCGTCAGTAGGTAATCATTCAAACATTTACCATGCACAGAGTCTGTAGAATCGAAAACTAATCTTAATTTTTCCTTATTGGGGTTGTCAACCCCAAAATGAGGTAAATACCAAGTTCGGGGTGCAGGTCGAACATTTACCAATTTTTCCGCATAGTTATTTACCAATAAATGGTCTATGCGTTCCCTATATCTCTCTGCGAACCCTGCATCCCTTCCCATTTTTCGTTCTATCCCCTTTAACCTTTTCAAGGCGTTAGGATAAGTATCAGGCATGGAACAAACATCGTCCTTCCACGGTAGGCTGACATACCAGCGACCATCCGACAAAGTCGCGGTTTCCTCTAAATGGTTAATAGCTTTAACACTATTAATATTTTGACGTGGCTTACTTGTCACTCCTAAGGCGTCGACAGCAAACGACTGCCTCACCTCCTCGTGAAGCTTCCTTAGCGAACGCTCGTTGTCATCGGCGCTGGCGGCGGCGACCGGCGGCGCGGTCCCCGCGGACACGAGCAAGGACGCGTGCGACACAGACGTCGACCGGGAAACGCGCTCCGATCGTATCGGACGCATCATACCGTGCATGCACCAGCCCAAGGGAGTTAACGTAGCAGACGGCTCATTTGACCTACCCAGCCTAACTTCGAGAGGTAATAACAAGTGATAATTATCTTGACCTATGAGTAACTCAGGTTTGACATCTTTAGTACACAATTTATCTTTAATATCGAACAAATTTTTAAATTGACTACAATCGACAACAGAAAAATATTGAACAGGTAAATCTAATTTATCAATGCATCGTACTTTTATATTGTGCACCTTATTGTCCATACTCAAAAGGTTGACGTTCGTAACCACTGCCTTACACACCAGTTCGTTATCAGTCCATGCACCCCGCACTTGCATGGTCTCAGAAACTCCGCTAAGTCCCGCGCGCTTACATAATTTAGACGACATTATGGAGACACTACTGCCGTCATCGAGGATCGCATTGGTACTTATAATACCCCGTTTAGTAACGATACGCACTGGCACTACTTTTAAAAGCACTTTGCTCTCACTCGCGTTGATGTGCGTCACTGTTTGCGGACTATCGACGGCCGAAGATGTCGACGTCTCGGAAGCGCGTTGCTGACTGGTCGTTCCTGGTTTGTTTACATTGTAATGCAACAAATTGTGATGCGCTTGACCGCATCCTTCCTTATCACACACAGCTGCTTTACATTCCGATCTGTTGTGTCGTGATAATAGGCATTGGTAACAAATCCCGTTACGTTTCACAAATTGCCATCTCGTTTTTCGAAGTGCCTTTTTAAATTGCGTGCAATCAGTTAATATATGTTTTGAAGTACGGCAAAACTGACATATATTTTCATTTTGAGAACACCTCTGTGTGTCTGACTGTACCAATATGGTCTGAGTACGATTTCCTATGTTATCAGTGTTATTCCTTCTTTGTTTACTGTTATCATATGATGTTGTAAAGTGTATATTTGAGGTGGCAGATATCTTTAAGGCTTCATCGTGCAAAAAATCTGACAGTATTTCCATTCGTGTCTTTCCTCCTTTATTTATTAGTGGAAAACTATAGTCTGACCATTTAGATAACAGTATTGTAGGGAGCTTAGATAAGATAACAGATACAATGCTCGTACCTTGTAGATATTCCTCTCGTCCCACTGCACGTACTCCTTCTACCATATTTTGCACTTTCACGGAAAACTGTATAATTTCTTTGTGATAGTCTTGCGATATAGGAGGAATTTTCTTGATATCTTGCAATATCATTGATATAACAAGCTCTGGGTTACCGAAGCGCAGCTCTAAGGTTGCCATTATTTTGCATGGTGAGCTCGCAGTGCAAAGCAAAGCCGCTACTGCTTCCTTTGCAGCTCCTCGCAGACATTTCCTCAATCTCCATAAGTTTTCTTGCGGTGAGAAGTTACAGAGCTCGGTGGACTCGTTGAAAGCCTGTTTAAATTGCAACCATTCTAATGGATCTCCTGAGTAATCTGGTAGTTGTTTCGGAGCACTCAGTCTAGATAATATTTGTTTGTTAGGTACACTAGCTGTGGCTAAATCCCTCACTACGCTGGCTAGCATCTGTATGGTGCCGTTGATGTTGGTGGCCTCCTCAGGTAATGGTGGCACGGACATCACCTGTGGCTGCAACTGATTGAACAGATGTGGCCTTGGGGGACCTGGTGGAGCGGTAGTTTGTTCAGGTTCGATTTCCGGTACGTTCAGCTGATGTAGCAGACCCGTGGATTTACCATGATCGGGGGCCGACTCCATCAATTCGGGGCGACTCTGGTTTAGCCATTGCTCCACATCACGAATGTGATCTTCATCGTGTGGACTGTATTTCTTCTCCAACTCTTCATCCTCTAGTTCAGCTAAATTCGCCTCTAATTGCATATCTATCAACTCCATTCTTATCTGTGCTTTCTGTTTCGCGGCATCTAAAAGCAGTTGCGCCTTCCTGGCTTTAGCTGACGATGTGGCGCTATGACCTTTGGACTTGTGGGTGGCGGCACTTTTAACACTGGGCGTAGCGGCGGGTGTCTTGAACTGCGCTCTCTGGGCTGTGACACTATTCACGGAACTGCAATCCTCCACTACAACAGCTGACTTCTGATCGCGTTCGCTTTGTTCAAGCTCGCGTCTCGCGGCGCCTCGAGTGCCAACCATTATCGACGGTTTCGCTGGTGTACGGTACATATAGATCCGGCCGAATGACCACTCTGTAAGCTGTGGGGTCTCGGCGGTGCCAGGAAAACGAGTTGTAGGTTTAAAAATGCTATATTGAGCACAAATACAGAAGGAAATTTGATAAATCGCGGAAAACAGAGAAAATAGTCAGGAGACGCTTGTTCGCTTCCTCTGTGCGAATCTAACTAACGGTTTTTAAACTACCTGAAGTTTACAATAAAAGTTAAAATAAATATTAATAATATGGTGGGTACCGCACATATTAAATTATACAAAAATATATCGTGAACTCAATTCGGATCACTAATACGAGCACCATAAATAAATTAGAATATGAATATAGCTTTCGTTGGCAAAAAATATGGAAATCATATGAGCGCGTCGCCAACAACATCTTATCAGAAATCATAAACTTCATCATAATACTGGCGACTGTTGATCATAAACGAGTACTGATTTGTCACGAACATTTTGGATTTAATTCCCAGTGCTACACTACCTCAGAGTCATCGCTATTAACTACGTACTTTTTCAGTGTTTTAAGTGCAACTTAGCCATTCAGTCTGCTACGTCACTGCCTGTTGCCCATAATTCTACACAGCGCCATCTCTTTTCGTATCTTCGAGCTACGCACACACTGTTTGTCACTCTATAGCACTTGCGCCCGCGCTTTATGTTCAACATTGACCTTGCTTGTGCTTTAAGTCTTACTGCTTGTATTGCTAACCGCAAGATGTCGTCATCTGCAACTTGTAGCGCATTTATTGTTATAAATTTATAATACCGGCCGAACCCAGCGCTACTTAAGATGTCGATCATGTAAAGATATTTTCTTAAACATGCGCGAAAATATTGTCATTACTTTTGAATAAAGAACACGCGAAGTAACATATTTACGTAGACTGAAAATCAAATTCACTTCCCGGCGCGTTCTTTGAATTTGGAACGAAGAGCGCGCCGGCAATGTTGTATGAAACGGTGTGCTGTTTGAATTTAGAACTTTTTCATCTATCGTACACATTGCGTTCTCATGGCTGTATCTGAAAAACCAAAATCACTTCCCGGGGCGTTCTTTGAATTTGGAACGAAGAGCGCGCCGGCAATGTTGTATGAAACGGTGTGCTGTTTGAATTTAGAACTCTTTTATCTATCGTACACATTGCGTTCTCGTGGCACAGATGCGTTTACCTTTCGGCACAAACTGTAAAATAAATTAAATTTATTATGTAAAAGGCCCTTTTTTATTTCCTTGCATTTTTTAAGAAAAGCACTATATATGCCTCGGCCGAAATGGCAATTGCCTATTTCGCTGCCTTGCAATAATGTACTATTACCTTGCCGAATGCCTAAACATAAAAAAGACCAGTTTTCCAGGCTTTCGCCGAATTATATTTCATCATGGAGCTGCCCATCATGCTGTAATGTTACATAGCGTACTGGATCTAATCTTAATACTCCTGTTCGTAGCTCACAAATACCCTGTCATAATGCCAATGAGGACAGTATGGACGTATCCTTCTTCAATAAAAACTCCCCTGAACAAGGCCTCTCTAAGAAAACAAACGAGTTTGATTTTGAATCTTCACGCTCACAGGATGCAGGAATATCAAAACGAAATGAAAGATAATGTCTCAAGTCGAAGGAGTAAGAGAGGTAGGACATTTTGTAAGGAGTAGTCCGTCTGGGGAAGTACCTCCACCCTACGAAGACCGCAGCCAAATGACACTGAGATGCAGTGTTGTGTTTCTGCTGAGTAGGGTCGCCAGGCTCCAGAGGGGTCGTTATGCTGACAGCGGGCAGGCCCGCGACGTAGCTACGCGGCCGGTCAGGGAGACTGAAATGGCTGCCCGCTGGCCGCCCGCGGGCTGAACAGGTTCCCGAACCCGGGGATCACGTAATCTCCGCCCCGGGAGGCTGAACTGCCAGTCTGTGTAAAGTGCCTGCTGCAGCAGTCGTGCCGGAGAAGGAGACCGGAATGGACCCGACTGCTGTAAAAGGAGAGGACTAGGGGCCCTTCCGCCCGCCGCGCCGGCAAATCGCTACCCAGCGAAGCCCTTCGGTAGATTAAAGTCGCTTTTTGTCTCATTTGCTGTTAGTACGGCGACTTCTCCTTTATTTTTTCACCCAAAAGCATTTACAAATATATGAAGTTCCCTCCTAAGCAGTTCGGATCCTGTACTTGAGTCATACCAGCGCGGTATCATAATAGCTACAACGCGAATAAGCTCTCGATACCAATTAATCCACATTTTCACCACAGATTCTGGAAGATGGCTGTCCCAGTCAATACCGTATCTCCAAATCTATTCTTTCCTTTACTACAATGGGGCCTAGCAAATCGAGAGGATCATAAACTTTAATCAGAGCGGAGAGAACTTCACGTTTTGTCAAAACGGTTGGTAAATTAAGATCTGGATTTCTAAAACCAATTTGGTCTAATTGGGTGTTCCACACGACTCCTCAAACTTTGACATCCTTGGAGGTGCTAGGGTCAGTATCCAACATCTCAGTAGCTCGTAAATCTGGGTTCAACAAAGTTAAAGCTGACCGATCATTGGATACTCATCCTCGTATTTCCATAAAAGCAGCTTTATGAATAGTGACAATGTCAGTTGCCAACTGTGCTGCTTTGGATACAGATTCTAAAGCCCCACGTAATCATACAAATAGTGGTCGTATAGAAAATCATCAACAGCTTTAGAATACATCTCTGTGAAACATTTTGCGGTCTTATTTTTTATAAATTGCGCAATGAACGGTGAACAAAATGCACCAAATATTACCGAAGACATTCGATATTCTTTGATTTGTGAAATAGAATTAGGTCTCCACAAACACCGTAATGCATCTCTGTCTTGTTCTCTGACACTAATATAAATATATTTTGTGAGGGCCCTTTTGCACCGATGGCTGCCGCTATATCATATTCTATCAACGTCGCTGTGCTGGCATCATCAAGAGCGTACACGTTACGACTACCCAAAGGTCCTCTTACTGTTACAGGAACTATCTTTAAAAGCGCTCTTGTACATTGAGGTAAACTGAAGTTGTGTTTAGATTTGTGCATTGTGTGGGAAACTGTAACTAAAAAGTCTGGTTTATTTTGTTCCATTGTTTGTGCACTTATTTGTGGTGGAGTGTACGTGAGCCCGTGTAACAATGGATGGTGTCGGAACTTACACCCGTCGACACCACAACAAGCATAGCATACGCGAGCTTCTCGTAACCAGCGCCATCTATCGTCAACTGAAAGTACTTTATGACTATAAGGACAAGTCTTAATGCATACTTAATGTTATGTCCTTTTTTTACAGTAAACGCATTCTAAAGCTTTATTGTTTGACGTTTCAGTATCTGAAGAAACGTGTATGTTTTAACAGGTTTGTTGTGACAGGGCTAAAACAGTTTCCGGATATAGGCTGAACTTAGTATATTGTTGCTACTCTCGGATTAAAAATTTCTAATTTTGGCCTATTTGTTGAATCCTGTACAGCAAAATCCGTCCACCTAAGTTTCATGACGAGATTTAATTTTCCCAAAATGGCATTAAATAGTTCTGGAGCAAACAGGTATTCAATTTGCTTCAATATTTTTATATTGCAAATGGTATTTATCACGTACCCTATTGGCAAGATTACCTAACTTCTTCAAATCATTGCCTAGGCGTGGTAGGTTTTTTAAGGCATTTGTTTCCTTGAGGACGATGACCTCCGGACGCGCAAAATTCTCTTCAAGTGCCGCAACGATCAGGTCTGGATCTTCTCCGCAAGTCAAAATTGACGCAACGGCATCTCGCGCTGGTCCTCTGACGGCGTTTTGAAGACGATGTATGTTTTCATCTGCGGAAAAATACTTTTCAGACAGCTCGTAGGCTCGCTTAAATTGTGTCCAGTCAAGAGCATTCCCATAAAAGGGTAGAATATTAGGTTTAAAGTGAGGTTCTTGATGGATGCGATAGCTTTTGCGGCAGCAGCTGCATCTTTTACTGTCTGGAGCAATATATTGTCAAGGCTTGTCAATATGACTTTGGCGGCTGTATAGCCGTTGCCGGTTGATCTTGCATTGCTTTTGCATTAAAGATCATGCATTGCTTTCTGTGTGTGTAATCCCAGCGGAAAGTGCGCCCCAGAGAAATGAGAATATTGCAAATAATTAGTCCATAGCCCCTCAAAATTAGTTCACATATAGAAAAATTTGTTCAAGCTCTATTTTCAAAGTTATTCCAGAAAAATTGATTCGTGGCGAATGGGATTTCACTTAGAAATCATCCCAGTCGACACCCCTAATAAAAATAAAATTTTAAACTATATCTTTACCTTAGATTAGACTATGGATCCAATAGACGGGAAATGCGAAAGATAAATATATAGGATATGCGTATGTTAGAATGAGATAGAGAGCGAGATCATTTCAGGTACACAATAATGTCCCATAGCGGCCTTACGGATTTCTTGTCAAAAACAAATATTTAAATTATAAACAAAGTATCTAGTCGTAAGTGTTAAAAAAGTGTTCAGTAGAAGCGCATAATTGTGGTTTCTATATAATAATAAAAAAACAAACTATTTATTATTTACTAGCTGTTTCCCGCAGCTCCGCCTGCATCAAAAAGTAGCCTATGTTTGACTTCGGGTCTTCAACTATATCCATACCAAATTTCATCAAAATCCGGTCAGCGGTTTGGCCGTGAAAGCGTAACAGACAGACTTTCGCATTTATAATATTAGTATAGATTAAGTATAATAAGTATAAATATTAAGTATGGATATGGATTTCCATACTAAATATTTATACTTATTATAAAACTTTTTGCATTTTATTAGATTGTTCCATCTATAACTGGATTATTTAAAAGCAATACAGCCTGCTCCCGTGTCACGTGGCAGCGATTTCATTGCAGGGGTGTGAGAACAGAAATTTTGATTCAGATAGTACAACCATAAAAAATTAATACTACCCAATACCAGTCGGAGTACAAAATTTTCTTTGCCTACAACACAGAAATAAGATTAGATAGAAGTGCTATGTTTCGGCCAGTTAAGCCTCTCGAGTCTTAACTTTATATGGCAAGGCTTAAGTTTGGCACACCGGAAACACACTCATGTCACTTCTGCCTAATCTTATTTCTGTGGCCTACAAGGAGCCTTTTTGTCACAGATGGAGAACCAGCTGAAGAGTTAACTAAAGGCGGTTTTACAGTGAAAAAACATCATTTAAGAAGAAACTCATGCAATTACACTGGCAAAAAGCGTTATTTAGTGACACGTAGAAAGTTTGACAACAAAAAAGAGAAATCAGAGTGTAATGTTTGTCATCGCAACATTAGCACATATTATATGAAATCACATGCACTGAGACACACCGGTGGAAAGGCTTATAACTGCGATATTTTCGGATCTCAGTTTAATCCGAAAACAAAATTGATATCACACAAATCCAAGCACACGAAATCCAGTTCTGAGAAGGAGCATCATAAATGTAATGTGTGCCAACGTATATTCAGCCGACTGAGCTATTTGAAAGCACATCTTAAAACTCATACTGATAACAAATCTTTTATCTGTGATGTTTGCGAAAAAAGCTACCGTGGAAAAAGAAGCTTAATATACCATTTAAGAAAACATGCCGGAGAGAAACCTTACCAGTGTGATATTTGCGGAAAGTGTTTCAGTCACAAACAAAAACTTCTTGTTCATACGAGTTTACATACTGGCAACACGCCACATAAATGTAATGTTTGCCAAAAAAATTTAATTTCAAAATCTGCTTTGAATATTCATTTGAGAACACACACAACTGAGAAACGCAAGTACGAGTGTGATGTCTGTAAATGTAGGTTTCTTTGTAAGTACAACTTAAAGGCACATATTAGGATTCACACAGGCGAGAAACCTTTTGAGTGCAATGTTTGTAAACGTAGATTTAATGACAAAGGGAATATGTTAAAACATATATCAATTCACACTGGTGAGAAACCTTATAAGTGTAATATTTGTGGACACTCATTTGCATTCAGAAGTAATTTAAAACCACATTTAAGAATTCATACTAACGATAAGCGCTATGGGTGCAATGTTTGTCAACAACGGTTTCATAAAAAAAATAATCTTATCCAACATTTAAGGATTCATTCTGGTGAAAAGCCTTATGAATGTGACATTTGCCATCGTAAGTTTCGCATACGTACTACCTGGACAGCCCATGCGAGGACTCATAAAATCCGCAAATGTAAAATCTGTCAAGAAGAGTTCAATAATTTTTTGGATTTCAATAATCATAATAAGACACATGCGCCATCGCACGAATGTCTCATTTGTAAACTATCTTTCAGTAAAGCACTTGATTTGAAAAGACACATCAACACACACTCAGCTGAGAAACGCAAGTACGAGTGTGATGTCTGTAAATGTAGGTTTCCTTGTAAGTACAATTTGAAGGCACATATTAGGATTCACACAGGCGAGAAACCTTTTGGGTGCAATGTTTGTAAACGTAGATTTAATGACAAAGGGAATATGTTAAAACATATATCAATTCACACTGGTGAGAAACCTTTTAAATGTGATGTTTGTCAAGCTAGATTTCAGGACAGGAGCAATATGTTGAAACATTACAGAAGAAAACACACCAACTGAGAAACATAATTTCTTTATTTCATTATTTCAAATTATCATAAGTGTATGTTAATTTATTACCCGCAAAATTTTATAAAAAAGTAGGTATATTTCATAGGGTTTTTAGTGAAAGTTTAATACGAAATAAGCAAACAAATATTAAAACTTAAACTTACTTTATTTTATACAAAATATCGACAATTAGACCTTAGTAACATGTTGAAATGAATATTTATTTTACAAAATGTAGAAATACTCAAGTTACGTTTATTTTATACTTGTTTAGTTATCACTATTGTTTTTATTATGGACTTGTATTGTTATTTGTACAGTTTGAAATAAATAATTTCAAATTCCAAATTTTAATTGTGGTTAAATTTGTAAAAAAAAAAAAAATCATAACTAAACGAGCGAACATTAAAAATATACTAAAACAAACATTTTGTAAAAGAATGTTACTTTTACAAATGTGTGAAAGGCATTAAAACTTTCAAATTTTTTATTTTGTGTAGACTGCGGAGGGAACGATAGAAATACATTACGTGCATGGTAGCAATGCAGAGCTTACACTCAACATGTTTCAAACCTTTTAATAGAAGTCCAAATCAAAGAGATCCAAATTATGACGTCGTCACTTAATTCACCAATGTCCACGCAAGAATTATGCATCATCTTATGGGGACCACACACGGTCATAGACAAATGAGCCAAGCTGATTGGTCACAGTTCATTTGTCTATGGTCAACGTAATTTGTCTCTTCACCTACGTCACTTCCATGACCTCCACCTGACCGTGTGCGGAGCGCTTTACAATATCATAATCTTTATATTAAAAAGTCACTGCGGCTACATTTGACGCCAATTATTTATTCCCTTAAAGTCCATATTATTTATTACGTACACCCATGACGTCACTCGGAGTCCATATTAAAAAGAGCAATGAAAATCGTTCATCCACGGGAATATATGACAAATTGTGAAGCAGTGTCGTTTAATATACAGGGTGTAAATATACCTAAGATATATACTTGGCAACAACAGATTCTATCAATTAAAATAACTTACATAAATTAATTCAAATAGAGTAGGTGTGGGTAACATAGAAAAACATAAATTCCCTTGTAAAAATATTGTTGTTTTCTATGTATGTATTTTAAGTGTACATGATAAATAAAAACACCGAGCGGTGAAGAGAGCACATGTGGCCCTCCCACATGTGCTCTCTTCGAGGGGACGGCGTCCCAGATATCGCTGGATTGACGAGGTGCGGAGGGATCTGCGCAAACTGCACGCCGATGACTGGCAGGAGATGACGCAGGATATTATCGGAGGTCAAGACTTACTTTGGGTCGCTACTCCATCTTAGTAAGTATGATAAATGAAAGATGAGAGACACTAAGTTTTTGTTTGTACACCAAATAAAATATTAGTTTATTACAAATACAAGCGACATTTGTCAATCCAACCCTATAAACAGTCAGCGATGACATGAGTAGTCTTCGCTGTTAGTTTTTATTTAGGCTTTTTCATTCAAAATAACATAGAAACCAGTGGCTTTCCAGGCATGGTTCTTTAGTAAAAAAATCCCTACTCAGATCTACTAAATCAGATTGAGTTGGGGATTTTAACACGATAACACGGCGATAGTTATGAGTTTTTAACACCAATATGGTAGAATACCGAATACATAACCTTTTCTACCGGTAGGTATTATAGCAAATCTTCGGTTTAAAAAATTTTCGTACAAAATTCAAATAATCTGTTCAATTATTTAATTTCATACAAACAACCCTAAATTTCCTAGGATAAACTGGTACGAAAACGAGTTTTAAATAATTATAGTAGAATACCAGTTTTCAACCGTTGATAATTTACTCGCCCATCTAGGTGGGGAGTATGTATCTAAGGTAAATTTACACCGAGTATAACAATACTAGTACAGTAAATTACATCTATAATCAGTATAAAATATTCACACGCCGGGTATGAGTCCCGGTTTTCGCCCGGGCCACGCCTCTTTAGCGTATTTCTTCTTCTTGGGACCAGTAGAGGGACCAGCCTCTTCGGGTGCTAGAAAAAAATAGATTATTTTCAATTCAATTCGTTAAATGATTTCATGCCATTGTCAAAAATGGACCATCATGTCACTACAACTTGAATTTATGAATGAATGATCATTGTCACAAAGTTAATTTCAAATATTACAAATGAAACAAAATTAAAGTAATTCGGTAAATATAAACATTTGAGTAATCATTGTCACATTTCGTGTATTAGTACTCCCGCTTGTTCAGCTTCATAATTGAAAAGAAAACAATATGAAAAAGTGTTGCTTGTCGTAAGGAGAATTATTTTTTGTTGTCACTGAGTTTTATTTTAAGGTCCATTTAAACTGACGCGAATAACTTTCTATATATTTATATTTTTGGCGGCGTCCCGCCAGTCGCGCGGGATTTGCGTACGTTTAAATGGACCTTAATTCACGAACAACCGATCGTGACTTGAATCACGGGCGGTAGCGAATAATTACAATTTGTACTATTGCAAAGTGAGTGATTTTAAGGCATGTGAAACAAAATCTTTGCTCACACACAACTTTTAACCTAAGCTTAATGTGAGCCTGAAAATAATGATGAATACCTGCGTGAGGTAGAGGCGGCTGTATATTGAGATGCGGCTCTGGACCTTCCAATTCCACGTCTGGGGCGGGGTTAGGCAGTAATAGGCCCAATCTGAAAAACAGAAAATATTGTTTAAACATATGAACTGTTTGATTGTAAGAGATTCCTAAGTGGGATAAGTCCGCCATTGAACTTATTGTTTTTCCATGCTTGTGTATGTAAATTATTTGTTTTTTCTGTACAATAAAGATATAACAAACAAACAAACGAACTTTATTATAATCACAAATCTATATCCGTGCGAAGCTGGGGCTTATTCTGTCATATATAAATATCAAAATATTATAAACAATTGAGAATATTAAAGTGTTGTACTTTAATATTTTCAATTGTTTTACTTAATCTTTATTTAATTTCTAATATCCAACGGGAATACAAAATACCAATATGTAACAGTGTGACGAGGTGGGAAAACTTCAGTATCAATGTGTAATACTGTGACACATCCATATTTTTCCCCCTTTGTGTTTCAGTGAAACATCTTAATATGACACATCGGTGACAAACGTCTATTCAAACTTGTAAAACTATTTTTCCCCCTGGATTAGGTGAAATATGTTAATTTTAATTGAGGAAGTCAAAAAATTACCAGGGTATATCAAATTGAGGTCCTGACGAAGTTGGTACGGGCCGTTAGTAAATAAATAAATAATCAATTTTGTAACACCTTTTTCTGCATGTATTCATGGAAAATAAATAATTCTAATTCAAAAACTCACCTGGCCCCGATGAGACTAAGATGCGAACTTGGTGCGGGCAGGTCTGAGTACAAGTTGGTACTTCGCGATATCTCTTGTAACCGAAGGGACATGTGATGCGCACCTGAAGATAAGTTACTGTTATCCATTTGTAGCATTTGGTTTTATCAACAATAATTGAAAATCTGCATAATTTCTTCCTGCCAAAACTTCTATATAAAGGAGACGGTAAGTTGTGGGCTTTGTTTTATAAATTACTTGCGGCCCGGTACGTGCTTCGCTACATATAAAGTGATAAATGAAGAACCGTTCGACCGATTTTGTGCAAACTTCACATCAAGCATCTTCTAAATAGTCCGAAAAAAGCCTAGACATTTGGTTTGGATAGGTGAGCTCGTTCTTGAGTTATAAAATTACAACAAAAAGTGGCATTGGTTTTTATAGAATAATATTATATAATATGTATATATAAAATGATATTTGTACTTCTTTTCTTGGGTCAAAATGGCTACTATGTCATATACATTCTGTGTACTAAGTATCGGGAATTTGTCAATAAAACAAAAAATACTAATTATTCATCTAAATTTATTTTATCGCCTTCAAAGTAGGCCCCATCGCTTGCAATACAACATCTCCAACGCTTCACCCAGTCTTCCATACATTTTTCATAGGCTATTTGCGGTATGGCCTTTAGCTCATTCAGCGAATTTTCTTTTATGGCTTCTATCGACTCAAAACGTTTTCCTCGAAGTGGTAATTTTAACTTGGGAAATAAAAAAAAGTCAGACGGAGCCATATCAGGTGAATACGGTGCTTGGTCGAGAACTTTTGTTGAATTTTTTGCTCTTTCACTATAATGGCTGTGTGTGATGGTGCATTATCATGGTGCAGCATCCATGAGTTGTGTTGCCACAAATCTGGACGTTTTCGGCGGATACTCTCACGTAAACGCTTCATGACGCCTAAATAATATTCTTTATTCACTGTTTCTCCCTCAGGAAGGAATTCGGAGTGAACCACACCACGGTAGTCAAAAAAAACTGTCAGCATCACCTTGATTTTGGAGCGACTTTGCCGCGGTTTTTTGGGTTTCGGCTCGTTTTCGAGACGCCATTCTGAAGACTGTTGGCTTGTTTGCATGTCGTACTCATAAACCCATGTCTCGTCGCCAGTTATTATACGTTTCATAAAGGTCGGATCCGTAGAAGCTCGGGAAACCATGTCTTCAACGACATGCTTTCGCTGCGCTTTTTGAACGAAATTGAGCTCTTTCGGAACTAGTCGAGCGGCGACGCGTTTCATGCCTAAAATGTCAATGAGAATGTTGTGGACGGACTTAAAAGATATGTTTACCTCACTAGCCAACTCTCTCAGACTCATACGTCGATTTTCGAGCACTAGCTTCTTGATTCTGTCGATGTTTTCTTTGGTCGTAGCGGTTGAAGGTCTACCAGAACGAGGCAAGTCTACTACTACTTCTCGGCCTTCTTTAAAAGCCTTATACCATTCATAAGCCCTTGTTTTCGATATACACGATTCGCCGTAGGTATTTCGCAACATTTTTAGTGATTCACCACATGAAATATCATTCGAAACACAAAATTTAAGGCACACTCTTTGTTCAACAATATTTTCCATTGTAAAAATCGCCGAGAACTCAAAACTATGACCAACAAAAAGTGTAGTTTAAAACAAATTAAATGACAGATCCCGCTCAAATTTTGCGCGCTAAATCAGTACAGTGCTACCAACATGCAGTAAAAAATTAGAACGACCTCTTTTACGCAGGTCTTTTTATTGACATATGCCCGATACTTTTTACACAGAGTTGTAAGTCTAAGCCGTGACAATGCTCACCGTTCTGTCAAAAAACTAAAATTGAGTTACATTTTTTCAATAAATCAGTCTAAATATTTTAGAAAAGAAATCATAAGGAAAAAACCTTATCTTTCAAACAATTTGATTAATGTGAAGCTAAATATCATAAAATTATGAAGCAAAAGTTATTATGTGTTATTTTAAAAGAAGTCACATGAATTTTAATGATTCCAATATCCATAAGCTCACAGATGTATGGTGAGGTTACCTTCTCCTTTATTTTTCTCTTTAATCAATCAAGCCAATTCGTAGTTTAAGCAATGTAAAATAAAGCTTACTATCGTCTGCGCTCTGCAACTTGAGTTTCCTCGGGGGAGCGTTAGCATTGGGCACTATGGTAGACTTGATTAAGTTCCGGAACCTTCCAATGGTAGGGTCAATGTCCTCTGGGTTAATAATGTCTACTTCTTCGTTGAATGACACATTCCTTTTCTGTTTCTTGGGGACACCCGTTGGCATTGTCGCTGTACGTTTCGTGCCTGTTGGTGGCTGAAAAAAATAATTATTTTTTATATTTATTAATTTATCTTTATAGGCCTTCTCTTATGCTATTTGAGAAAGGAACATCATTTGCAGAAGGGGAGTAAGCATAGCGTATCAACCCAAGTCGTCATGTGAGGTGTACATTAATGGGCTTATTTAAGGGTAAAAACTAGTTGGGTTCGGATTTACAACTAGACTGAGACCATCTGCCAGCGTGAATACATCTCTAAAAGTAATTCCATTGCTCAGTTAGATGTAGTCAGAGGTATGTGATTTCAAACAAATAAAAAGACGGAGTTACATTTCACACAGACCAAGCGAGCGAAGCGAGCGAGGGCTACAAATCAAGTTGGGGCGAAAAAACATTGTTTGTATGTATATATGTTTTTATGTATGTTCCGCGATTACTCTTGAGCCGTTAGTCCGATTTCGATGAAATTCAAAAGGTGTATAGGAGACATGCATAGAATTTTCAAGCTGGTTTGACATCAAAATCTGTTTTTGAGATATTTCCATTAAGGCAAAAACGAATATTTCTTAATAATTCCAAAGCTGTTGGTCGGATTTTGCTGATATTAAGAATGTATGTAGAAAACGTTAAAATACATCTGGTAAAAAATAGTTTTAGTTGTTTGTAACCGACTTTCAAAAATAGGAGGATTTGATGTTTATTTCATATTTGTTACCTAATAACACCGTCGTATCTAAGCAGATTTTAAAAATTGTTTTCACATTTTAAAGCGTACACTTTCAGTTTATTCTCCTGGAATTTTTAATGCAATCGGTTCGGTAGTTTAGTTATAAAATGTAAATAACTGAAAAAATACCTAGATGATCATGTCGTCCAAGTAAACAAATGATATTTTTTTATTCAAAAAACAAGAAAAAATTTACTGGGACCAACTTGAAGATATTTTGATGTCGTTAATAGTTAATTAGTATAAGTAATCTACAAGGGTGGCGTGATCTTCAACTAGAGGTAAGTTTAGACGGCATTGTTTCGGCTAAACCTACCGTGTAGCCGATCTCTGTTGACTAATATTAAGTCCACGATCATTTTACCGTATATTACTATTTATGATCTGATCCAAGTAGTCTATAAACATTTATAAGACAAGGAGTGTCATTCGCTTGTTGCCAACCTTCAAACAATTTTGTAGGCAAACAAACATACGGCTTGCCAGATGATAAGAGACCGTAATAGTCTATAGACACCTGCAACTCCTGGAATCTCACATGCGAATTGCCGACTCTTGAACAATTTAGTTGGCAAACTAGCAATGGTAAATAAATGCGAACTTTTATCTCCACATATGTTGCCGGTGTCCATTGACTTAGTAGTCTTCGTAGATCTCTTAGCACCAGGCAAGCCTATTTTCCTGCTAAACTGTTTGGAGGTCTGGGTGGTCGGCAATGCGCATGTGAAACTCTACTCCACGTGTTGCAGGTGTCTATAGACTACTACTACGTCTTATTATTAGGCGAGCCATATGCCTGTTTGCCTACTAAATTGCATAAAGGTTGGCAATGCGCACGTGACCTTCCAGGTGTTGCGGGTGTCTATAGACGTCTACAACTTCTTACCATCATACTGGACCTATGCCTGTTTGCCTAATAAATTGTTTAGGTCCGCAATGCGGATGTGACTATCCAGGTGTTGTAGCTTTCTATAGATTACTGTGAAATCTCACCATTAGGCGGGCCTTATGCATACTTGCCTACTTCGTCTTGTCTACTAAATTGTTTAAGGGTCGGCAATGCACACGTGATAAGTACTTCAGAAGATGTAGGTGTCTATGGACTACTTTTAGCTGGCAGGCCGTATGCTTTTTTGAATACAAAATTGTTAGACTAGACCAAGTTATGGGAATTTGAAGCAAGCGTGGAAATACTAGATTGCGCTTAAAATTATGCAACTTGGATTATATTAGAGCTTGTAATGGAAGTATTATGGGATTATATACAAGAGACACCATCGACTCCCGAAGGATTAAAAATAACACAGAAAACAACATTACAATAATAAAAAACTAAAATATAAATGCAACTTCATATACTTATTAGAAATATATATATATTTCCATATTTTTTGTTTATCGCATTTTCTCACTTTTATTTCTTAAACCTCAAAGCTTCTCTATTCGAAATTTATCGATAACTATTGCTCTATCGATCGTTGAGAGTCAATCACTTTGACGTAACAATGGTATCAGATGTGAGATGTAGTAACAGTATGCATGCATACGCAAAAATTTTAGGGAAGTGCGCAAGTTTTAAGAATGTGTTATATTTATATGTTGTTTTTGTTTTGTGGTTACAATTGTAATTTGTATGTAATGGTTCGAAGTTGCATTAATGTGCACGTCAATAATTCCATGTGTGCAGGTTTCCCTGCCCCCCGACCCCCACAAAAAACGAAAGATTATTTTGTATTACGGCTAAAGCTGAAGGCGTCTCCTCTCCTACAAATACTAGAAAATAACTAGATTCGCACACCCTGGTATTATAATTATTTATAAATTAAAATACAGTTGAAGCTATTTAGTATATCATATTGTAATAAGACAGCAACAAGACAGAGTGACACACATTCGAACACAAATTTCGTTCCTTTCTCAATGCTTATGACTTATTGAACCTTATGAATGACTAGCTATTTCCCGCAGCTCCACCTGCGGTACATAGCCTATGTTACCTAGGGTGAATGTAGCTTTCTAATGGTGAAAGAATTTTTGAAATCGGCACAGTAGTTTTTGAGTTTATTCATTATACACACAAAAAACATACACACAAAAATACAAATCTTTCCTCTTTATAATATTAGTGTAGATAGTGTAGATGTAGACTTATTCGTAACATATAACAGTTAACGCGGCTTAACACACAGGTAACGCCCTTATGCCATTTCTTCTAGTCTTAATATTTTTGTGGGAAATTCTTCAAACTCAAATAAATAATTATCTCAACATTTTTTTAAATATATACTCATTACAATAGACTTACATATGCAACTTATATAAGCAAAAGCAACAACATGCTTTTGTATGTTACCTAATTCTGTTTTGTACAATAAAGATACAAAAAATATTATTTAATGAAATGTAACCTGTTCGTGTTTCTTGAAATAAATAAATTTAAAATTTTTCTCTCTCTTTGTAAGGGAGATTTTTTTGAGTTTGAAGAATTTGCCGAAAGGATTAACCACTCTGTGTGCGGCGATTAGAATACAAAGACTTGAGTAATAGCTTTTAAATAAATTATAACATTATCTTACCTTAATAACATCAGTGCCATCATCAGTAGAGATGCCCAACATTGAAATTCTTCTGTTATGGGCTGTGTTAAACTCCGTTAAGTTCTGAAAAATGCAAGTAAGTACAATTCAACAAGTATATATTTTGAACCACTACTGGGTTTTCCTAAGTTCGGCTATAAAACAATGTAGGTGTGTCTATTATAACAACTGATGAAAGGCAATAATACAGAGGGTTAGAATAGATACAATACAATACAAATACTCTTTATGGCACCAAAACAAAAAACATTACAAAAACCTACCTTTGTTTGTGATGTTAAATTTTATTTCATAATTTAACAATCACACTTTTGAGTTGATGAGTGAAGCAGGTTTAAGACGAAACTATGAGAATAAAAACATTATGGAGACTTACATCCAGTTCAGTCTGAGTCTCCGGCAGTCCGAGCAAGGCACCTTCCTGTTCTGTGTTCGGCAGGTCCTCCATGATACCACGCGCGTTGCCTGTTGGCCGTTCTCTGGACAAAACACATCATCATTTCAACCACAGTCAGGCCACTTTTGGAGGGAGGCCAATCGCAGTCATCGCAAATGCTTAGAGAATGTAAAAAAGCATGATGTTCCTTTCTCAAAAAAATTGGAAAAAAAAGTTGAAAGCAACCTGTAACTAGCCTGTGTTCGCCTGTGTCCTTTTACAGGTCATCTAATCATCTAGTTGGTGGTAAAGTAATTTAATGTAAATAGAAATTAATACATTAGAAATTAATACATTAAAATTTACCTTATAATATAATTTCTAGTGGAAGCGCCAAAGTGGAAGTTGGAGTCAATTGGCAGCTGAGTGGGCTTGTTGGATTCCAGTCGCATTTTGCCAATGTATGTCCCATGAGCTGTGAACAATGAAAAATATTGTAGTCTAAAATGATTTTCCATATAGCTGTGCATATAGTAAAGACAGTTACCCCCTTATTCATAAAATCAACGAATGTTTGTAAAGCCTACATTGACTAAAATATGTTAAGTCCCTGTCTGTCTTAGCTATATGATACATAGCATAATTTAGTTAACTTGGACTTATTGAATGTTTGTTATTTTTTATGAATAAGGTGGTAAGCCACATTTTGTATATGCAATGCATAGTGCTAATATTAATATTACCTATGTTTGTTTAATTAAACTGTGTGAAAAGTAGTGTTAAATAAATAACACAATGTTAATCTTTCTCATTTTTTAGGTTTGGCTCTCCTTCTATGGGAACAAGTTCTAAGACCCAGACCAATCAGAAAAATATTATTTTCCATCTTGACCTGACCTGGGACCCCACACGAAATAGCAGGCAGGCATCACCATATAGATCCAAAATTCAATTTCATAATCATATAATCTATGGATCAGGACTCAGTAGTAGGCATAAAGGTTGGTATAGATGGATCTAGTGACAATATGTGTGGATAAATTTTGTATTCATGAAAGCTACTAAATTGCCAGCAGCGGGTCCATGAAAATAGACGAATGACATTATAGGTACTTACTGCTCCCTAAATCTACTAAAAAGGCTCTATTCAAATGTTTGTGATAAACAAAGGCGGCGTGAACTCTTGAGCAACTTGCATGGTCGATGCAGAAATCATTCATTTGTGGATTGCGTCCAAATAAATAGCATTTCTTCTCGTCTATCATTAATTTCTGTATTAGTTTATCGCCTTTCAAAACATCCAGATGTAGCCCAGTCGGTGGCTTACCGGCCCTGTAATTAACGACTGAAATTAGGAACAAGCTGTGTAGATGATAAATAAATTGACAATACTAGTTGAGGCGAAGCCGGAGTACTTGGAATCCAGAAATTTATTAATACACAATTCATATGTAATCAGTAAATATTAAAGCCGAATGTTATTGGTTAGGTTGTGCAGGAAAAATATAAAAAAAACCCGTGTATATTACCAGCTGGGTACTTCGTAGTGGTTTGCCATAATTATAAGTAAAATACTTGAATTAAATCAATGGACTCTTATCAGCAAATTAGAAACCATGGTAGATTTAACGCAAAATTCGTAGCAAAAACGGTAGCGGTGCTTAACGTGCCGAGCTCGCCGAACAACCATAATAATTTTTGACTTTGACAATTTGCTTGACATTATTTTATTTTAAACCAGATTGTCTGCCATTAGGCTACTTGACTGTATTTATACTTGGTTAATAATGTTATACTAAACAAAAATACACTAAAGAGTAACCGATTCTGAAATCAACATCAAAATTGGTTGTTAATTAAGGCAGTAATTCGATTTTAAAGTTTTCTCTAAAAGAAAAGTGGGAGCGTGGTGGGGAAGTCTTGCTATCTCTTTTGTAAGCACTAAACTGAGTGGCAGTGACGACACAACTCACACAATGCATCCTTTTCTTGTTTTTTTGACAGTTTCCCCTTCCACCGAATTTCAAAGGCTTATAACTTAATAATTTTTGAACGGATTACAACATTTTTTTCATAATTCTGTTTTTGGAAATAAAAATATTGTTAAGTTAGAAAAAATAAAATTTAGTAGAATACCCATTTCTTTTTAAATGGTGCAACCCATGGAACTAAAGGTAAAGATGGAAGCCAAGCAAGCATACAACAGGCTGGTTCAAGAAAATTTGACCTGAATGCATTTTGTTACCCAACTTTCTCTTTCTAACTCGTGATGTGTTAGGTTGTGAATCTGGGTTTCCATCACAGCACTTGATAACAACCCCAAAAGTTGGAAAATATGATTTCCAGTTGCGTAGCAATATAATCTTTATTTTGAGGTAGATTTTTTATTTTATTTTTTTCGATTAATAAATAAACAAGCTTTATTAATACAATATACACTATTCAACTAAAAAATTAATACTAAAAATCAAAATAATTATAATTATTAACTTAATTATAACAAAGAAACTGTATAGAAAAGTAAAAACAAAATAAATCAAAACTAAAACCTAATAATAAAAATTAACCTGAAAATAAAAACGAATTAGAATCTAAAATTTAGAATTCCCGCGCTGGATAGCGACCGCTATTCTCTGTGCGAGAAATGAGCCTTAAAAAATGATAAATAATTATAATTGTTTTTTATATAGAAATAGAAAGCCCAATTGGCTAGTAAACTTTTTCATGAAAATGTCTAATTAGTAAACCATTTCGAGGAATAGGCTTAGGGAACAGATTACATTAATCAGATCTTTAG
Organism: Euzophera pinguis; assembly: GCA_947363495.1. NCBI lineage: Eukaryota > Metazoa > Arthropoda > Insecta > Lepidoptera > Pyralidae > Euzophera > Euzophera pinguis. The sequence continues at coordinate 7,507,368 of OX376176.1, forward strand.
ATAAGCAAGTTTTTTTAAGAAAATCGCAGAAAACCCAATGACTTTCATTTTTTAGCAAGGTTGACGTATGACGTAGCCGGATAACTTCCGGCTATTCACATTTAATTTTTTAGGTTGGCAGCACAGCGTAGTGAATAAATATTTTTTGTTTGGTAGCGCTAACTAAGCGCTTCACGTACTTGTCACCCATGTCAAATGTCACTCTGTTCAAGTAAACATAACCTAATTACATTCATTCATACATTATAATGAAGAAGCGGTGTCCAATTATTGAAAAAATCTGATGTAAACGGATGAAGAGACTGCAGTAAAGTCCAATAAACAGGCCAATAAGCAATAGATACGAGAAATGGGGTACCTAATTGGCTAGTCAACTAAAAAATAAATTGTGTATATTATATATTTTATTGATAGAATAGACTATTTCGGAGATACAATTTAAACGAAAAAATTCTTAAAATTATATTTATTTTGTTAATTAATTTTAAAGATTTTATAGTGATGACGTCACGCAGCTATAATGGCCATTTCGAACTGCAAGAAAGCAAAAATTACTAAGGTATTAAAAAATATATATGTCAGTGTCAAATGTCAAAGTCAAGATGGAATGCGAGCCGCGAGTTGGTTTCTTGTTTGTTTACAATCGCCAAATATTTAGGTACCCCATTTCTCGTATCTATTGCATATTGGCCTGTTTATTGGACTTTACTGCAGTCTCTTCATCCATTTACATCTGATTTTTCAATAATTGGACACCGCTTCTTCATTATAATGTATGAATGAATGTAATTAGGTTAAGTTTACTTGAACAGAGATGACATTTGACATGGGTGACAAGTACGTGAAGCGCTTAGTTAGCGCTACCAAACAAAAAATATTTATTCACTACGCTGTGCTGCCAACCTAAAAAATTAAATGTGAATAGCCGGAAGTTATCCGGCTACGTCATAAGTCAACCTTGCTAAAAAATGAAAGTCATTGGGTTTTCTGCGATTTTCTTAAAAAATACTTGCTTATCTAAAGATCTGATTAATGTAATCTGTTCCCTAAGCCTATTCCTCGAAATGGTTTACGAATTAGACATTTTCATAAAAAAGTTTACTAGCCAATTATTTGGCGATTGTAAACAAACAAGAAACCATCTCGCGGCTCGCAGTCCATCTTGACTTTGACATTTGACACTGACATATATATTTTTTAATACCTTAGTATTTTTTTGCTTTCTTGCAGTTCTAAATGGCCATTATAGCTGCGTGATGTCATCACTATAAAATCTTTAATATTAAATAACAAAATAAATACAATTTTAAGAATTTTTTCGTATAAATTGTATCTCCGAAATAGTCTATTCTATCAATAAATTATATAATATACACAATTTATTTTTTAGTTGCCAATTAAATTAAGCAAACTGACATTTTTATTTTACTGTATTTCTGACTAGGCATAATTTTTGAAGTGATGGTAATACTTTGGGAAAACAGGGGTTACTTCAGGTCAAATTTTCTTGAACCAGCCTGTTGTATGCCTGTTTGCTTTTATCTTTACCTTTAGTTCCATGGGTGCGACAATACGTGGCCTATTTGCCCAAATATTTTCCATTGCATGTCATTCCAAAATAAATTCCAAAAAAATATTTGCCATTATATTTTTAAGCACGCGAATACCTCAGGTGCCTTACTATCATCTCTAATAGCAGGGCGAAAACGAATGTGCAAGCGAGATGTCGCCTTACACCTTGTATTGTGCCATCTCGTTAACTCACTCGTTTTTGCCCTGCGTTTGGAGGAGATAGATAGTAAGGGCCCTGCCGAGAATCTTGCCGAAGCGATAGTGTAGGGAAGGTCATCATGTTCTCTTAATTCAATTCAAAAAGTAAGCGAGATGGAATTAAGAGAAAATGGTAAGTCACGAGTGTGTAGACTGCGGCCCATGTGAGTAAAAGCCATATTGAAAAAAAAAAACTTCATGATATTTGTCACTGTTAATGTCAAATCATTTCAGATTCACTTCCACTTCCTTTTCAGCGTGCTTGTTGTTGTTGCTTAATTGGCTATTTCTATTGAGGTTTTGGTTGACCAAACTAACACAAATTATTTAATTTTCACCCGTTGAGACTTTTTATTTCTCAAATATGGTATCTAGCGAGGAAGAAGCAGAAGTAAAAACTGGGGACACAGTGGAATGGGATGTAGATATGGAAATACAGTTATTTTACGCAATGGCAAACCATAAGCCGGTAGGAATAAACAAGCATTTCCAAATGGCATGTATCTGGGAAAAACTCTCGAATTCCATCACAAAAGATATATCAACCCAAGATATTTGGAAGCATCTTGAGAGTTTGTATGATCTTTCTATGTTGGATGACACTGAGAGGATTCCATTCCCTAATCAAGAAGTGCCGTTTAGTTTGCCCGAGAGCGAATTTGGTGCTCTGATTAAGCAAAAATGTAAGGAAGCAGTTTTGGGTGATGATAGTGAAGGTAAGAATTATAGCAGGGTTCGCAATTACCAAACATTTACTTCAAGAAAGGGTGAAATGAAGGTATAGTCAGCTGCAAAAGTGCATGCCTAATTATTTTCAAAATGTACACATACTACAGTTTATGCATGCCGTTTTGCAGCTGACCATTAATAAATTCCCTTTGTTACAGATGGCCGCACTCCATCGCCAAAGCCCTCAACACCTAGAAGCACAGCAACCAAAGAAAATACGCCAAAGGGTTAGCAGTTTCAGTAATATAATAAGTCATCATCTTTGCTTATGACATTCATCTTGCATGGATCAAACCTGTATGTCTAGGCTTTTTAACCAACTTTCAGCGGGGGTGTCATTTGGATAAGTTCCAACATTCCACTGAGAAAATCGTGTAGTTGGCATTTGTTTACCACGTGAGATAGGGTCTGGCCAGGTGCTTCGCAATTGCACTGAGGACTCCCTAAATTCCCACATATGGAGGTGATGGTTAGTTTTGCCAATTGGAATTGGTTTAGTTGGGACCAATTTTTTGGACAGAGTCAAAGCTAAGCAGCCTCTTCGTGAGGTCTGCTACTAAATTCGCATAGATGTGTACATATGAATCCCATTCCAAATAATAAAAAGTAATTAATGTTGTAATGTTGTTGTTGTAATTAATGTAATTAATTTCCTAATGTTAAATTAGGTATGCATGAATTATGTTTCTGGAAATGTCTGTCATATTTACAGCTGGCAGTCGCAAAGACAGTGTTAGCGCATTAGCAACTAAAACCCGGAAGGAAAGTGGCAGTTCACATGCTTCCACTGACACTCCAAGCATCAAATCTGAAAAGGATTATGGTAAGGTTCTTAAATTCATGAAAAATAGGTGTGATATTGTGCTTAAAGCTATTTATTTTTTCATTAATACTATAGCAGCCTGTAGTTATATCTCTGCACTTGTGTTTTTAACATTCTAAATATTAATTGAGTCTATTTTGAAAACTGTTCACACTAGGAGCACTTATCACTGTTGCCGGCAAGGAGTTCCACATTGTCACGATGCAGTTTGGCATGAATAAATGTAATTTCAATGCAATAATCACATAGTTGGTACAAGTAGGATCTTTTAATGCAGTATATTGGGTGTTGCATTAAATACAATACAAATTACCTATTTTTGCTTTCTATTAAAAATCTCTAGATATTGTGTATGATTTCATCAGATCGGAGACGAGACTCCCGTGATTCCAATGCATCTGGAACCCGGGATAGTTCCACCAGCAGGAAATCCACATCTCAGAGAGATAAGACTACGAAGACCAAAGGTGAGTTTAAAAATCTATCTTCATTTCAAAAGTATTCTGTCTTGTAACATAGTAGTTTAATCAATTTATTGCATTTCACATTATGCAAAAGTAGTACAAAGTCACTTCTTTTACAGTCAAATCTTTAATACTTTTCATTGCCAGTGAGTGTGCCCAGTTCTCAGAGTATAATCAATAATTTAATCAGGTGGCTGTTCAAATGGATTGTGCCTTCTGAAGCAAAAGTTCATTTTTGATCAAACAAAAGTTATATTAGTTTCACAGAATTTGGTCATACATATAGAATGCTAATACCATATGAAAATGTGACTTAAACTCCGCAATGCATTGCTCAGGCATAATGAGAAGTAATAGTGTAAATTTAAATTCCTACTACGCCGGCACAATACCATACGAAATTTTGGCCTTAAAATAAACCAATCAACATTAGCTCAGCGCTGCGTTGCCCTTCTGCATAAATGAGAAGTCACGACAGCATACATTTAAATATGTATCAATCAATCTTAATTTGCATAAAATGTAGGTACAAATTCGCTCCAATTAACTTTGCGTCTCTGAAGTTAGCCAACAGCCATGCTTGCGCAGGTATAGAGCGTTGCTAGTCAATGAGGCCATTTCACTCGATTTGCCTAGCAACTTCCGACTCGCGCCCGCAATCTTTAAATACTACCTGTGTTACAAGTAGCCAACTTCAGCGACGCGCTTTATTATTTGGCGCGTATTACAATCGGATAAAAAATAATTGGTTAACCACAGAATAGCTAAAACATGTTTCCTCGCTTTCTATCCTCTTTGATATTTAGCGTGAAGAAATCAGAAGTAAAATTTTTGCTAACATCAGTTTAACAAATTATTTTTAAACCGAGAGTTAGAATAACACGCTCTGTTCATCTACAGCTTGGGACTCTCCTCTCATAGATGAAGACAACAGTTCCCGCCGAGGCCGCCGTCGCGCCAACACATCGACACCTCCCGCCACAACTCCCGCCAAACGCAGACGCACCTGACACACACATACAAACACATATCATCACTTCTTCTGACATTCACGCCCCTGGTGGGGGTATAGACCCCACCCAGGTCAAAGGGATAGGAGAAGTCGGGCTGTCGATATGTTTTTCTCTTGAAATATGCCTATAAATAATAGATTTTCTATTGTATATTGGATGAAAATTTATTTTCTTTGCATAAATTACGTTCATCATCATCATCCTAGCGTGTGTTCCTAGTTGCATCGTCAGCTTACGATGTTTTGATAATTATTAATATTATTATTTATTTATTTTTGACACCTCCTTAATACGCACACAATCTTTAATATCCATTATTCAATTTTCCGAAAGGTTGCCCGGAAGACATTGCTATTGCGATAAGGCCGCCTTTGCGCAAGGTTTCTTGTTTTGCAATAAAGAGTTATTGTATTGTACGCTGTAAGTCATGGTCCTAGTTTTGGCGGAGCTGGTTATTACAATATAGCGACTGCCGCCCGACCTCTGTTACCCTTTTTACAGGGAAACCTGATCATCAGGAACATGACGCGAGGTGTGTTACTGGCCAAAACCTTTAGAATTTTTCAGGCTGTCCTAAGGCATCTGACACAGCACACGACTGCTATCTATCGATAACACCCGGGACCAACGGCTTAACGTGCCTTATGAAGCACGGAGGAGCTCAAGATAGAAAATGCCACTAAATGGCGATCAATCCTATTGTGGTCGCGTCAAGCCGTCGCTGACACACACATTCGCTTTAAGTTATCTATTAAGTTGATGCCCGCTAAACGTAGGCATACGCATACCTGACACACATACACATACGTATCATCACCTGACATTCACGCCCCTGGTGGCGTATAAACCCCACCCAGGTCAAAGGGACAGAAGAAATCGGGCTGTCGATATGTTTTTCTCTTGAAATATGCCTATAAATTATAGATTTTCTATTGTTTATTGGATGAAAATTGCTTTTTTTGCAACAATTACCGCTAAACGTACACACACCTGACACACATACACATACTTATAATCACTTCTTCTAATTCACGTCCTTGGTGTGAGTATAAACACCATCCAGGTCATAGGGACAGGAGAAGTTGGGCTGTCGATATGATTTATTGTATCCAAAATAGTACTTTCTTCTTCGACGCTGCCGCAGCTAAAAGCTGACAATTGGCATACACAATTCAAAACACACACCCACAACACTTAAGGCAGTTAAGACACGGCGCTATGCGATTCGTGAGACGCGACTGCGATGCAATTTGAATGTATGACAGGGCAGAGTCGCGTCGTCTGCGGACATAGCTGATTTTGTATGAAAGAAAGTAAAGCACGACTGGTAGTAAACGAGTAGTGTACTTGTGGCGACACAATCGCACAGTAAATAGTTACAACACAACGCAACAGATGGCGCTAAAGCGACTAATTTAAAATTCCGAAACAAGGACGTCCAATCAGCATCGAAAGACTAAATCGCGCAATTGGAGTTTCTGAGAATTGGAGCTTATATACAATACAACCGACAGAACACAGAAGTAATTCCCTTTGCGGCGGTCGAGCATAACACCATCGCTCCCGCCGTGCTCCAAATACTCAAAGTTTCATTGTAATAGCGACGTGTGCGAACTGCCTAACGTTACTTCTATTCTATATACATTCACGCGACTGGCACACTGGTTGTATCTATAGTATCAATCAAAGGACTTGTTGTTTTTGTTTTATAAAAAATATTCCAAATCAAGGTCATATGTACCTATTTTTTTTCTTACTTTGTATTTCAACTACAATAGTACAAATTATAATGTATAGGTATTAGTTGTTAGTAAAGTGCAGAATAACCCCATATTCTCAAACTCGACTCAACCTTACTCCAACTCATTGGTATGATTAGTCGTCATGTAGTGATAACTACATATTTTTTATAGATAAGTAAGATGTAGGGTTATGCATCTTTGAAGGTCATGTTTTAGACAATCTAGCAGATATATTTGCATGTTACTTACGTAGGTGATTGAACTACATGCTAGGCTTTTGTTACATTGAGGCATCAGCCCTCTCATCTCATCTCATTTTGGAATATTAGCACCAAACACATAGTTGATCTTGCTCAAACTTCATACGAGGATTGCAAAGTTTCCAATGAAAGGAACGCGACAATCTATACACCAGATTATTCGTCATAACGCATTTTGATTATTCAAACCAACAATTCATTGTATTTTTAAGTACTTTCACTAAAAATCCTAAAGAAACAAAAACACATAGCGGCGGTCAAAACAATCTGACGTTGTTGCGTATTTGACGGCCGGTGACGTTTCGTTCCACCTAGCTCGGTCGGAATTGGCCAGCATAACGGAATACGGAATCCCGTTATAATTTAGAATTTTATTTGATAATAGACAATAATATTGCCTTCCGATAATATAATAAATATTGATGAATATCTATTACGCCCAAGCGCCCTTCGATTTGGAAAACCCGTAAATTGGTTTGATGTAGGACGCAAGCGTGTAAAACAGAACGTTTTGGAAAAGTGCGACGTTCGAGCGAGATGAGATGGGTCTTCTTCGCCGAGTCGCCTAGCGGCTGGGTGATTTTTTGGTACTCTAAAATATAACATTGTAATGGGGATTTTTGGTTGATTCCCTTCACCGTATTTTACGCCCCGCCGTATTTGTATTTAGTATAAGTCTAAGTGGACGCCGAAGATCGCCGCGTAAGAAGGATTCTTACCGCTGCCCCTACGGGTGCGTGGCCGCCATGTGCCCGCGTACCGCTGCGCGCACGCGGCCTTCGTTTTAACGGCGCCTGCTGGCGTTGGTTCCAATCATCCACCGCAGGGCGCAGCTCCTGGCCCCGCGGGCTGCGTGCCACACGGCGACCCCAAGGTGTTTCACGCGGGTCCAACCTCCCGCCGCAGCCCTATAACCCGGCGTGGCGTGACGACGGGCCGATCGACGACAAGCGTTACTATCACCCGCTCGGTGTATCGCCCACAAGGAAACCTCGGATTTGTGCCGGTAACGGATCACCTACCGGACCACAACGGATCGCGTTATCGAGATGTGAATCCGGATCACGTGTAGTGTTTGGACCTGGCCAGGTATAGTGTTTCCTATGTATTCTTAACGCGCGTTCGGTAATCCCGCCATGGCTATTTGTTAATTTCGCCTTCTGCGATTGGTACCTTATTTTTGAAACTTCATTGTAATTAGCATAAAGCTAGATTCTAAGTTGTTTACATTCAGGGTTCGCCTTCAGCGGACGCCCCTATAACCTTCATGTATTTATATGATTAATGATATTAGTTTGAGTTTTCAAATAAATTGCATTTTGATATTCATTAGTTGGTGTCATTAGTGTTACCCCCTGTCAGACCCCCATTTCCTAGGGTAACGCAAGAGGTCCTTGTACTCCAAAGGTCTGCTGCCCTGCTCTGGTCTATTCAGGTACCCTCTTGGTTAGCTTTTGTATGTAAATTCGTGTATAGTACATTTCGAACACAGTTAAGATTCCTTGTCGTTAATCTTGAAATATATTATAAATTCCCCTTTCTTTTCTACACATGACAATGGCCTTCAGCCGTTAGCATAACATATCCATTAACCAGCTATTAATTGACATTTCTTTTATTTACACACAACAATAATTAACCGACACTTTATACTTTTTTCTTTTTTTTTCTTTTTTTTTTTTTATACACGACAATGGCGCCCGAACATATATATTTTCTTTTTAACCTTTGGATCATGGGAGTTTGACAGTGGATAATAAAACAAATTTCGATTTTTTTTTCTCGAACAAATTTTTTTTTTTTTTAAATTTTATACATTGTGTTTTGGCAATAATACTGATGATAAATTTTTAGTGTCAAACAATCTTTGGGCTTGCTCGTGACTGGGTGGTGAATATTCGAATATTGTAATCTATATTAATTAATTATTTGAATTTTTCTAGGCAACACTATGAACAAGTAGCATAGTGTTTGGCCATATATTATTGAAATTTCTCAATTAGAAAGCTGAATATTTATTTCATTTTCTGCATACACAGATATTTTGAATTATTATCTAGAATATTTTGAATCAGAATTTATTGAATTTTATATTATTACACACCCCGTCACAAGTAATCCTACACCTTTGACAAAATGTCAGACGGCGAAGGAGACCAATTTCATGAAGTGAGTGGAGGGGAAACCAAACCACCTTCCACTACTTCTCCCTCATTTGTTAGTACACGACCGCGAGGCGGTGCTGTGGAAACCCGCCCGTCCGGCCCCTCCACATCAACAGCATTCGACCCTACATTGTTTCAACTCGATGCTCCTAGTTTAGTGCGTCATGCCAATTTGAAGGTGTTAGACACACATATTACCGCTACTGAGACTAGGGAACGCGAACGTGTTGTTCATGTACTAAAGGAGGATAATTTGAGATCGTGGAATTTAAAATTTTCAGGTGAATCGGATGTTACCGATTTTTTTCTTAGAATTGATGACTTTAGACGTAGTCGTGAAACTCCAGAGCATAAAGTACTTAAATGCTTCTCAGACTTACTTAGTGGAAAAGCCTTAGATTATTATAGGCATATTAGGGATGGTGTTTACTCGTTATCGGAATTAGAAAATCATTTTAAGTCGTTTTTCACGACCATAGACAATGATTTTAAATTAGAAAAAACAATTCGCGAACACCGACAATCGGCAGGTCAACCCCTGCACATTTATATATTAGAAATGCAAACCATGAATGCGCGCCTGGTGAATAAATTGTCAGATACAACTTTACTTGAAATTATAAAACATAACATTTTGCCATCATACGGACACCTGTTGGCCGTCGATGACTTGAATAGCATTCGGAACCTTATAGCTATTGGTAAACGCTTTGAAGCTTATTCAGGCCTTCCCAGCGCCGCAAATTATTCCAAAAATACTAAACAATTAAAACAAATCAATGCTGTAAAATCATTTAATTATAAAAAATTCAGCAACGATAATAAACAAATACAAAAGAATCTTAGTAAAAACCAGCCAGTTTGTAACAAATGCAAAAAAGTCGGACACTTTTATAAACAATGCTACACTATTCCTGGTATTGTATGTTTCCAGTGTGGTCAAAAAAACGTGCTAACAAGCACCTGTCATAAATGTAACTCTGCACCAAGGAGCACACCATTACAGGAAACAAGCAATATTCCAAAAAACTAGGTAAACCAGGAGCCACTAGTAAAATATCTAATATGACATACTTGGGCACAGTGACTCCTGGCGTAAAAACGGTCAAAAGTGATAACAGAATTTATATTGATATTAAAATTAGAAACAAAACTTATAAAGGTTTGATGGATTCTGGTGCGAATTTGAGCATAATAGGGAACAATTTCCATAAAAATTTTTTGAATTTGGGTTTCAACTTGGTTAGCCATAATACTACAGCGACTTGTGCAAACCGTTCTGTTGTTGAGGTTATAGGTAAAATTCTATTACCAGTCAATTTCAGAGGTTCTGTCTACAATATCATGTTCATGGTAATTCCATCAGTATCTGATAATTTTATTTTCGGCATGGACTCTATCATAACATTAGATTTGATAAATTTGTTTAAATTAGAAGATATTCACCTTAGGCCGGAGCCATGCAAATCTATATGTGCCATAGTCCCAAAACACGACCTATCCCCTCTTGAAGCAATTCAATTAGATAAAGTTATACAAAAATTTAAGTCAATTAGTACAGAGGAGAAATATGTTTGCTAAAAGCGCTATTCAATCAGGTACTGACAAACATTTCTACTGTCACCCCCGCGATCTCAGACTGTCTGCTAGATCTGATCTTTATAGAAACTGGAACAAGTTGTGGTGTAATGTAGGTCAGTCACGGGCTAAATACTATTCTAAAATTCAACCTGATATCCCTCCTCGTCCTTGGTTCTCTAAATACCGTAAATTTGACAAACATCCCACCTCTGTTATAATCAGACTACGTTTAGGTCACGTGTGCTCTCCGGTTTTCCTGACTAAGATTAGAATTAAAGATAGCTCTTTGTGTGAATGCGGCTTAGATGAAGGAACTTTAGATCATATCTTTTTCAATTGTCCTCTGCGGTCTGTATCTCTGTATGATCTACTTCCCCGCAACATCCCTCGTCCTGTCAATTTTTCATTTTTACTAACCCTAGTGTTTTCCCCGTTTGTCTCTATTTTGGCTAAATATATTCAGAATAACAACATTTACATTTGAATTCCTCGAATTGTTAAATGTATTTTCTATTTCTTTTCCCTTCCCTTGGATTTGCTTTTGACTCATCCATTGTTTATAAAATGTCTAAATACTAATATTGGCTAGAAACTTACTAACCCTGTTTGTTGTGTTGTTTTAGGTTACACACTGCCCGCTCCATTCGGACATTTTATCAAAGTGAAACACGTTGCTTTTCCCAACCCAGACATTGGCAAAATCATCGTTTGATTAAACGATGGAGCCATAAAATAAAAATTGAATTGAATTGAGGAGAAAGGCTTAGGTAAAACATTTTTAGTAGAACATAGGATCAAAACAACAGGGCCACCAATAAAACAAAGATATTATCCTCTCTCACCGGTCAAGCTGAAAGCCTTGAACGAGGAAGTCGACCGAATGCTTCAGCTAGGTGTAATAGCACCGTCTAAATCACCATGGTCGAACCCTGTTGTTATGACTCCAAAGAAGGATGGTTCATGGAGATTTTGTTTAGACGCTAGGAAACTTAATGATGTTACGGTTAAAGACTCGTACCCCGTACCCTATATTAGTTCAATTCTGGATAACTTACGTGGCACTCGTTACTTAAGTTCCATCGACTTATCAGCAGCGTACTGGCAGATTTCTTTATGTGACACGGATAATGTCGACGGCTCCGGCACGTCATGCCAAAAATGCGCGTTCGTGGTACCTAACCGTGGTTTATTTGAGTTCAAACGTGTTCCATTTGGAATCTCTAACGCTGGATGCGAATTACAGCGGTTGGTAGATTCACTTTTTCACCACAAATATGGCGAGAAGATATTCGCGTACTGCGATGACCTTCTCATAGCCACCAGCTCGTATGAGGAACACATAACTATTTTGAATGAGGTTCTTGAAGCTTTGAGCAAAGCAGGTTTAACCATAAACTTTGACAAATGCGAATTTTGTAAGCATGAACTTAAATATTTGGGATACATAGTCGGTTCACAAGGTTTACAGACAGATCCACAAAAGATAGAATGCATCAAAAATTTTCCGCGGCCAACAACCGCTAAACAGTTACGCGCGTTTATTGGGCTTTGTTCATACTATCGCAGATTTGTATCAAATTTTTCAACCATTATAGCACCAATGACGGCTCTAATAGGCAAGAAAAAGGGCAGAGATACGGTAGACTGGTCAGAGGAAGCAGAAAGGTTGTTCTTAGCGCTCAAAGAAGCCCTGACCCAGGCCCCTGTGCTCGCCTGTCCCGATTTCTCTAAGCCGTTTCAAATTCATTCAGACGCATCAAGCGTCGGTATTGGTAGCGTGCTTATCCAAGAAATCGATGGTATCGAACATCCCATAGCCTTTTATTCTAGACTTCTTTCGAAAACGGAACGAAATTATAGTACAACTGAGCGCGAATTGCTCGCTTTGGTGGATTCGATAAACCATTTTAGACCTTATATAGAAGGTAGTCGTTTTATAGTAGTGACCGACCATATGTCTTTGAAATGGCTCAAAACTCTAAATAACCCATCAGGTCGATTGGCACGATGGGCAATGCAGTTATCTTGTTTTGATTTTGAAGTTAGGCATAAAAAAGGTTCTATGCACGTAGTACCAGACGTTTTGTCCCGTATCGAGGCTGTCATATTTGATGGCGGTTGCAATTCTAATGATGATTGGTATAATAAACTGTATAAAAATGTGGAACTAAACCCAATGTTCCATAAAAATTATCAGATAAAAGACAAAATACTATTTAGATATTCAAAGTCAACATCAAATTTACAATCAGAAAACGATTGGAAAATAGTATTACCCAAAGAATTAGTTCAAGAATGCATCACAGAAAATCATGAAAAACATACAGTTCATCCTGGTACCTTTAAAACTTTGTCCAAGATTAAAGAAAATTATTTTTGGAAAGGCATGTATGAGGACGTTAAGAACTACGTAGCCAGGTGTGAGAAGTGCAAAGCATATAAACACTCAAATCAACCTCCACATGGACACATGATAAACCAGAAGAGGGTCAACAAACCTATACATACTTTGTCCCTCGACTTAATAGGTCCTCTAGTTAAATCTCATTCTGGTCATGTCTACATACTATCTATAGTTGATGTATTTACAAAATATTGTTGGATTCACCCACTTAGAACTGCAACAGCTAATACAGTAACATCATTTATTGAATTTGAAATTTTAAATAAGGAAGGAATACCATGTATTTTAATTTGCGATAACGCAACAATATTTCAGAGCAAACAATTTAAAGATTTTTGTATAAGACACTCGATACCAAGAATATTTTACAACGCATACTACGCCCCTCAGTCTAACACTGTAGAACGCTTTAATCAGACTATAGAAACCTGCTTAGCTATTTCGGTGGACCGAGATCAAAGAAATTGGTCTAAATACTTACCTCAAATTCAGTTATCTTTGAATAGCACTGTTAACGTGGTAACAGGGCATACACCATTTTTCTTGGCCAAAGGTCGAGAGATGATGACGGATGGCATGCTGCATTCGATAAGGGGCGGCATACCAGATTCGTTAGACGACCTTCAAATTTCCAACCGGTCCGAGAGAGCAACCGCTCTCAACGAAATGGCAGAAATTTTCCAACGGGTCACAGATGCGTTGACCAAAGCGTACAAACGAAACGCGGGACGATACAACCTGCGCCGCAAACAACTACGGTTATGCGTAGGCGATATCGTATGGAGGCGTAACTTTGTACAGTCAAACGCAGCACACTTCTTCTCTGCTAAACTGGCACCGCGCTTCTTGAAATGCAAGGTCATCAAGAAGCATTCGGATGTCGTTTACGACCTTCAAGAGATAGATACCGGTAAAGTTGGAAAATATCATGTCAAGGACATAATAAAGGTCACGCAAGGTGTATGCACAAATTAGCAACTTTTGCATTTTGAATTTGATAAGTAGGATTCATTGAAATCCTCAACTTTTAAGAATAATCATATTATTCTGGCTCCAGAAGCAAAAAATGTATTTATTTTGGTTGGTAGGATCAATTGGAATACCTATCTTCTATATTCATCTACCAATAAAGTATGATCATACTTGACTTGAAAAGTCCAAAATTTGTTTTGGAAGCGTTTTCATCAAAACCAATTTTTTGTGTAGCTACACACCCTGACGGGCCTCGGTGATGTTAAACCGTCACATATTATTTGTTAATTTTGGAGAAAAAATGAAAATGAAGTTTTCATTTTTCATTAAGTATGAGCCTGCCGGCCATACATTTGGTACTTTGACTCAGGTGCAAGCCATAATTTTGCTTCCACCATGAAGACAACATTAGTGTACATAGCCAGCCACTACATTGCATACCTATATGCAATACCTATACTAGGCTTATAATTTCAGACATTAGGTATTTAATAAGGATCCTTACTACCCCTATCTCACTTTATTAAGTGTATATTAATGTTAAATTGTACGCACAACTAAATAAATAGTCTATTGCTTAGGTATATAGGAATCATGAATCTAAAGGATATTAAAAACAATTAATATCTTATTTAGGTTCCAGAAAACTAGATATAACTTGTTAGGCATAGTAAGTTATAGTTAGCGACCTACACTCAGCTGAAGACTACCCTCCGAGGAGTCTAAGCTATATATATATGTCTTCCGGTTGTGTGAAGGAAATACAGTGGTCTGGCCAGACACTGTGTCCCTAAAACACAACACAACAAGGTGTATGGTATATAACACGAATTTTAGTCTTAGGTTGAGTTTAGAGTTTTTTTTCTCCGGTTATACCGGCTGTTCGGTTAAGCGCTACTTAACCTCTTTGCCAAAAGGGGGGTATTGTAGTGATAACTACATATTTTTTATAGATAAGTAAGATGTAGGGTTATGCATCTTTGAAGGTCATGTTTTAGACAATCTAGCAGATATATTTGCATGTTACTTACGTAGGTGATTGAACTACATGCTAGGCTTTTGTTACATTGAGGCATCAGCCCTCTCATCTCATCTCATTTTGGAATATTAGCACCAAACACATAGTTGATCTTGCTCAAACTTCATACGAGGATTGCAAAGTTTCCAATGAAAGGAACGCGACAATCTATACACCAGATTATTCGTCATAACGCATTTTGATTATTCAAACCAACAATTCATTGTATTTTTAAGTACTTTCACTAAAAATCCTAAAGAAACAAAAACACATAGCGGCGGTCAAAACAATCTGACGTTGTTGCGTATTTGACGGCCGGTGACGTTTCGTTCCACCTAGCTCGGTCGGAATTGGCCAGCATAACGGAATACGGAATCCCGTTATAATTTAGAATTTTATTTGATAATAGACAATAATATTGCCTTCCGATAATATAATAAATATTGATGAATATCTATTACGCCCAAGCGCCCTTCGATTTGGAAAACCCGTAAATTGGTTTGATGTAGGACGCAAGCGTGTAAAACAGAACGTTTTGGAAAAGTGCGACGTTCGAGCGAGATGAGATGGGTCTTCTTCGCCGAGTCGCCTAGCGGCTGGGTGATTTTTTGGTACTCTAAAATATAACATTGTAATGGGGATTTTTGGTTGATTCCCTTCACCGTATTTTACGCCCCGCCGTATTTGTATTTAGTATAAGTCTAAGTGGACGCCGAAGATCGCCGCGTAAGAAGGATTCTTACCGCTGCCCCTACGGGTGCGTGGCCGCCATGTGCCCGCGTACCGCTGCGCGCACGCGGCCTTCGTTTTAACGGCGCCTGCTGGCGTTGGTTCCAATCATCCACCGCAGGGCGCAGCTCCTGGCCCCGCGGGCTGCGTGCCACACGGCGACCCCAAGGTGTTTCACGCGGGTCCAACCTCCCGCCGCAGCCCTATAACCCGGCGTGGCGTGACGACGGGCCGATCGACGACAAGCGTTACTATCACCCGCTCGGTGTATCGCCCACAAGGAAACCTCGGATTTGTGCCGGTAACGGATCACCTACCGGACCACAACGGATCGCGTTATCGAGATGTGAATCCGGATCACGTGTAGTGTTTGGACCTGGCCAGGTATAGTGTTTCCTATGTATTCTTAACGCGCGTTCGGTAATCCCGCCATGGCTATTTGTTAATTTCGCCTTCTGCGATTGGTACCTTATTTTTGAAACTTCATTGTAATTAGCATAAAGCTAGATTCTAAGTTGTTTACATTCAGGGTTCGCCTTCAGCGGACGCCCCTATAACCTTCATGTATTTATATGATTAATGATATTAGTTTGAGTTTTCAAATAAATTGCATTTTGATATTCATTAGTTGGTGTCATTAGTGTTACCCCCTGTCAGACCCCCATTTCCTAGGGTAACGCAAGAGGTCCTTGTACTCCAAAGGTCTGCTGCCCTGCTCTGGTCTATTCAGGTACCCTCTTGGTTAGCTTTTGTATGTAAATTCGTGTATAGTACATTTCGAACACAGTTAAGATTCCTTGTCGTTAATCTTGAAATATATTATAAATTCCCCTTTCTTTTCTACACATGACAATGGCCTTCAGCCGTTAGCATAACATATCCATTAACCAGCTATTAATTGACATTTCTTTTATTTACACACAACAATAATTAACCGACACTTCATACTTTTTTTTTTTTCTTTTTTTTTATACACGACAGTCACTAGCTTCCTTGACATAAGGGGATTCCTCATTGGAGGTGAGTATCGAACTGTCAAATATAAGGTTGGTCGAGAGGTACCTTGAGGTGGTTATAAATCAGTTTTTTGCCACTTTTTGTCTAGTTATCTACTTACTTTGTTTATTTTTTTACTATATTCTTTTGTATTTTCAATTTTTGTGATTTGAAATGTCTCATTGGAGTTTGCTCAAGCAACCATTTAAAAATATCGTTTTTAAGGAAAGTCCGAGGACTTCCTTGAGGCTTCCTCCAATGAGTTTGAGTGAAGGACGTCTTTAAGGTTATGTTTAAGAATACGGGTGTAACACAATAATCTTATGATTGATTGCTACAGTAAAACGCATTTACATAGAATAGAGATGGGGCACTTATACGTAGATATGTAACTAGATCAGCATTTACTACTTTAAAAAATGTATTTTACTCACAGACATTTAAGACAGAACATAAGATACTAGTTATACTTATGTAGCAAGTAATTGTTGTTATCCTTTTCAGATGTTTTCGGATCTATATGGCGATATCTCTTTTTTACACCTGTACACACAACACATACATATATGTGCATGATCGTAAACAGCTTTGCATGTGTGTTATTGCTACCCTAAATACCTTCCGTCTGTTTACGTCTTAAATGTCTGTGATTTTACTCAATGTAGTATGTACCTAACTATATTATGGATTACTCACTGAATTCAAAAACATAACTTCTTAATTAAATGGAAATTAGAATACCATAAATTGTTTTATTTAATGTTTTCTTATGTTTTCGCGATTGTTATTCATTAAATTAAACTATTTTAATACGGTTTTATCGCGTTTATTACTTATTTATTTACACCTGACGTTTCAAACACTTTACAGCGTTCATGGTCGCAGGCAGACTAAGTTAACATTTGTCTTTGATGTCATAAGATTACAAAACTACCGCCTAAAATTTTAATTGGGAACTATTCCGATTCACGCAGTATTGGCTCACAGTATCTAAGGGTCTTGCAGTCTGCTTCCGAGTTTGCAATTTTATTAAGTTAATGACTGGGTCCCAAGCTGGCGGTACCTGCCATCCATCCTCTTTATTGAAATTAGGATGTTTTTTAATTTCAATAGCTTCACGTAACATCCTTGGAATGAATCTGTTTTCCTTTGCAAGGACTTGAGGATTATCAAAACGCATATAGTGGTTGGGTTTGTCTAGAGCATGTTCACAGACTGCAGACTTGGTTGAGCGTCTATTTTTCATGTCAGCAATATGTTCTTTTATACGAGTATTAATGCTTCTCTTTGTTTGCCCAATGTATGATAAACCACAGTCACAGTCAATTTTATAAACTCCAGCATCTTGCAATGGGATATTGGATTTTACAGGTCTTAAAAATTGGTTTATTTTCTTATGCGGCTTGTAATAGGTCTTGATTGAAGCTCGCCTAAGTATGTTACCAATCTTGTCCGTGACTCCCTTTATGTATGGTAAGATGGCAGGAAAACGATCAACTGTGTGTGGCTTGGGTCGACTTCTGTGACAAATGTGAATGTTTGTTTTATTTAAGTATTTCATATTTCTACTTGCCTCTTGCTTTCGTATTATGCCAGTAAGAAGTAAAAAAATTTAAGTTGTTTAATCAAACAAGTATAGTTATATAGTCAAGTCATAATCAAGTCGAGTCAGAAGAGTCAGGCTGAGTGAAGTGGTAGAAAAACTGCATTAAGCGCTTTTGGCAACAAGCAAGGAAATCACATAAATCAAACACTGTATCACTTCCTAACACTCACTCTTGTTCTTGAACACTGCGAATAATAATCCACCACTATTAAGCACAAACACTCAAAAAAAAACACAAATTACGGAAAATAGAATACAGCGCCGATACTGCTTTTCACAGCTTCCCGCCAATAGTCCATAATTAAGTATTTAATTATTTTTAAGCCGCCGGCGCCGGTCGTAGAGTTCGTTCAGCATGGAGTGTTGACAGTTTTGGAGTACGGCGGGAGCGATGGTGTTATGCACGACCGCCGCCGCAAAGGGAGTTACTCCCCGCCAGGCGTGGTGTTATGTCTGGGGAACCGAGGGTCTGACGATGTTCTGTCGGAGGAGGAAACTTCGATAGCGCGATTTAGTCTTCCATAGTAATTCGGGTTCTTGTATGGGACTTGAGATTATTTGTTTTTAGCGCCATCTGTTAAGTCGTGTGGTAATTTACTTGCTGGGCGACAGTGTCGCCACAGCGCTCCCTCACAAGACCGAAGGTCTGATAGTCTTCATGTGCAGTCTATGCTTCGGATGTAGCTTGCAAGTGCCAGTTTTTCTTGATGTCCCAGTGAGTCGGGAGCGTAGTTGCTGCTGCTCGATAATCCCAGTGAGTCGGGTGTGAGCGATGTCGACTTGTTGGCGCTAGTGGATGTCCTGCAGAACTGCCACACTGGTGTACGGTGGCTGTGCCGGTCGCTGAAGTCCTTTGAGTTGTGAGGGTGGTTGCAAGACCAGGAAGCTCGGTGAGTCGGCTGCGATGAACCTGGAGACTGCTTGCTGCTGAACTTCGATAGCGCTTTATGGTCTTCCATAGTAATTCGGGTTCTTGTATGGGACTTGAGATTATTTGCTTTTAGCGCCATCTGTTAAGTCGTGTGGTAATTACTTGCTGTGCGACAGTTACCAAAAGCATCAATCCGATAAACATGGAGGCTGGGATTTTAAGATAGTTTATTAATAATTATATTTATTTTCTACGCATAATACTTGGATCCCTGTAATGTCATATATTTAATACTGTAGTGTATATTGATGATGATGATATAATAAAAAAGGAAGCCACAACTTTGTAGTAAGTCAGGTTTGTACTAATCTAAAGTGATGTCGTGAATAACAAATATCTATTATACTAATATTTTTATATACAAAGTGGTTTGAAGGTACCTAAATGTAAAATGCTGCATCCCAAACTATAAACTTAGGTCAGAATATTTCTGTGAAAATCTTGTGCTTGGAGTCATATAAACTTACTTAAATGTCATGTCGTGAAAATAAAATTGATCGATATACACACACAACAAGGTACCTACCTACGTCAAAACACAAAGAGCAGCTGTCAAAATTGTGCAAAAAGATGCAATACCTAGTAGGTAGTAAAGAAGCAATTATTCTTTTGAGTTATCCGTGATACAAATAATTGAAAAAACTTCAAAATGGCATTACCATTGGCGCAATCTGCTGAAGTTCTAAGGGCATGGCAGAAAGATGACCTATACGAAAAACAACTTGCCGATTCCTTAGCCCGCGTTCTACCTTCACATCACGCAACCAAAGCGGTTCCCATCTCATCTATCCTTTACAAATCATTCACAACACTAAAGGACCTTCAAACATTAGGAGAAGAGTACTCTGGCATAGTCCAAGTCGACGAAAGTTATCACAAATTACCTTCCTTCAGTAGTCGATTACTCAGTATAATTTTGTCAGCATTCGGTGAAAATTTTACTAGGAAGTTATTAAGAAACGCTGAAAAAAGCATTGAGAAGAATGGATCACTCCAATCTGAGGCTCAAAATACGTTTTTAGTTTTACTAAAAGCATTAACTTCAATGATACCTCAAATAATAAGTATTCATCGAGCTCTGTGTTATATGAATGGTGGTCCTATTCAGATTGGGAAGTCTATGATGGGGATTGACTATGTTCATGTTAGGCCGGCTGCAGCAGCATATTATGCTCATTTGAGGTTATTAGGAGTTGTTACATTGTTGCATTCGTTTATATCTTGCGGTAAAAGTTTATATGAAGCTAAGAAATACATGGATCAAATGAGAGAGATTCCTAATGAAGTAGATAATAGTAAGTCCTGTATTGCTTGCTTAGAGGAGATAATACAGCCGTGTGTGTTACCTTGTGGTCATATATTTTGTATGCAATGTTGTTACAGTGCTTTAGAAACGTGTGCGTTATGTCGGTCTCCATTTATGAAAAATAATGTTGTACCATTGATGAATTATTATCCTGGAGAATCATAGCAAGTGTAAATTATGTTAAGTTTTGTAGTGATATTGGGGACCAATTTATATGTAACTTTTGGTGTATGTGATAAGGGTAATGATATGTAAAGAATTGTGACAAACAATAAGATTGATGATTACGAAGTGCATAAAAATATGATGAAGGAGCAATTTCTTGCAACCTAGGACAGTCGCAATTTAAATTTGTTAATAATTATTACAACCTCCTTAAAACTTTTAAAGACTAGCTAAAGTAGGTCCCAGCTGCAAAATCTGTGACAGCTTGAGAAATCTAATACCAAAATTAGCCACCAAATCTACCCAAAGAGGAAGCTGGGACTACAGCATAACAGCACAGATTCATCATTATTATCAGACAATCGTGCAATATTCTTATTTATTTGGAAAAATCATGATAGTTTGCCATTTTTCTATGTGCCAAAGAGTTATTTTTATATTTTATATTTGATGTGGTTTATGAAACTAGAAATAAATAAATAATTTTTATAAAGTCATGTTTTTATTAATAAACTGGAAGAAACATAATAAGTAAATTACAATTAGATTAATAAATTAAGTAAAAGCTAAACTAGCATTGAGAGATTATTAATTCCTGGACCTTTGAATTTATATAAACAGAAATAAGATTGTTTACTTCCTTTCAAAAAATGCAACATTTCAAGAACTGTTATTCCCATCTATTCAACTAAATGGAACAATAATTTTTCTTTAAAAAAAGTTCCCATTTTTTCCCCCACTGCTCAACTTTATCGATGACCAGATAGGTAGTAAACAAACTATGAATTCAAAAAAAGCTTATACTTTAATAATACTAGTCCCCTTATGAGTCCAAAGTTTTTAATTATACAAACATAGTTTTTAAGTATATTCATGTAATAAATGCATTATATCTCTTGTGTAAGAACTAAATTCACTTACACCACGTGACTTAGGTACCTACCACAGCAATTTCTAAATTGCATATCATAGACTGTCTATGCCAGTTTTCTTTTTTATGTATATAATCTATGCTAATGTGTTTAGTTCTTTCACCTCTGTTTTTTTTAATAACTTTTTGACAAAGCTTGTTGCTGATAATTATTTGTGTATTTACAACAAAGCTTACTACTGATAAGTATTTGTAAACTTGTGATGAAGCATGTTACTGAAACTACCCATTAAAAGGACGATATCATCAATACATATGTATGTACACTAGCAATTTCAATCTATTAAGATGCATCATTAAAATATTGTACTGCCATTATAACTCACATAAATGCAGCATAAAATTATTGTAAAGCAAAATGAGTGTTAGTTTGTGAGATTTATGGTAACTATTCAACACGCAATAACTCTACATCAAAAATTAAGGTAGAGTTTGGTGGAATTACTCCGGGGTGTCCTCTTGATCCATAAGCGAAGTCTGGGGAGCAAGTTAGTCTCGCTCTTTCTCCTACTGACATCTATAAATGAAAAAAAAAACAAATGTAGAGAGCATATTATTAAAATGTTGAATGCCAATAACCAGACAGAACATTAGAAAATCCAATGCTTTGTTGGGACCTTGGTGTTAAATGACTTAATGGTTTAGTCAACTGGGTATGATAACCCCTAGCATTATATAGGTGGAGAATCACGGGGCAAGTATTAACTTGCAAGAAAAATGTTACCAACTTTAGCTAATCCTTGATCCCATCCTTTTATGACATCGCCTTTGCCCAAAGTAAATTTGAAAGGTTGGCCGCGATCTCTGGAAGAATCAAATTTCTTTCCGTTTTGTAGAGTTCCAGTATAGTGAACCACAACTGTCTGTCCAGGCTTCGGATAAGTAGATCCTGAAAAATATAGTTTTAGACCAGTGAGCGGTACGAAATATTTTTGAGGTTAGTTTATAGAGTTTATTTACAGACCATTTCCTGGTGACAGAGTTTCGACATCAACGCCCATTATTAAATTTATTTAGCTAATGGATAGGGAATATTACAAATATTACAAAATTAAAATAAAAGGGTTTGTTAGAAGATCGTCGAACGAAGCAAAAACTGAAAAATTGACAACTAGTGTTGTTCAATTGTTGTGATAGCGATAGTCAAACGATAGTATCGTGGCCTTGAAAATCAATTGGTCTATCGAAATTTTATTACTAGCTGTTACCCACGGCTTCGCTCGCGTGAATTTCGATTTTACTGAATCCTATTTTAAATAACCGAGAGAAATGCAACCGATGACCTTGCTCGATATACTTATAGAGTTTCTTAATTGGCTAGTCAACTAAAAAATTAATTGTGTATTTTATATAATTTATTGATAGAATAGACTATTTGACATTAGACAACAACTCTGCCACTACCTTACAGTCAATAACCTCCTCAATCCTTTCCAATCTGGTTTCCGTCCTGGTCATAGTACGACTACTGCTCTTGTTAAAGTTACTGATGATATTCGACGTGGGATGGACGGCACACGGCTGACTGTTCGACTCTACTGGATTTTAGCAACGCCTTTAATACAGTTGATGTTGACATTTTGCTGGGTGTCTTACGCTCTCTCAATATATCTCCAACAGTTATTGAGTGGTTCCGTACGTACCTGTCTGGAAGACAGCAATGTGTTCGCGTCGAGGACCATTTATCTACGTGGCGTAGCACGTCTGCTGGTGTTCCACAGGGTGGTCTCTTAACTCCCCTACTCTTTTCGTTGTTTATAAACTCCATAACCTCTAATCTTCAATCTTCCTACCATCTTTATGCGGACGATCTGCAAATTTATACGCAGGATTGTGTTGATAACATATCAGCTGCGATTAGCACTACTAATGAAGACTTGGAACGAATTTCAATCTGGAGTAGAAATTTCGGTCTGCAAGTCAATCCCACTAAGACTCAGTGCATTATTGTCGGCAGTTCTAGGCTGTGAGATAGACTTGATTACAAACTGCTTCCCCGAGTTGTATTTGATGGAGTGGTTATAGAATACAGCGACTGTGTTAAAAATCTTGGCATATATATTGACAAAGCACTCACTTGGTCAGTTCAATTGGCTGAGGTTAGCAGGAGGATATTTGCTACATACTGGTCACTTAAAAGGCTCAGTGCCTTTTTACCTATAGCTACCAAAATCATGCTCGCACATTGACTCGTGTTACTTGGACCTTACTGAGGAGCAACTAAATAAACTTGAGCGTCTCCAAAATCTCTTTATTCGTTTCGTATATGGCCTTCGCAAATACGACCACGTTTCCCAATTTCGCGCTGATCTCAAGTGGCTCCCTATTCGTCGTCGTCGAGATTTACATATTCTGTCTTTACTCTTCACAATCCTTTTTAACCCTTCCTCGCCCAGCTGTTGAGGATCGCTCACTGCGCAGTGCTGAGAGACTTCGCTTATTAATTCCAACTCATTCTACTCAGTTCTTCTCTGGTTCCTTCGCTGTACAAGCCGCTCGTCTATGGAACTCGCTGCCATTCACCGTCCAGTGCGCCGAAACGTTAGCAAGCTTCAAATCACAAGTCATGTCGCACTTTTTACGTGATACTACTACGTATTACTATCCTTACTTATCATGGCTATGGTATTCTACCTTGTTTGTAGTAATGGTGTGTGTATGTGTAGTGAATATGTTGTTATATTGTATGTATATATAGTTGTATATAAGTAAGTGTGTAATATACATTATATGTGTAAGTTTATGTTTTGATATTTATTAAAATTATTATGTTTCTTCTTACTCTTTTTGCCACCTACCGCGCACAATCTTTAATATCTTTACTCAATTTTCCGTAAGGTAGCCTGGAAGAAATGGCTATTGCGATAAGGCCGCCTTTGCGCAAGGTTATTTTTCTTGTAATTGCTTGTATTTAACAATGTATCCTTGTTGTGCAATAAAGAGTTTTTGTATTGTATTGTATTTGGGAGGTATAATTTAAACGAAAAAATTCTTAAAATTATATTTATTTTGTTATTTAATTTTAAAGATTTTATAGTGATGACTATGGTTGGCGTTGCGCGCGCTGTTGGTGGCGCACAGTCGTCCCAATCTGTCCTTAACACGTTATAGTAGTAAAGGGCGAAGGCAGGTGCGGACGAGCGACAGCGTAGGCAGCTTAGGTTCAGGCGGCACAGCTCCAGGCGGCGTAGCTTATGGCGGCACAGCTTCGGGCGGCTCAGCTTCAGGCGGCTCGGCACAAGGCGGCTCAGCTTTAGGCGGCTTGGCTCGAGGCGGCGCAGCTTGAGGCGGCGTGGCTGCGGGCGGCGTAGCTTGATGCGGCGTGGCTTCGGGCTGCTTAGCTTCGCTCCGGCTGCCGAGGACGACGTCGATGAGTGGACTGTATGAGGGGGGGGGGGCGGGCCAGCAGGATGAGCGAGGGGCCTATCTTCTAATCCGCCGACAATCCGAGCAGAGGTCCGATCTCGACGACTCCGAGTAGCAGGGGTCCTATTCCTGAGATCCAGGGGTCCGATTCCGAGCACAGGGGTCCTAGCTTCCGATCCGACCGACGATATTCACTAACACTTCACTTGAGCACTGGAGCAGGGATCCGGGTCCGAAATTAAAGATCACTTGTATTCACTTCCTTTATTTCGTCTTCCTTAGTTTTCTTCCATTCCAAGTGTTCCGAGAGCCGAATTGATTCCAGTACTGCCGACTCAAAATCGCGTCGAACCTTATTACCTCGCGAGTAAAAATCTGCATAGCCAGTTCTATTTCGTAACTGCGCCATCTATCGGCAGTCGTGGAATCTTGTGTTCGGCTCTCGTTACGGTAACGCTTTTTGATTCTCGGAATGTGAGTTTACCATATTTACTTAAAAAAGACCTTGGTTCTCGTTATGGTAACGCTCTTCGAAAATCAAATAGTGCTACTTACAGTTACAAAATTAATTCTTATAAAATACCTTAATGCTAAAAATAAGAAACCCTATGCTATATTTACACTTATTACCCTATTCTAATAATAATCCCTTCATTTATTTGACCTTAAAAATTACCTTATCTACCTTGATATACATAGCAACTTAACTATATACTATACTAATTAACTCTATACAAATCAAGGTGAGTAGTGTTTTCAGTCACGTCGCTAATAGTTCTCCCCCGCCGTGCATAGCGCTCCGTCTCGAGGTTGCGGCGTGGCTGCTGGCACCAGGATGACGACTCGCTGCGTTGATATACCTTTTGGACTTCTCCTCGCGGCCATGTGTTGCGGGGCAGCGAGGCGTCCATAATCAAGACGACGTCTCCGACTTGAGGATCCGTAGTCTGTCTGCCATCTATTTTCCTCGGCTTCAAAGTGGGCAGATACTCCTTTAGCCACCTCTGCCAGAAGTGGTCGGTCAGGCGTTGCGCGGTCCTCCAGTTTGCTCTGCCAATGAGGTTCCCATCTTCAAACTCGCCCGGCGACGTCGCTCCGCAGGATCTCCCGAGCAGGAAATGGTTTGGTGTCAGGCTCTCTTCATCGTTGGGGTCTATGCTTATGTGAGTGAGTGGACGGGAATTGACGACATGTTCCACTTCAACCAGTAGCGTGTGGAGTACTTCTTCTGGTGGTGATCGCGATTGTAGTACGACCATCAGTGCCGTCTTCACCGTACGGACCATTCTCTCCCAGGCGCCTCCCATACTCGGACTTCCAGCTGGTATAAATTTCCACCGGATTCCCTCTTGAGCTGCTGCTTCTTCCAGTTCTTTGTTGGCCCCGACGAAGTTTGTCCCATTGTCGCTGTAGATAACCTTCGGTGTTCCTCTTCTGGCAGCCATTCTTCGTAAGGCCATGATCATCGAGCTCGTACTAAGGGAACTTGATAGCTCGAGGTGAATAGCCCTTGTGGTTAGGCATGTGAAGAGAGCTCCCCAGCGTTTTTCAGTTCTTCTCCCAATGGTCACCTGCATCGGCCCAAAGTAGTCCACAGCTGAGCAGGTGAAGGGGTGCTGATGATGCTGCAGGCGTTCAACGGGGTGATCTCCCAACGGTGGCACTTGCGGTATGCTCTTATGCACTCTGCACCATTGACAGCGGTGTATGAGTGCCCTTGCTGTTGTCCGTAGGCCCAGGATCCAATATTTTTGCCTGACTTCATTTATCACCGTTTCTGTATTGCCATGATAAAATTTCTGGTGATAGTGTTCAATGATTAGGCGGCATATCCTGTTCTTGCCGTCTAACACCACTGGATTCTGCTCTTGGTTCTCAATCGTGATTTTCCTTGTTCGCGTTCTTAACTTCAAGATGCCTTGTTCGTCGACATACACGTCGATTTTCTTGAGTCGGCTTGAGTTTTCCATTGGCTTCCTATTACTCAATTTTTCTATTTCTCTCCGAAAACTTTCTTGCTGACTTTCCTTAATTAACTCTTCTCTGGCTTTATTGAAGTGTTCTTCTTCAATGATTTTGAAATTTCTCCCTGGTTTCATAGGAGGAAGCTTTACGAGTTGTTTCCTCTTTACTGCAGGTTTATTTTGTTTCCATGCCTTGTCTTTAGCTGCGTTGACGATTTCCTTGGACTTGTTCTTCTTAAGTAGATCGATGAACTGGAACACGCGCGCCGTACTTCTTAGGAGTCGCGTCCAGCTGGAGAAGCGTTCTGGATCTGGTATACGACGAGGAGTTGTGGAGACTGATGCTATTGTCTGAATATTCTTTTCCTCCCCCGTGTCGATGATCTTCCCTTCGAAGCGGTTGGCGGGCCACTGCTGCTCCTCTTCGTAAAGAAATGTAGGCCCCTTGAACCACCTCGCGTTCCTGTCAAATTCAGTTGGCGTCCCACGAGTTGCGTCGTCCGCTGGATTCTCTTTAGTAGGCACCCATCGCCAGTCTCGCGGGCTAGTTAACTCTTCAATCTCCGCAAGTCGATGAGCCACGAACGTCTTGAATTTTCGCGGATCTGCTTTCAGCCACTGAAGAACAGTGCTTGAGTCTGTCCAGAATATCTTCTTTGTGATTTCTAAGTCCGTTTCTTTCTCGATTGTAGCTGCCAGTCTGCTTCCTAGTAACGCAGCCTGGAGCTCCAGTCGCGGTATCGAGACTGGCTTCGTGGGAGTAACTTGCGCTTTCCCTGCGATCAACGTAACGCGGACACTTGGTTCTTCTGTTCTCCAAAAGACGACAGCAGCATAGGCCTCTTCACTCGCGTCGGTGAAAGTATGGAGTTGCCCTTTCCTCTGATACGGAGATAAACATCTGGGTATCCTCAATTTTTCGAGAACTGCAACCTCTTTGATGTACTTGAGCCACATTACTTCTTGCTCAGGTAAGATCGCGTCGTCCCAGTCGATCTTCGTTCGCCATATGTCCTGGATGAGTTTCTTCCCTTGGATTAAAACAGGTGCGGCGAAGCCCATCGGGTCGAACGTAGACATGACGGCGCTGGCTATTTGTCTCTTCGTTGGTATCTTTCCTCCAGTCAGAATTTCGCGAGGTGTGTTGCGAAATCCGACGTTGAATGCTAGTGCGTCTTCGCCAATTATCCATCGTAGTCCGAGTGTCTTCTCTTCTGAGGAGAGTTCTTTTATTCCCTCTTGCGGTTGATCTTGCAGGCTCTTCAACACTTCAGCTTCGTTACTACCCCATCCCCTTAAATGGAAACCCGCTTTTGCATGCACGTACTGCACCTCCTTTGATGTTCTTTTGGCTTCCTCGATAGTTTGAAAGCTCTGGAGGTAATCATCCATGTAGTGATTTCTCTTGATAGCTTTCACTGCAGCTGGACACTCTTCTTTAAAGTCTTCCGCATTCTTATTCATCACGAAGATAGCTGTTGAGGGTGATGACGTCGCTCCGAAAATTACAGACTTCATTCTGTATTCTTCTGGTTTTCCAGCCCGTTGACTTCCTCGCCACAGGAATCGTAGGCAGTCCCTGTCTTCTTCACGTATCTGGATGCGCAGGAACATTTCTTTGATGTCAGCAACAACAGCGACGGGCCCCTCTCTGAATCTTACGAGAACTCCAAAGAGAGATTGAAGAAGATCGGGCCCCGGCAGCAAGACATCGTTGAGACTTTTCCCTTCGAATTTTGCAGCTGCATCCAGTACTATTCTTGGCTTCTTTTTGACAGGATGTTCCACCACAAAATGCGGCAGGTAGAACGTTCTGCCGGGCGTCGATGTAGATGGAGCCTTTTCCGCATATTCATTCTTCACCCAGTTGTTAATTTGCTCTTCGTAGGCTATCTTCAATTCTTGACTTCTGTCCAACTTCCTTTCGATGTTGTTTAATCGTCGATGTGCTTGACCGTAATTTTTCGGCAATGTTTCTTGCTCGCTCTTCCATAGAAGTCCTGTTTCAAATTTCCCATCTGGCAATCTTCGTGTCGTTTTCTCCAAAACTTCCAATGCTCTCCTGTCAGAGTCGTTGCTAGGGCGGTTTGGTTTCACCCCAAGAGCCTCGATATCAAAGTATGCTCGTACCAAGGCTTCTGTCTTGTCCTCTGCTAGGCGGCTGTGGTTGACGAACTGGACAGGTGTGTTCGCTCCAGTGTCGCATCCATGAAGCACCCAACCCAAGCTAGTGAACGAAGCAACTGGTTCAGACTTCTTCCCTTTGACGATTCTTCTTGTTACGATGAGCTCCCAATTGTCTTGCCCAATTAGTAGTCTTGGCTCTTCTTTCTTGTAGACTAGCTGACTTCTTAAACTTTGGAGATGATCGCATCTTCTCAGGACTTCTTCATTTATTTCTTGCTTCGATAATTTCAAGCCATCGATTGTCCTTACTCTCATCGACTGCTTATACTTGCGATGAGCTCCCTTAATCCTTATTTCCACCTTTCGAGAATCCGTCTTCTTGAAGCCTCTTCCACCGACGGTTTCTATTGTTATAGACTCAGCTGTTCCTTCCGCACCAATCTTCTTGGCTATAGCAGAGTCTATGAGTGAAATGGTGGACCCTTCATCCAGCAAGGCCAGCACACGTGCTGTTCCCTTTGGCCCGTAGACGTCCACTGGAATCATCTTCAAGTATGCTCTTCCATCGCTTGTAGTGTGCACCGATGTGATGACTTCACCTGTGGGCTCTTCCTTATGTACCACGTTGCAGCTGGCTTCGTCCCTTTCTGGCTTCTTAATTGCTGGAGGTGTGTCTGAGTGGAGACTAACATGATGCCATCTCGAACATTTCTTGCATACCGGAGCCCTGCATCCTTGTCTTGAGTGCCGAAAACGAAGACACTTGAAGCATAGTCTGAATTTCTTCACTATTTCCCATTTCTTGTCCATATCTGCTTCTTTAAATCTTCTGCACTCGTAGATCCAATGCTCTGCTTGACATTCTGGACACTCTGTCTTCTTGCTTGGCTGCTGATTGTGTTCTTTCTCCTGAACTGTATGGACACTCTTCCTTATTGCGCTCTTCTTGGCATCCCACGATACTTCAGGAGGGGCGAAGTCACCACACATGTCAGCTTCTATGTCCAGAAAATCCCTTATTAATATGAGCTCCGGCTTCTCTTCATCTCGATGGCTGTGATGATACATAAACCATCTGTACTTGATGTTTGCTGGCATCTTGTCCACTAACGCCTTCATTGTTTCTGGCGAACTCAGGTACTGTTCCTTTCCAAGTGCACTGATTGTTGCCACAGAATTTCTGACGTGGCTAGCAAATGTGCACACATCATTCGGCGTCTCTTGCATCTTCGGCGTACTCTTTAATTTATCCAGCTCCGCTAAGGCTATGGCTCCTGGTCGTCCAAAGCGCGCTTCCAATCCCTTCATTACTTCTTGCGGTGTCTTGGCAGTGAATAGGAGACTCTTCACTGCTTCCCTTGCTCTCCCTTGAAGAGACCTTCTCAGGCGCGCCAAATTCTGCACGTCGGTGAAGGCGTTCATGGTGTCTTCGAAGGATCGCTTGAACGCTAACCACTCTTCACTTGCACCGTTGAAGTTTGGAAGCTCTATCATATGTTTTGATAGGCTGTGCTCCGATGACTTCTCTGACATCTTCTTGATGACTTGAGCCAGTTCTTCAATGTCACTCTTCTTTTCCTTAGGTGGAGTAACCTTCACAGTGTTTGCATGATCCAACCATTGCTGCACATGCATCTGTGTCTGCTCTTCATGCACGAAGTCTTCTTCTTCCTCAGAATCCAGTTGTAGCAGCTCCAGTTCAGCTTGAGCCACCTTAGATCTGGCTTCTGCTACTTCTAGTTCCCTGCGGGCGAGTTGCATCTTGGCTTCTAATGCAGCTCGTTTCGATGAACGCACCGACTGTGTTTCTATGTTCGGTCTTCTTGGGCGCGCTCCTGTGGGCCTCGCACTCGTTCCGGATTCCATCACATCAGGAACTGCAGGCTGTCCTTGGCGGCGCTTCTGGGATTCGGAGATGCGACTCAACAACTCGTCGTGTTGCTGAATCATAGCGCGCGTAGTTAGAGGCGTGAGCGGTTCGCCAATGGTACCGGAACGCGGCGCGATGTACCCACTATTGACGGGTGCGGGGGGTACTGGAGGCGCAACGGGCGCGGCGAGTTCTCCCTCCACAAACATGACCGACGCGGCACGATCCCCCATAGCGGTGCGGGAGGGAGACGACTCGGCGGCGCGGGATGGCGGCGGCGTTCTTCTTGTTATCGTCGATCGGGTCGAGATCCCTGTTCCGGTGGTTTCTGTGTCGGCTGGCGTGTTCATGCTCCAATCAGTCGAGGCGGACTTTCCAGCTGTGGCGGTTGTCGACCTGGTTGTAGGCATCCCTCTTCCTTGATCCGGCTCGAAGGACCAACTATGGTTGGCGTTGCGCGCGCTGTTGGTGGCGCACAGTCGTCCCAATCTGTCCTTAACACGTTATAGTAGTAAAGGGCGAAGGCAGGTGCGGACGAGCGACAGCGTAGGCAGCTTAGGTTCAGGCGGCACAGCTCCAGGCGGCGTAGCTTATGGCGGCACAGCTTCGGGCGGCTCAGCTTCAGGCGGCTCGGCACAAGGCGGCTCAGCTTCAGGCGGCTTGGCTCGAGGCGGCGCAGCTTGAGGCGGCGTGGCTGCGGGCGGCGTAGCTTGATGCGGCGTGGCTTCGGGCTGCTTAGCTTCGCTCCGGCTGCCGAGGACGACGTCGATGAGTGGACTGTATGAGGGGGGGGGGGCGGGCCAGCAGGATGAGCGAGGGGCCTATCTTCTAATCCGCCGACAATCCGAGCAGAGGTCCGATCTCGACGACTCCGAGTAGCAGGGGTCCTATTCCTGAGATCCAGGGGTCCGATTCCGAGCACAGGGGTCCTAGCTTCCGATCCGACCGACGATATTCACTAACACTTCACTTGAGCACTGGAGCAGGGATCCGGGTCCGAAATTAAAGATCACTTGTATTCACTTCCTTTATTTCGTCTTCCTTAGTTTTCTTCCATTCCAAGTGTTCCGAGAGCCGAATTGATTCCAGTACTGCCGACTCAAAATCGCGTCGAACCTTATTACCTCGCGAGTAAAAATCTGCATAGCCAGTTCTATTTCGTAACTGCGCCATCTATCGGCAGTCGTGGAATCTTGTGTTCGGCTCTCGTTACGGTAACGCTTTTTGATTCTCGGAATGTGAGTTTACCATATTTACTTAAAAAAGACCTTGGTTCTCGTTATGGTAACGCTCTTCGAAAATCAAATAGTGCTACTTACAGTTACAAAATTAATTCTTATAAAATACCTTAATGCTAAAAATAAGAAACCCTATGCTATATTTACACTTATTACCCTATTCTAATAATAATCCCTTCATTTATTTGACCTTAAAAATTACCTTATCTACCTTGATATACATAGCAACTTAACTATATACTATACTAATTAACTCTATACAAATCAAGGTGAGTAGTGTTTTCAGTCACGTCGCTAATAGTTCTCCCCCGCCGTGCATAGCGCTCCGTCTCGAGGTTGCGGCGTGGCTGCTGGCACCAGGATGACGACTCGCTGCGTTGATATACCTTTTGGACTTCTCCTCGCGGCCATGTGTTGCGGGGCAGCGAGGCGTCCATAATCAAGACGACGTCTCCGACTTGAGGATCCGTAGTCTGTCTGCCATCTATTTTCCTCGGCTTCAAAGTGGGCAGATACTCCTTTAGCCACCTCTGCCAGAAGTGGTCGGTCAGGCGTTGCGCGGTCCTCCAGTTTGCTCTGCCAATGAGGTTCCCATCTTCAAACTCGCCCGGCGACGTCGCTCCGCAGGATCTCCCGAGCAGGAAATGGTTTGGTGTCAGGCTCTCTTCATCGTTGGGGTCTATGCTTATGTGAGTGAGTGGACGGGAATTGACGACATGTTCCACTTCAACCAGTAGCGTGTGGAGTACTTCTTCTGGTGGTGATCGCGATTGTAGTACGACCATCAGTGCCGTCTTCACCGTACGGACCATTCTCTCCCAGGCGCCTCCCATACTCGGACTTCCAGCTGGTATAAATTTCCACCGGATTCCCTCTTGAGCTGCTGCTTCTTCCAGTTCTTTGTTGGCCCCGACGAAGTTTGTCCCATTGTCGCTGTAGATAACCTTCGGTGTTCCTCTTCTGGCAGCCATTCTTCGTAAGGCCATGATCATCGAGCTCGTACTAAGGGAACTTGATAGCTCGAGGTGAATAGCCCTTGTGGTTAGGCATGTGAAGAGAGCTCCCCAGCGTTTTTCAGTTCTTCTCCCAATGGTCACCTGCATCGGCCCAAAGTAGTCCACAGCTGAGCAGGTGAAGGGGTGCTGATGATGCTGCAGGCGTTCAACGGGGTGATCTCCCAACGGTGGCACTTGCGGTATGCTCTTATGCACTCTGCACCATTGACAGCGGTGTATGAGTGCCCTTGCTGTTGTCCGTAGGCCCAGGATCCAATATTTTTGCCTGACTTCATTTATCACCGTTTCTGTATTGCCATGATAAAATTTCTGGTGATAGTGTTCAATGATTAGGCGGCATATCCTGTTCTTGCCGTCTAACACCACTGGATTCTGCTCTTGGTTCTCAATCGTGATTTTCCTTGTTCGCGTTCTTAACTTCAAGATGCCTTGTTCGTCGACATACACGTCGATTTTCTTGAGTCGGCTTGAGTTTTCCATTGGCTTCCTATTACTCAATTTTTCTATTTCTCTCCGAAAACTTTCTTGCTGACTTTCCTTAATTAACTCTTCTCTGGCTTTATTGAAGTGTTCTTCTTCAATGATTTTGAAATTTCTCCCTGGTTTCATAGGAGGAAGCTTTACGAGTTGTTTCCTCTTTACTGCAGGTTTATTTTGTTTCCATGCCTTGTCTTTAGCTGCGTTGACGATTTCCTTGGACTTGTTCTTCTTAAGTAGATCGATGAACTGGAACACGCGCGCCGTACTTCTTAGGAGTCGCGTCCAGCTGGAGAAGCGTTCTGGATCTGGTATACGACGAGGAGTTGTGGAGACTGATGCTATTGTCTGAATATTCTTTTCCTCCCCCGTGTCGATGATCTTCCCTTCGAAGCGGTTGGCGGGCCACTGCTGCTCCTCTTCGTAAAGAAATGTAGGCCCCTTGAACCACCTCGCGTTCCTGTCAAATTCAGTTGGCGTCCCACGAGTTGCGTCGTCCGCTGGATTCTCTTTAGTAGGCACCCATCGCCAGTCTCGCGGGCTAGTTAACTCTTCAATCTCCGCAAGTCGATGAGCCACGAACGTCTTGAATTTTCGCGGATCTGCTTTCAGCCACTGAAGAACAGTGCTTGAGTCTGTCCAGAATATCTTCTTTGTGATTTCTAAGTCCGTTTCTTTCTCGATTGTAGCTGCCAGTCTGCTTCCTAGTAACGCAGCCTGGAGCTCCAGTCGCGGTATCGAGACTGGCTTCGTGGGAGTAACTTGCGCTTTCCCTGCGATCAACGTAACGCGGACACTTGGTTCTTCTGTTCTCCAAAAGACGACAGCAGCATAGGCCTCTTCACTCGCGTCGGTGAAAGTATGGAGTTGCCCTTTCCTCTGATACGGAGATAAACATCTGGGTATCCTCAATTTTTCGAGAACTGCAACCTCTTTGATGTACTTGAGCCACATTACTTCTTGCTCAGGTAAGATCGCGTCGTCCCAGTCGATCTTCGTTCGCCATATGTCCTGGATGAGTTTCTTCCCTTGGATTAAAACAGGTGCGGCGAAGCCCATCGGGTCGAACGTAGACATGACGGCGCTGGCTATTTGTCTCTTCGTTGGTATCTTTCCTCCAGTCAGAATTTCGCGAGGTGTGTTGCGAAATCCGACGTTGAATGCTAGTGCGTCTTCGCCAATTATCCATCGTAGTCCGAGTGTCTTCTCTTCTGAGGAGAGTTCTTTTATTCCCTCTTGCGGTTGATCTTGCAGGCTCTTCAACACTTCAGCTTCGTTACTACCCCATCCCCTTAAATGGAAACCCGCTTTTGCATGCACGTACTGCACCTCCTTTGATGTTCTTTTGGCTTCCTCGATAGTTTGAAAGCTCTGGAGGTAATCATCCATGTAGTGATTTCTCTTGATAGCTTTCACTGCAGCTGGACACTCTTCTTTAAAGTCTTCCGCATTCTTATTCATCACGAAGATAGCTGTTGAGGGTGATGACGTCGCTCCGAAAATTACAGACTTCATTCTGTATTCTTCTGGTTTTCCAGCCCGTTGACTTCCTCGCCACAGGAATCGTAGGCAGTCCCTGTCTTCTTCACGTATCTGGATGCGCAGGAACATTTCTTTGATGTCAGCAACAACAGCGACGGGCCCCTCTCTGAATCTTACGAGAACTCCAAAGAGAGATTGAAGAAGATCGGGCCCCGGCAGCAAGACATCGTTGAGACTTTTCCCTTCGAATTTTGCAGCTGCATCCAGTACTATTCTTGGCTTCTTTTTGACAGGATGTTCCACCACAAAATGCGGCAGGTAGAACGTTCTGCCGGGCGTCGATGTAGATGGAGCCTTTTCCGCATATTCATTCTTCACCCAGTTGTTAATTTGCTCTTCGTAGGCTATCTTCAATTCTTGACTTCTGTCCAACTTCCTTTCGATGTTGTTTAATCGTCGATGTGCTTGACCGTAATTTTTCGGCAATGTTTCTTGCTCGCTCTTCCATAGAAGTCCTGTTTCAAATTTCCCATCTGGCAATCTTCGTGTCGTTTTCTCCAAAACTTCCAATGCTCTCCTGTCAGAGTCGTTGCTAGGGCGGTTTGGTTTCACCCCAAGAGCCTCGATATCAAAGTATGCTCGTACCAAGGCTTCTGTCTTGTCCTCTGCTAGGCGGCTGTGGTTGACGAACTGGACAGGTGTGTTCGCTCCAGTGTCGCATCCATGAAGCACCCAACCCAAGCTAGTGAACGAAGCAACTGGTTCAGACTTCTTCCCTTTGACGATTCTTCTTGTTACGATGAGCTCCCAATTGTCTTGCCCAATTAGTAGTCTTGGCTCTTCTTTCTTGTAGACTAGCTGACTTCTTAAACTTTGGAGATGATCGCATCTTCTCAGGACTTCTTCATTTATTTCTTGCTTCGATAATTTCAAGCCATCGATTGTCCTTACTCTCATCGACTGCTTATACTTGCGATGAGCTCCCTTAATCCTTATTTCCACCTTTCGAGAATCCGTCTTCTTGAAGCCTCTTCCACCGACGGTTTCTATTGTTATAGACTCAGCTGTTCCTTCCGCACCAATCTTCTTGGCTATAGCAGAGTCTATGAGTGAAATGGTGGACCCTTCATCCAGCAAGGCCAGCACACGTGCTGTTCCCTTTGGCCCGTAGACGTCCACTGGAATCATCTTCAAGTATGCTCTTCCATCGCTTGTAGTGTGCACCGATGTGATGACTTCACCTGTGGGCTCTTCCTTATGTACCACGTTGCAGCTGGCTTCGTCCCTTTCTGGCTTCTTAATTGCTGGAGGTGTGTCTGAGTGGAGACTAACATGATGCCATCTCGAACATTTCTTGCATACCGGAGCCCTGCATCCTTGTCTTGAGTGCCGAAAACGAAGACACTTGAAGCATAGTCTGAATTTCTTCACTATTTCCCATTTCTTGTCCATATCTGCTTCTTTAAATCTTCTGCACTCGTAGATCCAATGCTCTGCTTGACATTCTGGACACTCTGTCTTCTTGCTTGGCTGCTGATTGTGTTCTTTCTCCTGAACTGTATGGACACTCTTCCTTATTGCGCTCTTCTTGGCATCCCACGATACTTCAGGAGGGGCGAAGTCACCACACATGTCAGCTTCTATGTCCAGAAAATCCCTTATTAATATGAGCTCCGGCTTCTCTTCATCTCGATGGCTGTGATGATACATAAACCATCTGTACTTGATGTTTGCTGGCATCTTGTCCACTAACGCCTTCATTGTTTCTGGCGAACTCAGGTACTGTTCCTTTCCAAGTGCACTGATTGTTGCCACAGAATTTCTGACGTGGCTAGCAAATGTGCACACATCATTCGGCGTCTCTTGCATCTTCGGCGTACTCTTTAATTTATCCAGCTCCGCTAAGGCTATGGCTCCTGGTCGTCCAAAGCGCGCTTCCAATCCCTTCATTACTTCTTGCGGTGTCTTGGCAGTGAATAGGAGACTCTTCACTGCTTCCCTTGCTCTCCCTTGAAGAGACCTTCTCAGGCGCGCCAAATTCTGCACGTCGGTGAAGGCGTTCATGGTGTCTTCGAAGGATCGCTTGAACGCTAACCACTCTTCACTTGCACCGTTGAAGTTTGGAAGCTCTATCATATGTTTTGATAGGCTGTGCTCCGATGACTTCTCTGACATCTTCTTGATGACTTGAGCCAGTTCTTCAATGTCACTCTTCTTTTCCTTAGGTGGAGTAACCTTCACAGTGTTTGCATGATCCAACCATTGCTGCACATGCATCTGTGTCTGCTCTTCATGCACGAAGTCTTCTTCTTCCTCAGAATCCAGTTGTAGCAGCTCCAGTTCAGCTTGAGCCACCTTAGATCTGGCTTCTGCTACTTCTAGTTCCCTGCGGGCGAGTTGCATCTTGGCTTCTAATGCAGCTCGTTTCGATGAACGCACCGACTGTGTTTCTATGTTCGGTCTTCTTGGGCGCGCTCCTGTGGGCCTCGCACTCGTTCCGGATTCCATCACATCAGGAACTGCAGGCTGTCCTTGGCGGCGCTTCTGGGATTCGGAGATGCGACTCAACAACTCGTCGTGTTGCTGAATCATAGCGCGCGTAGTTAGAGGCGTGAGCGGTTCGCCAATGGTACCGGAACGCGGCGCGATGTACCCACTATTGACGGGTGCGGGGGGTACTGGAGGCGCAACGGGCGCGGCGAGTTCTCCCTCCACAAACATGACCGACGCGGCACGATCCCCCATAGCGGTGCGGGAGGGAGACGACTCGGCGGCGCGGGATGGCGGCGGCGTTCTTCTTGTTATCGTCGATCGGGTCGAGATCCCTGTTCCGGTGGTTTCTGTGTCGGCTGGCGTGTTCATGCTCCAATCAGTCGAGGCGGACTTTCCAGCTGTGGCGGTTGTCGACCTGGTTGTAGGCATCCCTCTTCCTTGATCCGGCTCGAAGGACCAACTATGGTTGGCGTTGCGCGCGCTGTTGGTGGCGCACAGTCGTCCCAATCTGTCCTTAACACGTTATAGTAGTAAAGGGCGAAGGCAGGTGCGGACGAGCGACAGCGTAGGCAGCTTAGGTTCAGGCGGCACAGCTCCAGGCGGCGTAGCTTATGGCGGCACAGCTTCGGGCGGCTCAGCTTCAGGCGGCTCGGCACAAGGCGGCTCAGCTTCAGGCGGCTTGGCTCGAGGCGGCGCAGCTTGAGGCGGCGTGGCTGCGGGCGGCGTAGCTTGATGCGGCGTGGCTTCGGGCTGCTTAGCTTCGCTCCGGCTGCCGAGGACGACGTCGATGAGTGGACTGTATGAGGGGGGGGGGGCGGGCCAGCAGGATGAGCGAGGGGCCTATCTTCTAATCCGCCGACAATCCGAGCAGAGGTCCGATCTCGACGACTCCGAGTAGCAGGGGTCCTATTCCTGAGATCCAGGGGTCCGATTCCGAGCACAGGGGTCCTAGCTTCCGATCCGACCGACGATATTCACTAACACTTCACTTGAGCACTGGAGCAGGGATCCGGGTCCGAAATTAAAGATCACTTGTATTCACTTCCTTTATTTCGTCTTCCTTAGTTTTCTTCCATTCCAAGTGTTCCGAGAGCCGAATTGATTCCAGTACTGCCGACTCAAAATCGCGTCGAACCTTATTACCTCGCGAGTAAAAATCTGCATAGCCAGTTCTATTTCGTAACTGCGCCATCTATCGGCAGTCGTGGAATCTTGTGTTCGGCTCTCGTTACGGTAACGCTTTTTGATTCTCGGAATGTGAGTTTACCATATTTACTTAAAAAAGACCTTGGTTCTCGTTATGGTAACGCTCTTCGAAAATCAAATAGTGCTACTTACAGTTACAAAATTAATTCTTATAAAATACCTTAATGCTAAAAATAAGAAACCCTATGCTATATTTACACTTATTACCCTATTCTAATAATAATCCCTTCATTTATTTGACCTTAAAAATTACCTTATCTACCTTGATATACATAGCAACTTAACTATATACTATACTAATTAACTCTATACAAATCAAGGTGAGTAGTGTTTTCAGTCACGTCGCTAATAATGACGTCACGCATCAATAATGGCCATCTCGAACTGTAAGAAAGCAAAAATTACTAAGGTATTAAAAAATATGTATGTCAGTGTCAAAAGTCATAGTCAAGAAAGACCGCGAGCCGCGAGTAGGTTTCTTGTTTGTTTACAATCGCCAAATAAGTAGGTATCTACCCCATTTCTCGTATCTATTGCATATTGGCCTGTTTATTGGACTTTACTGCCGTCCCTTCATCCGTTGACATCTGATTTTTCAATAATTGGACACCGATTCTTCAATAAAATGTATGAATGAATGTAATGAAGATGTATTAGGTTATGTTTACTTGAACAGAGATGACATTTGACATGGGTGACAATACGTGAAGAGCCTAATTAGCGCTACCAAACAAAAAATTTTTAACATTGCCCTGTGCTACCAACCTAAAAAATTAAATGTGAATAGCCGGAAGTTATCCGGCTACGTCATACGTTAACTTTGCTAAAAAATGAAAGTCATTGGGTTTTCTGCGATTTTCTTTAAAAATACTTGCTTATCTAAAGATCTGATTAATGTAATCTGTTCCTTAAGCCTATTCCTCGAAATGGTTTACGAATTAGACATTTTCATGAAAAAGTTTACTAGCCAATTCTCGAAAAGTAAGCTATTTTGCGACTTTCCGTCAAACAGCAGAATTGCCATGAAATGATTCATTTCATGAACTGCCAAAATATGGCTATTTTAAGATTTGCAATGATTCCTAATATGATCATATTGTAATTCGTGCAAAGTGGCCATTTTAGTTCCACAGTAGCCTCGACAATGTTCCCATGGAGATCTTATAATTGTAGTCTTGTTCCATTGCATAATTTCGGAGGTTTTAGGTTTCTTAACAACATCACTGGTGCGCCAATTT
This sequence comes from Euzophera pinguis, assembly GCA_947363495.1. NCBI lineage: Eukaryota > Metazoa > Arthropoda > Insecta > Lepidoptera > Pyralidae > Euzophera > Euzophera pinguis. Next base: position 7,547,450 of record OX376176.1, read on the forward strand.
TGAGTACCAGATTATGTGGAGGGAGACCTGGGGGGGATAATTCTTTATTAAAGAATTCTACCGGGTAATTTACTGCGTCATCTGTTTGCAATACTGAATCCACTGACTTGTACTGCACTTCAGTCGATTGGAATGACTCCAGTAAAGCGTCATTTATTACAGCAGCTGTATCATTTTTAGATGATAAAATGGCTCGTTCGCATAGCCAATCTAGGGGTTTTGTTTTAATATTTTTAATGTCAGGATAAACCATTGTAGTCAACTCTGAAAGAGATGTAACTACGAGAGCAAGAGTTTTAGAAACAATAATTTTACCGTCGTGAGTAGGATATTCGCCATTTCCAATATCAAGTAGGATTTTTGAAAATTGGTTTGCGTTATCGTCTCCTCTTAATCTCTCATATTTTGTTTTATTGCAAGTTTCTTGATTTTGGTCCATAAATATGAAGACTTCAAACTTGCCTTAATTTCATCAGCTCTTGTACCCCTTGGTATCACTGGTAATGTTTGTCGAAAGTCTCCTGCTAATAAAACTGTAACACCTCCCATTAATCTATCATTAGACCTTATATCTTTTATGGTTCTGTTCAATGCTTCAATGCCATGTTTGTGAGACATTGTGCATTCATCCCACACTATCAATTTAGTCTCTTTAAGAACTTGCGCATTATTACTTTGCCTAGAGATATGACAGGTAGGTGCCTCGACTAAACTCTTATTTGTAATTTTTAATTACCAACCAACCAAAACAACCACTAATTCAATTCATTCAACTTGAAAATATTGGGAACGATTTTTTTTTTTTTTTTGAACCGGACTAACATTTCTAGCTACAGAGAGCTTTGGAAATTACAGCGGGACAGTTTTAGGCGAGGGTTTTTGGCCACTCAGCCTCTTCGGCAAAAGCGCAAGGGGCTCCCAGTTGGGACGAACCTCGGCCATGGGCTTTGCCTTTGAGCAATGCGAGCAATGCAAACTCGCGAGCGGTAGCAAACGCTCTATGCCATAAGGGCCGACACTTTTGTGCCTGAAGGGCCTACTATGAGCCTATCGGTGGCGTGAAGCGCCCTGGTACATTTTGGTACCTAGTAAACGAGCTACTGTTCCTACTACGTCGCACCCGCCGGCGGGTGCGGTGGTGTGATCCTAATGAATATCCCGATCTCCGGGGAGGCCGGAGATTCTCAAGGGGGCGATTGGCCACCGTGATGGGGTCGTCAGGGTCAAAGAGAACATTCCTCGGACGTCTGTGCCGCAATGGGACATTCCTTGCTGGACTGTAGTTGGCAGCCCGCACAACTAACGGGTTCGGATGGGTTGGACATTTCTCAAAGTAACGTTGAGACGTTTCTTTGAGATATCTCGAAATGGATGGAAGCTCAAGGTCCCTATGTAGGTCGCGTGTACGCAGGCCCGGGGGCGATCCCGTGGCTCTGCGTGCGAACCTATTCTGGATGAGTTGGAACTTGTTCAGGAGAGATGGAGCTGCATGTGAGAAGATCACGCTCGCGTATGTCATGACAGGGCGGATGGCTAGCTTGTAAAGTGTCAGCTTATTTCTAAGCGACAATTTTACATTGCTGATCATGGGAGAGAGTCTGCCTAGATAGAATGCAGCTCTGTTGCGAACTCTTTGGATGTGTGCTCCAAAGGTCATCTTGCTGTCAAAGATAACGCCCAGATACTTTGTTTGGTTCACCCATGGAATGGGTTTACCAAACATAGATATCGTTTTTAAGAGCGAGACCGTACTCCATGCTGGTGGACGTGTTGCACCGTATGAATCTTTGGAAAAGAACACTGCTGCGCTCTTTTCCGGATTCACCTCGATGCGCCACTTCCTGAACCAAGCTCCGAGGGCATCGGCCGCTTGTTGCAGTCGTTTGGAAATGATGTCTTTTCCATGACTGGACGTGTATAGCGCAGTGTCGTCAGCGAATAGAGCCAACTCCACGTGCGGGGTGCGGGGTACATCGTTGGTGTACAACGAGTATAGGGTCGGGGAAAGCACGGAGCCTTGCGGGACTCCGGCTCTTAGGGGTCTGGGACTAGAGAGCGTACCCTCAACTTTGTACCGGAACGATCTGTTCGACAGGAAGTCCCGTACGATGCGCACGAGACTGTCCGGCAGGCCCATTACGGCTAATTTGGCTATCAAGCCAACATGCCAAACTTTGTCGAACGCTTTCGCTACATCGAAGAAGAGTGCTCCTGTGGGTCTTCCGCGACGGCGGTTGCCTAGGATGTGTTCGGTTAGGCGGTGCAATTGGTTCACGCAAGAGTGTTTTGCACGAAAGCCCATTTCCTCGTCGGGAATCAGATTCATGGATTCAATGTAATCCTTGAGTCTGGCTGAAATGATTCTCTAGTATATCTTACCAATGCAGCTCAGAAGACTGATTGGCCGATATGAGGACGGGGTTTTCAGGTCTTTGCCTGGTTTGGGGATGCCTATTACTGTTGCTTGTTTCCAGGCGTCTCATCATCATCATCATCATCATTTCAGCCGCAGTCAGTCCACTGCTGGACATAGGCCTCTCCCAATGATTTCCAAAATGATCGGTTGGCAGCAGTCTGCATCCAGCGTCTGACCCTTTTCAGGTCATCTGACCATCTGGTCGGTGGATGTCCAACGCTGCGCTTACCGGTACGTGGTCGCCATTCGAGAACCTTTCTGCCCCATCGGCCATCGGTTCTCCGCGCTATGTGCCCCGCCCACTGCCACTTCAAAGAACTAATCCGCTGGGCTATGTCGGTGACTTTTGTTCTCCTACGGATCTCTTCATTTCTGAATCGATCTCGTAGGGAAACACCGAGCATCGCCCTCTCCATAGCTCTCTGGGCGACCTTGAGCTTTCTTATGAGGCCCATAGTCAAAGACCACGTTTCGGACCCGTATGTCATCACTGGTAACACACATTGGTCGAATACCTTAGTTTTAAGGGACTGAGGTATTTTAGACGAGAAGACGCTACGTAGCTTCCCGAACGCCGCCCATCCGAGTCGGATTCGACGAAAGACCTCGTCCTCGAAGCTGGAGTTGCCAGCCTGGATCATCTGACCCAGGTAGACATACTGGTCTACAACTTCAAGGGTGTGGTTCCCGACTGAAACCGGTGATGGCGTAACATGGACATTACACATTGCCTTGGTTTTGTCCATGTTCATTTTAAGGCCCACCTGTTGGGAGACCACGTTGAGGTCGCTGAGCATGGTACTTAAGTCCTCCAGCGATTCCGCCATGACCACGATATCGTCGGCAAAACGAAGGTGAGTGATATACTCGCCATTGATGTTGATGCCAAGTCCTTCCCATTCCAGGAGTTTGAAGGCATCTTCCAGAGCAGCGGTAAACAGTTTCGGAGAAATGACGTCTCCCTGTCTTACACCTCTCTGCAATGGAATAGCCCTCGTGCTCTGCTCCTGTACTCGGACTGACATGGTGGCGTTGCTGTATAAACACTTCAACACTTCGATGTACCGATAGTCTATGCGGCACCGCTGGAGAGACTGAAGTACCGCCCACATTTCGATCAAATCGAAGGCCTTCTCATAGTCCACAAACGCTAGGCATAGTGGCCGGTTATACTCTTTGGCCTTCTGTATAACCTGCCGAAGCGTATGGATGTGGTCTATGGTACTAAACCCTTTTCGGAAACCGGCTTGTTCGGGAGGCTGGAAGGCATCGAGCCTGTTCGCGAGACGATTCGTGATTACCCTCGAGAACAGCTTATAGATGTGGCTCAGGAGCGTGATGGGTCTATAGTTCTTCAATAGGGTATTGTCACCTTTTTTGAAGAACAAAACCACCACGCCCCTGTTCCACGCCTCTGGCGTCACGCCCTCGAGCAAAACGGAATTAAAGAGCTTCTGAAGGATTTTCAGTAGGTCTAAAATCGCCACTTTGAGCAATTCATCAAAAGGAATTCATTTCGTGAATTCCTAGCAATTCCTTTGCAATTCTCCTTTTTTTTGTAAAATGGACACGCATCATTTGCAATTCACTAACAATTCAGTTCATTTCGTGAATCATTTGTCGTGTTAATATTGCCATTGCAATTCTTCAAAAACAAAACTGATTAATTATTTTTTATATAATTCTTTTTTATTAATGATGTTAGACGTACTGTGAAACAGGAAATTAAGATTATTGTTTATTTGACGTGCGTGCATTAGGATTTTGAGTACGCAATAAAGAAAATAGAGACTACTTGAATAATTATTTTTAATAGTGGCAATAAAGATAATGTCTATCATATCAGCATAAATCAGTCAATGTCAATCAAGTGCAGTCATCTGTCAACAAAAAATGGGTTTTACGGCCGTGGAAACAAGTCTTTTAGGCTCTTCTTATTTTTTGTTCTTCTTTAGTCGTGGCTTACTATCAACTTATTTTATATAAATAGCGCACAACGGTGTGTAAATAACTAAGGAAGGCGATACCTAGGTACATCTCTATAGAAGTACAATGTGGGCGTTACCATATAAAATTAAGATTCAAGAGGCTTAACTGGCACACAAACATGATACCTTATCTTATTTTTGCGATATCGTTAGTACTAGTAATTATTTTATGGTGATATGATGTTAATTCGTAAAGGCAAGTCGGTTGCTTTGTTTTTGTGTGATCACAGAAATAAGATTAGTTAAAAGAAGTGCCATCATCGGCCAGTTAATCCTCTCAAGTCATAACTTTTTATGAAGAAAAGGAAGCACACACCAAAAAAAGGGCTACCATGATCTCTTAATTCTATCCAACAAATGCGAATGAGTAAGCGAGATGTGTGCCTACACTACATCCCTTAAAGCGCTATCACGCCTACTCACTCGCATTTAGATGAATTTTATATATCATGGTAATCCCCCTATACGTATCGGTTTGGTCGTTAGATTCGCACTGCGATGACGGCAACGTCTAGCTAGACCCGTCTTTCCTACCTTTAATACATGTTTCTACCTCATTTATGCACATGTATTAAAAAAAAATTCGGACAAACCGAGATCTTTACACGAACTAACAATTTAATCAAACGTTGGTGATTATAATTCTCTTTGCAATTTAATACGAAATCTTATTAGTACTTATTTGACGAATTTAAACAACAATAAATGATAAAAATTCGCTTGACGAATCGAAACAGTTTTAAAACTTGACGAATTACCCTAAAATTAAAATAACAAAGTATTCTCACTCCACCATTGAGCAAATTTTTGTGAAATTTGGAGAAATGAACTGTAGATGTTGCTGAAGAGTAACTTTTTATGATTCTGTTAGTTGACAGTAAAGCAATTCTGTAAAATTGACCCATTTTACGAAATTCCTTAGAAAACTGTCAAACAGCAGATTTGCATAAAATGAATTGGTCGTGATTCATTTTATGAACTGCCAAATTATGGCTATTTTAGTATTTGCAATGACATTCATATTGTGATTCGCGTTAAGTGGCGATTTTAGACCAGATTCTGCTGATTGACATAAAGGCAATTCCTTTTATGTGAGCCATTTTACGTATTTCCATAGAAAAATGTCAAACTGCAGAATTGCATGCAATGAATTTATTGTTCGTGATTCATTTTATGAACTGCCAAATTATGGCCATTTTAGGATTTGCAATATGATTCATATTGTGATTCGCGCTAAGTGGCGATTTTAGACCCGCAGTACCGGCGTTCCGCCCGCTTTCAGAAGCTCTGCTGTGATTCCGTCTTCGCCCGGCGCCTTGTTGTTCTTGAGCTGTTTAAGGGCAATCCTAATCTCGTACAGGCTGATGTCCGGGATATCTTCCGTATAGTGTCGGGTAAGCTTGGCTCTTGGGTCTTTGGCCAAGCTTTCAACGGGTTTGGCTACTGAAGTGTAGAGTTGTCCGTAAAACCTCTCGATCTCCCTCAGCACCTCGGCTCTCGTCGATACCACGTTGCCGTCCTCCGTCTTCAGCTTGGTCAGTCGGCTCTGCCCAATAGACTCCACCTTTGCGAACACTTTGGAGCCTTTGTTTTGCTCTATCGTCTCCTTAATACGTTCTGTATTGAAGGAGCGAGTATCGTTCCGCAAAGATTTCCGGATTTGTCTATTGAGCTGCCGGTAGACGTCGGCGTCTTCGGAGGTCTGCAGCATCATGGACCGTCGCTTAGCCATCAGATCCAGGGTCTGAGGTGAGAGTTTTTGTGGTTTATTTTTGGGGCGGGATTTGAAGATCTTCTTTCCCACCGCCTGGACAACTTCTACAAATCCGTTATTAATCTCGTCCACGGAAATGCAATCCTCAAGGCATGCAAAGCGGTTTGAGAGCTCTAGCCGGAAAGACTCTTGGCTTTGGATATAGGCTTGCGAAGGTCGGAGTATAGACCCCATCAAGCGAGTTCTCTCTCGTCTGAGATCGATGTTCAAGATGCCCCTTACAATCCGGTGATCGCTACCGATTTTAATCTTGCTGATCACAGAGACATCGTTGAATATCTCTCTCCTCGTCGACAAGATGAAGTCTATCTCCTGTTTTATTGGAGCTTGGCTCTTCTTAGTGGGCCCTAGCCAGGTCCACTTTCTTTGCGGTGGCTTCTTGAAGAAAGAGTTCATCGCGAAGAGTCCCTCTTTCTCCAAAAAGCCAGCCAGCATATGATGATATGATGATATGATATCCAAACCGTCCCACCCTGAGCTCTCCACCGCCTCGACCGCCGAGTCTTGCGTTAAAATCCCCCATAACCACCGTAAAGTAGGTTTTGGAAGCGTGTATGGCTCTACTAATGTCCTCATACACCGCTTCCACCTCTTCATCTGAGTATTTTCCAGTCGGCATATATACCTGTATAACCTTCAAGGAGTATCTCTTTGATACTCTGAGTATCAGGTATATTACCCTACCGGAAACACTCTCGATGGTTTCGACGTTGTTTATGAGGGACCTGTGAACGAGGAACCCGACACCATGCTGGGACTTCCTCAAGTCTCCCTCCCGGTGATAGAGTAGGTTACCAGACTTTAGGGTTGTCGTGCCCTCTCCCTCTCTTCGGACTTCAGACAAACCCACTATGTCCCATCGTAACCTACTCATCTCCTCTTCCACTTCCTCCACCTTGTCGTCCAACCTCATCGTCCGGATATTGTGTGTTACCAGGGCCAAGTGTCGTCGGGGGTGGTAGCCGGGTCGACTCCGGGGATTCTTCGCACCCCCCGCCCCGCCGCTACCGTGACCGCTACCGGAGCCAGGAACAGCGGGGCTGCCGGGCACTGGGGGCCTTATCATTATATTGTCCGTCATTTGGAGGTTGATGCCATACTCGCCACGCTTGGCAGGCGGGTTGGCGAGCGCAGTTTTTTGCGGCTTATCGTACTTTCGACGCTGCTGCCCATCGAAAGTATTTAAAGCAGGGGAAGGATAGGATTTTGTTGGGTTAGGGGATAGGAAAAAGGTATTAGGATGCTACTGACCCGGATGGATTTGGGTTGAGTGAGTAGCAGCTCGGGTAAGTCGGGCTCGCGTACCCGTATGCCATACTTCAAGCCATCGGAAAGATGGCTGAAGATGAACACCCCTGACTAAAGAATATCACCCTTTCCTTTCCAGGCGTCTGGGAACGTGCAATTTGCTAAGCAAGCATTGAAGATGCTCACTAGCAGTAGTAGTAGGGTCTGAGGGAGGCATTTAAGTAAGCCATTGGATATCCCGTCAGCTCCGGCAGCTTTCCGGGGTTTTAGGGACTTTATTATCGATTGTACCTCGTCAATCGTAGTGGGCGGGAGTTCGTTAACGGGTGGACTCGATGCAGAGGCGGCTATGCTCTCTACATGCGTTTCCATACGTTCTACATGTTCGGGGTCTACTGGCTCACGACTAGGAGAGCATTGGCTCTCCAGGCTGTCTGCAAGGCATTCAGCTTTTTCGTCATCATCAAAGGCGATGGAGCCGTCTGGTCTATTGAGAGGAGGAGTTGAAGCTATCTGATCGCACTTCAGACTTCGCGCCACACGCCAGTAAGTGACATGTGACGGTTTGAGTTCAGAGAGGAATTCACCCCACCGTTCGTCTCTTAATTCCTTCATTCGCTCCTTAACTCGACGTTGCAGGTAGCGAAGTCTGGAACGGATTTCATCGGTGGGGTAGAGGTCATGTACTCTTGTTACGGCGTTTTTCTCCGTCAACAACCTCCTTACATCTTCCGGCAGTTCGAATCTGTGGTTCGGATCCACAGAAGGGACCTGCCTGGAGCAGTACTTAATGGCTGCTTGTAAGTGGTTGGTGAGGGAGGAGATTACCGAGTCTGTCTGTTCGGTGGACGTTATCCTGTCAGGGATAGCGTCCAGGTCTGGGGAGGATTGGTTGAGTACTCTTGCGAATTTCTTCCAATCAGTAATCGTCCTTGTATGGGCGGGACGCCCGTTGTCAGTCTGTCCTAGTTGTAGGAGGACCGGTCTGTGGTCCGAACTCAGGTCTGAGTGCACCTCTAAAGAACACACTTGAAGGGTGATATTCTTTAGTAAGTCCAAGACACTGGGATTTTGGCCGTCCGTGATTGGATAGCGGGTCGGGGGCAGGGGTGCTACAACGTCGAAATCCAGAGACTCCTCGAGTCTCGTGAGGGTTTCTCCGTTCGTCGAGTTCGTTAGCGAATATAGCCACCTGGTGTGTTTGCTGTTGAAATCACCAGCCAAGATGGTGGCGTTTCTCATGGCGAATAGGGCTCGGAGATCGCTCTCAAGCAGAGATTTGGAGGGGCTGAGGTAAATAGAGGCGATATTGATCGGCGAGTGGCCGGTCATCGCTACGCGGAGGATCGAGCATTCCATGTCCGTTAAGGATGGTGGGTCTAGTTGGCAGCAGTGCAAGGACCTCTTATAATAGATTAGCGTACCGCCTTTCGGCCTGTCTAATCTATCATTGCGAATGATGTTGTAGTTCGCAATTTTGGGATCCCTGTGGGCGGGTTTTAGGAAGGTCTCTTGCACTAGAAGGATGTCTACCTGATGTTGGGTGAGATACTGAGCAATTTCAGTCCTTTGTTCGCGGAAAGCTCCGTTGGCATTGTAAAATGCCAAGGTCAGCGAGCGTGGTTTGTTCCTTTGGGTTGTACTACCCATCACGGTTACCCATCGGTTCGAAGGTGCGCGGGGATCTGAACCGCTTGCACTTTCATTATGATGTCGGCGTACCTCACCATAGCCTTCACACGGTGATACCGATTATCACCGGCGGCTATGATGGCGTTACCCAACTCCTCTATTAAACCGAAGTTGATGTCCCCTAGGGATTCTATCATGTCTAAAGCGACACTCGTGGCCTCTTCAGAGGTTCCCTGTACCTTGCGGTAATGGGCGCCGCGCGTGTCACTCCTGTGGGCTGGGGCGGTTGGCTTCGGGTAGCCGTGGGGAGTTGAGATGCTGTGGGTGCTGGGACCACTGCAGCGGAGCTCGACGCCTGGGAGGCGGACGGTGGTAGTGTAGGTAGGGGAGGGCCATTAGGCGCCAGCCTAGACTGGGGAAATTTGCGTTGTCGGCCACAAAGTTGGGTCGCTTCGCTGTAGTATGGCTTGGGTGATTCTGTGGGGCCCTCGGGTTTCTTCCGTTCAGTGGCCGCTGTGGGTTCCCCCTCGGAGCCCGGACTGCCCGGAGGCTCCCTCGTGCGCTCACAGTCTTTAGTGCTGTGATCGCCCAAACACTTCACGCAGCGAGGTCGCGCGTGGCAGTGACAGGCGGAATGGCCATAGAATTGGCAGTTGTGACACTGGCCAATAGCCCCGCGTTTCCGAGGGGTCTCTATAGAGATGCCGCTTAAACCGGCGACGGATTTGACCTTGAAAATGGCCGTTCCTTCGGTGGTCTTGTCAAGAATGACAAGCACCATATCAAATGCGACGCGGGGGCTCTTGCCCCTGTACATTCTATGTACTTCACGGACTGGGAGATTTTGAGCCTGGAGAGACTCCTTAACGAAATCGGTCGAGATTTCCTGCGGAATTCGTCGAATTACCACGCGAAGAACGTGGTCCTCCTCAAGGGTGTACGAATGCCAGGGAAGGTTGCGTTCAGTAAGCAGGGCGGTTATGGCCTTGTATTCTATTACGGTCTGGACCGTAATGCGAATACCAATGTCGCACTTTCGCGCGTTTGTGAAGTTTAGGCGTCTCTCGTTGAGAGCCTTTGAAAAGGACTCCCATTTGGAGGAATCGCGCAGAATGATCGGGGGTGGAGCTTTTGGCTTAGGGGCCGCGGAATTTTCGCCTTGAGACTGCTGAAGCGGGGTGGGGGGGCGGATGTCTTTACCATCGGCGCTTTTGGATATTTTCCGTGGCGGCTGGGTTTTGGTTTTAGCCTTAGGTACGCGTTGCCGCTTCCCTTTGGTTTTGACCTCAACGAAGTCATCCTCGGAAGATGAGTGATGGGTGGCTGGGTTTGGACCATCAAGGTCCATATCCGAATCAGAGTCGGACTCTGGTTGGGCGACTGTTGCTGCCGGTGACTCGGGAGAGTCCGGCAACGGGGACAGTGGGGAGTCGGGTATGGGTGCGTGGTTAAGATGGCGCAGAGAGGTAAGATGGGGTTCTTCTACGGGGAGAGTACCGTAGCGATTCGGTAGAGGAGTTGTTGCGGTCGCGGTCGCGATCGGGAGGAGTGCGTTGTTGGAAGCTGCTTTGTAAAGCAGAAATTCCTGAGAAGATATACCCTTCTCAGTGAGGAACCTAATAAATAGGCCCTCATTTGGGGGTTGTGTCGCCATTACGGCGACACGGCGACGTCGTGTGTCGCAGAAGTGGAGGGGGTGTGTATCCCGAGGGGTGCACTCGGGATCCTAAGGGCTTCTCTCTGCCGGGTATAGACAGAGAGGTGTGTGCCTAAATCCCTACTACGTGATGTATGTAAGGGTCTGTTGCCAACCTTGTTTGGGCTAACAGGTGTGTCCCTAACTTAACACTACCTAACCGATACACTGGGTTGACTAGGGAACCTGTTGTACGCCCGAGACCCTGAAGGGGTCAAAGGACTAGCGCCAGGGTCCGCGCTACGTTCGGTGAACAACTAGCTCGGCCTGCGTTCGTTACAAAGCAGGCCAATTTGTTTTCCAAACGGGCCAAATAAATGTGGGACTCAACCGCACTGAAGTCGTGCAGGCGTGGAAAAAGGTTGAACGTTTCCTTTGCGCCCTGAAAAGGGCACGCCGGGTCGTTGATCGCACTAAACGATAGCAGCGGAATCGACGAACGCCGCCACAGAGATCCGCTCCCCAGAGTAAAAACACTGTCCCACACTGAAGTTCGAAATCACTGAGTCGACGAACGAAGACACAACTGGATCGGATAGCAAAATTCCACACAATGAATCAGTGGTTCGGGGCGCGCCGCGACAGCACGTCCGTTCGCACTGAGGTCAGAACGCAAAATCCCTGATTGGGAACGAACGATACGAAACGACCCCTTTATGTTGTTAAAAATCTTAATAGCGCGAAGTGAATATCACCAAAATGGCGCAGCGCCATCTATTAAAAACATTGAGAAATAATTTTAGCTTACATTGTATGCCTGGCTATCGAATACATAATACATACATAATGGTCATCTCTTTTTCGTGAAGACTCAGTGGATTACGATTTATCATTATATGCAAAAATTTACATAGGAACTACGTTTAAATTAAATCACTTTAAAGACGCCATTATCATTTTATTGACGCCATCTATAGGATATAAGGGGTATTTTTTCTTGGCACAATCAGTAGATGACCATAATCATAATCATTTATTCTTTTGTAAACATGTTGAATTCAAGATGGTATATTGAAAATATTAAGCACATACATGTTTAGCCTACTAGCCATACAAAAGTGAAGTCAGTGGTGTCACACATCATCCAAACAAAATCATGCAAAACAATATAAAACCAGAAAATGAATGCGAGTTAATCTTACAAAAATTAGAGCAGCTGTCCTTTAAAGTCATAGTCAACATTTTGTCAGAAAAGAATTCATGCAAGTGATAATAACATTTGGTTACCAACAACTCTTTCAGATGAGCTTTAAATTTATTTAGGGGTAATTCCATCAAATTCCGAGGCAGTTTATTATACACTATTGGTGCCATGCTATAGATACTATTACTCATGAGCCTCGTTTTGAACTTTGGCAATAGCAATGTAGTAGGATCTCTTCTATTTCTATTATTGGCATGACCGGAAATAAATTTGCAAATGTATTTATTTAAGTGTTTCTTTTCAAAATTAAAAAGAAAAATTAAGATAATAATTACTAAATTATTTAAAAAAATATAGAATTCTAAAAAACGAATACAAAACGAAAAAAAGGAAGTAAAAAGAAGTCATGTAAAATTGTATGAGTGGTTGTCCTTGAAGGATTATTCTGAGACTGAAAAACTTATCGAATTTATTTCTTAACAGGTAATGGCTCGAATGGCGTTCACATAGTGTCCATCCATGTGTACTATCCTGGGGTTTTTTGAAAGGTGTGACTTATGAAAAAATGGGGAGTCGAATAAATTTTTGTTCAATGTCGAGTGATTTTCGCTTGATATCGAGGGAGTTAGTTGGTGTCTGGCGATTCTCATTCGATATATATGTCATGCATTCAAAAACCAGATCCTGACGGTATATGTTTTAGAACAAAAACAATTTTCAAAATCGGTTCAAAAATGACGGAGTTATTCACTACACAGTCGTGAAATGGAACTATGTTTTCTAATCACCTTCGGAATTTTCTTAAAATCGGACTAACGTTTCGAGAGATATAGCGGAACATACATAAATACAACAATTTTCACCAACCAATTTATTTATAAATTAGCTTGATTGTTTTGTGACTTGATCTCTCACTTGCTACTCCACATTTTCTGTTGTGTGGTTCTTTCTCTTTTTAGTTTTTCTTTTTGTTTAACTATATAAGCAACATATAATGAAGCGCTGTTATTAGTTATTAAGTATATATATTACTCCCAATAAACAGTTATACAACTAGTTTGGGAAATAAGTAAAACTAATTCTACACTTAAGTTAAAGGTACTTCTTTCTACATCTACATGATGGTGGACTGAACTTGTCGGACGAACAGGGTTCCCAAAATACAGGCCAGACCTAGTTTGGGTTCTGCGTTGACAGTTGGCAGGTGTTCCTAATTTTTATTTTTTCTACACTACTATTATTATGTAAACTTTAGAATAAGATATTTAAGTTGTTGTACCTTATCAATAAAAAACTTTTTATTTTTATTTATTTATTTTATTTATGTCGAGCAGGATTTGAACCCTCTACTTAAAAAAACGATCCGCGATCTCTACCGATAGGCCACCATGCGTTGCTTGAAGCTGGCGAAATTTCAAATAGGATTTGTCTATAGATACGCAAATTCACCCCTCTTTTTGGGCTTTAAGGGTTGAAATCGTATACAACCCTCTCTTATGTGAGCAGTATATAGTAAAAACAAGACTGTCACCAAACTTCACGTTTATAGCGTTTATAGTTTCGGTTTTGAGATGATAAATTAGTTTACCTCCCCCTTTTTACCCCCATAGAGGTCGAATTTCAAAAAATGCCGAAATACGCCTTTAGTTATTTTTATTGAGAAGCATTGTTGCCAAGTTTCAAGTCTCGCGCGCTCGACGTAGCGCCGCGGAGACCAATTATTAATCTATGGTATTAGTATTGATGAGGGTCGATAGAACCAGTACTAAGAATAATATTTCTATTTATTTATTTATTAAAACTTTATTGTTCCACAAAGTACACATTGATGGGCTTAATGCTAAGATCATTCTCTACCAGTCAACCATTGGGAGAAACGGAAAGATAGTTAGGCGCGAAAAAGTTTAGTAATATTGATAGGATTTGTGTCGATAGTATCGAAATTTGTTAATATTGTCGATAGTTGAACATTTTTCGATCAATCGACGAAGTGTCCCAGGCAATAGTATCGAAATCTTAATGATAGTTACTAAATTAAAACAACCGATACTATCGGACTATTATTGATAATCATGATAGATAGATATTGTAACTAGAATGTATCAACAAATTTCGATACTATCGCCTTAATATCCCTACGAGCATCGACAGTATCAATGTTCCTAGTTAAACTATCGCCTATTTTTCAAGGTCTAATAATCTATCATTAGGAAAACTATCGCCATCGCAACAATACTACCGTCAAATAATGTCAACTGTCCTTTTGTTTTGTTTAAACTCAGCTGTTCTAAAAGAGATTACATTCAATACTATTTGGGGGCTTACTATCATCTCTTAATTCCATCCAAATATGCAAGCCTATGCAAGTGAGTAAACGAAATGACGCAATACGGTGTGTTGTTACACACTTGGCCAGAAATTCGCAACGACGTATATTCGTGCGTACTTCCGCACGTGTAAAACAAAAACATACTGCCGAGCTAACCAAGCCACGCGCACTGGCGTCTGGCGAGGCGATGAGGGAATGGGGCGTGGTAACGGGCGGCGGGCGAATGGCCTCGCGAGTGAAACAAAAATAATATTATATAATAGATAGAATATAATATTAAACAAGGTGTTGACACACATTCTGGTAAAGAGAATAGTAAATGTTAGCAGTATTATTACCTCATTAAATTATAAATATATCCTATATCCTATAGAATCATAATTCTCACCATTTCGAGTTATGGGGATGTTTGTGACAAGGACACACCAGCCTTTTTTTATTGGGGTTGAACACGGGAAAGAAAATTGTTCCTTGATTTATTTAATTTTTTGTCAAGAGCTTTTTTTTATTGGGAAGACCACGGAGAAAAAAATGTTGTATTATTTATTAACGGACTCAGGCTAGCTACTATGAAAAAAAGGAATAAGTATAGTAGCGTTATTATAAAATTGTTCGTGTTTGCGAGGTCTACTGTTCAAATGTATAATATAATAGTTTTCTACTATTCTGTCGTAATAAAGTATCCATATATATTACCTTCGGGTATTATTTTGTTCATAAAGTTATCGTTGCCACTGGGTGCTTATTTTTAATATTTCCTCAAACATCTCTCAATATCTACTAAGTATATTTCTCGTCTTACTAATCTCGAGGTCGAAACACGAGTATAATTAATGATAAAACCTACTTACCAGTTCGTGAAGTTCAATCATAAATATAAAAAGTGTTTTGTCCGAAGAGATTAGTAACCTACCTATTGGTGGGTGGGTTAGTATTACTAATCAGATTGACATCTGATACACCCAATTTATTATCAAATATCGGAAATATCAAAAATATTTTAAGGCACCTGCCTCTGAACTAAATGACTCGACGGTAGGCTGGAAGTATGTGAGAGAGAAAGTGATGGCGCCCACAAAAAAAAAAAACTACTATGTTCAGGTTAGCAGGTTGCAGGAATTCTAATAACTACAGAGGTAAGGAGTGGAAACATCGATGCGTTACTACTTACCCCCGCATTCTCAAACATAACCTTATGAACGTCCTTCACTCAAACTCATTCGAGGGCACCCTAAGGAAGTCCTCGAACTTTCCTTGAAAACGACATTCTTAGTTGGTTGATTGAGCGCAAACCCCAATGAGGTTATAATAACAATTTTAAACACAAAAGTTTCGTGATGAGAGTTTGAGTGAAGGTTTAAGAATACGGGTGTTAGTACATTTCACAGTCTTACTAATCTCGAGGACGAAACACGAGTATAATCATGGAACTAAAGGTGAAGATGGAAACCAAACCGGCATTCAACAGGCTAGTCCCAGAAAATTTGACCTGGAGTAACCCCTGTTTTCCCAAAGTATTACTATCACTTCAAAAATTTTGCCTAGTCAGAAAAACAGTAAAATAAAAATGTCAGTTTGCATAATATAATTGGGCTTTATATTCCTATATCAAAAACAAGTATAATTATTTTTCATTTTTTAATAAAAATCTACCTCAAAATAAAGATTATATTGCTACGTAACTGTTTATCATTTTTCCCAACTTTTGGGGTTGTTATGAAGTGCTGTTATGGAAACCTAGATTCACACCCTAACACATCACGAGTTAGAAAGAGAGAGGTCCCTTTAGTATAATTCTCCGTCTTTACAGTGATTCTGATTGAAACTCCACAAACGCTTCCGAATAATATGACTTGCATGCACCGTACTTTGTAAGCAATGTCTAGAAAACTTTGGTAAAAACATGTTAGCTCTTGGACTACATCGATCGCGGCGGCGGCGAACGCTTGCTCCGTGGCAGGTAAATTACTCCGTTAAATTACACGCGAATAGCCGCCCCTCCACCCGCACCGACGTTCGCACCGCCCGACTTCGTGGCCAGGCCGTAAGGTAAAGAAGACGACATCTCGCTTACTGACTCATATTTGGATGGAATTAAGAGATAGTAGTAAGCCGTAAACCACCGGTTTTATTTGCGATGGTGGCGGCGCGGAGTTTTTCATCTCACAAAATATCGGTGCGTGTAAAGCGTCCTTAAATAAAATTTAATTGCAACGTGGGACTTTTGGCGGGAAGCTGTGAAGAGCAGTATCGGCGCTGTATTTTATTTTCCAAAATTTGTGTTTTTTTGAGTGTTTGTGCATAATAATGGTGGATTATTATTCGCAATGTGTTCGATAACAAGCGTGAGTGTTGGGAAGTGTTACAGTGTTTGATTTATGTGATTGTCATGCTTGTTGCCAAAAGCTCCCAGTAATCGCTAAGTGCAGTTTTTCTACCACTTCACTTAGCCTGATTCTTCTGACTAGACTTGACTACCGACTAGACTTTCAGACAGTCAAGGACTTGACGAAACCACACTGTAGGCCTGAAGAAGATTGAAAAATTAACAAGGGCTATAAAGGACTTGTATCCATGGCCATAAAACCCATTACAAAAAAAATTGCAACGTGCTTTGCATCTTGTTTGTGGTATTAGAACCGACATGAAACCGACCAATAGAAAAGCAGAATTTTATAAACACTTAAAATGGCCGCCTGTCATTGTCGCATGTCATGGCATAGATTCAGAAAACAGTTGAAATTGAAACTTTTGAAGCAGTTTGCTTTCCTTTTATTGCTTTTAGAACATTTTGTAAACATTTTAAAACACAGCAATATTTTTCGCGTTCTTGTGCAGGTTTCGTCAAAATTGACCCATATATTGTGATAATTAATAATATTGTGATAAATAATAAGAAATGATGGAAGTAGACGGCGCTGATAATTGGAACAACAATCCGGGTGATAGTGGAAAATTTGCCAATTTGAAGGCTTTTGTGACTGCTGCCCGTGAATTTGAGGCAACTCATAGTGAAAATGCTGTGAATTTGATGACTAGATACCTTGGGGTATGAAAACTCATTTCCCAATCACTAAGCATATTAACTTTATTGTAGTCCTTTTTATCTATTCTTTGATATTTTCAGCTCATAGCTTCTTCGTGTGACCTGACTATATTTTCTCCGGGACGCTCCGAGGTGTGCGCGTTTTTCAGCTCCCTCTGGCGCGTAATGTGTGATAGTAGAGGTCCCCACTGGGCCGGCGTGGCAGTGTTGTCTAGAGCTGCAATAGAACCCAGTGCTAGGCATGCCTTGACTCATACATACAAGTAAGTACTAGATGATAATGACATAAGACTTCTGTTTCCTGCAGCTCTGCCTGTGTTTAACCACGGGTCTTCAACTATCTCTATACTCCATACCATGTTTCATCAAAATTGGTGTAGAGGTTTAGATGTGAAAGTGTAACAGACAGAAATTTGCATTTATAATATCAGTATGGATCTTTATGTATAGAATTTTATATTCTGTCAAAAGATGTTTTTACATTGAACAATATAATGACTTAAAAGGATGATGGTGTAAAAATTTGTACCTCAAGAGTATTTTCAGTGAAGCTTCAGTTAACGCCTTTATGAACAAAGTGTACAATACAACATTTATAAATTCTTTGCAATGGCAATTTTTTGTGAATTTGTTTAAGAAAATAATATACCTTTTATTTGATATACCAGATAATTTGTATGAATATTTATATTTATTTATTTATTAAGGAAACAACAAACATTTACATAATATGCATAAATATAAAAGTTTTAACATAAGAATATGCTATTGATAATTATGCAACCCACTTCACTTATTTCTAGCATGTAAATGGTGATTAACGAATTTCAGATCAACTCCTGCTTAAACAGCATAATACCCCATGAAAATAAAGTTTGGACAGACTTATATAACCTTTATTTTCTTTTGTTCTGATTTAGATTTTTCTTTTTCAGATTCTTGCCAATTCTGTCTCGCCTGCTGACGGTCTCAATATCTAATGATAAGAAGATCAAAGTGCTATCTGTTATGCAGGCAAGTTGTTACGAGAGTAGATCGAAATAATCGCGGCCTTACACATAAATACTTGAACTATTTTAATGTAACTGACCTCATTTGATTTGCTTACTCTCTGGTTGTTACATTGTAAAATTCTATAGCAATAGCATTATCTGTTTTTAAATTAGACTGAATTTTGTGAGCCTAAGTGCAGCGTTTTTAAACAATGGAAAAAATTGAGCAACGTGCGGTAATCAAATACCTGTTTAAAAAAAAACTAACTCCAAAAGAGATTCACTAAGATATGTCAACAACATTGGGGGAATCTGCTTCGTCGTATACGACGGCGTATACGGTTGCAGAATTTAAACGCGGACGAGAGAGTATTGAAGATGACCCTCGCTCCGGCCGGCCTACAACGTCTACCACTGAAGAAAACATCGGGAAAATCTGTGATCTGATATTGGCAGATCAGAGATTGACCATCAGGGAGATTGCAGACACTATTGGCACCTCATATAAACGAACACAAAACATCATAGCCAATGAACTTGGATTTTCTAAGGTTTGCGCGGTGGGTACCCAGATTGCTTTCAGTTGAACAAAAACGAATACAGCTCACGATTTCTCGCGACTGTTTGTTTGAGGCTGATCCACAAGATTTTTTGCCCAGATTTGTGACAATGGATGAAACCTGGGTACACCACTACACCCCAGAGTCAAAACAGCAATCCAAGCAGTGGAAAAAACCTATTGAACCGACTCCAAAAAAAGCCAAAGAAATTTTGTCAACTGGCTAGGTGAATACGTCAGTTTTTTGGGATGCTGAGGGTGTCATCATGGTGGACTACCTTGCAAAAGGTCAAACTATAAACTCGCCTTATTACTGCACCCTTTTACGTTTTTTGCGTGAAACAATCAAAGAGAAAGGCCAGGATTACTCAAAAAAAATTTTCATCAAATGAGGAGGTCAAAGCTGTGGTGGGTGACTTTTTTTAAGGGCTTGAAGAAACTTTTTTTATGACTGGCATACAGGCGTTGGAAACCAGATGGAAGAAGTGCATTGAGCTAAGTGGAGATTATGTGGAAAAATAAAATTACTTTTGTTTATATTTTATATTGTTTTCTTGCTCAGGCTGCGAACTTTTTAATCCATCCTCGTACTTTGTCCAAAACTGATTTTGAATTAGATTGTTTAAAAATGATTCACAAACACATACTATAAAGGCCTAACTTTGTAATGACAGAAATATGTCTTTTAAGAACAGATTGGACAATTCTCCAAATATCAAGATGTCAAGATGCACACACATCAGCTGATATAAGCTGCTAGTGTTTTCAAAAATGTAAATAAGTAAATATAGCCAAAGGTTAATCTGTCTTAGGACAACTCAAAAATGATCTGAAATAAGCAAATTGATTTGTTTTACAATGTTTTTATAAACAAATAGTAACCAACAACTTTTAAACAATAAAACAGTATTCAGTAAGACAAAAGGCTATACAAAAACTAAACACAATTATAGTTGTTATAAAATCAAACTATCAATATCTTTAAAATAATTAATTATTGTTATTTATTAGGTGCCCCTTTCTTTGTAAAAATGAATTTAAAAAGATATAAAAATCAAAGAATACTAATTATCAATATATTTAAATTTCAGGACATATCATACGGTATCAAAATAAGCTGGCAAGAGTCCTATCTTCCCGGTCTTATGAAGCAGCTAACGGACTGGATCACTCAGCCAATGACAGAACCCCAACACAAGACTATTGGCCACAAGTCTCTTACGGTCCTTGTCAATGTTTGCTACGGAAACCTACCAGCAATTTACTCTTTGATGAGAACAGTTGATACTAAGGAGTTTGTTGTTCATCTTATTAGTTTAAAGGTAAATAATATTTTGGTATATTACTATATTCTATCAGCAAATATGTTTATAGCGTACATTGTACATTGCTGATTGCAGATACGAAAAAATTTTATTTGCTAGAAGCAAGATTCAAAAGGCACTTTAATCTGTTGGCCCATCTGTGATTATATCCACTCGAACGTTCAGGGAAAGTGAGTTCAAAATTCCATCTAATTGAAATATTTGACAGATTTTTCTATTCATTTACTGGGACCAACTTGAAGATATATTGAAGTTGTGAAGTTAATCTACAAGGGTGGTGGTTGTTGCCTGTTATCTTCGGCTAGGCTTAAGTTTAGACCGCATTGTTTCGGCTAAACCTACCGTGTAGCCAATCTCACTTGACTATATAAGGTGCGGGATAATTTTTACCATATATTACTACTTATTACTGATTTTTTTGATTTACCTACTATCCAAGTAAATCTGATCCAAGTAGTCTATACATAGACATTTATAACACAAGGAGTGTCACTTGCGTGTTGCCAACCTTCAAACAATTTTGTAGGCAAACAAGCATATGGCTTGCCAGAACCACTGAATATTTACTTTCGAGACTACTTAATCATCAGTTGTTCATCATCATCATAAAATATATTGATTTCGAATAAATATTAAGATTGTAATTGTAGTACCTATTTCTATTTTATTTATTAACAAGGGGTAACTAAATCATGCCTAAAATAGCCAGAAAAAGGGGCATTATATCGCCGCCATCTTGGAGTTTTTTAGACTCGAAAGACGCGTCTAATTTTATGAGGAGTAGTGTTATATATCAATTAATTTTGAATACAAAGACTAAGTAAGTTCTAACATGATTGGTGTCATATGCAAGATAAATGAGTCTAGTTTAATTTAAAATATAAAAAAGAACTAGGATCTAGAAGATTTCATGTAATATAGTCCGGTCAATCTAGACATTCGAAGGTACATAAATTCGCATCAAGCTGAAAATTGGTAGAATTGTTAAAAATGTGATTATAAATAAAACTTAAAAGTTCCCCATCATTCCCGTATATGGAAAAAAATTTACTCGAGGTCAAAGGTCAAAAAAATGAGTTTATCGCGATTTTCAGCGAAACGGTAAGTCTTATCATAAAAATATATTAGACAAAAATTGTAGGTCATCATATTATCTATCAAAAATGTAGCAATGCTTTCTTTTCTACGAGCCACCTTTTCTGGGATATAACGATTCAAAAAGTTGTTCAAGTTGTTATGGGCATAATATGCACACGTTTCTACGCCACCTATGAGTATACTTAGCGCGTTTTTTTAACGTGGTTTCCCCAGTAGGCCTACTTCACGGGTCAGTTGTGATCCTGTTTAATTTAAAACTATTGCAAAATTACGGAAATTCGTAAATATTGTAAAAGATAAAAAGCGATGTAAATAAATGGCGTTGACAGTAAAGAGGTTATACACGTGATTTCACTACAACGTGTCGCTCAAGACTAACGGTATTTCATTTATTATAGCAGATGTAAGACCCTAGCCACGCACACAATAGAACAAGAAACAGATGTTGTCCTCGAAGTTACACTGGCGTATGAAGTAAGGGACTGGGTTTCATTTGACCTGATATTCTTATAGTTATGTATATTTTATATTTTAAGTATAAGTTACAATCACCGATAGAAAAATATTTCAACATATATAACAACTCTAGATAAGAGATGTATATACGTGGCGCACTCTTGCATATTATGCCCATAACAACTTGAACAACTTTTTGAAAATCGCGAAAAACTATTTTTTTTTACCTTTGACCTCGAGTAAAATTTTTTCCATACACGGGAATGATGGGGAACTTTTAAGTTTTATTTATAATCACATTTTTAACAATTCTACCAATTTTCAGCTTGATGCGAATTTATGTACCTTCGCTCTCATTTTTATGTTTAGATTGACCGGACTAATACCTTAATGAAAGGATTAGGATGCAGAAAAAATTACAAGTTATGTGAAGTTTAACATTTTATTTAAAATAAATTTCAAATGTAGTAATTTCTCATTACAATACACTTTCACCTGCTATTACAAGATTTTCAGTTGATGTAGCTATATGAAATTAGCAGCTATTGTGTTTTTTGTTGAACGGGAGCGGCGACTTAACGTATAGTACTTTCTGGTCGTGAGCTCGGACGTTTGAGACTTTCGCGGCCGTGCGCGGTGGACGTTTGAGTGGATATAGCAGTTGTTAAGCTATATCAGAAACCTTTAGCCAGCCAGAAAATGTTTACAATATTGTCCACTGACACAACTTGGGTCACGTTACTGTTGGTCAGATTTCCCAGGTTATGAAAAACAGATGGCAGTCGATCCATTGTAATATCCAGTGCCGCCAAATCAATGACCATAATTACAGGATCACTAGGCTCCGAAGCGTAAGTTGAAGACACAACTAGGAGAACACGCTTGGACGAAGAAGCAGTTGTTAAGCTATGTGAGATGCCTATAGACTGCCAGAAAACTAGGAGTTGGCCACTAATGCTTATGCTTAAGTCCTATGCTGTACTTACGTGATAGCTTTATTAATAAAGATATATTCTATTCTATTCTACTAACATTAGTTCATGTATTTCGTTACTAGAAAAAAATAATTCAGCCTATAGTCCCTTCATTGTAATACCTGTGCTGCTAAATCCAGTATTATTTTTGTAATTGTAGGATGGTGGTTACGGTGGTGTGGAAGTATGCAGACTGCTTCTATGTCTATCGGGAGCTACTCGAGGTGCGGCGTCCACTCGGCAGCCCGATGTTCACAGTTACCTGTGTTGCACTATGAGGACTTTCAACAAGGCGGTTGTGTGAGTCTCGTAGCATTTTTATTAATCTCAACATTAAAATTTCATAAAATTTAAACCAGTAATTGAAAAATAACTAGTCAAAGCCTATTTTATTTAAAATATAAGATTTTTAACGTTGATATATCACCTTGGTCAGGGGGATTTAATAAATTGACCAACTTTGTATTATATGGATGTCACAAATTTTTGTGGCGGAAGAATTGAGCTGTGAAACTTGGGTTTTTTACAAGTTTTTGATGGCATTTATTTACCAAATTCATGTTTATAGTAGGTCGAACAAAATACAACATAGAACAGAACATTAAATTCAATTTGTAACAATTATTAATACAGGGGTGCCCCTTATTTCTAAAAAAATATCCAGATGACCAAGAAGAATTTTTCTGACTTTACAAGTTGGTAGTTACAATGTGGAAGCCTACCAAAGAGCTAACTACAAGTATATAACATAGAACAGAAGTTTAGAATTTTATTTTGTATGATATGGCAAGATCCTCTTTAGTTTTGGATCGTAGTAAGTTTGCTACAAGAGTGTGTGACCTTACGAAATGGCTGAAAAACTGAAAGAAATAACTTTTTTCCTTGGCTAAAGTATATAGAAATTATCTTGTACTATGTTTGGGCAATGGGCAAGTGTTCATTCATTCATTCAATGTTTATTAAAAGTATTGTATCCATTACAGTGAACGAGACGCCACCCAACTCCTGCACGCGTACACATTCATCAATGATTTGTGCACCGACAACAATCTCAGGAGTTATGTGCTGACGTATCCTAATTTTGGTAGCGCCTTGAAGGATGGGTTACCGGTATGTAGTCGTATTCGTTATTTTATCATTATCGTAAGTGTTTTTAATTTCTTAGCTCTCAATGACGCCAGGAGACTTATGTTTCAATTCTTTACTTAAAATTATGCTCCAAAAGATTGGTTTAAAAGGGTGGATAATTTCCCATTGTTGTGAGAAAATAATTTTGACTCAACGATTTTCAGTGAGATACATACTGTAAATAATTCTGTAACATTTTGCAATAAAAGGTCTTGTAATAGTTAATTTATTTAACATTTATTGCACTTTATATAACAAAATAAAATAGGTGGGCTTAATGCCTTAAGGAATTCTCTGCTAGTCAAACCTTACGACCAAAAGGAGAAGGAAATAAAGGGATTAATAAGATCGATATCTCCTGTCTATGTATGTCCTATCCTTATTCTCTACTAAGCTGAAAAAGAAATCGAAAATAAATCTTCATGTTTTTGGCAACATCAATCCATTGCCTCCTTGCAGTCTTACCATAATGTCATCAGAAGGCTTACCACCATCTCTTTAAAGTTTGGCAGAATTAGTAAGTGGGATGGCGCAATACAAGCTGCAAGGTGACATCTCGCTTGCTCACACGTTTTCGCCACAAAAATAAAATTAGGTAGAATGCCGGGTGCCATATGCGGGCCAGTTAAGCCTCTCGAGTCTTAATATGGGAAGGTTTAGATAAATCTGCATGCCACAGTTGTGGCATGCAGGTAACGCCCACATGGTACTTCTATCTAATCTTGTTTTTGTGGTTCGAGACATGGTTGTAAGCTACTTTTTCCTAATATACATTGATTGTATGTATATGTCCTATTATTACTTTGTTTCAGGATATAGACGCCCTATGTAAAGTAGCTCCGGACGATACAGGAGAGTCGGAACAAGTCACCGACTGCCTGAGGAACGCTCTCAAGTTCCTAACGGTTTTAGTTAATTTAGGTATGCTTATGTGTTTATTTAGTGACGAAATCATACTTCTTATTGTAATCAATTTTAGTTGCATCAGCCTTGCGTGTATTAAAAACATAAAATTACAGAATTAAGCTCGTTAAATACCTCAGTATCAGTGCGCGCTTAATCCATTAATTTTATGTTTTAAAATGCGGTGCGTTAGTTAAAAAGTTAATTTTGCGTGTATTTATTTATTCTACCTTTATTGTACAACCTTTCTAACAATTATCTAACAGTCAACCTTTGAACAAAGCAGACAGGTAAGGAACAGAATTATTAATAGTAATAACGTACAGAACGGGTACTCACACCCTCCCACCCGAAAAAGTTACCGCACATCAACGCACGGATCGTGAGCAAAACAATGTTAGGATGACGCTTTAGCCGCCCGGCCGCTGCGACGACTATGACGCAGAAACTGTAAATAACAAACTCTACGAGTAACACACACATTGACGCGTGTGTGCGTACGCCTACCGTGCGGTAGTAGTATTTTGTATCGGGCACGCTTTTGTATGGAGTGTCCAGGGTGTGATCATGTCTAGCTTATAGCCTTCCTCGATAAATAGGCTATCCAACACTGAAAGAATTTTTCCCTTCCTTCTTTTTTCCTGAAATTAGCGCGTTCAGACAAACTCTTCAGCTTTATAACAATAATATATTATTATACTAGCTTTTTCTCGCAGCTCCGCTTGCGTCTTAAAATAATAGCCTATGTTTGACCTTGGGTCTTCAACTATGTTCATACCAAATTTCATCAAAATGAGTTCAGAGGTTTGTCCGTGAAAGCGTAAAAGATAGACAGACAGACTTTCGCATTTATAATATTAGTATGGATTAGTATTTATAATATTATATTAGTATAGATTCAATTAAATTAATTTTATTATTATTTTATTTTAATTTTTCAGATCTGTACACATTGCGATGCCATCACATACAAATGGTGTGTTTATGTATGAAGGCTAGTCGCGTCAGTTTGCCTGAAGCTTTGGAGTTGTTTGCCGCGATCGTTCTTCAGTATAGAGGTTAGTTTTTTGTCTTACGAAGCGCTCAAATAGGCATTTTTTTTTATTAAGTGACAAATTGTTTATTTTTTTTAAGATTGTTTAGATTCAAAATTGGTGTACAATGTACATTGCAGTCGACGGCCGTATCCTGATGGAGAAATGAGATAAATGTAGAATGGAGCAA
Source organism: Euzophera pinguis (assembly GCA_947363495.1). Lineage (NCBI taxonomy): Eukaryota > Metazoa > Arthropoda > Insecta > Lepidoptera > Pyralidae > Euzophera > Euzophera pinguis. The sequence continues at coordinate 7,573,382 of OX376176.1, forward strand.
CGTTGTGCAACTGATTCAAAGTACATCTGTACAAAAAAATTGCTGTTGGCACCTGTATCATTGTTCAATATTTTGTGACGTCATATTTGACGAAAATTGCGCGCAACCCGGAGCAATTATAATCTCTTATAGTAGCGGCCTTACCAACTGCCTGAAGCTGTGTTACCGTGGGAATTTCTGGAAATATTTTTTTTAATTGATGTCGCTGATCTGCTATATACTTTCTAAATTCCTAAAGTCGTTTTTGAGGTTTCGTCTAGTATAAAAATATGAATGAATGAATTCTTTAATAATAAAAAATCATAGTTGGATCAAATAAAACAATCCGTACAGAGGCGGACTTATCGCTAATGCAATTTCTTCCAGCCTACCTTGGGTAGAAAGGAGCTGCAGAAAAATAAACTGGCGTGAGCGATATGTTTTGTCTTCTCCTACTCATCATGAAAGAACGAGACAAAACACATTTTAGTTAACATGGTCTTAACAAACTTTTCTTAAGGTTTAAAATAAAGTGTTTGAGTGACATTGTTTGTGGAGATAATCAGGTGTTTTTTTAAGATAAAAGAAAAATATAAGGAGTGTTTCTGGAAATTTAAATTTATTCCCTATATAATTATACTAGCTGTTTCCCTCAGCTCCGCCTGCGTCAAAAAGTAGCCTATGTTTGACCCCGGGTCTTTAACTATATTCATACCAAGTTACATCAAATTCCGTTCAGCGGTTAGGCCGTGAAAGCGTAACAGACAGACTTTCGAATTTATAATATTAGTATGGATATGGATATCCAAATTATGAGCTGTGCCCGCGACTTCGTCCGCGTGGAATAGTTATTTTGGGAATCATGGGCGAGCGCTCATCATGCAGCGCGTGTGAATTTTGTTTCAGAGTTATTTTAAAATTGTATTATCTTATAAGATGTTTATTGAAATTAGGTGATGTCAAAGACAATTTTGTTCACAGTTAAATACTCTTAATCAATAACACATTTATTTGGATAAAGATTAATATTATTATGTTGATACAACTCTGACAAATAATTTGTAATAATGCATTAATTTCGACCAAATTTGATTATCATAAAAACGGTTATTGTGAGTTAATCTTAAAAGATAGACATATACTGTCGTGGACATTTTTTTAGATAATTTAAAGAGGAAAAATTCTTTTATACATATTTTTTAGGTATCTCAAGGAAGCCCTCAAAGATGAATAATTTTCCCCGTTTTGTCCACATTTTCAACTGTTTCTTTGCTCCTATTAGTCGCAACGTGATGTTATATAGCCTAAAGCCTATATAACAAAAATAATTTTTCGATTTGAACCAGTAGTTCCTGTGATTAGCGCGTTCAAACAAACAAACAAATAAACAAACAAACTCTTTAGCTTTATAATATTAGTATAGATTATAGGATAGTTAACTGGATAAGGCCTAAACCGCTGGGGCGCAAAAGTAGTTTGGATGGGAAGTTATATTATAAGTTCTATTCAAACTGACGCAAATCCCGCGTGACTGGCAAGACGCCCATAGAAAGAAGAATCGTTAGAAGTGCTATAGCGTGTGCCAAAGTTAATTGGCCTGCTAATAGCACTTCTATATATTCGCGCGGGATTCGCGTCAGTTTGAATGGACCTATACTTCTACTCGTTTTAAATGTTGTTGTAGACGAGGGCCGCTTACCACAAGAGCTGATATCTGTGATCAGCGACGGGTTGCCCAGTTTGTTAGTGCCGCCAACTTTGGAGCCCGGGAAAGCTGGTCTGCAGTGGGTGAGTTTTTTTTAAATTAAATGAAACAAAATTGTGTCTGTTAAGGATTAAAATGCCATACATGGCCAGCGGCGGCTACTGCAGACCTGAGGGCTCATCTCTGTCCATCTGATAGTATCAATCTCTCAAACGAACCGCCTAGTTAACCGTCTAGTTAACCGTCGCGTTAAATTAAAATATATCCTAAAATTACCGGCAAACACACTGTACATTTGTTTATCGAAATATATATTTTGCATCTTCTGGAGTCAGATGTTTTCATTCCCAACAGTGTCTTTTACGTCGTTCTTATCGTTACGTATATTAAAATATACCATATCTATAAATATAAAATACAATTGCTGTTCGTTAGTCTCGCTAAAACTCGAGAACGGCTGGACCGATTTGGCTATTTTTGGTTTTGAATTATTTGTGGAAGTCCAGGGAAGGTTTAAAAGGTGAATATATTCGGAGGCGGTACGAAGTTTGCCGGGTCAGCTAGTAAATGATAAATTATCTCGCCATCGCTCGACACGGGCATTCGTTATGGATACGCGCGTCGCGCTCAGCTATCGAGCTACTTGAATCACCTAATTGTCTGATGATAAAGCAAGCCCATTGAAATATTTACTAGTTTGTAACTACACTGGTTAAAGTATAGATTGATTAAAATGACAGCTGTCGCATACATTTTCTCATTGATCGTCGTTCTTCAAAATTATCAGTACATCTGTCCTGTGGTCATTCTAATCAATCTAAATTTTATTTATATTTTGTGACATAAATCCTTGATCCAGTGCCTCAGACCCGGATGTCATGGGTTCGATCCCCACGGGAAGCGTACTTTGTGTAGTTGTTTCCAGTTTGGTTATGACCATGGAGCAATTACAAAGAGGAGATGCCGTAATAAGCGTTTTGTAAGAAAGTATTTGTTCAGCTCCCCTTGGCGGAAGGCAGACGTGCGACATGCTTGGTTTCGGCCGTGGCTCCAACCATGGAGCACGAGCAATGACAAGCTCCGCCCACTGCAGTGTCATCACATCACGGAGCCATTTCAAACGGCATCTCTTTGTAAATACTCCATGGTTATGACAATGCAGGCTTGAATCACCTGATTGTCTGATAATAATGATACCGTGCTTCGGAAGGCACATTAAGCCTTTATTCACGATTGCCTTCTGGCAGTCGTTAAAAGAAAGGTAGAAAAACTCTGACACAAAGGGGGTACAGGGTCTTTTGACTGTGTATGCCACTCGATATGAATGAATTTTTAACATTTCAGCTTCAAGTAGTAGGAGCATTGTGCGAGTCGAGCGAAACGCAAGAGCGAGTATTACACGAAGTGATGCCAGACACGTTTGAAGACACCCTGTATAACGTGTTGCAGTACACGTCACAGGTTAGTGGGGGTTCCGAACCTAAAAAGGAATGCAATAGGACCTTGTTACTAAGGGGTTCCGCGTATCCGTAGCGAATGCGCGTGTCAAGCGACGACGTGACGCGACCACTATTGGATTGGTCGCCATTGAATGGCATTTTCTATCTTAAGCTTCTCCGTGCTTCGGAAGGCACGTTAAGCCGTTGGTTCCGGTTGTTGTCGATAGATAGCAGTCGTTAGGCTGTGTCAGATGCCTTAGGGCAGCCTGAAAAATTCTGACAGTGTTGGCTGCTAACACACCTAGGGTCATGTTCCTGTTGATCTGGTTTCCCTTAAAAAGGGTTACGGAGGTCAGCAGCAGTTCCATTTTAATAAACAGTTCCGTCAAATTGTTGTTTGTATGTACAGAACGGGGCTTGCGGTGTAGAAGCAGCTCAGACTGCAGTAGTCGTGTCGTGCCGGACTGCTTTGTCTCTGGCACCGCTCACCGCCGAATGGGATGCTGCACTCAACAGACTGTTAGCTCATCATCAGGTAATTTTATCTAATCACGTAAATAACAAAAACATATTTTTTTTAAAATCTAGATTTCTATATAAAACCAAACCTCGCGGATAGGGCTATTTTTGAGTATCGGTGAGCTGATTGAAAATAGTTCCACTCACCGAATATCTATATATATAAAAATCAATTGCTGTTCGTTAGTCTCGCTAAAACTCGAGAACGGCTGAACCGATTTGGCTATTTTTGGTTTTGAATTATTTGTGGAAGTACAGGGTTGGTTTAAAAGGTGAATATATTCGGAGGCAGTACGAAGTTTACCGGGTCAGCTAGTGTTGAATGAAAATCATTAGACTTACCAGTTTTATATTCTCAAAAATAATTTACCCGGACGTGGTTTAGTTTTGATAAATACATTAATGTCACCGCGATTGCCCTCCTGATTATTTGATAAAAATGATTTATTTCCTTCGGAAGGTACGTGAAGACGTTGGTCAGAGGTCGAAAGACGGTTCCTATAAACTCTAACATCAGGAGGCCTATTTTTGAAATGTATGAATCATATGTCGAATGAAAATCGTTCAGTATTGAACAAAAATCATTTGACTCACCGGTTTTGCATGGTCCCACTGTTCAAAAATAGCACCACAGGATCGCATCCACTCGATATCAATTAATGTATATGTACACCGTGAAATTTTAGTTGTTTTGGACCCATCGTCCAGTGACTCCATTCATGCAACAGAACAAATTTCCCCAAGGAACATAACTCGAAACATGAAAACAAATTTGGACTTCCCATAGTAAGTTAGGTCACGTGATGAGACATTTTGTATGGGAGGAGTATTTTACTCCATATTTCGACCCATGTATCTTTGGGAAAGTTGTTCAGTTGCATGAATGGAGTCACTGGACGATGGGTCCAAAACGACCAAAATTTCACGGTGTATTTAAATTTTATTTATTTTCTAGGTCCGAAAAATGCTATGCACTGGTCTTACGAGCGGCAATGGATTGCGGAGGAGACAGATACTGCAGCTAGTCAAACACCATTACTTCCCGTCCGATCAGATGAGTCAAGTAAGTTTAAAAAAAAATATTGTTCACCATATATGGTACATACATAACAACTAATAAATACTTAAATCTAGAAATACGTAGAGAATAGGTATGATATACCCACGGCTTTAAGTCCGCCATTTGTATTCTTTGTAATAAAGTTTAAATAAATAAATAAATACTTACTCATATGGCGGATTGACACCTGAACTGGAATTACCAGTATCCCATTAGGATTACTCCTGTAAGTAATTTACAAGTAGAGATGCTGTCTAGAGATGTGTTAGTGGCCAACATTGTCAGATGTTTCAGGCTAAAGGCATTTGACACTCTCTCCCTATACACAGCATAACTTTTAAAAGCGCTTTTTATCGTGGTCTATATCGGATAAGTAAAAAACAGGTTATATAACCTATCTGTGACCTTTATATGACTAAAATTGCTAATTGGGGTTTAAAATTCTCTACTTGGTACGTGAATCTCTTGGATTCGGAATAGCTTCAAGAATACGAATTAACAAGATTTTTGTGGTAAAAGATTATTTCATTATGCCTTCAGGGGTATTATTTTTGAAAAGCGTGACTCACGCAAAGTCGGCGTTTCGAATATTTTTTGTTCGATATCGAATTATTTTCATGCGACATATAATATCATACATTTCAAAAATAGGGCTAACATAATAGATTCTGTGTTAATTGTGAAAAACTTGGACAGGTATTCGGCGAAAGTCTACACAGTGTGCCAGAAAGCACTCCTTCAATAGAAGCGGCCTCGGGCGACACTGTGGCGACTTGTTGCGCGACTGTCTCGCCGCAGCAGGAGCACGCGATCGATGAACTGGTCGCTAGACTGGCTGAGGCACTGCGATCCGGAAAGGTGGCTCATTGACATTCAATTAAACCATTTTAATATGTACGGTTTTTATCGAGTTAATTTGTTATTTACATTTATTATTAACAACTAACAAGAGAAGCCTTTTAAAAGAGGTAGGACATTTTGTAAGGAGTAGTCTGTCTGGGGAAGTACCTCCACCCTAAAGAAGACCGCAGCCAAATGACACTGTGATGCATTGTTGTGTTCCTGCTGGTGAGTAGAGTCGCCAGGCTCCAGAGGGGTCGCTGTGCTGACAGCGGACAGGTCGGCAACGCGCTCGTGACATCTCCGGTGTTGCAGGCGTTCATAGTCTGCGGTAACCACTTACCATCAGGTGGGCCTGTTTGCGTACTTAGTAGTTGTATAAAAAAAATAACATTTCAAACAGTGGTCTCTAGACTGGCTGAGGCACTGCGACACGGATATTTAATACGGTTTTCATCGCACTTCTTTTAGTCTACTTGCGACCATGAACGCTGTAAAGCGAAAACGTTAAGTGTAAATTAAAAAATAAGAAATGCGATATTTTTTTAATTTATACTCATTAGAACAGATTTACTTATAAAACTCCTTAGTACAGATTTAAAAATTTATTCTCTAAGGGGTAATGGTTTATTTGAGTTTAAAGAAATAATTTAAGTAGACATTAACGTCTCTTGAGTGCGGCGGTAAGTTATAATTTTTTAACTGCATCCGTGGCTCACTGGTTAAGACGTTCGCCTTTGACGGAGGACGTGAGTTAGATTTCCGCGGGAAGCAAACTTTGTTTAGTTGTATTGAGTTTGGTTAGGACATTGCAAGCTTGAATCACCCGATTGTCTGATAATAACGATGGTCGGCAATACGCACGTGATGCCCCTGGTGTTGCGGGCGCCCATGGGCTACGGTGACCACTTACCATCAGGTGGGCCGTATGCCTTTATGCCTACTTAATTGTATAAAAAAATGACACCGTTCTTCGGAAGACATGCTAGGCCGTTGGTCACGGCTTTCATTAGATTAGATAGTCGTTCAAAGAACCACGTCAGAGACCGAAAGGCCTACACGAAATGATGATGATAAAATTAAATGTTTAATGCAGATGGTGTTATGGTGAAAAAGAAAGATCAATTTAGTATTTCGAGATTTGTTACGGGAGCAAACTATTTTACAACGTTGAAATACAAGGCAAGTGAGCACAGAGAAGTAACAAGGTTACTTGTCACATTCAATTGACATGACAGCTACTATCTGTCATTTTGACTTTATTTGTTTTTTATAACGTTAACAATTTCCAACAAATGCAATAAAGCGTTCACGACTTCATTGTCTTTCCCAACAGATATCTGACATAGCGACGTCGAGTGTAATGGAACTGTATGGCTACAAGATGACCTGTTTGGAACAACGGCTGCATTCGCACTCCGTAGCCTTGCAGGTAACCTTACAGCATTACTTTTTTTATTATAAGCTGTTGTAAAATCTTATTTTGTACCATTGTTGCAAAATAAAAATTGTAATTTTTAATTTTAATTCTACTGGGCCCACCCTTACATTAAAGGTTGGTTGGAAGAGATTGCTTAGCAATGAGTCCGCCTTTGCTTTATATTGTTAACAATGTTATAATTTAAATTTTGTGGTTTCCCTTACTTATATTGTATTGTAATTTGAAAATATTAAATTCTCTAATTTTTGTACGTTACGCCAAATAAAGAATTCATTCATACATTAGTACTTAATGACTTTAAATAACCATCATGGCGATCACGCACTGGCATGGACGTCCATTGAACAGATGGTTAGACGACCTGAAAAAGGTCGCAGGCAAGCGCTGGATACAGGCCGGTTACAACGGGCCGACGTCAAATACAAAATAAATACAAATATATTTATTTTGCTAAAAATGTGGTACACATATAGATATTTAAAAAAACAGGTTTCTCACATTTCACCAGACACTGGCATGCAAAACAGTTAATGTAATCAATTAATAAACTCACTCACCATCCACTCGTTCACCTTCAAGGACCTTTCTCATGACAATGCAATCACATTTTAAAAAGAATATACCCGATCAATTAATGCATTGCTTCAATTCAATTTGAATTTGGTCGTTAAAGGACGTCAGATGCTGTGATGCGAAACTCTGACACAAGGGTGTTAATGGTCGATTGACAATGTAACCTACACGAAATAATGATGAATGAATTTCTTTTTTATCAGGGTGCCAGCGAACATATGGCGTCTCTGCAACATTCACTGGCGATGCTTCAAGCGACAAACAGCTCGCAACAAGACGTCTTGTATACCACGCAGATGCAGAATGAAAAGTAAGATGAAGTAGTTTTTATTAATTTATTTAGCATTTTATTTATTTGTTAAAAATGGCATCTCTGCAACATTCACTGGCGATGCTTCAAGAAGCAAACAGCTCGCAACAAGAAGTCTTGTATACCACGCAGATGCAGAATGAAAAGTAAAATGATGAAATAGTTTTACTAAAAAAATATGATTCTGTGCTTCGGAAGGCACGTTAGTTCAGCCGTTGTTCCCGGCTGCCATTTGGTGGTCGTAAAGGACCGTTCACACTGACGCGAATCCAGAAAAACGGTCCTTTAAAGCAGCCACGTTAGATGCAGAGAAGCGGCTCCGAACAACTTTAATTCCCTACATGTTTGATTGACCATGAAAAACGAGTACAATGGTAGACTTTTCCAAAGAGAATTATTATTACAAGAAGGAATATAATTTTGATTTGTTACAATTACCTCTTTCTACCCTTTTTCACTAATAAATATTTAAAAAATATACAGTGGTGGTCGTATAATTAGAAACACTACCAACGGTCCTTGACATTATGTAAGACACTTCACCGCAATCGTTTTTATTTTGAAATTAAACAATAAATAGATTTTCTATCGGGTTTAAATCCGGACTATTTGCTGGCCAGTCTAAAACGGATATAGGCTGTTCGCTAAGGTAACATTTGACGCTATTGGCCGTGGGTTTAGGGTCATTGTCATGCTGAAAGATCCAGGTTACAGGCAAATGATCGTCCGAGTAGGGAATCATTGTGTGCTCTAAGATATTTTTGTATTGCCATTGATTTAGTGTACCTTCAATCTTCCGAACGGGTCCAACCCCACATCCGGAAAAACACCCCCAAAATTTAATGTTACCGCCACCGTGCTTGATTATACTCTTGAGTATTTATAATTAAAAGCATTCTTTACAGGACGTTTAACATAGCTCTTTTCATCGGAATTTACCATATTTATTTTTGTTTCATCTGAAAATAACACTTTTCCATTCTCGTATAGTCCAATTAACATATTTTTAGCGAATAATAATCGCTTTTCTCGGTGTTGCTTGGTAAGAAGCCGTTTCTTTCGAGATGTTCTTCTATACAATTTAGTTTCCACTAATCTTCGGGGTATCAGTCTTGACGAGACGTTTCTCGGGTCATCAGGCGAAAAACTTCATTTTTAATCTGGTGGGAGCCTTTAAATGGGTCTTTTTTAGCAACACCAACAATTAGCGTATCTTCTCTGGGGGAGATTTTTCTTGGCCGGGCCTTTCTTAGAACATTTTCAACAGTTCCATGTGTTTTATAATGATCAATTGCATTAAAAACTTTCGTAACAGAACAATTTAAATGTTCAGCTATTCTTCTGTACGCTCACTTTTGATCTATATGTAAATTAACAATTATTTGCCTAGTTGACACGTCACAACTTTTATTTTTGCCCATTTTCAACAAAATAAAATTCAGATTAAATTTTGAATTGCCGCCAAAATGACAGAAAAAGCCAAATAAATGTTATTCTCCTATTTTTCAAAAAAAACGAGGAATGGATGCTTTTTTCAAATGTTTCTAAGGCGTCCAAGCGGCCAGTAACAGAAAATAAACTCCTACATGTGTAAGACTCATTTTATAATTAAAAGTGAGACATGTTTTATTTTTTATGCATTTAATGAGTTTTTTATTTGAGTGGCTATATTATTGCATAATTTTTAATTATTGAATGTACCTATATATTTTTCACGAACATTTGTACGTTGAAGTTATACATACTTTCTTTATTCATAAGAAGTGTTTCTAATTATATGACCACCACTGTATATATTTGCATTGAAAGAGTAGAATCAGATATTACACGATAATTCATCCTTACAATTGAATATTTTTTTTTTTTATTCAAATACATTAATCATAATAACAAGTCAAATAATATTATTTCAGTTATCAGTAAAACATATCAATTTACTATCCAAAATTTGCCAAAAACTATAATTAAAAACAAACAACATTTTTAACAAACAAACGATACTGTTTTTTGATTTGATTGATTTATAAAAATAAATATCTATGCTCAAACAAATTATACATTGTGTTATTGTCCATTATTTGATCAAAATTACAGCTGTATCGACACGTTACACGTTCTACTTTCTAACTCGCCATCAGTTACGTAATTTCGTCAACTTAGCATGAGCATCGGTGGTTCAGTGGTAGAATGCTCGCCTGCCACGCGGGCGGCCCGGGTTCGATTCCCGGCCGATGCAATTCACTTTTTGTTTTATTTTTAATTTTTTCTTAATTTATAACCATAACGGTTTTTTAAAATTTATTTAGCCATTAAAATTGTAACAGGTTTTAATTTTTTAACAATTTCTCCAAACTGTGGAACAGTTTTTGGCGAACCAATTCATTGAATTTTGATATTGATTTTACATACAACCTTATGAATAATGAATTCATGAATGAATCTTCCTTCATTTTTCTTTATAAATTATTTTTCTTTTTTTTTTTCTTTTAATAAGATGCAGTATTTTGAATAAATTAAATCAACCAATGTGTTGCTTTGAAATTAAATTAACAAAGTTTTATTAACACTTTCGCTGGCAGTAACGCCTCTCGACGTAGATAACAATTGAGTGCCATAGTTATTTCCTTCACAGTCAGCGAAAGTGTTAAGTATTAGAAGTACAAAATACATCGATTAAATACAATCACTATTAATTTGTATGTTCTACATAACTAAAATTAAATTTACAAAGAAACAACATTTACTTTTATTTCCTATTCTCTATTTTATTAGTTTCTTTAAATAATATACATATTATATGCAATTTTCACCATACATTTTATTTTTACTCTGACTAATTTTTCTATATTCTGCCAACCGAATTCAAATCTCTTTACCTCTGGTATTGACTAAAAAGTATTTAAAGAAAGGATGTAATAGACTAGTTTCCTAAAAAAGTATAATCGGTCCGTCAGTTAGATAATCAAAAATATTGGAGACGTATTTTTTCTTTTGAAAATTAAACAAAGAATGGTAAAGATATAGCGCGTTAAAGTTCCGTGTGACGTCACAGTGTGCTACACTTTTTCTCACCCGTCACGAGCCCCCACTCCTAAACTTTGATGCGTTTTATCTTTATAATTTATTGCTCAATCAATTAACAAAAGAAAAAATACGTCACTGACATATTTTGATTCCTTAAATGACTGACTAATTTTAATGTTAAAGTCTTTTGAGCCTGGAAACTAGCCTATTACTCTTTCCTTTACATGTATTTGTGCTACGTACAATATATAGCCATATAGCGAGAAGCCTCTCGCCACGGGATGGGTGAAATAACTGTTGTACGGAATTTATATATTTGTTTGTTTCTGACCCCTTCACGCATTGCACGCACTTACGAAACCTATCTTTTTGAAATTTCAATACACAGTTGGAGTACTCCGAGTACGCGGAAGCACATAGAGAGTACCTTTTATATCGGAAAATGTACCATTACTGTTTGATTAAAACGTCTGCAAAACCTTATTAAAATCTTGATATCCATACTAATATTATAAATGCGAAAGTTTGTTTGTCTGTTACGCTTTCATGGCCAAACCGCTGAACGGATTTTGATGAAATTTGGTATGAATATAGTTGAAGACCCGGGGTCAAACATAGGCTACTTTTTGGCTCAGGCGGAGCTGCGAAAAAGCTAGTCATAAATAAATAATAACTGGCGAAACTTATTATTTTTTGTCATAGACACAAACAAACCATAGACGAGCTACACAAACAACTTGAAGACGCCGAAACGACGCTTCGAGGGTTCAGAGCGAAGTTAGCAGCGGAACGGCTGGACAAGGAGAATCAGAAGGAAAACCTGCAGAAACAGTTCAAACTTCAGCTCAGTGTAAGTTTTATTTTTCATTCGAGGAAATTCGTCTATTTCGAGATGTGAAAAAAATCAGTTATTTTTGTTTTGACCCACTAGTCTATTGATCGTGGTTTTTTTTTTGTCTGATATTTTTATTTATAACCGTATGTGTTGCTTTATATGTTACGGATAGCATAGCGGGGCATGTGTTTATTATTACTACCAAATATCGACAAGAATATATGTTTAGAATATTCAGAAAATAATCACTGCAATCGTAATAGTATTTTACTTCAAAATAAATTATGGTAATATTTTTTTTTATTAGGTATTTTTTTATACGTTTCTATGTTTTTGTTGTATGTAAATAATATTTCTTTATGCAGAACTTGGAAGGCGAGATGAAAGTTCGCGAGAGGGAGATAGAAGAACGACTGAAACAAGCAGAAGGAGAGTACAAAGCGTTGCAGAAGAAATTGGAACAACAGGTGAGAGAACATTACAATACAATATCTTTATTGCACCAAATAAAAAAAAAAACAAAAAATAATAATAATTACACAACTAATATATGAAATATTTAAGTTATAAGAGAATACTTAATAATTTTACTGCGCAAGTTATGTTTTGTTTTCATAATTAATTTCTATAGCAGTTTCGAATGGACAAAAATTATGATTATGTAGATGTCACCCTTTGCCTATTTTATGTAAGAGGGTGCTTCAAAAAGAAAAATATTTAATTCTGTACTTATTTTTGACGAAGTAAAGAACTGAAACACAATTTTTAAACACAAATTCTATCAAAAGTTGATTAAGTGCAGTATTTAAAAAGTTATCAAGTTTTTGATATATGGAGTAACAATGACTTTGTAGGAGAAAAACCAGGAAAGTTTGCGTGTTTCAATGTATACATACATACATATCATCGCGCATTTTTCCGTAGGGGGTAGGCAGAGACTACGGATCCATCGGTCCATTTGCTACGATCCTTACAGAAAAATAATAAAAGCACAGTGAATGCAGTTGAAATGAAAGCTTTACGGAGTATGTGTGGCGTACGCCTGAGCAATAAAATTAGAAATAGTGAGATAAGGAAAAATTGTGGTGTGAATGAGGTAGTAGTGACAAAGATAGAAAAAGGATGTTAAGATGGTTTGGGCATGTAGAAAGGATGGATGAAAGGAGACTTACGAAAGGTGTTTACAAATCAAAGGTGACAGGAAAAGTCGGTAAGGGCCAGCCTCGGAGAACATACTGCGACCAAATCGCAGACATATTAAAAAAGGGAGATGTCAGAAGTACCCGTAATCGACGAGCGTGTATGACGAGAGTGATGAGCGTAGAAGAAGCGGCGGAAGTTTCAATGTATGATGGTTGAATATTTGTATAGCATATATTCTGTAATTTGTGTATTAATATTAGGTTTGTAATTCAAATTATGCAAATTTTGGTGAAGTTTCTCATAAATAGTTGCATATTTTTTGCGGCAGTTTGTTTGCCATATTTTTCAATCGAAGCCAAAAGCTTAATCGTGGAAATAATTGTAATAATTGTAATCGTCTAAATTAATGTATGAAGATTTCTATCTAAAAGAGAAATGAAATTGAAGTTCACAAAATGTCTACACTAAATTTCTCTTTATTTGAAAAATTCTAATTAATTTCGATTTTCACGTCGCCTTATGAAAAAAATAATACCTTTTAAACTCATCTTTGTATCTGAAGCACCGAACCCATCGACGGCGGATATTGCGAAATACAATAATGGAGTTTCTACACTACAAAGCCGTTTCGCAACTGCCTCTGCGTTTTTATGATAGCCTGGTACTTGCACGGCGTCGGTTATGTATTAATTTATATAATCAACTCATTCCATTTTTATTTAGTTTTGTCTAACAATTTATTCACAAAATTAGCATAATTATACACCAATGGCCTTTAATGGTGAAGTAGTATCGAAAGTTGCGGGCGGTATATTGATATTTTTATTCCAAACATAAGGTTTCCAAAACAAACTGTCGATCGCAGCTAATAAGTTTTGCGCCCGTAAATGCTAAGTGAATACCTCTGTCTTTTTATGATAGCCTGATACTGTGCGGAGCAGGTTATTATATATAATTATATAAAATCAACAAAAATCATTACATTTTTATCAAAGTTTTTAATATTTACAAAATAATTTTAAAAGAAACCTATTTTTGAAAAGTATGTCCCACGTGAAATCGGTGAGACTAATGAAAATCGTTCGAAATCCACATTTATATAAAGGTCAAGCAGTATCTAAAGCTACGGGCGGTATTTTGGTTCTTCCGAAACGGCAGGTTTCCAAAACAAACTGTTTTGAACGCAGCTAATGAGGAAAAACGCATAAATGCTTAATGTATAACATAAATATACTTGGTAGGTCAAAGTGTTATACTATTCTTTGTGGGGTACTGTATCTTACTCTTTCTTATCGTTTGCTAATCTCAGAAACTACTGGTCCGATTTGAAAATGTCTTTCAGTGTTGAATAGTTGAGATTGGCTCAACTTGAATGTTGTACTCGTATTTATCGAGGAAGGCTATTATAGTAATTAATAATAGTAATAAAGCCTTGTAGAACACAAATGTTCTATTTGTATTTGCCTTTATAACTGCTGCTAGGTATTAACTTGTCGTGTACAATTCTGTGTGTAGTCCCGAACTGGCCGCGCGACGGATATTGCGAAATTGAAACAAGTTTCTACACTTGAAAGCCTTTTCAACGAATGGCCTCTTACCTTTTCATGTTAGCCTGGTATATTTACTGCGAAAATCTTGTTACAATTAGTTTATTTGGTTGTCCAGTTGTGTGCTTAATAATTACCTTTATGTATTGATGTCAAAGGTTAGAACTGCCTACGCTTTCCTATTTTGAAAGCCAAACTGACATTTCACACAGAAATAAAATAATCTCATTTCTAAAAAAAGAACAATCAAAAATCGAAATGGGGTTTGTGATCAATGAGTGTCCAGTTCAATGCAACTTGGAAACAAAAAAAAAAAAAATATCTCGCCTCGCGGCCTTCATCTGTCAAGGAAAACAGCTGATTGAATCAGTGGCATCCATTTTCTATCCTAGGGATAGAGTTCTTATAACGTCAAAATCGGTGGTATAAAAGTGATCTGTGATTATCGTTATTACTCTCAGTTTAATTGAATGGTGAAATGTAAACTTCATTGTACGAGAGTAAATTGCGTCATTATCCTTGAAATAAAACTTATACTTTGGTGAAATCGGCCTAAGTCTATAGAAAAATAACCAGAAGTGTGCTACTTATAGTTCAGTCTTCTGCCTAGTTTTTAGATTATAATAAAGTATATAATTGTTACCAGACAAACAAAAACAGCGAATTAGCAGGCGTGTTAATAAAATTCGAGGAGCGAGTAAAGCAGCGCGACAAGCGACTGGAGGAAGCGAGCGAAGCGGAGAGCGCGCTCAAACGAGAACTGGCTCAGAGGGACAATGTGAGTATATAGCTATAATGTATAGCATTTACAGTAATTGTTTAAAACAAAGATAAAATTCGAGGAGTGAGTGAAGCAGTAACAAGCGACTGGACGTAGCGAGCGAAGCGGAGAGCGCGCTCAAACGAAAACTAACTCAGAGGGACAATGTGAGTATATAGATATAATATTAAATAGCATGTACAGTAATTGTTACATACAAACAAGCATAAAATTCGAGGAGCGACAATGCGAGTGTTTATCTAAAATATAGCGAGGAAATTTTCAGAATTTAAAATGTACAACGATATTTTAAATTCTGAATTATCTGATTGAGGCCGATTTATCAGAAAACTCGACTTAAATGTCGCGTTTCGAAAAATCTTTATCGAAAGCTCTATTAAAATATTGTATGACTTTTATATTTTTTATTTGTTTTATGTAAGAGACATTATGAGCATGTCGACCGAAAG
Source organism: Euzophera pinguis (assembly GCA_947363495.1). NCBI lineage: Eukaryota > Metazoa > Arthropoda > Insecta > Lepidoptera > Pyralidae > Euzophera > Euzophera pinguis. The sequence goes on from OX376176.1 coordinate 7,589,027, forward strand.
ACCATGCGTTGCATCTTATCGCACGTTAGGAGTAAATTAATGTTAGTTGAGATGTGACAGAGAACACAAAATAAAGTTCTCAATAGACTTCCGACATTTCTTTCGAGATATCTCTAATTCGACTTTATCTTTTAAAGCGTGAGAATCCCCCTTCAGACCAGGAAAATTTATTGTTAATCGACTTTATTATTTCAATACTAGTTTTCACCCGTGGCTTTGGATGTATTTTTTTTATGTAAAACGATGCCCGTTTTTTAATGTTTTCGCCGCTATAGTTGCACTTCAAATAAAATGTAAATAAATAAGTAATAAATGCTATAAAAATAGTAGTCTGTTTGTTATTCGCGATAAAAAAATATAATTTTTTGATCTAACTACAAAATTAAAAGACTAATGGTAACGAAAGGGGGAGGCCTTTGCCCAGGAATAGGACACAACATCAGAAGGCTAGGGGGAAAAAACCTACAAAATTTTAGCTGATTTTGTATACGAGTAAATTATGATTTAAAAACCCTACTCTCTTTTATGTATTCATATAAAACAAGAATTTCAATGACCTCAGATGATAAAACAATTGGAGAAGACGGTGGCGGAGCGCGAGAACAGACTGTACCAGGTGACGTCACAGCTGGAAGAGATGAAACGCGTTCAAGAAATGGTCGCCAAGCTGATGAGCAAGAGTAGTTCCACGCCAGCCAGCTAACGGTAATATAAAGATACATGGGTCGAAATATGGAGTAAATTTTTGGACCTCCCATACAAAATGTCTCATCACGTGACCTAACTTGCTATGGGAAGTCTAAATTTGTTTTTCATATTTCGAGCTTTTCGAGCTTGGGGAAATTTGTTCGGTTGCATGAATGGAGTCACTGGACGATGGGTCCAAAACATGGAGTAATTATAAAGGGGAGATGCCTTAATAAGCGTTTTGTAAGAAAGCGTTTGTGAGGCTACACGGGGCGGAAGGCAGACGTGCGGGGTGCTTGGTTTCGGCCGTGGCTCCAATCATAGAGCACGAGCAACGACAAGCTCCGCCCACTGCAGTGTCGGCGAGGCGCCAATGAGTACGTCACTGCGCCATTTCAAACGGCATCTCCCCTTTATAATTACTCCATGGTCCAAAATGACTAAAATTTCACGGTGTATATAAAATAAAACATTATAATTGCAATATAATATTATCACACTTAGTCAGTACATGAATCATCCAGCAATGATTCATATACTGACATGACAAACTCCTGCAAGTATATAATATTATGTATATAGTGTAAAAATTAATCGTACATGCTAGTCCCGCTAAAACTCGAGAACGGCTGGCCGATTTAAAATATTTGTAGAAGCTAACAGAAGGTTAGGTTAGGTTAGGTTAGGTTATAAAGAATGTTATTTTCCCATACAAACTGTTCGTACCTTTTTCCAATGCATGACAGACGGACAGCAAGTCTAAGTAATAGGCTTCCGTTTTACATTTTAACCATACAGAACCCTAATAATGAATTCTAAATGCTTAAACTCCAGAACATCAGGACCGATTTGGCAAATTTTTTTTGTTCAATATTTGGTAGAACCCAAGGAATGTTTCAAAGGTGAGAAAGTATAAATAAATTCAGGGAAAATGAAAGACATGACTCCCATACAACAAACGTGTTTTTTTTTTTTTTTTTTGCGATTTTTATACGTAATGGTACAAAACTCTACGTGCTCTAGTCCAACTCATACTTGACCGGTTTTATTAAAAAATATAATTGTTTTTTTTGATAAAGAAACTGCAGGATTATCATTAAATTGATTTAATTTGATAGCCGGAGCACTGTCTATTAGCACAACCCGAACTAATATTTTTTGTTAGTCATAAGGATTTCTGGTGATAGTACAGAAGTAGAAAATAAATAAATTTGAATTATGTGCCAAGATACCGTCTAGTGATATATTTATGCATGTGTTGTACATCACGGTCAGACTCCAATACTTTACTTACCACAATTGACAGCATGATATACGATCTTTAGCGCCTCGATTCGTTCGCTAATTACGTATTCTTGTGTTTGCTGCTTGCATTTGAAATTATTTTGGAATCCGTCGTTAAAACTATCCTGTTCGCCGCACGGCCGTACCATCCTTTTCTCGAAGCAATTCAGGCCTTTTTCGACCCCTTTAACTTGGTTGTGGATAAAACCAATTACCAAGTGTTGAAACTTTAGGGCCGTGGGGTCCTGCAATGAATTTTTTTTTCAAAATCCTGGCCCCCAAACTTGTCGATGCCGCTGGTGACAAGAGGGCCGGCTCATTCCTCGCGCAGAGGATAGCAATCGCCATCCAGCGCGGGAATGCTGCCGGAGTTGTTGGCACCATGCTGCAAGGACGAACATTAGATTTTAATTAGTTTTTATTAAGGTTTTTTTTTCATATAAGCTCTTAGTTTTTATTTAGTTTTAATTAAATTACAAATCAATTAAAAAGTTAACCTATTTTATTTGAAACATAGGAGATTTTTAATATTGATATGGTCACTATAAAATGTAAGGTTAGCATATTACATAATAAAATAGAACAGACGGTCCCGTTAGTGGGGACTGATAAAATAAACCGATTTGGTATTACATGGATCTCACAACTTTTTACGGCTGAAGAACTAAGATGCTCGGCTTGGTATTTTTTACAAGTATTGTTTTTGAGGGCATTATTATTTAAAATAACAATATTGAAAAGTATTTTTCTAAATTGAACTTGTGGCGCGGCTTCTTTGCGCTTTGAAAGTGGTGGTAAACTTCAAGTAAAATTTAACGCCAATATGTGATATATCATATCCTAAATTGAAAATAAACTTTTAGTGTTTGATACGGCACGACGTTTACCCTCTTTTATTTATTTCTTTTCAACAATATTTTTTTTTCTTTTACAGATAAAAGAAATGAAGTTTAGAAGGAGAGATCTCAGCTAAATTCTTCGAGTATCATGGTTCTACTATATTTTTATACTAAGATATTTTCTCCCATGCGATCATGATATATTTGCAAACTTTTCATATTGTGTATATGAAGTGATTGAATGCAAGTGTATGAAAATTAATGAGCATATTGTATAGAATATTTTTCTACTGACAAATAAATTTTATTAATATTTGTTTTATTTTTTATTGTATGAAATAAAGATTTGGCCGTTTGGCTACGATAGACATCTTCATATGCCCTGGCTTATGTAACGAAATTTTGGGCATTTATTTCAAAAAATAATTTTAAATCTGTTATTTTTCGAGATTAGACTATACTAAGATGCCCGTAAAACTACGTACGCCAGCGACGTTTAAAACATTTACCGTTTTCCCTGTTGCGACCTAAGAGGCCCCATTTTGGAAATTTTTGGACTTATATGTTGAACAATTAAAAATCATTCGATGTCGAAAAATAAGATTTTGCATGAGTAACACTTTTCAAAAAATCACTCCAGGTGGTTCCTCAGGAGTTCAGTCGATGTATTCACGACAGTTTGCAAATTACACACAAAATGTAAGTACAAACCTTTTCTTATAGTCTGCTCTACACACTCACTAGAGAAACATCAAATAATGACACAATACCGGCACGCTCTAGAAGTTCCCATTACTTCTCGAAGCACCACAATGCCGCAAATTGCTTCTCCGCAATTGTAACAATTGCTAGCGTGTGTCCTGGTCTTAGAAATAATGGAATATAAAGTATTTGAAAATTATAGAAATAGAAGGGATAGTAACAGTATTTTTCTCGGAAACCAAGAATTTATGTTGAAAAATAAATATTTCTATGAGAATTGTCTACAAGATACAGGGAGAGCTATTTTTCTACACTAGGTTAAACTATATTTATTTGTCCTGTTTTGTATTGTATTTTTTAACACATTTGCTCATAAAGTGTCTTTTATTTAATTGTAATTAGGCCATTAATGGGGGTTGTAAACACGTTGTTTATATTATACTTAATTGCACTTTTAAAGTAATGGTTTCCATGGTTACGGTACATTTTTTAAAATGTATGCTAAGAGGACTTTAAGTCCCAAACCAAATCATTGTTTTTGCAAAAAATATTAACTATTTAAGCTTCCGAATGTTAAATCAACACAAAATATCATATTTACATTTATTTAATTGAGCATTTGAGCCGTATTGGACTACAAATATTAATTTGTATAGAAAATTAAGAAGGGCTATAAAGGACTTGTATGCATGGCCGTTAAACCCATTGCTAAAAAAAATGACTATCAGGGTCTCTATCAGTGTCAGTGGCGCCATTTTTAAATTTATTCGTTTTTGTATATAATTTACTATAACAAATGTCGATTTAATTTAGGGGAAGAATACCTAAATTTGACTTTGCCAGGCGAAAATTGAATGTTGATAACCAAGTAGGCTGACTATAGCTACTAAAATCTTCAAAGGAAGAATAAGGACGAAGCGTGGACGAAGCTTTAAACAGAATCAAGAACTACTTTTATATGTATTCAGAGATACCTAGCAATGCATTAACAAACACACAAGCCTAATTTTATTACTCCAATGTTGTTTCTAATGTGAAAAGTGTTCAAAGTGTACCAACGAAAGTTAATGTGAAGAAATGTTTTGATATCGCTAGAGAACTTTTTTTGTGTAAATAATAAAAAGTTAATAATATAAGTGTTTTTCCTCGCAAATGTGTTGAAAATCGTCGTATGACAACTCGTGAGCAAAATTGGTCATACATTCTGCTTCTATATACCGCCTCGTAAATGAGCACCCAGGGACCAACTTCGCACCATTGTATGATAATCTACTATTATAGCACAATGACTTATTAGCAACCTTAAGGAAAGGTAACAAGTATTTTTCTGTCTAAAGGTTGATTAGAAAATGCTTTTGACTTAAAGCCGCCCTTTACATAATCGTAATGAAGTCGAAAGAGTGTCATATTTATTTGAATGGCAGTCTTCAATTTGGCTAAATCCAGTACAATTTTACACGCTTTAGTATTCTGGTACTAATTAAAAACATTTATAGTTTGTGTTACTGTCTCCGTGGTCCAGTGGTTAAGGCGTTCGTCTTCGACCCGGGGGCCGTGGGTTCGATTCCCACGGGAAGCATACTTTGTTTAGTTGTTTCCATTTTGGTTAGGACATTGCAGACTTAAATCACCTGATTGTCTGATAATAAAGATGATTCCGTGCTTCTGAAGGCACGTTAAGCCGTTAGTCCCGGCTGCCATTTGGTGGTCATTAAAGGAACCACGTCAGAGGCCGAGAGGCGGTTCCGAACAACTTACCCGAAACGTAACCTACACGAAATGAAGATGAGGATGATTTTGTGTAACTTTCAAACGAAATCAAAAATTTCCTTTCAAAAACACTTTCAAATATTAGCAGATTAAATTATTTGATTGTCATCTCTAATACATAAAAATGTAAGCATGTGAACCGAATTGCTACGATCCATACAGACGTCCCTCAGAACTATTTCCAGTGAAAAGTATAAATAAACTAGTTATGCACTTCATTTAACATAAAGGTCGTCACCAAAACAGAGGCAGTCTGGCCGTGAACTTTACAGGTAGCGTCAGCAGATACATTTGTGGTAGATTGCGATTCGCAAAAGGCCTAATTCCTAGAATGGCAAGAGCGACGTAAAAGGAATATATATATCGTTATTATCTGTTGTTTTATTATTATTATAAATATATGAAAATCCTTTATTTATGGGACTAGTATTAACAACATTGAGATTTTAATAATCTTTCGCGTAGAAAATAATAAAATGTGGCGAAAATATCTACTATTAATACAATATTACACTTTATTTATTGCACAAATATTAAAAAACAACAATAAACCGTAAAATTATATATTCTGTTAAGGATGTTTTGATGATCATACTGGTAAATTTAAAAAAAAGCGGGCTAAGTTCATGAAATTACAAGAAAATTAAAGTAAAACTGTATTGTGTGACGTTTAAGGCTTTTCGAGCGTAAAATCAAATAAGTAATAAAAATAAATGTCTGTGGCTTGTTTCGGGGATGGGAAATTGGTTATTATGCTAACTTTATGTCATTTTGATAATTGAGCCTTTTGCGCCTAAATCTCCAAGATGAATATAGATGTCACCTTGAAATTCGAATGTAGATATTAGGAATAATTTGAAGCACTCTAATTCTGAAGCGAGATTAATTTGGGCGTCTTGATTCCACGATTGAATGTAGAGATAGGGTCTTTCAAATAGGGCGGGTCGATGTTGACAGTTTGTGGCGGCCATGTTGTTTTTGTGATATCTGTCAAATCTGTGTTTTTTTTTATAATTTCTTCAGTAATTTATGCCAAGTCACCATGGCAAGTTACAATAAAACTTTATTACCAGTTAGTGCAAACGTCGCGCGCATTGCGTCCATTTTACTGCAGACGCGGTGGCCCTTCGAAGTCGACTCTCCAACGTTTGGTGGCCAAATTCGAGACGACCGGTTCAGTAAACAAACAACCAACACTCTCATGTCAAAGGAACGCCAGATCAGTCAAAAACATCGCCGCTGTCCGTAATGGCTGGTTTACACACGATCCAGTGCCGGCAATCCAGTGCTTTCACGGACACACATACAAACAATTATTTGAATGTGTGAGTAAATTGTTTGCGTGTGTGGGGTGAATTTCGTGTCCGTGAAAGCACTGGATCGTGTGTTAACCAGCCATAAGAGTGTGAAGGAGACTCCGAGGCACACTCTATTTCTCGCCGTGCACAAGAACGCGGCGAATTCTGCGTTGGGACTTGGGCCTACACTCGTACAAGATCCAACTGACCCAAGAGCTTAAAGTATAAGACCATAGACAACGCCGTTTGTTCCCTAATTGGGCTTCAGAACGTTTGAAAGAGAACCCTGATTTTGGCCGAAAAAATCATTTTTAGCGACGAGGCGATGTCAACAAGCAAATTGCCGAATATGGAACGACCAAAACCCACATGAGATTCATCAGGTGGCAATGTCCACAAAAAGTGATTGTTTGGTGCGGATTTGGGTTAGGCGGCGTCATCGGTCTGTACTAAGGTGGTGGCTGAAAATCAGTGCTAGTCATGCTTGCATGTCTAGCGTAACACTGAGCCGCCACCTATTGAGACGTCTGTCACGCATTTTATGTATCTTGTAAGTCCTTTCTAGTGTGTGATGGATTAATCAATAAAGATTTATTCTATTCTATTCTACTTCTTCGAAAAAGACGATGGCGAAGCTATCACTGTCAACGGCGAGCGCTACAGGTCAATGATAAACAATTTCTTTTGGCCTGAATTGAACGATATGGACGTAGACGACATGTGGTTCTAGCATTTTGCATGAACGGTTTGAGGGAAGTGTTTTCTCTCGCAGAGGTGACGTGAATTGGCCACCAAAATCATGTGATTTGACCCCGTTAGACTTTTTTTTTTTGTGGGGTTTCCTGAAGTCACAAGTCTATGCCAATAAACTGCAATCGATTGATGCTCTGAAATTCAACATAACGCAGGCCATCGCTCAGATTCAGCCGGATTTATATACAGTCATAGAAAATAGAATCTCTCGGATCCGTGCCACTATTCAAAGCCGCGGCGGGCATTTAAACGATGTCATATTCCATAAATAACGACATTAATAGGCCTTTCGAATAAAAAAGAAATGCGTTAATATCTCACACACAGCTTGTTGTATTCAATTTCAACATCGGCCCTTCCTTGTTGAAAGACCCGTATATTATTGTGTACTAGCTTCTGCCGGCGATTTCGCACGCGTACTTAAATCCCACGGATACTACGTTTCCCGGTATGAAGGGTACCCTATGTCCTTTTCAGTATTCATGAATCTCCCAAGTTTCGGGACGATTGTAGATACAACGTAACCTTCTCTTCAGGTAACAAGCAAATGTACAATTACACTTACACACATTTATAATATTAAACAATACCTACTTACTCTTCATTGCACCAAAAAAGAAAAACATAAAATATTAGGTTAGGATATCGTAGTTAATAAATAAAGTGGTAATTTATTCCAAAAATGCTTGCTTTTGCCTATTTCAGTGAATATGCAGTTAATTTTAATTAGTTCGAGTATCGAGCCTTTATTTATATCGAACAAAATTTCGATAGCTAACAATTTTTTTACATGAAATATTGAAAGGGAGAAAGGACAAACATTAATTTCAATTGAAATGGGCATATCAAACGTTTGTATTTTTTTTAAGAATAAAGTGGCACCCGAATATTTTATTCGAAAGCCTTAATAACATGTGTTATTATACTTGTGAGGACCAAATGTTAGTACATATTTCATTTTTAAGTGTTTGCTGACCCTCCAGAATTTTCTCTGCCCGTGGCATGTCTATGAGAGGCTCACATTCGGCGGAAGTCATATTCGGCTATTCTCGCTGTGTCATGGTCGTATGTCGAGACTGGAATACTAGAAGGGTTGTTTTGTTACGAAGATATTGTTCCAGTACATGTACATGGCTGGGCCATTGTCTGTTTTTCCTGTTTTGAGTTAAAATAGTCAAGCTTGTAAATTACGCATACGTAGTATCTCTTTATAGTTTGTGAATAACATGCCGTGATATCATCCTTCCAAATCATTTAATTTATTTTTTTGTTGTACGAACAAACTATAAAGCACAAGAGGCAGACTTAATGCTAAAAGCATTATTTAACAGTCAACTAAACAATATGGCGCGATTTGGCATCTTCAGTTCACGTGAATTTAACTTCGGTCATATTTTGGTTAATTGATGTAATTCTTTTATCATCGTTTATGTAAATAAACATGGAAAACTTAATTACCACACAACTTAATTTCGAAAAGTATCGATTATAAACAGCAGATGTTTATTAGTAGTTTTGTGATTCAGATGTAGATGGCGTTGGTTTATATGAACCAAGAGGAGGGGGGGGGGGGGGATTGACACAACTCTTCTTACTTTCTGATCTCCTGGTACTTCAGGTAGGCAGTGGCCCCACTATGCGATGGAAAAAAAACGAAAAAACCATCTCCATAGTATAGGGACACTGCTTATGTTACCAGGAGATCAGAGGGTTCGAAGAGATTCTAATTTACTCGTAATAGTTCCATCACATAGAGTGGGGCCACTGCCTGTAGTACCAGGAGATCAGAGGGTAAAAGAGTTATTTTAACAACCCCTCCTCCTTGTTCATATAAACCAACACCATCTATATCTGAATCCCAAAACTACCAATAAACATTTGCTGTTCTGTTTATGATCGAACTACGCTAACAGGATAACAGAGGGTTCGAAGAGTTCATTAATTTTATTACTCGTAACCGTAATAGCTCCATCACAGTGGGGCCCTGCCTATAGTACTAGGAGATCAGAGGGTAAGAAGAGTTTCAACCATCCCCCCTCCTCTTTGTCCATGTAAACCAACGCCATCTATATCTGAATCGCAAAACTACCAATAAAATATCTGCTTTTTATGATCGATGCTTTTCGAAATTAAGTTGTCTCTTTAAGTTTTTCAAGAATTACATCGACCGATGTAATTCTTTTATCATTGTGTATGTAAATGTGAGGTCGTTGAAATAAACATGAAAAATAATCTGTCTTGGTTGAATTTGAATAAAAAGGGTTGCCTGTAAAGATTGCTATTCCGATAAGGTCGCCTTTGCGCATCAATATAGGTATACCCCGTGAAATTTTAGTCGTTTTGGACTCATCGTCCAGTGACTCCATTCATGCAACCGAACAAATTTCCCCGAGGTACATAGCTCGAAACATGAAAAACAAATTTGGACTTCCCATAGTAAGTTAGGTTCCCATAGTAAGTTAGGTCACGTGATGAGACATTTTGTATGGGAGGTCCAAAAATTTACTCCATATTTCGACCCATGTACCTTGGGGAAAGTTGTTCAGTTGCATGAATGGAGTTCCTGGTCGATGACTAAAATTTCACTGTGTATTTATAATCTATGTCCGTATTTCAAATTGTATTTTCTTGTTGCAATAAAGTAATTATTATTTTTGTTTCTATATATTTTTTCAAAGTCTAGGATTTTAATTGATTACGTGGTTTTGCAGCATTTTCTGTTGCCTTGGTGTTTATATGTGAAACAACTACTGTCATGATTATTTCACAAGCAAAAGGGGCCATCTTCTCTAGAGAAATACGAGGTTTCATGATAATCTATTTATTGATCTCATAATACAATCTCGATGAAGTGAGTGAATAGTTAACAGTAAGTAAATAAAATTTATAGTTAGCAATAACAGCGAGCTTAGTCTTAATAAAATTAATTTGCAGAGTTGTGACAAAAATATTTCGATTTTTTTAAAATTTATAATTTAGTCGTATGAGAATAGATTTCAAACCAAAAATTCATTTAAAAATTTAAATCCAAACAAACCTATATCACTTTATATCCAATTGAAATAAAAACTACAAGCGAATATTTATTTTATGTCAATTTTTGAAAATTAAACAATTTTAATCACCACTCTGCTTTAAACAACAGCTAATAATAAATGTATTTAGATCGAACAACAGTCTAGATATTGTAAACTGTAAAACTGAATTATAACGAATTCAAATAAATATTTGGCAATCATTTATGATTTAGCTTTGCAATTTATAGCTTAAAGTTACTAAGTCATTCGAACAAGAAAATACACAAATCTATTACTCATGTAGTTATAAACACTATTACGTAGTGCTTGTAGCAATACTTCGTGCGATCTAAGCACTATTTCATAACGATCGTAATTAGTATTTCGTGACGATCGTAGCACTATTTCATAGCGACCGTAGCAACATTTCGTAGCGATCGGATCACTATTTCGTAGCAGTCGCGGTCGTAGCATTATCGTAGCCATTGTAGAAATACTTTGTAGCGCTCGTAGCATCATTCTACGTATGAATCATATGATTTAATTGTACAAATGACTTCAGATATTATTGCACTTTGTACTAATAATACACTAAAACTTTTATATGAATATTTTATTTTTATTTTATAAATGTTTGATACTACGCTGTGAGGGTTTGGGTTAATTTAGTCGGGGATGGTCTTTTACATTTTTTGTTTATTTTTATTCGTATTTTACTGTATTTTTTTAAATATAGGGAATATTTACAAATATTAAACTTGTAATTAAATTTACTAAACTAGTCGCGAAAGATTGTTGCCTTGAACTTTTGTGTGACAATACAATTATTTTACGTATGTTACTACTACTATACAAAATACTAAGCATATTTAGTACAAAGTGCATGTACGAATAACTTTGACTTCACAAAGTAACACCCAAATAAGACTTAAAAATTAATTATTTTGGACCCTAGAGAAGTATTATAAAATTAATGTCTACCAACAGATAAAACTTTGGAGCGTATAAGGAAGGCTTAAAACTATTTAAAGTTATAATTAATTAATAAATCACAAAGCGATTGCACCATTGCCTTTTTATAATGTGTATATGTTTTACTAAATCTATGTAATTTAAATATAAAGAAATATATTTTGGAAGAAGAAAAATGAAGAAATTGCAGGAAAGTAGTGTAATTTTATTTTTCCAAACAAATTGTTTGTACCATTAGAACTGTGTACTTACTGTTCCTTAAGGCTGCTACCAGCGCTAGCGACCTTGAAAATACAGAAAAAATAATTTATCTTTCTGTAAGTTAGATTATCAGAAATCCTCGCGCAACTTTTTTGCTTGTATCCTTAAGTTACATTAGAACCTCGAAAGTCATTGAAATACTATCCGCTGTATGCCACTTTTGACACTTTTTGTAAAGGTTTCTAAACCGAATAGTATTTCACGACTTTCGAGGTTCTAATGTAACTTAAGGATACTAGCAAAAAAAGTTGTGCGAGGATTTCTGATAATCTCACTTACAGAAAACTTACAGAAATTAAATTACTTGCGCAATAAATTTGCATGCTGTTCAAAATGGCTAAATAGGATTGCTCCTTATATTTATGTACCACCTATGCATTGTAAACTTACCCTATTTTATGCAAATAAATGATTTGATTTGATTTGAAAGATAAATTAATTTTTCTATATTTTCAAGGTCGCTAGCGCTGGTAGCAGCCTTAATAAGTGTCACTAGTACCATTGAGACTAGTATCAATGGTACTCATTGATGGGGACGTCATGTTTCGATGCTCTTTGATGATACTAGAAAGGAATTACTTTTATGTATTTGTGATTTACTATGTTTAAACACATAGATTTAGAGACACACACACATCACCGCATTAAATAAACGACACGAAACACCAATAAGGCAAAAATCACATGTGTGCGTTATGTCAACTCGATCGTGCGAAGCGAACGTGTCCGAACTTGGGGAAAGCCGAAATCTTTTTTCTTACTTCGTAATTATAAACAAAACGCTTTTAGTTACAATATACTATTTACTGTAAAATATATTAATTAAAAGTATCTACTTTAATTGAACTGGTTATGTACTTATTAAAAAAATAAAGAAAAAAATGAGAAATTGTTGACTTCAGATTTATATTATTTTACTGGGTAATTTATAGATTATAGTTACCACAGATGGGATTTTAATTATTTATGTTTTATAACGGTCACAAAATGACACAACACTTGTCATTTACATTATAATTTTTTTATGTGCATAAGGAAATGAGCGGGAATTTTTCATAATCAGATTTATTTATTTGTATTTTAATACATATGCATCTGTCACAGAAAAACAAAATGGCCGCGCCACTCAAGGTGTTACAAGTAAGAAATCCTAAAAAGAAGAAAAATGTATTCCAGCCAGGAACATTATATTCAATAAGATTGGCCAGTTAAAAAAAAATGAAGTCGGTAAATCTACTTATTTGTATTTAGAATTCACTAAAGATAGTTACAGACATTCCGAGAGATTGGTGGATGGTATCAGTCGTGCGACCGCGAACTTCGCCTCAGCTCTACTTATCTATTTGCTTACTATAAAGTCGAGAACACACTAGCCATAAATTGTTGGAATAGTTATAATATTATTATCGTGTAAATATGCATGGACCTAGTCATTCGTATTTTTGTTTAGTTGTGTTCACGTTTCGAAATCTTCTATTGAGAATAACCTTAAATACGGCTATTATTTTAATATAAACTATTTTATATTTATATATACTGAAACGTTAGGTGTAAAATAAATAAGTAATAAACGCAATATAAAACCGTATTAAAATAGTTTAATTGAATGCATACGTGATTAGTAGGGAGGTATAATCCTTGGAGCATTTTGCATTTTTTTCAGTTAATTTTGTATTAGAGAACTAATATTTTTACTTTCGTCTTATTTTATTATGTTGTCGGACGTCTTGTCAGAAAAAACATAGCACACTTGTACACTTGCCCTTATTCTCACCGCAACTGTGCAAAGTTTATCGGCTTCCTACAAGTTTGGACACTTACAAAATCCATTTGTATTCAATCTTACCCCCGTATTGATTGATTCACTGAAAAATTGTTATTTGAGGATAGTCAATAGTCACCTTTAGTAGTTTAAATCGTGGATATTAATCATTATGATTGGACCGATTTCGCGCCTTTAGAAATATGTTGAATTCGAGATATCTTGCATTCGGCTTAATCTCTAAATGTGCAAGAATTGGCGTTTTGTTTTTATCTCGTTGGGTGGCAACGAAAGTTGCAAATAATTTTGTATTATTACCGCCTTATTCATAAAACATAAGAAACGTTTTTCAAGCCCATTTTAACAAAAATTTGTTCTATTTCGTTCTTTTATACCAAAAATGGTCTTAACAATCGTTTTTTATCTTTTATGAATGAGGCGGTTTTTTGTCAATAAAGTTTTTGAAAATCAAAGCATTTTACAATAGTAAGAAAATTGTGCTTGCATCGGAATAATTTTCAATTTAATTTATTTGCTAACTTTACGAAAAATGACATAGGTATCAATTTTATTATATAAGTATTTTCAAACATCACTCATCAAGAACAATACGGGCGCAAAATAGAAAAAGAAAATCGCAGGTTACTCAACTATTGATACATTTTACATGATTTAAAATATGAAGGAAATAATTGTATGCTTAAAATTTAAAAGTGGGGTTTGTGATTTTATGTAACTTTCGTTAATTACCTTATTCATTAGCGCGGGATTCAAATTATAAGCAGGGCACTGCTGTCACCAATTCCCTGTCCACGAAATTGCAACAATCAATGATTTCAATCATCGGACAGAGAATCTGTAGGATAACGCATTGTCTATTTGTCACGCATTATGTCACATGCAATTATGACAGACGGACAATATGTCACGCGGCGTATATGGAAACCCTTCCAGAATTCAGAACCCTGGTAGTTCTGAGATACGGGAGGGTTCACTAATATGATTTTTTTAGAAAACTGCCATAATCCATTCCGCTATTCAGAGCTACGAAAAATCTGGATACGCGTATTGTTTCCAGTTTAGTATTCTGCCAAGCGGGTTACACGTTTGATAAATAAATTGAAAGTATATTATTTGATGAATCAGTTTATAAGCTTAATTACTTATACAACCTATTTAATACTGATAGAAAGATTAATCTTATGCAGATAACATAGTCTTGCAAAATCACAAACCCCATTGAGCCTATACTAACAATACTTACAGAAATTTTACAAGATAACGTCGCATTTGGCACTTAGGTCTTCGATTTACTCTGTTTAAATCAGATCCATGCATATAATGATTACAGCAATAGTCTTTCAATAGATCTGTTTGAAAATGAAATATTAATTTGTCAAAATTTATCTATTAACTTGTTTGACAAACGTATCGCTATAGCAATCACGCTCGCGTCTAAAAAATACGCGACAGAAAAGGGTATAAAGATCGTTTTTCGTAATTCTAAGTGTTCTAGAAAAAGACTATAGCTTAGATGAATTGACTATTTTATGGCTTTCTAAATGACACGAAAACCCAATATTTTAATTTTTTTCTAACAATTATTATTGAGATTATAAATGGAAGAAGATAAGCACTGATATTAAATAATTTTACTTACAGAGTGCGAAATAACCTAAAAATTCTTGTCTACTCTTGTGGTTGTATCGTTGTCATTTAGAAAATCCATAAATAGCCACAATAAACCCGAAATTGTTTTCCAAGATTACAAAACTTTAGTATTACCATTAGATAACCTGCGCTAAACTGGAAGAGTGTTTATTTTAGAAAGGTAATTTAACTAGTTAAAATTTATTGCTATTTTATTTTCATTTTATTTTAAAGTTACGATGTCGAACAAGTCTAATAACGCTGATCACGAAATCCTATTAAAACGAAATTTGTCTACTTGGGAATTCATTATCTATGGTAACTTTAACTCACCATGTCTCATTTTTGATGAGAATAAATATACAACGTGCTTTATTGGGTTAAAAATTCTAAATAAATAAACATGCCACATGATCGTCGCAAAAAATGATGATCATCTTGATATTCAAATAAGCAGGAAATCAAGCAGGTTAATTTGTGACAGCAGTTTCTGTATTACATAGCTGTACATTAAAAATCGGTTATAATAAAAAAGAAATGAAATCATTCTCTCTAGACGAAGAAGTCACTGGTAGACAAGTACAAAAATGTTCATGTGTATCAATTATTTACCCCTTGATTCATAAAAATTAACGAACGTTTAATAAGTCCAAGTTAACTAAAATATGTTTCGTCTCGTTCTTTATCGTAAAATATAGGTAAGACAGAAAGCGACAACAATATTTCAGTTAATATGGTTTAGCGAACGTACATTTTTTAATCTGGTTTTTTTATGCACATCAAATGGTAACATCCTTTTCCAACAATATTTTGCTGTTAATAAATATATTTTCAATTTATTTAGTTGACATTAGTCGTCATATTTAAATTCAAGCAGGATTTCGTGGTGAACGTAGATAATGCACTAATTCTTACATGTTTCAAAATTTCATCTAATTAGTTTAAAATCTTACTTTCAATAAAATATTTTAACACGCTATTGGTCTTTAATAAAAATTCTTTTAATACTATTTAATGCTTAAATGGAGACGCTAGAAACATGCATCAAAGTGAGAATGAGCAATTTTCGCTTATACGAGAACTTTCTCAAATAGGGTATCTAAAACCTATTTTACAAAAGATTTCTAAGAACTTTCGTTTAAATTATTGAGTTCTCTACTCATCTCAAATATGTTGGGACAGTCAAGTATGAAAGAGTGGGGATGCAATATCATGTCGTCTCGTTTCTTCACACTTGCCTGACAATTTTCCGTCTGACGCCATCCCCACTCTTTCATAATAGGTTTCCCCTGCAGCTTTGAGGTGTGTAAGGGCTTTTATAATAACTGCGATTCATCCACATAGACTTTATAAAATTTCCCGTCTTTTCACAAGAAATTTATAATATCTATGCCGATAATAATATTTGGCAATATGATACATCGTAAAGTAGAAATATGTACTTAGTACGAATTATAACAATTTTTGTAGGAAGACCAACTCAATAGAATACTTATATTTTGTTTTGAAGGGCTTTAACAGTGGAACTCCTTTTCAACGAATCAAATGCTACTCTTGCTAAAGTTGCAAATTATTGTATTTGAATAAGGAAAAAAATGCGCAAGAAACAATTACGATCAATATAATTTATATTATTTTATACCACTTGATTACTTCATTACATAAAGCAAACGGTGAGACTTTCTACCAGTTAAATATTTATAATGCTTCAAATAGTAGGTAAACATTTTCTACTTTACGATGTGACATTGCATTTTGTTTTCAACGCTTACAAAATGAATTCTGAGCACTCGTATGTAAGAAATTCAAAGCACGTGCTTACGTTATCTAGATCAAAAATATGATTACTGTACAATTATTTGTCATTTAGAAATTACACTTTACCATCTCAAAACCTTATAGACTTCAAAACTATAATGAAATATTTCAAAATAAATTTTCACAGACGATACGATTTTTTTAATTGTAGATAATTCTAGATACGATTTTTTTAATAAATTTATATAAGTCAAAAAATGACAATATTCTTACAAATTGGCCTCCACATATTTATTATTCAATTATATTATTAATTATGAAATATTTTATCATTAATAATTATTAAAACCAATCGGATTTAATAATTATTAATGAACAAATTTAAAATGGAGGCCTAATTTTGCCCGCGTATAGTTTATTTTTAAATTTGTATTTTTTTATCTACAATTAAAAAAATCATAATTCCTACCGTCATCTTCTCGATCTCTAAGCTAAGATGATTTACTACTAAGATCACAAAAATCATTGACTAAAGAACTATCAATTCCTTTATTTGTCACTAGATGAAATATCGCGTTTAGCTTGCTTTTAAATAGTACAATTTTCAGAATTATTATGAAGGGATGACATTCTGAAATGAAATTTATTTTAAACAATATTGAAGAAACGTCAGTACCGATTTGTGTCATGGTCATAAATATAATTATAGTTATGATTTTTTTTTCTTACGTTATTGCATGGAGCATCTCTCTACTTTTGGAGCCTTTGAGAGTTGTAGCCCTTTATTGAGATTATAGTCCTCTTTTATTACATTTATTAACAGATTAGATTAGGTACTTCAGTTCATAATCATAAAATTTACTTGCATATATGTAGTTACCTTTTTAAATATTTATCAGGTTAATACTTTTCAGTCGCATTATGCTACAATGTTCGAACTTTCATTATTATCGTCCTACCAAGAGCATCGTCTAATATTAATAAAAAAAATGATTTTTAAATCAATTTCTAATATTACTATAGGCCGTCAACTTGTAAGTGAAATGCCTATAGTAAAATGTTATACGTGTAGGAAAGATAAATATTTAAGAATTACGTAAGACGATATTATTAACTTTCTTTAAAAAAATCTCATGACCGATCGCCGGTTACTTTTACTGACTTATTTTGATCTTATTTTCTATTGATACTTACTGAATCAAATAGGCGTATCGGCGTACTCAGTTGTCGAACTATGACTCTACACTCATTTGTCATTCTTATACAAAGAGTAATACAAAAAGATGTATGTCAAGAATAATCGGCAGCTGTAATAAGCTAGCTTGCCTCATTTTCCCTATGAATAAATAAAACAACAACATAAATTTGTATCTAAGTCAAATTTACAACTGTAATTATAAACAAACCACAGTGATTTTATTTTTTTGTATCTATTTATGTTTAATATTTTTGTCACATGAGTGACAAAGACGAAACGTCCATGACTGTTTTGTCTCTTTCCAACGATTTGCATATTATTACCAAGTTGTACAGAATTATATTCGAAATATAATCATCGTAAAATTTAGAAGTAGTAAACGTGCTTACAAGACACCACTGCATTTTCGCTTAAACAATATCGACCTTCATATAGAAATAATAATATGAAAACGAAGATAGGTCGTTTCTACAAATTATAAAATTTATGGAACATGAAACTAATCAATAATTAACGCTTCAGCATATGTATAGCCCTAGAGCACACCAAAACTGGGGAAATCCAAACAATTAAGTATAGTTATCACAAAAGTTCCTGATGTGCCCACTGGCAGTGGACGTGAGGAGGATATGGAAAAGGTTGTACTAAGGTTACAGGGACTCAAAGAGTTAACGTTTTGCTTGTTTATTTCTTTCGATTATTACCTGGAACAAAAATAATTCTATGTAGTCATTAAAAAGCAATTACAATGTACTCTAGGTTACCAGACGCTAAATACTACTGTGGTCTAGTGGTTAAGGTGTTTGCCTGCATACCTGAAGGTTATGGGTTCGATTTCCATGGAAAGCATACTTTGTGTAGTTGTTTATAGTTTGGTTAGGACACTGCAGGTTAAATCTAACTGCCTGGTAATAAGTTTGTCCCGGTTGCTATTTGGTAGTCGTCAGAGGCCAGAGGAAATTTCAGGGTAGATTGACCATTTAACACACTGGACATCAATGCATGAAAGGCTGAAAACAATAACTTATTTCGTGAGAATCCAACCCATGACCTTCGGGTCTTCAGGCAAATGCCTTAAACACTAGGACTACAGAGGAGACTAAGCTGGCAGGGTCTTTTTAATGTATGCTCACAAAACTACTAACCAAGAGTACAACTCCTCATCCCTCCACGTGTCTCAGTCAAGGTTTCCTCCGTTCCGCAGACCAGCCTTCGTCTCCGGCGGCACCTGCTTCCGGAAGCAGTCATCCAAGAATGAGGACATTGTCCGGTAGAGGTGGCGGCGGACCCCGTCTAGGTTGTGACCCTCATCTGGGTAGATCTAGGAAAACACAGTTTTTTTATACAATTTAGTAGGCAAAACGGGCACGCGGCCCACCTGATGGTAAGTGGTTACCGCAGCCTATCCTGGGTTTTGAACCGAAAGCTGTGAAAAGTAGCAATGCAGCTGGTATACACGCTGAAATCAAGAATACTAAAAAGTCACCTGCTCTTAGCTAGCGACCTCCACAGCAACATTGTTTGCTATGTATGCACGTTATGATCAGCAATGTTGGGCACCAACAATAACACTTTGTGATGTTAGGAACTTATGAAGTGACCTGCTGCCTGAGCATGCCAGCCTACGTCTGCTGTATAATGTATGATGTCACAGAATCAGACAACTGGGTCCTAGTTCTTAATTCAATGATGTTGTAACGTTGGTCAGCAGTTCCGTGCGCTAATTGCAGCATTTGGTCTACATTATGTCAGTAAATTTCACGGGCAAATGGAGTTATATGCTGTCCAAACATGCTCCCCTGGTTGGCCAGCGACCTCGCCAGCAGTATCGTCTGCTGTAAATGCACATTATCATCAGCAGTCCCGTGCACGAATAACAGGATTTTGAGATGTTAGGAACTTATGAAGTGACCTGCTGTATTTACATGCCCTCCTGGTAGGCCAGAGACCAATCCTTGCAGCCTTCGTCTGCTGTATTTATGTATGATGTCACAGAATTAGGAATAAACGGGACCAATTTCCTAATTCTATGAACCTATTATGTAATATCGGTAGGGTACGTTTAAAAACTTGTAAACATACCTGCTGCCTGAACATGCTTCCCTGGTTAGCCAGCGACCTCGCCAGCGCCATCGTCTGCTGAATATGCACATTATCATCAGCAGTTCCGTGCACCAGCAGTAGCATTTTGTCGTGGAGAGCTGCCGCTTGCTTCGTGACGTCAGCATCTGCATACCCTCGGTAGTTGCCTGTCGCGTTGGGGAAGCCCATATAGCGCTCCGCGTATGCTGATGCTGTGATAAAGAAGTTGTTAAGTCTGATAATCTATATGTGTTTGATTCACGAGTTATACGTATATCATAGTAGTTTTTTGGAAAATGAAAGGCGAAAATTAATTCAAGTTGCCCGAAGTTTTTAAAAATAACTAGTTCGTTTAACCCTCACTACAGAATACGTTTTGGTTCATTTTGTTCTTTTTTTTTAATTTTGCCTGTCTAGTGTTCAGGCTAATATGTAAACATTGGCCAATGTTTGTTAAGTTAGACTGAATGAACCAAATCGAATGGCTCGTGTGACATTCGGACGTCAATTATCGGTTTTCAATTATTTTTATTGACGTATTAAATGTATTGTAAAAATTTGGCCAATGGTTTTTAAATAATCCTGCTGAAGTAGGTCAGATAATAATATAAAAAAGTCGATGAATTGTTACCGAAGTTTTCGAATGAAATCGTTAAACAATGGTGCCGAAGTTCCGATTGTTCTTTGTCAATACGTAAAGTTCTGGGTAGTAAATTATATATCGAAAAGTAAAGGCAGATATTGTGACAGGGAAATGGGAAAATTTGTCTTTTGGAATCGAAACAAAAGAGATAATTTGTAAGTTTTTTACCTTTGCCGTGTTTTAAAGTATTATTGCTTAAAAAATATTAAACTTATTGTTGTTGTCATGGACGGATAATATGTTACTAAATAATCTAAATAATTTGAGTTATGAAATCAATAATACATACTAAAAACATTACTTTTAACTGCACTTAATGAGTGTACGACATGTAAAATTCATAACTCAAATTCACTAGAAATATTTAAGCTGAACAGCTCAGTTCATATCCGTTAAAGATATAATTGTGATAAATTTGGAATGTGTTAAAAAAGCCAAACATTGTTTTGAACTTAACTCTTTTAAATATTATATTATCAAAGAATTACATGATAAATATGATGGTTGTTGTCAAATATATACAGATGGGTCCAAGACTGATGTTGGCTCAGGAGCGCCATTTTTTAGTCCCCATGTAAAGAAACGTCTTTGTTCTTTTTTTTTTCTATCACAACCAAACCGCTGAACGGATTTTGATGAAATTTGGTTTGAATATAGTTGAAGACCCGGGTTCAAACATAGGCTACTTTTTGACGCTAGTATGCAATAAAATAGATGATGTCCAGCATATACTCCGCGAATGTATCAAGTATGCGAAAGAGTTGGCATAAATGTTAGTGATGTGGGGTGGTGTTTTGGCATACTGTCAGAACCTACATCTGAAATAGGCAAGTCATTTATAAGCATCTTTCTGTCAGAATGACAATCTCTACGGTACGTATGTAATATTTAATAGCGCAAAATGTTCCTCATGAAAATTGTGTTTGTAATGGAAGGTACTATGAGGTTTACATATCTGCTTCTCAGATAAAAACATCTAATTAAATAGATACAGAAAAAAAACAATAAAAAATTGTTGATGTCTTATAATAGTTATAAAAAAAAAACGAAATACTTGAAACAAAATATGTCTGTCTGACTGTGCATCGCGAGTGTATAATATAATGTCCATTTTATTTATTATATAAGATATATAGTATCGTAAATTAATACATACATACATACAATCACGCCTTTTTCCCGTAGGGGTAGGCAGAGACTACGGATTTCCACGTTTTGCTACGATCCTTACAGACTCCCCTCGCTTCTTCTACGCTCGTCACTCTCGTCAAACACGCTCGTCGATTGCGGGTACTCCTAACCTCTCCCTTTTTTAATATGTCTGCGATTTGGTCGCAGTATGTTCTCCGAAAAAAAAAAAACAAAAAATGTTTGTAAATTAATATTTATATATATTAATATTTTTAAAAAATAAATTTATTTTTAGACGAAAGCTTTTAGAATTTTAGGTTAAGGCGTTCGCCTTCGACCCGGGGGTGGTGGGTTCGATTCCCACCGGAAGCATACTTTGTTTAGTTGTTTCCAGTTTGGTTAGGACATTGCAGGCTTGAATCACCTGATTGTCTGATAATAAATATGAATCCGTGCTTCGGAAGACACATTATTCCATTGGTCCCTGCTGCTATTTGGTAGTCGTTAAAGGAATCATGTCAGAGGCCAAGAGGCGGTTCCGAACAACTCTGACACCATGGTGTATATGATCGATAGACAATGTAACCTACACGAAATGATGATGAGACGAAAACTTTTTGTTTTCGAAAATCTTCCTTTGTTGCGAGCAGTGTATACTTAATAAATAAAATAGATGAAGAGACATAAGAAAGTAAAAAAATCTATAGAAAAAATGTGTAGGACATTCACAACGTAATATGTGTATAACATTCATGAACACTTACCATAATATCGCCAACGGACGATCGGCGTGAGGGCAATGCCACAGTGGAACACATTGAGCGGGCTGGCCAGAGCCAACGCTGCGAGGAAACCACCGTGTGCGCGGCCCCACACGGCAACTCGCCGCGAGTCTATGAAGTGCAAGGAGTCGCGGAGGTACCTTAGGGGAGTGAAAACTGTTTTTAGTTCATGATGTCCTGGTACTTTTTGTAGGTAATGTATTAACTTTTTTTTTAGTTGTTATCCAAGATCTTAAATAATATCTATTCTACCTTTCCCAAATGAGGAAATTATTGACAACAACCCGAAACATAAATTACTCCTCAAATAGTTCTACTAAATTCACATTTCAAACTGAACCTAGAATACTACCAAGTCGGATCTGCGAGGAAACCGCCATGTGCGCGGTTCCACACGACACGACCACTCGCCGCGAGTCTATGAAGTGCTACGAGTCGCGGAGGTACCTTCGGGGAGTGAGAACTGCTTTTAATTTATGATGCTCTGGTACTTTTTGTAGGTGACGCATCAAATTTTTTTCTTAGCATCATACAATCTATGCATCTACCCTCTTTATTGATAATCCGAAACCTAAATTACTGCATTGCGTCCAGCTTTTTCTTGCGACCTTTTTCATGTCATCACACAAAATCAAGTACTTACTCAGCCACTTCTAACTGGTCCGCCAACTCCACAGTCCCCAACCGGCGATGCAACGTATGGTGCGCCCCCAGCCCTCTTCCCCCCGCCCCCCTGGCGTCCACTGAAGCTAGCACCGCTCCAGCCCCCGCGGCTAAAGCCCCCCAATCCAGTGACCATCGCTCTGTCACCAGTTGCGTCCCTGGTGCCCCGTGACTGTTTGAAAAAAATCAACATTTTTTAGAAACAAATTTTACTTCATAGTAATATTATAAATGCGAAAATGTGTTTGTTTGTTTGTCCTTCCTTCACGTTAAAATGGAGGATCGGATTGATGTGATTTTTTGTGTGGAGGTAGTTGGAGACCTGGAGAGTGACATAGGCTTTTTTCCGTGACACAAACGGAATTCCACGAGGGCGAAGCCGCGGGCACAGCTAGTAATCGAATAAAATGAGATGCCAGGAAACAAACATTCTTATTGGGAAATTGGGTTATGTAATAAGGTGCTACATTTATCATTCTACATCGACATTTGACATCACTTCTATTGATGATGAAGATACAAACCAAAATTAATTTAAACTGAGATGTGACTAAATTCATTTACACAATGTAAAATACAATGAGACAAGTTTCAATGCTCTACAAAGTTCTCAAGAGGTTCAGATATTAACGAGCGACAAACAACGGAATTGTGTTCAGAATCACAGCCCAACTTCTGCAATTAATGTATATGCCGACAACTGGTAGACGCTCCACAATACTGCGAGTGGTGTTTGACGCGTCTCCTTAAAGTTTGCGTTGCTTGTACGTAGCTAGCTGTCTGCTAGGTTACTTTAACATAAATAGTTTTCTATAAAACTGTGAAAATAAGTAAGAGGGTGTTGGGCTGTAAAGCAACTAGGTACTGCTGAGGATCTAGATGAGCAAAAATTAAGCCCGGTCAAAATGATTTATTTATTTTACTTTATGATGTTTATTTTGTTTTATGATGTTCATATTCGTTTCGCTCATTACACTTTCGCGCACTTTTTTATCGATAATTCTTTTATGTTCTCTGTTTTAGACAATCTCGATCTTCGAATGCTATCTTTGACAAATAAAAGATAATTTCCGGAGTGGTGTGGCTTTGACGTCTGGGTCGGGACTTATCCAAAATCTGAACTCTGATATGTTACACCCACATTAACTCTCTAAATATGATTCAAATCAAAATTTCAGATCTATTCAAACCTTGTAAAACGCTATTTTAGCTCTGGATTTTTGTAAAACAATAAGTGTTGAAGAATGTGAAAGTGTTGATCTTATGATCTTTCATAAGATGTATGAACGCTCATTCATTCGCAAAAATATTACCTAGCTTAGTCAGGTCAAGAATGAAAATAATATATTTCTGATTGGCTTGGATCTTGGATGTTTATCTATGCATGTATTTGTTATAAATATAGCATCGTATATCTCATAACACAGGTCTTGAATTTACTTTGGTGCTTTTTTAATTTATTAAAATAAAGTTTTACGCTCGCACTGATCGTAGCAAATCTTCTCAATAAATCAAAAACAACTTACACCTTCAGCACCAGGGGGTACTTCGTGACCTCGTCTTCCCTCAGTCCTGGAGGCAGTAACAGTCTGACCCGCGCCGTATGACCGCTAGAGAGCTGCACGGAGAACGTTCTGGGAGTAGGCAGGGCTATGGAAGACAGTCTTTCCTGTAACAATGAAAAATAGCGGTTAATAGATAATCAGTATTATAAGATAGCGAATATTAGATTCAATGTAACTTTTGAGCATTTTAATTTTTGTTTTATAGGATTTTGTATTGTATTGTTTAATCATCTCATAAAATAATATCATATTCAATGTTACTTTTGAACATTTTAATGTGCGCTATAAAGGACTTTGTATTGTAATAGTATCTATTGAAATGAAATGAAATGAAATTGTTTATTTTCAATATAGGATATAAATATCACTTATTGACGTCAATTTATTTATATTAAGTTTACCACCACTTCCAAAGCGCAAGTGGAGAAGAAGCGGCGCCACAAACTCCACTGCAGCATTTTCTTCAAAACGTCAATTTACAAATAAGAAAAAACTTTCCTTAATTACCTAGTTAAATGAACGAATTCGCATGTTTGTCAACATTTAGCACAATGGTTATTTCAGATTATTTAAATTAAAATAAAAAATTAAATAAAATGTCAAAAGAACAGAAATGTCAGAACATATAATGATATGTCAATTTGCCGAGGACTCTGCACCAAGCTTAAGTTCATTATTACTGGTGTTTAACTCTTATTTGTACTGTACATCTCAGGATCTACGTCGAGGAATAAATAGGCTAGTTAACTGAAAAACTATGCTGTGAGGGTACCAGTTTCTATCAAGTCTGTTCAATTATTTATTTGTATTTGTATACTCTGGATTTACTTGTCTAAGGGCCGATTTCACACACATTGTTCCGTACTATCCAAGAGTAACTAGTCTAAGCATAAAAATGGATGGCAATTTTTATTCTAAAGACAGAGTTCTTGTACAGGAACGGGTTAACTGTGTGGTGAAATGTATGTAAACTTTATTATACGAGAGTAAATTGCGTCATTATCCTTGAAATAAAACTTATCCGACTTTGGTGAACTCGGACCTAAGAGACAAAGAAAAGAAAATGAAAATATGATCCGTTGGAGTCTAATCACTTAGGTATGATCATTCTCACAAATGGCCACTGATATTTCTTACTTTACACCGGAAAGATGCAGGAATAAATGATACAGTGTACAGTAATTTAAAATTTAGACCGGAAATTTTACAGTCGAAAAGCAAATGGAGATTATCTCTTTAATACATATTTAATACTATTTCAGCGATACTGGAAACCTCTAGAACCGGACCTTTAATTTCGGGCGGAATTTATCCATAATTTATACAGGTTTGACCTTTATCAAACGTGATGATATACGAAATAAGGGTTGTTTGTTCTTAGAATTCGATTGGGGAACAATAAGAGTATTGTAATGGATTAACTTTTACCCGCGTACTTATTAAAAACAATTTGTTAAGTTGATGTTAGCCAAAATGTTCTTCTTTCGTAGATGACGGTAAATAGCTTCATATGATCTAAGTTTGTATGGTCTATGTCTTCAATCGAAATTTTTCCAGGTACATAATCAGTTTACGTTTCAATGTCCACCAGGTACTTTTTAGTCTTGGTAAAGAAACGATTAAGAATCACCGTATTTTTTTGAAATTGCACCGTTATTTTTCTGTAATTTCTTTTCATAAAAACCAATTATCAGTACCATAGATTAATAATTGGTCTCGCGCGCTCGACTAGATACCGCGCTGTGAAGAAAAATCAGTTTCCAGAATGCGGCCACTTAATAGGAAAGTGTGTGTAAAACAATGTGCAAAGACGCACACTAGCGTCGATTATGGTGTTGCCAGCTACTTGACTGGTGCCCGACCAATGCTGACAATTGCTGCGGTCTTGTTACGTATTATAAAAAGTAGCTCAGAAAAACCTTTAAAATGAAATCAAAATAAAACTGGCCAAGTGTGAGTCGGCTCGCGTGTAGAGGGTTCTGTACTATTTTTTATTTTTCCTTATTTGGACCTACTAAACAAATTTAAAATTATCTCATAGGTTTTTATGTAATTTATGAATCGAAATTCTGGAATCGATAGTTTCGGAGATAAGGTAGGGGAAATTATTAGTTTTTGTCTACTTTATTTTATAATTCTAATATTGAATCCTAAAATTGCAGAAAACCTTTCTTTTGATTTATTATTACACAGTACAGTATCCTCTAAACTGCGCATCAGACATATTATGTCTGCGTTCAAAATGTCTGTCAACGGCCCCGCGAACATAATATGTCTGCTCTCGACCGCGGGTAAAAACAGCGTATTTGACGGAGTAACGTGCTAGCATAGGGCTAAAAATGGAACAAAACGCTTCTATAATAACAAAAGAACAAAACCAAGCCATAAACAGGAACGCGCCCAAGTTTTTTTATTATGTAGTCGTTTACTTTCGCGGGCTGTCAAGTGGTTTTTCAAGTGGCGGCAATTGGTGTTATTTTTAAAGTGGGTTTCGTGTGGGTTTCGTAATTAATAAGGTGTTTCTCTTAAAATAATTAAAATAACGATGAACAGGTTTGTACTGAACAGTTTTTATGGTTTTTATGCGTTAAAGGTTTTTTTTATATAATATTTATTTAAGTATTAATACAAAAAAAAAAAAAAAAACAATCGACCCACTTTAGCTAGTGATTGTTAACATTTCGAACTATCTATTGTTTATATTATTCAACAACGAGTTAGCTTGTTTCACGGCGAATACGGCGGTATACGTTACATGTTTATAAACATCGCAGTTCCGAGAAATCATTCATCGTGTAACCGGAGACGTGACGGCCGCGCGCGCGCGAAAGCTGCTGGCATTTCGCGCCATTTTGAAAAAAATGGCGTTGACAGTAACGAGGGTATGTTAAACGTTACTTTAATTTTGGAGCTAATTGATTACTGACCTCTTTTTAGTTGTAACCCGGGTTTAAATACAGATAAATAAATAGACATACACATCCTATTAATATATAATAATTCGCGTTTATCGAAATTTTGTAAGTATTAATGGATGTTTGTTACTCTTTCACAAGAAAACCGCTGAATTGATTTTCATGAAATTTGCTACGGATATAGTTCAAGACCCGGAGTCAAAGATAGGCTACCTTTTGACGCAGGCGGAGCTGCGGTAAACATCTTGTACATACGAGTAGATATTATCATGGCCTTTTTCCATACAGTAGTGTTGCCGGAAAATACATTACACATCGAATAATAATCGATTCTTTGATAGTTGAAAATATAATATAAGGTATCGATAGTGATCATATATCGATAGTATCGATATTGATACTATTGATAATATATTTCTGTAATTTTTTTCTGTATGAGTTGAATGACGATGATTTGTGTTATGCCCGCTGTACATCCCGCCGCCGAGTTCCGGTATATCTGTATAGTATCGGTGCCTGAAATGCTTGGTATTGTTGTTAATCCATTATTCGATTATTTTTCATAAATTCTCAAAAATCAATACTACAGATTAGATTATATCGATACTACGATATACAGATCGATTAATAACTATTGATTTGAACGATTACCTTTGTTGATTAAATCGATATAATTTATATCAACCCATTTCAATAATCGACTAATTGTTTGATATTGCAGTTAATAATCGATTAATTGTCAAAATTCGATTAAATTAATTATATCAATACTTTCGATATCAAAAAATTAAAAAAAAAAACAAATTCGAATTATCAATTATCCGGCAACAATACCCTACGGGGTACCAACTACCTAAAGGCCATATTTAGAATGTTGGTCGGCGTAAAGTGGAAATGGAATCAAAATAGTGATAGGTTGCTAGTCGCATCGCCTACTGATAGGTATGGTTCTTCGATTTTCGCTCACTTCCTCGGTCGGCTTATATGGTCTGCGCGGGAAGAGAAGCAGTAGTACATTCCACGTATTTACTTTTCTCCCAGATCAGCATTAAAGAAATAAGATGTTTGTGGCGTGCGTCCACGTCTTTTAATTAAAAAGGAAACTATAGTTTTATTAAGTTGTATAGTATTAGTATTATAAGTTTTTTATTTTGATAATTACTTGTAAATATTTTAAATAAACTGCAATACTAAAACTTGTTAATTTTAGATAATTTAACTTAAAAATTTGTATATTTTTAATGTCAACGAACAAGCGGACAAGTGTTGATGTTTTATATAGATAGCGAATGCGATGCGCGCGCATGCATGCCAGCCGCTGCGATCGGCTCGGACGATGCGCGCGCAGCCCACGCCACGGCGATCCGTGCGTCTCGCCGGCTCGCCAGTCCGAATACCATCTTGAGACTGAACGCACGTTGCTTGCGCTCGCATTCGCGCGCTTACGTAAACTCATTTCCCGCTTGATCCGTTCCTTCACTTTTGTCACCTGTATTTTGTGCTTATCATAACCTTCTTTTAATCTTTAAGTTGTCGGTGTGCTTGTATTGTATTTGTTCTATTTAATTGTGCTGAACTTTTAATTATAGTGTTAAATTACATATTGACTTTATTTAATTATCCCGCCTCATAGCACAATAGCCTAACACTTATCATACACATTACGCACGCACCCCGCTTTATGTTAAAGACAGACAAAATTGTCTGAAAAAGTCAAAATTACAACATCTCTCTTTTGGAGTCGGGAGTTAAAAAACAAAATATCTAAATAATAAAAATCGAAACCTCGGGGAATTTGGAATTATTTAATACACGGCAACATTGAGCACCGAGCGGTACTTCGCGCCATATTTTAGGGTTATATTATTTTCGTGAGTAATTTATGTCCATATTTCGAAATAATACAATACTTATTGATGGTATGTAATACCAGTATCTTCAATACAATCCAATACAAAAACTCTTTATTTCACAACAAGGATACATTGTTAAATACAAGTAATTACAAGAAAAATAACCTTGCGCAAAGGCGGCCTTATCGCAATAGCAATTTCTTCCAGGCAACCTTACGGAAAATTGAGTAAAAATATTAAAGATTGTGCGCGGTAGGTGTCAACAAGAATAAGAAGAAACATAATAATTTTATAAATATCAAAACATAAACTTACACATATAATGTATATTACACACTTACTTATATACAACTATATATATACATACAATATAACAACATATTCACTACACATACACACACCATTACTACAAACAAGGTAGAATACCATAGCCATGATAAGTAAGGATAGTATTAAGTAGTAGTATCACGTAAAAAGTGCGACATGACTTGTGATTTGAAGCTTGCTAACGTTTCGGCGCACTGAACGGTGAATGGCAGTGAGTTCCATAGACGTGCGGCTTGTACAGCGAAGGAACCAGAGTAGAACTGAGTAGAATGAGTTGGAATTAATAAGCGATCTTCCTTATTTATTTTAGTATTATTCTTACACAGTTTGACTACGCAAACTGCACATTTTGCGTCTACTTTTACATTAAATTTTATATTTATCTAGACATCCAACTCACTCATCGGTCGCGGCATGACTGACGCGGGTATGCCGCAACCATGCCGATTTCGGCATGGTTTTAGTTGCGAATTTATGTAGTATGCCGACGGTATCTAGTCGTAGCGCAGCGGAGACCAATTATTAATCTATGATCAGTACCTACGTATAGTGCCAGTGTGTAGTTGAACACGGTATTTTTTTTTCAGCTAAGGCAGCGGACGACGAATGAATGACGAAAACAGCCAAAACCTGTGGGTGCCTTAGCTTCTGAGGCACTGATGAGCTTTAGACAGACATGCCACTAGTGGCGACCAATCTAAGACAGGGCGCGTTCGCCGTCGCTTAACACTCGTTCCTCTAGAAATAGGAAAAATGCGAGTTCTGCAAGAATACCGTCAAAATAACGTCAACGGGCTGTGATTATTTATTATCATTATTTTAGATTCTAACAATCTTAACACTCTCTTCTTCCAAGATAGAAGCATAAGCCTATGTAATCACTACTGACTATTCATTCTTGCTCTTTGTGTTCAGGATAAAAGCGATCTTTTCAGACCAGTTAATCGTTGTTTAATAAAAAAACTTGACGACTCATCGCCCATTGTTTGAGCTCCAACATTTTTCAATAACATGATTTACGATTACACTAATATTTCCGAACGATAAGTAAATACGATTGAAATGGATGCAAACGCGTCGAAAAGAACAAAATGTTTTGATTGATATCTTTGATATTTATGCCACTACATCAGCAACCATCTCAATATTTTTTTTAAATTCCTTGTAGGCTGGTTTAAGGTGATCAATAAATAAATAATCAGACTTAGTTTCAGAGATTTATTGTTTCAGCATCTTCTAATGACAATCTGGGACGAAGTACGACACTCTGAACAAACGCAGGAATGATGATATATTTATATTTTAAACTTCGTAGTTTCTAACTCCTTAACAATTAATTTAGCAGAGTGTTTTTCTCAAAAGAAGGGTCTCAATGAATAGGTGTGAGGTACTTATATAGTGATAAAACCTACACAAGGTTTCCTGTGTAAGCCGGCCTTTGATTTGTCAATTTTCAATTCCCATAAATTTGTTTGTTCAACATTTTATTTCATTCGTTACTGCTGTATAAAGGTCTCTCCTAATGATTTCCAAACTAACCGGAAGCGGCCTGCGTCCAGCGCTTGCCTGCGACCTTTTTTAGATCATCTGAGTAAAGTTAAAAGTTACTGACCTTTACAATAGTATTATTCTCCAAGTGCGCCAGCAAACGTGGCTCCGGTAAAGCAATCTTGTGAAGGCTGGAGGTGGGCACTCCTGGGCCGAGGCACTCCAACACGAAGTACGCTGACGACGGGCTGAAGTGGGCTTCGTGGTAGAGGCAAGGTGCGTTGGGCGGCATTCCTTCTGTGACCAAATTGATTAGATATACTTACTTACAATGAATAAATAACTGTCTTATTTAAATCTACAGGTTAACCTTTTTTTCCACTAACCAAATTTTCGAAGTGTATTTAGAATCAGAATTCCTACATATTTTGTTTTATATCATCTTAGCCACAAGACGTCCACCGCTGCACATGGGCCTCTTTCATGGATCTCCTGTCTGACCGATCTAAAGCGGCCTGCATCCAGCGTCTTCCTGCGACCTTGACTATGTCGTCGGACCATCTGGTCGGTGGACGTCCAGCGCTTGCCGGTGCGTGGTCATAATTCGAGAAATTTTCGGCCCCGTCGGCCATCGCTTCTCCTCGCAATGTGCCCCGCCCAGTACCAATTCAAAGCTAATCCACTGACTATGTCGATTACTTTTGTTCTCCTACGGATCTCCTCATTTCTAACTTTAGTTTTATATGTCAGAACACAACACAGTCAGAATACTTATTATATATGAAAATTTGTGTCTGGCTATACCGCATCGGATGGAAGTGGCAAACTAAAAAATAATAGATTTGACGTCGCAAAGCAGGATATTTTTGCGAGCTTTTCCAGGTTTTCACCTTTCGGTCTATGTAACCAAATAGTACTGAATATCTCTTCAAGGCCTATTCAAGAGCCTAAGCGAAAATCCTTCGATGAAGAATAACCTCCAAACCAGCATTCAAATGCTGAGCAAATAACACTGAGTTGGGAGCATTTTTGGAAACATGCATCCTTTCTTTCTATTAAGATGATTTCTTTATATGAATTTTATCTGTGTGTTTTAAAAAAAATATATTTTCTTCTTAACTCACCGGGATGCTTTCGTTTCTTTTTCTTAATGGGTGTAGGGGAAGTGGCAGCGGAAGGCAGCTCGTCCCAGTCGGCGTCCCACGTGCTGTCTCCTGAAGACGCTAGGTTGCCGTAGTACTCCAGGTTAATTGAAGGTGACGGCTGGGACAGGTAATACGATAGTCATGCAATTTTAATACGCAACCATTACGTAACTTATAGCTCACTCATTTTTCTTATCTTATTCAAGCTAGCAATACAATACATTAAAGAGGGTGATCCCTGAGACTTCCCTCTGCTATGGGACGAGTTTATCACTATCAACAATAAAATAGGAAAAGTAGTCCCAAGATATAGGATGAGACGAAACCGTTTCGGTACATGTGTGACAGTTTGGGGCCAGAATAGGTATAAAGGCCAATCGCGTAAAAACAGCCATGCTATAATCATAAATTTGATCTTCTATGTATTAGAGTTACATACCTGCGAATTGCATGTGACGCAGTAAGGTAATTTCTGTGGCGACCCCGGCCGCGGCGCCTCAGACGACACTCTGTAAAGGTGCTGCTGACCTGGTTTTCCTTCAGGAATACCGAGATAGTATCTACAAGAAATGTATAATAATTTTAACATTAAAACCCCCACTTGATGACATCGTCCTAAGAGAGAATTTTAAATAAACGAGAAGTGTGACTTGGGATCATTCAAGGCTAAGTGGCCAGTGGTGACAGAGAGAATTCTGGAAAGAGTTGGGGACAAATACACAGAAGTGGAACAATATAGGTTAGTTAAAATATTCACTTGTTACTTACATGTGCTGATTAACATGGTCCCACGCCAGCAGTTGAACCACATCAAAACTCCCATGAGTCAATGGCAGGGCTCTGGGTCCATGTGCGTTGTGTTCCGTCCGGACTATATGGCGAAACAGTCCCGCTGGTCCATCTCGTATCGGCGCGAGAGTTACCAGGGCACCACCGCCGGCAGACCAGAGCGGCGCGGGGGCGGATTCTACCCACGCTTCTGAGCCTGATGTTATCCTGTACACCTGTTGGAATACGTTTTTTGAATTTATGTTATCCTGGTATATGTGACGCGGGAAATGCAAGACATTGTTTTTTGTTTTTCTTTCATTATTTAACGACATCCATTGCAATAACACCAGTAGCCATGTTTATCATGAGGGGAAGTTGTAAGTTAGTTTGCACAATAAATTGGTGATGGAAATAAATGATGACTTTATTTATAAATTCCAGCTTTTAAATTTCGCTGAATTGTGTATGGCAAGTTTTACTGCTTCGAATCAAGCGCAAATTAGGAATAACCTCTCATTTCAACGATAGAGAACTACATTGGTTTTCTAATTTAGCGGAGAAAACAAATATTGTTTTAGACTTTGATGGCTTTCTCATATTGAATTAAATCTTAAAAATACTATGAATGGGATTTCTACAAAAATAGTAAAATCTGCTAATGAATACATATGCCATCACTTGAGTCTTATCATTAACCTGTATATAGAGACTGATGTATTCCCAGAAGATTTAAAGATTTCTAAAGTAAAACCACCGTTAAAAAGAATGTTAATTAATTAATGGAGTGTTTTAAACCCATAGCGATAAATTATATATTTACTAAGATCTCTGAAAAATATATCTCCAATGAGGTTAGCACCTATTTTGAACAAAAAAACATCTTATGTGAAGAGCAAAAAATATTTCGACGTAATAAAACAATAAATATGGCAGTATTTGACTTTTTATCAA
This sequence comes from Euzophera pinguis, assembly GCA_947363495.1. Taxonomy (NCBI): domain Eukaryota; kingdom Metazoa; phylum Arthropoda; class Insecta; order Lepidoptera; family Pyralidae; genus Euzophera; species Euzophera pinguis. The sequence goes on from OX376176.1 coordinate 7,623,294, forward strand.
TTGTAGTGACCCAAATTGACAATCGAAATCCAGTATGCTCTCTTTTCTGTGATATGACCCAAGCATTTGATTATGTGAGGTATGACATGTTATTAGAAAAACTACTCACGGAATAAGAGGTAACATAATGTTTTCTTATGTTTTCGCGATTGTTATTCATTAAATTAAACTATTTTAATACGGTTTTATCGCGTTTATTACTTATTTATTTACACCTGACGTTTCAAACACTTTACAGCGTTCATGGTCGCAGGCAGACTAAGTTAACATTTTCATAAGATTACAAAACTACCGCCTGAAAATTTTATTGGGAACTATTTCGATTCACGCAGTATTGGCTCACAGTATCTAAGGGTCTTGCAGTCTGCTTCCGAGTTTGCGATTTTATTAAGTTAATGACTGGGTCCCAAGCCGGCGGTACCTGCCATCCATCCTCTCTATTGAAATTAGGATGTTTTTTAATTTCAATAGCTTCACGTAACATCCTTGGAATGAATCTGTTTTCCTTTGCAGGGACTTGAGGATTATCTAAACGCATATAGTGGTTGGGTTTGTCTAGAGCATGTTCACAGACTGCAGACTTGGTTGAGCGTCTATTTTTCATGTCAGCAATATGTTCTTTTATACGAGTATTAATGCTTCTCTTTGTTTGCCCAATGTATGATAAACCACAGTCACAGTCAATTTTATAAACTCCAGCATCTTGCAATGGGATATTGGATTTTACAGGTCTTAAAAATTGATTTATTTTCTTATGCGGCTTGTAATAGGTCTTGATTGAAGCTCGCCTAAGTATGTTACCAATCTTGTCCGTGACTCCCTTTATGTATGGTAAGATGGCAGGAAAACGATCAACTGTGTGTGGCTTGGGTCGACTTCTGTGACATATGTGTGGGAGGCTGAGATTGTTGCTTCTTAAGACAGACTTGACTCGTTGAGAGACTGGAGACGACAGTGTAGCTATGGGGTCTCCAGTCTCTTCCATTGTTGCCGACATTTTCATGGAAGACCTTGAGGAGAAGGCTCTTTCAAGCACCCTGGCTATGCCGAAGATGTTCAAACGGTACGTAGATGATACTTCTGTTGTACTCCCCAAAACTCAAGTCTCTGTTTTATTAGATCATTTAAATTCCATTAATAGTAAAATTAAATTCACTATGGAACCTGAGATCAATAATTCATTAGCCTTTCTTGATGTTTTAATAACTAGAAATCTTGACAATAGTATCAGTCACACTGTGTACAGAAAGCCCACCCACACAGACAAATATCTCAACGGTAAATCTCACCATCATCCATGTCAGTTAGCTACCGTAAGCAAATCTTTGTTACAGAGAGCACACGGCATCTGTGACACCCACCATCTTAAGGAGGAGCTTCAACGAGTCAAGTCTGTCTTAAGAAGCAACAATCTCAGCCTCCCACACATATGTCACAGAAGTCGACCCAAGCCACACACAGTTGATCGTTTTCCTGCCATCTTACCATACATAAAGGGAGTCACGGACAAGATTGGTAACATACTTAGGCGAGCTTCAATCAAGACCTATTACAAGCCGCATAAGAAAATAAACCAATTTTTAAGACCTGTTAAATCCAATATCCCATTGCAAGATGCTGGAGTTTATAAAATTTACTGTGACTGTGGTTTATCATACATTGGGCAAACAAAGAGAAGCATTAATACTCGTATAAAAGAACATATTGCTGACGTGAAAAATAGACGCTCAACCAAGTCTGCAGTCTGTGAACATGCTCTAGACAAACCCAACCACTATATGCGTTTTGATAATCCTCAAGTCCTTGCAAAGGAAAACAGATTCATTCCAAGGATGTTACGTGAAGCTATTGAAATTAAAAAACATCCTAATTTCAATAGAGAGGATGGATGGCAGGTACCGCCAGCTTGGGACCCAGTCATTAACTTAATAAAATCGCAAACTCGGAAGCAGACTGCAATACCCTTAGATACTGTGAGCCAATACTGCGTGAATCGGAATAGTTCCCAATAAAAATTTCAGGCGGTAGTTTTGTAATCTTATGACATCAAAGACAAATGTTAACTTAGTCTGCCTGCGACCATGAACGCTGTAAAGTGTTTGAAACGTCAGGTGTAAATAAATAAGTAATAAACGCGATAAAACCGTATTAAAATAGTTTAATTTAAAGAGGTAACATACTTAATTTATTTAAATCATATCTATCAAATCGCCGACAAGTCACTGAAATAACTCGACTTAATTTTGAAACAATGAGAAGAGAAACAAGACATCAACCTGTTACAATTTTATTATGTGTAAAGATATACGTGGGGCGCACTATAAGTTTCCGGAATGAATATGAAAAAATACTATTAAAGGTACAAAATTAATTTATTGTTTTTCAAAATAATCTCCCTTGGCGTCTATGCACTTTTTCATTCGATGAAACCAGTTTTGAAAACTTTTGTGCCACTCCTCTGTGGTGACCTCTGAAACGTGTTTTTCATACTCCTCGACAGCCTCTTCTGGTGATAAAAATCGTTGACCGCGTAATTGGTTCTTAATTTTTGGGAACAGAAAAAAGTCACAAGGTGCCAGGTCGGGACTGTATGCAGGATGACTCATGAGTTCTACATTTTTCGCCTTCAAAAAGTCGTTTGTCTGTCTGGCCGTGTGAGAACTAGCATTGTCGTGGTGCAGGATGATACGGCGTTTACGGTTATTTTTACGGAGTTCGTCAATAACTTCCGGCAAACAAATGGTCGTGTACCAGTCACTATTCACTGTACGACGATTCTCTAAAGCAACAGTAGCCACGTGTCCAGTTTTATTAAAAAAAGAAGCAATCATCCGCTTAGATGCACTTTTCACGCGCGCCACTTTGGTTGGTTTCGGCTCATCTTGAAAGACCCATACGCTCGATTGCTGCTTTGTTTTGGGATCGTAGCAATAAATCCATGTTTCGTCACCTGTTACTATGCCCCACACCAAATTTGACGCACCTTCGTTGAATCTGGTAAGCATGGCACTGCACCAAGTGACGCGGTCCGTTTTTTGAGCCTCGGTCAAGTTGTGTGGGATCCACCACGAGCACAGCTTTCTCACACCCAAATGTTTGTGTAGGATTAATTGTATTTGACTCATGCCTATTTCTAAGGATGCGCGAATTTCATGGTAGGTCACATGCCTGTCTGTTTCAATCATACGGCGCACAGCATTGATGTTTTTGTTGGTCACAGCGGTGGACGGCCGACCATCGCGAGATTCGTCACTGAGATTGATACGACCACGCTTGAATTCTGCAAACCAGCTATAAACAGTTGTCTTGCATGGTGCTTCATTACCAAAAGCTGTTTCAAGCCGAGCGATGCTCTGTTGAGCTGTCAAATTACACTTAAAATCGTAGAAAATCATACTACGAAAATTTTCCCGAGTTAAATCCATGTTGATGCAGACACACAATTTATTAAATGGCGCCACAAGGTAAAAACAAAAGACAGTCAGATGAAACAAACTGCATTCTACAGCCAAAGAGTTCTATTTTCAAATGTTGCAATAAATTTTTAAATATTGTTTATGTAAGTGGCCAGTTCCGGAAACTTACAGTGCGCCCTATGTATTAGATATCTGACGAAAGTGTATGCACGATTACTGACATGTTTTAGTTTTATTTTATTGTGATTATTTGTGATTACTGTAAATCATTATTTTTTTTTACACAACTAAGTAGGCAAATGGCGTACGGCCCACCTGATGGTAAGTGGTCACCGTAGCCTATGAACGCCTGCAACATCGAAGATGTCACGAGCGCGTTGCCGACCCTGAAGGAATTTTATCACGCCCTTTTTGAAGGCACCCATGTTATAGTCACTAGGGAAAACCATGGCAGCAACCAGTTCATTCCATATTCGCAGTGTACGATTCATTGTACTCAATATTTGCACACTGGATATTAGGTATATTCGAAAAAGCATGTAGATATACACAATGTCAACTATTGCAAATGTATGTACATTTATAATGTTTATGTTTTAATTGTAAGTTACGACACATGTTTTATGCAAAAAAATATCTTATATTATCTATTAGCGCTTATCCGGTTGCATCCTTAGCTGTTTCCTTTGGAGCGCAGGGTCCGCATTCCTGTTTCTTCGTCTTTGGCATCCTCGGCTGTGAGACTTGCAACAGTATCTGTCGAAAAGAACTCGGTACCAGGACAACATGAATCCATAGAGCTTACCTCCTGACAGTACCACATGGGACTCTTGCAGACAGACACGACTGATAAATTCTGCGTCCTGGTCAGCCACACCACGCAGACTTCGGTCAGCGACACCCACTGTGCGCTTGTGAAGTAGTGGTCACTGTAAGGAATAATAATTTATTTACACAAAAATTATATATTATTATGTGACTATGAATCGGTAATACTGTAAAGCTGCGGAGAAGAGCAGTTTCGGCGCTGTATTTATTTCCAAAATTTGTATGTTTTATTTTAATAAGTTAAAAATATGCAAAGTATCCGTGAACAAGCGTGAGAGCTGGAAGGTGATACAGTGTTTGATTTATATGATTTCCCTGCTTGTTGCCAAAAGCTCATAGAAAGCATTTCTACCACTTCACTTAAAGTGATAATTCTGACTAGAATTGACTAGATTTAACTACCGACTTGACTTTTATACTTAATCACGACTAAACCACATTAATTAGGACTAAAGAAATCAAGAAGGGCCTAAAAGGTCTTGTACCAAGGTCGTAAAACAAAAAAAAAGCTCTAAAACTTTTTACGACGGGAAGAGAGATATTTTTCTCCGATTATATACGTGAAGTGAACAGGTTTGATTGACCATGAAACTCACTCAATATGGCAAAAGATTTTATGAGGCTAAAATCATCTCTCAAATCTTTAATATCAATTATGTACCAAATACGTTCGCTTAATTCGAACTACTCTCCAAATACTATTGACTTAATGAATGATCTTAATACAGACCGAACCGTTAGATAAATCAACACTATTATAGCATTGCACCATATTATCTCACAGCCATATCCATACTAATATTATAAATGCGAAAGTCTGTCTGTCTGTTACGCTTTCATGGCCAAAAAGCTGAAAGGATTTTGATGAAATTTGGTATGAATATAGTTGAAGACCCGGGGTCAGACATAGGCTACTTTTTGACGCAGGCGGAGCTGCGGGAAACAGCTAGTACTAAATAAAGACTGGTCTGAAGGATATAATTATGTAAGTGCGAGTATGAATCGATGAATTTGAATGCCAAAGCGGGTTCATTAGAAATTATATGACTGCGTAAATAACTCTATCTGTACAGCAAACAAAAACACTAAAAAAAGTGATATGATTTGCAGCAGTAAGTCTTAGTAATAGTTTTTAAGAGAATGAATTTTTAACTTTTTTTTTATTTTGTTATCTCAAAGTATGTTTTCTTTTGAAAGGGCTTGTTATTGTAACCAATTCTATACGAGCATTTACTATGATTTATATTTAAAATGTTCTAATAAATGTTCTAATAAAACAACTTTTAAAAATGAGAACATTTTTAAAAGTTGTTTTATTAGTTACGGACAAGTTCTGAACCTTATACCGTGGAAAATGCTGAGCAAAGAAAAACAAACCCTATATTGTCTGGAAATAAATTTCGCCCTCCATTTAACAGACCATCGGCTTATCGCCGAACCAAGGCCTCTAGCATCAAAACATCCTAATTTATCTGCCCTTATCCGTCCCCAAACAGGAACTTAAGTTGTGACGTCACCAATCCATCATGGCGGCTCTGACAGCTAAATATGTCAATTTAACGACCGGAGATTTGACGGGTAGTCGCTTAAAGACCACAATAATTTATAGGATTCGTTGGATTAAAGGATTCTTAGTGGGTATATCCTTGTCGAGTTATGTTGCCCTGTGCTGAATTGTGTGGATTATGAAATTAGCTTTTTATTTGAGCCAGCGATCTCGTGGGAATTTCGATTTGAAATTAGTTTTTATGGGAAGAAAGCTTGAAGTATTTACTTTATTAATCCATACTAATCCATACTAATATTATAAATGCGAAAATCTGTCTGTCTGTCTGTTACGCTTTCACGGCCAAACCGCTGAACGGATTTTGATAAAATTTGGTATGAATATAGTTGAATACCCGGAGTCAAACATAGGCTACTTTTTGACGCAGGCGGAGCTGCGGGAAAAAGCTAGTAATATATAATATAGGATAATTATATCAAGGTCATACTTGACCCCATGTCCACACATTACCAATTTGTACTGTACTAACACTGTACCACAGAATTATCATAGTTTAGTACTTTTAATAATTCTGTGGTACAGAGAGCTTTATGAAATTTCTTCTCGTAGAAATTTGGTTCAACTACAGAGACTCTGCTAACTTTATAAGTAGTAGAGTTAATAAAATTGTAACTAAAAAGTTCCTAGTGTTGGTATGATTTTCTGTAGAAAGCTAAATAATTTCTCAACCTTTTTGTCGAAAGTAAGTTTCGCAAAAATGTCGCTTAGTCCACTTACCCCATTTCAAGGATAACCTTCGGCGGCGTGAGGTGTCTCGTCCGTATATGCTTGGGGTCGGCGATGTCAGCCACTGTGAGGGTCGCCGTTGGGTTGTTGGTTCCTGGCTTTGGGTACCGCACGCTTCTGATCTCCGGGTACGTCTAGACAGATCAGGAAAAAAATAGTACAGGCGGCGCCAAATAAACTTGACCATCGCTACTGCGGGTTGTCATGATTTTTAAGTATTATAGAAAAAGGCCGAGCGTCAAAAACCTAACATGAAAAATTGATTTTGAATTGTCTGATATAGCGACTAAGTATTTAGGAATAAGAAATCGAAGGCTCTGTATGATAAGAACTATCGAACGATCACTGATTAAAAAAACCACTCTCTTTCTTCTCGTGGATTTCGTGATAGAAATTACACGGCAATAACATTTTCCCTTTTTCGCTCTTAGAAGATTAAACTACTTGGAACCACATTTCTTACAGAGACACAATGACTAATATAGCACAGTTTTTTGGCTCCTTGAAGTGCTACCTGGAAAAGGCCTGATGACGATTATGCTATAATAATTCTGATTTGATTATTGCTGAGGTTCTAAGCCATTCTGATACATAATCAATCAAAATATAAATTACCAATATAACTTGACCCCTAAATCGTTTGTTACGTAACCAATTCACGCGTTTATCCTTTCAGTATAATAATTCTGTGTATGTGAAATCGCACTAAAACCCGCCATTTGCATACAATTTGCATGATTCGCTAACAAAATTTGGATGTACACATGTTTTCACGTCACGAACTTTCTAACGGTTTAAATGCTGTCCGGAGATTAGGATTTTGATTTGGGTTTGGGAAATGTTTGCTTAAACTATTTAATTTTGTTTTCACTAATACCACGCTAGATTTCATCTGAAGTTGGGTGAAAGGGAAGAGAGATGTGCTCATAGCGGGAGCGTGTATGGAGTGTGGTATACGAAGATAGTCACTCTACTGCAGTTGTAAAGGCGAATTGGGGCAAAACATAATTCTACATTCTCTTTTCCCTCAAATGCAATTGTTGATGAAAAATTAATTCGGCAACCACAGAAATGATATATTTTTTAATCTTTATTTATTTTGGTGCCGTGATAAAAAAGTAAAACAAAACCACTAGAAGTTTTCCAGTGTAAAGCACAGTTAGAGAATCGACTCTTGGATGGCAAAAATATACAGCGAGTAAGAATGAGGCGTCTGGGAAACTTTCTGAACACGACTTTCTGCGACCAGAAATCTTCCTTTTCCTCATTTCTCCAGAAGAGTATACTCTCACATAATAAGGCCATAGTAATGTTATAAAAAGCGTAAAAAAACGATAGAAGTTTTTCAGTATACTTATTATGAAATTCGGGATATCAATCGCGCGAACATGCTTAGATAGAGAATATAGTTTTAGGTGAAAAATATATACAATAAGTAATAAGTAAAATTCAACCGTCCTCGGAACATCCTGAAAACTTCCTGAATGAAGATCTTCAGATGGTGAGAGAGGAAACTATGCCTATTAAGCAATGAGTTGGAAAACAATATGCTTGTCTTAATCAAGATTTAATTTGTGCCGTATGTTGTGAAGACGTTTGGACCTTGGGGCCCTAAACTGCAATCAAAGACCTGTTCACATGTAATAACTAATTGCTTGTCCTTAAAAATACCTTGGAAGGGTCATCAGTGTCCAGTGCCGCTCCATACCACGGATACTTCTGCTCGTGCACCAGACTGTCATTGAAGGTCGCATACAACACCATGTGGCCGTCAGCTGACATCCACAGAGCTGTCCGAGATTTTAAGATCTCCTCTGTAACAAAAATAAATTAAATTTTATATGCCCTGGATAGAGATATGCGGAAGAGGGGAAGGCTTTTGCTCAGCAGTGAGACATAAAGTAGCTACAAAAAAATGCGAAAAAAAGAGGATGACTTGAACAAGAAATTTTTTGACATCGCCTGTTGGTTGACTTGTAAAAGACATATTTTGTAATGATCGGATCAGCTGGAGAAGGACTGTGGCTAACGAAGACCGTCATAGACACGTGAATGAAATTTTAGTTGAAATCAAAAAAAATATTCATCAAAATTTCGACAGTAAAATGCAAAGTGTATGATATAGACAAAAGGAGAATGATGTGAGGGAGTTGGTTACTTCTATGGTTAATAATAATAGTTTTACTACTACAATTAACTAATTATGGTTTGTTTGGCCTTTACAACAGTATTTCTATTATTTGCATGTTCGTAATAAGTACCAGCCACTTGTTATTCCTTTAGCTAGTTTGAATAACTATTTATTAAATGTCTCGTTTAATTGTTTCGGTCGTTTAGAACAGATGAATGTTCCTAATTGCCATTTCGTTGGCAGAGAGCGCGATATTTATGTGTTGGCGGTTATACGCTTAGCTCTGTGTGTCTGGCGTTTCATTGAAGACTGTGTGTGTGATTTCGGCGAACACACTTGTCAAATTGTTGTATGCAAATAAATGATTTGATTGATTAATATCTGAGAAAGATGATTCCGTGCCATTGAGAAAGGGACGTTCAATTATCAATATTTCGTGCTATGAAAAGAATTCCGTTTGGTGGAAATCTATACATATAATGGAAAAGTGTATGAAAAATCTTTGGAGCACGGCGGGAGCGATGGTGTTATGCTCGACCGCCGCAAAGGGAATTACTTCCCGTCAGGCGAGGTGTTATGCCTGGGGAACCGCGGCTCCGACGATGTTCTGTCGGAGGTTGTATAAATGCTCCAATTCTCAGAAACTCCAATTGCGCGATTTAGTCTTTCGATGGATTGGACGTCTTGTTTGGGAATTTCAAATTAGTCGCTTTAGCGCCATCTGTTGCGTTGTGTTGTAACTATTTTACTGTGCGATTGTGTCGCCACAAATCTAAACCTACGGAGGTAGGAAAACCACGTCAGCTGCCGATAGGTGGTTTCAAATACTCTATACAGCAGAGTATCAATGCTCCAATAATTGAGCAATGCGGCCGCATGGCGAATATTAAGCCTTCTTCTATTTTTCTTTCTAAAGCGTGTAAGTGGCTCATCGGTGGTTTTTCTCAAGTTCATCTGCCTTCGGACATTACGTGCCTACAAAATCGACAGAGCTCATTATAATATGCGACTAGTAGTACATAGGGCGCACTGTAAGTTTCCGGAACTGGCCACTTACATAAACAATATTTAAAAATTTATTGCAACATTTGAAAATAGAACTCTTTGGCTGTAGAATGCAGTTTGTTTCATCTGACTGTCTTTTGTATTTACCTTGTGGCGCCATTTAAAAAATTGTGTGTCTGCATCAACATGGATTTAACTCGGGAAAATTTTCGTAGTATGATTTTCTACGATTTTAAGTGTCAAGTGTCAGCTCAACAGAGCATCGCTCGGCTTGAAACAGCTTTTGGCAATGAAGCACCATGCAAGACAACTGTTTATAGCTCGTTTGCAGAATTCAAGCGTGGTCGTATCAATCTCAGTGACGAATCTCGCGATGGTCGGCCGTCCACCGCTGTGACCAACAAAAACATCAATGCTGTGCGCCGTATGATTGAAACAGACAGGCATGTGACCTACCATGAAATTCGCGCATCCTTAGAAATAGGCATGAGTCAAATACAATTAATCCTACACAAACATTTGGGTGTGAGAAAGCTGTGCTCGCGGTGGATCCCACACAACTTGACCGAGGCTCAAAAAACGGACCGCGTCACTTGGTGCAGTGCCATGCTTACCAGATTCAACGAAGGTGCGTCAAATTTGGTGTGGGACATAGTAACAGGTGACGAAACATGGATTTATTGCTACGATCCCAAAACAAAGCAGCAATCGAGCGTATGGGTCTTTCAAGATGAGTCGAAACCAACCAAAGTGGCGCGCGTGAAAAGTGCATCTAAGCGGATGATTGCTTCTTTTTTTAATAAAACTGGACACGTGGCTACTGTTGCTTTAGAGAATCGTCGTACAGTGAATAGTGACTGGTACACAACCATTTGTTTGCCGGAAGTTATTGACGAACTCCGTAAAAATAACCGTAAACGCCGTATCATCCTGCACCACGACAATGCTAGTTCTCACATGGCCAGACACACAAACGACTTTTTGAAGGCGAAAAATGTAGAACTCATGAGTCGTCCTGCATACAGTCCCGACCTGGCACCTTGTGACTTTTTTCTGTTCCCAAAAATTAAGAACCAATTACGCGGTCAACGATTTTCATCACCAGAAGAGGCTGTCGAGGAGTATGAAAAACACGTTTCAGAGGTCACCACAGAGGAGTGGCACAAAAGTTTTCAAAACTGGTTTCATCGAATGAAAAAGTGCATAGACGCCAAGGGAGATTATTTTGAAAAACAATAAATTAATTTTGTACCTTTAATAGTATTTTTTCATATTCATTCCGGAAACTTATAGTGCGCCCCACGTACAACCAATAAACAGCCACGCCTTGATGATGATGATGCTTCTTTTTTTCAAATTTCAAATTCATACATTACGAAAGAGAAAATAAAAGTAGTGAATGATTCTTTTGCATGAAGCGTACATTTAAATTTTCATCGTAAACACAATTCATCTTCTAATTCGAAAAACTGCCATAAATTGCAATATCTTGCTTGTTTGCTCAGAGATACTCGAAGTAATGTAGCGTGTAGCGACGCCTCTGTTATTGATGGCGACTATGGCGGGTGATCGATCTGACACACTTCGGTAAAACGCTTTCGATCTAACGTTCCAGATAGGAAAATAATAACTTATTGGAAATCAGAACTTGACGTTTTCCATTTTTGAAATATATGAGTCACACAAAACGACGAGCCTAATGAAAATCGTTCGAATCACCGTCTATGTCAAATGAAAATAACTCAATATCAAACGAAAATAACTTGACTAGCTGGTTTTGGTAAGTCTTACTTCTCAAAAATAGCAATTGTGGATATTTTCTCGATTTTAAAAAGGGTAAAAGAGAAGACAAGACCAGCTACGACACTCTACCGAGATTCGGCTTGTATAACCGCAAAAATCGTAGAGCTATGGAAGGTGGAGAATAGACATTTCCCGATTGCATATGTGTCCAGTTTCCTGCTATTTATTCTCCACTTTGGCCAGTTTTCAGTATGTTGTCATACTAAGTAAAGGATGCCCTATACTTTGTTGTGAGATCTTTACACGTTAGTTTCTACAAAGTCCTGGCGAAGACGTCAGGATAAATTTTTTTTTGCTCATCTCATGTGACCGAACATGTGAATATCTTCCATTGACTACACATATTTAGCGCTGTATTTTCATCGTACGAAGATGAAGAATATGTTCAAGTTCATTTTAGTTATAAAATCTGAGAATGATATCATCGTAAACGTAACTGTATCTGCGACACTTATAAATACAAGTGACCTGGATACATATCCATCACTATTATCAATAACAGTCATCATAATTTCATCAATAACACTTGACTAAACGTTCAGTTCATTGCCTGCAGTTACGTATACGAACAGCTAAATATGATCAGAAAGTTATCTACGCTAGTAAATTCTTAATAAACAATCGGCGCTAACTTTATGTGGTAGTCAAGCTTTAGACCCACGAGCCCAAAACGCACGGCACCCTTTTAAAAAAATATATTTATTTAAAAGTACTTAGGTACACGTACAGTACGTAACGTCGTTACGTACGTAACTCGAACTAAGTCTCGGAAATGGTTTGCAAAAAAATAGACTTTTTTTATTCTTTTTGTCTATTTGGTAAAAGGCGACTAAGAATTAGTCTATATTTATTTGTGTGTTTATTTATCTCTATCCGATCAAAGGCTCATCGACAATAGTTTTCGTAGGAATATATTAGGTAAAAAGCTCTATGCACATTTCGCCATAGAAAATACAGAAATTAAATATTGTCTATTATAACGAACCAGAAAGACCTAAGAAATCAAATTTTTGTGCAATATAGGGATTTGTATTGTCCTCAGGCGTGTATTATTAAGAAGCGGGAGCAACCGGGAAATCATTGGTTGATAATATTTACTTTTCGTAGACAACCTTCTGTTCACCATTTACTATGACCCTGTCTGTTCTGACGTCATTGCATCTTGTACACTGCATGCGTCAATGCGTGGAGTGCAAGCCAATACTAGGCTATACAGGTTGCACTTTTAGTACTAGAAGCTAGCGTTCGTTTCAAGTGTTTTATTGTTTGACCTATTTGTAGTTTCTCTTTTTGCTATCTGGATGATGTTTTGATGCTGTATTAATTTTTAAATAGTTCTACATGATACACGTCAGTGGGTTCTTGTCATGATCTTACCACTAACCGCTTGCCGTTCTATTTATAAATTGCAATACCCGACAAGGTTCATATTGTACTTATCTTTATAAAAACAGTGTGTGTATGTAGTTAACTGTTAATGTACTATATGAAACGCAATAAATGATTTGATTTGAATTGAATTATGAGATTTTTTGATGTCGCATGTAGCATATTATCTGAAAAGCGAAGCGACGATCTTTAGGTTAGGAAACCAAGCGAGGCGAGTGAGCGAAGCAATAATGTGCAACTTCAGAAATTGTTTTTTTTTTATTTAAAAAATAACGGTATAACTCTAAGATGAGCGACAAAAATGCTTCTTCCTGTGGTTGACTGGTAGATAATTATTTTCTAAACACTTGTTCACAACATTTACCTAAAAACAACAAACTAAATAAAAATTATATATTTCAAAATACAGAAAGTAATACCTCAGTAATATCTGTAGATGTAAATATTTTTTATCATTTTATAAACACTGTAATAGTCAATAATGTGTTTGGACATTTGCCAATGCGAGTGCAAGTGTCGTCTGTAATGTACGGCTGAGTGCAGCTTGAAATTAAGATATCCCGGAAAATATACGTCACTTTTATTGAACAATTCATTTTATCGGTATACTCTCCTCATTTAAATAATTTTGACCCCAAATAAAGAAATAAAAATTGTCATTTCCATAACAAAAATTGCCACGAAAATGTCTTATTAATATTTAGTGGTCACGTTCACAAAATTTTATTTTTATCATTAAGTAATTTATTTAGTATGTTACATGGTCAATCGAGGTTTTCAAAGATAACGAGGTAGAAAAAGAAAAAAGCTATTAAAAAAAAATATATATTAATAATATTTTAAATTAATTGTGTGGTTTAGAACAAGTTTTTTTGCATTTTAATGATAATGAGCAGGAAATTAAGCTTCTCGGAAAATATATGTCAACAATTTGATGGTCATGTCTACATACTTTAATTTTTAACCTTCAGGTATCTCTCATTCATATCGAGTGGGTTACATACTGCCAGTCCCGACGTTAATTGTAGGTTCACGGATTTCAACTTACTTACATAATTACCTACTATTTTCATAAGAAATCTGGTACAAGACACAAACAACTTATTCTCTCTCTCATACAAACTGTCATCATTCATACTCTACTTTTACGGGAAGTTAAATTAATTATTTCTTATTTCAGTATCAGATTATTTGGTTCAAAAAAATCCGTTACTTTTTTTCCTATCCATACTAATATTATAAATGCGAAAGTCTGTCTGTCTTTCTGTCTGTCTGTCTGTTACGCTTTCACGGCCAAACCGCTGAACGGATTTTAATGAAATTTGGTATGGATATAGTTGAAGACCCGGGGTCAAACATAAGCTACTTTTTGACGCAGGCGGAGCTGCGGGAAACAGCTAGTATTTAATAAATTTAAGCGATGTTTAAAAAGTCAACCCTTTTACAAATTGATTAAAAGTCGCCTGGGTAAAGCGATTCAAAAGTTCCTGTTATTAAAACAACATTAAGTCTCTGGATATGCATACAAGAACCGTCATTAGTTTTCCAGTGGTCATTAAATTGATGGTTTGTATGAGTAATGATACGTATCGAATGAAAATAGATTTAAAGCACCTACTGCTAGCTGAAAACACATGACGTGAATTTATAATCTACAGGAGTTTACAAAGTCCCATCTGAACATTTGATCCGACTGATGACGTAGTCAATTGATAGTTTTAGAGCCGATTTCACCTTAATCGTTCTTTTCCAAGAGTAATAGATTAGTTACTCTTAGGATTAAAAATAGATGGCAGACATTTTTATTCTAGAGGCAGAGTCCTTGTGCCTGAGTTATACGTGGATTAACAGTATATTATCGGCTTAACTATGTGGTAAAATGTAAACTGCACTATACTAGAGTAAATTGCGTCATTATCCTTGAAATAGAAATTATCCAACTTTGGTGAAATCGGCCTTTGATGTAAGAAAATTAAATCTACAGAGTTTACTTAGACAGTCGGTTGACTGTCAGTCTAGCTTCTAATGGTGGGTTATTTCTCGACAAAACATTGAATTTCTTTATTTGTGGAAGAAATCTGAATTTTTATTGGTCCCGGCAGCGACCACCAAATGGGTCGTTAAAGGAACCACGTCAGAGGTCGAGAGGCGGTTTCGAAAAACTCTTTGCTATACAGGCTCGATTGGACATATAAAAACCACTCGAGATGAATCAATGAATAAATATCATCATGTCATAAATGAGTCTAGTTTATAATTCTTTGTAACATCCTGTACCTCGTCTAGCTCCATGCCAGCTCACCTACATTCTCAGTTCATTCACTCCACTAATTTGTCTGACCGAAGCTGTACATCTTGAGAAATGCATTGAGGAAATTAATTATACGATACATTAATAAATCTTTGAAACTGTTTTTAATCTACATCTACAACTACACTAATATTCTAAAGAGGAAAGATTTGTATTTTTGTGTGTATCTTTGTAATGAATAAACTCAAATACAACTGTGCCGATTTCAAAAATTGTTTCACCCTTGGAAAGCTTCATTCACCCTGAGTAACATCCATATTATAATATTATAAATGCGAAAGTCTGTCTGTCTGTCTTTCTGTCTGTCTGTCTGTTACGCTTTCACGGCCAAACCGCTGAACGGATTTTGATGAAACTTGGTATGGATATAGTTGAAGACCCGGGGTCAAACATAGGCTACTTTTTGACGCAGGCGGAGCTGCGGGAAACAGCTAGTAGGATATATACCGCAGGTGGGGCTGCGGTAAACAGCTAGTTAAATATAAATACATGAAGACTAGCGAAGTGGTCTGCGGCGAAAATATCCCTTTAATTCCTTAGAGGTGTCATAAGCGACTAAGGAAAAAAATAAAATACGTCTCGTATAGGCACAGAATCAGATGTAACCAGAATAGTTATTTATTTAATGTACATACTGTACAACAGAAACGTAACATTCGAAAAACTACATCTAGTTCTTATATGGTGATAGAGAAATCATTGATATGACCATATGAAAGATACTTCGACTTACTACAAAGAAGTTAGACAAATGTTTAACATATGTTTAAAAAACTGCTACCATTAAACTATGTCATTCTATGTGTAGTCTAAAGTTAAACAGAGTATAAACATGATTTTATATATAAACAGATGTCTAACTTTTTGTAGTAAGACGGACTATGTCTAAATATTCCAAGGGAGGGAACCAGAGGAACAAAGATACCGATGTCTAAAAACACGTATATCAACTAACTTACTTTTTATTTTTAGCAGAAATTTTCAGTAGGACCGTAAACCCCCAGACCAACTAAACCACAGAGCAGGGAATGTGTATAGTTTCCATTTGCAATAAAACAACAGGTTTCCTATTGTGACGCGTTGTCTGCAGCAATCTGACTCGGAAATCCGGCTGTCTACTCCATTCCTTTATAGTTTAGTCTGTGACACACAGCTTACACCGTCTTCTCACCTTAAAATTGTTGGGACAATATGGTATGAAAGAGTGGGGATGGCGTCAGACGGAAAATTGGCAGACAAGTGTGAAGAAACGAGACGACAATCATGTCGTTTGTCGTGGATGGATATCAAACCATCCCCACTATTTCATACTACATTGTCCCAACATCTTTGAGGTGTGTATAACCCTTCACTGAATGGCAACCTTCTTTAACATTCAAACTATGCTCTATGGACGGCAGCATCATATAATAGTAACAGTGCTTACTACGCAATATTCATGTAGGGTTAAACCCATGTAAAAAGTAGTAACACGATCGAAACCTTGGAAGATTGACATAGTAAAGAGTAATATAACATAGTGTAGAGTCTCTCTTTAATTGAGATACATATTTATGAATAGTTTTACATGTTAATAAATTTTCCTAGGGGCTTTCTTTTTTTACGGCAGAATGATAACATTAATTTTAACATAAAACGCCAGAGGGCAGAAAACAAATTTTGATAGGGACAGCAAGTACTAACTTGTTAATGACATTATAAATGCAAGTATCTTGTAATATCAGTTTAATAGAGTAAATAAATGTAAATATTTCAAATAAATGAGCTATAACATTGAATCAAGCTTATATATACATAAATGTTAACCATTCTGCGCAACTGTGTGTCGACAGCCCACAAAGAATACAACCGCACCGCTGCGACCGCGCATTTAAATGATAATTTTTCATTACGAGAAAAGTTTTTGCGACCTCCAAAGACCCCAAAGAGATGTAGTATCTAGATTCCGCTGTCGTAGTCTCATAGATAAGGGACGAACGTTTCGAGAACCGTTGATAGTGCGTAATGTTATTTTAATTTTGTTTTTATCTCTGTTGGCGAATTTTCGAGATATAAATGAATTTGTTGAGCGAAGTTGGAATGACTTTTACATTATTTACGCAACAGTTTTCTTCAAGTCGTTAGCTAGATGCAGAAGTTTAAGGGTAACCAAACATCTTTCTGGATGCGCGTTTTTTTTGTTTAAACAATAGGCACTTGCCTATTGTAGTACCGTTTATATAAAAAATAGTAACGTAGTAACGTTTATATAAAAAAATACTCTACCAGTCATATCTGTCCCCTAATCCTAAATGAAATGCGTATATGAGTTTGTTTGCAACCCCTTCACGTCAAATAGGCATGACATATAATTCTTGATTTCATGTTTAAATGAAAGACCTCACTTTAATACTAATAATTGGTAAAAACACACGTCGATAAAACTAAGTGAGATATGACCAAGTAAAATACACGTGCATTTTGGACGATGCCAAACGCTCCATACTAATGGATACCGGTGACGTCACGCCTAGGTAATTTACAAGGGGTGAGACTAAATTTGTTCGAAATTGTGTTTATGTAAATAGTTCATAAATAAAACTTTCTTAATTTTTATGTCATCGGTTATAATATAATTTTATAGTAATTTTATATTTTCAAAATAGACTTTCACAACAATTTAAAAAAGATTTTAAATAAAATCACCTGTGCAAAAATTCAAAGTGTTAATTTTAAAAACAAATTTAAATACATGTATGCTTTCATGAAATATCATTACTTTTTAAATTTTTGAGCCTTGTCGTCATCCCAATTGTTAAACAAATGATGAAATTTAGAATGAAGAGAAATCGGGGAGAGTTGGGGAAGGACATGTCCTTATGTATGACAGTTTAAAAAGTAGAAATTTCGCCCGCCGTACTGTTGATTTGGCCGAATCTAGGCATTTTAAAAAATAGATGTTTGGCCCACAGGCCGGTTTTTGATGCATCTTCAGCTGTTTGCTTCGGAGCCCAGGATCCGCTTTCCTACTTTTGCGTCTCCACTTCGCCCGGTCTACGGCATCCCTGACAGTTAGTCCGTTAGCACGCATATTTAGCTTTGCGACGTAAAGCCAGCTCTTCTTGGGCGCGCCCCTTCTACCAGGTCCTGGCGGAGGCGGCATGGCCAGACACTTGTATCCAATGTATGTTGCCAGTTTTCGTAAGACGTGAACGTACAATCGCAGGCGATTTTCTTGAAGCTTATCCGCTATGTCACGGACATGAAGGCTACCCCCGAATGCGGGAGTTTCTTATGCGGTCCTTCCGCGACACTCCGCACATCCAGCGCAGCATCTTCATTTCCGTAACACGCAGCTCTTGCTTGTGCCGCTCAAGGACGGGCTACGCCTCACTGCCATACAGGAGGGCAGGTCTAATGATAGATTTATAGACCTGCCCCTTAAGCCTGACCGGATTTTAGGGGGCTACAACAGGTGCGATCTAAGTGACGGAGGCATACGGACCAGGACCACCTGATTGATAATAACCTCAAGCCAATATTGTCAAATTGTCTGTAGCCTTACATAACATTATCTTATATTACATTTGATGGAATGATCATTTGATCCCGAATTCCGTGTCACGGCAACAATTGAAAATAAGAGGAGATCTTATAAAGGCACGGTGACTTGATGAAATGAAAACATTCATTTTTCACGGCGACGCAGGCAGATGGCGGTGGGTTCCGTGTGAAACTGTTACTTTGGACCCTGTGTTTTATTGGAATAATAATTTGAAATAAGTATTTTAAGTCTCACTTTACCTGATTCGTAGGGCGCTAATTTTAGCTGTCAACACCCTCTCAGTTGGAACAATTTACGTATATTTTTATATATTTATTTCTTAAATTATTGAGCCATCGAAACCGCACACGCGTTTCTTCCTCAATGGCCACAAGCGTATGCATACAATTGACGGACTTAAGTAGTGCTAAAAGGTCTCTCCATCTGTTAACCATAAGAAAAAAAAACATAAAATTTGTGCGGCGCAAAAAGTTTGCCAAAGATATTTGGTTCATAAATAAAGGTAAAGTAAGGACGAGGGGGAATACACCAGTCCAACTTCTAAGTCAATTTTAATTTTCCTTGTTCGCTGAAATTCGATATTTATCGATTCTACAATAACATTTACAAAATGAAATGATATTAAGGCGGAATGTTTCATAATGTAGACTTTTTCAATAGCGATCGATTACTGAATTACAATAATTGATATTATTTTCATGTAAAGTCGAACAAACAAAAAACTTTTTTTTGTTTGTTCGACTTTACATTTTTTACATCATCGGATTGATTATTACATCATCGGGGTCATGAAAACATACATAGAAAACAAATACATACAGCCGGACGTAGAACCGTCTTTTTTGAAGTCGGTTAAATAATGAGTAATCTGGTAAAGGTAAAATATATATTTAAAGGTAAAATATATATAGGTTATAAATCTTTGACAATTAACGGACTTAATGCTAAAAGCTTTCTCTACCTGTCAACCATTCGGAAAAACAGAGAAGGAAGTAAGTAGGTTAATTTTCCTCAAATTAAATAGATAGGTGAAATTAAAATATGTATGAATGAATAAAATGACGACCTCTACAGCAAAATGGTCCATTCGTCTGTCCGCTATTCAAAAGCTCCAGGTTCGATCTCCGGTCAGGTGGTCTGTCTGTCTGTCTGTTACGCTTTCACGAACAAACCGCTGTACGGATTTTGATGAAACTTGGTATGAATATAGTTGAAGACCCGAGGTCAAACATTGGCTACTTTTAGACGCAAGCGGAGCTGCGGGAAAAAGCTAGTTTGTTATAAAATATTGTATCGTTTAGTTAGTTTCCCCTAGCACAAGTCTAGAACTTACTTTAGGGCTATCTCAGTTTGTATAATATGTTCAGTATTGTTTTGTTATTCAATCGAATTAAGTCTTTTATTCTATAATACTTTTCATAATTCTATTAAAAGGATCTTTCACAAACAAGAATTTTAATTGACGTCATCTATGTAAAGTAACTTGAACCGTTCAGTTAAGTGGAATAATATAAAGTTTGAGTTCTGCTCGTGAAAGGTTAATAACTTAGATTATGCCTGCCATTTAACTTAGTATGTTAGTGTCAGAGTAAGCTATTGTAGGCTAGGCATATCAATTTTCTTATATCCAAGTAAAACTCTACAAATAAAATATTTAAGGGTTTGTTGAACAATCGACTTCAAAACCTATAATATCGATGGGGCTATCGATAGTTTTACATCCAATATCATCGATAGGTTTGCAAAAACTGTTAATTATATTCTATTGTAGGAAACGTATGCATTCGTCAAAACTTTTAGAAATAACAATATTATCGGTATTATATATATGTTTTATTGGTTCCACAGTAGCTATCGACAGCCTTTCAATAGTCTATCGATAGTCGACTAACGATAAGCAACAAAAATAGTATTTTTAGTTCAAAGATAAATAGTAACAACGTTTATTTACACAAAACACTATCCGTTTAATATTTTAAAGGATTTTTTAAAACTCTTAATTTTGCTAAAAGTCTAATTATCATTTTTTATCTTTTGTGTAAAAAGGTAAAAAAATAACTCAAATAAACCTTACAAATCTGTTCTTCAAACAAGCAACAAGAATGGTTCTTTAAATCTGGCAACGCTCCTTATTTAAAATGAACGAGCTTTGGGCTTGAAGAAGAGGCGGTCATTAAGATAAAACTTTAGCCAAAGAGCTGGCGACCATTTTCTGTTTAATTTTTTTTTTTAACCCGAAATAAATGTGTTTACATTTGAGGCTGCGCTGGGTATGCGGCTCCTTCCCGTCTCAGGGGAACAGTCTCCAGGGCCGGAGCCGCGGCGGAGGTTGCAGAGGATGCCAAGCGGAGCAAATATGATTCGCTATCTAGTGACTACATATTGTTCCGCTTGGCGTTGAAACATTTCGTCCATGAAACTTTGGCCCCACGACTGGTCGACGTCGCTGATGACAAGAGGTCTGGCGCATATCTCGCGCAAAGAATAGCAATTGCTATTCAGCGCGGGAATGCAGCTGGCGTTCTTGGAACCATGTCACAGGGTCACCAGTTTTTAGATTTTTTAGTTTTTTAGTTGTAATTTCATTTTAGTTTGTAGCATTACTTTAATTATTTTTTATTAACATATAACAATTTCCATATATTTCACCACTAAAACTAAGACTTAGTAAACAAAAAATAAAACTAAACCACAAACTAAAAAGACATTGATAAACAATGAAATATATAACTAATAGATTTGTAGTATAGTTTTATTTATTTTTTAAAAGTAATCAATTATGTTTTAAATCAAACCAAAGTACCTACATTTAAAAAAAAACACATTTATTTTTTTGTAAATATAAACATGTTGAAGTCAGATGGTACCTACACTGATAATTTTAAGCACATACACCTTCTAGGCATACAAAAGTGAAGTCAGTGGTGTCACATATCATTTACATCTAAATAAAATCATGCAAAATAATACAAAAAAGTAAATAAATTCGAGTTAATCTAGCAAAAATTAGATCGGAGTAGCCTTCATGTCCATGTAGGGGATAAGCATCAATAAAATCACCTGCGATGGTACGGTCACGTCCTAGGAAACCGCAACATACATTGGGAACCAGTGTCTGGCTATGCTGCCTCCGGGGCCTGGTAGAAGGGGCGCGAATAAAAGGAGTTGGCTTGACGTCACAAAGCAGGATACGAGTACCAATGAACTATCTGTCAAGGATGCTGATGACCAGGCGAAGGGAGACGTAAAAGCAAGAAAGCGGACCCGGGCTCCGAGGCAAACAGCTGAGGATGCAATCGGGATAACGCCCTAGCGTTCATCCTAATGAAGAGTACGAAACTAGAACGTAAATTACGTAGTGCCGAAAATCTACGCCTAAGAACTCCTGCTCACTCCACTACCTTCTACTCTGATTCTTTTACGGCCAAGGCAACGCGACTGTGGAATTTCGTTCCACTGCCTATTCGAACGGCTCAAACTCTGACCAGTTTTAAGTCGCAAGTAAAGTCCCACTTTCTTTCCTCACTGTAGCTTCGTTCCTTTTCAGTACATCTTGTTTCAGTCTCCACTTCTCGTGTTTTTTTATAGTTTATTTATTATATATAAATATATATACATAATTATTTATTTTTTATTTACGTATATTAGTATTTATTTTAAGTAGTTTATGTATCGTGTACTTCTGTTATTCTGCCTAGCGTTGTTCTGTTCTTTATGCACCATATCCGTATCTCTCCTTTTTTTATATTTCAATCTACCCTAAGGTTGCCTGAAAGAGATTGCTTAAGCGATAAGGCCGCGTTTTGTATACATACTGTGTTCACATTTTATGTAACATATTTAATTTGTATTTCACTGTGTGCAAAGAATTGTTAAATAAATAAAGAGATGTGTTGATATCTGTATCATCATTCGAGAGCCCCATCTTACGATATAGTCCGCTCGACTAAATATTTACTATGTTCCACTTAGCTTTAGACCTGTTTTGTTCAGACGGTTTTAGACCTCTCTAACAGCTAAGGGCGGATTTGTTTTATGGTAAACTAGCTGTTTCCCGCAGCTCCGCCTGCGTCAAAAAGTAGCCTATGTTTGACCCCGGGTCTTCAACTATATTTATACCAAATTTCATCAAAATCCGTTCAGCGGTTTGGCCGTAAAAGCGTAACAGACAGACAGACAGACAGAAAGACAGACAGTCAGGCTTTCGCATTTATAATATTATAGTATGGATGTAATCTCTTTCAGGCTATGCCTGAGCACCTAATTAAAATTGGGTGGAGGAAATTTAAGAAAAAAATGTATGTAAATCCAAGAACAAGAACTATGCAATATGCTGTCGCTTGGGTCGTGCGTGAGACGTTAACAGTAATAAAAAAATATAAACTAGTTGGTTTAAACCATGGAGTAATTACAAAGAGGAGATGCCGTTTGAAATGGCGCAGTGACGTGATCATTGGCGCCTCGTCGACACAAAAGTGGGCGGAGCTTGTCATTGCTCTGCTTCGCGATTGGAGCCACGGCCGAAACCAAGCACCTCGCACGTCTGCCTTCCGCCCCGTGTAGCCTCACAAACGCTTTCTTACAAAACGCTTATTACGGCATCTCCTCTTTGTAATTACTCCATGGTTTAAACCCTAACTCCACTTAGATCCTACTAGTGGATCCCTGGATTTTCTCCTCCTGTTCGATCCACTGTTGAATCCGTAGTATAGCTAATCGACTCTAGCTCCCGGTCTACAGGTAGAGTAACTCATTTCCAACCAGCTTTAACTGAATAAAATAATCATTGCTGCCAGCGAGCGAAGGCAGTCATTATTGACCACTTCAGCGTGTCTATTGTTTTAAATGTATGGAAGGATTTGTGGATTTTCATAAATGAATAGAAATAGTTTTCATGGAAAACTCCAGTATGATACTTTCACATTTTAAGAATCACAGAATAAATTATAGTACTAGGCAAGTAGGCATACGGCCAGTCTGAAGGACGAGCGCGTTGTCGACTATGAAGGATTTTAGTACTGCCCTTCTGGAAAGCTCCCATGTTATAATCACTTGGGAAAACCGTAGCAAGCAGTTCATTCCACAAGCGCAGCGTAAGAGAGGGGAAATTCCATTTGAGGCGTACTGTACGTGAATTTATAATAAGTAGTAAAATAAAATATAAAGTCATATTTATGAACTGCTATCTCCAGCTTAAAAATATAAAATTTTTAGATCAGCTAGATAATAAAAATGATTCCGTGCTTCGTCATGCTGTTGGTTGCGGCTTCTATTTGGTTGTTGTTAAAGGAAAGTAATAAACGATTCGAAAAATCCTGTCGATGTACTGGACTTTACATTAAAACTTACCTTCATGCACAACGGCTGGTGCGGAAACGCCGGAGGGGTTTTAGTGGGTATTCCGGGCTGACTAGCAGCCCGGCGAGTCCCACACTTTGTGCGTAAATGCATTTCCCCTCCGAAAACAAAAAAAAAAAAAAAAAAAAGTAGTCAGGCACCCCATTATTTTTTAAAACTTTATAATTATTATAAAATTATATTTATTTTGATTTATCTATGTGTGGGTGAAATATTTAGCCGCGCTATTATGATCTTTAAGGTATGCAAGCACTTACTCGTATGATATGACTATATTAGCGAGTGACTGTACAGTCCCGGGCACACCAGTGACAGTGACTCTGTGCCCGGTGGAAGACCGTGACGTCGACCGGTAGTAGATGTCATAGTCTTTCACAGTGATGAGACGTAGTCTTTGACTGTGATCAGCCCGTTGCCTTTAGGTGTCCATAATGCAAGGTAGAGGTGAGGACCTTCAGTTACGAATATCATTACTAGCGGAATTAGAAGCTTAATATTGTCATCACCATCTTACCTTCATACAACCAGTCAGGCACCCCATTATGTACAGTCCCGGACACACCAGTGTCAGTGACTCTGTACCCGGTGGAAGACCGTGGTGCTGGCCGGTAGTAGATGTCATAGTCTTTCACAGTGATGAGCCCGTGGCCTTTAGGCGTCCATGATGCAAGGAGGAGATGAGGACCTTCAGTGATCACGCCGCCGCCCACTTCGTCCGGTAGCGGTGTTAGTGGGTAGGATTCTCTGTTGACAAGAAATTGCGTATTTTTTTTTTAAATGTGATTCTAATAGAGAGTCAAATGAACTAGCTCCAAAGGCAATTAAAAGTTGTGTTGTGGAATAATCCTTCGGTGTTTCTTTAACAGACGTTGATGATTATTATTTATTTTCAGAACATTCAACGGCCTCAAAATAACTTTTTTTTTATTATGTGCTATCCCGTTGCGTCGCCGAAAAAAAATGGAGTATGAGGTCTATCAAAAGTTTAATTAATTTCTTTTTCTTTTTGTGAGGTACTATGTCACCACAACGGCCTAGAGACAGTTTTCGGACTAGTAGTACAGGAAATATACTTAATGAAAACATGTATACATATAAAATTAGTTTAATTAAATGTATGTTTTTGGCTTTGGTTAAAATAGATTTCAATATATACATAAAAATGTACAATATTAAGAGAAGTGATAGCGGAATTATATCAGTGGACGAAAGGTGGTTTTAACACAAGATATAATTAAATGAAACGTATATTTCCAGGCAGAGAAGCCTTTTTTTAGGTCGAGTAAAAGTTTGAAAAGCGCTCGTTAACCGACAGAATGAGTCGTCTAAAAGCATTATCATCTAAAAGCATCAAGCAAGTTTAATTACAAGATTCCTCTGTACCCATTTATAATATCCCCATGTGTAAAACATATTGTTGTGAAGTCGTTAATTATACAAAGTTGAGGAATGAGGATGGGGAGGGAAACTTTGCAAATATAACAAGTACGTACATATGTACAGTTTAGAATTCCAGCCGAGCGTGGCATACGTGTTTGTAATGGTTACGCGTGTCAAAAGACGCTAAGCGTGGCCTGTCTAGGATTGGTTGATTATTTTAAACGTCTCCATGTTTCGAAGCACTTATCAGTTGATCCCGGCTGTTACAGGTAGAATGCAACCGTTAAGGCACTGTGCATCAGAGGTAAAGACATAAAACGTCTATTTTTTCGTCGCGCAGTTAGCCTTATTTTACATGGAATACTAGCATGAAAAAAATATGAAGTACAGTTCAAAGATCAAAATAAATGATTACATAAAAATATTTTCAAAAAAGTATTTAAAACCTAGCAAAAAAGCTATATCCAGAAAAAGTTTAGTCGCGAATTACTTGATATTTTCAGCGACAACTACCAACTTTTTTGCGTCTATAAAAAGTATAACTTACTGAGCAAGAGGGATACCTAAATGGTTATAATTATTGAATTATTAAATTAGAACTGAAAAGAAAAACAACCGAAATGGCAGATACGGGCTTAAAACTGAGTCTGGTGACAAGCCAACCAGTATCGCCACTTTCAACCTTATTTCTAATGAACTAAGGTTTGGAAGAATTTGATTATAGTACGTACTCGCCGCGTAATCGAGTACGTAACTATAATCAAATATCGCGATATCAAATACCGAAGGGTTAAGGGGTACAGCGCCTTAAGGTTTTTCAGATGCCTTTAGACAGCTTAAAAAAAGTTGACAGTTTTAGTCACTACAACACCTCGGAACATGTTTCTATTGGCCTGGTTTGCTTGTAAAAAAGTACCAGCAAATCTAGGACCATGATCAAACCGTGCCCAAGGCTTCGAAGCGGAAATTGCGATCTACAAAAGACGCTCTAATTTTTAGACGATTCCGCGTCCCACAGAGTACTATCAAAGATTAGAATATTGTATACATGGAGTAATTATAAAGAGGAGATGCCTTAATAAGCGTTTTGTAAGAAAGCGTTTGTGAGGCTACACGGGGCGGAAGGCAGACGTGCGGGGTGCTTGGTTTCGGCCGTGGCTCCAATCATAGAGCACGAGCAACGACAAGCTCCGCCCACTGCAGTGTCGGCGAGGCGCCAATGAGTACGTCACTGCGCCATTTCAAACGGCATCTCCCCTTTATAATTACTCCATGATTGTATAACATAAAAAAATAAAATCATTTATTCTCGGATAATATATAATGTTATTATACAGTAGACTTACTGTGTTAGCTATAATTGAAATCCATACTAATATAATATTCTAAATGCGATAGTCTGTCTGTCTATCTGTCTGTCTGTCTTTCTGTCTGTCTGTTACGCTTTCACGGCCAAACCGCTCAACGGATTGTAATGAAATTTAGTATGAATATAGTTAAAGACCCGGGGTCAAACATAAGCTACTTTTTGGCGCAGGCGGAGCTGCGGGAAACAGCTAGTACTTAATAAACTTAAAATTTCGTGTACCGATTAGAGATCTCAACCGGCTGTCTCACCGATGAATGATTCTCCACCACATTCATTACCCTCGTGAGACCCCTTAGCACAGGTGGACGCGGATCATCAGCTACCATTTTCAGAATGCTGTTTTTACTACCGTTGTACCGTACTCTCCTTACCAGTGAAGCAACTTTCTTCCTAATGATAGCATGAAAGCCATCAACCTGATATTCAGCGAACATACTGTTACATATTTATTGCGAGCAAGTAATAATTTCAATATTTTCTCCAGGACATTGGATCTGGAATTATTCACCACAAGCATAGCTAGAGCAAAGCGTTTGCTTTATGAACATTTACTCCAGTAGCATAGATTTTTCTGTTGTTTTTTTTTTTACATTTAAGTCTTAGAGTTAAATTTTTTTATTATTCTTTTCTATTTTGACCATAGCAATGTTGCGACTAATGTTTTGTTAGATCTCACACTTGTTATGTAATTGTCTCACGATTGTGGCGTGTGTGTGATTATTATTCAACTTTTGTTAAGCTATTTTGGATCGACAGATATGTGAGGACCTGTAGTGGCTCACTTGCTTTATATAATTTCTACCTTACTACTTTTATACAAAAGAAGCTGTTGGTCTTCCTAATAAATAAATAGTACTAGGATAAAATTATTCGGGATATGGCGAGCCAGCTTCTCTCTTATACCTCTATCTTAATTCTTACTATACTTTGACCATACATTATAATACTTATTCCTGTACAGTCACGAGCATTAACTAACATACAATAGTATTCAATTTTAGACCTAGTTTCAATGACTTGTTGAACCAATGTGTATACATGTTAATGCTCGTGACTGTACCAGTAATAAACTAGAGTAACGAGAACGCGAAATAACAATACAAAACCTACAGCAAAGACAAAATAACGATAGTACAGAAAATAAGGAGTAATTTGACCTAAAAAGCAATCTACGTTATTTTATTTTTTTCAGATTACTGAAATTATGGAATTCAAAATACATATCCTTTTATTGTTTTGCTAAAGATTTGGTAGGTACATGGATTGATGATAAAAGTAAAATAAACGGTCTCATATATTTTACCAGACACTGACCACATGCATGACCGTGGATCCTTATGCTGTAGAAAGGTTACGTTTTTTGCTTCGAATATAACAACACACATACAAACTAAGAAGTGCAAAGATGCAATTTTTTCATATCGCCATGTTTACTAAAAGTAGTTTACAGAATATGACTACTTACTACTACTAGCTTATAACTTAATTTTAGTTATTGATAGACTTGATTTATTTATTTTTACGTACGTCTGAGTACGTATAAGTCTGGCTATACAGAGAGGCCACGCAGCCAGTAGGGCACGTTGCCTCCCTGCGGCGCGTTAGAAGATTATTTTGTGACTATGATTATTATTATTTTTATTTGACATTTTGACTGTTTGTTTTAAATAAAGTAATATTCCTTTTGATTTGATTAATGTAAAACAAAAATGATTGTAATTTAACCAAACAAAAAACATGAATAAATACGTAAAACATACAATCAAGCACACACAAAGCTATCATACGATAGATCTTTCTCTACCAGTCAACCTTTGAATGTAGCAGAGCACATTGACTGACACAAGACAACAAAACGTCGTGTCTTTATACTTTCCACATTTTCAGACAGAAGCAAACAAATACTTTGCCGCGGTGGAAATGCAAAGCCTAATATTACTGCGTAAACGAAATTACCATATGAACAAACACTTAGGATAAACATAAATAAACCCAATCCACTTGCCATCTATTTGGATGAGAAAATTCAATAATAGAAATGGTTTTGTCAGATGGTTTGAAGGATTCTTGAGTTTATTTATTCTAAATAGAATTTATTATTATAGTAAAAACATAGTACGATAATTTATACAAATACATTTGTACATACTGGCGAAATAAAGTAAGAGTGATGCATCTCGACGTAAAGTGGGATTATTTGTATAAAATTATTTTTACTAACGCTACGATGGCCAACAAATCAGTGTATTTGTTATCAAACATCAGTCAAAATGAAATAAACAAGAAATTTTAACTCACTGAGCGTAAGCGAAGTCTCCATTTCGAGACTGTACAATTTTCTTTTATACGAAAAAAGTATGTTCCAGGTCGCCTTTTTCAAGGGATCCTTACAAAGCTTGACACCCGTGTTCCTTGATTTATTTATTTTTTGTCCAGAGATTCTTTTTTTATTGGGGTGGGGAAAAGGGGGAAAGTTTGCTGTAGCGAACGGATCCTTACAAAACTTGGCACACATATTTTAAGATTTATTTTTAAAAAATTGTCCAGACCAATTTTTTGTTAGGGGAAAATGAGGGTAAAATGGAGGAAAGTTTGGTGTAATATTATTTAACGGATTTCAATTATACTTATGTGATAATAGCATCACTTGCTGGCTTCTCTAAAAGTGCTGTAAAAAAAGGATAAATGGGGGAAGTTCATACCAGCGTTTAATGAAAAATCTTGTATTTTAAGGTAGTTCGCCAAGTCACCTGTTCACGGAATTATTAGTTTTAGGATACTGTACACACAGGGCAAAATACTAATAAACACTTTGCTGTCCGTATGCCGTTTTTAAAACGAGTACCCAAAATAACCGTCAATAATATGTTACTAGTAGATACTAGTATAAGTGGAAGTAGAGGATTGTTTGAGTTCTATCCGAGGATATAACGACCAATTTTCGACTGGCTGGAATGTCTAAGGAAATCCAGTGACGACTAAGATTTATCTTTAAATGATCTGGCATCGAGGGTGGGTTCACATCTATAGGACAGACTTTAGCAGATTTAGAAATTTATTTATTGCATTTGAATTAAGTTAGATTTTTAAATAAGTATACGTGTCCTTTTCTGGCAAGGGATAGGACAGAATGGAAAAATCTCCATCGACAAGAGCCCAGCTCTTAAATTTACACATACATACGTATCCTTGCTCCGTAAACTGTAATAGTTACTCAAAAAATAAATGGTCAAGTTCCGTTTCAATAACTCGCAATAGCAATGTAGAGTACATTTGATACATGAACGTTTTTAAATGCCAGTATTTTCTAGGTTGATTTATAACTCCTAATAATCATCATCATCATTTCGTGTAGGTTATATTGTCTATCGACCATGTACACCCTGGTGTCAGTTCGGAATCGTGGTTCCTTGAACGACTACCAAATGGCAACCGGGACGAAGGGCTTAACGTGCCTTCGTATCGAATCGTACGTAATACGTTTCCTTTCTGGCTTTCACCTATTTTACCGAATTTCTGTAGAGTTTGAATTCTATTCTGTCATTTAAACAGGCCATTAATAAAAACTGTTAAAAAAAGAATGAAAAACGAATCACTCGTTTCTCCAACGAGCGTTTATTTTTTAATTCCACTGTTTTCCATTACGATCCAAATGAAAAAAAAGAAATAGAATTCAGGACTTCCTATTTCGAATTTCGAAAGCCGGTTAAAAAAGCAAAGTACTTAAGTAAATTAGCTCCAGCCTCAGTATAAATAGACCACGTCGTATCCTTCACACGTTGATGGGCAACAGGCTCTGTTCCAACCAGATTCATTGTACGAATTTAATTTAAAGTTCGTGTGAGCCTCGAGTTCCAGAGCCTGATGGATCTATTTAATGAAAATTAGGTTGTCTTGGACGATGACAGTGTACTACGTAATATCGTAGTGAATTGTTAAAGGTAAGGAGATGGCAGTGGGCGGGACACATAGAGCAGAGAACCGATGGTAGATCGTGTGGAAAGGTTCTTGAATGGCGACCATGCTCCAGTTATTCTGAAAATAACCGGTTGGAAGCGGGGGTGGCCTTTGTCCATTAGTGGGCTGACTGCAGCTGAAATAATGAGGTAAGAAGATCGTCAGGTAAGGATCATAATAATCTAACTGCTACTGAGACCTGTTCATGGATATGCAGACAGGAGCACCACAGGACCGGGTTAACTTTGTAATTATTATTCAGCGAAAGATCAGAATTTTTTTCGTATAATGTAAAACACAGAGATCAGCAGCTCAATATTCGAGCTTATGGGTTGACTTGGATTGGTCACCACTAAAGGCATATCTTGACCTCCTCTGTGCTTCGGAAGAGACAGTGGTCCTGGCTGTTATGGTAACGATTTTTGAATCCCACTGATCATTATGAGAATAGGACAAAATAACAACTATTAAATAGAACGAAAATACAACATTCCGTTTGTCAAAACGTTTACGACCCGTAACGGAATAAATGTCAAGTTGCTGCTTCTAAGTTAGTATTACGACCATGAGTACCAGGTTATCATAAAAAGTAATGGTTTCAAGGAAGATTTGAGGAAAAGGGAAATTGCTCCAATTAAAATGATTTGTTATCCAGCAAAAAATCTGTTACAAGCACGGTTTAGAATGTCTTTTAATTGTGACTAAAACAGATGACCCAAGCCTGCAATCTTCTACTACACAATGTACGTTTCCCCTTAGATTAATAATTGGAAACAACCCAATTACTAAGACGTTTCCCATTGTAACCGAACCCACGACGAACTCTGGGTCTTCAGACAATCGCCCAAATCCAAGTCTATTTTATTTTTGTTAAGTAGGTACTAGGCTACTAGGATAACATAAAGCGTAAGAAGAAATTTTACAAGTAGGTTTCTCTGTTACTAAAACAGTTGTAATAAAAGAATGATGTACATTCAATATATTCGTACTTCAATTTATCTACAGCTCTTTAAATATCGGCTAACAACCCAGTATCTACAACACCTACACAACAAGAGCTGAATGAGAACAAAGGCTGCTTTGTGAAAAACTTTTTTCATTCCTGCAATATTTAAATGTAGTCTTTTAAGGCCGCTTTCAACCTTCGGCCCTTTTTGTATTGTATGGTTTTCTTTAATCCATTGTTTTTTGTATTGTTGCCATACTAATCAAGTACTATCGCTCTATATTAAAAGTGTGTATATAAGAACTACTTACTCTTTAAGTAATAATTTTTTCCCCTCTTAACTTTTTTTGCGCCAACTATCTTTCCGTTTCTGCCAATGGTTGACTGGTAGAGAATGCTCTTAGCATTAAGTCCGCCAATTGTTATATGTATATGTGTACTTTGTGGAACAATAAAGTTTTAATAAATAAAAGTACTAGCGTAGGGGTAGATTTCAAATGTTTTGATATTGCATTTTTAATGTTTCATTTATTCAATGTACGGAGCGAATTCGTTTCACAGAAGTATGTAGATAGCCCTCCCTTAGGGAATTAATAGGGAAAGATTTAATAACACACCACAATTTCCAATAAAAGTTTTCGCGACTAAAAACCTTGCTTAAATTTCCTTACTCTTTATGCTAGCCTGGTACATGCAAATCACACACGGTTACCGTTTGCATCTGCATTTTTACTTAGCACTCTATCTTTTATGTGCTCATAGGTACTCAGTATGCAAAATATTGTAGGTAAGTCGATGCAGGTGCAAAGATAAACAGGATGACATTTTAAACACCAGCCAAATGATTCCAGACTAAATAATTTCTTTATAAAAATACCTAAGTGAAAACTGAAGACTTCGTATTCAGCTGATATCTTTGATTTTGTATCGAAAACGAATAAAGAAAAGCTGAGATTCACAAACGACTGAATTTCTGACTACTTCAATTTTTCTTAAGGTCAAATTTTTTTATTTCACCCAATTTATGTAAAAAATCGATGTTTACCGAAACTCTCCAATGCTTTGCTAACTTTTTTGAAAATGACAAGAAACAGACAACGTAGGTATAAGTGGACAATTTCAAGTTATTATGTGAGTGCGATTAAAGAAGACAAGAAATATGTTTATAGTATACGAAGCATTTTACTTATGTAGTTAAAATACTTCATTTATGAGAAGTACTAAGCATTATCATGCTAGTCTATAAGCAGACATCGTTCGTAGATAGGGACCTTTTTGAGAATGACTTCATATTTTCACACTAGATT
Organism: Euzophera pinguis; assembly: GCA_947363495.1. Classification (NCBI taxonomy): domain Eukaryota; kingdom Metazoa; phylum Arthropoda; class Insecta; order Lepidoptera; family Pyralidae; genus Euzophera; species Euzophera pinguis. Next base: position 7,656,331 of record OX376176.1, read on the forward strand.
TCTTACCTAGTCGTACCAAATTTCATAACAATCTGATTCATAAATGTTTGTGCAATCCTGTGTACCTAGTATAAAATGAGTTGGTCGAACTGATATCCATTAACTATAGATTAAAATCGTATATCAGTCAAATCAGCTTTCAAACAAAAAAAACTCATCAATATCTGGTTATTCGTCTAAATGCTATCACGAGACAGTGACACAGACTTGTCCAACTTATAACACCTCTTTTCTTTCCCCGGGGTTAATTAAGCATGTCTTAAATATCTATTCAGTCCAATACCGAATCTTAATTTACAATGTGTGGATTGGGTCCAAATGTAATGGAATCACGTACGAGCTATCGGAACCCTTACCACGGATCCCTAATGCCGTGACGGCAGTTACTGGGCGAGTTACTGCCGTCTCTACGTCTACTTGTCACTCGATAAAAAGTTCTTACGGTAGAGTCTAATACTACGAGTAAATAGATAAAAGTCAACTGCGGAATATAATAGAAAATGTCGGCACCTGAGTAAAAGAGAGTATTATCATTTTATCTTTCGATTAATAGTAGATTTTAGCTGCAATAGCAGTTCAAAGGAGATTTGACGCTGACGGACCAAATGAACCTCCGCCCGGACGTACATATCAATGCAAGAAAAACCTTGTGTGCTTCTTTGCGAGTCGAAATGGCTATTTCTGTCAAATGTGTTCAGACCAATATGTGGACACTTTCACCGCTTTGGCGTTCTCCAAACTGAACAGCCCCGTAGTCGTACAAGGAATTGCTTGAAAAACCTCACTCTATTCACGTGGTACCTTCCGATCCCAGCCCGGAGTTTATTAAAGACCTCCAAATTGGCCAAAAAAGCTAGTTCTAGATACTTACGTCGTGAGGATGTCGTAGATGGTGTATCGAGCGAGGTACGAGTACCGATGCAGCTTACGAAGGTTCTGCGCCAGCAGGAGGAACCGCCGGTCGGCTGACACTGAGAACGAGGCTGGCTCTAGCACTCTCTGCAACAAAAGAGAGTTTTATTATTTATTTGATTAATCTATTTACGTAGTTGACTTTTGTTGAATAATTATATGTAGTTTTAGTCTAACACTTTCTGCAACATAAGATAAAGCACAATTTTTAATGTAGACTATATTACGATGGCCCCTACCATAAAACGCTACCGGGCAGCACCCAGAGTGTATGTTTATAAAGTCAGCAAATTGTTTAATAAAAAACTCATGGTAGAGGCAATATAAAGTACGAATACCGTCTATTGTGTAAAACACAGAAATAAAATTAGGTAGAAGTGCCAAGTGGGCGTTACCTGCGTGCCACGCACAGTTGGGCCTCGCTATTTAACTTTTCTAGAATATAACCGTACTCCAGTAGGGAGAGACCGAGTTTATTGTGGTTATTTAGATTGATACCAAAAGTTGGAGTAATGAGAAAAAGTGACTTGCATAACCATATTTTCTATAATCTGGGCCTAAATTCAGTGACATTTTGACAAAAACAATGGGAATAATCATGGAATAATACATCCGATGAATTGAAAAATTACCGATATGCTTTTAAACATTGCATGTGACACGCTTTCCAAGCAATACAGACATAAATGCCAGAAACTTGATTGTATCGGAATTAGCGTAATGTTCGATGGCAGTGCAATTATACTTTTATACTAAATTTTATCGATGGCGATGCTCGGTGTTTCCCTGCGAGATCGAGTCAGTCATATGAGGAGATTCGTAGGAGAAGAAAAGTCACCGATAAAGCGGATTAGTTCTTTGAAGAGAGTGAACCGATGGCCGATGGTGCAGAAAGGTTCTCGAACCGGCAAGCCCAGCGTTGGCCATCCACCAATCAGATGGTCAGATGACCTGAAAAAGGTCGCTTGCAAACGCTGGACGCAGGCTACTTCCAACCGGTAATTTTGGAAATCATTGGGAGAGGCTCATTATGTCCAGCAGTGGATTGACAGCGGCTGAAATGATGATGATAACTGAATTTAAAAATAGAGCGATTCACTTTTTACATGAGTATAGATTTTGCCCGAGACTTTTTTTATACTAAATTTCAATGTAATAGCAATTTGGAAAATTTATAATGAAATAGTTTTTGGTCGGGGGGTTTTCCCAATTTTATCATGAAATCAAATTAAACGTTATTTTAAATTGATGTCAAATAATAGTGATTCGGTTGAATATATTCGTCAACATAGTAAAGCATTTTTGATAAATCGATCATGGCAAGAAGGAAAATGGCATTTTCAAATTGTTCGGGGTTTAGGTGTTATATAAAAATAGTATCGTTTAGTTACTAATCCGTAACAAAGTGTCGAATTTACTTGGGGGCTAGCTCAGTCTATGTGACTTTCCCGTATTTATTTTTCTACCATTCTGATTTTGATACTTTCCTATAAAAAATATAAACTTTTTCCCATCAGAAATTATTATCCCCAAACTTATAAAAGCAACGCTGATTTATCTTATTTCATTTAGCCTATCATGTTAGTACATTGTGTTGTGTAATCAGTAATTCCGTTGCGTTCCAAACGCGCTAACATGACATTAGAGCAAATCGAATTCGATAATCATTAATGAGCCATCCTGTAATAAATTAATAATATTATTTATATCAGACAAATATATAATGACAAATTACATAAGCTAACCCAAATAAGTTTTTCCTAATGGTTGACTGGGATAGATAGATGTACACTTTATTGTACTAATCACAAAATTAAAATTAAAGAAATACATTTACAAAATTGTGTACAAAGGCGTATCGCTATTGCTATTTCTTCCAGCCAACCTTAGGGGAGAGAATGCTTTTAAGATTAAGACCGCCAATTGTAAAAGTATTTTTTACTTGTGGTACAATTAAGACATTTTGGCCCTGAGTCTTCAACTATATTCCTACGAAATTTCATTAAAATCCGTTTAGTGGTTTGGCCGTGATAGCGTAACAGACAGACAGACTGACAGCAGACAGACGGACAGACGGATAGAAAGACAGACTTTCGCATTTATAAGATTAGTATGGAAGTATGGACAAGGTTTGGAAGTGGTCTCGTATTTTGTTCTTCCGATTTAGTAGAGACACCGGCACGCCGCCGTATGGGAAGCGGTTACCGCAGCATATAGATAACTTAATTAAAAAATAACGTGTGAAAGCGTTCGTTGCTGAATTAATGTTAAGCCATTCATCTGTGGTTTGTCATTTTAATAAATTTCTCTACAAACCTATCAAATTTTGTTTAGGCGTACCCTAAATAATATTATAGTACTTAATGTAACCCATGTATGAAGGCCATGGTTTGAGTTAGGGGCGGTGTCTCGACCCTCCATTGATCTTGTCCTTGGGACCACTTTTCCTTATTTTTAATTTTTGATAGTGGTAAACTCGTCCCACGACAGAGGAAACATGTATCGGGGGCCAAATTTCCTATACAGGGTTATTTTGAAACTACCGGCCAAATTTTTTCAGTGTATTTGGTCCGATAATCTAAATAACTTTTAATAAAAAGTAAATGAAAACCAGTGAAAACAGAGAAAAAAAAATTGACCTCCTCTTTGACACAACTCTAGTGATCAGTTGATAGGATTTTGTATAGGAGTAGGAGGTCGAAAATATTTTTTTGTTTTTCTTTCCATTTCATTGAAAGTCACACACTGAAAGAAATTGGCCAGTAGCCTCAAAATAACTCTGTATTCACGATACTACAATGCCAGATGTTGTAAAGTAGCTTGATCACGTTTCGTCCATCCGTCAAACTATATTCTGAATTCCGTTCCGTACCATCATAATTGAATGTACTGGATTCTGATAAACACAGTACTTACGTTACTCACAGTATAAAGATACACATTGATAAATTAAATAAAATACTTAGGTCTCAAACATCGAAACTGAAAACCGAAAGTAAAATGTTCTTTCTTAATGTTTGAGCTAGATTTAATCATACATATAAGCTGTTGAACCAAGTGTTCAAATTTGTTTTATACAATTAAGAAGGCAAAAAGGCATACGGCCTACCTGATGGCAAGTGATCACCGTAGCCCATAACTACTAAAAAAAAAATATTAGAATTCTAATATTTGGTGCTCGTGCCCGTGAATCATGGTGATCAGAACATTGGCTGCGTTCCCCCAGGATAGCTATTATTACGTGATACAACACTATTTGCTTCTTGCAACTAAAATATCTTGGTCTACCATCCCATTTATATTTCCTTCAAAGACCTTATTATCGTATTTCCTATCCAGATTTCAATTACTTTTTTTTCACTTTTCTCTTTTCTCCTGTATTAAAAATTTCTTCGTTTGTTATTCGTTCCGTCCAGCTCTTAGTTAAGGACCCCTAAATTCAGCTAATGCCAAGTGAAATACCAGTAGTTCCGGCATTTAATCGAATACCAGGCGAAACTAAGTAATAACTCAATCTAGATCAGTCTATACCTCGAACAGCTAAGGTAAAGGCTCCTATTGCGGGTCATATCCTATATTGCGCACCGGAAATTGAAAATCAGCTACAATTAGGATATTTTACTATTTTCATCTACATTTTTATATATTTTATTTTTACTTAGTTTTTTTAAATAACTAAACAAGTAACTTAACAAATAAACAAAATTGTAAATGAGTTAACCTGTTGAAAATGTGAAACAGTAGTTTGCGAATCTATTCCATCACTGTGTATCTGATAAATTAGTCTACAAATACTGCAAAATTAAAAAGCCAGCAAGATTGTTTAAACAATTAAATTAATATTATACTAATCATTTTGGTCAAGCAAGCGTTGCCTCTTTTAACCTCCTCGACAAATCCTTAAAAATTTAAAAAGCACTTAATTTTTATTTGAAAAAGACTAAATATTTATTGAATACTAGCTATTTCCCGCAGCTCCGCCTGCACCAAAAAGTAGCCTATGTTTGATCCCGGGTCTTCAACTATATCCATACCAAATTTCATTAAAATCCGTTCAGCGGATTGGCCGTGAAAGCGTAACAGACAGACAGACAGACTTTCGCGTTATTAATATTAGTATGAAAGTATGGATTAAAGTTCGTACCAGCCTTTGTAAAAAAATATTGTACAAATTTTTATTTTTATTAAATATCAAACTCCTAAATATTTGGTATAGATTAAAAATGACTAAATGAAAAACAAAGCTGTACTAAAACTTTAGTTATTTATTGAAATTATTTACATTGTGCTTGATATTATTGTGGTATAAGCATAGATTTATGAATAGTACTAACGTAGTATAAGTGTTCATATACTAAGTACGATTCTACTCCTACTAGGTATACTAAGCTCATAACACAAGAGTACTTAATTATAAAAAAATTACATCACCTGTACCACAAGAATTTATTGACGCAGACGTTCGCGACCGCGTTAAGATTTAATATGGAATTTCTTAGTTACCTTACTATCCGCCAGAGGAGCTGTGCAGGCGTGCCATACTAAATTGTTAACGCAGCCGCTAGCGTCTGCCTCAATAAAATCTTATGGTTTACGTACTGAACCAAAGGTTCCAATGACTGCAGCAGTATTGCCTCGCTGGATGGCCAGAAAATCCTTTGGTTTACGTATTAGTAAATTTCACTTTTATGCATCTCTGTATGATAAATACATGACAATAAAAATATATCCGCACTTGGAGTTGATATAAACTAAGTCCGTAATAGGAGCTTTTACCTTATACCTCGGACAGCTACGTGCTTTAAGCTAAACGTTTAGACGGCTCAAGCTTCTGAGTTATTTGCAACTTGGGAACCCATGTTAGATGTATGCAATTTGTCAAGTCCAAAATTTATGGATCTAAATCATACACGCAGACTCTGGTTGCAAGCTTCTTCCAACCAGTCATATTATCATTATGAGAGACATAGGTCCAGCAGTGAACTGACTATGGCTGAAATAATCATATAGCTCAAACAATCTATTATTTTGGCAGTGTAAAGAATATTCGAAAAAGAAAGTCTGGAAAAAAGTGCGTCCGAAAATATATCACGTTCTTCAAACATCATAAATTATTATTATTTAGGCCCTTGCAAACAGGGCAGAGTCCGTGACCGAAAATATGTTACGTTTCATGATTGGAAAATCCAAAGACTATCCTAAAACTAGGCTTACAAAGTTTGGTAAATGAACCGGGAATGGCTAGAAAAAATTGAGCGTCTCAATATTGAACGTTGCCCGGGTATAAATTGATGTCCGGCCAACAAGTGGGGAACATAGTGATGTGGTATTTTTGTAAAGTACTAGGTGATCCGACAGACGGTGAATTTTCTAATTTTGCGCTCAAGTTCCCTAATTTTTATATTCATAAGAATCTTCTGGTTTTAATTATTACATATACACACAAACATCCGGTCACGCGTGATTCGAAGACCCATGGAGATCTTCTTATAAGATTTGACCGGAAAGTATTTTGTTTGCTGTAAACAGATGAAAAAAAGTACATAATGAGAAAGATTTAAAAAATGAATAATATGAGTAAAGATGTAGGGATGGTCTTAAGCATTGAAAAGATGGGAGGATTGTGTGATATTTTTAAAATAGGCAAAGCAAAATCACAGTGTGTTTAGCAGTCGATACTACGTGACCGGCGGGCCATCCCTCATCCCCGCTTCATTGCACTTGTTATATATCGAATGGCTGGTCACTCTCCCTCCGTAAATAAATGCAGCCTTTATGTAAATTACTATATAGTAAATAAATTTTTGCAGTTTTTATAATAAGAGACTAGCTGTAGAATTTGTTTTTGAAGAAATTCAAGGTGTCGATTCTCACGCCTTTTTGAGATAAAATTGAATTCGATATATCTCAATAAACATGGCGTATTGTCAGTCATTTTAGTGAGATCAAGATTAATGATAGAGATTTGTCTAAACACGACATATAACTCGTGTTTTCCGAGAATCAGCCCCTGAAAGCATTTCAGTAACATTGAAGAGCTCGTTAGTCGAGCGCGACCCGCGTATCCGTAGCGAATGCGCGTGTCAAGCGACGGCGTGACGCGACCATTGGATTGGTCGCCATTTAGTAGCATTTTCCATCTTGAGCTCTTCCGTGCTTCGGAAGGCACGTTAAGCCGTTGGTCCCGGTTGTTGTCAATAAATAGCAGTCGTTAGGCTGTGTCAGATGTCTTAGGGCAGCCTGAAAAATTCTGACAGTGTGGGCCACTAACACACCTTGGGTCATGTTCCTGTTGGTCTGGTTTCCCTGTAAAAAGGGTTACGGAGGTCAGACGGCAGTCGCTCCATTGTAATAATCAGTTCTGCCAAATCTAGGACCAAGTCTTACAGCGTACCCTAGGCTCCGAAGAGTAAGCAGACGACGCAACTAGAAATACACGCTAGGATGATGATGATGAACATTTGCAGGACATCGAATTGCTTTTACAGCAATAACCGCCATCAATAGCCACTTCCTGTCGTGTCGAAGACTTAATATGGCCAATCACCGGGCAACAGAGGTTACGTAAAGTATTCGACAAAAATCTGGCGCAGACAATAGCCTTTTTATATAATAATAAGCAAAACATAAGTCCTAACACTATCCCTAAGTGGGATCCCTTTATTCCCACTAGTTCTGTTGAGTAGTTCTGTGCACAGAACATAACATGTATTTTTTTATCATCTTATTTTTAAAACATGTATAGAGAAGAAATAAATGTCGGAAAAACAAGTGAATATCGATAAAAGAAATTAATTTCAGATTAACTAGTGAATGCCGGAAAAACAAAACATAAAGTCGGAAAAGGCTTGTTTGACGATTGTGTGTTGAAAAAACAGGTTCAAGCGATTATCGACTTTATTGACATTTATAAAATTTGTTCATTTCAAGCAATTTTGTTGTCCAGTGGCCTCTATATTTAGAGCATTAAATCAAGTTTACCCGACATTGTCAATAAGGTCGATAATCGCTTGAACTGTTTTTTCAACATATAATCGCTGAATAAACCTAGTTACACATTCTATTGTTTTCACGACATTCACTTGTTTTGCTGATATTCACTTGTTTTTCTGACTGTCATTTGTTTTCCCTAAAATTCTTTTGTTTTCCTTTTTCTATACTTTGAGTTGTACCATAAGTTCACTAGTACCATTATTGGAACTAGTAATATAAAATTAATGTAGGAAACCCCTTATGTCAGTTGTACTATTGAGTAGTTCCTCTGAAATTCATTTGTTTTACCGACATTCACTTGTTTTTTCGACATTCATTTGTTTTCTATACATTCATACATGTTTTAAAGATGAGAACATAGGACTCGTTTGGTCTGAAAGTCAACAGAACAGAACTAGTGGGAATTACTTACCACTATTGGATTGGTCGCCGTTTTAGTGGCATTTTCTACCTTTTTTTTTTTTTTTTTTTTTTATTACTTATTAAGGTCCATAAACAGGTTTACAATATATTAATCTTAAAGCTATTGTACAGAGTTATTACAATTGTGAACCCAACAACAATGGTCACAAATAATATTTAAATAATTTGTTCATGTGCGAGACCAAATATCGCTAAATAGCAAAAAAATGTTTTCACGTACCTATGTACAGCTTAAACACAAAGCCGAAACTTGTTCATATTAAATCAAAGTTTTAAGCATTCCAATCACACCCTTATACAAATAATTCTAAAATTGATTTTTTAAAAACGTTATGTGAAAAAGCTATAATGTCGATGTGGGATAATTTATCATTGTACAATTTTTGTATACGTTTTAACGGAATACGAATACCTGCATTTGTTCGACTGGATTCAATGAAAAACAAAGGATGAGGACGTGACGATCTCATCTGGGCTCTAAGTGGCACCCGATATGATACTTTACTGGTGATTTCAATACAGTCATATCTATGATGAACAATATCATGTAGAAGCATAGAACCCAGCTGTGAGCGTCTAGATTTAAGATCTAAGATCTTATAATGTTTTAATAATTGTTCATATGGTAGGCGACTACGATGACATTTATAATGAATACGTCGAAGAAAATCTTGAGCTCCTCTGTGCTTCGGTAGGCACGTTAAGCCGTTGGCCCCGGTTGTTATTGATAGATAGCAGTCGTGAGGCTGTGTCAGATGCCTTAGGTCAGCCTGAAAATTTCTGACAGTGTTGGCCACTAACATACCTCAGGTCATTTCCATTGTAATTACCAGTTCCGCCAAATCTAGGACCATGACTTACAGCGTACCCTAGGCTCCTAAGCGTAAGCTGACGACGCAACTAGGAATACACGCTAGGATGATGATGATGATGACTAGTACTTACGTATGTACTGTTGGGCATTAGCGTCTTTGAAGTCTGGTTGGAGGCGAACATGAGGCTGATGCCGCCTGAGGCGTCTCTATACACGTATTCGTCACCTGTGGACAAAATGCAACATTTTTGTAACTTTTTAATCATCATCATAATCGAGTGGGTTATAAAGTCAATCGACCCTGCGTACCCTGGTGGCAGAGGTTTCCAAAACCGTCTATCGGCATGCCGGACCAATAGCTTAAAGTGAATAGAAGACCTCTGGGTCTAAGGCAAATGTCTTAAACCACTGGTACACAGTCTACACAGAGGCCGTTGTCTGGAGAGTTACCCCAACACTGGAACGTGCTTAGATTTTAGAGCGGTCTGGAATATATTTTATTTATGCCTAACTGGCGGTCCTGCAAAATATTGAAAGAGCGCAACGTGGCATGCTTTTAGAGCACAAGATCTGCATGCTTTCAGCTCATATTGAGCTACAAATAACTTACGACCTTGATATTCCCTTAGTTTTCATCTCTCATCCCTTATCGACAACCCATGGGGGTAAGGTAAAGGAAGTATTGAAAACGGAGTAATGACATGTATTTTTTCATTCATGCAGATAAATCGTCGCACCGGGAAAAGCCATAATCTTTATTTTTATCCCTGACATGATGAGATTCCCGAAGGACATACAATAAATAATTCATTTTATTGCGGATTTTATTTATTGCGTGTGATAGATTAGGTAGAGATATAAAATGAGTCAGGATGAATGGCAAAAGCTAATATTCATGTCTAGAAATAAAGCATAGAAAATATTCGTTCCACAAACAGATTATAATCAAGAATTATTGTACAACCCCATGGAGTAATTATAAAGAGGAGATGCCTTAATAAGCGTTTTGTAAGAAAGCGTTTGTGAGGCTACACGGGGCGGAAGGCAGACGTGCGGGGTGCTTGGTTTCGGCCGTGGCTCCAATCATAGAGCACGAGCAACGACAAGCTCCGCCCACTGCAATGTCGGCGAGGCGCCAATGAGTACGTCACTGCGCCATTTCAAACGGCATCTCCCCTATATAATTACTCCATGTACAACCCTCATATAATAAAATCTTACATATTTTCATCTTCTAAATTATAGCTAATCCATAATTCAAATCACTGTTTGTGAAATAAGACAGTTAGAGAAGGATAGGAAAATAATAAGACCAAATTGCTTTTCTCAATTCATAAATATTCGAATTGACTACTTTCTAGCACTTTCGAATTGTCCAAATATATTATTATCTCAAAGCTACAACCAACGATACTTCGTAACGGCCACTGTAGGGAAAAAGTATCAAGAAACCCTATATCAGTGTCGGACCCTAAGTGCCAGAAGAGCTTTGGACATTACTTTTATGATTCATTTATTTCATCATAATCTTTTTATAAAACTCAGTACAGCATTCAAGTTACAATAATTCCCATCACTTCAGTTGTAAAACATGGAACAACTATCAAAGTAATCAGTATCAAGTAAAAGAAATATTAGTACAAAGCGTAATCAACATCATCATCATCATCATTTCAGCCGCAGTCAGCCCACTGCTGGACATAGGCCTCTCCCAATGATTTCCAAAATGATCGGTTGGCAGCAGTCTGCATCCAGCGTTTGCCTGCGACCTTTTTCGGTGTTTCCCCGCGAGATCGAATCAGAAATGAAGAGATCCGTAGGAGAACAAAAGCCACCGACATAGCCCAGCGGAGTAGTTCTGTGAAGTGGCAGTGGGCGGGGCACATAGCGCGGAGAACCGATGGCCGATGGGGCAGAAAGGTTCTCGAATGGCGACCACGTACCGGTAAGCGCAGCGTTGGACATCCACCGACCAGATGGTAATCAACATGTTATGATATTATTCACAAACTTAGTTATCTTTAATAACAAATGTCGGTAACACGTGAATAAAGTATATTTGACTCTAAAAGTGATTTATTTAGTTTAACATAAACTAAACTACAAACTTAAATTAAATTAAAACTAAAATCTTAAAAATCTAAAAACTGTGGCATGGTTCCAAGAACGCCAGCCGCATTTCCGCGCTGAATAGCAATTGCTATTCTTTGCGCGACATATGAGCCGGCCCTCTTGTCACCAGCGACGTCGACTAGTCGTGGGGCCAAAGTTTTAGAAAATGATGTCATGCTGGGCTCCCATGGACCGAACGTTTTAAAGCCAAGCGGAGCAAATATGTAATCACTAGATAACGATTCATATTTGCGCCTTGGCGCCCTCTGCAGCCTCCGCCGCGGCTCCGGCCTTGGAGACTGTTCCCTTCCCTATATTTGACTAGTTGTTGGTTGCGGCTCTACTTGCAATTTGTTTCGACAAAACGCAATATTCTCCTAACCGTGCAACAAAAAGATTGAACCATTCTGAAGAGAAGTCTTTGTTTAATCAAATATTTTCAGTTGTTCCGTGTAGTTGGCCGCACAGGAATAATAGGAGACGAAAAAAGGCGGTAACTAAGCGATTAGTAAATACGAGTACATTAATGTCATCGCGATTGTCTTCCAGAAAGTAAAACATTCTTACAGTTCGATCGAATAGGGCTCGGAACGAATGGTCACAAAGTAAGGTAGTATTTACAGTAAAAAGTGTAAACACGCTGATGATGGTCCAAAGTGTAGTCATAAAAAATTTGCTTAAAGTTTGATTTCGTCATAAATTGAGATAGTCTGTAGCCTTTCGGAGTTAGCAACTCTTAGCAAACTAATGAAGTCTGTACCGAGTTTTCAATATCATTTAAGCAGTAAAAAATTTCACGAAATGGTAGATAGTACTTTAACATGTAATTTGTTGGAACACTTTTGAACGAACAATTTGCTCTACAGCCTTTTTTAAACAGTCATAGAGCTTAAAAAACGTTAGGTACACATGGGCCCATCATGAAACATTGTTTATTGCCTTTATCAAGTAAAAATTGGCGCATTCCCAATAAAAACTACACAAAGAACAAAATGGGACCGAGCGATCCAATTTACATAGTCTAGATATTGTTACTAAAATATTTTCAGGCTGCCATAACAATTTAGCGTCGGCGCCAACTAAAACCAATAAAAGGCCCAGTTATAAAAAATTCAATGCAATCAATGGAAGAGGGCGAATCTTTTCTGGGGAAAAGAGTTACCATTAGGCCTTAGCATAAAGGCTGTTTGCTTGCAAAAATGTGGTATTTTAGTCTCTCACAGCCGCTTTAGCCGCCACACGCACATGCGTATTTGAGTTCTTATGATTTGTCTTGTTATGGTTTGAAAAATGAGAGTGGCGAAATTGATTGTCTTTGAAATGCTTCTCTTTAGAGTTACAATTTTGCCACCTGTGTTACTGTGGCTTTATGCTGATCTTTCAGCGTGCACGTCCAAGCGTACGCGAGGTAACTTCAAAACATTTCCACACTATCTATAATAAATAATAAATGCGAACTCCGTCCCTATAGACAATCCCCTCTACTTACCGCTATAGAATAGATGTCGCTAGCAAATCGAAGATTTCAGCATAAAAATCATTACAACTTTTAAGTTATTGTAATGTAGTATTAAAAAAGTATATTTATATTTCTTTAAATTACAGATATTTTGAACATTAAAAACAGACAGATTTTTTGTGTAACACTAAATCAATCAAATAAATTCGAAAATATATTATTTACTTATATAAATGGTTAATGGTTTAAAATATTTTGCAAAATATTCTAAGCGTAATGAAATGTACATTAGAAAAATAAGAAAAACATTAGAGCTAGCTCCACGCACACTTCCGACGTTACTGGGCCAATGACCGTAACGGTGCACCAGTCGATACGCCGTCTCCTTTTTGCATTTGCTCCATGTTAGCGGTACTTGTTTAGGGTTCAAATAGTACAGACCAATGGAGTGCCCTAAGGACTGGCTTCTGAATTTAAATTGCAGTTGTGGTACTCCAGCAGGTATTGCAGACGTCCATCGGCTTCCATGTGGTTGCCAGTAGGCCAGTTCAATTTTTTGGAAATAAAATAATCTGGGGACTTACTCCCATTTTAATGATCACCACTCTTTCTACGTGTATTGAAAATTATTCACTGTCAATGAGATTGTTTTAGGGAGTCCAAATCCCTAGTAGGGAGAAGTATTAAAGCCTACCACTAAAACTAACCATAAATCATAAACTAAAGTATACTTGTGCGTTGCGTAAATCTGCCCGTCTGTCTGTTCACTACCGTGGTAAACCAGAAAACCGCTCAAAATGTGTATTTTTTTATCTCTTTATGTTATGGATACAGTTCAAGGTTCCCATACTTCTATTTTTTCAATATTCAACGTTCAAGTGGTACCTAATATCTACCTATGATATGGAGGTAGGGGGGACGTGTAAAGGTAAACCGACATTTTGTCGTGTGACACAAGCAGTAGGTCTGTATTCCGTGTCAATAAGTGGTGTAGTGGACTTATTCCACTAAAAGTGGTTTAGACGGATTCAGTGCGGGCAACCCATTAGCGAAATTGTCTTTGTAGACGCGCTCGTAGACACGAAATTGTTTGTGTGTGTGTGGTTAAATTTCGTGTCTATAAACGCTACTGGATTGCCGTCACTGGATCCGTCTAAACCAGCCCTTATTATGTTATTATGAAGTCCAATCTGTATTCTCAATGAAGTTACATCCCAGTAGAGGCAACATGGCCAACACAATTACACTAACTCCGTCGGACTCGATTTCTCACAGGACGTTGAGATAAAACAGCTTATAAAACAATGTTGTAATAAAAATATTAGGCTTTTGGTTCTGATTCATTTGATAATATTGAACGCAAGTACAACAAGTGTATGCAATACATTTCATGTAAAACATTTAGAATAATGTTTTTTTTATTTACGAGCATCTTAAATGACCAGCGGTAACCTGATGATGTGGGTAGATGAGGTCTATGATAAAGCTCGCTGTTACACTAGAAACCATTCACTCTGGCCTTACTGAAGACTGCACTATTATTTAACAATCCAAAAGCAACAATGTGTGTTGCTACTGATATTAAAAATTTACGTTCTTCATGTCACTTTTTCAAATATTTCGTTCTCAAAAAAGCATAACTAAAACTAGTGCGACTTAACTACTGGTCATCATATATGATACTAGCTGTTTCCCGCAGCTCCGCCTGCGGTATATAGCCTATGTTACTCAGGGTGAATGTAGTTTTCCAATGGTGAAAGAATTTTTGAATTTTTGTATTCATTACAAACATACACACAAAAATACAAATCTTTCCTCTTTATAATATTAGTATAGATATCATAGGGTTAATTCCGCTTATAAACTTTAAAAGACTGATAGATGCATTTTTGATATGCTCAATATTGGTATTCAGCTAACACAATTTTGAATCTCCAGTTAATTGCAACTAAAATGTAATTGATTGGTAATAGTAGAAAAAATGTTAATAAAATAAATAACAAAGTACCGATTATTGAAAAAGTTGATGATTTTTGCAGTTCAAAGTTGCAGTTCAATGGTATGCCAATGGAATATGATTGGTCTTAAAATTAGTAACAGAATACCAGAAACGTCAAAAGTTGTCGTTGCGATCCAATTACGATTCAATTGTGCACTATGTATAATAAGAAAATTGATATCCAGGTTTCTGTAAGGTCACAGATTACAGAATATAATGCTATACAGATATCCAACCACCCTACATTGAAACGCGCAACTTTCTTGATTTCTCCTTGCGCACTCTCACACAAAATTAAGTATGCCATCGTAACAATAATTTATCGAAATCAGGAGACACCATCGTCTATCTTAATTTGCTAGCTAATTAAACTAACCACTAAATCAACTTGTGGTGAAACGTCGGAAACATAAAAAAAATGTTGTGATTAAAAATTCAAAATTTTATTTCGCCAAAATTTGCGAATTTATTAGATTAGTCAATTATTTGTTTTGTAGCGCCATCTGTTAATGGTAGACCAACAATTTTTGCTTGAGCGATGGGCCAATGGGACCCCATGGTAAGGTTAAAGAAAAAAAAAACTTTTTACATCATAAACATGATTACATCAACACAATCGATTCATCAATCGAGGGCACAAACAGACAATGATATTGAAAGTAAATAAATGGAATGAACAGAATTCAATTACAGTTCGTGCGGATCTTGTGTGAGGAGCGATGGAAAATAATTAATTTTCAGCGCGTCCTTTACTGTTTCAAGCAAAAAAGCTGCCACGTGGTCTTCGATACAGAATATCTATTTTAAAGCACATATGTTGTTTTGGTCGGGACATTGCAGGCTTGAATCACCTGATTGTCTGATAATAAGGTTGATTCCGTGCTCCGGGTGGCACGCTATGCCGTTGGTCTCGGCTGCCATCCAGTGCTTGTTAAGGGAACCATGTCAGAGGTTCCGAGAAACTCTGACGAGTGTGCAAGGTCGATTGACCAAGTAACCCATTCGATATGAATGTAATATATGAATGCATGTGTAAATAGTTATAGGTTTTCAACATCGTATTAAAGCGAAATTGTAGAAAACTCAATAAACAGCCATTTTTAAATATAAATAACGCCTATAACCTATTATTTTTTTCAATAATGCTGCAAAAGCAAAATTATTGACCGAACTTTCGGGTTTTGGATATGTTCGAACTTATGTACGTATTTACAATACAATACAATACAATACAAATACTCTTTATTGCACCAAAATACAAATCTCGCAAAACAATTTACGTACATAAAAATTGTATTTAGTTTAAGTTGCCCAGTTAAATGTCGTAGGGTAAATCACATACAGAATGTAAACATAATAAGAAAGAAGTCAGGCTGACCCTGGGGTATAAGGCAACTAGCTCGGTAAGAAATATGTAGATCCAAATTAAACTGTAACATGTAACATCCCTGTAACCATATTTTATGCAAATAAAATTATTGTATCCTATTCTATTCTATTCATAAATGAAGTATAAAGAATTAAGTATACTCGTAAAATGTTGTTTTTTCAACGCAACAAACGATATAAAACAAAAATTGTTAAACTGTATACATATTAATCCTTGTGACTGTACCTACAGACTACTGACGCAAGGCCGAATGTACGCAATGCTAAACATTTCGTTACGCTCGATATGCAGCGGAATTGTACAATGGAAAATACAAGAAAATATTTCTACCAGGAACGCGGAAGGTTCGTTTGTGTTAGTGATGTTGCGTTCGTGTGCGTTTGTCTTCTTTGTCCTCGCCACTTCCCGTTATGCAAGTCGGCTTTTCTAATCATGAACGTCTCTTCCACTTCATTCAATGAACAGTTAGTATGCTGAAAATACCGCCTACCCGATCTGAAATGACTAAAATTCCTTTCAATCTTATTACATAAACAGATTTTAAAAAAATTAAAGGGTATAATATAAGACGCCTCTTGACTTTTTCTACATCATCATTTTTATATCTGTTCCGGCTTGCTTCAGATTTTAAAAGCAACCTTTCTGTTTTTTCTTCTTTACGTATGCCTAATGAAACTTTACACCAACAACTCCACCAATATTTGCTACTAGGAGCCTATTACTATAGTCCTGATGGCCAAAAAAAACATACTTTCGTCTCCATGTAAACGTATCTTTATACGTAAAAGTAGTATTCTCGTACTTAATGACTTTTCATTAAGTACAAGAATACTACTTTTTGTGCAACTAGGAAAACGCTGTAATCTATAATGATGATGATGATGACTACCTGTTCATTCACTTAAACTCTAACATTATACAATTGTTGAAGTGTTTCTATTTTCTCCAACTAAATACAGAAACGGATTACGTACATAAATTGTGTAGGTATATAAAAGTTCGTCTGCCCCGAGTTAATCCTTCACCATTTCATGAATTTCTTATGACATGGTTCTCTGTTTTTGTGAGCTGCTCCTAACCGCTATAAATTGGCTGCATAACTTGTGGTTGACGGTATAAAATCAAATGATTATATTAAATTTGAGAGCACATTTTCCAATGGGAAAGAAAAAAGAAATTGCTCCATCTATTTAATACTTCGGTAAATATTTATTATTTTCTTAGAAAAATTACTCATGTGAAAATCGAATTAAATTCCGAAATCAACAGCCGTTTTGCAAGTCACAACAATAACGTCGAATCTTATGAGTAAAAAAAAAACGCACAAAATTAATTTAGACCGGTAGTTGAAGATTAAGCATTGAAGGAACCGGTCGAAATGTTCGCCCGTATGTCCCGTCACTGGGGTTAACGACGCGTGAGTAACTCTTAATTATTCAATCTTCGCTAAACACTTTACAGCTATATTTGTGTAGGTCACCCATTTCCTACAATAGGGTCAGTTTATCCTTCTTTAAAATGTGAAAGGTGACAGAAAAAGTCGGCAAGGGCCGGCCTTGAAGAACATACAACCAAACAACAGACATATTAAAAAAGGGAGATGTTAGGAGTACCCGTAATCCATGAGCGTGTATGACGAGAGTGATGAACGTAGAGGAAGCGAGGGAAGTCTGTAGGGATCGTAGCAAATAGCAATCCGTAGTCTCTGCCTACCCCTACGGGAAACTAGCATGATGATATTATGTATGTAAAAAGTGAACGAACTGCCTTCATGCTCCAGAGGTTATCACGTTTGCCTAGTTAGACCAGGAGGTCGTGGGTTCAATTCCCACGGAAACCTTACTTTGTTTAGTTGTTTCCAGTTTGGACATTGAAGGATTGAATCCAAATTATCTGATAACGATGCTTCCGTGCTTCGGATTTGGTCCCGGCTGTCATTTGGTGATCGTTAAACTCTGACAACAAGGAACATGGTCGATTGAGCATGTATGTAAATATGAATGAAATAGAACTTAGAACTAATTATACAGTCTCCTAGTAAAAACAGGTGCCAAATTAGGACCTATTCTTATTGACAAATTTGGTTATTCTAAATTAATATTTATCAAAATTATTTTTATCCGAATTACAGATTGCTTAATTAATCTCAATGAAAAAATCATAGATAGAATATAAAGTTTTATTATCACTATAATTTAAAATGAAAAAAAATCTATCTAAAACCATATTTCCTTGACCATCCCACAGAAAGTAGCCATTAAAAGAGTTTGAGCAATAAAATATGACTAATGGCTATGTTAGTAGCAGATTACTAAGTTTTGGACAGTCGCAGATGCGACCAATGAGATTGTTTAATCTATGGTCGGGTAATAAGGAAAAATGGGAGATGGTGATGCTATTTCACATAGACACTTAAATTTATAGTATACTAGTTGTTTCCAGCAGCTCTGTCTGCATCTAAAAACAGCTTATGTTTGACACTGGGTCGTCAACTATATTCATACCAAGTTTCACCAAAATCCGTTCAGCGGTTTGTCCGTGAAAGCAGCGTAACAGACAGATAGACAGACTTTCGCACTTATAATATTAGTATGGATGTTATTAATATGGTCTACCTGGACCAATGCACAGTTACGTACAGCAAATTAAGGAGAACTATAGTAAACGCTGTGACTAATCAAAAAAATTATGGAACTGGCAATTGATAGGAAAGAATGGGAAAAAAACTTAACCAACAAGAGCCTAGCTCTTAAATTTACGAATGATTGAAATAATAAGAACTAAAACTACCTACTTACTAAACTATATGCAAATCTGAAACTAAAGTTTAGCTTTTATTAATTTACCTACTTAGATACATAAAATATCGCTTACAATCGTTTTATTACTTCACCACTAAAACTAAGACTTATTAAACAAAAAATAAAACTAAACCACAAACTAAAAAGACATTCATAAATAATGAAATACATAACTAATAGATTTTTCTTAATTTAAATAAAAAATGGAGCCCAAATCACTGCCATCACAGGGTAATGTACCCAACTAAAAGTTGAAAATATAAATTGAAATTCAAAATCCACAAATACAAATGCAGATCTTGGGCGGGGCACATAACACGGCCGATTGACCGTTCACGTTAATCTGTCGCTCCGATATCACATAAAAGGAGGACAAGCAAAAAAAATAGAGATCATAAAAAGGTACTACAATAACCAAAGCACCAGAAAATCAGGGTTTAATTCAACATTTACAGTACAACTCCGTACGACTGTAGTATAAATGTCATCAATGTATAAAACATTCATAATTACCTACATTTCGTAGCTCGGAATACGGATACAAAAGCCTTAAAAAACAAAACTGGGCAATAAATTAAACTACCCACAAACTCTTTTATTGCTAAAAAACTAAGCCACTACATAACGAAAGTACAGAAGTACAACACGATATCACTTTTGCTTTTTGCGCGTGGTTTTCTTTCGATTTTTTACCTTCCTATAGACTGTGTAGGGTTAAAGACTTTTGTGGGGAACTGTATACGTTTCTACAATAAGCTTCCTGAATCAATCACTAGTTTGCCTAATGGACAATTTAAAGCCCATGTTAAAGATCTACTTTGTAAAAAGGCTTATTATAGTACTGGTGATTTTCTTAATGACAGGAATGTTGAACTTAAGCCTGGTGCAGAGTCCTCGGCAAATTGACATATCATTATATGTTCTGACATTTCTGTTCTTTTGTCATTTTTTTAAAATTATTATTTAATTTTTTTAATCAATTTTTATTTAATTTAAATAATCTGATATAACCATTGTGCTAAATGTTGACAAACATGTGAATTCGTTCATTTAACTAGGTAATTAAGCAAAGTTTTTCTTATTTGTAAATTGACGTTTTGAAGAAAATGCTGCAGTGGAGTTTGTGGCGCCGCTTCTTCTCCACTTGCGCTTTGGAAGTGGTGGTAAACTTAATATAAGTAAATTGACGTCAATAAGTGATATTTATATCCTACATTGAAAATAAACAATTTCATTTCATTGCTTGTATTTGACAAATGTTTCCTTGTTGTGCAATGAACAGTATTGTATCTGATATTTTAATAACCCTACATTGGTAGGAATTATTATTTATGTTTATTTGATTAAAATTATCATTGTATCCGTATTTTTTTGTTGTTGATCTCAAGCTTTGGCGTCAAATCACATACTGTTGCAGACGTCCATAGGCTGCAATAACTGATTTCCATTAGACGAGCCGTTTGTTTGTTTTGCTATAAAATATTATTCGTAAAACTGTTAAATTTTACAATCGCACGTTGGCGAGAAAATATAAAAATTGACATTTATAGGAAAGCTTGCGCGTCCTAACTCATTAATCTAAAGTGTGAATTCTGTATTTTCATTATTTTGGCCTTAGGATAGAATGGATGCTGCTGTGGAGAGCGCATAAATAACCGATTCCTGTATTGCGGCTGGGAACTTTTTACTCTGTATTCCTACAGAATAAATATTCAAGTACTTCCATGCTCTGTATACATGTAAAAAAGTTTACATAGATATCCATAAGAAATGAATCTGTGTTTATTGTCTTGAACCAATTCCATTTTTAGGAAGAACTGGAGGCCAATCGCGCTATTTGGAAATCACTTTAACGTAATTACCAAAACCAAACCACGACTGCCAGGGCTATTTTTGAGTAGGTCGAATGAAAGCCATTCGACTAATCGATTTTCAATTATCGCGATTGACCTGCTGTGCAGACACGAGCATATAAATACAATTGTATTTAATTTTAGACCTAGTTTCCATGACTTAAGAACCAATGTGTATTAACTTGTATATAACCAACGGTAACGAAGCTTTATGAATTACTTTTGAAATTCGAGTTATTTTTTTTTTCGTAGCAACAACTTGCGTAGGCTTGCTACGGCGTAGAGCGTCTACATCATTTTGTCTACGACCTAAACTTTTATAGCGGGAGTTTGTTGTGTGATGCTTGTGGCTTTGTATAAACCGCCTATTAGATATATATTCATTTTATTCGTCTATATCATGTATTTTTTACAGTTACTTTAGAGATCGCCCATTTACTCAGTGATTATTTTTTTATACAATTAAGTAGATTTTTGCCTACTACGGCCCACCTATGGTAAGTGGTCACCGTAGCCCATGGACGCCCGCAACACCAGGGGCATCCTTAAGAAATTCTTTAACACCCTATGTTGTAATCTCTTGGGAAAACCATGAATTTAATGAATATCTCGTAATTTCTCGACTCTTGAAGCATCAATTAAAGAAGTTTTCTAACAAATGGATTTCAATTACTTAATTTGAAGTTTTCGACGACCGTTTTAACTTGCAAACTCATTTCAGTTCATGAAAACGAGTCAGTGTACTGAACATTAGAGAGGCCTGAACATTAAAACTAATATAATGAACTAAAATAGTCATTAGTGTTCCCAAAACGGTCAACTATGTTCATCGTGCCAACTCAATCCGAACTGAGTACATTTAGTGAACGTCAACCTTTATTTTAAAGGGCGTGGTGAGACTTTTCTTTGATAATTACCCGACTCGCCGAAGGAAAGTTGTTTTTACCCGACAGAAGGAGGGTTATGTTTTGGAGAGTATGTATGTATTATTGTTAGGCACGCTCTGCAGCCTGAACGGCTCAATGGATTTTAGCTCGAGAGATATCGTTAGATTCGTATTTACTGTGTGAGTGACCCTAGGTATATCAAAATATTTAAAAAAAACAAAATAGGGATTTTTTTTTCATTTCCAAATTACACAGAAACATACCCTCACGCCTTTTTCCCGTAGGGGTAGGCAGAGATTACGGATTTCCATTTGCTACGATCCTTACTGACTTCCCTCGCTTCTTATACGCTCATCACTCTAGTCATACATGCTCGTCGATTACGGGTACTCCTGACATCTCCCATTTTTAATATGTCTGCGATTTGGTCGCAGTATGTTCTCCGAGGCCGGCCCTTTAGTTTTCACCGATTATTTATTTCTATTGCTGCTAAATCCATACTAATATTATAAATGTGAAGTCTGTCTGTCTGTCTGTCTGTCTGTTACGCTTTCACGGCCAAACCGCTGAACGGATTTTGATGAAAATTGGTATGATTATAGTTGAAGATCCGGGGTCAAACATAGGCATCTTTTTAACGCAGTCGGAGCTGCGGGAAACAACTAGTACTAAATAAAATAAATATTTAAGTGTGCTCCCATATAACAATGATTATTTTGCCGTTTTCAGCTCGATTTGAATAACTGCAACAGGTAAATGTAATATTATGTGTGCAAAGAAGTGTTAAATAAATTAATGATTTAACTTGGCCAGGTTTTAATGATTTAACTGACAGAATAATGAAAATAATATTTTTCAAACTCGGATTCATCATACGGATGATGCCTTATATTTTGATTTTTCAGTATTTCTATCCACAAAATCATCCTAAAAATCTTGAATTGAATTAGTATGACATCAGTAGAGCACCAAAATAATGTGCGTTCATTTCCTTGTTTCAGTCCCTTACCAAAATCCCCAATACGCAATGGTAATAAAAAATTTACATCTTGGCATTCGTAGTAACTACGAATTTACTACGCCTTTACAAACATATGTCACTAGAACTGATAAGGAATCAGTTGGTGACCAAATTTATATTCAGATTCCTTTTATGAATACTATGTTATTTATAATAATTATTGATGTTAAAACATATTTTAAGTAGGCCTTTGTTTATTCCTTCAACTTTCACGACATCTATGAGAAAAATCTTTTAATAAACCGTAGGGTTTCGTCATCGATATAAGATAGTTTCGAAGAAAATTATAACATCATTATTAAACAAACTTTAATGTCTGTAATACAGTAATAAGATGAGACTATACAAATAATACGATAATATAATTTAACTATGAGAGGTCCAGGGTTAAGCGGCAATAAATTTTAATGATAAGGCCGCTTCCTGCAGAAATGTTTGGATGCGCAACGAGGAATTATGATGTGATATTTTAAGTGTAAAATTTACTACCATTTAGTGGTCGTTACAGAAACCACACCAGTAGAATGTTGGTTCTTTAACGACCACTAAATAGCAGTCAGGACCAACGGCTAAACATGCCTTTCGAAGCACGGAATCATCTTTATTAACAGACAATCAAGTGATTTTTTTTACCTCACCAAACTGGAAACAACTAAACAAAATATGCTTTCCATGGGAATCGAACCCGTTGCTTCTGGGTCAAAGGCGGAAGCCTTAACTATTGGACCACATAAGCAGTCTACAGAGTTGTCTTATTTATTCTATTGCATCTTAAATAATTTAAGTAGCTTGGTTTATGAACCACATTGCTTAACAGTGTCTAAAATCTATGTTTGTTACTTGTTATTATTTTGGCATTCTTTTTTTACAGACACAAAACATAGGTTACTATTTTGTATCTATATACGATGGTATCACAATCTCTTTCGAAATTTTACCTTCATCGGATGTGGCCAAATTGAATATTACTAGATAATATAAAATAAACGTAGGTACACAATTAAAATTGCATAAGAACCGACTATTTCAGAATCAACAAATCAGAAAAAGGTGAAAATTAAATTTTGATAGCCGTTTATAATGAGGAAAGGGAGTGGTCTATTTTAAGGTAGACACATCGTGTCTAGTAAATCTATATCTTTGTCAATAGCCCTCGCAATGCCCATAACATTTTACTCTCCCCTTTATTGTGTTCCTCGGCGTCCGATGACTCGTGTACGAGTCGATTTTAGTATTGATATGTAATCGAATAATCTATTACGATTTACAACGATTGGAGATTTCATTTCGCACAAGTTTATTGCCCTCTCTACATTCACACGAGGATCTCACAAGAACTGCATGAGAACTGAACTCCTTGTACTATTCTTGCATCCTGGTACTTCTTTTCTTTAGCGAGGCTACTCTGACTAAATTATATGTATGGATTAAATACGATTGGGTATTCTACTCAATTTATTTTTATCATTCATATCCAATATTTCACTACCAGAAACTAAAAACAAAAAGATTTTTTAAAATCCGTTTTTAAATATATATTTTTTTACTCTTAAAATACCATACATTACTTTATTCAATATAACATACACAAAACTACAAACTAAAATCAAATTAAAACTAAGAACTTAAAAATCTAAAAACTGGTGTCCTTGTGGTAATGGTTCCCAGAACGCCAGCCGCATTCCCGCGCTAAATAGCAATTGCTATTTTTTGCGCAATATATGAGCCGGCCCTCTTGTCACCAGCGACGTCGACCAGTCTTGAGGCAAAAGTTTTATAAAATGATTTGGGCTCCCATGGACCGAACGGAAAAGTTTCAAAGCCAAGCGGAGCAACTATGTAATTACTAGATAACCAATTTGCGCCGCTTCCTCCGCCGCGGTTCCGGCCTTGGAGACTGTTCCCTTAAGGCGGGAAGGAGCCATCGTATCGACGCATGTTGCGTCCCGTACGAGTGCCCTTCCCCGCTCCCAAGGGACCAGTGTTAGACCATCTGGACGCTTGCCCTCCTCCCTAACTAACCCCATTGGTTCCAGCGCACTAGGGATATTGATAGTGGCAAGCGCCCTTTTTATTATTTCATTTAAAAAGGCCGTGGCGGATGAACCTGCCAGCACTTTTGAAACAGTGCAGCCCATGAAGGCTTTCCTGTCGACGTCGGCGTCACAGTGACACTACTGGCGTTCGACAATGGCAGCTCCTAGCCGAAGGCCCACGGCGATCCGGAAGGTCTAGAATATAAATATCAGGAATATCCGATAAATAAATTATAAGATTTTGAAATTCAGTGGAAGTGGAAACTGTCAAAACACAAGAAAAGGATGAACTGTGTGTGCAGTGATGTCACTGTCACTCGGTTTCGTACGTACAAAAGAGATAGCAAGACGTCCCCACCATGCTCCCACTATTCTTCCTGAGGAAACTTTAAATCCAATTACTGCCTTAATTGACAACCAATTTTGTTGTTGTTTTCGAAATCGGTTACTTTTTAGTGTACAAATTGTTTCGTATGCAAATATTGCCCAAGTATGAATACAGTCAAGTAGCCTATTATATGTTTTTTATGGATATAACAAGTAACATTAGATACTTATTATAGAATTATTGTACTGGAAAAATATTGAAAACTAATCATAATCATAATCATTTATTATTTTGTAAACATGTTGAATTCAAGATAGGAGGTACATTGAAAATATTACGCACATACATGTTTAGCCTACTAGGCATACAAAAGTGAAGTCAGTGGTGTCACACATCATCCAAACAAAATCATGCAAAACAATATAAAACCAAAAAATAAATGCGAGTTAATCTTACAAAAATTAGATCAGCTGCCCTTTAAAGTCACAATCAACATTTTGTCAGAAAAGAATTCATGCAAGTGATAATAACATTTGGTTACCAACAACTCTTTCAACAACTGAAAATATAATTTCTCGTCTGTTTATTTCTACCACTGTTTTTTAATTTAGTTAGTTTGTTGTACAAGATCCATGACTCATAAGTCGAATGAAAATCACCGATTACAAAAAAAGCACTCCTGGACCATTTAACCTACCCTTTTTTGAAAATATTACACAAAATCGGTGAATCGAATGATCTTCGTTCGATATCGATTGATTCTTATTCGATATAATTTAGTTTTTACTTCCCGGCACTCCTTTGATCAAATTTAAATGTACTAAGGGTTGCCGGAAGAAATTGCTTATAGCGATAAGGCCGCCTTTTGCATATTTAATGTTAAGATCCAATGTATAACTTCAAAATGTAAATTTGTGCAATAAAGGGGTTTGTATTGTATTCTATAATGGGTGAGTCAAACGATTTTCATTCAATACACCGATTTTGCGTGAGTTATTCTTTTCAAAAATAGGGTTCCCGCCTTTTTAAGCTATTACCATGATGTGATGACACTGCAGTGGGCGGAGCTTGTCATTGCTCGTGTTCCATGGTTGGAGCCACGGCCGAAACCAAGCACCCCGCACATTTGCCTTCCGCCCCGTGTAGCCTCACAAATACTTTCTTACACGCTTATTACGGCATCTCCTCTAATGTAATCGAATCAAGAAATCTCTTTGGATCGAGAAACCACAGTCAATAATTTAAGCACGGTCGAAAGCTCAAACAGCGGTAAACATCATTCGGAACTGAAAGCTTTGATAAGCTCTCGCAGTAAGCTATATGAATAGCCGCAAAGCGCTAGAAATGCAAAGTTATTAAATTTAATGGTTGCATGCATGAGCTTTTAGTGTCAAAAGAATACGTTGTAAAGCTCTATCTTTAGTGAGGAAGTGACTGGGAATTTTAAAAGCTTCTTATATGTTTTTGAAGTTAACTTTGATTGCATTACTTTAGATGATATCATGGTTGGGTTATATTCGTGAAAAAGTTTCATATCATTCATTTACATCAAGTGGGTTACATGGTCAACCGACACTGTGCACCCTAATGTCAGAGTTTTTCGGAACCTCTTGAGGCCTCTGCAATTCCACCAGATGGCAGCCGGAAACAAACGGCTTAACGTGCTTTCCGAAGCACGGGATCATTAATTATCAGATAATAAAGTGGTTGAATCAATCTCTTAACCAAACTGCAAACACCTAAACAAAGTATACCACTAATATGCTTAAAATTGTATATATGTAGTAACAAAATAAATAGTGTAAGTTGTAAAAAAAATGTAAACGCCATAGAAATTATGTTGTAAATAATGGTGCCAATTCTGTTAGCAGTTGTAAGTCAATAAACTCCCCCCAGGTGCGGTCACAAGACCTGGAGGAAACTAAAAAAAAAAAAAACAAAGTATACTTCCTGTTACATAAAAAAACTCGATACTCGATAGCTTGGCGTCATATCATCATTTCATTACTCAATCCACTGCTGGACATAAGCCTCTTTGAGGACTTCCAGAATGACAGGTCGGTAGGGCTTGTTTGTGACTTTTTTCAGGTCTTCTGACCATCTGACCGGGGGTAGTTGCCATTCGAGAATATTCCTGCCCCCTCCGCCATCGGTTCTTCGCGCTATGTGCCCCGTCCACTGCCACTACAGCTAGAGCAGAGCTATCTGCTGAGATATATCGGTGTTTTTGTTCTTTTTATTTTTGATTCGAACTCGTAGAGAAACAACAAGCAGCTTATAGCGTATGAGTAATAATAAACAGCGTCAAGTGACAGTCAGCATGGACTGATTAGGATTGGTCACCGTCACCACTAGCGAAATTCTGTTACGCACTTGCTAGTGCGATACAATATAATGTTAGTACAGTTTTTAATTGTAATAAATAATTACAAAAGTCTTCTAAAAAAAACTCATGCCTGTATTTTTTCTATTTTACCGTTGTACGGTACGAAACCGCTAAATGAGGCAAAATTAAAAAGTACAGTCGAAACTTCTGACAGTTGGAATGCCAGCGCGGGAAAAACGCAAAAGTTGGTCTTTTAATATTAATCAGATTTAAAACAGCCAGTTTTGCGGCGAAATTGAGATTAAAATTGTCTGTGCTTCAGAATTGTTTGGCGAGGCGTATAATGCTGGCGTGTGTTTCAATTTGCAAGTTATCATGAACGAAGTCGGTTAGAATAATTTGGTTAGCTGAGCTGAGATACTCCTAATAAAAAAAATACACAACCTCTTAGGATTTAGTTTGGTAGAGACGACTGACAGCGTTACGGCCCTAATACGTATATTTTGGGGCCGCAAATCCTATGGCCATTTACAGAACCACTCGCCACTTCTTTATGCTAGTAATAAAATGTCAATGTTAAAATTAGGTAGACTAGTTCGCCGCGAACATAGGCCTCGCGATTATTTTACTACATTAACATTACGGGATCCAAAAAGACGTTAGTTTTTGCGTGTTGTCGATATTCAAACAATTTTGTAGACAAACAAGCATACGGCTTGCCAGATGGTAAGGGACCGTAATAGTTTGTAGACACCTGCAACTCCTGGAATCTCACGTGCGAATTTCCCGTGAACAATTTAGCTGGCAAACTACCATACCGCCCGTCATATGGTAAATTTTCGAAGTAGTCTATAGACACCTGTAACACTTAACTTGGAGTGTGACTTTATTACCCTTAAAGATTAACTTCACGACTTCAAAATATCTTCAAGTTAATCCTAGTAAATGAGTAGAAAAAGTTTTCTTGTTTTTAGAAATAAAATAAAAAAATTGTTTACTTGGACGACATGATCATCCAGGTATTTTTTCAGTTATTTATATTTTATTACTAAACTACCGAACCGATTGCATTAAAAATTTTAGGTGAATAAACTGAAATTGTACGCCTTAAAATATGAAAATAAATTTTAAAATCGGCTTGAGACGCCGCTGTTATTAGGTAACAAATATGAAATAAACATCAATAGGTACCTCCTATTTTTGAAAGTCGGTTAAAAACAACTAAAACTATTATTATACCAGGTGTATTTTAAAGTTTTCTATTTACATTCCGAATATCAGCAAAATCCGACTAACGGCTTTGGAATTATTAAGAAATATTTGTTTTGTATAACGCAAATATCTCAAAAACTACTAAACCGATTTTGACATCAAAATCATGCATAGGCATGCCTCCTAAATTTCATTGAAATCGGACTAACGGCTCGAGAGTATTGCGGAACATACAAACAATGTTTTTTCGCCCCAACTTGATTTGTAGCGGCCCTCGCTCGCTTCGTTCGCTCGGTCAATAAATAGAAACATAGATTCAATTAAAAATACCAGTACATAAGAAGTTGTAAAGAAATTTGTGAAATTCAATTCTATGTTTGAGTTTAATAGTTGATTTGGAATTGCGGTTTGATACGAAGAAAACCGCGTACCTAAATGATTTCTATTAAAGTTGATTTACATGCATTTTTGAACTTTTATTGAT
Source organism: Euzophera pinguis (assembly GCA_947363495.1). Classification (NCBI taxonomy): domain Eukaryota; kingdom Metazoa; phylum Arthropoda; class Insecta; order Lepidoptera; family Pyralidae; genus Euzophera; species Euzophera pinguis. The sequence goes on from OX376176.1 coordinate 7,685,381, forward strand.
TGGACTGCACAAAGGAATATGAAAAATTAATCCATCTTGATGATCCTTAAAAACTTTCGTGTACAGAACCAAAAATCTTTTTATCAAAATTGATGACAAATTTAGGCATCAGTTTAAAAAGCAAAGTTGCTAAAATTTTAATTTTTTGTCGTATTGACCTACTAAGTAGGATCACAAACAAACTTTACTAGCTTGTACTAAACTTGTAGTATGAGTATGATACTTGAACGAAAACAATTCTAAAACTCATTTTATTTTCTAATATTTTCTTTTACGTAAGAGATTCTTCCGAAGATGAGGGAAATAATTCATTAAATAACGACCAGGGACTGTCAGCAACTTTGCTAATTTCGCGACACTTTTCAACATTAATTTTCTTTTCGGGCAACACTGACAGCCCAGGCGTTGTACCAGGAATACAGAACACCTGTAGAGCTCCATGTATTTTTATGCAGAAATTAATTATTTATTTTTTTAGAATGTGGGTTCTTGTCGCATCTGCCATGAGGTTACAGGCTCAAAATTAGACCATTATTCAGTGTTGCCAAGCCGAAATTTGTGAAAAATTGATAAACATTTTTTATTTATAAGCAACACTTTAAAAAATATCTTTTCTAAAGGAGATTGTATATAATAATCTCACGGGAAGTATACTCCACTAGCTTTTTCTAGTCTATTATGATATTGCAGACTAAAATAATATACCTGATTGTCTAAAAAGATACACACGATACGTAATGTCTGAATAAATTCTCTCTCTTTATTAATTGTAATAGCCTTTTTCGGCGGCTTTTCCTGTTTAAATCTCACGAGAACAGAATTTTTTCCAAGATGAAAGGTACCCTTTGCTCTTTCCAGTACTCCTGCCTATTAAGCGAATGTTCAATAAGATTAGTTCAGTAGATGGAGCATGATTGGTTTATTTATAGAATCTCAGCATATAATAATATTCTTACATAGATGATTGCTATATAATAACGATAATTGCACCCTTAGGATGAAAACGATCTTTTTAGTTTAAGTATTTCTTAGAAGAAATTAATAGGTACTAACCAAATTAATACCCTACTTGAGACAAGCAATAATAAATTGAACACTAGATTTCACCCGCGGCTTCGCACACGTACTTAGATGGATCCAGTGCTGGCAATCCAGTAGCTTTCACGGGCACGAAATTTACTCAACACACACAAAAAAAATCGTGCCCATGAGCCCGTCTACATAGACAAATTCGCTACTTGATTACGAGTACTGGGTCCGTGTAAATGAGCCCTAAATCTTACGGGAATAGTATTTTGTGCTTGTGCTTTCGGTACTCTTAACTATGTGTGTGCGAAATTTCACGAAGATTGGTTCAGTAGATGATGCGTGAAGAGACTTTAAACAAATCATACTAATATTATTAATGTGAAAGTGTGTTTGTTTGTTGGTCCTTCCTTCACGCCCTAACTAACCAACCAATCGACTTGATTTTCGGCATAGAGTTAGTTGAAAGGATGAAGAGTAGACATAGGCTACTTTTGGTCCTGGAAAAACATCATGTTCCATTGAGAAGGGAGGTTTACACGCGGGCGAAGCCGTGGGCACAGCTAGTATATTATACTGTGATATTAAGTCATTCTCGTAACAATAGATTCCTATTAAAAAACATTTCGTTTTACAATTTTATATCATAAATCAGCAAAGTTAGTATAACACTTCACATTTCCAATTTTCCCAGTAAAAATAGCATTAATTTATTTGAAAATGGAGCGTAGCAATATTGCGATGGAGTCCCGGAGGACTGCGGTTGGCGGCGCGACAACTATATACGTAAATTTATTTGGGGACTACTGCAACGTTATGAGATCCTGGTAGATTAAAAGTTGTAGGGAATTTAAAGTAAGTATTACTCTGTCGTTGCGCTTTACCGCTTTTTCTGTGGCGTCGCAGGTTGTTCCTTCAAAGCCCAGGGTCTGCTTTCCTCTTTTTGCTCAAGCAGTTCTCCAGGTCTTTTGCATTCTTGGTTGTGAGACTATTAGGACATACAACCTCCACTACCAAATCAAGCTAGCATTTTTGGGCCTACCTCTTCAACCAGACCCTTGCGGAGCCGGCAGGCATATCAACGAATTTCCATAAAAATTAAGAAAGGCCATAAAAGACTTTTTATAAAACTCATTAAAAAATAACGGTAGCACGTGGACAGCTCTTCTAACCTTTGACAATAAAGAAACTAATGAATGTGGAAGAAGTTCCGTTTTGTGAAGTGGATGTCAAGAGGCATTCAATTTTCATTTATCGTAACATTTATTACATAAAATCATATATTCTCCTGTCTCATATAATTATTCTCATATAATTTCGTTCCTAAATTTAAAGTCTAAAACAATTTAAAACCAGTTAGTTAAAATTTCTACTGACCTATAATATTTTCAAAATAAATATAGCTTTAATTCGCACCGAAAAACCAATAAAAATAAAATGTAACTGCCGCTGTAGCAAAATGATGAATATTTGAAATCACGAAATTCGGAATGCATTGTAGCAAAAAGCATTTTCAACAAAAAAATGTCATTCAGAGAAAAATATGCAAACTACGGTTTGAAAGGCGCAGAAACAAAAAATATGCCAACAATTTTTTGTTGAAAACTGCTGGCAATTCGAGTATATCATTAGTGGTTGTAAACTGTACTGGAATTTTATTTAAACTTTGGCTTTAGAAGTTTACGTAGGTATTTAAGCTACATCTAGTATTGAATCTGGTGTCTGGAAATAAGGCAGTATTTTCTGAATCGAAATAAAAACACCTTAAAAATTCCTTTTTACCTTTTGAGGTACGAAACCCTAACAAAATACCGCCGTACTATCTTTAAATGAAGCAATTGAAAACTTTTAGGACTCCTAGAATACTTATTTCTTATGAAGTAAGGAAAGAAAAATAATTTAAATGTGGTCAACATTTATTACTTTGTTGAGAATAAAGCTAGAGCAGCCATTTTTTGTTAGCTATGTATGTCCCACTACTGTATAAAAGTCTTCCCACTCACCTTCTATACGTCTATGGACATAGCTGTCTCTTCACAATAAATCCATACCATCCATACTAATATCCATACTATCCATACTTCCATACTAATATTATAAATGCGGAAGTCTGGCTGCCTGGCTGTCTGTCTGTTACGCTTTCACGGCCAAACCGCTGAATGGATTTTGATGAAATTTGGTATGAATATAGTTGAAGACCCGGGGTCAAACATAGGTTACTTTTTGACGCAGGCGGAGCTGCGGGAAAAAGCTAGTGACAAATAATTAATTTTGTTCCCCAGAAAAATGACCATGTCCGTCTGAATGATCTATTCCTTTGCCTCATCCACATTACGAACAGAGAAAAATCAATAAATTTTGTAATTTTTCTCTGTTCCCAGAGACCATTCATTTGAAACCTTTTCAGAAGTTGCCAATATCGGTTCGGAAGTTGCCATCACTTTGAAGGGCGTCCAAGTGAATGTGAGTAAGGCCCTGGACTGAATGGAAAGGTATATGACAGGTGGCTTCAATTCTACTGATTTCAAGTTTTATCTTTATAGAGATAACTTGTCCATTCAGAATTAATTCCTACATTCAGTATGCTTGATAGCGTGGTGTACTTCGTGCCATAGTTACTTAGGGTTCTGTATCCAAAGAATAATTAAATTGAATTGATCTTTATTTTTACAATGATCGTGAACGGGATACTATTACTGAGACTCCTCTGTCCGTCTGTCGGTCACAGATAATATATTTCTGTGGCCGCTATAACAACAAATACTAACAGAAAAAAATAAATCCATACTTCCATACTTAATGTCATAAGTGCGAAAGTCTGTCTGTCTGTTACGCCTTCCAAACCGCTGAAAGGATTTTGATGATATTAGGTATGAATATAGTTGAAGACCCGGGGTCAAACATAGGCTACTTTTCGACGCAGGCGGAGCTGCAGGAAACAGCTAGTATACTTATAAGTGGGGCTCTCATACCACAAACGATTTTCACATAATTAGGTAGGTAAGGTACTTAAGTATGGCACTTTGTCTAAATTAATACTGAACAGGCTTTATCTACTAAACCAACGTTCCTGAAAGTTCACTTACACCTAAAAGTACCAAGGACACAGGTTCATTTCATTTAGGAAAAATAAATCATTCTGGTGGTATGTACGAGTGTGACGCCGAATACAAAATGTAGTATTGTGTTCAAATAAAAATTGGGCGTGCTTTATAAGCCACGTCGAGCTACAGGCGTACAAGCGTATTTCCTTTGAAATTTGTTTCTTTGAAATTCAAAGCAAAATTGTTTGAAACGTAATGCTCTGTGCTTTTCTAAAAATAGTACGAATTCGAGGAAACGGTGAAACAACACAAATACGAATGGATAATAAAGTGGAACGGATCGTTTCTTTTGTTTTTAATTGGACCTTTGATTATAATCACTGATCTTGTGAAAAAAAAATGGGCTCTTTAAAGTCGGCTGCTAAGGTTACGGCCGTAAGGGCAGTTTTAAGGTGAAAGAGTGGGTGATGTCCCTAGATCGCTTCTTAGATCCAACTCGTGTTGTATGTCGTGACCACCATTCTATATTATGGTGTTTAGTTTTTTTCTAGACAGATGTCTAAAAATCCTGGCCCGAAATAGATGTCAATTCTGGTTTTGTATATAACTTAATCATCATCATTTCAGCCGCAGGCAATCCCTAGCTGGTCATATTCAATATCGTCATGATTTCCAAAATGACCCTGCCTGCCTCCAGCGCTTATATACCTGAGGTCTTACGTTGTCTGATCATCGTCAGACTTAAGTAAGTAAGTAAAAACTCTTTATTTCACCAAAGAATATACATAACAAATACAATAATGTTTAAGACAAAATGTACAATAGGCGGCCTTTTCGCAAAAAAAAACTGTACCTTGATACTGTTTCTAAACTACTTTTTGCTAGAAATTCAAGTGTCATTCCATCCAACAGGTACAAGCTCCTCGCTAGGCATATTTTGGATCCTCAGCCTCCGGCCTTGGTATGGCGGGGCCAGGAGCACAACTGACGCCAGTCTTCAAACTACTACTGACCAGAAATCCAAGTGCCATTCCATCTAACAGATACAAGCTCCTCGCTCAGCAGATATCGGATCCTCAGCCTCCGGTCTTTGACCCTGGGGCCTTCATCAAATGCAGTCAGAAGCACCACTGACGCCAGTCTTCAAACTACCACTTACCAGAAATCCAAGTGCCATTCCATCTAACAGGTACAAGCTCCTCGCTCAGCAGATCTTGGATCCTCAGTCTCCGGCCTTTGACCCTGGGCCCTTCATCAGGCGGGGTCAGCAGCACCACTGACGTCACTATCAGGGCTAGGACTGCCACGATGACCAGTAGCGCGATGAGGATGCCCCTCCAATTGCGCTGGTTCGGCCCGCCGACCACCAGCTTCTGGAACGATGGATTATTGTTAGATTTATGGTAGTTAGAAACTCGTTATTGCACTCATAAAATAAAAAGGAAAGAAATACCATCGAAATATTTCAACTGATTAATTCTATCATTCATAGGCCACTTTCTGCTCCTAAGTCGGCTTTTACAACATTTAAAAGAAGATAGACAGATATACTCTTTATTGTACCATTCACAAAAATTTTACATCTTGATACTAATTTAAACAATATATACAAAGGCGGACTTATCGCAAATTCTTCCAGCCAACCTTAGGGTCAGAGAAATTTAAAACGAAAACTGCATAATAACTTAAAAATACTATCAATAACAGACTGAAATGAACTCACCAAACACCACATCGAAAATTTAGTCCGATATACGCTAACAAAAAGGAAAGGAAGCATATGAGCAATATATCATCTCATTCAATTTCCTATGCTCTTCACCAAAAAGTCATTAAGGCCAGAACAACCCTTTGGCGATGGGAAAAACGGGAAAATGGAAAAAGGTCCGGCTGTATTGTTGCTTCGGCATGATAAATCGACCGGCGGGCACAGAACGATTAGAGTTATAAGTTGTATGTACACTAGAATTTTAGGATAGAATAGAGAAATATTACTAGTGTATCCAGAAGAGTAAAACAATCCAATGGAACCTGATCAGCACATGTAACACAATAATAAAAACAAAATGGTATATATTTCTTTTTGTTTTTTTTTCCAAATTACACAGAAAAGCAGTCGAGTTTTTTCAATTTATAACCGTTCTACACATCACAAGAAAATCTCGTAATCTGTTCTGCATTCGGTCCAAAAAACAATAATCGGAGAACACGTACGAAAATAGGATCCACAGTAGTTGCGTAGAACAAATCTAATTGAAAAGTACTAATTGTGTCGCTGATTCGGGTTTTTTAAATTTTACCACTCTGATTGCGGCAAGCGTAGGTCATTTTGGAAATAGGAGAGACCTATATGCAGCAGTGGACTGACTGCGGCTGAAATGTCGATGATAATGATGACTCTAATTTGAGATTTCCAGAACGCTAATTTTTGTCACACAATAAATCCTCCTTCCTTATCTATCAATCGACCTAATAAGTATCTTTTTCGAAGATATTAAGTATCTACTGAGACGATATGATCTCATAAACATATGTGATAGCGGCTATCCATCTTGATCAGCACTTAGGATCGATTTTCAAGGATTTATGACACCAAGCGTTAAAAAGCCCGTGACTCAGGTAAAATTTCCGTGGAAATTGGTTTTGATAAGGATTAAAAAAGATTTTTATGTTGTCATCGTACTTATATAACATGTTTTTTTGACAAAAATACCACTAGTGTCGTGGCGCTTGACGCGGCAGGTAGTCGCATGCCCCGCTATCAAACAACTCTCCATCTGGTACAGCCGGAACTTTTTCAATTTGATTTCCTTGAATAGTTTGTTTAGTATTACCACAGAGTATTACGTAATTCTACATCTATGGTATTAAGAAGGAATAAAAGAAAATTCTAGAATTTCAAGTACTGGCCACTAATAAGTATCGAGTTTAAAAAACGGATCATTGTGTGTTTGTTTTTTTCGTATTTTTACTATTCAATTATTACTATTTTTACTATCATCAAGATCATCAATTTAAAACTTCAGTGTTACTTAAATACCCATTACACAGAGTTTTTTTTGTTGGGAGAATTCGTTCAATAATAAACGCAAGGTTTCAGTTTCTTTCGTAATTAAATATTCAAAGTATTACAGACAAATTACCCACACTTTGTTATACAAACATTTCACACAAACATCCGTAAATACAAAATGTGTGTGTTTACGTCAGAGCTATAATTCACCGCTGTTTTGTTCGCTGATTGCGAACATGTCACATCGCGAATGAGATAACAGCTTTATGAAATGTTTGGATAATAAAGGGTAGAAAAAACTAGGTTTTATTTCTTTTCATGCTATTATATATGCGATACATGATAATTCAACAAATACAAATTCAATTCTTAACTAAATTAAATCTTATCCAAAATACAAACCCCTACATGATAGTTGAACATTGTAATCATCAGTGCCGACAAAACAAAGACCATGATTTACAGCGTAACCATTCATACCAAATTTCCTCAAATCTGTTGAGCCGTTTGGCCTTAAAGCGAACAGATAGACAGACATACTTTCACACTTATAATATTATTATATATATACGTATGGATTAAAACATTTCAATATTGAAACCATAATGCCTCCAAAAACAAAACTTGTAAAAAATACCAAGCCGCGCAAACTAACATCCATGTAATACCAAGTCGGTTTATTTATTCAGTCCCAATAACTGAAGGGACCTTATGTCCTATGTTATTGTGTAATAAGCTAACCTGACAACATTTTATAATGACCAGTCAAAATTAAACATCTTCTATATTATTTTTATTGGGTTACAAAGTTATATATGCAGTTGTATCGGTGAATCTAGAAAACCGTAACGAATTTGCAAAATATTTTAATTTTTCCTTAATTGTACACTAAACACTAATTGTATTCAAAATTTGAAGCTTCTATCTCTTCAAAGCGTCTGGCAGAAGTGCCTTAGAGTTTTGATGATCGGTCAGTCAGTGAGTGGCAAAATTAAGAAACTTTGATAAGTTATAATTCTCAAACAACTAGTGCACTTGGTTACTGAAAATTCAGGCTTCTAGTTTTATCCATAACGAAGTTATAGGGGGTCGAAATGGCCTGAATTGCTTCGAGAAAAGATGGTACGGCCGTGCTGCTTGTTTACTCGACTTGGCCGGGGGCACTAACGTGCCCCCAGATACTTTGAATACTTTGAGTGCTTTTATAATATGCAAATTATACATCCTTTTTTCATCGCCAATATTTCATGGCAGACCCGAGTGGGATTTAAAATAAGCCCGTAATAGGATTATCCCATCGCTTGTGTAATTGAATGCCAAAAATAATTGTACCGAATATTGTAAGCTTTATTTTATGTGAATTAAAGTTAATTGTTAGTGAGGTTTAGATAGCTATCTGACCATAATCCTTTTTACACGGAAACTAGATCAATAGAAATATGATCTACATGTGTAAGTGGGTAACATTGCCAGATTTCTTTAGGCTGCTATAAGGAATACTAAGTGTGTGTAACCAGTGACGTCATATGGATCCCAAACGTGGTCCCTGACTATGGGCCTCATCAGAAATAAACGTTACCGACATAGCCCAGCGGATTAGCTCTTTGAAGTGACAATGTGCAGGGCACAATGCGAGTACGGGAACCGATCAGTAGGTCTAAAATCGCCACTTTGAGCAATTCATCAAAACGAATTCATTTCGTGAATTCCTAGCAATACCTCTGCAATTCTTCTTTTTTTTTTTGTAAAATGGACACAATTGCATGCAATGAATTGTTCGTGATTCACTTTATGAACCATACAAATGTGGCCATTTTAGGATTTGCAATGTCATTCATATTATGATCATATTATGATTCGCGCAAAGTGGCGATTTTAGACCCGCTGTTATCTGAAATTGACTTTGCCGAATCTCACTTGACCCAACACGTTTCATCGACGTCTTGTTTGCTGTATGTATTGTTTGGTATATATTTATATTATAGAAGCATAATATGACATATGTACCATTTTATTTATCTATGTTTTACTGATTTTTAAAAAACTTGCTAATGGCCGAAGTTTCTTTTAAACTTTTTTTATTTGCTAGATGATTTATTTATTTTACTATCACATCACCAAAACAACTTTGTTCAATGGGAAGGGGGGAGTGACAAAATAAAAAAAGAATTGATGATAGGTCAACTGATATGGTGACAAATGATATTTCGACGAAGTAAAAAAAAAGAAACGAGAAAGGTTGAAACGATCTTGGTAAAATGAAAATCTAAAAAGAAAAAAACGACTTCATGATAGGTAACCGCGGGGAGCCAATGGCTGTTGGGACAGAGAGGTTCTGGAATGGTGACCATACACCGACAAGCGCGTTGGACCTCCACCGACTAGATGGTCAGACAACCTAAAGAAGGTCTAACGCAGACGCACGCCACTTCCAGTGCACTTCCTCCGGCTGAGATGTTGACAGATAAAGGTATGCTTGAAACAGCCAGCTCATAGTGAACACGAAATTTCAAAAACTACAAAAGTTATGATACTTGAATTTGGCAAGTAGGTATAGTTTTCATTTGTGCATTGATCACTGATTAGAATATTTTACCTATGATCAATTTTAGAAATGACTGACCCAGACTATCAGATAAAACAAAAAAGCATGTAAAGGAACACACAGAGTCAAAAGTTCCTTTCTCAGTAAATATACTCGTAGTATGTAATGTATTAGTAATGTTTAATTAATGGTAACCTTTGCAGAGTACTGGAGTGGTCCGGCAGCTTTGGAATTCACGTAAATGCAAAGAAATGTCAGGCCATTATAGTGGGAAGTAATGTACAAATAAATAATATTGACACTCAGTCGTTACAACCAATCATCTACAACAACATTGAGATACCTCTTAGTCCAGTAGTTAAGGATCTCGGTCTTTTTATTGATAATACATTGAGCTGGCAATCACATGTCAATGAGGTCAGTAGAAAAGTGTTTTCTTCACTACATTACCTACAACGTCTGAAAAAGTTCTTACCAATAAAGACCAAAACAATGTTGGTTCAATCTCTTGTGGTACCGCTGTTAGATTACGCTGATGTGTGTTATCTGAACATTACTGAAGAACAACTTAATAAGTTAGAACGCCTTCTGAACAATTGTATTAGGTTCATTTTCTGCCTACGTAAGTACGACCACGTCTCAGAATATCGATTCCAGCTTAAATGGCTTCCTATCCGTCAACGCAGGAATCTCCATATCCTTTGTCAGTTATATAATGTGCTTAATAATCCATCTTCCCCTAAGTATCTCAAAACAGATTTCAAATTTTTAAGTTCGACTCACGAAAGGGCTCTGCGTTCTTCAAACAATTTGACTCTAGCTACTCCCTCTCACCATACTGGGTTTTACTCCAACTCCTTCGCCGTTACGGCTGTCAGACTCTGGAACGCGCTACCTGAATCAATTAGGAAAGCCTCCAGCCGTGCGGGTTTCAAAGCTCTTGTTTACGATCATTTTCTCGCACAGCTGAGTGATGTGGGAATCTAGTTGCCATATGTAAATTGTTGTTTGTTTTTCATTGCATTAATAATTGTATATATTTATTGTTTATGTAGGTATATTGTAAATACGTGTTTATATTATATGTAAGTATATGCTATATATATATATATGTATTGCATATTATTTTCTTATGCTTTTTTGTTAATTAAACTTTATTATACACCCACATAAAGCTCTCTGCTTGACCCAAAGGTTGACTGTTAGATAATGCTTTTAGCATTAAGTCCACCTATTGTGCTTTACAATTGTATTTGTACAATAAAGTTTAAATAAATAAATACCTATTATAGTAAATAAAATATTTTGATTTTGTTTTTTGAGTAGCATCATCGTCATCTGGTAATGCTGCTAGTATATACAAATATTTACAGCTAGGAGAAGCTAAAAACTTCCCGAAAACGGCGGCTTGTTTTATAAAATATCCTTGTTGACTACGAAACCTGAGCGATATGATAAGCCCTTAGTAAACCCTTCAAAGCTGATAGCTACTTAAGATATGACACTCTGCGTAATGGTTCCTTATCTTGAGCTTCCACTTGAGACGGTTTGGCCGTTCTAGCCGTGATAGACTTTGGATGACGTGATCAATCATAATGGAAGTACAGGGGTGTTATTTATGAGAAGTATGACTCGCCCAAAACTGGTGAGTCGAATGAAAATTGTCAGAATCACCCATTATTTAGAATGTAAATCAGGATACATAAACTTTAAAACACTAGCCAATTTTTTACTCTGTTTTCAGTACGTGGAACAGTTGCTGAACAACTTTACGTTTACATAATACCTACATGTGACTTCATAAAACTTGACAAAGTAAAACGTTCGCTTAATATTAATTTCGGAAATGAAGCTAGCGCGATAAGTTTTTTTAATTGACGAAAAGTATTTTATATAAACCTTTTTAAGAAAAACAGAGACGTTTTCATTCACCATCCATAACATAAAAGCTCAACAATTCGCCAACTTAAATTAAGTTCGGGCTGTCGTCCACTCGACTACAAAAAGGTAAACGTTGAACAAGTCACCCAGTTTCAGGGCTGTCGGCCTAATTTTATATAAATATCCGAGAACCCTCGCAGCTAAAAATAAAGCATTTTAAATAAACATTCGACCCGACAGGGGTTCGTATGTGTGACGAAATTTTATAAGTTTTCACAATAGATAAACTAAATAGTAGGATAAAGACGAGGAGATCGATGCTCGATCATAAATCGAGTTTAAGAATCGTGGGTGTTCTTATTTCGTATCAGTAAGACTGCCCTATTTTTGAAATGAATGGAATAGTTTTTGTTCGATATCGAACGTTTTTAATTCGACATTATAAGTCACACTTTTCAAAAATGTGCTATTTTGTCACAGTCTACAATCAGCCAAATAGTTAATTCCACTTGAGACACCTGGTGATATCACCTGGGTTAGAAAATTCCTCACTTTTGTATCACGTACCCGCTGGCAAATCATCTGGGCCCATAGACAAGTTACAATTTGAAAAACGATAACAACATTCGTGTTCGCGATCTTTCGGAACTAGTAAGAAAAAAAAAACCACGTGATTTAGCGCGGGTAATGTCAATCCCATACATATTTTGTTTTCGAATAACGTTATTCAAGTTATTGTTTTTGAAATTGTAACTTGTCTACGAGCGGATCTCAATTCCACAACAGTTAAATAATTATGAGCTCTTCTTCTCTCCTAGTACTCCGCCGTGCTTTTCAAACTCAAATCAATTCTATTTCTCTTAATTATAAGCGGTTACTTTTGGGAATCTAATAAATTTAATCTATGAGATGTTATACATGTAAAATTAATACTTGCACGTCGATAATAAAATTTATTGACCACCATTATAGAAATCTCTCGAAAAGAATTCACCCCTCGTCTTCAAACATCCGATCAAATCATACTAATTCAATCCGAAAGAATTTAAAAAGTCAAAGATTACGAACTCGGGCAAATTATTCCAATTTAGTGCCCGGAGCGTCCTACTAAATGGGTTTGTTATTGTCACCCTTTATTACTGACAGTGGCAGGTACGAGATGGAATAATTGGACCCTCGGGTGACCCTAATTCATCGATTTTGCGGACAATCGCGCTGGCAATGATGAAAGAAATGTAAGATTGGGCTATTGATTGATTAGGTTTTTATGTAACGATTAACTGTTTAAGGTTAGTTATACACTACTTCATTTCGATTAATTCACTCAAGTGTACCTCGAGTGTTTTTTTGAGATCTGTGACCGACTTACGAGTGGTGATGGTGATTCGAATGATTGTCGCTCGTTTTCGATTAATTTTCATTTGGCATAATCGGTCTGTCGATTGAGCAGAGATTTGATTGCACAATTAGGAATTAATCCATACTAATTTTTAAATGCGAAAGTGTTTGTTACGCTTTTACGGCCAAACCACTGAACGGATTTTGATGAAATTAGGTATGAATATAGTTGAAGACCCGGGGTCAAACATAGGCTACTTTATATAAATATAGGAAAAAAAGCTAGTATTTAATAATTAATAAGTAAATACATTAAATTAAACTATTTTAATACGGTTTTATCGCGTTTATTACTTATTTATTTACACCTGACGTTTCAAACACTTTACAGCGTTCATGGTCGCAGGCAGACTAAGTTAACATTTGTCTTTGATGTCATAAGATTACAAAACTACCGCCTGAAATTTTTATTGGGAACTATTCCGATTCACGCAGTATTGGCTCACAGTATCTAAGGGTCTTGCAGTCTGCTTCCGAGTTTGCGATTTTATTAAGTTAATGACTGGGTCCCAAGCTGGCGGTACCTGCCATCCATCCTCTCTATTGAAATTAGGATGTTTTTTAATTTCAATAGCTTCACGTAACATCCTTGGAATGAATCTGTTTTCCTTTGCAAGGACTTGAGGATTATCAAAACGCATATAGTGGTTGGGTTTGTCTAGAGCATGTTCACAGACTGCAGACTTGGTTGAGCGTCTATTTTTCATGTCAGCAATATGTTCTTTTATACGAGTATTAATGCTTCTCTTTGTTTGCCCAATGTATGATCTAGACAAACCCAACCACTATATGCGTTTTGATAATCCTCAAGTCCTTGCAAAGGAAAACAGATTCATTCCAAGGATGTTACGTGAAGCTATTGAAATTAAAAAACATCCTAATTTCAATAGAGAGGATGGATGGCAGGTACCGCCAGCTTGGGACCCAGTCATTAACTTAATAAAATCGCAAACTCGGAAGCAGACTGCAAGACCCTTAGATACTGTGAGCCAATACTGCGTGAATCGGAATAGTTCCCAATAAAAATTTCAGGCGGTAGTTTTGTAATCTTATGACATCAAAGACAAATGTTAACTTAGTCTGCCTGCGACCATGAACGCTGTAAAGTGTTTGAAACGTCAGGTGTAAATAAATAAGTAATAAACGCGATAAAACCGTATTAAAATAGTTTAATTTAATGAATAACAATCGCGAAAACATAAGAAAATAATAAGTAAATACTTATACTTAATTTTAAAAAAACTGTTTTATTTTCTTTATTTATTTCTGACGTCATGGGTGCCAGGCTGCCAGCCACGTAACATTATTTCACGCAAAAAAGTTCATCTCTACTCTATTTTCCTTCTCTCTCTCTCTCGCTCTAGAGATTCGACTGTCTAGTAAAATTTACTTACAAAGAATTTATTATTTTATCTTGTCCTTGATATTAATTTTCTATATTATACCTAGTTCCATATTTGTTGCACACACAAATACAATTAGCCAAAATAAAAATTACTCAAATATAGTTCTAGCCAAATTTTCGTTAATTATTAACAAATATTGCTTCACAGCGGAATTGACTGAGAAACTTAATTAAACTTTTGTCGAAACTTGAAACTCCATCAATACGAAGTATGAAATACCTAATGTACATATTTAATTTTAAACGTTTATAAATATAGAGTTGGGTATACTATACGAGTACCTACGAAATACACTGTAAGATGATGTGCTAAGCTTTGTTTAATTTCTACGTAAGTATTTGTATTGTCGTAAGTACCTATTTTAACCAGGTTTTTATTTAATGTATCGCTAAATGTATGAGTAAGCTCTTATGTTTATCTAATTTTATGGTTTAGCTTTGTTATATTACAGTTACTAGTAATATCTCAACAATAAGGTTTAATTTTTCAAAAACACTCAGTTTTCGATTTTTACTCTACATTTTTTTTTAAATCTAATAAGCGGCCGAAAGGAATGGCTTTGAATACGCTGAAGCGACGTCTTGGAAAGATTAAAGGCTCAGTGGTCAAAGGTGGGGGAACAGAAAGAGGTTTGAAAGGAGGTAGGTAGATCTTTGCCCATCAGTAAGACATAGATTCATACAATTTTGGATTTGAAAATCAGTATTTCGAAAAAACATTGAATCAGTTTCTCGAAATCTGATGTCTGATCTCGGCCTAAGGGCATGGTTCGTTTTCCGCGCGATTTCTTCAAATAGGTTTCGACGTTGACACAAACATTTTGGTCGAGATGAAAACATCCGCAGCCGTGGTCATAGAGTTGAGAAGTATTTAGAGTTGGTATTGATTTTGAAAACAGAACTAAATAAATACTTACCAGTGGAATCCTGAAAGCCTGGAATTTTGCACAAACTGATTCTATTTATACCTTACTGAATGGCGTGTACATAACATAAGTCAAGATTTCTGCGCCTTGTGTGCAAAATAATAAAATATTGATATTTTCCTAATACATCCGATAGAAAGTGATTTATCTCTGGTGTGTGTGTCATGCCAACACAGCAAATTTATTATTTTATGTTACAAATGTTTTGTACGAGCGACGAGTATTTATGATTTATTTGTGTACCGTATGCTTACATATGCGTTGAAATTTGTTAAGCAGTTGTAAAGTTCGAGTAAATGACTAACAGAACTAAGTAAAATGTTCAAATTTTGTTAAGCAAGGTTTTTTCGAACTACACATTTGCAATAAGTGTAGATAACAGGTGGCCGCATATACAAAATGTCAAAATAATTTACATATATTTTAACCTGTCTTTACGCAGAATAATACATCGATACGTAAACGAGAAAATGCCTAGTTTATGATAACGCATAATAAATAAACTTGGAACGATGAACGAGCAAACACCCGTAGGACAAATACCGGGCGAAAAAAATTCCGTCGGGTGGTGATCTGCCCTGGCCGATTTGGAGGTCTTTAAATAGACTCCGGGCTGGAGTCGGGAGATGCCACATAATAGAGTAAGGTGGGGCTTTTCAAGTTATTCCCTGTGCGACAGCGGGGCTATCCAGTCTATGGCCCAACTATTGATATGACCTGATTGCCCATTCTACTGCAAGGTTGAGGGTTTGGTGGAGGCTAATGAAGAGAGGTGAAGGTAGCCACATGCTGGTCTGTTTGGACCAGTATGTGGCTACCTTCATATAATAAATAGCCATTTCGATTCACAAAGAAGAATAAAATTAGCTATTCAAGATGCAAAACAAAACAATACTAACCACGTCTACTTTACTATGACACATCTAGTTATTCCTAGCTCTGCGGTGCGGCGAGAAATGAAAAATTGTTCAATCGATACAGTTCCTTTCACTTGAAGCCTGTTTCAATAAGTAACAACATGTGGCAATTGTTGAGCCTGGTTATTGCTGTCTCTTTCTGGCACGTGGAAGGAAAGATTGCAAGTAACCAGGTCGGAGATTCTGGTAAGTTAGTGTAGGAACTAATACTAGTAGACATGACAGTAGACTTCTGGAACTACGAGATTTATTCATAAAATGCTGCTGTGAACTTTCACCCACTTGTAGGGATACGACATACGATGCAGTTATCAAATAAGCATGATTGAAATCAGTTAAATAATGTTACACCAAACTTTCCCCCGTTTTGCCCTTATTTTTTAACCCAACCAAAAAAAAATCTTGATAAAAATAAATAAATCAAAGTACACGTGTGTCAAGTTTCGTAAGGATTCGTTCAGAAATGCCCGAAACATACGTTTTTCCGTCAAAAGCAAAATGGGCCAGTGTCGAAATGGAGACTTCGCTTACGCTCAGTCAATAAGAAATTGGCGGAAAACAGTGAGAGTCTTCTAAATCTTATAATAATAATAGGCTCCCAGGTCATGAAGCCCAAGCACATTTCTTAGCTCCAAACTATAGGATTACACTAGTCATTCATTTGAAAAAACTTGCTCTATGCTTCGCCACGTCTATTTATAATATAGAGCATGTACTGTATACTTTTAGCCATTTTGACTCAACAAACAGAAATAGTATTTACAGCGGCTAACTTGGCTCCGCAACCTATTGAGCGTCTTCCAAGCAGGCCAAACCAGGGGGTAACTCCTCTCGCGGGATAACGAAATTGGCTACAGTCAAGGGCTCCTACGCATAAAACATAACTTCTTAAGTTAAATATTACAAGAAAACTTAGATTAATAATTCCTAAGCAAGGAAAAAAGATTAGAAGATAGAAATACGCATTGCAATCGCTTAATGTTAATCATCAGTATTTTTTAACGGTCCAAAGCAATACTACATACGAAGCATTTGACTATTTTAATAAAGCAAGGAAGTTCACTGTTTCCTTGCAAACTTATGTACATCCATAAAACACTAGAGCCGAAGTGGCAACGGCGAAGTTTACAATAACAAATTTTCACTCGAGTTGTTGATCAAACAACTGCGATAGCGTGACTAGTTGTTGCTTCTGTACTCCTAGTACTTGAAATGTAAATGGATTATTTGCTCGCTCACAAAATAAACACATATGTTGTGTTTAATCTGTGGTTTTATTACGTTATTTATCAAATTTGGTAATTTATTTATCATAAATAAGCACAGAGGAAATAACGATTTATTCTCCTCCATTTAAAATACATAACATTTAAGCAGAAACGTGAATATCGCATTTAGCTAAATTTTTCAAATTTCATGCAAATGTGCGAATTTCTGCCAAACTCCTCATATATTCGGTTGTGGTAGAATGGCATGAAACTCCGAAATTCAATAACTTCACGCTGCATATGTACGATGTTCAGTTCATACCAATTTACAAGCGGAAAACGGCTCGTAATTGGATGTTTCCTAATTTCTTTAGAGTATAATATGTGCACTCCGTAGCTTATCATATTCTCAAAATACCACAATGGAAAAACATTTATGCAAATTAAAAGTATATTCCCCCTTCTGTTGCAATAATTCAAGCGAATATAAAATACATGTTTATATTATTCCATTGTAACTCTTTCATATAGAGAATTAGAGTTATAATAAATCCCAAACATTGTGAGAATAATACACGTACCAAATACAAAGCAAATTATAAGGCATCATATTCAATTTCCTGAGGATGAAAAGGAACCCGTGATTAGATTTCATCTCTATATTTCATACTTATTTTATACTAGCCACTGGTTACTGACATACTTATTTTATACTAGCTGTTTCCCACAGCTCCGCTTGCGTTAAAAAGTAGCGTCTGTTTGACCCCGGGTCTTCAACTATATTCATACCAAATTTCATCAAAAACCGTTTAGCGGTTTGGCCGTGAAAGCGTAACAGACAGACAGACGGACAGACAGACTACTTTCGCATTAATAATATTTAAGAATCAAACGAACTTACCTCGTGATGTTTGATTCCAATTATGCGAGGGTCTCAACTATGGACTAGTATGAATAGTAAGTATGGAAGTATGCAAAGCCAATGAAAATTCTAAAGCATAGACGAAAATTAAATCAAATCAAATCAAATAATTTATTTGTAAAAACATAGGTATACATGAACATGCAGTTGCTACAGATAATAGGGAATGCTATGTTTTGCCATTAAAGTATGGCGTACAAATATTCAGTCATTTAAAAGATTAATAACATCAACGGAACATAGGAGTTAAAAATAGAACAGTGCTCGATAAAAAGTACTTTTCTTCCTATTCAAAAACATTTTTTTTTCTAACTACCAGGAGACCAGGATTTCGATGACAGTAGCGAGAAGATCGGACCAATAGTGACGCAGATATACCAGCATCCGTACGTCGCATCGCTGCTGAAGAACGACATCTACCTGTGCAGTGCTGTCATATTGAACAACTACTGGTTGCTTACAGCGTCCAAGTGCTTTGATCCGTGAGTACCTAAATATACAATACAATACAATATAGGTTCTGAAGAAATAGAAAAACTAACTAAATACCACCTACTCAAAACAGAAATAGCCCGTTAATGGAACATTAAAGGAATCATAGTCCGAATAGTAATAGGAGCTACCGGTGTAGTCGCCAAAAGTCTGCGACGGTATTGTGATTTACTGGATCCTCAAATAGACATATCAGTCATGCAGAAACAAGCCGCAATACATACAACAAATATCCTAGCAAAGGTTTTAGGATATTCAATCTTTATCAGCGGGAATGGTGAAATGCTGAAAAATCCCTCTCCCTGAAGATTTCAGGGCGGGATTTCAGCTCAAAACCGATCTCACGGAGGTCGAGAAAATAAACAAACCAATACAATACAATATAACTTAATTGCCCACATCTGGGAAATCACAAAACTGAAATTATAACATTGTTAACAATATGGAGCAAAGGCAATATATGTATTATTTTGACATCAGGTTCATGAATAAGTTCCGAATTCCAGCCTATCTGAGCTACGGAAACTGAAACCAAATTAAATCTTGTCATTCACCAAATGTTCGATGATGCCCGATGCTAATCTGAGGGTCAATATCAAGCGATGCATAGAAATTCTACGATGCCTAAATTTTCTTGTTTTTTTATGTTTTTAATTATTTATATTTATTTTTCTTCTTCATCATCGGTCCCTCACTGCTGAGGATCGTGACTACAAATGTGTTTCCAAAATGCTCGATCGGCAGTACTATGGACCGCATTTTATTTCGGACTAGCTGTATTCCGCAGCTTCGCCTGCGTCAAAAAGTAGCCTATGTTTGACCCCGGGTCTTCAACTATATTCATACGAAATTTCATCAAAATCCGTTAAGCGGTTTGGCCGTGAAAGCGTAACAGACAGACAGACAGACAAACTTTCGCATTTATAATATTAGTATGGATTTGTCCGCAGTTGCCTTATGATATACGTTACCCATCTCGCTGGAGGTTTCCCTCTGGCACGGTTTCACTCTATTTTTTCCTTTGATTTTATTACTTTTATGTTATTTTTAGTATCTACCTATTAAATTAGACTGTGTAGTAGGTAGAACTAGTAGTTATTTTAAATTAATGAAGGAATGAACATTTCATTGCAACATTTACAAACATGATTTATTTTTGAATAGTCTATATGCTTCTAAATTACTTTAATTTTAAATGTGACATTAACTGTCTACAGACAAACTATGTAACTAAGAAATAAGATACCCACTGCTAAAACATAATCATCACAACGCAAATAGGAACTCAATTCCAGCGTTTAACTCGGTAGTTAAGATTAACTTAGTAGTTAAGATTCAAATTAACGATACCCTCGCAAAATTAACAGAAGTCCGAATAGACTTGACTTTATCTCTCTCTGATTACTGATAATTTGCTTTGGGAGAAAGAGATAGAGAATCAAGGGTAATTAATGACGACTTTAATTCGTGATTGGTATAAATTTAGGTGGCATTCAAAGGTTTAATTTATATAAATTTAACACCAATAAGATTGATTTAATTGATACGGCACGATTATTTTAATAAAGGGGGACCAGGTCACCAGGTAATCACCTAGTTCCATGGAGCAAATACATGACAATAGGGCATAGTTTAAGACCTGTAAAACAGATCAGTAATGGATTACAACAACTTTTCCGCCTGCATTTTTGGCGGCAAGAATGACGTACTTTCTACCCCGTTCTTGAGTAACTGTGAGTGTATTTTCGGAGCAAGTGTAGTATTGAAGTATATTAAACATCGTGTCGTATAAAAACCTTCGGAGCACAAGAGCTTAAATTACATAAGAAATATTAATTACATTCTGTTTTTAGAATTTGTTGTTACAGCGGCAACAGAAATACATTATCTGAGACAATTTCTGTCTATCTGCCATCCTAGTAATATTATAAATGCGAAAGTCAGTCTGTTTAAATACAAAAGTCTGTCTGTCTGTTACGCTTTCACGGGCAAACCGCTGAATGGCCATAACCATTAGCAACCATACGAGTAGTTTGAATGTTCAAAAAATTTGTTTTATTATTGTACGTCGACTGAAAACGACAAGACTAGCATCAATTTAACGATTGTACTGAAATGAGAGGTGACACATGAATGTGCAAATCTAAAACAGAATATAAAATCAACACATCTGATTAAAGGTCGGAGGCTGATTGCAGATAGATGGAGAAAAAGAAAGAAAAAAAAAATTGTACGTCCTTTATGGGCAGATCGCAGTGGTACAATCCTTTTTTATTAAGTACTTAAACAACTTTTTCAATTTTTTGAACATAACACAACTTTGAACATTGTTGGAAGACCCGGGTTCCAACATAGGCTACTTTTAAACGCAGGTGGAGCTGCGGGAAACAGATAGTGTTTCATTATTACAGAGAGACGAACAGACAGTGGTCCCAGGTGGTTTACTCTTCTTTTGACCCTTAAAAACAACATTTTATTAAATAATGTTAGGTATACATTATACCATGTCAAAGGTAAGTTGACCCCCTTATCCTTCACTAACAGTAAGTAAATACGTTAAAGTCGTTTTTGTACCCCGGGTGGGTTCAGACAGAAAAAGAGCGTTTGACCCTTCAGCTTAATTTGGGCACCTGCAAATTGTACAGGGTCGCCAGGGGATTTTATGTTACGCGATACGCTCTTATAAACATAGGAAAACCGAACGAATAGTCCCGTTATCTCGTATGAAGAATGATTTTATAGGTGTTCACAGAAGCATTCTTTATTCAGTTGTTTCCAGTTTGTTTAGGACGTTGCAGGCATGAATCACCTGATAATGATTACGGAATCATTATCATTAAGCACGGGCTTTCGAAGGAATGTTAAGCCGATTGTCCCGTCGTTAAAAGAACCACATCAGAAATACCGAAAAACTAGGGTCGATTGACCACTCTGTATAAATATATGAATATTTTAGCGAGGAGAACAGTTCATCCGAACATGATTCCCAGTCACATCATCAGTACCACAGGTCCCAACGGGAATTTTACCGTCCGAAACCCTTCTGGCCTTCTAGGCAGTTTAGAAGTCCTTAAACAAACTCCGAGCTGGTGTTGGGAGAGGACTAGAGAACAGAGTAAAGGGAGTCTCCGTTGTTTTCTCGTCAGCCTCCGACATGGTTTGTACTTATGTACTGATGTCCTGTTCGTGGTCATATTGCGCCTGATTCATTCTTCTCGCTTGTGATTCGCCATACATAAAGGACTTGTATTCCTGGCCGTAAAACCCATTACAAAAAACGTAGTGATGGGATGCCCGTCGACTCGTCTAATCATTTAATACGCCGTTTGGTGTGTGTAATATATGTTTTTTTTTTTTATAAAATTTAACCCATACTTTCATACTAATATTACAAATGCGAAAGTCTATCTGTTTGTCTGTCTTTCTGTCTGTCTGTTACGCTTCCACGGCAAAACCGCTAAACGGATTTTGATGAAATTTGGTATATAATTGAAGACCCAGGTCAAACATAGGCTCCTTTTTGATGCAGTCGGAGATGCGGGAAAAAGCTAGTGGTTAATTTTTAATAGTTCCCTGGGCAAGCAAGCATAAGCAGCAGACGCAACTGAAATAACAAGATTGGCTTTTGGTCACTTGAATTGAATTCAAACTATGTAGTGATTTATCAAACAATTTTTCCTTTTGAGATGCGACCCTATGTCTCTGGAACCGCCTCTTTGAGCACATTCCCGACATGATAACAAGATTGCTGAAAAAGTTCGTATTCCTTTCTCTACGAATGTTATAAATCAACCCCTTACCCGCCCACGACGATTGATAAAGTGCCTTTTATTTATCGAATTCAATGTTTACATGACTAGACCCTAACCTGAACTATCTTATTTTTATGTATTTAAACCATTTAATGACGTTCCTTTCTCAATAATTTAAATATTACTGTTGAGGTCACTGAGCCATCGCAGTAAGTAACTAAACATTATTGTACAAAATATCGGCACGTACCTACATGCAACGTTGGACATTTATCGACCAGATGGTCAGACGACCTGAAAAGGGCAAAACAAGCGCTGAATGTAGGCCGCTACCAATTGGGTGACGCCTATGTCCAGCATTGGACTTCGGCTGAAATGATGACGACTATGATGTGCGCCGGCGAGTACGGTTATATGTACCTATGGAAACTCCCGGACTTCGACGAGTCTGGAGATTTTCGAAGCTATAAGTATTATACTACATAAGTACTATTACCTATTCAGTGGTAATAGTACAAAGGATGCAAATAAGCTACTAAAAAGACAGATATTGATATGCAGAAATAATTTTTCAAGTCAGTTCAATACCTAAGTAGTTCCGAAGATTTCCTCCTATAAAGTTACAAACATTTTCAGTGTGTTTATACTCGTAGGTAGTCTAAACGTGAAGGTATAAAAACACAGTACGCATAACGGTTCTACAACATTATACACACACTCCCACATATAAATATACGATATACACTAAAGTGATAAAGTATTCACGACACTAAACAGAGCGCTGTAGCACCAATTCCTTTTGTCTTTAGTTTCCTCAATACACTGAGCGAACACGTCATTGATATCTGAATAATGGATGTGCCATTGCATTTTAGCGAACAGTCACTCTGCCGAAAAATCAGTCTGCCAAATCTCGACTTTATGTTTAAGTAATATTAACAATATTTAATTTCTGAGATACATTAAGGTACATGAAGACATTAACATAAATGCACCGGTTTTCCGGCATTAAAATGTATGTATTAGGGCCGTATCGCCTTTCTTATTCACTAACTGCTGTTCTGAATGGTTGTGTAATTTTTTTTTGCAAAAATAATAATACGTCTTTAAAGTTTCATAAATTCATACTTCCATAATTACTTAATATTAACAATACAATATAACTTTATTGCCCACATCTGGGCAAACACAAACTTAAAATAAAAACATTGTTTACAATATGGAGCAAAGGCGGACTTATTGCTAAGCAATCTCTTTCAGCCAACCTTACTACAAGTAAGAGAACATTATAAGGATATAGCTAGTAACACATTTATCATTTGCTATCATTTCTATGGTACCAGACTACACACGAAATGTTAAGGAGAAAAAAAAAACTTTTTTTTTTGCGCTTAAATACACCTTTTTGTTTAAACCCCGATGATCTGGCATCCTTTCCAAATGGCCCTCCGATCTCAAACACACGACATTGTTGCCGCATCTACCATATTCCGAGTTCCAACATCCCCGACCCTTCACCCAATTCATCGAGTTTGGTTTGTTCCAGGAATGTGACATCGTCATACGTCACCTTCAAGAACCTCGGCAACTACTCCATGAGGGTTGGCAGCTCTTTCAATAACGAAGGAGGGGATATTTACAAGGTAATAATAAATGACTATTTACTTTTAATTATTCGAGATATATTAAAAAAAGTTTCTATAGTCACGTAGGTACTAAATTAAAATAAAAAGAAAATTAAAACTAAAAATGATCTACAGTTTGGGGCAACGTGCCCAAAATGCTGGCCGCGTTCCCTCGCTGGATTGCAATGCTAATTTTTTGTTCAAAATACAAGCCAGCATTTTGGTCAAGCGTTGCCTCCTTTAGTCTAGAGATATTAGAATTATAGATGTATATTAACCAAACACAAAATAACAAAATAATGTTGTACTTTCTATCTTTACAATCCACGCCTCGGCCTTGCCATGGCCCGCTCTATTAAACAAAATCCCTAACTTGGTTTGAGATGGAAGACTAGAAGTCGTTTATAATCAGTATACGTAAGTAAAAGATTAAAAAAACATTAATTACCTTTGGACTTAATGCCATAAGGTCTAATTTCTAAAAGATTTGATACAAAAAGGCTTACTGAAATTTAGAATTACTATGCAAATTCAATAAACATTTTCACACATTGATACGTTGCCTTTTCCATAGAAAAAGAAAGGAGGGGGAGTCTAATTTGGCAAAGTCAAAAGTTAGCAAATGGGTTTCCTGTTCACAATTCTATGCATTTTTCAGATAAAAATGCTAATCAACAACTTCGACAGACGAGTGTCAGCGGTTAAGCTTCTAATGCCGCTGGAGTTCAACTCTAGGGTCAACTCGGTGAAGCTGCCTGAACCTGATGAGGAGGTGTCCTTGGGCTACCTGACCTCGGCCGTGGCTTGGACTCCAAACTATGTAAGTTGCAACCTCCTATTAGACGTAAAAATATTGCAAATTACAATACAAAGCAAAATGTGTGTTACATTCTTACGATCTTAAGGAAAAGATTAGTTTCTGTTTAAAGAATCATCTGTTTGTCTGTCTTTACCTTTTTAGGCCCATCTTCATAGCTAGTCAATTAGGTATATCGTAAGTCCTAAAATACACTAGTAACTCTAAGACTACTGTTCAACAAAGCTTAAACCATGTCTATGCCCTGTTTAACGTGGATTTATAGTAGCATTTTTTAGACACATTTTGAACAGATGTCTAACTTTTTTGGAGTACGGTTAGATTTTAACGTGGATTTACGTTTTATGTTAATAACGTCCAAATTTCGAATGTCAGATGCCATTGTCCTATCCAGCATCTTCCATAGATCTATTAAAATTAGTTATTACATATTATTATGTAGCAAGCAAGTATATCCTATGCATTTTATATTTCTATGTTATCTATTTATCTGCTACTTCGTCCTGTTTATATCTTTCTGGCCTACTAGGGCTACATGAGTCTAATAGAGATACTGATAGTAATTCTAATTTCTTTCACAGCACCTCCGTCTGGTAAACATGCCCGTAATAGACCCATCGTTATGTGAGCCGTACACCAAGATGCTGCCTGGACATTACTTATGTGTTGGAGGCGTGGAAGACCCCAATCGACACTTTTGCAGGGTAAAGTAACATTACGTACATCATCATTATCTGTCATGCCACTTTCTCCGTGGTCCAGTGGTTAAGGCGTTCGCCTTCGACCCGGAGGTCGTAGATTCGATTCCCACGGGAAGCATACTTTGTTTAGTTGTTTCCAATTCAGTTAGGACATTGCAAGCTTGAATCACCTTATTGTCTGATAATATAAATGATTCCGTGCTTCGGAAGGCACGCTAGGAAAGCCACTGCTGGGCCTCTCCCAAAGATTTCCGAATAACCGGTTGGAAGCGACCTGCATCCAGCGCTTGCCTGCGACCATAGAGGCGATTTATGTAGATTGTAGATCTATACTAATATAATACTAATATACTTACTAATAATATGATACTAATAATATTATAAATGCGAAAGTCTGTCTATCTGTCTGTCTGTCTGTTACGCTTTCACGGCCTAACCGCTGAACGGATTTTGATGAAATTTGGTATGAATATAGTTGAAGACCCGGGGTCAAACATAGGCTACTTTTTGACGCAGGCGGAGCTGCGGGAAAAAGCTAGTATTTTATAAAGAATTCAGAATCCTAGTCCTAATTGAGGAGACAAATTAAATGTTAAACTAACGCACTGGATATTTAAAACGCATTACAGTATTATACGCACTTAGTCCTATAATTTTAATCAATCAATCAATCAATCAAATCATTTATTTGTGAATACATAGATAGCACATAAAGGTGTTAGTATTAGAGCAGTGATTCAGAATAATAATATATGATTATATTTAGTTTGAAGGAGGAGACACAAGTACAAACAAAATTTTTCAGAATTTTCTCGTTATCTATAGATCAGAGTTTCGGCTATATTTTCTTTCTATTAATTAACAAATTGATATTTCTGACAAATGCCAAAATACTTTTTTAAAACGAGTGGAGAATCCACACCTTTGAGCGCCATGAACTTGTTAAGACTGGGTGCAAAATCATTCGTAAAGGCCCAATAACAGGAAGGTATAATAGACTAGCAGCCTGTCTCTACTTCGTCCTACCCTATAGCCTTCCTCGATAAATAATAATAATAAATAAATAAATAGGCCAACACTAAAATAATTTTTCAAATCAGTGGTTTCTGAAATTAGCGCGTTTAAACAAACAAACTCTTTAACTTTATAATATTAATAATAATTCGGCTTTATATTATTAGTATAGATTTCCAAAGAAAAAGCCACGGCTATCTTGCGAACGGACAGACAGACAAAGAAAAACTGTTTTACGTAGTTTCCGTTAGTAGGTTTTATGGTATAGTTTGAAAACTCGACTTGACTTCAACTTGGAGCTGTGAACACTGTTCGCTAGCAAAATAATCGTAAAATAAAAGTAACTCCCACCTCACTTTGTAGTTTCACCAGAACTTTAGCATTTTGCGCTGTTATATATTTATTTTAATATGATCACATTGTAAGCTGCAAATAAATAATAAATTTATTATGAATTAGCCAAAAAAAAAACACTAAAAATTATCTACATTTTGAGGCAACGTGCCCAAAATGCTGGCCGCATTGCCTCGCTGGATTATTTTTTTATTTTTAAAATATTTATTATCTCAATCCAATCTGATTTTAAATATAATCTTGAAAATGCGTAAGTTTATAAATTTATTTAATCATTTGTCCTCTTTACGCAAATTCATACTTATGAGTTCAGAGAAGGACATGGCAATACCCATAATCATGGAAAAAATACTATTCCCGTAAGATTTTATAACAAAAGTGTAAAAGCTAGTATTAACCAGTTTTCAGATGAAATGACAGCAGAAGCTTAGTAATAAGGTCCTTGGTTCACTTTAGGTACGGAATCCTAAATATACAATCTCCAGGATTCTCCAGGCCCACGCCAAATCTCTTCACGTCAATGTAAATCCAAATTGTAATTTCCATTCATTGTTGACACGAAT
This sequence comes from Euzophera pinguis, assembly GCA_947363495.1. NCBI lineage: Eukaryota > Metazoa > Arthropoda > Insecta > Lepidoptera > Pyralidae > Euzophera > Euzophera pinguis. The sequence continues at coordinate 7,712,984 of OX376176.1, forward strand.
CCTTAATCCAATTGTCTTAGGAATCTAATCGATCATTATTCAGGGTACGCAGGCTAGAAGTGTTATTTCTGAAAAGCGTGACTCTCATAAAATGAGTGAGTCGAATTTTTCGTTCGATATTGAATAATTTTCATTCGACATAATCGGTGAGTCGAACGAATTTAATTCGACATTTGAGACATACATTCCAAAAATAGCGCTTCAGACCTCGTGTCGATATTCAGAATCATCTTGAAATGTTTTAAAAGATTTTTAACCCACTTCTTTACAACCCAAGGAGGTTCTCAATAGCTGATATTTTTTATGTTTGTTGCCGCATAACTGGTTCCATATAGATTTTAAGTCATCATTAATATGAATGATATCACAACTCTCATTCATTCATAAATATAAAAGCTAGGCTCTTGTCTGTGGTCGACTCTTTGTCGTCGAGTAAAAATTTGCCTATTTAAAGGTAAAATTTTCAAAATAATTGTCAAGTATCAAAAGAATTCATTAATTACAGAAAATAAGGTTTACTTCAAAATTATAATTTCAATCTGTAAAGTGGTAAATCGCTCTGCCTTCGAAAATTTTTATTACATACTTTCCTCTAACACGGACCCTCGGGACAGAGTTTTATTGGGATAATTCATGCGATGACCACTTTCTATAGAATTAGGGAACTGCCTGTGTCATCCCTTTTAGGAGATGTGACAGATGCTGGTCTGAATTTTAATACTTTTATACAATTTGTCATAAGTAGAGTTACTGAGTGAATTTTGAGGAGTTTGATAGCGGAGTGCGACTCGTGTATCCGTAGTGAATGCGCTTATCATGTGATGGCGAGACGCGATCCGTATTGGATGGGTCGCCATTTAGTGGCATTTACTAGCTCGAGCTCCTCCATGCTTCGGAAGGTACGTTAAGCCGTTGGTCCCGGTTGTTATCGATAGAAGGCAGGCTGAAAAAATCTGACAATGATGGCCACTAACACACCTCGGGTCATGCTCCTGTTGGTCTGGTTTCCCTATAAAAAGCATTACGGAGGTCAGACGACAGTCGCTCCATTGTTATAACCAGTACCGCCAAATTTAGGACCATGACTTACAGGGTACTAAATTTACTTAGGGTACGCCCTAGGCTCCGCTGCGTAAGCTGACGACGCAACTAGGAAAACAGGCATAGTTGAAGAAGTTATTGAATGAATTTTATTTAATAGATAGAGCCTAGTACGCATGTCTTGCAACTCAGGGCGTAGATATAACTTTGATGAGGCATCGCCTTGTTCAATGTTTATTTTTCCTTCCACCCTAAGGTTTGGCTGGAAAAGATCCCTCTAGCGAAGTCCGCCTTTGTACCTCAATGTTTATGTAAATACTAGCTGACCCGGCAAACTTCGTACCGCCTCCGAATATATTCACCTTTCAAACCTTCCCTGGACTTCCACAAATAATTCATAACCAAAAATAGCCAAATCGGTCCAGCCGTTCTCGAGTTTTAGCAAAACTAACGAACAGCAATTGATTTTATATTTAAGATAATTTGTTTTGTAAAATTTTTATTTTGGTGCAATAAAGAGTATATGTATTATATTGTATACGTCACCAATTGGTTGGTATGTTGGGTCATCAAGTTATTCATATTAGCGACTCTCATTGACCTAGAATAATAAAAATTAAAATAAACGTCTTTATTTTCCATCAAATTCTTATAAAACAACCGCATCATAAAAACATAACGAGATTGGCTGTATGAAATGGCGAACAAATGGCGGAAAGTATAAAAAAAAATACGTAAAAGTATAAATATCAAAAGGAACAATAAAGTCTAGTGGTTTAATTGTATTTCCACAATTACAGTGCATCAAAGCAGTTTTATGGTTAAATAAAATCCACATCGCAAACAATTCGAATAAAACTGTCTTTAACAAGAAATTACGAGCGTCATAAACCCTTTGATGAGTTCGGATTGGTCACGACACGAAATAGTGCTGGTTTCAGTACTAGATCAAATACTTCTCGTGTTCATGTTGTCCTGGTAGAAACCTCCGTTTGCAGGGAAATTTTCTTTGTGATATCTTTTTACTAAACTGGGGAAGCAAAGCAGAATTAAGAAATATTTCCCCCGTTTTAAAAAGTACATCCGGAGTGGAAGTCATAGATAAAAAAAAGATATAGGTAGTGTAAGAATAGAATTTGAGAATAAGTCATGGTAGTAACAATAAGGAGTATAGAATTTCCGTCTCTGTAGCATTTGATGAGTTAGAATCTGTGACGTCACATCTGTGAGTAGTGTTGGTTCGAAATACCCCATATCCCTCTCGCTCATGTTAGCCTGGTAGAAATCCCCACATGTGAGAAAATAGGTGCCTGCCTAGCCTACCTCACTTTACTCTTTTATGTTCTAATAAAAGAAGTATTTGATTGAAATCCTGTCGATGGCGACAGGTACGATTGTAGAATTATTTTTTTAACAAACCAATAGATCATTCGAGAAACCATTAAAAAAGGGATAGAATACAGGGTCGCCTTAGAGTCAGCGGCTCTACAATAGATACGTAAATCAATCTAGCACTTTACAGAACTCATTTATCAAGTCTTAAAGCAAATATTCCTTATACAATTTGTACTATTTATTTGGATGTTTTTATATACTATAATAATATTGACTAATATTTGTACACCTTTCGCCAGAAAACTGAGTTCTGGTATACTTGCATGTAACATCTTTTGTATCCTGTTTTTACAAATAAAGAAATTTGATTGATTGATTGATGATATTTCTAAACAAATGATATGCATTTGCATGCTAAAACCGTGGGCGATTGTAGATATTCAAATTTTATTTACAACGAACTGTTACGGTCTTCAAGCCAAGAGAGAATTATTTCAATATTTTGAGTAACAAATTGTTTTAATAGTACAACAGACACAATTCGACGGATCAATTGCTTCAATACTTTTTTTTTTACTTACTGGTGATCAAGGCCTCCAACACAAGACTTCTGCACGGTTGTTGCCAGTCTGTATTCTGTCTGTATTAATATAAAATTAACGTTTAATATGTTTTTGATAACAGAAAGACAACGGCGGTGCTGTGATACAGAACGACACACTAATAGGCATATCAACATTCCTCCACACATGCGCAGTGTACAGCAAAATCCACGCGTTCCCAAAAGTATCAAGTTTCGCCCGTTGGATAGACTCCATCATCTGGGACGAGAACAACCGACCAACCGTCGAAACTACTACACACACGACCACAACAACAAAAAACGCTACGGTAATGCCTGAACAACTGAATACTGTCTTTATTGACCCCAGACAGTTCATGCTAACATTACCATTTGACCCCATCAACGTACCATTGGAACCCGCTGAAGACAATTCCGTCATACCAAGAATGAGTCTGTACGAGTCTTATTTACAAAGTATGAAGGCTAAAACTTCGACAACCACACGAAGCCCTAAAGATTTGTTGAAAAAACAGCAATGGATAAATAGTATGAGGAAAATGCCTATGTATCAAGTGAAAAGGTATGACAACTACGATTATACGTAAGAAGAAATTAATGAACAGCGTGAAGTTATGAACTCTCAGATAACAATGAAAAGTGATTACGTTTTGTTCAGTTGAAAATTGCTATGAATTAAGTTTAGTGTCCGAAGTACAAGATAATCTTAAGAAAATTTAAACATAATCTGTCAATTGTTTTGTTTTCGCGATTGTTACACATTAAATTAAACAATTTTTATGTAATTTCGGCTAAAAAAAAGTACAATGTTTCGGTGAATATCGTAAGTTGCGATTAAGGGACAATCAGAAAGGAAGGAAATGATTCTGACACTTCGTTTCTGGCATAATGTACATTAACAGTTATGCACCTTTTTAGCAGGTTGCTTACAAATCAATTAAAGCTTAATAAAATAAGTAAACAATTACTATCTATAGTCTTATTTACGTAGTTAAATGTATTTTCGTTTGTTGGTTATCCTGTCATGGTAACCCGAAACAACAGGTTCTTCGGAAACCCAGCAACAATATACGTTTTCTTTAAATCTATAAAAAAAAAATTATTGATTGAAACAATGAGAAAGTTCTAGGATACGAGATATTTTTTTTACCTATAAGTCATGATCACCTCGATAGTCGAGCGCGACCCGCGTATCCGCAGCGAATGCGCGTGTCGAGCGACGGCGAGACGCGACCACTATTGGATTGGTCGCCATTTAGTGGCATTTTCTATCTCGAACTCCTCCGTGCTTCGGTAGGCACGTTAAGCCGTTGGTCCCGGTTGTTAACGATAGAAAAAATCTGACAGTGTTGGCCACTAACACACCGCGAGTCATTTCCTGTTGGTCTGGTTTCCCTGTAAAAAGGGTTACGGAGGTCAGACGGCAGTCGCTCCATTGTAATAACCAGTGCCGCCAAATCTAGGATCATAACTTACAGCGTACCCTAGGCTCCAAAGCGTAAGCTGACGACGCAACTATACACGCTAGGATAAAGAAGAAGAAGAATAATCACTACTCCTCTTATCAAAGGAATCATAAAAGCGATAAAAAAATAAATAAAATTATAACAAAAATACTCGACGGTGTCACACATTGTCACCCTATTTACTGCAAATAAATTGAAATGAACTGAACAATTCTACAACAAAAGTAGAACAATTATTTTGTGCGGAACTAAAACACCTCTAAAACCTCCCAGAAGCATTTTTCATTTTCATTTTACTCTCAAACAGGACGTGACACGCGGCTCAAACAGCGAAACTAGTTAATTAAATTATCAAACTTTTGAATGTTGGCAACACTGACATTTTCCTCTGAAAATAACCTACCATTTTTCATGGCTGAAGTGTGATTGTTGCCAACGATAGTTGACTACATGACAAAAAAGGCCTTAATTAACTTTTAATAAGCTTAACGTTTACTGAAATAAACTACGGAACCCTAAAAAATTTGGCCTAAACTAACGCACACATAACGGAGCTGTAGAAATACCATGGAGTAATAAGCGTTTTGTAAGAAAGCGTTTGTGAGGCTACACGGGGCGGAAGGCAGACGTGCGGGGTGCTTGGTTTCGGCCGTGGTTCCAATCATGGAGCACGAGCAATGACAAGCTCCGCCCACTTTTGTGTCGGCGAGGCGCCAATGATCACATCACTGCGCCATTTCAAACGGCATCTCCTCTTTGTAATTACTCCATGAGAAATACTGAGCCAGTCGTTCTGTGACCACGGCCGTTGTAACACGGTTAAAACATTGGAAGTATGAAGGTATTATTTACGCATTTAAATTTATTCTGTAATTTTATATTTTCTGTAGTGGGGAAAAAGCGTAAAAAGGCTTTTTTATTTGCTTTTTATATAGGCAACTAGCTGACCTAGCAAACTTCGTACCGCCGCCAATAAAAGTTGCATGGTAATTATCATTCTTTGGCGTCCATCATTGAATGATGGACGCCAAATACTTGTTTGCCTACTAAATAGTTGTTTTAAAACTAAAACTGTTTTCACTTCCTTTGCAATTTCAACACAGTACCTACTCGTATTACAGAATATACACCTATCTTGTGTACCATTTTCAAACAATATTGACATGTTCCCTGTCTCATGAATCACATGTGAGCAAATCAATTGTTATAACTATTGTTGAAATTTTATGTACAGGGAATAGTTTATCATAGAATATTAACGATTATTCAGTAATACTTTGTAATTATAAATTGATCTCAAATTGACAGAGTCATCAAATAAATCACAAGTCAATTTTGTATAGCAAGCTAAAGTATATATACATTTTAGAAAGTCGGTTGAAATATCCCTAATTAATTTATAAACGCAGAGTTTGACAACAATACATATGTATTTATTATTTCAGACATGCTGAAAGTAAAACTTTAAATTCTTAAAACCACCACCTTCCACCTTCGCACTTCTCGTCATCGGCAGGGAATTATGTATATCATCCTAATACAAAGGATTTCGTACTGTAATGTGCTCCATAAAACTGCTTTGCCGGGAGACTACAATGTGGGGTTTATCAAAAAGATCCTGAACGTATTTCTTAAGGGTCGGCAATGCTCCCGGTGGTGTCCATGGGTGCGGTGACTGCTTATAATCAGATGGGCTGCTAGGTACTTCTATTTGTTTCAAAAGTACTTAAAGAAAATTAAAAAATAAGAAAGGTCTTAAAGGACTCTTATCCAGGGCCGTAAAATATATTAAAAAAACTAGTTACTTCTTGCTTGCCACAAAAAAACTAAATCCTAAAATGTCCGTACATTATGCGATAACAACATTTAAAACATAAACCCGAAATAAGAACCTTATTATCTCTTATTAAAGTTGGTTAAAAATAAACAGATATTTTCTGAACGCAGAGTTTGACAATCATACTCATCTATTATTTTTGACTCAAAAGATGAAAAAAATAACAAAGGCCAAGACTCGTATCCAGGGCCGTAAAACATAGTAGAAAAAGTATCCGGCCCCTCCTACAAAAAAATGCTCCCAAAATAACGGACTTTTAAACTACCGTTTAACATTTGAAAAAATTACAGCAGAGTTACTAAACTTATCCTACTCGTTTTGCAAGTCGGTTAAAATGTCTAATTCATTTCCGGACGCAGCATTTGAAAACCGTTATTAATTACGTGCTATGTAGGTACATATTACTTCCCCGAAGAAAAATAACAAAAGCCTTAAAGAACTCGTGAGACCTACAGGGTTAGCCTATGTCGCTTCTTATATTTCCTACGTAGTAATATGGACATCATCGGTAAAAGACATCGTAGAAAAATAGTAAAACATTCGGGACAATCTGAAAAAGACAAACCACCGCTATTTTTCCCAGCACAATAGATTCGTTCAGCTCCCATCAATAAACAGTGCTAATTGCTCCCTGTCCTGCCGGCTCGCCAATTAGGGAACGTTTCCAGAAATACGGATATCTTTGCGAGTGGTGCCACAGCCAGCGTATAGTATCCCTACTAATATTATAAGTGCGAAAGTCTGACACGGCCAAATCGCTTAACGGATTTTAATGAAATTTAGTGTGAATATAGTTGAAGAGGGTCATATATAGGCTACTTTTTGACTCAGGCGAAGCTGAGGGAAACAGCTCGTAAATACATAAAATAACTAGCTATTTTAGACGGCTGTGCCTGGGTCAAAAAGTATGGCCTTCAACTATATCCATAACAAATTTCATCAAAATAGGCCCAGAGTTTAACCGTTAAAGAGTAAGAGACAGACTGCCAGACTTTCTCATTTATAATATTAGTATGGACGAATGTTTGGTAAAATGAATACGTAACTTAGGTAAGTACTTATGTCTCAATTAAGTTAAAGAGGTAATCACGATCTTTTAATAAACAAACAAAACAGAAACAAACCCCTGTCTATTTCCTATTTCGCCAATTCAGGATCTTTTTCTAAATATTAAAACGAAAATAGATAAAATGTCAATGAATTCTGTCTTAGATTGCTTTCTACTTTGATTTCGATCAAATATCTTCTATGCAAAGCAATTAAATATAATTGTAGGTCATGAAAGGCAAACATCGAGAAATATATGTAATGAAAATCGCTAACAGAAAGACTCTACATTTATCGAAGAACAAATAGGAAAGAGATGGTGCAAACAATAGTTTTCTTTGTTATTTTTGTTTTGTTGAGAATCATCGACACGCCTGTGTAATTGTGTGGAAGAAGAAATGTTTTCAGATGATTTATTTCTTAATCTATAAAGGATATCGTTTGGCCAACTAAAGAGCAATTTACCGTATTGTAGCTCATTTTATTACATTCGTAAGGTCGAATCTAAATTACGTTGTATTTGACTTTATATTTTTTTTAACATAATGGAAATATTTCGAGAGCATCAAAACTACAAATAAACGTTCTTCTCAATGATAGTGAACGAAATTACTTTTTTTGCTTACAGAGTTGGGAGACCTTTGCCCAGCCTTTGTCAAAATATGGGTTAATAAAAAAAAAGATTACATATATTATAGGAATGACAAACAAACAAACACACTTTCACATTTATAATATTAGTATGAAGTATGACTAGTAGTACGATGGTACTAGAAGGTACAACATTATATTTTTACTAGATAATGTCCCTGCGATATAAAACAAAAAATATAGTAGTAGACTGAAATAGTTTTCAGAAGGACCAGGAAACCACGCTCACGTAAGAGGCTTTGCGTAAGTCCTCCCTTAGGGCACGTACGTGTATAAATCTCTATACCACGATGTTTACTCTTTTGCTTTATGTTGTCTTGGTGTAATAAAAAAAAGTTTACCATTTATGTTTTTCTCAACAATACAGAGAAAAATGTTAAAAAAAATACAGAAACCTACCCCACAATTCGAAATTGAAGGTTGAAAATAATGTACAGCGGACCTTATGCCAAAAAACCTATCGACATAGAAACACCATTTTCAAACATTTATACATACTCTAGACTACCCTAATTACTTTTAATCACAAAAAAACGTCGCAACTTTGGGACTAGGACTAGAATAGTTCTAATCCTTCGTCTATGGTTCGGAACACCAAACCGAAAATCAATACGGGACACTCTATAAGTGAAGTCGCCTCACGCTTGAATGGTTTTATTCTAAACAGAAATATTTTGAAAAATGGTTTTTCCGGGGCTCATTAAGCCGGTCTTAATGAAAGCGCTTCGAGGTCAAGTTCAAGGTTAAGTCAACGATTTATTTGGCAGTGACGTAAGATCGTTACAAGAGGAGAAAAATTGAATTAGTTTTCATTGACTTTTGAGTATTCTATCATCTCATATTCTGGTGCTCGGCACTTCCTTTTTCTCAATGACTTCGGGTTAAGCCGTTGGTCTCGGCTGCCCTGCTCGGATGTTGGTCGTTAAAAGAACCACGTCAGAACGGCGGCTCCGAACAACTCTGACACCAGGGTGTATATGGTCGATTGACAATGTAATCTACACGAAATGATGATGATACATGGTATAAAGTATTAATTGTAAATATATAAGTTTTTCGCACCGTACCTCTTTATAAATAAATAAATAACTCTTTATTGCACCAAATTGTAGAAAGTACATGAATATTATTATTATCTATGGTACAAAGGCGGCCTATATTATTTCACGAAATAAATTAGCTTTTGGAGGTCTATTATCACTAATGTGAAAGACTTTTTTTATAAAAAAGCAGCTTCCTTTTACTGTATGTATAATCCTTTGCATTTTTATTGCTTGCATACTTCAATCCATAGCAGCCCTTATGATAACCTTTTTTGGACATAGGCCTCCTTCATATTCTTCCAAATTTGTCTCTCCCGTGTCAGTTGCATCCAGTTGGGGCTTACATGGCGCTCGATATCGTCCACCCAACGTAATGCTGGATGGTCTCCTCGCGTATTTGCCCATGGTGTCCACTCCATAACCTTTCTGGTCCACCTGTCTCGGATCACCCGTGCTATGTGCCCCGCCCATTTCTACGTTCTTTGTGTGCATGAATAAAGTAAATAAATAAAAGTTAATGTTTACGAGTGATTTAGCTCTCCATGAAAAAATCCCGGTGTACTGTGTAATTACCAAAGACATTATTCAAATTTGGCAAAGATAAATGAAGAAAATAATTAATGCGGTGATTTGTCAGTAAATTAGGGAGGCGTGACTGGCAGTCATTTAGGCAATGTTAGTTTTGTTTTCTTTAGACAACTAGCATTTGTTTAGGGTGCAGACTGATCTGCAAAAGATGGGAGCTGACAACTGGCGAGCCATCGCGTAGAATAGAACACTATGGCGCTCTCTCGTCAAGATCCACTTCAGGTCGCTGAGCCAGCGGAGTAAGTAAGTAGTACAAAAAGGAAGGTCATATTCAGGGTACAGATCTAGGGGGCAAACCACCTACCTGCTGGACCGATCTTCTCCTTACAGCTTTGAAACATCACTCTCAAGAGGCCATACACAACGCCCAGAAAAGATTTAAAGAAACACCTGCCAAATTGGATTGCGGTCAAAATCACAACTCGCAGCTATTATATTTAGACTTGAGACTATTTTTATAACAGGCCTACTTAAAAAGATTTTCCGGAATCGCAGCTACGTCCTTAATGTACAAAAATAAACTCAACTTCTAATAAACTTTAAATGGAATACCTTAAGGACCGCAGTCTGAAATCCCGCAGTAAATTCCCTACCAACCCGAGGTACCCAACTTCAAAGCAATATTGCAAGGTTCAAATTACTCGATATGCAAATCCGGATTCCGGATCCGCTGCCGGGAAGGACACGGATGGGTGAAATATGCATGCATACTTATAGGGAAATTAGACTGGCGTTCGAAATGTTAAGTTCTGATTAACAGAATTCACTTATTCACAAAAAAAATATAATGTGCATTTTTGTAGCTAAAAAAAAACTAATGGATCTCCCTAATGATAGACAAGAATGTTAGGAACTCCCCCGACTCTTGTCGACAAGAGCTGGTCTGGCTGGAGCTGGTCGACAAAGGGCTGCTTTCTAATAATAATATACCGCATGTCTGTAGTTTAAAACAATCAATTTGAATGATTTATAAATTGTTGTTACACGTTATAAATGTAATAGGCGAAGTATAGAAAATGAAACAGCACATTAATAAAATTACAAATTCAATAGAAACCATTAGCAAAGTTTACACAAACGATGACTACAGTTTGGTCAAATTCCAAACATTAGCATGTGTAAACAAACATTATCATTACGTCAATCCATGTTCAATCTAATTTAGAACTAGTTTATTGATCTAGTCCAAAATGTCGACAACAGAATTGTGTACAAACTGTAAATAGGCAGACGACATTTGTGTGCCTGTGCCTACCGCATTTTATTGCCAGCACAAATCTAAATCGCTCGCAATGTTTTTTATTTCATGGAATTCTAAGCATTTCTTTTATTTGGCATATCTTCGTAAGTTCACAAAAAATAGAAAATTCAGATTCAGACAAGATAAAGGAAACGCGTAGGAAAGAGGTGTTTTCTTTTTTTTTACTACCTCTATCCATAATAAATAATTTGAATTTGTCTACTGATAAAACCTCTGAGTTTTATCCATAAAATTAAAATACTTTAAAACTAATTATTTGTATGATTTCGTGATTGTTACACTTTAAATTAAACTATAGGAAATGATATACTAACTTGTATTATACTGCGGTAGTTTTGTATTCTTATGACGTCACAGACAAATACCAACTTAGTCTACTTGCGACCATCAATGCTGTAAAGTGTTTGAAACGTTAGGTGTATATAGGGTTGCCACGTCGCCAAACCTAATAGCCGGACAGACCAGCTAATTTGGCCTGACATTTGGCTAAAACGGCCGGACACCCTACATTATTGAGGATTTTGTGTCTCAGTATTTACAGCTTTTCTGATTATTATCATAAATCTTGTTAAATTAAATAAAATGTAAAAAGCCTAACATAAGCCGGACAAGCTGGACACCGTTTATTTTGGCCAGACACGCAATCAAAAAGCCTAACTATGTCCGTCTTTATCCGGACGCCTGGCAACGCTAGGTATATATAAGTCCATACTAATCCATACTAATATTATAAACTAGCTGTTTCCCGCAGCTCCGCCTGCGTCAAAAAGTAGCCTTTGTTTGAAGAAGTGTACAGAAGCCTTTGTTGTAAGTAATAAACGCGATAAAAACGTACGTAAACCGTGTTTTTATCGTATTTAATGAAAGGTCGAATATAATCAAAGATTTGCGATTGTGACAGAGGCAAATGTGCATTGTACTACACAAGAAAATTCATTAACGCCGGTCACGTAAACTCTTACGGCGCAGTCATGACAATATTATGAATGATATTAGTTTCATCTGGTGTAAGACAGTGCTGTACAACAAATCCCGATTTCGATTGAAAAAGTGTATTGAGTACTGAAACTTTTGTACCTATATTACTGTCGAAGCTATTTGGGGACGAGTTATATTAGAAGGTCGAAACGAACCGAGCCCTTACCAAGTCATTTTAATATTTATTTATTTAGTAAATGTAACAATTATTTTGTTTTAAATCATCACACTTAAATTATTAATAAAAAACTTAAAAATATTGATTTTTGTCAAGTGTTGAGAAATTGATTGTATTTTTATTTATTTAAACTTGATTGTACAAATATACCAGAATAGGTGGATTTAATGCTAAAAGCATTATCTATCAGCCAACCTTTGGGTTACCTACCTACAACCTAGGCCAATAGGCCAATAGGCAATTAACGTATTGTTTTTTTTTTTTTAATAATGTAGATATTTTCGACCAATTTAAAGATAATACTATTATTAGCCTAAATAAATAAATAGACATCGCAATGTCTATTTATTTACTTAGTAAAATTTATATGACTAAAATGTGTCTTTTAGAGGACATAACAAACATATAAGACCCATTTTTTTTTGCTCGAGATATTTAAACATTAATGTCAAAAGATTTGAGATTCATAATGCACTTGCAAATACTAGATAAATACAGTGCAAGTTCCTCGCTTTATGAATAACAATATGTGATTCTAGATTCACTCTGGTCCGGAAATCATAAAATAATAGCAATTTTCTCTATTCCAATATAGAACCGCCAGCATATTTATGCTGTATGGCCGCGGGAAACAGTCTCTTAAAAATTATAAGAGACTAGCTGTTTCCCGCGACTCTGCCCATGTCTAAAAGTAGCCTATGCTTGACCCCGGGTTTTTTACATATCCGTAACAAGTTACATTTAAATCGGTCCAGAGGTTTAGCCGCGAAAGAGTAACAGACGAACAGACAGACTTACGCGTTTATTATATTAGTAGTTACATGTATGGATTTTATTATATTGATTTTGTGCTAAGACATGTGGCTTAGCATTAAGTCCGCCAATTGTTATTTTACTTGTGGAATAATAGTTTTTATAAACAGTAAAAGTAATTCACTTCCTCCTTGACTTAAAAATCTATACTTACTCGATGTATAAAGATGAAAATTTTGTTCTTTAAAAAGTACATTTCAAATAAAGAGTTTTGACTTACTTTCTTACATTTTCCTTACTTTTTTGCGAAAGTGGTTTAGTTTCATGTATAAAACACACTACAATTATTAACATGTACCATAAGTTTATAAGACCTTTGCTGTACCTACGTGATAGCTCTCTCAATAAAGATATATTCTATTCACCACCCTGTATGACGTTTTCTTCAAGTAGCGATGGCTGAAATTAGAAGCTTGACATTTACAGAGGTGCGCTAGATAGGTAAATATAAATTAGATATTTATAGCCGTTCTAGAGACATAATCTGGCTAATACTATACTTGTGTTATAAAGCTATGAGTTTATGTAACTAAAACATAAAATTACAGGGTAATGCGTATAATATCTGTATACTTCCGACGTTTCAGCCTTTTTACAAAGGCTGTGGTAACGAAAAATACTATACAAAATACAAATACAAAATATCTTTATTGCCCACATACAGTAACAAATAATATAACATTTACAAAGACAATACTATTTAAATACATATTTTTCTATAGGTATTCAATCAATGGAACTACTGAGAGTACTGAGTTTTCGGTAGTTCCTTTTGTCCCTCTGAATGCACTACTGAGACTATAACATAAAGCAAATACAAAGAGGAGACAGCGTATCGACTGGTTCATTGTTACGGTCATTGGCGCAGTGACGTCGGAAGTGGGTCTTGCGTCATTTTTAAACCAACAAACCATTTAGTTTTAAGTGTTTCAATACTGTTATGGGATCATAATAAACGTAAGTAAATAACATATTTTCGAATTTATTTGATTGGTTTAGTGTTACACAAAATATTTGTCTGTTTTTAATTCTAAAGTAAAAAAAAATGTTGAAACCTTCGATTTGCTAGCGACATCTATTGGTAAGTAGAGGAGATCGTCAATAGGGGCGGAGCCACGGCCAAACCAAGCTCCCCTCACGTCTGCCTTCCGCCCGTCGTAGCCTCACACAATTTTTGTAAGGAAAGGAAACTCTTGATATGCCATCTCCTTTTTGTTTTTACTCCGCGGACTATAAAGTCTCAATAGCTCGTTCAAAAGTAAGTAGTAACTATAGAAGGCTACTGAGAACAAAGGCCGACTGGCTGACTTCCACCGGCATATTTTGATTTCTCCAAGTACCATCACACAACACACTAACAATGAAACACAGTTGAAACGTCGGAAGTAAAAAGGTATTATACGCTAATAATCCTGTAATTTTATGGTTTGAGTTTTGTATAGCGCAAACATAGCTCAAATGAAACTGAAACAGTAAAATTACAATACCTAGTTGTATCCAAATCCCTTATTTCCGACCACAAGTTAACTAATTATAATTTAATTACACCCCTAACAACCTGCCAACTGAATGTTGAATTTTCTATTAAACTCTAAAAACCTGGGGGGCTTATTTCTGAATTCCACCAAAATTCTTTTCCATTCAGCAGCATTCGTTATTTCGAATTATTTTCTCACTTAAATCTCGGAACTATGTACTATGAGTTTATTTCTGTAAAACAGAACTCATGGAAAGAACTAATAGGTCAAGAATTCCCAGGTTAATCAACAGAACTTAAAGTGAAGGAGTTTATTTACTCTATTCATGTACACAACAAAAAAATGCAAAGGATTATACATATGAGGAAAAGAAAGCACAAGGTTTATTTACGAATAGCCCATTTTTCTAATTTATTTTCTCACTGTAAATGGTTCGTGAATCGGAATAGTTTCCAAATAAAATTGTAGGGGTACTTTGGTATTCTTTTGACATCACAGACAAATGTTAACTTAGTCTATCTGCGACCATGGATACTGTAAAGTGTTGAAACGTTAGGTGTAAGTAATCCATACTTCCATGCTAATATTATAAATGTGAAAGTCTGTCTGTCTGTTACGCTTTCACAGCCAAACTGCTGAACGGATTTTTATGAAATTTGGTATGAATATTGTTGAAGACCCGGGGTCAAACATAGGCTACTTTTTAACGCAGGCGGAGCTGCGGGAAAAGGCTAGTAAGTAATAAACGCAAAAAAACCTTATTTACAGTTTAATTAAATGTGGATTTTTTCAATTTCATAAATGAAATCTTTGAAAAACATCATTCTAGAACTCTTACCGACATTATGTAGCTTTTTTTATTCTTTAATTCATATTGGAATTTCATATGTGAATAAAAATAAATTATGTTCTTCCAAGATGGTAGAATTTAGTTATGTTATACTTTACAAAGACTGATATTTCATAAATATATATTCATAATACTTGCCTAAATGTCAATGAAATTAGTGAATCTTGTATTTGAGTCATCATCATCATCATCTTAGCGACTTCCCGGTTACATCCTCAGCTGTTTGCTTCGGAGCCCAGGGTCCGCTTTCCTACTTTTGCGTCTCCACTTCACACTGTCTTCGGCATCCCTGACAGATAGTCCAGAATCATCGCAGAATCTTGTATTTGAGTCATCGCGCAGAACAGAACACTCCAGCGCTCTCTCATTTAGGAGACCAATACCTTGTGTTAACGAGTTTAAAATTTTCACACACAAATTTCCGACGCCATTTCCGCACGGCATGGAATTCAGAAATAGAGTACCTACCTAGACGCCAAGTGCAGAGCGCAATTGTTACAATGAAATCTTGGCAGAAAGACTTCCTTTCTAGTTAGTGAACTGTTTGTTATGTCCGTGAAATTTAAATTGCTGACTTTTCCAAAGAAATTGCTGAAACTTCACGTTGTCAGCTCATTCGTGGCTAGTTATGTTGGGCAATATAAAGCTAGAGTATATTCTGTATAGAGTATAGGTTTTAAAATAGGCCATTGGGTTTCGTAATATATTTCAAAAGACGACTGAGAGGCAAACTAAAACTTTATAATATAAATCAATTTTATTATGGGTTAAGCATCGACGTATACTTATATATATGTCAAATGAAAATGATATGATACAATTTAAAATTACTGCTACACGTGGTAAAAGGTAAAATATTAAAAATACACCGTAAAATTTTAGTCTTTTTAGACCGATCGTCCAGTGACTCCATTCATGCAACTGAACAACTTTCTCCAAGATACATGGGTCGAAATATGGAGTAAATTTTTGGACCTCCCATACAAAAGTCTCATCACGTGACCTAACTTACTATGGGAAGTCCAAATTTGTTTTTCATGTTTTGAGCTATGTTCCTTGGGAAAATTAGTTCGGTTGCATGAATGGAGTCACTAGACGATGGGTCTAAAACGACTAAAATTTCACGGTTGTTATTGCACTAATAGATCTAAAAAGCATATAACTGAGTGCACTTTACTCTCGGTTAATCCAACTATTCCACGATGCAGAAAATTGAAAATAATTAGTTCATCGACTGAGTTAATAATTTCATAACTGTTCAGCTTTGAGCGAAGTTAGAAATGAAAAACTAACATTTTATGAAACAAAACTAACATTTTATCATCTTGTCCGAGGTCAACACAGGACAGTAAGACACTTTTTTAGTTTTTTTTCATTAAATTGTCTTGAAACTAGGAAAATTAGAAATTGCCATTTTCTAATAGACTGTGATTGGAACCCGTTCTTTATATATTAGTGAACTGCCGTGATGAAACTCCACGAAATAAATTCAGAAATAATTCCTGACCAAACTGGCTGAAAGAAAGTTATCACAGAAACTTAGATACAAAAATAAAATTAATTAATAAAAATGATAAAATTACCTCATCGTCGAACGCGTCCGGGTCCGCCATCTTGTGTCAAGCACTAAACACCGATCACTTGCACATAGTACTTGTCACGTGACGTCACTCGCGCATCTCTGATTCACTGAAACAAACAATATGACATTAAATAAAATGGACTTTTGGCAGGAAACTGAAAAAAAAACATTTTTTTCCCAAAATATGTCTGTTTTTAAGTGTTTATTGAAGCATCATTATGGTGGGCTAGCTGTTTCCCGCAGCTCCTGGGTAAAAAGTAGCGTGTGTTTAACGCATTGGAAGTATGGATTATTAATCACAAAGTTTATTGGATTGTTTTTTTTTGTTTTGGATTGGACAAGTGCTTCGTTCCTTTCTCTCTTATTCGATATTTAGCGTAAAAGAACGAGACCAAACTGTTAATTGTTAAATATTAAGATTAACAAAAAATAATAATAATAAACTGATTAATTTTGACACTAACAATTAATATTTAAGATTTTTCTGTATTTTATTTTTATTTGTACTAACAAAAATGGACCATGTTGTCTTTAATAAATAAATTTTGAATTTGAATTTGAAAAACACATTTTAGCTAACATGGGCTTTACAAAAGATTTTTAATACAGGAAAATTTTATAAAACAAAATAAAAAGCAGTCGGTTAATATATACGGACTCCTTTTAAGTATTATAATAAAACAGTTGTTATTAATTTTTTAAACAATTTTTTAGAAAAATACTGTTTGCGTCAAAGAAAGTAATCGAGGTGGCAAACAGAACATTACGCAATGGTAATACAAGCGAGTTTTGAATAAATGTAACTTCAAATTATTCACAGTACGGGTATACCGTAAAAACTGAGTAAAATTTTGAGGCTAAAAGTAAAGATTTAACGTTACGGAACATTTAATTAATAAAGGAAGAAAACCTCTGGATGTTTTTGTAGAAATATTTTTTTTTTTATGGCTTATTACGCAAACAATGCCGTTTTACGGTCTATAGGAAAGAGAAGGCTATGTAAAGAACTTCTCTCTCTTAGAGACGAAAATCAGTACCAAGTCTGAAAAATTAAATATAATGGTCAAAAGATCAAGGTAGCCAAAAGAGCTATGGAGAGGGCGATGCTCTTTCTCTACAAGATCGAATCAGAAATGATGAGAACCGTCGAACAAAAGTCACCGACATAGCCTAGCCGATTAGCGCTCTGAAGTGGCAGAGGGCGGGCACATAGCCCGGAGAACCTATAGCAGAGAGGTTCTTTAATGGCGACCGCGATCCGGTTCAGGGGCATACACTGACCATCTGGTCTGGTCAGTATATGCCCCGAATCTGGATTCGGGTATTGTTTCCGGTAATTCGTTCGCAACTCTGAATAGGGGAATGGTATCAGGAAGTTTACTGTAAACCACGTAAACTCATGCTAGAGACCCTCCCGTATCTCAGAACTGCCGAGGTTTTGAATCCTGGAAGGATTTTTATAAATGCGAGATTTTAAAATTTTGTTAGCACTGTATAAAACCTACCATTTATACAACAAATACATTTTATTTCATTCGTCCGACTTTGAAATCGGTTTATGTTTTCATTTAAAAATATGACTCCATTACCTTCTCATATTGAGAACAGCTGTAACAACACGAAAATGGAAAATTTATGAATATAATACCCAATCCATTAAACATAACATGCTGAATCACTTTGTCGAAATGAACTATCGATTGAATACCATGACCTGGCTAACATTCCATTAAAACTGATGTAAAGCGATTATGAAAATGTTACTAACAACGGTTAGAACGTGATGTGTACAGGTTGGCAAAAAAGAGTTTGTAGCGGTGACAGGTGGAACTAAATAGTATGAATAATGGCAACACTATTTAGCTATCAAAAACTTAGTATCTATGGTGTCAAACGTTTGTTTTGGTTTTTGTGTTTTAGTTTAATTTTAAGTTTTAACGTAGAAATTCATGAAAGAACTGTAGAAACATGAATAAAACAATCCGGAGCAGTGGCAGGAAAATAATTCATACAGTGTTCTTGCATTGTTTGGCAGAACAAGAACCTGGAGAAATTTTGTATGCAATCGATGATGTTTATAGACGAACAGCCGAAATTACAGGTATTTATTTAAAATACATTAATATTTATCCATAGAATATAGTAATAGAACATTGTTTTAAGGACTAAGATCATAAATTATTATGAAAAAAAGGTTTTAACTTGTACGATGTTTAATTTTGGAGGTTATTTTGAGCAAATGTGCAGTGGCACGTATATATTGGGACTACGTAAGATTGATCCTTGAAATTTTTTTTATGGTATTCTGACAAAATAATATTTATTTTTAGGTGTTAGCATAAACACTGTCCGTAACATAGAAAAAGAAGGTGTTAGAAATAAGGGCGTATTTTCTACGCGAAAACACCGAAAAGGTCGTCCTAAAAAGGTTTTGGACAATTTTGATTTGTTGGCCATAAGACAAAAAATCCATTTTTTCTATGTGGTAAAAAAACAGGTAAAAAAATGTTCTTTTTCGTAAATATTGAATTTTCTTAAAACAATTTTGAAGTGGGTGTCCCATGACGTGAGTGAGAGTGTTACAAATAGAATAAGCTCTTTTTGAATGTAAATCATTTAGTTAAATTTAGATATATTTACAATTATTATCCCGGCAGTCGTCATTAAGCCATGTCAGATGCTTTTATGTGGCTTGGAAAATCTAACATTAGTGTCAACTAATATGTTTTTGTTGTTTCTCGTTTGTGTAAGTGGCCGATACTGTTAGATTTTTCAAGCCACATATAAGCATAGAATAATTTGAAATTATAGTTTACTAGCGACCCGCCCCGGCTTCGCTCGGGTGCAATGCTGATATAAAATACACTACAGAATAACTGTGAACGTTGTATATAAAAACATAGCGGCCCGCTCCGGTTTTGCACGGATATAAAATATATAGCCTATGTCACTCACTGAAAAAATGATTAAATACTTCACATATAGATCTCTTTTTTAAAAAATACAAAAAATTAAAATTATCCCCTTTTAAGGGTACCTCCCCATACATGTAAAGGGGGGTGTGTATTATTTTTTGAGTGCACCCCCTTGTGTGCCCCCGGGGTATCGTTGAAAAGAACTATGAAATGGTAGGGTTTCCATACAACACTTTTTTATTAAAGTCGTTTACACGGTGTCCCCCCCCCTTCTGTAATTTCTAAAGCCTTGGGCCTATAAACTTTAAATCACTCACTTAAAGAAACAGGCGCGGAAACTTTTATTTAAAATTGTTTCGGTGATGAATACTTTTGAAATTTTAAATAAAATAAAATGAATTTACTCAAGAAATATACTGTATTAATTAGTAATAAAACAAATAAAACCTAAAATAACCTATTTATAAACATAATATTTACAAATTGTACAGACCCGTTAAAGTCGCACCTTGCGGTAGTGTACCAAGAAGGCTGGCAGCATTGCCATATTGAATGGCAATGCTTATCCTTTGTGCAAGGTAATTACCAGCCCTCTGGTCACGGGATACCTCTATCAGCTTTCTTGACAAAAGCCGAAAAAGCTGATGGGCCGATGGACCCCACGGTCCCAAAGTTTCTACCCCAAAAGGCGCAAATATGTAAGTACTACTAATACCAGCATATTTGCGCCCCTTGAGGAGCTCTGCCTCCTATAAAATAAAATATATCCTTTTGTCCAAAAGAACGTTTGAATGCAAAACAGCGCGGTGCCAATAATGACTACGGAACCCTACTTTATGCGTGGTCCGACACGCACTTGGCTGGTTTTTTAGTTATTTACTTTCTACATTTTTATCTATTTATTTTATTTTTACAACAATTAATATATTACAGGATAGGCATGCACCCGCCGCCCCGTCCGGCCGGTACCACCGCAAACGCTACGTCCCGCAATTTTTATTTCTGTAATATCTCCGAAAATATTCATTTAAATAATATGCTATAAAAGGCCATATAGATCTATATTAAATCAACAATGTATTTCAGGTATTAAATTGGATAAGGGTTAATGCTGTATTGGTTAAAATCGCTTCGAAAATTAGCCATTATTTGTCGTAAAAAGTAAATAAAAAAAAATATATATATTGTGGGATATCCATAAGAGATAAACATCTACCATCACGGAGTTTTCTGTAGACCTTTTTAATGTGTACAATACTTAGTACATTATTTTGATAAATCTTGTAGGGTTCAGCCTGTGTTTGCAATGTATAAGCGGAAAAATGAAATTATTTACGACATCACATTAAAACCTCAAAAATAACAGTATTTCTCCACTATTTAATGGATGTCATTATATATACAAACCTTCCTCTTGAATCACTCTATCTATTAAAAAAAAACCGCATCAAAATCCGTTGCGTAATTTTAAAGATTTAAGCGTACATAGGGACATAGGGATATAGGGACAGAAAAAGCGACTTTGTTTTATACTATGTAGTGAAGTGATTTGTTACTTTTAGGTACCCACTCTTCGTAATCTGCTACCTGTTATAAAAGCAGACTTAAATTATGATGGAAGTCGGGAACACCTGCGAAAAACATTACTTTCACTGGGTTTTAAATATAAGAAATGTCAGTCAGACAGGTCAGCCCTAATTGAAAAAACTGACATAGCTCTCAAGAGAGAAAAATAGCTCAAAATCATTATGGACAACAGAAATTTGCCAGAGGAACTGAGAAAAAATATTATCCACGCCTCATATAAACTAAAAAAATGAGGAGTCGATAGATGTAACTGGAGTAAAAGAAAATGTGAGCAAAGGCAAGCGGTACATTATTATACACGCTGGCAGTGAGAAGGGATTTGTTCCAATGCGTTATTAATTTTTAGCGGGAATAATCAGAATGAGGACTACCACTCTGAAATGAACCATTCCAATTTCACAAAATGGGTCAAGAAGAAATTAATCCCAAATCTCACTGAGGCAAGTATTATAGTTATGGACAATGCGCCCTACCACTCGGTGATATTAAATAAGGCACCAACGAGCGCAACAAAAGTTGTCGAAATAAAAGAATGGTTTGAAGAAAATGGCGTGCCATTTGAGGATTCGTTGCGTAAGCCGGAGCTTTTAACTTTAGTAAAACGCCATAAACTATATGAAATATGCCTCTATATGAAATAGATGAGATTTTAGGTGAACATGGTCACACAGTGGTACGACTTCCACCTTACCACTGCGATTTAAACCCAATCGAATTAATTTGGGGGATTGCTAAGCATAAAATCGCATCAAATAATGTGTGCTCAACTGATATAATGGTAAAGGTTCCTTAATTAGTTTTTTTTTTAGTTCACTATTTAAAGTGATTACTTCTGGCTTTAATTTTGTTTTAAATGTTTTTTTATAGATAGCAGCTCAGCAAGCATTTGAAAATATATCTGTTGAAAATTGGAGGAATTCATGCAGACATGTTATGAAAATTGAAAAAGAGTACTTCGAGAGAGGCAGAACTTTGTACACAGACATAGAGCAATTATTAATAAATGTCAACGATGACAGCATTAGTGATGAGACATCAGAATCATCTTATTCTGATATAGCAGGAACTTCAACCCAAGATCCTATCTTTACAGGCGTAGAGTACTTGGATGAAGACTTCGATTCTGATTAAATAAAATCACTGATAATTAACCGACTTTTTTAAAATCCTACTTATGTTTTAAGTCCGAAAGTTTGTATGTTTAAATGTTTGTTAATCACGCAAAAATGGCTAGACGGATTATAAAATTTGGCGCACAGATAGTTTATAACCGTGATTAATATACAGGGTAGTTTTTGTCCCGGAAAAATGTTCGAGTTCCTGTGAGAATGAAAAAACGAGTTAGCGCCGGTGCCTTACCATGGACATTATCAGCAGGGCAGAAACGAGTGAGTGATCGAGATAGCGCAATACAAGCTGTAAGGCCACATCTTATAAAAAATATTATCACAACATTTTTCTGATGTTGTTGGTGACGTATGCTGTTGACCTTTTTTTTCTATGAAAAAATCAATTATTCAAAGTATCGAAACTGTTTTAGTCAGGTTATATGGGATGGCCACTTCAAGAGAGGTGGCGCCCTCATTTATTCCATACTCTTTCTTGCCAAGCTGTAGTTATTTAATCATTAGTTCTCTTTGCTCCTAAAAGAGTTATGAACATGGATGAGATTGCACTAGCGATAAGCCCGTCTATTTTACATCTTTGTTACAAACAATGTATCGTTGTATGTAAAGTGTTTTACTTACTTAGCTCGTCCAGAATTGGATGGAGAATACATTTTGATAGAATTAATTATTTTAGCATAACATAATTCTCAATCAATTTAAGGGAAGATAAAAGTCTCCCAGCTGTGGACCTAAGAGAGCTGGGAACAACTTTAGAGTAGGCACTGCGTGCGATCTGTTATTTTAACTTTTGATTTCAGTGAAATGATGCCTACTAGCATACTAGAGTATTAGAAATATTGAAGAGATTAATCAAATAGCAATGGACTATCTCTCAGGAAAGGATTTGACTTGTGCTTCAAGTACCATTTTTTTTTATAATACCGAATCGAATATAATAATGATTTAAAGGCGTGGCATCCACCGCAGCGCACGCTATGCACGCCCACGCGGTGCACGGATTCATTTGTTTGACTACGTGGGTTAACGTTTCCACTGCAGCATACGCTATACACGAATACCACCCCACGACTACGTACAACTGTAGCGCAGTTTTTAATCATACGTCTTGTAAAATGTAATAAACTTATAAAATGACATTGGAATTTGTGTTTGCTAGACAGACGATGAATTCAAAAGTGAGATTGATGCTCTATTGCTAAGTGAATTGCGAAGTCCGGCCCCTATTCCGTAAATCGCATGTACAGCGTGCGTGGCGTTGCCAGCGTTGAGCTACGTGTGCGCCATCTTCGAGGAAGCCACGTGTTTTAATTCATGCGTAGCGTGTTCGTGGGTTTTGGCACAATCACATACATTTTCTTGCAAAGCGAAGCTTGACGCACGTGCGTAGCTTCTCCGTGCGCTTCGGTGGAACCGCGCCTTAGACAAGACAAACGACTACAAAGCTATTTTTAACCGACTTCAAAAAAAGGAGAAGGTTCTATGTTCGGCTGCATGTATTTTTTTGTTACAAATCGATTCAAATTAAAACACTTTTGTTACCCTAATCTTACTTTTTCCATGAATCTTCTATGGTGAATTGTTAACCAAGTTTTTACATACCAGGCTTCTATAAGAATAAAAGAGATAAATATTTTTGTGCTGTTACTCTTATCTCCCAGGAAACAATGTTTTATTCATAAGTACCAGGAGCGCAGGGACGAAGGAGATTGAATCAAATTGATGGAATGGATTTGTGATACGTGGATTGATATCGGAAAATGTCATTGTACCTGCGGGGAGCAAAATGCACTTCACGTGTTTATTTTTAGTTCGCACAAGTAAAAAATATTATTACTTTCATTTACCAGAGAATCGAAAACAAAAGACATAACGGTAATTTAAAAAACTAAAGTCCTGACAGCGTTTCAGTATAATTTGGAAATTAAAATTATCAAAAAAATCCGCCATTTTGTTTTTTGTTTTAACATACGTACCCAGTGTCTCTCTGACAGTAAATACGAATGTAACGACACCTTTCAAGCTAAAATCCATCGAGCCGTTCAGGCTACAGAATGCGGCAAACGTACATACGAGTACATACATACCTACATACTCTCGAAAAAAATAATCCTCTTTCTGGCGCAGTCGGATAAAAAAACATAACATTCTATCAGTAAAACCAGTTAAAATTAATTAACAACTACAGTCAGCTTCAATTGCTAGATATCCTAGTTTACTTTGTAGTTACCTCCTGAACTTGGTTCTAAGTTAACTGCGATCATTAAATTAAACTGCTACAACTCTAACAAAGCACCGATTCCTTCTTTTAAAATCTAGATTTATTTTCTCTGTATAAAACTTTATCAAATTAGGTTTAGTTTAGGCATGTGACTAAATAATTAGTTATCACATAACTTCTAATTTCAATTCAAAGAAATCTTAATTGACTTTTAATTAAAAGTTTATAGTGTTTAGTTTTATTCTCATTTTCTATATAATTATATAGAAAATGAGAATAAAAGACAAAATACAAAGACATGAAAAATCATTAATAATTACATTAAATGACAATTTTTTGGAGATAGGAGGTCCTAGGGTCTTCTTTGTTATAATGTATACATACCCCCATATTCTCAAACGTTTCCTCAAACTCGACTCAACCTTACGCCAACTCATTGGTATGATTAGTCGTGCTCTAGCTTGCTTGACATAGGAGATTTCTCATTAGAGGTGAGTATCGAACTGTCAAATATAAGATTGGTCGAGAGGTACCTTGAGGCGGCCTAGAAAGTGGTTATAAATCAGTTTTGCCACTTTTCGCCTAGTTACCTACTTAATTTGTTTATTTTTTACTCTATTCTTTTGTATTTTTCAATTTTTGTGCTTCGGATTGTTATTATAACCTGTGTCTTTCCTCATTGGAGTTTGCTCAAGCTACCTATTAAGAATATCGTTTTCAAGGACTTCCTAGAGGCGGGCCTCTCCAATGAGTTTGAGTGAAGGAGGTTTTGTAAGGTTATGTTCAAGAATACGGGTGTTAGTATCATTAATTCAGTTACCTCTTAATCTTGTAATTTTATGTTTTAAATATGGAGTGTGTTAGTTTAGTATCCGTTTACACAGACCTGCTCAGAAAGAGCAGATTTTTTTATCACGTTTAAATATGAAGTTTGTATGATTGTAATAAGGTTTATTATTACATTTCATTTCGATTGTTAAAAAAATGAAAACTAAATAAATAAAATGTAAAAGTAAACCTAATTACAATGATTCAAAATTTATATTTAAACCAGATAAAATAATCTGCTCTTCTCTCTGAGCCGGTCTGTGTGAACCTTAGACTTTGACGTAGTCAAAAAAAAATCTTAATCTAAGGCGTGAACGGATACTAAACTAATACACTCCGAGCCGTTCTGGGTGAGTGAACTGACAAAAAGTTAACCTAAGATTATAATTATAATGCATAGCAATCAAGTCGCCTTGTATTGGATCATTTTTTATCTCGTGTAAAGGGCACCTGACATCCTAACGACGGCCAATAACAACCAGGACCAACTGCTGCCTTCCACATCAGGGATGACCTCAAGATAGAAATGCTAATTACTACCAAAACAGGTCAGGAAGCACTCTCCGTCGCTTGACACGCACGATGACTTTAGGAAAACTTAATTCTTTTATTTATTTCTATTTTCGGGTTACTCTATAGGGGTTTTCTCTTTAGTCATCTTTCTTTAAAGAAATCCACGGGACAAAACCGAAATGTCCGTGTTACCAATACTGTCTTTAACATATCATGTCGAATTCGAGATTTCTTAAAAAAACATGGCGGATAACTGCAGCACAAGCAGCTAGACTAGCTTTACAAAAAGCTAGCAGATAATACTCATACGAGAACAAATAGATAATAACTCTGACTAGACTTGTTGTAAACTTGTGGCTTGGAAGTTCAAATGCGGGCTTCGTAATTCGGCAAACACGTGAGAACTTCGTAAGCCACTTATCCTAATAGGCAAACACTCTGATTACAGGGTACACACGAACTTCGATACCTAACTGTATTTAGGATAACTCCATAGAGATGATAAGAATGGGGCATGCATGTTGTAAATATGTTGTAATTTCAATTCGTTGATTTCCCATACGAGTACGTGAGCATTAACAGTTTCGCGGACAGTAACGTCTCTCGACGTAGATAACAATCGAACTGCTATTGTTATCTCCTGACAGTCAGCGAAAGTGTTAATATATTATATCGACGAACGAGATTAATGAACTTTTTTATGTTTTCGCAATTGTTGCATATTAGTACTATTTTAATACGGTTTTCATAGAGTTTATTACTTACTATCTGTTTCCCGTAGCGTATGTTTGACCCCGGGTCTTCAACTATATTCATAAAAAATTTCATCAAAATCCGTTCAGCGGTTTGGCCGTGAAAGCGTTACAGACAGACAGACGGACAGACAGACTTTTGCATTTATAATATTAGTATGGAAGTATGGATTTAGGTAGCTGCAACCATGAACGCTGGAAAGTGTTTGAAATGTTAGGTGTAAATAAAAAAAAAACGTATTATTATTTATTTATTTATTTAACATTTTCCAAAAATTGATACAAACAAATTAACATAAGATGCATTTCACAAAACCACTGAGGTTTGTTTAGAAATAGCAGGTACATTCAAATCAAGCTAATTTAAAATCTATGATACTCATATAATAATAATAAGAAAATGAAGTAAATCTTAACAGTGAGCCGGGCAATCAATCCTGATAAGAACCACAGAGATAAAGCTGCAGACAACAGCTAGTTCCGCGGAATGCTCATTTCAGCCCCATTAAGCTAAGTCATGGGCCCATACCTAAGTAAAGGTATAGGCATGCATGTCCAACTAAAGCTGATTTTCCAGAATTTGTATGAAATCGAGCAATGAAGGCCTACTTATTAAAGAGCAAAGTCGATGTTGTCAAGAAAGTATTTTTTAAGTTTATATTTTATATTTTTGTTAGTAATACTAGTTTTTAAATCATCAGGCAAATAGTTTAATTTAATGAGAGTGATGAGTGTAGAGAAAGCGAGGGAGGTCTGTAAGGATCGTAGCAAATGGAAATCTGTAGTCTCTGCCCCCATGCTCTGCCCTCTTTGTCCCTACTTACCACACACATTGGACAAATTTTGAAACTTGATATAAGGGTAATTAGGGGTAATATAAATTACACATTAACCTGAGGTTACTAAGGCAGATGTAACTCCCTAGTGACCGACCTCGTGTCCGCCCTGCTAAGGACCAAGGGCTTTATAATTAATTATATTACTCTGTTTACCTTTAATTTGGTAAGTCAACGTATTTCTAGCTTATTCATTCGTCTAGAACAAGAATATTGTTTTAGGATCTCAAAAAGTTACGTTTCTAATCCATATCCATACTAAAATTATAAGTGCGAAAGTCTGTCTGTTTGTTACGCTGTCACTGCCAAACCGCTGAACGGATTTTGATGAAATTTGATATGAATATAGTTATGATTATAGGTAGAGAAGACCCGGGGTCAAACAAAGGCTTCTTTTGACCTGGCGGAGCTGCGGGAAACAGCTAGTTTACTATAAGTAGTACTAAACAGGGACTGGAGATCAGGTTAAGTAATGAACCAGCTTATTTTTGTTCCCACCACATTTACATCTATTTCGGTTGGCTCCACTCAACTGATTTTCAATACAATTGCAGTAATTTGATGGATGATTTAAAAAAAAAAGTATAACCCAGTAGTTAGTTGTCCAGTGTTGGACCAATGTTCTATATTATGAGATACAACTTTTCGAGTTTTTTACTAACAATCTAAATAGTAATTTATGAAACTGTTGCATAATAAGAATATTTTATTTCGATGTCATGTGTATAACTGACTTTTAATTTCGGTTTACGATTATTAAATTTTTACATTTTAGTATGAGATTAGATAAATTTACACAAAATATACCTTTCAAATCCATGGAAACGTCAAAATGACAATAGTTTAAAACTATCTAAAACCCGCCTCTTAGCATCTCTGGCGCAAAGGTGCCCAAAATACTTGCAGCGTTTCTACGCTGAATAGCGATGGCTATCCTTTGCACCAGAAACGACCCGGAGCGGGAGCACAATAGTTCTATATTCTGTGGCGGGAGTCCCCATTTTTAGAGTTAAATTTTAGCTACGGAAGCTACGGAATTTTATACGAAATACCTGGTTCAGTTGTATGATTTGAAAGGCGTTTCAAAATTAAGAGACGCTATCAATATTTTAAGGAGTTTCCATAGGGTGACCACGTACTTAAAATCCCAAACACAAAATACTAATTAAAAATTCTTGTCCAGACAACGGTATAATTAAACGCTTTAAAACAATGGACCATAAAAATAACAGAGCAATATTTTGGAGCTGAGAAAAAAATAATTGAATTTTCACGGCTCGGATGGTAATGGCGTTATTTGCAACTCGCAATGGTTTTTTTTTCGCCCTTAATACGATGAAAACCGAATTATTAATTAGGCCTGAATGCGGACCTGTTTCTTGGCTGCAAACGAAAATTATCTGTATGTGGTGTGTTTAAAGTTTATTTTAGATTGTAGGAGGTTTTTGCGGTCCATTTCATCTTCACATAAAATCACACAGGTGCCTAAATGGCTAACGAGATATACGTTTAACAATCTACAGGGATGTGTAATGAAGGTTTGTAAAGGGACGTTGTGTCCCATTGAAACTTGTTCAGGCGAAAATCTGATTCGTCATTGATGGTTCTGCGTAGTGATGGGCAATTTTAAAAAAATTGCCCATTATTATTTTATTTATTTATTAAACAAAACTTACTCTATCTTTACAGGTTACCCTAATGCGATAGTTTATAGTATATTAATCGAATATCATTAAGGGCCGATTTCGCCAAAGTCGGAATAGTTTTATTCCAAGAATGATGAAGTAATCCCACCAAAAACATTTTCATGTAAAAATGTTGCCAAGTTGAGTCTACGTAGCTTACCCTGTGAAAAAGTTATCAGATCTCGTATAAAGCCAAGCTCTTAAGACTATACACTCTAAACCTACAAGCTCTACACTACACCTTAATCAAAATCTATGAAAAAGTGGTCAGATCTCATGTAGAGCCAAAATTCTTGATCTGTGCGTCCTTACTTTACCAGGCCTAACTTTACACATTCTACAGGACAGCTGATCTAATTTTTGTAAGATTAACTCGCATTTATTTTCCGGTTTTGTATTGTTTTGCATGATTTTGCAAATATGAGTCAGTGGCTTGTAACTTTATGTTTGTTCCGCTTGGTGATGAAACTTTTGGGCCGTGGGGTTCTGCAATGAAAATTTTTTACAAAATCCTGGCCCCCAATCTTGCCGATGCTGCTGGTGATAAGAGGGCCGGCACATTTTTCGCGCAGAGGATAGCAATCGCCATCCAGCGCGGGAATGCTGTCGGAGTTCTTGGCACCATGCGACAAGGACAAACATTAGATTTTAATTTGTTTTTATTCATGTTTTTTATATTAAGTCTTAGTTTTTATTAAGTTTTAATTAAATTATGTTTTTATTCTCATTGTGATTGATTAATTGTATTTAAAATATATTAGTTAATATCCTAGAATAGAAATATATATGTTACACAATTTTAGTCATATAGAATTTGACCAGTTGAGACTGTATATCACACAAACGAAAGCCAAACAAGATCGGGATCCAAGATACGGACGAATGTAAAACCGCTTGGAAAGCGTCCATTCAGCGTATTATATTTCATCGCCGTATGGTTTCCATCTTAGGATCGATTACTCTATTTGTTTTGTAAAAGTTTACTAAAATACAAAGGGAAATAACATTAAACGATTCTTTTTGTTAGTCAGAGCGTGTTTCCCGGTTGCATTTTCAGCTTGTGCTTCAGAAACCTGGGTACTACCGTCTGCTCTCCGTGACCCTTTTTACAAAAAAATTACCATAGCATAATTCCACCCAAACACACCATTATTGGGTCCCGACTTCTACATACCAGTACGTCAACCGGAGAATTTATCAATTTAGTGTGGCCAAGGCCTTCGGAGGATAGTAAGGTAACTGAGAAATTCCTTAATAAAACTTAACACGGTCGCTAGGATCTATGACAATAAAATCCGTTTCGGTACCTAAGTCCTATAAACTCTGATTGAAAATTCACAAAATTCCCACTTTCCAAAATCCCTTTAAGAGAGGTAGGACATTTTGTAAGGAGTAGTCCGTCTGGGAAAGTACCTCCACCATACAAAAGACCGCAGCCAAATAACACTGTGATGCAGTGTTGTGTTCCTGCTGGTGAGTAGGGTCACCAGGCTTCAGAGGGGTCGCTGTGCTGACAGCGGACAGGTCGGCAACGCGCTCTTGACATCTCCGGTGTTGCAGGCGTTCATAGGCTACGGTAACTACTTACTATCAGGTGGGCCGTACGCCTGTTTGCCTACTTAGTCGTATAAAAAAAAATCCCTACTCATCTTTAATCCATTTCCAAAAATCACTATTAGTGGTAAAGGTACAGACTTTTTTCTGTGTCATATGCCTTTAGGTAGTCAAAAAATCCGACAGTGGTGGCCACTATATACTCGTGTTTTTATTGGTCTGGTTTTCCTGTCAAAAGGTTTATCAGAAGGCAATCGTTCCATTGAAGTAACCGCCAAATATATGACCGTAATGATAGCTAGGGTGTGAAACTGTAAGCTGAGGATGCTTGTAACACGCTAAGATGAAGAGAGCTTAGTATGAGTTAATGGAGCTTCGCAAATTCAGTCCATTTATACCAAATTAAAAGTTCCGTCATTTACAAGAATCTTCCACAATTCGACATCATTACCAGACCATTGAATAAAAAAAATGTAAATGTCACTACTGCGAGGGACAATGCAGTGAGGCAAAACATGAATTATTAATATCTTTCGTCCCTTTCTCACAACAATAAATGTTGTAAGTGCCTCTCGCTCACACCGCCCTGTATAAACCAGGATATCCCCGAATGATGAAACGCTTAAACCTAAGTAGTTTTTGTGAAGCAATGCAATATGAATTGTTTATTTAGAACATCCATACTTACTTACTAATATTATAAGTGTGAAAGTCTGTCAGTCTATTATGCTTTCACAGTCAAACCGCTTAACGGATTTTGAAAAAATTTGAAATAGTTGAAGAACCGGGGTCAAACATAGTCTATTTCTATAGGACCAAATTCAAAATATATTATTCCATTGAAACACACAAAGAATTTTCGAAATCCGAAGTAACGGATAGAGAAAATAGAAATAGAGAAATTCTTTTTAAATTTTGGAGGTCGGTTAAAAATAGCGCTACTTTCCCGCCATCCGTTCTCGCCTATATTCGAAGTGCCATCAACAAAATTATTTGGTCGGTTATCGACAATAAATAACTCGTCAGACATCGAAAGGGTACATAAATAGTCGATAAAACTACATTCGCGTGTTGGCTGGTTTATACCAACTTTATTTTTTATTTAGTGTTGCCTGTAGCTTCACCGTAGGACTTCATATCTATCCATAATAGACATCCATCCATACTTCCATACTAATATTATAAATGCGAAATCTGTCTGTCTACTTTGTCTACTGTCTAGATGTCTAACGGGTCTTGATGAAATTGGGTATGAATGTAGTCAGAAAACCCCGGGTTATAATATATAATAATAAATGATTTCATTTGACATGTAAAACATGAGCTAGCATAAACAGGAGCTCATTGGCCGAGCGTGGCTTGCAAATCTATAACGCGTGTTAAGGGCGGCAAAACGCGGTCCGTATAAGGTTGGTCGGTATTGACATTTCCTATCTTGTGTCAGATGCGGCCTGTAAAATCTGACATTATTGACCACTAATACACGTCGGGTCATGTTCCTGTTGGTTTGGTTTTCCTGTAAAAATGATTACAAGTTTAGGATGATTAAAAGGGAATTCTGAGCTCTGCAGCGTAAGCTAAGGACGTGTCGGGATGGGTGACTTGGAGAGAAAAACCGAACTTTCTAATAAATGTTTATTGCCAATTTCATATAATAATTTGTGCGTCGTAAATGACGGTCAAGAGACGACTGGGGACGGGGGAGGTTCGTTCGTCAGTCGCTCTACAAAACATGCAATTCTGCAAATGTCGCTACAGACGTTTCTAAGGAGCACGTTTGGACGAAGAAGACATACAGGTACTGGAGAAATATGTTGCAAGCCGATGTGGGACTTAAGCGGGTCATGTGTGCCGCATGGGTGACCACTTACCATCAGGTGGGCCATACGCCTGTTTCCCTACTTAATTCTATATAAAAAAAAATGGGTACGAAAAGATTTACTAAAATACCAACTCCATGCGGTTTCCAGAAGATGACCACAGAAAAAGAAAGACCAAGGACCAAGTGATCAAACGAGCTAAAATCATTTGATAGAAATATCAAATGTTAGAAGGGAAACTAACCGAAGAGGAAAGAAAAAATTAAGACGAGAGAGAAGGGAAATTGTTACAATACTGTGTACTTGCTCTTTCGAAACTATGCAAACCCAACCTTTCATCGCGACTGAGTTATGGCGAAAGTTGGAGCAGTTTACTCGTATATGTGACGATACTCGAAGATAAGCAGTGAAGCCTGTGCAACATAATATTTGACTTTTATACAAAAGAAGCTGTTGGTCTTCCTAATAAATGAATAAATAAACATTTTAGGACATTGATAGTCTAGCAGAATCATTCATCATTTCAGCCGCAATCAGTCCACAGCTGGACATAAACATCTAATGATTTCCAAAATTAACGGTTGGAAGTAGCCTGCTTCCAGCGTTTGCCTGCGAGGCCTTTCAGGTCATCTGACTATCTGGTCAGTGAATGTCCAACGCTACGCTTACTAGTTCTTTAGCGGGATGTTTGTTCGTAACTATCGATAGTGATCTGGTTTGAATTGATCACCATGTTAATTCTATCTTAAGAATCTCTTGTGC
The DNA here is from genome assembly GCA_947363495.1 of Euzophera pinguis. NCBI lineage: Eukaryota > Metazoa > Arthropoda > Insecta > Lepidoptera > Pyralidae > Euzophera > Euzophera pinguis. The sequence continues at coordinate 7,746,315 of OX376176.1, forward strand.
TTGCTTGGACAACTCGATACGTTGTTAAATTCTTGACGTTGCTTTTACGTAGCAGTGTAGTAGCTTTATCGTAGGCTTGTCGTAGCTATGCCGTTGCTTAGTCGTAGCATTTTCGTAGCTGTTTCGTAGCTACATCGTATATGTCATATATTTGTAGCAGCTTTATCGTAGCCATGTCGTTGCTGTTTTGTAGCCTTGTCGTAGCTTGTTCGTAGTCCTAGTTGTAGCTTTGTTATTATTTGAACTTTCTTTTTAATTAGAAAGGCACTTTTAACACCCTTTTACAAAAATCTACCTTAATCCCAGCGTATTTCAAGTCGACAAAACAGTCTTAATGAAATCCTTTAAACTACTTTTTACTTTCAACTTTTAAATATATATTAGCCATAAATAGTTTGAAAAGAAAAATATGGTCTAACAAAATTCACACAATAGAGTAAGTCAAATGTTAAGTAGACCTTTAAAAAATATGCCAGAAAATATGATCTCCTAGTAACCATAGCCAGAAGTCGTCCATCAAATTTTGTATGTAAATATGATCGTAAATAAAATAGAACTGAAAACCACAAGTGTCTTAAGAGATTTATGGATAGTCGGGATAGCTCATTGTTATTCTGCAAAGATTCGGAAGATTCGGAGTCAACAAATAATATTTGATCTCTTTCGAATAGTTCGTTTGAGTTTGCTCTGTCTTTATCGAATTTATGCTACCCTGGTATTCAAACAGTTTAAGACCAACATTTTTCACTAAATTTGAAAGATGAAAACGTTATTTGCCTAACCCGGAGGTCGTGAGTTCGATTCCCACGGGTATTTTTATTATTGCTTTCTCTCTCATTTTGGGTTCCGCACATAAAATTTTCAAAAAGCACTGTCTGTCAGCCGTTTTTTCTACCTTATGAAATAGTAAATTTTAATTTTCCCATTGCTTTCTTGTGCTTTTCAATTATAATAAAAACATGTATTACGTACGTCATTTCGTGGGAAAGGTACTGGTTGATGAAATTACATAATTACAAATAATTCCTCTAATAATTTTCGTAAAATCGATCGGCCATGTTCAAGACAAGTTCGACGGCACAGACATGTTAATTTTTGGCCTTTTAATTAGACTTACGGATAAGTATACCGTACCAAATTACCGTACAATCTTAATATCCTTATTCATTTTTCCGAAAGGTTGCCTGGAAGAAATTGCTATTGCGATAAGGCCGCTTTTTGCGCAAGGTATAATAATATGATATATCTTATAATTCAATGTATAAAATTTTCTTAATTTGCAGTTGAAAACAAAGAAAATCTCAAAAACCTGAAAGTATTTATTAACAGACTGACTGATCTCCTCTGTTTTACCTAACCGTGTATGTGTATGTACTTACTATAGATTTATAATCTTTAAAACTAGTAGCTCTGTGAACGGTAGACCTCGCGAACAGTGCGATAACCATGACATTGTAATAACGTAGACGCTACCGACTGCGTCAACAAATTCGTATATATAGTATACCGGTCATGTGCGAGTCGGACTATTTAAGTGTTTACCCTTTGGGTACGGAAACCAAAAAAACTGTTAAGCTTCCTTTTGCGCAGGGTAAAGTAATTAAGAACTTCCAATAAACAATATTATAATTAAATTAAACCATTTAAATACGGTTGTTATCGTGTTTTTTTTTCAAACAATATGTTTAAATAAATAAGTAATAAACGCGATAAAAACCATAGGTATTAAAATAGTTTAATTTAATGTGTAACAGTCGCGAAAATATAAGAAATCATTAATATTGATAATGAAAGTTCTGATCGCGATTACAAAATCAAGTATGCTTAACCAATATTGTTTAATTTCAATTAAAACTTATTATAGCAAATTAAAAAAAAATACTTCTTTACAAATAAAAACTTCTAAACTGGCCGGCAAACTTTCTCCTATTTTCCCCTTATTTTTTCCCCAATCAGAAAAATTTTTTGAACAAAAATTTTAAATAAATCCAGGTACAAGTGTCAAGTGTCAAGTTTAGTAAAGATCTGTTCAGAAATGTGACCCCTAGCCCGGAACATACATTTTCCCATCCAAAAGCAAAATTGTCGAAATGAAGACGCTTCGCTCGTTTCATTCGCTCGGTCAAAAATATGATTGCGTCACCAAAACTTATTAAATCTATGCGTTTGACGTTTGTCAAGGTTGAAGGGATGTTTACCCCTTCCTCAAATATAAGGCTAACGAAAAATAGTTTTTAAGTGAAACGCGTTCAAAACTCTTCATTTATATTCTCGTATTTTCAGGCACTTCCAATACAGGTAGAGCAAAAATAGAATATTAAAAAAAAACACAATGAATTTGAACGAGAGAAGATACTTTTCGGAATAGAATACGTGTCACGAATATCCAAAGGTTTTCTTAAAAAGCTAAACAGCTGCATAAATCGGAACGGAGCCGGCTAATATATTAAATGCGGAAAATCCGTTCCGGTTAGCCGGAAACCGATTTAAGCCCTCCAAGCCAAGCAGCGTCTTAGAAAATATTTTATTTGCTGTTGATATTAATAAAAAAAAAATATACCTTTGACTCGAAAACGAAAATATCGAGATTTTCAAATTCTTTAAATTATGACATGTCTATGGAACCTAGAAAGGTTTACCCGTAGACACAGCCATAGATTTATTGTACAGTCATGGTACCGACTGACTGACCGACAAGAGGGGTTGGACATCCACCGAGATTTTTGAAAAGTTTGATTCGCGCAAAATTGTCTATTTGAATTTTGTGATTGCAATTCGCCATATGAGTATATTATTTTAAAAATAGGGTTACAAGAATAAGATGGCCGGAAAAATGTCACAAGAAAATTTCGAAACCAATAGAAGCGGCCTATGTCCAGGAGTGGACTAACTGCGGCTGGAATAATGATTTTGACTTTTTAAATACTAGACACACAACACAGAAGTAAAAAGTTATACTATTGATTCATATTTTAGTACAGATATAGCACAGGAGTAAAAAGGAAGTACGTCCTCGGAAGATGACTCAATTTATGAGTCATCGTGACCACAGAACAGATTAAAGAATCGTGACTGTCTCTGACGTCACGAATATTATTTTTACATTTTGTTTATTATCTCTATAAATATTTGCAACCATTCATTCTGAAAACATTTTTTCGAGCTCTGTATAACAAATCGAGATATTGATTTTTTGTTTCGTCTGATAAATAAAAATCCATTTCACTAAAATACATTTTTTTTCAATGCCTGTAGAGACAACTCACTGAGAAAGGACCATTTTGCTTTCGGTTTCAGTGATCTTTGAGGCAACTTGAAATATCCGAAAGGTTTGTAAAAAGAGATACGGATGTGAAGCGGCACTCGCTCAATATCTAAGATCCTGTTGGGCTCTGGAGCCCTATTTTTGAAAAGTATGACTCACTCAAATAATTTTCTTTCGATATAATCGATTAGTCGAACGATTTTCATTCGACTCACCGATTTTTCGTGGGTCATACTTTTCAAAAATAGAGCTCATGCAGCGAAAAGCGAAAATGTAACTAAGAAATCAAACGCGAACGTATCGTATTGGTTACACGGTTATTCGACCATGCACACTTGGTCTGCAAGTTTCCCTGAAACCGCCTCTGGGCTTCTGAAGAAAAATAACGAAATATCTTTTGAACGGCTATTTCTCCGGCCCCGATCCCCTTAGCTGTTTGCGTCACAGTTTAACTTTCGTCATTACCTAGACTGGACATCTCATGGGCTTAGGTCAGGAGATAGAGAATACATGACCTCAATTTAATATCATGTCTCCAATAATAATAATAACCGGTGTGGAAAATGTAGCGAGTAGAATAATAAATATCATAAAGTAGCCTATGTTTGACCCCGGGTCTTTAACTTTATTCATACTAAATTTCATCAAAACCCGTTCAGCGGTTTGGCCGTGAAAGCGTAACAGACAGACAGACTTTCGCATATATAATATTAGTATGGAAGTATGGATTAATAGACTTTTTCCCAATAGAGTCAGAATTTTTATTACTTCTTCGTCGTGTCGATTACTCTTAGATTCGTTTACCATTTCTGTGACTTATTTTCATGTCACCAGTTGTAGGTTGTCCATTGCGCTACAGAGGTACATGAAGATGGTAAAACTAACATTCCCAATTTAGCGCAACGTCCTGCCAGACGGCTCTATTTTTCTTTTTTAGTGAGGTTAATAATCGCGAACCACGTGAATCTAATACTCATCGTCTAGCTATCCCTCCCGCTGCTACCTCTTTCTATTCCCATTCCTTTACGGTGCAGGCTGCTCAGTTAAGGTGCTTTGCCAGTTGAAATACGAAAGGCTAAAACAATTTCAACTTTCAAATATCAAGTAAGTCACTTTTTTCTCTGCTTTTATTTTTATTGTTGTGTGTTGTATGTAGGTATATGATATATATATATATTCTTTAAAGGTATAGTATGTATTTATTGATTGTAGGTTTATTTATTGACTGTTATGTAAGTATGATAGTTTAAGTACGAGTATTTTATTACTGTACCGCCTTATGTTTGTTTTCCCTTTTTATCCTATCTACCCTAAGGTTGGCTGGAAGAAATTCCGCCTTTGTGCTCAATTTTCTAAATCTGTTTCTTTTAATTTAATTTTGTGATTGGTACATTAAAGTGTATATCTATCTATCTCTTTGGAGAACTTCCAGGTCCTTCGACGACTTCGTCACTGCAGCGGTACCTGGGACGACTGGAGATCTCTTGTGTCGGAGGCCAAGATCCTCTTTAGGCCGCGGAGCCATCGCAGTAAGTAAGTAAAAATAACATCCTTAATTTATCAACGGCATAACTTCCAAAACGATATCGTGTTTCTTTGCATTGTTTCCGCACGAGGAAGTTATTGTACAAATACCCACATTCCGCGATATGAACGTCGTTTGTCATGTGCCAGCCCATTTTGTGTTATTGTGTTTTGACTCGCCTTGTAATAATGTTTTGTGGTTAGGAATATCTTATTATTTCGCTTTAAGATATATAGTAAAATCTTAGAGAAATGATTATATTTATGCATTGGACAAAACAAAGTCGAATTTTACACGGAACAAATGTTTCACGATTACATTAGGAAAAATGACATAAAGTCTTATTATAAGGGCGTGAAAAATAACGCCTGGCCTTCAACTATATTCATACCAAATTTCATCAAAATCCGTTCAGTGGTTTGGCCGTGAACGCGTAACAGACAGACTTTCGCATTATAATATTGTAATACAATAAAGATATTATGATACGCACTTTTAATTATTTCTTCTTACATTTCAAAGTATGTTGTTTAAAATATGCTTTAAGTAGATAATTGATAAGCTTTAAAGTAACTAACATAGTAATATCAATACCAAAACAGGCAAAACTGATGCGGTCCCTCTGGAACACCTGCCTGGGTTGCTACTAATGAATATTGTATCGAGATAGTTATTAACGATCACCTTTGTGGTTATTCACGTGTTTATGTTGGTATACATATGCGATACATACTCTTAATTTCTAGGACCTAGAAATTACATATTAATTGAAAAGAGATATTATACAGTTAATGAATTCTTAAATTTTTCTATTTTCTAAAATGTTCTATCGATTTTCACATCAAGTTAGTAAGTATGTATGAAACATTAAGAGTATGTATCGCATATTTATGCCACCTAGAATATAGGTAGATAGAGCTAAGTATCTAAACAATCTAAAGCCACACTCCTCGAAATAGTGCGCAATAGTTTAAAGTGGGTAACATATATATGACTAGCCGTTTCCCGCAGATCCGCCTGCGTCAAAAAGTAGCCTATGTTTGACCCCGGGTCTTCAACTATATTCATACCAAATTTCATCAGAATCCTTTCAGCGGTTTGGCCGTGAAAGCGTAACAGACAGACAGACAGACTTTCGCATTTATAATATTAGTATGGAGTATGGATAAAGGAACTACATACTTAGTGATCTATTTCATCATCATACGCGTCTGATTTCACAATAAAATGTCTTATAGAGCAGACAACAATCTGTCCATTGTAATTACCGTTGGTGCTATGAGACTTAAAAAATGTAGGTATGAGACCTTTCCAAATTTCACAAAAAAAAAAAAATTTCTACTTTTGTCACCAAATAAACCAATTATTAAATCTTTTCTCACAGTCGTTCAGAAACATCCATTAATATTAATCAATCGAGAAAATGACTGCCTCCATTTTGATTTCATTAGGCAATTCTGATTAGAAAAACAATTGAAGAACGCGAAAGGTTACTCGGCAATTAATTTCAGGACAGTACTCAGAAATGTAAGGGGTTTACTAAGAATTGCTTAATATTTAAATCGGTACTTAGAAAGGCGTAATAGGCACTACTTGATTAATGGTTATCGTGTAAATAGCATGTTTTACTCGACTAAGGGACTTTTACTTTTTTCAGCGGGTTTATAGTATTTGCGGCAACAGAAATAAATCATAACGTGAAATTTTTATTTCAACTGTATAGCTTCGCTGGTAATAAATATACCGACGGACAGTGAAATCTTTGTAATAAGATAATATATATACCCGCTAACATGACGCTGTAAAGCGATTGTAAGCAATAAGAAGCGTATTAAAATAGTTTTTTTTTTTTTTGAGACAATAGCGAAAACATCAATAGGGTTACAATTGCAGCCTTAATATACGAACGTGATGTACCTGCAGGAACTGTAAATTTTGCAATAGAATTTTTTTTGTCAATTTAGATAAACACGTAAACATAGAAAAGGCTGAATTTAGAAACCAAAAGGAGATCACCGAGTATTCCTTTGATGATTTCAGTATTGTTAAAGACTAATTAATTTTGATTTCATTAGTTATAGAATTGTGCAATCTCATCAGTTTATCTTTAACTATTTAATTTCAACTACAGCAATGTCCTAATTTTGTATCCTAATTAATTCCAAGTTTTGATGATTAACTCTGGTGGTTAAGTATGTGAATACGGCAAGCCCCGTGTGATATTATTTTAATGTATGAAATTAGTATTTAAATGAATTTCCTCTTAATTAATATAGGTACGTAAATCTCCAGAGCTGTCAATCTCAGCTTGCAACCCCTTCACTGTACATGTATTTAGTAGTATATAAGCTAATGTAAGAATAATTAAGATATTTTCCATTCCTGTGTTATACCAGTCATTGTGGTTTAATTTAATAAAATAAAATAAAAATCTTTTATTTCAGACCATAAGTCCATAATATAGTCCATAGTTAATTTACCCAGCTGTGATTACCCCGACGTGATTTGAACACGCAACCTTCTGTACGGAACACTAAAAAGTAAAATTGCCAATGCGAGCTCACTCTAATCCAGGTGCATGAAAGCAAAATTTCTGAGTGCAGTATATATATAGGTGTGTATTTGGGTTTTATTTTGTTTGAATTTCGAATCCGGCCATTTTAGTTCCGCCATTTTAGTTTTTAAAACCGTTTGTTCTTCTTTCCTTCTCTTAACTACCTCCGTGGTCCAGTGGTTAAGGCGTTTGCCTTAGACTCGGAGGTCGTGGGTTCGATTCCCACGGGAAGTATACGTTGTTTAGTTGTTTCCAGTTTGGCTATGACATTGCAGGCTAGAATTACCTGATGGTCTAATAATAAAGATGATTCTGTTCTTTGAAAGGTACAGGCCGTTGCTCTCTGGTTACGGCGGCGGTCAGAAGGCAGTCGCTCTATTCGATAACTAATCTAGGACCATGATTAAAAGCGTACCATAAGCGTAAGCCAAAGACGCAACTGGAAAGCAAAAGTATATTATGGGCATAGTAACAAAGTTAATTGTAAACCGAAATATTACTCGTAATATACTATATAGCGTTCTATTGATTTTCTTTCACACGATTTTGATGGATCGCTCCTGTTTACGCAGCTCCTGAATAAGCAATTTGGCAAAATTATAAAGGATTTTTCTAACTTTAAAAAATGTTTTGCATACACACTAGCAACATCAAGGTCCTTCGCTTCCGTTATCAGGAAAAGACTGGTTAATCATGGGAATTTCAAGAAAATCTCTTCAGGTTGTCTCCTACGCCCTACCTAAACTACTAAATGAGAATAAAAATCCTTTCTCAATTTCTATATATAAATGAAAATAATCGTAAAATTATTTATTTCAGACTGCAACAAAAATTGTTTTCACATGCCGCCGTCTCGAATTTCAATAAAGAACGAAATTGACTTCAAAGCTCAATGAATATCCGACTACATTTCTCGTTCGTATGAAGCAAATAACTATTTTCTATTGTGCACCCGAGGAAACTTAATTGCATCTTGGCTCTTCAAATTTATGGCGGCCTGGTAGCTAGGGGGGAGGTGGGTCGTTTTTCACACGCCGTGTTTCCCGGAAGCAATTACGCCCATATACGATGCTTTGAGCTGTGTTGAGCTGGGAACTCTCTAAATCTACATAATTTCTGCGACCCTAGTATTTTATATTCCATGGTTAAGTGATTCAGCATTTAACAAAATGGTCGTTTGATTGATTACAGAATTAATTCGTTTGCGTGTGTGTGTCAGTGAAAAAAAACAAAGCAGAGGCGGTTGGCACAATATTACATTGAGAAAGGAACGTTTACACGTGTGCGGTTTTGATGGTCTTTGCAATATTATGACTTTGTCTGTACCTACAGGCATGTCATTTTAAATTTTGCCAGGTCCGGATTCTACCAATCAATAATAGCCTATATATACCTATTAAAATTATTAGTTATTATAGTCTTAATTGATATCGACATTTTAAACCCGTAGATTTTTGTTAAATTTAATCAATCAGCAGTACTAAATGATCTACTAGACCAGTTTGCTACCAATACTTATACTTTTATACATGCTTAATGCACACGTCTAACCAGTATGTATAAAAATTGACACAATTGATTGATACATGCCTTGAATTAAAGAAAATGATTAGGCAAGAAAATCGGCCTACTTTATGATTAAATAACATAAAGATGACGACGCTCTTTCTCCTGGAAAGATTATAAAGAAAAAATGCAAAATTGGGTCACGCTGTAAGGATAGTGAAAGAAAATTAAGTAGAGGAGGCAATAAAAAATTACATCACTAAAACTTCCGCGAAATTAGGGTTTTTGTTATTAGACTACAACATACTTGAGCATGCTTGTCAACCAAATTTGGTTTGTACAACATTGACAATGTCTAAGTTATAGCTTAATGTTTTCAATAATATATTTATTTTTTTAATTGATTATTAGTTTTATTTTTGCAATAAAGATACTACAAACAAACAAACAAATATTTTTGTGTTATGCATACTTTTCTTGATTAACACTCTATCTCTTCTGTTGATGAATAAAAAAAAAGACGAGCAGAGGCCTCAGATTCCTTGCAGCTCTTACCGATTAATGATAGTTATAGTTACTCCAGTAGGCCGGTCCTTATAAAAATTGTAATTAAATGTATTCATTTATTAAAACTTTACTGTACTACAAGCAAACATACATAAACAATAGGCGGACATACTAAAAGCATTCTCTACCAGTCAACATACATATGGTTATAGAGAAAAAAAAATAATGGCCTATTTTAAAATATGAAAAAATAAATCTAAATTTATGAATGCAGTAGACCATTGCTCTCATGTAGCTTTTAACAGCAAAAACATTATCAATTCCCACAAATTATGTAAAACATAATATTCTTATTAGTTAAGATACAAGGTACTTTGTCAGTGCCCCAAATGGAACCATCAACAAGAAAAAAAATTTAAGGATGAAATTCTAAGAGGAATTTGTAAACGAAAAATTTATATTTTAATAAAGTGCCGTCCTAAAGTGATATCTAATTTTTGTTAAAAACTTTCTTGGTCCTTTGCGAACTCAACCGTATTATTTTTCGTCCCAGAATTCTAAGTTTTTTCGCAATGGTTTAAAAACTTTTTTAAACGCTAATTATTAAGTTTTCAATAGGTATTTTTGTAATTTATTCTTTCATATCGAGTGGGTTACATGGTGTCGACCTTGCACAACGTGGTGTCAGAGTTTAAGGAACCTTTTCGGAGTTTAGTAACGAAATATTTTATTCTTATTTGGGAGTGCTATTTTTGAATGACTGACATGTCAAGTGAAACAGGGTGTACATGGTTGATTGACAATGTAACCTACACGAAATGATGATGTCAAATAAAAATCGGTCGACACACAGATTACATCGAATGAAAATCATTAAATTTAGAACGATAATAACTCGACTATCTTTTGAGTAAGTCACAGATCTCTAAAATAGCACTCCAAATCTTTTTCGAATGTTAATAAATTTTTACAGAGGGACTTCGAATTATATTTAAAGCATATATATAATTATCCCCATTTTACTCTATTATATTACAAAGTTATCAAATTCAGTAGGAAATCAACTTAAAAATGTAAGTAAATAATTGCAACATATAAGTATGTAAAAATAATTAAGTAAACTTAGTTGATTTATTGTTGTATTTTTTAATATTTTATTTAAATCCGTTTTTAATTAGATTTTTTAATAGAATTATCAGTTTATTAATTAGTCTTGACTTTATTATCATAGATACGATTTAAATTGTGAAAAACATGAGTATAAAAATAATCTATGTAAAATAATGAAAAAAGTAGGTAGTTTTAAAATAAAATATATGTTACTATTAAGAAAAGCCCTCTTAAGAAAATAGGTTACATCGAAAACGAAACAAAACACGAGATGTACCATAAATATTGAAAGAGCCTCACCTGCCCCAACGTAGTGCCAACAGCCTATTTTAATAATATCCCTGAATACGCTCCTGTATACTCATCACAACCTAATTCAAAAATAGAACGGAAATTACACTTTTTTTCTTTGAAGCCGCACTGAAATGTCAAATCTATTTTTTTAATTGGTGTTCGATTTTGGAACGAATTTTCCGGTATTCCCGCCCGAAACCGCCGCGCTTCGAGCGTCAGCTCTCGCGGTCGACTGACTGACATGAAAGCGGAGCTAGCTCGCTCGGTTCCCGGTTTTCAGGCGATGTTGCAAGCGTGAAAATCGATTTTACATTATTCCTGGTTTATTGTGGCGCTTTGCTTCATTTTTAATATTAGGGTTATAAATATTCGAAACAAATGTGCAGTTTAGTAGGGCTGTCTGATCAATATGAAAACGATGTGCAACTACATTCTGATTAGCATGAAAGTTTTCCTCGCGATCTTACAGGAAAACAAAACACAAATCAGCGTGTAAATTTGAAAAGTAAAATATCAGGATAAAGACGTTAACGTTTAAAGTATTCATAGATGTTATAATTAGGTTTTAAGTTTCTTTCCTGTAGTTTGTAATTGAATTTTAATAAAAGAAAATAACGTAGTAGCTGTATTCATACTTAGCCTCACTACAGTGATATTTTAGAGGTACATAGATTATTATATCCTGTTATAATTATTTAAAACGCTCATGTGTAGAATTAACTAAAAAATCGGAATAGAAACTCTCCCTGAAATTAGGGAAATTCTCCCACCGTATCATCGTGACCCCAAATCCTTTGTGTGGTCGGGAAACTGTGAACATACTTTCAGTGTTCCATTGTTTTTCATTTCATTCGACGCACCACATTTGCATAATGCTGTCCTGCTCTATCATTTTAGCATAGATACAAAGTAATTACAGTGATTAAGTAATATAATGTTTGTTCGTTCGTTTCAGCCGTAATCAGTCCACTGCTGGACAAAGGCCTCCCCCAGATAGAGATGGGCATGAGTTGACTTAATAGCAGCTCGGGTAAGTCGGGCTCACGTACCCGTGTCACAGAATACTTAAATGTTACACTTCTTACTTTGTGTCAAAGTTATTGGACAAATGCTTGGAAATAACACCCCTGACAAATAATTACTCATAAAATGTGCACTTTCTTTATTCTAATACTAGCAGCACGTCCCGACTTCGCCCAGGCCTATAGCCTCCCTCGATAAATAGGCTATCCAACACTGAAAGAATTTTTCAAATCGGACCAGTAGTTCTTGAGATTAGCGCGTTCAAACAAACAAACTCTTCAGCTTTATAATATTATATAAATATATAAAAGTAATATATTATTATACTAGTTGTTACCCGCGGCTTCGCTCACGTGATCAAGGGGTAGTGTCAAGGAAAAAAATGCTAACTAAATTAAACATTAGTGAATCCAAAGATCTGCCCACCGACATCAAAATAAATCACAACACAAAACATACTCTATGCTAACATGTCGTCTTAATTAGAAAACTTAGGAAAAAACGAAGAAGATAAATCATAGATCACTGAAACTAAATTTAACTGAAATAAGTCGGATAGAATGAAAAATGAGCTCGACGGCTGAGTGAAGCGTAGCAATAATCAGTACCGTCAAACAAAGGATGATAATAGTACCAACCCCTTAGAAACCCAGCCAAAATCCTAATGTCTAAAATAGTGGAATGAACAATTTGCTCCTCCTCCTGGCTTCTTGTCGCCATCTAAAGAACTACCACCGGGGAAAAAATTACATTGGCCCTTATTTAGGGACTACCCTAAATTGCGTCCGTACTGAGGTAGGTTCCCGGGATAACTTGGCGCGATAGGGATAATATAGAGCCCACAGAGGTGTTCTGACGTGCTCTGCTTGTGCTGTAAGCTGTACAAAAGAGGACTTTATGTCGGCCACGGAAAGTGTAACGGAGGTGGCGCTTTTCTGGAGTAACAAATTTTTTAAGCTTTAGACACGAAAAGAAGAAGGTTAATGATTAAAAAAGCGTACCTGGGCTCTAATGCGCAAGCTGAAGCACTAAGATATTAAAAGGAAATTCTCGTTCAAAAGGAGAATTTTTTAAATTCATACTCATTAGAAGAAATACTACATTCGATTTCAAATAGGAGAAGCCTATGGTCCAGTGGGTAACCCGATTCCCATGGAAAACATTTCCTAATTATGATTGTTTCCTATTTAATTATGACATTGTAAACTTGAGTCACGTCTGCAATAGTACTTACGTTTCAAATGTACGTTAAGCAGTTAATCCCGCCTGGTTGTAGTTAATAAAGGAACCAATATGCCGAATGGTACGTCCGCAAAACTCTGGAATGTATAGCACTTACTTAAAACAAACTGTATTTATTTATTTATTTATTAGGAAGACCAACAGCTTTTTTTGTATAAAGGTAGTAAGGTAAAAAATATATAAAGCAAGTGAGCCACTACAGGTCCTCACAGATAGATCCAAAATAGCTTAACAAAAGTTGAATAGTAATCACACACACGCCAAAATTGTGAGAAAACTACATAATAAGTATGAGATCTAACAAAACATTAGTCGCAACATTGTTATGGTCAAAATAGAAAAAGAATAATAAGAAAGTTTAACTCTAAGACTTAAATAAAACACAACAGAAAAATTCTATGCTACTGGAGTAAATGTTCATAAAGTAAACGCTTTGCTCTGGCTATGCTTGTGGTGAATAAATCCAAATCCAATGTCCTGGAGAAAATATTGAAATTATTACTCGCGCGCAATAAATATGAATTCTGCCGATAATTTGTTGATACATTTGGTACGTAGAGAAGAGGATTAAATCGAAAAATTCTAGGGGGAGCTAATAAATTGATTTTAGCTAAGAGTTCTGGAGAGTCAACTACACCAGAAGCAATCTTCATTAGGAAAATTATGTCAGCGACATCACGGCGATCCTTCAAAGGTATTAGATGGTGATTTTTACATAGGTCTCGATAGTTATCCGATTTGTAGTTTAGTTTAAGGAGGTAACATAAATATTTCATGAATTTTCGTTGAATATTTTCGATACGTTCGACATAAATATTGTACATAGGGTTCCATACCTGCGATGCATACTCCAGATGAGTCCGGACAAAAGTGCAATATAGTATTTTCAGTATTTTTATGTTTTTAAAAGAAGATGAACACCTCAGTACAAAACCAAGCGATCTAAGAGCCCTAGAAACTATTTTGTCTATATGTGATTCAAAAATGAGTTTAGTATCGTGATATATTCCCAAGTCTCGTATAGATGTAGATCGCTGCAGAGATGTTTGCATTAATGTATAAGTTGTTGGGATTGAATGTAGCTTTCTGGTAAATGTAACAATACAACACTTAGATGGATTTAGATCAAGACCATTTAGAGTACAATAATGTTCAAGTCTATTCAAATCATCTTGAAGTGCATATGAATCAGCCGATGAAGATATAGTAGAAAATATCTTCATGTCATCTGCGAAGCAGAGTAATTGACTTGAGTGAAAGCAATGTTCAATATCATTAATAAATATATTGAAGAGCAGTGGTCCTAGCAGAGAACCTTGAGGTACACCACTAGGTATAATAACCCAGCTAGAAATGTAGTTATTGACAACCACTGCCTGACTCCTATTTTCAACATAAGATGTGAACCATCTAAGGAGATCTCCACTAATACCAATGCGAGCAAGTTTAAATAAGAGAGTTCTATGATCTATTCGGTCGAAGCATTTGGAGTAGTCAGTGTATACAACATCTATTTGTTTGCCATTTTCCATAGCCTCGGTAAGGTAATCATTAAAGAGCACTAGATTCGATACAGTAGATCTACCATTGAGAAAGCCGTATTATTAATTGTATATTCGTTAATGCATTTAATAAGACTTCTTTTATTTAATAGTAATTATAGAATTTATCAATGCGTTGCTGTACAAATGAATGAAGAACTTTATTTTAACATTTTCTCTTGTGCAATTCGTTTATTTAACAAAAGTACTTATTCATCATGTAACGACATTAAAATGTTGTTGTTGTTATAGCCCGATCAGGAAAATAAAAACCCTGCATTGGCATCGCTACTGATCGCCTTTATATTGCAACATGTTGTATGTATCAAGTCAAAAACAAAATTGACAATGTCATTTAATTAAATAGAAATCAATCCTTCGTTTTCATTCGCATCAAATATGATAACATCTTGTAAATCACTTTACTCTCATTACTATATATTATTTTTACCATCTTGATAATCACAAAATACACAGCGTCAACTCCTGTCTCTTTTTGACAGATGACGTTGAGATGACGGAATGTTACTTGAATACCTAGTTACCTAGTAAAAGAAATTAGTTCTATAATTTTTCCGCAATATGGCTAAGGCTGCCATTTTCCTGGTCCTTTTTTTTAATTATATTATTAAATTCATATTTTAGGAGAGATTATCTTAATGAGTCCATTAAATTCAGATTAACTTAATAAAATCGCAAACTCGGATACTGTGAGCCAATACTGCGTGAATCGGAATAGTTCCCAATAAAAATTTCAGGCGGTAGTTTGTAATCTTATGACATCAAAGACAAATGTTAACTTAGTCTGCCTGCGACCATGAACGCTGTAAAATGTTTGAAACGTCAGGTGTAAATAAATAAGTAATAAACGCGATAAAACCGTATTAAAATAGTTTAATTTAATGAATAACAATCGCGAAAACATAAGAAATCATTATAAAAGCCTGTGTCAAAAAGTAGCCTATGTTTGACCTCGGGTCTTCAACTATATTCATACCAAATTTCATCAAAATCAGTTCAGCGGTTTGGCCATGAAAGCGTAACAGACAGACAGAAAGACAAAAAGACAGAAAGACAGACAGACAGACAGACTTTCGCATTTATAATATTAGTATGGATTTGTTGCCATAGCGATAGTTTCGGGATCGGTAAATGTCACAATGTTTCATTTGACGTAGTCAAAAAGTTCCTAAATCTATGGTGGTAGCGTAATGAAATTCAGAGTAAAGGTCATAGCCCGCTTACACGACTCGGCTCCGACACAGATCCTACCCAACACCGCCCAAACCTGAAACGACTCGCGATTCACGCACTAACTGCTAGCAGGCGCCCAGCCAACATCGCACCGGCAGCTTATAGGCGCAGCCAGCCACTCTCGCTCAACAGACACAATAGCGCTAACAATAATTTAACAGAAAAGTTAAAATATTATATGTCAATGTAAAAAACAGGAAAAGTTAAAATTTGATTATTCATTGTAAAATAAGATCTAAAGAGCAATACTTAAAGCCCATAATTTATTGTTATTATTTTTGCCGGGTGGAAGAGAAGTCGTGTAAGTAAGTGGGTTAGGGCATATGCCGAGGCAGAGGTGTCCATAGGCCACATTTTGTGTCATTGTGACTCATTGGCTACCAAGCGAATGAACCTGCTGTGGGTGAGTAAGGCATGGGGTAAGTTCAAAAGAACATAGAGGTTCGTCGTGCTTCCTTGGTATAGGGCCCCTTATGCATGATAAGATAAGTGGGTTATGTGACCCCAATATGCCGAGTACATTAGTTTTTGCTTGTCCCTCGGGATACCTTTATTTACGGATATGATTTGTACTTAAGATGTTGACCCGGTAGATAAGACAGGTCTATGCCAAATTTCAAGTCAATCGGTGCAGTAGTTTTTCAATTAACCGCCTCGTAAAACAATCTTTGCTTTGCTTTCGGTATATTTTTCCGGGATAAATTGTGTTTTCTTGTGATACGTGCACAGACAGACATACAAAAATTCCAAAAAAATATGATTTGAAATCTATATCTACAGCTATTTCTTGTGCATTAAGAATTCCCAAAAAAATATTCATTGTATAATTTACATATAATTATATGTATAGATATTAAAATATATAATTTGGGGAAACAGTCTTTTTGCATATAGTATTTTATGAACTATAAAAACATAAAATATATAGCTTTCCGATTTTAACTTTCAAACTTATAAAGGCTTTCGGATTATTTTGGTGTGAGATCGTAGTAGGACTTATCAATTATTATTTAGTCAAATTGGATAAATTTTATCTCCTAACAAAGTTTTGAAAAATGCGCTCATTCCTAGAAATTAAAGATATTACAAATAATATGATAATAAAAAAAATGTTATTAAAATAAATAAGAAACTCTATACTCTATCTTACTCACAGAAAAGTTCAGGTGGAGCAATTTGATTTTAACATGGATAATATTTGGCAATTTTGTTTAGGCTGATGGCTGATCTCCCTTCTTCATTCATTAAAACGTTTCCCAGTTGCGTCCTCGTGTTTTTTTTTTCAATTCAATTTTATTTCAATTCAAATTTACTCTTCAGAACCTAAGGTTATATATTACAGCTGATGTCCATATTATCCATATTACTTGAATAAATTAATTAAGCTATAAAAAATCTAGAGTTTCATTCACCAAAACTCAGTTCACCGTGTGAAATTTAACTAGTTCTCTGGGATTATAAACTCGGAAGTACAGGTTCAAATAGACGCTTGCCTGACTGTGCCAGCCATTACCCTACGGTTCCAATTTCAAATACGAAATTAAAGCGTTGCAGAACTTTGAGCAGAGATTTTTCGCTAATTACTTGTTTTATGTTTATATAATCCTGGTATGTTTATGAGCAAAACCGCATTTTAATGAATTTTCTGATACGGCTATAAAATGAATGATAGAGGTTTTGAGAAATCTTCAAGGAATACAAAAAATACGATTTTGTAGAATGTGGCATAGGTAGCATGCGATTTGCAGTCAGAAACATAAAAACCGATGTTGGTTATACATGCATTCTAGAAAGGCTACTAACTCTTGTGCGCTTCATTGAAATCAATCTTTCAGAAATTAAATTACTTCTAATTGAATTATTAATAATAATAATAATTAGTTATTTATTATAAGACCATGTTTACAGCAATAAAGAGTTCATTTATTCATTCCCTGCACCTGAAGAAGAAGAAGAATGGATTATAATAAAAATTATGATTAAGTATACTTTTATGTTTTAAGATATTGTGTTTCTGGTTAGGTTAGTCAATTCGTCGACACTGACGCCTGCAATTCTGCATATTACAAAACATGATAGTTGTACTGTACAATTTACAAAACAACATTTAATTACATTAATTTACAAATTAACAAATATTGTACGCATTTGTGACATTTGGCTCTTTTCCCTTTATGTGATCCTGGTAGATCCCCCGACCCTAATCAAGCGTTAGTGAGCGAAACGTCACGACCGGGACCGCACATTTACATTGAAATTACTTTGTCGAATTAGTTAGTAGTGATCTGAAAAGTAATAAGTACAATGAAATAGCTGTTTGTTGTAGGTGAAGCTAATAAATTATTAAATTAAACTATTGTAATACGGTTTTTATTGCGTTTAGTACTTATTTAATTACACCTTACGTTTCAAACACTTTACAGCATTCAAGGTGGTAGGTAGGTAGTATACTTGCTGTTGATAAGGGATAACGGCAACAGAAATACATCATCTGTAAAAATATCAACTGTCTAAATATCAATGGTCCATGAGATACAGCCTGGTGACAGATGGACAGCGAAGTATCAGTAATAGGGTTCCGTTTTACCCTTATGTTACGGACTACGGAACCCTAAAAATGGGACTAAAGGGGAAAGGTAGCGTTTGATGCTTATTTGAAAGGAACATTGTATAAAGAAACCCTCACAGATTGCTGTGAAAAAAGTTTCGTAGTACGTAATTTATTTATTTTAAACAAGTGTATTTTCTTTATATTCCTCTGAGCAAGGAATCCTCCCCCTTTCGTCTCCATTTAGTTTTTCTGCACAAAAATTGTTTCTATGGATCACATTACAGGTAGTTTATTTTTTTTCTACCCAAGCGACATCATGTCTAAATGTTTTAACTAACTAGTCAATATATAGAGAAAGCACTTTACAAGCAAGCACACTGGACGCTGTCTTCTCGAAAGTTGTACGTACTTCAATAACCAGATGGCATTAGTCATATGAACTTAGACTTTTCACATTTTTTATGTTTATTATGTCTTTCTCTTTACGAATCAGGATAGGTTACCATCATGGAACTAAAGGTACAGATGGAAGACAAGTAGGCATACAACATGCTGAGCATAGAAAATTTGACTTGAATAACCCATGTTTCCTTAAAGTATTACCATCACTTCAAAAATTTTCATCACATCAGAAATACAGTAGAACAAAAATGTCAGTGCGATTAATATAATCGGGCTTTATATTCCTATGTCAAAAACAAGTTTAATTATTTTTCATTTTTTAATAAAAATCTACCTCAAAATAAGGATTTAATTGCTACGCTAATTGTGTATCATTTTTTCAAACTTTTGGGGTTGTTATTGCTGTGTATGGAAACCCAGATTCGAAGTGTCATCATATGTATGTTTTACAGTCCAAAACGGCGGACTTTTTCGTATCACCTAAAAGAATAGATACGTGCATTTTTTTTACAATTTATCGTAATAATTTTAAAGAAATGGTGGTGCAGTGTTTTGTTGATGATTGCAAGAGTGAGTGGCATCCAGGATGTAATATCATATTTCACAAGTAAATGCTTAACTTTGTAAATGAAGTTGGTCAATAAACTGATTTATTTTGCAGTATTTTATCATACTCTAATTTATCGATTTAACCTTGAATTTTACACTAATCAATTGTTTTTGAACCCTACGACCGAATTACCTAAGAGGTGTTATATTTAAAAGTGATTTTAAAGTATTTTTTCGATTTCGGTCATTACATATTGGAATGAACTAGGGTGCATATAATCATTCAGTTGCTAGGATTAACTTTTAAAGATAACATCTATTTTCGTCTCCTATTATTATTGACATGGATGGTGAGGGCAAAGCTCGCTCCTTTGTTTTGGTGGCAATTGCTTGTTATAATGGTATAAATAATAATTATTATTTGTATAATGACGTCACATGCTTGTTTTGAATAAAATATTAATTATAGATTCCCATCAAACTCAACATATAGAGAAAAATGGTTGTCAATTGCAACATGCCATTTTTATAAATGCTTAAACCTACAGACTATTTAGTATCTGGAATGAGATAAAAGCATGGAGCTATTGCATTTATTTTATCATAAATATGATCCGGGTTCTTTATTCCACGTAAATAATCATTGCTTAATAAACTACAACCACATTTGGTAGAAATTTGAATCGTTTGGTACGAATTTGGTGGATACGAGTATTGAAGTTCTAAGAAAAAACTTCCTCACTCTTAAGATGCGGAAATTGATGGTAGATATTATCGTTTTTGTTATTTCTAACCTTTCTTGTTGAAAATATTTAACTTCGTCCACATGCCTAATACTTTTTTTAAATGAGGCGTTGTTACATGTTGATTATAAATAAGTGAAAACGTTAAAGACTGCATATGTGATTTAAAGATAAAAAAAAAATGAAACTTTATTTTTCATGATCTTATTGAACTCGGTTTAGGCCCAAATTATGACCGTTCTTAAAATTCGGTTTCGGTAGTAAAACAAGTTTCGGTCGGACACTAAATATTTTGCTGCGAAACTTGCAGTAATTATTTTTTTGTTTTCGTTTTGAGCCTACCTAATTCCCTTTATGTTTTAATCAAATTAATAAATGTATAAACTGCAAATAAAATCTTTCTTTTTTTAACTCGGAAATCATTATTCCGTACATGTGATCCACGAATGATGTAAAATCATGTACACCCTAACACATCACGAGTTAGAAAGAGAGAGGTGTGTAACGAAATGCATTCAGGTCCATGGAACTAAAACTAAAGATGGAAGCCGCGCAGCATACAACAGGCTGGGTCAAAAAAAGTTGACCTGGAGTAACCCCTGTTTTCCCCAAAGTAATTTTACTTTAATTAAGTTATTTTACTTAATTGCCTAGTCAGAAATAAAGTAAAATAAAAATAGAATCTGGCCAACGAAAGCGTGACCTGTGGATCTAAAATGGCCACTTTGCACGAATTACAATATGATCACATTATGAATCATTGCAAATCTTAAAATAGCCACATTTTGGCAGTTCATGAAATGAATCATTTCATGGCAATTCTGCTGTTTGACGGAGAGTCCCAAAATGGCTTACTTTTCGTGAATTGCTTTACCTTATTGCCAGGCGTAAAAATAATCTTTATTTTTGCATAGCGTGCGTACTTTTACGATTTTTTTTGGGAAATAAGTTTATCTAACCAATAATGTTGATTTACTATCATAAATTAACTGTAGAATTATAAATATCAATAAAAATATTAAAATTATAAAATCTATTTTTATTTTATTACTATAGCAACACTTACATGAGAAGTGATTCAGGAAATGAATCACGAAATGAACTGAATTAGAGTTGAAACGTCAATGTCAAAATTTGCAGAATTGCTAAGCTTCGCAATTCATGAAATGATTCATTTTGATGAATTGCTCAAAGTGGCCATTTTAGACCTGCAGGTCTTTTCTTAAAAAAATATTATGGCAACATTATTTTAGTCTGTCAACTTGATGTCAACGTCTGTCATTGTTTTGCGAGTTTCAATTTGTTACATTTGTTTTATAAAATAATTGCTGCAAATATGGGTAAAACGATTAAAAGTAACGTGTTATTATTGTTTATGATAAGTTTAAACTAAAACAAGTAGAGAAAGAAGATGTTTTCCAAGAAAAACAGCAATGTTTAGATGCTATCTCCGAATTTTTAGGTTAGTACGAGCTTGTAATCTTGATGTTTGCTATAATTAATATATATTATAGCTGATTAATAGATACATTTACAATATAGTGATATATTTATTCAATAAATTATGGCTAGCAATTTAAGACCCATTAATGATTATATTCTGAAGGAAGTTGACAACACAGGTTGTCTAGAATGTATCTTGCTATCTGACCATAGTCAATGTCAAAAATCATTGCAAACCCATAATGATGACAATAATAATTCTTTATGTATACTTACTTTTAATGTCCGTAGTATAAACCATAATCTGGACTTATTTTTGGTTTTTCTGTCAAGTATTGAGGTAACGGTGGATGTCATTGTTCTGACTGAGAGTTGGACTAGCGAAAGAAATGCACCACCGCCTTTAGAAAATTATAACATGTCATATACAAAAAAATACATAAATCAAAATGCCGGGGTGGTGGTGTACGTAAGGAAAGATTTTTTTCGCTACATTTTACGAGCCTAGTTTTAACGATGGCAACTGTTTGGTAATCGAAATAGACAAACTCTACTCGATCATATGTTCTCACAGACCACCTTGCTTTAAGGATGTAGACAATTACTTGACCTCACTCGAATCAGTTATCAAAGGCCTACAATCCACGAATATCATACTTACAGGTGACATTAATATAAATATTCTCCCAGATGCCCTCTCCAGCGATTCACATAGTTACCTTAATCTCATGGCAATGTATGGTTTACGACAAGGTATTGACAAACCTACCCGAGTGGTAACTTGCCTAGACCACTTTATGGTAAAATGTGATCACCATTGTAAAACAATTGTATTCGAGCAACCCTTAACTGATCACTCACCAATATTGTTGTATATAAATAAGAGTAAAATTGTTAATAAAACTTTATCCACTGTCAAAGTAAAAATAGATTACAACCGACTTAAAGAGCAAATGAGCGGGGAGTCTTGGTCTGACCTATATAAAGTCGATGACGTGAATGCCGGCATGGAAATATTTTCGCAGCTACTGATTTCATATAACAATAAGACGAAAGTCAACAAAATTTTGAAAAAAAAATGCACCGATTAAGCCGTGGATTACACAGGGTGTTGTTAAATCAATACGTAAACGCGATAAGTTATACATAGGGCGCACTGTAAGTTTCCGGAACTGGCCACTTACATAAACAATATTTAAAAATTTATTGCAACATTTGAAAATAGAACTCTTTGGCTGTAGAATGCAGTTTGTTTCATCTGACTGTCTTTTGTTTTTACCTTGTGGCGCCATTTAAAAAATTGTGTGTCTGCATCAACATGGATTTAACTCGGGAAAATTTTCGTAGTATGATTTTCTACGATTTTAAGTGTAATTTGACAGCTCAACAGAGCATCGCTCGGCTTGAAACAGCTTTTGGCAATGAAGCACCATGCAAGACAACTGTTTATAGCTGGTTTGCAGAATTCAAGCGTGGTCGTATCAATCTCAGTGACGAATCTCGCGATGGTCGGCCGTCCACCGCTGTGACCAACAAAAACATCAATGCTGTGCGCCGTATGATTGAAACAGACAGGCATGTGACCTACCATGAAATTCGCGCATCCTTAGAAATAGGCATGAGTCAAATACAATTAATCCTACACAAACATTTGGGTGTGAGAAAGCTGTGCTCGCGGTGGATCCCACACAACTTGACCGAGGCTCAAAAAACGGACCGCGTCACTTGGTGCAGTGCCATGCTTACCAGATTCAACGAAGGTGCGTCAAATTTGGTGTGGGACATAGTAACAGGTGACGAAACATGGATTTATTACTACGATCCCAAAACAAAGCAGCAATCGAGCGTATAGGTCTTTCAAGGTGAGCCGAAACCAACCAAAGTGGCGCGCGTGAAAAGTGCATCTAAGCGGATGATTGCTTCTTTTTTTAATAAAACTGGACACGTGGCTACTGTTGCTTTAGAGAATCGTCGTACAGTGAATAGTGACTGGTACACGACCATTTGTTTGCCGGAAGTTATTGACGAACTCCGTAAAAATAACCGTAAACGCCGTATCATCCTGTACCACGACAATGCTAGTTCTCACACGGCCAGACAGACAAACGACTTTTTGAAGGCGAAAAATGTAGAACTCATGAGTCATCCTGCATACAGTCCCGACCTGGCACCTTGTGACTTTTTTCTGTTCCCAAAAATTAAGAACCAATTACGCGGTCAACGATTTTCATCACCAGAAGAGGCTGTCGAGGAGTATGAAAAACACGTTTCAGAGATCACCACAGAGGAGTGGCACAAAAGTTTTCAAAACTGGTTCCATCGAATGAAAAAGTGCATAGACGCCAAGGGAGATTATTTTGAAAAACAATAAATTAATTTTGTACCTTTAATAGTATTTTTTCATATTCATTCCGGAAACTTATAGTGCGCCCCACGTATATTAAACGGAAAAAATTTCCAAATGATGAGAACGTAATAGCAACATACTTAAAGTACAGAAACATATGTAATAAAATAATTAAAATGATGAAACATCAATATTACAGTAGTCAACTTAAAAAATGTAGTGGTAATATTAAGTATCGAATCCAATCCAAAGCAGTCCCTAAATAGTGTTAATAATTTTTTTACGACAATTGGTGCAAAATTAGCAGATATTTCTCTTAATAAGATGCGACTTTCAGAGCAAGATCTTGCTAAGAAGTCTTTGAATAGTAACAAACAGTACAGCTCGTTAGCGCTGTTTTCAACAGACCATTATGAAGTCAGTGATGTCATAAGAGCTTTAAAATCATCCAGTGCCCCTGGATGGGACAAAATATCGGCCCGTACTTCAAAGGAAATTGCTGATTTTATTGTTGACCCATTAGTGTATCTATGTAATTTGAGCTTTGAGACTGGAGTTTTCCCTAAACTGTGCAAAAGAGCTGTAATTATTCCTATTTATAAAAATGGTGATAAAAATAACCCATCGAATTATAGACCAATTTCATTATTGAACATTATCGCTCAAGTTTTCGAAAAGCTAGTCAATAAGAGACTTATACATTTCCTGGAAAATAGCGGTCTGCTGCACAATAAACAGTATGGTTTTCGAGCAAAGCGCTCTACGGAGGACGCAGTACTTAAATTGACAACCATTCTCAAGGACTGTTTAGATAACGGGGAACGATGTCTGGGAGTGTTCTTAGATCTGCAAAAAGCCTTTGATACTGTCTCAATTCCGATTCTACTGGCGAGACTTAAAAACATTGGAGTTAGAGGAGTGGCATTGAAATGGTTTGAGAGTTATTTAAATCACAGGGAGCAGCTGGTTAAGGTCGACAATATCTTCAGTGATATAGCTGGTTGTAGATTTGGAGTCCCTCAAGGCAGCACCTTAGGCCCATCCTTATTCCTCGTTTATAGATAGATAGATAGATAGATAGATCTTTATTTACGATATATTAACGAGCTTTTTAATATGAACATTGATGGAATGGACCTGGTAATGTTCGCGGATGACACTGTTCTTCTATTCCATAGTAAGACCTGGCAGTCTGTCTCTACTCTGGCAGAGGCTGGATTAGCTAGTGTAACTGCCTGGCTCGAAGATAGCTTACTAACTATAAATACGGACAAAACAAAATATATTTGCTTTACTAAAACTGCTGTTAGTCTCCCAGATCATAGTTTTCAACTAAGGATTCATACTTTTCCCTGCAACCGGTCTAATAACGGTGTGCTTGATGACTGTGTTACGGATATTAAATATCTGGGTGTTTCTGTTGATTCTAATTTAAATTGGTCTTGCCACGTGGCAATACTTTCAACTAGAATAAGAAAGCTAATTTATGTATTTAAAATACTGCGTTCTGTGGCCGATCTTAAACTGTTAATACAAATTTACAAATCTTTATGCGAGTGTATAATTAGTTATTGTATTTGTGGCTGGGGCAACGCAGCTAAAAGTAACTTAATTGATCTAGAACGGGCTCAGAGAGCTGTACTTAAAGTCTTGCTGCATTTGCCGTTTAGACATCCAACTACTAATGTTTATGAAAGAGCTAAGGTCCTCTCTGTAAGAAAACTATATGTGTTGCAGGTCCTCAGAAGGTACCATAGTAAAATAGTGCCGCTACTACCAGTCATTGATAGACGTGTAGATACTCGTAGATGTCCTGTCCCGATAACAAAAAGTACAATTGCACGCAAGCTCTTTGATGTAATAGCCCCAAAACTATATAATAAAGTTATAAAATACTCAAAAAACAATATTGATGATAGTTTAAATATTAAAAATATTTCCAATTACTCATTTAAAAATTTAGTTATTGACTGGCTTATAACAATGGATTATTTAACAATTGAGAACATGCTAGTTAGCTGGTAAACACTTTGCGCTTTACATACATCCACACATGTCTGTACTTTACATACACACACACTCACACACACACACACACATACATACACTAGTCAACGTTTGTCTATTATTGTTTCTATTATAATAAAAATATATTTTGTAATATTGGCATACTTAATTACATAAATGGGAAAAGACGCTGGTTTTCAAATCACAGCGCAAGCTATCTCGGAAACCAGAGGCTTCATTATAACTGATGTAAAAACATATGTCAAATAAAAGATTTATTATTATTCACTTCATTTATTTTATTATCTTAAATATAGATATATTCTACAATATTATATATATAAAAATATTATAAAAAACATCTATATTTAGCAGACCGACGGCAGCGGAGATGTGCTCAAGCTACCGGCAGTAGGGTTCACAGAGTGAGGAACCTCCTGACAATGCGGGCCGTGTCGAGGATAACCGCCTTCTGTATCCGACCCCTGATCCAACCATCAAGCGAGAGTCTAGAGAGGTGTTGGTTTAGACTCTTCGCTATGAGACCGTTCGCAGATACGATTATTGGCACAATAATCGTCGTATCGACATTCCACATGGCGGTAATCTCGTGGGCTAAGTCCAGATATTTACTAAGTTTATCTTTCTCAGCCTTAACGAGATTCTCGTCGTGCGGGATGGCGACATCGATAAGCACTGCGCGGCGCTGGGATCGATCGACTAACACGATGTCAGGCTTATTGGCAACAATAGTCCTGTCCGTGATGATAGATCGATCCCAGTAGAGCAAAGCACGACCATTTTCGAGAACTGGCGCAGGTAAGTATTGGTAGTATGGCACCTCAGAATCGAGTAGGCCGTATCGAAGAGCAAGTTGCTGGTGGATGATCTTGGCTACTTGGTTATGTCTGTGTAAGTACTCGCCGTTAGCAAGATAAGAACAACCAGAAATAACATGTCGGAGAGATTCTCCGGGACGGTGGCATGCCCGACATATGTCGACCGTACCGTCCTTTATGATGTATTTCCGGTAGTTATTAGTCTTAATAACTTCGTCTGCAATCGCACAGGCAAAACCCTCGGTTTCCCCAAAAAGGTCACCGAAGCGTAGCCAGTTCACCGAAGCAAGCAAATCTACATCAGGCCCTGTCAGAGCCCGGTAAAACCGCCCGTGCAACTCCTTGCTCTTCCATATACCTCTCCGATCTTCATTACTTAGTACCACTGGCCTGCGCCAATTATCGTTTGCCAAGGAGAGAGGGGTGAGGCCCATGTAAGCCGCAACCACTTCTCGATGCATCCCACATCCACTGCTACGGAAGTAATTCCTGAGACTGCACACTTCACGATTATGGAGGTTCTTAGCATTTAAAAAACCACGACCCCCCACTTTCGCGGAATGTACAGTCTCATAACAGATGAACGTGGGTGAAGCATACGATGAAATGTGAGCAGCTGGCGGACTCTTCTATCCAAGGCGTCCAGTTCACCAAGGATTTCCAGTATTACTTTGGTTATACAGATAGTATATTTAGAGAACTATACCATATAATGGAAATAGATACCTTAACTTGCTGGTGACTGTACCATAAGGGTTTGGAACAAAAGACATGGTTTGGTTCTTAAATTTTACATTTAGTTATAAGGTCATAGTATAAAAATAATAAAAAAAAATTCAAGTATCAAAGCATTTTTCTCCAACTATAGTCAGGTATACCATATACTTTTTTTTTTAATTTGCCGCTTTTTCTCAGGTCACGCTTTCGTTAGCCAGACTCTATCAGTTTGCTTAATATAATTGACTAGTCAACTAAAAAATAAATTGTGTATTGTATATATTTTATTGATAGAATAGACTATTTGGGAGATACAATTTAAAAGAAAAAATTCTTAAAATTATATTTATTTTGATATTTAATTTTAAAGATTTTATAGTGATGACGTCACGCAATGATAATGGCCATCTCGAACTGCAAGAAAACAAAAATTACTACGGTATTAAAAAATATGTGTGTCAGTGTCAAATGTCAAAGTCAGGATGGACCGAAGGCCGCGAGTAGGTTTCTTGTTTGTTTACAATCACCAAATATCTTGGTACCTACCCCATTTCTCGTATCTATTGCATTAATGGCCTGTTCATTGGACTTTACTGCCGTCTCTTCATCCGTTGACATCTGATTTTTCAATAATTGGACACCGATTCTTCATTATAATGTATAAATGAATGTAATGAAGATGTAGTTAGGTTATGTATGGGTTATGTTTACTTGAACAGAGATGACATTTGATATGGGTGACAAGTACGTGAAGCGCCTAGTTGGCTAGTCAACTAAAAAATAAATTGTGTATATTATATATTTTATTGATAGAATAGACTATTTCGGAGATACAATTTAAACGAAAAAATTCTTAAAATTATATTTATTTTGTTATTTAATTTTAAAGATTTTATAGTGATGACGTCACGCAGCTATAATGGCCATTTCGAACTGCAAGAAAGCAAAAATTTCTAAGGTATTAAAAAATATATATGTCAGTGTCAAAGTCAAGATGGACCGCGAGCCGCGAGTTGGTTTCTTGTTTGTTTACAATCGCCAAATATTTAGGTACCCCATTTCTCGTATCTATTGCATATTGGCCTGTTTATTGGACTTTACTGCAGTCTCTTCATCCGTTTACATCTGATTTTTCAATAATTGGACACCGCTTCTTCATTATAATGTATGAATGAATGTAATTAGGTTATGTTTACTTGAACAGAGATGACATTTGAAGCGCTTAGTTAGCGCTACCAAACAAAAAATATTTATTCACTACGCTGTGCTGCCAACCTAAAAAATTAAATGTGAATAGCCGGAAGTTATCCGGCTACGTCATACGTTAACCTTGCTAAAAAATGAAAGTCATTGGGTTTTCTGCGATTTTCATAAAAAATACTTGCTTATCTAAAGATCTGATTAATGTAATCTGTTCCCTAAGCCTATTCCTCGAAATGGTTTACGAATTAGACATTTTCATGAAAAAGTTTACTAGCCAATTGGCTAAAAAACCCAATGACTTTCATTTTTTAGCAAGGTTGACGTATGACGTAACCGTATAACTTCCGGCTATTCACATTCAATTTTTTAGGTTGGCAGCACAGCGTAGTTAATAAATATTGCGCTTCAAATGTCATCTCTGTTCAAGTAAACATAACCTAATTACATTCATTCATACATTATAATAAAGAAGCGGTGTCCAATTATTGAAAAATCAGATGTAAACGGATGAAGAGACTGCAGTAAAGTCCAATATGCAATAGATACGAGAAATGGGGTACCTAAATATTTGGCGATTGTAAACAAACAAGAAACCAACTCGGGGCTCGCGGTCCATCTTGACTTTGACATTTGACACTGACATATATGTTTTTTAATACCTTAGTAATTTTTGCTTTCTTGCAGTTCGAAATGGCCATTATAGCTGCGTGACGTCATCACTATAAAATTTTTAAAATTAAATAACAAAATAAATATAATTTTAAGAATTTTTTCGTTTAAATTGTATCTCCGAAAAAGTCTATTCTATCAATAAAATATATAATATACACAATTTATTTTTTAGTTGACTAGCCAATTAGCGCTACCAAACAAAAAATATTTATTCACTACCCTGTGCTACCAACCTAAAAAATAACTTTGCTAAAAAATGAAAGTCATTGGGTTTTCTGCGATTTTCTTAAAAAATACTTGCTTATCTAAAGATCTGATTATTGTAATCTGTTCCCTAAGCCTATTCCTCGAAATGGTTTACGAATTAGACATTTTCATGAAAAAGTTTACTTGCCAATTGGGCTTTATATTTCTATATCAAAAACAAGTACCTATAATTATTTTTCATTTTTTAATAAAAATCTACCTCAAAATAAAGATTATATTGCTACGTAATTGTTTATAATTTTTTCCAACTTTTGGGGTTGTTATCAAGTGCTGTGATTGGAACCAGATTCAGACCCTAACACATCACGAGTTAGAAAGAGAGAGGTAACGAAAGGCATACAGGTCTAATTTTTTGACATCAGCCTATTGTATGCCAGCCCGCTATCCATCTTGATCTATATATCCATGTTCAGGTCAAATTTTCTGCCGTCAGCCTATAGGCTACTTGACTGTATTCATACTTGGTTAATATTGTTAAACTAAACAAAATATACACTAAAAAGTAAACGATTCTGAAAACAACAACAAAATTGGTTGTTGATTAAGGCCTTAATTCGATTTTAAAGTTTTACTCTAAAAGAAAAGTGGGAGCGTGGTGGGGACATCTTGCTATCTCTTTTGTATGCACGAAACCGAGTGGCAGTGACGTCACAGCTCACACAGTGCATCCTTTTCTTGTATTTTGACAGTTTCCCCTTCCACCGAATTTCAAAGTCTTATAACTTATTTACTGGCCTTCCTATGGTACTTCTACGTATTCTCATTTCTGTGTCATTATCAGATGGTAGTAAAACTCCTGGAGGGCAATCGCCGTATCTGCAAAACACGTTAACGTATATATACCAAAACCAGTTAAAACCGGAAGGGCTATTTTCGAGAATGCAAAACGGAAACGGGTAAGTCAATTTACATACTCAAATTATTAAAATGAAGAAGAGGTACTTATTTTCTATGAATATTGTACAAAATAATATTTATTTTTATTTAGCGTTTAAAAATTAAACCTATCGGTATAGGTACGTAATCGAAATCGATACATCGAAATTGAATCCGTGACATCACAGAATGTGTCAATCCTACCAACACAACCCGCACGACGCATCGGCCGCGACTTGCTGCGGCTTCCGCCTTCCACCGCCGCCGCGACTCGTGTTTTTGCCGCCATTTTGGACTCTCCTCTCTTGTCTATAATTTTCGGATAGATCGTGTCTTTATGGACAAGGTCCGTAGATATTTTTTCTCTTTGGCTAACTTTACTATTGTGCTCTTTGCTTTGATTTACTATTGACTGTCAAAACAATGTATTCAAATTGTGATATAATTTATTTTTCCAGATATAACTGGGGAAATATAAATGTGTATGGCGTTATAAAATGGATACGTGGTCCAATTTGTGTCGATGTTGCCTATCGCCTGATTCCGAAGTGTCAATATTAGATCAAAATGTCGAAGAAAAGTTCTTGGAAACAACTTCTGTCGAGGTAATTACAAAATTAATCTTATTGTGCTTTTAAATTTACCCATATCTAATGGCCTACTAACATTTGTTAGTTACACAATCCTATAAATGTAATTTTAACCTCAGGTCGTAACCTCAAAATAACCTATCAACAAAAAGGTTTGTTTCTATTCAATGTAGAAAAAAAATAATTAAATGTCACAGTATTACATTGTTTTTACCATTGAACAAAATCTAGGGAAATTCTATTTATATCAGGTAGGTATATATTTTGATATTTAATTTTTAGTTATGTGTATAGTTCAAACACAGTTATCACACTGAATATACATACAAATCTATCTATAAAACGTAAACTGATACCAAGCATTTCTTCATCATTACCTACCATGATTGGTTTCAATGTTAAAAATATCCAAAATATGCAAATGTTTAAATAGTGGGCCATAGTAAATTCATAAGTAAGGACTTGATGTAAAAAAAATCTTATTGGTCTTTTATCTACATTAAACAGTTCACTATTTTTTATTACATTTGACATTAAATGATATAAAGCATTTTAGTTATACCCACAAGAAGATACTGGAAGTTGCCGTGTTCAAATCTGTTGTGATTGTGACTGTATCTGTGAAGTTGTCTGGTCTAAAGCGACAACGATTTGGATTTTATTTAATATAAAAAAAATTGTATGGTTCATTTTTTATTTAAGTAAATAATAGGTATATGAGTTAATTGTAATAAAGACGCTAAGTCAGATTGGAAATCCATGAGAGATAACATATTCAGATATATATGCCAGATTCAGCTAGAGATGTAAAGAACTCGAGTCTTTTGAGTCCTAGATTTTAGGCTCGGCTGACAAATTGCACGACTCGACTCATTACAACAAGTCCCCAAGACTAGAGCACTTAAGTCTACATAAACTCTTAAATGCAACATGACTCTCGAGTCTTGATTAGCGCTAGAGTCATTTTACGCGATGAGTTGCGCTCAAGTTCTTTTCCGTTTGGAGTTCCTTTATAAACAGGGAATAAAATATTTAACTTTTGTGGGATATATTAGTAACCAGAAGAACATACGTAAGTTAGGTAAATAAAATAACAAGCAATAAAAGTTGATCGGTACACACATACTAAATCTCATTAAATAAATAGTGTCACGTTTTTATCCCTCTTGAGGTACACACGAGCCTAATAATAAGACTAAAGGGCACATTCAGCATGTTAGCTGGTGAATAGGTGGAAAATTTGAACTTTAATCGTCGAGCCGCATTGTCTATTGAATTAATGATTCCTTTAAAGTGGTGGTCTTAAATAAATGTCAGAACAACCTGATTATTTTTAAATAACTAAACCTTGATTGATGCCCCTTGAGACCTTGACGCTCAAGACTTGATACACTCGAGCTCTTTTTAAGACACAAGTTTTTTTTTGAGACGTGAGCTTTTACGACTCGAGCTCTTTTTGAGTTCTTTTTTATCGCTTGAGTTTTCGTGAAAGGACTGGAGCTCGGATCGACTCAAGACTCTGAGTTTAGTTAGTTCACCGAGTCTTGTAAAATTGAGCCGAGTCTATCGAATTAAGCCTCAAAGACTCGAGTTCTTTACATCTCTAGGTTCAGCAGTGGACATCTGTGGCTGATGATGATGAAGTTAATTGTTATGATAGGTATATGTTTTGTTTATCTACACTAATATTATAAAGAGGAAAGATTTGTATGATACTTTCTATTCAGCACATTAAGGTCTGTTCAAAGTTATATGAGTTATCAATAGCTTACAGCTCTGTTGTATGACATTATCACTCTCATCATATTCTTTCCAATTCATTTAAGCTTCTGGTTGATATCAGTTTCAAACACACCAGGGTGTGCAGCCTTTTGGTGGTGGTGTTTTTAAGACCAACCTGTATCTAAAAATATACTTATAATCTCACCTTTGGGCTTATGTTAGTGGAATGTGCCACTGGTCATTTTAAGACCTCTCTTATTTCTTTAGTTGTCTTTTAAAATCCCTGATACATGTCTCTTTACTAGTTTTTATTTTTGGAAATATTTCTTAGAAAAACCATTATCTAGAGCAGTGTATCAATTTATCAGGTCCACTATCAAATAAGATTGGACTCCATCCCAAGATTAACATTCGTACTGAAATTTGTACTACTAAAGTAAAAAAATATTTTAATTTTAAGATCTGATTATAATAGTATTAACATCACTAATTTTCATGCCATTGACTTTCAGGTGAAGGCTGATGATGGGCTACCTCAAAGGCTTTGTTCCGACTGCTACAACATAATGACATCTGCATACCAGTTTCGGAAACAATGCATTAAAATGGACACCGAGTTAAAGGCACAACTGCAAGCACTAATAGCTCAAGTGCAAATTGATACCTTCACACATGAAGAAGAACATGGGGATTCGAATAATTCTGATGAAGATTTTGCTATAGCTAATGATCCAATGAAACAGTTAGAATTGATAATGAAAAAAGAGCCAAATGATAGTGACGACGATTGCTATTACGTAGTAGTCATTGATGATAAAGACACAGAAGTGAATGTTAAGGAAGATGTTAAAGATAATGATATAGAACCAAAAATCAAACAGGAAGTCTTAGATCCACCAGAACCAGAACCAATCGAAAAGCCAGTTGAAAAGACAGCTACTGAACAGCCCACATTTGAGAAGTTGAATTCTCTAGACATGTTCATAATGTCTAATTCCAAAATTCCTCTCAATGTACCAGCTACAATTCTTGAAAATGAAGAGGAAGGCCAGGATGTGGAAGATAATATTAATGGCCTAGCCATTGAAGTACCAAATATTGAAACATCACAAACTCAAATTCTATCAACTGGAGAAGATTCTCAAGATGGTGACAATCAAATACAGCTTACTGGAGATATTATCACTGATTTAAATCCAAAAAATTTCATCAAAATCATGACTGCTTCTGGTACTGATGGCGGAACCATACTTTTGAAATCTGGTGAAGAGATGGAGTATATCACGGGAGATGAGTTTGTTGCAAGCAACAATGGAGAACAGGAAGAGGTTATTTATTGTGATGCTGATGAATCATCACAATATCAAATATTGAAATATGATGATTCAACAGAATTAGTAATAGAGTATTCTGATGATGGGCAAATAGCAACTATTGTTCAACAAGAAGATGGTAAATTCTTATGCGAATGCGGAGAACAGTTTGATGATTTAGGAGAGTATGAAAACCATCATTACAAATGCTCTGGTGGAAAACATCTATGCAGTTTATGTGGTAAAGATTTTGAGTCGGCAGAAATCTTAACTGGGCACATGCTGCTTCATAAGAACACAGGATTGTTAATAACTTGCCCATTCTGCAATCAACTAATAAGAAGGAATACTCTCACTCAACATATCAAATACGGGCATAACCGCATCAAACCAAGATGCAATATTTGCATGAAAACTTTTGCCAATCCCAACAATTTGAAACGTCACATGATGATTCATAATGGAATACGTGAGTTTGAGTGTGATGTATGCTTTAAAAGATTCCACCAAAAAATCACAATGCAAACCCATAGATTGACACATTTAAATACATTTTCGTGCCACCAATGTGACCAAACCTTTGAAAACAAAATCCAATTAATTGCACATAAAGGTGCAGATGATTGTTCAAAATCAAAAGTTTTAAAAGTAAGAGAGGAATTAATGAAAACTGTTAAACAGGAGGTGACAACGAATCTTGGTAAACTTTTAGGTTATGCTTGTTCGTTGTGTAAAAAAATGTTTTCTGTTGAGTCTGCATTGGAACAGCACGTTGAGAGCACTCACATAGTTGATCCGACAGAGTTACTGTGCTCAGAATGTGGCGAAGTCTTGCCAACGAAGAATGACATGGAATTGCATGTGATAACTCATAAACATATGAAGAATAAAATGCCAAAGAGGTTTGAATGCAGTATTTGTGGCAAGGGGTGTACGAGCCAAGCAATGTTGATAATGCATGAACGAGTCCATACAAATGAGAGACCGTTTCCTTGCCAATTGTGCTCTTTGAGATTTAAGACCAAGACTCATTTACGTACTCATCAACTTACTCATACGAGAGAAAAGAAATTTGGTTGTTCTGTTTGCATGAAATTCTTTGCATTAAAAGGTAACCTCGTGGTACATTTACGTACACATACTGGAGAACGACCATATGTCTGTTCATTGTGTGGAGAAGCATTTATAGATTCCAAGTATCTTAAAAAGCACAAGTTAAAGAAACACGCCATTGAAAATTTACCATGGAATAAATACAATTAAAAGTGTAGGTCCATTGTATGGAGGCAAAATGCCAAAATTTTGTTTTTTTTTAATCAGGATTCTTTTTTTTTCAATTGATTTTGATGAAGCCTGTTTAGCATAAAATATATCAATTTAGGCATGATTGTAAATAATTTTAAATTATAACGCAGTTTAGTTTTAAGTTTCACATTAAATGTAGATTTTCCCAATTTTGTAAACTTGTGTATTATTTTCTTTTTCCCCAACTGCTCAAAAGAGAGGTTTTTCGAATGCATGTATTTAACATATTCAGGGGAATTTCTTAGTAGAGGGCTACTAAGAGATTTTATTTACTCGGCGATATTAGTTTTCTAGAAATACGAACTGACTTTTGTAGACCCAGGGAGAATATAAAAATGCTTCTTGTCTCCTTCTATTCTCGGGGAGCTTAGACCACTAGCAAAATTACCTTGCTACGGCAACAATTCTACGAAACGGAATGAACTGTTATTTCTCTGTGTGTAAAAAGTTTCAAGAAAGAAATCCATGGTAGTCTTCGTCCAGCGGATGTACAAAGAGTTAGGAGAAATTGTTAACAAAATAACACTTTTCCCACAGAAATAAGATTTTATTTTTGTGCCTTTTTCCCAATTTTCAACTGTTTGTATGCCAAATATGTAAAACGCACCTGGCGGATAGTTAAAATACCATTCTAGCTGCTTGCGTCTGTGTAGCGTTGAATAGTTTCCTATGCCTATCCAATAGTAAGGTGTGGTGACTCATAAATGCTCGTTTTCAATCCAAGGAAAGAAAAATACCGACCTATCTATCAGTGCTTCTACACCATGACATTTTACCAACGCAGACCTCATCACCGCCGCGCCGGCGCCGTCGTATATAATTTCTTTAGTCATCTCACTGTCCGCCAGGAGCCGCTTTACAGATTTTACCGTCAAATTTATTCTGTGTTGTACGTCTAATTTTGGCTTACGAATAAAGTAGAGTAGGAATAGTATCTTCCTTCCTCTGTACATACAAAAAATAACCCAATATTCGTCGTCGTCACTAGTCGTATTCTGCTCCATTTGATTTCGAAGTCTGAAAGCATTAACGTACGTATGTTGCTCCCATACTTTTATGATGCTAGTTTTACTAGGTAAGGCTTTTTTTTATGGTTTTACCTATTTTCAATATCATCAGGGACATACAAAATTTCCTTTGAGCAGCAACCAATCGGGTAAGTACGGCACCTGTACGTAAGTATGGCTTTCTTTAAATTTTTAGTTGTTAAAACGAGAAAAAGGAGGCATCCCAAAAGGAAAAAAGTTTTCTTCATCTGCGTCGTTTTCTTCTACATCGAATGAATACCAGGCTTCCATAATTAATCGAGAGCATAAACAAAACCTTCAGCACTCTGCTGATTTCCTAGTAATAATCTTCCCTGTGTTACATTTGTGCAACAACGACACGAGGCATTTGTTCGTTCAGACTGGACGACTTGAAGACTTCGTATCCATAATATAGATGGCGTTAGTGGTAAAAATAAAATGAGTCTTATAAATATTAGAACGTAAATCACACTTAATTTTGTTTTACCGATAAACGTACTACGTAGTACGTACCTAACCTATATACTAGTAATTTCATTTATCCTCGAATTTTTTTCAACCCTTTTTATTCTTGTTCTTCACAACAAGCTGAACAGAAACCCGTGGCAAAAACTGAATACAGGCAATTCAATTTTAGTTGATTTCATCAGTCATAGATGGCAATATGTGATTAACAATAATAACATGAATATGAACCGATCCATGGGAACTTGGTCGTAGTGGTGGGCATGGCATGTTCTTCAAAATCTTAAAACTATAAATACTAGGATATCAGAATTCTATAGGTGCGCGTTTTGTAACTGTGCGTAGCGCAATGGTTATTTAAATAGATTGTAAAATTTAATCTTATCTACCAACCTCCGACAAGTCGATGTATATGCCTGCATAGTTTACGAAATATCATCTCAAATTGTAACTGTTTAATTTTGACAAGGATTCATAAAGAAGGCGTGGTCATATACCGTTTATGTCTCTAGATTTACAATATATGTAC
The DNA here is from genome assembly GCA_947363495.1 of Euzophera pinguis. Classification (NCBI taxonomy): domain Eukaryota; kingdom Metazoa; phylum Arthropoda; class Insecta; order Lepidoptera; family Pyralidae; genus Euzophera; species Euzophera pinguis. Next base: position 7,783,704 of record OX376176.1, read on the forward strand.
TAATCTCTAGAATAATAAAATTGTTAATCGATTTTTTAAACTCTTTCTTGATACCTTCTCTGTCTATGATCCTACGACAATGCGATTATTATTAACAATATCATTTAGGCGTAATTTTTCATTCAAACTACCTTTGGAAAGCAAAATAATTCTAAATCTATGGATTGTACAATTAATACGTCCCGTGAGATTCCCCGGTTACTGGGCCACAAAATAGATTAAAATCTATTGTATACAATGTGCATACATGTTGTACAGGCTCCGAAACAACCACAAACATTTTCAATACTTAGGTACTTAGTACTTTAGTAGTACCTAATATAACTATAAAAAAAACTGTAAAAACATGTCGACCATTTGATTGTCTCGACATTTTCCCCTGCACACCCGTGGCGACAAGCGACATGCGACGCCTGCAACTTTTATTCCCTTGCTTTGTCTGGCTTTGTGTGCTGTTTCTATTTACCCCGTCACATACGCCCCACGGAGCGTAACACGAACGTTCCGAGTACCAGGCTCCCATGAACACGCAAGAGTTATTTATACACACGGTCTCACGCTCGACTCGGTGTTTGTGAGTTTGGTGATATTCTGTGGTGATAATATTTGCAAAGTGTCTGCCTGTCTGTGTAGGCTTTTCGTTAATTAGGGTTATCACAATTTCATTAACACATAATACCTTGATTCTACAGATTAAGAACACTTTTGAGTTATGTACTTATAATACATGCATTTTTATCTACTTAATATTTTTACCCAACGTATAGTAGGCGGTTCTTTTTAGAGTTCTGTACGCGAAGTTAAAAAAACAGTAACTTACATGCTCTTATATTTCAAAAATCGTAATAGTTGTTCTCTTAGTAGTTAGTTTATTCAAAAAGCTTAAATATTTGTATCATAATAAGTAACCTCAAAATTTTCTCAAGGTCAATCATCATTTCTTGGCCTTTGCTTTTTTGTGCATTTGATCTATACATAAGTGAGAGTTTAAAGTATTTTTTTGTGTTTAATTAGCGAATTTTCCCCTACTATATTTTATTTACTTTTTCAACTAAAATTAATGAATACAAACGAATTAACATAAAAACTTTAAAAAACTAACTAAAATTTGAAATGTGTAACTGTAGAAAAATGCTCCCGAATCCCATGGACTGCGCGTTGGACCAATATAATATGTATTCTTCAGCAGCTGTAAATATAGATTAGGCTCTCCAAGACACGCCTCCAAAGAATACTCGAATTCAATTTAACTATTTTAATGCGATTTTTATCACGTTTATTACATAATTATTTAAATCTCACGTTTCAAACATTTTACAGCGTTCAAAAAATGGTGACAATCTACCATCCGATGGATCATCATTCATCATCCAGATGTTCTTATTACTACTTAAGTAAATTACTTACCAAAAAATCCTACTTAGTGTTGAATAAATAAATATTTTATTAGAGTATCATTTAACAATAACTTTTTTGTTACTCTCCTCTCCTAGAGTTTTTTAAAGACAAAGTACCTATTTAAGAGCAAAATGAAATTCATCAGGGTCGCTCGCTATGTAGATGCGAGAACTAAGTTCAAGTAGTGCTGGCCTTAGACTCTTGAAGACATTTCTTATGATCATGACTACTTACTACGTTACCGTACATTTTTACCACACACACATTCCTATGTAGAGCATATACGTACCGTGCCGCCTTATTTACAAAACGACGACAGGAACATAGGCGCCGAAATACCAAATTCCCGCAAATCTGCTATAAAACACCCCGTAGTTACGACTACACTACACGTGCTTTATACACGTAGTATGATATACATTATGTATGTGTGTGTATGTATAGGCTGCTATGTCGGCGGTGGCGGGCCGCACCGCGCCTCGGGTGAATCATGGGTAATGTAGAGCTAGTGTGATCACTCAAGTTTGATGGTTGCTTTATTTCTTTATTAAAACTTTGTTGTTACACAAGTACAAATACTTATAACAATTAGCGGACTTAATGCCAAGAGCATTCTCTACAAAAAAAAAAACATAGAGATAGTTCCGCGCAAAAAAGTTTAAAGCAACAATCCTTGAGATTGTCTTATACGCTGCAATATAGTTTTATCTCATTAGTAAAAGCTAAAGTGCTATTTTGAGCTAATAATTCGACTCACCGGTTTACAGTAATATAAACCGGTGAGTCGAATTATTTTGATTCGATTTGACATCAAAATCATTTCAACTAAGCTTAATCGAGTCAAACAATTTCCATTCGACTTTTCGATTCTGTATGAACGAGAGATATAAATCTCAGAGTAGCACTCCTGAATTTTATTCCAGAAACAACTAATGTTCCTTTGTTTATTGAAGTAAAACTATACGTGCTAACCGAGAAAAAAAAATCTGTATACATAGAAATCTAGTGTGCCGACACGATTTAGTATGGTCGGAATTTTTTTTCGATTCTAAAGAGTGTAAAAACTCGTTGCGTTTATAGAATACGGTGCTCTTATTGGCTGCTGACGGTTGCACACATAACCAAGCCGCTGTCCGCAACAATACAAGGTTAAAGTAATATAAAATAATTCTGTTTTAATAAATCATGTCAGAGGCGTAAGGGCGGTTCCGTAAAACACTGTCACCAGGGTGTACACGTCATCGATTTATCATGTAACCCATTCTAAATGAATGATAGAATGAATTGAAATAAATAATTGAATGAATTGAAATAAATAAAAAATGGAACAACTATAAAAATATTGAAGCAAGTATCAAGATCTCTCAGTCAACGAGACGGCTGTACGCGGTGAGCGGCGCTCGGGCGCGCGGCTGCTTTGTTCCCGGGCTGGCAGCCGACGCGCTCGCTCCACCTCGTCAATGTGTAGGGTTGAATATGAACAAGTTAGATGTATTTTACGAGAATTTTGTTTTATTTATTTATTAAAAACTTAAAAAATGTATTGATAAATTAATTGTAGGCTTATTTATACCGCTTGCAGTATACATAATACTGCAAGCTGTGACAGTGTGCGAGTTTACATTTTCCCCTTTTTTTTGTTTTTAGTATATGTTGATGTTTGTAGTTGGTTTTGTTATGCAAAATAAAATAAAAAACATGTTTAAAAATAGAATGGAGACTGTAGAGACAAAAATAAGTCTGCATTTGAACTTGATATTGGGACTTTTAGCGGGAACCTGTGAACTGCAGTAACGGCGCTGTTTTAATTTTTCAAAAGCTGTGTTTTTTTGAGTGTTTGTTCATAATAACGGTGGATTATGTTAGCGACACAGTGTTCGATTTATATGATTTTCTTGCTTGTCGCCAAAAGCTCCTGAAAATCGCTAAGTGCAGTTTTTCTACCACTTCACTTAGCATAATACTTCTGACTCGACTTAACTACTGACTTGACTTTAGATATGCTTGACTAAACAACTTTGGGGTAAAATTTTTACTTGTTACTGGCTAAATACGAAAGTAAAAGCTGAAAATAAAGTCTGCATTTGTAATCATAAATATTTCGTAAGGAGATATTTTTTCCTTTGATTTTAGAATTTCAACAATTATGACCGTCTTGAAGTCGATCGCTAGAAACAAATTGGTTTTTGTATACACATAAACCGTATAAACTTGTTCAATTCTTTAAACATTAATAAGCCTTATTAGCGATATATTTAATTTATTAGACGTGTACTTATTAAATATTTATTTTTTTTTAAATGCAAAAATAAATAACAATAATAAATATATATGACAACCCTACTCTCAACCGGGGCGGGCCGATAACAATATCGCTGAGTGCGCGCGTCGGGCGCGAGTGCCGCCGCGAGTGTCCGCCGCCTAATTTACTCTGTTGCTGACGCCTGCCTGTGAGCGCTGCGCTCCTGGTACACCGAAACGCTTGCGACGTGCTTTTTTCGCTGGTATTCAATTAATTAATTTTTAATCTGGAAGAACAAAAGTGCGGCCGTAGATGGCTGCTGCATTGCAGATTTTTACGTGAAAACAAACTTCTTCAATTTTACTCGACTGCGACGAAGCCCAAAACTAAAGGGTTATTGGAAACAGCGTAATTAGCGACATTTTCTTTATGAACAGGCATGCATGCACTAGCACCAAAGGCAGCGAAAATTTCATAAAGACACAAATGTCTACTATAATCTAAATTATACATATCAAGTGATACAAATATCACTTGTTATGTATCATTTGGATTATTATTGTTATTAGTATGCCATTGAGAAAGCGACGGTTCCGTTCTATGCTCTTTGTAGTATGCTGTCACTAAAGCGTTTTTCCGCATGTATTCCCCCCAGATCCCCGCCCATATTTGCATCCTACGACGAATGATTAGCTAAACGCAATTTTTTATAAAAAATACGTATGAAGTAGCACGAAATAGAACTTTACCTTTTTTTGCACACTACACTACTAAATCAAATATTCCCTCCGCGATTTGTAGGTGCCTTGCAATTACTTTAACATAGGTAAAATAATTAAGTACTTACACGATTATCGGACAGTCAGATGGTCAGGCCTGCATAGTAGACTGGCAACATGTAAAAAAATACAAAGTAAAGTATGCTTGCCGTGGTATTCAAACCACAATCAAGATTTTTAGGCAGTATAAAACCACTAACATAGAGGTAACTAAGCAATTTTGAAAATGTGCATTTTTATGCAAATAAGTCTCGTTCATATCAGAAAATGGCTGACTCGGATGATATTGCTAAGTGGATAGCTGCTTGCCGACTGCCGTTCAGACTAGACTCAGGCATTCAACAAAGCATTGTTTCCGAGTAACAAATGTCATGAATGAAATATAGGAAATACGGTTTTATTCACCAAATTGTGAGAATTGGGTAACACAAGAATAAATTAATAAGCTAAAATTTTGTTCACAAATTCCCTCTCTTCAAATCAACTTAATTGCAGCGAAGAACTACTCGGTTTTCTAATGAAACAATCATAGATTAATAATTGGTCTCGCGCGCTCGCGGAGACCAATTATTAATTTAAGGAAACAATATATGCAACAGAAAAACAGCCCAAATACGGTAGACACCCATTTCCGGGTCACATGTAAAAGTTGTGGTTAAAGTAAAGAGAGTTTTTTTTTATTTAATGAATTTGTTTACGTGTGGTTGTATCATGCATAAATGAGTACGAATAGTATGATCATCGTATTACGATGATACATAGTATCAAGTACGTTAGTACATAATATCTCGATTATTTCTCCATTCTTTTTAATTTCATAACCTTAGATTAATAATTGGTCTCGCGGCGGAATTATTAATCTATGTTCATAACCATTTTCATTTAAAAATCATTTCATATTTCGAGTCATCTTTTTTTTTTATCCAAATTGTTTTCACGTCATTATTAGTCTAATGCCGAGATAGCAGAGCTAGAGAAAATGTACAAATCTGGGTAGTAGTGTGTAGTACAAGCAATAATAGGTCATCTGTGCCACAGCATCCCATCTCGCGATTGAGAGTAATCTGTGACTTAACAAAACTGCAAGTAACTACTAAGGACTCAGGAAAAGCAAAGAGTGCTATGGCATGGCTGTGCGAATGTTCACAGAAAAACTGTCGAGTGGCGAGATGAAATATATCTGTTCATGCTTCCGCGTCAGATAAGCCGCGGGCCGAGGGTTGACGGGCGAATAGTGGAATGGGGAAGGGAGACGCGATCAAGCCGTGGCAGTGGCTCGGCCAGTTAAGTAGGTGTCACTAGAGATGGGAGAAATAGATGACTTGAATAAGTTATCGATATTTTCGAAATATTACGTACACTTTTGAAATAAACAAGTTGTAATCTTTGCACTTACTTTTGTCTCTCAACACCAGCTGTTGGTTGACTGCTTTAGTCCGCCATTTAAATTCTTTGTAATAAAGTTTAAATAAATATATAATCGTCAGCAAAACATAAATCAGTGCGTGTTTAAAATTTGACAATGTGTACATAAGTCCCATGTCCAAAGGGCGTTGTACCTGAGTTCTATTGTGATGATGCGCTAGAATTTGTGTTGCCCTTGGTTTTACTAATGGTATTGGTTTATAGATCGTCACTCATCTGTCCTTTGAGGAAGGAATATAATTATGGAGTGAGCATTTCTCACAATTTCACGTACGAATCTAGTTATGTATATTATATACTGTATATTTTAATAGAGTCATCCTTGTCTGACATACGTTTTTAAAAAAAAAGATTACTACTCCGCAATTTATACACCGGAAAGCAAGTGGAGTTCGTGGTTAGAGCACTTCCATGTGCTTCCTTGTTCTGAGAGTCTGTCCATAACTTGGGATACTATCCCGAATCATGGCCAAGGCAAGATAAATATGTAATCCTGTAATCTGTAAAATTAAGAAAAAAGTGAAACGTTAATGATTCCTTATGTTTTCGCGATTGTTACACTTAACCTAGTCTGCCTGCGACCATGAACACTGTAAACTGTTTGACACGTTAGGTGTAAATAAATAAAGTAATAAACGCAATTAAAAACCGCATTAAATAGTTTAATTTAACTTGAAACCATGTCAAGAATACCCCATCCCTAGTTGTCGACAAGAGCGGAGCGTGGAGTCGAGCGCGGTGGCGGCAGCGGCAACGAACGGTCGCATTAGTGGAGCTGCTCCTCTTGATTGTATCATCATCCTACGTAGGTACTACACTACCTATGTATCCCTAGTACCATAGCATAAGCGTGGGATGGGTACGTCATCTGCTTTCTGTCATTAAAATCCGCCTCGTATCCATCCTCGTATACAACTACTTAAATGAGACCGAATGGGTAATGCTCTCGTTGTGAAAGTCTGGTGGGTTTCATTCAATGTTCTTTGGATCTCGCGAACAGGCTACTATAAAATGCTGTCGTTTAAAATATTTCATAGTAACGCTACGACTACGAGGCCAAGTTTCGTAAAGAGCCGTTCAGAAATGTGATTATACATAGTAAACAAACATGTTCGAAAAAGCAAAGTTGGCCAATTTTGAAATGGAGACATTCGCCTAATTCGATCGCTCAGTCTAAAAATAAGAAAGCTGGAATAATTATTGATGCATGAATTCTAATCGCGCTTTATATTACCTTTTAGCAATGCCTCTTTGTATAAAATAAAAAGTCCAGTAAATAACCTGGTATTTGGCAGTAAGTATGTAATGTACAGTACACACGACACTACCGCTTCTACAATCAGCTCAGCACCAACGCACTAACCACCAAGACGATGCGGTGACTTTGATCGAAGGCGAGGAACAATTTCTCTGCAATTATACTTCCCTGGTACATACAACTTGTTTCAACGTTGGTCGCGGACGGTAAGGTGCTTCGCTCGCTCGTGCAAAATAACTAACTAACTGTAGTTGCGTCCATCGACTGTCGGCTGTCGAGTGACTTTTGTCAATACTTTTTCTATATCGTGCCTTTTCGAAAAAATATTCACGGGACAAGCACAAGGACATTGTCTGATGAATAACTTGACGAAGCCAAGGTTGAAAAATCAGTTTTGAAAGGACCGTTAGTTCTATGGTTCTATCTTTTCTGTGGAAGCACTTTTTTTTATTAAAAACTTTATTGTACCACACCCACAAGTAAATAAACTTATACAACAGGCGGCGCCTATTGTATAAGTTTATTTACTTGAGAGGCTTGCGCGAGGATGATCCAACGCACTTTGGAGAAACACAACAATCCTTTGGAGTAGTTGATTTTATATGTTCTTCTTGGCTAAACCAGTTCTCGGTTATATCAATAACAAACACATCAATAGAATCCCTGAACAGATCTTGGCATGGACATAGAATAGTAGTTGACCGAGCGAGCGCAGCGTCTCAGTTTCGGCTGGCTGCAAAATTATTTTTTCCTTCTGTCTGTTCTCGCCTACAGGTCGCATTTCTTAACCGATTCTCATAAAATTTTATGAGCAGGTTCAGTAATTACATAGAATTTACTAGTCGTGCCAGTTTTTCGAAAATTTAAAAAAGTTGGGGAAATATGGTGGTTGAAACTTAAAAAAATCTTATAAATTTTTTGTCTGAACAACTTTTATATACCATAAACATAGATTAATAATTGGTCTCCGCTGCCGCGCGAGACCAATTATTAATCTATGACCATAAACTTAAACGTGTTTATAGTCTGAAATTCGCCCAAAAGTTGTCTAGAAACATCGAGCTATATGTAATTATGTACTAACGTCTAGAAATTTTTTTTTTCTGTATATTTTGTATTAGTAGTGCATTCAGTATGATGTCGTAAAAATACAAATCCACAAAAATCTATGGGATGACAAGTACGAAAATGGTGTGTAGTTTAAGAGTTATATAGCATGTGCGGTATCAAATACCGGATATTTTTATTAAATCAGTATTAGTACCCAAATTTAAAGTGCGGCACTGTTGGTATAGGACCGAGTTCCAACATGGAGGTAGTCCACATATTCGTGGAGTATTATGGATTGATGAGGCTCCTGAGGCCCAGGCGGTGACCTGGCCACTCGTAGAATGGACCCCCAAATAGTCGCCGGGCAACATGAACATTGCCTAGCTATCTATGAGCAACTAATAATGCCGAGAGGAGCGGATCTGGAAAACCTATTATTTCTTTTTTAGTCACCTCTATTTCTAAGCTCCTTAAAATTAAATATATTTTTTTAAATTGTCATTCATTCAATTTAACATATTTAACAATTAATATTTTAAATTAATTATCTGCGTGATATTATGAATTCCTTACAACGTGAACTGTCCTAGCTATTTTCAGACTACAGTGGGAGTGGGAGAAAAAAAATTAGACTTCGACTTGTTGGAATACATAATCACTCTTCGAGCAGTCGGTAAAATACTCTAGATAATTTTTTAGTTGTTCTCTCATCTCTCAACAAAACGAAGTCAGCCGATTTGTATTGGACGGAATGGAGATAGCTGGTTTTGATTCTAACAACATCGATTCAGTACTAGGATCGCATAATTAAGATGTAGTACGAGTATACCCATAGAAGGTACACCTCAATTCGAGTAGGTTCAGTCGGTTTCAATCACAGAACTTGCTACTGAAAATCAAATGAAAAATATTGTGCATTTTCCTATTACGACAAATAGGCTTAAGGCCCACCTAATAGTAAATGGTAAGATTAGATACTTACCGTAATAAAATTTTAGCAGTATCTGACGTTATAAAAATAACAGTAAAAATTATGTCAATTAAAATAGAATCAGATTAATTTACGATTGGTTTTGGTTAAACGTTTGTTTTGAATAAATAAGTAGGTACTTTTATTTCTAAGTCACTAGATAATTTATTAAGAAATTTGTAAAATACTAACTAAACCCCAACCCCGGTTTCACCCACCCTGCTTGACTCGTGACCCCGGCTCGAAATTTTTTAAGGCATGGAGAAATAGGTACTTTATATATTAAAAATAAACCATTAAAATTTCAGTTCCCTAGTTAATTTATTTATCATTATTGAAATTAAACTCATTATTATCTCATCATCTCTAGAAAGAACGACACTTCTCGTACCGATTTTGTGTGTAAATTCGCAGTGATTCGCTTCAATATTCAATCACGGTCGGTTAATGTTCATCAACTTCCTAGGATCGCATAAATTAAAAGAAGTCTTCCGCTGTGTATTGGGCGTTTTTGACATAACATTTATTATAAACCTATGTGCTCAAAAATAAAGTGTAAAATCGTTCGTTGCGATAGTAAGTATTCAAAAATGTTATCGACTGCTATGCGCACACGCTGCCAATGCCAATTAGATATATTATTATAGCATTTATAGCCCCTCCCCTTTGTTCTCGCGGTTCGGTTTGCCCAATGCGCGCGCGCCGCTGTGCTGTCAAGACGATGAAAAACATACTCTTCATACGGTATGTTCGCCTGGTAACACGCGCACATTTCGCGCAAGAGAACCGGCGCGTGCGCACGATTTTCGTGCTCAAACGCGCGCGCGCGCGCGCTGCGCAGCTTGATATTGTAATTCAAAATGTCTTTTGTTTACTTTCAAATGAATTGGCTAGTCAACTAAAAAATAAATTGTGTATTTTATTGATAGAATTGACTATTTCTGAGATACAATTTAAACGAAAAAAATTCTTAGAATTTATATTTATTTTGTTATTTAATTTTAAAGATTTTATAGTGATGACGTCACGCAACTATAATGACCATCTCGAACTGCAAGAAAGCAAAAATTACTAAGGTATTAAAAATATGTATGCCAGTGTCCCTCAGTGTCAAATGTCAAAGTCAGGATGGACCGAAGGCCGCGAGTTGGTTTCCTGTTTGTTTACAATCGCCAAATATCTTGGTACCTACCCCATTTCTCGTATCTATTGCATATTGGCCTGTTCATTGGACTTTATTTCTCTTCTTAGCCGTCTCTTCATCCGTTGACGTCTGAATTTTCAATAATTCGACACCGATTCTTCATTATAATGTATAAATGAATGTAATGAAGATGTAGTTAGGTTATGTATGGGTTATGTTTACTTGAACAGAGATGACATTTGACATGGGTGACAAGTACGTGAAGCGCCTAATTAGCGCTACCAAACAAAAAATATTAAATTTATTCACTACCCTGTGCTACCAACCTAAAAAATTAAATGTGAATAGCCGGAAGTTATCCGGCTACGTCATACGTTAACTTTGATAAAAAATGAAAGTCATTGGGTATTCTGCGATTTTCTTAAAAAATACTTGCTTATCTAAAGATCTGATCAATGTAATCTGTTCCCTAAGCCTATTCCTCGAAATGGTTTACGAATTAGACATTTTCATGAAAAAGTTTACTTGCCAATTATGTTTATGTATGTATATTACCTGCCTTTAAAATAAGGTTGTTTGTTATTAAGCTCGATAGCTGAGTAGGGGTCACAATTGCTTATTGTAATCCCTACTCACCATCTTCTTCGATATTTTTAGAATACGATTTTCCTGCAAACAAGCCACATTTAACTAGTAGATTCAGTACTGGATATATGTAATACGAAAACCTTAGATTATTATTCGGTCTCGCGCGCTAGACATCGAGTTTGGTCGTAGCGCCGAGGAGACCAATTATTAATCTAAGACAAAAACAGTAGATAATCGACAAAACACGAGGTTTAACGCGAATACGTACCTACCTATTCAGATCTAAATTCTATTGGCAAATCGGCTTAAGTCGCATAAAAACCTCGGCAATCTGAAATACCTAGATGTCAACAAGCTTCACCGCGACTCCAATACCAAACAATCCCCGTGGACGCAATGGCTAACGTAGTAACGCTAACCGTATCTAGCGAACAATAGCCTCGCGGCAAACACACGTTATCGTGAAGGACGGGCAAGTGCGAGCATTATCGCGGCGCCCCTGCGGCCGCCGCCGCCGATCGTCGATTGTTTTGCGGGCAATTAGCGGCCCGTCCCGCACGTGCCGCCACCGCGGACGCGACGACGACGGCCCAGGCCAGACGCCAGTACTCCGCGCGCGCCCTATGCGAGCGCTCGTTCACGATCCCATTACGCGCCAGTCCTGCCGATACGAATTTCGAACTACGTACGTCTGGCCTTTCTTTTTGCCGCTTACTGGCCTCTTGCTGCCCGCCATTCTTCACTTTTTTGTTTTCCATTTCTCGACTTTTTTTTCTTTTCTCTGAAAAGTTTATGGAAGTTTTGCATCTGACACCTGTAGCGTCCCGTCGGCAGTTAAATCTCGTTCAATAGTAATAGCTAAAAGATTTAACACTTGAATTTTAAAAAAAATATTTGATAGAAAAATAGTCATCTCTGGTATTGTCATTTTCAACTTTGTTGACTAAGTCAGACCTCGACTATAATACAACAAAGAAAGAACCGTCAATATCGTGTCATCACTATTGAAGTACTTACAAATACATAGATAATGTAAGAACTGTAATCAGCAATAATAAAACAAACAGCTATCGACATCCTCTCGCTGATCCCGTCGCCTGCCGGCAAAAGTTTCCTTTAAACAAGTCTTTCAGGTCGATGCGAAGTTTGCAGTCAAAAGTTCGCGTTTACAAAGTTGTACGCACGAGACTCCAAACTTTTGAGTCCCTAAAACTTTTCTCGAAAACAATTCTGTTTAATTTCCCAGAACCCGACAAATAGAAAGCAAGACTGTACCGGCAACTTTTGCAAAAACGATTCCAGTTTTTAAACGGACCGTAGTATGTGACAAATATTTATGTTAAGTGCAGTGAAATTTTAAAACAATGGCTACAGCTATGATAGCAGATAGAGGACTTCGAAAGAAGCTAACACAAGAGGCGATCCCTGAGAAAACGCCAAGGAAGCCGTCGAAACGCAAATCGACAGCAAGCAGTTCAAAGAACGATAAGAAGAATGAGCAGAACAACAATAAACGACCTAAGATTCAGACTGGGGATCCAAAATTAGATTTGTTCTCAACATACCAGCCTTGGGTGATACAAACGTACGGCGACTTGGCTAAAACGAAAACGATAACTTTAAAAAAGTATGCGAGGATCCTGCGCACGCTTCGAGGCGAGGAATGCAATAGTTCTGACAGCTCTAAGTTTCGTTTCTGGGTTAAAGCTAAAGGTTTTCATATTGGGAAGCCTCAAGGATATGACGCGAAGGCCGCAGATGGAATCGTGTGCCGATACAGTGTGTTGGATGCTGAAGGATGCACAAGGGGCCCGGACGGTCAGGAGATCTACACTGGATCGCAAAATGATCCTCCGCTATATATTCCTACTCCTCCACTGAAGGTGAGTTTGTTATTGTGATTGTTCCCAATTCTTTAGTCTACCTGAAATCCTTGACAAATAAGAGAATTCTATCAAAATAAATTAGAAAAAGATCCTAGTCAATCAATTAATTCTTTAGAGGCTTAATATTATATTTGTGACATCTTAACATTACGAAGTTATTGCTATGCACCTTATGAATATTTTGTTTTAAACTATGCTAAGTTTGCTTGACTCAAAAAAATATTTAGATGACCAATGCAATCTCGGACCTCAAACGCGGACCCTGGGCTCCAAAGCAAACAGCTGGGGATGCAACCGGGAAGGTGATGACCAATGCAATCTAAAATCAGTAAATTTTATTCATCATGCCAAACCTGAATTTTTCAGTCAGTCAGGAACAGTCTTTAAGAAGAATTCATCAGAAATCATTTTTCTATGCCTCTGACTTTAGGAACAGTGCAGTGCCTGAGGGTGTTTTGAGTGTGTGAGTGAATTGTATGTAAGTGGTAATAGTAAAAATTACAATAAAGATTTGTTTACCGCGACTATCCATTTAATTTATATAATGTAATTTACATCATTGATATTTGTGTAGGTATATGTATATATATATAGGTATATATTTAAAATGAAATAGTATTTGTGTATGTTTTATGTATGTTTACGTAGTGTATAAACTTAAGCTTTTGATAAAATTTGCTCTATAAGTAATACATTTTTCCCCCTTAACTTTTTTGCGCCAAACTATCTTTCCGTTTCTCCCAATGGTTGACTGGTAGAGAATGCTCTTAGCATTAAGTCCGCCAATTGTTATAAGTATATGTGTACTTTGTGGAACAATAAAGTTTTAATAAATAAATAAATAAAATGTGGTGTGCGCTGATTTCTGTAAACCAATTCAAGGCAAATTTATTTTGCAATAACGATAAGCCAGCACAACAACACACTATCAAGCCGCGACGCAAGACACATCAAAATAGAAAACAGGTGAATGCTTATGTAGAAATACTAAGCAAACATAATATTGTTAGAGTTTCTGTTTCATTATCATATCACCAACCAATATGACACGCCTCTTGTTAGCCGTATGTATCAGTTGTGCATTTGCATTTTTGTTATTACGAATTTATATATAATCGATAGGTGTTAGACCTAAAGGTGTTAGTTAACATATGTAATTGAACAAATCATAATACAAGTAACATAAAACTAGTTATGACTTGTTTGACATATTTTGAGTTCAAAAACAAATTATACAAATTCGCGTAGGTATTAATTAGATGACGTCATAGTTGACTGACATTAAGTTAAAGGGATCAAAGAACAGGTGATGTGTGCCACCACAATACTAGGCGCACATAACGATTAAGTAGATTAGATGCCATTACATAGTGGGGCGGCGATGCACGTTCCTTCATCATGATGCGACTGACTAGTGACTACCAATCCCACCGCCCGCACCGGTTTTAACGCCTCAACTTGCAATTCAACATTGCTCCGCTCACTCGTAGACTTGTTTTAGAAGTTCTAACTTCTAACCATTTGTATAAGAAAAATAAGATTCAGACTGCAGATGCAAGATTATAAAAACGTATATGCGAAGATTTTGGGAACATAACCTACGGTACATTCCATAAAGTACTGCATTCCTTATAGACTCACCGAACACAGATAAACCCTTCGAGGTTTATGCGGTTCGGTAACTGTTGTATGTGTACATTTTGATATTTACGTACTAAATAAATGAAAAATAAATAATGTCAGTGGTGTAAAATTAAGCACAAAAAGTGAAGTAAACCTACTGTAATTATCCTCACAGGATTCGAAAATATTTATTTTGTGTTAGTTAACATGAAATTTTGAGTGTATATTGATAAGGTAATGCTTTTGGACAGAATCTAGATTTTTATGAACTGCCACCAATGACTAGACTACAAATTAACTTAATTTCTATCACAGACCATCCTCACAATTTTTAAATTTTGATCTGTAACGAACGACATAAAATACCTGAAAATCACTTGGCTAAATAGAAATTACATTCTTTATTTTATTCTCGTCACTTGTATCAAAACTTCAACAGTGCCTTACTTATAAAGCTCCGTTTCCGCCCTACTTTACAGGCACACGGTTGCCTGTAGTACCTTAGAAACAAACCTCTGTAGAAGTTAATGCTGTCTACATATTCGGAGGACTAATAAAAGTTTAGGTAAAGTATAGCGGGACTTGGATTTAGTTGATTTAAACCTAGAACTAGGAACTATAATTATGATTTGTAAATGTAGTTAACATTTTGAAAATCCTTATGTATCTGCGGTTGCATCTTCAAAAAAATCATCATCAAAATCAGTAAGAAATTAAACCTGGTAAACCTACCGCAATGGAGTCAAAAAGGACAGACAGACAGACAGACACATTGGAGTTACGTCATAACACCGTCCAAAGTACCAGAGGGTCATAAAAACGGCAGATATTAAATCATCAACTACAAGCAAGAGCCGGGTGTTCGACGCGGGCCGTGCGATGCTCATTTATTATTAGCGGGCCGGCCTGCCTCATGTTTATTAAAGAGGCGGCTATCCCGCCCGGTCTCACCTGAACCGGACTGGACCCGTTGAATATCCGTTTATTTATTAATATCTCGTTCTGCATTGAGGATATTTGATGCAACTGCATTTCGTCTTATTTGAAACATCTAATATTGTTTGATGCAATGCATTACCGCAAGTCTTAACGAAGTTGGCTTTTTAGTGATCCTAAAATTTGATTCAAAGTTTTTATATTTTATTTTAAAAGTAAGATCAACAATTGCATTTATTTATCTTATTTAGGAGCTCGAAAGAACAAAATAAATATTGTACGACTGCAACGCGTTAATGCGGAGTTGCAACTTAAAAACGAAGTTTTTCGTAATCCTTTAAGTTTTTTTTTCATCACGTAATGTAGCTAACCGTTTAGAACATGCTAGTGCTAAGTTAAGTATGCTTTCGACGTACGTAAGTAACATACGTTTCACCATTACCTGTCGATGACAATACTGATGCTCGTGCGAAATTTTAAACAAATGCTCGCATTCAATTTATATTCGCCAAGTGCACGGTTTTAGCAAAAACGACGAGAACAATGGGTGTGTGGCCGCCGCAACCGCAAATATACGACACGAACCGATATGTGGGCGATAAGAGCGATCGATGCAACCTGCGAGACTCGAACGCAACTGATCGCTTGACAGCAACCTCCTGCACGATTATGTTCTCCTGATGATTTATATCGAGTTTATCGATGAATCCTCGATTGAGTTCTCGATACTCTTCAGCGTATCGATTCGATTAGTAAGTTCTAATCGTCTATTGCTTTTCAACGTGTAGTGATTTTGGTGTGGATTTGTGATGGTTTTATTAACATCATAGTTGTTTGTGATCGAACCTAAACCTAAATTTTCTTTATCAATACTATTGTACCAAATTTTTGTCTATTTAGCATTAGGTCCAAGTCCCTAATTCAGATTTCGTTAAATCAAACGTCACACGCATTTGATGAAGGCAAGAGTTTAAAATGAAAGTTTAAGTTGAACATGGAGTTGAAAAACAAATTTTTAAATGAAGTGTCGTGGACGCGTTCGCAGCAGCGCCAGCGGTGCCAACATTAATAAAATAAAGCCACCAGGTATTCATCAGGCAATTGGGCGGACGGTGACGTGCCTGATTAATAATGAATGCTGCTTTTGTCGCGTTCTCGCCGGCTCGGTCAAATTTTTTACCTGAGTTGAATTATACTCGTTTGTCGGTGGATATTGAGATTGACTCATTGATTCCTAGAATTGTAGTCGTCTGATCTTTAAGTTCAGTCGCTTCTGTTACAACTATGCATATATCTCCTTATATGAACAAATTAAAAAAATCCCCTTACTGTTTAAAATTTGAGTAGCATCGAGATTCTGGTTAAGAATTTCCTATAGCGATATGAAATTAAAAATGTAAGCGGCCAAGGCGCAAACTTCAGTAAACATATGACCCGACAAAAATAAAACTCCTCGGCCGACGATGCGGATGCAGTCGTCGGCACGGCAATTAAATTATTCCGCGTCATCTCACGGCACGCGGGGAGAGCTGAGCAGCACATGGCGCAAATCGCTTCAATTACAACAAATATTAAAAATAATATAGACAGGGGAAATATGAGAAGGAAGGAGATTCGCTTAGAGGTTAGCTTTAGTTTTAATTTTTCAGGAAATCAAGTTTCAGTTCTCTCATGAAACTACTTCATTACTAAGTGATAATCTTATCTTAATGAAATCAAATATTTATTAGCATTAAGTGGTAATGCAGGGTTTCAAGTTAGGGTTAGGTTTTAACTTTTTAAGCTATTCAATTTACAAAAAAATATTAAAAATCAAATAGACAATGTTGTACAAGACACAAGGAAATTCACTCGGAGGCCTTGGCTCTTTCGTAAATTATTTTTTATGACAACAGTCTTACCATTTTTGTTTCTTTCATGAAATTCTCAAGAAACAAGAATAATTACAGTGTAAGTTTTTACACTAAACTAACAAAGCAACATTCACAAAAACGCTACCGATTAACGAACATCTTAATTGCCTTACCAACTTACAAAACAGAACTTATCCAGACGAACTTTATAATCTGGGATCGGGCGCATTGTAAAAATTACGCCATAAATCCGCCAGGCCGCTCCCGACGAACGGCCGACGCGGGCCGGCCCATAAATTACAGAATGGCGCGGGCGGGACTCGGCGGTCGCGACATCACAAAGGCGCGGCGGAAAAATATATACCGCTAGGTTGTTCGTGTTTCTTTTCGACTTTCGAGTTCTTGGCGAGTGTGAAAAGTTTTGTAGTAGGGGACTGAATCTTGCCATGGTTTTTGAAAATGTTTGTACATCGATTTGATTGGTTAGTAACATTAACTTAATAAATAAACATTGTAGGCAAGTACAGAAATCAAATCACAAAAAAAATTATTATTTTTTAATAGTAAGCAAACAGACCCTTTCTGATGGTGATTGATTATAATATAATACTTACTTTACTAGCCTACTATGTAAGGTAGCATACATTATACCTAAGTAGCAGAAAAATTCTAAATCTAAGTAGATAAAGTTGAAATTGAAATCAATACACAAAATAAAAAACTACAAAACCACAACGAAATGAAGATGACTGGGATACATAATCCTCTATAATCTAAATCAAAAACATAAAGCCACCAAGCGCTCGGCCATTTGATTCCGTCTCGGCCCATAATGGCCCGCGCGATGATCGTGCGACAAAAACCGCGCCGCATTCGCATTGCGGGCGTTCGCCTGGCGGCAGAGTATCAGGGTCGCAGCGGTGCGGAGGAGATAAGTAATTCTGCGCCGCGTCGGAGGGCCGCGGGTGGCGGGGAGGGGGTAAATGCCCGCGCGGCGGCAGCGGGTAATTGGTTCGCGCCGCCCGAGGCGAGCCCGTAGTATCGCGCTTTAGCGACGGCGCCCTCCGGTGTCGAGCTCTCGCACACAAAAGCAGTGGAGTTGAAATGTGGCAAAATATTTTAATGATTATTATTAAATTATGTTGTCCATTAATTCTAGAGGTGTTATATTAAGGTCAGATTCTAATATTCATATTATTGAATATATTAGTTAGTTCATATTAGGATACCGAAACTATTACTGGGTATTAGTCAAATATTAGTTTAGAGATTCCATATTATTTTTTAGATATTATTGAATATCATGATGATAATACGCGAACTCATTCTCAATAATCAAACTGAATACAAGATTCTTAGTAATACAAACGGTTACCTATTATTTTTTTAGAGGGATTCGCTTTTCCTTCATACTTTAACAGGCTAAGCACTCAACGTTAAATCAACGTTGGCGTATTTAAAAAATGAATCAGCTTATTTACAACAATTTATTACATTTTTTTATACATTTACTAAGTCTTTTTTACTTCTTCATTCGTATTTTTTATTTTCATTTTTTTATATTTTTTATTATTTTTTTCTTTTTTCCGGACGAGTGACTGATCGCCGTATTCGCCGTGATTGCAGCGCTGCCTGACGGTGACGCGGCGATCGCCGTCGCCGGTTGTCTACCCTATTATTTGACTAATACGTGATAACCTAATATCGTCTGAGACGCATATCCTAATATGAAAATGGTTGCGTGTATTATGTATGATACCTATACCTGTTACTAATATATTAGTCACACCTCTAATTAATTCACTATAATTAAATCTAAATAATGTAATATAGGTAACGAATACTCTTTATTGTCCAAAAAAGTAAACATTACAGAAACGTATTAACAAAATACAGCAAGACATAAAGGCCTAGTAACGTCGAAGAATTGAGAGGCATGGAAACGCTGATTACTTACCTTAATAGCCAGAAAAAATACACAATAAACTGTAACCAAAGATTTATAAAATTGAAAATAAATCACAATAAAAGTCACAATATATTTTATGAACAAGTTAGTTTACTTTAAAAATGTATGTTGTAGTTTTAAAATGAATGTTATGTTTGTTATGTTATGTCTGGACATTTATTTTAACGAGGCAAACCTTATCAGAGTCGCGTCCGAGTCAGACCAGGTGACAATGGTCCTTCAAGCTGGACATAAATATACGCTCCCTTCCCATAAAAAAGGAAGAAGTAAGTAAAAAATAGGGTTTAGAAACAAATACTAGTCGCCTCCACATCTTTCCGTGCGGCTGTTTGTCATGCTACCGTCGAGTTATAGCTATGTCGGTGTCGCGGCCACCGGCGCACTTTATACATCCGACGCTATGCCGCCACGGCCGCTCCATACAAGCTGCTATATATTATATATGTATACAGCTTCAACGTGCTATGTATACCTAGTACGTAATATACCAACTCTATGCTTTTGAAATCTGCTGTAAGTGAATTGCGAATTAGTAGTATCACCGTGCATGTGTCGTATTCCGCATATCGCAACCAAATAGAGATGGGCAAAAAAGCTATATCCCTTGTTTATTTTTAATACAATACAATACAATTTATTTCAATACAATCCTATACAATAGTTCAAATTGAATTTATTTGCGCTTTTAGTATGAATTAAAAAGAGATTCTACAGCAACTGAAGAACACAGTACTCGTATTTAACAAATAAAAAACTAAATACTACAATAATCTATTCATAACTAAAAGCACGGGCGTAAATCATCTAACATCTACGGAGAGCTGAGTCTTCTTGATGAGATGAACCTCCAAAAATCGAAACTAGGCATTTAAATTTTAAAAAAATCCACTAGATGGTCCAACAGTTTAGTCAGATCGATCAGACGACGTTCATTTTTATATAAAATATTTATCTAGATATAATAATAATAATAAATAACTCTTTATTGCACCAAATTGTAGAAAGTACATGAATATTATTATTATCTATGGTACAAGATCGCAGGTATAATGTATGTATTAAAAAAATAACGTAAAAAATTAACCTAGGCTTACAAGTATGCATAGCTTATGAAGTGTAAACGGCAAGTGCCGTTTTTGTAGTGTAGAATAGAATATGCAATACTGGAAGCATTTTTTGTGTGCATAATAAAAAACCTGGAAATTTCACAACATTTTGACTTTGCATGTACCAGAGAAGTATAAACATTGAGAAGCCGAATCGTACAAACATACGGACGCGGTGAAGATACGAACAATTAACAGTCTTAGCGTCGCTCGTTATATTTTATTCGGGCGCCTGCTTTTTCGCTCATTACCCGCGCGGATCGCTAATAGGGTTGTCAAAACATAAAATCTTATATAACTATAACCTTTATTCTTACTTTCCTGTCTGACATATCATTATTAGCGACAATAAGGGGAGATATTATTACCTATTTACTTAAGAGAACTTTTCACTTGCAAGTACGTTAAAGATCGAAATTATAAGAAGTTTGTCTATAAGTTTCGAAGGATATAAGAATGTATTTTATTCGTGTACCACAATTAGAGAATTCAAGTTGTGAGTTAAAGCTGAGGTGGAAAAAAATACACATGACGATATCTGTTTAAAACAAAGGTTGACTGTTAGATAATGATTCTAGCATAAAGTTTGCGTTTTGTTTACACACACATACAATTGTAGAGCACAATTGTATTTTGTAGAAAAAAGTAAAAAAAAAAAATATATAATATTTCGATAGTGGCCACTTCGTTAGGTCAACACACCCGCAGTCAACTTCAGTCAACAAACTTTTCATTCAGTAAGGCGATCCATACTGACCCAACCGAATGTCATTCGTATTTGAACAGTTGATACTTGGCAACCCTATATTTCGAGTGTGGACCAAGTGAGCGGCGCGACGGGGCGCATAAAATACGACGCGATGTCGTCGGCGGGCGATGTGTCACGGACTCACAGATGTTCTGCGTAGTGGTGGCAAGGTCTCGAGTTATTTTATATCGATAGAAGAATTTTTGGGGTTTTATATTTTTAGTAGAGTTTCAAACGAACCAATTATAATCTTAGCCAGCGCGCATGTTCAAATTTAAAGCCTTGATCCCTTTATTATATACACAATTTGGTTAATTGGTTTGGTGTTAATAAGAAATCATTCTGAATACTCTCTTAACTAGCGCAAAAATCTAAAGTGAGTCATGGCCACCGAAAATAAGGATCTCCAATTCTGCGTGTCTTCCACTCTTGTTTATTTATTTCACCACATGACCAACAAAATAAAAAAAGTCGACATATTAGACACATAAAATAACATCACTTTCCACGTGCTACCCTTGCATGCAATCAGTCGGGGCGAGCCGCGGCGACGCCACTCAACGAGCCTCGTAAACGTTATCGGGTACATCGTAAAAATGCGACGTAAATGGCGAACGTGCCGCTGAGCCCGGCCCTGCCAAACACCAGTTCACATTTTAAAATTCGATTTTGGAATTCCTAATTTGAATTTGTATTTTGCTGAACTGAAATAAAGTGGCCAGTATCGATATTCCAATTAGATGTCGCTGCTGTTTGGACTTCATTTTTAGGGTTGTCATTAGCATGATACTTAAAACGACAATGTTAGTGATTTATATAATATAAATATAATTGATTGACATGAAATTGAAATTAAATAAGTGCCAGAATAACTACGAGCAATCAATACACAGATTTCCTTTTCTACTTAACTATAAACTTATAACAAACACATCTTATATATATATGGAGACCAAATAAAAACCAGTTCCGCAGAATTTAAGTATAATATCATCTGTCTCAACCTCAACAGAGGCTGCACACAAATGCCCACAATAAGCTAATGGATGCAACTTGGATGCAACACAGTCGTCGCCAACTCAATTGTTATATTATGCACCCTTCGTGTATCAGGTTAAGTAAACGCGGGATTATTGGGTGTATTATTTGTTCTCGTTTTAACAGATCATGACTTCGCACTTAGGAAAAACCATTGAAAACTGTAAGTGTTGACGGTGTTTGTATCACACAATACATTAATATATGGGTTTGTATTCAAATAATAAATAAAGGGCGCGATATTACTTTATCACAATACTTTTAACTTCTATTCGTATTCTCCGCAACATTTATTCGAACATTTTCCTGAAGCCATAGAGTGATTCTGTTTTCATACGCTTTTTTCTTCAAAAAGAGGCTTCTTATGATTGCCAAGAAATTGTTAATAATACCATGGCGTAAATATTATGCTGTTACTTAAACTAATATAAGAAAGTGTCGTTTAATTTAAACTCATAAGTGTTTTTTTACATTAGCCTGATTGTTCAGGAAGATTATAATAATAAGATGTATCTTACGTATTTACACATTTGTAAGGGTTTAACAAGACCGTGGGACACAGCAGCAGCAGAATAAATTATATCAACAAAAAAAAGTCGCCACAAAAATAAAACGTAAGCGTATATTCTCCCCACCAAGTCACGCCATCAGTCAGCTCGTGTCGTTGCCATGGAGACGGTCGGGAGCGGCCCACAAGCAAATTCGCATCCCAATTAGTGTCCTGATCGAGTGTCCCGAGTTGGGGCCCAGCCCTCGGGACGACGCAGACCGAAGATATAATTTATCTAGATGTAGGAGTTGAAAAGTGAACAAGTCTAAAACTTAGTATTTTTCTAACATGTCATGGTTTCGGTGACTTTTTCTATTCCATTATAGGAAAAAAGACTCAAGAAAAATATTTGCTTCTAAATCATATAAAAAATCTAAATAATATATAATATATCTAATAAATTTTGATATTATAGGTCCTTTAATGTAGGTCTATATTAATATATAGCATTTAAATTGCTTCTATGTAATCCACTGAATCATGAAGATAATACTCCAATCTTAATATCGAGCAAATATAGAGTTGTTTCGTCTACAAACAAACTCTTCAGTGTTAATAAATTAAATTAGTTATAGGTAAACCTAAACAGTAGCAAACTACGGTACGTCTTCCATTTCCTTTCCCTCCGTGGTCACAAGTGAGGCACTCGCAGCAGTCCCGTTTAATTCCATTCCCGAATTCTACCTTTTCTTTATTGGGCTGTCTCCAGCTGCCATTAGAAACTACGGTCTACAATTTGGTTGGACACCTGATTTAATTTCGCTAATACAAGCGAGAGGCATGATATCATCAGTATATTTTAGACTACATACCTCAGTTTGCGAATATCTAACTTATACGCTACATGCTTTTAAGACAACATTTAAACTTAAGATTCTTAGCTGCATACTCTACCTTAGTTTTTTATAATTTAAGACCGCTCATTTATCTGGTAGTTTCAGTGTTAAAAGGCATTTAAACAAACTATTACAACAACTCTTCCGCTTTATTTATTTGTAAATAATATCATTTCTGTAAATAAGGTTAATACTTATAATATGTATAAACTATGCAATAGATAGTATATAAAAACTAAAACTGTGCAAAAACAAAAAAAAAAGCGCCAATCACGCGAATGTTATCCTTTCATTCCGTGGAAGAATTACATTTTACATAAAATAATAAAGCACAACCCTAGCTTCTTTTTAGTGGAGATAATCCCCGACCGGGATTGTGGGATGCGGGGAAGCGGGATTGTCGGGGTCGGCCGTTATCAAGTTATCAATTTGACGACTCGCCATATGGTCGACCCTATTTTATATTCTAGACGATAGGTAGTGGTAGTAGAAAAGATTAGACACACAATAGGAAAGTGTAGAGTGGTGAAATGTGAGCTCTCAACCAATAAACTATTCTGAGTTTCTACTCTGTTTTTATTGTTCAGTTGCGATACGAAGACACAAAAGTGTGTGACTGGTTTAACGAGTTAATAATATTAGTGTTAACAGATATTTTTCAGTCATTATATTGTCTGTGTGCTTTGTTTTACCTGCAATTTTCATTTAAATAATACAATATTAAGACAGCTCTTAATTGTGTAAAGCCTAAAAAAAATCTAATTTGATTTATAAAATAGAAAAAAAAAACATCCAGGGTGCCCGGGGATAGTAGGTCAATATCTCGAATTTCTCAAAAAATATTGCCTAAAAAAACGTTAAAAATGTCTTTCTTCCTGTTCAAAATAAATCCGAATTTAAGTCAAACTAAAAGCCATTTAGATATCTAGTAGATTGACAGACAGCGTTAAATCCCACCGGAATGACTGAACCCAGGGTCTCATTTACCAGGGACTCAGAAGTCGGTGCGTGTCGCAGTCCCACCCTCTAATCCACTTTTAATTTTGATTAATGTGGCCCGACGAACGGTGAGCTTGCGAGCGAAATACTAAATTAGGGCTTTGTTTTTGTGCTGTAGGTAACACGTGCTGGTTGTCATTATATCCTGGTCATGGTCCTGGTAAAGTAAAAATTATTTTTTATTATACATCAAGAATATTTAAAAAATACAAACAGCCGAATGCAGAACCTTTTGATTGTTTGAAGTCGGTTAAAAAGCCATACCATACGGTTCATTTGAAACAAATTTTGAACTGAAAACTAACCATAATTCAGAAGTTTACATGAAATTTACAAGCAAATTAGTAGATTATGATACAAGGGTGCGAAGTTGGTCATTATTCACGAGTTCGGCTCATGCCTATAGAAACCACGAGTTGTCATACGACGATTTTCAACACATTTGCGAGGAAAAACACACATTACTAACTTTTTATTATTTACACAATAAATAAAAGTTCTCAAGCGATATCAAAACATTTGTTCACATTAACTTTTTTTTCGTACATTGAACACTTTTCACAATTTGATACAGCATGAGAGTAAAATTGGGCTTCTGTGTTTGTTAATTCATTGCTAGGTATCTCCAAATATATATACTTGTAAGTAGTTCTTAATTCTGTTCTTAAGCTTCGTCCACGCTTCGTCCTTATTTCTTCCTTTTGAAGATTTCAGTTAAGTAGCAGTCAGCCTACTTAGGGCCGATTTCACCAAAGTCGGATAAGTTTTATTCCAAGGATAATGACGGAATTACTCTCGTATAATAAAGTTTACATTGCATCACACAGTTAACCCGGTAATATACTGTTATTCCACGTATAATTTCGGTATAAGGACTCTCTCTAAAATAAAAACGTCTAACATCCATTTTTTATGCCTAGTTTAGTTTACTCTTGGATAAAAACGATATTGGTGAAAACGTCCCTTAGTCAGTTATCTACATTTGATTTTCGCCTGGATTAGTGTATCCGGCGGAGTCAAATTTAGGTATTCTTCCCTAAATTAAATCGACATTTGTTATTAATAGTAGGTAAATAAAATACAAAAACAAATAGATTTAAGAATGGCGCTACTAATACAGAGTATAAGGCTCTGATAATCATTTTTTAGCAATAGGTTTTACGGCCATGGATACAAGTCCTTTATAGCCCTTCTTAATTTTTCTACACAAATTTTATTAATATTTTGTAGTCCCGTATTGTCGTGAATGACAGAGGATAACTTGAGGAAATGGACTGTAGATTTTATAGGTATTTGGCACTTTGAAATTAAAGATTTTATATAGTTACAAACTGGGAGTGACTATTCCGAGGGTCGCGCACTTGTCTTGTCCATTACTTGCTTGCTGTTGTTAGAATGAATTTTAGGACCGAATTAGTGCCCTTTTATACACTAAATGAACTATACGACGCATGCGCAACCCTGTGAGCAGGTATTCTCCCTCATTTACTCTTTATCCAGTTGTGATACAGACATTTAAAATACGAGGTCAACCTTAGGTTACACGTGTCGTATAATACAAGGACGACACGTGGAGGCATAAGTACAAACAATATACAACTTTAATGTGTATGCATAAGGTTCTCTTTAGTTTAACAAGAATTGGTAACCTTCTATATGCATTTACTGTTACATAGTTGTATCTTACATGACAATAATAATACTTATAACGCTAAGATTGATAACAAATGATGTATAACTAAAAGACATGAAAGATAATGAGCTTAAGGAGAATTACAATCTTAACCTACTTACAAAATAAAGGAGTACAAAAAGGAACGACGTTTTATTTATATTATTTACAGCTTATATGCGACAGTTATTTACAGCTATATGCGACAGTCTCCCCCACGTGCGCTAGCACCACTTAAAGCGGAGCATAGGACTATTAAACGGGAGGCTGGACGGCGTAGGGAGCCGGCAGCGGTTTTGACTTCCACGACTCTTACTCGTCCATCCGGACCGGCATGTGTTTTGGTGATAATGCCTCTTGGCCATACTCCTCGTGGCATAGTGTTATCGGCTATAATCACGACGTCGCCTTTTTGTAGCTGATGTGTTTCCTTCTTGGCCGTTCGGAGGGCCAGCTGTGGGCGGTATTCCAGCATCCATCGTTTCCAGAAGTTGTCGGCCAGTAGTTGAGTGGCTTGCCAGGATTTAGTGGAAAGTTGGTGGTCAGTAAAACGACCAAAAGGATGTAAGGCGGATGACCGCCCAATCAGAAGGTGATTGGGTGTCAGGGCTTCTATGCCCAAGTCTGGGTTGACAGGGGTGAGAGGGCGCGAGTTCACAATATGCTCGGCCTCTAGAAGAAGCGTGTGGAGTACTTCTTCACTGGGTGCCTTCTCTTTGAGGGTGATTTTGAGGGCGGATTTGACGCTGCCCACTAATCTCTCCCAGGCACCTCCAGCGGCTGGGTTTCCTGCTGGTATTTTCTTCCAGATGATGCCTCTCACTGAGGTGAATGCTTTGGTGTCCTCAGGGAGGGTTTGAAGGGCACTTCTGATTTCTTTTTCTGCGCCGATGAAGTTAGTCCCGTTATCGGAATACAGGACGGTAGGTGTGCCTCGTCGCGACGCCATGCGTCGTAAGGCCATTATCATGGATGCTGAAGATAACGAGGCGGCTAGTTCCAGGTGAACCGCTCGTGTGGTGAGACAGGTGAACAGTACTCCCCATCTTTTTTCATGCCGTCGGCCTATGGTGATGGTCATAGGTCCGAACAAGTCGACGCCGGTAGCTGTGAAGGGTGGTTGATACGCCTGAAGTCGTTCAGCCGGTAAGTCGCCTACTGGAACTTGAAGAGTTGTTCCTTTGTAGGTCCGACACCATTGACATCGGTTACATATGTATCGCAGGCTACTTCGTAAGCCGATCATGAAATACAGCTGTTTCAACTCGTTGATTACTGTGGCATGGTTCCCGTGATTAAACTTTTCATGAAAATGTTGTACTAGCAGTCTGGAGAACTCCTCTTTGGCGTGTAAGATTGGAGTGTATGCCGTACCTCTATCTATTCGTGAGTCTAAAACCAAAATGCCGTTTTTGTCCAATACAACTGCAATCTTGAAAAGTGGTGATTTCTTGTGAATTCGCCGTCCAGCCTCTAAGTCCTTTATTTCTTCAAGAAAGGATACATGTTGACTACGCCTAATTAATAAAAGCTCTGCTAACTTAACATGCCCTGTGTTCATTTCCGTTTCTGTTTTCTTTATTAGCAATTTAGCTTTGAATGCCTCCGCCGCGACCAAGACGCAAGCCGCAGCCCTAATTAGCCGTATGTACTTAGAGAACCTATTTACTGGCGGGAGAAAATCTTGCTTATTTTGAGCGCTATGTACTATGGCCGTAACCTTATTACTAGTTCGCTCTTCGCCCGTTGGCGCTACTGTCGCGTCGGACTTGTCAGTAGGCCAGTGCTCTTTTGAGCTCCTAATAAAGTCGGGACCGTGAAACCAGCGGTGGTTTTTATCAAAGTTGTTCGGGACGCCCTTAGTCGCGTCATCCGCTACGTTCTGTGCGCTAGGTACCCAGCGCCAGTCAGCTGGTGTAGTACTTTCCTCTATTTCCGCTAAACGATGGGCTACGAAACTTTTGAACGTTCGCGGGTCTGCCTTAATCCACGCTAATACGGTGCGTGAATCCGACCAGAAGTGTTTACCCGTGATGACGTAATCCGTTTCCCTAATTACGGTGTTAGCGAGGCGTGTACCTAATACGCAACTTTGTAATTCAAGTCTCGGGATGGAAATCGTTTTTAACGGTGCGACACGCGCCTTTGCCGAGATTAAGGTTGATGTCCTCTTACCGTTTTTGTCGGTCGCTTTAGGAAATTCGATCGCGAAAGCCTGCGCGTTTTTGTTTTTTACGTACAACGCGGTAGTAGGCGAGGAGGCGGCGCCGAAAATTAATCGCCTCATTCTATACTCCGTTGGCGGGGACGAGCGGTCCTCCCCCCTCCACAAAAAACGTAAGCTATCACGATCGCTTTCGATAACTTCGACTTGTAGAAACATTTCCGCTACGTCGGCTATTACGGCGATTTTACCTTCCCGAAATCTTATGAGTACTCCGAAAAGGGATTCTAATAAGTCCGGACCAGCTAGGAGCGCGTCGTTCAGGCTCTTACCACAGTATTTAGCCGCGGCGTCGAAAACGAGACGCATCTTCTTTTTTTGCGGATGTGTGGTTGGAAAGTGCGGTAAGTACCAATTACGAGGCGATTCTACCGGTGGGCTAGACGACATTTTTTCCGCGTAACCTTTATTCAACAAATTATCTACCTGAGCTGTGTACTGAGATTTAAGTTGCGCGTCTTTGTCGAGCCGTTTTTCCAAACTATACAACCGACGGAGAGCCATGTCTTTATTGTGAGGCAATGCCTCTGAATCGCTACGCCATAGGAGGCCCGCCTGATACCTATCTTCGGACGGCAGTTTTTTGCATGTATTTTCCAGCACGGTTATTGCCCGTTGCTCTGGATCTGCCTTGGGTACTTTGCGTTCCACTCCTAACGATTCTATACTAAAATGTTGTTTCATCAAATCCAGCATCTCGTCTTCCGGGGTGACCGGTTTAACGTGACTTATGAATGCCGTGTTGACGCTTGAGGAGAGGTACTGCCCGTGCAGCACCCAACCTAGGGATGTGAGCGACGCTACAGGTTGGTTTTTACTTCCACTTCTAATCTGTCGCGACACGATAAGATGCCAGTTGTCTTGGCCTATGAGAACAGTAGGGGTAGCCGATTCGTA
The DNA here is from genome assembly GCA_947363495.1 of Euzophera pinguis. Classification (NCBI taxonomy): domain Eukaryota; kingdom Metazoa; phylum Arthropoda; class Insecta; order Lepidoptera; family Pyralidae; genus Euzophera; species Euzophera pinguis. The sequence goes on from OX376176.1 coordinate 7,812,895, forward strand.
CGACAATTCGTCCGCGATGTCATATAAGTGGTCGCATTCCTCCACCATAGTACGGGGCACCGCCTGAGGGGCGATGTTTAAACAGGTGATGGTACGCGCCTTCATCGTTTCAAAATTACGGCTACAGTGACCACGAATCGATACATTTATTTCGCAGGATTCGATATCGTTTATTATATTTCCCCCGATACCCGTTATTGTGAGCGGATCTCCCCTTTTTCTGGGACAAATTTGATCAGAGATTTCTCTTTCGACCAAAGTCATAGTGGACCCGCCGTCCAAAAGGGCGTATGTGCTTACGACGCCTAGGGGACCCGTCATTTCGATGGGAACGACTTTTAAAAATGTACTCGATTTGCTTACGTGGTTAATACTACTAACGTTAGCTCGTGACGTAGTTGCCTGTGATGACAACCCGTGCAATAATTTGTGGTGCCCTGCTTCACACTGGTTTACACCACACGGTACATATTTGCACCTCATGGGTCGCTTATGGGATGAATTTAAACACCGGTAACACAACTTATTATTTTTTGCAATTTCCCAACGCTGCTGAACGGAGGATTTCAAAAATTCTGAACATTTTGATAACATATGTTCTTTTCCACATAATACACACTTTTGCACTGAGGGTGCAGACTTAGGTTTATTATCATTATTACTGTGTGAATTTTTAAAGTCCTTCGCTTTGTTGGTATTGACTTTAGCCGATGTTCGTGACGGTCGTTTGACCGCGCGCTCGCGTTCGTATTCAGTGTCACTGCTTGAATCGACTGATGGTGGGGATGGTCGGTGCGCGTGCTGATAGTAAGGCGACTGAGGGCGTCCCGACGCTTGCTCACGTTGACTATTGTTCGTAATGTTGACGTGAGCCCGTGATTTATTTTGACGCGAGTGCATTTTTCGCGCGGTACTACTGATATTATTTAAAAATTCAGCCATAGCGACTAAGTCCGGTGTACTGGAGTTTAACGTTCTGTATTTACTCCATTCGAACCGAACAATTAAATTAAGTTTGTCAACAATTTTATTAACTAACTCGGGGGCATATAAGTACTTATCCTGCCTGAGAGCTCTAATGGTCGCTACAACATTAGCGACATGACCGGCGAAGGTTACGATGTTACTGTTATCTTCGAACAATCGCGGCATACGTTTAACGTTATTAATTTCCGTGAGGACTATTTCTTCGGGGTCTCCGAAGTGCCTCTCCAGGGCCTCCATTATCTCAAATGGGTCCTGAACGGTATACATGATGGCTTTAACGGCCGTACGGGCCTCGCCTCTGAGGGCTCGGCGGATTCGGCTTACGTTATTTACGGCACTAAACATGGGAGCACTATCTTCAAACTCAGCCCGGAATGCGATCCACTCGGAAATATTTCCGTCAAAGGTAGGTAGCTCGGGTACCGTCCGCTGCATAACGGGTACGACACGATCCCGAGGTGTCGTGATAACGTTGTTTAACGTGCGGACTCTATTATTGTCTCGCGACGTATTAGGACCCGGGTCCTGATAAGCGTCCTGAATAGCAGGCCTCGAACTCGTATGTTGTGCGACCCAGTCGGACACCCTGTGCTCTTCACTAAACCCGTGCTGCGTTCCGCCGTCGGTAGACTGCGCGACTTTCAAGCGCGCGATCTCCAACCTACAATTGGCGGATTCCGCAACCCGTTGAGCCAGTTCCAACTTAGCCTTATGCACTTCGAGCTCTGCCATCAATACACTTATCTCACTGCTTTCCCGGGGCGAGCGCGGCGCTTGGACTACCGTGCCCGGGGCACTCCTATTTGGCAACGTATCCTCAACAACACCGCTCCGCGCTTCCGGTCGCGGAGACGGTGGCACGACTGCATCTTCTACTCTTTTTTGACTTTGACTTGCGTCAGTGGTCGGGCTGGTGCTTTTGCTCCATGTGTTGGTTTCACCAGGAGTGGTGTCACCTGAGGGCGGTGTTTTTTCCCTTTCCTCTTGTGAGGAGGGAGTGGGCGGAGGGCCCCTAGACCTTAATGACCTATCGGTGCGCGTGGGGGACCTCATCATTTTTACCCTAATTTTACACACTTAAATCCCTATATAAATGATCCTAACAACGAACAAAATACGCGAAATAATGAAAAAAATAAAGACAAGAAAAATAAAATAAAAAATATGCGAAATTACGACTATCACTTTCACTGCACTTATTGTTTGGCTAAAATGTCACTCACTGAGTTTGGTGAAAGGACGCGAGGCTCTCGCCCCCACAGTCCTTTTGTTGCACGACGGATAAGATGACACGGAGAAGCCAGGGGGTACGTGACCTCCCGACCGACGCACAACTACACTGCCAACGTGAGGTCTGAGGGACCTGAACTAAACCCAAGGGTCGGCGAGCCAGTGCTTCGAGCCACACACCTTGGGGTACCGCAGGGAGCAGGCTAAAAAGCCGATCACCTTTGGTGGATGTTTATACAGCTAAAGCTGTCGAGCCGAGCGAGTTCAGCTCACCTAACACCGTGTCACTTGGTACTTGAATCCGGCTGCCGAATGACCACTTTCTGTCGTGAATGACAGAGGATAACTTGAGGAAATGGACTGTAGATTTTATAGGTATTTGGCACTTTGAAATTAAAGATTTTATATAGTTACAAACTGGGAGTGACTATTCCGAGGGTCGCGCACTTGTCTTGTCCATTACTTGCTTGCTGTTGTTAGAATGAATTTTAGGACCGAATTAGTGCCCTTTTATACACTAAATGAACTATACGACGCATGCGCAACCCTGTGAGCAGGTATTCTCCCTCATTTACTCTTTATCCAGTTGTGATACAGACATTTAAAATACGAGGTCAACCTTAGGTTACACGTGTCGTATAATACAAGGACGACACGTGGAGGCATAAGTACAAACAATATACAACTTTAATGTGTATGCATAAGGTTCTCTTTAGTTTAACAAGAATTGGTAACCTTCTATATGCATTTACTGTTACATAGTTGTATCTTACATGACAATAATAATACTTATAACGCTAAGATTGATAACAAATGATGTATAACTAAAAGACATGAAAGATAATGAGCTTAAGGAGAATTACAATCTTAACCTACTTACAAAATAAAGGAGTACAAAAAGGAACGACGTTTTATTTATATTATTTACAGCTTATATGCGACAGTTATTTACAGCTATATGCGACACGTATAGTATGTTCAGTAAAATAAATATAAATATGAAATTAGTGTTGATTTTTCATTTGGAAGCTAAAATAGTTTGTATTTTTTGCAAAAACAGTGAATTGGTTTGTAACCTAAATTCCCCTTGGTGTACATTTAAAAAAATATACCCTAACCATGGAAACCATTACTTTACAAGTGCGATTTTAATATAAACAACGTGTTGTTTACAACCCCCATTAATGGCCTTATTACAATAAAATAAAAGGCACTTTATGAGCAAATGTGTAATTTAATTAATTTGTTATATTGAAATAAATACGCGTCTTATGGAGAACATCGAGATACTGCATTAGGGGTGCAATATTTAATTTGAATTAAAATAATTTTAAGAACAAATCTATCGGGAGTTTGTCGATAGTTTGTCATTTGTATCTTTTATGATTTCCGACAGTTGTAAAACGACGCAAAACCCTTACTTGACATGTTTTATTTATATTTTTTGCTCATTTGCTACGTCTTCACGAAAAGTCTAGTCAACTCAAAAGTAACTCTGTATGTGACTCTGGACCTGGGTCTAAGAAAGTTATTTAGAAAATAGTCGTTTTAATTCTGAAACCCTGTGTTTCCTTTTACTTTGGTTGCACTTGTAATGCAAATTCTTAACTCTCGTTTGTCTTTTTCAGGTAAGATTAATTGCACAACTAGCAGTGAAATAGTTTTTCACGAAGAAAACTTGGAGAAGACAAAATAGCAAAGAATTCCCGATAAACTAGGAGCAAGAAAAGCGTATCGGAACTGTCTGTAAGTACCAGGCGTATATAGATTTATAGCAGTAAGTTAGCGACAGGCGGGGCGGACGCGGCGCGGCTTCCGGGCGCGCTTCCTTCCGGAAATAGGGCCCGTTCCGGGGCGCCCGGCGTCTAATGGCGCGTGCCTCTCTTAATGTCATGCCACCCTGGTACCCGTGCTCGTTAGCCTCAACTTACTCCGGTGACGATTTAACTCCCTCGGGCTTTTTGGGATGTACGAAATAGTTTTTCGTTTTTGTTTTGATGAAGAAAATGCTTATTTTTTTATATTTTACATAGTCGACTATTATCCAGTTTATAATTTCAGCTTTGAATTGGCACCGAAATTATGACCACGTTTAAGTACCATAGGAATTCCATCACCAGAAATATTTCCGTGTGCGGTTTCGATGCTCTTCGTCCATTACCAAAATGGACACTTACTTATTTAGGCTTTGTCACGTACATAGATTAATAATTGGTTTTCGCTGCGCTAGACCAATTATTAATCTATGGTCACGTATTTACTCATATCATTACACTTTCTTGACTACAAGCTCCTACCAGTCCTCTTATCCAAGAGTAATGTAGAAGAGTTGTTTTTATATTTTGATTTAAGTATACAGATATATAGGTATTAAGGCATAGGTATTATTAGACAAACAAAACTAAAAAGCAAATGCAACATGTCGTGAATGACAGAGGATAACTTGAGGAAATGGACTGTAGATTTTATAGGTATTTGGCACTTTGAAATTAAAGATTTTATATAGTTACAAACTGGGAGTGACTATTCCGAGGGTCGCGCACTTGTCTTGTCCATTACTTGCTTGCTGTTGTTAGAATGAATTTTAGGACCGAATTAGTGCCCTTTTATACACTAAATGAACTATACGACGCATGCGCAACCCCGTGAGCAGGTATTCTCCCTCATTTACTCTTTATCCAGTTGTGATACAGACATTTGAAATGCGAGGTCAACCTCAGGTTACACGTGTCGTATAATACAAGGACGAACACGTGGATACATAAGTACAAACAATATGTGTATGCATAAGGTTCTCTATTAGATTGACAAGAATTGGTAATCTTCTATATGCATTTACTGTTACATGGTTGTATCGTACATGACAATAATAATACTTATAACGCTAAGATTGATAACAAATGATGTATAACTAAAAGACATGAAAGATAATGAGTTTAAGGAGAATTACAATCTTAACCTACTTACAAAATAAAGGAGTACAAAAAGGAACGACGTTTTATTTATATTATTTACAGCTTATATGCGACAGTTATTTACAGCTATATGCGACAGTCTCCCCCACGTGCGCTAGCACCACTTAAAGCGGAGCATAGGACTATTAAACGGGAGGCTGGACGGCGTAGGGAGCCGGCAGCGGTTTTGACTTCCACGACTCTTACTCGTCCATCCGGACCGGCATGTGTTTTGGTGATAATGCCTCTTGGCCATACTCCTCGTGGCATAGTGTTATCGGCTATAATCACGACGTCGCCTTTTTGTAGCTGATGTGTTTCCTTCTTGGCCGTTCGGAGGGCCAGCTGTGGGCGGTATTCCCGCATCCATCGTTTCCAGAAGTTGTCGGCCAGTAGTTGAGTGGCTTGCCAGGATTTAGTGGAAAGTTGATGGTCAGTAAAACGACCAAAAGGATGTAAGGCGGATGACCGCCCAATCAGAAGGTGATTGGGTGTCAGGGCTTCTATGCCCAAGTCTGGGTTGACAGGAGTGAGAGGGCGCGAGTTCACAATATGCTCGGCCTCTAGAAGAAGCGTGTGGAGTACTTCTTCACTGGGTGCCTTCTCTTTGAGGGTGATTTTGAGGGCGGATTTGACGCTGCCCACTAATCTCTCCCAGGCACCTCCAGCGGCTGGGTTTCCTGCTGGTATTTTCTTCCAGATGATGCCTCTCACTGAGGTGAATGCTTTGGTGTCCTCAGGGAGGGTTTGAAGGGCACTTCTGATTTCTTTTTCTGCGCCGATGAAGTTAGTCCCGTTATCGGAATACAGGACGGTAGGTGTGCCTCGTCGCGACGCCATGCGTCGTAAGGCCATTATCATGGATGCTGAAGATAACGAGGCGGCTAGTTCCAGGTGAACCGCTCGTGTGGTGAGACAGGTGAATAGTACTCCCCATCTTTTTTCATGCCGTCGGCCTATGGTGATGGTCATAGGTCCGAACAAGTCGACGCCGGTAGCTGTGAAGGGTGGTTGATACGCCTGAAGTCGTTCAGCTGGTAAGTCGCCTACTGGAACTTGAAGAGTTGTTCCTTTGTAGGTCCGACACCATTGACATCGGTTACATATGTATCGCAGGCTACTTCGTAAGCCGATCATGAAATACAGCTGTTTCAACTCGTTGATTACTGTGGCATGGTTCCCGTGATTAAACTTTTCATGAAAATGTTGTATCAGCAGTCTGGAGAACTCCTCTTTGGCGTGTAAGATTGGAGTGTATGCCGTACCTCTATCTATTCGTGAGTCTAAAACCAAAATGCCGTTTTTGTCCAATACAACTGCAATCTTGAAAAGTGGTGATTTCTTGTGAATTCGCCGTCCAGCCTCTAAGTCCTTTATTTCTTCAAGAAAGGATACATGTTGACTACGCCTAATTAATAAAAGCTCTGCTAACTTAACATGCCCTGTATTCATTTCCGTTTCTGTTTTCTTTATTAGCAATTTAGCTTTGAATGCCTCCGCCGCGACCAAGACGCAAGCCGCAGCCCTAATTAGCCGTATGTACTTAGAGAACCTATTTACTGGCGGGAGAAAATCTTGCTTATTTTGAGCGCTATGTACTATGGCCGTAACCTTATTACTAGTTCGCTCTTCGCCCGTTGGCGCTACTGTCGCGTCGGACTTGTCAGTAGGCCAGTGCTCTTTTGAGCTCCTAATAAAGTCGGGACCGTGAAACCAGCGGTGGTTTTTATCAAAGTTGTTCGGGACGCCCTTAGTCGCGTCATCCGCTACGTTCTGTGCGCTAGGTACCCAGCGCCAGTCAGTTGGTGTAGTACTTTCCTCTATTTCCGCTAAACGATGGGCTACGAAACTTTTGAACGTTCGCGGGTCTGCCTTAATCCACGCTAATACGGTGCGTGAATCCGACCAAGCGTCTTTGTCGGTCGCTACGAAATAGACCGCGGCCGCATAAACCTTTTCACTGGCGTCGCAAAATACGTGTATTTCTACTTGTTTATTGTTTGCGGGCACGTAACGTGGTAATTGTAAGTTATTTAATAATTGAATGTTACTGACAAACGAAATCCAAACCGACTTTAATTCGGGGGGTATGGTGTCATCCCACCCTATACCCTTACGCCATACTTCTTGCATAAGGACCTTGCCTAGGACGGAAATAGGACTTCCTAAGCCTGTGGGGTCGAAAACCGACATTGCGCTACTGGTTACCTGTCGTTTAGTTGGTAATACGTCATTACAGGACACTTCCTGTGGTAAGTTGCGCAAGTTAACTTGAAAACCCAGTGTATCCGATTTGTGATTCCACTTGAGTCCTAATGTACGCTCTACGTCGCTCTTGGCGATGACGGTGGTGTCGGAGCCCCCCGCGGTAACGTCGCGAATCACGCTGGGTACGTTACTGGCAAATGCACGGAGTTCAAATGACGCCTTCTTATTGAGCTTATAAATTTGGTTGACGACTTCGCGTGCTTCCCAAATGGGAAGGCCTGGATAATTTCATTTCTCGCCTGGCTAAAACCACATACGAGAGGGCGGACCGTTCTGCGCTTCCCCACTTGCAGGGGATTGCGCCTCTACATGCCAGACCGCCCGACTCCAGAACGAAACCTTCGCCACGAGTCGCCATCCTATCATCATCGATGCCTGAAGAAGAAGAAGAGGAGGAGACGCCACGAGATGGCGCCCCCACGGACACCAATTAAAGCAGTTAAATGACCTGGGCCACTACGGCCAACTCAGGACCCGCCTGTAGTAGCAGGCGGCGGAAGCAAATTACTGAAAGGGGCCACGGTCCCGAACAGTCACCTCGCCACCACCACAATGAAGTGGAGGCTGAGAAGAACCACCGAGGGCGTGCTTCCTCTTCGCTTTCGTCCATTGCGATGAGCATATCGTCCATATACGTATTTCGGATTACTTTGTCGACTGCCTTAGGAAATTCGATCGCAAAAGCCTGCGCGTTTTTGTTTTTTACGTACAACGCGGTAGTAGGCGAGGAGGCGGCGCCGAAAATTAATCGCCTCATTCTATACTCCGTTGGCGGGGACGAGCGGTCCTCCCCCCTCCACAAAAAACGTAAGCTATCACGATCGCTTTCGATAACTTCGACTTGTAGAAACATTTCCGCTACGTCGGCTATTACGGCGATTTTACCTTCCCGAAATCTTATGAGTACTCCGAAAAGGGATTCTAATAAGTCCGGACCAGCTAGGAGCGCGTCGTTCAGGCTCTTACCACAGTATTTAGCCGCGGCGTCGAAAACGAGACGCATCTTCTTTTTTTGCGGATGTGTGGTTGGAAAGTGCGGTAAGTACCAATTACGAGGCGATTCTACCGGTGGGCTAGACGACATTTTTTCCGCGTAACCTTTATTCAACAAATTATCTACCTGAGCTGTGTACTGAGATTTAAGTTGCGCGTCTTTGTCGAGCCGTTTTTCCAAACTATACAACCGACGGAGAGCCATGTCTTTATTGTGAGGCAATGCCTCTGAATCGCTACGCCATAGGAGGCCCGCCTGATACCTATCTTCGGACGGCAGTTTTTTGCATGTATTTTCCAGCACGGTTATTGCCCGTTGCTCTGGATCTGCCTTGGGTACTTTGCGTTCCACTCCTAACGATTCTATACTAAAATGTTGTTTCATCAAATCCAGCATCTCGTCTTCCGGGGTGACCGGTTTAACGTGACTTATGAATGCCGTGTTGACGCTTGAGGAGAGGTACTGCCCGTGCAGCACCCAACCTAGGGATGTGAGCGACGCTACAGGTTGGTTTTTACTTCCACTTCTAATCTGTCGCGACACGATAAGATGCCAGTTGTCTTGGCCTATGAGAACAGTAGGGGTAGCCGATTCGTACGACAATTCGTCCGCGATGTCATATAAGTGGTCGCATTCCTCCACCATAGTACGGGGCACCGCCTGAGGGGCGATGTTTAAACAGGTGATGGTACGCGCCTTCATCGTTTCAAAATTACGGCTACAGTGACCACGAATCGATACATTTATTTCGCAGGATTCGATATCGTTTATTATATTTCCCCCGATACCCGTTATTGTGAGCGGATCTCCCCTTTTTCTGGGACAAATTTGATCAGAGATTTCTCTTTCGACCAAAGTCATAGTGGACCCGCCGTCCAAAAGGGCGTATGTGCTTACGACGCCTAGGGGACCCGTCATTTCGATGGGAACGACTTTTAAAAATGTACTCGATTTGCTTACGTGGTTAATACTACTAACGTTAGCTCGTGACGTAGTTGCCTGTGATGACAACCCGTGCAATAATTTGTGGTGCCCTGCTTCACACTGGTTTACACCACACGGTACATATTTGCACCTCATGGGTCGCTTATGGGATGAATTTAAACACCGGTAACACAACTTATTATTTTTTGCAATTTCCCAACGCTGCTGAACGGAGGATTTCAAAAATTCTGAACATTTTGATAACATATGTTCTTTTCCACATAATACACACTTTTGCACTGAGGGTGCAGACTTAGGTTTATTATCATTATTACTGTGTGAATTTTTAAAGTCCTTCGCTTTGTTGGTATTGACTTTAGCCGATGTTCGTGACGGTCGTTTGACCGCGCGCTCGCGTTCGTATTCAGTGTCACTGCTTGAATCGACTGATGGTGGGGATGGTCGGTGCGCGTGCTGATAGTAAGGCGACTGAGGGCGTCCCGACGCTTGCTCACGTTGACTATTGTTCGTAATGTTGACGTGAGCCCGTGATTTATTTTGACGCGAGTGCATTTTTCGCGCGGTACTACTGATATTATTTAAAAATTCAGCCATAGCGACTAAGTCCGGTGTACTGGAGTTTAACGTTCTGTATTTACTCCATTCGAACCGAACAATTAAATTAAGTTTGTCAACAATTTTATTAACTAACTCGGGGGCATATAAGTACTTATCCTGCCTGAGAGCTCTAATGGTCGCTACAACATTAGCGACATGACCGGCGAAAGTTACGATGTTACTGTTATCTTCAAACAATCGCGGCATACGTTTAACGTTATTAATTTCCGTGAGGACTATTTCTTCGGGGTCTCCGAAGTGCCTCTCCAGGGCCTCCATGATCTCAAATGGGTCCTGAACGGTATACATGATGGCTTTAACGGCCGTACGGGCCTCGCCTCTGAGGGCTCGGCGGATTCGGCTTACGTTATTTACGGCACTAAACATGGGAGCACTATCTTCAAACTCAGCCCGGAATGCAATCCACTCGGAAATATTTCCGTCAAAGGTAGGTAGCTCGGGTACCGTCCGCTGCATAACGGGTACGACACGATCCCGAGGTGTCGTGATAACGTTGTTTAACGTGCGGACTCTATTATTGTCTCGCGACGTATTAGGACCCGGGTCCTGATAAGCGTCCTGAATAGCAGGCCTCGAACTCGTATGTTGTGCGACCCAGTCGGACACCCTGTGCTCTTCACTAAACCCGTGCTGCGTTCCGCCGTCGGTAGACTGCGCGACTTTCAAGCGCGCGATCTCCAACCTACAATTGGCGGAATCCGCAACCCGTTGAGCCAGTTCCAACTTAGCCTTATGCACTTCGAGCTCTGCCATCAATACGCTTATCTCACTGCTTTCCCGGGGCGAGCGCGGCGCTTGAACTACCGTGCCCGGGGCACTCCTATTTGGCAACGTATCCTCAACAACACCGCTCCGCGCTTCCGGTCGCGGAGACGGTGGCACGACTGCATCTTCTACTCTTTTTTGACTTGCGTCAGTGGTCGGGCTGGTGCTTTTGCTCCATGTGTTGGTTTCACCAGGAGTGGTGTCACCTGAGGGCGGTGTTTTTTCCCTTTCCTCTTGTGAGGAGGGAGTGGGCGGAGGGCCCCTAGACCTTAATGACCTATCGGTGCGCGTGGGGGACCTCATCATTTTTACCCTAATTTTACACACTTAAATCCCTATATAAAATAAATGATCCTAACAACGAACAAAATACGCGAAATAATGAAAAAAAAAAATAAAGACAAGAAAAATAAAATAAATGCGACAATGAAAAAAAAACAAAAGAATAAAAAATATGCGAAATTACGACTAACACTTTCACTGCACTTATTGTTTGGCTAAAATGTCACTCACTGAGTTTGGTGAAAGGACGCGAGGCTCTCGCCCCCACAGTCCTTTTGTTGCACGGCGGATAAGATGACACGGAGAAGCCAGGGGGTACGTGACCTCCCGACCGACGCACAACTACACTGCCAACGTGAGGTCTGAGTGACCTGAACTAAAACCCAAGGGTCGGCGAGCCTGTGCTTCGAGCCACACACCTTGGGGTACCGCAGGGAGCAGGCTAAAAAGCCGATCACCTTTGGTGGATGTTTATACAGCTAAAGCTGTCGAGCCGAGCGAGTTCAGCTCACCTAACACCGTGTCACTTGGTACTTGAATCCGGCTGCCGAATGACCACTTTCTGTCGTGAATGACAGAGGATAACTTGAGGAAATGGACTGTAGATTTTATAGGTATTTGGCACTTTGAAATTAAAGATTTTATATATTTACAAACTGGGAGTGACTATTCCGAGGGTCGCGCACTTGTCTTGTCCATTACTTGCTTGCTGTTGTTAGAATGAATTTTAGGACCGAATTAGTGCCCTTTTATACACTAAATGAACTATACGACGCATGCGCAACCCCGTGAGCAGGTATTCTCCCTCATTTACTCTTTATCCAGTTGTGATACAGACATTTGAAATGCGAGGTCAACCTCAGGTTACACGTGTCGTATAATACAAGGACGAACACGTGGATACATAAGTACAAACAATATGTGTATGCATAAGGTTCTCTATTAGATTGACAAGAATTGGTAATCTTCTATATGCATTTACTGTTACATGGTTGTATCGTACATGACAATAATAATACTTATAACGCTAAGATTGATAACAAATGATGTATAACTAAAAGACATGAAAGATAATGAGTTTAAGGAGAATTACAATCTTAACCTACTTACAAAATAAAGGAGTACAAAAAGGAACGACGTTTTATTTATATTATTTACAGCTTATATGCGACAGTTATTTACAGCTATATGCGACACAACACGTTTTGGCTGACAACATTGTCTTATCGCGTACAATCTAATCTTTATACGTTTGCCAGTAATTGTAATGTTAATTTTTACATTGTCAGGCATGCTCGAGTCTAATGCACTATGTTGCTATCTTTATGCTACTATCTCTTGTTTGCCCCTGACTTTGCAATGTACCGTACCTTACTTAAAGTCGAGTCACATAATTAGACTACACAATGACGACTACATGTACCGTAGTCAACAAAATTATTTAAAATTAGTTATACCTATGTATTGTTATTAAGGCCAATAGACAACTTTAGCATAAAATTCATATTTTTGGCCCTGAAGAGCAAATAGTGAAAAATTTCGAAGATTTTCTCAATTTTGTCATTTTCCAAGAGTTTTTTGAAGTTCCTTTTCTGAATTTACACAACTTCTTCTTCAACTAATACAACAACTAAAACTATGATTAACGACGGCGCATATTTAGCACCAAGCAGACATATTGAAAAAGAGAAATGTTAGAAGTACCCGTAATCAACGAGCGTGTATGACAAGAGTGATGAGCGTAGAAGAAGCGAGGGAGGTCTGAAAGAATCGTAGAAAGTGGAAATCCGTAGCCTCTGCCTACCCAAACAGGTGTAATTTATTTATCGTGTGGGTTACATGGTTAATCGACCCTGTGCAACCTGGTTCCTGTATCGACCACCAGATAGCAGCCGGGCGGAACCAACTGCTCAAGCCTTCCTAAGCACGGAATCATCATGTGCAATTGTCATGTTCAGGTGAAATGTCCTAATGAGGTCCTAACCAAACTGGACACAACAGTAGTTAACAAAGTATGCTTTCCATGGAAAACGAACCCATGACCTCAGGATCGAAAACAAACGGCAACGTGTAATTTTATGTATGTAAGTATGTATGTAGTTGCACCAAAACGACATAAAATTCTACGGTCATCACAACACATATTCTACCATATAGTTGGCCAACTTTCCAAAGCGTTGTTGGTCGGATAATCGGGTTCGGCATTGCAAGCGCCAACCTCGCCTCTCCGTGTCCAACGTACTGCAACGCAAACAATTTAGATACTTGAAATTTTTGTGGTATTTTTTTTCGTTGCCTAACCTAACCTAACTACGGTGTAGCCGAATTGGCGGTTTTATACTATGTATTAGATGGGCGCGCGGTCACCGTAACCTAATTACGCTTGCAGAAGTATTTAATTTAGTCATACCACTCGTAAGACGTGGAAATACGAAATATACCGACCGACTTGTCATAGAACGACAAAGACCCAAGATAACTTAAAAGCTGACACCGACAAAACTTATGATCTGTCTATACCATGGATCTAATAAACATCTGAACATACCACAATCTACTGTATTTTAAAGTTGGCAAATTCATACATGAATTCCACATATTTTTTTCGTAATATTAGTTTATAGATTTTAAACCCACACTAATCCATTTGCAGCCCTCGCGTGTCGCTTACATTACATTTACACAGCGATTGTGAATTGACATATCTTGCACGACGCCATTTCGCTGAATGAAGTCCTGAGATCACAGGAAGCTAAAGATGCATGCATATTATAATTTACATAATAGTGTTTATGTAATTATATAATATGGAAATATGTAATTTAATTTTTTATCTATCTTATATTGAAAATATGTGCTTTAGTTGGTCAAATTTATTCCAAGTACTTCTATCATACGCTAGCCCTTTTCACATTCTGATACAGGACACGAGTTGACGCGACTGACACTTTTTTATTTGTTCCACATAACTTCATGGGTTCTCTCCTTCCTTTCCAAGATTTTTCCTGCATAATTTACCTTCATTGTTTTTTAATATATCCAAGTACTTCTATTTATCTGATGCTTGGTGACAGGTGATAGTAAGTTATAGAGATTTAAGTGTATTTGATACAATACAATACTAAACCCTTTATTGCATCAGTTAAAATAAGGTAAATTACAAACAATCATGTCTATTAACTGTAGATAAACTATAGAATATTAAAGTAAAAGTACTACAGTTAAAACCCCAATGGACAAAACACCTAAATTTAAAATATCGAACGGTCGGTCTATCTAAATTCAAAATAATTAAAGTTCTAAACAAAGAATGAATATTTAATCGATGACCAATAGAATTAAATTTACAATACCTACAAATAATTTATCTAAAATCAGTTTATATTATGTTTGAATAAAACATTTTTATTACAGTAAAAGATAAAAAAAAAACTAAAAAGTGTTAAGGCTTTTGAACATTAAGCACTTGCAGAAGTATAAAATTTCAAGAAAAAAGATAATTGCAAAATATTTAAAAAACATTCGAACTGCAACAAACAACTGCTATTTGTACTACGTAATTTGTGTAACATTTCTTATTGCACCCTATAGTAGAGGTAGTTTGCGAGGAGCGAAGCGACGAGTGTTAAGTCCGACATGAAAAATACAGTGGCCGCCAAAGCGCCATATCATAATTTACCTTATAAGATCCTTTTTATTGTGTTTAAAATAATTTCTTGTATGAACCGAGCGTGTTTTCCTAGTTGTATCGTCAGCTTTCACTACGGATTGCAGGGTAAGTCATGTTCCTAGATTTGACAGTACTGGTGGTTGAAAAAAAATTATCTTACATCATAAATAAGGACATGGCGCTTCGGCGGCCGCTGTCGCTTCGCACGCTCGCCTCGCGCGTGTTTTTTCATGTTGAACCTAACGCTTATGCTTATGTACCTCTCCTACCTCTAGTATTGGGTGCAATTAGAAATGTCACACATATTACGTAGTAAAATAGCAGTTGTTGCAGTAAGATAATTGTTTTTTTATTGTATTTGAAAAAAATACTTATACGCTTCACTCCTCGCAACCTAACTCCTGTTTTGACCTCATTAAGAAATGTCGTACATTTTAAGGAATTGAAGCAAATTGGGCAAATAATATTGTATGGCTTTTATTTTTTAAATTACTTTTTAATTTTATTTATGTCTTAGTTTTATGTTTCAATCTAAGATATTGTGTTTGTTGCGGACAGCAGCTTCGAAATAGGAGCGGCCGCCAGCAGCCAATCAGGGCGTCGCATTCAATGAACGCGCCTAGTACACGCAGCGAGGATTGATGCCGCTCACCGATTGATACGACCGGATGAGTCACGCAGCGGTATCACTCAATGCGTGTACGGGGGGAGCGACGCGGCCTGTGATTGGCTGCCCACTTTCGCCTACTAGTAGCGTTAAGAATAGTTGTAAGTTAGGATAAATATCTGTAAATATGTAGAATAAATTGTAGTGAAATTGTGAATAGTAGTGAAACAACTTGTACTCGCAGTGAATTGTGAAATAAAGAAGATCTGCAGAAACAAACATTTTTTAATTCAACGACTCGTTACCAAGAACAACGAAAAAACCTCTACAGTCCACAACATCTTTGGTCCTTCGAGTAGCCGGATTATCCAGAACAACATCTCTGGACATTTGAAGCAGCGAAGAAAATGGTAGTCACAAGGAGCCAGTCCGGGGAAGAGGAACAACGGGGACGTGTCTTCGAGGATCCACCCAGATCGCCGAGCGCTACCGAACGAAGCACTCGGGCCGGGCGTCGCATCCCAGAGAGGCAATCCACCGCCATCCAGCCCACGATGACAGCCTTGGAACCCACATCAGAAGAGCAGACCACAAGCTTCGCCCACACTTCACGACGGATTCAACGGTCCCACGCCGGGTCCGTCCGCTCAGGACGCTCTCACATGTCCTCCGCTAGTGCAGCCGTCCGTATCAAGCAAGCTGAACTCGCCGCAGAAGAGAAGCTCGCCGAGCTGAGACGCCGGGAGCTGCGACTGGAAGCCGACCTCATACAGAAGAAGTTGGCGCTTGATATCGAGAACATTCAAGCGGAAGAGAGCGAAGCGGCCAGCATCCACGAGCGAGTCGACCGGTGGCTCAGCCAAAACGAGCCAACCGCCACTGAACAAGTTACCTGCACGAGTTCACTACCGCAGCGAGAATACGCCACTGCAGCCGCCGCCGCCGAGCCGCCGATCGCATCGCGGATGGAGACGCCGGCACGAACGCACGCCGACCATGCTCATCCACTACGGGGGGAGCACGTAACGCAGCACGAGCAACCGGAGGAGCGCCGAGCAAGACAGAGGCAAACAAGATGGGATGAAACTCCGAGACAGCAACAGTATGAACGCCAGCGTTCGCCGACGCCTGGCCATAACAGAAGCCTCAGCACGAAAAGAGGAATAGAGCAACTCGCCGAAGCTATCTCGCAAATGGCAAGAGTTCGTGCGCCGCCGAGACAAGTCACAGAGTTACCTGTGTTCTCCGGAGCGCCCGGTGAATGGTTGCCCTTCAAAGCAGCCATGAAAGACTCTGCCGCCATCTACAAGTTCAGCAACATCGAGAACATGGCGAGACTGCGCAACAGCCTGAGAGGAGAAGCACGCGACGTGGTACGAGCGATGCTGCATACGAGCCAAGATCCGGAACCCATCATGAAGACGTTGGAACAGTGCTTCGGTCGCCCTGAAGTGATAGTCGACCAAGCCCTGGATGAAATCAAGCGACTTCCGCGCCCGGGAACTAGCGCGGCCGAACTAAACAACTTGGCAGTGAAACTCCAGAACACAGTTCATGTGCTAAGTGATCTCGATCAGCGTGGATATCTCTACAATCCCATGCTGACACGAGAAGTCGTCGAGAAACTGAGCCCACACCTGCGCTCACGTTGGTGTGACTACGCCGAGGAACACAGCCAGCGCGACGACCCGCAGATAGTGACGATGTCAAAGTTCCTGATGAAAGAAGCAGATCGGGCTCTGAAACACGCCTACGCGCCGAGTGCCGCGACGCCATCGCGAAGTATGAAGACGACTGGCAACGCACCCGCAGCGCGGCGACATGAACCGAGTCGCAGAGCCGCGACATACTTAGCAGCCGCCGATGTCGAAGAGGATCAGTGTCTTCACTGCGGGGGACCACACACAGTCCCACAGTGTGAGAAATTCCGCACACTGACTACGGAGCAACGATGGCAGTGGATCAAGGAGAAGAGGATATGCTTCAAATGCATAAACAAGATGCATCGACGCCTCAATTGCCGAGCCAAGCCGTGCGGAATCGACAACTGCAGACGCCCCCACCACTCGCTACTGCACGCGGCAGCGCCTGCTAGCACTGCATCCGTGTTCGCGCCCGCGCGCGCGCCCCCACCCGCGCCTGCGCCCGCGCGCATTCCCGCGCCCGCGTCGCGTACCGTTACGCCCGAAAACAGTGAATCTGTGCTCTCAGTGAGAACGAGAACCAATCAGCGGACGGTACTGCTGAAAGTGTGCCCTGTGACAGTGAGTGGCCCAAGAGGTGACATCAAGACCTACGCCTTGCTGGATGAAGGATCGACCACAACATTGATCGACGCAGAGCTCGCGCGAAACATTGACGCGCGCGGGCCTGCCTCACCGCTCCGCATTCACGGAGTCAACACGACACGACGTGAGAACGACAGCCGCCGTGTCAAGATCCACGTGAAAGCCGATGGTCGCGATTGGGAAATTGGAGCACGCACCATCGAGGGACTTAACCTCTCGAGCCAAACAGTCCCTGCACGCTTGTTGGAATGCAAGCATCTTCGAGACCTCCCTGCGAACGAGTTGAGCTATGACGTAGCTAAACCCCTGCTGCTCATTGGCGCCGACAACTGGGAGATGATCGTCACCCGCGAGCTGAGAACCGGCAGAAAACATGAACCTGTCGCTTCGAAGACTCAGCTGGGATGGGTGATTCATGGCACCGCCCCGAGTGTCATCTACAAGGATGAAGCCTCCGTTCTCCACCTGCACGTGCAAGATGAAGATCGATTGCACAAACAAGTCGAAGAGCACTTTAAAGTCGATGCAATAGGCGTGACACTCACAACCAAAGTGTCGCCATCGAACCAACGAGCACTCGACATCTTCGCCAAGACCGTAACGTGCAAGAACGGCCGCTACGAAGTTGGGCTGATATGGAAAGAAGACGAGCCTACCATGCCGCCCAGTTACAACAACGCGCTCAGAAGGCTGCGAAACATCGAGAGCAAGATGGACAGAGACCCAGACTTCGCAAGAGAATACAGTGCCCAGATTGAAAATTTGATAAGAAAGGGGTACGCTGTGGAGTGCGACGGGTCTGAGAAGGAGTGCCAACACAAATGGTACCTCCCACATTTCGCCGTGAACAACCCGAACAAACCCGGAAAAGTACGACTTGTCTTCGACGCAGCAGCAAAGGCATACGGAACGAGCCTGAACGACAAGCTGTTAGAGGGCCCAGACTTGCTACAATCACTACTGGGCATACTGTTCAAGTTTCGAGAAATGCCTGTGGCCATCTCAGCAGACATAGAGGAGATGTTCCTGCGCGTGAAAATAAGAAGACAAGACCAAGCAGCGCAGATGTTCTTGTGGCACGGCTCCGATCGAACGCTCCCGCCACGAGAAATGAAGATGACGTCAATGATCTTCGGCGCAACGTGCTCACCATTTTTGGCACACAGCGTGCGAGATCATAACGCACGTGTCCACGCGCAAAGTCATCCTGCGGCTCTCAAAGCCATAACTGAAAGCCACTATATGGACGACTTCGTTAACAGCTACGAGACAGAAGAAGAGGCCATCGCGACGATCAAAGAAGTAATTGAAGTCCACGGGAAAGCTGGCTTCAAGCTACGCAGCTGGAATTCAAATAAGGAAGGAGCCTTGAACGATGTGCCCTCCGAGCTGCGAGCACGAACGACGACACAGCTGGGACATGAAAACAAGACACTTGGACTTGTGTGGGACCCGAATGCAGACAAGCTCGGCTTCAACACCACGATGCCTCGAGTCCCTGAAGATGTACGAGCACGACGTCGCGCACCGACCAAGAGAGAAGCTCTCAGTGCGGTCATGTCAATTTACGACCCACTGGGACTCCTTAGCTGCTTTACAATAAGTGCCAAAATCTACCTACAAAGATTATGGCGATTGCAAATTGGATGGGATGAGCAGCTTCCGACAGAACACGCCGACGGAATAATGGACTGGCTGGAAAATCTAGAGCAAGTTGCCACGCTCCGTCTGCCACGATGCTACAATGAAGCCCGAAGCGTCGTCAGCAAGCAACTCCACGTGTTCTGCGATGCCAGCCAGGACGCATACGCCTCAGCCGCGTATTGGCGTCTCGAAAACAGCGACGGAACAATCAACGTCGTCCTCGCCGCCGCCAAAGCGAAGGTGGCCCCGATGAAGAGCCAGAGCATCCCTCGCCTCGAGTTGCAAGCCGCACTGATAGGCACTCGACTAGCCGAAGCAATCAAGCAAGGACACCGCTGGACCGCTGACAAGACCATCTATTGGACGGACTCTCAAACTGTCCTCCACTGGATAAGGAAAGACGCTCAGAAATACACGCCATTCGTCGCGCATCGTCTCGGAGAGATAGCAGAACGCACCGAGACACGACAATGGAGATGGACGCCTACGCACGATAACGTAGCCGACACAGCCACCCGAACAGGTTACGTGCCTGTGAACGCGGAAGACTGGTGGTTCACCGGGCCCTCATTCCTGCGACAAAAAGAAGAATCATGGCCCGAAGAAATCACGATCCACGAAGATGAAGAACAAGAAATGATCAACTTGGTGCAATCAGATGCCGAACGACGACCTCTACCAAAAATAGAGAGGTTTTCAAGCCTGTATCGTCTACTACGAGCGACCGCAATGATGATACTTTTCATTGATAAGTGCCGGCGACGAGATAGAAAGCTGAACGCTTCACACATCAACCGCGCCGAGACACTATGGCTTGCTCAAGCTCAAGAAGACAGCTTCCTGGACGAGTTAACACGCCTGCGCGCTGGCAAACCAATCGCCCGCACAAGCCGACTCGCAAAGCTGGACCCTGAAATTGACGAAGACGGCCTGCTACGAGTACGCGGCCGAATAAACGCCGCCCAATCACCGCAACACACAAAGCGGCCCGTGATTTTGGACGGAAGACATCCGTTAGCCAAATTAATCGTGCTACAAGAACACGTTAACGCCGGCCACGCGGGACGAGAGCGCGTAGTCAACGATTTAAGACAGCGCTACTGGATGCTGCGACTTCGGCCCACCGTACGTACTGTCGAACGTACATGCGCCCTGTGCAAAATAAGAAAAGCGAAGCCCAGCACACTGACGTTCGGAGACCTACCTGCAGCACGACTAGACCCGTACCACCGACCCTTCACCAACTGCGGGGTCGACTACTTTGGCCCCATGACAGTAACAATTGGCCGAAGAAACGAAAAAAGATGGGGCGCTCTCTTCACGTGCCTCACGACGCGAGCCGTCCACATCGAGCTTGTGGGAAGCCTAACAACGGACTCAGCAATTATGGCGCTGAGAAGAATGGCAGCGAGGCGCGGATGGCCTTCAACAATCTACAGCGACAACGCGACGAATTTCAAAGGAGCAGACGTCGAACTACGTGCCGCCTACGCCGAGTGGCAGCCTGCCCTGGAGGAATATGGACTCAAGCATCGAGTCACATGGCGCTACATCGCACCCGGAGCACCGAACCAGGGGGGAGCATGGGAGCGATTGGTACGCTCCGTAAAAGTGGCGTTAGGAGCAGTACTACACGACAAGAAACCAAAGGAAGAAGTACTGCATACGGTGCTGACAGAAGCGGAGCACAGCATCAACGCACGTCCGCTTACCCATGTTCCTGTTGAGCCCGACGATCCAGAGGCGCTCACCCCGAATCACTTTTTGATTGGCACATCAACTGGCCTTCCGACCCCGGGACCGTGCAACCCCAGTGATCGCCGTATGTGGCGTGCTAGCCAAGCTCTCGCCAATGAATTCTGGCGAAGATGGGTGAGAGAGTACCTCCCAACATTGGTAGCACGAGGAAGATCGAAAGGAGAAGAAAAACCACCACTAAAGGAAGGAGATCTCGTCATAGTGGTGGACGCTTCGCTACCTCGAAACACCTGGCCGAGAGGAATCGTCGAACGAGTGTTCCCCGGCCCCGATGGAGAAATACGAAACGCCGAGATAAAAACAAGAGGCGGAACATTCATGCGGCCTACGTCGAAGCTCGCCGTCCTGCCCAGAGAAGAGGCTCCGCCGAGTCTTCGCCGGGGGGAGGATGTTGCGGACAGCAGCTTCGAAATAGGAGCGGCCGCCAGCAGCCAATCAGGGCGTCGCATTCAATGAACGCGCCTAGTACACGCAGCGAGGATTGATGCCGCTCACCGATTGATACGACCGGATGAGTCACGCAGCGGTATCACTCAATGCGTGTACGGGGGGAGCGACGCGGCCTGTGATTGGCTGCCCACTTTCGCCTACTAGTAGCGTTAAGAATAGTTGTAAGTTAGGATAAATATCTGTAAATATGTAGAATAAATTGTAGTGAAATTGTGAATAGTAGTGAAACAACTTGTACTCGCAGTGAATTGTGAAATAAAGAAGATCTGCAGAAACAAACATTTTTTAATTCAACGACTCGTTACCAAGAACAACGAAAAAACCTCTACAGTCCACAACAGTGTTCTTAAATATCATGACCGATATTGAACTATTAGATAATTTGGACATTAAGACTTTGGTGTTGTGTAGATCGGTATTACGTCTTTAGGGTATTTGAAGTAGAAGGTATTTTAAATTTAGGGGGTTTGTCCATTGGGGTTTAAACTGTACATATTTAAATTTTACGTATTCTAATACGTACCCATGCTAAAGGATTGGCAAAAAGAGAATACGTTTTTCGTCACTTCAAATTACATAGTAACATCTACAAGTAGATATAAATAGAAAAATTAATACATACATTTTATCATATCTCCTTCCAGCTGTTACCAAGAACACATAATGAGGGTGACAGGCGTGGGAGGAAGCCCCCGGGCTCTTTGACAAGACGGGAGGCGGCTCGTTTGAACTGCCAGTTTTAAAGGGTGCGATATGCTTTGCTGCGTGTTCCTTATAAGGGAGTGCAGAGTTGGAGTGACACTGACGGGCTATGGAGAATGTGTTTAATCTGAGTTGAGCGAGATTTTGAAAATCTTTAAAGCTACAATGCGTATTGTAAATCCATCATTTTACTTTTTTCTTCGTCTATATTTTACGAGATTCTCGGGGGGTTCTCTTCTGTTATTTCCAGTAGTTATAAATACTCTGAATTATTTTGATATATTTTTATATAACTCTATTATCCTAGCTACTTCCTAGTACGACTCAGACATTATTGCTTTAGTTAAAAGTAAGTAAGTAAAAACTCTTTATTGCACCAAAGAAAATATAATAGTAGACTCTCTCGAAAGCACAATCATAGTCGCCTTGGATTATTATATTGGTTCTATGTGTTTGTTTCTATTTTAAATAGGAAACATGCATATCCTGTTCCTTACTTATAACATGTAAGTTCTATTTCATTCTTCTCTTCTTCTCCACAACTCCACATGTACTTGAGTGAAATACAAGTGAGTAAATAATTTATATCAAAATCAAGCCAGAACAGTTCAAAGCAAAGTTTGTGCCGTATGCGGTCTATCTTATACGAAATGCTGTGTCGGTTTCGGTATAATTGATTTGAATCCCCAAATATACATTCAGAGAGTAAGATAGAGCCTCCTAAATTATTTATAAGGTGCCTTTAATATTAACTAGCTGTGTTTCCCAAAGATTTGTTTTTCAGACTGGTCTCTTTGTCGTTTTAATCACTATTTTACCTCTTTTGTAGGGTCGACTTTGTCACTTTATCCATCCATCTCTTTAGTATTAGTGGACAACCTACAACTTCTGTTTGCTAATGAAGATGTATTAATCATAGAATTATTTAAAAAGTCTTTTTCTACCAATCGTTTCTATCGACAGCCAAAATCTGTCAAAACTGTATCTGACAGTGACACAACCACGAACACATCATTCTATTGGTCTGGTTTTCCTGTTGAAAGGCATCTTGATACAATTAGGACTTTGATAAAGATAAACTTAATAACCGAAAAATACTTTTGGAAGAATGACTGGGCAGAACAAGGTGAAACTAGTTCGAAGTTACCCTTTACCACAATTTACCTGTATTATGTTATACTCTAATGGTTTTACACTATACAGCTATTGGTGCATTAATATATTTTGAAGTATTTCACACTGCTCTCGTCTAATGGCGTAGTCATACTATACCTACCAATGTAGAGTTGTTGCGTCATTTATTGCACTCCACTTCAGTCGTTTGGTCGTCCCGTCGACGTTTTATTTCCGCCAATGAAATATAGGCCTTATCGGATCACGATAAGGTCCACGATAGATGAGAATTATACTCTTCGACGACCACTCATCTGCTTCGAGGCCAAGAGATAAATAATCGCATATAAGTACAGTCGACAAGTTGTCAACTTGCCTTGTATGGACTCTATGTGGAGGATATAGGAGCTAATTTCTAATGGCGATTCTTTGCTGTTTACTACTTATAGTATTACAGTTCTGTTACTAGAATTCTAAATGAATAAATATAACATGATTGTCATATACACATGAATAATAAGCTTTAACGGTAACTGAAAGTTTAAACAATACTTGTAATTTTGAATTGATTTTGATATAATTTAAACTTGTGCAAGAAATAAACATTTCGTATATATTTTGATGTTTCCGTGTAAGGTTGGTTTTGTGAACCAATCAACACTGTCTCTCTTATTCCACATGTAAATAGAACGCATTCTTGTTAATTATTCAGACACAGAATAGGTAATAGTACTAACACCCGTATTCTTAAACATAACCTTAAGGACGTCCTTTACTCAAACTCATTGGAGGAAGCCTTAAGGAAATCCTCGAACTTTCCTTGAAAACGATATTCTTAGTTGGTTGCTTGAGCAAACTCCAATGAGGAACGTCACAGGTTATAATAATAATCTAAGCACAGAAATTGAAAATTACAAAAGAACAGAGTAAAAAATAAAATAAAATAATGGATACCTAGGCAAAAATCTGATTTATAACCACTTTGTTTCATTTCAAGGACGCCTCAAGGTACCTCTCGACCAACCTTATATTTGACAGTTCGATACTCACCTCCAATGAGGAATCTACTTAAATCAAGGAAGCTAATGACGACTAATCATACCAATGAGTTGGAGTAAGGTTGAGTCGAGTTTGAGCAAACGTTTGAGAATATGGAGGTAACATATTCGGGTAACAGACAAACGAGTTATAACAAAACATCAAAAAGTACTGAAGTAAGTACACCGAAGACATCTTGGCACTTGCTAAACATGTTGACTTAGCGCGTGAAGATGACAGCCCTGCCCTACTCGAGT
This sequence comes from Euzophera pinguis, assembly GCA_947363495.1. Taxonomy (NCBI): domain Eukaryota; kingdom Metazoa; phylum Arthropoda; class Insecta; order Lepidoptera; family Pyralidae; genus Euzophera; species Euzophera pinguis. The sequence goes on from OX376176.1 coordinate 7,837,465, forward strand.
TATGTATTTGCCCAGCCCACACAATACGGACCTCTGTCGCCGCGCCGTTTATCACACGGAAGCTAAAACGAGTCAATATTACGAAAGATTGTACTTTTTGTTACCTATTGGCTCTAAAAAGGCTGTTTTGTGTTTTGAAACTTTCTTACTATGTTGATAGACATATAGCGATTTCAGTCCAGCTATTTTTGTATGCCGTTATCTTAAAATAGGTACTAGATTAGTAAATAGGCGTGTAGTCAAATTTAGAATTCTGAAAGAAAGTGTAGTAACTTTCTTGTAATATTAAGCAAGCCTACTTACTGTAATAAATATACTGTAGTAATAGGCTTTTTTGTGATATGTACGTTTGTACATAAATAAACACAATTTACGTTCTCTTAATAAATGTTAACATTATATCCAAGAATAATTTACTCCTTTCACCTGGTTTCAAATTGTTCAAGCTTAGCATTGTATTTACATTCAACAGTGCCACTCACGCGTAGCCCAAATCGATTTGCCCACTATTTAGCAACCGACAAAAATCTGAACCAGTTTTAATTCTACATATCCCCGTTTAAATATATAAGCAGATACGATTTGCATTACAAATGCAGTGGGGTCGCTTGGGTTATCGTCGCGGCCGGCGAGCCAACACATGTGAGACGTGCACGGATAAATGGCCCGTCACCGATGGCGGATGTGTAACGTGCACGGTGGCGCGGCGTTCGAATTTTTTTTTTATACAGTTTATTAGGCAAACAGGCGTACGGCCCACCTGATGGATGGTAAGTGGTTACCGTAGCTTATGAACGCCTGCAACACCGGAGATTTCACGAGCGCGTTGCTGACCCTGAAAATTTTGATTTATATTTAATAAATATTGTGATTTGATCATTTAGCTAATTTTATAAATTAATTTATCAAATAACATAAAAGCTAAATCGCTGCTAAGTATTTTTCTTTGCCGAATGACAATTTTAAATTAATATTCGTGGTTAATCTATTCTTTCATCAATATAGCTGAACACCTTTTTTTTTTTTTTTTTTTTTTTTTTTTTTTTTTTTTTTTTTTTTTGATTTCGCAGGGGAATGCATTTACGCACGAAGTGTGGGGCTCCTGGGCCGCTAGTCGGCCCAGACTACCCACTAAACCCCTGCGGGTGCCGTCGGCCGCATTGCAGGGAGGCGCCTCGGATCTAACTAGCACAAGACGCCTCTGCGACTGGCCGGTTTCTCACCAGAAACCGGACTCTCCACTCTCAGAAGTCCTCCGACACCTGGAGGACCTCTGCCACCGGGTGGGACTATTACAGTCCCACCGTTTACGGGGGGGGCGCTTCCAGGCGCGCTAAGTAGCGCCTGCGTCGCACCCCCCCTCTCCGCCGCCGGATCGGGTCCGCGAGGGGATCGTCCTCGCGGTCCCTTTCCTCGACCTCCCTCTGCGACATGACGACCTCGCAGAAGGAGGCCATTGCCGCCCAAGCTCTGTCGCTCTCGAGCATCGCGTTGGCGACACTCGGGAGCGACAGGTCCGTGACGCCAAGCGCGGCGGCCAGCTCATGGCGCTGCCGGCTCCACCTGGGACACCGCTCAAGGACGTGTTGAGCGGTGTCCTGAGCCTCGCCACAATCGTGGCAGCGAGGCTCGGCCTCCCTCCGGGCCACGCGGTGCAGGTACTCACCGAAGCAACCGTGCCCGGTGAGCACCTGCGTCATGCGGAAGGTGAGAGGCTTGCGCCGCCTCATCATCCACTTCTCCAGGACCTGACGCAGGGCCTCCGCTGTGCGGACACCGAACGCTGCCTGCGCCAGGTCCGCCTCCCACCTCCGCACGACTTCCGTCTGCGCTCGCAGGCGCACCCGCCGCACGATCTCCGCCGAGGGGCGCTCGCCGATTTCCCTCCTATTTGCCACAAAGTGGTACACTTCGGCGAGCGCCTCCGCCACCAATTCCCACGGCGGGTCGCCCGCGAGGGCCGTGGCCGCAGAGAAGGCCACTGTACGGTACCCCCGTATCACCCTCACCGCGATCACCTTCTGCGCCTGTCGCAGAAGGCGTTTGTTCGTCGCGGTGAGGGCGTCCACCCAGATGGGGGCACCGTACATCGCCATGCTCCGGCAGACGCCAGAGTAAAGCCTTCTCACTGCTTCGCTCGGTCCACCCAGGTTGGGGAGGAGTCGGCCGAGCGAAGCAGCCGTCCTGATGATCTTCGGCCCCAACTCGCGAAAGTGGGGGCCGAAAGACCATCGTCCGTCGAGGATGAGCCCCAGATATTTCATCTGGGTGCTCACCCTCAACTCCTCCTGACCCACCCGGAGGCGCGCTCCTGGGGGGGGTCCTCGCGTCCGGGCCCCGCGGAAGAGGAGGACTTCGGTTTTGTCCAAACGGACCCGAAGCCCAAGCCTCTCTATGCGGTCGACCAATAGGGCAAGACCCGTTTCGGCCGACCGCGCCGCCTCGCGGAAATTCGCACCCCGGGACGTGAACAGAGTGTCATCCGCGTAGCAGATGACACCAGTCCCGGGGGGAAGCCGACACCGCAGGACCCAGTCGTACGCGATGTCCCACAGTATAGGGCCGAGAATCGACCCCTGCGGGACACCGCATCCGACGCTGCGCCGAACCATTCGACCCCCCCTGTCCTCGAACAGGACGAAGCGCTCCTCCAGGTACGCCTCCAACAGCCTCCGCAGATACGGGGGCACCCCGAAATACTCGAGCGCCTCCCGTATTACGCTGTGCGGGATGCTGTTGAAGGCGTTGGCGATGTCGAGGGACGTCGCCAGGGTCACTTCTCCATCCCGATCCGCCTCCTCTGTCACCGAACGTAGCCGCCTTAGGGCATCGATGGTGGACCTCTCGGCCCGGAACCCATACTGCGCGTCAGAGAGACGCGGTCCCGGGCCGTTCTCCACGTGCCGAACGAGGCGCGAAGCCACGACGCTCTCCAGGGCCTTCGCAGCCTCGCTCAGCAGGACCAGAGGTCGCACCGCCGAGGCCGAGTCCAGGGGCCGACTCCCCTTCGGAATGAGGCAGAGTCGACCCTCCTTCCAGAGCTTCGGGAACCGCCCCTCCCGCAAACAGCGGTCGAGCAGCTCCCGAAACCTCTCTCCGAGGTGCACGAGGATCAGCGCAAGCATCCTCCCGTGCACCCCGTCTGGACCCGGTGCCCTCTTTTTAGCCCGGAGGCGGTCTTGGACCACCTCCATTTCGACGTCGGTGACGGGAGGCGGATCAGCCTCCGCTTCGTCAGGCGGCCGTCGGGCCATTCTTGGCGGGGAAAACCCCCGCGGATTGCCGGGGAATAGCTCCCCGACAATCCCCTCCAGCAGAGCTGGCTGAAGGGTCTCCGTCAGCGGGGCCGCCTGTGGACGCAATTTGTCTCGCGCCCACTTGTACGGGCGACCCCACGGATCCCTATCTATGCCCTCCACCAGCTCCTCGAAGGCTTCCTCCTTGGCCCGACTGATGGCCAGCTGTAGCTCCACACGTTTCTGGACATACACCGCATACAGCTGGTCATCCCTCTCCTCGTCACGGGGGCTGCGGCGTCGACTCCGGCCGTACGCTCTACGGGCCCCGTTGCAGGCGGCTCGGAGAGCGGCAATCTCCGCCGACCACCAGTACACCGCCCGTCTGGGGGGGGGGCGACTGACGCTAGGCATGGCCACCCTGCACACTGCAGTGCAAGCGTCACTAAAGTGGCCAGCCGCTTCGTCTACCCCCATTCCCACGAGAGACGGGAGGCTCCAGCGGCCAACGATAGCCGCCTCCTCCGCCAGCTCGAGGTCGAGCCGCGTGAGCGCCCAGCGCGGGAATCGACTGCGCACCCGTGACGACGATGCCGCCTGACTTCCGGGGGCGGCAGACACCTCGAACCGTATATACAGATGGTCCGATAGTGTCTCCACCCCCTCTTCCACCCTCCAACCCGTCACTGTGCGCGCGGCGGCAGGGGTGGCAAACGTCAGGTCCACCACCGATCCCCCCGTCCGTCGCACGCACGTTTGGACTGCCCCTCTATTCAGAAGGGACAGCCCTGCGGCCAGCGCCCACTCTTCAACTTTCCGCCCCTTGGGCTCGGTGGCCGGGTTCCCCCACGCCGTGGATTTGGCGTTGAAGTCGCCGGCCACGAGGACCTTTAGGGGCGCTAGCCGCCTTACCTCCGGCCCCAGAGCGTCCAGAAACTGCTCCAGGGCCGGCAAATCCCGGTTCGGGGAAAAGTAAACGCCAATAATGGCGTACTCTCCCCGAACCGCCACCACAAACCCATGCCCTCTCCTCCGGAGCGTGAGGGGAGAGGCAGCGCCAGACTTGGCCACGATGGCCACGGAGCCATCCAGATCCCCAGCCCAGTGGGGTAGGGAGGGAACCGCGTACGGCTCCGAGACCACCGCGACATCGATGTCCCACTGCGCCATTGATTGCAGGAGGAGATCCTGCGACCGGGCGCAGTGGTTGAGGTTGGCCTGGAGGAAGGCCCCCATCACTCCTCCATTGGGCCAGCTGGCGCCGCCTGTGTGGTGCCCTCACGCGGAGGAGAGGACGGCCCTTTGCCGCGGACTGACGGGGGGTTGCAGGACCTACCCCCCATCACATGCTCCGCCGGCTTCCCGGCGTCGCGGCACACAGCGCAGCGGGGTGCCGCGGTGCAGGAAGCGGACAAATGCCCTGCCTCCCCGCACCTGTAGCAGAGCCGGCTGCGGTCGGTCTGCGAGGGGCACAGCGCCGCGGTGTGCCCCTTCCCCATGCACTTATAACAGTGCATGGGTCTCGCCGCCAAGTGCTGGAGCCGCACGGAGCCCCAACCAATGCTGAGGCTGCCCGCCTCGATCAGCTTTTTCGCCGTCGTGATCGGGCAGCGCATCAGGGCGGAGCGAGAGCCCCGCCAGTCTGGGCGGATTTCGCCCACCCAGACCTGGTCCTCCGTGCAGCCCCCAACCCTGGCGACTGCAGCTTTTACCCGCGGCACTGTAGCCGCATCGTTCAGGCCCATCACACGGAAGTCCGTGGTTTTGACGGGCCTGGACACTTCCGCGACGCCGGACAGCGCCACCTTCAAGGCCGAAGCAAGGGCGTCAGCCTTGTCCGAACTGGAGGAGCCGGGAATTTCAATTAGCCTCGCTCCGGTCGCACTCGGGCGAATCCGGAGCGAGCCAATGCCCAGCTCCTCCAAGTTCACGTCCTGCTCGGCCTTTAGTAGGGCAGAGGCATAAGAGGCCCCGTTTTGCGCTGCCTCCGGCTGTAACTTCAGAATTACAGCCGAGGAGCCCGGGACCTTCAGTTTCCTCGCCTTCGGTGGCGCCGTTTTCGGGGGCGCTTTGCGCACGGTTGCGGGGGCCGCCGTGGGTGTCGTCTTGGGTGTCGTGGTGGGTTTGGGCTGGGACTTTTTCCCCACACCCTTCCCCTTCCCACGCACTTCCACCCAGGGGAGCTCCGGGGATGCCTCGGCCTCGGCTGAGGTCGACGGCCCGAAGGGCCCCCACTCCGCCGCCTTCTCAGCCGCCCCCTTGCGTTTCCGCTGTTTGGAGGCCGGGCGTGCTGGGGCTAGGACCTCCAACTCCTCCACCGCTGGCTGCGCAGGCTGTGCAGGCCGCGGCTCTGGTCTAAGACCGGAGGCCTCCTCAATGGCCGCCCTCGCAGACCGCGCCACCTCGGAGTTGTCGCCCGCCAACGGTGGGCGGGTGACCCTGCGAGGTAGGCGAGACTCCAAGTCTGCCAGGCGGACACCAATCATCCTCTCCATGGAGGCCTCCAGCCTCTGCACAAGCTCCTCCTCCATCAGTGGAGCGGCTTGCCTCCCTGCAGTCCGCGCAGCCTGGCCGACCTCGCGGCGGGACTCCTCGAACCCCCGGCGGAGCGCAGCGACCTCTGCCTTCATGTTGGCCACCTCTCTTTGGAGGCGGCCATTGTCGGCTTTGAGGCGTCTAACCTCATCCGACTCGTTGCGCGCCACCAGGGTATCCACGATGTCCCGGATGTCCGAGGAGGCCCGCATGATCTTCGCGCTGTAGCCCCCTTTGAGGGCAGTGGTTTTCCGAACTAGGCTGGTGATCAGCCCGAGCCTCTCCACCGCGGTGTCCATGAGGCCTTCCGCACCCATGGAACCGAAGTCCCGCACCTCAATGGGGGCCGCCTCCATCCCCTCATCCCCCCGCGGGGGTCCTGCTTTTCGGAAGGCCCGAGCCTCCAGCGTGGCCGAGAAGGAGGCCTCAGCATCCCCCTCCTGGCTCCTTCGTGCCTCAGCCCGGGCCCTCGTGGCATTAGATGCCCCCCGAGCCTTCCCCTTCTTCGATACCGCCAATTTCGGTCGCGGCGCACCAACCTCGGTGTCGGAGCCGCTCGCCACCTCTGAATAGAGGCGCTTGGCACCGAGCACCGACTCCGAGAGCGAGGTGATGGAGCCTAGACTGCCCAGCAGGCTTCCCAGCCTTCGCTGGCCTACCGCCGAGCCATCGGACAGCTCCTCCACCTCAGACTCCCTCCGACTCCTCTCATGCTCGGATCTGGACCGATCCGAACCCTTCCCTCCCCCATCTGAATGTTTAGGTTGGCCCTGAAAAGGGCCTTTTTGGCCCTGAGAAGGGCCTTTTTTCACAAAACGCCCGGAGGCGTCTCGCAATTGTTGCGACTCAGACATCGTATGCACTAATTGCTCCGGCAGCACAGAACTTATTAGCCGTCGGCCTGCCACTCCGTTACGGTGGACAGGACGCGACGTTACCAGGGGACGCGACGTGGACGCTAGTTCTGTGGGGTGTCCCCCATATAGCTGAACACCTAGCGCAGCGTGGTCTAAGTAAAACAAAAGAAATAGTTTAAAAGATTACATTATTATTTTTTAATTTAGAAGTGGTAGAAGAATGTGAAACATTGATTTAACTTAAGGTTGGCTGAAAGAAATTGCATTAGCAATAAGTCCTTTGTACTAATTTTTTGTTCTGATTTGTTTTAATATTCTTTCTTTTGTTATTTCGTTCTCTCACGTCAAAAATAGATAAGACAGAAAGGGATTAAACATATATTAATTATTTATTTCATGTACCCTCTGTAAATATACATTGGAAACTTAACATTAGGAAAACTGTGTACAAGGGTTCTACTTATTTCTAAAGAAATTTCTTCCAGCAGACCCGCTACAGGAACTACGAAAGAAAGAGGCAAAGAGGCGTACAAGAAAAAGAAGAAAAAAAAATACTAAAATAATAGGGGGTTAATCTTTGTTTTGTATGGTACATTGTACATATTTCTAATATTTAATAATTCCGGGCAAATTGGAACATAGTATTATGTATTTTTATTCATTCATTCATTTATATTATTTCGTGACTGTAGTAGTTTCATATCTGCGGTACGACCGGTGAATGTGTGTGGTATGCGCAGACGGGAAAGCGCGCCGGCAAATAGCCCGCATCTCGAATAGGATCACGGACCTTTGGGCGGCGTACACACTAGTGCTGCATTTGAAATTTAAGTTAATTCTTTTATTTTTTACTAGCTGTTTCCCGCAGCTCCGCCTGCGTCAAAAAGTAGCCTATGTTTGACCCCGGGTCGTCAACTATATTTATACCAAATTTCATCAAAATCCGTTCAGCAGTTTGGCCGTGAAAGCGTAACAGACAGACAGGCAGACAGATTTTCGCATTTATAATATTAGTATGGTTTATACCAAATTTCATCAAAATTCGTTCAGCGGTTTGGCCGTGAAAGCGTAACAGACAGATAGACAGACAGGCAGGCAGACAGACTTTCGCATTTATATTATTAGTATGGTTTATACCAAATTTCATCAAAATTCGTTCAGCGGTTTAGCCGTGAAAGCGTAACAGACAGACAGACAGACAGACGGACAGACAGACAGACTTTCGCATTTATAATATTAGTATGGATATGGATTTGCAATTATAGAAATTTCTACTGTCAATTACGTAAAAGATAATTAAAAAGTAAAAAAAGGTGTTTTTATTTATAGAATTTTAATGTTGGATGAAACACATACTTACTGATGTATCATTGATACGAAAATACATTTTTTGTAGACTTCGCTATCGCATTAGGTTTTATGTAAAGCGATGATCGAAAGAAAACTAAGATTTTACTATTATACACTCAACTATTCAGAACACTACTTAATTGGTCTTAACAAAAAGTATTTTAAATAAATTTAATTTTACAAAGAAAAATGTCTTGTTAATTCGCAAAATGTTGAATTGTGCAAATCTACTAAAGAAATAAATAGTATCTAGGTATATGGCGAAACTACAGTGACCTGTTGCTTCAGAAAGATATTTCTTGTTAGGACGAAATTATTTACCGTGGCCGTAGCATTATCATTTCCTTCGAAACTATCTGACCTGCTAGCCTAGCTCTGCTTGTTTTTATATCCCTTAAATCATAGTAAGAGCATCTTCGAAAATGTTACAATCTTTTTCTGTACCTACATGATGAAACATAATATGGTTTCAGGAACATGAACTTTTTTTAAAAAATAGTATGAACAGAGCCTAACACTATCAAAGTGAAGGCAACGTTGCTAAAATTTAGCGTCTGTCTATCCGAGCCCGAAGGCGGCGGCAGGTCGCCATGTCGGCACGCACACTCCGGCCCGGACCGGCCACAAATCTTCCATTTCACTCGGGCCCAGCATCCGACCGGTGAGAAGGAAACAGCACGCTCCAAAGCACGCGACTGCGTGATGTTGGCTACTCCGAAATAGGTGCCCCCCGCGCGGGGTGCCGGTCCATCGACGTACGTGCTTTTAGTATGCTACGCGCATGCGAACCGCCCGCACCCTCTGCGCTCCTGGTGTTTTCGGTGCAAATCACGCGAATCATTTAATACCAAAATATCCGAAACACACGTTGCTAAATAGCATGCTGTGAACCAAAATGGTCGCCATACTCGCCAATCCAAAATGGAGCGAAGATTTGACAATACAAATGATCATTGAGTACGAGAAACGCGAGTACCTTTGGAACCCTGTGTCCGAACATTACAAGAACAAGAAAATTAGGGAGCAGGGATATGTTGAGATCATAAATTCGTTGAATCTAGTCGATGTCACTGTTAAAGAATTGAAAAACAAGATAAAAAATATACGTTCGTCGTACAGCGTCGAGCTAAAGAAGATTCGCGCGGCAAGGAAGGCTGGCGCGCATGCGTATAAGCCTAGCGTCACGTGGTTCGAGCACGCAGACAGGTTTCTGCGGGCGATCGTCACACCGAGCTCCGTAAGACTATTTTTTGTTTACAATTCCACGCGTTACACATGCGCCGTGCTTGGAATAAATTTTATTTTTCTTCTATAGGTGGACACGAGTTTGCTAGAGATTCCGGCCAGCGACGACAGCGATGCAGTGCAGGATTTGAGCGAGCGGAAATCGCCGGATAAGAAAAGTCCTAGGAAACGTCGAAGTTCAACGCGTTCTTCGACCCCCTACGTGTTGAACACTCCGTCCCCTCGGCCGAGCACTCCATTCGGTCTCAGTCAATCGACATCCCCGTTCGGAATCCTTCCATCATCAACTTCGGCACCATTCCTAAATCCTCCAGTCGGCATTGCGACACCACTGACTACCTCTCTAGCAACTATTTATCCTATTCCAACAAAACAAAAGAAGTGTAACTATGACGACCGCAATGGAGATCATAATGATATGCCCCAAGATCTAAGCCAGCATTCGGAAAATGTGACTGAGAACGAGTTTGAAATGTTTGGGAAGCTGATTGCGAGTCAATTGAGGAAATTGCCCTTGAGTTTGGCCCTGGAAACGCAACTAAAGATTCAGACATTGGTGAATGCGGCGAGGATACAGGCCGTGTATCAGCAGTACAGTTACGCCGGGCCTTCTCAAGAGGCACTCTCTGTACAAGCGCTTTCCAACGGTATTCTGGCTAGCATGGCGTCACAAAGTAGCTACGCTTCCAGAGTCGCTATGGGACCTAGTGATTCTCCAGAAGACATGAACAGGGATATGAAAACTGAATATTCTATAGGATCTGAGGGCGAAGATTGAAATCCTCAAGTAAATACGAAGTACCTCAGAAAACTGGGATATTTAGATACGATTGCTCATAATGTATACCAATTACCACTTAGATAGTTGACTACGCGTCGATATATGGTGTTTTAGATGAATATTATATAATAGATGTTTTAGATTTATAAATAATGTATGAACCAGTACAAAAGCAAGAGGACTTGGTATCTCAATGAGAAATATCGATGTGATTTCAAAATTTAAACTAGTCATGTTTGGTGTTTCATGTAGATCTCGATGTTTTGGCTGTGTTAAATATTTATTTTGTGAAAAGACATATCTTTCTTTTTCATTTTACGATGGTTTTAAATGAAGGAAAATACTATGTACGATTGTACATGCTATGTACTGTTGGAAATTAATTTTATAGAGCTTTTGCTGAATATCCATGAATATTTTTGTTATTTTTATATTTTATTTGAAAACTGTAACTATTTATGACAATATTTATATTTTTAAGTTTTTAATATATTTTTTTCTATTTGCAAAAACATACTATTTTGAAAATGTGACCTATTTCTATTTTTATAAAAAATGTATCAACGTAAGTGACTGAAATATCATTCATTTAGGATAGAAATTATTATTAAAAAGATTTTCCCTTTCCTATTAAGTTTATAAATAATTAATATTTAACTAATTTCGAACCTGTTTTGCATAGAGTTTTATATACTGCGATAATTGGCGCCCAAAATAAAGAGAAATATTTTGATAGTTAAATACGCGATAAAGAAATTTTTACAGGTAATTAATTAGTTTAAAATACAATCGTAAATAAAATAACTAAATTACAAAATAACCAAAATAAAACTTAAAAATCAATAAACGGGTGTTTGTGAAGACATTCGAAAGGAAATTTTTGACTGATCTATGAGAAAGCCAAATGATTTATCCTAAATGAATGAATAATGAACGAAAAGAGCTGGTGTTGCTATACGTGATAGAGTAGTATGTTAAAATTGTGATTACAAATAGTTCGTGTTAATAATTTAAATACCTCAGCGGTTACCTACCACAGATAATTAATGTTTGAAATATATTTATCTGTTGTTCGTTGTGCCACAATTAGATTGTAAACATGATGTGATTTATTGAAAATAAATATTTTATAAATGTCTGAAATGATTTAGATACTTTATTATTTAACAACCTACGCCATCATCATCTTAGCGTCTTCCCGGTTGCATCCTCAGCTGTCTGCTTCGGAGCCCAGGGTCCGCTACGACAACAACCTACGTGCCTCGGGGTAAATAAATTACCAGGCAGTAGAGGTGCCCAAACCGAAACTATTGCTGATGATGCCTTTGCGGCTGACCCTATAGGCGTTGTGTTAAGTCAGGAAGTTGAGATTAGCTTCACTTGGAAACTAAAAATACTGCTTGATTAATCTATGTCACCAACTACCCATAGTTTGAAAAATTAAAAATCAAAATGCGGAATGAAATACTCATAATTTGCATCGAACGTGATGGCTCATTGTTTTGTTTCCTTTCATTTTTTATTAGAAGCTCTTTTCTGTCCAAGCGTATTTCTTCCAGTTGCATCTTCAATTTTCTTAGCTCAGGGTACCTAGCACTCGACAACAAATGCGCCATAGTTTCAGGGAAGAAACCACACTCGCACTGATTTCGTGCGTCGTCAGTAAATCCGCACTTGCTTAGGTTGTTTATTTATTTATTTTATACAAACACTGACAGCACTTACAGTTTCCCAATGCGTGCTGTGAGTTAGGACAGGACAAATTACACAGGTTTATGAGGCACATATATTGTACATGAATGAACAAAGGATTTCAGCTTATCATAAAAAATATCTACGTTTGGTAAATGAGCAATCAAGGCGTCAAAGAGTACCATGGCCTGGTTAGTTGTTAGGTAAACACCTGCACTATAAATGACTTATGACAAAGGTAGCTTCTTTCTGGGTTCGGAGAGTAACATTGACACGAAAAGTAAGAGTCCGTGATCCTAGTACTGTTTATTACAATTGAGCGACTGACTTTTGACACATTTATCCCTCTTATTTATTATCTGTAATTATTTTAATCGCTTCGAAAAGTCGATTTTTATCAGGCGATAATGTGGCTCCTAATTACTTTGTTCGACCAGGTTGTTGTGTATTTCGTTGTTTGCTTTACCGTCATTATCTGCTTTCGGTTATCCATAATACGGGAGGCCTCCTACAGTTCGTGGGCGGAGAGTGACAGTGTTAACTACGCCTTTATCAGGCTTGAGCCGCTAAATTATGATTCTATATTAGGAGACCGCCAAACTTTTACAAAACTATAGATTATGATATAAAAAATTGGCTGTAAAGATGAAATAGGACAAAAAATGTCAGTAACAATTTGTGATACGTAATCCACGTTTCTTTATTCTGGACTAAAATTAACCTGTTGTTTATAAAGTTACTTAAATCTTTGTATCGGTAGGAACACACTACTTATTACTTTACTATCGACAGCAACTAGTAGAAGCTTTTATACCATAGGCATTGTCTATGTTTGAATAGCATGAAAGCTATTACAAATTCAAATGGGATCTTGCGACGGCACATTTGATCGACAAAATGGCGCGATTTAGACTGCAATGTACATTTACATTTATTATTGTTAGGTGCGAGGTATATTATTATGATAATACATCACGACATCTTGGCGTTTCAATGAATGTCTTGACTGTATTGAAATGTTTGTTTGCCGTTTAGTAGTAAGGATTTTTTAGTTAGTCATAATCTGGCTCGAAGGACCATAATGGTAACATGTTACGTACGTTTCCTGCATTTTAATATAAGAAATGTAACTTGATATATCCTTATTGTTTAAATACGAACATAGTCAAGTCAATCTAGATAAAGATACAGACACAAGACGAACTTTTTGACAGTATGGCGAAAAAATACTATCTGCCTAAGTATTTCTCAGAAAATCTGGTATCCAATCTAACTTTAATATTGAAGTCCCAGCTCCCCAAGCGCCCAGGACATTAGTGTACCTTTATTTGACCAGCACCTGCCACTTTTAATCTTGCAAGGCTCCGAGATATTTCTACACAAAGTAAGACGAAATGTCAACATCTAGCGCCCCATACGAACTCTTTATTAAATTCTTACATCGCCTTTGGCTGAAAGACGAATTTCGTGCAACGATACGTATTAAAGCAGATGCTAGCGACTACAACTAAACTAGTAGTTTTGTGAACAGTAGACCTCGCGAACAAACTGAAAATATAATCCTCTATAACACAAGTCTCGAACTTACTTTGGGATTAACTCAATCTGTGTGATTTGTCCCTATATATTTATTTATCTATTTATAACGCTACTACGAATAAAGTTTGTGTTTGTTGTTTTTCGTGTAGAATATCTGACTTATAGTGTTTTATCTAAATATAATTGCAATTCGTTCTCAAAAAAATGGCCAGACTCGAAATGGAGACTTCTTTACTTCGCTCACTCGGTCAATAAAAATGTAAAACCATTTTAACTAGTATTAGCGAAATCTTAGGTATAGTATTGAAGTTGAAGGGTTACATAACAGACCAATCAAGTGAGATTACACAGAGAATTAGTGCCAGATTAATAAATAAATAATATATTTAATTGATTCAGGCGTTACTTTGCGGAAGTTAAAGTTAAATAAAAATTAATAAATAATAATTTCATTGTTACGAAATCACAGGGACCCTAGAAGTAGTAGGTTATATGTGGCTCCAAGTAATACCAGTCCCATGAAAAATAGCATCCTCGGCATGGCATCTAAGATTTTTAATAAATTGCGTCGTAGAATTAAATAATTGCCACTTCATCAATCCATACTTGTGAAATATTATAAATGTGAAAGTCTGTCTGTCTTTCTGTCTGTTACGCTTTCACGGCCAAACCGCTAAACGGATTTTGATGAACATAGGCTACTTTTTGAAGCAGGCGCAGCTGCGGAAAACAGCTAGTTCAGAATAAATTAGGAAAATATCTTGGTCCAAAAATGTTATTATAATATAAATGAACTTTTTAATAATAACATTGACATTTCTCTTGATGACAAAATAATAAAAATAATGACATTAATTAGTTTATTAAAAATATTGTCCTGCACTATTATGTTATGCATGATATTAATGTAAAGACCTAAAAATATGGCGCGGTTATTAAGCCTACTGATTCTGGTATGCCGTAGAGGTTTTATGATTAGTACAAGTATACTCGTTGTTTAACATCGAAGGGTTAACTAAGGCCGCGTTCGCCTGGAAGAAATCTTCTCCAATGGAATAAAACAAAGATTGAACTGATTGATTGGAAATCCGTATGTTTTCATTGGCAAGTTAATGTCGAACACACATTTCTAGCAAAACTTTTCTTGCAATTGAAAATGTGGCCTAAGTATTTTCGCTGCGTTTGCAAGGTACTACAATGAGATGTAATAGTTACTATATTACTACCTTGACTACCCCACTGGGTAAACTTTGTGTGGGACAGCGCACGTGTGAAGCGGCTGTCGTCGGAAGAGCGGGTCGCGGGCGGGACGGCAGCCGCACGGCAGTTGGAACAGCGCGCAACCATTTTCGACACTTAATACAATTCAAATAAATAAATAAAGATAATAGGGACAAATCACACAGATTGAGTTAGCCCCAAATTGAGTTCGAGAGTTGTGTTATGGGATAGTAACTCAAAACTGATTTTCCTCATTCATAAAGAAATAATTATCTCATAACTTCCAACAATTATTTCATTTATTTCTTGTAGGAAAACCTTGTATCTATACACTAGCTAGTTAATCAACTTAAGTAATTTAGAAACAAATTGTATTATTTTCACCGATCACACTTGAACTATTGATAGTTGAATAGGCTGTTGGACATAAGTCATATTATACTAGCAGAGCTATAGCGGTCAAAAACTTTAAATAAAATAATTACATAAAAAGCGATTATTGTGTTCATTAATTTTCAGTAATGTTGATCAAGACGAATCATGTATTATTTCGTCTAGTCACATTAAACATCCCGTTTGACCCCTCTTTGGCCGGTTCTCAACTCCCTCTGTGCCGCTTACGGGCTTTTCCCCCCGCACTTTTGCTTGGGACGTAGTGTATGTATATTGAATAGGCTATTCTTCTCAAAAAAAATATATTTCATATCACAAATTTGAGTCCCTAAATTATAAAACAAAAAAACAAAAATTTAATCCGTTTGATATTTAATAAGTTATAAGCTTTTCAAGAAACAAGAAAAGGATGCACTTAATCGTGGAGTGACTTTACTGCCACTTGATTTCGTGCGTACAAAAGAGATAGTAACACGTCCCCATCACGCTCTCACTTTTCTTCATTAGAAAACTTTAAATGCTAATAACTGCTTTAATTAATTACCAAATTTGTTGTTGTTATCCGGATCGGTTACTTTATAGTGCATATATTTTTCCATATGAAAATCTTGTCAAAATGTGAACACAGTCAAGTAGCCTATTATAATTATATAGACCGATAAGAATAGTAAGGTTTGTATGGCATTGACCTAATAGAAGTTTAGAATACTTTTAAAATAAAGAGTACACTTTCTTATTTTTCTGTCCCTTCGAAAAATCAACTTAGTTTTAAATAACAAAATATCTATGAAGTTAGTCTTAAGTTGAGTTTGATTGATTTGAAATTTTATTAAGTTATCGAGGGTATTATATTTCGGCATACAAATAACTAAGAATATAAACAAAATTAGCTTGAACTATGCTTTCACAGTATTTTGTAATTGTATCATGGCATCGACATCTATTAAAATTATTCAAAGCTCAACAGTTGGTCAAGCAAGAACTCTAAAGCGCCCTTATTAATGGGCGCTTTGATGATTTATTAATCTTAAAGAATTTCCCAAAATTCAACTAGGCGTGGAGCCTCAGGCGTGCACTAGTCTACCAACAAAGTAGTGATTCCTCATCAACCACGCAGACGATAAAGCCATAACGAAACAAAGCGTGGCGGCGGCGCCCGACAGAAACCAGTCCGGGCAAATTAAATATGTAGGAGGCGAGCTCGCACCCACACTGGTAGGGCTGCCGCTACACGACTTTCATATTAAAGTCATGACTGCTACTCTGTTCTTCAGATTCAAAGTTTGTAGGTCCGTTTCCACAGGAAGCATGCTCTAGTTGTTTCCAGGTTGGTTAGGACACTGAGTCTTTTGATTTTTTTTGGCTGTCTTATAAAAAGATGACTACGTGCTTCGTAAGGCACGATTAGTCTATGGTCGAAGCTGCGGATAGGTAGTCGTTAAAGAAAATCTACCAGTACGGGCGGTTCCACAACATTTTGGACACCAATGTATGCAGCCTATATTTACATTGTCACCCACTTAATATGAATGAATGAATACATTGATTCTATTATGAGGAGTGCGTTTTTAAGATTTTTCACCGAAAACCGACGCGCGACGAGTCGGGTAATTTACAATCAAAATCGAAACATTTTCTTTTGACATATTCTGTTAGTCTAATAATGTTCATTCGACTTACCACACTGGTTTTCGGTCATAGATCTGAATAATATCACTCTTGCTTTTAAAGTTTAAATAAATTAAAAAAGGATTTTTCATAAACTAAAAAAAATAATAATCTTAAAACAATAATCATTTGCAGCCCTATTTAGCAACGGAGTGGAGCGCGCCGTCATTAGAGCCAGCGTCAGAGCCGCGCGCCAGCCCAGACATTTTTTATGCAACCCGCAAGCCGGCGTTTTTTTCAACACGCCCGTGCTATAGCTTTGCCCAAAGCCCGGTTTGAACTACGTTTGGTTCGATAAATGCTTAGTTGAAGCGCAAGGTTGCCATATAAGGAACTTGATAGATTAGGAGGATATGCGTGTTGATAATAAACGTACGTGTCAAGCGATATCGAGCATTGGCTAACTTAGATTGATCGCAACCTGAATAAAACACTTATGATTAATTTGAAGAACCAGTAAGACTGGGGCGCATGCTAAAATTAAAAAGTGATTATCGCATCTTTTATCCTAGATGCACTATTTGTGATTAATTTAGTGGATTGAATAAACATTTATTTAGAAACTATGTCCATGGCATGTATGTAGTATGGGGTTAAATTTTCATTGTATTAATATATTTGTACTACATCCATCAACTCGCAAAGAAGAAGAATATATCCATACTACTATGGATACTGATTTCTAATTTATGAGAACCTGTCAATACTTCTAAGGACTTCTAAGTTCATGAACTTCTGACTTTGAACACTGCCTACCATCTGAGTATTAAAGACGTGATATTTATGTAGATGACGATAATGAGTCTAATAATCGCCTTCATGTGACTGCAACGAATCCCATCATTATTTCTTCATTAATGGATTCGACCATTAGTGCTCCAGTAGGCAATGATAATGCTTTTATTAACGACCTTTTTATATAAACTGGTCTTCTCAGAGCATTCGTAACAATACGTGCAATTTATTTAGGTATTTGAAAATATGTTTCTATATAGTTTTTTATTTATTTATTTATTTAATAATAAAAACAAACATCTTAAATATTCATCACAGTACACTACAAACTTAAATTAAAATTTATTAGTTGAAGATCTTTTCGGTAGCTAACGCAATTGATTTTCGCAACTGGTTGTCTTTGATGAATTTGAATCTTTTGAAATGGGATCTTATCATGTTCAATGATCGGTTACATTTATGCAATATTACTTTGGTATCAAGGGACTCTTCAACTCCCGCATCTTAATTGGTTATTCTGGGTCTGCTTTCCATCTCTTTCTCCTCCAATTCGCCCGATCTGCTATATCTTTTAGCATTAATGTCTAATAAGACATATTAGAAGATTCAGCTTAATTTTTGGCTACCAGAAGACGTCGAACACCTATGGGAATTATGTCGTTGCTAGAATCTTTCACACACGTGTCTTATAATGATGTTAAAGGACTTAAATGGGAAGATAAATGTCAATGTTTAACCTGGAATCCTCTATCTAACAATGTTTATTTATTAAGGAAACCTTTGTTTCTTTGTTTGTTTGTGAAGTAAATATACTTACACAATTGCAAATTGGAATCAATGCGAAAGTAATGTCGACCATATGAAACTTATAAGACAATACCACAGTTCATCACTTTCAAGATCAGACTGTATTTCAACAACGGCCTCAAAACTCCGGCCCGAGTTCGAGTAGCCTCAAAATAATAATAAATAACATAATAATATCCCACACCTCGCGTAGAAGCCGTGTCAGTGGGCGCGTCCGGCCCACAGGGCGCTTCGCTTAGGGTTGCCTCTTAATTTCTTTACTTTTGTTTTTATTTTAATAGTAAATTCATATATCAAACAAACTATCCCAAAAGTAGTTTTTGCAATTATTTTTTGAGTTAGATCCGTACGAACAACGTATCTAACTTAAAAAGAAATGTTCAGTATAAGAAATATTTCTGTCATGACAGCAGCGATTCGCATCACTTCAAGTCTTCACACCATTCCATGATAATTTAATTACTGACTTAATGTTTTCGCGTAAAACAAATCATATAAATATTTTTATATCACAGAATGTGCGACGTTTTCTTCCTCCATTTTTTACTTTAAGGGGACTAATTGAACAATTGTATTAAAAATTTAAAAATATTTTTTCGGTCAAGCTAATGATTGATGACAATGAAAGGCCACTGGAAGATTGCTTCGTATGGTCAATAAATATATTTTATTTTGTACTGTATTAACCCTGTATTTACTCTAATTATTTTATTTTATTTATTTTGTTGGAAGGACATCGACATGCAAAGAAGAACTCTAAATAAAAGATCTCATTAAATCGAACTGAAAAAAATAGCCTTCGATAAGTTATCAACCCTAGTGGGGGCGACTGCCATGCCTGCCGGGCGGTCGTCCGCGTCGTCAGCGTTGGAATACAAGCGCTGGGGCGCCTGACTGTAATGCTCTACACCTATATAACCGCCGCTTATAACTATGTAACCGCTGTTTATAGCTATGTAACCGCTGTGTCTACCTCTGTAACCCCTGCTTATACCTACACTAATATTACAAAGAGGAAAGATTTGTATTTTTGTGTGTATGTTTGTAATGAATAAACTCAAAAACTACTGTGCCGATTTCAAAAATTCTTTCACCATTTTAAAGTTACATTCACCTTGAGTAACATAGGCTATATACCGCGGGTGGAGCTGCCGGAAACAGCTAGTAGGTGATACGCTACGTGTAGAGGTGTATAATCAGAGTCTGGTAGCTTTTGGTATTACACACGACTTTTGATACTCATTTTGTTAATTGGGGTGCTTATAGTTTGGAAGAGTCGTTAATAGGTTAAGTTAAGAATAACTTTAACAATTTCAATTAATATGTTTTGATTGTTCATAGATCAGGATTTATTAAATCTTTATTAAAGTAATTAATTTGTAATTTAATTAAAACTAAATAAAAACTAAGACCTAACATGAAAAAAAGCCTAAATAAAAACTAATTAAAATCTAATGTTTGTCCTTGCGGCATGGTGCCAAGAACTCCGGCAGCATTCCCGCGCTTGAAAAACGTTACGCCAATGTAGGCGATTCCACTACAATTATTGTTTTTGGATATGCACACGAAGATAATGGGTTTCATAGATTGAGTTTTTAATACAACAAAGATCAAAAAGAAAATTGCTTCGAAAATCAGAAAGAGAAAATTAAGAATTCGACTTGTAAAATAAAGTAATTAATGATTTTTGTAATTTATTTGTTTGTAATATCAGTATTGATATATGTTGTCTTCTGCTTATGAATGAGCTACATTCAAATATAATCGTAGAGTCAAAACTAAAACATAAATCTGACACTACAACTTGTGTAGAATCACAGATACAATCAATCATCCATAGAAATAGTTATTAACCCGACACGAACCACTGAACAAAATATCAAAGCTACACTACACTTTACACCGACCATAACTCCTACACGAAGCGTAACTAAGGGCCCATAAATCAAAGCACCAAGACGCGCCAGCCGGCGTACACGGCAGCCCATTAAATAGGGTCGGTGACAAGGTGACGCTCGCCGCGGGGGCGCGATAACGCGGCCCGTATCCTGTCGTGATGCTCGCCCGCCTGCCGCCTCGTTCAATATTTGAGTATCCATACGTGTTATGGATGCCTGGTACTTTTGGTGGTGAATTACCGCACGGCTCGCTAGACTGACTTAATTTAGTTTTTTTTTGTCAATAATATTTTTTTTGATGAAAAGGGAGTTTTTTGCTTTTTTATCCATTCATATCCCACTTTTTAATCCTCTCTGTACTATACAAAAACAATGAGCACAATAGACAAATATTTTCTACTTAAACTACTATACTATTAAAACAATGGTGTTAAAAAAAATTATAACTCGGACGGATGACTTTAAATGGGCCACTCCTGAAATCTGGAAGAATAGCAACATACAGTTTTGTACTTACAAAGGATAAGCACAAGTTACATAATACTTTGAGTGCTTAATAGATACCTACATAGTTTACCAACTATTAGGGTAAAAAAATTGAGAATAATAAACAAATGAATGAAGTGAAATTTAACTTTTTCAATAAAATAAAACACACATCAGATAATATTTGTGAATGGCACGGTATTAATCACTTAATTAGATTTTTTTTGACTAATTAATACGAAACTATTGACAGGGAACCCTGTCTTTAAAAAAATACATACTAATATAGAATCTCCTCCTTTTTTGAAGTCGGTTAATGAAGTGAGCGCGTTAAGTTACCTATGATTGATTACTTAAGTGACGACCAAATGTAATACAAATGAAGTGTTTGCGATTCACCATCACGTCCCGTCGGCATTTTTTGTAAATAACATTTCGAGTTTATGAGCTGAGGTGACAGCACTGCCGTGACATACTACAATTGATCTATCCGCTTACTCTTTTCTGACCCATTTATCATGCTTTTTTTCGTGAATTTTGCTTTTATCGTGAGTTTATTTAGTTATCCATTTACAATATTTGATTTCAAAGAAAAAAAATATCGAACGCAAGTATCAACATATCTGGTCGCACTATTTCGAAGTGAAGCACCGAGCACGCGACGAACCACGGACGGGCCGACAGATCCCGTGTCACGCCCGCCCCGCCCCCCGGCCCGTAACTCTATTGGCAAATCGACCAATGTTTGGACCAAGGAGCAAAACACCCAAACACACAAGTTAGGTTGGACTTTGGTTTGGACACCAATGTTTGTCATTCGAAATCATGATGCCTTCGACGCAGGTACTTTAGTACTATTATTTTTATTACTATTTTATCTTTAAACTTTAGTACTGTAAGTTACTGTGACACAGGCCACAAAGAAACATGCATACGATGATCACCGAAAACAGCGAACACTTGTTATTTCATGGAATCCTAGTAACTTTGATCTTATAATGCTCTTCTGCCCGACCGTTATACAGCGGCAAGTTGGGCCGACCACCAAAGGGAAACTTCTTTTATACGGGGATGAAACACTTGTTATTTCATGGGATCCTAGTAACCTTAATCTTATAATGTTCCTCTGCCCGACCCAGCTAGCTAGTAGCGGCAGGTTGGGCCGACTACAGAAAAAACTTCTTCTACACGGGGTACGAAACACTTGTTATTTCATGGAACCCTAGTAATGTTGATCTTAAACTGCTCTTTTGTCCGACCTGTTATTGGGGCTGATCAAGCCCGAGATTTTTTTCGCATCAAAATTGCTATTTACACGAAACTGTTAACTCTTTGACTTTGACTCCCACCTACCATTCTATTTTATGTGACAGAATTGCCATCCACAACCGATTTTTTTTAAAATCGGCTATGAAGTTGACTTTGAGAGGTCTCATTTTTTCTAGTTTTCACAAATAGGTATCACATATAAGTACGTACCTAGCCTGTGAACCTAACTATAGATTTTCGTATGACATCGACGTATAGTCTAATCGACATTCTGGGTTGTAGGTTAGGTACGTTCTGGAGTGCTATTTTTAAAAGTGTGACTCACGCAAAAAGGGTGAATCGATTAATTTTTAGTAGAAAACATAAACGATTGATTTTTGATTAATATCGAACGATATTTATTCGAAATATATGACACACATTTTAAGGCTCAGTCCTGCTCACTGTCACTGAAAAAATAAAAAGTACTTCACGCTACTTTACTTACTTGCTCTTTCTTCGCTGTCTCAGCGACTCGATATGGATCTTGAGCCAGAGAGAGAGTCAGCTGTAATATTTTACTTAATTTGCCCTGTGACTATGCCACAGAATATATAAATATGACTACTATGCGCTTCACCCACCTTATCGCTGACAAACATTACCAGATTACCACAATCATTGAGACTTACTTGATCTTTATGTGCTCCTGGTAATTTCGGTGCGCATACCGTGGTAAAGAGGCGTAAATCCGTTGTGGGAGAGGACGCACCGCCCCCCCGTCCGTAACAGTTTCCTATCCATCCGCCTTGCGTTTCATGCCACTCCTATTTTATTAAACCTTCGAACTTATGCTTGCTTTTGGCATGAATAGGGTGCCTCACGTCACGCTTTTAAACAGAATTTAAGATGAGACGGGAACGGGAAGGTAGGTAAGGTGCATCTGGGTGCGTGCTTCTTGCCTGGGCGTGTGATTTGATGATGAAATCATATCAATGGATTTAAAGGTCGTTTGACACCAATTTAGCGAACCTATGTGAAGGGTAAACGCATAGATTAATAATTGGTCTCGCGCGCTCGACTAGATACCGCGCTGTGAAGAAAAATCAGTTTCCAGAATGCGGCCACTTAATAGGAAAGTGTGTGTAAAACAATGTGCAAAGACGCACACTAGCGTCGATTATGGTGTTGCCAGCTACTTGACTGGTGCCCGACCAATGGGAAAATTATTAATTGCTGCGGTCTTGTTACGTATTATAAAAAGTAGCTCAGAAAAACCTTTAAAATGAAATTAAAATAAAACTGGCCAAGTGTGAGTCGGCTCGCATGGAGAGGGTTCTGTACTATTTTTTATTTTTCTCCATTTGGACCGCCTAAACAAATTTAATATTATCTCATAGGTTATCCTGTAATTTATGAATCGAAATTCTGGAATCGATAGTTTCGGAGATAAGGTAGGGGAAATGGTTAGGTGTTGTCTACTTTATTTTATAATTCTAATATAGAATCCTAAAATTGCAAAAAAACTTTCTTTTGATTTATTATTACACATTACAGTATGTTAAACGTTACTTTAATTTTCTATTTAGCTTGGAGCTAATTGATTACTGACCTCTTTTTAGTTGTAACCCGGGTTTAAATACAGATAAATAAATATACATACACATCCTATTAATATTATAAACGCGAAAGTTTGTAAGTATGGATGGATGTTTGTTAGTCTTTCACAACTAAACCGCTGAATTGATTTTCATGAAATTTGGTACGGATATAGTTCAAGACCCGGAGTCAAACATAGGCTACCTTTTGACGCAGGCGGAGCTGCGGTAAACATCTTGTACATACGAGTAGATATTATCATGGCCTTTTTCCATACAGTAGTGTTGCCGGAAAATACATTACACATCGAATAATAATCGATTCATTGATAGTTGAAAATATAATCTAAGGTATCGATAGTGATCATATATCGATAGTATCGATATTGATACTATTGATAATATATTTCTGTATTTTTTTTCTGTATGAGTTGAATGACGATGATTTGTGTTATGCCCGCTGTACATCCCGCCGCCGAGTTCCGGTATATCTGTATAGTATCGGTGCCTGAAATGTTTGGTATTGTTGTTAATCCATTAATCGATTATTTTTCATAAATTCTCAAAAATCAATACTACAGATTAGATTATATCGATACTACAGATACATAATCTCCTGATTATTTAAAATGTAATCTTAAATATCTATCCGACTCTCATGATCGTCAACTTCGCTCTTCTAATTCTCTCTTACTAAGTACTCCTCTTTTTCGCACCAGTTTTATGGCTAATTCCTTCACTTTACAATCTACTCGACTTTGGAATGCTTTGCCTGCTGATATTAAGGAAAGTCCTAACAAATTTTTATTTAAAAAGCGGGCACGTGTGCATATTTTGGACTCGCTCAGTTAATGAAAACTTCTCAATGTGACTTGACTTCATCATTGATATTTGTGTAGGTATATGTATATATATATAGGTATATATTTAAAATGAAATAGTATTTGTGTATGTTTTATGTATGTTTACGTAGTGTATAAACTTAAGCTTTTGATAAAATTTGCTCTATAAGTAATACATTTTTCCCCCTTAACTTTTTTGCGCCAAACTATCTTTCCGTTTCTCCCGATGGTTGACTGGTAGAGAATGCTCTTAGCATTAAGTCCGCCAATTGTTATAAGTATATGTGTACTTTGTGGAACAATAAAGTTTTAATAAATAAATGCGGTCGCGGCATGACTGACGCGGGTATGCCGCAACCATGCCGATTTCGGCATGGTTTTAGTTGCGAATTTATGTAGTATGCCGACGGTATCTAGTCGTAGCGCAGCGGAGACCAATTATTAATCTATGGGTAAACGATTAAAAAGTGGATGATTGCAATAGAATTCAAGAAAATGAAATTTTGGAAGCTGACTGCTGGTAACAGGTACGAGAAAATAGTAAATTCTGTGTTTACAGAAATCCAATATGGACAGGAAAAGTAAAAAAAATCTGCTGTGCAGCTCTTATCAGTCCTGCATTTGTATGTGCAGAGCGATAAGTAAAACGATAAGTACATTATATACATACGTCGATAAACATAACGCTAACGATCCTTCCTCTTTCTGACTGTCTAGTAGTATATACATAATTTTTTTGACATTGTTTATACAATATACACTATTCAACTAAAAAATTAATACAAAAAATTAAAATAATTACAAAGAAACTATATAGAAAAGTAAAAAACTAAATAAATCTAAACTAAAACTTAAACCTAATAATAAAAATTAACCTACGACCGCGCGAGACCAATTATTAATCTATGACTATTCAGATTAATATGATTAATGGAATATTATGACGTAGGCACAGAATTATTAATAGTACTTACGTAGGTTTATTTTGACATCAATATTATATAATTTCAGGATATTTATTGAACTAATTTAATTTGATTCCACTTATTCATGTATAAATTTAAAGATTCACTACTCAGTTTAGCTTTTTAGAGACTGCAACACCGAGCCTGGGTTAATGTACCTACAGCTACTAAAATGTTTTCCATCTTTTTCTTTTTACCATGTACATTTTTTTTCGAGAAAATAAATAAATATAGTCCAGTAAGCTGGGAAATAGGTATTTGGGTGAAAACAAACAAACAAACCCACCCACAGCCGATGCCAAACCTCCATTTATTGCGCGACTAAAATACCAGGAACACATGACTGAGCCATGAGCCACGTAGTACTAGGTTTAGAATAACTTTATTTCTCATAAGAATTACATAAATAATTCACTTACTGAGAAAAAAAAAAAAACAATGTTTTTACAAAATAATACAATGAGCATGCTTTTATATACAATACAAACTAAATAACTTCGATAAAAATTGCAATACAATTTAGTGGGTAGCAATAAATCGAATGGTTGCTATTGTGCCGTCCTCTCGTCATCGACGCGCACTACGATCCCGCCCGGCAACACGGATTAAGAATGTTTTATCTAGATGTGTCGGTTCTGCAATTTACAGTTTTTATTTTAAGTTCATATATGATTGTATTTGGTTTTTGATGTTATTATTATCTATAAATTGTTACTCTGTTTGTATGAAAAGTATCTGTGTATACTATTTATATTTTAGGTTTATTATAATATAATATTTTTAGGTTTATTTATTTTTATTTATCGACTGTCTTGTTTATGTTTCTAATTTATAATTTTGTATTTGTATGAATATAATATGTAATGTGTATATACGTGCTTGTATGTAATAGTAAGTACCTAGTGATATTTTAGGTACTATGTAGGTATTTTCCTGTTATTTTTATTTTTTATTATTGACTGTTAATCAGACGACCGTTAGGCCCTGTAAAGTCTATTTTAATATATATTATTTACTCGATGGATTGTTATACGCTTATGATAATTTTATCTATCTGTCTGTTGAAATTAGTTGCAATAGTCGTATATGTAAATTTTTAGTTTTCTTTTGAAAATAGCTACTGATTTCGCATCTTTTATATCTATTGGTAATTTATTATACATTTTTGCACCTTCATATTGTATATTCATTTTGCCATAATTTGTTCTTGGCGTCCGCAGTATTAAATGGCTTGCGCTGCGAAGTTTCATTTTTTGGAATTGACTTTTTTTACTGAGCGATATATGCGTATGTATCTGATTATTCAGGATTTTATGTATTAATAAACATGTATAGTATATGTATGTTTGGTTAATCGTCATTATTTTGGTGTCTTTGTGTCGCATATAGCTGTAAATAATTGTCGCATATAAGCTGTAAATAATATAAATATAACGTCGTTCCTTTTTGTACTCCTTTATTTTGTAAGTAGGTTAAGATTGTAATTCTCCTTAAGCTCATTATCTTTCATGTCTTTTAGTTATACATCATTTGTTATCAATCTTAGCGTTATAAGTATTATTATTGTCATGTAAGATACAACTATGTAACAGTAAATGCATATAGAAGGTTACCAATTCTTGTTAAACTAAAGAGAACCTTATGCATACACATTAAAGTTGTATATTGTTTGTACTTATGCCTCCACGTGTCGTCCTTGTATTATACGACACGTGTAACCTAAGGTTGACCTCGTATTTTAAATGTCTGTATCACAACTGGATAAAGAGTAAATGAGGGAGAATACCTGCTCACAGGGTTGCGCATGCGTCGTATAGTTCATTTAGTGTATAAAAGGGCACTAATTCGGTCCTAAAATTCATTCTAACAACAGCAAGCAAGTAATGGAGAAGACAAGTGCGCGACCCTCGGAATAGTCACTCCCAGTTTGTAACTATATAAAATCTTTAATTTCAAAGTGCCAAATACCTATAAAATCTACAGTCCATTTCCTCAAGTTATCCTCTGTCATTCACGACAGAAAGTGGTCCTTCGAGCCGGATTCAAGTACCAAGTGACACGGTGTTAGGTGAGCTGAACTCGCTCGGCTCGACAGCTTTAGCTGTATAAACATCCACCAAAGGTGATCGGCTTTTTAGCCTGCTCCCTGCGGTACCCCAAGGTGTGTGGCTCGAAGCACTGGCTCGCCGACCCTTGGGTTTAGTTCAGGTCCCTCAGACCTCACGTTGGCAGTGTAGTTGTGCGTCGGTCGGGAGGTCACGTACCCCCTGGCTTCTCCGTGTCATCTTATCCGCCGTGCAACAAAAGGACTGTGGGGGCGAGAGCCTCGCGTCCTTTCACCAAACTCAGTGAGTGACATTTTAGCCAAACAATAAGTGCAGTGAAAGTGTTAGTCGTAATTTCGCATATTTTTTATTCTTTTGTTTTTTTCCATTGTCGCATTTATTTTATTTTTCTTGTCTTTATTTTTTTCATTATTTCGCGTATTTTGTTCGTTGTTAGGATCATTTATTTTATATAGGGATTTAAGTGTGTAAAATTAGGGTAAAAATGATGAGGTCCCCCACGCGCACCGATAGGTCATTAAGGTCTAGGGGCCCTCCGCCCACTCCCTCCTCACAAGAGGAAAGGGAAAAAACACCGCCCTCAGGTGACACCACTCCTGGTGAAACCAACACATGGAGCAAAAGCACCAGCCCGACCACTGACGCAAGTCAAAGTCAAAAAAGAGTAGAAGATGCAGTCGTGCCACCGTCTCCGCGACCGGAAGCGCGGAGCGGTGTTGTTGAGGATACGTTGCCAAATAGGAGTGCCCCGGGCACGGTAGTTCAAGCGCCGCGCTCGCCCCGGGAAAGCAGTGAGATAAGTGTATTGATGGCAGAGCTCGAAGTGCATAAGGCTAAGTTGGAACTGGCTCAACGGGTTGCGGAATCCGCCAATTGTAGGTTGGAGATCGCGCGCTTGAAAGTCGCGCAGTCTACCGACGGCGGAACGCAGCACGGGTTTAGTGAAGAGCACAGGGTGTCCGACTGGGTCGCACAACATACGAGTTCGAGGCCTGCTATTCAGGACGCTTATCAGGACCCGGGTCCTAATACGTCGCGAGACAATAATAGAGTCCGCACGTTAAACAACGTTATCACGACACCTCGGGATCGTGTCGTACCCGTTATGCAGCGGACGGTACCCGAGCTACCTACCTTTGACGGAAATATTTCCGAGTGGATTGCATTCCGGGCTGAGTTTGAAGATAGTGCTCCCATGTTTAGTGCCGTAAATAACGTAAGCCGAATCCGCCGAGCCCTCAGAGGCGAGGCCCGTACGGCCGTTAAAGCCATCATGTATACCGTTCAGGACCCATTTGAGATCATGGAGGCCCTGGAGAGGCACTTCGGAGACCCCGAAGAAATAGTCCTCACGGAAATTAATAACGTTAAACGTATGCCGCGATTGTTCGAAGATAACAGTAACATCGTAACCTTCGCCGGTCATGTCGCTAATGTTGTAGCGACCATTAGAGCTCTCAGGCAGGATAAGTACTTATATGCCCCCGAGTTAGTTAATAAAATTGTTGACAAACTTAGTTTAATTGTTCGGTACGAATGGAGTAAATACAGAACGTTAAACTCCAGTACACCGGACTTAGTCGCTATGGCTGAATTTTTAAATAATATCAGTAGTACCGCGCGAAAAATGCACTCGCGTCAAAATAAATCACGGGCTCACGTCAACATTACGAACAATAGTCAACGTGAGCAAGCGTCGGGACGCCCTCAGTCGCCTTACTATCAGCACGCGCACCGACCATCCCCACCATCAGTCGATTCAAGCAGTGACACTGAATACGAACGCGAGCGCGCGGTCAAACGACCATCACGAACATCGGCTAAAGTCAATACCAACAAAGCGAAGGACTTCAAAAATTCACACAGTAATAATGATAATAAACCTAAGTCTGCACCCTCAGTGCAAAAGTGTGTATTATGTGGAAAAGAACATATGTTATCAAAATGTTCAGAATTTTTGAAATCCTCCGTTCAGCAGCGTTGGGAAATTGCAAAAAATAATAAGTTGTGTTACCGGTGTTTAAATTCATCCCATAAGCGACCCATGAGGTGCAAATATGTACCGTGTGGTGTAAACCAGTGTGAAGCAGGGCACCACAAATTATTGCACGGGTTGTCATCACAGGCAACTACGTCACGAGCTAACGTTAGTAGTATTAACCACGTAAGCAAATCGAGTACATTTTTAAAAGTCGTTCCCATCGAAATGACGGGTCCCCTAGGCGTCGTAAGCACATACGCCCTTTTGGACGGCGGGTCCACTATGACTTTGGTCGAAAGAGAAATCTCTGATCAAATTTGTCCCAGAAAAAGGGGAGATCCGCTCACAATAACGGGTATCGGGGGAAATATAATAAACGATATCGAATCCTGCGAAATAAATGTATCGATTCGTGGTCACTGTAGCCGTAATTTTGAAACGATGAAGGCGCGTACCATCACCTGTTTAAACATCGCCCCTCAGGCGGTGCCCCGTACTATGGTGGAGGAATGCGACCACTTATATGACATCGCGGACGAATTGTCGTACGAATCGGCTACCCCTACTGTTCTCATAGGCCAAGACAACTGGCATCTTATCGTGTCGCGACAGATTAGAAGTGGAAGTAAAAACCAACCTGTAGCGTCGCTCACATCCCTAGGTTGGGTGCTGCACGGGCAGTACCTCTCCTCAAGCGTCAACACGGCATTCATAAGTCACGTTAAACCGGTCACCCCGGAAGACGAGATGCTGGATTTGATGAAACAACATTTTAGTATAGAATCGTTAGGAGTGGAACGCAAAGTACCCAAGGCAGATCCAGAGCAACGGGCAATAACCGTGCTGGAAAATACATGCAAAAAACTGCCGTCCGAAGATAGGTATCAGGCGGGCCTCCTATGGCGTAGCGATTCAGAGGCATTGCCTCACAATAAAGACATGGCTCTCCGTCGGTTGTATAGTTTGGAAAAACGGCTCGACAAAGACGCGCAACTTAAATCTCAGTACACAGCTCAGGTAGATAATTTGTTGAATAAAGGTTACGCGGAAAAAATGTCGTCTAGCCCACCGGTAGAATCGCCTCGTAATTGGTACTTACCGCACTTTCCAACCACACATCCGCAAAAAAAGAAGATGCGTCTCGTTTTCGACGCCGCGGCTAAATACTGTGGTAAGAGCCTGAACGACGCGCTCCTAGCTGGTCCGGACTTATTAGAATCCCTTTTCGGAGTACTCATAAGATTTCGGGAAGGTAAAATCGCCGTAATAGCCGACGTAGCGGAAATGTTTCTACAAGTCGAAGTTATCGAAAGCGATCGTGATAGCTTACGTTTTTTGTGGAGGGGGGAGGACCGCTCGTCCCCGCCAACCGAGTATAGAATGAGGCGATTAATTTTCGGCGCCGCCTCCTCGACTACTACCGCGTTGTACGTAAAAAACAAAAACGCGCAGGCTTTCGCGATCGAATTTCCTAAAGCGACCGACAAAGACGCTAAGAGGACAGCAACCTTAATCTCGGCAAAGGCGCGTGTCGCACCGTTAAAAACGATTTCCATCCCGAGACTTGAATTACAAAGTTGCGTATTAGGTACACGCCTCGCTAACACCGTAATTAGGGAAACGGATTACGTCATCACGGGTAAACACTTCTGGTCGGATTCACGCACCGTATTAGCGTGGATTAAGGCAGACCCGCGAACGTTCAAAAGTTTCGTAGCCCATCGTTTAGCGGAAATAGAGGAAAGTACTACACCAGCTGACTGGCGCTGGGTACCTAGCGCACAGAACGTAGCGGATGACGCGACTAAGGGCGTCCCGAACAACTTTGATAAAAACCACCGCTGGTTTCACGGTCCCGACTTTATTAGGAGCTCAAAAGAGCACTGGCCTACTGACAAGTCCGACGCGACAGTAGCGCCAACGGGCGAAGAGCGAACTAGTAATAAGGTTACGGCCATAGTACATAGCGCTCAAAATAAGCAAGATTTTCTCCCGCCAGTAAATAGGTTCTCTAAGTACATACGGCTAATTAGGGCTGCGGCTTGCGTCTTGGTCGCGGCGGAGGCATTCAAAGCTAAATTGCTAATAAAGAAAACAGAAACGGAAATGAATACAGGGCATGTTAAGTTAGCAGAGCTTTTATTAATTAGGCGTAGTCAACATGTATCCTTTCTTGAAGAAATAAAGGACTTAGAGGCTGGACGGCGAATTCACAAGAAATCACCACTTTTCAAGATTGCAGTTGTATTGGACAAAAACGGCATTTTGGTTTTAGACTCACGAATAGATAGAGGTACGGCATACACTCCAATCTTACACGCCAAAGAGGAGTTCTCCAGACTGCTGGTACAACATTTTCATGAAAAGTTTAATCACGGGAACCATGCCACAGTAATCAACGAGTTGAAACAGCTGTATTTCATGATCGGCTTACGAAGTAGCCTGCGATACATATGTAACCGATGTCAATGGTGTCGGACCTACAAAGGAACAACTCTTCAAGTTCCAGTAGGTGACTTACCAGCTGAACGACTTCAGGCGTATCAACCACCCTTCACAGCTACCGGCGTCGACTTGTTCGGACCTATGACCATCACCATAGGCCGACGGCATGAAAAAAGATGGGGAGTACTATTCACCTGTCTCACCACACGAGCGGTTCACCTGGAACTAGCCGCCTCGTTATCTTCAGCATCCATGATAATGGCCTTACGACGCATGGCGTCGCGACGAGGCACACCTACCGTCCTGTATTCCGATAACGGGACTAACTTCATCGGCGCAGAAAAAGAAATCAGAAGTGCCCTTCAAACCCTCCCTGAGGACACCAAAGCATTCACCTCAGTGAGAGGCATCATCTGGAAGAAAATACCAGCAGGAAACCCAGCCGCTGGAGGTGCCTGGGAGAGATTAGTGGGCAGCGTCAAATCCGCCCTCAAAATCACCCTCAAAGAGAAGGCACCCAGTGAAGAAGTACTCCACACGCTTCTTCTAGAGGCCGAGCATATTGTGAACTCGCGCCCTCTCACTCCTGTCAACCCAGACTTGGGCATAGAAGCCCTGACACCCAATCACCTTCTGATTGGGCGGTCATCCGCCTTACATCCTTTTGGTCGTTTTACTGACCACCAACTTTCCACTAAATCCTGGCAAGCCACTCAACTACTGGCCGACAACTTCTGGAAACGATGGATGCTGGAATACCGCCCACAGCTGGCCCTCCGAACGGCCAAGAAGGAAACACATCAGCTACAAAAAGGCGACGTCGTGATTATAGCCGATAACACTATGCCACGAGGAGTATGGCCAAGAGGCATCATCACCAAAACACATGCCGGTCCGGATGGACGAGTAAGAGTCGTGGAAGTCAAAACCGCTGCCGGCTCCCTACGCCGTCCAGCCTCCCGTTTAATAGTCATATGCTCCGCTTTAAGTGGTGCTAGCGCACGTGGGGGAGACTGTCGCATATAGCTGTAAATAATTGTCGCATATAAGCTGTAAATAATATAAATATAACGTCGTTCCTTTTTGTACTCCTTTATTTTGTAAGTAGGTTAAGATTGTAATTCTCCTTAAGCTCATTATCTTTCATGTCTTTTAGTTATACATCATTTGTTATCAATCTTAGCGTTATAAGTATTATTATTGTCATGTAAGATACAACTATGTAACAGTAAATGCATATAGAAGGTTACCAATTCTTGTTAAACTAAAGAGAACCTTATGCATACACATTAAAGTTGTATATTGTTTGTACTTATGCCTCCACGTGTCGTCCTTGTATTATACGACACGTGTAACCTAAGGTTGACCTCGTATTTTAAATGTCTGTATCACAACTGGATAAAGAGTAAATGAGGGAGAATACCTGCTCACAGGGTTGCGCATGCGTCGTATAGTTCATTTAGTGTATAAAAGGGCACTAATTCGGTCCTAAAATTCATTCTAACAACAGCAAGCAAGTAATGGAGAAGACAAGTGCGCGACCCTCGGAATAGTCACTCCCAGTTTGTAACTATATAAAATCTTTAATTTCAAAGTGCCAAATACCTATAAAATCTACAGTCCATTTCCTCAAGTTATCCTCTGTCATTCACGACACTTTGTATATATTATAAGTAGGTGTGTGAAAGTCATAATTAAATAGACATTTTATTAATTTATTTTGTGATATTTGTATTGGTTTTAAATTGGATTTATTTGCTGTACCCCAAATTTCAATCAAATAATCAATATGTGGTTTTATGAGTGTGTTGTAGATTTGGTATTTAATTTTCCGCGGAAGACAGTTTGTTATGCCACGTAAGGTACCAGTTAGTGATGTCAATTTAGTTTTAATTTTTTGAATGTGTTGTTTCCAGTTTAGATAATGATCCAGATTAAGCCCAAGATACTTTTCACTAGTTTTTTGTTTCAGTTCATCATCATTTATTTTAAGTTGTACAGCTTCATTAATTTTTTTGTTTTTAGCTGCAAATATGACATAGTTCGTTTTTTCAGTGTTTATTGTAAGCAACTTTGATAAGAACCAGTTATTAAGTTTGTTTAGGTCTTTTTGGGCTTTTAATATAATACTTTTAATTGAGTTACCGTAATAAAATAAACTTGTATCATCCGCATAAAGAGAGATATCAGCATTTAGGCCTACATGTTGGATGTCATTGACGTATATTAAAAACAAAAGTGGTCCCAAAATCGAACCTTGAGGAATACCAAAGTCAATTTTACTAGAAGAACTCCGATATTGCCCTATTTTGACTATTTGCCTACGATTTTGAAAATATGATTTTAACATATCATGCGCTTTTCCGGTAATACCAATGTCAGATAGTCTTTTGAGAAGTAATTTATGGCTAATGGTGTCAAACGCCTTTTTTAAATCGATGAAAATACCGAGAACTACCTGCCTTTCGTCAATTTTGTTTTTTATTTTGGTCACAAGGTCTATTGCAGCTGAAAGTGTATTTGATTTGGGTCTGAAACCATATTGCCTTTTGTATAAAAAATCTATAGAACTCAAATATTTTTCTAGTCGAGAGTAAATTATTCTTTCAAAAATCTTTGAAATTACAGGCAAAACCGAAATTGGGCGATAATTGCATGGGTCTGATTTACTTCCGGATTTGTGAATAGGTGTCACTTTGGCAATTTTTAGAGAATCGGGGAATATTCCATATTCCAGACAATAATTTATACAGTTTGTGAGTGGAGTGATAATAATGTTTTTCAGATATTTAATGGTTTTTGTACCGATATCGTCAATACCCGAACTAGTATTAGGGTTCAGATCATCAATCACTTGATTAACCTCTTCCGTGGTTGCCGGTGCGAAGTTCGTAAGGTCAGTCGATCCCGTTGCAATAGGTGATCGCGATATATTATTTTTTAATGATCGACTATTTCGGATTTGGCTAGCAAGTGTTGAGCCAATGGTAGAAAAGAAATGGTTGAAACTCTCGCAGATTTCTTGTTCATTCGTAATTGTCTTTGCATTGATGACAAGTTTATGTGTCTTGACAGGATCTTTTGTTTTATTATTAGCCAATTCATGAATGGCTTTCCACATCTTTTTAGGTTTGCTCGAATGATCTTTGAAATATCTGAAGTAGTATGATTTTTTAGTTTTCTGTATGTTTTTAAGTACACTGGTTCTGGCTTCTTTAAATTCTTTTTCTAAATCTTTGTTTTGTGTATTACTTTTATATTTTTGCCATATTTCATTTCTGTTATTTATGTCTTTTATTATATCTTTATTTATCCAGTCCTGTCGAGGTGCGTTCAGTAATTTTGTTTTTGTTATTTTACATTCAGATATGCAAGTCAATATTTTTTGTTCCAGTATGTCATATGCGTACATTTTGTCGTTGCAATCTATAGCCTTTTCAACAGTTTCGTATAGCTTTTTATAGTTTAACGCTGCGTATGTAGTTTTCTGTATTGGTTTTGGGTAGTAATTCTCAATTTCCAGATAAATCTGCCTGTGGTCCGACATCGATGATTCAAGTAAATAAAAATTAAAAGTGTTGGTTTTCAGATTGGTGCAGACGTGATCGATAATTGTATTGGTGTCCGGCGTCACACGAGTACAATATTTTCGACCGATTTTATTCAGAACTCTGTAATCGGATTCTTTTAGGGCGTTCTTATATTTACGAGTTTCTTTATCTGGCGTCAGCAAGTCAAAATTAAAATCACCAAAAATAATTGCCCTCTTACTTCGTTCTAGCTGCTGTGAGAATGTCTCAAGAAAGTTATCCGCCTTGTTTCCATTGGGGTTGTATACTGCACCAATATCCAACGATTGTTTTTCAAGGTGAATCCAGAGGTAGTGTATATCATTTGCTAGACAGTGTTCTTCAATTAAACTATGCTGTAGGTTGTTGTGTACGTATATTGAAACACCACCTCCCTTTCTACCACTTCTAAAGTTATTGTAGTGGGTGTAGCTTGGCATTTGGAGTTTTTGGACATCAATTTCGTTTTTTATCCATGTTTCGGTCACCACAATAATATGTGGTTGGATTTCATAGACTATACATTTTAACTCATCGAATTTGCCTCGTTTTACGAGGCTACGTGAGTTTATGTAAAAACATTTTAATGATTTTTTAGTGCATTTTATATCAGCATAATTTTTAGCGAGTTTGTGAGTTACCAAGCCCGCCAAGTCTATGAGTTTTTTGTCGGTGTTGCCTTTTCTTGTTGTTTGTCTTCCGCTGTATGAATGATTTTTGGGATTCCCTTGACAAACTTTATGGTCAAATTGTTCTCTCCTGTGGCGCTGCGTCTTTCTAATTCTTCTTTTAATTTCTGCATTTGCTTTTTCTGAAGTGGTGTTCTATCGGAGAAAATCTTTACGCCATCCAACTGCGCTTTATTCTTATTTTTTAAAATGTTTTTTACTATTTCTTCAGAGGAGAAGCAGATTTTGATAGGGCGAGTGTGCCCAGGTTTGTATTTTCCAAGACGTATAATTTTTAAGGGTTCAGGGCAGTCATTACTTATAGGTTTTGTTATTTTAGAAACTTCTATTTTATTGTGAGTGTGACGTTCCATCGCAGTCCCTGCAGTAGTCGGCTCAGGTACACCAACAATCACAATATTCTTGGACCGCATATTTCGCTCATTAACCTCATTTATTATATCTTCATAGTTTATAGCAGGTACTGGAATAGTGTCTAGCGATGATGATGTACCAGCAGTGAATTCGCTTATGTCAGATTCTAGTATTTCTATTTTTTTCTCTATATTTTCTGTTATTGTTTCTAAATTTTTTAATCTTAATTTTGTATTGTTTTGGTCTGAGATTATATTATCTATAGTTTCACTAATGTTATTTACCTGGGTCTTTATGGTGGTTACGTCTTCACGGATCTTGTAGATATTTTCTGCTTGAGAAACACTACTGGCCTTCAGTACCGCCATTATTTCGGACATTTGTTTTTTTACGTCCGAGAGCTCTGCTTTTATCCAAGCGTCATCATCAAATTCTTTTCGCTTAACACGATGGGTGATATGGCTCGGGGTTGTATCCTGACTAGACTGTGTTTCTGAGAGATTTGGTTGAGAGCCACCGAGTCTTTCACTGGTGCCACATCCAGGCGGCGAACGTTGCACACTCATTTTATATCCGTGTTGTAGGACTCTGCGTAACTCTGCGTAAGCAGTGCAGAAAATAAAGAGCCTTACTCTTTTATCCGAGGTGGTGAGGGGCGGGTTACCGCGTCTTGATGTTGTCGTTGCACTTGTCACTCAGGAGTAATTAGCAATAACTCGCACGACGATGTTTATTGTAAATAATGGCGGAACGTACAAGCAAAATAGTTCAAATTAGAATCGAAGCCATTAGTTAACACAAAAATAAATTCGCGACACGTCTTTCTTGCACGCCCAGTAGTAGTACTTAGCTGTATAGCAGCGTTGTGGTGGCCGGGCAGTGTCGCATTAGCGCGGCGGCAGTGGCACCTACATAATTTAGTTATAATGACTGCACGCTCGTTACCTCCCAGCATGCGCCATTAAGTCGCGTAGCTACACTTAGACAGTTCTGTGTTCCTAATACACGTGAAATAAAGCTCAAACTATGGCGCATGTATGAGACTCGGAATGTTGAGTTTTGTCACAAGTACATCGTAATTATTGTGTTATCATCATAAAGTATCCTTTGAAAACGATATCTTGAATCTTTTAGGTAAGATAATTAGGTAAGAATAATGTCAGTTGTGCATAGAACGTGGCTCTCTCATAAGTGTAAATTTTCGTTGTTGTGAATCTATTATAATGGTGGAAGGCATCTTGTCACACTCATAGTTAAATCGTGGAAATTCACTAACTGAACTTCCCTCCTTAAGGCACAGAAAAAGTCCAGCAATATTTCCACTTATACAGGCGTGTACTCGGGTTCTCGGTAAAAACGAAAAAATATCTCGAGACGTGCCCAAGTAGGCATCTGTCAGATTCACTGCAAGGTTGCAAATTTTCCCTTTTATTTCCCACTTATTTTGGACCAGCAAGCATTAAGCATATTTTGAACTAGCTGTTTCCCGCAGCTCCGCCTGCGTCAAAGAGTACCCTATGTTTGACCCCGGGTATGCCCGGGCCCAGTCATGGAATCCGTGATTTATTCAACTATTTTCAAAAAAAAATCCCCTAAGCCAGACGATTATAGGCAGGAAAAACTTACAAACTTAGATATGGTAAAAATAGTATATAATTTTTTTATGCCACTGCCTACGCACAAGATCTTCATAGCAACCCTTAAGACCACGTAATCGGCCCAGCTCCTCTTGATCGACCCCTTGAATTTTTCCCCGTCACTTGCCACCCTAAGCTGAGGGATGAACTTTTACTGTTTTCTATATAATATTCCAATATTTTCACACGATTTCTTCTGACATGGCTCTGTTCTTGACGAAGTGGTAAAGACTGAATTACAATTATTTTTATATCCAAGTAAACTTTTAAATCTTTAATTAAAGGAAAAGTTTTAAAATCTAGGTGGAGAAAACTGTTAGTTCTCCTGTCTCTTAGATTGTCTAATTTAATTTTTTTTTGTAATAATTGTTACTTACATGTACTTTGTCAGTCTATTCATCTTCCATAACTGACTCCCCACGTCAGAAGAGTATCTTGGAGGTTCCTTAAGTTAGGACACTACCTTCAGCTCATAGTTGTCCCTTCTGTTCATACTTCCTTCTTTTCTCTGCATAACCCAAAGGTGTTAGGCAATACTCCTAACATTAAGTTCGCCTTTTGTACTACTGTACTCATTGTATTTTGTGCAATAAAGTTTTAATAATAAATAGTCAATCGGACTGTTTTGTATTTACATCACGAGGTACTTTTATGCAGATGAATATAAATGCATTGAAATAATTCTTAAATTCGAATTGTTCGTTATGATTTAAAAAACTCATTTCACACATCACACTGCTTATACAAATTAACAGCGATGTTTGATACCGAGCTAAACAGGTCTGTTTGAACACTTATCATTAGAAGCCGGGAATTAATCAATCAATCAAGGGGGATAATGAGCCGGGAGAAGGGACTCCGGGAGTGTCTCGAGCGGGAAAGGCGAGATGGCGCGACGTAATGGTGGGGGCGCGAATGTTTTTATCCGAAGCTGTTAATCTGACATTTATTTTTGATTTTCTTTGCTTTTCTGTATATTTATATTCTTTGTCTTTAGGAAACCAACAGTCTTAAATATCAACATTAAAAGTTAAACTATCTGTGTCAATTAATTAAAATATAACTAAAGTAGATAATAATGCTACTACTGCTACTTACTTGTCAAAATCATTCAAAAATTAAAATTTAGATCCAATTCACGACTTTTTGTCATCTGTACTTCCCAAATACTCCTTCAGCTATACGAATAAATAAATAACCACTTTATTGCATTATTTACAAACATGATAAAAACATAATTGAATCGGATTATAACAAAATGAGTACAATGGCTGACTTATCGGTAATGCAATTTCTTCCAACTAGCCTAAGAGTAGAAAGGAGTTGAGAAAGTGCAGATTTTTGCATAATTTTTATACAACATCAATATTTTAAGTGAGCAGTATCTATTCTTGTTTGTTCACTCCGTAACAGCCATTAACCGTGACATCGTGTCAACCAATTCCTCTGGCAACAGCAATATCATACAAAACAGAAATTTGCCTTTTTACTGCCGATGAAAGACCGCGACCATTTCGTCTATCACGCTGCCAGCCATCTCAGCCGCCGTAAACCAGCTTCAACAATTCAGCATCGTAAAACGAAGCATCAAAACCACCGTAAATAATGTGGGTATTGCCGGTAACAATTCACGGGTGAAGGGGATGAAGCGTGTCATGTCTGTGTGTCTGTATAATGAATCTGTGAAACAACTACCTATGTAGTGCCGTCACATTTATCTAGGATCATGAATTAAGTGGCTTTAAAGCGTAAGCTGAGGTGAAGCTGAATGCATTTTACGCTAATAAATATTTGATTGATTGATTGAATCCAACTGATAAAACTGAGTCCGGCCCTGTATATTTTTATTTAATTGTATTTTAACTATTTCCGTACTCCGTTTTTGAAATTCTATTTTTTATTGTAAGTGTGCAATTGTCCTTAATCTTTGAATTTAGAGCACTTATTTAAATAGTTATGTTTTTCGTGGTATCGCACCCTAAATTGTAATCTCGGACAGTGGAGTATCCCTACTGACACTTTTGTTCTGGTTTTTTATACCATATATTTATAATACAGTCAGTCACATTTAAAAATAAAAATAAAATATTGCTAAACGGAAATTCATTTCTTCAGGAGACCGACAAACGACAATACATTCATGCCCGTAAGTAGCTAGTTAAAATTTACTTCGATTTGTTTTGTATTCTGTCGTCATTTGAAAATAAATAACTTTATTTACACTGTCACCGCTTAAATAAATAATACCAGGAGACCAGAATTTAGAGAAGATTAACAATCGTACGCCTAGTTAATCCTTAACTACGAGAACTCGATACTCGACAAGTTGTCAGAACTCCGAAGTTATATATGGCGATTGGTAGACAGTAGACGACAATACTTCGCTTAGTCGAATTTACGGTCCTCTAGTTTCCAAGTGAAAATATTGCGAGAGTTTCGGGTCTATATGTCGGGCTGGGCTGGAATTATCGTGTATTTTATTTAATTTTTTAAAATAAATTTTCTCTAACTAAAAAGTAACTAATCAAACCTTTCAGAGTATTGCCTATGCTAATCAAAGATTTGCAAAAAAATCCACAATCTGTGGGGTTATTAATATACATATATGTATATAAGTCTCAAAAACAACTTAAGGGATTGTACGTTTGGTCCACGATATCCCCGTGCAAGCCTCTGAAAAGTCCGCGGAATGGGACTGAAATCTCATTGGAGACTATTTGGTAAATCTTTTGACTTGACTAACCACGGTAGAATTGATTTAATTTTGTGTATTTTATAACTTAAGTTCGTTAATTATTTTCAGTCGTCGTCCTTTGAGGACTTGTCATTTTACAAAATAAGCTAAAATTAATATAGAAACACGTATTACCATTACGCCACATAATCAACTTGTAATAGGGCGAATATAATCAGCCCCATATCCTTCATTACCAGGAGCAATAAGCAATAATCTTCATCCCTGCCCATCCTCATTATACATTGAGTGAGACACTGCAAAATGAAGCCACTATACACGTCAAAGCATGATTATGGCGGCACACACGTGGATTCGAATGGTCCAGAATGGCGGTAGATTACACACTTCTTCTCATGATTAATAAGTCATTAAGCATAGCATAGGAGGACATTTTATTAAAAATAACGTATTTTTTTAATAATAGAAAGAACCCGTAGGGTACCCATACCTCTCTCAGCCAAATATTAGGAAAACAGAAAATGCTGAGAGCCCGGCATCTAGATTATTTATCGGCGAGACTGGGATGTCCCGTGTTCGTAGCGGTAGCGGGATGAGTAATGGCAAGCGGACTGGTTGGTGAAATTGACCGCCGTGAACTCGGCAGCGTCGACACTGATGTCTGGCTGGGCCGGGCCGATATGATTACAGGCCGGCGGCGGCGGCGGCAGTGGTGGCGCTCCGCTAACGCCCACTCTTCTAAATTTATGAAGGCCTGGTACTGCCGCGGTCCGGTATGTCGTCACTTTGCAACAACCACGTTACTTTCGTACAAGTACAACGACAACTTTGCTTTCCAGATTGGATTCAAAATTGGAATATATTTCTTTCTTCATTAGCAGATTGTTGGTGAAATAAATTCCTATTCTATCTTGTTCTATCTTTTATTACTATAATAAAAGAGTAGAATCGACGTGTCTGTACATTTATTATTTTGGGTAGAAAATGAGAAGGAACGACTAAAGATGACTAATAGATAACAAAATATGTTTTATATACTTAAATCTTGTCTGTCTGTATGTCTGTTTGTCTGCCTGAACACGCTAATCTCAGGAATTACTAGACAGATTTGAATTTAGTTTTCACAAACTGATTGGTCTTAGCTCAGGGCGACTTCTAATCTTTGTTTCATCAAAATCGGAAATCAGGAAAGAAAGTTATCATCATTTAAAGATTTTTTCAATTCTGTGCTTATATTACTCTACAAGTAAACTTGGGACAAACAGTTCCATCGAGTCCTTCCTCAAACATCGATGTTCCTCAATGGAACTAACAAAAAGTACAAGGTAACTTTGAATGAAATGACACAATTCCACCAGGACGGCAGATTTTCAAGGAGGTAGTGTCTCGTACGTCTCATAATTCAAAGTAAACGAATTAAATACGGCGGGGAATAAATAAATAAAAACTTGGCGTGTGAAAGGCTCCGCGGCGAAGCCGTCTCCGTTACAGCAGACAGACGCATTGTTCATGTGGTCGACAAAGATATACTATTACTGGAAATGGGTGGAAAATAAAAAATGGGTAGAAATAACCGTAAAAGAACTGAGTAGATAAATCCAAAATGAATATCAGCATTTGTACCACAACAAAATGCTCAGCGATTTGTATGCTCTGAAAAAACTACTCTACAGGTTTTATGTCATCTAAAAATTCAGGGACGCATGCTGCAGTATCGTACGATGCACATTTTTGGTAAATCGAAGACCCTTATGTCTGCCGCTACTGAATCTTATCAAGGCAGACAACAAACTCAAATAGTAATGTGTGCTAATAGGTGTAATTTGTCGACGATTGTCTGTGGTCAGGAAGGAGCACGGTTGACTTATTTAGCACATTATTTGCCTTCGTTATTATTCAAATTTTAAATTTGGAATTGTGATGACTATTCGCCTCTCTATATCTATGACAGCCGGGTGTCACGGGTGGCGGCAAACGGGCGGAACGGTGGCACTCCGTGAACGCCGCCGGCGGGCTAAGGCGGACTATACACTACAGCTTCTGTGTACAGCGAGTCACGAAAAAAAATCACCTTACATTTAAATTTTCAGCGTAGGTACTACTTGCTATGTGGCCAATGTACTTACTTACTTACTTGAGATATTGTATTTAAACTAGCTATTGCGGTCAGAGTTCCAGTGTCGTGGAATAATCGAGTTGATGGCAGATCCTTTCATCACTAGCTCAGGATATTATTGTTACGAATTAATTTATGTAGGTATTTATTTTGTAGTGTCACCTTTGATATTCGTCCTTAAAAAACTAGAGATTTCCCATTCTCTATTTGTTTTCCCATCGCAAGGCACGCGGTTCTCGTGGTTTCCTTAAATTCCTTGTTCTAATCAATCTACCATTTCGACCAGGAATCTGAATTTAAATATTTTTTTATTTTAAATTTGAAATATTCGATAGCAAACAAAAATTATTCGACTCACCGATTTTGCGTGAGTCACACTTTTTAAAAGTAGCACTTCAGAACAATAATAGCTAGAATATTGCATGAGATGTACGGGTGGCCTTAACTCCTTCAAATGGAAATACGTCGGAATGAGCCGGCGGCGGGCCGGGCTCACTGGCCAGCGGGACGAGACGGGAATGGACCATAGAGTAGTAGTGACTAAAGAGGTTATAGAGGGTACACAAATAACTCGGGGAGTCTGTGCTTTAAGGATATCCAAGGTCCACATCGCTCGGCTGTGCGCTTTCACCTCCTGCCATTTGCATCAGTGCAGTTCGCATTTATCATCATCCGCTGCAGTCTCCTGCCAGCAGTGGCTATGTCCAGAGAGTCCGCACATAAGCACACCCCGGATAATCCTTATAACAGCGGCGAGCTTGATACCTATAACTACTTTCGGTCGCGTACGCACGTACTCGCAAGGTTGGTTATTTATGGTATCTAAGACGTAGTTGCCTGTGGTCGGTCGGTTGCCTAAATGTCATCCTTGCATTATTTTGCTTCCGATTTTTACCCTAAATCTGCGCGATGAGGGGCGTTATCTGTTTCGGGTGGGAGGGTGAGTGTCCCTTCGTTATTATCTACGGATCGTTCTTCCTTGTTCCTAATATTATGATTGGGGATTGTTTGGGAAACATACAATTACAGGATTAATAGCGCGCAAAATACCTTCATACTTCCGACGTTTCAACCGTGTTACAACGGCCGTGC
Source organism: Euzophera pinguis (assembly GCA_947363495.1). Taxonomy (NCBI): domain Eukaryota; kingdom Metazoa; phylum Arthropoda; class Insecta; order Lepidoptera; family Pyralidae; genus Euzophera; species Euzophera pinguis. The sequence continues at coordinate 7,881,205 of OX376176.1, forward strand.
GCGCTTTATCCTATAATTTTATGTTTTAAACATGCAGTGCGTTAGTTTAAAAGTTAATTTGTTTGGGGATGTACGATCGGTCGAAAATTGGCCTCTCTGACGACTCTGACGAGCGACGGACTATATCGATGTCAGAAGGTGCCGCATCTGTTACTTATTGATCTTTGGCAGGACTGGTACAAGCGCGTCATTACAAAGCCACTTGTAACGCGACGCCGCTCAATTTATACCATCTCAGATGTAACACCATTATTTTTAACTGAGTCATGGCTACTGGGGCTATCTCCAAGTACTTATACTAGTACCCATCGAGCGTCTTTCTTTTAGCTGCTATCCGCCAGATGCAACTTTTAAACATTTAAAAGAGAATTTTCAAATCTGTACTAAAGATACTGTAAGTAAAATACTAATAAAATAAGTATGGCTTTGAAATTTCTCTTTCTAATACCTTTAACTTTTCGTCCTAGATTTGGCAGCACTGGTGGTTATTACAATGGATCTACACTATACATATCTCCGCTTTGGTGGAAATAAACTGCCAGCTTCGCAGCACTTCTCTCTCGTCTCTTCTCCTCTCCGCTTTGGTGGAAACCGTACCTTATTCTGGCTGCTGGTGGTGGCTTGCACGCTTAAAAATCTCCCGGTGTCCATCACGTCCGCAAATCCCGGGACCGTGTGCTTCTTCATGCTCCATATCCCCGGCGCGAACATCATTAACATTTAAATTTCAGTATTTAATCCATTAGTAACCATAGCTTTATTGACGTCAAAATAACTTATGTGTAATAAAACAATAAATAGGTATAAAAAAAAATCAGCCAATGAACCCCATCGACGCAACGTACCCATTAAACCGTCAGCATTTCCCCGCTCTGTACTGTCAAACTTATAGGTGCGTTGGGGAAAAAGCAGACCATCTTTAGTAGCCTCCATCGAGGCAAGTTGATAAGTCCTTAAAGAAAAGTTTGGCTTCTGAGCCCCATAGACATTATAGTTAGTTAATAAACATGGCCATGTTCAACCCTAATGTAAGTACATTGTACTTAGGTAGACTTGTGTTGTGTGGCGCGCCGACAGAATCACCTGGTCTCACAATTTTACGAGCTGCTCGTCGGCCGCCCGCTTCTGCTGGCTTTCATGGCTGTAGTGTAGTGCATTTTACAAATGTCGATATGTTTTTATTTCGTCAAAGTTGCTCTTAGGAACTTGAGGGATTTGAGGTTAACTCCCCGCCCATGGAAAAGCAACGACGATACTTTAGAGAAAATCTGTGTTTTTTTTTCAACTACAAAGAAATAGTAATTTAATGAAAATTATATAATTTGTTAAACTGCTGGCCTTGAGTTGTTGATAATAATGCACATACAATTTAAAGTTTCATCTCGTGTAATATTCATTGTTATTTCATGTCATTCATGTAATATTAACGATTCAAATTCATACAAAAGTCAAATTGAATGCTATGAACATTTTTCTTCTTCATCCTAGCGCTTTGCCGGTTGCGTCCTCAGCGGTTTGCTTCATATCCCAGGGACCGTTTTGAATGCTACGAACATTGCCTAGCAGTTATTATGTTGGCGCCTCTAGGTGTTTAATAAAAATACTCTTATATTAATATCTATTCAAACGAAGACAACGAGTACAATAAATGTATAAACACGTACATGTAAATAAAATGTCATAAAGTTCTGTTAAATATCGTCGATATCGATAAAAGTTAACAGGACATCCCTTCTCTGCTCAAGCACACTCAAGTCTCGCTTCGTCCCGGGCGAGGCGATGGAATTAAATCGCACGCACGGCACGACACTTCCGCCCCCCTCCCCGCACATGCCACCCCACCCATCGCTCAAATAGGGCTGCCTCTTAATTTACAAAATGTTTTGTTCCAAACAACATGCCTCGCAAAACACCTGATGTATTTTCGAGTTAAGTCATGTTTTCGGAATATTTTTAACGGGCTTTAAGAATTTGATTGCCTAATCTGGATTTTTCTTTCTTTCTTGGGTTTTTGTGATACCTGATAGATATCATAGTTTATTTAGTACGTGAATACGACAACTTCCTTAAGAAATTGCATTGCACGAGAAGAAATTAATTTTCCACATTAAAATTAAGTCAAAATACTTTATTTTGTTGTATTCTTCAAGGACTGAGTTAAGTTACGATCTAGGACAATCAAAAAAAGAAAAAGGCAATTTTTAATATCTAATTTACAAATTAAAATCTAAGGAAGCATAGTTGTCAGACCCTTAGAACCACATAATCGCTGTGTGTCGCAAAAATGTTAACGATGAATAAAATAATTACATAAAGCAACAACTATGAAACACCCCAAAAAGTACTTCCAAGCACAAGGTTTGCACCGCCCGCCATCATCGCATCACGCAATAAACTTTAAGAGCTCCTCAGGTTTTAATTTCAGTATTTCTTTACGACGAATCGTGAATGCACGTTCGTAAAAACGGAATTTAATGTTATCTTCTGAATATTTCTGAACGTTAAAGTAAATCATAATAAGTTTTGTGGTCTTAAAGTCATTATGTTCGTTTAGAAGAGGCTCGGAGTACAAAATCATTTTGGTAAATGCTGTGATATTTTTCCATAATTATTTTTAGACACATAATCATTTATGAGCCTAGGGTTTGCCGAAACGCAATGTCACGTTTAATTCCCCCTCTTATGGCACTCGTAAGATGATCAGTCGTGTGCTTGATGTAATTCCTTGAGAATTCTGTTGTTAAAATCCTCAATCGTATGTGCATATATTCGTACAAGTAATTTTTTTTACATTCATTACTTATTTAGTCATAAGTATTATCTTCTTTTTGTAGCTATTCTATGCCTCACTGCTGGGCAGAAGCCTTTATGTCATAATCATCATTTCGTGTACAGGTCAATTGACAATGTAACCACACTGTCAATCGACCATGTATACCCTGGTGTCATAGTTGTGAACCTTTATGTGTAAATTATTTTTATGTGTAAAAACACAATTTTTAAACCAGTCTTCAAAACCAGCTATCACCACTTCAAACTGAGCACATATCAATGTAATTTTCTATTTTTATCGATTATTTTTATGCGATTACCACCCCAAACAATAAATAACAAGCCCGTCACCGACAGCCCGGCTAACATTGGATGGAAGGTAACTGATGACCGAAAACACTGCATTAACCACAACCATTAATGTTTGTGAGCTCTTAAAACAATCTCATAATTTTCACACGAAAAGCATACGAAAATGAATTCTTGGCTATGATGTCAAATAAGGCTGGACCAATGGTTTAGCGCCTATCTTTAAAAGCGAAGCCAATAACCAACCAAGTTTCCAAGCCAGTCCCTAATTTAATTATTTAGCAGCAACAGCCGAAAATCTCGTAAAACCAGGCTTTTTTATTAAATGTTTTAGTCTAGATACTATCATTAACTTACTAAAACTTAGATTATGATCAGATGAAACTTTTATTATTATCATAAAAAGAATGTGGAATGTGTATGCAGTAATGGACTTTGTACATATCGTGTGTATGTAGATGCTTGTTGTACCTTTTTTTTGTCTTTGTGGTGCAGCCCTATTTTCTGTTGGCCGGGGACGCGGAAGGGATGCGGTGGGCCGATAAATGTGTGATATGGACGTATCGAGAGGGACACTGTGTGTCACCCTTTGTGGCAAAAGCGTTTGTATTATTCATGTTATCCTAATCCAAAGAATACACAGGAATTTAAATTTGTTACCTGTGTTTTATAACTTATCCGAACATCAAGGAACGTCAAATGTCGTTCTTTTCTCAGTGGTCAACCCAGGATACGCAAATTAACTAGTAAAGCCACTGTGGGAATGAGCAAAGATGAAGAAGAATTGTTAGGTTTTTTTTATATTATGTTTATGTTTGTAGTATGTAGATTGTTATTTATACATACTAACCCCTATTTACGTACAGAGCAAAAAATACAGATAACAACAATTTATTGAGAAAACGAAAAAAATTAAACAAAATTCCATTATTAGTATTTCAAGTAAAATGTCTGTATTGCAAAAAAAACGTTTTTATTTACTTACTTAAGTCACATACATTAATGTAAAAATAATTTAATGTATATATATAATTATAATTCATACTAATATTATAAATGCGAAAGTCTGTCTGTCTGTTAGCTTTCACGGCCAAATCGTTGAACGGATTTTGATAAAATTTGGTATGAATATAGTTGAAGATCCGGGGTCAAACATAGGCTAGTATAGATGCAAGTATGGATGGATGTGATCTTACAATGTAGGTTATTTTTTACAGTCACCCCTTCTAATAAAGTGAATCGGGCGAGCAGTGTAGAAGCCTGTCGATAATGTCTCGTCACTAGCATACCGCTATTTTTAAGAATGCTGTTCCTGCCTGCTCTTGATTTCCTGGTACAAGCTTGATTTTACATTGAATAAGATTGGTCGCCAGCGTTAATGTGTGTCACTTGGGTGCGCGTTGATGTTGAATCAATTAATTAAATTACACCAAGAGATTTAAATAAATTGAAACCAAAGATCATTCTTCAAAAACGTAATACAAAAAGAGCAATGCCAGCGGGCGGAGGTGGATGCATTATCTAGTGAAAAACAAAGTGCGCATCATTCAAAAACATAAAATCGACCACCTTCGCAATTTTACGGCCCAGTGCTCTTTCTGTGGTCACTTTATGCGGGATCCGGGACCGGGAGAGGGGACAGTGTTCAGAATTTCGTTCACAATAGCTGCTCGTGTGAAAATTCACAACGGGCGATAACGATAATATTGGCGGATTTGGATTCACATGGTAATGTGCGTTACCGATAAATAACGTCCCTAAACAAGTATACAATTAATAACAAATGACAAAATCATTTTATTACTTCCATGGAACTGCTGAATATTCGCAGTAATTTACTGAGCATGAATTAAACTGAATTTATAAAAACTAAATATATCTATAATAAAATAAATTAGGTATAATGATGAATAAAATCAAAAGGAGGCGTTGCATTTTTATTTTTACAATACAACACAAAGACTATTATTGTAATGTATTTAATTACAATTGTGCAAAAAAGATATTACAAATAAAAAAAAAAAACTAAGATTACGAGAAATTATCTACGAACTGAATAATATTGTAATATGCCTATACAGCCTATTGTTGTTGTAATAATTCCAATATTTGAAACTGGAGCGTATCGATTTTACAATCATTATCGATTCTCCGTCCCCTCACTTGGGTCATATCGCATTTCATAAGCTAACCCGACCCGTTTCGACCCTAATCCGGCCCGGCCAAGCCGTCACTTGACAGGTAAAAATCATCCGCACCCGCCTAGGACGGATTAGGGATGCCGAAATTTGAATTTGAATTCACTGGACTGCTTTTCTTCGTTTTGTGTTTCTCCTCTCCCATACACAATACGAGTATGGACCCATTTTTTTAGAGTACACGTTGAGTGGTTTGTGAGTCCACGCCATGCAAGTTGTAAAGAAAATGTTACTTCTTTAGTGGTCTGTATAAACCGAACACACAACAACATCAACAATTTTCGTTTAAAAACTCTAGCCCAAATGGCTTACATGTTAGTTCACGTCTCCCCACTGCCAGAAGAATCTCTTGTGGTTAAAATTAACACACAACTAACACGAAATGCTACTAGGTTAACATAAGTAAGTAATATAAGGCAGTGCCACATGTGGTGGTTTGCTTGTTATGATCGACGCTACCTAAACTTGGCTATTCCAAATTTTGAACCTAGGATATTTTCACCGGATTCAATATTTCGAGAGGAACGTCGAACAAATACGGGTCGAGTCGCGAACAACAAAACGTCCCGCGACGAGTAAACACCGCGGGCAATCCCTCGGGCGCCGCCGCTGCCGCCATTTTTGCGCTTGTGTTTGACTTTGAAATAATATCTACGTCGCAAATTCCCGGCATCGTTGTATGTCTTTTTCATCCGAGCGTGTTTTCCCTTTTTCATCCTTAGTTCTCATTCTCATTCAACTAGGAAAGCGGACCCTGGGCTCCGAAGCAAACAGCGTAGGAGGCAACCGGGATAACGCTAGGATGATAATGTTGATCCTTAGTTCTCATTGATTTTGATTGAACACCTGCAAGAAAACTTCTGCTAGGCGCTGTACCGATATGCCACTATTCATCTTTCGTGTCAATGGCATAAAACTTTAGCTGCTGGGGCACGTACGATGGTGATATAACCTTTGTAATTACTCCATGGATATAACACACGGATACAATACAAGTATACAACCTCATACAAATACTTACAACATTGTCAATAAAAATCTCATAGGTTGTGTTGTGTTAGTGAGAAGACTTTCGATCGATAGTACAATTTTGAAAACAAGTAATTTCCCGGAAAACATTTCAGAAGTTTACATAGGGGGTCAGAAAATAATTAATTGCGATCCTTTTTTATACCGGAAAAGTGAACACTTAATTTCTATCGTAACTGTTCAAACTAAACTAAATTAAAAATCTCTCAATTGTCCTTGCCGGAAGTAGAAGAAAGTCTGCAAACACCGGAAGTGCGGATTGGACCCCACTTGCCGATGGAAGGGTTAATGCTTCATCCGCTACTGTGGGAAGGGTTGAGTTTAAGACGAGGCATAAATTCTCGTGCTCTACTTATCTATACTAATAAATGTATGTATGTATGTATGTAAAATTCTTTATTGTACACTAGCTGTTTCCCGCAGTTCCGCCTGCGTCAAAAAGTAGCCTATGTTTGACCCCGGGTCTTCAACTATATTCATACCAAATTTCATTTAAATCCGTTCAGCGGTTTGGCCGTGAAATCGTAACAGACAGACAGGCTTTCGCATTTATAATATTAGTATGGAGTATGGATTAGTATGGAAGTATGGTTGCAAGTATGGATGGAAGTTTCGTTATTTATATTATATACATTCGACATTATAAGTTATACATTTCAAAAATAAGGTTTCAGGACGTAAACGGGAAACCACTAAGATGAGAGAGAATTATGGTCACGTTTACATTATATACTATATTAATAGTTTTACGCATATTAACATTTATAGCTTTATGTGACGGCCATATTAAATGTGCTAGTCCTGCTAATATCATGTTAACACGTCACTGGAGTTAATCCACCAATCGGCCATAAAATGGAATATCCCTTTGATCTGTTAGTTTGCCGACTACTGTAATTAGCTGTTTATTAAACACAGTCATTTAGGTATTCAGCTAATTGCTGTTGACTGTTTTTTTGATTGAAGGGTTTTCGAGTGAAATTTTGATTATTTTTATTTATAGAAAATGGTTAATTTTTCTTAGCTGTTGTTTGTTACTAAATGTAAACCACTATTGTTAAACAAACAATAAAATGCTGTTTCTCAAATTGAGTAGTTTGACTCGTGGCCCCACCAATCTTATAGTCCCACTAGCTTTTTTTACTCACCGCAATGATAGGGCAAGGATTATCTGCCGCTGACTGTACTGTACTGTTGAGTGACCGAGCAAACGTTTCGTCTTGTTCGCCCCACGCCCGCGCCCTGCGGCCGGCCCTTTACTGTCACTTGATTAATCGCGCAGGACTGAAATAGGGTTGTCCTTTGAATGCAATTGACTTACGCTGAGCGGAGACCTTTTTGGTACTACCCATTTTTTATATTGCTGTACCTTTAATTTTTAAGTATTTATGTTTAATAGTACCAAATAAACATTTTTTCTTTCTTTCTTTCTATATGTATACTAAGATGTAAGATTGGCAATTTTAGACGATTTTGTTTTGAATAACCAAAACCACCAGGCTGTACAAGGTCGATTGACAATGTAACCTACACGAAATTAAGATGACTAAAAAGCATTTATAACTTAAAGTATGAATAATTTTTAGAACAAGTACTACAGATTATGCGCGCGCGACTATTTATTAACATCCAGTATTCCTACATCCAAAAAGGAAAAAGTTTCCAATTAGGATACATTTTTAAACGTATACGTTTGTTAACGGCTTCACGCATAACTCACTATTGAGACAGTAAATTCGCATCAAAGATGTAATCCAATTTGTAATAGAAGGAAAAAATGGTTCTATTTTTATATCGATAAAATGAAATTGTAAACTCCATCCCTACAACGGTTGGTGGGTGACGGGAAGCGTCAGGCGCGCCAGAATGAATTATTTCTCTTGACGGCAAACGGCGGTCGTCGCGCGGTCGAGACTTGGGAGGGACGAGGGAACGAATTTTCAAACATCTTGAAGTTCGAACATTCCGGATTCCGCTTACCTTTACAAGCTAGAATCGAACGTAGGAGTACGGCGGCTGTCTTTACTCCTACTAATAGCCTGGCCACGGAGCAATTCGCCACGATGCCACCGGCGACTAAAAGAAATACATACAAATGCATTTGTTTCAGTGCACTTATCATTACTACTCCTCATTTCGCCAGTTTCCAGTTCCCGTGGCTTTTTAGTGCACTTGTTATGTATTTCTTATAGTCGCCGTGGCGGATTGCCCTGTGGCCAGGCTGTAACAAATCAAAACAAAAGACAGGGACGCAGTACTAACTTTGCTGGATGTCAAAAATTTAACAGTTTTCTCGCTTAATCTTTGGCGAATAGTATTATTATTCGACTTAAAAAAGAAAGCATTCTATCCCACTTCTGATCCACATTTATTTCCTTTTAAAAATTCACATTTTGCCAGCCAGTTCTAGCAACCAGTCTTCCATGTTCTTTTTTTGAATTGGAGCAAAGACGTCCGCTATTCGCCGCAGCCTTGTATTGGCAATGTTGGCAATAAAACACGACGACGGACGCGCCCACCTGTTGCCTGCCCGATACCATCATTTGATGTACTGTCCTGAATTACGATGTGCCGAGTTCCGTAAGAAGGTCGCAGATCTTGATACAAGATAGGTTTTATTTAAGTCTTGTTAGTGGAAATAAGACGCTGGAAAAAAAAAAATATGTGTGTGTAGACACGGACTACACAGTGACTTCATTACAGGTCAAAAGTTTACAAAAGGTGTTGTTGTTATGTCAATATAAATAAACTTAAAAGTTTACGGAAATATTGGGAAAATTTACAAAATTTTCCGGGAACGGTATCTACATCACTACTTTGATGATAGACGAAAGGTTAGCATGGAAGTTTAAGTACCATTCAGAACGTTTAATGTGGTTACATTTTTCCTCGGAAACACAATCCCGATAGAAATAAATGACAATTCTTTGTTTAATTTACCAAATTCATGTACAATTTTTTATTTATTTTTTTTATTTTAAGAAACTATCCCACCATAAATAATTTCATGGTGTGGTGCGGTGGCGGTGGCGAGCGCGTAATCGCCTGCCATTACCCCCGGGCAGTTAACTGAATGCAGCCCTAGTTATCGCATCGGTTGATGATCGGCTACTTTATTTCGCGATGCTATCGTAATTCTAATTTATTTCAAGGGATCCCGTTTTATTCCTTGGAAATATCACGCGGTTATTTTGAAACACTCAATGTCGGGCACAATCACAAGTCAAAACGATGGACATCTGTACTTAGACCACAAAGTAAATAAATAGTAAATAGGAGGAAATATTAGTTGGTAATTAATTAGTATAATTATTTGGAAATCTTTTATTATTCTGTGTTTAGATACCCCACCTATGGTTCACTAATAGTGGAATCTTAGGTTAATAACTGGTCTCCGCGGACCAATTATTAATCTAAGATTGGAATATATGATGGCTGGTTTACACACGATCCAGTGCGGCGATCCAGTCCTTTCACGGACTCCAAATCCACCCCACACACGCAAACAATTTACTCACACATTTAAATAATTGTTTGTATGTGTGTGTCCGTGAAAGCACTGGATTGCCGGCACTGGATCGTGTGTAAACCAGCTATGAATTCCAATTCAAATCAATCAATTTCAATTCCAAAACAATGGAATATAAAAATATTCGGAAACATTCTTCAGTATTTTTCTTTTATTCAGAGCAAAAAAGCTTTTGCTTAAGACATACTCGCATGAAGATAATAAGAGATTGGTTTTCTTGTTCTGTTCTCAATTTTATGAAACAAACTCCTCTCTCCAACCTGTTTTAAAACTTCACTATTTAAATAGTTTTATATGTATTTGATATTGAAATGTTTTACCAAGATTCTGTGTTCTTTTGTAATATGTTTGTATTCACGCTCATGTACTTGTAGAGTAAAACAGTGGCGGGCACAGTAAGCACTCGTTAGGTGCCCCGGGCCACGGCCACAGATTAGACAGTACTTACGTAGTCGACCGCTCCGCTCCCGATTATCCGATGCTAAACTATCTCCCCGACTGCATTGATCTTATCATGGTGTTTGAAGACAAAGCGTACAATAGGCCCCCGTCTTGTAATTGCTGTAAATGACAGCCGTGTACATAGCTATCGGTGAATTCACGTATTTATGTGTGAGGTGTTATTCTGTAATCTGAGCATGGAGCAAATACAAAGTTTATTTTGTTACTGCGTGAATCTGAGTGAGGTCTTTCTGTCGTTGACCGTGGTCGTTGGTCGCATCGCACGGAAATTTCTAGTGGCGAATGTCCCATGTACGGGTACGGATCCCATGGCCAAGATCCCTATTTTCGAAATGTATGACATAAATGTATGTCGAATGGAAATCGTTCGATATCTAACAAACATCATGCGAAATCGAACGAAAATCATTCGAATTCGAAAGAAAAGTATTCGAATAATCGATTTTGAGTGACACTTTAAAAAATAGGATTCTGAAGTGCTATTTTTAAAAGTGTGACTAACAGAAAATAGGTGTGGCGAAATGATTTTCGTTCGATTTAAAAATATTTTCATCGTCATAATCAGACTCACCGATTTTGAGCGATTCTAGGTCTCCCGACCGTGTAGTGTGCACTATTTTTGTACTGAAATAGAAATACATTAAAGAATCTAAGCTATACAGACAGGCTGATGTTCCATCGCCATACGTGAAAACGCGCCAACTTTCTTGGGGAACTCTCATACAAAATCATTTTACGCCATCTATCGAAAACATGATATGTCGTAACATTTAGTACAAACCAATATTGCTTCGTATTAAATTCCAATTCATATGAATTACAAGGATAATTATTACGAGTGGAATCACAACATGGCATCCTCAGTTAATTTCCGTGGCCGCGGGGCGGGCTTTGTAATTAGCACAACAGATCACAGAATATATTATGCTATATTAGTAGGTCCGGTGGTCGGAAAACCTCGCCATGGGACGGGCGAGATGTGACCGGACAGCAATTAGTATCTACAATCGAGGGCTGATAACGTGACTCGCGATCGTACTCACCGCAATGGCGAGGGGTTAGGTTTATCTGTCCCTGACTTTACACCTACGAAGATATATCGACTTCAACCTAGTAGTAATAAATACAATTTTCTCTCGATATCGAATGATTTTCATTTGACATAATAAGTCACACATTTAAACAACAGCGCTCGTTTCCCTCTAAAATCAGATTTTGCAAACCTTTTTCATTTAAAGCTTTTATATAGGTTTTTTTTAAAGTTAGTTACATTTATCATTAAATATTTTATCATTATTTAAAGCAAGAGCGCATAATTAAAATTTTTTGAATCATAATATTATTACGAAGGGTTTATAAAACTTGTAACAGCTACAGTTACTGCCCTCTATCCAAAAAGTCAAACAGTCACTCTGCTACTGCCATCTATCCAAATTTATCAAAAACATTCAAGAATTAACTCGCCCTCTAGTGCCATCTACCAAAATATTTCCGAAACATTTCGTACTGTTTATGACGCCCGCTACAAAAACTACATCAGTTGGAATGTTACGAGATGGTTAGGAGTGTATTTTGTTTTAAGAGTTTCGTGTAGATGGCGCTGTCCTAAAGAACTTGCCTTAGCTGAAAAAATGTTTGTAAAACCATTTCTTTGTTTCAGAATGCACCATCACAAGATCCAGTCTATAGGAAGGTGGCAATAGTGGAAAACTTCTTCGACATCATTTACACAGTTCATGTGGAGTTGGAAGGGCGGCCTGGAAAACATGCGGGACAAAAACGAACATATAGGACAGTGAGTAAAATCCATACTTAATATTATAAATGCGAAAGTCTGTCTGTCTGTCTGTTACGCTTTCACGGCCAAACCGCTGAACGGATTTTGATGAAATTTGGTATAAATATAGTTAAAGACCCGGGGTCAAACATAGGCTACTTTTTTACGCAGGCGGAGCTGCGGGAAACTGCTAGTATAATTTATTTTCAAAATAAACTGTAATGAAGTGGGTATATCTATTTAAGCCAGTTATAACTGAATTTGAAGAAAAAAGTAAATTCATAGAATTATTTTAACTTACTGATGACAACGGTAGATGGCGTTACTGTACGAGTACTTTGCATTAATACTCATTTACGTTTTTTAATTAAAATAATTCGATACGAAACGAAATAAATCGAAAAGGAAAAAGCAATACTGAAAACTTATATCTTGGTTTTCGCATTGGTCAACTAAAAATGAGATAGTGTTTGCATAGATTAAGTGTTTAAGTTTCATGGGGGTTTTTTTAAGACTAAAGTACCCATATATTTAGAATTCTTTTGACTAGTACCTGCAATTGTGAACAGACAGGAGACCAATCGCGCTTATTAAGTCAGCAAGCCTATTTTTGTAATGAAACAGGTGAGCCGTATGATTTTCGATCTATATGGAGACTAGAAACCCTATTTTTGAAATGTATGACATATGTGTCACATGACAATAATTAGATATCGAACACAAATTATTCGACTAACTGATTTTGCAGAGTCACACTTTTCAAAGTAGCACTCCAGCCGCGACGCGACACATTATTATGTCACAGAATAAATAAGTAATAAACAAGTTATTAAAGAAAAGTCTCTCCGACTATTATGTTTAATCGAAATTACTGAAGCTTACTTTAATGAAATATATATAAAGTAAAGACGAAGACTAACTACATAAATTTAACTGCAACAGAATCCCACGCGGACGGAGTCTCGTACTACGATAATTCTATCTTGAATCTTAATCCATACTAATATTATAAATGCGAAAGTCTGTCTTTCTGTCTGTTAAGCTTTCACGGCCAAACCGCTGAACGAATTTTGATGAAATTTGGTATGAGTATAGTTGAAGACCCGGGGTCAAACATAGGCTACTTTTTGACGCAAAAAAAGCTAGTTACTCATAAGTTTATCCTAAAGAGCATTGAAACTGCACACGTAAACCTTTCCTTTCTCCATGGTTTATCCTGGTTGTAACATTCCATTACGAATTTTCACCGGAACTAAGCCGTTTTGCGTGATCGAGCAACAATAATAAACATCTCAACAGAATATATAACCTTATTGATCGTTCCACTCTGAAGGTGCCGAAATGAAAACTTTGATTTAATAAAGTAAACCAATTTTTTTATTTTCAGATCACGGAAACGTACGCGTTTCTACCTCGGGAGGCGGTCACGAGGTTTTTGACGGGATGTGCTGAATGTGCCAGGCGCCCACGCAGTGCATCCCCACCACCACTTCCTACCCCCTCTCCTTCCCCCACCAGGCACCCAACATATCTCTCTTTTCTACCTCACTGCGCACCAGATTATACAAGAAATTGGGAATCAGAAATTGACGCAGCCCACGCTAATTACCCCTATGAACCAAAATACGATTACACAGATCTCCAACCGTTGAAAAAAATTGAAAGTCCAAAAACAGCAGACGCGGAAGATCCCGAACCAATTTACATAGAATTAACATCAAAAAAAGTCAATGGGTTTGATGCTGCTTTTAGTAGAAGTTCTCCTGTGGACCAGGCGTTCAGAGAAGATGAGCCGGTCAGAACTGAACCTGAAATAGATAAGGATGAAAATAGTTTGATAGATGTTGAAGATGTCAAATCTGATAGTCCACCGCCTCTGATATCTCATAAACCTAAATTAGAAGTTCAGATCAAACAGGAGCCTAGTAACGAAAGTACTAAGTTGCCAGAAAATTCAGGAGGTAAAGAGAAAAAGACTGATGTTATGGAGAGGAAGTATAATCCTTTAGACGTTGCGAATTTGACGTCGAAAGATCCGCCGAAATCGCGGTCGCCTCCTCGGAAGAAGTTGTTGCCTGCTAGTTTGGAGTATACCAATGGTTTTGGAAGATTTCCAAAGCCTTGGAGACCAGACGGTGGCGTGTACTATGGTGGAGAAGAAATGGACTACAGCGTGCCTATAACCACGGCCTATTTGAAGCATATGAGGAATATGGCGTACCAGGACCGCATGGATTTGGAAAGCAAGGTAAGTCAGCCATTGATTTTGGAAAATTGTATCATTGTGAAGGTCTTAAACACACTGCTTATTGTTTGTCAAGATTTTCTTAAGAATAGGATATATCTGTCATCAAGCAGTAATGTTCTCCTGTACGTGTAATAAATTTGAGTCGAATTAGTGAATCAATGGTTCGAACCAAGGAGTAATCGAGCATTTAACGTCAACTAACATCATGTCTTATATACTTTAGTATCTATCTGTGTTGTAATATGGTCCCACTTTTATTTTTCTCTTTCATAACCCCAAAAAGTAATTTTACACTTTCCGAAAACAGCTACGTATTGACTTATCAAAATCCGTGTAAGCGATTTTCCACATAAAATAAACATGCGAGTTGCGGGTTGGGTGGCCTGGCTTAAAGTTCTGCCAGTTAAAGCCGCGATAGCCCCCGCAGGCCTTTGTGTACAAGACCAAGGCCCCTTGTTATGATTTCGAAATATTAGACGTGCCTAAATGTGGTGTGTGGAATAATAAGCCTTTGAGTTTGAAAATAAGACTTTATTTAAAGTTGGTCTAGGAATTTTTTTATGTTTTAGCATAATTTTATTTTTATTAATTTACGGATGCAAGTTCAAGTTCAAATGACAAATGAAAAGTTCGAAGAAAGTTTGAAAAATTGTTTGATTTTTGCTTGTATTCGTGTAAGTTTAAGAATAATTTGAATTAGTATTTCAAGGTAAAAGTTAGTCTAAACAAAACTGAAAAAGTTAAAAATTGAACTAAGTAGCTACTTGTAAATTGTTTGTATTTTAATTCTCTGGAGAAGCTAAGTTTTCAATTTAAAACTTGCCAATTTTCCAAAATTTTCACGGGCGCAAACAAAGTAATTACAAAAAATACTAAGATCGCAGAAATCGCAAGGCTACCTGCCAATGCACGACCCTCGATTGATTCAGACGAATGTCCCACACAAAGGACCACAGCGTCACGCCATAATCGGGCGCCGCATCTTTTCTAACTCATTTTTCTCGCTTGGGGCCGGGGGGGCGAGGAGGCACGAGGTTTCATCAGCCCTAGGGGGCGTCACGGTATTAGACAAGACACAAAAACGGTGCCCGCCGGAGAAGTGCGCAACTCGATTTTCTTATGAGGTTTTGTGTGTGCTGTAGTTTCTTTACGGTGTTATTTGTGAAAAGTGACGGGGGAAATTTATCTTTTCTAGTCTAATTAGTTTTTATAAATTGATTTATTTAATATTTAGTAAAATATTAAATTAATGACTGAGAAATGTTGTTAATTTTTTTATTAAGAAATATAAAGAGAAAAAAAAATTAAAATAAGTTCTAATGTTTTACTGAACTTGGTATAATTGGTATTATGGAATTAGGTATGTCTATTTATTTTTAATTATTTTTTTTGGCAATTTCACACATATCGTCCTAAATGTGGTATTAGTTTATTTTCGTTTTCCATCAGTCATAATCATAGAACTTAAATTTATAAAAATAATGTGCAATTGTCCATTTGTTTCACTTTCGAAAAGGCTCTTCAGAAAACTAACGTGCCACCTTTTCAAACTAGACCGTCCGAAGGGTCAGTCCGAACCATAAGAGGGTATCGTCCCTTCGACCCCCAAAAGTGCCTTACCCCGCCCGGGGCCTCTCGCAGCGACTTGTAAGATTGATTGGGCCTCCTCCAGTCCATTGCCGACCCCCCTTGCGGGATATTCGACCCTGCCCCCCGTTTTTTCTCAGCGCGTGATGTAAAGATGCTGGATTAGCCTTAGAACAGCAGTATTTTTATGTAACCCTGGTAGTTTTCGTCGTTTATTTTTTCTTAAGTAGGAAAGAAGTTTCTTATCGCCCTTTTGGCGAATAAGAGTTACATGAGAAAAGGCGTACATACTTTTGCTAAAGTGTTACTTTAACACTTATATCATTGTACTATTGAATATTAAGTGCTTATTAATATTAAGTATTAAATTAATCATGAAACAAAACAGTTCTGTCACGGCACTTCACACCATGTAAAAATTGGTAACAAAAAACTGAGCTAACCCAATTTGTTCAAGATTTAATTTTTGATAATTATAAAAATATTAGACAACAAACAAGCGCATGGCCGTTGTAACACGGTTGAAACTTCGGAAGTATAAATGTATTATACGCATTTAATCCTGTAATTTTCTTTCTTTTCTATAAATGTTACTTTTGAACATGACTGTTAAAAGATGTGTCTATAAAATTGTGATTTATATTTAGATGAAAAATTTTACGTTTCATTATGTTCTATAAACGCCACTTTTCGCTACGTTACCAAATCTGATTAAAATTTTACTTCGTAAAATAAAAATAATTTGAGGGGAAAAGTGGTGTACTACATTTAGGACAGTACGTTTGTACGTTACGTTTCCATGTTATGTTTATCTATGCACAATAAATTATTTGCAAAATTACAGATGTTTTGAATAGTGTGTTTTATGGTTTTTGTGATGAGAGATTTAACATATACTTTTTTATTTTTTATTTTTTTTCATGTAAACAGTCTGAATATACACTTTATTGTAAGTAAACATATAAAAATTAAAACTAACTATCCTATCTAAAAATAATAAATACAAAAAACTAAAAGTAATCTAAAAAACACTTTTTTATTTATATTTTTTTTATTCTTATGGGCTTCTAACTAACTAACTACCTACTGATGGATACCCAGTTCTTTGGTTATTAAATACTAAGCTAAAATACACCAAATCCTGAGGAGATGCCTAACAATTAGTAATGCACACCTTAAATACCATGGTGCTGAATACAAGATGAGGTTCAGCCCCTTAGTTAAGAAGTTGAAAGAGATTTGCTTTCAGAAATATACCCACATCAGTCATGGACTAAGATCAAGAAGGTAAAGATGGAAAAAGACAAGAGTTACAAATGCCCGTAAGCCACAAAAGAATCAGACACGTAGGGGCTTCATTTAACTTCTGTAACTAACATTGGCTCTTGGACAAGGAAGTACAGTAACATTAGATCTCTTATGATCTGGGACACATTAGAATTTTTTATCATCATCTCCGTGTACGCTGACTTGGATGTGCTAAACAAATAAATGTTCAAAATGTTGGACATGCATTGTGGGTAGTGGACTTGTGAATACTCTAAGGTAGATCCAAGGGTCATTCATCTTCATCGAAATCAAAACTTGAAGGTAGATGGATTTGCATATCACAATCATTGTAGTAATTGTTCTTATATTTCATACTACATATTTTCACTTTTTTATACCTTACGGTTTGGACGGGGTTTAGTGTTGTTAGAACTATTTATCTTGACCTTGAAAAAGGGATTTTTTTAAATTATAGCAAGTTAGTAACCATTGCCTGTAAAAAAAATTATTAAGTCCATTCCCATTATACAATTTTACGTCAATTTTTATTTGAAAATACAGGTCATTCATAAACTAAGCTCTTTCAGTAAAGAGTTGCCACTATTTCATGACTAAATGACGCCTTTATAAAGTTTCAATAATATTATTGCAAGGAATTGTCATGCTACATATTATCCTACTGTCCTATATATAGGACGGGCATTATTTTTTTTTCAATATTTTTTGTATACATTTTATGCCATAATAAATAAGAAACATGTAATTTCTACAAATTTCATGAAAAAAAGTTTCAGGCTTATCTGGGTAATGAAACTGAAAACACATACATACATAGCAGACGAGAAAACCAAGTTTAATTAATCGAAAACACATTAGGTCCTACTGAAAAGTACTCGTATGACTCGGGTAAAATCGGTGAGTCGAATGATTTTTGTTTGTAATCGAATGATTTTTGTTCGTTAATGAAATGATTTTTGTTCGTAATCAAATGATTTTTGTTCGTAATCGAATGATTTTTGCGGTGAGTCGATTTTCATTCGACAAACGAGTACATTTCAAAAATAGGTCTCCAGCCACTTCTAGTAGATTTGTTTAATAACGGCTGCCGGCTATTTTATTCTGCCACTTGCGGCCGTGCCTCGGCTTTGATGTGCCAGATTACTTAGTTATTGTTCATATTGGAATGTTTCTGTTGTGGTCTACGCATGTTTGTTGGTTTAATAGGAATGTTTCCATATGGGAGTTCTATTGTAGCCTACTACTTACGTATCTTGAAATGTATATAGACCATACCATCTACATACACGATATGTCTATAAATTGTACATAATTTATATTTATGGTGAAAAAATAGGAACTGGACGCAACCGGGAAGGAATTTCAAAAATTCTTATAATAGTTTAATTTGAATGTAAGGTAAATTTTTTTTTATTATTTAAATACAATCTGAGAAATTTATGAAAATTACTTAGGTGTGAAAATGATCAAAATTCTGTCACACCTACAGATTGTTTGGTGCAACGTGTGCCAAATACCAATCACCCTGTATTTTTAGATTTCATAATGAAACGATTCTACTATGTGTTGCAGTGAAAGTACTTACATGAAATCCATATTTCCACTAATACACATCCTATAATTACTATAGATTTACTATAAATCATACTAATATTAAAACTGAGAAAGTCTGTTACGCTTTCACGGCCAAACCACTGAACGGATTTTGATGAAATTTGGTATGAATATAGGTGAAAACCCGAGGTCAAACAGGTTACTTTTTGACGCAGGCGGAGCTGCGGGAAACAGCTAGTAAATAAATATTTATACTTTATTTATACGTTATATCTTTCTTCATCAGTACGTAAACAAATACTCAGAAAAGTACAACACCTTTTTAACAGGAAATAAATAAACTCATCCAATTCACAGATAAACAAATTATAAAATAAACAACGTTGACGCATTGCCAATCAATAATGCGCTGTAACCTGACAGGCGTAAATATTAAATTCAATTGAAATGCAGTTAACACATCATCGTGTATATTTAGGAATCCCTTCATGCAATCAGGGGTCTTGCGGACCCCTTAAAAGATCGATCGTAGGGGATGTGACTTAATTGTGTCGGTTCAAGGTCGGTTTATGAAACGAAATAAATAATGTTTTGACGATGCTCTGTCAAATAATATTTATTTTTCTTGGTTTTTTAACGAAACCATACTTCCATACAATCTGTGCTGTCCATACAATCCATAAAACTGCCCCTGTGGTCCAGTGGTTAAGGCCTTGCAGACTTGAATCACTTGATTGTCTGATAATAATGATGATTCAGTGCTTCGGAAGGCACGTTAAGCCATTGGCCCCGGCTGCCATTTGGTCGTCGCGAACCATGTCAGAGGCGGAATTGCGGTTCTGAAATACATTGACACCAGTATGTACAGTCGATTGATCATGTAACTCGAAATGATGATGATTTGACCTTAAGGTTTGGAAGAGATTCCAGTATTATATGTATTCCAGTTGCATATATATTTAGCTTATTTGGCTCATAAGAGTTTCACTCAAAATCTAATGAAATAATGTATATTTTCATCATACTATAAATGTGAAAGTATGTTTGTTTGTTTGTCCTTCTTTTATGTTAAAACGGAAAACCGAAAGTGGAGAAGCGGCGCTACAAAATGTCGAATGAGCGACTTACTTATCTTTCTGGAATACTTTTAAAAATAGGGTTCCAGGGTTCTCTTCAATGTTCTAGATTTGGCGGTTCTGACCTTAGTAACCTTTTACAAGAAATTGTTCAAAGTTCAAACAATTTTAGGTTTCAATAGGATTCTACGGCTAGGGCAAACCTTTCATTTCAGTCCCCTTTTACACGTGTACCCACAACAGCCAGTCATGAAAGGTGACCTCTATATATAACTGCTAGAGGGGGGTGAAACTTAGCATTTTTAAGAGTAGATTTAAATATAATTTCAAAATTTTAAGGACTCTACTTAGTCTCATTTATCATAGCTTCCGAAAGATATATTTTTTATCTAATTTCATATGGATTCAGCAAATCGGAAGTAGGAAAGTAACAAACAAATATTTATTTTAAAAAATGCACATTAAATTATTTTGGTATAGAAAAATGGTCAGTTTTACTGGTTTATTCAAATTACTATTTAGATGACAAGACACGCTGCTGAGGGCAAACAAAATGTGCTGTGTGCTGCAAGAAATTGCGTGAAGCACATAAAATGTCTGAAATTCAAGCGTGCGCAAAGTAAGTCTATGCAGGGTGTATATACAGGAAAAATATTAAACAAATGAATACTTTTGTTTGTGTATTTTACTGTAATTTATAGGGATGTCTAGAAATAGCTTACATAAGGAACGGTCACGCTAAATGTCAAAATATAGGTCAACAAAAAACACATTTGCGGGGTAATACAGTTTTTGCGATTGCGTGTAGACACCTCGTGCTACTAGGCGCTAAAACTAGGAGTGGAGGTGGGTGGGAACTCCCTGCGCCTTGCTTCTCTCCTAGTACATGTGTGGTGAATAACTACGGCGCCCTGCAGGCGGCGAGCAGCCTCGCGACTAATTCCGTTAAAATTCTCCGTTGCTTCTATGCTCGCCTAGTAAGTAGGGTAAATGGCAGTTGGCAGCCACCCTGCGGAGCAAGGGTCTGGGTTTATTTGCGACTAGCATCGCCCCCGACTTGGCACGATAAGTAAATGCAAGGCTTTGGGAATTGACGGGCTGATTTATATATGGGTGCTGTAGATAAGTCTTACTGTTTGTACCCGAGTGCGGGAAAAATTGGAAAGTAATTTGGCTAAAAAATGTTTTATTGTAAGAAATCTTGATGGAAACTCAAATTCAAAAGGAGTATAAGGTCTTAGCGATATTTAGAAAATTATACAAGCAACATCTGTGTTATAATTAATTAGTTTAGTAACTCGAAAGCCTTATAAGACTTATTTTCATAGTCAAATGTGATGAAAATGTGGCTATAGGCCTCCTTTAGGAAGGTTGAGAATTTTTGATAATTGTTTTAGTTGGTGAAACTTTGTTCTTACAGAATATATATTTTCTCATAGCAGCTCCGTAGCAAGCCTCCAAATAAATGTTTAGGGGTACGTAAATCATTACAGGATACCAAGCCGCGCAGCAAGACGCACCAAGGAAGTGAACATTTTGGATATGGCATTAGTTTTCATTCAATGTTTTTGAACGAAGGATATTTAAGCGTCTATCCAATAATCTTACAGTAGGTAAAACATACATAGTATTTAAGAAAAACTACTTTCATAGTTTCTCAATACTTACTTTTCACAGTATTACCGTTATTCTTGAACATTAAATCACGCTGATTAAAATTTTCTATATTATTGTTTTACTTGTGTTATTGAATTACTTGAATCTGTCTATCTATCTATGTTCATACCAACACCGATTCTTGTAACCCTTCTTTTACCTCCTCCTAAAGTACCTCAATATTTGTCAATTAGTTTTAAGTATTTACTAGATATTCCCCGCGGCTCCGCCTAAGCCAAAAATTGTATTTTAGTGTCTTTCATACACTTCTCGTAACTTTCAAACAACACAATATCGATTTTCGGGGAGGAATATTTTAGTGTTATTTACACGATATCTCTTGAGGGTATCTAAGCATATTTTTTATGAAAATTGTTTCATCGGTTTAGCTGTGAAACCGTTACAAACAGAGTTTCGCATTTATATTATTAGTATGGTCTGATTTATTTGTTAATATATTTCTTTAATGTTTTCTTTTTTGGTGCAAAGTATTTGTTTTGTATTTTCGAATCCAATTTCGAAATATCACATCCATATCAGTTATTAGTAATCCGCGTCCATCGTTTCACCCGCGGGAGTCCTTGGTACTCAACCCCATATAATCTGCACTGACAGCGTCGCCCTCTGCTGTGCGCGATAACCCGTAATACGTTATGTTGCTCTGGTACATAATTATTTATTATTAACTTAATGTTACATCAATGGTTGCTATAATCGGTTTAAAGTTAACAATTCTATTTAAATAACCTTTGTAATGTATACGACTATTTTCGAGTAAGCATGATTTAACATAAAGCGCCTGTGATTTTGCCATTCTGTTTTCCTAGTCATTCATTAATAACAAATGGGTTACATGGTCGATAGACATTGTACGCCCTGGTGTCAGAGTTCTCCGGAACCGCCTTTCGGCTTCTGACGTGGTTCCTTTAACAACCACCAAATGGCGGTCGGGACCACCGGCTTAACGTGCCTTCTCAAGCACGGAATTCTTTATTATCAGACAATCAGGTGATTCAAGCCTGCAATGTCCTAACCAAACTAGAAACAACTAAACAAAATGTGTTCGGAAAAAAAAAGTCCAAATCGATCTCCGGATCTTAGGCAAACGCTTTAACCATGACCATTGAGGCAGTCATCAATATTTTCTTAGTAGACAGGTACAACGACAATTTAATATTATCTTAAAAGTAACAGACTTTCTTAAACCACTAACTTAAATTAAGTAACTTTAGTAAAATAAGAAACATTAATACATATACTAATGATTTGCACATTAGGACGAACCTGTCTCGTCGAAGTTGTTCTCGAAAAACTGGTCAAAAATATTTGTTATTGCAGTGAATTATATAATGAAAATATACATCAGCTTTAAAACAAAAGTAATCGATTGAAAATATTTAACATTTGAGTATTAAATAAATTACAAGATTCTTTAAAAACTATCGCAGTCGCATTCCAATTATTTTTTAGTTTTGGTATGAATATTGCTTTGCTTCGTAGCATTGTAGAACTACGCTCGTAGCACATCCCTTCTTTACATTCTACTCATTCTTTCCGTTATCTAACAGCCATTTTATATTGACCTGTAATTAGTAAACAAATGTTAGTACTCTAAGGTCTACTTACAGTGAACGTCCACATTTAAACTAACACAATCATGAGTATTGCTTTGCTACGGGCGCGGCGTAGCGTGTACATTGTACAAGCTTTCTACGAACTTGTACGAATGGCGTAGCGTCGTAGCACCGTAGAGCTACGGCGTAGCACACGTAGAGCTTTCATTATTTGGGTTTCAACGTTTACATTTTAATAAGGTGTGCACATTAAAGCGCAAAATATATAAAGTTCGTTTGTATCTATCTATACCGATAGACTAGAAGAATAGTATAGGTTGACTGGAAGAGAATCCTATGAGGAGATATGGCTTTTGTACATACATACAGTATTCAAGTATATAAATTAATATAAATATTAGAAAAATACTTTTTTTAAATTATGGTTATTAGGTAAAAAGTCTAATCTGTATAAAAATAGGTAGCATTCGTAAGGCTGTGTCGAATGTCTTTAGGAAACCGGAAAAATCTGAAAACATTGACCGCTCACACCCGATTTATCACTATCATTAAAAAAATTGTTAAAAAAAATGAACATTAAATTCTATCTCCGATACAAAATCATGTCGGCTAATTCCTAGTGTAACGATGCGCTTGCATCGTTCCTCATTTCTCCATACTTTTTCATATCATAACCATCGTGAAGGATGGTTATTTTTCTCATTTCCACATTTTCATTTAAAAATCATTTCATATTTCGAATCACCTTTTTTTTTTATCCAAATTGTTTTCACGTCATCTCAACACTTTTCATATTCTTCTCGAAGGAGCAACAGCTCATCTCATTTATTGAAAAGGTACAATATAACTTACTAGCCTAAGTAGCCTGTATTTGACCCCGGGTCTTCAACTATATTCATACCAAATTTCATCAAAATCCGTTCAGCGGTTTGGCCGTATAACAGACAGACAGACTTTCGCATTTATAATATTAGTATGAAAGTATGGACTTACTATACTTTTGACAATGCAAAATGTGAAAGTGACAAATTAAATACTGACATTAATTGGAATCGATGATTAAAATATTGACATTTGTCATTTCCTGATCAATTTTATTGACATGCATGCTCTAATAATCCAGTGGTACACTAAATTTTTTGTGTGCTCTTAATAATTTTAAAGCAACATTGAGGTCATATCGTAAAATTGTAATGCCCTGCCAGGGTCCATGATGTTCTGTATATTAATATTATACCAATAGGCTAGTTTCCAGGGTCAAAAGATTAACATTAAAATTAGTCCGTCCTTTAAGGGGGTCAAAAAATATTAGTGACATATTTTTTTCTTTTGTCGATTGAGCGATAAATTGTAAAGATATAACGCATCAAAGTTTAGGAGTGGGGGCTCGTGACGTCACATATTGCGAAAAAGTGTAGCACACTGTGACGTCACACGGAACTTTAACGTGTCATATCTTTACCATTCTTTGTTTAATTTTCAAAAGAAAAAATACGTCTCCAATATTTTTTGATTATCTAACTGACGGACTATATTTTTTTAGGACTTATATTTTTTTAGGAAACTAGCCTATTGTAATACCATGGAGACAATAAACGAATTGAATTGAACTGTTATCTTATCTTATCATGCATAAGGGGTCCTATACCAAGGAAGTACGTCGAACCTCTGGGTTCTTTTGTACTTACCCCATGCCTTACTCACCCACAGCAGGGTTTCTGAAGAAGGACTGTATGAGCTTCAGAACATCACCTGGTGCGAAGTGCCTGTAGTCCTCTAGTTCCGGATACGCTGTTCCGAAAAGGTCCATACGCTTGCTAGCCAATGAGACACAATGACACAAAATGTGGCCTATGGACTCCTCTGCCTCGGCACATGCCCTACACTCAGGTCTTTCGACAAGTTTCAGTTTAAAAAGGTGACTGTGGTTTTCAAAGTGTCCTATCAGTGCTCCTGTTGGAATCCTTGTCTGTCTTCTACTGTAGACTCAGTATTTCAGCACCAATCATCGCCTTTGAGTGTGTAAGACCACTCTGTAAGTGCCATTCGGCTTTGTGTCTTTCTCTGACATATTCTTCAATAGCTGTGATTGCTGTTCCATACGCCAGCCCGACGAAGGGTTCAGGACCTGTGAGTGGAGCACTAGACCCTTCTCTTGTCAGTTTTCTCATTTCCTTCAATCTCAGCGTGACCCGGTACCCAAACCAGTCCTAGCTTGTTGGACCTACCCAGTTTATTAAGGGAGGTCACACAGTCCAAGACAAGCCCGGAACAGATCCTGCTGGAGCCGATAGCAGCGAGAGCCGACTGACTGTCAGTAAGAATATAGATTGTGTGGTTTTTTAGGCCTTCTTCTAGATTCAGTTTAGCACAAACAGCAATCGCATATGTTTCTGATTGAAATACAGTAGACAATTGCCCCATGCTTTGATACAATTCCTTGTCCTTGGAATAGATGACTGCACCTGATCCATGATTGGTTTTGGACCCATCCGTGTCCGGCTATCCAATTGAACTGTTACCAGTGTACTAATATTATTACGTAACAGTTCTTACACTGCAACCAGAATGGTTGTATAGGTGCTCGCTCGTCTTATGATAAGAAGAACACACTAAGAGAAGAGGAGAGCGTCCGTACATCACACATAGCCACATAAATTCGTGTATATAATCGTTTGTTCTAACTTGTAATAAACCGCGTACGGCACGTTAGTTTGGGCGCACAGAACAAAAGTGGCATTGATCGGACCACGAGCGCTATTTTTGAAATGTATGACTATTATGTCGAATAAAAATCATTAGACTAACAAATTTTGAGTGATTCACATTAAAAAAAAAAAATAGTGCTCAAGCAGACTTTCAGTCAATATATAAAGAGCAGAACTACTATTTTTTATTATAAGAATCTCGCGAAATCAAATGATGTTCGTTAGATATCGAACCCAGAACCTCCAAATTCCATTCCCTTATGCAACTTATATCTAAAATATTAAATTAAATGTTCCGTTATTAATTATATTTATACATAAATAATAATCATTATTATCTAATTATTATCCCGACACAGAATAGGTAAAATTACTTACGATTTTGGTTACAATTGTAGCCGTATTTGTAACCCGACGGCCGCTAGGACGAAATATATGTATTTTCTCCATAATTAATTATTATCGGCATTATATTTATGACTAACGCGAACTACCTGACTTCTATTCTCCTTGGGGAAGTTTTATTTGGTTGAAACCTGTGTTATTTCCTTAGCCGCCTCTTAAGATACCAACGGAAAGAGAGGAGGTGGTCTATTCTTTAGCCGGTGATTAGACGGTCCACTTCCCACAATTCAGTCTACCTACAATTATCTAAACAGATTTTCTAGAATTGTAATAAAGCTTCATCTAAACTTTCGGTTTAGATGAAGCTTTCGGTCTAACTATAAAAAAATGCGGTCATATTAATTTAAAATGGCTTTAGTAAATTCGTAACATTTTCACGACAAACAACAATAAAACCCTCCTTTATATTAAACTCAAAAGCTGAGGCAAGTGTGAAAAATTCTGTAAAAAAAATACATCTGTCTTCATCGATCAACTCCACAGCTTTCTTTAGTCGATCCTTGCCCATTTGATCGACGCGGCGCAAACTTTTTCTAGACCCCCCTAAGGCCCGCAAGGGTGGGTATTCTATTAAATAATCATTTCGGTTCAGGCCGGTCCTTTAGGTGCGCCCGTTATTAACTCTGACGAATTAGTATTCTTCGTATTTTATGCTCGCCTAGTACTTGCGTTTTCTTTGCAAATAAAAAATTATTAGAAAAAAATGTGTTTAATGTAAACCGCTTTTTTGTAGAAATCTCTCTGCGGGAATTAATAAGAAAAAACATGTACATTAATTTATGATTATATTTATATTTTCTGTAAAATATTCGAATATTACCTTTCACATTCGATTTCGCTCACGAAAATTCGAACCGAAAGAAAAGAACTTCTACCACCTATATACATATTCGTCAAAGTTTTGTACTTTATGCCTTCACGTAAAACGATCCTGGCTGATAGTACCTGTAGTAATAAAAAAAAAATCTCATGGAAAATCATAGTTTTTGTTTATATATTCTGCAACTCCTGTAGTTTGTGAAACATATTGTTTTTTTTTTCTATTATTATTTCAATTTCAATGAAGCCCATAGCGGTGTAAATTAAGACTATATACCAAATAAAAATGCCATTAATAATAAAGTAATTTCCTATACAGAACCAAATCATTCGTCCGTCGGTTTGACTTGGGTACATCCATACGAGGGCTCTTCTCCCTTCACCCGCCCTAGTACCCCAAGGGGACAGGGAAGGGCGAAACCTCTTAATTATTGTCACATATATGAATTATTTTGATATTGACGCGTCCTCATCCCGACTGTTCCCGGCTTCCCGCTAAAGCAGTAGAATTAATAACTAGAGAGTGTGTAGGAATAGTTTGATTAAGTATGTATGATTGCTTAATATTTGTTTTAGGCGGAACGCATTTCTATGATAAACCTTCAATTTTCTATGATAAACCGGGTTCGGAGCTCTATTAGTAAAATAATGATCGATTTTCATGTTTAAAATAGTCAGATTTTAATAAATTTACGCAGAAAAATAGTAACTATCAATTTGTATGAGAATGCTAACATAAAAAGTTGGCGCGTTTCAATGTATGGCGGTTGAATATATGTATAGCATAATACGAGTATGTAATCTATTGCCAAACGGAACAATTTATAAATGGTATAAGCAACATATGCCAATATACAATACTAACAAATACAATATTACATACGTACATATTATATCATCTCACCTGTTTCCCGCAGGGGTAGGCAGAGATTGTACATGACCAATGCTATTTTCTAGAGTTAGAAATTTGAGTCGCTGGTTGTCATTGAAAATTATTAATACTCTATTGTGTAAAAGGCTGGCCGGCCTTCTGGGTATCTTCGTGGGAATGAGAAAGAAAGAAAGAAAGAAAATAATTTATTTTAGAAACGCACAAAAAGAAAAAAAAATACATAAAAGAAAAAGCATTAGGAAAAAGGTTGTGTGTTCCCAAAAAGGTCCTAACTCAGCATATTGCCATCCAATGATATTGACAGAGCTGATCTTCCGTTAGGACCTCATACATTGTCATACATTGGATACAAATATAAGGCGAGATAAGGCAAAAGTGCCATGCGGGCGTAGGCTGTATGCCAAGGTTAAGCGTTGCCAAATTAGGTTAAAACTCGAGAGGCCCAACTGGCTAAAACATGGCACCTCTACCCATCCAAACATACCTCCGTTCCCGTAAACGCCACATATGATGACTACTTAAACCATAGGCATCAGGAGCCGTAAAATGTTCCATCTAAAACTAAACATGACATTGACGTATGTCAATTTGATATACGGTTCGACATTTACCATTACAAATACAAATTTCGTAATTTGTAAACAAACAAAAATTGTTTACAAGCAAAGTTATGGAGATTAGGAGTTACTTATGAGAACATAAATAAAGCTGGGAGTATAGTTGTATGCAGTGATGATAAATAACCTATAAACATAATCATCAATACCTACTGTGTTCAGACAGACAATACAATCACAAACTATAAAGAGATACTACGTAAATACAATTAAAAATAGAGACTGTGAGTAGACTGAGTGGAAAACATACATAATTTAGATTTCAAAGCGGTATTCGCATATATCTAAATACACAGGATTACAAAAAAATACCATCAGATTATAACAAAAAGGAGTTCATTATGAGTGAATATATGAGCTGGAATTATTTTTCTATTTCGTTACAAAAAACTTTCTTTATTTAAATTATTGGCTTAAAGGACCTATATAATGATTTCTTAAGTTTATATATATAAATATAATGTTCATAAAAGTTTTAAAATAAAATAGATTTTAACTTTTCTTGCCAGTGTTTTAAAAAATGTGGTCCGATCCGTTTGAAAACTGTTGGCTAACTATAGTGTGCGTCAGAGGTGCTTTCTAGAACTAGTGCTAATAATATAATAATCCTGGCCACTCGAGGTACAAGTACCAACTTTAATTTTCCAAATTCACCTGCCGTTTTATGTAATTCCCCCCCCCATACATGTGGCGCCCCCTGGCCGCTGGGGAGTCTAATGTAAGGCAAGGGGGGTACCGGCGACGCTCACGAAAAGGAAAGGGTGGCTACGAACAATTTTTTTCTGATTTTTTTCCCCTCCGCCCTTTTTTCCTCGATAATACCCTAATGGTCGCTTGCTTCCTTTTCGGCTGATTTTTTTTCGCCACCTAAGATCGAGACGTATTTTTTACTCGCTGGTAATTTCCTCGTTTTCCGCCAAAATGGAAAATAAACTCTGCAATTCTTTTATTGACACGTGATTCCAAGGTGTCCAGCGGATATTGCCTCTTATAAGAAAAGTTGAGCAAAAAATTAAAGTTTCTCGGGATTACAAAAGCCATTCATTGATTTACTTGAGTGTTGCCACATGAATTTTACACGTCCAGGACGCATTGCTCCGTATACGGACGTAGACGGTACATTAGTTTTATTTCACCATCGATAAATTTCGAACCCGTACCTCCCTGCATAATGCATGCAGAGAAAAAGTAGGGAAAATAGAGAAAAATCGGGGAAAATCTCGCCCCTTTGCGGGGATCCTTGGGCACCACCTACTAGGCGAGCAGGGGTGCACAGGAGGTTAGGACGTCCGCTGCTAAGATTAATACGGAACAGTTCGCCCGCCCGACGCCGCAGCTTTCATTAAAAATACTGGGGACTCTGATGGGTTAGTCGGCGTTGCTCGCCTTGTATTAAGAATAGCCTTTTGCCGCACATCGGTTCACATTATTTGCAGCAAACGTATGCTTTTTCTTGTGGGGACTTGTTGATTACGTGGCTCGAGTCGGGTAGTGCAAGTCTGACTTTAGTTTGAGGACTTGTCAAGCATTTTCCTTGAAGAAGACAAATAAAAGTTACTAACATTAGGTGACATTTGAATATTTTTGTTTTGGGCAGTTATTGCGCAGATGAAACCGATTGCATCCAAATTGTCACCACCATCATCATTTCAGCCGCAGTCAGTCCACTGGACATAGGTCTCTCCTTATGATTTCCATAATGACCGGTTGGAAGTGACCTGCATCCAGCGACTGCCTGCGACCTTTTTTTGGTCATCTGACTATCTGGTCGGTAGATATCCAAGGTTCCAAAATACAAATTGTATGACTTGGGAATCCAATTTGTAACGCATGTAAATTGGCTGGCAATAATATTGTTCATAAATGGTGGGGGTAGTGCAATAAAGCATACCCGTTGGTAAAAGTGGAAACTAGTCTTTGTTCGACAGGCGTGACGTTAGCATAGGTCTTAGCAGACATAATGCCAGTTAGTTGCATAATTTGTTGTGGTTGTTGCTAAGCCGGCGTAGTAAATAAAATATGGACACAGGCCATGTAGTGCAGGTTAGTTAGCACGGTGGACATCAAATTGTCCACGGTTGTGATGACAGATACGTGCGGGAATGGTGCACGTATCCAATAGCCGTGACAAATAATAATTTTGACCTATTTAGTGTCGTGTGCCTTTGCACTTTTCGCCTTGTTTTACAAATTTTACAACCGCCCGCCTGGTTTTAACCCGTTTGATGGCATTAAGAAAAGATTATTTATTATGCCTATTCCGACATAAATAGTAATGTGACCTATTTTAAAGTTGCAATCAAAGCTACCGGCATAGGAATAATAATTAAAACTGATTATGCCAAAAATGAAACGCTACAGATTATAATTCCATGGTCGAAAATAACTGATGTCGCAACTTCTTTCAACTACTTTTGTTTTGTGTTTTCAAAGTACTAATATTTCATGAATATTATCTTCACTTGCGCTTCAGAGTCAGAGTATGCTTTAATCATGGCCCTAAATATGGCGGCACTTGTTGTTAATAAAACCAAATGAGCCGGTGATTTTACAACTTGTAAAATTTTTGGTATAGTCTATAGTAAATTATACATCATAGTCATCAAAGGACATCATATGGGGGTCTCCGTTAAAATGCAGTAACAATTGCTGTGTACAAAATTGCATGACGACATAAAAAGTAACGGACAGGCGTACTGTATCTATAAATTAAAAGGATATTTTTTGTTTCATAATAAAATGAAATTTAGTCAATTTCAAGAAACTTTTTCAAATCAAGTAATTTTTTGTGTGAGTTTTTAGATTTATTAAAAGTTGACACAAAACTGAATTTATCATGAACATTTCTTTTGAAAATCCAACTTGGCTTTTCTTCGAGATTTTTTGCAATACGCGGTTGGAAAACCCACAGTAAAACGAATGAAACTCCAAGGATAACATAAGCATATGTGGGAAAAACGACTCGTGTCCAGCTAGCGTTCCCTCTTGCATGTGGCGCAGTTATTATTTCTTAGCAACCAACACCCCATGTCCCCCTGGTAAGTATGCGCCGTACTAACTACTAAGCGGGACTGTTTGTAGGCAAAAAGTGCGCCCCCTCGCTTACGCTTTTAAACCTCAAGCGTCCAAGTGCGGGAATATGAAATTTTCGAAATGATAAAGCCGGTAAATAATAACTGCTAGTACGACGGGCGAGCCGGCCGTCTAATGTACGCCTTGCAAAAAAAGTTCTTAGAATTTAGTTTCATTTTCATTATCCTGCTGGGAAATTTTGGGCTCTAGCTAGTATTGATTGTAATCTATCGATGGACAAATAGTAGGTATTTCAAATTATATTTCTATTAAAACACATATTTTGTATTGTGGCACCCAACGTGGTACAGATACATTTTTTTACACAATTTCAAACATAATAGATATTTTTTATTTGAAAACCCGGAGCAAAGAATGATAAGCGCAAAGCTTGTTTTCATTGTTTAGATTCTAAATAAGGTCCAACATATAACAAAAATATGATTTTTATTGCCCAACGTGTAACAGAAAAGCTCTTCTTACCTTACCGCCTTCTCGGCAACGTCCTTAACTGGTTGCATTCCCACTTTTTCTAGCTATTATACTTGTTAAATTCAAATTTGTAATTTATAAAAGTAAATAGGTACTGAATGATAAACTCGTAAGGATTCATATCTGTTTTATGTCTACAAAGCAAAAATTTGTTTTATTTTCTTCTTTTTTTGCACCTTGTACCGGGGCAGCAGCGGGGTTCGTGTGTCTGCTTTCACATTTCCCACTCGCAACGTAAGGCGGGGTACGAAACACCCCCGCCCGCCCGCTGCGCTCCTGTTACCTACACCCCGGTTTTTATTCCTTCCTGCCCGTCGAAAGTAATCAATTTGCGACTTAATTAATTAAGAAAAAGCTTTCACGGTGTTTAAGAGGCCAAAATGAGTGTATACTGTTGTTTTAAAGGCGGTGTTGTCTCCTACAACACCGCCTTTAAAACAACAGTATACCAATTTTAAACAAATTATGCCAATTTTCATTGTTTTGTTTTTAAAATTAATTGGAAATAATTAGGATTTAATTGAAAGATTTGGAAATAAATTGGCTATAGCAGTAGGCCAATTACTAACATGGAACTCAATATAATAATTGCTATATGTGCGTTATTCCTGTTGATGTTGAGATGAAAGAACTAATTCACAAAGTGCATGAAGTCTGGTTATTTATTTATTGATGCGTAATCTTTCTTTTTGGTTTAAATTTTGTTGTATAAATCTACAACTACAAGCTGTTCTTCTACACAGGGACCTTGAGCTTCCATCCACATCGGGATATCTCAAAGAAACGTCTCAACGTTACTTTGAGAAATGTCCAACCCATCCGAACCAGTTAGTTGTGCGGGTTGCCAACTACAGCCCGGCAAAAAATGTCCCTCTGCGGCACAGACGGCCGAGGAATGTTCTCTTCGACCCTGACGATCCCATTACGGTGGCGAACCTTCCCTTCGAAAACCCCTCGACTCAACGGAGTCCGGGGTTTTTTCGGGTGTCACCCGCCGGCGAGTGCGACGTAGTAGGAACAGTAGACAGTTTACCAGGTACCGGAATGTACCAGGGCGCTTCACGCCACCGATAGGTTCTCAGTAGGCCCTTCAGGCACAATAGTGTCGGCCCTTATGGCATTGAGCGTTTGCTACCGCTCGCGAGTTTGCATTGCTCGCTTGATCAAAGGCAAAGCCCATGGCCGAGGTTCGTCCCAACTGGGAGCCCCTTGTGCATTTGCCGAAAAGGCTGAGTGGTTAATAGCCCTCGCCTCAAACTGTCCCGCTGTAAATTTGAAAGCTCACAAGAGCTAAAATTATAGGTCCGATCAAAAAAAAAAACAACAAAAAAAACTGTTCTTTGCGGTTTCATGGCTATTAATTTTTTTTTCTCAATCCTAACAAAAGTTTCATATTCAGCTAAATTAATAAAACTCTTCAGCTAAATTTGTATTTTCAGATCAAGGATTTGATTTTTATTTAGACTAAAATTAGGTATTTTATGTCAAAAAACAGTGTCAAATATCCTCCATTCTGTTGATGTACTTTGGACTTTGTTATAAAATAATTGGTAAATCGGGGTTACTAAGCCTGTGCTTTTTATTTTTAACTAGTAATTTTTGTAAGCCTAAACGGATTCTGTTTTATACTAAAACTAAAATCTACATAGTTAAAAAAACACTTTTTAGGACAAAGATACTTTTTATTAGCTTGATATAAATATAACTGAGCCCAAAGGGGATCACGCCAACTAGATCCTTTCAAATTGCAAGTGAGAAAATCGCGATAAATAACGTTTCAAGCTGAAAACGATGCGTCCACTCGAGTGAGCAGTAAAACTTTTAATTGCGATATTGCACGTACGTTAACGCACAGTAAGCAACATGTTAATTTAGCACTGTATAATGTGACCCAATTTCCCCACCCTAATTCAGCTAGTTTCCTCCCTGCCGCTACAAATACTTTTCCTTAGTTTCGTTTCACCCGATATCGCTGTTATCTAGTTAGCCCGGGTCGACGAGGGTCCGAAGGGTCCGGGACTAAGTACCAGGACCGCATACATAGGTAGGAGGTTCGCGTGATGCCTGCCTCACACCCGGCACTATTTATAAACGCTCGCGGACCGTAATGCGAGTGAGGGATTGTGTTCTCACACGCTGAAAGCAATTAGGCCTTATGTGATCCCTGTAATAATATTTTTTGCTGTTGTTTGTCTAGTTCTGTTGTCCTAATTAATTTTCCATGAGCAATGAAAACGAAGCAAACAGAATCTTATTTTCTTTTCTTACGTATTTTTATTAACCCAAAAATACAAATTGTGGATATAACATATGCTGGTCCAGTATCGAATGATAGGTTTAAGGGTCAAACTTACAAATTAGGAGTGACTTATTTTAAGGGTTAAAGTTAGAATATGTAATCACATTTTCAGAAGGTTTCGGAAAGCCATGATTAATATTTCAGATGCTGAAATTGAAGAACTGTTAAAGGGATATGTAACGAATAAATCAAAAGGGTTCTGTACAAATCCAAAAAAATTATTAGTACAATTACAATAAGTTTTTGAGTACGTTTCAACAAGGATTTTATATTGCATTATTTAACCCTATTTTATTAGATTCGGATGCTAAGGGTCCTGCTCTAGTACCTTTTAATCCCTATTATCTGTAAAAATAAACTCCCTATGTAAAGATGTTATGGGGATACTAACTCAACGACACTATATATTATAACAAATACATATATAGATAAACTTCCAAGACCCAGGCCAATCAAAAAAAGATCATTTTCCATCTTGACATGACCGGGGATCGAATCCGGGGCCTATAAATTACAGCCAGGCATGTTAACCATTACGCCACAGGGCCTCATTATAAAATCTGTGACTATCATTGAATCAATTCTGTGGTAACAATTACAAATCGTTGTCTTACGGTTCATGAGAAATATCTGCTGATAGACGGAGAGACTAAAACTTTACTTCTCATGCAACTTATTAAAAAGTGGAACTTTAAAAAATAAACTAGCTTATTATTCTGGCCAATGACATAACGGTCTTAAAATTTTTTTTAACAAAGTTAACGACCATATTTTTTTAGTTTTGAAACACTGGTCCCACCCCTGATCTTCACTAAACATCAGGTCGATTCAAGAAAATCTTTCAATATCAAACGGCTTGGCGGTTGCAAATTTAGTATTTTACCAAATGTTGATAACACGTAATAAGTAAGTAAACTATTGGGCCAGACGTCGACCTATAAAAAATACATAATATTCGTCCACCGCAATTCTTCACCCTCCATGATGGCCTAGTCCCCACCCCTTATAAATTTTACCTTAAAAATCCGCAAATTCGGGGCTCCGGCACGGTCGCTAGACCTTTCCCGAAAAGGGTCTGCCGAAAGGGATTTGCTTTGGGATCGGGCATTCGGGCCTACACTTATACAAAATGTCCACTATGGGTTCGCCGGGTTACCCTCCCGGGTCCAAACATACCTAAGAGCTGGCTGCTGTAAACAGCAAAGTTTGTTGTCGGATCCTGTGATCCTGGTAGATAAAGGACGGCTTCTACTTTGTAGCTATCACTGTGCGGTCACGCTTGACGTTTATAATTAAACTAGTTGTCACCTTCTGGTCCGGCCGAAATGAGATCATTTTTTAAATTAAATTATGTACTATCAACTTGTGCCATTTATAGACCGAACAATACCATTAGAACTCATTTTCCGCATCGAAATCATAAGTTAAGTAAACTCCGTGTGTCTATCCAAAGAGTCTGTGGAGTGCGTGTGTGTGTAGGCGTGCTATTTTTGAAAGTGTGACTTAGACAAAATCGGCGAGTCGAATGATTTTTGTTCGATTTCGAATATTTTTTTCGACACATTAGTCAAACATTTCAAAAATAGGGCAACAGACTTTGTGCCCTAGATCCCACGACCCTAGCTTTTTATTTCATACCAAATTCCCTTTCTACAAGTCTCAATAGCTTTTGTCTATCTATTTATATTTGTAAAAAAATCTAAATCGGTAAAAATCAATTGCATTATGATTTATTTTGAATAATATTTTATTTGCACTTAAATTTCTAAGATATATAAATAACGTTAGTAACTTGTGCAATAAATATCGAAAGAGTAAAACACACCATAGCACCATAGAAAATTACACACAAAGATATGTCGTCCGTAACAAAGATGTAAGTACAATAGGCGGCCTTATCGCTAGTGCATTCTCATCTTAGCTAATTTTAGAATAGAAAAATAGACTTTAGGGGGATTTCACCAACATCGTTCCTACATGGCAGACATTTTTTTACTAGAGACAGAGTCCGTAATCTGGAATTATACGTGGATTACCAGTATATTCTCGGGTTGACTGTGTGGTGAAATGTAAACTTCATTATACGAGCCTAAATTGCGTCATTGTCTTTGGAATAAAACTTTCTTGAGTTTGGTTAAATCGGCCCTTAGTCTATGGTGTATATGAATCCACTCACACTACTCTTATTACTAAAACATTACATATTGTTTATTTTATACACTGTCAACACATATTTTGTATCTGTTTGTCATTCCAAATAAATAAAATAAAAATAAAATAATCTTATGTACCGCTCAACTTCCATATTTTTTCTTTCATTACAAATTTAGAACCTTACATACATATGATTTCCTATTACTACGATCTTTACAGACCTCCCTCGTTAATAAATTCAGTTGACATTTTTTGAAATTAACATTTTTGTTCAATTTTTCAGGTAAGTGAATACACAAGTAATCCACACAAAATATCAGTAAGTACAATGTTCATTATGAGAACGAGTTTTTTTTTTTTTGAAAATTAGAATTTTACCAAAACTTTGAAATGAAACATTTCTCCAGCAAAAAAGTTACCAAACAGCGATTTTTCTTTTCTTTTGTAATTGATTACGTATTTTGAATTACGAATATGGACGAAGGGCAAATAGGAAGGTGATGATTAAAAAATAACAACATAGATTATAGATAGACAATTTAATTTGAAATACTGCATCACATACATACAAACATTAACGGCGATTAATATTTAAACAAAAATCACAAAAAATATATAAATAAATGACTTGAGATATGAATCGAGATTTTTCCATCACCAAACTTAGACCCGAGTCAGCGCGATAAGCGACTCTTCAGCAGATAGAAGCACCCCTGAGGCAAGTACCGGACCGGAAGCACCCCCAACCCCAAGCCCCTACAGGACCTCTTAACTTTATCCTCAGTTACCCTACTGTTGTTACCTACCAACTGTTTTGGTAAATGCATCAATTTGAAAAATATTGCGAGAGCGAAAAAATATACCTATTTTCAGCGATTTAGGAGTGCTATTTTTGAAAGTGTGACTCTCACGCAAAATCGGTGAGTCGAATAATGTTCGACATCTATTGATTTTCGTTCGTTAACAAAGGTTTTTTTCGTTTTAACGTGAAACAAGGACAAACAAACACACTTTTATATTTATAATATTAGTATGGATTTACATATATGTCATACATTTCAAAGAAGAGAAGGGAAAGATAGTTTATTTAGCGTATACTTGTTTCGGCAAATTCGTATCAAAAGTAAATAATCATGAAACGCGATAAATAATTTGAATTGAATTAATTAAACCTGTACTTAGAATTTGAAAAAGTGTTTCGCGTTTCTGTGTTCCTGATATTTTCTTATTATTCTCCTGCGATTTCACAATTCCTAGTAGAGGACTTGGCTTAATTTTACATCTGGTATATTCCGTTTTCACATTTTTTTACAAAAAACTCTTAAGTTTCTAGTTTCTTACCGATTCTGCTAAATAAATTCTATAGAAACTAATAATTATTTGACATACATTCATCATTTACTTTTGGTTTTAGATATAGTTTAATTTTGTTAGTTCATTTTTCATTTATAGTTTCGTCATGTTTGTCTGTCCTACGTTTTTTATTACTATTTGTCTTTTAGAATATAGTTTTCTCCATCATTTATAAAATTTAAATAAAAATCTAAATACCTAATACGTTTAAGTACAATAATTTGGATGTTGTTTTTATTACATTGACGCATAACCTATATATACTTCCAAAGCATAAGAATACAAATTTCAAATTCGAAATCCTGAGATTGTCTATTCAAAAAGCGATTTTTCCAAGATTTTATAACTTTCGCCAATTATATTTTCTACCTTTCACAGAATACAAAAGTTGCAATTCATAAAGAGAAAATTTTGCATTTCTTTTCATTACTGCGCTCCACATATAGGTACAAAGGGTATCTAGAAAAGTTATAATAACTTTAATGTAGGTCTTTTGACAGCCCTTGCGTCTCGTTAGCAGCCCTGTGCTGTGTATCTTGTCATAATCTTTAGGGATGGGAAACTGAACTTTATTTTATTTCACTTCTCAAAATTCTTCTTTAAAATTATGTATGTTACATTAAATGTGAACACAGTATGTATACAAAAGGCGGCCTTATCGCTCAAGTAATCTCTTCCAGGCAACCTTAGGGTACTTTGTTGTTCTTTGTATCTTGTCCTTCCGTGTTAGTTTTCAAATTTTTATTTAAACAAACCTGGTTTACATGATTTTGGTATTGATATTAATTTGTTACGGCTAGTGGTAAAGAATCTTTACATTCTTGACACAGTTCAGAAATTATTATCAGTGAGGCGTTTGTCTAACACAAGACTTTGAATCGCTTAAACGAGAATCAAATACCTTTCTTCTTTATTGGCAATTAGCGGTTTTACGCAGCTCCGCTCGCGTTAAAAAGTAGCCTATGTTTGACCCCGGGTCTTCAACTATATTCATATCAAATTTCATCAAAATCCGTTTAGCGGTTCGGCCGTGAAAGCGTAACAGACAGACAGATAGACTTTCCATTTATAATATTAGTATAGATTTAATATGGCATGTGAAAATTTTCTGCTTAAGTAAAAATCCTTGTGTTATTTGACTAAGTTTTCAGACCTGTCACTATTATTATCACGAACAAATATACGAAATATAAAAAAAAGAAGTATAAATTAGCAAATATGAAATACACCAAGCAGGCTGAGTACGGATAACACACTTGCACACTTTTCATCATTCTTTTTTTAACAAACGCATCGATAATATCTAATGTAAAATCGTACGATATCATCGACACAGTCCCAACCTTTCGCATCACTAATTACGGTTGCAGACGGCGCCGGGTCTCGCCAAGGGTACGGTCCTCTGAATTTTTTCCCCAGCACCCCACCCACAGAAAGGGGGGCGACTTCCTGTCCCTCCCAGACCCTTCTTAACATTTCCCTGGCTCCGAGGCACAGAAGACGCCACGCTTATATGAAACCCTGGTACCTACGGTTTGGGTTATATACTTTTTTAGGGTCGGTCAGACCCTTTGAGGCTTTCCCTCGAGTTAGGGACCTACATATCCCCTTTTCGGACCCGTTTTGACCTTTCTGCAGGGTAGGTGCTTTGTTTCGCTATATAAAAGTTTAGGGCTTGATGGTACGGCGCAATGTGAAAAAGATAAGTAGTGGTCGGGTCTAACTACTGTTTTAGAAGCTTATTGTGTTGTTTTGGTAGTCTGCAAATGTGCACAGTTAAATGTTAATTTTATTTTTATTTTAAACTAAAAAGCAAAAAACAAATTGTATTAACACAAGAATCAGACAACAATAATGACAATTTTAAAAGATATCGTCATAATAGACGATAATTCTCGAAAAAATTTGGTTTTCAGATTCGATACGTAATTTGGGTGTGTGAGACTTTTATTATTTAATTAGTGTACATCGGTTTTGTGTGTTGTGTTCACGAACATTTTAAAAAGTATAAGCCTGATTACGAGTAGTTTTTGAGATAACTACTTAACCGATTTTGATGTAGAACTGTAAAGCCGTTCTCGTCGCCGTTCCAAGAAAATGTATTGTTGACATAACAGTGATATTTAAAATTGAATTCTATCAGCCGCACTCAGTGTTGAAAGCAAATTTTTTATAATCAAATAAAAAACGTAACGTATAATTAAATTTATACTCATTACTGTAGTTTTACTTAAGCATTTATACTCCTTTGTGTACATTTTTTATTTGAGTTTGAAGAATGTGCATTAACGACTCTGAGTGCGGCGGTATGAAATCAATTTTCAAGGTTTTAGGTTTCAAATTTACTTATAACATTTTCCCTATCATTTACACTATGCTTCAATACATATTATTACGCCTGTTTCCCGCA
Source organism: Euzophera pinguis (assembly GCA_947363495.1). Classification (NCBI taxonomy): domain Eukaryota; kingdom Metazoa; phylum Arthropoda; class Insecta; order Lepidoptera; family Pyralidae; genus Euzophera; species Euzophera pinguis. Next base: position 7,921,484 of record OX376176.1, read on the forward strand.
GGGGTAGGCAGAGACTAAGGATTTCCACTTGCTACGATCCTTACAGACCTCCCTCGCTTCCTCCACGCTCATCACTGTCGTCAAACATGCTGATATCGGATACTCCCAATATCTCCTTTTTCACGACTTTGCAATAACTTGTTTTCCCAGAAACATAATAAGGTCAGACAGACTTTATAAGATATCAAAATTAATAAGAAGTTTAAAAAATTCTTATTAGCGCCTCAGTAAAATAAGAAAATGAACCTTTTCTAATTGTACTGCTTCTTCATTCAAACTTAACTGTCAGTTAGTAGTCACGTCCTTTCTTTTTGTTTTAAACCTGTTCTTATTATTACATGCCAAGTTACATAAAAAAATCGAGTGAAAAAATCTGAAGAAATATCGAACAAACTTTGAATTGTACATTTTTGATTCATTGAACAGTATCCTAATTTTATTTTCTAATTAAATACAAAATTTCATACACGACATCCCATAATTTTACGATACGTTAAAAGTTATCTTAGTGTGTGTGACATTCCAAGTATTTAACTACAGAGATCGCTATGGACTTTTTTTCAATTAATTTTTCAAAAACTTATACCTAACATAATTTAAAATTGTATTCAAAATTTTTAAAGATTATATTTAAAAATAATTTTCATTTTTGTAGTCGACATTACTAATACATTGAATTTGGGACACGTTTGTTGTTAGTTAATTACTATTTCACGTGTGTAGTTTACACTAGTGCAGCTTCGTTAAAGGCTAGAACACACGAGCATAGATTTTAAACAAAATGTATGTGTAAAAGAAGTTTTATTATCCTACATAAAGTACATTTAGTTGTATTGGTTTTAACTATGTGTTTCTTTTGTTTGTAAATGGTGCAATAAAGTGTTTATTCATTCATTCATAAAATCAATGTTTCAGCTATTGCATATTAATTGTTTTAACGTGTTGAAAATGTGAAGACTAGATTCGAAAGATGCACAAAGAAAAGCTCAGTCAAGACCACATATATACAATTTTATAATATACTAGCTGACCCGGCAAACTTCGTACCGCCTCCGAATATATTCACCTTTTAAACCTTTCCTGGATTTCCACAAATAATTCAAAACCAAAAATAGCTAAATCGGTCCGTTCTCGAAATTTAGCGAGACTAACGAACAGCAATTGATTTTTATAAATATAGATTGTTTTTCTATAATTAGCTGAGGTTAATCAGCTGAGGTTGCAACTGCGAATGCGATATGATGAAAGAGAGAGACAACATCCGTGGCTACTTGTTTTTCCTCAGCCTCAAATATGCCACTTTTCTCTTTTTGAGAATAACGTTGAGAAGACTTATATCCTAAGGAATAGGTCTATAACTTACCGGCCTGGCATGTAGCCTAAATTAGGTCATACAACGACAGAAACTCCCCTAAGCATAGCTTAGCGGATTATGCTGCCTTAATACTGCGTTGTGACCGTATGTACGTCCCTTAAGTGGCTCCGTCACGAGGCAAAAGGCGAAAGTAGCGAGCGCCTACACTTACTGCGAATAGCCGCGGCGCGCCATGGGGGCAAACTTTGATACCCCGAAACCACCTCCCCTTTATGCCACCCTGATACCCGACCCACCCACTACGGGCTTTGAGGACGTCTTTGAGCCGAACTTTGGCGGGGAAAACCCCAAAATTCAAGTTGCCGCTGCCGTCCCGATTACGAGTTGGCAATATCTTTGAAATTTTCTGCTTTCCTGGTAGCCGAGGTTGGGAGGGGCGTCTTTGTGCTGAATAGTTTTGATATTGTCCCTAAGTTGACCCTTATTAGAATCTAAATAAAACCGTTTAAAAATTGGTGCATGCTGAATGCTGCTAAAAAATTTGGTGCACGATTTCCGAAATTTGGCTTTTTACAAACCAAAATTAATTATAGACTAAATGTCTATTTATTTAAATTTTTTAATGTTTCACAAGTACAAATACCTATAACAATTGGCGGACTTAATGCTGAGAGCATTCTTGGGAATGTATAAAAATATTATTTTATACTATTGTCAAAAAGTTAGTTTTGTTAAAGTTAGGTAATATAATTTTCTTAAACATGCGCGGAAATATTGTCATTACTTTTGAATAAAGAACATGCGAAGTAACAACATATTTACGTAGACTGAAAATCAAATTCACTTCCCGGCGCGTTCTTTGAATTTGGAACGAAGAGCGCGCCGGCAATGTTGTATGAAACGGTGTGCTGTTTGAATTTAGAACTTTTTCATCTATCGTACACATGGCGTTCTCATGGCTGTATCTGAAAAACCAAAATCACTTCCCGGCGCGTTCTTTGAATTTGGAACGAAGAGCGCGCCGGCAATGTTGTATGAAACGGTGTGCTGTTTGAATTTAGAACTCTTTTATCTATCGTACACATTGCGTTCTCGTAGCCACAGATGCGTTTACCTTTCGGCACAAACTGTAAAATAAATTATTTTTTTTATGTAAAAGGCCCTTTTTTATTGCCTTGCATTTTTTTAAGAAAAGCACTATATATGCCTCGGCCGAAATGGCAATTGCCTGTCTCGTATCATTGGAGTAAACTCATACTCGACCTGCAATTGCCTATTTCGCTGCCTTTGCAATAATGTACTATTACAGATCAAAAGGCAGTAATGCCGAAAGGCGTTCTATAATAGTCATACAACCATTCATAAAATTCTGTCTTCGAATAGGTGTTCTATGAATGTTTTCTCTGGATTACTTTTTAAAAGAGTTTTTCATTGTTTGTCGTGTATATTGATGAGCCATATTGGGTTAAAGTGTGTGTAATATTATTGCGGTTAAGAGATCCTAGTATTATGTGAAAAGGCACAGTGAAATCGTAAGCCAAAGATTTATCAGAAGATGTGTGTATCTTTTTGCATATAATTTGATCGAGCGAGCAAAGCGTCTCCATTTCGACAATTTTGCTTATGGATCGGGAAATGTATGTTCCGCGCTACAGGCTACATTTCTGAACGGATTTTTACGAAACTTGGCTTGTGTATTATTTTTTGTAGAGAGCTTTTTTTGATTGAGGGGAAAGTTTTATGTAGTGTTGTTTCTGAACAGATCTTTACGAAACTTGGCAAACATGTTCCCAGATTTATTTAAAGTTTTTTCCAGAGATTTTTTGGTTGGGGGAAAAATGAGGGCGAAAAATGGAACAGTTTAAGTCAATAACATTGATGAATTCGTTGCTTCCAGATATTAGGCGTTTGCGCAGTGGTTAAGCACTCATTCTTAAATTCAGGAGAAGAGGAGAAAAAAATCTTCACTGACCGGGGTTCGAACGCCCCGGGTTCGAACCCCGGTCAGTGAAGATTTTTTTTGCTATATTAAATTTTTTTAAAGTAATTGACTTAAATATAGCTGGAGATTAATGAATTTAAATGAAATGATATTGGGCATACTTTATTTTGTAACCCTTTGTGTGTCAGTCCGACTCGCACTTGACCGACCGGTTTCATTTATATACGAATTTGTTAATGCAGTCACTAGCGTCTACGTTATTACAATGTCATGGTAGTGGCACTGTTCGCGAGGTCTACTGTTCACAGAACTACTAATTTATACTATAGTTGGTTAGTTAGAAACTCTATTGTACATAAAACATTCAAAATTATATAAAAGAAAGTGTACACGAAGGCGGACTTATCCCAGAAAGGGATTTCTTCCAGTCTGATACGGTGATTATTCAATAGCGAACCCTGGGCTCCGAAGCAAACAGCTGGGGACGCAACCGGGAAAGCGCTAGGATGAAGAATTATACTATACATACGCGGTATTATATACATTCCTTATGTTTATTTACTGAATAATACTGAGAAGAAATAATTAAAAAAAAATATATATTTTCTCTATCTGAAATGGAAATACTAGTTTACGCAAATAATAATCATAAAATTATATTAATAAATAAACTTGTATCTAAAAATAATAATTCTTATAATTCAAAATATATATAACCTGAATGTTTACTCAATACGTATTGTGTGTACATTCTTAAGAATTTTACATTACACGTTGATGTCTTTTATTTGACAATCTTTCAGAATTTTTTATTGGTTTTCAATTTTTTATTGGTTTCAAGTTATTTTAAGCGTAACTCTACATTTTACCCGACTACAATGAAGTATAAGGAGGGTTATGATCTTGTTGTAGTTGGTAAATATGTGTGGGGCTATGTACGGTTGGTTTATTCCATCAAGAGTATAGGTTAAATTGGTACTTAAGTTAATGAAAATCTTGCTCTACTAGATTTTTCATGGTATTGCTATTTCGATGCAGATGAGACGAAAGTTCCTATCCTTTATCGATGCGATTCACAAAATAAAAATAAAAAAACAAATGTAAAAAGCTGTATATCGCTTGTTAGTATTACTAGGTAGTAGTTAAGATAAATATTGATAAAATAATTAGGAACCAGGCGCAAAGTTGCCACAAAGTTCTACCATTATACTGTTGAAATACTAGGATCGCATGCTAGACAGGAGCTGTATCCATTTACAAACTAGGCAAGCAGCCGAATGTGCAACGCTTTTCAGTAACGCGAACAACATAATGTTTAGAAGTTCAGCGTAGGATGTACTTACAGTTACTAGGAGAGCATATTTTAGCAAAGTTAGTATTACACGTATGGATGTAAAAATAATTCTGTGTGATGTCTATTTCGTTGGCCTATGAAATTGACCTTTTTGTATGGTATATTTAGGTTAAAATTTGTTTCTCTCAACGTAAAGTTATTTGTAATAACTTATTGAAACTTGCCCTAGATATTTTTTTTTATGAATTTATTACTGTTATTTAAGAAGGTAGTTTTGGTGAAAGTTTGTTGTGTTAAATTTTGGCGAAGAAAAATTGCCCCAAGGTAGTACCTGGATAGCTAAATAAAGATGTTATAAATTAATATCCACAAGGCTTAAAAAGGTAGAGCTCAGAAAAAGATGAAATCGTCTTTATTTTTGCTACCTTATCACTTTATCGTGGCAAAAATATTAAATTAAATTTAATAAAATTTTGTGCTAACTGATACTAGATATAACGGACGAATAAACAATTTGAAAAGGGTTATTTATTCTCACTTAAAGCTTAGAACATTTTAAGCTTTTGTTTTTTTTTTTTAATAGTTAGGTACTTCAGCATTCTTTATGATATTTCAACAATTTGGAATTAATAAATTATCTCAATATTATTTTGCATTTTTGTAAGAGTACGTTCTGTTGCATTCATGTTTAGCAAGTTTTTAGACTACTTTTTCAGCAATTTGAAAATCGGGTTTTAGGAAAATTATGTTGAATAATCGAGTATCTCACATTATTTCTGATATCAATAAATAGCAAAATTTCATTATATTTTAGGTTATGAATTTTTGAGTTTATTGAATAAAACTAATTCAATGTTCAAGGTACTAAATTTTCGCTAACATACTGGGGAACGAACGGTCGAAAGGAGGTGCGATAAACTTCTTCGTAAATAAGCAAAGTAATACTGGAAGAGGAATTAACCGCCTGCCCGCTGCTGCTCGGGTAAGGCAACCGGATATTTCTTTTAGCTGTCCAAAGAACCCCCCGGTCATAATGCCCTAGTGGGGGCCGCAGGGGGGCAGATATAAAGATACAGACCCCCACTTATCCCGGGACCATACCCGGTCCTTTTGCTTTTATAGGGGGTGTGTATAAAACCGAATCGCCCGGTTTTAGCTGTGCTAGACTGTTACGACCGGGCCGGCGGCGGTGGTCGCATTACACCAACGGAACGAGACTATGTCTGATGTGGGTATGCTACCCTAGTACTTAGATACAATGTTTCGGCGATGGCTTCACTCATTTATTAGTCTAGCTTCAGATGATGGCCCTCCTAAAGGGCCAATAAAACGGATTTACGCGGCAATGATAAAATCGGTCTTTTTCTGCCTCCTTCGAACCTTTTAAGGTTTCTATCTAATATATTGTGATTTATTTAAGAACACCCAATATAAGTATATTTTTTTAAAAACGGCGACATTGTTATTTGAAACGTTTTATTATACTTTAAATGTACACTTAAATGATAGTTTATGCGTCCCTTTTTGATAGTCGGCCGGCGTTATTAAGCGACCGAAATGTGTTGGGGGGGTTGATTCTAACGTCGAGATATTAATTTCTCGTCTTTATTACGAGGACGACATGTGCTTAGGAGATGAAGGTAACTATGTTGTTTCATTATTCGAATGTTAAGGGCTTGGGTCGCCTCCCCGTGCGGGGGCGGGGAAGCCGTATAAAAACGACAATTTCCTCTAAACGTACGCCGCGCCCGCGCCCGCGCCTGTACGCCGCGCCCTCGCTACTAATTAACTGCCACAACGGTTATGTCACCCTAGTACCCCTGTTTGTAGGGCGGTATTAATATTTTTTTCTGAAGGCTCGCTGAAAAGTTGACCATACAATGGGATGACATGTAACAAAACAAAAACACGATTGTCATTGGAATGAATTCTCGTTGGATTATGTGGCAAAATAGAAAACGCGTTTAGTAATTCCAATTTTTAAGCTATAATTTTTTGTTTTTGTTATATGTACTTGGAAATTAAAAATATGATCCCTAAGTAAGTCTGATCCAACCCATTTTGTTATTCTAACAGGGCGACTACGTACTATTTTCTACTCTTAACGTTTACCTGTTAAGCAAATTATTGGCCCACATTTTTAATATCATGCATAGAATAAGCGAATATTACAATAAATTTAAGTAATTTTGTCCAGCCATTTTATAGACAGTAATTACTTCATACGAAAGAATTCACAAAAACAGCAAACAATGCCACTGCGTTTAGGGTTGACATGCGATTTTATTTTTACGGACATGTAAAAAAATAATGTAAATACAAAATTTCCGTATCAAATGCTGAACAATATGAATGTTGACTGTTAGATAATGCTTTTAGCATTAAGTCCATCTATTGTGCTTTACAATTCCGTCACCGAACACAAATAAACCCTTCGAGGTTTCCGCGGTTCGGTAACTGTTGTATGTGTACATTATGATATTTACTGAATAAATTTAATTTAAAAAAAAAAAATGTATTTGTACAATAAAGTTTAAATAAATAAATAAATATTTATGATTCTAAACTTGATTGATATTAAAATAACACATCAAAAAGAAATTGATATTGAAATATCGCATTAAAAAAAATTAGACTAAAATATCGCATTAAACAAAAAGCTTGCCCTTTTACAGTCATTCATATTATGTGGGCTGCATGGTTAATCGACCCTGTACATCCTGGTATCAGTATTTTCGGAACCGCCTTTCGGCCTCTGACATGATTCCTTAACGACTATCAAATGGCAGCCGATACCAACATAACATTCCTTCCGAAACACGAAATCAGTTTTTCAGATAATTAGGTGATTCAAGTCTCAAATGTCCCGTATGCTTCCCGTAGGAATCGAATCCACGACCTCCAGGTCTCAGGCATCCTTAACCACTGGACCACAGAGAATAGATAATTTTTTGAAAGAAAAACGGCAGAAAATGACCTGTTTTCGATTTGAATCTGGCTACCCTACCAACGCCTCACATGCCTCGAAACTTGTCTACTAGCACAAATTAATATTGACGCGTCGACGGTTTACTAATAGACGGATTACACACACATCAAGACATGCATGTGTATGTAGACATTATGACTTTTTAAACACCAGCCAAAATTTTACAATGTATTCAGTTTGTATGTATATATGTAAAATTCTTTATCCATACCATCCATACTTCCGTATCCATCCATACTTCCATACTATACATACATACTAATATTATGAATGCGTCTTGTCTTTCTGTCTGTTACGCTTTCACGGCCAAACCGCTAAACGGATTTTGATGAAACATAGGCTACTTTTGACGTAGGCGGAGCTGCGGGAAAAAGCTAGTTGTGCATAAAACAACACAGCTAATACAAAATCAACAGGAAAAACACTTAAATATTAATGAACAATGGCAGTACGTTAAATTCGACTATTTTCTATAAAAAATTTTGGAGAAATATGTAAAAAATATACAATAAATGACATCGACATCCCATTGTATCGTTAACAAAAATCTATTTTCATTTGTTTCTAAGTAACTCAAAAAAAATCTTTAACAAAATAGGTTTTTATTCTGACGAATTTAATTATCAGTTACTTGTTTTGCAATACTGTACTTTATTCCCTTGTGACACAATAGAAATTAAATCCGCTCAAGTACTCGCGAAGTACCTGTTTAGTTGTAATTATTAAGATATGTAGCAGGCAATGTGCAAAATAAGTTTCGAGAAAAAAAGATATCAAAACATAAAATTACAGGATTAAGTGCGTATAATACCTTTACACTTCCGACGTTTCAACCATGTTACAACCGCCGTGGTCATGGAACGACTGGGTCAGTATTTCTACAGCTCTATACTTGAGCATATTTTGATTTCTCCGAGTACCGTCACAAAACAAACAGTGTCCTTATTTCGTATCGTAAACTATCCGTGATCACGGCCGTTGCAACACGGTTGAAACGTCGGAAATATAAAGATATTATACCCACTTAACCTTGTAATTTTATGTTACAAAATATCTTTATTGTTCACATACAAAAACAAATTATTGTACAATAACAAAAGCTTACATATGGAGCAGAGGCGGACTTTAAGACTTACTTAGCTTATCATCTTCGTCCAAGCGTGTTTCTCGTTTGTATCTTCAGCTTTCGCTACAGAGACAAGGGTGAGCTTTATTCATGGTTCTAGATTTGGCAGTACGGGCTATTACAAGCTTGCTTTGCTCTTTTGTATACAAAAATCTGTATAAATGGGAAATATCTGGATCTTGGTATAAAAATCTAAAGTGTAAAGGAAAAATCAGAAAATTTCATATCATCAAGTTCATTATGTAGAGTTTCGTGAAAATATGTTTTTTTTCTAAAACCTCTTTATTACCTAAACTTATTTTACGAGATCAATTATTTTCCATACATACATAAATAATTATGATTTTAAAAGTCATCATCATACTAGCGCTTTTCCGGTTGCATCCTCAGCTGTGTGCTTCGAAGCTCAGCGGCACGAATTTTGATTCAAAAAGTAATTAATACAAAATAAAAAAAGTATATGTAAATTTAATCATTTTTCTGCGACGAATAACGTGCTAACATGACAAAGTATTTTACTCTTAAGGTATTCATCCAAACGTGGTAGAATTTTGTGAAAAGAAAAAGACGGAGATCTATTCTCTCAGGAAACATGACTTTTAACAGAATGCCCTAAACAGCGTTACTTCTGGCAACATATACCTCACACATTTATATGACGCATAAACAGTGGCTTACTATATGTGTATATAGATAGGGTGCTCATATATACAGGATGCGACGTCTTGCCGCGTGTTTGGATCACGGTAGCGTGTTCTCAGAAATGGGGTCTCAGTGGGGAACATATATAATAGTTATATGTTGTATATTGCCCTGATTCTATGTTACTGATATGTTTATGGTGCCTTAGTACATTGTAGATAATGCCTCGAAGATTTGGCTATGGTTACCGCTCTATGACTGCCTATACCACTTTTACATGAACTGCCTTTGTGGTCCAGTGGTTAAAACGTTTGCCTGAAGACTTGCAGGGCGTAGGTTCAATTCCCATTGGAATGTATTACTTTGTTTAGTTGTTTCCAGTTTGGGTAGAACATTACGGGCTTGAGTCACTTGATAGAGACACAATATTTTCGACATGCTTTTCAATTGAAACAATATTCCCAAGGAGAGTTAATGTCAGGCAGGCGATTGGTCACAAAAATGATCGCATGTGTGTCATGAACGAACTATACTGTGTTTCAAAGGACACAAAATAAGCAATGATCAATAACTTTAAGTGATGCTTAGACGCGATGTTCCATTCATACCAGATCAAAATTTTACATTAAGTAGGTAAGTTAAACTAAACCACTTTTAATAATTTGTAAGTTAAAATAGTCAAAACATTTTCAACCTCGAATACGAATCTGGTGATCAGCTGGCAGGATTAGTTTGCTTGGATTGCTATATGTGAATTTGTTTGTGTCAATTTTTGGAAAATGTAAAAAAATAAGTATATAATTAGATATAGAGTAGAGAGAAGTCATACTTTAAATTTTTTGGGTAAAAGAAAAGTAGGTATTGTTTACCAAATAAATTAAACAACTACCTGTAACTCTATGCTACGACGCCCACAACTTTAAAACAAAAGGAATTTTCGATTAGAATTTTCATCCAAGAAACTTGTTATTTTTCCTAAAAAATACAACTTATTTTAAAATTTCTTGTAGAAGTTCCAGAATTACCCTGACAACCTATAACCATGATGTCATAAAGAAAGTTTAGATGTACAACTGGATATCTATGATTCAAAGTAGGATAGGTCTTTGTTAATAGATAGGATATACCGAAATTTCCACGGTAGAGCAACCCTACATTTGATTCTTATTTCATATTATGTAGACTTTCTGCTAACCGTCCTATTATTTAAAAATGTTTATTTGATAAAATAACAATACCAGGGCCACATAACAGCACAAGCGCATCATTTAACGTTCCAATGGAAAACTCTCTTTAGTAATTCCAATTCACCAATGCACACGTAGCTTTATAATTTATGTACTGCCTCAATGTATGTATTTACTGACATAAATTCTATGTAGTCAGCATATTATACAGGTTGTGTGTGTGCGTGCCCTGTAATCACAGACATCATTATCGCATGAATGTACACAGTTGATTTACCTAATTAATATTTAAGTTTACCTGTAGAAATAACCTTTTTGGTGCAACTTGTAAATGATGGCACATTTCAATTACAGCTTGTATTTACTATGATTTAGTGAAAATTAAATATTGATAATCTACAAAATATATCTAGGATTTCTAATGAAAGTTACTAGGTTATCATCAAGTTATGATTTAGGTGCGAGTCAGTTAATTTTTTTTTGCTATTGATTGCCCCCACATTGAGACGCGTTCAGAATGTGCGTGTGTTTCGAGTGTCATTGATGCATTTCGGTATGGGGCTAGGGGGACGTGGAGGCAGGCGGCGGCCGGACACCGTGTACAGAGCCGAACGCACCTCGACTCGGCTCGGCCAGTGTGCGTTCCAAACTCGCGTGGAATAGACGCCAGTCGCGCGCCCCTATAACTTCTTCGCGAAAATCGTACTGCCGATTCCAAATAAACACAAATATTTCAGCCAAACAACCACATTTATAAACTAACAGGTTGGTCTTTTGTTGTGCTTCGTTCGATTCAATAGTGTTGTAAAAAAGTTGCAATTAGGCACTCAGCGCGCGAAGTTTATCATCTTGACATTCTAGTTTTTGCCCGAGTGCAGGTTTGCATAATACTGTCAGGAATGGACATAGGAACTCGTGACGAGTAAGTAGGCCTTGGATTAGTACGCGGTGACAACAAAAAATGCAATTAATCCATCGATGAGGCTGTCGTGACACCAAGTTTCCTTTGTCACGCCAGTTAAGCGAAGCAAGGCATTGTTTTAGTGAATTTATTAGTATAATCGGCGTTACGTATACTGGTTTTAAGACTACTCTTAGAAAAAACAGGGCAGTTTCCTTATCTTATGCTTGGAAGTTATTCTTGGAAAATAAATCGAATGTTTCATAAACATCAAACACAACCTCCCTGTTTCCATCATAATTGAATAATTTCTTCCCCCTAGCTTCTGTTATCCCTTATGACTTAACTAAAGATACCAAGCTGGCAGATTCTTGCAGAAGTTTGTATCGAACGCAGCGAAGTTTGAAAGTAATTTTGGAGTGCAAGCGCGCGTCGAACTAATCAAATCGTTCACGGTCCTTACTTTGCTGATAACATTTAGCTTGCAGCTACTGCGCTATGTTGCTCTGGTAACGACTTCTTATTCACATTTGTAGTACGTACGTTATATGATTAGATTTAAAACTTTATTGACTGCTATATCCATTAATACATCATCAAAATAGCCGACCATCTATATGAATTAGCAATTCACAAGATAGCCTTAGAAAATATTCTGCACTTTTAAAAAGCATGGTCAGCCTTCCATTTACAGTTAGCCTTCTTCGTACGCAGTATGTAATCGGTCTTTTTGTAAAAAAGCCATGCATTCGACAATACATTCCGCCGAGCCGTTATACGGGTAATGAGGGCCCTCCTCGAATAGTAGCAAGATAAATGCAAGGGCAGGCCGGCATTCACACAGTTTTGTAAAGACCCCTTCATGCGATGGACGGGAATTTAAAATTAGAATCTATCTAGTTTTAATATAAACGCAGCATATATGGTCAACCAATTTCAATATTTTAGATCCTATGGTCAACCAATTTCAAAATTAAGAAGATTTTGAATAATTAAAATGTAGAGTCAAGTATGATTGTTTGGTACCTGTGATCCTTCGTACTTTAATTTTGCATTTTTAATTTTTTTTCCTATAGGTGCTTACTACCTCCAAATATACGATAGAGAATAATTGGAACGAGTAGCTCATGTTACACTATGAGTACAATACATGCATATATGTAGGTTTCGGTTATTGACACAGAAAGTAACGCATACTATGCTATATCCATGCTTAATATTATAAATGCGAAAGTCTGTCTGTCTTTCTGTCTGTTACGCTTCCACGGCCAAACCGCTGAACGAATTTTGATGAAATATGGTATGACCCGGGGTCAAACATAGGCTACTTTTTGACGCAGGCGGAGCTGCGGGAAAAAGCTAGTCCAAAAGATGTTATTCAAAACTTTTTGAAGTATATTATTTGTCTGTTAGAAAAAATATTTGAACAAAATTAAGTTACGAGTAAATAGTTAAAACTAAAGTATCTCAAGAAGATATCTTTGTCAACATTTAGCAAGCAATTAGTTTTTTCAGTCTTAATTATCATCAACTGACTCTGTGTGCAGAGGTTTAGGCGTTAGCCTAAGACATGGAGGGCGTGGGTTTGATACTACGGGGGGCATACTTTGTTTTGTCGTTTCCGGTTTGGTTAGGGCATTGCATTGAATCACGTGATTGACTGATAGTAAAGATGATTCCGTGCTTCTAAAGGCGCGTTAAGCCGTTGGTCTCATCGTCTGAGGCCGTAAAGCGGTTCTATATAACTCTGAAATCAAAGTGTAAAAGGTCCATTGACTATGTAACCCACTCGATTTTTATCAAGAAAAATTATAGCGTTTATCTGGTTGCACTCCTAATTTTTAAGGCTAATTATAAATTTTTACCTCTGTCGAAATCTGATTCTACTTTTTTTATAATCACGTTTTCACAGTTCAACTATATAAAAAGTACTTTCGAAAAGAATAAACTGATGAAAGATGGCTGTCTTAAATTTGTTGAGCCAGTAAAAATATCGTTACATCTAAAGTACAAACGAAAATAACATAATAAACAGATAAATCACATTTTAGCGAACTTTGATTTCGAAGCCAGATCAAATTAATGCTTAGACCATGAATAGATATGCAGAAATTAGAAATTGCGCCTGTCATGGCGGAATTAGGTACCTAGAGAAATGTTTTGCGGCACTTTTCAAACGGGATTGCTTTAAAGATTTTAATTACATCTTCACCGTTAGCTAGTCTATGCTAGTTTCGAAGGAATGTTACCACATTGCGAAGACATAAATTTTCTTTCTGATTTTATACATTTTTCTAAGATGCACTTGTCATTTGAAGTTTGGAACGTTAATTTTAAAATTTAGCAATTTTGTGAACCGTTATATCGTAGTCATGTCTTGTTCTTTAAAGTTGCATCTCAAAATTCAATTTGAGTATGGATTTTTTACCGCATAATCTTTATTGAGCTAATAATGGTTTTTGGCCTACTTTGGGCGTTTCAATATTAAGTATTTTAACACTTTCGCTGGCAGTAACGTCTCTCGACGTGGATAACAATTGAGTGCCATTGTTATTTCCTTCACAGTCAGCGAAAGTGTTGTGTCCAAAGGTTTGTTTTCATAGTCTATGATAATCAAATCAATCATTTCTTGTAGTTTTTATTTAGTCATGAGATTAAACAAAACTGCTATGATTTATCGGCATTAAATATGCAAAAAAAAAACCAAGAGTCGCATAGTAACAGGGCTCCATAAACTAGCAAGAGGCTGTAACTCCATAATTCGCACTGGCCAGTTATAAAAACGTTATGGGCCACCGTGCCCAAAGCTATTACAGTGGCCTTGCTGTTATCGCTAAAAGAAAATAGCGTATGGTGCAGTGACTGAAGTACATACGCATTTTCAACAAATAAATTGACTCGCGCTTGACTACTTTTGTGATTGAAATTGAATAAAGAACATGGTTTTGTTTTTAATTTTCACTCGTCATACTTTGTTTCGGAAGAAAATGTCTAAGTTTCTAGTTATGTCTTTAAAAAACTCAGAATTCTGTATCAACAAAATTTATGTCAACGTTCAATGACTGTGATTTCTAAGCAAATTGCGTTTATTACAACAAAACAAGAACGAGGTCATATTAAAGCAGTTTATTTTGCTTATTCTAAAAACAGTGTTTCTGTAGATGGCAATTTCGATGACTGCGTTATCGTGTAGCATAATGAGGGCTAATTTAATCTGATCAGAAGCCTCTTGTCGGCTCTGCATGCCTAGTAGCTTTTTCTCGGAATCACATTGTTTACTTTCTTTGAGTCTAGGAAATTGAGATTTTGTTCCATATAAGATGAAAGATCAGTCTAACTAAACCAATATAAAATGAAAGAAAGAATTTATCTGAAAAGATACGTAATTTTAGTACTACATAAATCTGCGTGCGTGTATGGCGAGTATTATGATTATGTATGTATTTTCTTTAATTTCGTCGAAATACTTTTATCCCAAGAGTGAGAAATAATGATATAACTTCTTCTTTTTAAGTCAAAACGGCCATTGACTGCGCAATATAAAATTTGCCATTCAACACAAAATGGTTATTCAAAGTATGATATAACTTATAGGAAAGAAATAATTTTTATATGTAGTTAACGTGAAAAAGGCAAACCTAATAAAAATAATATTCATATAATCCTTTGTCTTTTTATTGTGTACATGAATAAAGTAATTAAATAAATAAAAACTAAAACGTCGTTACGTGTATTCGTCACTGTCACCATAGTCAATTGTTTTAGGCCAACAGTAATTACAATAGCGGTTTTAATCACCCCGTTTTAGTCAAATAAAAGTATAACTTCGAATAGCTGCAGTCGGCAAACAATATATTGGTTCATTGAAAAGTATTGCGCAAATAGGGGAGCCAGGTCGAATGCACCCTCCGCAAAAAGTAGCCTCTTTTCGAAAATGCATTGCGCTTCGAATGAACGGGACTGACCTACGCAATGCACATCACGTTGAGGATCTCCCTTTCTTTCTGTATTCCTGGTATTTACAACGAATGAAGAGTGGTTTTCTTTGTTGTTAGATCAGTTTGCATAACAGGTTTTTCTCTAAAATATCTTTCGGCTAAATTTAAAAGAATATTTATTATTAAGTAGGTGAAGTAATTTTTAGATTACATGGCAATTTCTACAACAAATTTTCTCGACATTAGAAATTAACTTGAGGCGAGATTCCACAGAATGTTGCCATTGCGATTTGAGTGAGACAGCATTTTCTAGTGTTAGATCTGTTAGAAATAAAAGAAATTTAATTACTTCGACTTATCCCGAGACTCTGAAGTTTAATAGTTTAGTCTGAACGAACGAAGCACATCAAACAAACGATATCGTTTTATTTCCATAGATTAAATTAATCAATCACCAAGACATGGGGTCTAGGAACTGAGACGGGCAAAAAATACCAAAACCAAAGAGAAGAGTGCTGTGCGACCGACCAAAAATAATTTTCAAGATGGCCGCTAAAAGAAAAGCTGGCGCATTACTTCAACACGTCCTGCCAAAGGTAACTTTTATTTTATTTTTCTTATCTCGTTGATAACCTACGCAATTTCATATTCCGTATGAGTTTACCAGGATGTTTTGAACTGCAGAAATCTAGTTTTATATACGGAGCAAAGGATCTACTTATACTGGACAAGATAAACATGCCAAGGCTGAGAACGCAGCGATGGCTCTTATAAAATAATACGGCCAACCATCGGTTCGCAAGCTACTATAAAGTGCAGTAAAAATGGTATAATTAAAGGAATTTATAATGACACCCGTGTTACGCGGCCGATGTGTGGTAGGCATGAGATGTTAGGGGGAGCGGTGGGCGTAGGTGGTCATCCGGATGCGGTCGGGTTGTAGACATGATCGCGACGAAATTGGCGCCAAAGTCAGTTTTCTCGCTGCGGGCGGTTCGCCTTGCAAAATGGCGGTCTCGAATGACACGCGGACACAAGATTAGAATGGACCTACTCTTGTAAATTGTACACAGAAAATATTTTTGTTTCTTTATTATGTATAGCTGTTTCATTCGTGGAAGATGTTTGAGAATGTTCTAGGAATTTCAAAATGTAGAGATTTCCGCGTTGTTAAAAGTTAGTTGCGACATAAATTTAAATGCAAATTAGTACGTTTATACTTACCTACTCCTTTTTTTTTATTTCTCCCGAGGTTTTATTATGTACACTGTCCGTTCCGTTTGGAATTTTAACATCTATTTTATATTTTCAAGATGTAACTTGCTCACAATATGACGATTATAAACTAAGATCTTGTGCTTCAAAAACATGTCTCTTTTATCAGGCCGTATGCCTGTTATCCTAGTCCACAACTTTATTTATATGCTCAATTCATATACAGTATTTAGTTAGGCTAAACTACACTATATTTTACACAGATTTTTTATAGCACCAAAAAGTCAAACAAAATCAATCAGAAAATGATTCGGAAATGCAATACCACAGGTAGAAAACCACGATAATCAACACCAATATCATTGAACAGTGACCAATGAGGCGCCGGGCGACCTTGCGTGCGACTCGTACCTACCCTACATCTATGCACGCCTGGTTAGAATACAGACTTAGGTATTAGGCTATGTACGCACTGCTCCTTAAAACGCTTCGTTTAATCGCTCGACGGTTCTATATTTTGTCTTTAACTACTCACATGGCGTGTTTTTAAGATTTTTTTTTATTACACACTGACTCTGGCCCTACAGACATTGAATTGTTAACTTGTTAAATTTTCTAATGTTCAAATCAACTTTCTCAATTTTTTCTTTCATAATAATCTTCTCCTGACAATAATAAACACAAATAAATAAGTAAAATTGTTCCATCCGTTCACGGGTTATGACCAAGGAAAATAGAGATTATTTTTTATATAATAAATAGATGCACGGTTTGCGTCTAAGTGTGTGCATACGAGTAGTATATGCATTTTTTGGTTGTATGAACATCTCTACAAATCTCTGGTGAAGACCTAAAAGACACATCTTTGACATGACATTTCTAAATAGGTTTTAATGACTGAAAAGGCAGCGTTCATTCTCGCAGTGTGTGCAGCCTTACTCTGCTAATACATGCTTTATATACTTTACGGTAAGGGATTCTGTAGGGTGAGATGATGACATAGTGTCAATGTAATGTAGGTAGAAACGTATCTAACAGTTTGATAAAATGTTCAGCTTTCCTTATATGACTTCCGTAACCATTTTAAAAGAGAAGCCAATAGGAGGGTCATGTGTGTGTCAGTGACCAACACTCTCCGATTTTAAGGATATTATGATACAGCATCACGAATGCCATCAATCATTAATCAATACGACATTTAAATTTGCAATATCCCAACGAATTTAGCCAGCTATAGCTACCAGCCAGACTTCGCCGTTTTTTTTAATTGTAAACGAACGATGGCGAATATACAGGACCGAGCAAAGAGCCAAATACTTCGAACACTTTCCCAATAATTCTATCGAACGTTCTAGTCGCGCCAAAAGAAAAATACGAAGTTGACATTCAAATCCTAGAATCTGTTGAATTTCGAATCTGTGGAATCACGAATCTGTCCAATATCGAATAAAGGTCTTATATGTTTCCTTTAGGAAAGTGTGGGTAGTTCTTTTCTATGAAAAGGAATATCTAAACCACTGATTTCAGAGGAATTTTTTATATTATTTTTCTATTGTATTGATGGATTTCACGTGCGTGACAAGCACAACAGGTCTTTAAATTTAATGAGCCAAGATTTCTAGCCGTTTGATCATTGAGTCTAACTATAGAGTCTGTAGTGTTGTTACCTTGGCTTGTTTTACCTGGTTTTAAAGCTTCTTTTAGAACCTAAAGTAGGGAGTGACTATTAAAGTTGATAAAAAGTTTGTAGATAGATGTTATAATCCTTATATTATGATATTATTTATTCTGCGTCTGTGTGAGGTTCTCGCAATAAGAAAAAAAGCTTGGTTTTCACTTATTTTTTTTCGGAAGTGTAAGTTTCACGTACTAAACACACTGGTACAAAATGATGTAGACATTTTTATAACATTTTTTTTTAATTTACGTAATAACCTGTTATTACATTATCATGAATACTTCTATTACCATGGGTATTAATTAATTAATCATTATGAGTAGGACAGGACAATAAAGATCAAATGGTAGAAGACGTATATTTTCAATATGATGTACCAGAAAAACATGACTTACAATAAGTTGCCAATAACGTCCCAACTCGTTGTTAACGATCGAGAGAGCTCAGAGCACGCCTACGTGAGCCTTCAGACGTGTATTTCCATCGATCTATGGAATTTTACTTTCAGTGCACATCATAATAGAAATTCAAGATATTAAACGTGCAAAATATTTTACAGCTCAGCTTTCATTACTTCTGTAATAAACTTTTCCTTAGAAATGAAGGTAAATCGGTAAGTCAGACTCTTTAGTTTGAAAAACTGCAGTCAATTATTTTTAATGCAGTTTCTTTTATTTTATATTATATTTACTAGCGTTAAAATACATAATTCGATATACACCAGTTAAGTGGGTAGATACCAAACCTTGATTCAAGTGTATACGAGTCCCAAGCAATAGAGTAAAGTTATATGTACAAGTTTGGACACTTGAATCAGGTGGAAGGTGTACAAGCACCTACCTATGTAAGGAATGCAGCCTGCGCGTTGAATAATGCACGCTGGTCGTCTCACCGGACACTGCTATGTTTGTTATGATCCCCTGGTAACTTAAAGGTGCAATGTAATAACTAAAATTTAAATGCCTTTAGCAAACATGTTTAGACAAATGCAGGCGTACAATGGCGCGTTGAATAATACATTGGCTCGCCTTATCATGCCTTGGTACTTAACGTGCAATTTACCCGAACAGAATAAATATTTTAAAGATTAAAAGGTAGCGTCATTGTAATAGGAAATCATAAAATTATCAAGGAATATATATAAGTTTAATTGGTTGAATGGTTTTAAAAATCTGTCATTTAGTTTTAACGAGAACTTTCCATTTCCTTTCCACTCTCTAAATATCATCAAAAATTCGCTGATGGCTCAACAAAAATCTTGATCTTCGTGAAATCTAGCTAAGATCGATGCCAAGCAAGAGTCATTTGATAGATAATTGCTTAATCTAAGATAAATTAAGCTCACAAGGAGCCAATATATACGAATACCTTATATCAGGTGGTGTGGTCTTCAATTTGAGAGTAGACCACTCTTTTGTAGGTTTCGTACGAGAGTTTAGGCAATAATAAAGGTCTTAATGTCTCTTTATCAGACTGGTGTCGGATCGCACCTACAACAGCTTATCAATTAGGGTTTATATGTCTATTGATTAATCATCCCACCTTATGTAGTTTTAGAGAGCGCTAGTTGATTTGACTATATCCAGTGTGAGCATAAATGTTTATATTCGTTTTAAGAGTTTATTTGTAGTCGTGTAGAGTTTGTTTTTATCCTGCTAATATTATGTTTAAAGACAAACGTTTATCCGATACAAGCTTAGATAAGAAGACTTTTGAGTTTCTTGCATTTCATAGAAAATTAGTATTTTTGGTAATTACATTTCACTAATAGTCGAAATTCTGTTTAAAAGCTTACTGGTAATTGTCAAAAAAATCTTTGAAGCATACATGCATACATATCATCACGCCTATTTCCCGTGGGTTGGCAGAGACTACGGATTTCCATTTGCTACGATCCTAACAGACTTCCCTCGCTTCCTCTACGCTCATCACTCTCGTCATACACGCTCGTCGATTACGGGTACTCTGACATCTCCCTTTTTAATATGTCTGCGATTTGGTCGCATTACGTAAAGTATTGTATTGTACTTTACAAGCATATTTAAAAAAAATCGCTTTACGACTTCGTTTAAGATATGATTTAGTGAATTCACATAATCGTACATGACAATAAAAATGCAAAAAAAAAAGCCACCGGTATCCGTCGAGACGCACGCACTAATTCCATTTTCGCCGCTCAATTTATATCTGTCACTTCTGGTGCCCTGGTCGACTCGTAAAAATATTGTTTTTACTTATCCCCGAAGGAGGCGGGGGTGGGAACAATTACTTCAGCAGACAAGCCTACGGGCTCCGTATAAGGGCCCCCGTTTTTGTAGGTGACTTGGGTATTTTTCTTAATCTTTTCGCGAAGTTGGGGATCCCAGTTTTTGCTTAGACCCAACCTTGACTTGTGTGCATGTGTACTCGCAAAAATTGTATAAGTAGGTGTGTAGAGGTTGGTTGACCACGTATGGGATAGCACG
This sequence comes from Euzophera pinguis, assembly GCA_947363495.1. Lineage (NCBI taxonomy): Eukaryota > Metazoa > Arthropoda > Insecta > Lepidoptera > Pyralidae > Euzophera > Euzophera pinguis. The sequence continues at coordinate 7,942,176 of OX376176.1, forward strand.
TACTGGGGGATATAATTATATACCTACCAGATGGTTTCATGAATTGTTGTTATTTTCTATGTGCTAAATACCATTTAGACACCAATTACGCTGTACAATAAAGGAACTGGATACACGTTTCTACTATGCGGCCCTATAAAGATTTTACATAATATGCAAGCATAATAAATACTCTGAACAGCTGAAACTCTATTATTTTTGAACTCTGTGACTCAGTCAAAACCCAAGTCAAGTTCGGAGTAGATATATGATCTAAAGTTTTCGGAAGAAATATTTGCAAATCGTTTGATAGAAGTTAAGACGAGATTGAGGAGCTCGTTAATCAAGCGCAACCCGCGTATCCGTGGCGAGTGCGCGTGTCAAGCGACGACGTGACGCGACCACTATTGGATTAGTCACCATTTTAGTGGCATTTTCTATCTTGAGCTACTCCGTGCTTCTGAAGGCACGTTAAGCCGTTGGTCCCGGTTGTTATCGATAGATAGCCGTCGTGAGGCTGTGTCAGATGCCTTATGGTAGCCTGAAAAAATCTGACTAACATAACTCAGGTAATGTTCCTGTTGGTCTGGTTTCCCTGTAAAAAGGATTACGGAGGTCAGACAGCAGTCGCTCCATTGTAATTATCAGTTCCGCCAAATCTAGGACCATGACTTAAGGCGTACCCTAGGCTGCGAAGCGTAAGCTGACGACGCAACTAGGAATACACACTATCATGATGATGATAAAAGTTAAGACAAGAGAACGGTTCAAAAAACAAATGGATTGAAAATGTTTAAACCCTGAGAGCTCCTGTAATGTTGCCGCCCTAATTCATTAATTACCCAAAGACTGCACGGAGCGGAGACCATAAAGTTAGAACACGCAAGATAATCAAATTTAGGGGCGCCGACGCATCCACACGTACGTGTAGATAATATTCTTCTTTTCGTTGCTGGGAGCCTGATGCTTTACTGTAAAAACATCTGTGACAAATGATCAAATTTTTATTCAATCTTAGTGAAAGTGCCTGGTGGAAATCCTGAAAATGTCGAATCGTTTGACTCATCGGTTTTGAGTAGAGCTCTTGTATTTAGAAAAAGAGCTCCTTGACACCTTTTTTTTAAAATGCTATGATAGTTTGAGACCATTTAGCTCAATATATATGTGTCATTTATATGAGTGTTTGTTCCGACCAACATTTTTGACACTTATATAACATGTAAGCAAAGGGTTGAAAATTATGATAGAATTATGTAGGCAATGTTCATTTTTTCTCATTCTAAGACTGAGAAAAAATGAACATTGCCTTGCCTTATTGGTTTTATTAGTAACATACAAGTGTTCTGCTAAAAAGTATTCAGAATCTTTTGTACGTATTTTATTGCCATAATGGCAAGAAATTTTATTTACACCTCCACCACGCCACCTTGCACGGTGTGTGAGTAAATTTTAACCACGTTTATAAATCCTGACGACGCGGCACTGGGGGTGCAGAAATCTCTAGGCGGTGATGCGGCACGCACTCCCTTATAGGTATCCATATTTAGTATGTTCGCGTTCGCTCAGTTTATCACACTTCAAAGAGCAGGCACGAGTAGGCGCCGCTGTAACCACGTCTCCCCAGCGATACCCCTGTAACTAGGAAGCCGCTTTGTGAAATTCACGATGCTTTTCGACGTAGACCCCCGTTCGGTTTTTCGAGGTCGCCCTGTTTCCCCCCGTCTCATAATGCGAGTATCTGCGACTACGCGCCTCCTTTGCGTCGATGTGAGCCTAGTACTTAGACGCGGTAATGACGCGGTTTGTGCACCTAGTTCAGTCGAACGTGCAAATGTGGGTGCTTAATTATTCATTAATTTCGGGCGAAGCTTGTTAATTAATACGTTTCCTTAGTGACTATGTTTTAGGACTCGTTATCGTTTATCCTTTGCACTTATATCTCACAAAAATCGTCAGATATGGTAAAGTATTAAATTAAAACTGCTGACAATTCTCTGTAGAGCTACTTATGTAGAGCAATCGTTGGAAACATCCATACTTCCATACTTAATATTATAAATGCGAAAGTCTGTCTTTTTTTAAAATTAGTCGCATGTCAACGCAGAAGGTCACATACACTTAAGTTTCTCTCACAAAACTCATAATAAGTCTCATCATAATAGACTCGAATTAAAAAAACATTACAAATCGAAATTTAATTGTTTGTATATTTGTTTGTTTACCTCTTCATACGGTTGTGTTGAAATAAGAAATAAACTTAAAAAATTAGAAGAACTTAGATGGACACTGGTAGAGTTCCTTTCAGCCCGGAAAAAAGAACTGTCATGATAATATAAAAAATAGTCCTCTACTCGAAATTATAATGAATGTAATTGAACTAACATCTTTCACCGTTACACCCCAAATGTATTTTATACCTATTTATAAGCGCCACTAGACATAAGTGAAAAAATCAAGAAAATCTGAAATTATATACGTAAATATGTATACTAGTTGTTGCACACAATATTTTTTGTACGGAACCCACTGCTTATCCATCGTCTCGTTTATATCGATTAGTGATGGAGAAAATCCATACCTATTTTTAGTCCTTTTGCAGTCTCAATAGCCGACTTTAGCTGAAGGGATAGGCCACAAAGCAAAAGTTTTCTGAATATGCCAGCCAGCCATAATTAGTAGAGCCTATCAGCACCGCACTCGCAGTCCTTATTTGATTAGTATCATTTTAAATTAGCTTGATTTGAATGCACCTGCTATTTCTAAACAAATCTCAGTGGTTTTGTGAAAGGCATCTTATGTTAATTTGTTTGTATAATTTTTTGGAAAATGTTAAATAAATAAAATAATGACTATAAAAGCACAATCATCATTAAATTGAGATTGTTTATACTCATTAGTATAGATATAGCAAATATCCTGTAATATGTGGTATATATAGCATGCACTCCATAAAATAGATTTAAAAAAGTATTTGCTTAAAGAGTCATTAACGGCTCCGAGTGTGGCGAGAGAATAGAAAAAAGTTTAAAAGTTTCAGGATGTAATCTGTGAGAAATTGGTTGTATTTCGTTCTCTAACGATTGAAAAGCATTCGATTTACCGATTGTGAGTCATTGATTTCAAAAATAGCACTCTATTTTCTTCCGAAATTTATCACATTTTTTTTTAATTTGCTCAATGTTTGTGCCCATGGAAACTATGGGACCATGGGTGAGGATGCTAAACTTCTGCTCAAAAAGATTTTTGTACAGTCGCGAGCATTAATACATATACAATTGTATTCAATTTATTTAATGACTTCAGGACCAATGTGTATACATGTTAATGCTCGGGACTGTACAAAAATCTTTTTAAGTTTAGCATTCTCACCCAATAGTTTTCATGGGCACAAATATTGACCAAAATAAAAATGATATTTCCGGGGACCTAAGGGCTGATGGTGTTTTGATCAAAGGATCAGTTTAGCCCTCTGAATGGGAAATGCTGCCCGCCTCTTGGCACAGTAAAGATAAAGGTACGACTTTTGGGCACATTACCCTGCGATGACAGTGACTTGGGCACTTTACCCTGCGATGAAAGTGACTTGGGTTAGTGTGTTTTATTTATATTTTAATAAAGGATTTAAGTTTACGATGGATTCACGGGTTGCCCCTGTCCTTTGAGAGGCTTGCGCGGGGATATTGATCCAACGTGTAGAGGCCCTTTGGAGAAGTTGATGTTATGTTGTGCTCCTGCTAAAACCCGTTCTCTGCTATACCAATAGTTGACATTTCTATGAACACTTTGAAACTTGTCAGGAGGAGGCACTATTTCTAATGATTGAAAAAAAATGGGCTACGGTGAAGAAGTTTGGGTGGATTAAATCTGGGTGATTGTCTTAGAAATTCGAGCACCTGCCATAATCATGATTTAAGTAAGTACTAATTATTAGATGTTTATTAGCTTTTATATGTAAAAAAAAATCCAAATATAAAGTAACATAATGTTTAAGTAATTATTTTTTTTGCAGCAAACATTCTAGGTTGACTGGAAGTTTGTTTTGTCACCTTGGTTTATAGATTGAATTCGTATTTTAGTTGGCAAATTTTAATTATTAGGTTTTCAAAATAATGTCGACGGTCGTTGGATGAATTAGATTTGATGTTAAACTTAGTACCGCAAGTACATTAAAATAAATGCTTTTAGTTTTGGAAATGCGACAGTATTTTCGTAAATTATTTACCTGTTTTGCTTTGTTTAAAATGATCCAACCTCATTTTATCCAGGGTTTTGGAATCGGCACAGACCTAGCATTTTCCGATATAAATGTTTCAGCTATTTTTGTTTAATACCCTGTAATCGTCATTGTGCGCTGATGACAGGTAGCGTCCGGCCTGGTAAATCAATGCTGCTATGTACACAAGTCATCGCTTATGTACTCCTAGTATATAACAGCGTTTGTATAGGTATAGTGGATACGCGTGTACGTAGATAATCTCGTCATAGCTCGCACCCGTTATGGTATTACTGTGGGTGTAGATAGGGTGTTGGGGCGCAAGGGGGTACAGACCCCGCGAGTGCCGCAGGGGGGCGCTGTCCGCTTTAAAAATACTGGGGCGCAAGCGGCAAAACTACCGAGCCAGCAGAATGCTAAAGGAAGCCGTTTATTTTGAAAGACCGCGAAGACTTTCAACCCGCTTCTGCGCTCCTGATATAGACGGGTAAAAAGTTCTAAAAATGGCGAATAAAAAAGCGAGCTTCCATTATAAGCAGAGATGTTTTCGACTCATGGGAGCCGAGAAGTGTTTAAAGGAACCGCAATAATATAAAAGTTAATTTTACCAATTCAAATGTAATGAAAAACATTTGCTGTGGGTTTAGTTGACACTGATGCCGAAGTTAACGCAAAGTGGAAATCCCAAGATGTTATTTTTATTGGCTACACGAACTTATTTTACAATAGTATCCCAAATTCCCTTTTTACGAGTATAACATTCTCATCATTGAGTTACCCCATTTAGTTCTAGGAACATACGAGTAGGTGTCCAAAATTGAAATAGTGTGAACTATCGAAACACCCTATTGTGTGTTTGTTTTGTATTAAAGTAAATGAATTTGATTATTTTTTTTGTCTAAAAGAAATCGAACACGAGAGTGTATAAGTAGTACAAGTTGATAAACTTGGAAGCACACTGGATATAAACAATATGGGATAGAGAAGACAAAGGAAATGGGAAAAATTATAAAATTTTTAGAATCATTATATGTCAAGTAAATCAAGAAATTTTAAACAATACGCTAATATTTGCATTGTAGCGCATGATTAGTCCGCGTGTCAAGTCAATCAAAAACTTTGAACGAAAGGTAAAAGTCTATAGAAAACCAATTGGTCACACATGTTTAGGAGTTACAAAACTCAATCAATATACGTCCCTTCGTGTCCATAATAAAGAAAGCTGGAACAAGGATGTGAAAAGTCATTATCGATAATCAGGATGGAATTATCGTCCTTTGACGTTCGGAAAGCGTTCCAAATTTATTTTGTTCGTATTTTCATAATTGGGCGCGGGCGGCGCGGTGGGTGGTGCCGCAGGCGTCATCGCACCCCTTCGCGTGGGTATTTAATGATTATACGCTGACTGCCACCTGATTGCCGACACTATGCCAAACTGTCGATGACGGTAAGTTGTCGATGGATTTATAGTTTATGGATTTCCAATTTCTATCGTCGTTGTTTGTCAAATAAATTGATGATCTCAATATTAGATCGTCTCTATAAATAAAACTTTTTTACTTACTTCATTCAAGATAGATTGGTTCATGAAATATGATGCCTCAATATTTTTTGAACTTAATTATTGTGTTACTTGTATAAGTCAGAGTTTGTCTTACCGCTTCTAACTTAATAACTACAGTCGAATTTAAAATTTATTTATAAACAATAGGCTATAGATAGAACAGACACACAAAAGGCGATCGAAACTACAGGGGATAGTCCAGTTATGTAATGTTAGTAAATTAGATATTATAATTTACTAACATTATTTTGTAATGCTGTTAGTCTCTAAAAAATAAATATTATACAGTAATAAATCTTAATTGTAAGAGCCATCTTTTCACCGCTTACTTTAACTTTAATTACAATTTGTAAAACATATTATAATATTCCAAACACTAATTTTGTCGGGTTACTGAAATGTACATAAAATTAAATCATGTTTGATATATCGAAACAGATTTTTGCAAACGACCATTCGATGCCCAACGCATCCAGACACATCCTAACCATCCCCATGCGATGAACCCACCGTCACATAAAAAATAAACTATCGATAGTCGATATCGTCAATCGCTACAACATGATCGCTCGCGGGGTGGCAAGCACTACACGGTAACACGCGGAGTGCCGGGGGAAACGCGAGGGGGGGACACCACAGTACATAGGCCATGTATCAGTACATACCAGGCCCTCAGCATATAACCGGTGGTGGATTCCCGAAATTTTGCAGTTATTTTGTATCGAAAACTAGGTTATACGCGATTTATTCGCCTATCGGCAGATGGACTGCAGCCCCCGAATCTACAGTTCACGTTTATAATAATACTAGTTGTTTTATAATTTGTCTGCTGTCAAAACAGGTTTATATTAATTAGGATACACGTTTAATGTATTGGACAAAACATAAAAAAATAAATTTATATGCTTCAGCCACCTTTTATTAAAACTTTTTAAACTCTACCAATTGTTGGCAAAAGTTTACGTAGAGACTTTAGCTTACTTAAGCAGATAATGTCAAAATATTAGTCTTTTATTTCGAGCAAGATAGGTTGGCATAATACAAGTGTCTAAAACTAGACTCGCAAAACGCTCGTTTCAAGTTTAGCGAGCCCCTTAAGTACTTGAAGCGGCTAAGTACCAGGTGCACATACCCAGTTCGGAGTTAGGTGGGGTGACAAGCAAGATATCGACCGTCTTGAGGGCGGTGGCCAAGGACCGCATCTGCTATGCGGACACTAAATATCCGTTGACCCTTCCCGCGTTATGTACGCTTGGTACATATGTTGGTGCTATTGCAATTTAGCTAGTAATTAATTACGCCTCAATGACAGATAACGCAAAATAAAAAGAATATAGAATTGAATTGTAAATTTGGTGTCACCTTTAGAAAATCTTAAAAATATACTTGTTATTCAAATTACATATACTTTATCATTTTGTATGGAAAACTGTCTATTCAGATTTCAGACCTGACGATGTAACAAACACACAACTTCAGCTTAGTCATGAAATTTTACAATTTCTAATTTTAAGATTGAAGAACAAGTAAAATACAAGAATTGGTCGTCGAAGAAGTTGAAACGTATTAGCTTTTCGTTATATTTTATTACCTTGATATCTAGATTTACGATCTGTTTGCGGAAAACTACTAACCTCAAAGCATTCATAAAGTTTGGGAATTCTGAAACTGTAAATGAAAAGCTAGGAACATAATGTAAAACTACCGAATTGTTTATGATGTGTTCTGGAAAATTTCAAATGTATTTATTATATTCTTCTTCTTTGCGAGTCGATATATTATATATTTATTAAAGTAATATAAACATCCATACTAATATTATAAATGCGAAAGTCTGTCTGTCTGTTACGCTTTCACGGCCAAACCGCTGAACGGATTTTGATGAAATTCGATATGAATATAGTTGAAAACCCGGGGTCAAACAAAGGCTACTTTTTAACGCAGGCGTAGCTGCGGAAATCCGCTAGTTATGAATATAAGTTTCAATAATTCACTTTTTTGGAGATCTAGACCTTTGTCTAGACTTTTGAACGAATTACATAAACATTAATCACATGTTACCCTTCTGTACTATTTATTTATTGTGTGCATAATATACAGTAGTAATACATGCAACATAGCTTTATATTGAATGTTGTATGGTCACTGGGGATTGCCTAATCAATTAATTGGTAATTACGCGAGAGACCGGAAAATGATGTCAGGTGCACAGAGAAAACATAATTTGATGTTATAAGACAAGCCGGCCGCCCGAGCTTCACAAACGACTGAAAAAGCTAGTTTCCTAAAAAAATATAATTAAGTCCGTCAGTTAGATAACCAAAAAATGTTGGAGACCTATTTTTTCTTTTGAAAGTTAAACAAAGTATGGTAAAGATATGGCGCGTTAAAGTTCCGTGTGACGTCACAGTGTGCTACACTTTTTGCAATATGTGACGTCACGGGCCCCCACTCCTAAACTTTGATGCGTTGTATCTTGATAATTTAACGCTCAATTGACAAAAGAAAAACATACGTCACTTATATATTTTGATTCTCTAAATGACGGACTAATTTTAATGTTAGTCTGTTGACCCTGGATACTAGCTTATTTCTTTTGACATGTTCAATTAAAATTCTTATATTTCACAAATTTATGGAAAACATCAATATATATAAACAAACTATCTAAGCGGTTTTCACTAATAGATAGGTAGAGTAATAACTGCCGCCGTGGTCCAGTGTTTAGAACCTTGGAATCAGAGGTCGTTCGTGGGTTCCATTCCCACGGGAAGCATACTTTGTCTAGTTGTTTCTACTATTGTTAGGAGATTGCAGGCGTGAATCACTTGATTAAATGATGATTCCGGGCTTCAGAAGTCACGGTCCTGACATTTTGTGGTTGTTAAAGTCAGTCAGAGACCGTAAGGCGGTTACGAAGATTTCTGACACCGGGTGTACAGGGTCGATTGACCATGTAACTCACAATAACAAAAACAAAAAACGATATGATTTTTTAAGAAATTAAAACTTGGGCTTTAAAGAAAATACGATCGGATGAAGGAGAGTGATAATTAATTTAGACTTAGAATGCACCATTTTTTTTAAGTCGATACGATGTTGTGAGGTCACGGTAACCGCTTCTTATTAGACGTTCCTACGCATAGGAAGAATTTCCTATTCATATTCTCTTAAATACAGTCCAGCCATCTCTTTTTTGGTCTTCCTCTATTCCGTGCTACTGCAACTTTCAAATTTAACATTTTTTGCGTGATTTTGTTATTTCACATTAAATCAATAGATCCAATTGTCAAATGGTATGTGCTTAGATTAATAATTGGTCTCGCGCGCGCTCGACTAGATACCGCGCTATGAAGAAAAATCAGTTTCCAGAATGCGGCAACTTTACATTGTAGTGCGTGTATGATAATGTGCAAAGACAAAACGAGAAGGACACATAGGAAAGGTACTTGCAAACAAAGTGCTACAAAGAAGATCCTCAACTGAACAACTCCTTGTATCAAATGTGAAGGAAACTGCACAATGCTCTTACACATTCTTTAACAGCCAGAGTCGACTCGCCAAGAAGAAGACACATTTTTTATGCCAACCAACGGACGAAAAAGAAGTAAACGATCTTATAAAACTGACAGCGCAGCGGGATTAGACAAATGTAACCCAATTCTTATTTCTAAAATCAAGCACGTGATCTTGTCGCCTCTGACTCACTTATTCAATTTAAGCTTATCTACGGAATATTTCCCGACATTTGGAAGATTGCTTTGATATTACCCATACATAAAAACGGACCTGTTAATACTCCTTGTAATTACAGGCCGATTTCCCTACTTTCCATATTTTCGAAATTATTAGAAAAAATCGTTAAGAAGAGACTAGTGAACTATTACCTGAGAAAAAATTTGGCTTTCGTCGAGGAAAATCAACGAAAGATGCTGTGACATTGCTGACGGAAATTGTGTCATCAGCATTAGATCAAAATGAACGCTGTATTGGAGTTTTCCTTGACCTCGTCAAAGCCTTCGATACAGTGTCCCAATACTTATCGAGAAGTTAGCATGTCACAGTGTCAGAGGTATCGCATTAGAATGGTTTAAAAGCTACCTCACACACAGGTTGCAAATACTAAAAGTGGATAACATTATCAGTGATCCAAACACAGTAGTTACGGAGTGCCACAAGGTTAGGTCCCACCTTGTTCATATCCATACTAATATTATAAATGCGTGTTACGCTTTCACGGCCAAACCGCTGAACGGATTTTGATGAAATTTGGTATGAATATAGTTGAAGACCCGGGGTCAAACATAAGTTACTTTTTGGCGCAGGCGAAGCTGCGGAAAACAGCTAGTACTTTATATAAGTGACATAATGAATCTTCCTTTGAATAGCGCCGATATCATTTGTTATGCCGACGACCCGGTTTACCACAAAACTGAAAATAGAATGACCATTATTAATGATTGGTTGTCCAGAAATCTACTTACTCTAAATACTACTAAGTCACAATTCATAGCCTTTCACAAAACTATTGCTTCACAACCTCCCTTTGAGAAACATATCAAGTGTCAATCTACACATCTGTGGTTTAACCGCTGGTTCTGCATGTAACTGCCCCTACATATCGCGCACTCATAATCTAAAATATCTTGGGGGCATTCTAGATGAAAACCTTTCTTTCAAAAATCATATAATTTTTAATATTAACCGCACACGTAAATCAATTCATATTACGAAATTTCTTCGACAGTCTGCAGATCGAGCAACGCTAATGCTTGTCTACAAATCCATTTGTCAATCATATCTTATATATTGCATAAAAGCATGGGGTGGATCAGCGAAATCCCACATGTTTGGCCTAGAACGTGCTCAACGAAAGTAATGTTGAGGAAACCCTACAGCTACAGCACGGATGATCTCTATTGGGAATGCAAAGTTTTGCGAGTACGCCAACTTTTTATTTTGAGAAGCGTGGTAGCCACTCATAGGACTGTTCTAGCCTCAGACTACTATGAAAACCTTGTGAAGCGAAGAGGGACAAAAATGAACGTCCCCTTTGTACATACCAGTTTCGCTCAACGTCTCCTACCATTTATACCAATTCACATTTATAATAAAGTATGTCATGGCATCCCCAGCTAATAAAGCTATCAACATTTAGGGCCAAGCGCACTGTTGAGTCTTGGTTAGTAACGCTAGATTACACAGAAACGGAAGAAAACTTACAAACAAGTGTTTGAATACATCCAAACCCAATCACACAATACACACACAACACTCACACAAACAAGTATAATCATAATGACAGATTTTGTTTCTATCTAATATTTCGTACTCGCACATACAAATTTTACCTCGCATAAGCAAATATTCTTATTTTTTTTTGATCCGATGTTTAGTTTTTATATTCATATTTAAGCAGGAAAATGAGGAATTCCTGGACTTCTGCGATACAAGCATTGCTTAGTGGAGAGTCCAAAGTCCAACCTAAATGCACTAATCAAACTTACAAAACCTGTAATGCTTGTTTAGATCTAGGTTTATTGGTAAATAAAGAATTTTTTTTTTTAAGAGTTATTTCTTGTAGTTCTTACATAATATGAATAAGCAAACTGTTGAATACGCAAACTGGCATTTTGCTTCTGTTTAAACTAAAATCTTAAATTTATCTCGACGTCCAACTCATTTATCGGTTGCGGCGTAACTGACGCGGGTATGCCGCAAGTACGCCGAATGCGTGTAGTTTTAGTTGCCGCATTTGTCAAGTACGCCGACGGTATCTAGTCGAGCGCGCGCGAGACCAATTATTAGTATGGGTATGTGTTTTCGACAAGCAAAGTCAGCAAATTACATAGATTTCAATAAAATGCCAATTTGTTTAGTTGAGGTGTCGAATATCTAGGCCGAATACAATACTCGGCAAAGTGGGACGAAAGACGAAACAGCCGAGCCTGCGAAATGTACAATTAGAATAACTATCCTTGTTTGAATAACCTATAGCGCGCGACTAACAGAAGCGATGCAATTCGATAAGCTGTAAATTCTACAATATATAATAATTCAATTATTACTGTCTTCTACAAAAAATGTCATAAAGAAATCAATAAAATAATATTTTATTGATTAATAATCTACTGTATAAATAAGTTATATGATACTATGTATACATTATATAAAATTGTAATTATATATGCACATGACAATATTTATTCAATAATATATTTTTTAGAAGATTTACAGCTTATCGAATAATTAACAATAGTACATTATTGCAAAGGCAGCGAAATAGGTAATTGCCATTTCGGCCTAGGCATATATAGTGCTTTTCTTAAAAAAATGCAAGGAAATAAAAAAGGGCCTTTTATATAATAAATTTAATTTATTTTACAGTTTGTGCCGAAAGGTAAACGCATCTGTGGCTATACAGCCACAAGAACGCAATGTGTACGATAGATAAAAGAGTTCTAAATTCAAACAGCACACCGTTTCATACAACATTGCCGGCGCGCTCTTCGTTCCAAATTCAAAGAACGCGTCGGGAAGTGATTTTGGTTTTTCAGATACAGCCATGAGAACGCAATGTGTACGATAGATGCAAAAATTCTAAATTCAATCAGCACACCGTTTCATACAACATTGCCGGCGCGCTCTTCGTTCCAAATTCAAAGAACGCGCCGGGAGGTGAATTTGATTTTCAGTCTACGTAAATATGTTACTTCGCGTGTTCTTTATTCAAAAGTAATGACAATATTTCCGCGCAAATTTAAGAAAAGTAAATTATAACCACTATGCGCAGGAGATTCGCGTCCCTGGTGCGGTGCGCCGCGCGCCGTCTGCGGCAACAGCAACCAGAATCGCGGTAACTAAATAACGTATTTACCAAAAGCAAGGAACGATCGTTAGGACTATTTTAGAGTAAGTAATATCGGTGAGTCGAACTATTTTTAAATGATAAATCGTGGCCATTTCCCAAATAGAAATGGGTAATTCTATAATCTATTTTTTTTAAGAACTTAAAGATATCTATTATATTATATTGCAATAATACAAAATTCTAAAAAAATCGAAGTAAATCGAAATAAGGATAACTGTTAGTTAACACTTTCTCTGACAGTAACTCCTCTCGTTTTTGATGATAGTTAATTATGTATTATTACCTGATTGATAGTCAGCGAAAGCATTACAATGTGTATTTTGCACGATTAAATAAATAAACAAAACACTGACATATCGCGCTCCATAGCTACAAATTTGCTCTAAAAGCTTAGCTACTACAGGAACTCGATTGTAAACATTCCAATTTCAAATACACCAATCGAGTTCTTCCCGCCAAAGTTAGTGAATTGATGACGTTTCACATTGAACAGACCGACCACTTGTTGAATGAAAATCTTCGTGTGTTTTCGTAAGTCGATGGTGAAAAGTGGCGTTAAAATGCCGCTGTATCAGTTTTGAAGAATGAATTTTCAAGTACTGGTATTTAATGTTTTCTTATGTTTTCGCGATTGTTATTCATTAAATTAAACTATTTTAATACGGTTTTATCGCGTTTATTACTTATTTATTTACACCTGACGTTTCAAACACTTTACAGCGTTCATGGTCGCAGGCAGACTAAGTTAACATTTGTCTTTGATGTCATAAGATTACAAAACTACCGCCTGAAATTTTTATTGGGAACTATTTCGATTCACGCAGTATTGGCTCACAGTATCTAAGGGTCTTGCAGTCTGCTTCCGAGTTTGCAATTTTATTAAGTTAATGACTGGGTCCCAAGCTGGCGGTACCTGCCATCCATCCTCTCTATTGAAATTAGGATGTTTTTTAATTTCAATAGCTTCACGTAACATCCTTGGAATGAATCTGTTTTCCTTTGCAAGGACTTGAGGATTATCAAAACGCATATAGTGGTTGGGTTTGTCTAGAGCATGTTCACAGACTGCAGACTTGGTTGAGCGTCTATTTTTCATGTCAGCAATATGTTCTTTTATACGAGTATTAATGCTTCTCTTTGTTTGCCCAATGTATGATAAACCACAGTCACAGTCAATTTTATAAACTCCAGCATCTTGCAATGGGATATTGGATTTTACAGGTCTTAAAAATTGGTTTATTTTCTTATGCGGCTTGTAATAGGTCTTGATTGAAGCTCGCCTAAGTATGTTACCAATCTTGTCCGTGACTCCCTTTATGTATGGTAAGATGGCAGGATGTCAGTTAGCTACCGTAGGCAAATCTTTGTTACAGAGAGCACACGGCATCTGTGACACCCACCATCTTAAGGAGGAGCTTCAACGAGTCAAGTCTGTCTTAAGAAGCAACAATCTCAGCCTCCCACACATTTGTCACAGAAGTCGACCCAAGCCACACACAGTTGATCGTTTTCCTGCCATCTTACCATACATAAAGGGAGTCACGGACAAGATTGGTAACATACTTAGGCGAGCTTCAATCAAGACCTATTACAAGCCGCATAAGAAAATAAACCAATTTTTAAGACCTGTAAAATCCAATATCCCATTGCAAGATGCTGGAGTTTATAAAATTGACTGTGACTGTGGTTTATCATACATTGGGCAAACAAAGAGAAGCATTAATACTCGTATAAAAGAACATATTGCTGACATGAAAAATAGACGCTCAACCAAGTCTGCAGTCTGTGAACATGCTCTAGACAAACCCAACCACTATATGCGTTTTGATAATCCTCAAGTCCTTGCAAAGGAAAACAGATTCATTCCAAGGATGTTACGTGAAGCTATTGAAATTAAAAAACATCCTAATTTCAATAGAGAGGATGGATGGCAGGTACCGCCAGCTTGGAACCCAGTCATTAACTTAATAAAATTGCAAACTCGGAAGCAGACTGCAAGACCCTTAGATACTGTGAGCCAATACTGCGTGAATCGGAATAGTTCCCAATAAAAATTTCAGGCGGTAGTTTTGTAATCTTATGACATCAAAGACAAATGTTAACTTAGTCTGCCTGCGACCATGAACGCTGTAAAGTGTTTGAAACGTCAGGTGTAAATAAATAAGTAATAAACGCGATAAAACCGTATTAAAATAGTTTAATTTACTGTTATTTACTTATATTTTAATGTAATTCCGTTTGGATTTAACGGGTTGCCCCGATCCTTTGAGAGGCTTGCTCGGGGATATCGATTCAACGTGTAGAGGCGTTGATGAGAAGTTGATGTCATGTGTTCATGTCCTGTCGTGACATAATAATAGTAGTTAGTAGCTAGCGGGTAGCATATGACATATAATACATTACATACATACTCGTACAAAAATTGTTAGAAATTCTATCATTCTAAATATGACTTAACTGAATACTGCAGGAACTTGTACTACAGGTATTTTTCTATGGATCTAACTAAATTCTAGAAACTATTTTCATTCGGCATTTCTTTGACCGCATTTAGTAACTGGGGAATCTTAAATTATGATTTCAAGAAGAGGTAGTCGACTACTATACAAGTACGCACTTCTAGAGGAAGAAGAAGCAGTACGTAACTTCGTTAATCAGATTGAAGATTGATTTACTACATAGAAACTTAGTATGTCCAATGAAAAATTAAAAGTATTGAAGGGACCGAATATCCTAAAAAGAAGCCAAACATCTTCTTTAAACTGAATTTAGTGGGTACAAAATTTGTCAAAAAAATATTTTGACGGAATTTTAGCGCCCTATTTGTATTTGCCTACATTTGCATACGAGTGCGTGTATCGTACACACACAAAGGTTGGGCAATCCGGCGGGATTCAGGATTTGTCTGGGTCCGTACGATGTCAGTCGGTCATTACAATCGCCCTCTAAGCTCTGAAATTGATGCAATGTTTTGGTGCGTCATGCTGCCCTAATACAGGAATTAGTGCTATAGGCTTTTTATGATTACCTGGTATTATCGATTCTGATAATTATGCTATTGTGGTACATAAGTATTGCCCCAGTTTAGTAAGAAAACAGATGATAATTAGATTTCGGATCGTGGAACCGTGCATTTTTCGGGGTAGTTATGGTATCCTTATGTCCTTCTCTGTATTATGTGTATGTGAAAATTCAGAAAGATTGGTAACTTTATAAACTTACTATCGCATTTATAATTATCTGATAAAATTAGGGAAGGTTATTTAGGATATTTTTCTTGTGCTGAAACTAAGGCACTATAATGATGCCATAAGTTTTCGCGATTGTTACAAATAAAATTAAATTGTTTTATTAAAAACCGTAATATGGCACCATAATTTGTAATATAATAAAGATGCTCTGTTGTTCAATTATCGAATAAAGTGTATCAGGGAAATTGCGTTTTGTGGTTTGCAGATTAATGACGCAAAGTTATTGCATATTCTGCGATTAATTAGCGATGGTATAATATACTGTTAACTGTTATTTACCTGTAGTGTGCAAGCAAAATAGTTAAATAACAATCGAGAGATATTTATTGTAACGAACTGATTCGGTATTTTAAATACGCTTTTATTAACTTTATCGAAACATTTCGTTGATATTGATTTTTTCTTTTTATTTCGATGTGTTCACCAATAAGATTAATTTCATTTTACCTGATTGTAAATTTTATTTAATTAAAATTATTTTACGTTTTTCTATGCCAATATTTTTTATAACAACAAAATTTAAAATTGACATTTATTTTATTGAGATAACTCCTGAACTTACCTCTGTAGTCGCATTTGGTCGCCGCACTAACTTCAAGTTTATTTAAAGCCGTTAGACGCCAGTCTTATTCGGTTCCTTGTAACCAGAATAACGGGCATGCACCGGCTCGGGTACCAGGAGGCTATATACCGTGTGGAGCTTATAGATAGGGCTATATTTAGTGGCTTTCCATTTGAAGCACTATCGATTTGTGTCCGCGGACCGGTGCGTTGACCCGGACAGCACAGCCCGCCGGCCGTTTCGCTAATTTATTAATTATTTATTACTTGCCCGATCATGAAATGCTGGTATGGTGGATCGTGTATTTTCGGTGCAAACGTCAAATGAGAGGAAAAATTAAAAAAGAAACAGACATTGTTTATTCTCCTTAACGTATTCCGATCTGCAATAAGTTATTCGGGTTTCGTGCATTACAACTTTAGAGCACGGAAGCCATAGAAGACTGGACAGTTTAGTATTTTGAATTACAGTTGTATTGATATGCTTTATATCGTTGTTTCAGGATAATTTGACTCCAGAACCATCGGATATGAACGACGACGACAATTTTTCAAGTGAGTACTACAAATAATTTAATACAGATGTTGTTAAAAAAAGCCACTTGCATCAAATCAATCATTTTAATGGTGTTTTATGCAAAGGATAAAAATATATATGAAAGTGTATTGTTGCTGGCATAAAATACCCAACATTGGCTGTTTGAAACAAAAATCAAATTGTGAACGAAAATTCTAAATTTGAAATTGATTGGCGAATGTGATCTGGTGCAGGTCAGGGCTTCGCGAAAGACGCTGAGAAGTTGAAAATGATGTTGCTTGCATGGAATTACCACAGCCAGCCACAAGGTAAATCTTATTTGTATGGTTTGTTTTTACTACATAATAAAACCCCGAAATAAAACCCAACTGAACTACCGTACTTGGAAAGTAATTTGAAATTACACCCACATTTATTATCCTTACTTTATTTAGACGTTGGACTAGTATAATTTCTACTGCAAAGGCCTGCTGGCTATTTTTATTACACGAAGCCATATCGAGAGAGTGTCTGCGCACCAGGGTCGCAGACGTTTTAAGTACCTCAAATTATTTATAGGCGAGGGCTTGTTCGGGTTGACATTTAGAAGCAGATGCACCGGTCCCTTGCGGGCGCGTTCTGCAACACCCTCATTAATTTCTACCGCCTTGGTAACTTAGTATGCATGCTAGGCTAAAATTATATGATTACAATTGCCCATAGACGTTGGAAATGTCACCACGGTCGTTTGCTCCCGGTCATAAAAAGGGAAATACCTTCCGAAATGCATTGTAATGTTTTCAATATGATGGCCACAAGTACCACAACTTATCAACAATAAAATAAATATTTATTGCATAACATTTTTGTAGGTACCTGATAGTTTTTAATTAAAATTTAATATTTCTCGATGTAAGTAACTGAAATTATAATTTTTTTGTAAATATGTACTGAACCACATTAAATAATTTATTCCTATTCGGCCAACTAAACGGAACAACTGGAAACGGATCAAATATTTTTTTCTTCAGAATGGTTCAATTTTTCAAACGACTTCCAAAATTCAAAAAGGATGTTTTAAATCAACGAATGTTTTTTTTTTTAATTGAGCAAGGTAGTTTACGAACAAAATATTTTTGTTCCGAACGATCCAGTGTAAACATGTATATAGCTTCTATAATGTGTGTGTGTGTGTGTGTATTTTACTATTTACTTTAATAAATAACAATGTGTGCAGTGTTTGTGTTATTAAATCCTTATTTGTTTAAACTCTTCTAAATTCATAATCTTCTGGTTTTCATAGGCCGCAATGGTGATATAACAGAGAGCGGGACGGACAGCATGGCGGACTTGTGGGCTTCATATCACAGCGCATTAGGGTTGGGAAGCAAGCCACCCAAACCTCCAACCCCCTTGGCCACTGGCCACTCGGTGAGTTTTAAGGTTGCGCAGCGTTTCATGGTTTTCACTTTTAAGTTAGTTTAAAGTAGGAAAACTTCATGTATTAGGGTTCTTATTCTTTGGGTCGCAAGCAAAAAAGAAAAAATCTCAACCTCCGATCTTTGGCCACTTTGTGACTTTTTAGGTTGCCAAGCGTATCATTACTAGGCTTTTGTACAGACCTATCGCAGTGGAGGATATGCGTGCAACCTCACCACTATGGATGCTGAAGATCGAGCGAAATGGAAGAGAAAATAAGAAAAGCCGTCTCCTCCGAAGCAACCTGTTGAGGTTGCAACGGGGAAGACGTTAAGATGAAAGCGACAGTTTTGCACCCACCGGAAATTCGGATTTAAGTATTCTTTGTGTTTATCAGATCCTTTTATTAGATCTTATTCAGCTATTAAAGAGTAATGAAGATAGAAGAGGTAACAAAAACACCTACACTCATGTTTGACGATATGTTTTATGAAAAATCTGACTGAATAATAAGTGAATTCACTCGGGTCACAATCACAAAAAAAAAGATTATATCACCTACTAATTTTAAACCTATGACTATTATTTCAGAGTCCAATCCACATCGGATCAGCGACGCCGGTTGAACCAGCGTCAACGCATGACGAGACGTCATCATCTGACAGGACCAAGGATGATGATGACGGAGGGGCTTCGGATGATGACAGTGATGATAGAGTGGACCCGCAACATCACGACCCGGAGAGGCTTAAGGCTTTTAATGTGAGTATATGTCACCGGAAAATAACTAGAATCGTAAGTTGATCAATTTACGAGTTAGTTGATCAACTTTCGGAAAATATTAAGGAATTTACTAATTAACGATTTTGCCGCAAGTAAAATCATACACGAATGGGCCAATCGTTGCTAAACCTACTATTGTACGGTACCCGTCAAGTAATACACTGTTCTCTGATTGGTCGATGACATTGGTTAATTTGTTGTTGATATTATTTTGTGTTCATAAACAGATTTTTTATTTAGGTACTAAACGATCTTTTGTTCATAAGGTTCAAACGGTTAAAATATATAGCTCTAATCTGAGACCAAAGTTTAGAGAATTCCTGAAATACTGTTGATTCTGAAATAGAAGTATTCAAAAAGTGTCTTCGTATTTTTCCAGATGTTCGTGCGCTTATTCGTAGATGAGAACTTAGACCGAATAGTTCCTATATCAAAACAGCCTAAAGAGAAGATACAGGCGATCATAGATTCCTGTACCAGGCAGTTCCCGGAGTTCGCTGAGCGAGCCAGGAAGAGGATCAGGACGTACTTAAAGAGTTGCAGAAGGAATAAGAAAGTTCGAGGGGAAGGTCCAGCTACCGGAAACGGTGGAAGTACGCCGGGATCAGGCAACGCATGGGATACAGCGGTGAGGGTCCGATCTATTCATTATTTATGGTAGCCTTGTACTATACTGTATAATTTAGTAATTTGATCATGTGTGTACATTGTGACAAAAAGTCTTAATGCTACATAAATCTATAGCAAAACTTCTTTTTTGAATGTGCCGGAAATAATCCTCCGATTTTATGTACATTTTTGTTCTAGAGACAGAAAAAAAATTAGGAAAATGGTCAAAATTTACTCCGACTCCAAACATAACCTCATTAGTTTCCACAGCTCCTCTTACAGTAGTATTTTTTAAATTTACTCCTACCCATACTAGTCGTTTAAAATAACAGTAAAATCCGTCAAATCGTATTCCACAAATAGACCTCTTCAGTATCCGAACAAGAAACATAACCAGTTCCGCTACGATAGGTGCGGCCGACGCCGGCGCACCTCACCTCGGTGCAAGCGGAACACATCCTTGCACAGGCGTGTGAGAACGAGAGCCTCAATGCTAAGCGCATGCGTCTTGGACTTGATCCTGTCAGCCAGCCTATGCCTACCGTGCCCACGCCTATGGTAAGCTTCTTTATTCTTCGGATAACCTGGTATTTAAAACCCTTTCGCTTGACAATTTGTACTTTCCCGTATTTAGCAGGCGTGTGAAACGAAGGCCTCGTGCGTCTCTGGCAAAAAATCTTCATATTTTTTTTCATTAACTTCAACCTAATATTTTAAAATGAATAACCAAAAGTCATTAATACCCTGTCTCTCAGAGACCTTTTAGATAAGACCTGTTTAATGTCTTGAAAAATAAGCTGAACCGTTGACTGGTTTTTTATATTTAATAAAAAATGTTGGTCAACATTTATCTGATATGGAACAATAAAATATAAAAATAACTTTTCTTTCAATTCCTTTTTTGTTGGATAATATGTCTGTCTTGCTTTTGCATCCATTGCCTAACTTTAATCTATTTTTAAAGGATCTTAATTAAAAAGGTTTGCTTTTATTCATGTCTTATTATTTATTTATCCGCAGGCAATAGACACAACAGCAACTTCGGCAGTCGCGTCATCATTCCTCAGTCTCTACAGTGGAGCTATAAGCAGCCCGGCTTCAACACAAACAACTACAAGCACGACCGCTTTGTCCACTGCTGGGCACAGCAAAGCAGCAGCTGATACCACCAGGCCATCAGCAAGCCCGACTATGGAAAATCCATTGCTGAATAACAATAGCCTGAAAATCGACAACGCTAATGGAAACGCTGGGAGTAAAACCGCTAGGTGAGTTATGATATCCTGGTATATTTACGGTACTAAACTATAACACAAAAGTACGTTTAATTATTGCTCTAGCCCCATTTAGTTATCTCAAGATGGAACAACTTTGAATTTTTTATGAATGTTTCCAGTCCTGCTTCATCGCCCGCTCCTCTCTTTCGGCCATCGTTTCCAAATACATTTGGCACACCGCAGACATTCGGAAGGCCAAGGTTAGTTTGTTATGTTGTTGGTATTTACTTATTAGAAATTCTTATAACTAACATGATGATTTTTTAACATGTATTGAGTTCTAAGCATGCAGTCTTGTATAGGCTACGAATACCGCCCTTGGTTTAAATATTTGATCTTACAATATTTAAGGATAAAAATATTATGTATTTTTTGTTAAGTATTCTTTTCCTATTTATTATAACTTTTTGTCTGTTTTGATGATTCCATAACTTCTTGTATAGATTTTTCTAGAAGAACTCTTTTCAACAAATTGTTTGATAGTTTTGTTCAAATTTATTCACTGAATGTAACTCATTAATGTAAATTTCCAGCTCAAGCACGAATTCTGCAGCATCAGCGCTGACAAGCAGTGCGCTTCTTTCAACATTATCTGCTTTACCGCCGACAGGTGAGATTATTAATTCTTATGTTAGGTGTTATCTTGTTTGTTTTTCCTCCGTTGCGGAAAAAAATCCAAAGATTAGCTAGCTCTCAGGACTCTACTATACACATAGTCACATCCACATAACATCACCATAGAACACAACACCACCAGACTTCCCCATTCAAATTGAACGAACGTTCTTGAATTTTGACCGTCGACGCAATGACAATTAGTGTTGCCAACCACCGATTTAGATATTTGTTTGTTTGGAATAGTCATGTTTTCTATAGAATAAATGACTATTCCGTTCTAGGGCATATTTTATATTAAATCACGAGGAATCTTTACAGGTGTTAATGCGGCAATGGCGGCCTACCAAAGTGCTTTGTTATCTGCAATGGCAGCTCACACTCATACATTCCCTACTGGGCTTTCAGGTCAGTTGAGTTTCTATTTCACTGCTAAAATATGTATGGTATATGCTTTGGTTGTAATAAAAGACTGTTAGGCAATAATCACAAAAAGATGCTAAAATTCGGTCCTTATGTTATATAGATTAAGTTGTTATTTTAGGCTTTTGTGAAAATAAACATTATTTAAGATATAAAGATATATTATTTTAGAAGTAAAATTATTGTATTTCAGCACCCACAGATCTGTCACTAAAGAATACGTCAACGCCCGCCCCGCTACACTCGACTTCTACTACATCGGCGCTGCCAACTGCTGCATCATCTCAAACCAAGTCATCTCTACTCTCCCACAAGTTATCTGGAGCAGAAGTCGGCGCAGTGAGGCAACTCATCACAGGGTACCGCGAATCAGCTGCTTTCTTACTTCGCTCAGCGGATGAGCTAGAAACGCTGCTCTTGAACCAGGCCTAGGATTTACCCAAATTGTCCTTGACAGATATATTCGGGTTCAAATTCGGATATTTTTAAATTGTCTAAAAATATTATCGGCGAGTGATTACTTCGGGCTAGACATGCCCTGGACTGGAAATTATAATGCTCTTGTTTTTGGACATTGGGAATTGCGCGTGCAATGAGGGTCTAATTTCGTTTATTTAGATAACGTTTTGATTTGTTCGAAACGTTGTAAAAAGAAAATTTGTCGATAAGTGTTTGCAAATTGAAAATAGTTTCATTAAATGTTCATTGTTCCCTACTGCTTGTAGGAATTACACACATATTTATTGATGAAATACTTTGTTTCCGAATACATACAATAGATGAATAATTAACAATAGTTAGTCCGATATGCTTATACGTCTAATGATTATCTATTATAGTAATAATAGCACTTTCTGTTTTGAATAGTTTGTCACACTAATATGTAACTATAACCTTTAAAAGGCGTGTTGATATATTCCCACTTTCGGGGTAAATCATAGGAAAACGGAATCTCGATTCTTTTAGGTGATTGGCAATACTGTATCTAAATGTTTTAATGTATGGTGCTTGTTGTGCATAAAGAAGTGTTGCCAGTCACCAAACTAATTTCTTGTCCAAACTATAGAAGTAGCACGAGTCTAATCTCTCGTAAGTCCAGTAAAGTCTATTTCGGCGATCGTACAAAGCTGCCATAATATTGTAAAAATTACGTGTTGCCATTGTAAACTCGTTGGAAGAGTACAAAATTATTTTTGTGTATAATTAGGAGTAAGAGAAAAAAATCAGGGAGTTTTAGTGTAAAGGTTAAAATTCCATTTCTTGCCTGGTGCGTTGACTAGATTAGTGATTTATAATACACATCGCTTGACGGAGGAGGCCGAGTTAAGGTTTATCTTCGTTTAAAAATTTCGGAGGAGAAATATACCATTCTTTAAGAGATAAATTGTGACAGAGTCTAATCTAGGTCCATAAGTGGCATTTTAGAGTAAGAGGCACGAATTTATTTGTTGTTTTGTAAAATATTACTGTAGTTGTACTTATATTAATATATTTCTAATTTATGTACTTAATTTGAAAGATCTATTTCTATGATAATTAGTGATTATTTTAGGTCCGTTCCATCCATTTTTTCTTGTAATTTCAAGACTACTTTATTTTTTAGTTATAGATTTTTTTTTCTACGATATACTTATAGAATAATTTCAGCTTTGCTCAGTACAATAAATGTTTCATGTTCGCATGTATATCTATTTGTTACCATAGATTTTATGGCCAAGTACAGTAGGTAGGTTGTAATGTTAGTTACTGCTTATTGTGTACGAAACGAAATAAGGTTCAATTTAATAAAACAGTCTTGACATCTTCAACAAAATCAACTTTGGCCCTTTTGTTTCAAAATATCTGTTATCCATTTTTTTTTTCTTGTTGAATGTTAGTTTACATTAGTAAGTCGGCCAGTGTTAGTCGAGAGTACAGAATTAATTGCAACTACGTTAGTTTCGTTGATAAGTTTTAACATACTTACATAGAATAAGTGAATTGACATAAACGCTTATTATGTTGCTAATTATTTTACTACTCCAATTAGTTTGACCACTGTAGGCGCGCTTCGGTTTTGAGTGAACAATGACAGCTGTTTCCCACAGCTCAGCCTGCGTCAAAAAGTAACTTCTGACTCCGAGCCTTTAACTACATTCATACCACATTTCATCAAAATCCGTTCAGCGCATTGGCTATGCTGTCTATCTTGTACTATGTTTCTGTCGAAGTCACAAACAAACATATTCAATACTTTATCAACCAATGGGATCCCTTTCACAAACCACATAGCCTTTCTACAATGGTCAAATATTTTCGAGTCTGCAAGTAAATGTATGATAGTTTCAGAACTTTGCCAGTTTTTCTCAATAGTATAGCGCTAACATGCCAGTTTCAATTTTAAAATAAAATTGTAAATTCACTTTTGAATATTAAAATTGCCAAAGAATCGAATTGATTTGTGTATGTGGAATTGCTTATATTTATCTTATGATTATAAATTTTAATTTAGTTTTAGTAAGTATATATTTTTTTGAGAGGTCATTCCAATATTTTTCTAAATCAAGATCGGTGCGATAGGAAATGATGTAGTCATTGTACATGGAACATGTAAAAAGTATGTTTAGAGTATATTAAAAAAAAGTTGATTAGAATATGAGAAAGTTGATGTTGGGATAACGAGAAAACGAAAATGGCGGAAAAACGTTGACAAAATGAATTTGTTAGACATTAAAATATATTATTATTATAGATGTATAAATGGTTTACATTATTATTATTAGTTTGAGAGAAATACAAAAATGGAGAAAAATACAAAATGGCGATTGTTACTATTAACGATATGAGAATTTAGTTATAATTTTGCAATTTCAAAATGTGAGTTTTACAATTTTGAAAAAGAAAATATTAAATATGCTCATATACAGATTATTGTTTTTTTTTTCTTGTAATTTACAATTAAATAAAAAATCAAACTCATTAAGAATAACCAAATTGCTTCAATGAATTTTTTGGGACAGTGATTTTGATAAATCTTAAATATACAGATTGAGAAACACTTGTCTATTGAGATGCTTGCGCGGGGATATGTATCCAACAAACTTTTGGAGAAGTCGATTTTAAGTGGTGTCGAAACCCGCCACTTCAGGGAACTACTTATTCAGGTCATCAAAAAAACACTAAAGTTTTTGTAAACAAACACTGCCTTAACTTAGAATCAGTGTTGTCCAGTGTAGTATTCGAGTGTGGTTCCCCTCATAAGACTGCCATTGGTTGTCCTGACAGGGAAGCGATCCAGGAATGGGTAGTGTCTCTCATCCGACATCAGGACCTTGGTAGCGTTGGCTATAAAGTCCATATTGCTTTGTGAAGCTAAATAAGAGTAGACGGCCGGAAAACGCTCTGTGCCGCAGCTGAAAAAATAAAACTATAGATAAAAATAAAATTAAACCTATAAAAAAAAAAAATTTTTTTCAGTACTGTAAAGTTACCATGACAGACTTATAGCAATGCGTGAATCGAATGAATCTTAGTAAGTCGCATCGCAAGATGTTGATCGCTTTCGTGGCTACATGTGGCCTCATGCAGTCCTAGTATAAGCAGTGACAAGAAACGAAACAAATTGTAGTGATGGAAGTCGTTCCCTCCCACTAGCATATTAAGATTGCGTTTGTTGTGCGAGTGAGAGGGAGTGATTTCTCTTGTTTCGTGACTATAGTGGATTTATATTTTATAACAAAGATATGTTAATCTTACAGTTTCCGAATGCCCCAAGAAGCAAGGCCCCAGACGACACCGTCGCTGACTGCCGGAGCTCCAGTGTCGCGCTGAAAATTAATTAAAACTACGTATACTACCTGTTTCTTTTTGTGATTGGAGCAGTTTTTTGGTTTTTCTACCGCTTTCTTTCCATCAAATTCTTCGCTCTATAAAATATGCACGTTCCATACAAGGCTCTCCTGACAGTATGGGCCAGGCGACGGAGTAATAACAAAGAGGAAATGATGTATCGAGAGCTTCCTTCAAAAATTGTGTGAGGCTACGCGGGGCGGAAGGCAGACGTGAGGGGAGCCCATACGCCGTCTCCTCTTTGTATTTGCTCCATGGGCCAGGCCCATCAATTTCATTCGACTCTTAAGAGTAGTGTATTAACAAATTTCAAAAATAACCCCATCTCCGTCGCCTCAATTCGTCGATGTCTCCCACAGGAGTGTATTTCGAGCCAGTCAAATAATTGTTTAATTTCAAATGATTTTTATTCGACTAAAAGGTTAAAAAATTTAAATGATCCCTAAGTACGTAGCACTTCTGGAGTTCTAATTTTGAAAAATATGTTTCGGGCAATACCGGTAAGTCATATCATCATTCGACATAATCTGTAAGTTGAACGATTTTAATTCGACTCACCGATTTTAAACATACACACTGCTGCGTAAGCTAAGTATTCTATTCCCTACTACTACTACTGTACCTACTATAGCTAAAAGTTTGGACCTTTCCGTTAGTACTGATAGTTTATTATCATTGCAACATTTTGTATTTAAGTAGCTACCTATCTATACATTCTTAATACCCACATCATGATATCTGTTTAACCCAAAGGTTGACTGATAAATAATGCTTTTAGCATTAAGTTCGCATATTGTGCTGTACAATACAATAAAAGTACAGTACAATAGGCGAACATCGTTGTATACTTATAACATATGTTTAAATTTATTTATGTATCTATTAATTACTTTAAGTCAATATTAATTGTTTTAATTTTCTGTCATAAGTTCACAAGAGTTTCTAACTGTGTTATCTATACTAATATAATATCTAAAGCTACAGAGTTTGAACGCGAATATCTCAAGAACTACCAAATCGGACCGATTTGGTAAATTCTTTCAGTTGGATAGCCTGTTTATCGAGGAAAGCTCTGTAGCTTTCCCTATGTCCGGACGAAGTTGGGACAGGCTGCTAGTGTACAATAAAGTTTAAATAAATAATGATTCTGAGACCTTACCGTGCACACTTGTATACAATTTACTAATTTTTAATGAATGTTTTGGTTGTTACACTGATAATTTCGCAACACCCTGACAGGGTACATACGCACACATTTAATACAACCTTACATCTCATATAATTATTATGTATATGTAAGCGATAAATAATGTTATTGAGAAATAAAGATACATTTTGGGTGTTGGAAAAAAGCGATAAATAAATGAATTACAAAATAACTGCTAGCGGGCTGGATTCTCACTGTCCAGGATAGATAGAGTCTGAAGGAGGCTACACCAACTCTTTAGTAGAGAAAGGTAAACTCTGATGATGCCTACGACAGACCAAGATTGAAATACCAAGATCGCCACTAGCGCGCCGACCCTAAAAGAAACCACGATCAAACGCTCAAAAGAAGCTGTTTAGTTAGAAGAGAATTGGCTGAAGATTTGGACCTTACCGTACAAGGAGCTCTCCGACCAGTCTGGGCCAGACATATAAAGTTTTCAGTGACCAGGACCCCGAATCTCTGGGTTACATTGCTGCACTTCTCGCGGTCCATCAGTTGTGAGTGGTACACTTGCAAGGTCATGTCGTTGTCTGGGTAAAGGCCGTCGCGCTGTTGAATTGATTTTATTACAACATGTATGAATGGAAAAATGTTTTCAAAGCGTGTTTTCCAGTTGCGTTTTTAGCTTTAAAACAAAATCTCTTCCATTGTTTTCTTGGTGCCTACTTGAAGACAAAGTGTCTTAGAATAGGTACCAAGTGAATAAAAATCGTTTGGAAAGTATTGAAGGTGGTTGTGAATTTTAACGTCAGTACTAGTGAATAGGTAGGCTAGTTTCCTAAAAAAATATAATCGTCAGTTAGACTATCAAAAAATATTGGAGACGTATTTTTTCTTTTCAAAATTGAACAAGGCATGGTAAAGATATGGCGCGTTAAAGTTCCGTATGGCGTCACAGTGTGCCACACTTTTTCTCAATATGTGACGTCACAAGCCCCCACTCCTAAGCTTTGATGCGTTATATCTTTATAGTTTATCGCTCAATTGACAAAAGAAAAAATACGTCACTAATATATTTTGATTCCCTAAATGACGGTGACCGGTTGCTAAAACATTAATCTGATTTGCAATACGCGCGATTGGCTTCTAGGGGTGCTATTTTTAAAGTTATGACTCACGCATCATCGGTGAGTCGAATTATTTTCGTTCGATATCGAATGATTATTATTCGTCATAATCAGTTAGTCAAACGATTTTCATTCGATATATGAATCATACAGGTAGTAGACCTTGCAAACTATTTAATGATCCAGTGACTTTACCACGAAGGTCTTTACTATGAAATTGTATTTATGTGGCGCCAGCGACTGCGTTAGTAAAATCTCATAGTAAAGACACAAAAAAAAAATTCAAGATTTTGTGTGATATGCCCTGGACTACGTTTAGTAAACATGAAAGAGCTTACTCTATTGGCGCCAAAACTGGAGACCCAGGCGTCGTTGAATGGAGGCAACATTATCCTGTTGGGCAGATCCACGCCATGCACTGAATGCGAGAACCTGTTGAAAAAGATAATATACAGATTATATAAAAAAAGATAAACTCCTGTAATTTCGCGTACATCCTGTACTCACGCAATCGGCGAGTAGAATAATTTTTGTTCGATGTCGAGAACAAAAATCATTCGAGAGATATGTCATATATTTCAAAAATAGGGTTCCAGGTGGATAACTTTGATTCCGTGGCAGGGAAGGCGATGCCTATTGTGGGGCACTTCCGTGGTCGAGTGGTTAAAGAGTTTGCTTTAGACCCGGAGGGCGTAGGTTCGATTCCCAAGGGAAGCATATTTTGTTTGTTTCTAGTTTGGTGAGGTCATTGCAGGCTTGAATCACTTTATTCGCACAACATAAACCTTAGAACCCTCCGCAATTTTCCCATCATACTGACTCCTACACCCGTATTTTGAAACATAACCTTATGGACGTCATTCACTCAAACTCATTGGAGGAAGCCTTAAGGAAGTCCTCGAACGTTACTTAAAGAGGACATTCTTAGTTGGTTGCTTGAGCAAACTCCAATGAGGAACATTCGTTCTTCATCATCATGCAAATCATTGCGTCTTGGACTTTCGTCTTTAGCCTCACCTGATTTTCCTATCAAGCAGCAACAAAGCGACGTCGTTGTCCGGATAGCTCCTGATGTTCCACCTCGGATGCCGCATCACCTCCTGGACCTTGGCGACCTGGCCTCCTCGGTCCACGTGTCGGGTTCCAGCCCTGACCTTGAGACGGGACATCCTGTTGCCTCTGTGGAATTTATTCATTCATATGTAGGTTCCAATAATTTAATGTTTCATTTAAAGTTATAGATAGTTGGTCTTTTTTGTTTATGTTATGTAATCGCAATCATAATTCCAATAAAAAAAATATTGTGGCCACACAATTACAAATTTTAACAATTACAATAAAACGTACAAAAGAAGAAAGAAATAAGTAATTTATATTATCAGATAATCAGGTGATTCAAGACCGGTAATTCTATGTAATCAATGTATGGGAAACAAGTTATGGAACTTGTGTGACATTATACCTTCGGGTGTGGTGTTTAAAATTCACCACCCTCCCTTCCACTTGACACTTCACCCCCCTTCACAGTGAAATGTGTCCCCTTTACTCGAAAACTGTTATAGATACGAAAAAGGTGTGAAGAGCAAAAATAATCCTTATTAAATACTTAACAAAAAAGTCTTTATAACTTTTTTTATAAACTTGCCGGTATTAAAGTTATAGCTAGTTCGATTTTGGGAAACTTGACTATAACCAAAAAGTTACATTCCCAGCCCAATTCTTTCATCAATCAATCTATAAAATAAATATAAGACACGAAAGAAAGCTCAGGAGCTAAATTAATATCTGTATTCTTTTGATGAGGATATTCTCAGCAAGGCTGTGCTCTTGATTGAAGAAATTTGGAGATCTTGAATTTAAAAAAAAACAACATGGTCAAAACACTGGAGAATTTAAGAACATATAAAATAGGTCCACTCTTAGTGAACGTTGATTCTACGCAATTATTTTAAACCAATCAAATCAAATCAAATTGTGTACAAAAAAGATTTTTACATACATACATACAAATCATTTATATGCATTAAAAGTGGTCTATGCATGGTGGTACACAATATTTACACTGTTTGTCACTTCTAACCTAATCAAAAGATATTGTAATTTTTGTACAATTCAGTGCAATTAATTTATTAGAGATATATTCAAAGGATCATCTGCACCGTTCATACACCAAATGAATTGCAAAACTGTTATTCTCACGAACTTGCAACAGTTCCTCTGTAACTATTTGACGAAACCGGACGAATGAGGAAAACACAAATATCTGTGCTGTACAAGATTTTTAACGTTGATTAGCCTACAATCGACGAAGATAACAAATATTTTGTTTTAGATGGCGGTTCTCTACTTCGTCGAGTTATTTGGCAATCGGAAGGTACGTTTTCAGACGTTTACTCCGCTTATGTAAGTTATATTTGGAAGCATTAAGGAGAAGATGTCACTGTAGTATTTGATGGATATGCCGATAACTCCGCGAGCACAAAGAGTAACGAAAGGTGAGACGTATTAACAACAGAAAATACCCTGAGATCGAGTTCAATGAAAGAACGCAACTTTACCAACCGAAACAAAGTCTGTTACGTAATTTGAGTAATAAACATAGTCTCATTTCTCAACTAGCCAACAGACTTAAGAACGAAGGAATACCTACAATAATTGCAAAAACTGACGCTTTCCTGAATCCTATTGATAACGTTTGCTTGCAAGCTAGGCTGCGCAAAACGATGCACCTGCGTTAAAATTGGCCTGCGCTGCACTACAATGTGGGTCTAAGTTTTTTAATAAAAATGAAGATTGTAAGGAGCCTTATCGAAACGAAAAGATTATTGAGTAATGTTCTTTTTATTCTTATTATTCTGTATCTCCGCTTGGGATTCACGGGTTACCCCGGTCCTTTGAGAGGCTTGCGCGGGGATATGGATCCAACGCGTAGAGGCCCTTTGGAGAAGTTGATGTCATGTGGTGCTCCTGACAAAACCCGTTCTGGGCTATATCAATAGCTGACATTTCCATGAACAGGTCTCGGCAGGAGGAGGAACTATTTCTAATAAGTGAAAAGAATAAATGGGTTATGGTGATCAAGTTTGGATGGATTTAAACTGGGCTATTGCAATAGAAATCGGACACCTGCCATAATCATGATTACTGACTATAAGTGGCAGGCTACTTATACTATACTACAGTTATTATTCTTATTTTTATAATTATTTAAATGGTTTTAATGATTCTAGATCTTTTTATTCATTACCTTCCAATAATCTTGAGAATAGAATAGTTTTTTTTTGCCAGAATACATAATTAATGGACAAGTGCAAAAATTATACTCAACGCGATACCTTATACATTAATAATTTTTTTGTACTAGCTACAGCTTGTAAACCTGTAACTTGACGTCTATCAAAATTAGTCATGGGACATATTTTATTAAGAATTTAATAAGGATAATTTTTGCCATTGAAACTTTTTTCGTATCTATTATAGTTTTCGATAATAGAGTTAAAAAACTATTATCGGGGACAAACTTCACGGTAAGGGGGGGTATAGCGTCAAGCGGAGAGGGGGGGGGGGGGTTGTGTGTTTTAAACACTACCACCCAAAGGTATCATGCCACATAAGTTTCAAAACTTTATTAATTTATTTGCCTGAAAACTTAGAATTACCGGGCTATTCGGCAGCCTGGAAAATCTGACAGCGACGCGAAGGCCACTTACACACCATGTTTGTTCGTCTCGTTTCCCTGTAACAGATACAGGGAAACGAGACGAACAAACGAGAACGAGTCAGGGTCAGACAACAGTTGCTCCATTATCATTACCACCATTGTATAGATTATTAGCATTGTATTATTGTTAAGGACCACGATTAAAGAGTTTACTAGGCTCTGAAGCGTAACCTAAGGTCGCAACTGGGAATCACGCTCGGACGAAGAAGGTTCTTTGCTCGGAAACGAATTTTAAATAAATGATTTATAAATTACTTTATTAATTTTATTTTTCAAAAACCAATTATAGACTTTTATTTATCTAAGTTAAGTAATAAGCACACAAAGCATTGAGAAAGGAACGTCTATTTGTGCGGTTTCGATGCTCCTTGGCACAGAGAGATGTACTGCGCAGTAGTCTGGGTAACAATGCAAATAAACAAAATGCGTAAAAATATGTTTTTATGTAAACTCAATATAGTTTTATGTCTGCACAAAATAAAAATATTTCATAACTGTAGTTATGAACATAAAATTATTTTACATTTTTACTGTAATTGAAATTTAAACAGTGACTTTTTGTGTAACTCTAGTAGAGATGAACTAACTAATGCTTATTAGTGTTTCTGTTTAATAATTAATATCCTGTCTGTCCCATTGACCCAGTCAGGCTCTTAATCAAACCCCAGTCATGGAATGGGACAAGTGGGATGTATTTGTCCCGTGCAGTGATTTTTACGTTAATTGTACTATGTACTCAATTTTTTTACTATGTTTTCACATATGATAGTAATAAACAGTGTTTAAAAGTTATGGGGAAGTTAGAATTTTGGAAAGCACGTAAGTTCGAAAGTAAAAATTCGAGCGCAGCGGCGGCTTTCTCATAGTATGTTTAATCCCGGGTGTAGTGAGGGAGCTTATACTAGAAGTGACTGAAGTGAGGGATGCAATATGTTTGTATTCATATTTTGAGCTGGTTCAATAGTTATTTTTATATCTAACTGTGTAACAATCTCATTTCAGATGGGAATCGTTCTAAATTACGAAAATTTTAAAAAATATCTATTCTATCATTGAAAAGTAAGTAGTTGGAAATTTTGAGTGGACAAATAAGTTAATGTGAATTCCGTTGAATGGAAAAAAGATGCAAAATAAGAAACATAATTAGAAATTAATGCACGATGCTAAAACTCGCGTTTGATAGTTTTTCGTAAATTGAGAATATCTTGAATATCATGATTGACCGAGCGAGCGAAGCGTCTCTACTTCGTCTTTTTTTATTGAGGGGAAAATGAGGGCAAAAGAGAGTAAGTATGCTGTAGGGTTATTTCTGAACGGATCTTAACGAAACTTGACACATGTTCTTTGTTTTATTAAAAATATTTGGCCGAGAACTTTTTAATTGGAAGAAAAATGAGGGCAAAAACGGGCAAAGT
The DNA here is from genome assembly GCA_947363495.1 of Euzophera pinguis. Lineage (NCBI taxonomy): Eukaryota > Metazoa > Arthropoda > Insecta > Lepidoptera > Pyralidae > Euzophera > Euzophera pinguis. The sequence goes on from OX376176.1 coordinate 7,975,499, forward strand.
TTGCTGTATTACGAAACTTGACACACATATTTTTTGATTAATTTAAAAATTTTGGTCAGGAGATTTTTCTTATTGCCGTACCCAAAGGGTAAAACTGGACCCATTTGCTAAGACTCCGTATGTCCGTATACCTCTGTCCCTTTGTCATCAAGTTGTATTTCATGAATCATTATAGTTAGCGATAACAACAAATACTAAATAAAAAAGAATAATCTCATATTTGAGAGGGCTGCCATACAGTAACCGTATTTTTTGCGGTTTTTATAGATAATGGTACGTAACCCTTTGTGTGCGTAATTGACAGGTTTTATTTAAATACGAATTTGTTTATGCAGTCACTAGCGCCCACGTTATAACATTGTCATGGCAGTGGCACTATTTGCGAGGTCTACTGTTCACAGAACTAACTAGTTTATATATAAATTTATATTACAGGTAAGGTACAGGCAAGATCGCAGGCGAAAATGTTCGAAAGTAGTTTGAAACCCCAAAATTAACAACAATATCCCTTTTTTTCAATCAGTTTTAGCAGAATGAATTTCGAATTGATCAAGATGGCAGACAGATAAATTGAAAAGATTTTGCTCTATTTTTGAAATCTTTGCGAGTGAATGATTTTCGTTGGATATCGAATTATTTTCATTTTTGCTCAGGATTAATTTTGGTTGAAATCATTCTCATCAATTGATCATGATTCACAATGGATTCAATCACCAAGTCTAAGATTATTTCCCTAAATACTATTCATCTCAAGTTTTACTACAAAACAAAAGAGAAAGGGATAGCATATGGTATCTATAACCGTATATTTTCGTCGTTTCCTACCTATTCCTACCCTTCCCCTACTGATATTTATATTTTATATAAATTATTAGCATTATAAAGATTTATTAAAGCCCGACCAGGACAATAGCAGCCTTAGCCATATTGCGGAAAAATATTAGAACTAATTTATTTTACTGGCAACTAGGTATTCAATTAACATTCCGTCATCTCAATTTCATCTGCCAAAAAGAGACAGGAGTATTTTGCTCGGGTATTTTGTGATTATCAAATAAAAATATTTGTGAAAATGGTATTTTTTTTTTAAAGTAATGAGAGTAAAGTGATATTAAAGATGTTATCATATTTAATGCGAATGAAAACGATGGATTCCTGGTCTGGCTATAGTTATGCCAATCTTAGCGCCTAATATAGTTGAGACTAAACTTCATATTTTGACTTCTGAAGAAAAAATATATAGTATTACAGAATTGTTACTATAATTATAGACATCAGTTCCAAAAACAAAAGGAAGGTGAATATTGCCACAATAAGAAGAACCTAGGGTTTACCCTAGAAGAAGTGCTACCTATTTTTTCCATAGATTGTGAAACTCGAATTGGAGAAATGGCTTGGAGATTCTATGATAGGAATAGGTTGTTTAAAAAATCCCCATTGCACGTCCTGTTTTATACAATTAAAAAAATAAAATTAATTTATTTCAGGTAATAAAACCCATATAAAATTATACAAAAATAATTAATTAAAACTAAATTAAATTAAAATATATATATCATTAAAACCCATTAAAATTATATGTTAAAACTACAATATAAAAATAGAAATTATAAAAATATCAACAAAATAATAAAACTTTAGACAATATTTATAATAATTAAAATTGTCTCTTAACCCGGCAACACGGGACATGTATCACGCAGCAGTGCCGGATATAGGGGCAATCCTCTCTCGCTGCAATCATTTTCAGGACAGCGTTGGAGCTGGCCCGCACTCTGTGCACCAGGGATGCGGCTCTCTTGCGCATTGTTGCGTAAAAATAGTCTGTATGTCAATTAAGTAAGCAAAAAGGCATTTGGCCCATTTGATAGTAAGTGGTCCCCATGCTAAAGATAAAGTTAAGATAAATAAGGCTTTATCTACAGACCACGTAGCTAGGACAAATGAAGGTAAAGGAATAGTAGAAAATTTGAAAACCATCAGGTACCTAATAAAAATAGAATTAGCAAATAAGAAAACGTTAAGTAAGTTGACCCAACCCCAAATTAAAAAAAAAAACAAACAAAAAAAAACCACACTTACTTCCAAACACAGTTCGCTGTGGTGATGACCAGCCGTTGATTCAGCAACGCTCCAGAGCACCAGTGGTCCCTGCCCTTCTGGATCGACACGGTGTAAGGATAGTCCTCAATGATGGCATCTTTTGCTGCGATCAGCCTCCTGCTAATAACTATAAGGGAAACGGGATATGAAATAAAACATCTAACACCATTTATTTGTTTATTCATTTTTACACACCTTTTTTGTGTTGCTTCTTCGACTCCCTCTTGCTCAACTTTCCTTTGTGTACATTCCCAATGCGTTTGACTTTGCCTTTATTCTTCTTAGTTTTACCAACACGTCTTGTCTTTTTTAATATTCTTGTACGTTTAGGTATCAGCTTCTTATCCGGTACCGCGCGTTTACGCCTTAGTACAACATTCTCCATGTTTATATCATTTTCGTCAACTGACCTCTTGTGTCTAGCATTAGATTGGTACAATTCCTTTTTGACGTGAAGATTATCTTCGAATGGAAAGTACGGACTATCAGGAACACCATCCCTATTATTACCAGTTTGTGGAAATACTGTGTATTCTTTCAAATTCGACTTCTTTTTAGTCGTTACCAATGTGTCATCAACCTTGTTCATTATAATTCTTCGTAAGTGTATATTCACTGGATTTGCTTTTTTTGGATAAGGCTTCTTCGAAATCCATTGTCCGTTCGCACAAACCACATAATTAATGTAGATAACGAACAGAAGTATGAACTTTTTCATGGCTCGACTGCGGTCACATTGAAAACATCGAACGAGCTATAAATATTTTAACGTTACTTTTATTGGTTTCTGCCGAGTTCCAATTGAACGGAAAATAAGATTTTGTATTAGAAACAATGTGCTTTACCTAAAAATATTAGCTATAAATAATAATATTTCTTTTGGTGGTTTGCAGTTAGATGTATCGATTCATTGATTGTCTTTTGTATCTAATATTTATTAAATAAAAAATACAGATTTATGAAAATTCAAAATTTTTTTTGTCATTATAACCTTACCTATTTTAAACGTCAACATTTATTAAATTCTTAACAATGTTTAAAAACTATTGATAAAACACAGTTTTAATTAAAACTATTTGTAAACAAACTAATCGCTAAGTGGTCATTTCGGAATTTCTCAAATTAGATTAAGCTGTAACAACGTTAAATTTCAAACATAAAATTTTAAACAGTCATTAAGATTACATCATAAAATAATAACATCGCATAAGTTGTTACTCTCAATTATGACCTCTATTGCAGTCCCGCTAAGTCTTATTTTTCCTTGATCTAATTATTACTCCATACTGAGTAAGTATGAGTGTACATTGTTCGGAAAGTACACTTATACTTACTTAAGTACAGAGTAGAAAGTACGTCATTCTTCCCGTCAAAAAATGCGGATGGAAAAGTTGTATGGAAATTCATTACTGAACTGTTCTACAGGTCAGTAATGTTATATGAAAATCAATTTAATTCAATTCAATTTTTATTTTTATGGCTAGTCAAACGATGATTTTGCCAATGTCATGCCAATGTCAAACCATCCATAGAGCCCTTAATTCAATCTTTACCGATTCTAGAATTGTTAGTCTCTAGGCGCAATTTTTTTATATGTGGCGAGCTGAACTGCAAGTTGGTGTAAGATGACCTTCGCTGAGGAAACGTCTTCAGTAGGTAAGGCCCTGGACAGACGGACGACCCGACCGCACTCTCGGACGAAATATTCCAATTCGTTTTCCAGTTGTCGACTGTCACCTATAAGGAACAATTTGTATTTTGGTGTTAGAGCGAAAGTAGAGCTTAGAGAAATGCCGAAAGTGGCTCCTAGCGATACTATGAAGATCAAAAGACTTGGTACAGAGTTTATATTTGCAAGCTGTTGGCGGACATATCACCATACATTTCTTCTAAGTGGTAAAGCGGCCGAAAATATTTATAGGTTCCATTTCTTCAGAGATCATGATACGCTTTATCATGGACTTGGATTTAACGGTACTGGCTATGCTCAATGCAGCGGAGCGAGTGCTGTCTGACCTCTATAATATCATCAACATCAATAGGATCATTATCCGAAAACACAAATAAGTTTTGTGTTACCTTGCCCCATCCTCGCCGCAACGGGCTGCAGACATTTATTCGTCAGCCTGGCCAGCTGCGACCGCTCCGAGCTGAACGCCTCGTCCAGGTCGAACAGTTCCAGAGGGGGTGGTGGTGGCTCCCGGAAAGTAGGGGGGAACACCTGGGAAATTGAAACCATAAATTTAATTTAAATAATATAAGATAATAATACATTTAAATATAATAAATTTAATTTCTTTGTAATAAACATTGACCATAAACAATTTGATGTGTCTGTGGTTAATTGTTTCTCCAAAACCTAAATAGAGATAAACTAACGTAATGTGTCTTTCTTCTTCCGGTACTTGACGCGTCTAACCACAAATTATTAATTTTTTTTTACCCAAATGTGAACAAATATAACTTACAAGCTGCTTCCAGCAGCTCCGCCTGCGTCAAAAAGTAGCCTATGTTTGACCCCGGGTCATTAACTATATTCATACCAAATTACATTAAAATCCGGTTAGCGGTTTCGCCGTGAAAGCGTAACAGACAGACAGACAGAAAGACAGACAGACAGACTTTCGCATTTATAATATTAGTATGGATGCCTATTTTCCAATTCATTTTGATTAGGGGAGCTACCACGGTCTCTTTTATTTTCATCGTAGCGTGAAAATTATTTCCAAAATTTGACTTTCATCAACAGTTGGTAAAATTGAGCCTGAAAATGACACCAAGCTAATAAGAAAAATAATGTTGCAAGTAGGTAGGTACATCATACTTACAGCGAGCTGTAATGGCGGAAAGGGCGTTTCAAACTGCGGCGCAATCAGCCTCAAAGGTTCATGTTTAACTCCTAAATCATCATACAGTCCTAGTACTTCTGGTACTGAAACAAAGAAAAGTATTATCGTATAAAGTTCACAACTGTTTTTGACGCCAACTATTTTGTCTCAGATCACCTGGCGCCCTATTTTTGCAAAGTTTGATTACCCCAAAATCTTGGATGTGTCAAAAAAGTCATACTTTTTAAAAACAGCGCTCCTGGGGTTGTGTCTCTTTGTAAAATTGTACCTGGTTTCCTCTATGTCCAGCCTTTCTTTGTGGACTTACTTTCCATGTTTCTGATCTATGTGGCTGGTAGACTGCCTACTACTCCCTTAGGTTTTTCATACATTTGAAGACTTGTTAATTGGGTTGATCTCTTCGGTTCTTCTGACACCTAGACTAAGTAAGTACTGTTATCTATCTATTGATAAACTATCGAATTGATTTTTGATATATTTAAGAGAGATCGCACGAAAGCAGGACCAGTAGTAACAGCTAGTTTTAAAACGGATAAAACGGAAAATATACTCACACTGTGCTAAATTCAAAGAAAACAGTTTCCATGTAAACAGAGCATGCGGATGAAGGGGGGCGAGCCGAGGGGGAGGCGCGGTGGCCGGCTCGGGCAGTGGTATGCTGCTCAGCCAGAGCATGTCTCCTAATGTACGATACTCGTTGACCTGGAGAGAACAAACTACAATTATCACCGTGTAGTGGTTTTATTTAAGTAACCTTTACTGACCCATTGCAGGAGCGATGAGTTTTAGAGAATCGAAATAAGGTAGTCAGAGGTATAGGAACACAGAGAGGTTTGGAAGGAGATGGGGGAGACCTTTGGCCAGCAGTGGTCTTCCATTTTTTTTTGGAGACCTAATGTCGTTTCCGAAAATCTTTGTCACCATGGTGAACAGGGTCGATTGACCATGAAACCCACTCGATATGAATGAATAAATACATTATTTTTTTCATGATAAATTAATGACTGTATACTTACTACTAGGTAGTCAGGCTGTCGTTAAATGACCTCCAATGAGAGACAAGTCTACTTAACCGAAAATAATGCTATCAATTAGGGCTCTCTTGTTCCAGTTCTATATACTGAAATACGTACCAGGTACTAGGCTTACATGGAAAACTGGGAGTTAAACTTACATCTGGATCTTCCACGTCAACAGGGTTGAGGTGAACATCAATCATGCCTCCCAAATGATTGAAAACCATTTCTCTGATCAGATCGTTGCATTCAGACTCAAGATACGGGTCTGTGAAGAAGTGACCCGAACCAATCACGAACAATTTACCTGAAGAGAAACAGAGACAGCTAATTATAATTATCTTGTTTCATAATTTATCTACACCTAGCATACTTTTTGATTGCCTGGTCACTGTGCTGTATCGTTTTCGGCAATCACTGGGTTACCTTGATTCCCAGTAATTTTAACACCCCAAGTTTTTGAGGAGTTCAATAGCCGATGCGTGTTCATCTCCTCAGTCCTCGCGTCCCCTTTAAGGGACATTTTTCATACTGCCGCCCACTATCGACAGTTATAGAAATCGTTTTAATAGTTATATCAGCGTATTCTACATAGATGGCGCTATGACCAAAAATTAATTCCAAACACTGCAGTCTTCTCATAGTGTGACTCGTGAAAATTCCACGCCATTCCACCAGGTATTTACTACCAACCTCAATTTTCTGCAGTAGTAATGTGGTTGGCGACTAATTTAGCAGTAGATGCTAATTTGTGACATGTGTAGGTATTTGACGTCTATCAAATTAATGAACAAGCTGCAGAACAAAAATATGATAGTTCTGGCACACTTCGAAAGGCCCAAATACTTAAGAAGTAATTTCAAAACAGACAAACAATCGCAAGGTCATGGTTATTCGGATCAGGCAAAGGGAAATTATGAGGTAGTCTTGGCACATGTCTGATGGTTGTCAAAATGGTTTGTGAGCAAATATTTAATAATGGCATCATCTGTAAATAACAAGCTTACAGAGAATGCAACATATTGATAAGGAGCAGATATTCTTGATAGAGTAAAAATATTCATTCATATGAGTGCACAATTAGAAAAGTAAAAGGTATTGTGGGTAATTATCGATCGTTTTAACTTTACGGCATACGCTAGTTGTATAATTAACAGTAAAGAAGGTCAGTCAATAGATATACTGAAGAACTAGTACTGGAATATTTGTATTTTTCTAAAAAAATATTCCTTGATTTGTTATGCCTCAGATAGACAGCAATTCCATCTTCATGAAGAAATGGATGAAGAACATCCGCTGGCAGTAGCATCCACTGGCAGCAACAGGTTTAGTCTTTCTCAACTTACTTACTTATCTAGTGGTGGCTATTGTCTGCAACTGTTTTAAGCATTATATCATACAGGATGATTTTAATTCAAATTTTATTTTGTTCAATCTATATTTTATTTGAACCGTTATCTTTTTTATAACACTGAGTCCCGATGTCTCTAATAAGGGACACGTCTTTAAAAAATCTTATTCCGAAAAAAACAAAATAATGTTTTTTACTTATTTATATGCCCAAGAGCATGATACTCAAAAATCATACATATACCTATAAAATTAGAGCCTCGGGACTGAGGAGGATAATGATTAAGCGTGTCAGGCCACCGACTTGTCTGGTAATTAGTGACATTTCTTGCTTTGGAAGGTACATTAAGTACAGTAGCAGAGTAAGGCTATGTAAGATGCCTTCAGGCACCCTGAAAAATCTGACAGTTTTGACCATTAACACGCACCCGGATCATGTTACTCTTGGTCTGGCTTTGGCTTCCCTGTAAAAATGGTAACCGAGATCAAAAGGCAATCACTGCATCTACCAGTAACGCTAATAGGGACATGGCTATAACCGAACCTTGGGCTTGAAAGACCAAGTTGAGCTACTAGGAAAACATAATATGAAGGAAACTTGGTATCTATCAGAGGTATGGAATCTTACCTCCACTTCTCTCTGACGTGTACATAGCAGCTACCGGCCTCTTCACAGGATAGCACACGTCACTGCTGGACAAGATGGCCGCTGCTGGCTTTTTCACCGTCAAGGTCGCACCATATGGATACACGAAATTCGGCGTCGCAGGGTCTTCACTATAACAAAACGTTTTGTAGGTGAAATTGGTATATTTACAAGACAAGGATATTAGGAAGAGAAGCAGATATTATGCTAACCTCATGTCACTGTACAACGGAATAGAAAAAGGTTACATCTAAAAGAGGGTAGACTCACGTAGTAACTCGTCATATGTAAATCAATCTACCCGCGTTTCGTTTAATGTTGCCATACTTATGGAGTGGTTTACACGGTCAATTGACTTTGTATGGCCGGTGTAAAGGTCGCAATAAAATGCTAGAAAAATGAGCTGGGTTACTATTTTGATAAGGTTTTCGACCTTTGATCCCTGATCACGAGCGTATTTATATTTGTGATGACCGCACGCTATTCGCAGGCCACATGCTTGACCAGGGTTGGAGTCCGGTATTATAGGTCCCCAAAATTACGATCTTTAAACTGGGTTGAGAGTACTAATGATCGCTTTTTTTGGTGTTAAATATTGAGTGGAACCGGAAATCATATAGACTTAAATATTTTTTTTAAAGATATGGGCAGATTCCATTTTTTAAATACCTAGCCTTGAGTGCCCCACTGCTAGGCAAAGGCATTTCTTTTAGCATGGCCAAGTGTAGTTTGGTGCCATGCCATCCTCTGTCGAATTCGTCCAGGTCGTCCATGATTCCTAAATGAGCAAATTAATTATGTTAACCAGATTTCCAATCCCTATGCTTGTGTACCAAACTCTGTTTGTAAATTTATGCTGCCAACGTATTCGTAATGACAAATAAAACTTACAGGTAATCATCAGATTCGCTGGAGTAATTGGGCATCTTCATGATGTGCTTCAGAACTCCTCGATTCAGGATCCCGTTGGAGATGTGGCACTCCTTGGGGTGGTAGAACTTGTGGTATTTGGCGCGAACTACGCAATCTGAAAAATAAGCCCAGGTGTACCAGCACTTTTGCAAACGCTAATGCAGTAGGTTTGCACGTTTGCACGCAATTTTGCTAAGTTAACTTTGTGTCAAGTCAAGACCCATCTGATAGGTAGATATACTAGAAAGTTGCTTTTAGGTAGAGCAACTTTGAACTTTAGTCCAGTAAGATTGAACTTGCTCATTCAGATACTCAGTTTAAAAAGTCAGTTAAAATAATTTTACCTAAGTATATTATTCTCTCAGTAAGTTACCTACTTGCATAACTTTTTTGACAGGTCTAACTCCATGTGGTCCTACTGTAGGTGTCGAAAGTAGATAAGAGATTCCTTGTCCAAATTACAGTATAAAAACGATTCCTAGTTCCTACCATTGTTGACCACGATTCCATATTCCTCCAAAAAGAAATTAATATTTGTATTCATTCGCTCTTCACCGCCGTCTGTCATCATCACCAAGACTGAGTCTCCTCTTTCAACCATGTTCTTAAGACACGCGAGTTCGTCATCTGTGAACACGTTCTGCGGTCCTGGTACCACGAGGATCTTCACGTCTTGTAGATTGTTGGTGGATAATTCGTCGCGATTGCTGAAATAGAATCTTTTACATTTCTCGTTTCCGGATAACTTTGGGAGTCACTAGTATAAATCGTAAAAGGCGAATAAAGGATTCTTACGAACGAAAGAAATTGATACCGTCCCTGATGGCGCAGAAGATAATAAGTAGGTAGTAACTAAACTATATTTAACTGTTTGTTTCTATGTGCCAGTAGCTATCACAGTTAATATACTACTAAGTACTAGGACAAGCTTCAAATCATGTCATTCAACTTATAAATGTTCTAATTAAAGTTGATTTTTCTGTTAACCTGTATTTCCTTTAGTAGTCTGTTCTACTATTTACTACCTATATATATATATATAGTAGTAGCTAATAGTATCTACTGAACATGCCCGCGGTTTGCTAAATAATATGTTTACCTTAGATGTCATTTCATGAGCCACTGAAGTCGGGTAGTTATAGGGTATATCAAGGAACATTTTTGGTATTTGTAAAGGCTCTATTAAGCCCATAAAGGGTCAAAGGTCTGAAGACACAGTATGTATGTATGTATGTAAGATTATTTGTTGTTCATAAAAGAACACGGTTAATAACATAATCAACAGGAAACGCACGGTTCTTAGTAGTATTCATATTAAACCAACTCACATCATAACCTTCCACGTGGACTTGAGCTTCCTATGCAGTAGTTTGAAATTTTCATTGATTTTAAATAATTCATTCTTGGATATATCGAATAATATAGTATTCACGACTGTCTTCATTATGTTTATAACTCTCTATTAATTGAAAAATAAATACAACAAGGTCTCTTAAAGATCGCAACGTCATTAGTTCAATCATCAATGACAATGTTTGTAAACGCTGTTGCTTAGCAACGAAGTGTTGCTTGTTAGCCCCCGACGAAACAAGAGTGTTGTGTAAAACGAGTCTGTGTATTTGTTTAAAAAATAGATACTTTATTAACGTAATTAATTTGTAATAAAATTAAAACTAAATAAAAACTAAGACATAATATGAAAAAAAAAAACCTAAATAAAAACTAATTAAAATCTAATGTTTGTCCTTGCATGGTGCCAAGAACTCCGGCAGCATTCCCGCGCTGAATGGCGATTGCTATCCTTTGCGCAAGGAATGAGCCGGCCCTCTTGTCACCAGCGGCATCGACAAGTTTGGGGGCCAGGATTTTGATACATTTTTTCATTGCAGGACCCCACGGCCCGAAAGTTTCAACACCAAGTGGAACAAATATATAGTCACAAGTCAGTGACTCATATTTGCGTCGCTTGGCGTCTTCCGCAGCCTCCGCCGCGGCTCCAGCCCTTGAAACTCCCTAAGACGGGAAGGGGCTACAGTATCGACACAAGTGGCGTCCCATACTAGAGCCCTTTCCCGCTCCCAGGGGACTAATGCCAGGCCATCGGGACGCTTGCCATCGTCCCGAAATATACCCACTGGTTCCAAAGTACTGGGTATATGGACGGTGGCGAGCGCCCTTTTAATAATATCGTTCAAAGAGCCCTGGCGGAAGAACCTGCCTGCACTGCGTTGGCAGTGTAGCCCGTGGAGTCCTTGCCTGTCGACGTCCGTGTCTGTGTATTGTAGAGCCAAAACGGATGTGCCAATTTAGATGCAGTTTTTCTTTGAAGGCTGATTTGATCGAGATGGATTTTAACTTTATTTTATATATCGGAGCAGCCTTTTCAAGATAATCAGCATATTTGATAATTGTTCACAGGTATTGAACTTTAGGGGGTCCCAATCATACAATATCTTATATATAAAAATTAATTGCTGTTCGTTAGTCTCGCTCAAACTCGAGAACGGGTGGACCGATTTGGCTATTTTTTTTATTATTTGTGGAAGTTCAGGGAATCAAATCAAATCAAATAATTTATTTGTGCAAACAATTTGTGTTACAGATAATAGGGAAGATTTAAAAGGTGAATATATATGGAGGCGGTATGAAGCTAATTTGCCGGGTCAGCTAGTCTATATATATAAAAATCAATTGGACCAATAAGGCTATTTTTGGTTTTGAATTATTTGTGGAAGTCCAGGGAAGATTTAAAAGGTGAATATATTCGGAGGCGGTACGAAGTTTGCCGGGTCAGCTAGTCTATAATATAATAATCTACATAAGATGTAGCATGTTTGAGGTTCCCATGTAGGACTGTTTCAGTAAGTCTACCTGGAGCTTTGAAAAGTGTGACTCACGCAAATTATAGTCGAATAATTTTCGTTCAATTTTCATTCAATATATGTGTCATACCTACATTTATAAATAGGGGTCCTGATCCGTATCGATCAGGGGTTTCTGTACATTTTTAATTTATGTTTGTTTTCTTAATAGTTCTACAGTATAACATTTTAACCTTTTTACTACGGGTGGCACCTATAAAGTTGATTTGGCAAAGTCACTTTCTCTATACTGGTGGCATCTATAGTTGATTTCGCAAAGAAAAATTTATTTATTTTTTCTAAAATTCTGTATCTGTGGCAAAATTATTTTACCAACTGAATTAAACACTAGAAGAATTTCTCATTCTGCCAACGTAAGAACTAAAATTTTAAAATGTTTATGATAAGAAAAAAAGGCACGAATATAACGGAAATTTTAACATTAAAATTACTAAAACACATGTGCAATACGGGTATTGCACAGGTATCGTCAAATAAAACGAATATGGCGGATTTTAGTGTCGTATAATTTAATTAATAGATCCTAAGTAAAATAGAGGTATTTTTTTAAATAAATTCTGTGTAAATGTTGCATAATTTGTCAAGTTACTAAGTAAATGTGAATAGTTCTGTAACACTAGATAGGAATAAAAATTACAGAGAATTCATGATTATCGATATTTTTTATAGCACATATCTTTCGTATGTCGATAGATTTATTTCAAAGACGCATCACTAAAATATCATTTGCAAAAATTTTTTTTGAGAGTTGATTTTAGTGGTTTAAAGTTCTTTCTTAAAGTAATTGTTTGTGATTTCATTAGAAAGATAATTTAATTCTGAACCCAAAACAATAGTTAGTGTATTAAAAGAAGTAAGAAATGGTTTCCAGTAGTAAATGAAGATTTCTTTTTTGTGAGTAATTTTATGTTTTGTGGATTTATTTACTAGACAAAAAAATCTAATACAAAAATTTTGCTATTATGTATTTTTAAAAGTATATTAGTTAGTAAATATGTGTCAAAAATCTCAACAATCTAGGTGTAATAGTTTTTGAGATATCGTCCTGTGAAGTCGAGTAAATTTTTTCACTATTGAAAAATGGCCCCGCATTGAGAACGTGCATTGGTTTCGAGCACCCCGTAGGGAAAAGGTTAAAGAAAACAACTGCTGACACGGGGTAACACTGGAGGGAAATAAGAGATGAAAGTAAGCTCCTAGCTATTTCTGACCTAAGAACATGCCTACCAGGAGAAAATAAAACTATAAAGACATAAATTGTCAAATAATATAATTTTATTTACAGTTCGAATAATCATAACTTTCGAATATCGAATCCAATTCATATTACTATTATCGCAATAAGAACAAGCTACTATTCTATGATAAATTTTATGTACAAGTGCCTAATTTATTTAATAAACATACAAATATTGCTATTATCAGTTTTTTGTCAGTTACCCTTTAAAGTGTAAAGCCCAATTTAAAGCAAGCAAATTATTTTTAGTGATTCAAATATCTTCTCAATTTCAATATTTTAGTTTCAAGTACATATGTTTGGGGCATTTTAGTAATATTTCAAGTCATATTGTAAATATGTATTGCAAAGACTTTTATTTTAAAACGTATCAGTTAAAAAAATAACATATGACCTAAGCACGTCGGTCCCCGTTAAATAGAAAATTATAAAATAAAAATAGTCTCTTTGAAATATTATATATAAATACATTCTAAATTGACTAATTAAATCTGTACATTGTATATAATATAAAACTTACGTAAATAGGAATGGACTTAAATCCCACTACATAATATTTACAATAATTAAATTAGTTTTTCGTAGATTTTGAGCTAACTTTGAGCTTTTAAACTAAATTATCGTAAACGTCTGTAAGCTCCTTAAATAAAAGAATATATGAAATGTACTTGTTGTGAAGGAGCATTAAACAATAATTGATAAATCAGAAAGTGGGAGATTATAATTGTCTATTTGTAAAATGTGTTTTAAAGATTTTGTTCGACCATAGACACTACATACAGACTTCTGCGCTAAGAACCCAAAATATCTTCAAAATTGAGAAATATGTCCTTCTGTCCTGTGCATGTTATAAGCCAGTAGATAACTTCCAAAATTAATATGTACGGTCTTAATAATATACGGTATTCAGGGCCGAAAAATTATTTAAAAAAAAAAGCGATCAGCGGTCACTCATCATGATAATATGCGTTACGTACCAGGATAACAGCATATTACAGGAAATCAACTGTACAAAGAGTTGGATGACTAAATATTTTTTTTACAAAGCCTTGAAAACCAATTATCTTCTGATTACAATACTCACATTTTCCAAAATAACCACAAAATTTTTTTACAAAATAAAAAATAGTCTCAAAAATTGAAGTGCGATCACATTTTTACATACGCAATGTACTAGGACAACAGCAAATCATAAGAAGCCCATGTCTAACGCGTTGTATAGCGCGGCGATGTCGGAATGGCTGGATATTCTCCAGAAGGGATAGTTTTTCGCTTTGGCAGCCGCTTCTTCGTCTTGTCCGTCGCCGACTACAACGTAGGTACATCGCTCGCCGAAACGCTGTTTGATTTTTTCGAAGCATGTTTCTTTTCCTGTAAATTTTTTTATTGTTAAATAGAGCTAATAAGCATAATGACCATCCCGGTAGATCATAATTTCATGGATTCGTCAATTCTATCAATCATTTTTCATTCCACCGACAGTAACATCAAAGAGGATTGACGGTGACAAAAAGTGAGCCCATATTTGAAATTTATCGATTGTGCTTTTGTCGATGGTATCCATGGAGTAATTACAAAGAGGAGATGCCGTTTGAAATGGCGCAGTGATGTGATGACACAGCAGTGGGCGGAGCTTGTCATTGCTCGTGCTCCATGGTTGGAGCCACGGCCGAAATCAAGCACCCCGCACGTCTGCCTTCCGCCTCGTGTGACCTCACAAACACTTCTTACAAAACGCTTATTACGGCATCTCATCTTTGTAATTACTTCGTGATGGTATCCCTACAAGGTATGAAAAGTTAATAGGTTTTATCCCCAATAAGCTGTTAATAACAATTTTATAAAACCATTATACAAGCTTCAGCAGAGCGTCCTAGTTTCGATACTCGTCTCTAAATTGTTCAGTTCAGGCTTCGTGAGTAATAGTACTAATTTTCAAATAAAATACTTGTTACAACTTTGTTACCTAAAAACCCCACCCCAAAAAAGTGTCACATATATACTTCTTGTAAAATTTCTGTTTTCTTGTTTGGGCATAGAGAAACAGAAGGGCATTCTTAGTGGCAATGGGTGCATACCTGTTTTAGTGGCAGAGTATATGTTCTCTATAGGGAACACGCCTCCCAGCCCAAACAGTAGGACCTTGGCTAAGGCTGGCACAAGCTGCGTGGTCGTCACTAGCACGTTCACGCAGTTTTCTCTGAAAAAATATACATTTTAAGTTTAATGAACTTTTGAATGAGAACTTCTTGCAAGCCAGCTTCAGCCATTTATCGGTGGCCTGTTCTAATTCTGCTGTTAGTTAAAGTATATCAGTGCAAAAAGTACTAGGAAACTATAAAATAATGTAGATTTACCAGGAGTGAAATATGTCGAGGCACAAGCCAAAGTTAGCCAGTTATAGGTGGCTTGTTCGAATTCTGCTTTTAGCTTGTGCAAAAAGTACTACGAAACTATAAGACAATGTAGGTTACCTGGAGTTGATCATGTTCAGGCACTTACAAGCCAGCGTCAGCCAGTTATCGGTGGCTTGTTCTAATTCTGCTCTCAGTTGCAGCCATTGTTCTCTCTTCGCTGGTCCAAGTAACCCTCCGACACTGTTGACAAATAATTTAATTGTTAATCCATAGATTAAAAAATACTCCAGATAGTCGTCCAACAGTTATGTATGCGTCGCTTTGTGTCCAAAACTGAAACTTTTTAATTTTTATGATTGCCAGGATGTATGGTTAAATACCAATTCTTGTAGATAAAATAAATTTTAAATGTTGTGTGTTAGTTATAGACGAGAATAAAACTATATTAAAATTTATTATAGATTTTCAACTACAACATCCAAAATAATTCGACTCACACACACACACACACGACACAGCGAATTTGCGCGAGTCAATTATTTCGAAAATAATGCTCCTGGAGCCCTATCTTTTAAACTCGAAATAAAAATCGGCGAGTCAAATAATGTTTTTCGTTAACGAAAGATTTTCGGTCGACATGTATATCAAACTTTTCAAAAATAGCACTCTTGGGCTTCTAGAAGGATCACGGCAGACGCCCGCCCATACATCAAAATAGTTGACTCAAATCGGAAGCGTCTACCTATCGAAAATATCTTAAAATGAAAAGCGTCTATTTCTGAATAAATACAATAAATAATTATTGCCTAAGCAAACCGTTTCTAATTTCTGTTTAAGCTTTTGAGATTTTTGAGGTAAGATCAAAGTAGTGTTACCGATCGATAGGCCACATTCGATAGTCTATCGATACTGCGGCAATAGTAGGAATATCGATAGGACTATAATATAAGATATATAGTTACACCAAACTTTATTTGATGGGGTGTGCTGTGACACTAACTAAACCTGTGTAACTATGTGGGGTTAACGAGATTCTCTTGTTATATTGCTATTTAACCTTAATCAATACTATCGAAAAATAAACAACTATCGATATACCAAACCTATCGATAGTATCGATAGTAAAGTTGTTTAGAAGCGAAAACAGTATCGATACTATCGATAGTATCGATATCATATCGACTATCAAGGGTTATTATCGATACTATTGCAAATCATCAATAGTATTGCCACATTTTGACCTATCTATAGTCCTATCGATATTCTAACTGATTTCGAGGAACAATCGATAGTTCGGCAACACTAGATCAAAGTGACCGGTAGAAAACATTTGTGCCAACTGTCAAAGAGTATATCACTACGTTATATCACTGGTAGTATACGGTTATTATACTCAAGTTTCATTGGAATAGCGCCGTGTGCGAACTGCCTTACAATATTCGTACTAATCTATGTACTAACGGCAACCCTCAAATATCTCCCGTGATCACCGCAGTCAGTACAAATTCCTCAAGTTGCAATATTTTTCTGAAACTTTTGAAAATCGTTTTTTTTTTTTTTTTGGTAAAATTGCTGAAAATTATTTTAATAAATTTAACCATAAAACATTTCTAAACGCTAAAAAGTTAGTCAAATATTTTTTCGCCGTGATCTTGTGAGTCATCGACACGACGAAGTAGAAGATCTACCAGTCTCTATCTATATCTATTGTCAGATTTATCAGTTTTAGCAAACCCTATTTGACTATTTTACGAATGAATTTATTATTTTATAATTAAGAATGAATGACAAACCAAATAAATTAAACATTTCTAAAAAAAAAATCGAATTTCAACACGAATTTTTAAAACAATTGTAATTTTATCAACTAAAAGACTTGTGAATTTTTTATTTAACATGTGATTTTTATAGCAAGTTACAACAAATGATTACTCTATGCGAGTCGGCAGCGGACTGACATACCTAAGATTTCTTTGCATTTTGTGCCCTCTTCTGTGCCCATATGTCTATGTCCTATGTTAGTTTGGTTGACTGGAAGAGATCCCTATTTGGGATAAGTCCGCCTTTTGTTATAACCTGTATTCTGATACTATGTTCTTTGTGTACAATATAGATTTTTACATACATACATACATACATCTGACTGAGATATAAGGTACTATGCTAGTTGTGTACGGTAATGTATCCAGAATCCCAGGCATTGGCCCAAAATATAAATAGTATTAAATTCCTACCTATTTCTATAGTTATTATAGGTATCCTTTATCTTCCTATATCTGAAAGCGAGTTTCCTCATCCAGTCGACGCCGCCGCGAACACCAGGA
This sequence comes from Euzophera pinguis, assembly GCA_947363495.1. NCBI lineage: Eukaryota > Metazoa > Arthropoda > Insecta > Lepidoptera > Pyralidae > Euzophera > Euzophera pinguis. Next base: position 7,993,175 of record OX376176.1, read on the forward strand.
GCACAGAGCCCGGTAGCAGGTGCGGCGCCCGCATGGAACCCGTCCGCTGCGAAGTTGTATGCCGATAGGTCCTGGCCGTTGTCGTCGGCCGCTACTGCGTCTATGTGCTCCTGGTCGCAATCCTGATCATTTAAAGGGGAAAATGTCGGATTAGTACAATTAAAATTGGAGAGATTTCCTTAACAACACAAAACTATATTTATCATTACTATAGTATATTTCAACACAACTTTTGATAAATTAATAGATACAATACATGTCCGGTATCAAAAAATTACTGAAATGTATGTAAACAAGACACCATAATATTTGCAACTTTAGATACGTTTTTCAATACGTTTTAAAGAATTGTGTCTACTATACAAACAATCAATTCAGTCAGTCTTCAAAACTTAGATAAAAATATTCAAATTTTCTCACCTCCACATCATTGAAAAAGAAATGTGTGTCAGCTAGGCTGAATATCATTTCTTCCATCCTAAATCCCAATTGAACTATTTGTTGAGTATCCTGGAACAGATCAAATGCATGATTGTAATTAAAAACACACAGGTCTAAAATTAACAGACAAGAACTCTGAAAAAAGGAACGCAAAGAACACTTTCATGGGTACCAGGTGGCTAACAGGGTTGGAATCCTTTTTGTACGAGAATGCGATCTATATTAATGGAGTAATTGAAATGTGTGTTAATGGACCCTCTGTCACGGATGCTGAAGACCGAGAAAATGGAGGTAAAAGTAAGAAAACAGTTTCTGACCTCCGAAGCAACTATTTCAGCATGCAAGCGGGACAACGTCAGAAAGAAGAAACTAGATTCAGATTAGCAGCAGCTTGAAAGTGGTAGCTTATTGCATGGGCTGGCCCTTTATGAAAAGTTGGCTAAAATTGCTTGTTTTGATTTTAATTTTATCATCTGATTGTTACTAACATAAATACATTGACTAACAAAGTGCGGACTTCACCAACATAGTTCCTATCCAAGAGTAACTAATCTAAGTATAAACATGGATGGCAGATATTTTTATTCTAGAGATTTCTTGTACCGGCTTTAAGGTCCATTCAAATTGACGCGAATCCCGCGCGACTGGCCAACCGAAGCGAATACCTGGGTTAGCAGTGTGGTGAAATGTAAAGTTCATTAAATGAGAGTAAATTATGAGGTGGGATTTTTCGAGCAATTACTTGTGCGACTGTGGGGCTGTCCAGTCTATGCCCACATATTGGAATGCCCCAATTGCCCAGTCTCCTACACGGTTGAGGATTTTGAGGAGGCTAACGACAGAGTGGTGAGGGTAGCCACATACTGATCCGAAAACATATAATAGGAATTTCGACTCGCAAAGAAAAATTGCATCATTATCCTTGCTATAAAACTTATCAGACTTTGGTGAAATGAGCTCTAAATGTATTCGTCTGATAAATAAATGAATTGAAATAACTTACCTTATTGTACTTAGTAGCATACGTCCCGGTGAGCAACGAGTGGAATATAATGATAGTTTCATCGAGGTCCCATATGAACACTCTGTCTGTAGCTGGCTCGGGCACGTGCTGCGCGGGCGACGACGATGTGTTGCGGCGGCCTCGGCCTCTCGTGCGGCTTACTGTGCTTTCTCTGTCAAATAAAAGTATTTTTATTTAACCTTTTTCCTGTGGCATCTATAATTGATTTGGCAAAGTCACTTCTCAAAACGGGTGGCATCTATAGTTGATTTCGAACAGACAATACTATTTATTTTTTCTAAAATTCTGCATTAATGGTAGAATTGCTTTACCAACTGAATTAAAAACTAAAAGAGTTGCTCTTTCTGCCAACATAAAAAATATCATATTAATCTGAGCTCTCAACAGATATTTCAGATATTTTTTACTCATCTATATAGCGGCTTTCGAAAGAAATGCCTGACAAGTTGAATTTTTGCTGATGTGTGTATTACAAAATGTGAGTTATTTCATTGTTACTTTATAATCAATACTCAAATGACCATGGTCACAGTTCTTTGTTCTGTGTTCCACTTTTTCAGGTTATGTATATTTATTTATTTATTTAACATTTTCCAAAAATTGATACAAACAAATTAACATAAGATGCATTTCACAAAACCACTGAGGTTTGTTTAGAAATAGCAGGTACATTCAAATCAAGCTAATTCAAAATCTATGATATTCATATAATAATAATAATAAAATGAAGTAAATCTTACAGTGAGCCGGGCAATCAATCCTGATAAGAACCACAGAAATGAAGCTGCAGACAACAGCTAGTTCTACTGAATGCTCATTTCAGTCCCATTTAAGCTAAGTCATGGGCCCATACTTATTAAAGGTATAGGCATGCATGTCCAACTAAAGCTGATTTTCCAAAATTTGTATGAAATTGAGCAATGAAGGCCTACTTATTAATAAATAAATAAATTTGTATATGTCGTGGCCAGATTGTTGAATTGATCATTTCATGATGTGGTCGATTATAACATGAAATGCAACCAATTCATGATAAGGCGAAAACAGAATCAACCATATCATTAAAGTGTCAGAGTTTAATGATATGGCCATCCATGTTTGGCCAAATCATTTCGATAATAATTCGTATTTTTTATGCTCAAAACAACTCTTAAATTCTGAATTTTGTTTAAGTTTATTAAATTTGGCCAGCGAATCAGCCTGGCCATACAAAGAGGGAACGTCGCCAGCCTCTTGAGTACCTTGCCATCATGCAGTGACAATATTTTATTTAGTATAAAAAATATATTTTGCGCCTTTTTTATTAAATTTATTTATAGGTTATCTGTAATGATAAGTGTATGTTATGTTTTTTAGTAATAAACATATAGCATAGTTTATTAAATATTAATTAGTGCGTTATAATAATCCATTTATCAGATACTTTTATTTTTACATTAATATTCTTCAACGTTTAACAGCTGATAACCCACCTCCATGATAATGCTTAAAAAAGTAGCAACATAAGCGCCTCTACTGTAACAATTTTATGATATGATCTTTTGGTTATTGGCCAGATCATGAATCAGTTGATCATATTATAAAATGTTGGAAGATCAATGATATGGTCGATTCTGTTTTGGCCATGCGACCATTTCATGATGTGATGGTCCACATCATGAAATGATCAATTCAACGGCTTGGCCATGACATATATGAAACTATGCAGTCTCAAACCAATCAAAAAGATTAAATTACATTTATACCTAGGCCAAATAATAACATTTTTTGATCAAACAGACATAGAAATAGAGAAAAGAGTGGCTTGTGAAAAAATATTGGTCGCTAAAAGAGATAATGAAAAGCAAACATTTCCCAATGAGTGCTAAAAGAAAAGTGTTCAACATTTGCATACTGCCAAGTCTTACCTATGTCAAACATGGACATTAAAACAGAAACACCTACTTACACTGAGAAGTTGTCAAAGAGCTATAGAGAGAAGTATGTTGGGAGTCACATTAAGACATCGAAAAAGGTCAGAAAGTATTAGATTTGTAACAAAGGTGGAGGACATCATAGAAAAAATTAGAAAATTGAAATGGCGATGGACAGGGCACATGACAAGAGACAGTAAGGTTAAATGAACAACATTAATTACGGAATGGCAATCAAGGGATGGCAAAAGAAAAAGAGGCAAACAAGCGAAACAATGGGCAGACGATGTCAAAAGGATTGGAGGAAGTGACTTGGACAAGGGACGCCAGAAATAGGATGGAATGGAAACAGCTGAAAGAGGCCTATGTGTCACATGACACACAGATTACAAATCCTACGATGTTATGTTAGAAATTGTGTAAATGTATCTATTGTACCTAAATGTATTTTTAGTAACAGCATTAAAGGCTTAAATAAATAAAGTGTTTGTTACTATTTTTACGGGTTGTTATTTTCACAATTACTCAACCAAATGATAAAGTACATACACTCATGCAGGGAACAGCTATTATGTATCAGCCGCAATAATGAAACTACTTCTTATTTTTTACTAAATTAAAAAGTCTTAACTAGTAACTTACCCAGAATTTTCTCTGCATCTCCGACTAGCATGTACTTCACTCTTGATTGGCGACAGCGGACTTGTATCATTTAACGAAGGTAGCATAGACGAGGGAGAGTCTACAAAAATATAAATTAATATTAAAAATAACACAGTTATGAAAGGTTTGAAAACAATATAAGGTGAATTAAATGAAATAAATTGGTCACAGTCGCTTTAATACCAGTACAAATATTGGACGATGATGTCCTAAACGTTTTGATCTTATTTTTCTAAACCAAAACGAATTCTAGACAACCACGGAATGGTACAGGCAGGACGAAGTCGGTAGAAAATGAATACAAGTTTTATGTTGTTATGAGCAAAAAGGTATACCGCTTTCACTTTCAGAGTCTGGCCAATAGTCTGAATTATCATCGTAAAGCCGCTCAGAATCACTTTCGTCTAATCTTATGCGTTTATTTGGGTGATAATCGTTTTCCTTGTCCATAGCGAACCACAACTTTTATTACAAAGATTTAACACAAGTTATATTTATATTTTAACGTGAGGTTAAATTTTTCAACTAATAAATGTTGACTGGATCTATTTTCACAATAACTTTACAGTATATTTTCCGTAATATAATTTTTAAACACGGAATTAAAATGTAAATAAAAATTGACAATGACGCGCTGGTGACAAGACAAAACAACAAGTGAAACGTCAATTGGTTCAGTTGGCAGCACTGCTTTGGGTGCGTTCGAGAATGAAATCAAAGAGAATAAAATATTTATTTCCCTATTTAATCAATTTTAACCCTCAACTGCGCATTAATTAATTTTGAACATTATGCAATAAAATTAGATCATAGGGTCGTAAACTCAGCAATATTTTCTGTTCTAGTTTCATGTAGGCACTCTCTAATTTCTTGAAGCGTACAATTCTTGTGCTGAGTATGTATTTTTAAAAATTAGAATCGAACGATAATAAATAAAAAAAGAAATAAAATAAAATAAACAGTTATTACAAAATTAATTACCTGATAAAGCTCCTCCCAAATGGTAGGAAGTATGTCCAACGCTGCCACTACTGCTTGGCGAGCTTACGTAAGGTGAGTAACTAGGCGCAGCGTAGTAACCACCGTACTGAGACATGTTGTGCTCTGCGTATCCAGCTGCATAGCTGCTGTAGTCCTAAAAAAAGTCAAGATAATTTAAATAAAGTACTGATTGAAAATAATACATTTGTAGTACAGGTTACTGATTAGTATCATTGCGGATAGATGGCGCTACTAGTATCTTTCATGGATGTACTGTGTCTACGAGGTTGGTAGAGTCGCTTGATATTACATTTCTACTTTGTATGTTATTCAGTATTTTTAGTTATTACTTTGTCTTCAAATCATTTCAACGTATATTAAAATCTTGCAGTCTGTTTTGGGCTTGTTAAGATAGCGTTCCTTTGACGACCACTAGAATGCAGCCGGGTGTACAAGGTCGATTGACCATGTAACCCACTCAATATGATAAATTAAAATATTTGCATAATCTACTTATTATGAAAACATTATTACCTTTTATTATGTTTTCTTTTTTATATTATTTTTTTGATTAAAATTACATGTCTCAAAATGCGCTTTGAAAATTATATTTTATCAGATTTTGTATTATGTATTTTCCTACATTTCTCTAAGATTAAAAAATTATTTAATCATGTAGTTTTGTCGAAAACTTTAAACTTATTCTTTAACCGAACCTATTAATAGCAGTAGATAAGTTTATTTTTTAATTACCTGTTGAGCAGAAGGAAAAGACTGCGCAAGTCCTCCATTGTACGACGAATAAGCGTAAGGGGAAGGCTGGCCACCAAACCCAGTGCTGGACACGCCGCCCACTCCACTCACACCATACGCACTCAAGTACGTCGGCGTCGCTTTGCACGAGGACCTGAGAAATGATTAATAATTATTTAAATAAGTTTATAAACAAATATAGCAGGTTGAAATGACCCAAAGAAACTATGTTTCTTTCTGTTTCTCCCAATGGTTGACTGGTAGAGAATGCTCTTAGCGTTAAGTCCGCCAATTATGTAAGTATTATAAGTATTTGTACCTACTTGTGAAACAATAATGTTTAATAAATAAATGGACCATTTTCCAATGCAGTTAAATCAATTTTTGTCTATTAAGAAAAAACTTTCTACGTAACTACTTTTTTCAGATGCTACATGACTCACTCGAAATTGGTGAGTCAAATGAAAATCGTTCGACTTTGGGTGAGCCATACTTTCAAAAATAGCGCTTTTGGCCGTATGAAAAAGGTAAATACCTAGAATTATTCTCGTTAAACAAATTGATCAAAATTTAACTTCCATATTTTGAACTTTAATGAAGGTATTTAAATCACAAGCCCGAACCAAGAGTGCATAGACAACGAGGGTACCTAAAAACAAAAACATACCTGTTGTTAGTGTTGTGCGTCGGCGGGTACGCCGCGTACGGCTGGTTGTAAAGCGTGGAGCCGACGTATGACGACGCAGCACCACTGCTGCCATACTGCTGCATACTAGAACCACATAAATATATGTAATACTACGATAAATACAGAAAAATTGCATAGTACCTAAACATGGTAGGTATTTAGCTTTTTTTAAGGTGATTGAAGTTCAATAATGATAATGTTCATCTCATCTAATGAATTCTCTCTAATATAAACAACAAAATCTTTAAATATATATGTATGTATATTATACTCCCTATTTGAGTAAATATATGTATGTTTATTTAGCTGTAGGGTTCTTTTTTTTCTGTAATATCACACGAAGCTTGTTTGCGCCGCTTTGTATTTTCTCTGTTTTTCCTAAAGGTTGACTGGGAGAGAATGCTTTTAGCATTAAGTACGCCAATTGTACGAGTATTTTTACTTGTGGTACAATAAAGTTTTAATAAATAAATGTTTACTCCTTTTCTTGGACTTTATGTCAAAACATAAAAGTTTAAATATTATGTAGTTTGTTTGTAATATCTTTATTGTACAAAAAAAAAAAACAAATAATTTACATACACAAGCATGGTAAAACAATAAGCACAATGGCGGACTTATCCCACTAAGTAGTAAGTACGTAGTTTTAGGATTATGAATGTGATCAGATGAAATACTCGTACCTACTAGGTAATACTAGGTAGGTTGATAAATGTACGTACTAATTTCTTATAACTAATGGTAATCCTAGAGAGTAATAGTAATGTAAATGAGAACTAGGGTTTAGGGCGACTATGGTTAAAACTTCTTTTTTTAAATCTCTCCATTCCTTAACAGTCAATTGACCCGATTAACGACGATTGATTAAATTCAACCGGCATGTGCCGTGGTCAAGGAAGCAGTCTTATTAATTTTGAGGCCGACCTTTTGCGGCTTCCGCCAAATCCCCATAGTACGACGACCCCGAATTAAGCCGTACGCATATTTTTGTTTGGTAAGCGAAAGGCAAGAGAACGAAGGGTAGTAAGTATTCATAGCTTACGGTTGGTTGGACGGATAAATAATGAATTATTTTTTTGACGTAGAACGGGACATAATTAATCAATCACTTCATCATTTAAATACGCATGATCATCAAAAAAAAAAAACGAAAATAATATTATTTAATTGTTACTATTTTTACTTCTTGACTTAAGCATATGTTTAGTGAATCCCATATGTATAAAATTACAGACAATGTTGATAATATCATAAACACTTTTTCAAATTAAATTGATAATAATCACCATTTTTTTTTATTGCGATACGTTTATTTTAAAGCAGTAAAGAATACAGATTATGACGGAAAAGAAAGGTGATACGCTGTCACGTGAAAGATGTCTGTTATAAACGGTATTTCACGATTGATTAATTTGTCGTTAAATCGACAATCTCGCTTCTCGCTCAGCATTGACCGTGGAATACCGGTTCTTCAATTTATAATCTTTTAAATGAATCCACGCAACACAACTGTATATATAAAAAAATTTATTTTAAATACAAACGTCTAATGTCAATTTTCTTAAAATTTATTGATAAATCAATCAATTTAAATAAATTGGCGTTTTTCACTATATTTAAACTCGAAAAACTGTCAGTCGTTTTGTTGTTCTTTTGTCAAGAAATTTATAGCTCAATTATGTGTTTTGATTTATAGGTGTTATTTACATATTTTGATACTACTATCTCAAAGACAATGTAGCTAGTGAGGCGAGTTTGGCTAGCTTTTAACAATTGATAAGTCTTTTACATGTATATGTGTTGTGTTGTTGTAATCTCTCGCATAGAATGAGATGAATAATCAGTGCCGGGAAAAACTTAATTTAAGTTTGTAGTGTACTGTGACGACGTATATACTCGTATAAGATGTTTGTTTTTATTATTTAAATAAAGAAAAAATATTAAAAGTAAACTTACATGACTAGTTTATTTATTCCTAAGTCTCACCCGTTACAATTTTCTTTAAAATCTGCTTATTAAGTAAATGAATAATGATTGAGCAACGTATAACCATACTATAATTATTCAAACATTCATTATATACTTCAGCTATTATCCGCAGCTTCGCTCGCGTTAATCCATAGCAACAGTATTTTCCGTGTAAACTATACTTATATGCAAAGTTGCGTTGTGAAGATAAGGTGTGAAGAGGTTATAAATATTTAACTCACATTTGCATTTATAACATTACTTAGTTAAGTTAGAATAAGAAGTATTGGTATCCCAAACCAAGTTGCATAAGCTGAGGTCGTAACTAGAAAAACTGCTTTGGACAAAGGAGATCAGAAACTATTCCGACATTCCTGATTAAAAGGAACTTTCAGAAGTGGGATACTTAGGACTAGTAGACGATAGGATTACCTATTATAGTACTGGTAAGGCAGAGCAGTCTGGTCGTAAGGCAGGGTGTCGCCGTACAGCGCCACGTCTGCCTCGCAAAGCCCCGGGCTTCGCACCTCGCTCTTGACTCCACCTAATAGGGATAACTGAATTTATATCTTGACATGTATCGCTCGGATCAGGAGGAAATGAAATCCTTTTTGTAACATGTTACAGTCCTGATAATATTCTGCTAAGTTTTGTTCACTTTTGCTTTCTTTACTCAAATATTTAAATTTAATTAGATGATCTCATATCGTATCATTAGAAAACAGATTTTACTGATTATAGAACAATTTCATAAGAATTTTTCGACTTAAATTATCCATTTATAATGCATATTTGTATTCAAGTGCAAATAAATGATTCTGATTCTGATTCAAAATGAGATGATTATGAAATTAATTTAACAAAATCAGTAATGACTGTATAGTTTTTGTTAGGTAAGTGGCACAATAAGATTTTATTAACGCAGAGGCGCGTCAAGATTTTGTTCAAAATTTCTTAGTTAGGTACCTTCCTTCCTACTGTTCAATATAAAGTAGTCCATAGCGTCATCATAATAAAATCTCATGGTAGAAGCACTGGAGCAAAGAAGTACAGTAGAAATGATTAAATGCACAGTATGCTCACCTGCACTATCCTCATTCATCAACCAGGCGACCGCAGACGGTGAAGAGGTTGAACACAATCCACTAGTGGGCGTCAGCGGCAGGGCCAGACCCCCCAAAGGCGTACTTGTTGCACATCCGTTCGCTAAACTACAGCTCTCCACTTCCGAATTACTAGGCAAGCATAAGCTATCAACAGCTGATAAATTCAGTGAAGTATTTGCTGTACTTGACGTGTTTTGGAATATCGTAGATGTTCCTGAGACTAGAAGGGCTGGTAATGTAGCATCTTGTAACAAAGACGGTGGCGAGTTCGAAGTGGATTCCGATTCGCAAGGACTTGTGTTGACTTCGCCGGATAATCTGAAAATAATTATACCTAATGTAAAAGAGAATTCAATCGTCGCCATAAAGGAAACACTCATTAAAACGGGTAAACAGAATGCCAGCAGTTTAACACAACAATCAAATAAAAAATCCATTAAAAGCGTTTCGTTTGTTTAGGGAGACGGGTCGTTTTTATGATATATCCCAAACGGCTTAATTTCGGAAGGGAAAAAGGCGGGAAACAATCAAAGTGGGTTTAAAAACAAAACGATTCTTTGACATTGAATCTATTTTAAGTGAGCTAATATCTCTAACTATACCTACTACTGTATCAGCGACGGCGTTAGGCTCACTATCGTTTCAGTCACTATTATGTCCACATTGCTCCGTGGTCCACACTGAACCAATTAAGCAAAGTTGTTCAAATATGATATCACATGCTGTTTTATCTAAATTAAAGCCATTAAAACAAATCACCAAATCAAATAACAGATGCCCGAGAGCACACCCCTCATATAGTTTGGATTTATCTAACAAAATGTTTACACGTGTTCCGATTAATCTAGCTCGTTATCAACGTTTATGGTCGCTTTCGCGCCATTTAATCAATTCTCTCGCTGTCACAAACGAATGCCACATGACGTCATTCTAATTTAGGATGCGTTCCATCTACTCTACAGGCAACGACAAATTTAAAGTACGTATGAAGCATTGTTGAGTAATGTCTATTCCTTCATAGTTTGTATATAATTTCATTTATTAGAGAGATCGCTCTCACAAGAATGGAAAAAAAAAACTAAGAAACTGATACAATAAAAATAGTTTGAAACCTATAATTAATCAATTGCCATAAATGTTTTGTTAGTATTGTTGATATAACAATCTTATTAAAATTTAACATTGTCATTCTTTTTTAACTCTTTAACTAAAAATAAATAAATAAATGACAATATAATTAACGAAACTTCTTCATAGTAAACACAGGACTGGCACACCCTCATATTAAATGGTTTTGCGTAAGAAAATTAACATAACGACTGTTGATTAAGTCAAAAATATGTAAATGGCAGACTAAGACAAAGTTCGATCATCACATCTGTTTAATTAGGTATAATATTAAATTATATTTAGCATAGATTTGATATCGTAAGATATCGTATATATATTAACTAATAGGTACATTGTGTATATGTCTGAATAAATACAACAGAAGTATTGTTCTTAATAGTTATTTGAAAAATGTATCTACAAAACAAGGTATGACAAGATAGCATTGTCTGCAGCCCTGTACAGGTCATCTAGCATGCAGGTGTTAGGAGTGAAACACCACTTGGCCAGATTGTCTCTACTGCGCTCGACTTGGGTTCTTAGCCTGTTAAGGCTCTTCTAAGTCGCCCAGGGTAAGTCATGGTCACATGGTAACATTTCTACCGGCTGTATGAAAGGTGAGGTAGAGGTAGTGTATCTCTACAGCCAAGAGCTCACTTTTGCTTTAGATGCGTCTGTTACTGCGGGACGCAAAACCCGCAGGAACTCCGCCTGCTCTTAAGGCGTTGTGGGACAATGATGTCCTCGTGCATGGGGTGTCGTGGGTTCGCTTGCATTTTTGCGCATTCAACAGTGCTGGCCACGTCTCTGCTGATATCGGGCGGAGCGATGCCGGATACAACATTGGAACCGGAGCCGGTTTTAGATAGTGTAATTTAAGGCCGTATCCACTAGCCGAGAGTGGGTCGATCGGCACCACATGGCACTAGCATTTTTGCCTACAAAGAAACAGAGGGCCAAAGCTGTTGTGCTCAGTACTTGTGCCAATGCACCCCATTTTGTAGAAGTCAGTCATCGCAGTAGGTTATTTCGCGAACAAACTTTTTGCCTAATATTTTCGCAATTCGTTTTAAAGGTAAGCGACCTGACGAAGAGTGTTCCTAGATATTTGGGCTAAGGGCAACATGCAATGGGGGCATCGCGCCATTATATGTTTAGTCTGCGGTTGCTTTTCCCGGTAAACAGGTGAACCTGAAAACGAGGATTCCGTAGTAGCTCACTGAGGATGGTGACAAATTTAGAATCATCTACTAACAGTGAAACTTTGTGCAAGATTAGTTTAATGTTTACTGTATCATACGCCGAAGACAGGCCCACAAATACCACTCCAGTAATTAGTTTAGACTCTAAACCATGCCCAATGTTCAATGTGCTGAGTTAGTTTAAGGGGTTGACTCTTGCAGAAATGTTACTACTCAATTCAAGAAGAGAATAGAATATAATAATTTTTTTTTAAGAAAATAGGTTCATAATTTTCTTAGGATGTACGAGTATAAATTTTAATTGTTATTAATTATTAAAAAAAAAATTGCATGTTTTTATTAATTTAAAATATATTGTACGTCCAAATTGGGCAAAGCACAGTTATACCAAAAAGAAAACAGTATCACTCTCACAGTAAATACGAATCTAACGACCCCTCTCAAGCTAAAATCTATTGAGCCGTTCAGGCTGCAGGGCGTGCAAAACAATTATACATACAAACATACATACTCTCGAAAAACATAACCCTCCTTCTGGCGCAGTCGGATAACTAAAGGAAGTCGATAATTACATAGGATTTATGTGCTGGGAATAATATTTATGAAATCCATCATGCGCCTGAACACCGTCGGCTTTGTGTAGAAAAACGGAGCCGTTGTTTATATTAGTTCGCGCCTTTTTTCAAGTGTCACTTTGGTTTTTGCCGCCACTTCTATGCTGCAACCAAACAACACTATCGTATATCAAAAAGAACGTCCTGGGGCGGAATTCTCGCTTAATGTTGGCACCATTGTCACTATCTTTTTAATTGAAAGCTTTTTTAATGGCCAGTTTTTTTCTTTGCTTTTTTCTTTCAGTAGTGTGTAATAAAATGCCTTTAATTTTCTAACAAAGAACTTCAAAGACTCAAGCTGTTAATTCTAATCTGGGTGACATTCCATATGGTGTGATAGTTTTGATTGTCACATTTTTAGTTTTATGTTTGTAAATAATTCATGCTCCTGGATTTTGATGTAAATAATTAGTAAGCTAAATACCTAATTACTCATTTCATTCATAATTACAGATACCTATCTATTAAATATTACAGAAATTGTGGTAACTAATTTATAAATTCTATGTCTATCTACAAGTCATTGTAATTTGCAAGACGTTCCTCTCCCATGGCTAATATAGAATATTAAAATTAAAGGTATAAAAATTTTCTTGAGACAATTTTAATTTTGACAAAATACAAGGAAACCAATTTGTTCATATTTTGGACGAAGAAGCTAACAAAAATATTACTACATAAAGTTATAGATATATATAAGAACTTCCATAGGTAATTACTAGATGTTAATACTGCAACATTTTTTCAAAATAATCATTGCTACATAGTAATAAATTATACCAATAGTATCACTTTAAACTAAACAATTTACAGAAGTGTGAATTATGAATGAAAAGACTCAAAAACCCAGTAGGAATGCCATTTGGTCTACACGTGTCAAGCTCTAAGCGTGTACAGATTCTATTAATTGCATGTTTTTTGTGGCATGCCAAAATTGTGACAAAAACCAGTGGGAGACGCCAAGGGATACAAGGTTTTTTTGCTCTGGATGACAAATGGTAGGGTTAAAATTAGGCCATTTAAGAGTTATGAACTTTAAGTTTATTTCTTTTGATACTTATCAGAATATATTTTTTCTTAAGGTTCATAAGATTATCGAAAGATTTTGTGTAAGGACATTTACTTACCAACCTACTTCTCAAGAATAAAAAAGTGAAAAAGCATAAAAAAAGTTACCTAAAAATATATAATAAATAAACGAACATACGTAAATCGAAAATCCCAGTAAAGTATGGATATACTTATAAGTATTACGTAAAGTATGGATGTAATTTATTATGATATAACAACACATTGTTAAAACCGTCAACACACCTATCAATATTTGTTTTTAACAAATTAATGGACAGGATATAACAAAAAACTGCTACTAAAATACTAAACCAGAGCAATACGACACCACAGATCCTGTCTGTCAAAACTTTAAAAAATCATACCGTGTAGTGGCACGGAATCGCGTCAAAAAAATGATTTATATCAGTCAAAATGCACAAATCTATTTTTGTAATGTTTCTACGAGTTTGAAACATCGTGTTAACCACTAATTAACCCAACTAAAATGTAAGGCCTTTGGAATGCTCCTCGCTTGAAACATTTGTCTTATGTCTCGCGAATGGAATTCTTGTTATGTTGCATAATATGTAAACGTTTTGTGGGAAACTGTTTAGTTTATTGATTGTTGTTATTGTTTGCTTGTAAATTGATTCTGAATTTAATGTATTAACATATTATTACTGTTTTAAACTGTACCAAGAATCATCAACTTTTGTTCTGGTTGTTGATTTCGAAATTGTTTTCGTGATTTTTCTAATAATATTTTGAATTTTCCAAATAAATTATACCTAATGATTTCTTATGTTTTCGCGATTGTTATTCATTAAATTAAACTATTCAGGTGTAAATAAATAAGTAATAAACGCGATAAAACCGTATTAAAATAATTTAATTTAATAAATTATACCTACTTAGATTTAAAAAAATATCAACAAATATTAGTAGGAAATCAATATGTAAAAGGTAAATAATAAAATCTTTTACATATAATAAAACCACAACTAACAAAAAAATCATCAAGATACGATAAAAAATACAGGTGAAGACATAATAGACAGCGCATAAATAGTTTATCAATCGATCGGAATTTGGCAATACGAAATCTGCTTCGAAATTGAATCCCGGTAACATAAAACCCATTGTGCTTTACAATCACTTCCTTTGATCCCGGCGTGATAATCGGGAGCCCGTCGACAGAGGGCGTTTCGGGACGTTTATTAAGTAGGCCTTTTCACGGCAATTGTGTATCTACAATATGGGGATTACACAGGATTAAGGGCCCTTTTTATTGTGTTCTGAAGAAGCACTAGACTATATTGATGTAAACTTCAATTTGAAATCAGATGAGTGGAAACGTTGAGTGCCTACCTCGCTTTAGTTTTTGTTTAAATAGTAATAGTGCGGCGCTAGTAGGGTTAAAGTATTTAGCGATTGAATTAAAATTAATGGAACGCATCCGAAAGGAAAAAGCGCGGTTTTTTGAAGTTTGCGAAATTTGCTTTGTTCTATCGGCTTATTCCACTTTTGCAATATGTAAATTTGGATTTTTTATTTTATTTAGGCATAGCAACTTACCGTTCTGCCACATCAGAATTTGTATCAGTCCTAGGACGCTTTGCCTGTAACAAAAGAACATATAATTTAATAGACCCATAGGCTATATCTACTTTAATTTATCTAAAATACGTATAATAAGTATACAGTGTTCATATATGTGAGTTTGTTGACCCTCGATGTAGTTGTAGAACCGATGGCCGATAGAGCTGTAAGGTTCTCGTATGACGACCACGAACCGGCAAGCGCAGCGGATTTGGATGTCCAAATCCACTGACCAGATAGTCAGGTGACCTAAAAAAGGTCGCAGGGAGTCGCTAGATGCAGGTCACTTCCAACCGGTCATTTTAAAAATCATTAGGAGAGGCCTATGTCTGCAGCTAAAATGATGATGTTGACCCTATCGATTCGTTAAGTTTTACTTTAACTTAGTAAGTAGGTTCATTCTTAACACGCCATGTTTCGCTCTGGAAGTTCTACTAACCTACATATAATTTTTTTTAAATTAATTTTGTAAGACATGATGCTCAATTTCATACAGATTTTTGGTGAGATAAAACGAGAAATAAATATACAATGTATATTTACAGCGTGAACATGAAATAAGTAAAACTTAAAAAATAAAATGGGCTTAACAAGCGTTTGTTATTCTTAACCAACGTTTGTTAACATCAATGAATAAGGAGTTAGCAGTCTCAGCAGGTAAATCAGTACAGAATGCATAATAAGACTTTTACTACTGCCTTTGTCCATCCATACTAATCCATACTTCCATACTATCCATACTAATATTATAAATGTGAAAGTCTGTCTGTCTGTCTGTCCGTCTGTCTGTCTGTTACTCTAAAATATTAATTGTTGAACAAAGGTGTTACTTCTACGACCTATTCACGGGTCACGGTCATAAACATCAAAAATAGGAGTCCAATTTCTAAAAATTACAATTAAAACATTATTTGGGGGAAGCCTATGTCCAGCATTGGACGTCTTGTGGCTGAAATGATGACTAGTGAACTAAAGCAATGACACATTTACCGTAATTTTTCCAAACATCTCGTTTCTACGAAACATTGTGTATGAAGAATGGTGTATAATGCTTCTATTTGTCACCGTATATGTGGTTGATTTTAACCGATTAACGAAAAAGAGGTTTTCAATTGATAAATGCATTGATTGGAAGAGGAAAATGCTGAAAAACATATTATCTCAATCACAACATTTTATCAAACTAAATAAACAAAGGGTTGTAAAATAATACTAAATAACATTATTAGAGTACTTAATAAAATTATTCTTCTTGATCTTGAAAAAATTGATAATATGTGTGGATGGATGTTGTTACTCTTTCACGGCTAAGCCTCTGAAACGATTTTAATGAATTTGAGATCCTGAGTAAAATTGGCTACTTTTGGGAGCAGGCCGCGGAAAACAACTAGTATACTATTTTGCTTTTATGATGGCCATCATGTGCTAGTGCATATTGATCGAAGAAACAACAAAATTCGGTTTTTTTATGACCGTCTGCTTAACTTCATTTTAAGGTACCTGGATCTATTGGCATATTAATAAACACCTGCCTGACGTCAACATTTGATCCAAATCAAACGTCCATCATAGAAATGTCAGCGTAACTTGTTAATATTGCCTAGAAATGTAATGCTCAAGTTAGAAATTTGTGATAAAGATTGAACATAAATGCAATGACATTACAGTAGGTACTTTGAGTATTTATCATGTAGTTATAATTGAAATATATTAGTTTAAAGTTAAGTAGATAAGTACTCCTAATTCAAACGTCTAAAATACTTCCATGACGTCGACATAGGTCGCGCCCATACCGAACCAGCAGCAATTTAAATTCCACACAGATACATCTACAGCGGATAAAAACTTAAAAACCACAGTTTTCTAACGTAAGATTGAAGATAAAACGTAAGTTATAAATAATAAAAGTCCTAAATGTCTGCTCAGATCAAGATAATCGTGCAGCATTAATAAAATCAAGCCGAATTTATTTAACAGCTTGGAAGGCGCCACCGAGTCTGGCTTTGATATACACAGAGGATTTCAGACAGGGTTGGGAAATAATTTATTTTCGTAGAGAAAACAATGGACTGCGTGTTTTTTTAATGAATTGTCTTCGTTCAAGCGTGTTTTCCTAGTTTCGTTCCTAGCTTACGCTTAGGAGCCTAGGGTACGCCAAGCGATCCTTTATTTGGCGGCACTGGTCATTACAATGGTGCGACTGGATACCAGACCAACAGAAACATGACCCGAAGTGTGTTAGTAGCCAACACTGTCAGACTTCAGGCTATCTAAAGGCATCTAAGACAACGTTTCAGCCGCAATCAGTCCACTGCTGGAATTAGGCCTCTCCCAAATTGAGGAGTTGTTGCCATACTCGCCACGCTTGGCAGGCGGGTTGGCGAGCGCAGTTTCAACGGCTTATTGTACTTCCGACGCTGCTGCCCATCGGAAGTTTTCTTTAGCTATGGAAGGGTGGGATGTGGTTGGGTTTGGGAAAAGGATGAGGTACTAGGATGCTACTGACTCGGATGAATATAGGTTGACTCAGTAGCAGCTCGGGTAAGTCGGGCTCGCGTACCCGTGTGCTATGTATCCAAGCCATCGGACAGATGCTTGGAAACAACACCACTGACTACCGAACGTATCTAAGACAACGACCGCTGTCTATCGATAACAACCGGCATGGTTTCCGCAGCACGGAGAAGCTCAAAATTTAAAATGCCACTAAATGGCGATCAATCTAATACGGGTCACGTCTCCCTGTCGCTTGACACGCGCATTCGCTACGGACGCGTCTTGCGCTCGGCTATCGAGCTCTTAAAATTGTATAGTACATAAATGGTAGCAAAAGACAAATCGGTCGTGATAATATGAGGATGAAGTACCTGTGCAAAGATTTGGAAGTCATACCTACAAAAGACAGACTGGCAAGCAATGTCGCAGAATAAAGAGGAGTGGAGAACTCTTGTGTCGAAGGCCAACATCAGTTTCGGGTCTCTGAGCCAATGCAGCAGTAGTAGGTCGTTATCAAAGATCATATAAAAATAAACGTTAATATCGTAATTATGGTAACTTAGCTCCAGAGCTTCATAGTATCCTAGTACCTACATCTATTATTTGTCTTAAAGAGCGTAGCGTTACATCGCTAACCTATTGCCGCCATTCTTTTGGCATCGGCAAAGGCTTTTTTAATTTTCGTTAAGTACTCTATCCTTTTTCCAGTTTTATTTTTTGACCTCCCAATGTCGAAAATTTTCTTTAAGAATTAAGTACGAAACAGCAGGTACTTACGAAGGTAGTCTATCAATAATGCATGGGAATAGCTAACTCCAAGACGTACAACCACTACAAATTTAATACACAGAAGTACGGTAAGTGGATACTCAACTGTGGTTGACTGTACTTACAAATAAAAAAATAAATTCTGAGGTTAGAGCAAGAAGTTTGATATCTTTGCCAATATTTACTTTTGACGATAGACATCTCAATGGATTTGAAAATATAGAGTTATATTGGTTCGGTTATAAAATTAATTACAATAATGGCAAAAGGATGTTGTTATAATAACAGAAAACTTATAACAAAATCAATTAATAAAACGCAGCGGCTACTCAATGTCTCGATAAAATAATTGTTTATTGCACGGAAACACGGAAAAATAATGTATGTATTTTTATTATTATATTCTTTGTTGTAATCATCATCATCATTTCGTGTAGGTTACATTATCTATCGACTATGTACACCCTGGTGTCAGAGTTGTTCGGAACCGCCTCTCGGCCTCTGACGTGGTTCCTTTAACGACTATCAAATGGCAGCCGGGACCAACAGCTTAACGTACCTTCCGAAGTACGGAATCATCTTTATTATCAGACAATCAGGTGATTTAAGCCTGCAAAGTCCTAACCAAACTGGAGACAACTAAACAAAGTATGCTTCCCGTGGGAATCGAACCCACCACCCCCGGGTCAAAGGCGAACGCCTTAACCACTGGACCATGGAGGCAGTTGTAATAGAAATATTCTGTGAAAGTTTGAACTTATCATAAAAATTATAAAACGTTCAATTAGTCCAAATTATGTTTCGTCTCGTACTTTAACATTGATGTGATATAGATAAGTCAGAATGGGCTAAGCATGTTTTAGTTAATATAGGCCAAATGAGTGTTAAACTGTGCTTGTAAGTAAATGTGTAAGTCACATGTTATGACGTCAGGGATATCAGGAACGTCAGTGAAGTCAGGATATATGGACCGAATCATGGAAAATATGGAATTAATTATAAAAAAAATTGTTGTACGACATTGCTCCATATTATTATGGCACAAATAGAGATGAGTCAGAGGACGAAAAATTGTGAAGATTCCTGAAAAAATGTTTTTTGAAATTTGTAGATCTACGATAAAGCGAAAACATCTGATGTCATTTAGGCAAATACAAAAATAATTTATCACTGGATTGTTTTTCACGAATTATAATCGCATAGAGTACAATACAATGATTAGCACAATAATCGATAAAACGGAAATGTACTTTCGTGAAGTAGTACATGTTGTTCATAAATGACTCACATCTAGGATTTCTAACAAGGTCTAAGTTTGGTCATTGGCTGAAACTGTGATAATGACAAAGTAAAAAAAAATAAAGAAATGAGAAGGGATTGAAGATGAAAAAGGTATCCGGGATATTCTAGAAATGGACGAAGAGAGAAGTTCAATTAATTTTAATAATTGAGTTGATTTTAAACTAGCCTTTGTTCAGCTTTAAGTTTTATTCAGCTGTAGAGCATGAAGGCTACACCAGGGGGTCAATTCCGCTAATGAACTTTAAAATACCATGCAACTGATATTCAATTACGACTCAATTACGATGCGTTTTTGATATACTTAATATTGGTATTCTGCTAACACAATTTTGAATCTCAATTTATTTGCAACTAAAACGTGGTTAAATGGTCATAGTAGAAAAAATGTGAATAAAATAAATAACAGAGTAGGTACCAATTATTGAAAGATTGATGATTTTTTTCAGTTGCCGTTCAATGACATGCTAATGGAATACGAAAAATCTTAAAATTTGTAACAGAATACCAGAAACGTCAAAAGTTGTCATTGTGATCCAATTACGATTAAATTGTGCACTATCTTATACCTATATAAAAATCTATTGCTGTTCATTAGTCTCGCTAAAGAACTCGAGAACGGCTGGACCAATTTGGCTATTTTTGGTTCTGAATTATTTGTGGAAGTCCAGGCAAGGTTTAAAAAGTGAATATATTCGGAGGCGGTACGAAGTTTGCCGGGTCAGCTAGTGTAAAATAAGAGAATCAACACACCCTTCCACCAACATCATTCTAATTGCTAAAATACTAAAGTTAACGGACCATGATCTTCCCAACCACCAGGATAGCAGACGTCACCAGGAGATAATCCGTACCGTGTGAGAATGGGAGTAAATCACTGGCGCATTCCGTTCGAGGTGTGAGGCCGGCCGATGTAGAGATAGCAGTATAATTTATTCGTTTTACCCGGCGACAACGAGCCTGCGCGCTTTGGCCTCGTATACAGCCTGTTTTATTTAAATTTACATCTGTTACTCGGCCTATGTTGGGTCTAATTTCGCGATGTTTTGTAGCATTAAGACTGTATTCTTAGGCTAGTGGATAGTTTTCTTTATACATATGGCTTTTGTTTTCGTATTTAGCCAGTAACAAGTAAATATTATACAAGAAAGTCGTTTAGTCAAGTCTAAAGTCAAGTTAGTAGTTAAGTCAAGTCAAGTCGAGTCAGAAGAATTATGCTAAGTGAAGTGGTAGAAAAACTGCACTTAACGATTTCCAGAAGCTTTTGGCAACTTTGAAAATTACATAAATCGATCATTGTATCACTTTTCAACACTCATGCGTATTCTTGAACACTTTGGGAATAATAATCCATCATTATTATACACAAACACTCAAAGAAACACAAATTTTGGAAAATAAAATACAGCGCCGGTACTGTTCTTCACAACTTCTCGCCAAAAGTCCTGGTGGATAGTTTTAAATGTATTAAATAAAAATGTATACCTAAAGGCTGCTTAATTTTCTGTCTCTTTGAATACCAATTCTGAAATGCATTTACTAATTATTACATAATTTATGAATTATCCTAAAATATCTACTTCAGTGGTGTAAGTTATGTTGTATAAATTATGCATTGCGCAAAAAAATTTCGAAAAACCGTTTTTTAATCTACTTACGAATACCTATGTTAAATATCAAGAGAATTTAATTTATGTACGACCGTATTGTAAGACTAATAAATCTAGCAGAAAATACTGACATTAAGGAAGTAATTACTTAACAATACCTATGTAATTATAGGTAGCTTTTGAACTCTACAATCCATGAAATTAAAGAAAAACATACATGACTTTGTTTTTTAAATTAAAAGACGCATATTTTTTAGTTACACAATCACAACTCAATATCGTAAAATCATTGACAAAAGAGCTATAAAATTTAAAAAGAATATTGTTTTAAAAAAGGAACAACCTGTAATCTAAACAAGCATCAAGACAAAACGCTTCTTTATTTAAACGTAATTCGTTTATTGTTTTATCTCACTTTATATTTACGAGGGAGTATTTCTTTCTCCCTCGCACCGTCCCATGGAATAAATTTTCAAATTTATTGGCCACTATATTTATGTTCGGTTATCGTTGATAATACAGATTGTTAATATTAATGTGACACTTACGTTTTTCGAGTCATCGCGTGAAATGTCAATTTTAATAGTGATTTATTTTAATGGTAATCTTTTTATTGTTTTAGGCGCCCGTAATTTCTTAAAGGATGTTTTGTTTAAATTTTATTTCGATGCATTCATAATTTTTGTCTCGTTAGTATGTAAGTTTTTTTAGAAGTCATTTTTTAAGATTTTGCGATGATTATGGATAAAGAAACTAATCACCAACAAGTTAGTTTTAAAACTAGTGAAACTTCTAAATAGTAGGTATTTTTATTTATTTTATAGAAAAAAACTGTGATTTATTAAAATGTAACTGAAAAAGTTTGAAATGAATATTAGGAGGAAGTTTCACATAAATGTAAAGACATTGCAAAAAATTGTAAAATGGTTTTTAACACATTGAACGCCGATGATCTGGCAGATATGATACTTATATTTTGAACTCATTTTGTACCTATAATAATAAATAACTTTGAAATTCACGAAGATTTAGAATATTCAAAACAATATTGTTAACAAAACGTTCGAAAATAAAAAGAAATTAATTACCGAACAACAACAAATTTAAAATTCGAATTTGATTAGGCCTGTTTTCAACGAACACTAATTCGACTTACGACCAATCGTATCGAGCTGGTTACCCGGACAATTTAAGATGTATCAAGAGAGACATCTTGCTCGATAAATCGCTACGTGTTCACCAATCGAGTTGGACAAATTATCTCTGGGTGGCTTTATTTTAAAACCTTTTGCTTTTGTACTTCTATAACGCTAAATGGTCGCTGTTCGAGAGAAGTTATGGCCTTTCTGAGGGACCCATTTGTTATAATTATATTGTTTTATATGTAAGCTAGCGATATAAACAATAGTAAAGTGTATTTATGATCTCAACTTCGCTTGTACAACATTGTTAAGATCTGGAACATCTACGTACGTACGTACGTACTTATTTTTAGGCATACTTTTAATGTTTTTTTTAAAGTGATGGTTTTAAATTTCGAAATACTTATGTTGCTTACCACGTAGTAAAGTTAATTTGTCTGTCTAATGTAAATTTGCGAATGTTTTAATAATTTTGTGTATGAAATAACAGTGAGTGACTGTGCATTTTGTTTTTCAAAATTTAATTTAAGTAGGTACCTATTTTAATATTAGATTCAATTAGAACTTTTCCTTTGACCTTTTGAACATTAGTTGTGATTTAAGTTCAACTTCCGATCTTGACACCTCAATCGCTATGGTAACCAACACCAAATTTTATCGTTCTACAAACAAAAGGACAAACTGTTTATGTTTGTACAAGTCGAATAGCTGTGGATCTTGTTACCCATTCATACGTTAATCTTTAGGGGCCATTAAAAACTCGTAATAATCTGTGGTGTCATTGGTTTACCTATGGGACAGTGCGTCGTTAGCCACCTGATACCAGGCTATCATGAGCGTCGCGGAGTTAATTTTCAGGCGGAACGGTCGGTCGTTGATGAATTCGCTATGAAGGCACGGTGGTCACTTGGGAATTTGAATGAAGCCATTTACAGGATATGGTAGGATAAATACTGAATTTCAGGAATTTCAATCGCAAATTATGTTATATGTAAACAATCATCAAACTAATCTATTGTTCTTGATAATTTGCTAGATAGCTTCCATATTTGGTAAGGCTTAAATGACTAGGCTTAGTGAAGTTTAAAGGAGTACAAGTCGACTTAATTTTGTTCCACTTAATCAATACAAAATTATAAAAAAAACTGTACCTTGTTCCAATATTTGTAAATTTTGTGAATGAAACAAAAGAGATCACACATCGAAGTTTTTAGGCATGTACTTAGTTTTTTTACTTAAAAGTAGAATCACTTTGAAGTAGAAGTTGTAATAAATGCAAATAGCGGCAGAAGTACATGCAATAAAGCCAGTGCAAATGCAAGCAGCTATCTTAGAGAAAGAAATAAAATCGTGCAATTTGTGGTTTTTATTTTTTAATCTGCACAAGTTTGACAGTACCATTATGTGCGGACCTCAATTACAGTAGTTTACAAACAATGATGAAATATTTTAATTTTGTAAAGATTAAAATCGTTTCTAACAAGCATTCAGAATTTGTCAGTATATACACATGCTCAGTACACATGTATCTTAATACGTAGTTTGTCTAAGTGGAAATGTTGGAAGAAGCACGGCCATTCGTGTTTTTTTTTTCTTGAATCGACAGGAATACGTCGGTACTCCCAGATTAAATCATTGTATGTAGGTACTTAAATGTATTTGAGGTTATGACGACTGAACAAACCTTGGGCTCGGCGTGGTCCAAGCTGCATCTCGGCGAGGATCCGCCGAGGAAGCTACACGGCATCAGCGTCACCATGTTGGCATTGTGGCTGTAGCATTCCGAGCACACGCTTACACAACTGTCAATGTCACTTTGTCACTTTGACAGTCTTTTGAGCGGGAAACAGTTTTTGAGCTGTCATTTTGCGCTTAGCGTTTTGTTTTTGAGCGGCACAGTGAGAATGTTTTTGGCGGGCGTTTTGTTTCACTATCCATAGCTTCAACTATTTATCTGAGTAAAGAAATTTTTAAGATATTAGTAAGTAAATAAGTTGGGTTGAGTTTTTTTAATTCTTTAACGTTTTACTCATAATCCTACTTTCTCTATATTTCCTACTATCTTTTTTAACAAAATAATGAGGAATTTATATTATTCAAATTAACGATGATTTTTAAGTTTAAGTCTTTGCATTTCCATGGTATAGGGTTTATTCATAACGTAGACATAATAAAAAACGAATAGAAATAAATCAAATTTCGTCACCGATTATCACGCTTTGTTGGTGGCTAGTTATTGAAAGCCAGTTAGTCATCGCCACACAGCGAACAAAAAAAACAATAAATAAAATAAAAACATCAGAAAAAAAATTACACGTCGTCTGTGGACCACCCACATTGGTCACGTCAAAATCAAACGTCGAACTACGAACGTGTTCATCAACTTGTCAAATCGAATTTGACGTAAATTAGTCTAGAGTGAGTACTTGTTCAATTCTATTCTGTGGTAATAGAGAACAAACTCTCAAAATCGTTTCCCAGCAGTTTTGCTCTTGTTATAAGATCTATGAAGTTTTTGATCTATAAGTATATCTACCATTGCTACTACACAGTCTAGTTTTTTTATGTATAATTCAATTGCCTTCATTATTATATCTGGAGAAGTCAAAACCTACTTGGTTTACGTACATTTAGTTTCCCTAAGGAACGTAACTATTATGACGGTTTGAGGTACAGAATACATGGGATAGATTACCTATAAATAGGGCTGCCATCTCTAAAACTTGCCCCCCAGGACCGGAAGCGTAAGTTCCTCGGATTTTGAAGCTTTCACCCCGGACATTTCAATACTTTTTTCATTCCCTTACATCTTGATTAAAATATATTTTACTCCATACTTGATAGAAGAAAAAACGTGTAATGACAAGTGAGTAATTTTGCTTTATATTTTAACCTTCTCAGCTTAGGTATTAAATAAAAAATAAACAAACCCAATATTAAATACTCAGTTAATAAAATTAAATAAAACTTGTTTAACTTTTTATTTTTCTATACAATTTACAATATTTACTTTAGTTTTAAAACAACTTAAATCTTAAATCAAAATCAGAAAGTTATAATAACTTATACTAAGGAACAATTTTAACAGCCTTACGTTTATTGCTTTATATTTCAAAAAAGAAAACACAATTTGTCGTTTTCATTCATAGATCTATGTCGTGCGGTGAAATACCTAATCCATAGTTTTTTTTTTTACATAAATTATGGGAACGGATCTGATCGTAAACCCGGACTTTTATTGTAGTCCGGGTTGCACCTAGACTACAATTTAAACCCCGTCCGGACGCTCCCCGGACGTCTTCCATGCTAGGACAAATCCGGGGAAACCCGGACGGATGGCAGCCCCTACCTATAAACGTATCTGAAGGCCTTTTTTTGAAAGGTATAACTCACTCAAAATGTTGAATGAAAATTGTTAGACTCGTCGATCTTAAATGGGAATGTCTATCATATCAAATTCATAAAATTTTGTTGAAATTTGACATGGATATAGTTGAAGACCCGAGGTCAAGCAATCCTCGAGGGGTAGCATTTATAATTTTTATTTTAGGGCCGTAAAACACATAAATATACAAATTTTTGCGCACCCGCAGCCGCGGAAAACAGCTAGTAAAGAACAAATAAATAAAAACAAAAAATAGTAAAAAAGACAAACTTACTGACACGTTCTGTGTGTTATTACAGTAGTCAATATCTTTGTCCACTTCAATTAAACTGGTCGAAAATAAAAGAAAAAAAATCAAGTTTGACTGCGTTCCGTTCCACGCTCGTTAATGTATTAAAATATTAAATTTAAGTATTTGTTTTTGGGCTGGCGGGGGACTGCACGGTAGCGTCCGCAGCTCTGCGTGTAACGCTAGGGTGACTATTTATTATGTTACTATTGCATTGCTGGATATGTAGAATTATTTATTTTAATTTTATTGCACAAATTCAAAATTGATACAAAATTAACACAAATGTTGGATTTACAGCCGCACTCAGACTCGTTAGCGACCATTAAAGTTATTCAAACTCAAATAAAAATGATCCGTTAGAGGGAGCATTTTTAAATTTATACTCATTAGTATAGATCGAAACTCCTTATATTAACTAGTTTTAAAAATTCTCTCTTTAAGTAATTTATTTATTTGCGTATAAAGAATTTGCGTAAATAGTAATTTTATACTCTCTGCGGTGGTTATTGCTAAATGGCATTCTGTGCCAGTAAACCATAGGATCGAACAGAGCAAGAAGGTTTGATTATGATGTACATCTTTCAATGCTAGAGAACGCTAGAGTATACTTTTCTGCCTGATGGCTTGTCAGTAGGCAGATCCACTTTCTTAACTTATCATAACTAATTTATAACAAGTATTTACCCTAACTATTCGTCAGTAATTAGATTTGGTATGTTTTATCTCTAAAAATGTGAGACCAAGACCTATATGGGGTTGTAGCGGCGAAGCTAGTAAGTGTGAATGAATGAATTTATTTGCAAATGAATAAGATACAAAATATGGTAGGTGGATAGGTACAATATGAGATCATCTTATATGTCGGAGGTACTTATTACTTCCATGATTTCCGTATAGAGACTGAGCGAGATATGAGTTTTATAGCTAATATTCTTATCCCAAATTTCCTTCAAATCATATCCACCAGAACTCCAATGGCCTCTGGTCCTTCGCAACAGGGGGCGCCAACATCAAATCAAAACCACAATACACAATAATCAGCAAATAATTCTATGACTCTTATTCCATTGCATTAAAGTTGTAATTTGCATTGAAAGCTAAATTTTAAGTACATCTAAGTGCGATATAGCTACTAGTTTTGCCCCGTGGCTTTTGTACATTGATATCGTAAGATAGATGGAATTTATTAGTATTGTTTAGAACGTCATATCACAGTAGCTCCTATTGCTTAAAAAAGAGTTCCCATTGGTGGTACCAGGCATATATGACTGTAGGTAGAGTATAATTTTCAAAAATAAAAATAAATCTTTAAAATGACATTTGTTAAGACGCAATTCTTCTTTTATCTATGGAATCCTAGAAATTAGATTAAGTCTTTAAAAAGTTACCAGAGTATCAGTGGCTTTTGCATGAAAAAAAAACACTACTAATTAACCCTACAAGTATTACAAAAATATGGAATTTTGATTAATTTTCATTCTTTTTATGCAATCAAACATTTGTAGCTTAGTAAGTATAGTATTCTGAATGTTTGTGCCTAAATAGTAATGAAGTGCCACAGCTGAAATCCTCTTCAAAGTAACTTAAAAATTTCAAAATCACTTTTTTGGCTTCCTTTTCTTTTTTTTTAAATTACTTTAGAACTGAGTAGTATATCGTAGCTATTTTGACGCGAGTAGAAGGAGAAGTAGTATTTTATGTACTGAAAACTGAAAATTGACCTATACATTTTCATACTACATTACCGTTCTCATTTTTACGTTCAGATTCGGTTTATTTTTATACCTTAAATAATTAACAAAATAGTAAGTTACACAATCAGTTAAAAAAATTAAGTTGAGGGTGAAAATATTAAAATTATTCTGGGCACATTTTTATCACGATACGGCGCTGCATTACGGATATCACCAAATAAAATTATTAGAGAATATTAGTTTCAATATAAACCACATTTTACTCAGACAAATGCAAACAATTCGAAATTAATTGTACAATTATGTGCATTATCGATTGAACTTGTCATAATCGAGTTTCAAAGCGAATAGTTAGAGTCGCCAGCCATAATCGATAAACTTTACATTTAATCGATTCACAATTAAGACCAAGTATTAGTTTGACGTCGGACGGTTGTAATAATTCAAATAGTTAGTTCTCAGAAATATAGTTTATTTTCGAATTGATTCATACAAATTAATCAGGTAGGTATTATAATATTGTTAATAACTTTTTTGACTACATACGTCATAACTTAGTGGACATCTCCTAAGTCTAACTATAAAAAACCTAAATAATTTTGTATTTTAATATGGTTTATTACTTACTAGCTGTTTCAGCTCCGCCTGCGTCAAAAAGTACCTTATGTTTGACTCCGGATCTTCAATTATATATCATACCAAATTTCATCAAAATCCGTTCAGCGTTTTGGCCGTGAAAGCGTAACAGACAGACAGACTTTCGCATTTATAATATTAGTATGGATTACACATGGAACTCTATTTTCGAAATGTATGACATAGATGTTGAATGAAAATCGTGCGATATCGAAGAATTTTTGTTCCTAAGAAACCGTTAGAAGTTAATTCAGGATTTGAGGCAAAGAATGCCCAGAATAGATCACCTATAATCGTATCTCGAGTACTATTTTTAAAAGTATAGAGTCGAATGAAAATCGTTCGACTCACCGATTATGTCGTATGAGAATCATTCGTAAACGTACAAAAATTGTTCGAAACGCCAATTTTGTGTGAGTCACGATTTTCAAGAATAGCACTCCTAAAGTGCCCTAAAGTCTCAAAACCGTGTTACAAACACTTCAGCGTACTACATGGTCCATATCATTCATCATGGTCATCTCAAGTTTCCTTCGCCCATTTCCTGATCAAAGGTCTTGTATTTGGTATTGTATCACTTATTTAACCTTACATTAAGTTTTCCACCTCATCCAAAACTCAAGTGGAGAAGAAGCGAAACCACAAACTCTACTCATAAAACTAGATCTTGAGATTATAATATTTTGCCTTGGCGGACTCTGTTGTCAATTATGGCCTAAGTAGTTATGGAAGAACGTATTCGACATACATTGAATCTATTTATAAATTACAACTAAAAATGTTAAAAATAATTGTTCCAAATAAAATCTTAAAAAGGCTAGCTAAGGATGATGCGGAGTTATTTAAATATTGCAATATAATGAGTGTTTATGATAAATTTCAATATCTTATTTTAACTGAATCATGTCAAAAAAATTGTTTAATAGAAAAAATGCGACCTAGCTACCTAAGAACACTTTGTTATTTAAATAAATATAGTCTTCCAAAATTTAATAATCTGTATGGGACAAGAATTCCTAATTATATGATACCAAACTATCTAAATAAGCTTCCCTCAGAACTTCAGGAGTTGTATATTAATAACTTAAAAAAATTTAAATTGAGTTTGAAAAAATACTTAAGTACTTTCTGAATGTAATAGCGACTCACCGAACACAGATAAACCCATCGAGGTTTCCGCGGTTCGGTAGCTGTTTTGTATGTACATTTGATATTTACTGAATAAATGATTTAAAAAAAAAAAGTAACTTTGTCAAAGGGGTAAATTTTTTATTTATGTTTTGATTTTGTCATACAAAATACATTCTTATAAGCACAAAAACCTTGATAGGTTTATACGGAACATCTACTACATTTGGTTATTACACTTACTCAGTTGAATGAATGAATGAATGAATGAAATATTGATTGGCTAAGTACAAATTTCGCAATTTAATACAAATATAAAAACTTTATTTCAACAATCTAAACTCACATTTGTTATCTAAGCCATGTGATGATATGTTTTTATTAAAGTTTGTGTAAATGAACAAGAAACAACACAAAAATAGACCTCCAGTACTTCAAACCAGCGTTCACAATGTTTGCATTAACAGGGTGATTCTTTCAGAAAATAGTAACTTAGTCGATACTTAATATTTTTTCTTTTAGTTATTTTATCTCTAAGTTCAATTCAAATAGGTTTTTAATCCAATTTGGTTGGTTTCTTCTATTCTGAAGTGCTATTTCTGAAATCTGTCTCGCTCCAAAATCGGTTATACTAATGATTTTTAACTTTATAACTTAACATGTTAATGTGTCGCTTTTTTTTAGCGGCGGCTTTTACTAATTGGCGGTGCAGAATTTTTTTAATTTA
Organism: Euzophera pinguis; assembly: GCA_947363495.1. Lineage (NCBI taxonomy): Eukaryota > Metazoa > Arthropoda > Insecta > Lepidoptera > Pyralidae > Euzophera > Euzophera pinguis. The sequence continues at coordinate 8,023,467 of OX376176.1, forward strand.
AAGTTAAGTTTTAAAAACAGTGGCGTGATGAAATCGTAGTAATCGTTCAATTTCGAATAATGTTTTTCGTCACAATCGGTGAGTCGAGTTATTTACATTCACACATCTCAAAAATAGGGCTCCTGACCTATCTCTAGATATTAACTGATTAAATTCCTAGATCTATACTTCCATACTTAATATTATAAATGCGAAAGTCTGTCTGTCTGTCTTTCTGTCTCTCTGTCTGTCTGTCTTTCTGTCTCTCTGTCTGTCTGTCTGTCTGTTACGCTTTTACGACCAAACCGCTGAAAGGATTTTGATGAAATTTGGTATGAATATAGTTAAAGGCCCGGGGTCAAACATAGGCTACTTTTTGACGCAGGCGGAGCTGCGGGAAACAGCTAGTGTAATATATTTTCTAAAATATTGCGTGACAAAAATACTTTGATAACTACCATATGTAAATGCCTGCCACATTTACATATGTTTATCACCGCTAAGACACCCACACACATGCTGTGTTATGGTTGTGAGCGAAATATTAAACGTTCTAGTTTACAGCTAAGAGTTGATCTCCAAGACAGCTGGTGCCTTGCAAGATACCCATTTAACTTATGCAACCCTTATAACCGACTTGAATTTTTAATTTATTAGATAAAAAAATTGCTAAAATTTTCCTATGAAATTTAAAAACAGATAAGCTGAGGATTTTAGTACTTATGTATTTAAAATTAAAAGATTGTCAATTTATTTTTCATTTCTACTATTCGAAAAGGACGACTTTGTTCTCCTTATAGTGCAAAGGTTGTGTTTTCTTTGAAACAGACAGTAATGAGTTTTTAATCCTCTTTATAAGTGCGCCGCATTTATTTTTGCCGCGCACTTTTTGAATTTGGAACATCTTAGTATTCAGCGCCAAAGAAATAGAACGCAAATATTGTTTGAATAAAGACTGGCTGGCGACGGCCCATATTTGGCACCTCTATTCCTAATAAAACTGTAACAACAAATTTTCATAATTGCGAAAATGTCTCAAATATAAATTTTTACTTGTTTTATTATTGATTACATACTCTTTAATTTCAATTTTGTTGTTACTCTAAGTTTTATTAAATATTAATAGTACAATAAAATATGAGGCACATTTTATTTTCTCAAAGAGGGTGAGGAATCTACTATTTACTATGGTAAGTAAGTAGTTATGTGTGATTTAGGTAAGAAAATTTTACGGGATAGAATTTTATTCCTTGTCACGAGAAAAGTTGATTGTTTGTTAGTTAGTCTTTCTTAAACTTATACTCTTGTATTAATAATCATATGTTAGGCCCATATTAGCTAACATATATTTCGGCTCGATTATTCACGCTACATATCGAAAAAGAGAGAAAGCGACGAAATACATTTTAGCTAACCATGTGCTTAAAACGATTAAACGAGGGAATATTAGGAAAATCATTTTCATATAAAACAAATTTGTTATCCACAATAGTACCAGGAATTCATAAAATCCAAGAAGTTTAAATGGCATCATTTATTTTTAATTTTCCAATTCCATATATAAACTTGCACAGGTTCAAGTACCCAAACGAGTGATGTCCAACGTCGCCCGTCTAATCGAGTCGGCGAGTCGATAATGTCCCGATGTTTACGATCGAATTAAAATCAATCGCTTGTACGATCCGAGCTGGCACCGTTTAGTATGTAAGATTAGTCGAATGTATTAATGTGATTCGATTTACTAATCGTGAGAATTAGAATAAGATTTAGATTTTTATTCAAAAGTTATGTATTAGATGCAGAGCTAATATCAGAGAAAAACACAAAGCCGAATAGCACTTACAGAGTGGTCTTACACACTCAAAGGCGATGATTGGTGCTGAAATCACCGGATTGCACAAAAATATCTGTAAGTACTTACAATAGGAGACAGACAAGGATTCTAACAGGAGCACTGACAGGACACTTTGAAAACCACAGTCATCTCTTTAAACTGAAACTTGTCGAAAGCCCCTGAGTGTAGGGCATGTGCCGAGGCAGAGAGTCTATAGGCCACATTTTGTGTCATGTGACTCATTGGCTAGCAAGCGAATGGACCTTTTCGAAACAGCGTATCCGGAACTAGAAGACTACCTACAGGTACTTCGCACCAGGTGATGTTCTGAAGCTCATGCAGTTCTTCTTCAGAAACCCTGCTGTGGGTGAGTAAGGCATGGGGTAAATACAAAAGAACCCAAAGGTTCGACGTGCTTCCTTGGTATAGGACCCCTTATGCAAGATAAGATAAATAAGTATTAGATTAGATTTGTATTCGATTGTTATTTTATAAACAAATTAAAAGGTCATGAAGAAATATAAATTAAATTAAATAGCACTTAAATAAAAGCTAATAAGAAAATGACCAATATAAAAACCAAGATCAATTTACATTATCTCTCAGCTATCATCCATATATTAGTTACCTTTGTTTAGTTCCTAACTCGCGTATTCTAAAACATATCCTTAAGTAAGTACGTACTTCACTCAAACTCTCGCACTTTCTTTAAAACGATATTCTTAGTTGGTTGCTTGAGCAAACTCCAGTGAGGAACGTCACAAGTTAACAACAATTCTATTAAGCACAAAAATTAAAAATTACAAAAGAATGGAGTAAAAAATTAAATAAAGTAATGAATACCGAGGCAAAAAAACTGATTTATAACCACTTTATTTCATTTCGAGGACGCCTCAAGGCACCTCTCGACCAACCTTATATTTTGACAGTTCGATACTCACCTACAATGAGAAACAATCTCAAGTCAAGTAAGCTAGTGTCGACTAATCATACCAATGAGTTGGAGTAAGGTTGAGTGGAGTTTGAGGATATGTTTGAGAATATGGGTGTAACTCTCTTTTTCTGTATTAGAATTATAAAACAAGAAAATGCGAACAAGAGGTTAAATAATTTGGATCATAAATATTTATTTTGTGGCAAAAATGGACGAAACTTTCAATAAACCTTAATTTTTATACCTTATGATTATGTGAATAGGCTTAGATTAATAATTGGTCTCGCGCGCGCTCGACTAGATACCGCGCTATGAAGAAAAATCAGTTTCCAGAATGCGGCAACTTTATATTGTAGTGTGTGTTCTTACACACATTGTCTTAATGTGCAAAGACAAAACGAGAAAGAGTTATTTCTTATATTATTATTCTTACATAGTTTGAATACGCAAATTGGCATTTTGCTTCTGTTTTTAAACTAAAATTGTAAATTTATCTCGACGTCCAACTCACTTATCGGTTGCGGCGTGACTGACGCGGGTATGCCGACGGTATCTAGTCGAGTGCGCGCGAGATCAATTATTGATCTATGGTGAATAGGTAACAGAGAGATTTTTCAGCTATTTTTATAATTATTTTGATGATTAATTAATATATGCATATTTAAGTACCTACTTTTTCTGTACTATATATACTTAGATTGTGGAGAATAATAACAAATTTTTGAAATTCAAATTTTTTTAATAATTATAATTCTGAGTGACATAAGAGCCGTCAATGTCGATCTCGAAGGGTATGCGATGCTGGTGATCGCCTGGAAAGATGTGAACTTTTGTTCTGTCAGGTAAACGTACCTAATTTGAGAAATGTTCTCTTAGAAAACGGATAGATTTATTTAATCTAAAACATTCGTAATTTAACAAATAACTACAACACAAATCCGTTTCTAGTGTCTCAAAAGTACAATACAATACATACATACATACCTCATTAAAATCTGACTAGTTCCGCTACAAAATTGTCTATAAAAAACAATGTGATTTAATAAAAATGGCAGATCTCATTCATAAATGGAGCATCCATTTACTCGAACAATAGCCAGATATTCCACGTTTGAATTCAAATTGGGGCGCGCTCTATTATTCGCCGAAACAGCTGTATTGTGGAACATCCGCATGTCCTATCTCCCTCCCGCGCCCCGCCCAGCGGCCGCCACGCCCCTTCCGCCCGCCGAACTTAAATTTGATTCTAATTTCGAATGCTTTTTAGGAGGAGTTTAACATTTTGCCTTCAAACATTTACTTTGCTTCTCAGCATCGAGCTACACGAATATTTTATCCTAATAGTATGTCGATTTTGATTTGTTGTTTTCTTTACAATATTTTACACTTTTTCATTTAATTAATTTTCAGTTAACCTGTGAACCGTACTGCTTATCAACGCAAGAAATTTAAAAACTATACAATACAATACAAATAAACAAGATAACGGTAATTTAAAAAACTAAAACACCCGACTGCATTTATGGGCAATTTGGAAATGAAAAAACCCAAAAATGTTTGATTTTTTTTGATGTACCTAGTGTTACTCTCACAGTAAATACGAATCTAATGACACCTCTCACGCTCCATCGAGCCGTTCAGGCTGTGGAGCGTGCCGAACAATTTACATCCAACACATACATACATACTCTCGAAAAACATAACCCTCCTTCTGTCGGAGTCGGGTAAATATCTTTATTGCCCATATTACAATAAATACAATGAACATTACATTAATGGTACTTAAAACTATGGAGCAAAGGCGGACTTATTGCTAAGCAATCTCTTCCAGCCAACCTTTATGTAGTGCCACAAAATGGATAGTATAGAAGGAAGGTGTGGTAGTGTGAAAGAACTTATACTATCCACAAAATGGATGCCTTATTATCTGCCTGTTCCTTTGCCGCTCGTAAGATACCTACTTTAATTCTATAATCATCAGAAACTGGAACTTAATTCAATTTGTTGCATCCTTCCACAAAAGTTAGGATCAGGCCTAAGATTAGTCGTGTCAACACTCTACCATTCCATCATCATCGCTTGAGGTGTATTCCATTTATCTTGCAATAGATCAAACCTGTCTGCACGTTATTAAATCTATATTTTGCGTGCATAGACCAAACAAATAGGATTACTAGCCAACTCGTCACTTACTTTCAAAATGGCCACCCACATTCAAGACATTTATGACAGTAATTTCTGTTAATTAAACATTGTAAGTAGGCATTGCATACGGATTTAAGTTAAACTTTGCATAATCTGCATTAAGCAAACGTTATTAATGTTAATTATGAATCTTATCTGATTAGCCGTGTTTGTTGCAGTACTAGGCAAGAATGACCTGTCAGTAGTTTAGGAGTTTGTTTACATTACGTCCCCATATAGGGCAAGAACCTAATGCTTATGAATTTCTGATCGCCTGGTGGTCGCGATACGCCAAATATGATGATGTCACCATTTTGCAATGCCAAGTTAGGTGTAGTTAGGTATGAATTAAAAATAATAACAACCATTTGACGTGTCTGTTACTGTATTTCAAAAGATTCGCCGACATGGGTCATGTTCTGTCGACTATAAAATCTACATAAACAAAATGTTTCTGCTGCGACGTAGCTAAAATAGTAAGAATTGCCAATATATACGTATTACGCATTTACAATAATACATTTTTAAAATCATTCAAGTATTATATTTATATGAAGCGGTACCAAAAATCTGACGCCAGCGCTTGCAAGGTCGATTAACCATTGTAATTTATAATTTAGTGCTAATCATAAGTAATAATAGTCGGTAAGGGCCGGCCTCGGAGAACATATTGCGACCAAAACGCAGACATATTAAAAAAGGGAGATGTTAATCCAAATATAATCTACACGGCTGCCATAAATAAGACAGATCAAGATATGATAGGTATGCTTATAAAAAATTGTCGAGGCATAAAAGCGATTTCGAGATAACTAGCCATGTTGAAAGGACCCCGATCCTTATCACGTTAGCAAGTTACTTCTTACACGTTTTTGGGAGCCTGGTACTACTATGAATTTCTAATAGATGAATATTTGTGATGGTTGTTATTATTTCTACGTCGTATTTATTATTTTTTAGTAAACAAATTTATGTCTATCCATCCATACTTAATATATAGTCTATCCATACTAATATTATAAATGCGAAAGTCTCTCTATCTGACGGTTTTTAATGATATTTGGTATGAATATAATTGAAGACCCGAGGTCAAACATAGCGGCTACTTTTTGACACAGGTGGAGCAGCGGAAAAAAGTTAGTACTAAATAAAGTTGAGACCAAAAGTAAGTACCTTCTATAGAGTTCAGACTATCACCAAAAAAAATTGATGCCGAACACGAGTTTACATCAGCGAGCAATCGATACAAATTCGTTATCATAATCGATGAACGAAAACATCGAATATTTTATCGGGATTAAAATAACGTATTTGTTGGCTAGCCACACCGGAACTGTCAAATAAAAAAAAGCTGTTTATAATCATTACTCACAAAATAAACGTCGTGTTATGAACTTAAATACCGATTCATTTATAACAAACACATCCGTTGTAGAATATATCGTCACGTACGACTTGTCATTGAATTTGCCGCTAAATATTAGGTAAAATTATAAAAATAATATTTATGAAATTGCAAATTATTTATTTCAAATTTAGAACTAAAACAACCCGCACAATAAGAAAAAACAAATACTAATTTCACACTCATGGTCGCTAAAAAATTAGTAATAAATGCGATAAAAACCATATTAAACTAATTTAACTTAATACTAATATTGGAATCAAATACTAATTTAATAACACAAATATTATGATTTTTCTTTGCCTCGCATAACTAAAGACAGAGCGAAGAAATTTGAAAGAAGCGACGGGTTCAGCGTCGGAAGAATTGGTAGAGCCGCGCGGATTCTCTTTGTAAATTAAATATATTATACTTTCTTAGTATTGACCATACACCATGCAACTGAACAACTTTCCCCAAGATACATGGGTCGAAATGTGGAGTAAATTTTTGTACGTCCCATACAAAATGTCTCATCACGTGACCTAACTTACTATGGGAAGTCCAAATTTGTTTTTCATGTTTCGAGCTATGTTCCTTGGGGAAATTTGTTCGGTTGCATAAATGGAGTCACTGGACGATGGGTCCAAAACGACTAAAATTTCACGGTGAATAGAAATTTAATTGCACTTTTTACCTAGTCCTCCTAATGTTAAGTTTGCAATGTTGAAATAAATAAAATAATTTGATTTAATTTTTTCCACACACATTGTGCTTAAAAATCAGATAATAATACCTATAACATTTTGATTCATGTCTCTGTTAATATTGTTTTCATAGATATTTTTAGTACGAACACAAAATAATTAATATACTGTACTATTAAACTACCAGAAAGATCTTCAATATCCAAGCGTGTTTGCCAATTACATCGAGTTTCATGCCACAAATGTTTCCATATATTAAAAAAAAAAAACAGTATAATCATAATTTCTTCTTAACTATAGGACTGAAGAAGATAGAAAAATTAAGAAGCGCCATAAAGGACTTGTATCCATGGCCGAAAAAACCGTTATTAAAAAAATAACTTCCTGAAGGTAGAGCTAAGCTGGTCATCTACTTAATTAACACGACAACTAACCAACTCAAGTAGGAAATAATTATTAATTAAAATAACATCAAGAAAGTTCAGTAACCAAGCCAAGACGACAAATAAACGAGTCCAAAACATCACGCCGAATGACCATAAGGTCCAGAACAATCGCCACATGTGGCCACAGATTAACGAAAAGAAAAACAAAATTAATATCCACTTTGCATCTCACTCTTGCATGTAAATTTCGTATATAGTTGTCTCCCTCGATCGTTCAACGAAATCATTCTTGGAAGTGTCGGGCTGGCACACGCGTACAATGCGGGTGTTGTGAGCACGAATTCGAAATTTGAAAAAAAGGCAAAGTCATCAACGGCCGTCAGCCTTTGCTAAATCTTTTTAATTTCGGCCAGTATAATCGAGATTTCACTTTCGAAACTATTATGACGTAAAGAGTTGGGGTTAATACATGTGTACATGTTTAAAACGATGCGATATTCAAATCATTGACCATCGGATAGTTCACAGAAGATTTAATGTAAATTGCATAATTTAGTAAAGAATCGCAAGACCGACTGAGACGTAAATAGTCATAAACGTTTGATTTTATATGAACTAAAAAGACAAAGAGGTATACTTTTTTTAGGGTTCCGTGCCCAAAGGGCACCCCCTATTACTAAGACTTCGCTATCCATCTATCACCAGGCAGTTTCTTAAAAACCATGATAGTTAGACAGTTGAAATTAGAATAGAATATAATTTATTGAAACGTTTATCAATATAAAAATGATTTACAAAAATTATTGACAAAGTACAATATATGCATGACAGATGTCTCAATAAGAAATTCCATAGATGATGTCTGTTGCCGCAATAATCATTATCGTTTTAGTCGCAATCAGTCCACTGCTGGACTTAGGCCTCCCCCAAATTGAGGGGTTGTTGCCGTACTCGCCACGCTTGGCAGGCGGGTTGGCGAGCGCAGTTTCAACGGCTTATTGTACTTCCGACGGTGCTGCGCTATGGAAGGGTGGGATGTGGTTGGGTTTGGGGAAAGGATGAGGTACTAGGATGCTACTGACTCGGATGGACATGGGTTGACTCAGTAGCAGCTTGGGTAAGTCGGGTTCGCGTACCCGAGCTGCTATGTATCCAAGCCATCGGACAGATGCTTGGAAACAACGCCCCTGACTTATTTATTACTGCCGCAATAATAACAAATACTAAAAAAACGGTATAAAATAAATATTTATGTTATGTACATGATTTTTTGAGGTTTTTGTAGATAAATGGCACCCTTGGTGCGCGAGTCCGATTTGCACTTGACCGGTTATTTTATTATTCTTGAGGTTGAGTTAAAAGAGAAATTAATATATATAAGCCAATGTTACTACTAGCTACTTTTTGACGCAGGCGGAGCTGCGGGAAACAGCTAGTGAGAAATAAATAAATAATTACCTCTTACTTTGTATTAAAAAAAATACCAGGATATCATGACAAACCTAGCAGTTTTACTTCTAGATGTAGCCTTGTCAATTAACTAGTCAGACTATTGTTATTCCGCTATGGAAAATATTTATCTCCATTATGAACCAAAGAGACCGTCGGTATATGCCAGGTATTCCAACAATTCGAAGATGTCCAATGTACTATTTTTTAAACATTTTGCTACATATTTCTTGGAAAAAATGAAGAGAATCGTAGAAAAAGTAGGTTTGAATTTAGTTTCTCCAGTTAGAAACTAGCTGAGTAACAGAAATTAGAATTCCATTATGTATTCAGATGCAATGCGACAAATGAAATAATTGTAAGTTAAAAAATATTGACTACATTCTCTCAATAACTGTTGGAGTGTTTAGGCCCAAGATGACAAAGAAATATATGTAATTACTCGAACAATATTGATTTATTAAAACTTTATTGTTCCACAGAGTACACATATACTTATAACAATTGGCGGACTTAATGCTAAGAGCATTTTCTACCAGTCAACCATTGGGAGAAACGGAAATATAGTTTGGCGCAAAAAAGAAATATTACCCTTCTGGCAGTCGGGTAAAAAAATACAAATATGGCTACCACAGAGGCAACACAAATATTCTGTACGAAGACGGTTGTTATGAATCGAATGTTATATTTCTACGATATGAGGTTTCCAAAATACAACGAATTTCATAAACATTCAACTTATTAGTTGTAGATTGTGGTTACGTGCGATTTTTGCCTGTCGTTTATAGCAATAATATTTTTACGTCTTTCGTTTTATAGATAAACCATTACATTAGCAGAATCACTGAGATATATCGGTGTAAGCCATAGTGTTTAAATACTGGAAATTCTTCTGTGCGTCGAAATAGGTTCGGTTATTATTAGTAGATAGCAGTCGTGTAGCTGTGTGAGATATCTGCAGGCAGCCTGAAAAATTCTGACAGTGTTGGCCATTAACACATCTCGGGTCATGTGCCTGTTGGTCTGGTTTCCCGGAGGTCAGACGGCAGTCGCTCCATTGTAATAATCAGTACCGCCAAATCAAGGACCATGACTTACAGCGTACTCCGAAGCCTAAGCTGAGGTTACAACTTTATTGTATAAAATACATTTATCTGATTATGGGCCGATTTCATCAAAGTCGGATAAGTTTTATTCCAAGGAAAATGACGCAATTTACTCTGGTATAATAAAGTTTACATTTCACCACATAGTTAATCCGATATACTGTTAATCCACGTATAATTCCGGCATAAGAACTTTGTCTCTAGAATGAAAACCGTGTCATCCATTTGTTATGCTTAGATTAGTTACACTTGTACAACTGTATAGGTGAAATTGGCCCTTAGTCCTTCTACATTTTCATAAGTTTTTTATTTTATTATAATAAGGACTGATGACGGCACTAAGTTCATGGTACCCTAGTCTCTAAAAATATCCATAATCCAGCCTTATCGATGAGCGCTGGAGCGTGGTAGGTGGCAGTTCCCCGAACCCATAGTCCCAGCCCGCGTCAGGGCTCCTTAGTGCAGTCAGCCGTGGCTAGGACACGTCGGGATGAGAGGACCTGCTAGTGATAGGCTGTGGTCGAGAAATATCGATATCGATTAATGAATTATTGTAGAATACAAGTGTCAAATTAAAAATCCACTATGAAAATATATATTCGAAAACGTTTCATTTTCTTTTTTTAATTATTTTGACATATACCTATTATGACTGTTTCATTTTTCCGTACATGTACACAAAGTATTTTAAATTTATCTCCTAATTTAATAACATAATTTATTCAAATTTATAATGGAGATTGTTTTAAAGTTTGTTTGTTTATTTGTAATATCTTTATTGTACAAAAAAAAAAACAAATAATTTACATACACTACACAAGCATGGAAAAACAATAAGTACTTCTTAATACGAGTAAGTATTGCTTAGGTTGGTGTAAATTACTTTTTCTCTCTAGTTATTCTCCCACAACTATTGAATTCGGGATAGAGAGAGAATGAAAAGTAAACACTTGTTTTTTTATTAAGATGCGTTTCTGACTAAAACTGTTCAGTTTAGGCAGCATAAAGGCATAATTGACGCAGCCTTAAGACTAACGTTTAGCGATAATAGAAGAGGCCCCATAGCATATCATGGCTACTGAAGTACAGGTGAATCTATGAGACGCCACTTAAAGTTACTAATCTAAGTCCAATCATACAGCTCTACACGCACGATCGTAGCAGACTCCCACTAGACTATCGATTATTGGTCATCGACTCTATCACATCCCCACGGCTTACGGCTCGTGCCGTAAAAAGACAAGCGAACACACTTCATTAATAAAAGGTTAAATATGTCGAAGACGCCATTCGGATAAGGTTACAGCGATGGGTGGCAGCCTCACTGAAAGTCTCGACTTGGCCAAGGGGGGCTTGGAGGGGGGTCTCATTGTTTTTAAAAGGGCCACTGGTTGAACGATGGTTGACCATTTTTAGGGTACCTTACCGAAAGGACAAAACGGAAACCTATAAGACTGCTATCCGTCCGACTGTCACCAAGCCGATCTCATGCGTGAACCGTGTTAGTTAGACATTTGAAATTTTCACAGATGATGTATTTCTGTTGTCGCTTTAATAATCTTCCATGCTGGAAACAGTTAGTTGTGCGATCCAAATGTACTATACTATCTGTATACACCACACTTAAGCTAATAAAAAAAAAAATTGTACGGGTACAACAGACATATTTATTTGCGGTTTTTATAGATTTTATAGAACGGACAGGCAGACTTTCGCATTTATAATATTAGTATGGATAACTTCTTACGCTAGTTACAATTTTTAATTTTGCCAAACTACAAAGTACTTAGTTATCGGCAAAATGATGCTTTCCAACCATAATATCTGTCTATTCAACACATAGGGCGTTATGTAGGAAAGGCAATATGTATGAAATTCAAATATCTGTTTAATATTTGTTTTTCCTAATCTATAGTTAGATTGTTTAAGTTTATTTCGAACGTCTTGGCTGCTATCTGGCCATCTAGTGATGGACCATAACGCTGAACACTCTGATACTAGGGTATGCATGGTCAATGACTTTGTTGACCAATGAAATTATAGAGATTATCTGCTCTATAATTTATTCATATCGTGTTATTAACTTTAAATTATTTCTTGTTTTAATTATTACCAAAGTAAACAAGTATTACTGAAACCTACAGTATTCCTATCATGTTAGGTTAACTTATTATTTTGTTCGCTGGGTGTATTTCCTATACTATGTTAACATTTAAAAATTATAAGAGCAGCTAGTCTATCTAGCACAAGCATTTTTGCTTAGAAACACCATTGTATGATATGTAATAAAACACCATTGTAGCGATACATTTTTTTTTTCAATTTTATTGTAAGCTTATTGTGTAGGATTTTCGGTTCCTTGCAAACTATCACTAAACCCCTTTCATATAGCCATCCTTCTGTTATACTTAGCTGTAGTCATCTCATTTTCGGTTCCTTGCAAACTATCACTGAACCCCTTTCATATAGCCATCCTTCTGTTATACTTAGCTGTAGTCATCTCATTTTCGGTTCCTTGCAAACTATCACTAAACCCCTTTCATATAGCCATCCTTCTGTTATACTTAGCTGTAGTCATCTCATTTTCGGTTCCTTGCAAACTATCACTGAACCCCTTTCATATAGCCATCCTTCTGTTATACTTAGCTGTAGTCATCTCATTTTCGGTTCCTTGCAAACTATCATTAAACCCCTTTCATATAGCCATCCTTCTGTTATACTTAGCTGTAGTCATCTCATTAACCGAAGTAATAGATTAAGAGTTAAGATTTTCACAAATTTTTATTTAATTCCGCTTTACTTTTATTACTTTTTCTTTTTTTCATTCATTCATTCATTCATTCTAGTTTTCAAATATTTTCAAAATATCATCTAAAAACCAAACAAAAATTGTAAAAAATAATATTTAAACTGAATAGAGATTCTCGTATCATAAACATATATTATTTTTACACTAGAAATGCTACTTCACTCACAAGATTTCTATGAAGCTGTTGCGACGGAATCCTTACACGCTGACCTAATTTTTTTTTCTTTTTTTACTGTATGTCATTTCTCAATCTTTATAACTAACCAGTTGTTTCTGATTGGCATTGTTATAGCAATTTAAGTTAGACTACCATTATTTTCTATGAATATTTAGCTCTGTGGTTCTTTTTCAATCTATATTTTTATAAATAGATAGTAGGTTATGATTTTTGTTATTACAAACAAGCTTTCGCCCAGAGCTTAATTGTTACCGTGATTTTTGTGTTTAGAAAAAAGTAGTCAACTGTATAATTAGATTATCGTAATAAAAACTGATTTTTTAGGCCTTAGATAAATAACTTACATATAACAAGTGTATCTTAAGTATCTATGTAAGATAATTATATGCTCAATAAAAACTATGTCAATACAAAATCTGCCATTTTCACCTACTTAATAAAATAAGCATGCCACATTTTTTGGTCCTTCGAGCCTTCGGGCAGGATATTAATTAAGCGTCATTTAACATCGCTCGATATGTGTTTGTTATGGAATCTTATAAGATTTAAATGTCTTGTAAGAAATAATACCTATGACCGCATTAATTTTTAAAATAATACTTTCAAATAGGCTCCAATTTATTTTTTTCTTAATCGTTATTAAAATTTATATGTTTAGATTAGGTACCAGTTTAAGAAGACTGTATTAAAAGCAAAATTTAAAAAGACTTTAAAAATCTATGTCATGACAGTTTTATGAATGAAAATTAGTTACCTACCATAAAATTGCAGACGTTAGTAATTTTGTATAAAAACAAAATCCATTGAGTAGCTATTTCTTGAATTATTTTTAGATTCGTTGCGACAAAGTGCCTAAAAACTTCTATTGTAGAGAAAAGATACAAAATATTTAAAACTTTTTTGACTCACAGTTGCCGCTCAAAATTATTTCCCTAAACCTAATTTGAAAATGGAAAATGCATGCTTTTTTTAAATTCACCAACATGCCATTTTAATCGCCACACCACCACAATTTTAAACTGTTAATTTTGACAAGCACCACACTTACCTAAAATTTAAATTTAATCTTCAAACATTTCACAAAATTTAAAATAACACATACACTGGCTATTTACACTAAAATGTCACAAAGTTTTGTTTTTAATTTCAAAAGCAGACCGACGGCATTCGAAAATTATCGAATCCGGTTTCAAATTTTACTCTGATAATACCGAAGGGAAATTAAAAAAAAAATAGATCGGTAAACAATTGGACAACACAAAGCAGTGCTCCGTAGCTATCCGAAGCTGTACTGAAATTCTAAACCCGACTTTGGTGTCCATGTCGCGCACCCCCCATTACTGAATTTCGTGTCACGAACAAAACGTCACAACGTCGTTCGCATACAATTTAAATTATACCTTACTGCTTTGAAAATAGAATCAAAAATTCAGCATAAAGTTTTTAAAATTGGTCGTTTATTAGAGCTGTCTGGCGACTACAAGGCTATGAGAACGTGTAATTTAAAGACGGAGTCGACTAGCGCACTGTACATATATAGTTGTCTCTTTCACACTCAGGGTGGTGGTTTAGCAGCTTTTCGCGTACGAAGTAGGATTGCTCATTTTTTCGCTATTCTGTATTATATTACGTATTATTTTGTGAATTAGATTGTGTCGTGGTGTCATATTTTCTAAGTACCTGGTGATGGTTCAGGATAGGTTGGAAACAGGTTGCAAGTTCATGCTGGGATTCTGGTTTCATGTAATTAATCCTCGGGGGAGACATTTCTTTTGTTTTAGACAAGTTTTAAACTTTTGTCTGTTTTTTACTTTGTGAAGTTCTAATTGGACTTTTGAAACATCAGTTACGCATTTTAAGCATATGCACAATTTGTAACACAAATCCGTGGTTTTCTTTTCACTAAATTGAATCTTGCATCGTTTGGCCCTTCGAGCAGGATATGAGCCAGCGATTTATATTTATGGCCTTTTAGCATGGAACAATTTAAGAATGGTAAGTAGCATAAAGATTTATCTTCCTATTTCTTATTAAAAATCCTGTTTTTTTAGAAATTTTCTCAGTGAAATAAAATACTTAATGAAGAAATTTGTCCCCAATTTTATTGATTTATTTTCTTCATACAAAAATACCATTTATGTTAACTATAATATCATGTCAATACAACGAATGTAAATAAAACAATGTATTTTATTGTACTAATGAGTAGGTAAATAGAATCTCATTTGATGGAAAGTGGTTACCGCAGCACAGAATTGTCAATAGTATGCCACAGTCTTTGGAAGTCTCTACCATGTACGCTGCAAACCCTGAATTCACTTTTGTTTCTCTTTAGGGACGGTAAAACAGCTTATTTTTTGGTGACTGCATATTTGGCGAACCTGTAAAACATAGATTAATTTTAATAGCTGTTAATATTACAGGAGTCCTATTTTCGAAATGTATGATATATATGTCGAATGAAAATCGTTCGACTAGCCGATTTTGCGTGAGTCACACTTTTCAAAAATAGCACTCCAGCAGCCGAGTACTCATTACTATTGACGTTTGCCTCATGTTATGAAATATTTATTTTTATTAAATCCAATTTGTATGCTGTGTTCAACTTTCAAAATGTCCGTAAGGATTGAGGAGCCACATCAGATATTTAATTGAAACATTGCGTTAGGTATTGAACAGGTGGATTACTATCATCTCTTGTTTCCGTCCGGGTGCGAGTGGTGGGATTTGCAATATGGTGTGAAAGGCGATATCTTGATCACTTGCTAGAATTTGAATCTCAGACCTGGATGGGGATGTGAGATGGTAGTGAGACACCAGTCAAGGATTATGTTGTTTGGGTTTAAATCTTTGTTCCGGGACTCCTCAGAAGGTGGTGGCTGAAAATCAGTGCTAGGCATGCCTGCATGTCTAGCGTAACACTGAGCCACCACCTATTGAGACGTCTGTCACGTACATTATAAACATGTAGCTTATGCTTAAGTCCTTTGCTGTACTTACGTGATAGCTTTCTCAATAAAGATATATTCTATTCTATTCTTAATTAGTAGGCGATGAAATAAAAATAAAAAAAATATTCAGACAAATAGTCCATTGAATGTTAGTACTAGTAAAGTAACTAAATAATATGTAGCCGTAATTTTGGAATTTGCAGTAAAATATATAAAAAGTTATGGCCATTTAAAGGTGGCTCCTCAGACCTGACGTCACATCTGAGGGGCCACCTTTTTCTTTCTTACCAAACGTATTTTGGTGGAATAAAAGAATTGAGCTTTTTCAATCTATGAATCATTATGTTTTGCTTTCATGGAAAACGTACTTTGTTCCGTGATTTTGAGTTTGGTTAGAATATTGTAGGCTTGAAACATCTGATTTGCCGATAAAAAAGTTGGTACTGTGCTTCGACGAGAACTATAGCAGTTGGTCTTAATAGTATTTCAGTGAATTTAAGTTTTTATGGTTCCGTACCTAAAGGGTAAAACGGGGCCCTAAGACTTCGCTGTCCGTTTGTCTCCAGGCTGTATCTCACGAACCGTGATAGACAATTAAAATGTTCACAGATGTTGTATTTCTATTGCTTCTATAACAACAAATACTAACAAATATAATAGAAAGAATATTAAAGGGGGTTCCCATGCAACAAGCGTTTTTTTTTTTTTTTTGAGGTTTTTGTATATCTTCTATTGTACGGAACCCATCGTGCGCGAGTCCGACTCGCACTTGACCGGTTAATTATTATAATAATCTCGATTAATATACGTACCACACAAACACCATAATGTACATGAGCTGCCAGAGCAAAAGCCGTGAACAGGTACAAGACAGGTATCTCCAGATGCGGCATGTTGAGGGAGATCCACACGACCAGGAGTAGGGGGAAGTTCAACCAGGAGACGAGGTCACAGCGCTGGCCTGACATACAGGCCACGATGAGACGACTCTAGGAAATATACATAATAAACAAATATTTTACTGTTAATAGGCTTCGTTGACTGGACCCATAACCTAAAACATTTCAATACGAAATACAAGAAATAAGGAGCTAGGAAATTTTATTTGTTTCAAGTAGTTGGAAGCGGCCTTTGTCCAGCAGTGGACTGATTGTGGTTGCAATGATGATGATGACAGGCAATATGCCGATCCAAGGATTACAATACTAATTTTATATTCCGTTGTTTGGCCTCTAAAGAGTTGCAAGCAAAGAAGACGGCTGCACTCAGAGTTAAAATTCTCCGTTACGGGATAATTTAACTAATTACAACTCCTTCTATTAATTCTCTATCTAAGAAATATTTTTTTGATTGAGTTAGATAATATCAAACAAGATTTACAACAAAATTAATTTTAAACTCCAATTTTAGTTTTAGAAATATTTAAGTAGTATTAGTTTTAGATATATACTTTTTTTTCTTATCCATCCATACTAATATTATAAATGCGAAAGTCTGTCCGTCTTTCTGTCTGTCTGTCTGTCTGTTACGCTTTCACGGCCAAACCGCTGAACGGATTTCGATGAAATTTGTTATGAATATAGTTGAAGACCCGGGGTCAAACATAGGCTACTTGTTGACGCAGGCAGAGCAGCGGGAAACAGCTAGTTGTGCAATAAGTATTAATATTATTGTCTAAGATACTTACAGAAATATTAGTAAACAAGATGCCATACATCAACACGAAGACCCTAGGGTCGTACGATAGGAGGTTATTGTGAGACTTCAATGCCCATGTGATGACGAGGGTACTCATCACCAGCATAGACCAGACTGGCCGTAGGACGCTCCATAGGGACGTATCTTTGCCTTTAGGAGATTTGCAGTATCTGAGAAAAAACCTTTGAGTTAAACAGAAACTTACAACTTACTTGATATTATGTATGTTATTTATAAGTTTATTCTTATTATTTATTTATGTAAGTATATTAAATGTCGTCTTTGGGAGGAGCTCGTTAGCCGAGCGCGACCCGCGTATCCGTAGAATGCGCGTGTCAAGCGACGACGTGACGCGACCATTATTGGATTGGTCGCGCTAACGCTAGAAAGCTAGTTTTAAATAAATACGATAACCTGTTAGGTCCCAATTGACGGGTACAGAAAGCGAGGAAGGCCATGAACGCGATGGGCACACGAACCTCAACCATTCGATAAAAACTGGCCAGAAAGTGCCATGTCCAGGGACTTATGAAAGGCGAGCGGGGAGGCTTTTGCCCAGTAGTGGGACATACATGGATAAAAAAAAAATACGATATAAGTACTTACAAATACACGTTATACGCAGCAATAGGTAGCGTAGTCAGAAGGCCGGTCATATGGATGGCGATCTCCACTCCACGCACCAGGGAAAAGTTTTCGAAGAGATAGACCTTGAAGACCCCTGGGCCGAAGTAGTAAGGTCCGAAGAAGAGGAGAGTTGAAAACTGTTGAAAATTTTATATTTTAAGGGTTCCAAAGGGTAAAACGTGATCCATTACTAAGGCACCGCTGTTTGTCCGTCTGTCACCTGTCTGTACCTCATGAACCAAACAACAAAAAAAAAAACAAATTTTCACAGACTTTATTTCTGTTGCCGCAAAAAACAGAATAAAATAAATACTTAAGTGGGCTCCGATACAACCGAAATTATGCGGTTTTTATAGATGATGGTACGGAACTCTTCGTGCGCGAGTCCGAATCGCACTTAACCGGGTTTACTGGATCTGAATATCGATAATTAGGATTAAGCAATATTATTTTTTCACAAAACACTAAAACCGACTTGCATTCAAACGAATGCAGTAAACACTGGGGCCTTATTGAAGATATTCTGGACCCAAGAGACCACACACCAAGGAGAGAACATCGTTGGCTGAGTCAGATGCCAATAGCCAACTTGAAAAACAACAACAGGGCTGATTTCACCAACATTGTTCCTATTCTAGAGTAACTAATCTAAGCATAAAAAATGAATAGCAGACATTTTTAGTCTAAAGACAGAGTGGATTAACAGAATTTTCTTGGATTAACTGTGTGTGTGTAAACATATTATTATCTTTGGAATAAAACTTATCCGACATTGGTGAAATCGGCCCTTAGTCGGTAGAAAAATCACACTCACCCACATGCTAACATCGTACCCCCACGGCAGGTACAGGGTACCAGTGGTGTACTTCTCAATATGGCTGACGTAGAAGTTGAGAACTATGCTCATCACTTGCAGGAAGGCTCTGCAACCGAAAATAAACACTATATTCAAGTTTCAATTCAATTATTATTTTATCGTAAAACCATTTGAGAAGTTCATACAACTATTAGGTATCGACCTATTCTAACTTAAAATTTCATTATTTTTCAAGTACTTAGATTAGAAACATCAGTTTAGCCACTCACTTTATTCTACTCTCCTAGTAGTAATCTCTATTCTTTATCTACTAGTAGTCCGTACAAATGATAATAAAAAAGTCAGGCAGGCAGCTTAGAAATCTCACTATTACATAACTTCTCTTACCTAAACAAAGGCACGGAGAACTCGTGATCTCTACCAAATAAAGAGAAGAGGCAGTAAGGAATCAGGAAGACGATGAACGAGTCCAGCCCATGGTCAAACATCTCTCCTAGAGGACCCGACACGCCAAGTCGACGAGCTTGCTTGCCGTCTATGCCATCTGGAAAATAGTTCTACTATATTTATGTGACCCTAGTATCTTGCAACCCACATTAAATGAAAATAATAAATTTAAAAATTTAATTAAAATATGTTTCGTCTCGTTCTTTCACGTCAAATACAGGTAAGACAGAAATAACCTTAACGAACGTTCGTTATTTTTATGAATATAAAATACTAGCTTTTTCCCGCAGCTCCGCCTGCGTCAAAAAGTAGCCTTTGTTTGACCCTGGGTCTTCAACTATATACAGACAAAAAGACAGACCGATTTTCGCATTTATAATATTAGTATGGATAAAATACCTTACCTAAGTTATACGCTAGAAATAGCAGCACCCCACACGTGGGGTAAACCCAGTGCGGCATCCCACTTTGGTCATAGTTCACCACTCCCTCTGGACCTCCGGATGCCGTGTATCCATAGTCGTAGATGAAGAGTAGTATCACATCCACTACCATGCAGAGGAATCCCAAGAAGGTCAGTAGGTTTGGGGCTATCCATTTTGGTATAAACTGAAAAGGAAAATATCGGATGAACTAGTTTTTACCCGCGATTTGGCCCGTGCACGAAGTATTTTAAATAAGCATTTTTTTCATCATTACCCCATTCAAACATGATTGATTTTCAGACATAATTTTTCCAGCAGTTTAGCCATGAAAGCTTAAAAGACAGGCTATAATTCAAGGTGCTCCCCGCGGCTATTCCCGCTTCAAAAATTGCCTATGTAACATCGAGTTTGGTGTTTGGTCTAGAGGTTTAACCGTGAAAGCGTAACAGACAGACAGATAGACAGACTTTCGCATTTATAATATTAGTATGGATAGAAGTCTGGGAGAAAGTATAAATGTTTGTGCTTTACCTTAACAGAGGCGTTCCATGCCGGGTGCATAACATAGTTGCTGAGTGGGCTTGTGTCTATGGCACTGTACTGAAAAAAAATCATACTTGTTACTTTGGACCAATGAGAAAGTTT
Source organism: Euzophera pinguis (assembly GCA_947363495.1). Classification (NCBI taxonomy): domain Eukaryota; kingdom Metazoa; phylum Arthropoda; class Insecta; order Lepidoptera; family Pyralidae; genus Euzophera; species Euzophera pinguis. The sequence goes on from OX376176.1 coordinate 8,044,027, forward strand.
TCGGTTTTTATGCTCTTTGCTTTGGACATAAAAACAAATCTTGTTTTTTTGAATAAATAAAATATTCAGATTCAGACAAAAACACGCAACTGTAGAACAAATCCACAGAGTCTGTGGAGTCATAGGGCATTCCATGGAAAAGAAGAATATTGCTCATCAGCTTTTCTAGACATAAAGCAAGCCTTCTACAAAGTCTGGCACAAAGGACCATTGTGTGAGATAAAAACTATTCTACCTCACACTTTCTTAAAAATCCTGGAATCATACTTAAGTGACAAAATATTCCAAGTGAAGGAAAACGAATGCACATCGAACTTTTATGACATATGTGCAGGAGTGCCACAGGGATCAGTTCTTGGGTCGATACTGTATACTCTGTGAACATATGACCTACTACAATTACCGGGCGTTACTGTTGCTACATACGCAGACGACACGGCATTATTGTCCTCGAATGTGTGCCCAGCACAAGCCACACGAGTCCTACAGAACGGACTTGATAAAATAGAAAAATGGCTTACAAAATGGAGGATAGTGGCCAATGCGTCGAAGTCAGCCCAGGTAATATTTACCCTGCGAAAAGATGATTGCCCATCCGTTACGCTAAATGGCACCCAACTCACACACCAGAGTACAGTAAAGTATCTGGGAATGCACCTGGACCGCAGACTTCGTGGCAGAAGCATATTAAAACCAAACGGGAAGAAATCAATTTGAAATACAAGGGACTTTATTGGCTTATGGGACGAAACTCGAAACTGACTGTGGATAACAAGTTGCTAATATATAAGTCTATTTTGAAACCAATCTGGACATATGGCATCCAGCTCTGGGGATCTGCTAGTGTCTCAAACATAATGATAGTCAAAAGAGTACAGAACTGCATACTGAAACAGATATCAAGCGCACCATGGTTTATCAGAAATACAGAGGTCCATGAAAATTTATGTGTGCCTATAGTAAAGGAGGAAATAGCTGGCCATGGAGATGCATACAAAAAGAGATTGGAAAGACATCCAAATCCCCTGGCGGGCCAGCTCACAATCCCTGAAACCATCCGTCGGTTAAAACGGAGCCGGGATATTTTCGACCAGGACCTATGATAAATACTGTTGAAAAATAGTGTGCTGGCTCCAATGGGAGCAGCGCCAAGCATGCCAAGAAGCACACACCACATTTGCTTATAGTCTGTAGTGACTGATTACAAATATAGAATACAAAAAAAAATTGTTTACTTGGACGTCATCTAGGGATTTTTTCAGTTATTTATACTTTATAACTAAACTATCGAACTGATTGCATTAAAAATTTCAGGAATTACAGGAGAATAAACTGAAAGTGTACGCTACAATTGCATTTTTAAAATCGGCTTCGAAACGACGGTGTTATTAGGTAACAAATAAGAAATAAACATTAAAACCTCCTATTTTTGAAAGTCGGGGGGGAAAAAACTATAACTATTTTTACCAGATGTATTTTAACGTTTTCTACATACATTCTGAATATCAGCAAAATCGGATCAACGGATTTGAAATTATTAAGAAACATTTGTTTTTACCTTAAGAGACGATACCTCTGTCAAGAGTTATCGCGGAACATACAAATATACATGCATACAAACAATGTTTTTTCGCCCCAACTTGATTTGTGGCCTCGTTCGCTTCGCTCGATCGGTCATTTATACATAGGGCGCACTGTAAGTTTCCGGAACTGGCCACTTACATAAACAATATTTAAAAATTTATTGCAACATTTGAAAATAGAACTCTTTGGCTGTAGAATGCAGTTTGTTTCATCTGACTGTCTTTTGTTTTTACCTTGTGGCGCCATTTAAAAAATTGTGTGTCTGCATCATCATGGATTTAACTCGGGAAAAATTTCGTAGTATGATTTTCTACGATTTTAAGTGTAATTTGACAGCTCAACAGAGCATCGCTCGGCTTGAAACAGCTTTTGGCAATGAAGCACCATGCAAGACAACTGTTTATAGCTGGTTTGCAGAATTCAAGCGTGGTCGTATCAATCTCAGTGACGAATCTCGCGATGGTCGGCCGTCCACCGCTGTGACCAACAAAAACATCAATGCTGTGCGCCGTATGATTGAAACAGACAGGCATGTGACCTACCATGAAATTCGCGCATCCTTAGAAATAGGCATGAGTCAAATACAATTAATCCTACACAAACATTTGGGTGTGAGAAAGCTGTGCTCGCGGTGGATCCCACACAACTTGACCGAGGCTCAAAAAACGGACCGCATCACTTGATGCAGTGCCATGCTTACCAGATTCAACGAAGGTGCGTCAAATTTGGTGTAGGACATAGTAACAGGTGACGAAACATGGATTTATTGCTACGATCCCAAAACAAAGCAGCAATCGAGCGTATGGGTCTTTCAAGATGAGCCGAAACCAACCAAAGTGGCGCGCGTGAAAAGTGCATCTAAGCGGATGATTGCTTCTTTTTTTAATAAAACTGGACACGTGGCTACTGTTGCTTTAGAGAATCGTCGTACAGTGAATAGTGACTGGTACATGATCATTTGTTTGACGGAAGTTATTGACGAACTCCGTAAAAATAACCGTAAACGCCGTATCATCCTGCACCACGACAATGCTAGTTCTCACACGGCCAGACAGACAAACGACTTTTTGAAGGCGAAAAATGTAGAACTCATGAGTCATCCTGCATACAGTCCCGACCTGACTTTTTTCTGTTCCCAAAAATTAAGAACCAATTACGCGGTCAACGATTTTCATCACCAGAAGAGGCTGTCGAGGAGTATGAAAAACACGTTTCAGAGGTCACCACAGAGGAGTGGCACAAAAGTTTTCAAAACTGGTTTCATCGAATGAAAAAGTGCATAGACGCCAAGGGAGATTATTTTGAAAAACAATAAATTAATTTTGTACCTTTAATAGTATTTTTTCATATTCATTCCGGAAACTTATAGTGCGCCCCACGTATTTAAAAAAAATTTAACTAATCAGTAGTATATCACCATCTGTAATCTATTCACAAAAAAAAAAAAAGAAATATAATATTTAAAATCGATTCTTTATTTCGATAAAGATTTTATACCTAAAAATAAAAGTGTAATCGTATGCAATAAACTGAAAATTCTAATCATAGTGTAAATAAATATAAATGTAGGTTAAATGGTTAAAGAATTACGTCACTTAATGTACGAATTGCCAGTTATTAACATAAATTATAGATATTTTATACGGTGCCAATTTGTGTGCCTTAAAAAAAAAGGATGGTGGTATCCGTCCCATCGCCGTGGGTTGCACCTATCGCCGTCTGGCAGCCAAAATTTGCTGTAAATTTTACAGCCCCCTACTGGCAGACAAATTCCAACCCATCCAGTTGGGCTTTGGCTGCAGTGGGGGTTGTGAGGCTGCCGTACACGCCCTATCCACCTACCTTGGCTGTAGTAATAGCAAGGTCATCTTGAAGGTTGACTTAAAAAATGCCTTCAATTGAGTGAACAGGGACACCTTGTTGACCCAAGCTAAATTAGAAACACCAAAAATTTACAAATTCCTCTGGCAGTGTTACAGAAATCCATCAAAATTATTATACAAGGACAATGTTTTGGACTCGTCGGTTGGATGTCAACAAGGTGATCCTCTTGGACCAGTCATTTTTAGTCTAGCTATACACCCCATTATCAGACAACTAAATTCAAAATTTAATATCTGGTATCTGGATGACGGCACCCTAGGAGGCGACTCAGACACAGTTTTAACAGATTTGGCTTTCTTAAAAGAGGAATTCAAAAAAATAGGCTTAGATTTTAATACAAGCAAATGTGAAATATTTTTTGATAATGTTGACCAACCTTTGGAATTATCTAAATTTAATATTTTGGCCCCAAATATTAAAATAATTGACAGAACAACCATGCGCCTCCTAGGGTCTCCGATTCTAGAAGAAGGTTTTGAAATGTTTATTGATGAAAAAATACAACATTTCAACGAGACTTCTGATCGTTTACTCCAAATCAACATACATTCGGCCTTCACCATAATTAGGCACTGTCTTTTTGTCCCAAAATTTACACATGCTTTAAGATCTTCTCCTTTTTGGAAAAATCCTTCCCTTTTAGAAAAAATTGACCAAATTATTAGAATAACGTTAAGTAAAATTTTGAATGTGGCTTTAGACGACCGCGCGTGGCAACAAGCATCTCTACCAGTGCGCTTAGGCGGCCTCGGCGTCCGAAAAATTACAGACGTCAGTCTGCCGGCGTTCTTGTCTTCGGTTCACAGCACTGAGGAACTGACCAGGAAAATATTAGCCCAAATACTGGTCGATTTCGAGGTGCCGTGTAAAGCTGAGGCCACGAACGTTTGGCAAATGACTTGTCCAGGCACTGACTTGCCGACTAATCCATCCTCCCAGAGGCAGTGGGACTGGCCTCTTTGTCGCATTGTGAGAGAAAACCTCTTGGGCACTTCTTGCAATGTGGCCGAGCGTGCTCGCCTACTGGCGGTCGGAGAATGGGAGTCGGGTTTATGGCTTCAAGCACTCCCCTCGCCCAGCATAGGAACTATGCTGGACGACAACACATTTAGGGTCGCTACTTGTCTGCGTTTAGGCGCTCCGTGTGTTTCTCCACACCGTTGTCACTGTGGAGAGGCAGTCGACGCCCTCGGACATCATGGTCTATCATGCAGCAGGAGCGCAGGCCGCATACCGCGGCACGCACATCTTAACGACATAATCCGTCGAGCTCTGACCACCGCCGGCGTGCCCGCCGTACTTGAACCTAGTGGCCTGGCACGTGACGATGGAAAGAGACCAGACGGTATGTCCTTGATGCCTTGGAATATGGGTCGGCCTTTGGTGTGGGACGCCACATGCGTCGACACCCTTGCGCCATCGCATATTCCAAGCACTGCGGGATGCGCCGGCGCTGCTGCTGCATCAGCCGAAGCCCTCAAACGGCGTAAATACAGTAATTTCATCGGAAATTACTTATTTGAGCCGTTTGGGGTGGAGACTCTGGGGCCATGGGGTCCGAGTGCTCGTTCTCTGTACAGAGATTTAGCAAAGCGTATAATCGACGCCTCAAGTGACCGGAAGGCTGGACTATACTTGGCTCAAAGAATCAGCATTGCCATACAGCGTGGCAATGCTGCCAGCCTTCTGGGCACTTTCCCGGTAGACATCGATGTGGATGAATTCTACGACGCCTAAATTACATGGACATTTTTTTTTATGTATATATATGTAATACTTTTGTTTTTTAGTGTATATAACTAGTTTATTAAATTTATAGTTTATTAATTTTAGTATGACAAAATGTGTGAAATTATAACATGGTAAATATATACAAAATGTTGGTTAATTCAAGTTAACTGCTACACTAGCACTACTCGCAGGCTTGTAATTAATTTGACTTTACAATCACTATAATTTAAAAAAAATATACAAAATCAATGTTATTAACCTAAATTAATTATAGACTCACCTTATATTTATCCAAGCCCTTCAAGTGTTCTTCACTTAAATATTTATAATCGAACATTTTCACGTACAATCCATTCAAAACACAACACAAAAATACATTAAAATACTGTTAAAATGATTCAACACTTATGTCATAACATTACAGTCAGTTCAAAGTTTATTGAAATCTGTACTTTAAATGTTTCACACGTTTACACGACAAATATACAATATTCGTTTTAATATCTGAAATCGGCTTTCGTTTATTTTTAAGAAATTTAATTTTAGAAACCACAGAAATGTGTTTTTTTATGAAAGAGATAACGCATTACTACTGTTACTTGCAATGGATAAGTGATAAAATGTTTGTGTTGATATGAATTTCCTATCTCTAAAAATATACCTAGCTTGTTTATATTTTTCACTAGCTGACCAAAAGACATTGACGTATCTTAATTTTATAAAATATTCTAATATTCTGCTCGATTTTTTTTTGTTTATTATGATACTTCTGACAATAACAATAAAAATTATTAGCGAAATTGTTCCATCCGTTCACGCAATATGCAATGAACAAGGGAAAAAGAGATGCATTTTTATATATATATATGTAAATGGAAAAGATACGTTTTTTTTAAATATACATGAAGATGTTATTGTTATCTTCATTCTTTTTTATTTCTTAATTATGCTACCGATTTTAATAAGGTAATTTGTAACACCATTTGAACTGATAACGATCAGTTTTAAAATAGGCCTTTTTGATACGAAAATGTTTCACACCTACTTATTGCTTATATTGTGAATTATCAAGAATATCCGGGAGCTGATAAGATAGGGATAGTTAATGATAATTCCCATTATCGATTGTTTGTAAGTTAAATATTCTAGACAATTAATTGTATATTACTAAAAGAATATTTTACTACACTGTAAGTACATTTTACTACTTAGCCTATAGGCTGGTTTAGACGGATCAAGTGCTTTCGCATGGACACGAAATTTACCCGGATACACAAACAAATTCGTGTGATGAGACAAATTCGCTAGGTAGAGACGCAAGTGTGGAATAGTAGACTATGATTCAAGGGTGCGAAGTTCTTGCGAATTCACTAGCCTATAGAAGCCGAGTATATGACCAATTGTGGGCGGGGCACATAGCGCGGAGAACCGATGGCCGATGGGGCAGAAAGGTTCTCGAATGGCGACCGCGTACCGGTAAGCGCAGCGTTGGACATCCACCGACCAGATGGTCAGATGACCTAAAAAGGTCGCAGGCAAACGCTGGATGCAGACTGCTGCCAACCGATCATTTTGGAAATCATTGGGAGAGGCCTATGTTCAGTAGTGAACTGACTGCGGCTGAAATGATGATGATGATGATGATATGACCAATTTCTCAGAGTTGTATATTAAGTTAAAGTGAGTTGTATGTAAATACGACGATTTTCAACACATTTGCGAGGAAAAACACACACTGATTTAGGTGTTCTTCCCTAAAATAAACCGACATTTGTTATTAATAGAGTAGGTGTAAATTGGGGTATCTGGATCACAGATCCAGATACCCCAATTTACCCTTGATTTTTAACTGTTCGTACGTTCATCGAATACATGCAGTTACACATGTTTTATACATCGATTACATTTACTCATTCATATCGAGTGGGTGGTGGTCAATCGCTCCAGTACACCCCCGACGTCAAAAGTTTTCGGAACCATCTTTCGATTTCTGACATGATTTACACCTTAACCACTGAACCACAAAAGCAGTATATTCACTCATATCAGTAGGTTATTTAAATTAGGCCAAATAACATATCGTTCAAAGATTTTATTATAGTTTATAGAATTAATCACCAGGTCAAACGACACCGTAGGAATGCAGACTGTAGGAATGTCCAACGTTGTCTTATATAGGTACTTAGCGCAATAACAGTGCAATAAACTATTCTTATTTACTTCATATTTTATGAGGAAAGTAAAAAAAAATGTAAAATTAATTGTAGCATTATTTTTTATTATTTAGGTGATTTACATATCTAATAACGTATTGAAACTTATTAATTACTTATTATACATACTTGTTACATGTTAACAACAAATTATTAGTGAAATTATTTATACATATTAATAATTATAATTATTATATAGAGCAATAACTACTTAGGCATTTTTTTAATCTAAAGCTTTGGGTCGATATCATACTGAGTTTTAGCTAAAATTTCTTTGGTACTGGAATATATGTCATCAAATAATATGTCTTTCACAACGTGTTGAACACACACATCAGCTTTACAACTACACATCGATTGCTCGGATTTTGGGAAATTCTCCGGATCGTAAACTTCTATTTTGATTATTTTTTTCGCATGAGTAGCAGGTTTCTTTATATATTTGAAAAATGTATCCTTTGATTTCCGTCTCTTACGAGCAAGACCTAGGGTATTTGATGATTTTTGGGCTGGTTTATTCATAGGCACAAAATTGAACAGTTCATCTGTATCCTGAAAAGAGAAAGTAGTATAATAACTGCTATTTTAAGTACCTATACAGACAGATGCGGTTAGAATATATCTTTGCGTAGTAATCGAGACTTACACTTACGGTCACCCTCTGAGTCGTTAATGACAAATCATTAAAATTCTTCAAACTGAAATAAGAAGTTATCCGTGTGAGGTACTAACAAACAATTACTGAGGCGTCGCCCATATAAATCTACATAAATGAGTGTAAGTTAATTCTGCCTTTATGGATTTTTTCAAGTTTAGTTTAAAGAGTTTGATTTAATTGTTATTAGCGACTCTGAGTGCGACCATTAATAATATCAACTTTGAAATGTTACATTAAATGGGTAGGTACTATCATCAAAAATATTATTATTATTTAATAAGTACTTACAGACATCACGTAGTAGTAGTAGTAGATATAGAAATTCAATAAATTTACACTTATTATGTTTGCATTTATATGGCATGTAAGTTTAATCTACAGAGTTCAAATTCGTATGTTTTTTACTTAGTGCCAAATGTTGATATCAGTGAAATTTAAACCATAACACATCTAAGATTTGCTTTCTTACATTTTATTAATTACTAGCTTATGCCTATGGCTTCGTCTACGCGTAATAGATTTTAAGTCAAACCATCAACAATACAAATCAAACATTCAATAGTGCTTGCATGAACGCATGAACGCGTGTACAAAGGTACATACTGACAAAAAGTACTGGCTGAAACCAACGGCTTAAGGCACTTTCCGAAACATGGAATCATCATATTATTATCAGAAAATCAGGTGATTCAAGCTTGCAATGTCCTAGCCAAAACAAAGTAATTTTCCCATGGGAATCGAACCCATGACCTTTGGTCGAAGGCAAACGCCTTAACCACTAGACCACAGAGGTAGTTACCATTATTTAAAAATTAATATTAATAATCTCATTAACTTTTTTCGCTTGAATTGTCGAGTAAAAATATTAAAGTACCGAGTACTAAGCAGTTGTTGTCATAGAACAAATAATAGCAAGAGACAAAGCAGAGTCTATTACAAAGTCTTCTCGAACGTTTTTGTATGTATCCAGCCAGGGTGCTTGATTTCTGTAGTTATAATGTTTTATATTGTAGGAGGGTAGTATTACGATATCGTAGACAGAGCACAATATCTTATATAGCTGATCCAGCATTTTGACAACACATGCCTTTTCCATATTTGGGATACTGTGACGTGGATTTAGCACTATTTAAGAGTCTAGCTGCGGAAGTTCAAACGCAATACACTTCTTCAAGAGCAAGCGGTATCACCGACCACGACTTACCAGGATCTACTAGAAATTCAATAAATTTAAACTACAAACTTAGCAGATCTTCTATAAGATGTAAGTGATTTTGGTTTATTTGTATCTATATTTATTAACTTCGTGTACTTTTCAATAATACTAGTAACTATTTATTCCATTATGTAACTATTCAGTCACTCTTTTTTTAATAATGCTATTATTCAGTTTATTTCAACATTCAATCACTCTATTATTCACTGAGGTTGTTGTTCTGTTTATTCCACTATTCAATTACTTCACAATTCAATAATGCTATTATTCATTTTCTTTTATTATTCATTTTTTTTTTGCAAGTAATCACTTTGATTGATTGATTAATTTTACTATTTGATTATTTATCAGTGAAATAAATTACAGTGACTAAGTATATGTATTAATAATTTACCCCTCTTTTTCAGGTCCAAGCAAATAGCAGACCAGCTTTTCCCATCGGACGATGAGTCGGCGGAAGAAAACAAAGTCCATGCAAAGCCCGAGAAAAGGAAGCGCAAGTCACACCAGAAGTCCAGCGAGAGTCAACCGTCAACCAGCAAAAAGCAGAAGCCGAGCAGCAGAGCGACAGCCCGCGATCTGTTCGGCAGCGATTCCGATGACGAGCACTTGGAGGCAACTGGTAAACAGCATCAGCCAATCTACTCGTATATTACGCGCAGATTAGCTAACGGATTTTCAAGACAGATGGACGAAGGGAAAAAAGGCAGTTATTACATAGAGTTAAAAATATATAACTGTGATGACATTGAACGAGTGTCACCCATAAATAGATGGCGACACTCAATTATAACTGTTAAAAATAAGTGTGAGGGGAACTATGAATCTTGGAAGCACTTAAACACGTATATTAAGAGTGTTAGAAAAGAGTTTAAGGATTGTCCGGCAATGTTCATAAGTTCATATCAATAAGTAAAATAATAATCGATAATTACTCTACAAATATATAAAACTGTTATTTGCATTCCAAAATGCTCATCTATCTTTATAATAAATATGTAACATGTAACCATTATAATCATAACCTACTATAACTATTATTGTTAATTGTCCATCGTTTATTCTTATTCAATAAATTGTCATATTTACTGCATACAAATGGTTTTTTCCTTTTCAGTGGAACCACCTCTTCATTCATCATCAAGATCTTATATACATTGTGATAAATGCAAAATTGATATACCAGAACACGAATACAGATATCATAAGAGAACTAATATTCATAAATCAAATTGTTTAATAAAGACAAAGTTTGCAAATGTTGATATTGTAGCCACGGCATTTAAAAAGAGAATAATTACTTATCGCTTAAATCCATCTCAAGAAAATGAGAGCCTTCTAATAGAGGTGTTCTTAGATGGTAAGCAAGACGATATTTTTAAAATTATTGAATTAACATTAATGAAACATGTCTGTATCAAAGTGAACTTCGAGTTGTTTGCTTACTTTGCACTCCCTGTATCAGATGAGCAGCAATTGAAGTCGTTTAATACAAAATATAGAACAGTATATCAAAATACTGACTTTTGTGAGTTATATTCAAATTTAAAAGAGATCTATAAAACAAAAATAACAGAATTTGAGCATTGTCAATCTGGATGGACATTTTTGTGTGTGAGTCACTTAGAAATTAACATTAATAAGTACTCACCTATGCGAGGAGGTTCCTACATCGACCTACCTATTAAAATTAAAAATACAAAGAGCTGTTTGAACATAAAAAATAATGATAATTACTGTTTTTTATGGAGCATAGCTGCAGCATTATTTCCAGCTAAAAATAATGTTTGTAGACCAAGCTCGTACCCGAATTTAAGTTCCATATTTAATATACAGGGAATGTCATTTCCGCCATCAGTACAAGATATTAAGTTGTTTGAAAAAAATAATGTTGAAATTAGTGTAAATATTTACGGTTTAGACAAGCATTATACGGTTACTGGTCCTTTATATGTTACCAATGAAAAGAAAAATAAACACATTAACTTACTGTATTTTGAACAGAACCTCAAAGCTCATTACTATTTGATAAAAGATCTCACGCGTCTTGTTCGACGTCAGGTTTCACGTCATAAAGGTCAAATTTATTTATGTGACACATGTTTACAATTTTTTGCAAGTGAAACAAAATACGCTTCACATACTTGTTCTAAGATTATAACTATATTACCAGAAAACAGTTTTTTGAAATTCAAACATTATGAGAGACAGCAAAAAGTTAACTTTGTTATCTATGCAGATTTTGAATGTCTGTTATTCGATTTTAAAGAACCTAATTCCGATAAAAACACCATAAGGAATAAATGTCACCAACCATCAAGTTTTGCTTATTATGTATGTTGTTCGCACGACAAAAGCTTGAATAAATTTGTTACATATAGAGGAAAAGATTGTGTGCAAGTATTTGTTAAAAAAATAATTAAGGACGCGCATTTCATTCATAAAATTTTGAATACAAAGAAGCCTATGAAAGCAATGACTAGAGAACAAATTAATGATTTTTATAATGCAACTATATGTCACATCTGTAAGCAATTATTATTTGATGATAAAGTGCATGATCATGATCACATTACATCTGAATATAGAGGCGCAGCTCATTCGCATTGTAATTTATTATTTAAAGTATGTCAATTCATTCCCGTAATATTTCATAATTTATCGGGTTATGACGCTCATATATTTATAACAGAACTATCTAAATACGATGGTGAAATAAAAATAATTCCCAAAACAAAAGAAAAGTATTTATCTATTACAAAAATGATTAAAGCGTGTAATGAGACAATGCCTTTACAAATTAAGTTTATAGACTCTTTTCAGTTTCTTAGTTCAAGCATTGAAACATTGGCTAAAAGTTTATCAGACAAAGATTTCATACATTTGTCATCCCATTATTCTAATAAGGATCAATTCGATTTAATAAGAAGGAAAGGTATTTATCCGTATGAATATATTAACTCGTGGGAGAAGTTTAATGAAACCGAACTTCCTTCAAAAGACAGTTTTTATAATAGCTTACTAATGAAAAATATAACAGAACAAGAATATAAACATGCTCATACAGTTTGGAAATCTTTTCATATTAGTTCCATTGGTGAATACACTGATTTATATTTAAAAAGTGATGTGCTTTTGTTATGCGATGTATTTGAAAATTTTAGAAAAATATCTATTATGAATTATAATCTTGACCCTGTTTATTATGTCACATCACCTAGTTTGAGTTGGGATGCGATGCTGCTTTACACTGGTGTTCAACTAGAACTGATTAGTGATTTAGAAATTTATCAAATGCTAGAAAAAGGCATACGTGGAGGGCTAGTACAATGTACTTACCGATTTGCAGAGGCCAATAACAAGTACTTACCTCAATTTGATGATACTAAACCTTCAACATATTTAACATATCTTGACTGTAACAATCTGTACGGTTATGCTATGACTAAGAAATTACCTATGTCAGATTTTAAATTTATGAAACATGATGATATTGAGAATTTTGATTTATTTGATATTTCTGACGATGCCAGCTACGGTTATATTTTAGAAGTCGATATGATGTATCCAGATCATTTACATAATTTACACAGTGACTTACCCTTCGCCCCAGAAAAGTTTATACCTATCGGAGGGAAGACACCTAAATTAATTGCTAATTTGTATGATAAATATAATTATATAATACACTATTCCCACTTAAAAGAATGTCTCAGAAACGGTCTTGTATTAAAAAAAATTCACAGAATACTTAAATTTAAGCAAGATAACTTTTTGAAAAAGTATATAGACTTAAATACTAAATTACGACAAGCAGCTGTGACACCATTTGAGAAAGATTTCTTCAAGCTTTTGAATAATTCTATATTCGGTAAAACCATTGAAAATAAACGTAAACAGGTGGATGTTAAATTAGTGACCAAATGGAATGATGATTGTAATAAGACAAATAAGTCAGTTGGTGCAGAGAAATTAATTACAAAACCAAATGTAAAAAGTATTTCGATTTTCGATGAAAATTTTATTGCAGTTCAACTGAGTCATGAAAAGCTTATTTTAGATAGACCAATATATGTCGGATTTGCTGTACTAGAATACTCAAAAGAGCATGTTTATAAATTCCATTATAATTTTATTAAGAATAAGTATGGTGATAAAGCCAAATTATGTTATACCGATACTGATAGCTTATTATATTTAATAGAGACAGATGATTTTTATAAAGATATGTACTTTAATATACAGGAATTCGATACTAGTAATTTTAATTTCGATAACCCATATAGTGTGCCTATGGTGAATGAAAAAGTCCCTGGCTTATTTAAGGATGAATTGGGAGGCGATGTAATAGAAGAATTTATCGGGCTAAGAGCAAAACTTTACTCTATTAAATCACTAAAAACTCAAATTAAAAAAGCTAAAGGAGTATCAAAACCAGTCACAAAAAGTTTAAGTACTAATGACTATAAGAAAGCATTATTTATGAATGTTGAATTAAAGCGTAAAATGAATATGATCAAATCAATTAAGCATGTATTATATTCACAAGAAATTAATAAAGTGATATTAAAAAGAGTTGACGACAAAGTGCAGGTTCAATCCAATCAAATAAATACGCTACCTTGGGGTCATTGCAATGGTATATTGTAAATTGATTGTAAACGATTTTTATCAAAATGTACACCTGTTTCGTTTATAAGTTGTTACCTGTTTTAAGATTTCTTGTAACGGTTAACATTTCTTTTAAAAATAAGTGTACAATAAGTGTGAATCAAGTTACTACGTGTGCTATATTTAAATAAAGTGTACTTTCTAAAATGTGTTTAATTATTTATGCACCCTTTACGTATATTATTTTAAATGAAAAAACCTTAAATTTTTATCAATAAAATGCAGTTCTATATAATTTTAAATTTATTATAATGAACTTATAATGTACTCTAAATATAAACTTACACAGATATTATGAAGTTGAACTTATCTCTTTTACTATTTTCTTAATTAAATGCATGGTTTCACTCATAACTTCATCATATTCGGTGCTCACTAAATATTGTACATTCACACTTGCACTATCAGGATCAGTTCCCATTTCCTCAGTATGGTGATCGTTGAAATCATGTATAATTATTCTTATTGCTTGACGAATATGTCCTGGCTGTTTGCGTACGATAAATGATGTATTTTTAAAAGATTTTGATTTGTTTCTTTTCTTCTTCAGTTTTAGCTCTTCGAACTTTTGACGTTGACTATCTTGGTGCACACTTGGTGCTACTTCAGTGCTCCAACTCTCTCTATCTTGAGTATAGAAGAAAGGATTTATAACTGAATCTTGGATGAAATTCTAAAAAGAAAGATATTTTTAAGTTATTATATAAAGGGAAAGCCTTTGCCTAGCAGTGGGACACAACACTTATACGCTAAGTATTAAAAATAAAAATTATTTAATTGATTGAATTATTTCAATTGATTATTCATTAATTGATAAAAACAGCTTAGATACTTACATTGTCTTGGAGGGTGATATGATCATCTAAAACGGGACTGTACGACGGTAAATGTGACATGATGCTGTAAAAAGAAGATGCATTATAAAACATATTATCATAAGTTAAGATAATTAAATAATAAATTTAAATATATGTAATGCACTTACCTTGACAAAGGTTCAAAAATGAATTTGATACGTCTTACTCGTAGAATAAACAGCCGCAAAATGAAGTGATTGCTTACTTTATTAATAAATACTGCAAAGATCAGATTATTTATTATTTGAAATATGAGAATAGATACATTCCTGTATTCAGCACAAGTGTCGACTTGTTTGTTGAACAAGTATATAGGTGTGTGTCAAATAGTTTTCGTATTAATAGGTAAGATGAAGTTGATTAAGCAACCCATATCGCTGAATGTTAATAATATAAAATTGAGTGACTCTATTCCACGCATCAGACATAGCGCTTTATTACCAAACACCATTCGCTGTATAATATGTGGGCCCTCAAACTGCGGCAAAACTAATGTGATGATTAGTTTACTACTGCATCAAAATGGTGTTAAATTTAAAAATCTTTATCTTTACTCTAAAACTACTTTTCAACCAAAATATCGGTTTTTGGCTGATGTTTTAAATAGAGTACCACAGATAAAATTTTACGAATTTAGTGATAATAAAGATGTTATTGCTCCAAACGAAGCTTTAACGGATTCTGTATTTATTTTCGATGATGTTGCTTGTGAAAGTCAAGTAAATATCCGCAATTATTTTTGTATGGGTAGGCATAAACAAATTGACTGTTTCTATTTATCTCAATCTTACTCGAAAATTCCAAAACAATTGTTACGTGATAATGTTAATTTACTTATAATATTCAAGCAAGATGATGTAAATTTAAAACATATATATGAAGAACATGTTGGTTCCGATTTAAAATGGAAAGAATTCAAGAAAATTTGTCAAACTGTTTGGAGTAAATCCTATAACTTCCTACTTATAAATAAAGAATCGTCATTAAATAATGGAAGGTACAGGAAGAATTTTGATATATTTTTAAAATTTGACTGAATGGAGAACATTGTAGAAGTATTCAGTAAGCTACTAATTAGAGATTACTATCCTCAATTGTATAAATTATCAAGTTTCTTTTAAAATATTTCATTACGTGTAAAGTATTTGAATAAAACAGTTGGAAAACATGAATAAAAAAATGAATGAAGACATAAAAAAACAATTGATAGAATCTGTTACCAATATTAAGCATAAGATAAAGATGATTAAAAATGAAAATGATGCCACAGATTTCAAAACCTATCACAGATCCTTTAGATACGCTTATTAAAGTAAATGTTAATGAAAACTCCAATACTGCTAAGATTCATAAAAAATACAAGAGAAAAAGTTCTCAAGAACAGGAATCTGACGTTAGTGATGTCACATTGGAGGATTTGGATACTTCTGTTGGTTATACTGATTTTAAAAATTATGATCATGATGAATCTAATGATGGTTCAGATTACTATGACCCTGATAATGAAAAAACACCTTCAAAAAATAATAATTCGACAGCATCTATACAAAAAGAAGATATGATGGAAATATGTGATGACATCAATGTACCATTTGGAATACGTAGTGAAAATAAAATACTTAAAATAGGAAATACACAGGTCCGTATTATGTTAACAGGAAATAATTCAAATAAAAAATCTTACACAATCACTATTAACAATGAAAAATATGAATTAACACCCGGATTGCGAGAACTCTTACTACATAATAAACCTAAACTAGAGTTAGTGACTAGTGAAGACAAAAATGTATATAAAGAAATACTTGATACTACAAACGCTCACAAAAGGGATTTCAATCCCTATGGGCAAATAAAAGGCGATAAAGGATTAAAGTATTGCAATATTATTAAGCCTCTATACACACAGCAAAACTGTAATAAACAACCTGAAAAGAAGCAAAACCCTAAATTAGGCGGTCGCTTAAGTCATCTTCAAAAACACAATAAAAATGTGAGAGTTAACTTACCCCATCTAAAAGAATACAAAAAAAATACTGATTATATTTACTGGGATGATCCAAATGAGTTAATTGAAAGGTTGAAACTGTTAATTTCATCGAAAGTAGCTGGTAATAGCAATCATAACAATGAAATAATTTCTATAATTGAAGAGCTAAAAGAAGCTGGTATCATTAAAGAATAAAAACTAATGTAACATATTATTATCAGACAGTAATCAATAGACAATCACGCATGGTTGTTAAAAAATATAATATTGTTATTAACAATTATTTTTTTATATAATTAATTAATGTCTAAGTTTATTTTTCTTATTAAATTACATACTGAAACGTACCAAACATAATGAGTAAGGCTGATGTGGTAAATGAAATTCATAAAAATGCTAGAGTGAATTTCGCTAGAAGACATATTATTCTTAAGGATATAGATGATTTATGGCAAGCAGACTTAATCGATATGCAATCGATATCTAAACTTAACGCAGGTTTTAAATATATATTAGTGGTCATCGATTGTTTCTCAAAATATGCATGGACAATTCCTCTTAAACAAAAAAATAAAGAAATTGTATCACAAGCGTTCCACGTTCTATTAAAAAAAGGAAGAACACCCAAAAATTTACAAACTGATTTAGGAACAGAATTTTATAATGACAAATTCAAAACTGTAACAATGAAATATAATATTAATCATTATTCAACATATTCTACCAAAAAAGCCTCAATTGTCGAGAGACTTATAAGAACAATCAAAAGTAAATTATATAAAGAATTTAGCTTAAAAGGAAAATATAAATGGAGTGATGGTACACTCGACAAAGTGATACACGAATATAATAATTCTTTTCATAGAACGATTAAAGAGATACCAGCCTTGGTTAACCATATTAATAAAGAAATTATATTAAAAAGATATAATAGTATATCCCTTACTAATATTCGTAAACTAAAATGTAAAAGATTTCAAGTAGGAGATTTCGTTAGAATTAGTAAATATAAAAGTTGTTTCGAAAAGGGGTTTACACCAAATTGGTCGACAGAAATATTTAAAATAATTAGAATAAATAATACATGTCCTACTACATATATTTTAGAAGATGGGAAGGGCAGACCTATTCTATAGAAGATATATATTATATAGAAGAAATTCAAAAAACTAATCATCCTGATGTATATTTAGTTGAAAAAGTTATAAAGAAAAAAGGAAATAAAGTATATGTCAAGTGGTTAGGTCTCCCCTCAAGTGAAAACAGCTGGATCGATAAAAAAAATGTGTGTTAATAAAACAAACAATAAAATATAAGACACAAGTGCTCAATTACTTTGATTCATTTCTAATTTGTTCTTTCTACGAGTAAGACTAGACGAGCTATATGTCACAATGACTGGAAACAATAGTATGCGCAAGATGAAAACTGATGATAGAAAAAAATATAATAATTTAAAGAAAAAGACAGGAGCTGGAATTAAGAAAACTTTCAAAAATATTGTTTCTCATACGAAACGACATATTAAAAACTTAAAACCAACCTGTAAGAAAATGCTTCTGGAATTAGCATATGCAGCAGCTCAAGAGCTAGCATCAGATTTACCCATTAAAGTACCGAGAGTTATACCTGTTCCCAAGACTGGAGGCTTTCTTCCTCTTGTACCTATATTTGCGGGATTGTCTGCAGCTGGTAATTTAGCTGGTGGTGTTGTTGGTATGAGACGGGCTATCAAAGTATTGAAAGCCGCTAGAAAACTAATGTCAAAAGTTAAAACAGACACTATGAATACAGAACCGATTTGTGTGGGAAGAGGATTACATCTCAAGCCCTACAAAGATGGATTAGGAATCTACGTATCAAAACAAAAAAACTAAGTACTCGGCTACCTAGAAGACCTTTAACTAACATTGACATTATGCGTCACTCGAAAACTATTCCTTATTTCCGTGGAGTATTTATGAGAGACGAATTACCAGAAGAGCCTTTAGAAATGGAGTGTGGGGTTATCAACCTAGATAGCTCCAAAAACTCTGGAACTCACTGGGTAGCCTATGGAAAAATTAATGACTATATTGAGTATTTTGACAGTTATGGAAATTTAAAACCACCAAAAGAATTCCTTGAATATGTAGGACGCAATATCCAGTATAACTATGATAATCTCCAAGGAAATAATTCATATAATTGCGGACATTTGTGTTTAAAGTTTCTCAAGTCATTTTGGACAGCTCATAATACTTTAAATGCTCATATTCATGCTTAGTTTAATCAGTTTGTATCTACATCTCGTCATAACATTACCAACATTCTAACTTTAATTTTAAATAAAAAAATATTAAGTGAAATTACGTCATAAAATAATGATTGTATTTAATAAAACTCCCATCCTCAACAAAAAAAATTACACTTCATCTTCAAAAACGAAAGAAGTCAGACGACGAGGACGCTTGGCTAGTAAAAAAATCAGTAACGAAAATAAAAAGTTTCTTCGCGCTCTTGGATTCAAAATTTGACAATGCTTCAAATCACTGATTTAACTCATTATGATAATTCAATTGAAAGTTATGAAATACATAGCTATAGCCCTTATAATACCAGTTTTAAAGATAATGATGAAATCAGAATACCGATTCACCAGCAAGACGTTTATGTGCTTCCATCAGCTAGCTCAATTTATGTTGAAGGCTCCGTTCATGTAAAAAATACTAAAGATGGAAAAGTGACTAAAAAGGATGTAAATTTCATAAATAATCCGCTAACATTTTTATTTCAAGACATTAGATATGAATTAAATGGGGTCGAAATAGATCGCATAAAAAATGCTGGTATAACAACTTCTATAAAATCTTATATATCAATGAATGAAGGTGAAAGTAAAGCGGCTGCGTTATGGGGTTGGAGTTTGAATGGAACAACAGAGTCAGATGGACATTTCAGTTTTATTCTCCCGTTGAATAAAATTCTTGGATTTGCTGAAGATTACAAAAAAATAATTATTAATAGTCGACATGAGCTCATATTAAATAGAAGCACGTCTTTTTCGAATTGTGTTATCATAAATGACAAAAATGACACAATCCATTTAGACATAGAAAAAGTGCAATGGCGTGTACCACACATTAAAGTTTCTGATCGTGAAAGATTATTATTACTTAAAACTTTAGAAAAAGATCGCTCTATACAATTAGCATTTCGAAATTGGGATTTGTATGAATACCCGTTATTGCCTAAAACCACCAAGCATTCATGGTCTGTTAAAACTGCCTCTAAATTAGAAAAACCGAGATTTGTTATATTCGGACTACAAACCGACAGAAAATTTAATTCAACTAGAAGCTCGGCAGTGTTTGATCATTGTAAAGTTACCAATTTAAAATTATTTTTGAACTCTCAATACTTTCCGTATGATTCACTTAATTTGAAATTTGATCAGGGCAAATATTGTATATTATATGAAATGTATGCAAACTTTCGTCAGTCTTATTATGACTCCAGCATAGACCCATTGCTTGATCTTAAAACATTCAAAGAAAAAGCTCCATTATTTGTCATTAACTGTTCGAGACAAAACGATAATTTGAAAACTGGACCAGTTGATGTGCGTCTAGAAATCGAGTGCTCTGAAGCTTTCCCTGATAACACATCTGCTTTTTGTCTTATTATTAATGATCGGCTATTTGAATATAAACCTTTGACTAACATAGTGCGGAAATTATCATGAATGTCATCATCGACTTGCAAGGTTTCAAAAAAGAAGACAACACATTTATACCAAAAGAAATAGCGATTCGATCTAAAAATCATGTTTTAGTATTGTTGATAAAGCCACCATATCCATTTTATCAACTTACCAAAAAAGAACGCACGCATGTGTCTTGGTTTGAAAAAAACAGAGGAATATTGTGGAATGAAGGGTTTGTGCCTTACTATAATTTTAATTTTTTGGTACACCACTACTTGAAAGACAAACGAATTTTTGTGAAAGGAATTGAAAAAGTATCATGGATAAAACAAATTACAGAAAATCATAATGTGTGGAATTTAGAGGATTTGGAATGCCCTAATTT
The DNA here is from genome assembly GCA_947363495.1 of Euzophera pinguis. Lineage (NCBI taxonomy): Eukaryota > Metazoa > Arthropoda > Insecta > Lepidoptera > Pyralidae > Euzophera > Euzophera pinguis. The sequence continues at coordinate 8,064,901 of OX376176.1, forward strand.
GCAAACATTACATGAAATGTATTCTCAATCTGCAGATATTCAATGCTGTATATATCATACAAAATACTGTGCTTTCAAAAATGTATCTGTTATTTACAAATGGTGTATGGATAATAATAAAGGACTTTAGTAATTGAACAATCATTTTTTATTTTACGTAATAAAATACCTACCACCTCCTTAGTCAATCCTGTTTATTTTGTATACATAAATAAATATATAGTGTAAATGAATTAAGTGAGAATATACTCAGTTAAGTTCAGAAGAAACGTTAAAAATCGTTTTTTAGTTTATTTTACCATTCAGCTACCATTTTGATTAGTTATTGTATACCTACCAGTTTGGAAGTCAATAAGATGTTATGTTGCTAAATATAGTCTACAACATGTAGGTATTCAATGAATAAATCAATAAAAAAAAATCCTAAGGTGAATTGGGGTATCTGGATCTGTGATCCAGATACCCCAATTTACACCTACTTAATAGTTAATTAAATACAAAACAAATATATTAAAAATGGCCATTGATGCAGACAGAGCAGATCTTGATAGAATTTTTTTTTAGCGAAGGGTTTCACGGCCCTGGATACAAGTCCTTTATAGCCCTTCTTAATTTTTCTACACAAATTAATATTTGTTGTCCAATACGGCTAAAGTTCAGTAAAATAAATATAAATATGAAATATATAATAAATTGTGTTAAAAAGTGTTGTGTTATAAATTGTGTTCAAATAATAATTTGTGTTTATTTATCATTTGGAAGCTAAAGTAGTTTAAATGTTTTGCAAAAACAATGAATTAGTTTAGGAATAAAAATCTTTTTGACGTACATTTAAAAAAAATGTACCGTAACCATGGAAACCATAACTTTACAAGTGCGATTATATTATAAACAACGTGTTGTTTACAACCCCCATTATGAGCCTAATTACAATGAAATAAATGACACTTCATGAGAAAATGTATTGAAAACATATTTATGAAATGGTGGATTTTCCTTTTTTTAATATGAAAAATTATCGAAACTTCTCTAACCATAGCAGATGCAAAATTCTCCTGAAACTCTATGCTACCCTGGTAATAAACAGTAAATATTTGTTTCGAAACGCAATATTAAAATAACCTACATTTGCAGATGACATCATATAGTGTTGCATCGGTTAATTGCAATGAATAACGCATATGAGACCGACTGCACTCAATTGGGCTAAAATTAATTTGTTAAGGGTCTAGTTCTATATTTATGGCTGAAAAATTTATGCGAAATACATTTGAGTACAATGAGGCTTCGTTAGATGTCAGCTAGATCACATAACCGATAAAAAAATTGCATTTCCCTTTTGCTCATTATATGGATGCATTCTTTTGTGTTTCTGAAGTTTTCAGGCTTCTGCCAAGAGAGCATCGTCAAAATGCAAAGCTTCTCATTGGAAGCATATCTTGTTTAGTTGTTTCTAGTTTGGTCAGGATATTGCAGGCTTGAATCACCTGATTGTCTGATAATAAGGATTATTCCGTGCTTGGGAAGGTATGTTAAGCCGTTTGTCCTGGCCGCCATTTGGTGGTATATCCAAAAATCTTTTAATCTTTTTCAACTTTTCGGGTGACATCTTTACACTTACAAAGACATAGCTGATATAAATAAATTCCTCGTGAAAATTTCGTACTTATTTATGTCCATTCATGATACAAAAATAATGCTAAAATTATTTTTGACATAGCGGTCAAATATTGCAATGTGTAAGTTGATATCCTAAAGGATTAGGGGACGACCCCTAACTAACTAGACAGGCGGCTCTTAGTAAAACTGAAGAAGTCATTGCCATATTGGATTATTTCTAAAGGGATATTTGCGAAGTGCTTTATGATCAGACTTTTGGGCTCATGAATTATCTAAGTTTCCTTTCAGCGAACATTTTTTCAGAAATTTTATTTTTGACTATAAATATACTTAAATAAAGTCGACGTAGAACTCTTTTTTTTAAGTCGGTTAAAAAAGTACAGAATGCTTGAAGGTACCTAGGTAGTATTGGTGATAGAAGACATACGTACCAGGAGTCCAGGCATAAGTAAGAGGAAGCATAAATAGGTGTGAGACTGAGACCATCCGGCCCGACGGACTAATGTGTTTGCTTGCAGTCCAAGTTATAAGCCGTCTAAGATTAGCAAACAACTAGGGGAACAGATTTTCTTACATTTATTTTAGCACAGAATAATTAAACTGGTTATACCAACTATTAACTATAGTTAGCTAGTATAACCACATAATACTTTGGATTTACTATCGACTTGCTTCAGCTTCGCAAGGATGCTCTTAAACACCTGAATTTTTCATGTCTTTTCTATCTCTTACTGAAAACGCAAAGACTGTATTTCTGCTTTACCTCATCCAGTTAATAGTTGGTCATCGGCGCTATTTACTTTTGTTCATTTATTTTATTCAATAAAATTACATGTAAGTTTTAACAATGGGTTTTCCTTAGAAGAAGAACACACGCTGCTTTTCCTTCTTCCAGAGTTCTTTGTTATGTCGTCGATATCTTTGAAAAGCCATTTTAATAAATGTATAAACAAAGAATCAATACAGAAAATTATGACGAATTCAGTTGAAAAAGTTTTTTTTATACAATTCAGTAGGCAAAAAGGCATACGGCCCACCTGATGGTAAGTGGTCACCGTAGCCCATGGACGCCCGCAATACCAGGGCCATCCGTGCGTATTGCCAAAGTTACCAGTAAACATGAAAGAATAGGTAAAATCTGAATCACACAATAAACATTTCTGGGCTAATTAATTCCTTGCTGGTCTAGAATACAATTATCAAAACCTTTTAAAATTCGAATCCCAACACTCCCGCCACAGCTCCAGCTCTCGCTCCCGTCTATAACTTGCCGTCCATTAGACAAATTAATTCGTCCACGGCTGATGAGACGGCTAGACGCTATATCAGACGGTCCTGCCTGTCACGTGCGATGCAAATGGAAACGGCCTTAGTTGTTCTTGTTTTAATTTAGACTAATGCCCACCATTTTGCCATGCATTCGTCTGCGACGTGGGTTGAAGAAGATTGATTTTGGGAAACTGCGATCGCTGAGAGAATTCTATCCGATGACAACATACAGAGAGAGAAAAGAACATCTTCCAGGCATGTTTTTGTTACATTCTCAGCATCATGAAGCGCTTGTTATTATTACAATGTATTGATCTCTAATACCCTTTTTACTAAACCACACAACTGTATGTTTTTCTTAAATAAATTGATCACACACATACTAATACGAGTAACACATAATTCTACTAAAATATAATTTTTCAAAATAGGCTAGTTTCCAGGGTCAAAAGACTAACATTAAAATTAGTCCATCATTTAGGTAATCGAAGTATATTAGTGACGTTTTTTTTTTCTTTTGTCAATTGAGCGCTAAATTATTAAGAAGCATCAAAGTTCAAGAGTGGGGGCTCGTGACGTCACACATTGCGAAAAAGTGTAGCACACTGTGACGACACACGGAACTTTTTTTAACCTGACGGACTAACGATATTTTTTTAGGAAACTAGCCTATTATATTTGCTCCTCATGTTTATCATCTAACACTGACTTTAAGAGGAACCCTAGCAGATAAAATAATATAACGAGTACCTAAATAAAATAGGTGATAAATATATTGGACTTGGTACCTATACCCAGTCAATTATTTCCCTGAATATTTATTTATTAAAACTTTATTGTACCACAAGTGAAAATACAATTGGCGGACTCAATGCTAAAAGCATTCTCTCCCAGTCAACCATTAGGGAAAATAGAGAAAATAAAATGCGGCACAAAAAAGTTTCGTGTGATTTTACAGAAAAATAGCCTACAGCTAAATAAACATACATAGATTTACACAAATACATACATATATATTTATAGATTTCAATGTTGTGATTATGGTATAAAAGCTAGAGAGAATTCATTACATGAGCTTGAACCTTTTTCTTGAAGGCAAATTTTTTGAGGTCTCTTTTATGACATTGGGCAAAGCATTCCACAGTCGGTGGCTTGTACAGTGAAAGAATATTCCATGAAACTGGTCCGAAAATAAGGAGAGCAAGGCGATGTGTGTTGGAAGACCTGAGCTGCGAACATGGCCGTCAGAAAGATATTGGAAATTGCATTTTAGATACTCCGGAGACTGAGAATCTGTGAGAATTGGGAAAAGTGTAGTTAAAAAGCGAAGTTGACAACGTTGTCGTACAGGAAGCCATTTCAGCTCGGAGCGATAAGGACTTTCTTAGGCAAAAAATAAAACGGATGCAATTGTTTATAAGGCGATCGAGCTTATCAAGATCTTGATTGAGATCAGGATAACACACATCAGCATAGTCAATTATTGGGAAAACTAAAGAGTGTACTGACATTATCTTCGTTTTGATTGGAAGGAAGTTCCTTAAACGGTATATAATATGGTTCTTTCATTTCCATTGTGATTTTGTAGAGTCGTCAGAGTTCCACATTTTGAAAACTGTGATTGCTGATTTGTGATTGTGAATAAAATCATTATTTTTTTTACATTTCGACAATTAGCAATAATTTGTTTAATAAACAAAAAAGTCAGAAAAAAACAAATAACTTAATGAAAGCACCAGGCCAACATAAACAATGTAGAAATTCGGCTGATCGATACGACACCTGTGCGTTGCCACGGCGACGCTCTGGAGGGCGCCACCCGACACCGGCGCGTAATTTGAAATTCGAACCGCGCCGATAATGTCTGTTGCCAGTGCCGCGAGCTATTCTCGACTAAATTACGTATTTTGAATAGGGATGGATGTCTTTTTGGATAATTAAGCGTTCCCGTTGGTGATCGACTGTTGAGTTTGTATTTCGAATTTAGAATTTTACAAATTGGAATTTATGCCTTTTCGATAAAATTGTGTGTGACGGACTAAGTTGTCAGCTTATCTTGTATTTTACGTCGTAATGGTACACGGGTCATTTAATTTGGTCCTTTCCGACGAAATGCCTTCTGTAGCTTAAGATGCCTATGTAACACGCTTGCAGATAACAACAGCTATCAAAGACAAAAACCTTAGATTAATAAGTCGTAGAGTCGCGGAGATCAATTTAATAATTGTTTTTTGTCTTAGATTAATATCTAAGATAAAAAACGATGAAAAGTAGCAACGAAAAGTAAAAAAATCCCTTACAGCCGATTATTTATTAGAAAATTCTGACTTTGCTTTTCAAATAGAATAAGGTAGTTCAGTTATCATAGGTATTTATTGATTGAGCAGGTGTATTTAGTATCGATGTCGTCACGCTCCGTATGTCAGAGAAATCTATTGAAATGTATTGAATTACAGAGAAACCTCCACCCATATCAGCTAACTTGACTATGACTATTGTATGGAAAACTGTCTCGAGCTTATGTTTGCCTAGTAGATATGTATGAGTTCCACTTTTTTTTTTGTCTAAATGGTATAAACTCCATATTTTCTGATTGAATTAGCAAATTAATTAAGTGAACGCATACATTATTGAAGCCAATCCATAATCAAATTCAAAACCATTTATAAAAGTATCAAATCAAATATCTTGTATTGTTCGTTATACATGTAAAAAATATGTAAACAGAGATTACAGTAGTGACGTAAGTGGTTAATTCTTCGTCAAAAAATGCTTATAATATAATACATAAATTTTGAGTCTCTATTTTTTATTAATTTACAATATTTAGTAGGCAAATATGTCTATTCATATTAGTAGTCAATGGACACTTGAGAAATTGAAGGAAAATCAAGGCTGCCCGAGTCCGTTACCAGCCCATAAAATGTATGAGATAGGTAGAGTCGAAAATTCCTTCCTCAATTATGCATGAGATACAGGGTCAAAGTTCTATCAAAATAGCAATCGGCGTAATTAATTAGTTTTATATAGAAGGTAGACATTTTTGTTCTTGTTATACAGCTGTGCAGAGTACGGTGGTGACCAAATCCAGAAGGTGACAACGCTCGACTCGATATCCGATATCCTTTCAGTGAAGGGAGTGTCGATTTGCTACGGCTATAGGCTACGGCGTAGAGGTGGTAATATTAGGCCGTATGCTTGATTGTTCAACAGTGTAAGAAAAAAAGAAAATAATTTATTTTAGAAACACACAGAAAAAAATCATAAAAGAACGTAACATTTTTTTCAGCTTCTCGTTTATGGCCTTTTCCAAAAAGAACGTACCTATTAATAATTATGTGCTTAAAACGTTAATTTACATACATACATACATACCATCACGCCTTTTTCTTGTAGGGGTAGGCAGAGACCACGGATTTCCATTTGTTACAATTCTTACAGACTTCCCTCGCTTCTTCTACGCTCATCACTCTCGTCATACACGCTCGTCGATTACTCTTGGGTACTCCTGACCTCTCCCTTTCTTAATATGTCTGCGATTTGGTCGCAGTACGTTAATTTAATAACCTGTTTATAGAGTACATATAGGGCACCTCAGGTGATCTTAATAAAGCTGTGTACTAGGAGTTCATAATTAGCTAGTTGTTTACAAACATTCATTTGGAGGCAAAGCATGGTTTCCGTTAGTTCGAACGAACAAAAAGACATACATTCTAACGCCGATGTTGACTTAACGAGTAATTGACATACAATGTTGAAAAGGGATGCCAGTTCCAGACTTTATAGGTAAACTGTATGAAAATGTACGTAAACAGAAAATGAGTTGCTCACATCGAAATATTATGTTCGTTGACGAGATGTAGTACTTACATAATATTTCGATGGTTGCTTGCCAACAAATATGACATTTTTAGGAGATTTGACTTCTATGCCTTGAGTTCATAAAAATAAGCAGGAAAAAACTGAGATTTCGTTTTAGAATAAAATAGAAACTTTATTTATGAGACGTAGGTAAATACATAATAATGCAGGTCGAATAAAGTAAAAGACACAAATCGCTATGCTCTGTCTTTTCAGACTTACAAATATTATATCAATAATTACAGCTATAAAAACGTCATTTAATAATTTTCATAGACAGCAGACGTCTAATCATTGTCAGATACTTAACTAGTGGTAGAATAGGCTACTTGACTGTGTTCACATTTTGACAATTTTTTTATACGGAACAATACATACACTAAAAAGTAACCGATATCGAAAACAACAACAAAATTGGTAATTAATTAAAGCAGTAATTAGCATTTAAAGTTGTCTAATGAAGAAAAGTGGGAGCGTGGTGGGGACGTCTTGCTATCTCTTTTGTACGTACGAAATCAAGTGGCAGTGACGTCACTCACCATTAAGTGCGTCCTTTTCTTGTTTCTTGACAGTTTCCCCTTCCACAGGCTTTCAAAGGCTTATAACTTATTTAATATTGAACGAATATGTGATATGAAATATTAAAAAAAAATGAGTCAAGTAGCTTATTGGTAGTACTAGTATTGGTTTATGGAAGGCCGGTGCCAAAACCAAACAAAATACTTGCAGGCGCTGGGCAACCAGAACCAGGTTACATAGACTAGGAAAACATGACTAAGCCAGAGGTAGCCCTACATGCGGGTCGTGTTATCGACTGATCGCTTACAAGTCAATAATTGAGATATTTTTAGGAGTTAGACACAATAACAAACGTTAATGCTGAGGTTTAATTTGCATTCGCCTGTAGTACTTTGTGAATAAAGTAGTAGATAATATTTATTAGTAGCGACCTTTTATCGGTCTTTGTCACGGCAAAGCATTCTCATGATATATTAAGCAGAATATATGGAAGAGAAGAAAAAAACATACATATTGATGATATATTTGGCCCACAAATTTATCAAATAATTTAAGAGACAATCTATCTTATTTTTGGGTGTGACCAAAATTAGATTCAGTGACGAAAATTAGTATTTTTCTTTTTATTAAAGCTAATAGTTTCGCCAATATTGATATATTTGACTTCAAAGGGTATATACTATAGTTATAATTTGTAAAATTACTTGCTTTGTACTTATAAAACTTTTTTAAATAAAAAGTAAGTCGGTGAGGTACCCTACCTTATACGTCGTTTTCGGTACATCTATATATTATGTATGTGCGAAAATTCACCTAAATTCGTCCAGGAAATGAAGAGTGATAAAGTAACAAACAAATTGTCATTATTATATTAGTTAGAAATAATAAGGATGACATAAATAATAATAAAAATGGATCCATATAATTTTCATTGATGCTAGTTTTTTTATATGAATTGTTCTACCCAGCATTAAAATCAGTATGATAAAGAGGTGCTTATAATAAACTGCCAGATCGGGCAACAACTAGAACATTATCTATAAATAAGGATTTTAGTTATTCAAAAGTAAATTTAAACTTTATTTTATACGTGATAAATGAGACCTATGCATTGATTCGTAATTAATATTTGAGATCAAACAATCAAATCTTAAATGATCGATAAATCACCAAATTTTCCCCCCGAACAGGTATTGAATATCAGTTACATTAGCCTAATCTAAGACCACAACTGAAGCGTACCCTGGGCACTAAAGTATAACCTGATTATTCCGTGCTTCGAAAGGCACGTAAAATCGTTCCGGCTGCCATTTGGTGGTCGTTAAAGAAACCACTTCCGAAGCCGAAAGGTGGTTTTAAAAAAACTCTGACACCAAGGTGTACAGGATCGATTGGGCATTTAACCATAACAACATTAAATAGTGTACATTCTAATTGTCTTTAGCGCTTTAGTTACGAAAATTAGGGCATGTAAATTAGGGACACGAAGAATATATTTTTTTTCTAAATACCATAAAACTTATAAAAAAAATATTGATAATGAAACGTTAGTATTGCTATTCTACATCATGTGTGAAATTAGTATTTTTTTAATACATTAGAAAAAAAGTTAACCAAACAAACGCAAATTAGACTTGCAGAGGTCCACGCAAACGTAAATTAGGTATTTTGGTTCGTAGTTCGCCAATGGGTCAATCGACCCTGCTGTTTTCTTCTTAACTGCTTCAACTTAACCTAAACTAGACAGCAGCATGATAAAGATAGACGTGAATTAAGTAGCTACAGATATATGTTTCATTTTGTAAGCTGTGACATAAATTAGACTAGATGTCAGGACACTTACATTAAAATTATTTTCTCCGTAAATACCCCTTCAGAGTTATTTTATTTTACATGTAAGCTACAGTTGAAAGTTCATATAAAAATTACAATTAATTATTTATCCGATTCTGGGTGAGGGACAGCAAACGTAAATTAGGAGAATGACTTTAAAAAAAAATTTACTAATGACTATTGATGACACAGGTATTATCTTACCGTGTCGAGCTAGTTACGTATTAGAACTAAGACCAAAAAATTTGAGAAGCCCATAATGTAAACGAGTATCGAGATATTCATCAAAACGTCTCCATATGAAGTCAATTATGAATGACCGTTATTTGCTTTGTCCATCGATATAAATATGTATTGCAAGAAAAAATCGTCTTACTTTAAGCCAATGACTGCTGGAGTGCTATTTTCCAAAGTGCGACTCACGTAAAATTTACGACTCGAATGAATTTTGTTTGATATCGAATGGTTTTTGTTCGATATGGAACGATTTTCATTCGACATATGTATGAGTAATGTCTGTTAAAACGCACTTTGTGTGTAGTACACACAAATGGAAATGCTAAATGGGATATTTCAAAGAAATCCCATCCAATTTTACTCGACCTTTAAATAGGAAACACTAATATTTTGCTATTTAGCAGTCGGAAACTATACTTTTAATCATTTTGCGGCGTTCCGCCACTTCACGCGTTTGCCCGCGAGAGCGACGGTAACCGGACGCCATCTTGCTTCGCCATGACACCGCTTTGACAGCTGTCATATGGAACGGACATTCGAATGTTTGAATTTTAAATAGTTTTTTTAATAAACTAGACAGATTTCAAATTAGTTCTGGTTATATATCAAAGTCAAAACAAAAGCAAATAACGAGCAAAAAAAAAAAACCTTAGTTAAAGGAATTTCTAAAAAAATCTAGAATTTGACTATATTGTTAGAATCCGTAATTTACCTACAGGAATAATTTATAATTTACAATAGTTTATGTACGGGACCCTCTTCGTTACAGATAATCTAAGTCATAAACAATACTCACCCTTCACCACAACTCCGAATTAATTTCATTAGGCTTCTCTCCGGGGAGGGATCGTATTCATTATATCCAATGATTTTCAACACATGCCCTTATGGTAGGGATTAGTCTGACGTTGTTAGGGAAATCGCATCTTTTGGACCCCTGGGGGGAGAGTGTAGCTATAATTTTCAATAAAGATTTTGGTTATAAGATTCTGTTTTTTTTGTCACATACTATATACTACTTGTAATAGATTTTTTGCATTTAAGTGAACTGGAAAGACGGAGCAGGCCCAGGCTGCAGGATTTAACAGCCAAAAACACTGACAGAAATTAAAAATTGAATTTTTAATTTGTGTATGTATGAAACAAAACACTACACGGAAACGCAAATTTTTTCATGCATGGTGGGTGGATTCTTTCGGGAAAATGTAAAGATTACAAATATACAGAACTCTATCCTGTTTATATCATGATCATGAAAATCTCTATTAAAGTTTCTAAATTCTAATGATTATTATAAGAGCTTATGCATGGTACTTTAGGAATAGAGGAATGTTACACGAGAACAAAGGTATTTTAATATAAATAATATAAGACATTTCATTTGAAATAAGTTAGATAGCATCTTTGTACTAATTTATGATCGATATTCCGTATCCTGTTTTTATTTGTACATGTACATTGTTGTACAGGGTTAAGTACATTTGTCATTTTTTTCGACTGGAGTTTAGAGGCGAGAGAATCGCTCACTGGTTTTGGAAGCTAATTATGTTAATTGCATGTGTTTAATTGTGGTTAGTTTGTGGTCATATTACCTAATTACTAGGCGCACATAAAACTCAAGCGTTCAACCATTCTGATTTCTGCATACAAACAATAAAAAACAGTTCCCTCTCATTAGCGCGGGCCATTAAGACAATTAGTTCCACTTGTTATAATTCAACGCAATTACGTGATAACATCTACTTCGCGCCCCACTGTTGGGACGTCACGCTACATGTTCGCACCTTGCATTGTGGTTGAGATAATTTCTAAATTCAGAATTATAATATAGTAATTAAGATTAAAATTGTATGTCAATAAATGACGAGGGGCATGTAGAAACGAATAAGATTTGGTAAATAGAATGTAGGATTGGAGAAGAGAAATTAAAAGGAGCGTCCTAAAATTGTAGAGTCGAAATTATTTTGCAGCTACAACGATTACGTGTATAAAATAAACACAGTGAAATTTGAGTGCTTGCTATTTATTTATATATATTTTTTTATAATACAAAGTACTAGGGCACTAGAAATTTAAAGAGCGATTTCCGTCAAGCCAATTACGCGATAACATCTCCATCGCCTTCCCCCTCCATTGGGAGTTGTTCGCACCACTTGTATGACAAATTGATATCAGGGAAATTAAGCGTGAATGATAAATTAACACATTTTGATATGACACTAAATAATTGAGTGTGGAAATGTGTAAAAATTCAAAGCACGGTGAAAAGTTATTCATTGCTCGTACTAAACCTTTCAAATCACCAATTGGGTATTCTACTCAATTTATTTTTATCATTCATATCAAACATTTTACTACTAGAAACTAAAAATAGGAAGATTTAAAAAAAATCCGTTCTTAAATAAATAAGTTATAAGCCTTTGAAATTCGTTGAAAGGGGAAACTGTCAAAAATCAAGAAAAGGATGCACTGTATGTGCTGTGCCGTCACTGCCACTTAGTTTTGTGCGTACAAAACAGATAGCAAGACGTCCCCACCACGCTCCCACTTAACTTCTTGAGAAAACTTGGTAATCTAATTACTGCCTTAATTGACAACCAATTTTGTTGTTGTATTCAAAATCGGTTACTTTTTAGTGTACATATTGTTTCGTATGCAAATATTGCCTAAGTGTGAATACAGTCAAGTAGCCTATCGCAGATAAAGTTTATTGGACACGGTTCGATAAATAGCTTAAAAGGTGTTGTCAGTAATTAATCTCGCAGATGTCGCATTAATTACAATCGTACTATTTTTATTTACCTAGTTTTTTTTTCAACAATAAACATAACACTGTACTTAGTTTTGATGTCGTTCTTAGTGATGGGTTTTCAACACGGTTCTCACAACGGTTGAAAACTTTTTCATACAAAACTCAATTTATATGTTCAAAATTTATATTATTTTATAAAAAAAACCCTAATTTTCTTAGGATAGACTAGTAAGGAATCCTCGACATACGAAACTCAAAAATTAAATAGTAAATGTTGAATAATGTATGGAAAGTTTTCTACCGTAGTTTATACTTAACAACCGTAGAAAATGGTTGAGAATGAGTTTTTAACCATTTTGGTTGAATACCAAAGTTTTTAACCGTTAAGAATTTACTCGCTGTCAATCACTAATTGTCGTTCTATTTATGTACAAATTATTTAAAAAAGTACATAGATAAAAAAGTTGGTCAACTGACACCATTTATAACTCAAGGCAAGTCTGACGGGATTGCCTGAAATTGCGATGTGTCTCATTCATATGTCGAATGAAAATCGTTCGACACACCGATCACCTATTTTGAGTGAGTCATGATAGATGTAATAGGAGTAAAGATGAGCGCCTTCCCGGAAATTTTCCCATTTATTCCCAAAATTTTTAAAAATTCCCGGGTATAAATGGGAATTAATTATTTTTTCCCTTTTCTTCCCCTTGCATTTCATTTTTTCCCTCTTGAATTTCTTCCCGCTGCCCATCTCTAAATAGGAGTCAAAACTACTTAGACTTACTTGTGGTTAAACATCAAACGCGCGTAAAATTGACTCTTTAAAATACAACGGAACCACACTGAACCCTAAAAAGTAATAAAACGTCACATACCACATCCCGGCTCATTACAACATACTAGGGCCCCATGAGGACACGGATGGTGATTTGTCCGCAAGATTTCAATTTTGATGTGTAACCCAACACCCTACAAATTGAGGCGATAAAATGTACACATCTTATCGTGTATCGGTGTAGGTGGCGCCTTCAATGCATGTTACTTTGTATGATAAAGTTTAATTCTATTTAGCCAGTTTAAAAAAGTGTGATGTGCAATGAGAGGGTAAATTTTCTGTTCGTGTCTAGGTATGAGTTGGTGTACCTACTTAATATTGTTAAAACTTATAAACAGCTTTACGTTTCTGTAGATTTACTTTACATTTTGAGAAGCCTCATCTGGAAGCCGAAAATGATAATTTCCGGTCATCATGTTGATATAAGATGACGCGAGTTCAAAAAGTGTTAGCGACACATTTCAACTTCCTAATTTTATAGTATTGTATGAAGTCGATTAAGCGTGTGGCTAAATGTACAGCCATCTACGACCGAACAATCAAACGTCAAAGTCAGATGTCATCTGTCATTGTGACGGATGCTCGGCGCGCCCTCTCTGCACAATTCGATCTTGAGGATGTTGAGAAGTAATGAATAGGAATTATTGGTTTATAAAACGTTTTATTATCTAAAACCTACATTATTTAGTTCAGCGAGGGGTATTAGGGAGCTTCATCTTGCTAACTAAAATGGGTATAGATTTGCACGATGTGGTTGACGATATTTAGAGTTCGTTTTCAAAACAGACCTTATAACTAACCTTCTACTCCATAACTAAAATTCCACCAATGACAGAATATCAAGTAAATTTGACGTCTGGCAGGTGACGGCAGGCAAATTAAAAATATGAATTTCCCATTATGTCATTTATTAATATCGAGTAGGTAACGTGGTCAATTGACCCTGTACTCCCAAGTGTCAGAGTTTACCGGAACCGCCTTAAGACCTCTGACGTATTTCCTTTAACGATCACTAAATGGCAGCTGGGACCAGCGGCTTAACGTGCATTCTGAAGCACGGAATCATCACTATTATCAGACAATCAGATGATTCAACCCTGCAATGTCCTTACCCTAACCAAACTGGAAACAACTAAACAATATATGCTTCACGTGAAAATTGAACTACGACCTCCGGGTCTAAATCTCATTGAGTGAAACATTTATTTATGAGTACAGTTAAGTTAGCATTTTAATACATAATTATTTGTTAGTTATTAGATATCTACAGGGATTTACCACCAACATTAATTTAATGCATATATTTCGTAAAAATAAATGTTATTACAAATCAGCAGATAAAATTGGTAATTACATGCCATATGCCCTTAATCAATTGCTGACAGCTATATCAGCTTCGTAGTTATCTGCGGGCAACGTGTTAGTTGATACGTGGCATAATGTAATGCGAACAAAATGATAACATTCCATATCGTTAATAAATTCGATGTGAGCCAAAAATACGCACTACAAAAATACACTTTTGCCTACATAAGTGTATTTGTACTGTGTATTTTTGGCTGATATATAAAAAGATATAAACAAAAATAATAATTGATACCTTGAGTAGGTATTTCAATGAATCTATCTAGCTCTACCTTTTACTGCATTCTTGGTATCCACAGATTTGTTCCCAAGCCAATAGCTCGCTTTAAAAATAGGCTCATTTTTTATTTTTAACTAGCTATTTCCGGCAGCTCCGCCTGCGTCAAAAAGTAGCCTATGTTTGACCTCGGGTCCTCAACTACATTCATACGAAATTTCATCAAAACCCGTTCAGTGGTTTGGCCGTGAAAGCATAACAGACAGACTTTCGCATTTATAATAGAAGTATGTAGTATGGAAGTATGGGTTATACAATAAGGATTTAATTTATTTAAAGCTCCCCGATTGCTTAGCCGTAGTCGGTCGTAGTAAACTCGCTCATTTCTTGAGACTAGAGTGAAATTCCTAATCTGTGGAAAACCAAATCTATCTTACTAAACGTAGTCCGCTCCGCTTAGTTATTACTCTTTGGTGGTTAAAACCTGGCTTTCATTTCAAAAAATATTTGTAAGTTGGTATCAAACAAACCACTTCCTGGGCAAGGAAAGCTGTCGGGGCGATCACTCTAGCATGCGTCAGGGGTGAAATGAGTGGAAGTGACTGAATCCGTACAAACAAGAGCGCTTCCTGTTAAATCCTATCTTCTATGTTGTCCTGGTGGTTGGGTTTTTTTATTAAAGGGAAAATATAAATTTAATACATTAAACTTATTCTAAAATGGAGGTTATCCATAGATTATACGATTCTGTCTGCATCTGGTATATAAAAAGCAAAGCTCTTCAATAATAAAATATTCAGACAGTTTAAATAAAAAATATGCTAAGTGAATAATTAAAATAAAATAAAAAATCTACAATAATCTTCAGAATAAGACATTCCTATACGACATAACTCTAATCACAGTTTACAGAATATATCCCTACGATTGAAGTATTTATTAGGCTAAAAGTTAATTAGGTTAAAAGGTTGTAGGCGAGATAGGACGTCGCCTAAGAGACAGAGGTTCTGACCATCGCTCCGAGTGGTACTTGGTTCAAAGGATATCAATTGCGATCCAGAGAGGGAATGCTGCCATTGTAATGGGTACCTTTGAGCCGGGTGCCATTCGGGGTGGTATATTTTTAGACTAGTTTATGTGATACGAAATATATTAGTTTACTAGATGCATTTACAAATTTTTAAACAGTTTGTATATTTTTTTTGTATGTATGAAGTTAACTTAAAATCTTTACGTAAGTACAAACATTCCCACGCTAAAACTGCTGATATTTCATTTTGCTTTAATAAAGCAATCACTGATAATGCAATTGGGCAATGAATAAATATGTGTGTGGTTTTGAATTTAATATTTTGCCCACTTACTTACTGCGATCGCTCAACGACCCAAAAGGGTATCTTGGCCTCCGACACAAGAGATCTCCACTGTTCCCTGTTCAGCGCAGTCTTCAGTAGTATTTTGCGGACTACTGTTTCTTTTAGTGTTACCGATACATTTCATCGGTTACACCTATTGTAAAGGAGTCTTAAGTTACGCTTTTCGAATTTCAACTTTAAAATTTTAACTTTTCCACAACGATCGTAAATTTTCGTGGTTCATGACGACGTCTGGTCTGGTACAAGTATGTATAATCTAAGTACACGCACGAACCCAATTATTTTGCGTGCTTCCGCCATATGCACGTGCAAACTAATGCTGGCGGGCAAGTTGCGACTAACAGTAGTGGTTCCGGGCGGCAATAGTTTGCATGAATTAAAAAAAATAAGTTATTTCCGTTGCGATTGCTTGATTTTCAGCTAATAGCAGAAATCATATTGAGCGGAATACCTATCTGACATGAATTTCAAGTAGTAATAAAATAGTGCAATAAAGTGTTCATACATTCAAATATCAGGACGAAATAATCGATGAAAAGAGGCGCGGATAAAAGCATAGCCTTCTAAAACTCTCCTAGGTTACATTTTCTTTCACATATTATACTACAACTAAACAAGTTCGAGAAATGACTGTAAAATTCACTATTTTTAGTAATTTACCCGGATCTAACGTTACCCTTAAAATGCTGAAGATAATAACCTATTGTACTGACATAATATAAAGCCAAATTTATTGTACAAAATACATTTAATATATTTAATTTATCGCACTAAAACTACCTATGCACTTTAAAACTATAAACAAATCTTAACCCAAAAAATATATATTTTAACAGAAATGAACGAATTAATGAATGAACAAACACATATATATATTCATATATATATCATTAATGACAGAGCACAATAATATGAAAACAACAGAAACTCTACATTTTCATACCTAAAAATATAATTAGTAGTGATGAAATGATAAATTGATGAATAAAATCTGCGAAACACTAATGTTTAGATCTGATGCACTCTGTATTTTTCATCTTATTAAGCCAAAGATATTTTACTCTTTGACAACCACGTCAATCACGGCCAAGGTTAGATTGTACAATACAATAACAAATTACGCGAAATTATTGCAAAATTCGCCGGAACATTTGAGGGAAACCGCTACTTTCCTAGAAAATATTGACGTTTCAAATTACTTTACCCATTTTTATTGTATTATCCGCCTCATATATAAATATGATTTGTCTATTCTTGCAAATAAAACTGCTTATCAGTTGCCTACCTTATGAATGACATGTGTTTACACAATATGCACAGTATTAAGAAGTGCGTACTCATAGATTCTAATTCTAGGATAGTACTGTAGAAATGAAGAAGATATTGCTTCAGCAATTGCGAAGTTTTTCCGTAAAAGTATCGATTTTTGACTGTGCAGTGTAAATTATCCATTATAATAATCTTTGTTTGTCCGAGCTTGTTTGCTAGTTATCTTCACCTTTTGGATCGCTTTGGTGCGCTTAGAGCATGGTCCTATATTTGCAGACATAGATAATTCATTTCAGAACGCATTCTCCCTTTTCAGAACGCATTTTTACATGGAAACTAGACCAATAGAACCATTATCAGGAATGTGTGAGTGGGTTGGATAACAATTATTTTTCAGGCTTATTAAATTTAAAAAAAATCGCAAAATAAATTATTTGTTTGGTGCGTAGAAACGAAGGCCCTTGGAGCTCAGTTGAACCTAATTTTCGATATACTAACCATATGCATGTAAGCCGGAAAAGTAGTCAGCATTCATAGCATTTTTAATTTTGTTTCTCTTAAATAAAAAAAAAAAAACAAATAAAAATCAGATCTGGCCTATTGATTACTATATGAAATAACAACAGGACTTCATAAATACCTAAGCGGCAGACAGGCGCCACTAACGTCGACACAATCCAGTGCTGACTCAGATTTACTGGAACTTGCCGATGAATTATGGTCGCCTGGTCCACGCGCTAGCGAATATATAGGATTCCAGACCACCTATGTGGCATAAATAAAATTAGCAGAGAATGAGAGTGAAATTCTGAAATTTAAATTTTCCGAAAGGGGGGTCTGATTAGTTTTTTTTTTAATTCGCACTCGTTTTTGCTTTGTAGCTACAATTTTTTTTAATGCAGGTATGACTGCGATAAATTTTACTTGCTTGAGTTCATATTAATAACTAACCAGAGTGTTACGTTTAATCATAATTAACTTTTAAGACACAATTGTAAGATTGTTGAATGAAGAAAGAAGAAAATAATAAAGATTTGCCATTGAAATCTTTCCACCTGTATGACCTTCATTTACACGATAAGTCACAGTTTACGCCGACAAAATACCTAACAATACTTACGCAATTCATTCATACCTACAACCTAAATATACTACATAACGTAACAACTTCCTCATATTACAATAAAACGCTGATTTGATACTAAAAATAGTGAAAATAAAAAATCTAGGATTTGAAATTTTAAAAGTCTCAAGCATAAACTTCTAAACGCATCTTGTTCGTCGATAGCTGAGCAAAGTTTATTTCTCAATCCTAAAACCGTAAAAATTTCCTCAACCAAAAGTTATCGGCATAAAGAAAATATATTTTTATACTCATAAAGTAAAACCATCATTCGAGTGAGCAAGTAACTTGATACTTCGGAAATCGGATAGCAGACAGTATGGCGCGGTGAGTTTTTCCTTTTTTAATTTCTTTTTTGTAGAAAAAGTCAAAGGACTTTTATCTTGGCGTGTTTTGTTTTTTTTTTTTGTCTTATTGTATCGTGTGTGATCCGGGCGGTTGATGAACGAATTGTTTTGGTGGTTTGTGTAGGTCTATCTATGTAATAGGGTTGGTGAGGCGTGAGCGTTTGTCAACGGTGGGAAGGTCTAGTTGTGACAAGGTCCGCTTTTTGGTTATGCGCTCCTAGTAAATTAATATTGATTCATCCAATAAAAATGATCTCATCATTTAATTATGAAAGAAAAAAAATATTTATAATTACATAAGAACCACTCTCACAGTCTTTAATGACTATTTAAGAAATTTCTTCAAACTTAATTAAATAAAATCAAATCTATACGAAGGAGTTGTTTAATACTTACTAATGGTATAAAAATAAATAATTTTTCATTTGAATTTAGAATTTACTTTAATTATTCATTAACGATTCTGAGTGCGGCAGTAAATCTTAAAATTGTATGGGTTTCGATAACTATGAAGTAGGTACAGATTGCAGCAATATTATTTGATTGACAAGAAGAACATGGGAACATCACTAGTTAATTTTACCAAATAAAATAAAACAAAAAACTTGAAAAACAAAATAATAACCATTATGATAACCATTTCTGTTACTGACAACCAAGATCAAAATGTCCATATTAAACTTCAAACTAGACATGTTACTCGTACATTGTATGAGACGTAATGAACATAAACTGATTTTCATATTACGCCATTCAAACAACTACGAGTAACCACGGGTTCGAAAAATGTCCGTACATTTATCCTAAATATAAATTATGAAGAGCATAGATAAATAGAGCATAAGCAATAAAATCGAATGCATAAACTTTTTAATTGTCCAAAACAGTGAATAAATTAAGAATCCTGTTCATTATTTTTTTACTACGAATATCCTAAATATTTCGAGACTTACCCCCGTATACTTAAAAATAACCATAAGGACGTCCTTCACTCAAACTCATTGGAGGGCGCCTCAAGGAAATCCTCGAACTTACCAACGACATTCTTGGTTGCTTGAACAAACTCCAACGAAGACGACACAGGTTATAATAATAATTCAAAGCACAAAAATTGAAAAATACAAAAGAATAGAGTAAAAAATAAACAAATTAAGTAGTTAACAAAAACTGAGAAAAACTGATTTATAACCACTTTCGAGGCCGCTTCAAGGTCCCTCTCGACCAACCTTATATTTGACAGTTCGACACTCACCTCCAATGAGGTATCTCCATAAGTCAAGTAAGCTAGTGTCGACTAAACATACCAATGAGTTGGAGTAAGGTTGAGTCGAGTTTGAGGAAACGTTTGAGAATATGGGGGTTAGTCTAAGGCAGATCCTCTATGGGGTGCAGGGCAGAGAACCTCCTCGAGTGCCCGGTCCTTTGAAAGCTTTGCATTCTCACTTGATCCTAAGGATCCGGTGAGAGGGCGGGCTGACAAGGGACTCGGGACGGTGCACCCTGGGCGACAGTTAATAACTCCCTGGTAGTCGGGGTCTTATTGGCTGTCGGCCAATTTCTGCCAACAGCCCACTCCACCGCCGTCTATGATGAGACGGCGAATGGATGTGGGTCTGGGGGACGGGCGTGGTCCATTTATGGGCCACTGCCCGATTTGGGGGGGTGGCCGAAAGGCCAAATGAGGGGGCCGCAAGGCCATGGCTGGAGGGCGTCGTGGTAGAATGCTAACGCGACCCCATGGCGCCCTCAACAGCCGGTGCGGAAACGCCGGAGGGGTTTTAGTGGGTAGTCTGGGCCGATTAGCGGCCCAGGAGTCCCACACTTTATGCGCAAATGCATTTCCCCTCCGCTAACAAAAAAAAAAAAAAAAAAGGCAGATCCTCTATACTACGAGTTTTTTGAAGACAAGGCCGAATTCCGGGTTTGATACTTGTCCATTTTTCAGAAGACATTCTCCGCTGGCTCAAAATGCCCGAATTATGCCACGCAAAGAAGAAATGGATAAAAATAACTTGATTACATATGATCTTAAAATCAAGCGAAAAAAGCGTGCAACCCTCATTATCAATGGACTGGTATCAGTATGTATGTATTTACTTTTGTCTCTACCTCAGGTATTTTTCGATTAGATTTATTCGTACACAAGTTATATATCTGTATACTCGCTTCAGTATCCCAACGTCGTTAGTCGTATGTTTACACGAATCAAGAATTTTAATGGCCATATTCACGACACTAAAACCTGTTTGGAGTCATCCCTGTAGATCTAGTAAAGAAATGAGTATCATGAAATATCCTCCTGTACCTCTAACACGAGATTTTATAAACGCAGGCGCTAGCAATCGCGTTAAGATATGGAATTTCTTAGTGACCTTACTATCCGCCAGAAGCGCTCTACACGTTTGCCATACTAAATTGTTAACGCTGTCGCCAGCGTCTGCGTCCATAAAATCTCATGGGTGACGTAAAGTATTGAACCTAGAGGTTGTACTCTTTGGTTGGTGTGTTGTTGTAAATCGATTGTTACTGGCCAGCTATATTTTTTTAAAATTGCAATAGATACTTTTCTTTAGATGGTTCTTGATCTAGATTTAAAAGTGGAATACTAACTAACTAATTAATATATTTCGATAGTTATGTTACGATCGTAGGTTGTTTTTCATGCACAAAAGAGCATCGAAAAAAACTTTTGGAAATTGTAAAAAAAATTCCTAAAACGGTTTTCATTTCTAAATAAATATACTGGAAAGCTAAAATAAAGATAATAATACAAAAATATATGCAATGTAAATACTGAGCCAGTCGTTCCGTGAACACGGCCGTTGTAACACGGTTGAAACGTCGGAAGTATGAAGGTATTTTACGCGCTTAATTCTGTAATTTTATATTATAAATATGCAGTGCCTAAGTTTAAAATTTAAAAATGTCTTTGCCTGCCTACCTGTATAATAAATCTGAAGAAAAAATATATTCGAAGACTGTAACAGCAAAGGGTGCATGGCAGCTACATAATATTTTAAACTCTTCGTAATGTTTATCCCGCCTGTCAGCTGATGAAAGTCAAGCAACCCTTCCATGACATGATAAATATTTTCCCCATTTATTTTTCTTTGCTATCCGATGCCCAATGTCGACATTTCATAGATTTAAAAACATTAGGACGCTAACACGTATCCTTATAATGAGCGTTCTAAATTTGAAAGTTCGCTTTTTAAATTGACATAAAAAATGTTAAGCTATTTTAGTCATGTTTTGGTCTGTGGTTCCCTTTGCTTTCTTGCCAGCCAGTACCTTGGTATTTTTTTAATGAGTTTTGCTGAAAATACGGTTTGTTATATTATAATTGTAAAAATGACTTCTTTGATTGGTAGAATAATAAATCGTACTAAATATAATTCATTCACTGTGATAAAAACACTATCTATGAAAACGTAATGGTTATTAATTGACTGTTTTCATTAAAAGAACAAAGAATAATTTAAAAAAAAAATCTATCCTATTTACTTGGTACCATTTTTTCTTTCAGTAAGGCATTTCTTTGCGTATGACATTCATCATGGATCAAATATCTAGTTAATTCTTTTTAACCAGCTCTTAGCAGCTAAGTTAATAACTACATTAAGTTAGTAAGCCTTAGTTAATCACCTTTTTTTATACAACTAAGTAGGCAAACAGGCGTACGGCCCACCTGATGGTAAGTGGTTACCGTAGCCTATGAATGTCTGCAACACCGGAGATGTCACGAGCGCGTTGCCGACCTGTCCGCTGTCAGCACAGCGACCCCTCTGGAGCATGGCGACCCTATACTCACCAGCAGGAACACAACACTGCATCACAGTGTTATTTGGCACCTTGTTATACATATTATAATATATGGAATAAAATTAAAATAACCTATGATCCAGTCAGTATCTTTGATCATAGATTTTTTTTAAGATTTTGCAGATAACGTAACAAATTTTGTTGTATCTTTTAGTCCCAGTCAAATGACCTTTTGATTGACACTTCCTTTGTCTCCACAAATAGTAAGCGTTCAGAAAACCTAAATCAGTACCACATGTCCAAAATCGGGAGCGGCGGCCGAATACTAAATTTTTTTAGGGATCCATATTGAAAGTGTGAAATCGGGCCTCGAACTGCTGCTCTTCCTTCCTATTGCCCTTTACTGCTCCTTGGCTATGCGTTATGGTCTGCTTCTTCTAAAATTAAAAATGCACTTATGACGCTGACTGTACATTCACTATTGACTGTACACACCATGATCGACTTCGCAGTGCACATAATCTCCGATTGGATACACCCGTACATTCTTCCGAATTTTACACCAACTCGTTTACTGTCCAAGCTGTACGTCTGTGGAACTCCTTGCCGGTATCTATTAGACATGCCCAAACACTCTCCAGCTTCAATACACAAGTGAAAGACCATTATCTTTCTATCACCTAAACCTCTTCCCGAGAAAATCTTTTTGTCTGCTGTTCGAATATTACCCGCCATAGTTGTAATTTTCACTCATTAAATTGTTCATTTATTGATACGCTTAAAAATAAGTATGTATATTTATTTACGTTGTGTAATGCATGCGTATATTTACATTGGTATATTTTTGTATGTGCTGCATAGGTAGTATAGGTACGTTATGCTTTTATGTTTTTTGTTTCACTTTTTCCAATTGTTAATTTGCGCCTACCTTCCTGTTTCATATCATGAAGTCCTACCTGTTGGTTGCCTGGAAGAAATTGCTCTAGCGATAAGGCCTCCTTTGTACCATAGATAATAATAATATTCATTTACTTTCTACAATTTGGTGCAATAAAGAGTTATTTATTTATTGGTATCGCCTGTTATCGCTAGATGACAATCATTACGCTGTACCTATAACGTATCAGTGTTAGACACTTATATTTCCTTTAGATCAGTAGTTCCCAAACTTATTTTTCTCGTGGACCACTTTCAAAATTTTACTGGTTTCGGTGGACCCCCTGCTGCTACATTTCTACCACATTCTTAAAGTCGCCAAAAAATAAAAATTGTGTCACTTCTGAGTTCTGTCCCTATATTTCGATATGTAAAATAAAAACGAAAAATGGTACATTTTATATCACTTTATTTATTAAAAGAATAGAATTACAAGAAAAAAATATTAAGGTAATATAGGTTCAGGTCATAATTTTAATTAATGGGAAGGATGTATCTGATGGAGTGTCAGCAAACGATCAATGTTTGGCTTTATTTTTGTGAGCAATAACCGCAAATCCCCCCGCTCTGTGATGTTTAATTTGCTCCTTTTTTTTGTTAAGAGGTTTGTAACGGCACTAAAACTCCTTTCGACAAGATATGACGAGGGAAAAGCTATTAAAAATTTCCTTGCGATTTCCCACAGTCCAGGATATTTTTCGGGTATTTCTGCTTGCAGCCAAAATGTTGGGTAGCCTTTTCTAAATTTCACCTTCAGCTCCTCATTAGTGCTTAGCTCGAGCAGCTCCTCTTGTAATACAACATTGGCCACTTCCGTTTCATCAAATGGATTTATTATCCATGGTGGTATATCCATCGTCAGTATATCTTCAAACCTGGTTTTGAAGTCATCATGCAGGGCACTTAAATGTTGACTGTAGGTATGGATATCCTCATCAATACATTCTACCTGCGACAAGTTTGGAAATTGAGAGAATTCGCGCCGACTAATGTTTTGCTTCATAAATTTCAATTTCCCAAGAAAAGCCGAAATTATCCCCTTTGTTTTTATTAAATTCAGGCTGTCCCCTTGTAACTGCAAGTAATTATCATTAAATTTTTTAAACAAATCTGTCAAATACGCAATGTCTGCTTTGAATTTGATCAAGTTTTCTTTTAAATCTGGATCTCTACTTTCTAAGAACTCTAATATGGAATCGAAAACAGAGTAAAATCTCGTTAAGCATGCACCTTTCGACAACCAGCGTACTTCAGTATGTAAGAGCAGTCGTTGGAAGTCTTCATCATTTTCGTCGCACAATTGAGCAAATAAACGTGTATTCAATGCATTGCTTCTGATTTTGTTGACAGCTTTTATTACAAAATGAAGAGATTGGTTCAACCTGTCACTTAAATGTTTTGCCACAAGATGTTGTCGGTGGATTACGCAATGAATAGCTGTAAGTCCTGGTATAATTCTTTTGAGATGACTTATAAACCCACGATATCGCCCGACCATTGCAGGAGCTCCGTCTGTTGCCACTGAAATAATGTTTGTAAATAGGATCGATTTTTCCGTAAAAAAATTACTCAGGACATTAAATATTGATTCGCCTTTAGTGTCAGTCTCCAAAGTTCTGGCAAATAGCAATTCTTCGTGAATTTCTTCCTCAACAATAAATCGGACATATGCCAATAGTAATGCTTCATTACTGGGTAACGTTGACTCGTCCAGTTGTATAGAAAAATGAGTTTTTTGCAGATGATTGCACAAAAAGCTTTCGATATCAGAGCTCATTTCATCAATGCGTCTTTGTACAGTATTGTTACTTAATGGAATTCTTTTTAGTACGTCAAATGGAGATTTGTGCAAAACAGTTTTTAAAACCTCTTCAACAGCGGGTAAAATTAATTGTTCTCCGATAGTGTGCGGTTTTCCAGATTTTGCTATAAGTAATGAGATATTGTAAGATGCCCGCAAGCCATCATCGTTACTTTGAGATGTTGAAGCGAACATACTGTGCATGGTGGGTCTCTTTCCATATTTTTCTTTCAATGTTTGAAAATATTTTAAATCTTTACCTATTTTATCAGTATGACACCTTTTTAGATGATCTTCGAGCTTTGATGGTTTCATAGAGTCATTGCTCAAAACTTTGTTGCATAATAGGCACATGGGCAATTGTTTGTCTGCCTCTGATGGAACAAAACCATATTTCAAATAATCGACACTATATTGTCGACATTTTTTCTTTGCTGTAGCCATGTTTCGTGTCAGTTACCTTACCTGTAAAAAAAATGTTTTAGTAACCAAGTTTTTTTCTGAATATAGGTATCACACCGCAGCCTTTGTCAGCACGCGGAAATAGAATTACGGCTTGTAAAGGGACCAACTAATAAACCGCTGAGACAAATACAAACGTTTTCACAAAACGGTATCAATTTTAAAGTACATAATTTACCAATAATTTTTAATAGTATAAATAAAAATTAGTGTACTCAGTATCGAATACTGATCATATTTGTGTAGGAAAAAATAAACGTCGAAATCCCAAAATTGTCCATAAAAACGATAACTAACATTTTATTAAATCAATGAGTTCACGCGCTCCGTGTATTTGCGTATTTTTTGTCTGCGGCTTCATTGTTAAAACGTGACAAACAGGCATCGAAGTTCAAGCCCCGCCCTTTTCCCGTCGCCCGCGCACCGCTCGCTCTTTCCGAAAAGGAATAGTTTTGATAAAATAGTTACTTCAAAATCAATTTAACATGATTATGAAATTACTGTTTTATAAAATTAGTAGTTATTTGCAAGAAAAATTACAAAATTAATTGCTCTGCAATATTGCTTATTCGGCCTTTTTAGAGAGGCAGTGCTTCTCTCGTGAAAAAACAATTGAATAAAACGTGCTGTGTTTGTCTTCAAATCGAAAGAGGACAATTAAAATATCTGTAAGTTACTAAGTTACCTATCTATACAGGCCGTTGTGATCAACCGACTAGTACACGTAAACAAAATACTTAAGTACTATAACAAAAAAAGGTAGGTTACTTACTTTTCTCCGGCACTAGCAAACACAGATATAAATTTTCTCACAACTTTTTTTCAAATTCCGCCTTGTTTTCGAAATTCCGGAAACAAATGAATGCGTTTGGTTGCCTTTGGCATCAAGTATTTATAGTGTTGATCAAGTTCATGTCTGAACAAGCATTAAGCATTGTCGGGCGGATAGCGCTTTGCAAGTCTGTACACGAAATTGTACGTAATATCGAATACACAAGTTTGGACAAGTAACAGTCGCTTGCCTTATTAAAATATTATCTGCTTAGATAGGTACTTAAAACAATGTAGGTAGGCCCTTATAAAAACTATGCTTACATTTTTGCTCTTTACTATCAAAAGCAGATAAATTTTCGTGGACCCCCATTAACATCTTATGGACCCCCATTTTTTGTTCACGCCTACGTAGACCCCCAGCAAGTCTCCCGTGGACCCCTGGGGGTCCACCTGGACCACTTTGGGAATCACTGCTTTAGATGATGTGATTAATCTGCTTGTCCTGTAAAATGTGTTACGGAGCTCAGTCAGCAGTACTCCTAAACTCTGAAGCACAAAATGCATTTTCCCGGTAACATCATCATCTACTTCTGTCCGATTCATTCCGATGTTTGTGGTGACCACTGGTGGTCTGCTATTACAACAACATAAAGGCTGCTAAATGCGGGAGTCTTTCCGTGCCACGCCATAACACCGTAAAAATAACGAGGCTGCTTTGCGGAACCCGTGATGCTTGAATCCAACTCGCGCTTGACCTATTTCATTAATAACGAAACTCGATATTTTTGCACCGAACCGGGGAATATTGTAAAAAGCTTATTTTTCTTATAAATCGGCAATGCATGTGCGTTGCGGTTTTGAGTTACCCGAAAAAAAATTACATTTTTTTTTTATTACCTGTCACGACTTTTTTGTGGATTTATGGATTGGCAATCGTAGAAAGGGTCAGCTTTTGTATTTTTTTTTTTGAAAAGTAATATATAATGGTATTTGTTAACCTCAACCCTTTTCAGATGACCCTTTGGGACTTAACAAAAGGTTTGTTCGAGGTCTAACTATGACCTTTGACTTCAAAAACACAATTTTATCAAATTGTGAGAATTTTTAACAACAACGGTACTCATTTGTTATATCTAGCAGTTAACATGTGTAACGTAATATGTTTTTTTTCGTCAAAAATCTTTAAAGTCTCAAATCACATGTAGGTCAATAAGATTTCATAATTTTGTGTTTATTCAAACTTTCGTCTGTGGTAAAATAATAATAAGTACGTTATATCATCTGGCTTAAAGGTCTTGTTAACGGGTCATAAAATCTTCCAAAAAAAATAGCTTGTGTATGGCTGTCATCTGGTGTTGGGACAGATGAGACAATGGTACATCTTCTGACGTGCCAAGAATGCCCCGATACCTGCGCACCGGAGGACTGTAGGTATAATGTTACCGCGAACGCTATACAGGTGATCCAATTTTGGGCCCGTAAGAACATTAAAGTTGACAATCGACTCGCAATCAATGCCATGGCCGTGATTTGCATTGGTCGCCGACACGTCTTATCCCGAGCGTATTTCCTCAGCTTACGCTTCAGAGCGCTTTAACCATGGTACTGGTTATCACAATAGAGCGACTGTCATCTGACTTTTGTAACCCCTTTTCTAGGCAAACCAGATAATTGGATCTTGATTCAGGTGTATGAGTGGCCAACATTATCAGATTTTTCAGGCTGCCTAATGGCATCTGTTACAACCGCCATCTATCATTAACAACCAAGACCAACCGCCTAACCAGCCTTCCGAAAGTTCCAAAGCATAAAAGAGTTCGAAATGGAAATGCCACTAATGGCGACCTATCCAATACGGGTATCTATCTGCCGTCGCGCCTATCGAACTTCTTAAAAATGTGACGATCGGCTATCAAGCTCCTCAAAAATGTAACGATTATCAGAAGAGACCAAACAGGCCGCTAATGACGATCAATCTAAATATTCTTCATAGAAGATGACAGAACAATTTTCGAAACAAAACTAACAATTTATAGCCGCAGACAGCTACAGGATGTAGCTCTATTTTAATATTAGACGACATTTCTGAACGCGTCTCCACGCGTGGCAGTTTTCAATTAAACCTATTTGCCCATTTGGTATTAAAAGTAAAGCAGCCACCGGACACAGCTGGGCCGCCTCTCACTATTTAGTTTAGTTCTGTCTTGTTAGTCATTCATTACATTAGTAATGCAGCGCTGAATTAAAATTACAACGTTAATGCCGAATATTCATCAAAATAAAACCTTACTGTCTTTGAAATAGAGCTGAGGAAAATTCTGTGAAATGTAAAATTAATTTTGTTAGTTTTTGACGTGGCTGATGCTAAGCGAGTGAGACGTCAATCAGCTGTCAACGCACATCTAACTTCTAACATCCTATGCGCTCTTGGTACTTCTAAACGAGAACTGAAAGAAAACAGTTTTTTTTTTTTTAATTTGCCTAGATTAAAAACAACATGGCCGCTCTTGTTACTAATGAATATTTCGCGGGAATGTTGAAGTCTTTTGTTTTTACAGAATACAATACAGGCATTGTTATGCCAAAAGTTAACAAGCAAGACAGATTACATTTTAACGTTTAAATTAGAATAGGCACATCATTTCAGCGTAGATTGTATTTTCTTAGTTTCAACGATTAGTTAATTACGCACGTATATTTTACAAACAAAAATATTTTATTTAAATTTTACAATATACACCACTGTTCACACCATGTTTAAGGCAATCGATTTCATTCATTCATTCACACTTAAGAGATCAGCCTAAAAACGGCACTATCGGTTTTTTTTCAGTCGACGAGTTTCTTAATAAGTGAATACTTTATTGGATATTTGACAGAACATGGACATTAATTGAATCAATATTTACTTTATATAACGAAATCTCTACATCTTTGTATGTTAGTTTTACACGCTAACAAATATTACAGAATAACAGTACGTGGTTCATACCGGGAGTATTGACTTTCTGTGATTTTTACAGGCAGGTAATCATCATCATTTCGTGTATTTATTGTCAATCGACCACGTACCAAAGTTGTTCGGAATCGCCTCTCGGCATCCGACTACCAAATGGCAGCCGGGACCAACAGCTTAACGTGCCTTCAGAAGCACGGAATCATCTTTGTTATCAGACAAGCAGGTGATTCAAGCCTGCAAAGTCATAACCAAACTGGAAACAACTAAACAAAGTATGCTTCCGGTGGGAATCGAACCCACCACTTCCGGGTCGAAGGCGAACGCCTTAACCACTGGATCACGGAGGTAGTTGAAAGCGCAGAGCATATAACTAGAAATAATCATGACCGTTCATGAATAGAGGCATCATTGAATGACAACTACAAAATAATTTTACCATGACATTTCCCACGCAGCAAATAAGATAGACTCTACCCACATTTACACTCTCACGAATATCAGTATTTTATAGTTCGAATACCTCGGGATACGCTCCAATGAATCATGAATTTATACTAATAATATTATAAAGCTGAAGAGTTTGTTTGTTTGAACGCGCTAATTTCAGGAACCACTCGTCCAATTTAAAAAAAAAAATTTCAGTGCTAGATATTTATCGAGGGAGCCTATAGGCCCGGAAAAAGTCGACCATGTACAACCTTGGTGTCAGAGTTGTTCGGAATCGCCTCTAGGCCTATGATGTGATTCCTTTAACGACCACCAAATGACAGCCGGGACCAACGGCTTAACGTGCCTTCCGAAGCACGGAATCAACTTTATTATCAGACAATCAGGTGATTCAAGCCTGCAAAGTTCTAACCAAACTGGAAACAACTAAACAATGTATGCTTCCGGTGGGTATCGAACCCACCAGCTCTCAGAGTTTTAGGGATAAAAAATAACCTATGGTTTTGTCTGGAAAACCAGGATACACTTTAATCATGGTTCTAGATTTAAAAAATTAGAAATCCGCAAGCAAAAACTTAAGCAGATTCCTAGCTCCGAAGCGACCTAACGATGCAACCGGGGAAACGTTAGAATGCAGAAAGCAAGCAAAACCTTGTAAAAAAATTGGACATACAGGCGGACAGACATGAAGAAACTGTATGGGTTCCTTGTGTTTACTACGGAACCACATTTATTTGTTTTTAATTTGTATTAATTTTAATTGAACATTGAATAAGTACCTACCTATATCAAGGGAGAATAATGTAGCAATAATAAGTACAAGTAAAGGGTTGCAGATTTGCTTTAGTTGAAAAATTTCTTTTATAACATTTATGGAAGGGTCACGTTAATTTTTGACCTTTGTGATAGAATAGTGTGTGATTTTGCGGTAAAAAATATTTTTTTTTAATAAATTACGATTGTCAAGAATGTGAAGGTGAAACATAAATCTTATGGAAATAATAATTGATCTTATTGTGCAGTTGGTCTTTATAAGCCTCGTAAAAGGGGCAAAGGTCTTAGCGAATAATGTAGGTAGGTATTGTAAATAAAATTTGTTGATAAAGAAAAAAATATACTTGAGCGTGAGAAAATAAAATTCGAAATGGCAGAAAAAATTCAGAGTTTCTGACAACCCAACCAAACTTTTTACTTGCTTTTAGTAAAAAAAAAAACAATTTTTACGATTTTTGAAAAAGGTGATTCACAAACAGATAGAGTTTCCGCAAATGACAAAAATGTAACGAACAGAAAAAACAGAAACATCGCAAAAACAACCAGGCACTTATTACATACAAACCATCATTGAAGATATCACTCAAAATCTTTTCTGATATTTGATAACTGTGTCGAATCATAAGTCAAGAACCAACGCTCAAATTGATAGCTTAATGTATCCTACTTTGAAATATAACATCGTTTTGTTCTGATCCTGAATATTAAATTAGTGTTTTAGCTTAACCAAATACTATTACACGATGCTGCTAATTCCCCAAAAAATAGAGAAAAATATATTTTATTCCATAAGTCATAAAGATACATAAGTTTTTAAATGATAGTTTTTGAGGTGTAGCTAATTCTGCCGTCATTTCTACGTATTATTGCCACAAATGGTATTGAAATGTAAATAGTATTTTTCACTGATATATGTACTAGTCGTGTGGTCTTGTTACTTGTGACCGTTTGGCCAGCAGTCGCGAATTCAGTGTCTTTTTGGAAAAAAAAATGAAGGTTTTAGGTAAGTCGGGTCATTCTTAAATCAGTGTTAATGATGGTCAAGTGTCGTATTTTATTTTTCGTGAATTGTTGACAAAGTTATTAAATTTTGTTTTTTTTTTTGTTATGTTAATTTATTTTCTTTTGTGTTAACACCTGTACGCGTGCTGTCTGCAGAATTTGTGTTGACAAAGTCAATAACGTATTTTGTTTTCTGTTGTAGTCGACAAAAGAAATATGTTACAATTCTCTACATTCTGAACGAAAAACTTCACACTGGCTTATTCGCAGCTCACAGTTTTCAGAATTATTTTTCTCTTTAGTCCATTAATAAGTACTAACAATGGTAATAAATAGTTCTGCTAAATCTATCACCAATCATGATTAAAAAACGCACCATGGGCTCTGAGAATTTAACTGGGAAACACGCTAGGACGAAGAAGAAGCCGGTTATTACCAGATTAAATATGCAATAATGCAATAATAGCAGTTATGTACTATGAGAATGTGTGTTTAAATAATAAATAAAAATAAAATTAAAATTAAAATAAAAAACTTTTGGATTCATACCAATTTCCTTTCAAAAATAAAACAGATTAAGACTTGCGACCGTTATTTTCAGGTTTTTTTATACAACTAAGTAGGCAAACAGGCGTACGGCCCACCTTATGGTAAGTGGTTACCGTAGCCTATGAACGCCTGTAACACCGGAGATGTCACGAGCGCGTTGCCGACCTGTCCGCTGTCAGCACAGCGACCCCTCTGGAGCCTGGCGGCTCTACTCATCAGCAGGAACACAACACTGCATCACAGTGTTGTTTGGCTGCGGTCTTCTGTAGGGTGGAGGTACTTCCCCAGACGGAAGACTCCTTACAAAATGTCCTACCTCTCTTTTAAGAATACCGGTTTTCTACAAAATTAAGAATTGAAATGACATTTCTATTTCTAGCTCTTCTACTATTCCTATTCGTGACGCTGTTGTTAGCGGCAGCGGAGGAAGGTGACGAAGAACAAAAATGCTTGTACTGCTTCGATCTTGATGGTAGCCTAGTATGTTCAAAGGGAAAGGGCACTTTCTACAACCTTTGTCAGTAAGTGAGCTTTGTTAAACTAATGTTTTATTATTTATTTAACTTCATTACAATAATGTAAAGGGCGGACTTAAAGCCAAAGGCTTTTTCTACCTGTCAACCAAGATGTGATGCGGAGAGAATAATAATTTGTGAAGTGCAACAGACACACACGAAAATTTTCGTGTATAATTTCTTTATTCATTGTAATGTTACTTAAAGAACTCTATGTAACATTACAAATATAACAAAAGTACAATAAATAACACTTATTCTGAGGTTATCTGTTATTATCATTGTCTGTTGTTTGTTAATCTGTATCATACAGAACTGTTTAAAATTTTGCATAAATTTGCATCTCTATACACCAACTTTAGACCTCATCCAATTGCTTTATACGCACTAGCTTAAATCGATGATCCATGAAATTATACATTATTATTATGAGGCCATCATCATTTAGACATTATGTTATCATTCATCATTGAGCTAGCGGGGCATGCGTGATCGTAACGACCATGCATGCAAAGCGGAAAGCTACGTTGAGCGTAGCCTGATGTGGCAATGGTCGGCTTCTCCGTGCATCAGAAGTTACGTTTAACTTGGCTGTTGATTATGCTGTGTCAGGTTCTATTAGGCAGCTTGAAGATTTTGCCACTATTGGTCTGGTTTCCAGTAAAAATGTAAACACAGTCGATCTGTTAAATAACTCGTGCTACTATATTATCTAAAACTTTGGCGGAAAGCAGAAAGGCTCAGGTGCCTTACTATCATCTCTTGATTCCATCCAAACGCGAGTGGGAAAGCGAGATGGCGCTATACGATGTGAAAGGCGATATCTCGCTAGCTAACTCACATTTTGATGGAATTAAATAGTGATAGTAAGCCCCCAGACTACAATCTAAGTTGTGGATGCAAACGGAAAATACTAAATAATGATACCAATTTGAATAATAAATGTTTTGTTAAATTTTTATTTTAGTGAAAGAAAGATTATTTTGTATTGTATTGCATGAATTTGTCGAAAAGAAGAATCATTTTTGATATTTTCGGTTATACGAAAAGACTTTTGCATTTTTTAAAATTTCAGATTGCAATGTAACAACGCGGAATACTTACACGACGGCGCCTGCGACGCTGAAGACTTGGAGGACAACATTGTTGAACAAAAATAATGGCACAAAATAACAGTCCCCGAAATCATTTTCAATACAAAATTATGAATGTATGTAAACATAGAAATAATATGGTGATTTACCACGGTTGAAAATTTGTTCTTATTGTACTCACAATTAACATATAGTGCTAGTTTAAACTTACCTTAGTTTTCTAAATGGTTGAACTAGAATTTAACTAATTGCGAGTTGAATTTCAGATTTAAAACTAAAGTGATCTTTGACATTTAGGAACTAGAGTACCAGAAACTTGGTAGGTTCATCATAGAATAGAAAAACAAAACAATATGTTGATGCATAAATAAAAACAACAAAATAAACCTAATCAGTATGGATGTATTTTTTTTAAAGAATTCTTTAAAATACCGACCAAAAAAATTACAATCACAAAAGAATAAAGTAAAAAATCAAATAAAGTAGATACCTAAGCCAAAAGTGGCGAAAACCCGATTTAAGGACGCCTCAAGGTACCTCTCGACCAACCTTATATTTGACAGTTCGATACTCACCTCCAATGAGAAATCATCTCAAGTCAAGGAAGCTTGTGACGACTAATCATACTGAGGTGGAGTAAGGTTGAGCCGAGTTTGAGTAAAGGTAATATGGGTCTTAGATCTCGACTATGTCTAATTTTTTTTTTTCCCGTAACAAAATAAGAATATGAAAATCATATAACAAAACTTACTTATAATCTCGATTGATTTGGATTTGGCTGTAGGTAATTTTTTATCATTTCTCGTGTACTTGCTTGGCGGCAAAGCAAAGTTTTTGCATAAACCGCGTCCCCAATATTTGCACTCATCCCCCGAAGTACCAGGGTGGCATGACGAGGGCGGCGGTCGGGAGTGGTCGGCAAACAATCGGCGCCATCGTGACGCAGCGGTCACCTGCCCCTAGGAGAAGAGATGCTTGTCCTATCTTCCCATTTATAGGTAGGTATGTGTGTGAATATGAATCTGATAGTCTAATTTACGTAGTACATTTCAATCTTAAAAATTCCCATTAGAGTATATTTTTTGACAGAATTAGTAATTGACTGATTATTCTGTAATCTGAGTCAGTATTCATCCTCAACGGGTCTGTTGGAAGCAGACTAAATCCAATGGTTTTTCTGAACATAACTTAAGTACTTGCAGTACTTACAGTAAGCTTGAAAGCTGTTAATGATATGATATGAATTATGCTTAAGAGGATCCTGGAGTCTGAAGCAACCAGCTGAGGCTGCAACTGAGAGAGAGAGAGAGAGATAATGCTATGAATATGGTATTTTGGAACTAAAATAAAAGTCTACTTAATTCAAAAGACCGCTCCATTTAGGCAATTCCCGAATCGCGTCGAGTACACAAAGGGAGGATTCCCCTTTTAATAGAACAAACAGTATAATGGGATGGGACGTTAGTACCTATCCCTGTAATGTAATGATCGATGAATTTTAATTTTTGTCCGTTACAGATTTTGGTGTGACGTTTACATGGACGTAGATACCTACTGTTGTATTGCCTAAGATCTAATATGTAAATTAAAATCATTTATTGGTGATAAAACGTGTGGTACGGTGAAATTCGCTCAAAATTTATGTTCTTTTTATTTTTTTTATACAATTAAGTAGGCAAACAAGCGTACGGTAACGGTAAGTGGTTACCGTAGCCTATGAACACCTGCAACACCGGAGATGTCACGAGCGCGTTGCCGATCATAAAAGATTTTTTTACGCCCTTTTTAAAATTAAATTAATTTATGTTTAAAATAAAATAAGAACTTTAGTAGGGCCTTGAAAATAATTTTGCGATAAAATTTATCATCAATATTTCAAACGACCCTGTGCGTTGTTTAGCTTTGTAGAACAACGCGTAAAAAGCGACACTATCTTTGCTAAATGTTTTATTTTTTCTAAAACAGATCTATATTCAAAGAACCTAATACCAGGATACCATAACTAATAAGCACGTCAAATTATGTTGCGATAACAAGCAAACAAAAGGGGGATGCCAAATTCAAAATTGGAATAATTAATTCCATTAAACGACGCGTGCCGCGAGATGGCGCGGTTACGCGTAATTACCGGACGCCACGCTCCGCTCATAATGACCCATATTTTCGAAATAATGCAGGTAGGTATTTTGTAATTACAGAAGCTGAATGGGATAATCCTCGTCAAAAAAATGTCTCGTTATTGGTAGACACCTACGATTGTCATCATTGGTCAGGTACATAATGGAAAGTACTTATTAATAATTTTTTATTTAAATCGTCATCATCATCATTTCGTGTAGGTTACATTGTCAATCGACTATGTACAACCTGGTGTCAGAATTGTTCGGAACCGCCTTTCGGCCTCTGACGTGGCTCCTTTAACGACCACCTACTGGTACATAGTGGTCACCTTTGAATAAAATTCAAGAGATTTTTCAGTTCTGTCAATCTTTATAACTCTGTTTTAATTTAGAATGTGAACTGATTTTATTGGGCTAATTAAAAGAATGATATCATCGGTGTATTTTGATATTGGTACATTTTACGTCATTGTTTTTAAAATTTATTAATTTTATATTACCTAATAACAGCTCTTTAAGTTGTGAATAACATTTATCATATTTCTAAGCATAAATGTATACAGTGAAACATTAATTTGACACTATTTAATAGACTTATGTGTCATAATTAATAAATTTATAATAATATATGTTCTAGTATATCATTTGTGCAGTAGATAGAGTCAGCATATTTTTCTTTATTTAAAAATTGTTACATATTTGGACAAATTAATTTCCTGCAATGATTCTATGACCTAAGGAGTATTCAGTATTTGATCTCAGTTGTTACGAAGAGCTCTTAAAATTGTCTCTACATTATTTTTTCATCAGCTGATTAGTTTATTTAATTATATTGTTGTCGTAATGTTACTTACATTTGTGAATTATCTTACAAAAACTTCCTGTAGCTCCTGCAGGCTTGGTGACGTTCGCACAAATGTGTAGTTTTGTCATATAAATCTGCTTTACATTTTGTTTTAAATTTTGTATTTTATTTATTCGATTTTATTTTATTGAGACAGGCTTTTTCTTTTACTTAAATACTTACTTAAAATAGTTACTCCAATAATTATTTTTGATCATTTTGCTTACTGTACTATTCGTCCTAAGTTTCACTCGCCACGGCGCAACCGCAGCGGCGGCGACGCGCGGAAACCGCAGCCGCCCGTCGCACGCTCGACTTCGATTCACTGCACTGAGTGCACTCCTTTGTATTCCTTGTCTCCTGGTAACTGTCAACAAGTTATAGTTTCCTAGTACTCTTAGTCCTGTTTATCCTACTGTCTCTAATGGGATGGTAATGTTTGACATAGTAATTCATCCTTTTAAATCAACCATGGCACATAATAATGTTAAATAAATATCACAAAATAAGCTTCATTTAACATAGAAACAGACGACTGTGTATCTTTGTGAATTCACAAACATTTAACATGGCATAAAGCATATTTCTTATTAACAGGCTAAAAAACTAAAAATCACAAAAAATACTTTCTAAATTAAAAATAATTAACATTGTATCTTATCACAAATAAGTGATAATGCAATGAGTTAATAAGCCCAGCTTTGTGTTCTTTGCTAAGTAAGCAAATATTTTCCTTTTCATTCTTAGAAAAAACAGCTGTGTTCACATTATTCATCGTTTTTATAAATTTTAAAAAATAAACTTTGGCAAAAACCTACTAATAAAAGAACAAACTAAGTAGGTATAATTTGTTTATGTAGGCACCTGAATATGAAAATGTAAGACTTTCAAGACGAAAATTTATATTTGGTTAGTAGACATTAGTTAGTAGATAAATACAAAAGATTTTCCACTGAACATCAGTATATTTTTTTGTCTATTTTTTGTCCAGTTTTTTATGTTTTCTTTTTGATACAAATAAAACATAATATCTCACTTGTTCATAAATAAAGCCTCAATTTTGTGTCAGAGCGAGCTCTCTCCGAACGAAAAAAAAAACAAAAATAAAAACTGTCTGTATATCGAATTACCGTGCATCTGGTCGAATATGAGTGAAAAGGTTGCTTTCAGCTCTGAAAGAGGCAAGCATTAACACTTCTTATGATTTATGATAGCCTAGTAGCTTTCACTTACAAAACCACAAAAGTGACGTCACTATTATTATAATTATGTTTTAAAAAAATTACAATAATGCACTGTATTCATTATTCTGTGACTGTACAATCTATACGAAGTCACTCAATATGTCTCGTAAAATTTTGACTGGTAATTTGGGGCGCAATTTCATTTTTTTTCTCAAAGTTCAATGGCCAAGATATGAAGAAAATTAATTGCACCTTATGCCAATAAAAATGAAGTTGCATTTACAATAGGTAGAATAGGCTGTACCTTTGTTTACGATAACTCTAGGGTTGTCTTTACGTGTTTACGGCACGTGGCGGCCATTATTGTGAGAGCTCTTAATTTAATGGGAAAATGCTTAATACTAGTATGGGACTAAACAAACTCTTTTATGTAAGGGGTCCAGATTTTTTTTGTCAATGCCTCCCTTTGAATTATTGTAGTCATTAAAATGTATTAGTAAAACCAACGTATATGAAAATATAAGTGCTTATTCCTACGCCAGATAAGAATACTAAATAAATAGAAATGCGGAAATTGATCTATCTTATTAAAAAGAAACTGTAACTCTGTGCCATCATCATATCGAAAAATATACCCTTGATGTTAGAAAGATTAGAATGGGAACGACAGAGAAGAATTGTGAAGAGTGTGATAGTCACGTCCTTTAGCATTGAAAACGACACAGAAGAAGATGTAAGAAGGAATGAATTAGTTTGTTTAGTAATTTAAATATCCTATTGAGTTCACCATGATAGTCATTAAATTTTGCCCGCAAAACTCGACAGTAGGTTAAAAAAAGGAAAAAATATCCTAAAATCAATATTGAACGGGCTACCATGCACCGCGCGTAAATAAAAATACAACTTTGAGCTCAGTACACTCAATTACCGGTTAATGAGCAAATATTTAATGCAAATATCGTATTTAAAGTGTAGCTAACTGTACTTATAAGGTGTAGGAAAGAATATCCTAACTAATATTATATATATAAATGCGAAAGTGTGTTTGTTTGTTTGTCCTTCCTTCACGGCCTAACTAAGTAACCAATCGACTTGATTTTCGGCATAGAGTTAGTTGAAAGGATGGAGAGTAACATAGGCTACTTTTGGTCCTGGGAAAACATCATCTTCCCAAAGGACGTTTACACGCGAGCGAAGCCTCGGGTAAAAGCTAGCGTATTAAATAAGTAGAGGTGCAATCATCTAAGCGTTATGATTTCCTAGTAGGCACACTTTAAATTAAACTATTTTAAAACGGTTTTAGACTATGAATGACCATTGCACACTGTAAATAAAATCTTTGAAACGTTATGTAACACAATATTAATACCGTATTTAAACAGTTTAATTTAACATTTAAGCGTTATTCCTGTCCCATCCCTGTATAGTGCATAGCGTCGGTAAGTTTGGTCCTGTAAAACGCGTAAATCCTGTAAGACACACAGAAAAAAAAGTTGTTTGTTAAAATATCGCCAGTTTATGGCATGGAATTATAGGTAAACTAGGAAACCAAGTAGTCAAATTTAATATAATCGAGATGATTGACGACTGTCACTCTAATAAGCTACCAGTAGCTAAAAATCTATGACC
This sequence comes from Euzophera pinguis, assembly GCA_947363495.1. Classification (NCBI taxonomy): domain Eukaryota; kingdom Metazoa; phylum Arthropoda; class Insecta; order Lepidoptera; family Pyralidae; genus Euzophera; species Euzophera pinguis. The sequence goes on from OX376176.1 coordinate 8,104,379, forward strand.
ATTATTAAAAGCGTAACGACTCGTAAACAATTGCATTAGATTTATCTTCTGTCTTCTAAAATATCATCATACTTCGGAATACCGTTACGAGCTTAAGAAAATAGCTGCAAACGCAGGAATTTACATATATTTATGTCGACTTCATACGTTAGTCTCCACAATTCTCTAGCTCCCGATTACTTTAAATCTGACTTTAAACTTTTAAGTTCTAGCCAGAAAGAATCCTGCGTTCTTCCAAGAGTATGACCCTCGCTACTGCTTCTCACTGTTCCGGGTTGTCTCCGGGTTTTTCTCCAATTCCTTCGCTGTGACGGCTGTTAGACTCTGGAATTCTCATCCTGAGTTTATTAGAACAGTCTCCAGTCGTGCCAACGTAGAACGGCTTGTCCTGAGCTTCTGCTCTCACGGTCACAGGATCAAAATTTAGGCAGTTAGATGCAGAAATACATTTTGAGTTGCTGACTTGCTGTTATTATTTTGTTGATAAGTATCAAAATTATGTTTTTATCGTATTATATTACCTTTGTATAAATATAAGTTTTAGTAAGTAGCATTCTGACATTGTATGTATTTATACTCGTATATTGTTAATACGCACTCGACGTTTTTTGATTAACCCAAAGGTTGACCGTTAGATAATGCTTTTAGCATTAAGTTCACCTATTGTGCTATACAATTGTATTTTGTAAAATAAAGTTTAAATAAATAAAGATTTACAGCGAGCATTAAGATCTTTTAAATGCAATATTAGACTTGAAACACGGTCTTGATAATTTATCTTAGACTATATCTTAAGTAAATTTTGCATCGAATACTAAAACTAAGTACCTATAAACAACAGGTTACCCAAAAAATATACTACCCGAGGTGCTTACTACTATGTGTAGCTCAGTGTACTTAAATCAACAAGTAATCATCTCGTTCTAATGCCAAACACACGCTCTATCATATTACGAGTCGGTAAAGCAAGGCGATAGTTATACGTGCCGGTGTCAACGAATGATTTCTTAAATTTGAATTTAGAGAACAATCTCTCTGATACTGGCAGGTGACAGGCGCGTTATCAAAATGAAATCTAACTATGGTCGCGCTATAGTACACGCATAGACAATTTTACCTCGTTTGCAATACTTTGGGCACAGAACTAGGGTTTTGGAGAGAATGTCATAATGTCCACACCATAGATTGAAGAAGAACGGCTTTCCAAGCTGTATTTATTTTCTCTGTGTTTTTCTTAATTTTTGTATTGCGTGCATAATTGATTAATATATTTATGAATTTACTTGAACAAGCGTGAATTAAAAATATACGTGTTTGATATTAAGTTGTGACTTCTCTTTTGTGGCCAAAAAATGTTTTTTTACTGCAGAGGCACTATACGTAGATAGATACAAAAAGACTTTTTTACTTGCTACGATCCTTGTATCCTCGATACAGTCATCACTTCTTATCCACATTCATTAGTTTTTTTTTCTTTTTGTCGATTCGAAATAATCGAATTGTTTTTTTTTAAATTTCTAGTCATTGTTTGAAGTCCAACCAAATATTATTACCCACTGTTTATGCGTTCGTTAAAGGTACGTTAATCTGTTTGTCTTTATGTTTGTAGACGCGGGTTCGGTCCCGACTCGGTCAATATTGAGACCGAATGAGATTTACCGGTTTTGAGTTTAAAGACGGGCCGTATGTTTGTTTGTCGATGTTATTGTACTACGTGACCCGTTACCTTAAATTAGTATAGGATTTTTGGGGTTCTGTATCTAAAAGCAAGGTAATAAGATCTGGTGGCAGTCGCTCCATTATAACTAGAGTCGCCTAATTTTGAACTAGGAAACATTATTTTTATAACTTCTACCATCTGTCTCTTTTAACTGTATTCCTGTAACGTCCCGGTTGACTGGAAGAGATCTCTTAATGGGATAAGTCCGCAGTTGCATTTATTTTTAGTTTTGTATTTACTGCAATGTATTTTTCTGTGCAATAAAGTTATTACAAACAAACACTATTCAGTTTTACCTATTAAATTCCTCGGGATACTCTTTTTCAGGATAAAAGGTACTTTATATGTCCTCTTAACGACCACCAAATGAAAGCCGGGACTAACGGCTTAACGTGCCTTTTGAAGCACTGAATCGTCATTACTATCAGATGATAATTCTGCAATATCCTAACCAAACTAAACAAAGCATGCTTCCCGTGTGAATCGAACCCATGACCTCTAGGTCTACGGCAAAAGCGCCTTAACTACTGGACCACGCGAAGGCAAATCTTTATTAAGTATTTAGGATGACCAGATGAACATACCTTTGATTATTAAAAACATTCTTTAAGGTCAAAAACATATATTTTTTAAAGATTATACATCACATAAGCTTAGTGGGGTAAAAAATTAAGGTATCTATTTATATCCCTCACAGACGACTTCATTTGCCATTCTAATATTATTTGAACACTTAGTAAAATGTAGGCAAATTAAATTTTGTTTGTTTGTTTTTTCCAAAACAAACGTAAATGCTAGTCTGAGGGGAGGTGCTTCCTAAAAGGTTTCGGTGTCGGTATACATTTCCATTTTCCCCCAGTCTCCCCTCGGAAGGGTTGTATGGGAAGCCGCATAATTTAAAGTTAAATTTTAAGCTTTTTAACTTTTATTACTTTAGTTACAAAGATATTGTTGGAAGTATTATGGATCTTTTCTGAAAATATCGTTTAGCTAGTATCCCATATTACGAGTCTCGAACTTACTGGGGGTTCACGGAGTTTTTTTTTCTTTGAGCCTCCTCATTATTTCTGTAATCCTAGTACTTCGGCTGGTTTAATTATAAGACTCTTGAAGAAAATATTCTCTTGAAAATATAAAAATACCTTCTAAAAATGTCACACCTTGGCATGCATCTTTTATTAATAATTTTTCTCAGCGATCTGTGAGCTTCCTGAGAGTCAAGTACCTATACTTTTCTCGGCGATAGGTACTTTACAAGAAAATGTTTTTAGTGGGACAATATTTTTAATATGTACTCTACCATGATATTTCGCGAACATTATGATTTTAAAAGAAATCCAAATTCGCCAATCACAAGGTCATGAACAAGGTTTTCTCATTGTAAAATTACTGAAAAGTAAACTATACATCCACATACATATTGTTAGTAAAAAAACTCAATTCTTTATAATTAAAAAAAAAATCCTTACAAAATAGGATCAGCTGCCTTCACCATAACACCTTCGAATATCTCATAGTCCAGTGAATCACAATACTAAACCAATATTTTGGCTGTGTGGTCTGCCACTCATTGCTATTGACAGTGAAGCGGAATTATTCTATGCGGGAGCTATTACGAAATATTAGGTAAGATATTTTAGTTGTACTTTTTAGCAGTACATCTTATTTAAAACTTAATTGTAAAAATTATTAACTGTAAAGTATAGAAGGAGTAATGTTAATAGTAGATTATGATACAAGGGTGCGAAGTGGGCTATTATTTACGAGGCGGCATATAGGCATGAGCCGAAGGCGATTGGCTATAGAAGCCGAGTGTATAACCAATTTTGCTCACGAGTTGTCATACGACGATTTTCAACACATTTGCGAGGAAAACCATACTTATATTATTAACTTTTTATTATTTACACAATAAATAAAAGTTCTCAAGCGATATCAAAACATTTGTTCACATAAACTTTTGTTGGTAGGTACACATTAAACACTTTTCACATTTAGAAACACCATAAAAGTAAAATTGGACTTGTGTGTTTGTAAATACATTGCTAGATATCTCCAAATACATATGTAGTTCTTGATTCTGTTTTAAAACTTCGTCCCTATTTCTTCCTTTGAAGATTTAAGTGAAGTACTCGTAGCTATAGTCAGCCTACTTAGTCAGTTATCAACATTCGATTTTCGCCTGGATTATATTAGAATATCTGGTGGGGTTAAATTTAGGTATTCTTCCCTGAATTAAATCGACTTTTGTTATTATTAGTAAATTAAATACAAAAACAAATAGATTTAAAAATGGCGCCACTGATACTGACAGAGCAGACCCTGATTGTAATTTTTTAGCAATGGGTTTTACGGCCATGGATACAAGTCCTTTATAGCCCTTCTTATTTTTTCTACACAAATTATTATTTGTAGTCCAATACGGCTTATGTTAAGTAAAATAATACATTTAAAAAATGAATGAATTCTTGAACACTATTTTGCTAGAAAACAAACTGGAAACAATTAACCGAAATCGAACCCGTGATCCCCGGGTCTGTTTATGGTTTTGGCTCTACCTTTGTCCTTATTTCAGATGTTGCTATTTACATTTAATTTCGGTACTTGTTTTTGGGTAGCTTATAAAACAATGATTACAGCCAAATTGCCCCCAAAATTCCAAAATAAATTCCAAAATTATTACCCATAAGTACCTCTTATCACGCGCAAGTGAACACGCCGTCTCGTGTCTCGTCTATTTTGGCGCCAAAACGAGTAATTATCGAATAATACGCCATCGAATGACCACATCACTACCTGAATACTACTCAAGTACTCTCAAAATGCAAAAAGTGAAGGGCCTGTTTTTTTAAATATATTTATCAAGTTTCAAGTGAAAATAAGGATCAAGAATTGAGATTTGGTAGAGCGGAATGATGTATGATGAGTGCAAGACGAAAAACACTTTCGATGTCTAAAACTAAAACTAACTGCCTCCGTGGTTTGCTTTAGACCTGTGGGTCGTGGGTTCGATTTCCACAGGAAGTATATTTTGTTTAGTTGTTTCCACTTTGGTTAAGGCATTGCAGGGGACCAGGGTGTACAGGGTGGGGTGCAGGGCAGTAAACCTCCTCGAGTGCCCAGTCCTTCGAAAGCTTTGCATTCTCACTTGATCCCAAGGATCCGGTGAGAGGGCGGGCTGACAAGGGACTCGGGACGGTGCACCCTGGGTGACAGTTAATAACTCCCTGGTAGTCGGGGTCTTGTTGACTGTCGGCCAATTTCTGCCAACAGCCCACTCCACCGCCGTCTATGATGAGACGGCGAATGGATGTGGGTCTGGGGAACGGGCGTGGTCCATTTATGGGCCACTGCCCGATTTGGGGGGTGGCCGAAAGGCCAACAGAGGGGGCCGCAAGGCCATGGCTGGAGGGCGTCGTGGTAGAATGCTAACGCGACCCCATGGCGCCCTCAACAGCCGGTGCGGAAACGCCGGAGGGGTTTTAGTGGGTAGTCCAGGCGCTGCTGCTACGCCTGGGAGTCCCAAACTTTGTGCGTAAATGCATTTCCCCTACGTTAAAAAAAAATAAAATAAGGGTGTACAGGGTCGATTGACCATGTGTTGTAATCCCACTAGATATAATGATGATGATAAACTAACCAAGTACTCACCGACTACTCACTTTTCCGACTAGGAATTCATTAGTTCTACACAGGTCCCTTTGCTAAAATTAAAACATAGCTTAAAAATTCCGTACCAATGCCTAGCAACAACACTTAGATTACACCACCTGGCTAGTAGAGAATGCTGTCAGCATTAAGTCCGCCTTTTGTATAGGTATGTTTACTTCTGGTAGGTACAATAAAGTTTTAATAAACTAGTTGTTCGCCGCGAACATAGACCTCGCGATTTTTTCTCTATAAAGTTTAGGTCCAAAAATATAATAAAAATAAATTTGTCGGGGACATATTGAAGACGACCTGTACCCAAAAGTTTCATAAATCGTTATCCTGTGTCAGGTTAATAATTATCATCAGCTTTACATAACTCACGACTGGGCATAAGTATCAAATTAGGCCAGGGAGCAATGAAAAATTGAGTGTTAACCACTAAAACACCTCTGCTCATATTTCTGTTCAAATAGTCGTTCCATGGAAATAATCATACTGCCTAATCTGCGAACACGATTTACAGCATATCTACCCTTACTGAAGTGTAAGCTCAGATGACGATTGGAAAATTTATAGATACCTAGGCTCCCTCTAATGCCAGGGTGTAAACTATCGATCGAAATTGACGTTTGTTAATTGATATTTATACCTATCCTATCTTCTAAAGCGATTTTGATGCCAAACTATCTTAAAAATTCTATGCATGTCTTCTATACACATTTTAAATTTTATCGAAATCGGAATAACGGCTCGAGAGTTATCGCGGAACATACATGAAACATACATGCAAACAATGTTTTTTCGCCCCAACTAGACAATAAATAAATGGTGATCTATCTCTTTCTTCAACGCAAGTAAATTCTTTTAAATAAAAATCTTATGAATATGAATGATTCTATTGTTACGAAATCAAAAATAAATAAAAATAAAATGCGGCCCGCGGAAGTTTGAGTAGCGCTGTCCGCGGAAAATTCTCGTACAATCGTCGCGTGTTTCCATACGGGAATAATATCGCGAACGATCTAGTACATCGATTATCTCGCTCTGCCATATTGCTTTGTCTCGCTCTCGCACTTCTAGTATGTACTAAGGGAACGAGACAGAGGGTATCCCTCTCTCTCTATTCCGGAGTGGTTGTGATCTTTCTAGAAACTTATGGAGCGGGTTTCCCGGGCCATATAAATATCGGAAGGTGCCTCAGGAGGGCAGTTCTAATTTAACTGAGCTACAAGCGCGATCAAGAAGCGATATCCGGAGCGAATAACAAAGTGATACAAGCGACCTCGGCAAGTTATAGTGACTGTGATTAGCAAGTGTTTGGGACATTGTTAGTGATAAGTGAAGTGACGTCGGCGACCATCCTTGTGGGAATAAACGTTTTTAAGAGTCATCAGGTGTTTTTCTCCAAATTGCGAACCCCGAGCTCGTAACACTATAATCTATGTAAGTTTTTCGTACCTTTGAAGACCACTGTCTCTCTACTTATTAGTGGAATCTAATAAAGGTGGCGGTTGAAAAAAAAAAATCTCTATCATATGGAAAAAATTATGTAAAACATGTAGAAAATGTAAAACTTTCGACAAACAAAAATACTGAAATGAAAAGAATTCTTAGACGTCTCGATTTTTTTTTATAAATTAGATACTTCATAGAATACGAAAGATATTTACAAATCAAAGGTGACAGGAAAAGTCGGTAAGGACCGGCCTTGAAGAACATTCTGCGACCAAATCACAGGCATATTAAAAAAGGGAGATGTCAGGAGTACCCGTACGTGGGGCGCACTATAAGTTTCCGGAATGAATATGAAAAAATACTATTAAAGGTACAAAATTAATTTATTGTTTTTCAAAATAATCTCCCTTGGCGTCTATGCACTTTTTCATTCGATGAAACCAGTTTTGAAAACTTTTGTGCCACTCATCTGTGGTGACCTCTGAAACGTGTTTTTCATACTCCTCGACAGCCTCTTCTGGTGATGAAAATCGTTGACCGCGTAATTGGTTCTTAATTTTTGGGAACAGAAAAAAGTCAGGTCGGGACTGTATGCAGGATGACTCATGAGTTCTACATTTTTCGCCTTCAAAAAGTCGTTTGTCTGTCTGGCCGTGTGAGAACTAGCATTGTCGTGGTGCAGGATGATACGGCGTTTACGGTTATTTTTACGGAGTTCGTCAATAACTTCCGGCAAACAAATGGTCGTGTACCAGTCACTATTCACTGTACGACGATTCTCTAAAGCAACAGTAGCCACGTGTCCAGTTTTATTAAAAAAAAGAAGCAATCATCCGCTTAGATGCACTTTTCACGCGCGCCACTTTGGTTGGTTTCGGCTCATCTTGAAAGACCCATACGCTCGTTTGCTGCTTTGTTTTGGGATCGTAGCAATAAATCCATGTTTCGTCACCTGTTACTATGTCCCACACCAAATTTGACGCACCTTCGTTGAATCTGGTAAGCATGGCACTGCACCAAGTGACGCGGTCCGTTTTTTGAGCCTCGGTCAAGTTGTGTGGGATCCACCGCGAGCACAGCTTTCTCACACCCAAATGTTTGTGTAGGATTAATTGTATTTGACTCATGCCTATTTCTAAGGATGCGCGAATTTCATGGTAGGTCACATGCCTGTCTGTTTCAATCATACGGCGCACAGCATTGATGTTTTTGTTGGTCACAGCGGTGGACGGCCGACCATCGCGAGATTCGTCACTGAGATTGATACGACCACGCTTGAATTCTGCAAACCAGCTATAAACAGTTGTCTTGCATGGTGCTTCATTGCCAAAAGCTGTTTCAAGCCGAGCGATGCTCTGTTGAGCTGTCAAATTACACTTAAAATCGTAGAAAATCATACTACGAAAATTTTCCCGAGTTAAATCCATGTTGATGCAGACACACAATTTTTTAAATGGCGCCACAAGGTAAAAACAAAAGACAGTCAGATGAAACAAACTGCATTCTACAGCCAAAGAGTTCTATTTTCAAATGTTGCAATAAATTTTTAAATATTGTTTATGTAAGTGGCCAGTTCCGAAAACTTACAGTGCGCCCTATGTAATCGACGAGCGAGTATGACGAGAGTGATGAGCATAGAGGAAGCGAGGGAAGTCTGTAAGGATCGTAGCAAATGAAAATCCGTAGTCTCTCCACGAAATAGGCGTGATGTACTAACCATTGCATAAAAGAACAATTATGTACTATATATCGAACGTCGCTGTAGCGTACTAAATACGCTATACAGACATACTGGACCGTGCTCGATTGTCCGCGGGCGCCAAACACTTTCGTACTAACCTGTACACGCACCATTACACGCAAAAATGTGATTGTAGTATTTAAAATATCGCGTATCGATAATTGTCGGATTTACTTTCGTTGAAGAAAGGGACAGATCGACATTGTCAAGGGATGCGTAGCAAACTTTCCATGAATAGGTATTTGTTGCTAGGCAATGGTGAGTTTTAGCAATGTGACTCCTGCAGAACTTACCTATATGGACTCCTAGCCATTACGGTGGTGAGGTCGGCTGTCTTCCTAGTAATCCTACTAATATTATAAACGCGAAAGTTTGTAAGTATGGATGGATGTTTGTTACTCTTTCACGTAAGAACTACTAAATGGATTTAAATGAAACTTTACAATAATATAGCTTATACATCAGAATAACACATAGGCTACAATTTATAAAGATATTGTGTGAATTGTCCAAAATATGACGATAAGTGTCAAGTTATTAGATTTTGATTAGACAAAAAAATCTACCATCTGCGAGCTATCTGGCGTGCGCTGCCAAAACCGCTAGAGTTACACATATGTAATGTATGATGGAAATGGTTATCTTAAATAGTCCTACAAAAAAGCCCGCCACAGTATATATCTATATCTTACGCGTAAGCCATTATAGCCAAAATAGTGAAACATAACTACAATAAAGATTGATAATTTATTTCAAATGCACATTTGGTAGTAATAAATTGATTCTTAAATGAAAATAGATACTTTTATCGCTTCTGGTAATATTATAAATGCGAAAGTCTGTCCGTCTGTTACGCTTTCACGGCCAAACCGCTGAATGGATTTTGATGAAATTTGGTATGAATATAGTTGAAGACCGGGGTCAAACATAGGTACTTTATATAAACAATTTATTTAAACATAGGCTACTTTTTGACGCAGGCGGAGCTGCGGGAAACAGCTAGTATTAATTATATTTATGGTAAATAATTTTGATAACATACAACTCTGTGAAAAATAGCGTGGTCTCATGAAAATTTTGTTAAAAAAAGATATTCTATTAAAAGAATGTACCTGCCAAAAACATTGGGACTTTTGGCTGGAAGCTGTGAAGAGCAGTATGGGCGCTGTATTTTATTTTCAAAATTTTGTGTTTTTTCAGTGTTTGTGCATAATAATGGTGGATTATTATTCGCAAAGTGTTCGATAACAAGCGTGAGTGTTGGGAAGTGATACGGTGTTCGATTTATGTGATTTTCTTGCTTGTTGCCAAAAACTCCTGGAAATCGCTAAGTGCAGTTTTCTACCACTTCACTTAGCATTACTTCTGACTCGACATAACTACTGACTTGACTTCAGACTTGCTTGACTAAACAACTTCGTAGTATAATTTTACTTGCTAAATAAGAAAGTAAAACCCATTTAATAGAAAAAAATATATATTTTAATACTTTATTTTCCATTACAATTGGGTATTGTACTAATTTTTATTTTTTCTTTCATATCAATATTTTTATTTTCAGAAACAGAATTATGAAAGAATTTTTGTAATCCGTTCAAAAATTATAAGCCTTTGAAATTCGGTGGAAGGGGAAACTGTCAAAAAACAAGAAAAGGATGCACTGTGTGTGCAGTGACGTCACTGCCACTCGGTTTCGTGCGTACAAAAGAGATAGCAAGACGTCCCCACCACGCTCCCACTTTTCTTTTAGAGAAAACTTTAAAATCGAATTACGGCCTTAATTAACAACCAATTTTGTTGTTGTTTTCAGAATCGGTTTTTTAGTTGTAAAATTTTTTAGTGTATATTTTGTTTAGTATAACAATATTAACCAAGTATGTATACAGTCAAGTACTAGCCTATTAAGTAAATATAAAAAAAAAAAAAACTACCAACGAAAGCAGTTCCGCCTGGCGCCTAGCACGCCCGGCTGAGCGTCAAGCCAAGTGTTTGCCATTTTTTGTTTATTATTTTATACAATTTATTTTTACGGTCCGGGATTATGTCTGATAGCTATTGACAGGTACTGATAAACATTGGATTTGCATTGTCTACGGTTATCCGTTGTGGCGTACGTTTTAGGATGTTTTCTTTTTATCTCTACCCAATTACTAATTTAAGTGAAAAAAACAAAACAAAGAAGGTATACAGACAGCTTACAAAATATGCGTTATACATTAAGTATTAAACTGTACGAAAGAAAACAGTAATTGAATTAATCATTTAATTGAATAAATGATAATATTAGGATTGAATTAATTATTGTTTTAATTACAATTTATTATGCCGTATTTATATCTACTGGATAAATGAGTCTCAATTTCAGATTAAGTTATATGTTTCATTTAAATCCTAACCTCACTGTACATAGGTAACCTTATTTTGCAATAGGTAAAGTTCAATATTTTTTTAATTTAATTTACAAACTTGCATACAATCTATCGATAAAAACCTACATAAGCTTTTTTCATTTAACTTTTGTAATTTCAGCCTATAGTTAATGGTTAAATAGTAAAACTTAGAGTTGGTAAATAAAAAAAACTTGACTAACCCAAAGGTTGACTGTTAGATAATGCTTTTAGCATTAAGTTCGCCTATTGTGCTATACAACTGTATTATGTACAATAAAGTTTAAATAAATACATAAATATCATGAGTTACGATCGTTATAATTTCGTTCTGACTAGGCCACACATGCAGTTTAGCGATCACCCAGTACCCCCATATTTACAAGCTTGAAGTGAACAATATATTAAAAATATTTTATTATAACAATAATTACCATTACTATTTCTACCACAATGTGCGCGACAAAAAGAGGGCCAAGTGAACGCGATGCGCACTTAATTCAAGAAATATGATACTTTATTGGGGCTTTGTTTAAACAATTGCGTGAGTGATTGTACAAGGGATCTGCACCTTTTGGATGGCTGTGTGCGAGAGTGAAACAGAAAATTAAAATAAAAAGTTAATTAAATTTTTATTTAATAAATACTTAAATAAAAATACTTTCCTTATTGGAACAATTTTCAATTACATTATAATGTGATATAAACCTACAAGAAACATTATCTACTAAATTAAAACTAAATGAATCAAAACTTATAAAATGAACCTATGGCTAAAATTAAGATAAGCTACGCTTGTAATATACCTACAAGTTAGAGGAAAATGAAAATAAAAAAATATCGGAATACTTACATAAGTAGAACATACCTAAGATACAATTTTTCAAGATTTACAATGTTTATGTGAAATCTGGTGAAGCGTATTTAGTATCAAAATTTCCATACCAAACCTTTATGAAAATCGAATGCTTATACCTAAATGATAGAAACTTCTGTCATGATATTCGGTATTAGCTTTGGCAATAATTATCTATGTAAGTATTTTGTTCACGAATTTAAGATATATTTTTTTTAATTACTAAAACTTCATGTGATAGATCAAACTAGCTTTTTATCCATCGCAAAATTTGGAACTCTAGTGATTCTGGTACTAAGTAGGTTCTGAATTTTCTTTGGACAGGTACTAGATATATCATATACATCCTACAATATAGTTCGACCGATTATTTGTTTTACTGTTTATTTCCTACTTGTTTTGTTTTAAATTCTTTTATCATATAATTTCAGGATTAACCGTATTTACACAACCGATCTTGGTCACATAACGACTAACCCTGTAATTTTATGTTTTTAATATGCAGTGCGTTAGTCTAAAAGTTGTACTGTTATTAAAATAAAAAATAAAATAAAAAAACAACACTGATTCTCTGTTTTTGCATGAACCCATCCAGTCTATCTATTGAGCGAGTGCATACGCTCCACGTTAGCCGGGCGGCTATCAAGTTTCGGGTAACTTCTGCTATCCTGGTAGCCTGCGTTGCATTCGATTATTTTAGTCAGAATTTATTTGACTAAATTGGATGCGGTTTACGGAAATGGGCACGACATTTCTTGGAATCGAATGTATTTTAAGAATATTTTCGATTTACATAAGTTGTCTCACTCTCTTTCTTCATACTTAAAGGAGGATGTTTTTTTTTTGTTTGTAAATAAATCATGCAATAATTGCTATCATGATTTATTGTTTCTACTGTGCGAATATCTGCAAGCTCTATATTTAATTCTTTCATCCAACTTCTGCCAAATATTGGATCGACATCTTTGTCAATAATGTACAATTTACCGTGGAAGTTTTGATTCTTGTATTGACATTTGACATAAATGACTCCATATGGTTTTATTATTGGAATTTTGGGTGTTCCCCAGTCAGATCGGTCTACTTTACTGATGATGCCACCATGCCAATATGTTTTAAGGGCGTACGGAATAAACAATAAATCATGACAGCAACTTACATAATAAACTCTAATTCAATTCATTTCATGATTAATTTCTTGAATCACTTCTCGTGTAAGTATTGCTATAGTAATACAATTTAAATATTTTTATTGATATTTATAATTCTACAGTTTATTTATTATAGTAAATCAACATAATTGGTTAGAAAAACTTATTTAACTAAAAAAATCGTAAAAGTACGCACGCTATGCGTAAAAAAAAAATATTTTTATGCAAGGCAATAAGGTAAAGCAATTCACGAAAAGTAAGCCATTTTGCGTCTTTAGTTCAAACAACAGAATTGCCATGAAATGATTCATTTCATGAACTGCCAAAATGTGGCTATTTTAAGATTCGCAATGATTCATACCTAATATATGATCATATTGTAATTAGTGCAAAGTTGCCATTTTAGACGCACTGATTCTCTTTTCCACTTTTAAATTTTCACAACGTGACAAGCATTCATATCTAGATAACACTAAAATTTCTATTTTTGCACCACATAATGATGTGGTGCACTTAATGAAGTGTAAACTTGTTTCTCTGTGATGATAAGTAGGTGCCTATCTAGGCTTCGATTATTGATATTATGTACTTAGTTGAGTTGTACTTAAGTACGCCACTTTACAACGCATATCCGACGGTAAGTCACAAAACATCTATTACTAAGGTGCAAGGCGCTCTACAATTCTACAAAGTCGAAAATCCAATGTTCTATACTTAGCGCATGAAGGACGTACATTTCTAACTGAACTTTTTATAGAATCCTTATTTTGACTTGAAGTGCTATTTTTGAGATCTGCGACACACTCAAAATTGGTTAGTTGAATGATGACTGATTCTTTCTCGAATAGTTTTCATTTGACATACGAGTCGAGTCATGCATCTCAAAAATAGCATCCCTGATATGCATCGAATTCAAGACAACAAGTACTCATTGCGAGTTAATTTAAGTAGACCAAATCAAATAAAATCATCTTTATTTGTGAAAACAGGTCAAATAAGTAGACACGCAATTAATGAATAAGTAGGTACTCTGTTTCTGCCAGATTGGCGAACAAATTTACAAGAAATAACATTAGTTCACTTGTGATAGGATTCATTCGTAAAAAGATTCAATCGAGTTTGTCTTTTTAAAACTCATCTAATATATAATAACATTTCTTGACGAAGGCTCCCGAAGGGGTTGTTTAAAAAATATGATCTCTGATGTTGTTTTAAAAGGGAGTTTGGTAGCTTATATATATGACAGGTGCCTACCAAACTTACTTAGGTACTTCCTACTTCGAAATAAAATGAAGGTATTTAAGTAGGTATTTTCTGCATTACCATCATCCAAGCGTGTATCCTAGTTGCGTCGTCAGCTTACGCTTCAGAGCCTAGGGGCACTTAAATCATAGTCCTAGATTTGGCAGTACCTACTGGTTATTACTTAACTACATAGGTAGGTATTTTAAACCGATCTAAATACCATTTAAAAATAATAAAACCATCTTATTTGTAGATCTTAGCAAATTTATCTTGAAATCTTTCTCATTGTCGCCATAAAGCATTCTTTTATTATTAAGGAGCTTATCCTTTGTGTGTTTGTTTGTTGAGATCAGCAGGGAAGTGTAAAATCCCTTTAAAGCATGCCGTGCTACGTTTTATAAAAGTGAATTTTGGTGCACAATAGATTTAATAGAGAAGAAATAGAGATGCTATTTTCACTATGAGCGTGTGTCTTGTCTGGTACAGGTATCTATTACTGACAAAAGATATATACCTACCTAAGTAGGGGGAGCGGGGCTACAATTAACAGAGGTCAGTATTAACTAAAGAATTTCTCTGAATCTATACATAAGTACTTATTTATTAAAGCCATAGTATATTTTTATAACGACGTATAAATCACGCCATATGACCATATTAATCAATTTTACTCCATGCGTTGTGCAACTGACTTGTGTGATAGACCACTTTAAAAAAATATGTTTTTGCTTCGAACCTAATATATATATATATATTATTGTTGTTTTTTTAATTTTAGGTCCAAATGTTCGATAATGTGACTAGGTTTTTTTTTTGTTTTATAGAAGTATTATTTTATACCAATTAACGCTGTGTCGCGCAATTAAGCGAAAGCCGGACCCAACGGCATAATGGAATTATATTTATGAGAAGCTGTTTCCCTCAGCTCCACCTGCGGTATATAGCCTATGTTACTCAGGGTGAATGTAGCTTTCCAATGGTGAAAGAATTTTTGAAATCGGCACAGTAGT
This sequence comes from Euzophera pinguis, assembly GCA_947363495.1. NCBI lineage: Eukaryota > Metazoa > Arthropoda > Insecta > Lepidoptera > Pyralidae > Euzophera > Euzophera pinguis. Next base: position 8,119,595 of record OX376176.1, read on the forward strand.
TTTTTAATTTATTCATTACAAACATACACACAAAAATACAAATCTTTCCTCTTTATAATATTAGTATAGATGTAGATCAGACAATACAATACTTTATTGCCCACATACAGAAATTATAATCAGAAACAATCAGGTGATTCAAGCCTGCAATGTCCTAACCAAACTGGAAACAACTAAACAACATGGGAATCAAACCCATGACCCACGGGTGTATCGCAAACGTCTGACTGGAACAGAGACGGTTGTCGGTTCTAATGTCAATGAAATATTTTAAAAAAATTAGAGTTGTCTGCAACTCTAACGGGTGGCGCCATACAAGTGCAAATATTCGCCCTAAAATAATATTTGATCTTCGCTCTGACCTTAAACGTTTTTCGTATTAAAAAAAAGTTGATTTTGCAAAATTTTATACTAAGCGGGTACCTAGGTATCTACTTATATAGGTACACTGTCTGACCTGGGTAAGTAGCTAGCTAGAATCTACCACCAAACCTAACTCTTTGCTTCCGTCTCAGTTAGTAGATAGATAGAAGTACCTAAGTAAGTACCTACTATCTTGTACCTACATAAGCAAATTTTATGATAAGTTAGTATTTACCACAGTTCGGCACGTGGTGGTCCAGTATAAAGAGAGACGTGAAGAACCTTTCGGCGACAACCCAGGACAGACAATCCTGGCGCCGAGTTACGAGGAGGCCCGACCCCAGATAAACTGGCAAGGTGGCAGGAAAAAGAAGAAGAACTATTTACCACAGTTGCCAGCACAGAATAAAATGTAATAAGTACCTACCTACATAAATTTATCTAATCTATACTTACCCTAAATTGCTTGGATAAGAAACATACAATACAAAACTCTATAGTGCAACAGAAAAAAGAAGATTTTATTTCAAATTAGGATTCTAAAATTTTTTTCATTCTCGGAGCATTATAAATTAATGCTAGGTGGTAACACACGCGTACGTACCTTTATTTGGTTTAAACATAAATTCCAGAATAATTTTACCGACATGCCTACCTACCTACCTATCTATCCTACATTCTCCCTTCGAAATTCAAATTCAAATGGATTCTATTCATGGGCGTCATCGCTGTCCTAGAGGCGTTATCTCTCTCGACCAATGAAAAAGCAAGGATTACCGTCCAAGGATAATGACGCTATTTCATTGGGTAGTCCTTTGGCGCCTTTTGATGTCCGGAATTAAATCCTGATGACCTTGAAAAGTATAGTTGTCTCTTTCTATTGATCTCTCTCACTGTTTGAAAAATTTATTGCTTTCATCTACCTACCTAGAGAATTTATTCTGAATGTACCTTTAGAGGAACATTGTTACAAACATTTATTTATGGACAGATCTAAAATATTTATTTATGAAGTGCATAGCTACGTACTTAGTTATTAGATATTTTTAACCGACTCAATTTATGATTTGTTTCCTCAAAGTAAATTACATAAATTTTAAATGAAAAATAAAACTAAATAAGAAAATGGCAGTAAATAAGTACATAAAGTATGAAATAGAACCTATTGACTTAAAATTTATATTCATAATTTTTTTTGTAAATTGTGTGTGTACTGTAATAGTAATGTGCGATTAGTTACTGGATTATGTACTGAAAAATCAGGCTTCTAGTTTTATCTACAACGAAGTTATAGGGGGTCTGAAATGGCCTGAATTGCTTCGAGAAAAGGTTGTGGTATACGGCCGTGCCGCTTTTTTGCTCGACTTGGGGTTTTTAATGAAAGCGACATCTTCAGGAATAATTTCAAGTTAAACATGTGATTGTGAAATAGTGGACTGCTGCCATCTATCGTCGAATAGTCAAACTAAACAACCAAATTATATTAGCCATTTTTATGAATGCCCGATAGATGTCGTAAGAGAAAACAATATTATCAATAGAATCTTACTATGGACGATTTTATCTGTATAAAGTAAAAAAATATCTTGTTTTATTTTTTCCGAAAAAAATAACTTTCTTCGTCCTTGTCGTTTTTCCCCCCTAACTTTTTCACGTTACACTACCAGTGTCATTGCCAGTCATAAAAATGAATAAGTTTAGACACTGGCAACAACGAATAGACGCGTGTTTTCGACGGTTAGTGTGGGGCAAGAGAAAAAAGGATGGCGAATTTAGGTGTCGATTTTTGTAAAAGCATAGTGTCTTCTATTCTATACATATTGGCATTCGCACAAAAGAATCTTAAAAAGTGTAGTCGTTATGACCATAACTTTTAAAATAAAAATAAAAATTCTCTCACCGAAGTTGTGTTCGTTATGGTCATGGTCATCAAAGAGGAAAATAAACAATTTTAAACATGTGGTATGAAACCATGAGTCACAGATTTTTGAACTTTTAAAACTTGTCAACGTGTAAAAATAAATAAAGCCTGACTAATAAAATAGCAACCTTCGGCAACTAGATAGTCATGTAATATTCCGTCATCTCAACTTGAGACTATAATACATCAGCTGCCGAAAAGAGAGAGGAGATGATTTTGTGTACCTATTAATATATTGTTGTTATGATTATTTCCTACGATATATTTATCGAATTGGTAAAAAGTAAATCCGCCATTTAAATGCTTTATAATAAAGTTTAAATAAAAATAAAATAAAAATAAGAGTGGTATAAAAGATATTATCATATTTGACGCGCATAAAAACAAAGGATTGAGTTCTATTTTATCAAATGACAGTGTCAATTTTGTTGTTGACATGACATACATCTTAAGGCGATCAGTAGCGACCCCAATGTAGGGTTTCCATTTTTATGGTCAAGCTATACTTTAAAAATACCTATTTAAAAATCTTAAACTGAAATAAAATAAGTAGTATAAATATCTTGTAGAATAGGCTACTTGACTGTATTCATACTTGGTTAATATTGATAAACTAAACAAAATATACACAAAAAAGTAACCGATTTTGAAAACAACAACAAAATTGGTTGTTAATAAAGGCAGTAATTCGATTTTAAAGTTTTCTCTAAAAGAAATGTGGGAGCGTGGTGGGGACGTCTTGCTATCTCTTTTCTACGCACAAAATCGAGTGGCAGTGACGTCACAGCTCACACAGTGCATCCTTTTCTTGTTTTTTGACAGTTCCACCGAATTTCAAAGGCTTAAAACTTATTTATTTTTGAACGGATTACAAAAATTCTTTCATAATTCTGTTTCTGGAAATAAAAATATTGATAAGAAAGAAAAAATAAAAATTATTAGAATACCCAATTGTCGATATCCTGAGAAATACAACCGACTTTCAAAACCATCACTAACTCTCAAACGCAACACAAAAATGTCAGATGTCAAATGACGTGTGAGTTGATCTGTGACGTTTGAATCGTGTTTCGTTTCGTATTATTTCACTTTTTACATACGTGTCAACATAGCTTGAGCGTTTCAGGCTTTTCAGCCTTAAATTTAAGGAAATAACTGTAAGTATTGCATTATTTTTGTTATTTTATTGTTAGAAAAACGACCCATGCATTGTTATGATCTGTATTCACGGTAATTCCCAAACTGTATCAGGTTAAATGAAAATCCTTCGTTGTTCTTTATTTCAGCGGAAAATTCGTAATAACAGTTACTAGAAACTTTCATATCAATTCAATTTCCCATATAATTGGCGTATGTAACGTGAAAATGTGTGTGTTTTCTGGAAAAATCGTATTTGCATCATGCCAGCTGTGTAAACATATCATTGTTGAAAAGGCTAGTTTTAAGTCTGAAAACGTATGTTTTGCTTCTAAATACACAGTGGAGCGGTTAAATTGAAGTAGGTTTGTGTTTATTTTACGCGTAAACCTCTATTAAAACAATCGCCCAACATACGACGTAATATCATCAAGTACACATCATTTTCCGTTTGTGAAAGTTTGTTCCTAATTTCCTATTGTATTGTGATTTAGTAATTATATAATTATCTAATATCAACCAACAACTAATCAGTTAGGTACTAATCAACGATTTAGTAATAGTTCCTAATCTCTGCTTGCTGTGAAAGTATCCTATTATTTAGAAGTGAGTCACTACATTTAAAATATTATTTTAGACAAGTTTGCTAGACATTTTTGTAACTTTATAAGTGATTTTTGTGTGCATTATTATGCAATTTTAATTGTTATTCTACTTGTTTCTATATTCAGTAAGTTTTTTTATCATGTGAACCTGTACAATATGGTGACAGTTTTCTGAAACTGCCACTCGGCCTCTGACTTGGTTCCTATAACTACCAGTTCGTTAATAATCTCCTAGTAAGCTTACATGTTTTTTTTTTTAATATTCATATTTTTTTAAAATTTCAGATACTTAAACAAATCAAAGTATGTGTTTACCGATTTTAAATATTTCATATTGAGTTACTAACTCCTTGCTGCAGCTCCATATGCGTCAAAAAGTAGCCCAGCAGCAGTATCTTTGACCTCGGGTTTTCAACTATGTTCATAACAAATTTCATCAAAATCTGTTCAGGGATTTGGCCGTGAAACCATAACAGAGAGACAGATTTTAGCACTTATAATATTAGTATGAATAAAGAATGTTTAATTTTAATTAAATTTCCAGGACAAATATACTAACAATCAATTAAAATGGCACCAAAACAGAGGATGCGCATCGCCAACGAGATCGCCAGCAAAAACATCACCCAGAGGGGAAATGTCCCAAAAACCACAAAGGTATGACATTCTGACTTATTAACATTATATTATAAATCAAAATTATCTTATCCGGGAAGCATGACCTTGGACACTCACCGACTAGATGGTCAGATGACCTGAAAAAGTCTCAGGTAGTCACTGGATGCAGGCCTCTTCCTAATGATTTCCGAAAATGAATCATTAGGAAAGCCAGCAGTGGATTGGCTGCGGCTGATGATGATGATATTATCTTCTTTGCACAAGTGTGTTTCTTTCCCAGTTGGATCCTCAGATTGTACATGAAAGCCTTATGCTTTTTTGAATTGCGGTCCTAGATTTGGTGGTACTGATACAAATAGAACCACTGCTGTCTTACCTCCGTAACCCTAAACAAGAGCACCAAGAATATGAATTGAGGTGTGTTTGTGGACAATATTTTCAGATTTTTCAAGCTGCCTAAAATCACAGTCTAAAGATATCTCGCTAACCCGAAACAACAACTTGACATGCCTACCAAAGCATAGGATTTACTTATAATTACTGAAATATCTTAGTAAAATTATAAATCTGAATGATTGTGATGGATTCAAAGAAAAAATGGCTAAAGGGATTTGAATAAAATTTGAAATATAGGTAGTTTACAATCCATGTTACATTAGATACTTTTTATCCTGAAAAGTAAGTTATTCTCACACTTTGGAGCGAAAGCAAAGCCCCGGGTTAAAGTAGGTGTTTTATAAACATTGGAATTTACCCAAATACTTCAACATTGTTATTGTTCAGTTTTAATCAACTCAGCGTGTAAACTGATTGGTTTCGGTTCATGTTTGTTATTGACAGTTTGACACAGACCGTGGCCAAAGTGAGGAATGCATAACAATAATGCAATTATAATTAGTTGCAGAATTTTATTTCCACAAAATTTATTAATTTTTTTCTTGAATAAACAACTTTCATATTCACTAAATAGATGTAAACTTATGTAGATTCTCGATAAAAACACTTTTTTTTAATTACTAAAAATAATGTACATTTATAATGAACTGTGCAGTATGTATAGTACGCCCTGTTGTCCATCCAACCATCTTAAGAATAGGCATCACTCCACTCCCCTATCGGAGAGTGTCATAAAAAATCAACTGTCCTAAATCCTAAGGGTATTCTAAATGTCTATTTACATAAACAGACAACAGATAAACTGCATGCATTATTACTACAGATTATATATCCACTTTTGTTAAGTTAGTGATGATGATGTGACAATGAAATTATAAATATTTTTCTAATATAATTTTCTTATTTTGTTTTTTCAGGAAAAAGATGACCAATACCCCGTAGCACCTTGGCTTTTGGCTCTCTTCATTTTCGTCGTCTGTGGCTCGGCCGTCTTCCAAATCATCCAATCCATACGGCTGGCCTAGACACCCTGTGATCCCTGACTGATAATTAGTACCAAAACAGTGCAATACATCGTGGCTTGAGACGTTACTCTTCGCTTTTCATTATCCCCTGGTACCTGCATTCCATGACGATAAAGACAAATTCCTCTTTTTTTTAATTTAATGGATTGCTATTCATTTTTTTTTTAATTTTAACATCTCAAGCCATGATTTTTTGAAAAAAATACTTACACTATTCGTTTTGACGTCTAGTACGCGCAAAAACTAACTGCGCGTTTCTGTCTATGTATAGCTACCTAAGCATCTTTGTCAACATGTTTTTAGTCCTTGTAAGCGCAGGTTTTGATATAATCTCAACTGAAAGAAACATAATTGTATCTATTCTTGTATATTGTAAATTGAAAATTAAAGTTAAGGTGAAAATCGAAGCATTTAGATGAAATGTAAAATTTTTCATTCATTCCTTAATTTTATAGTTTGAATACGCACAAAATAGCTTTCTATGAGGAAAGATGTGTTTTTTATATTTAGTTCAATTATATTGAGAATGAAATTATTTTTTACCCCCGTCACTGTGAAAACATTAATTGTCGGTTCTATTTTAATTTTAAATGTAATTTATTTGAATAAATACAGTATATTTGTCATATTAACCGGTCTTTTGTTGTGCCAATTCCGAATTTAGGTAATCTGAAGGTTAGGTTTACTAGGTAGTATTATTATTCCTGAAATTCCCTAGGAAGAAGAGATTTCCAAAATATCTATGGAAGAATAATAAATAAAAATATTTAAGTAAAAATGTTAAAATATGTCAGATGCAAACAAACGCTAAGCTCCCATCAGCGTGGAAATCTTATCATGAAAAAATTTCGCTTTCATCAAGCAGTTTTTAAAAATTCCATTTCGCGGACTTACCTACCCCTGTTGCCTCCCTCGGCATTGGCTTTCAGTAATGGCAGAGGCAAGGCACCATATTTTATTTTATACTAGCTTTTTCCCGCAGCTCCGCCTGCGTCAAAAAGTAGTCTATGTTTGACCCCGGGTCTTCAACTATATTCATACCAAATTTCATTAAAAATTTGTTCAGCTGTTTGGCTGTGAAAGCGTAACAGACAGAAAGACAGACTTTCGCATATATAATACTAACTGTTTCCCGCAGCTCCGCCTGCATCTAAAAGTAGCCTATGTTTGACCCCGGGTCTTGAACTATATTCATACCAAATTCATCAAAATCCGTTTAGCGGTTTGGCCGTGAAAGCGTAACAGACAGACAGTCTTTCGTATTTATAATATTAGTATGGATTGTATTTTTCTCACATTACATTAGATATTATTTGGTTCGTGTTTCCAGAAAGGGAATTTATTTATTTTATCGCCTTTCTCATAAAAAATAACGAACATTCGTTAAGACTAGTTTAACTAAAATAGATTTATTCTCTTTCTCTCTGTCTCTTATCAATATTTTGACGTGAAAGAACGAGATAGAACATCTTTATAGATAAAATGGGCTTGACAGACATTTAGAAAATTTCATGAATAAAGCCTTTTTTATATTTATTATTTTAAATTAACCATCATGAAGTACTAGGCTATCATAAGCAAAAATAGTTTATCAAATCAGTTTAGTAGCGCCAGCGTTGAATGCGTTCGAATAAATCCAGAGAGATTATCTTGTTGATAACAAACACTAGGTAATTAAGGTCAAAATGAAAGCCGAAATTTGATAATTTGTGTATTCTTATGTCACATATTAATTACATTGTAAAGTCAGACTTAAAATAACATAGGTTAGTTATATTACAACAATAAAACTATATGGTACATTTAATTTACAAATTGTCATGTAGTTGATATGTGTGTCCTTATAAACTAACAAATTTGACCTTTTCGTTAGTTCAAAAAGTAAGTAAAAAGATACTTAGATACAATTCCCCTTATTTATTCATAAAATATTAACGAACATTAAATAAGTCCAAGAAATATGTTTTGTCTCGTTCTTTCACGTCAAATATAGATGAAACAGAGAGGGGACTAAAGATATTTTATTCAACTTTAACTTACGGACCATGCGTTATTTTTTATGAATAAGGGGGTAAGAAATTACCAATGTTAATAAGTTCTTTACAAGATTTAAGTGAAATACGAAAAAAAATTAACATCTCATATAAAAATGATCTCAGTTTCTCTCTACCAAGAACAAACGAACAATACAAATTATGGTTATGAAATTTCTGTAGATGCACAGATCAGTATATATTGTATGTGTCTAGTTTTTTAAAGTTTTAATTTCAGATTTGTTTAAAAAAATTCAAGTTTTGTTTACAGATTTGTTTATCATTGAATTGTTTATTTTTGAACTAACGACATTGGCATTTTGAGCACCTTATTAGCACCAATTGGCTGTAATTATTAGCCTTTCTATAGACAAACTACGTCGCGTGGAGTATTAAAGTTGGCGATTGTTCATTTTAGCTATTCCGCTACTAAAATTGGGCTTCCATTGCCTAAAAAGAGAATTAGTTCCCCTATCTGATAATAGATGGAACAAAAACAGAAACAAATATTAAAATTAAGTACTTAATTCGCAAAATAGTGAAATAAAAATCTGTATTTTTAAACATCATTTTTTAGGCACCGAAATTCTGTTACAAGTTGAATTAGTGCTTTATTTAACAGTCATTATAAAATTAGGAAAGAAATGTTCTCAATAGAAGGCGTATTCAATGATTTTGTAAGAGATTGCCTAAGAAGTAACCACGAGACCTATTTTTGAAATGTTGAATGATGTTCGATATAGAACAAAAATCCTTCGATATTGTACAAAAAATATTCGACTCGCCCTTTTTGCGTAAGTCAGACTTTTATAAATAATAGCGCCCCAGAATAATTGGCTCGTTGATTAGAACATCAGATTAATATATACCTACTTACACGCTATATATGTATTATATTCTAATAATCTTGTTTACAGAAGGGATTCATTAGTAGGGGGTTACACTTCTTAGCATGGTAGCATGAAAACCCCCTTAAAAATTCTAGTAAATATTCCGATGCAATGGATGGCAGCTTCAGCAGTAAATTTTTAGCCAAACACTTAACGCTCCAAGCAACGTCGTATTCAAAAGGTTTACTTGACTAATTCATTGTGATGATGTAATTTTTTAATCTGAGTAAATGTAGTTACATATTTTAAATTGCGATCGTTAATATTGGTGACATTTTATTGTGATTTTAACGTTCAATACTAGTAGGTGCCAAAATATTATTAATTTGCAAAATTAAATTGTGCTTTACAAAATAACACTTTGTGTCAATATAATAATAAAATTAAATGATTATGATTATACAGGCAATAGTGAGACTTTACAGGATGTTTTATCATTATTTCAAAAGATCTCAACTAAAATCTGTCTCAATGGAAAAAGACAATTATGTAAACAAATATGGCCATCTGACAATTAGATAGCTTTGCCGGTGGTGTTATTGTGGGTTCATTGAGATCTGAATGTGATAAGCATTGTTATTAGAATGTAATTGATTGATGAGTAATTTTAATAAATTGCCATTGTTTACATTATTGTCTTTTTTCTATTGAGACAAACTATACAAACGTATTCTTTTCCAGTTATACTTCCCTGGTAATGAGATTTTGTAAATATTTATTGAAAATCACTGAACTAGTGAGATCTTTTGCATTTGAGTACTTTTAATACCACATTTTAATTATTTACAAAATATTTTATTTAGTTATTTATATTTTTGAACACGCTAGCGGCTTAAATTAGCTGATGCGTGTGCATCTTGAAGTTTGTAGAGTTTATAAAATTGTCAAATTTGTTTTTAAAAGTGTTGAGGGTACGCTGACGACACTCTCGTGGAGTCTATTCCACTCTGCTACTACACGATTGCATAGAAAATGTTTTTTTTCGGTTTTCTTCTTGCTCTTGTGCAACATAGTTTCAATGAAGGTCCAGCGTACATTTTCCGAGAGTTGGAACATAACGCATATCAATGTCATTGTGAATCTTGATATAATATAATTAAAAAAAAACTTCTTGGCAGTAAGCGAAACCAAACATCACTATTGCCTGACTGTGTATGCGAGTGGGTCAAATATTTCTATGAGAATATCACATGCATTAATGATGTGACTGCAAAAGAAAAAAGACAAGTGCGACCACAGGCCTTCTTCTAATTAATTTTCATGGTCGGACTTATGATCAAAGAATTAGTCATTACTGAAGTGAGTTTTAAATGCTCAAGAATAATACGTACATTTTTCTTTTATCTTTCATCACGTTTTTAAGTTGTTATTTATTCAAATCAGAAGTAGACCTGTAGAAACTTAAAAATACTATTTTAACGTATCATAAATGGCCTCGTTGGGATATGTACCATTCAAATGGATACTGTTGCTAAAACTTAAACAATTATCTTTACTTAAATGAACCTCCGTCCTATCTACACTTTGACTCTCAATTTCTGGGTAATCATCCATGTTACTCGTGATTTCTAATCTTATAGCATGGATTTTGGGATCAGAATTAACTTTGTCGCGCTCCCATGAATCTATAGCTATCGACACGTCATTTCTGCTCTCTGTGTCATCTAATTCACTAGAAGTCACGCTCGAATTGTCCAAATCAAAATCCGTTGTTTTTTCTATTACAACAACTTCGATATGCCTGAAAGGGTTCTCTTGATTCTCAATCATCTGCCTTGCCCTTTCATCGTTTCTTATAATCACTTCTTTCTTAACATTACAAATCACTGGATCGTTAGCTAAAACATCTATATTATTGTCATAGTTTTCTTCATCACTGACCTTATTGCCATTAGGAGTGCATATTTCTGCGTAAATATTGTCAGAACTGGAATCGGAGTCCACTTTTTCCTCTTCGATTTCAACTGCATCTGCAACTTGACCGTATGGTAAATCTTCTATAACAGGAAGCTTCCGTTTTTGTATTGACGATATTGATCGTCGTATCTTTATTTGGGTTTGTGGTTCTTCCTCAGAAATATCTACAGTTGTTATATCTTCCTCTATTTCAGATTTAGGCGTTGGTGCTCTAGGTTTGTCAATTTTTTTTCTAAAATTAACAAGTTTGTCGCCGTCGCTCGAACGTTCAGTTTTGGTTGGCATACTGTTGCTGTTGCTGCCTTCTTTTTTGTCGCTTATTTTCTTAGGATGCAGTAAGTTTGACGTAGATTTACTGAGAACACGTTTAGTCTTAACATGGAACTCCGAACACAGCTTTTCAGTGATATATGAATGTTGTTTGTAGTTAATTTCAAAATCGCTATCATTATACAAGGATCCAACACCGAACATATTAATTTCTTCACAACTTTGAATTTGATTGTAGGACTCTGACTTAGTCATAGCCTTTTCAGGAATCAAATCAGGCTGTATCCTCTGTCTTCTTTCAAGATTAGTTGAAGATTTAGTGGCTGATGATTTCTTGAGCATATTTTCATCCAACGATTTAAGTTTGCGGCTGGAACTTGCATCACTTTCCATAGACCCACAATAATTAATTTGGTCTACGCTAAGATTCTTGCGGCCGTGTTTCATGGCGATGCCACTGTCTTCGTCTGTGGTGAAGGAGTTATCTGGCATGCCGGTTTGGACTGACACAGATTTGGTCAAGATAGGCTTTTTATGGTTAGAACTGCATTGACTAGTTCCCATGTCGGACGAAGAAGTAGTAAGGCTTTTGTACGAATAACTCTTTTCTGTCGTACCGTCATGTTTCCTCGTAGCTCCAAATCTGTCCTCAATGAGCTTTGCCATATCCTGATACCGCTCTATCGAACTATGTTTCTCTCCTAGGGGATCAAATGGATCTTTAACATCACTCAGTTTCTCACTTTTTTCCATAGCAGTGATCTTTTCATCGGTTAGTTTCTCTGTGCTCTTCAAAAGTTTTATATTTTTAAACCATTTACTTTTCTTTTGACCAGAGTCTTCTCTAAAAACTTGCATTTTATCACTCGAGAACTGCTCTTGCTCTATTTTCTCTTCAACTTTATCGTCTTTTCCTTCGTCGTCGCTATAAACGTCGTAATTCATATGTTCGAGTTCGTTTTTACTTAAAAATATAATAGAGCCTTCAGTTTCATCTGGAATATCTTTGAGTACTTTCTCGCTCTTCCCGAAAAGCCTAGACGTATCAATTTTGAGTCCTTGCAGCGTGAATTTGCGTTCCTTTTCAAACTTGACTGGTTCGTGGTCTTCTTTGATGAGGTCATCTGCGGTTTTGGCTTTGCTGACGACGGTTGAGTTGGCGTAGGAGATCTGCCTGATCCAATTGTCAACGTTGAGTTGACAGAAAGTTAGTGCTTTTTGCAGGCGGGCTGATAGGAACATCCTCTTTTCGCTCTCGAAGCCTAGTTGTGTCCTGCGGATCTTCACGTTGCTGTTGAGAGGGAGGAGTTGCAGGTTCTCCTTGGCGTGGTAGCGGGGGTCCACCTGCTTGCTGGGGCTGGAGGGCATCGACCCGTACTCCGGTAGGGTGCACATCACTAGCACTGGCTCTGTCACTGCCGCCCGCAGCAGAAGATCATCTGAAATTAAGAAAATATCCATACTAATATTATAAATGCGAAAGCCTGTCTGTCTGTTAGCTTTCACAGCCAAACCGCTAAACGGATTTTGATGAAATTTGGTATAAATATAGTTCGTAGTTTCATACGAATTAGTAAAGAAAATACATTATTAGTAATAATCATATTATCTATAATTATTCCAAAATCCAATTTAACCATTTAATCTATATCACCACGTCACTAAGGACTTCATAAAGAGACGCTTTGTCAAAAAGGGAAGGATCAAGCAGCTTTAAATTTTAGATTAATGTCTAGTGGCAACCTATTCAATCAGAAATTTCAATTTAAAATCAATCATTGGCGACCGAATAATTCTGACACCAGGGTGTACATTACCCACCCGAAATTAATGAATGAAGCGACCGAACGTTAGGGATATTTGTATGTATTATCTGTAGTGCCCCTGCATGGCGTATAGCTTACAATACGCCATGCATTGCATACAAAATTCTAAGGCAAACAATAGCCATTGTTTTTATGAAATATTATGTCATGAGACACCACGGAACATAAAAACCGGTAGAAATTACTATTTCTACCAACACACCCGTGTAGGTCAATATACTTCATTTTGGCATATCTTGAACGTCGCATATGGCAGTCGTCTTTTGTCACTGCCGCGGAAACAATCGTAGCAAAAAAATCCTGAAAAACTTCTAAAATACCTTCTTGTGCTATATTATCGTGTAAAACTAATACTAGCAAAAATAATGTGTCTTATAGAAAGTTGTAAAAGTAATATTACTCAAAATTTTTAAGGACAGAAGTAGTAATATTAATATACACCTTAAATGATTCTGATTCTAATAAATATTAGTAGCGCCACCTTGCGTCGATAAGCTATACTGTTTAGAATCTGACTTATTTAATAAGAAGTACAGCTATTGCTCACTAGATGCTCGTTCGGGATTCAATTGTTTATGAACCGTGTTATAACTGCTTAAGGTTGAATTTAAATTAACATATTTTTTTTTATATTTAGGTCATTTTTTGCAGCATTTTTAGACCAAATCACAGCACAAACATGCATGTAGTGACACGTTAACATTTTGCTTTAACTGTGTGAGTTTGGCGACAAAGTTTTTCTTACTAATAGGTCATCATACGATTTCCATTATTATGTTCTGTGTGAGACACAGAGAGTAAAATCTGGTGTCTAAATTCTATGGCGAAAACCTTAAAAAAATTCACCTCCAACATCATGCGCCATCTCAATCGGCACCGTGCCAGCTAGCAATCGCACCCTCGTCGGAAGCCTCCACAGACTAAGGAGATGCGGCAGTCTGTGCGCCCGCGCACCTGCCTCGGCCGGCGGAGCAGTCTCACCCGCCAGCTCCCAATCCGTAGGTGACAACTCTTCAGGGCATACCTCGTAGAGTTCCCCTTTCGTGTTGATTGGCACGAAGAGCTCCTGGAAACATATGGGCGCAAGGTAAATTAAAAATTGTTTTCGAAGCCCGTAGTGGTCCAAGATTGTTGCAGAAACAGGTGTAGAGGTTTTGGAAATGTATAATGTAATTAGCTGAAAGACCGTAGTAAGTTCAAATATAAATACTAGAAGTACAATGTTTCAAAGATCTCAGGAGAGACGTGGGACTTCTTACAAATAATGGCTTGTATCCTTGTTGTGCAATAAAGAGTTTTTGTATTGTATTGTATAAATATAATAAAAACTTAAAAAATAAGCCCACGTATGTACATGTACATAATTCAATTGAAATTCAATTTATTTGCAGTATATATGGTTCACAATATTCTTATTTAACAATAAATGGCGTTGACGACTCTTTGAGGTTCTTTGAAGTGTATGTATGCGACTCTACCTTACATTACGCTATTTGACTAAAGATGGCGCTAGTAGTTTGAAGATTAATTAGAATATGTTCAGCCCCTTTCTCTATTTTCAATATAATTTGAGAATTAAACTATTTTAATACGGTTTTATCGCGTTTATTACTTATTTATTTACACCTGACGTTTCAAACACTTTACAGCGTTCATGGTTGCAGGCAGACTAAGTTAACATTTGTCTTTGATGTCATAAGATTACAAACTACCGCCTGAAATTTTAAGGAGGAGCTTCACCGAGTCAAGTCTGTCTTAAGAAGCAACAATCTCATCAGCCTCCCACATATATGTCACAGAAGTCGACCCAAGCCGCACACAGTTGATCGTTTTCCTGCCATCTTACCATACATAAAGGGAGTCACGGACAAGATTGGTAACATACTTAGGCGAGCTTCAATCAAGACCTATTACAAGCCGCATAAGAAAATAAACCAATTTTGAAGACCTGTAAAATCCATTATCCCATTGCAAGATGCTGGAGTTTATAAAATTGACTGTGACTGTGGTTTATCATACATTGGGCAAACAAAGAGAAGCATTAATACCCGTATAAAAGAACATATTGCTGACATGAAAAATAGACGCTCAACCAAGTCTGCAGTCTGTGAACACGCTCTAGACAAACCCAACCACTATATGCGTTTTGATAATCCTCAAGTCTTTGCAAAGGAAAACAGATTCATTCCAAGGATGTTACGTGAAGCTATTGAAATTAAAAAACATCCTAATTTCAATAGAGAGGATGGATGGCAGGTACTACCAGCTTGGGACCCAGTCATTAACATAATAAAATCGCAAACTCGGAAGCAGACTGCAAGACCCTTAGATACTGTGAGCCAATACTGCGTGAATCGGAATAGTTCCCAATAAAAATTTCAGGCAGTAGTTTGTAATCTTATGACATCAAAGACAAATGTTAACTTACACCCGTATTCTTAAACCTTCACTCAAACTCGACTCAACCTTACTCCACCTCATTGGTATGAGTATTGTCACAAGCTTTCTTGACTTGAGATGATTTCTCATTGGAGGTGAGTATCGAACTGTCAAATATAAGGTTGGTCGAGATGTACTTTGAGGCGTCCTTGAAATGAAATAAAGTAGATAAAAACGGGTGTTGCCACTTTTGGCCTAGGTATTTACTTATTTTATTTTATTATTTACTGTTTTCCTTTATAATTTTCAATTTTTGTGTTTAAAATTGTTATTATAACCTCATTGAAGTTTGCTCAAGCAACCAACTAAGAATGTCGTTTTCAAGTAAAGTTCGAGGACTTTCTTAAGGCGCCCTCGAATGAGTTTGAGTGAAGGGCGTTCTTAAGGTTATGTTTAAGAATACGGGGGTTAGTCTGCCTGCGACCATGAACGCTGTAAAGTGTTTGAAACGTCAGGTGTAAATAAATAAGTAATAAACGCGATAAAAACCGTATTAAAATAGTTTAATTTAATTAATAACAATCGCGAAAACATAAGAAATCATAATTTGAGAATATTTTATTTAAACTAGGCTTAACGAACGACCGTTATTTTAAATGAATAAGGGAGTTATCTTAACATTGATTTAACATTAATTGTACAAATTACAACTGCAAAGCATATTACATCTTACTACCTACTTATCATTTAAATAAATGTTGACGTAATACAACAAAAAATAAATTATCTAACCTGAAGACCGATGGAACGACACAAATTCCACATAAAGATTTCATTACCTAATTATAATGTCGACGATCAATCATAACATTGCAAGATATAGCCTGAAGTAGTGCAAACCTGTTTGGAGCCCGAATAAAATGTAGGCTTAAACGAACAATGGTGCAATTTGTCTAGACTTAGCCTGGGCAGGTTCATTGCTTAATATATGCGATTAGGAGCCATATTTTTGAATTGTGTGACATTAATGTCGAATGAAAATCGTTTGATATCGAACAAAAAACATTCTGCTCTCCGATTTTACGTGTGTCACACTTTCAAGACTAGCACTCCAGTTTGCGTAGACAGAGGTTGAAATTTTTTTAATTTCAGTTACAAGATGTCCACTGCTGGACATACTTCTGGTGGATAATAAGAAAATATCGATTTGGAGATCTTAAGAAGAATAAATGACGGCTAAACTACAGAAACTCCGTCCATTTTTTCGACAAAAGTCGAATTCGACTTCCGCCCGTCTTACTTCATAGAGCGTTTGTCTTTATATGAGATTTTATATATAAGAAGAGAATTCTACTAAATGACTTTATTTGCTATGTAAGTCATTTTACTATACGCCATCATCATCATCATTTCGTGTAGGTTACATTGTCAATCGATCATGTACATCCTGGTGTCAGAGTTGTGCGGTTTTGTTGTTTTCACAAATAAATGATTTGATTGATTGATTGACCGCCTCTCGGTCTCTGACGTGGTTTCTTTAACGACCACCATATGGCGGCAGGGACGCAAGGCTTAGCGTCCCTTCCAAAGCACGGAGTGATCTTTATTATCAGACAATCAGGTGATTCAGGCCTGCAATGTCCTAACTAAACTGGAAACAACTAAACAAAGTATGCTTCCCGTGGGAATCGAACCCGCTACCCCCGGGCCAAAGGCGAACGCCTTAACCACTAGACCACGGGGGCAGTCACTATACGCCAGAGGTTACAAATTTGAAATAATAATTTAAGTTTTTGGGTGTATTGTTGTTGAATTTAAGACGTTTGTTTATCGACCAAGAACTTTTTTCAATAAATAGAGGAAAGTGTTGTAGCACATTAGCTCGTGCCACTACTAAGCAAACATTTCGTCATCATTACTATAAAAAAACCAATATATTATGGAATAAAAAAAAAATCTATTCTATGTTTATTACCATGGGGTCCCATTGCCTAATAAAAAGAATTTGTTCCGCTATTTGATGTAAGATGGCGCTTCAAAAAGAAAAATATTTAATTAAGTACTAATCTCGCTTTAATTTTGGCGAAAAAAAGAAATTACTTTTAAAATACTATTTGTTGCGTACTTAATGCTGTATTTCAAAAGTTATAAATCTTAATTATTGTAACTTCTTATATTTCCGATAAATAGTAACCAGGAAAGTTGTCGCGTTTCAATGTATAGCGATTGAATATCTGTATAGCATATATTCTGTAATCTGTGATATTACTTACCGATTTTTGAAGTCATGAGCACATACTTATATTTAGAGGGTGAGTGAGTGCCTATTACTTTATCCCTCGTTCATTACTTCCGCTAACAAAAACTAGATGGCGTTGAGTCTCGTCTCCAACATTAAATTTAAGGAAAAAAAGATAAAGTCACTATAACGGAAACGTAGAGTATTTTTAAAACAATGTTTTGTTCTGAACATTGTGTTTCTTTAAAATTAGATGAAAACCATAGTTATTTTGTAAATAGTTTCACTTTTATTCGTTTTAAATCTGAATCACGATATTGATATTTTTATGTTCTCTAACTATATAAGACTGTCTCTAGACATTTACTTTTGTGTCTATTGAAAGGAGAGACGGTTAGCACTCCCCTTGACAAGGATGGAACACACAAATTGGTTAAGGCACAACTTGACCACATTTTTTTTGTGTACATATACATAAGTTAACCCGATTTTAGGACAAACTAGTTTTTCCTAGGCCCAATCAGTTCATCCTGAAGGCGATAGAATAAAACGGTACCGACTAGGCTAAACTGGTTTGTCCTGTGGCCGATAGAAGAAACTAGTTTAACCTAGGCTGATCTAATTGAGCCTAGTAAGATATAGACTCTTCAGGATAAACTGGTTTGACGTAGTCTAAACTAATTCTTTCGAAGGGGATTGGAATTATAACCAAAGAAACGAAAGCAATAGTGGCATTGTGGAAATTGATCCACAGAATTTTCAAGATTCTAGAAAAGATCTTAAAAAATGAAAGCTTCCTTGGATAAAGCCCATCCCATCCACATTGGGGACAATCCATACTAATATTATAAATGCGAAAGTCTGTCTGTTGCGCTTTCACGGCCAAACCGCTAAACGGATTTTGATGAAATTTGGTATGAATATAGTTGAAGACCCGGGGTCAAATATAGGCTACTTTTGACGCAGGCGGAGCTGCGGGAAACAGCTAGTATTACTATATGTAGACAATGGCAGAGATGACCTCAGAAACGTCTTGAAGTTATAGAAATGATAATGGCCTTTACTAATTGACGTTTTGTCCGTCTGTTACCAAGCTTTATCTCATGTACATTTGCTGTCTTACTACAAAAAGTTAGATATCTGTTCAACACGTGTCTAAAAAATGATATCGTAAAATAACGTTTATTTTAACCTGAAGTAAATTTAGACTACTGTTAAACAAAGCTTAAAACTATGTTATACTCTGATTAACTTTAGACTATAGAAAAACGTAGAGCAATGGTAGCACTTTTTTTAAACACATGTTGAACAGTTGTCTAACTTTTTTGTAGTAAGACAGTTGAAATTTTCTCAGGTGATTTATTTCTGTTGCCGCTATAGCAACAGTACTAAAAAACAGAAGTTACAAAGAGGAGATGCCGTTTGAAATGGCGCAGTGATGTGATCATTGGCGCCTCGCCAACACAAAAGTGGGCGGGCGGAGCTTGTCATTGCACATGCTCCATGGTTGGAGTCACGGCCGAAACCAAGCATGTCGCACGTCTGCCTTCCGCCTCGTGTAGCTGAACAAATACTTTCTTACAAAACGCTTATTACGGCATCTAATCTCTTCTTTGTAATTGCTCCATGTATAAATCTATACGTACACGGGCTGCGGAACCCTTGGTACCCGATTCTGACTCGCACTTGATGGGTTAATTTTATATTTTTTTATAAATGAAATTTTTAGAGGTGGGCGTTGTTAAACAAGGTAATGAAATATCTCTGAAAACTGCAGCTACAAATCATGCAGTTGGATCAGTGCAAAGTTTTATAAGGTGTGGCTGCGTAAAGAACTGTTCGACAAAAAGGTGCAACTGCAAGAAAAAATGGTTCGCTACAATTTAAAATGACATTAGACTACATCATGCAAAAATAATTAAAATTAATTTTTTATCATTTAATAAATGCATCATGATTTTATTCGTTCTGTTATTTTATTTTACACTATTTATAAACTACGCCAAATCAGTTGACTCATGTATATCCTGAAGACAGCTTATTAATGTTAGGCTTATTTAGTTCAGCCTAGGTTAAACTAGTTTGTCCTATCGAACATAGAATTATCCAGTTTTGCCTAGTCTTAACCGGTTTATCCTATCGCCTAAAGGAAGAACTAGTTTGGCCTAGAAAAAACTAGTCTGTCCTAAACTCGGGTTTGGCCGGTAAAATACAGGTATAAACTTGTACGATATAATGAGATCTATGAAATTTTGTGGCAATGACTATTAATAATAATAATTCTGTGGTGGAAAAGTGTGGTGGTAATTAAACATACATTTACATACATTTTTCCTTCAAATTAAATAATACAATATTTTGCATTCACGTGTATTGTATATTGTCGTATTATTATAAATAGAGAATTCAATTAAGTACTAAACTTCCTATGATAATCATGTCTAGTTTTGTTATCACTGTCATTCGTGTTTTCATTGACCACATATTTCCATTTATTATCATAAACAGTTTCTTTCACAAGTTTCCTATGCTGCTTAGTCGTGGACGAAGTGGACAACCAGGTCAGAACAGCATTCTTATCATATTTATCCAAGTCCAGGATTCCATGAGAAGAAACCACTGTACCATCTATTTTCAGTACATATATATGAGGAATACATGTAATTCCGTACATAAATTTTAGCACATGTACCAGGGGATCATGAAACTTGAGAGCAAACCAGTTCGCTTGGTGTTCGAAACAGCTTATCATACTTTCCTCCGTGTCATCCATTGGTATGTAAATGACTTCTATAGGCAGGTTACCAACTTTGACATTTTCGTAAATTGTGTAGAATTTCTCGATGATGCCGTTTTTATCTACATTTTTAGCCGTAAATAGTAAGACAAGGATGTCAGCATTTTCTCTGAACCATGAGGCAGGGATCGCTTCGTACCTTTTGTTGTATAAAACTACGTCGTCAAGCCAATCGTAGGGTTTAAATGGGCTACACATAATTGCTTCCTCGACTCGAGTATTTTGTACTAAAGCCATTTAATATTCGTCAGTAAAATAGTAAAATTAACTTCAATTTCGTTTGACTTTTTAATGTCAATTGACGTCATTTATTTTTTTGTCTGTCAGGTGTGAAACTCTATTGAGTTTCGTAAGTTTTTATTAAAATTTTATTGTCATTCAATAACGGGTTGAAAAATAGCTACAGTACAGTCCCGTTTCCTTATCAGGTTCAAAGTAGTCTGAAACGGAGGAAAAATCCCGTATTTTTAAGACTTCACTCTTATCGCCAAGTAATAAAATTCAAAATTCCATACTTTCAAATTCTTAACTTGTATTCAGCACAGTTAGATTCTTTAAATCTTTATCGTGATTCAAGCGAACAAAGTGCGATATTAGATCTTATTTTCGTTCGATAGAGTTCACTTTAGCGTAACCAATGGATGTAATGCAAATAAATTTTTGTATGGAAAATCGTGTTATGAATCTGAATTATTGAATGACCCATAGTTTTGATGTCGTGGACAGCCCATTGTCTGCGCTTCAAATACCAAGGTTTTGAATTTTGAATCTTATGCTGTTGTCATATGGATACCAGGAATGCATGAACGTTAAGGAGTGATATAAAATTGACAGGCGTAGAATACAAATGGCTGAAGTTTATTTTATTTGTACTGTTAGGAATATGGTTTATTGGTGATTTTGTTTGATTCGTATTGATAGTTTGTCAAGAACAGTAGCTTTTAGATTGGTTTGTACCAAATTACAGTTACAGCTGTATTAAATTTTTGAAAATCGCAATAAATTTTTGTAATTACGAGGACTTATAGAAGACTCAATAACTTAATCTCCGAAACATTGAGAAAGGAACGTGTATTGTGCGATTTCGATGCACTTTGCTCCGAAAGGAGGTAAATTCCATCAAAAACGTAAATTGTGGAGTTTGCAGGAAAGTAAACCAGAGGGTCACAGCAGTCGAGGCAGACCCAGGTTGAGATGGATAGATGGAGTGGAAAAAGATCTAAGTAATATCGGTGTAAGGAGTTGGAAACTGAAAGCTCAAAATGGAACAATCTGGAGAAATTTACTTGACTAGCCCCAGGCCGGCCCAGGGCTATAGTGTCTTGATGATTATGAATGAGGGTTGACGTGTGACGTCAGAAGCAGACTTGAGATACAACTGTGATAATGCTTAGAAAAGAATTAGGTTATTATTTCCATATAAACAGGGTTGTGGAGGTCAGACAGCATCGACTTGCACACCCTGGTGTCTGAGATTTTGGGACCACCTTGGAGCCTCTGATTTGGTTCCGTTAACGACAACCACATGGCAGCCGGGACCAACGGCTTTACGTGCCTTTCGAAGCTTGGAATCATCATTATAATCAGACAATCGGGTGATTCAAGCCCACGATGTCCTTACCAAACTGGAAACAACTAAACAAAGTATAATCCGCGTGGGAATTGAACCAAACCACTGGGTCTACGGCAAACGTCTTAACCACAGGACTCCAGAGGCTACATAAATATAGGACCATGATTAAAAGCGTACCTTGAGTTCTAAAGCATAAGCTGACGATGTAACTGGGAAACACGTTTGGACAACAATGTCATTAAGACATAGAATGTTAGCGAATTATGCTTATAACAAAATCCGCTAAACGCTTGTTACTTACACCACAAACTATCACATGAGATAAAATACATTTTAACTATAAGTATATTCTGTATTGTGTACTAATACTAAACCTGTCCAGTTAACAATAGTTAGTAGTTAAGTTAACTGCGATAATATCACTGGTCTAAGCATATTCTAACTTAATATTACCCTTCTCGCATCTTTATACTTAATTTCTAATACCCAAGATAAGTATATAGTCCGTTATTTATCTTTAAAATACTGTTTAAGTCCAGTAACAAAAGCGCCATAGTTATGAAGTTGACATGCTATATTATACGTCGTTCTTAAGGGCTCTTCTTACCTCAAACAATACTATAAATAATTGGTTTATTCCGGAAATCCCCACGGACAAATCCCTACCAGTGGGGATTTCCGTGCCTCAAAGATGTTGGAACAATCTATTATGAAAGAGTGGGGATGCAATATCATATCATCTCGTTTCTTCACATTTGCCGGCCAATTTTCCGTTTGACGTCATCCCCACTCTTTCTTTCTTGATGTGAGTAAGGGCACTTGGTAAATGACTAAGAAATACGCGACATTTTGTGCTTGTGAATGTATGTTTGTATATCTTTCACGGCTAAACTGCTGAACCGATTTTAAAGAAATTTGATAAGTATTGATATAATTGAAGACCCGGAATCAAACATAGGCTAGTTTTGGGCGCTTGCGAAGCCGCGGGTAAAAACTAGTAAAGGTTAAAATAAAACCAGGTACATAGTTTTTTTTGTACAGTAAAATAATCATCATGGTACCGGAGATTACTACAACCAAACTCAAACATATTTTATTGTTTAAATAAAAGCGAAGATAGGTAAGGTTACTTACTACACATTTGTATCTACGAATATTTTTACATGGTTTTAAATATTGCTTGTAATAAATCAATAATTAAAATAGAATATAAATTTATGATAATACCAAAATAATTCTTTAAATGTCTATTTATTTTATGCACAAGAAAATAAATAACGTTTTTATTTGAAGTTTTTTAAATTTATTTTATAACCTCGTATATCACTTAGACGATGACTGTTCGACGTTCAAAAGCCATAAGTAAATTCGCGCTCGTGACAGCCCTATTGCGTCTAGTATCAGGGCACGGTGTGTTCTCTCCTGGCCTGAAAAGTTTGGTTCCTAGTACTTCATAAAATTTATAGGTAGCGACCCGAAGTTGATCTTGACCTCAACGAAATAATGCCAGAGTGACACTCCGTGTGTTCTGTTTTGCAGCGATGGCTAGCCATAAAAATTAACACCTATTTTTTTTTACTTTCTGCCCCTGCCTTTTTCAATGAATTTACATTTAAAAAATGTAATAAATTAAATTAGTTTAATCTCATATCTAATAATACAAATAAAGTTTCAATGTTATTCTTTTTTTTCTTCTTGTCGAGTCGAAATGGCCGTGAAACGGACATGTGTCAGTGTTATTAAAAATCCTATCTATATATTTTACAAGCATGGTTGACATTATTTTCCTTAGATGAGATTTTTTCTATTCTAAACGTATTAAAATACGCAAATTATTACAGCCTTACCCATTTTAGGGTAATAAAGTAATGTAAAATAACTTATTTTTATGAAATAGATGCTTATGATCACGTCAAAAACTCGGGCGAATACTAGGAAAGCATAAATAAGTAGTAAGTTGGATTTTTAAGATCGAATAAACGAATCTGTTCTTTTTTTAAACCTAGTAAGTGGCCGAAAGAATACATCTTCCAAAAGGTCGCTGTCCGACCATAGTAGAAATTAAAGAACGATAATTTGCCATCCATAGAAACCTT
Source organism: Euzophera pinguis (assembly GCA_947363495.1). Taxonomy (NCBI): domain Eukaryota; kingdom Metazoa; phylum Arthropoda; class Insecta; order Lepidoptera; family Pyralidae; genus Euzophera; species Euzophera pinguis. Next base: position 8,143,680 of record OX376176.1, read on the forward strand.
ATCTTGTTACAATATGATCGACATTGGTTTGTTTCAAATGTAACCATAACTTGGTCTGCTTTCGCATTAAATTTACTATCTGCATTTTAGTTGAACTCTATGCACTTTTAAGAAGATCTATTCTTTGAAATATTTTTGCAAAAATAAGTTTGTGTGTATTCGCATTCCATTTTAAAATCGTGCGTTTCGTTTGGATCTTATAGTTATGTCTTTAAGGGTCAATTTCGTTTATTTTTGTGTAAATATTTAGTTTGTTAGGTCTTTAAAAGTCCTGCTGTGTGTTACTACAAGTCCTCGGAAGAAAATAGAGCAAAACGCTAATGGTCTTTTGAGCGTGTGTATTTTTGTTTCTTTTTGCAAAACTCATAATAGTTTGGAAAAGGTTCTTAATCCTTTGTACGAAAGGAAACATTATTAGGTAATTTTGCAGGTTTATTTCACTTTGCATCTTATGCCTACAACCCTATAACCCACAGGCCGGTTTTTAAATTATACATTTTGGTCGTAAACACAGTATAACTTAGACAATTTCATTGTGGAAATATTTAAACATATTTTAGTTAATGTAGTCTTAACGAAAATTTGATTATTTTTTTTTATGAATAAGGGGTGAGTGTATGACAGTGTAGTGCGGTCACAGTAATCATAAAAAATTAAAAGTTTGTTAGGAAAATGTAAAAAAAAAAACTAGCGTGTAGAAAATTTTGCTCTTAGTACTTTCCTTTGGCCTTAACCACCCCTCAAAATATTTGCACTTATTAAAAATCCACCTTATATACCAAAATTGCATATGAAGGAAATGACTCATAAATGGGCTTTGTTTATTTTGACCGATAGGATGCTAGTTAATTTCAAGGTATAGTAAAATATTCATAGGCTTTGTTAATATACTTAGGCACTTAAGTGACAGAAAATATCCGTGCTAATTAGTTTCCTAGAGCCGAGTGGAACAAACCATTCGAACAATTTTGTTCCATTTTGCATTCTTTCTGAGGCTTTGAAGGATATTAATGGATTCTGAATAATACCTTGAAGATGGATTCCACGTCTGAATTTTAATTAATAGGGTCTATTTATAGTACTTGCTATTGTATATATATGTATAATATAATTATATTGTGTATTGTATAGTCTGAAGATATTTAAAAAAAAAAATTTTTCATTTGTTTTTCAAACAATTTTCAAACACAGCAATGATTAGTGTCAATTTAACAAAGAAACATTAGATAGAGCTCGTAATTAGGTAGATACGAGTACTAAGTCCGCCTTTGTACTCAATTTTCTAAATGTTATGTTTGTGATTGGTGCAATAAAGTGTATATCTATCTACTTCAGTCTAAGATTCATATTTCCCAGTCATTTCTACTTATACATGTGCCTACAGATTTTTTGAGAATAAGTATTTTTTTTACTTTGAAATGAAAGAATGTATTTATTATTTGCTATCATTATCTAATTCAGAACCTTTTTATTCCAAAAAGATACTAAATCTAATCAAAAGTAATTTAAATAACATTAAAAATCGACTTAAAGCGCTCCCTCTTTTAGAACTCACATCAAATTGATTGGATAGGTTTTATAATAGCCACATCCTTTAAATCGAATCGCGGCTGATCGAATCGCGAACGTCCGAGTCGGCACAATCGATTCTTAGTCGATTTCTTTTTGCCTGTCTACGCCTTGATTAATCTGTATTAATAATGTAATAAAGTACTAGTAAAGTATTGTATGGAAGAGTGCGTGCGGAAGTTATAAGCGGTAAGCGATTATGTGATTAGAAAAATGGTGGTTGTTTGTTAGTTGAATTTGTCATCAGTCTTGCATACCAGGGACAGAGTCCTTTTACATGGATAACACTTTCTTACATAAACATCATTTAAGTTCATGTTTTTACTAGGAATTCTATATTATTTGTATTGAAAATTAAAAAAAACCGGCCAAGTGCAAGTCGGTCCCGCGCACCGCGGATTCCGTATAAACCTGTAGGTATTTAAGTAAAAGTTCACCCATTACGACAATAATGAATATCAATTTTATACCTCTACGCGTTCACGAGGAAAGGGGTAGTAAGTTTAAACACATAGACATACCACCATTACCACCACGCCTTTTTCCCCGTAGGGGTAGGCAGAGACTACTAGCCCGCTTTTCGCTCCCGCGAGAAATGAGACGTAGTGAGTTGCGAACTGCATTGCCGCCATTTAGATTTTTGTAAGTTTATAATTGTTAAAAATATTTTTGTTATATGATGCACCTAAAAATTTCGCAATTTTTGTTATAAGACATTATTTCGTACCTAATTTTAAGACTCCGAGTTAACGGGAAGTACCCTGTAGGTTTTGATTCCCTTGCGAGTGTCGAAAATTTGCGGAAATTTGCAGCATAAACGGCTGTATCTTTTGATTGCGTTGGCTCAGAAGTTTGATTTTTTCATAGCTCCAAGGCACAGTAGACCTGAATATTTGATATAAATTCCTGCTTGATACCTCCACGCGTTCCTTTGATCCTGACAGGGTGTCAAACCCACGCCCATTACCTCAATGTATATTAGCAAACAACGTGATAAGTGATAACCATTACGCAAGCAAATAAAGGTTATAGTTGAATGTCTTACTTCATCCTAGCGTGTATTCTAGTTGCGTCGTCAGCTTACGCTTTGGGCCCCAGGGTACGCTTATAGTTGAATCTATCCGCTTTCAACTTGTACCACACCACGATTCATTACCTCGCTGAACTATAAAATCAAGGCGCCCTCTTGCGGCGCGCGCCCTCAGTAACGTATATTTAAATAAATGCCAATTAAATTATCACGAGTTACGTAATGAAGTAGATAAATTAATCACAAGTGGGCAAGATATAACTAGTGTTTACGTGTGTGATGTTAGGTTGCATTGCATCCATCGCCGTATATCTTATGGGTGCCTGGTATTTTTGGAGTACTAGCCGATTCTAAAAGTAGCCTATGTTTGACCCCGGGTCTTCAACTACTAACTACTACTAACAGACAGAAAGACAGACAGACTTTCACATTTATAATATTAGTATGGATTTACACCAGTTTTCGGTGAGCATGCGAATTGAGGAAACCAGGGAAATCTGTAAGGAAGGAGCAAGTGGAAACCTAGTCAAATGAAATTTAGTCACCGCCTAACTTAAACTTGCGAGAAACAGGCACGATGATTTATTTTAAAATCTCGAGTGATTAATGATTGATTGATTGAACAACCTCTAACACGACTAGCGATGGCGTTACGATTATATGAAATTTCTTAGTTACCTTACTATCCGCCAGGGGCGCTGTACAGGCGTGCCATACAAAATTGTTAACACAGTTGCTATCGACAGCGTCAATAAAATCTCATAGTTGACGTACTGCTATGTCACTCGCAATTCAGAGCTGTATTGTTATGATTATTTTACACACCCTTGCCTAACTTCCGAACCTCAAAGGTAAAAACGGATTAATTTTATCAACTAGACTACCTACCGGCACAGAATTATTTATCTACCGATTGTCCGGGAGTCCACTTCAATTTTCGGATCAAATTCTGAGTAATCCAGAATGAACTTTTCATAGAATTACGCCATTTTCATAGAATAGTATAAAACAGTTTGTAATAGTAATCGTGCTTGTCAAATTACATATTCACAGATAAATAAACACTTACATTTCCTTGCGGATCGATGAGCTGGGCATATTTAGGTGCCTTAGCTTTGCTGCCGTCAGCGAAGACTCCAGCCAGTCGCAGCGGCGTGCCCGGCCGCGCTGCTGCCCGCTCGTACTGGGCACCCACCCGTCCGCTGTCTGAAACAAAACAGAAAGTGGACCCTGATAAAATAAAATAAATATAAACAGTTTTTTTTGATAAGGTACAACTTGATCTCCTGAATATGCAACCGGGAAAGCGCTAAGATGAGTTAGTCTTCTGTAGGAAGAAACGTTTGACTTCCGTGATAGTGTCTGCTCTTGGGTTAACCAATCAACGATTACGTATCGTCATAACCATGGAGCAATTACAAAGAGGAGATGCAGTTTAAATTGGCGCAGTAATGTGATTGTTGGCGCCTCGCCGACACAAAAGTGGGCGGAGCTTGTCATTGCTCGTGCTCCATGGTTGTAATGTAACCACGGCCGAAACCTAGCACCCCGCACGTCTGCCTTCCGTCCCGTGTACCCTCACAAATACTTTCTTACAAAACGCTTATTACGGCATTTTCTCTTAGTAATTGCTCCATGGTCATAACTATCATTTCTCTTGGTCAGTCTGGAATGGGCTGGCCAGATATCAGAACAGGGTAAGTTGGAAGTTTTCGACTAACAACCTATGTGAATGTCATCTGGCATGCCCCTATTGTCCTGACTTGTGAGAAGCCAGCAATTGTCAGATTTTTTCGACTGGAGTGCATTGCTCCTTGATGTACCTACTGTTATTGCTGAAATATTATTTGAAATATATAGATACAATTGGCGACCAGAGGGACGACATAGAAGGAGAGGTAGACCAAGGCTGCGTTGGAGCGACAAAATGAAGAGATTTGACAGTATAGATGGGAGACGGTAGCTGTAGAATGGAGTGGAGGAGAATGGAGATGACCTTTGCCCAACAGTGGGACAGTATAGGTTAAGTAAGAAAAATACTTTAAATATAAAGTGATTACCTGACGACGGCCGTGCCCGGTAAGCTGAGATCGCCCGAGGAGACACGAGGGCGAAGGCTCGGGCTCTCAGCAGCGCCGCGATGGAGCCCCGCGCTGACGCTAGCGCTCCGCCCCGGCAGCCGCACGCCGAGAACCAACCTGCAAACAATTCATTTGATAAAACTTCCAAATTCTTTCAAAAATGTACTATATATTTTTTAAGTCGTTTATAGTTGCAGAAAAAAAACCGCCTTCAAATCTATGATCATGTCGAGTAAGAAAGGGATGACAATACGACTGACTAAAATCTATTTCATATTTCTGACATCCTAGTAGTTTAAACGGACTTGTAAAATTGTTGGCAAGTAAAAGTTGATAATTTTTATTAATTAATAATAGAAATAAATGAAATAATGATATCATAAGTTTCCGCAATTGTTACAGTTTTTCTATCTATTTTTAAAAAATTTTTTGTTGTAAATTTTGACATCTTTTTTTTCGAGATCCATTGAATGACGTGGAATTGTACAAATATGGCGGTTTGCGAAAATGTACTTTGAGAAAAAATTATTTGTTTTTCGAATGTCTTGCTTGGCGAATGTATTTTGGTTTATGATATTTTGAGAATATGATTTTCAACTACAGAATGTGTTGTAATCGTAATGAAGTTAGGCAGTTCTCGACAACATCCGCTATGTAATTTTACAAAGTCCGTGTCAAGCGAATCAAACGTGCCCGAACTACTAGGACATCAGAAATACCAAAGAGAATAGTCACAATCTTGTGATTGGGTATGCACCGCTGCATACCAAGAATCAAGATTTTAAGCCAAACGAGCTAGGATATTTCGTTCCACTGATAAAGCCACGTGCCAGCGACATCTACCGGATGCTTTATTAGACAAAAGTGGCACACAATAGTATGAACTTTAAACATGTTCCAAGAGGACCCGTTACTGCCATAGCACAAAATATAAACAGTTGTTAATAAAATTAAAATCATAAATAAAACTAGTAACGAGAATGATAATAAAATTGGCTCTCTGATGTGAATAAAAACAAAACTAAAAATGAAAGATTCTTGGAATTTGGTTGATGAAAATTACATTTGATTTCTCAGAGTTTACCTACAAATGCAGTCGCTCATTAGCCTATTTTCAATATAGGATATAAATATCACTTTAAGTTTAGTATTAAATCCTGAGTAACCTTACTAGCCACCAGGAACCCTATTATCGAAATGTGTGACTCACACCAATACATTTCAAAAATAAGATGATAAGTTTTACAGGTTATATAAACTCATGAGAGCGGTATAGACAAAAATATTCAAGATTTATAAAATATTGACTACTGAAGACTAATTATTAATACTGTGGTAGAAGTAAAACCTGCTAAATAGTTTTGCAGTCGAAATATTTAGTGAAAAGTACATTATTTCAGTTACACAATGAACTATAAAACATAGGTACATAAATTGTAAGTATTACAACAAAGCATTTGTCGTACACACAAAATTATTTCAATTGTAAAATCACTTCCTTATAGCTGATCATAGAATATATTAAAATTAATATTATGTTTTGTTGTCGTAAAGTGTAAAATTTGTAGTTGAACGTGGGAGAGTTATGTATGCTCAATAGTGGGATATATAAGTACTTAAATAGTATATTTTTTGCGCCAAACAAATTTTCTATTTCTCCATATGGTTGATTGTTAGAGAATAAGTTGCTAGTATATCTACATGTGGTCATACAGTTTTACGATTTTAAAAAATAAACAGAAAAAAATATCTTACATTATATTATTTCCAGTGGGATATTAACCGATACGAAAACACAAATACCAGAGCTAATGGTTTTGTACCTAATATTGAATTTTAAATCCATTTATAAGTCCAAAAAGCGTTATCGGTGACTCGTAATTACTCACTCGTAAATTAGACAACACCTACTCACGCTTCACCGATATTTAACGTTATTGATATTGGAAACAGATTTTGCCATCGAATTTGTAAAAACAAGAAATGTAGAAATTATAGAAACAAGAAATTTAAAAACCCCAAGATTGGTATTATGATCATTTAAATAGATGATTTTTTGACAAATAATTTGATGTCTATTTCTTTTTTTAGTTTTTTTTCCACAGGTTGATAATTTCTACAACTAACTTATTGTCGAAGTACTAGGAATGCATAAAATTGGTAAAAACCATTGAGAAAGGAATGTGCGGATACTTTTTGGTACTAATTGACAAACTTAAATACCAATATCAAATGTGACTTTTGGCGGGAAGCTGTGAAGAGCAGTATCGGCGCTGTATTTTATTGTACAAAATTTGTGTTTTTTTAGTTTTTGTGCATAATAATGGTGGATTATTATTCGCAAAGTGTTCGATAACAAGCGTGAGTGTTGGAAGTAGTACAGTGTTTGATTTATGTTATTTTCATGCTTGTTGCGAGAAGCTCCTAGTAATCGCTAAGTGCAGTTTTTCTACCACTTCACTTAGCCTAATTCTTCTGACTAGACTTGATTACCGACTATACTTTTAGACTTGACTAGGACTTGAGGAAACCACACTGTAGGCCTGACGAAGATAGAAAAATTAAGAAGGGCTATAAAGGACTTGTATCCATGGCCGTATAACCCACAACTAAAAAAAATATCAAATGTACACATGCCTGTATGTTTTTTTTAATTATATAAAAAAAAATTGTCAGTGCTTACAAATGTTATTAACGTACTCTAGTGAGCTCACTGTCAAAGTACTAGGACAGCATAAACTTGAATGTGTCTATTATTTTTTCAGCAACGTCCTGCAGCGAGCTCAAACATGCACACATAATGCGGTTGTTACCCTTTCGAGGCGGGCAAAAAGTTCAAAAACCGAACGGGCACTCTCACTGATATAGAGTAGTCGAAGCTAGATCCGACTACAATAAAACTACAAGTACTTGAAGGCATTTCAGAATAGTACATTTCAGATTTTTACTTAAGTATTAATTTTGCAATACTAGCAGGGATGGATCTGTTAGTTTTAGAACCAAAAATTATGGTCTTTAATTTTAGTTCAAAATCCATACTAATATTATAAGTGCGAAAGCCTGTCTGTTATGCTTTCACGGCCAAACCGCTAAACGGTTTTTAATGAATTCTGGTGTGAATATAGTTGAAAACTAGGTCAAACATAGGCTACTTTTTGAGACAGGCAGAGCTGCGGAAAACAGCTAGTCTAACAAATAGAATAGGCAAAAAATAGAGGTCGATTTTAGGGTGCCAAAATGACTTTTGGTTAAGATAATTTTGGTTTGCATGTCGTCACTAATATTCGTAACCTCGACTGTAAGCTGTATGCCTATTTGCCCAAATATTTGCCGTTGCATGTTATTACAAAATAACGATTTTTTTAATTTGTGTCTATTTTGGCAAACAATAAAGGTAGGTATGGGAAGAGAAATAATTATTATCTATTGCCCGCGGCTTCGCATGCTTACATAAACCCCACAGAAACAAACAACTTATTTCTTGATTGGAAGGTTCCGTATGTCCTTCAATCAATATACCACACAATCACAGCATTTCAAACAATAAGTAAACACACAAATACAATATACAAACTCACACTAAAGCAGCTGACGTTGCAACCGGAAAAGCGCTTAGATAAGTATTCTTAGAATTATTCGATAAAATTGAACAATCTGCAATCACACTACTCTATGTCCAAGTATCATTTTTATGGACAAATTCATGGTAAAAATTCCCAACGTCCAGCGCGACCTTCCCAAGGACGACGGGTACCACGCCCTCTGTGGTGCCTTAGGGAAAGAAAGGATAAAAAAGTAAAGGCCGGCTAATTGTCTGTGTCAGGTGGATGTTGCTTAAAATTGTAGAGTTACTTTGTTATTAAGGTGTTGTTGTTATTTCTATTTATAATTTTTTTATTAAAAAAGGAGAAGTCAGGAGTACCCGTAATCTACGAGCGTGTATGACGAGAGTGATGAGCGTAGATGAGCGTAGCAAATGGAAATCCGTAGTCTCTGCCTACCCCTACGGGAAAAAGGCGTGATGGTATGTATGTAATAAACTAATGTAAGTTCTTGTTGAATAAGAAGCTAAAGAAATAATACAATATGCCAGATTCACCTTTTTTTACGTGTATGTGTGGGAGTATATATGCTTTTTTTGAGATCTTTGACTCACTGAAAACCTGGTGAGTCTATTGATTTTCGCTCAATTTCAAATATTTTTCAGTTGACTTAATCGGCTGGTGAAATTATTTTCATTTATGTTTAAGTTATAGATATCAAAAAATGGACTCCAGAGCTTCTTTGCCCATGGAACTTACGCACTTATTCGGAGCACTCATGGAGCACATTATATGAAAAAGCTATAGACTAATTTTCAGTTTTCACCCAACCAAGAAGCCATAATCACGTAGTGTATTTTGCTCGTGTTTTCCCCCCCTTTAAATAACCATTCCGTAGAATAAAAGCATTCTTCTGTGGGACATTCGACCCCTTTATCTTGGATATGATTGTGAATTTGGACTTATGTTATGACAAAACTTCATTTTTTTAACGTTAGGCCTAAGGTGGCGCTGAACAAGTTACTATAAAACGGCAAATAAAACAATGTGTAGTGGCAAATTAATATAAAACTGTATTTAAAATATATCAATAACTGTTCTCACAATATTATAAAACAAGCGGGAAAAAACTTCAGATGACTATGACATAGAATCAAATCAGGAACGTCATGGAACAATTAACTTATTTTTAAATCTTTTTGTAACTGGCCAGTATATAGCGGCTGCAACTGCAACCTTTTTAATCCTTAACAGGCGCTGATTCGCTATATATGTTTTGTTCCCATCGCAATTTGTCTATATCTAGCTAATAAATCTAGACTCTAAATCCATTCCATTTTTAAATCAGTTAACAAAAAAATAACGTAAAGTCTATAACTATTTCAAAAAAGCAGCCTTACCAATTTTATCATAAAACATATTGTAGATATTTTAGATAATATTCTAGCATGAAATTGATTAAATTGTTAAAAATAACTTGTCTGTATCGACTATCGACCTTCTTCAAGGACGTTGACTGTTTGACCGTAACATATCTCATTTCTCATGCTTTTAAATTTTGATTGACCAGCGGATAATAAAACATTTTTGATTTAAAGACTGGTAAGTAAAAGTTTAAATGCTACTGAATCACGCGCACGTAGTTGACACAAAATAATAAAATGTCTATAAAAACTTTTTTTTCTTGCCCGTGAGACAAAACCACTTTTCGGTTTGTGGTTGTTGCAAATGATTGAGAATGCCCATTCACTCATATCGTCTGGATAACATGGTCAGTCGATCCTGTAGACCGTAGTATCAGAGTTTTTCCGAACCGCCTTTTGGCCTCATGCCTTCCAAAGCACCGGAGTCATTGAAAATGCTTTTAGTTTAAATTCCGCCAATTGTTAAAGTAGTTTTACTTGTGTTATTTATAAATAAGTAAGCATAACTACCATAGACCCAAGAGCATTGAGAAAGGAACGTTTAATTGTGCGGTTTCGATGCTCTTTGCCCAAGAGAGTAAAAAAAACCGCAATTCTCACGGTACGGGAACGAGATCTTCCCCAGTTGCGTCTTCAGCTTACGCTTCAGAGAGATGATATGTTGGTGGTAGTGGTTATTAAATTGGAGCGACTGCCTTCTGACCTCTGCAACCCTTTTTATAGTGACCAACGGGAAAATGACCAAAGGTGACTGAATAAAAAAAACCCTATTAAATTAGGGTAATCAGGTCAAGAAGAAAATTGCATAGAAGATTCTCTTGGTACCAGGAACACATAACTACGGAGGAAATCGTTAGCAAAATCTAGGCAATATGTATCATAATGACTTGCTAATGTACTTTTGCATTAGACTATCTCAATTAGGTATTTAGACAAAGCCTGGACGTAAAGCACGTCAAGCAACATCCGGTTGAGGTCAATGAACTATATCGGATAGATCTTTAATGCTGTAGACACGGCGGATTTTTTACGATTAAAACAGATTTAAAATATTAGAAGTAAACTATTATTGTTGAACCTTAGGACCAATCGAGAGCCCATCACAGTATTCTGTAGTCTGATACAGAATACTGTGATAGGCTCTCGATTTTCTTCGATTTTTTTTCGACTTTGTCTTTGAAAAGCTACTGAAAGATACAATTATAAAAGGTTCATATAAAAATGAAGCAGTATATAATTTCATATCAAGTGGTGGTCAAATGATCCTGGTGTCAGAGTTTTATCAGAACCTCCTTTCGGCCTCTGACGTGCGTCCCTTCTAAGATTCCCTCCGTTCCCTTTAACGACCATCAAATGGTAGCCAGAGGCCGGCAGGCGGTTCTGACATCAGGGTGTACAGGGCCCATTGACCATGTAACCCACTCGTTCCTTTGTTGTTGTAAATCATAGTAACCATGTAACCTACTCGTTTGTTTGTTGTGTGACATTTCGGGCGCGCGGCCGCGACGGTAACTATGACGCAGACACGGTAAATAACCAACCCTACGAGTGACACTCACACATCACTCACATTGACGCGCGTGCGAACGCGACAAATCTTGGTAGTTGTAATGTCGGCGCCGTTGTATGGAGTGTCCGGGGTGTGCCTTGGGATAGTTTGAAATATAAAAGAAAGGAGAGATACGGATATGGTGCATAAAGAATAGAACAACGGTAGGCCGAATAACAGATATTTTTACATACATACATGATGCTATACTTCCTCTTCAATCTGATCTTTCTACATAACTTATCAAGTGACAAGGCTAACGAGATTCATAATAAGCTCAAGTTTCACTTTCAGGCGAAGGCATCCATCCAGCTTTTTGTGAGCTTTCGCCCGAGGCCTGATAGTATAATTAAGCTTATGAAGAAATCGATGTTGAAATCTCAATGTTCCTGGCTTTTATGCTAATTTATGATGTTGCTTGTATTTTAACCGACTTTACATAAATGGATAGTTTTAAATTTCTATTGAACTGTTTGTTTGTTTGTTTGTAATAACTTTATTGCACAGAAAAATACATTACAGTAAATACAAAACCAAAAATAAATGCAACGGCGGACTTATCCTATTATTATTACTGTTGTTAACAAAATAATCATTAAAGGTAAAGGATTTGAATTAGGCTAGCAACAACCTAGATAACTAGGTACGTATTCGTACATATAATTAATAAAATAGACATTTCAATATCTTTTTAATAATAAGTTACTACTATTTAATAGGTAACTTTAAAAACTATTTAAATTTTTAAATTATTTAATTTATCAAGTCGTTAGTTATTTAGCACCATTTAATCATGGTAATTAAATTTACCATTGCACCAATTTGGGTAAATAAAGCTAGAAATAAATAAATGATATGGTTGTTTAAGTCCATTTTGTTTTTAGCTCTATGTTCGTAAAACATTTATTTTTGGCACGTGGGTGCAAATTTTAATTTTTTAAGCTAAATAAATTTAACCAAAATAGTATATGAAAATTGACAACGTTGTTATTTTTGTACTATAACTCAAAATAGAATGATTATAGTAGTACATATGATGGGTGGATGAAATCGCAGAAACCTACATAAATGTCTAAAAAATTTACTTCTATCGACTCTTTTGTCACCTTTTATTAAATCGAAGTCAAGGCACCTCCACCGCCTGGTAGAAAGGACGCACCCAAAAAGAGCTGGCTTGACGTCGCAAATCAGGATATGCGTGCTAATGGACTCTCTATCAAGGATGCTGAAGACCAGGCGAAGTGGAGCAGTTAGAGTACGACAGCGGACTCTGAGCTCCGAAGCAAAACAGCTGAGAATAAAACCGGGAAAACGCTAGGATGAATAAGAAGGGATTGGGAGTGATCTATTCTTAAACTAGGCCAAATAAAGTAAAGGAAATTAGTGAAATTCTGATATTGTATACTAGCTGTTCCATGCAGCTTCGCTTGCGTCAAAAAGTAGCCTATGTTTGACCTCGGGTCTTCAACTATATTCATACCACATTTCATCAAAATCCGTTCAGCGGTTTGGCCGTGAAAGCGTCACAGACAGACAGACTTTCGCATTTATAATATTACTAGCTGTTTCCCGCAGCTCCGCCTGCGTCAAAAAGTAGCCTATATTTGACCCCGGGTCTTCAACTATATTCATACCAAATTTCATCAAAATCCGTTCAGCGGTTTGGCCGTGAAAGCGTGACAGACAGACAGACTTTCGACTTTTATAATATTAGTATGGATAAAAACAAAAATAAAAATATGGATGTACGTACAACTTCAAAGCAAAATTATAATCAGATTTCACAATTTACCACAATAATTTATTTGAAAACTCAATAAGCTTATCAGGGCCGCAGCAAATGTATGGAGGTGCTCCAAAGGCGCGAGTTATTTTGTCCACTAACGGTTTCTTAGAAATCCAAAATGGCGACCATTTTCAGCTATTGCAGTGTAATAATATCTAACATATTTCAGCGCATGCGTTGTTAGGAATGTTTGCACATAGTCACTCGTGTTGTATTTAAGGTACGATTCTGATTTTTGAACGTTGTTTATTTGTTTGTGATCAGTTTATTGTATCAGCTGTTACATTTTTTAACAAATATGGCTCTTACTTTCGTATTTAGCCAGTAACAAGTATTTTTTTTTTAATAAAGTTGTTTAGTCAAGCAAATCTAAAGTCAAGTCGAGTCAGAAGTATTATGTTAAGTGAAGTGGTAGAAAAACTGAGCTTTTGGCAACAAGCAAGAAAATTACATAAATCGAACATTGTATCACTTTCCAACACTCACACTTATTCTCGAACACTTTGCACATAATAATCCGCCATTATTATGCACAAACACCAAAAAAAACACAAATTTTAATAATAAAATACAGTGCCATTTATGTTCTTCACAGCTTCCCGCCAAAAGTCCCAGCTGTTACTTGCGCATTTGTTTTAATTAAATATCGCATTACCACCGATAGAGAGTGCTATTTTAAAAAAATGTCAAGTCAAATTCACGAAAATTGGCGCGTCGAATAAAAGAAGGACTTTTGTTCCACATGAAACATGACAAAAATAGGTCTCCAGATATACAATTAATCTATTATTCAGATAATATGGCCATTTTACTAGTATTTAAACATACTAAATTCGTTATTAAAACTTAGTCATTTGATTGTGAGCTACAGTACAAGCGTACTGTCAGTAGAGAATATTAAGCGTTTTTATATTTTTTTTTATCCATAGAAATTATGTTTTACAACAATCAAGTTTTAAAAAATACGAAACATTTTAAGTAACACAGTCCGTAATAAGTTCAGAATTTGGGTTCCCTATTTTTGAAATGTGTGTTCGAATGAAAATCGTTCGATATCGATTCGTGTATCACACTTTTCAGAAATGGCACTCCACCGGACTACACTTATCAGAAAAATCAAGATTCCGCATGATTCGAGAATCAAGATGCAGACCCCGATTCACCGTTGCCGGCGTTCAGAATCACACCTTAAGGGATTACCTAAGGGATATAGCACAGTAAATAAGGATTATGCAAGGCCAACACCCACCAGGTCATACCACGATAATAATTTGCATGGTCCGTACCGGGAAGCGCACTTATCACTGCTGTGCCCCGTTCATCAAGCCAGCTTTCTCTAAATCTCAATATACTCCACAAATAAATTCAAATCTTAAATCCAACCACCAAGGTTCAAATTTATTTCGAGCCGAACAGATATGGGCTAGCATTATTCTCTCAAAAGAGGTTGCATTACATAGCACTGGCCACTTAATATCGAGCTTTAGAAAGATAAAATAGCGTTCGAATTTCAAAATTGGAAGACCGTTACGATTTCAAGATGGACGATGTTATCGCATGTTTGGGATGTAAATATTTGTGAGGTCGAGTTTGGACAAATATTGGTCAAAATGTTTAATAATTTGTCATTCTCAGCCTGAGATATATAGAGCAGCCTGATATGAATAAGTTTTTTATGCGATTACTTCATAAACATTCTTAGATTTTGATAACTTTTTTGACGTGACTTGTTTAGCTAAGTTTGTACAGCAAAAACCAAGAATTTTATAAAAATCGGTTAAGTGGAGAAGGAAAATACGAAAGGAACTACTGAGAACAAAGGTATCTTACTACCAGGAAAACATAAAGATGAAAGAGTTAATCTCAAATAATAACACTCGAATAAAACCAGGTTGCTTTTCAACTGTCTTACGAAATAAACAACTATCAATGATCTACGGATGTTTCAATCCGAGTGAAGTCCGAGTGAGTAATAACAAAAAAATGCAATTGGGCCGATTTTGACACACTTCGAAATAATATCAACACATTAAAAGTAAATGGTGTTCAAAGATCTTATTACACGTTGTATAGCTTGACCACAGCCTGCGGTAAAGTGTCAAACTCACATGAGATAATATATCTAAAGATGAATCGTAAAGTTTCAGTTAATTAAATATTTTTTTAATGTACTTAGCTAAAAAACATATAAAACGGAAATTAAAAAAAAATCCGACTGCGTTTCTGTGTAATTTAAAAATAAAAAATACCAAAAAATCCGCCATTTTGTTTATTTTTATTTTGATATACCCAGTGTCACTCTCACAGTAAATACGAATCTAACGACACCTTTCAAATCAAACCCCATCGAGCCATTCAGACTGCAGAGCGTGCCAAACAATTATACATACATACATACTCTCGAAAAACTTAACCCTCATTCTGTCGCAGTCGGGTAAAACAGGGATGGATATAATTATACTCGTAAAAACAGCTTCAAACAATTTTAATTCGGTATAATAAGGTCCGTCTGTCACTACGAATCTCATGCTCTTTCCTTCCCACTCCCCACCTCCCCGCGCATACACAAGGAGCGGTACAGCGTTGCGATCAAACTATAGAGCAAATACCTGATTTGGCCAATATTGGTTTGTTAGCCAAGTAGCAGTGTATTGCAGTCATTTGAGGCAAAGAGCATCGAAACATTCCTTTTTCATACTTTTTTTAGTTATTTCCAGTTTGTTTAGGACATTGCAGGCTTGAATCACCTGATTGTCTGACAATGAATATGATTCCGTGCTACGGAAGACACGTTAAGCCGTTGATCCCAGCTGCCATCTGTGGTCGTTGAAGAAACCACGTCAGAGGCCGAGAGACGGTTCCGAACAACTATCACACGATAATGTAACCTACACGAAATGATGATGATGTATTCGATTTCTGAAAATATTAGCACTCAGTACGGAAATCAGCTGGAAAATGTTTTATTTTAATACTAGCTTTTCCCCGCAGCTCCGCCTGCGTCAAAAAGTAGCCAATGTTTGTCCCCGGGTCTTCAACTATATTCAAATCAAAATCCGTTCAGCGGTTTGGCCGTGAAACCGTAACAGACAAACAGACAGACAGACTTTCGCATTTATAATATTAGTATGGATTTTTGGCACATTTGCTCATGATATCTACAGGACGTTTAGCTGGAAGCAAACATTTGAATATTGGCTCAAACATTGGCCCAACAATCCAATCTGCTCTTTATAAGTTCGACCATGCTCAGTCGTAACATTATCTGTTGTAAACAATGGTGTTTGTTTACGCACGAATGATTGCATAGATTATTAGTTTGGCAGAAGGTTCACAATACCAAGATAAATTGCTCACAAGCTTAAAACCTAAAATAAATAGAATAGAATATTTTACTTTCTTTGATTTAAATACACTTTTTATTACTTGACCGTTCTACAGCAGTATATAATAGATCCTTTATGAACTAGAATGATATTTTTGAATTGTTAAAACTCAAGCAAAATCGGTATTTGCCATGCCATAAATTATTTAAAATGGGTATTTCACCTAAAAGAAAATCATTTTGTCTTCAAAGTTAATTTCAAATTGTAATACTATGAATTACATAACCCTTCAAAAAGCCCAGTGAGCCATGAAACCTCTTCGAAAACAATGGAATCTGTGATGGTCCACTGGCTACTTTAACTGAAGGTTAAGCTTTATTAGAACCAGATGTTTATCATAGGGTTTATACTTATTTAGGAAACTAATATTATTTCAGTACAAAAAATTAACTTTGTTTGATTTCTTATATCGACCCTGTACACCCTGAATTTTAAGAAATCGCCTTTAACAAGATGGCAGCCGGGACCAACGGCTTGAAGTGCCTTCCGAAGCACGGAATCATCAATAACATTATTATTTCCGTGAAAATCAAACCCACGACCTCCGGGAAGACAAACGCTTTAACCACTAGACCAGACCTATTGTTTGTTCAAATAATATTCATTTATTGGAACCATGGAGCAATTACAAAGAGGAGATGCCGTAATAAGCGTTTTGTAAGAAAGTATTTGTGAGGCTGCACGGGGCGGAAGGCAGACGTGCGGGGTGCTTGGTTTCGGCCGTGGCTCCAACCATCGAGCACGAGCAATGTCAAGCTCCGCCCACTTTTGTGTCGGCGAGGCGCCAATGATCACATCACTGCGCCATTTCAAACAACATCTCCTCTTTATAATTGCTCCATGATTGGGACAACAGAAGCCGAAAGGACCAGGTGAAATGGAGAAAAATAAGCAAGAAAGTGAAGCAACCAGCTGCGAGGACGCAACCGCGCTAATTTTATACCAAAACTACCACGGCCTATTTTGAACATTTTTGAGATCTATGACTTACCCGAAACCTGATGAGTCTAATGAAAATTGTTCAACTCGCCGATTATGTCGAATGAAAATTCTTCGACTAATCGATTATGGCGAATGAAAAAAATTCGACTCACCAATTTTGCGTGAGTTATATCATACATTTGAAAAGTAAGGCTCCATAAATTCTATCAATTAATTTTCATTAGACTCGGTTTGTGTAAGTCATGTTTCGGGTAAGTCATGGATCTCAAAAATAGCACTCCAGTTTTGGTTTTAAATTTAAAATTAGCGATTCTTAAACTAAAACCTATAATGAGTTTTAAATTAAATTAACTAACTAAAATTAATAATAAACTACGTGTATAAACTTAAAATAACACACACACCAAAAACAAGAAGTATTACATAAATAATATATATTTATATAAAAAAAATTGCCTATGTAATTTAGGCGTCGTAGAATTCATCCACATCGATGCCTACCGGGGAATGGCCCAGAAGGCTGGCAGCATTGCCACGCTGTATGGCAATGCTGATTCTTTGAGTTAAGTTATAGTCCAGCCTTCCGGTCACTTGAAGTAGAGCAAATTAGCGAAGTTGGCAGGAGATATTTTGAACTGATTTGTTAAAAGTACCAGGAGAGCAGAAACGTAAAGGAAATGGCATTTCAAATTCGCTCCATACTCTAAGCAACTTTTCCACGTGGGATTAGTGTCAAGTAAATCAATTTTTGTTTAACATAATACTTTGCGTTCAGTTAACCTTCTAAATATACTTAATCTATATTGATCGATAGATCACAGTTTTATGATTAACGACGTACATAATCATAAGTTATGTAAAGTTTATACAAAATACATAAAACAAGAATGCCGATTGTGTAGAAACTTGTAACAAACGCCACGTGTCGTCCATTTGTAATACATTAATCATTATTATTGTATGTATGTAAATGTATGAACTGTGTTTATCATCTTTTAGCTGGTTACAGGAGTGATATTTTTGAAAAAAATCGGTGAGGTGACTGATTTTCATTGACATACCAGTCATATATTTCAAAAATAGGGTTTCTTAGAACGCGTATCTGTAATGATTTCGTGCGTCAAGCGGCGGTGAAACGGGACCTGTATTGGATTGGTCGCCATTAGTAGCATTTTGTATCTCGAGCACTTCCATGCTTCGGAAGGCAAGTCAACTTAGCCTACCTACGGCCATGAACGCTGCAAAGTGTTTGAAATATTAAGTCTAAATAAGTAATGGACGCGATAAAAAACGTATTAAAAAAGTTTAATTTTAATGTATGACCTCCTGGTCTACCAATTCATCAAAATATATAATACTAGGTGTTCCCCGCAGCTCCGCCTGCGGTATATAGCCTATGTTACTTAGGGTGAATGTAGCTTTCCAATGGTGAAAGAATTTTTGAAATCGGCACAGTAGTTTTTGAGTTTATTAATTACAAACATACCAAAAATACAAATCTTTCCTCTTTATAATATTAGTGTAGATTAGTGTAGACTAGCTGTTTTCCGCAGCTCCGCCTGCGTCAAAAAGTAACCTATGTTTGACCTCGGATCTTCAACTATATTCATACCAAATTTCATCAAAATCCGTTTAGCGGTTTGGCCAAGAAAGCGTAACAGACAGACAGACTTTCGCATTTATAATATTAAGTATGGATATATATACTTTGATTGTAAGACCAACCAGTTTGTTCATTGAATCTCGATCCTCGACAGGTGAGGGCGTCAGACATGTGTTAATGTTACATCATTCGTGTAACTTAAACTTTATTCGTTATACTACTTTATATACAACTAAGTAGGCAAACAGGCGTACGGCCCACATAATGGTAAGTGGTTACCGTAGCCTATGAACGCCTGCAACACCAGGGATGTCGCGAGCGCGTCGCAGACCCTGAAGGAATTTTTTCACGCCCCTTTTAAAAGCTCTCATGTTGTAATCAGTAAGGAAAACCATTACAAGGAGTTTCGAAACACTACAGTCAGAGGATGAGTTTCGAAATATTCTGATCAGGGTATGCAGGACCAATTGACCTTGTAAAACTATGATTTTTTGAAACGATCCATTTAAATAATGCATTTTTATGATATTTAAAGAGTTTTTCAGATGTATAATCTTTAGGATAGGACCAGACCTGGAGGTAGTGGGTTCGATCCCTAAGGCAAGCCGCGTTTAGTAATATTATAAGTGCTAAAGTCCGTCTGTCTGTTACTCTTTCACAGCCAAACCGCTAAACCGATTTTGATGAAATTTAATATGAATATAGTTGAAGACTCAGGGCCAAACATAGACTCCTTTTTGACGCAGGCGAAAACAGCAAGGTTCCCTATAATTTATTGAAATTTTATAAAATACTTTCGAATGAGAACGTCTGTCGAGTCTACGACCGTAACAGGGTCGTTTTTTGACCGTATTCCTGACGTAACATCGCCCACGACGACCCATTGTTTCGCCGATGATATCTGTTCAGGCTTGCAGTTTTTGCAATCCGACTGTACTCGTATTGTCTTCTGAGAATGTTGACAAGTTGCACTTCTCTATTATTTGTAATTTCGTTTGATAATATAGTGCTTGCATGTATTTTCGTCATCAATACACTTGTATAAGACAATAATAAAGGCACACCTTTACATGTTTCATAAGTACGAAACATAGATAAATAAAATAATACCGAGGACGTAATCTTTAATCTATGGTACGAAATTTTAAACTTGACATATTTTTGAAATAAGAAAATAACACCAAAACATGACCCTCGCTGTTCCTTCTCATGGTGAGACCTAACGGGGTTTTCTCCAATTCCTTCGCTGTGACGGCTACTTTGGAATAATCTTCCAGAGTCCATTAGAACAGTCTCCAGCCGTGCCAACTTTGGAAGGCTTGTCTACGAGCTCCTAGTCTCGGTTACAGGAGCAAATTTAGGCAGTTAAGCGTGAGTAAATTTAGTATTAAGGGGAGATAATCTTTTATCGGTGGTATGACGTATCGTTTCTGAGAAAAATACATTTTATCAAGATATATGTATAAAGACAAACTCTACCCTCCTACAAATAAAAGTTCCTTTCTCAATTACACTACCTTTGACAACAATGAGGACTTATCCTGAGGTCTTTGCGATGTAAACATACACACACACTTTCTATTTCAACAATACTAGCATGACATGAGCAGCCAAGTGTCAAATGCTGTTCTCGCGCGATTTAATCAATGGAACAACGAAGGCCACACTTTCATCTACACTCTCTATATAGCTCATGTCGCCTTGGTAATTCGGGTCAACGCCATAATTAGAATTTTTTTTTTTTATTGTTTATGCAATTATAGTTTAAATTAGTCTGCATTGTGTCATAATTCTTTAAATTTAGATCTTTACACGTATTTCGTTTTACACAAGTGTACTGAAGAAATATATTTGTGTATTATACTTTTTCTGTATGTTGTTATTTTATGTGTATGTTTTTAATAAAGATGAGTAGGTATTTTGGAAAGTGGAAATTGTGAATCAGAAGATGAGTGTAGGACACATGTACCGAAATGCTTTATTCATAAATACTATTTTATTGTAATAAATATTAAGTATTGCACATTAGCAAAAGATTAGTATTTGCCACAAGTACCTGTGACTGGAGCATAGGTACCTCTTTTTTCTTATAAATTTAAAAAGTCTGGACAGGATATACAAAAATAAAAGGTTTCTTTAGCCAACCATTAGCGTGTGTTTACTTGAAAAATAAGTTTCTCTGCCACCGAGTTACACCATTTAGCAATTAGTAGATGTCTCAAGAGTCTGGGAACGAGTGGTGAAACAGTAACCCTAATTACCAGGGTACCAGGGCAGCATAGGTTACGCCTTCGTTAGTAGATTCGATTGGATCTGTTTATACAACAATTAGCTGGCTGGAAAGAATGTTTTTTTTTTCTTTTCGATGGCTTTTTTGTCTATAGGCACCATAGAATGAAAATGTATAGCAACTAAACATATAGCAACCATTTATTGTATTTTATTTTCCAAATTTCTGTTTTTTTGTGTTTGTAGATAATAATGGTGGATTAGTATTCGCAAAGTGTTTGAAACAAGCGTAAGTATTGGAAAGTGATACAGTATTCGTTTTATGTTTTTTTTTTTTTTGCTTGGCAACAAGCTCCTGAAAATAACTTAGTGCAGTATATCTACCACTTCTTCTGACTTGACTTGACTGGACTAACTACTGACTTGACTTCAGAAGTTCAGACTTACTTGATAAAAACAACTTTGTTTAATCATTTTTACTAGTTACTGGCTAATTACGAAAGTAAAAGCCATATTCGCAAAAAAAGTTCCTATATTCCTAGTTACATCTTAAGGGTATCTGCTTTCCTGGTAGTCGTAGCGTATTCTATTTACAAACTTGACTTATCTGCCTTGAACTGGTTGCGACCGCCTTTCACCGGCGAAGCGGGTGCCAAATTCATCTTTTGTTAAATACTGTATAGTCTGGTCACATTCACATCATACATACAAATGGATTAGTTCGTTGAAGTGATAATGGCTGGGGTAGATACGCGTTTGGGGTTAGTGGTAAAAGCTTTTTACCTTTAAACGTCGTCAATCAAACTGTTAGGTAGTACAACAACCGGCAGATCCCGTAATTAGATAGTTCGTAAAAGAAAAAAATATACTTTCAACCTGATGAGATATGAATGACTCAAAATAGAGCAAGTTATTTCTGTATGACAATCGGACTTGTATATTGTCTTCCATATGGTTCTACATATGTAGACCCATTTACACCAATGTATAAATTTTAAACGTCTGTTTAAAACGAACTCTGCAGTTTAATAACATTTTGATGCTCACTGTTAGTAGTGTAAACAGCGATAAAAGAATTAATGTTTAAGATATACCTAGTTGATTTGGTGGATATGCGTTTTAAGAGCGGGGAAAAATATACCTAAAACAAAAGGTTACTGAACTTATATTAAATGCGAACCGTAAAGTACTAAAAGATGCATATGTGGACATAATTGCCATTAGGCAATGGATTGACAATGAATGAATGAAAAAATGAATTGAAAAAAATATTCGTAAAATTAATATTACAATTATTTACATTATAACTCGTTTATAAAAGTCCTAAAAAGTAGTAATATATATATAATAATCTGAACATAAATCATATTATTCGAAAAAAAATACGATAAATAATGGATGTAAAAGTCTAAAGTTATTTTAGTCATGTTACTAGCACTACAGATAATATTAGACATTAAAATACATGAACCGAATACAGGAAAGATGCTTGTTAAGGTGCCGCAAAGAATTCGAAGAAACGATAAAATCGTATGTGAAGGCCATAGGTGGACATGATATGTGGTCTCTGTCTTAACTAGGTGGTTAGAGTGAAAAAGATTGATTGGTTGGTGCTAACACTGGATTTATTAAAATAGGAAGTTGTTTGCAGTTCGTGCTGGAGTGTTAGTTATAGCACGTGGATACCAGGAATACACGAGTTGAAAAGGATACTGTTACTGTAATGTTTATGTTTTCCTGGTAGTTCGTATTTGTAGGTTTGGCGAAAGATAAAAAATTATGCTCTTTCTCTTCGCTAAAAATTTGTCCCATAAAATATTTTCACGCCATTTCTTCTTTTATCTATGGCTAAAATTGGTGTTGCAAGTTATAAAAGAGGATAAAGTTAAAAACATATGAACGAATCCGGTGATCATTTTTTACCTTTTAAATGTTGCAGGTTTTTTTTATAGTCAACTAGCTTCTTCCCGCAGCTCCGCCTGCGTCAAAAAATAGCCTATGTTTGACCCCGGGTCTTCAACTATATTCATACCAAATTTCATCAAAATCCGTTTAGCGGTTTGGCCGTGAAAGCGTAACAGACAGACAGACTTTCGCATTTATAATATTAGCCCCTAACTCGATTTAAACTGTTATGGATAAATAATTCTGTGTCTGTGATAAAAAATATACTATAATTTGAAATCAAATAAACAAGAAGGAATCAAGTGTACAACCTTAGTATACACACTTTGTTAGAAAAGACGAGCCAGTACTAGAACAAGGTGTGCCCTATTCAGATAATAATCAATTGCTTCATTTAATTGCCTAACCATGTTACGTGCTAACCACCATTGAAAGTGCTCCACGAAAGTACCAGGAACACATACTATAGTGGGACGTTCACACGTTGTAGTAATTGTTGCTTCAGTTCCCTGTCGAGTGAAAACACCCGGATGTTTCGATAGTGTTTATCTAGAGCTCGCTTGTTTTTATGCAGGCTTAGTACCCACAGGTTGTTTTGCTCCACTTTCGAGTATCGATCATTTTGACTGTATGTTTGGCGATATCTATGTAACCTATTTCGTTGACTTTTTGTTTTACTCATTTACGAATTTTTAATGAAGAAAATTTAAATCTAAACCAGCTTGAACTATTTCGGTCACAAACATAAAAAAATAGCCGAACAAACACGACATGTCAAAAATTTAAGTTTGAATATCTCTGATGTTAAAAAGTCGCTAAATATTTATTTGAAAACGCACAATAAACAAGGCTATAAAAACGAGAACCAAAGGGCGATACAGTTACAATTATACCGTTATCCAAACATTGTTTCATTGTACATTTTGGCTCAGTGGAGGACAAAGTATTTCTATAATCAATCTGAAAGATGGTCAGGTGATTTCGTTGAGATATAATCTACTAGATGTGACAATAAACAACTTAAAAGTGTACCGATATTGAATACTCTTTTTAGGTTAATTTAATTTTTGTAATTATTTTTTTATTTGCTACGAAAAAGAAAAAATAATGATAGATAACCCTATACGAGTAGTACAGTGGGCTTATCTAAATATGATTATCTCTGCTAATAATTTTTCTGATGTACTCTATCTAGTAAATAAAAATCTCCATACATATGTTAAGATTTTTATGCCATGTTCAACGATTAATCCGTCTGTAGACGAATTTTTTAAAAATAAATAATTAAACAGACAAACCCACTTCTCACATTAACTATAGGTAGTGGTACATAGTGGTAACATCCGATTACAAAATAATCATTTCCAGTCAGTGTTGCAATTTTAACTATTGACTGTCATTTCCTGTAGCCTCAACGTGTAGTCAGTATTCGTATAATTGGCTTGTTACTTGTTACGATTATGTAATTAATACCAATTATTTAATAATAGAGATCCGCCCCGGTTTCACAGGAGTATAATTTTTACATGTACATAATTCTTTTAGAAGAAGCATCACACAAACAATACATATTCATAGAAGAGAGTAAGCCATAAAACTATATATGTATATATAAATTAATCTCCATTTCCCTAAGTCATCGCATCGTGCGTGAACGGATGAAAAAAATTCGCTAATTCTTTATTTGTTGTGTTTATTATTGTCAGATTAGTTATATTATAATTAATATTATAATTAATGACCATTAGACAATTTAAGAAAAATTAAGACATGCATATTGAAAGAACATGTCTTAAAAAGTAAATAGGTTTCTGAAATCAAAACCGTAATTTAAATAATAAAAATTTAAACAGCCGATCATAGAAACTCCACGTCGCTTCTGTAAGTCTGTAAAAAATATACTAAATTTAGAAATTGATTAAAATTGAACTTGGTACGAATAATATGTTAAAAGAGGAAATTTGGCCAAAAACAAAACTTGATTGGCTATCTTACTAGGTCTCATCTAGTAGTATTCTGTAATCTGTGATACGATGAAGGAAGTGTTCGTGTAATAACCATATTCCCGTGCCAGCTCAAATAACATGAAAATTAATTTTAAATAAACAAGTGTCATTTCCATTCGCTCCATATGCATGTCCGGTATAGATACACATCGTTAGTTTCAATTGTAGTTATCTCTAGTTCAGGTTCGATGTCCGGTACAGCACAATCTCACATCTGAGACAGGTTTGGACTATTAAAATTTGGTTCATTTAGTCGACTTTAAAATAGCCTTACAACTTACACGCCAGGTTATGATGTACAGTCATCTGCAAAAGTACATTTTGTTCCAAAAGTTATGCATGCACTTTTGCAAGTACTTAAGACAAAGACTGTACTTTGAACGCCCGCTAGGCTGACGTCAACCCCACTTGGGAATGTACAGTATGATGGGGGTGTGAGATGGTAGAGACATCAGTCAAGGATTATATTTACTAATTTTAGATTTTAATCTTTGTTTTAGGATCACTTGTTCCGTGACTCATTAGAAGGTGATGGCTGAAAATCAGTGCTAGTCATGTCCATGTATGTTTATGTCATTTTTAATACCGATGATGGGAAGAAAATGAGTGGTATAAGCGGGATACTTAAGTTCTAAGAACTTATTAATGTGTTTATCTAGTCAAAACGTACATAGTTTTTTACAGCACTATGAAGAACAATTTGATTGCTTCATTAAAATAATTTTGTGTTTCCTTGCAAGAATCACTTAGGAAATTAAGTTTAGTTTTTTACATTTATGACGGGGAAAATTGTTTTAAATTACGGCTTTCAAATTAAATGTATTTATTATACACGCAGAGATCATATTTATTTTCACTTTCATTTAACCAACGATCAAATAAAGGAGTGCGTGCTGATAAAGCTAATAAGAAGAATAAAATAAGACTTTCTTCTCTTGTCTTTTTGTGAGTTAAGGCCGCCAGTCAAACCATTTCGCAAAATTAGGCATATTCCCCGGGAACTTTGGAAAATTTTCAGATATATTCCCCGGGAACGTTGATAAATTTATGAAAAATTGGGAATAATCCCGTAAATTTACAAAATTTCCAGCGGCACATCACTAGTCAAGTCAGTTTTCCTATGATGACACAACTATTACCAGGGCAACATAAACAAGAGGTGTTACGTAGTTCAGTTCAGAAGGTGAGGTAGTGACACTGAGCGGCAAACAGAGCGAGACCGTCACGGCGTGTGTACCGGACCTTACTCTTGCTTGACGTCATTGAGAAACTCGAGAAAAGCATGTCTGCTTGAATTGAAGAAAACAAGTTGGTACAAGTAATAATTGACTTCCTTGCGTTAATTCAAAAAATGTTCTGTATTTGCTTTGCGAAATTCTCTTGAGTTGTGAACATGTACTGAAAACAGAAATTAATCCTGTTTTATGGTAGAACGCATCGTTTGATCGATTAAAATCGTTTTTATGAAATTCAGATATAACAACGATGCAAGCAGTAACATAACTTGTTACATACATATAATTTCGCATATCGCATAGCAAATTAGTTTCGATGAACATTGAATTTATACGAAATTAATACCAAAGTACTAGGGTCTCATAACGTCGTTTATCATTATGAAACTGGCTACCATTTAAATGGCTTGATTATTCTATATTTAAATCTAAATCACAATTTTTTCATGGCGTTATTTGTTATGGCCACGTATCCAGGGTACCTATTAAGGAGCATTGAAACCGCACGTTTCTTTCTCAGTGGTGTAGATGGATCCATCCATACTAATATTATAAATGCGAAAGTCTGTTTGTTTGTCTGTCTGTCTGTTACGTTTTCACGGCCAAACCGCTGAACGGATTTTTATGAAATTTGGTATGAATATAGTTGAAGACCCGGGGTCAAACATAGGCTACTTTTTGACGCAGGCGGAGCCGCGGGAAACAGCTAGTATGATATATTTTTAAATTTTATGACATACTCGATGTTCAATGTCCACGCAAGACTCGAGAGAGATTACTCAGTTTGTTGTTTATTTGAACGTGTAAATGCTTATTTAATGCTGTAACCGCTTACTGTATTATATTGGCCGAGTCATATGCATGATTCTTTACTAAGAAACTACCATATTCGAACAAAATATCTAAATGGATTAATTAACTAAACAAAATGCAAGCAATTAGATACTAAAATCACATAAACATGTAACAATTTAAATGAAATCAAAATAAGAACCACGGAGATTACGCAAATTACGCGTAATAAGTCCGTAATAGGTACGCTGTCTACGCTTATGCACGCCTATCATAAACACAATATCAACGATTACAAGCGTAATTTCTATTACGAGTTAAACAATTTAAAGATAGTGTTAGTAACATAGTATCAATTAACTGATTTCATTTATTTACTCAAACTTTATTGTACATAATTTTTGTATAGCACAATAGGCGAACTTAATGCTTAAAGCATTATCTAACAGTCAACCTTTGGGTTAAACAGATATCGTCAAGTGGGTATTAAAAATATATAGCTATTAATACAAAAAGTTGAAATAATAATAAACTTGCTTATGGTACTTACATAATATACTTACATATATACGATGAAATAATAATCAAAATACAGTTAATTTTAAGAGTTAAATCAACGAAATAATAGCAGCAACTGAAAATTTACTCGTGTTTAACTGCCTAAATTTGCTCCCGTAACCGCGAGACTAGGAGCTCGTAGACAAGCCTTTTAAAGTTGGCACGGCTGGTGACTGTTCTAATGGACTCAGGAAGATTATTCCAGAGTCTAACGGCCGTCAAAAACCGAAAACCCCGGTATGGTGAGCTGATTATTCACTAAGGAGATTTGAATCAATGATGGTGCAGTTACTAACTTAAGTATTTATTGAAATTTTATTGTTCCACTATACACTATTTTTAAGAAGTCTTTGAAGACACCAGTGAAAGGAGTTCTTGCCTACATGGTGATTAAATAAAGACGAGAAAAACTTTTTAGTGACAACCCGGAATAGTTAAGTCCACAGTTGGGCATATGCCTCTCCTAATGATTTCCAATAAGATCGGTTGGAGCTTCTTCAGATCATCTGACCGTAAGGTCGATGTCCAGTGTTTCGCTTGCCGGTTCGTGATCGCCATTCGCCATTCTATCCCATCAGCCATCGGTTCTTCACGCTATATGCTCCGCCCACTGCCACTTTAAAGAACTAATCCGCTGGGCCTATGTCGGTGCATTTTGTTTTACTACAGATCTTCTCATTTCTGACTCGAACTCGTAGGGAAACCTAGCGCCGTAGTAAAATGAAATCTGACCCCAGATGAACCAGGAAGGCGGCAGGAGAAAGAAGAAATTTATTATAATACTATTTATACATTAATTCTCTACCGGTCAATTAAGAAAGACACAAAAAGTTTATGATGTGCAATAAAGTTAAAAATATACGGATCCACTACAAATTAAAGGAGATGGGCTTTGTGATTATTTAGGTTAAAATATGCAGATTGATGAAGAAGTGTAGGTCATTCATTTATGTTTGTGTTTTCCAAGATTTTTAATTAATTAATTTAGGAGCTCTCTCATTCGGTAGGACATTTAAAATAAATATCTGCAATTAGAACCATAACTTAGAAATTACCATTTGTCAGCGGGGCCGATTCTTGAGTCTGTAGAGAAAAAAATGAATTCTAGATTTGGGAAAAAGTGGCGGACGTATGATTTTCTTCAGAAACCCCCTATTTTACGTAGTAAAGACCTTTACGTATTATGTAAAATTTCAGATTCTGTTCTTGTCTATGGGTCTTTATCATAATTCAGTACTATTTACCTATTTTGTGTCATAAATTAAATTCTTAATGACTCTTTCGTTGTTCTCACCGTACCTTGTGGTGTTGCCTTCACACAATTTATTGAACGTACCTGAAAAGAAAAAAAATAATAGTTAGGCATAATAATATAATATAATATTTATTTTAGGAAGTTACAATTATTACAAACATGGGCAAAAATGATATATAAAAAGATTTTTACTGCTCTTTGCGAGACATAGATATGTTATAGAATTAAAAGTAAGTAAGAAGAGTATTCTTTGAAGGAAGGCGGCTCCAGTCGGTCTGGAAAATGACACAAGTGATCTTAAAGGCCAGTTGTAAGAAAGAAACTATGAAAGGGAATTTATTACGAAATGTGGCAAAAATGCGTAATAATCGAACAATTGTCACTTGCAAAACTGCTATTGAATGCTAATTGCGTATGGAATTAGTCGCGTCGACACTAACCAGAGAGTGTTCGTTCAAACTCTTGTCTTGTTATGTTGACCTGGTACTTTTGATATTAATTCTCCAATTGTCAGTCTTCATTCATATCGTGGCTAGTGTTTTTCACTAAGTGACAGACGGTGCCAACGGCTTAACGTGGCTGTTGAAGCACAATACCTTTTTTATAACTTGTTGTACTTTAGTAGATACTATTATCTATTCCGTGCTTTTAGTAAAAGGAATGGAAAAAGCACTTGATGAGCAATGAAGAACTTACGTAATCGTCATATTTAAATAATTAGTAGCTTTATTAGGTATACAATTGAAGCAGACGTTATTTAAATTATGAAATGAGTCATTTTTGAATGAGATTTTTTATGACGATGCTCTTTTACGTATGTAAATTTATTCAATTGTAATTTGATTTTTGAACGCTTATCTCTATTAGATTTCATTAGACACAGCCCTTTTATGTACAAGATGGTAAACGAAGAAATTCTAATTTCTAAAAGGCTTCCTTTTTTTTTATCACAAGAAAATCATCACGGCATAAGCACATACGCGAGAAGTTCTCATGACACCTTGCTAGACTACATGTCTACATTGCTAGGCGTTTCCCGCCAATCCAGTCGTCTGTTAAGTAATAGATAATGATACAAATATTATTATCAGACGTATTTAATTGGCTTGCAAGAGATTACCATAGAGCGATTAACTTTAGAATACCGGGATGACTGCGTGTGAAAAACTAAAAGCAAGAAAAGAATTAAGTTAGTTTATGGTCATCGATATGGATTTTTGTTTGAACACCAGAACATGCTTTTTTCCGCAATATTTCATTCATTCATTCATGGTAATTTAAGGTTTCATATATAAAAACCCTAAAATGGATCACTTTTAGATCCTATGTTACTGATTTAATGCAAAAGCTCTATTAAAGCATTATCAATCATTAAGTCTTCTTGTAATTTCGCATATACCTAGTACTTTCCTAAGTACTCCTGTACTGAGAAGGTCATAGGGATACCTTTCATCCCGGAAAAAAAAAGTTCAGGTCTTTAGTTACCATAACTTTTTATATATTTTACTACAAATTCCAAAATTACGGCTACATTATTATTTCAGAACTATTTTAGAATTAAAAGTCTGATGTGACAAGCACTTACCAAATTATTTTGCGTGCCGGAAGCACAGTTAGTTAGTTCATGCAAACTATTGCCGGCCGGCACCCACCCACTACTTTTAGTCCCAACATAAATAAATAATTTGGTAAGTGCTTGTAACTTTAACTTCCGCAAAGTAACGCCTGAAACAATTAAATTAAAAATCTGATGTGGCTTCTCAATCCTTACTGACATGAAAAAAGTACTGATCCCGATAAGTTGAGTAAAAGCTAGTGTCTATTAAAAGTGAATTGATAGTTTTCCAAATTGTTCTTTGCACAAACTAGACTGGAAACCTGCTTGAAAAATATAATCAGTTGAAAAATTGTTCTGCCCATATTTTACAGCGATAAAAGTTTCGCTAAACCGATATTATTCCAAAAATAACAATCCAAAATATAACGGTACTAGCTTTTTCCCGCAGCTCCGCCTGCATCAAAAAGTAGCCTATGTTTGACCCTGGGTCTTCAACTATATTCATACCAAATTTCATCAAAATCCGTTCAGCGGTTAGGCTGTGAAAGCCTATAATATTAGTATGGATTAACCAGGTCCTAATTCCTATAGGTCTCCATTTTTACCGGTCTTCAGAATACCTATTGCCATCCCTCAACTAAAGACGGGTCTCCTGCGACCGTGTTTTTCGTTTGCTAAGATCAAACATTTAATGAACAAAATATGGGCGTAGCCTAAAAATTTTTTCATACAAAATATTATGCGCAGCGGGCAGAAAACATGTTTCGTTAGACTGTTTGGTCAGTTTTTGCGCTGGAGGCCCAACTTAAGTTCTTTGATATTTTGTTCTACTAACTATATAGTGTAAATAGTCCGTCACCACTGCAAATCTTCTGATCTCCTAGTACCCCACTTACACTGTCGTTGCGTCCTAACCTAACGGTTAACTCAAACAGGCTTTCGTAGTTATTATTAACTTGAGGGTCACACACACGAACGACACCCATTTTGTAAAAATGGCGTTGACAGTTAAGAGGTTAACATATATCAAATCATAAAATTCCAATTGATAAAATTAACATTGGAAATTGTAGAATAATAGTAGATTATAATACGAGGGTGCGAAGTTGGTCATTATTTACGAGGCGGTCAGCTCATGCCTATAGAAGCCGAGTATATGACAAATTTCGCTCACGAGTTGTCATACGAAGATTTTCATCACATTTGCGAGGAAAACACACTCATATTATTATTATTATTTTATTATTTACATAATAAATAAAATTTCTCAAGCGATATCAAAACATTTCTTCACATTAACTTTTGTTGGTACACTATGAACACTTTTCACATTTAGAAACACCATTGGATTAGAATTGGGCTTGTGTCTTTGATAATGCATTGCTAGGTATCTTCAAATACACATAGTTCTTGATTCTGTTTAAACCTTCGTCCATATTTCTTCCTTTTAAGATCTAAGTTAAGTCAGCCTACTTAGTCAGTTATCAACATTCGATTTTCGCCTGCATTAGTATTTCTGGCAGAGTCAAATTTAGGAATTCTTCCATAAATTAAATCGACAATTGTTAATTATAGTAAATTAAATACAAAAACAAATAAAACTTATATAGGCCTTCTTAATTTTTCTACACAAATTAAATTTAGTGTTGGTTTATCATTTGGAAGCTAAAATAGTTTATATTTTTGCAAAAACAATTAATTGGTTGGAGACTTTAAATCCTATTAAAACTTACATTAAAAAAAATGTACCGTAACCATGGAAACCATTACTTTACAAGTGCGATTATAATATAAACAACGTTTTGTTTACAAACCCCATTATGGCCTAATTACAATGAAATAAAAGACACATTATGAGCAAATGTGTTCAAAAATATATTTAAATTAGAAGCCTACGATTATGTGTAAACAGTTGATAAAGAATACATAAATTATTTAATTGAATTTATGTGAAGGTGTAAAAAACAAATGTCGTTACCTACTTTATGAAAGAAAATCTTTACCAATATTGCCCGAGTTAGACCTATTGGTCCATCGCTCATAATTTGCCCTGGTAATCGATAATTTACTTCATGTTGCAATTTAGACCTGTAAAGCCTATTTCACATTGCTTGTACTTTGTTTAAAAAATATAAAATTTACCATTAAATTTGTTAAAACATACCTAAACCGTGCGAAATCAAGTGGCCGGTTCCATGTCAATCCTTATCGCGAGCCTCGTTATCGTTTATTTTATTTGAACCAGGTTAATCTGAAACTTTTTACTTTAATATAAAACGATATTGTTTTTGTTTCCAGTTTGGTAAAGACATTCTATAATTTGTGGTTAGGACAATGAATCACCTGATTGTCTGATAATATGTATGTATGTAAAAATCTATATTGTACACAAAGAACATAGTATCAGAATACAGGTTACAACAAAAGGCGGACTTATCCCAAATAGGGATCTCTTCCAGCCAATCAAACAAATATAGGATATAGATATATGGGCACAGAAGAGGGCACAATACGCAAAGAAATCTTAGGTGCATCCATACTAATATTATAAATGCGAAAGTCTGTCTGTCTGTTACGCTTTCACGGCCAAACCGCTGAACGTATTTTAATGAAATTTGGTATGGATATAGTTGAAGACCCAGGGTCAAACATAGGCTACTTTTTGACGCAGGCGGAGCTGCGGGAAAAGCTAGTACCGTTATATTTTGGATTGTTATTTTTGGAATAATATCGGTTCAGCCGAACTTTTATCGCTGTAATATGTGGGCAGAACAATTTTTCCACTGATTATATTTTTCCAGCAGATTTCCAATCTAGTTTGTGCAAAGAACAATTCGGAAAATTATCAATTTACTTTAAATAGACACTAGCTTTTACTGTAGCTTACACTAGCTGTTTCCCGCAGCTCCGCCTGCGTGAAAAAGTAGCCTATGTTTGACCCAGGATCTTCAACTATGTGCATACCAAATTTCATCAAAATCCGTTCAGCGGTTTGGCCGTGAAAGCGTAACAGACAGACAGACTTTAGCATTTGTAATATTACATAGATTAGTATGGAAGTATGCATTAATAAATTAATAGAAAATATATAGGCAAGATATGCCCACATTGGTAAACTTTAGAACGTATGCCGCCTTACATTTGAAAGATACTATGACGACATATTGCAGTGTAATGAAGCCCTTACAGTGCGGGTTAAAGTTCCAAAGGATGATGTCGTAAGTTTGAATCATTACAATTACGTAATTGTATGGATGACATCCAAATTGGTTCAGATAATTTAAAGATGTTTGGATAACGAGGATTTTCCGGGAATTTGTTATCGTGGGAAATTACCGAAACTACACAAGTGTATAAAGAGTGCTATTTTTTTATAATGTGTGTTTCTGATGAATCAAATTATTTACGAGTACGTTTGACTCGCCGGTTTTGAGAGAAATCTCAAAAATAGCTAGTCGAATTATTTTTATTCAATATCAAACGATTTTTATTTGACTTATCATCATCCTAGCGTGTATCCTAGTTGCGTCGTCAGCTTACGCTTCGGAGCCTAGGGTACGCTGTAAAATCATGGTCCTAGATTTGGCGGAACTGGTTATTACAATGGAGCGACTGCCGTCTGACCTCCGTAACCCTTTTACAGGGAAACCAGACTAACAGGAACATGACCCGAGGTGTGTTAGTGGCCAACACTGTCAAAATTTTTCAAGCTGCCCTAAGGTATCTGATACAGCCTCACGACTGCTATCTATCGATAACAACCGGGACCAACGGCTTAACGTGCCTTCGGAAGCACGGAGGAGCTCAAGATAGAAAATGCCACTGAATGGCGATTAATCCAATAGTGGTCGCGTTCCGTCGTCGCTTGACACGCGCATTCGCTACGGATACGCGGATCGCGTTCGACTAACGAGTTCCTTGTGATTGTGTGTGAGAATAATTTTTATTTGACTTATCATACTAATATTATAAATATGAAAGTGTGTTTGTTTGTCCTTCTTTCGCGTTGAAACGGAGCAACGGATTGATGTAATTTTTTGTGTGGGGATAGTTGGAGACCTGGAGAGTGACATAGCCTACTTTTTTCTGTGACACAAACGGAATTCCACGCGGGCGAACTCGCGGGCACAGCTAGTGAGTCATAAATTTAAAAACATAGGGCTATGAGCTTTCATTGAAAATCAGTGTACCGAATGATTTTTATTTATGCGAAATTAACTTGTCATTCTCGACAAAAAAACAATAAATTATGTTGTGCGTGAGCTTCATAAATATTGTCACGTCAAGTTATTCCAAAAAAAAACTGACAGATTTTCCTCTACGACTACCTAAGACCTAATATAAATTCAAGGCACGTAGTATATTTTACAGGTCTCTACTGGGTGGTAGGTACAGTCAACTGTATATGTCAACTACCTTTGACCTCTATTCGTTGGTAATAAGAGTGAAAATTCAATGGGTTTGGATAGATTGATGTGCAGTAAGTGGTCACCGTTACTGTTCTTACTGTCTGGGCCCTATTTTTGAAACATAAACTCGTATTCTATTTATTTATTTATTCAATTACTAACACACAAAACAGATTTCAATCGAACAAGCATGATAGTAGGTACTGATCTAAATTGAAATCCACAAGATGTGTGCCTAACAGGTTCAATGAATCCAGACATCAAACAAATATAAGAGAGCGCTGGAGTAACATCGTGATCATAGTACTGTACTCAGACTATAATCCATACTAATATTATAAATGCGAAAGTCTGTCTGTCTGTCTTTTACGCTTTCACGGCCAAACAGCTGAACGGATTTTGATAAAATTTGGTATGAATATAGATGAAGACCCGAGGTCAAACATAGGCTACTTTATGACGCAGGCAGAGCTACGGGAAACAGCTAGTTATTAATCAATTTAAAAAAACTATATAACCAACAAACTGCAATTAAAACATTATCAATCAATCATACTAACATTATAAATGTGAAAGTGTGTTTGTTAGTTTGTCCTTCTTTCACGTTAAAACGGAGCAACGGATTGATGTGATTTTTTGTGTGGGGATAGTTGGAGACCTAGAGAGTGACATAGACTACTTTTTTCCGTGACACAAACGGAATTCCACGCGGGCGAAGCCGCGGGCACAGCTAGTTAAATATAATACATAAAATTAAATTAATTCAAAATAATACATAAAATTAAATATCGAATGAAAAACAATAACTAAAATAACTGAATGAATATCGACTAACATGAAAACCCTTCGATATCGAACGAAAATCATTCGACACATCGAGTTTTCGTGAGTTATACTTTAAAAAAAAGCACTCCTGGAAGCTTAGTTCTACTACGGCCGGAAATTCAAATACCTCATCGAAATACATAACATATTAGTAAATATATATATATGTATAGCGATAAGTCCGCCTTTGTACCTCAATTTTTATGTACGTAAATTGTTTTGTGAAATTTGTATTTTGGTGCAATAAAGAGTATTTGTATTGTATTTATTGTATATTTTTATTTCTTCATATTTTCCCGCCTGCACTTATAACATAATGATTATTGATGTATTATGATTTCGCTATAGTTACACATTAAATTAAACTATTTTAAATATTTTTTTATTACTACTAACATATTTTACATCTACGTTTCAAACACTTTACATCGCAAACCCAGGTACCCAATCGCGACACATCAAAACCAAAGCACGATCGCGATAACTATTTTTGAGTATGTAAAATCCGTGTCTATTGAAAATCGTTCGACTCGCCGATTATGCATTCTCAAAAATAGCCCTAGCGGTCATGGTTTGGTTCTGGTAAATACGATCGCACCCCTGGTAATTTAAATGAAAACATCACTCTGTTCAAAAGCAAATATGTTTTGTTTAAATATTTAGAATATTTGTTCCGTCTTTGTATAAGTTACGCCATTGTCTACACAGAATGGCCGGACTTCCAATGACCTCACGGCGACATTGCATTATGTATAATTTCAAGTTTGTTTTTATTCACAGTCATTCAGTACCTTTACCACGAGATATGAAATTTCTTAGTTATCTTACTATCCGTCAGAGGCGCTGTACAGAATTGCTATACTTTGTTAATGCAGTCCCTAGCGTCTGCGTCAATAAAATCTCATGGCTGACGTACATAACCAAATCACACGCACATGCAAGTATGTCCAATAGGGAATAGATGATGAAAAATTTAAAAAAAAAACTTGAAGAATAGGTCATATTTTCGACCACGAAGGAACAAATGTTCCAACTCCAATTACAATCACAACTACAACTTAACCCATACTTAACTAAAACCAAATAACATACTTATTTATATTTGTTTGTTTGTAATATCTTTATTGTACAAATAAAATTGAAAATAAATAAAATAAAATATTTTTTTTTTTTTGCAATTAAGTATAATGGTGCGGAATAGCGAGTGTCGGAGGCCGAGCTCCAGTAAAAACCTATTACACTTGTCTTGTATTTTTGTCTATGCAATAAAGTTACTATTAATATTGTCATTAATTTGATTAAGACTTACACTTCCTGCCCACAGTATCGGAATTCCTTCATTACGCACGTGGGCGGAAAACACCAATAGCTGTCAAAACAATAAATTAATTTGACATGCAAATGTACTCGGAATACTGTACGGACACACAGACGGACGGACATTAAATAAACAATATGCAGACTCGAGCTGTATTATTCATGAAGTACGTTGCTTATTATTATTTTTTTGTTATTTTTTTATGCAAAAGGAATTGAATAAAGGGATTATTTTTTTATATAAATCTCCGATGCGGTTATTTTTCTAACCACCAGTACCAACATCCATTGTGTTTACAGGCTCTGCGTACTATCGTAGAATATATTTTTATCAGACAATAAGGTGAGTTAAGCCTGCAAAGTTTTAACCAAATCGGAAACGGGACCTACGGGAACATTTTTTATTTATTTAATTTAATTTTTATTTATTTAGGACAAAAAACAATTGTACAAGAGGCTTTTTCCCGTAGGGGTAGGCAGAGACTACGGATTTCCATTTGCTACGTACACATATTTAGATATAATATAATGTTTATATAGTTGTACAACCAGCACTTCCTCAGATTACTTATTAAAAATAAAATTAAGTTTTTCAATACAATAAATAAATACTTTAAGATTATTTGTATTTGTATGTATTTCCTGCATGAAAAGTAGTTACCTAATATTTAAATATTAACCATAATATTATGTCTTTCTCAATGCTTCTATCTAGCGACATTTGGAAGATTGATTCAGTAAAAAAAAATGTGTAGAAACAAATATAAAAACAAACTTTCGCTTTTATAATATTATTTAAGATTAAAAAAACTGCTAACATTTTCTGGCTTTTTCTTTTAAAAGACTAGCATGAAATTTGCAGTCATTACGGAGTGACTAACTAAGCCTGTTAATAAAAAAATGAATAGAAAAATAAAAAAAAAACAAATTCAACATGGCCGTCGTTCCGGCCGAGAGGGCGCGCAAAAGGAAAGTACTGCTAATTACTTAACATTTGCATAAAAATTTAATACTTTACTTCAGTTGTTTACGTTTTCTTGTTTGTGGGTTGGCGAGAATTAAATTTGAATTGGATAATGTTCGATAACTCTCGCATTTTTAGTTATGACCATATATATATATTTTCGATTTGGCTAACTTTCGTATTTAGCAACAGTATAATTTTTTTATTTAAGTCTAATCAAACAAGTATAAACTCAAATCAGTAGTTATATCAAGTCAAGTCATAATCGAGTCAGGCTAAGTGTAGTAGTAGAAAAACTGCACTTAGCGATTTCCAGGAGCTTTTGGCAACAAGCAAGAAAATCACATAAATAGAACATTGTATCACTTCCCAACACCCACGCTTGTTCGTGAACACTTTGCGAATAATATAATCCACCATTAATATGAACAGACACTCAACTGCTGCTTTTCACAGCTTCCCGCCAAAAATCTGTAAAAAACTGTACATGTCTAAATGATCCTGCTCCTTTTTTAAAACCTCTATCGTATGGGAACTCCCTTAAATATTTATTCTATTTTGGTTTTTAGTATTTGTTGCTACAGCGGTAACAGAAATACACATCTGTGAAAATTTGTAATGACATATTGTCGCATGAAAATCGTTCAATGTCGAACAGAAATATACAGAAAAAACAGAGCAGAAAAAAATAGCATTCCAGGTGACAGACGGACAGCGAAGTCTTAGTGAAAGGGTTCCGTTTTACCATTTGAGTACGGAATCCTTTAATGAGTGAAATAATTTTACTACGGTTTTTATCGAGTATTATTTCTTCTTTATTTTATACCTAAATATATATATATATAATAATTAAAAAAGGTTAATAGATAATCAATAAATTGTATGTAATAAATGTAAAATGTAGGTATGTAAAATAAAAATAAATCACTAAATTTAATTTCCATTATCATAATAAAGCACAGACTTTAAAATAATATTGTTGATTATAATTATAATTGAATTAATATTTAATTCTTCTGCATTTAATGTATTTGTAAGAGAAGAGCGGGACTCGCCAGGCTCAAGTTTTCTTAACTTAAATGATGAGACTATCTGCTACCTACTTATTGTGAATTGTAAAGAAGAATAAATAAATGAATTATATGAATGAATTAATTGAATTAATACCTAACTTTTGAAACACAAGATCAATTAAAATTAAGATAAAATTGTTAAAACGAATCTAACGATCTCAAAAAAACACATAGCAATTTTTAAAACTCGCAACACAAACGAAAAAAGCGACATTTATAAAAGAATGGATTTTGTCACTTCCATCAATCCATTAAAAGGTATATTACATCACTAAGTGGTAACAGAAGACACTTAAACTGTACTTAAAATCTTACATCATTCGCTATTAAGAATTTGTTTGTTTGTCTTTTGTGCTAATATCAAAAAGTAAGTATACTAACTTTCACTGTTAGTGGGGCTTAAGTCATTAATTTATCTACCTGTGTCATTTTTATACCTTCTAAACCCGCGTCCGTTTAAAATAGTGTTGTTTTGGTTAACTATCTATTTCTTTATTTATAAAGAAAAAAAAAGTAAAATATAGGTCAATGACTGAAGCCGATTTTAGACTAGGTCCTTATTAGGATCTCTTACCTATTTATATGCGCATAATCTCTTTTGAAATGATTTTGGTCACAGAAATAAGATAAGATAGGGTAAAAGTGCCAGCCTTTCCTTAGCGCAAAGCTGAGGAGAGGACGCAACAAGGACACGCTTGGACGGTAGAAGTGCCCATACTATAAAGATAATGGGTCACTGAAGTCTTGACTCTTATTTATTTATTTAAGGCACACCAACAGATTACATGTTAACATTATCGTATACATTCTAAATTATTACTTATACTAGCATGCAACCCAATTATAGGTGAACACAACATTTCCATAATAAATTAACAAACAGTTCGAATCATAGACAATATGGAAAGCAGGTAGGTATCGCTACAAATATAAAAATTGTAACATAATGTTCGCAAAACAACATATGCACACTTATGCAGAATATATATGGTACAATGCTATGTAGATGACTGTATTGTAAGTTTAAATTTGGAGAGAGAATTGTGATGAATGTCTAAGTCACACTTTTCATTTACCTTGTTTTAACTAGTAAGCATTCTTGGTAAAGGTGCGTGTCTACCGAGGTTAGTTCTAGATCGGGGAACAAGAAACGTCCTGAATAGTCTTCTTCGGGAGTTAGGTCTAGGAACAATGTATTTAAGGTTGTCAAAAATATCTTGACAGTTGACTCTTCTACACTAATCTACATCTACACTATATAATATTATAAAGCGGAAAGATTTGTATTTTTGTGTGTATGTTTGTAATGAATAAACTCAAAAACTACTGTGCCGATTCCAAAAATTCTTTCACCATTAGAAAGCTACATTCACCCTGAGTAACATAGGCTATGTACCGCAGGCGGAGCTGCAGGAAACAGCTAGTTAGTTAATATGACGAGGCAACACTGTGGCACGCATGCAATGCCCACATGACACTTCTAACTAATTCTTAATTCTGTAATTTTGGTAAGGTTCGCTACCAATCGGACAGAGATACAAGGAAATTTAGACCTCTGTTTGACCCCATCACCTTGAAATTCTAGGTTTAAAAGGGAGTGGTCTATTATCAAGCCGGATACACTAGAACTGTTATCTGTGTAGTAACATAAGTGAAAGCAACTTCATAACGATTTGTAAGATTCGCTTATGGACATCATATTACTGGTGTTAAAACATCGATTCGCTATCGAATCTATTGTTTGCAAATACAAATCGATGTTCTGCAAATGCTCGGTACAATATTGCGTTTAGATCTGATCCGATCGTCAAATATGACGTAAAATGTGTTGTTTTTTTTTTTTATAACGGTTATACGGCCATGGACAAATCCTTTATGGTCCTTCTTTAACAAATCAGATTAACACTTTTATAACAACTTATAAAATGATATCTACAACGTTATATGACCAAAGTTGTTACCTTATGGCTATATGAATTTTTAATCATACTAATATTATACATGTGAAAGTGTGTTTGTTTGTCCTTCCTTCACGCCCTAACTAAGCAACCAATTGACTTGATTTTTGGCATAGAGTTAGTTTAAAAGATGGAGAGTAACATAGGCTTTTGCAGGCATACTTTTCGTCCTGGAAAAACATCATGTTCCCAAAGGAGGTTTACACGCGGGCGAAGCCGCGGGCACAGCTAGTACGCTGATAGTTTCAAGGAGCTACCTTTGACAGAATTCAAAAATAGCCTACATACATTTCTCATTGGCAAATGTTATTACTCATTTGACGAATATTTAAAATAAAATAGAATCGATTTTTTTATTGATCCTGTTTTTGACTTTATAATGTGACTTACTATTAACTAAATATAAATAAGTATATTAAATTATTATTGTAGAATTCTAAACACGAAATTATGTAAATTGGATTAAAATGAAACGGAAATATAAAACAATGATATTGTATCTCTAATCAATTAATTGCAGTGTATTGTATAAAAAATGACAATATGTTTTTTTTGCATGCCTATCGAGGTTCGAAGTGAGAAATAGTATAAACATTGTGTACCACCATGTAACCACTCTTAATGCAAATTATTGCTATTTGTCAGTTCTACGACTCATTCGAAAATCAGTCATAAATAAATCAATGCGTCAAAAATAGCACCCCTATTAAATTCAAAGGAAAGTGCTGCTAAATCGATAATAACTGTAATCTATAACGTTTCGGTTTCACTTTCAAAGGGTCAGCATTAACCGTTATTAGCCGTGACCACACATTGCTTACCTACTAGAAAACATTGAACAACCTTTGTCGGCTCAACAAGCCGTGACGACCTCCAGTTTCACTGGTAACGTTAACGTTACTTCATTATATCGGTATAATTGCTGTCTTAAAGTCGTTTAATGCCTAAATGCTTAATGTTATGGCTGGACATTACCACAACGATTGGCTACTGTGCTATGGCAAGGTTTTGTTTCACATTTGGTGAATCTCATTATCTTTCCTTGAGTATTTCGCATACAGTTCGCATGTAAAAGTATTGAACCTTTGAATAACTATTTCTAAAAATAGGTATTGTAGATGTAGGTGGGCGATATCGAATTTCAGTGATATTTGGAGTCTGTAGCCTCCAAATATCATGAAATACAGCCTGGTGACAGACAGAAAGACGCA
Organism: Euzophera pinguis; assembly: GCA_947363495.1. Lineage (NCBI taxonomy): Eukaryota > Metazoa > Arthropoda > Insecta > Lepidoptera > Pyralidae > Euzophera > Euzophera pinguis. The sequence continues at coordinate 8,185,887 of OX376176.1, forward strand.
CAGCGAAGTCTTAGTAATAGGGTCCCGTTTTACCCTTTGAGTACGGAACCCTAAAAACTAAGTAATTTAACTCAAGGGCACAAAATAGCCGTATCTCCAGTCAACTATTTCTATTCTGACCAAAGTTAGCTAATCTATTGTTTGGGAAGGATTCACGGTAATCGGCTGGAATTTAGACAACTGATAATATGCGTATTTCCGGCAAAGAAAGATACCGTTTTCGCAATATCCGTTTTTAAGTTTAGATTTGAACACAATCATAGAATTAATAAGTTCCCCGTCAATTATTTAACTTGAAAAATCATTACATATTGCTGTACAACTTTTTCTAATGGAACATAATTACATACCTCAAATAACTGGTCAAGTCAGAGTCGGTCCCGTGCACAAAGGGTTCCGTACTATTCCTATAGTATTATCCATCAAAACCGGAAGCTGGGCTCCCATACAAAAGTCATGTTTGTTGTATGGAAGTACCCTTAAAAATTAATTTATTTTATTCTGGTTTACAGTATTTGTTGTTATAGCAGTAGCAGACATACATCATTTCATTTTCATCAGTAAGACAGATGCCTGGTGACAGACGGACAGCGAATTCTCAGTAATAGGGTACCGTTTTACCGTTAGGGTGCAGAACCCTAAAAAGAGTCTTCTTAACAAATCCTAATTTCTGTGACCACTCGTGACATGCGAGTGATAAAACGCTGTGATGAGAGATAAATATCCCAAGCAAAAGACTACAAAGGAAACATTACAAATAACAGCTTCAAACCCCGGGGCGGGATGGCCTATTACGCTATTAGTACTAATAGTTAGTATTACTATCGTGTCATTACATAACTGTGCGTTATTGCCGTCATTAGGCTAAACACGTGCTTTGGTTAGTAACTGTATTCTGGACCACCCTAGGTCACAACAGTATTTGCAGGAATTTTGAATTTCGAAGTTGGAATGTCGTGGTTTTTTTTTCTCGTGTATATACATCGTCCTAGTTTATTACATTGAACACTTTTATTAAAATCAGCCAGTGTTTCATAAACAATAGTTTTTCTCGTGATTTAGGAAAAACATGGGATTAATTCATAATTCTATCATTTTTCTAGTTTAATCCTCGTTTGCTTTGGTGTCGATTACAATATTATTAAATAAATAAGATTAATATAAATATAATAATTAAACTTATTGTAAAACTAAATATTAAGAGAAATAAACACTTGTTGGTGTAGCCATTAACAGAAACAAAAAAAAAAGCCAAAGAGCTAACATGTTTTTATCAAAGTTTTCAAGACATTGCTTACAAAGTACGGTGCATGCAAGTCATATTATTCGGAAGCATTTGTGGAGCATATAATTTGAATCGGAATCATTGTAAAGATGGAGAATTCCACAAGAACGAGAAATACAAAACATAAGTAAGTAGGTTAGGTACCTAGGTAGGTGTAGATATCCAGTTATATTTTAGAGTACCTTTATAACATAACTAGCAGTCCGTCACAACTTCTTCCAGGCATAAAAAACTTCGCCTTCCTCAAATAGGCTATTCAACACTAAAAGGAATTTTCAAATCAAACCAGTAGTTCCTGAGTTTAGCGCATTCAAACGAACAAACTCAGCTTTATAATAATAATATAAATATATAATATAATTATATATATAATATAATTATATATATAATATAATTATATATATAATTATATATAGTAAGTATATAATCCGTTAATAAAAAACACTACATACTTTTTCTGCGTGTTCTTCCCAATAAAAAAAAAGCTCTTGGCAAAAAACTCAAATAAATCAAGGAATCTGTAAATATACATTAAAAAAATAATAATATATATTTATTCAGACAAATAGTCCATTGAATGTTAGTACTAGTAGAATAACTTAAAAACTATGTTAGTACATATGCCATTAAGGAAGCAATAAATGATTTGATTTTGATTTTAACACTTTTTACCCGTGTTCCCTCCCCCCAATAAAAATACCGGTGTGCCCGTGGCACAAATAAACATCCCCATAACTCGAAATGGTGAGAATTATAATTCTTTAGGATATATTTATAATTTAATGAGGGACATAATAATACTGCTAACATTTACCATTATTTTTACCAGAATGTGTGTCAACACCTTGTTTAATATTATATTCTATCTGAATATAATTTTAAGTGCTAATATTTTTCACTATAAGTCACAGTGTTATTTTCAGTTGGGAAAAAATGTTTGATCGAAAACTATTCGCCGCGGCTATCGCCCGTACCTTGCTTGGCTAGCGCATCAGTATGTTTTTGTTTTACACGCGTGGACATTCGCACAAATAGTCGTAGTGGCGAATTTCTCCGTGGTCAAGCTGTTAGACTTGAGAATTTTTCGACCTTTCATACAAATTTACAAAAATTGAAATGTATTTATAGTCACTCAGGTCTCACTCTCTTCAGACTTTACTTAAGAAAAATGTTGACTAGTCAACCTTATAAAAATTTATTAACGTAAAAAGTAGGTACGTATATTAGTAGCGTTCACATATACAATTCACATGTTCCTTTATTCCTTTAAATGTGTTTCATGCTTTTCTCAGTAGAGCCCATTTCGAAAAAAATGTTCCACGCGCCTCTCGTGACATAGTTTCTCTGTCACGATGAATATTATATTCCTAGCACCATTCCAAAACCAAACATAACCTTCTAACCGTCAGTTCCTACTCAAACCACAGTTAATTATGCGTTTGAGCGGTTGCGAAACCACAGACAATGGTCGTCTATGGGACAGACCCTGTTGCGACACAATGCCTATGTTTTGTCTTTATTTATGCTTATGTAAGTTTGACAATAGTCATTTCGCTTGATGAATTTAGGTTATAGCTTCATTATAATTTATGAAAGAAGTTATCAGTTGGATTTAAGTAGGACTTTTCTGTAACGTTGCCGAAATATCGACTATTTGATTATCGAAAGATACCTGACTCTACAATAACGACACAGAATATCGATACCGCTATGGATGACAACACTATAATCATCTATTATTCTATATTTAAAAAAAAATATAAGTATTTGTAACGCAAGAGCTTAAAAAATCGAAACCTCTATTCTTTATTTAATTTTTAAAATTCTATTAAAAAGGTTATTAATTCAGCTGTCAATTACAAATTCATTATGTTCTTCACTTGAACTTCAAATGAATAGCTATTATGAACATTATGACTTGATCAATAAGGTTCAAAGTAGAAAAATCATGAATTTTCCAATGAAATCGCACGTGCCTTAGATCGTCCATTGATATCCTGCGGGAATGCATTGTCTCTGGCAGAAAGGGAATGACGGGAATTGTCGGTCTAACATATTTCACACGCTGCACAATATAAGGATATATTGACTGCTTTTAAAAGATTTCTACTTCACCGGTATTAATTTATTAAGTACTAGCTGGTTCCCGCAGCCCCGCCTGCGGTATATAGCCTATGTTACTCAGGGTGAATGTAGCTTTCCAATGGTGAACGAATTTTTGAAATCGGCACAGTAGTTTTTGAGTTTATTCATTACAAAAATACAAATCTTTCCTCTTTAAAATATTAGTGTAGACTAAGTGATAAGAATCTAAGCGCTAAGTTTAAAAAAGTGAATATTAGTGTGAGTCTATGAACAACTCCGGGATATACCTACTATCATTCTAGCGTAATCATTTAATTAGAATTTCAAACGTAAAAATCATCAAATGTTTGATCGAATCTTAAACTATTTGTATCCACGGCCGTAAAACAAATAAAAAAAAAGCAATCACCACCATCGAATGTTTGCAATTCACTGTGTTGACTTAACGTTTATGTAAGTACATCAACAAGCATAAACAATCTAAGTTATTTGCATAAACCAGTAGCTGGAACAAAGACAGACTCTCGGCTTAAAACAATCGGAATCTTCCGACAGTAAACACGAACGCGTGGTTTGAATACCATGATCGTTTACAATCGAATCACGCGATTATTCGATTAATCGATTATCGTACAACTGGCGTAACAAGAATTAAATAAAATGGATGAACGGAACGTGCGTCAATCGCAGTTTTTTTTTAATGCTGAATTATCTGTCTGATTATTTATCTACCCCATTATTCATAAAAAATAAGGAACGTTCCAAACCAACCAGTTCCAAACCAAAAAAGGAACTAAGTTAACTAATATGTTTCGTCTCGTTCTTTCATGTCAAAATTAAATAAGATAGAAAGGGGCTAAACACAATTTAGTTAATGTAGGTTTAACAAATGTCCGTATTTTTTTATGAATAAAGGGGCTAGAAGTTTTCTAAGCAAAAGACCTATGGTAACCGCTTTCCATTGATTGTTGATAGATTGTTTATCCATTCCATACTATCCATGCTAATATTATAAATGCGAAAGTCTGTCTGTCTGTCTTTTACGCTTTCACGGCGAATTTTGATGAAAATTGAAATATAAAAATCTGTAAGTCGAATGACTTTTATTCGACATATGAGTCATACATTTCAATAAAAGGGACTCCAGAACAAACAATAAACTCTTTAACTTAATGTATTAGTATAACATTCGTAAACGTGACGTTGAGAGAGATTCGCGCCATTTTTGGTGTACCATAAAAATCCAAGAAAAGAACACAAAGACACCGGTTCCCGCTTGACATAATTTCTGTGTTTTACTAAATAAGGATTTTATTACGTCATAAATGTATTCACGACTCTTGTTTAAGGGAAATTCTTCGGAAATCACTGAAATACTCGCATTCCTCGTAAATTTTGTACCAATGGTATTCGTTTAAACTTGTTCAATTTTATGATCATGAGAATCTGATAATATGAGTCGCATTTGAGGTGAGAATTTAATATTAATAATCTCAAAAACAACTGAAGCTCTGTCTTTGAAATACTCACTAAAAATCGTCGATACGAATGATATATAGAAAAAGTACGTATGAAAATTATTCGACTCATCGTTTTTCAGTGAGATTTCAAAAGCTTCTTTAGATCACGGACGTCAGTTTACAACAGACTACCTAAAATCCCATCCATCCATAGCAGCCCTTATGATATCCTTTTGTTGAACATAGTCCTTCTCCTTTTTCTTCCAAATTCTCTCCCGTGCCAGTTACATCCAGTTGGGGCCTGTGTGGCTCTTGATAACGGCCATCCAACGTAATGCTGGATGGCTTGTGTCTCGCGTATTTGCCCATTGTCTCCACTCCATGACCATTCTGGTCCACCTGCCTCGAAGATCGATTCCGAAATTATTTCCATACCAATATTTATAAGCGCATACTTATGTATGTCTATTGTCTATCTATTACGCTTTCTTACTGTTTAACCGCTGGAAAGATTTTCATGAAATTTGGTATGTATAAATTCAAAGGCTCAAGGGCAAACATTGAATAACTTTAAAAAAATCTATCTTCAAAGATTTCAACGAGGGGTAGAAGTTTGTATGATAAAGCCACGTGCTTCTGCCGCGGACGAAGCCGCGGGAAAGAGCTAATAATTAAAAATTCTGTTTATATAAATGCACTGTCGAATCATAAAGTTAGAATTTCAACAAGTCGCCTGGGAAGCGAACCCGCGACCTCCGCCGACCATTAGGTACATTGTACGACGTACTATACTTTAGATAATCTTCGGATAGCAGTACTATTGTATGGTTTATGATACCTCTCTTGTTAGACAGTAATTTGTTTGATTGTCGATTCTTGGTATAAAACAATAATTATTAGTTTCTTATGTTTTGTTGGCAGGGTTGAAAGAAAGGAACCTGCATATGTACACAAAAGCAGAATAAACAGTGTTTTACATTTTATAATCAAATTTTAAGGAATTTTAGTACCAAACATACATGTGTTCTACAGAAATGATTGCAAGTTTCGAAAGAAACAAATTATGTTTTTTGCCATTTTCAACGCTAGCCGGGATGTGCAAATCGTAATACGAGTAGACGGACATACAAGGGGCTCAACAGACAAAATATTAAAAAGTATATAATAATCCGCAAAAGAACAGCATCCGTGATGCGCAGAGTTAGGGTAGTTCCAACATAATTAAGAATATTGTTGCTTGCCAATCAGTTAAAAAGCCGTATTTGAAAGTACTGGATTGTCTGGTCACGTTTCCTGTCACTTGGATATGATAATTTAGAAACTATTAATGGATTTTAATGAATTAATTTCTGCTGAATTAAATAAAATTTTATAAATTATACTAACAATGCTAATGTTGTTGAAAGGACTCATTGTTACTAATAATACTAACAAATATGGACCTGTGTCTGAAATAAATGATTATTATTATTTATTTTATGACGATGGTACATACTACCTCTCAAAAGGGGTAATAAATACCTAAACATACGGGCCTGGGTATGGACTTAATTGATGGTGTTATAAGCAGAAGAGATAGATGATGTTAAGAATTTTCGGGTAAGGATACAAGTGTTTAGAATAATCGCTTTTTGGATAACAAAAAGGATATTTTTATTAACGTGAAGCACGTCTAGATATTTTCTCAATGAGTTAGGATTTACACCGATCGCTGAGATAGCTATGGGAATTACATATATGTACTGTTTCTACTCTCCACTGTCGTTGTAATTCCATTGCTAATTCTCGATAATTTGTGAGTTATTAAGATATGGTAGATTGAACATTGTGTGTATTTCGGATAGCCATATCAATGAGGAACGCAGTTTTATTAATTTTGTCATGAAGTGTGATGATTATTATTGAGTAAAGTCGAAGACAGATAAACCTGACTCTTACCTATAACTCTGGGTACGACGAGAGGATTACGTTTATCTGTCTTCGACTGTAACTTCAAGAGAAGTGTACAATCTCAAAACATTATCATAATAACTTCATTCAATCAGCTTAAGCTCTAAAAATGCTCAATATTGACCATATAATAAACTACCAGTAGCCGGTTTAAAGGTCATTGCTCACTAACATGCACAAAGATTTTCTATAAGATGGACTGCTTATCATTCTTCTTAGCGACTCTGGGCTTTTTACCATTGAGTCGTGAAAAGATCGGCTTAAAATTCATGCGATATTTTTTTTTAATGTATATAAAAATTCATACGTGAATATGGTGCGTGTGCGTATTATCTCATTCTATGAGAGTAAATACAATGCGGAAATGAAAAATTTAGTCAAATCTATTTTAAGGTCCTTGTTCTATGTTGTCGGTGGATGTCCAACGCTGCGCTTGCCGGTTCGTGGACCACTCGAGAACCTTTCTGGCTCATCGGCAATCGGTTATCAACGCTGTGCCCCGCCAAACAAAATTATAGATATATATTCATCTGTTTGTGAATCAATGAATTAATGAACACTTTATTGCACCAATGTATGTAACATTGAAAAAAATACAGCAATCAATCTCCAATTGACATTAAAAGAAATGAGTACAAAGGCGTTTGTGTGCTAGGATAATTGATTCCTGTTACATAAAATGTACTTAATTAAGATTTTTTTATTTCTATACATATAGTAGCATTACAAGTTTCAGTATGTTCCGACCTTTAATCAGTTTATGAGATGCAAATTTAGCATGATCATGCATGACGCATCCAACCGGTCGATGAAATAAAGGATAAAATAAATATCATTTGTTAACTAAATATAAGATAATATAAGATAATTTGTTAAGTAAGTAGTAAGAGTATTTGTATTGTATTGTATAAAATAACGAATTTAATAATATTAGGTTAAAATGTGAGAAGTTCATTCATATCGAGTGGATTGTATGGTCTAACGACTCTGTATATCGCATAAAACATGAGTCGAACGAAGTCACAAATTAAAGTAGTAATAAATAATGATGACACATTCAATTGAACAACACAATTATGGTATAATACTCCATTGTTGGGCTAGGAGGCCATTAATTGCCCCCATATTGGGAATCAATGAGTTTTAACGGCTTAGCCAACGGTTCACTTGGCGAGGAAGGTATTCTTTAATGATCCGAAATGGGTTTCCTAAGGAAAAATAGCTCTCTGACACTCTGTTCTCTTGGTAGTTAATACTATGACAGCAGAACTTATTTTTATCTATTAAATTAAACTATTTTAATACGGTTTTATATAGTGTTTGAAACGTCAGGTGTAAATAAATAAGTAATAAACGCGATAAAACCGTATTAAAATAGTTTAATTTAACGAATAACAATCGCGAAAACATAAGAAATCATTATTTTTATCTTTGAAAAATTTGCCATGAAGAGTCAGTTGATACTTCGATATTTCCACTCTTTCCTAAATTAGAGTTTTTATAGTCATACACCAGCCGAACTCAGAGTCAATGACAAAGAAAGAAATTATTCAAAATGCAGCTGTTTTGACTTGATAAAGTTAACGTGAAAAATGTCCAATTTCTCAAACAAGAAACAAATAATTACACACAACATGAATACTGTAAAATAACTGTGTGTGACAGTACATATAAACCAATCCTAAAGAATTCAGCGGCACGGGAGTAGCCTTAAACGGAGCCTCAATGGCCAACTACTGAAATGAGCAATTCTTTCAATTGAAGGTATTCATTTAATTTAAGGCTTTAATGCGAAGTCTCCGTATAAAGATTATTTAGCTTTGGAGCTCATTAAGTGGGCGATTATGTTCTGTAATTAGTTAATAATTACTGTTTACTTAATAACGGATCTTGGCTGAGTAGAAAATCTGTTTATTATAGAAGCTTTTTCAAAACCAGTAAAATTTTTACAATGTATTTTAGAACATAAAACTATGCCACTTATGATAAAAAAAAGTAAAGATAATAAAATTGACGGAGTTCTTGGTACCATGTTCCGAAACTTTTTTTATATGTTCACAAATTTAAATTTAAAATATTGTGCTTTACAATTGTATTTGTACAATAAAGTTTAAATAAATAAATTAATTAATTAAACTATTACAAAAAATACTAATAACTAAAAACAAGTCAACTATTGATATAGCCGAACGGGTTTTGGCAGAAGCACCACGTCACACAACTTGTGGGTAGTTACGTGTCTTTCCCGTCTTCCCTCTGAAGACAATGTTGATAATTTTAAATGATGTAGTTAAGCAAGTAGGGACGAGTATAAGTGATCGGCTCGGCTCGAGCCCCAGGTAACATATTCCAATGCATTGCGTAGCAACAGTAGGCTTCGCAATAACCTCGCAATGAATAGGACTGGTTTGATGCGTCTGTCGGGTATACACAAAACAATGATGATGATTGAAATGATGATGATGAATGATGATTTACATTTATTGGAAAATGTTAAATTAATTAGAACATACTGCGACCAAATCGCAGACATATTAAAAAAGGGAGATGTTAGGAGTACCCGTAATCGACGAGCGTGTATGACGAGAGTGATGAGCGTAGAAGAAGCGAGGGAAGTTTGTAAGGATCGTAGCAATGTGAAATCCGTAGTGTCTGCCTACCCCTACGGGAAAAAGGCGTGATGGTATGTATTTATTTATTAAAACTTAATTGTTCCACAAAGTACACATATACTTCTTATAACAATTGGCGGGCTTAATGCTAAGAGCATTCTCTACCAGTCAACCATTGGGAGAAACGGAAAGATAGTTTGGCGCAAAAAAGTTAAGGGGGAAAAAATGTATTACTTATAGAGCAAATTTTATCAAAAGCTTAAGTTCATACACTACGTAAACATACATAAACATACACAAATACTGTTTCATTTTAAATATATACCTACACAAATACCAATGATGAAGTCAAGTCACATTGAGAAGTTCTCATTACCTGAGTGAGTCCAAAATGTGCGCACGTGCCCGCTTTTTAAATAATTAGTTAGAACTTTCCATTATCAGCAGACAGAGCATTCCAAAGTCGAGTAGATTGTAAAGTGAAGGAATTAGCCATAAAACTGGTGCGAAAAAGAGGAGTACTTAGTAAGAGAGAATTAGAAGAGCGAAGTTGACGGTCATGAGAGTCGGATAGATATTTGAAATTACATTATAAATAGTATGTATGTATGTATTTAAATAATAAATAAGACAGGAAACCTACTCGTACTTTCAGCTTACATCATAACACAAAAAGAAAATTAATGTATAAATATAACACAATAGTAAGAAGATAGGCGCTTATTCACAAGACCGATTAAAATGATTAATTAATCACATACAGTACGTCTCACACGATCCCGGTAGTACTGAAATAGGCGCCCTTATAGAGAAGACTGAGGTTACGACCTCACACCCACGGAGGATTGGACGAGTCTTGGTTAGTACAATAATATTATGTATTGCACAGCTAGGAAACATTTGTCAAATACAAGGCACTAAAAGAACACATGCGCAAAATATCATTCACTCATATCGAGTGGGTTACATGGTCACTAGACCTTGGAGCCCTATCTTTAAAATATATGTCAATAATCTACATCTACACGTCCAGATTTGTATTTTTGTGTGTATGTTTGTAATGAATAAACTCAAAAACTACTGTGCCGATTTCAAAAATTCTTTCACCATTGGAAAGATACATTTACCCTGAGTAACGTAGGCAGATGGAGCTGCAGGAAACAGCTAGTAATGTATAATTCGAAATGTATGTATGTCGAAAAAAAACCCTTCGTTATCGAACGAAAATCATTCGATAACGAGCAAAAATTATTCGAGTCACCGATTTTGCGTGAGTTACACTTTTGAAAAATAGTGTTCCTGTACATCTTGGTATCCGGATTTTCTGAGCTGCTTTTAAATGTTATTCGTGCACATCCATACTATCCATACTATATGTATAGTCCATACTAATATTATATATTATATACTTATACTAATATTATAAATGCGAAAATCTGTCTGTCTTTCTGTCTGTCTGTCTGTCTGTCTGTCTGTCTTTCTGTCTGTCTGTTACGCTTTCACGGCCAAACCGCTGAACGGATTTTGATGAAATTTGGTATGAATATAGTTGAAGACCCGAGGTCAAACATAGGCTACTTTTTGACGCAAGCAGAGGTGCGGGAAACCAGCTAGTAGTATTATAAATGAGAAAGTCTGTCTGTCTGTCTGTTTGTCTGTTACGCTTTCACTGCCAAACCGCTGAACGGATTTTGATGAAATTTGGTATGAAAATAGTTGAAGACCCGGAGTCAAACATAGGCTACTTTTTGATGCAGACGGAGCTGCGGGAAACAGCTAGTATATTATATTCATTCATATCAAGTGGGTTACATGGTAAATGGACAATGTACATGTGTTCAAATTTCTCCTAAGCCGTATTACGGCCTTCGTCGCGGTTCCTTTAACAACCACGAGATAGCAGTCGGGACCAACGGCTTAACGTGCAAAACAAAATAATGGAGAGATCTCCGTACCGCAGTGGCGTGCATACCATATTGACGTTTAAACATTGTCTATCCTGTGGGATTGTACTCTGTGGAGTAGTAACTATAAATAATTTCTTATTATACAAAAAATATTATTTTTTCAACCTTATTCAATAGATAAACATTCGTAAGATTATACATATATTTAGGTAATAATAATAAATAATAATAAGTACCTAAAGAAAATAATAAAAAGTAAAGAGTTCTTGAAATTTGTTTCTGCCTACCCTATGGAAAATCTCTAAGCACGTCGCTGCGGTACAGTAACGTAATCCGTTTTACAAGGAAACTAGACCAACAGGGATATTATTCGGAGTGTGTTAGTGGTTAGTGTACGTTCTAGATTGGAATACGCCTCACAAATTTGGAATCCAAGATATCAAATTTACATATCACGCTTAGAAAATATTCAAAAAAAATTTATACGGTTTCTTACCTTTCGCTTGCATGAGTATTACAGCTCTGAGATTTATGAGGATCTATGCAAGAACTATTGTATGTTAACTCTAATCAAACGAAGGGAAATTGCCGATATCACTTTCTTTGTGAAACTGGTCTCGGGTCTCATAGATTGCCCTGAGTTGTTGGGTAAATTATTTTTTCACATACCCGTAATAAATCTCAGAAACAATCCTATTGTTTCCATATCTGGCGTTTCTACAAACTACAGACAGAATTCTTACCTATGGCGAGCAAGTGACAAACTCAACAAATTGGCTAAAAAGTTAGATATTGATATATTTGCAGACAGCGTTAATATGGTCAAGGGTAAATTGATGGGTCAATTCTTTAATTAAGCTTTGTTTTGACGTGTTAAAACCTAGTTCGGCACAATTACTTACTTGCTAGTTTAATTATTACAATTACTTTTTGAGTTCAAATTCGCAATTTTTTTGTCTTGCCTTGATAGTGTTGTGTACATGACTTTTTATAAAACATATTGTTTCTATTTGTGAAAACCTTTAAGTGGCTTCATGTTTCTTAATATTAATTCTAATATGTTTCTTGTATTTAAGTCCTGGCTTTCCAAATAAATAAATAAATAAATAAACACTGTCTAATTTTTCAGGCTGTCTTATGGTATCTTAATAGTATAAATATAATAGGTAATTAGTCTCCGCGGCTCTGACCAATTATTAATCCAAGGGTATCTAACATCGACATAACCTAACGACTGCAATAGTTTCGCCGCGCCTTGCTGTAGAGCTTCTCAATTCACTTGTTCATAATTAAATACATTTAATTCTAAAACCAATAAAACTGATTTATATTGCCTATTTCCTATTATACCTGTCATTAAGACCGATTGGACGAGATTCGAATAATCGCATAATTAAAATAATCGAGTTGGCCTCTCAGTAATTGCGTCAAATCGATATATCAATTCGATTGATTGGCTCACTTGTCCGAAAATGTAGTTTTATATCGAATAAATTGCTTCGATTCGCTTCCGCGTTACTTCAGAAGCTTTGTTAGCCATGATTGTATTTTTTGTAATATACAATGATTTCGATAATAATAATTATCCATTCAAATATGAAATAAGTTTTAGAAGTATTTGAATCAAATCCTAACCTTATAAAAATAGATAAAATATTTTTTTATTACAGTCTTCATAATTTAAGAAAACTGCAAGAATTAAACAACTAAAAATGTAATGTCCTAATGACCCACAAGAGTCAATATTAGACCCATGCCCAGTATACTGGCAGCATTTCTCTGCTGAATTGATAAAATATGTTGAGGAAAGACACCTATATCTGGGAAATGCTTTCCGAATGCCTTGTCGATTGATTGTTGAGGCTAAAAGTTGTCGATTAAACCTTTGGCGGTACAGTATTCTATTACTAGTTGAAACTAGAAAATTTCTGCTCTCCAGTTTGTGAGTAAACTCAATAAGTAGTTTACTTCTTGGCGTATTCAGACAAGCAACAGAGGTAGGTGGTATCATTGCTAAGTATGTAGGTTTTACTATGAGCGTAGATATATCTACAATTATCTCATAATTACGAAACCAGTTGTTAAACCTTAGTCAAACAGGTTGATAAGTGGACAGAGATCTAGATAAGAGATCTCTTAGGAGATCTAAATAAAAAAATAAATAAAAAAAATAAAAATGTTGTTTATTGCCACACAATTACAAGATTTAACAAACAAACATGATAAACATGCAAAAGTAGAAAGAAAATAAAAAATAATCATAAAGAAAAATAATAAAAGTGTAGCAAAGGAATGCCTCAGCTTGTGTTACCCCAGTCTCGACTGGAGTAACGCTGTTTATCTAGAGGATGAAAAGCTGTAGAATTATGTTTAAGAATTCACTTCGTTACTAAAATAGGCTAGTTTCCAGGGTCAAAAGACTATCATTAATATAATTCCTCATTTAGGGAATCAAAATATATTAGTGACGTATTTTATCTTTTGTCAATTGACCGATAAATTATAAAGATATAACGCATCAAAGTTTAGGAGTGGGGGCTCGTGTCGTCACATATCGCGAAAAAGTGTAGCACACTGTGACGTCACACGGAACTTTAACGCGCCATATCTTTACCATCCTTTGTTTAATTTAAAAAAAAAAATACGTCTTTAATATTTTTTGATCATCTAACTGACGGACTAATTATATTTTTTTAAGAAAACTATCCAATCCGTCACATACTTCTCTAAATATTTAAAATAACTCGAGAATTTCGAGCTCTCCATTATATTCATGATACCAAATAATTGAGAAAATACCTAATAGTTTACTTTGGATGTAAGCAGCTGTTTTTATTATATTTTTTTATTAAATGACCAGTCTTCGGGCTTCTGGGAAAGGAGGCACAGAGATTTAGGCTTTTTTTTAACGTAAAATAACCACGAAAAGTACTTGACCTTAAATCAATACGCTGGTCTGTGAGCGAGTTCATGCCAAGTTGGCTCGAACCGAACAATGTGTTATCACAAAAAAAACTAATACTACTACTCACCATCATAGGAGTCCGGTATATACAGCGGCTTGCCGACCAGCTTTCCCTTCTTCCCCGACAATGGCACAGCCTCCACCCGCCTATGCGCCTCTAGTACTCTATACAAGAGCACAGGCCTTTCCTCACCCTCAAACTTCACCACTCGCGGCAGAGAAAACTTCTCCACGAAATCTTTCAACGTCATCACTTCACTACCATCGTCTTCCGGCTCCACTGAACCATTCCGTCTACCAAGAAGAAAGTTATCAGCCCATTCTGGAGCGTTCGATCTCCTGTCTAGATAATCTGGTCTTCTTTCGCTGCTCCGTGGCTTGTACCTTGGAGGGGGAGGTCTTTCACGCCTGACTAAGGCTTCGTTCGCTTCTGCTAGCCATCTAGTGACTAGTCTTTCTCGTTCTACGTCTAAGTAGCGTGGTTTGGAAGCGTCGGAGGCGAAGCGCGCTGCGTCGAAGCAGTATTGGGGGGGAGGAGGACGGATTCGAGGTGGGAAGAAGCGGGGAGGAACGTAAGGGGGGTGAGGGGCGTAGGCCGGCGGCGTCCTCGGCCCGGAGCCCTCAACTGACGCCGTACGGAACATCGTGTCAGGCCATTGGTGGTGTGGCCGTCATCTGGAACAACGAAGTCAAAGTCATTAGATAAGTTTTCTGGTTGATCTGAAATTTTAAATAAGGGAAAAATGAAGTTAGGTGGAATATTTTAAAAATAAGGAATGTCTTAACTGGATACTAATAATGTATAACGGTATAGAGGCCGGACCGTGCTTATTTTATCAACCGACTAACAAAAATCCAAAAAGGAAGAGGTTCTCAATTCAAGTGATTTTTCTATGTTTGTTACCTCATAATGTCATTTGCCAAAATTCACGCCATTTTTGTACCAAGAGATATATTCGAAAAATTCTGACCACACCGGGATGTAGGGTTAATTTCCCATATAACCCTCTCTATATGAATGTACCAATTACATCACAATCAGTTCAGTATACTTTAGCTGCGCAAACATATCAAACCAACATTGGCATTTTAGTCTACAAGTCGAAGTATTTCAAATAGCTGCATAATAAAACACGGAAATGACTTTTACACAAAGTCCCTCAGGTCAAGTTTATAAATTTTAATTATAGCTGAGGATATAAGAATAGATTTACAATCATAAACTTTAGTGTTGACCGCCAGGGCCGGATCAGGTAGTTCAGGGACTGCAGGGGCTCTAGGCAGTATGAAACTCGGGGCCCCGGGGTACATATAATTAGCTCTAAAACATGAACAATGACCAAAGCTAATTAAATTACTCACAACAGAGTAATAATCGGCGCCCTGGTGATAAATTTAGAATTGAAAAGGAAAAATTGTTGAACTCTAAATAAATTACCCAAATCATCCTTAAGTTATTGCTTAATGATACAAGTAAATAATAAAAAAAATTCCCTTTCCACGTATTCCTATTTTCAGTGTAATAAACAAGATAGTTAGAGAGTTAAGTAAAAGAAAGAAAGAAAATTATAATTATTGATTGCTCACATCCCAATAACTCACAATTTTTTTAGATTTCTATATCAATCATCATCATCCTCCTGGAGTAAAAGCCCCACCTTTATTTAAGGTATCTGCCATTATTAGGCGCTAGCATGGTAGGGTCTACCGTACCATGGATACAAAGTCCTTTGTAGCCCTTCTTAATTCAGTCGTACAGTGTGGTTTGGTCAAATCCTCATCAATTCCAAAAGTCTAGTCAGAAGAATCAGGCTAAGTGAAGTGGTAGAAAAACAGCATTTAGCGATTACTACGAGCTTTTGGCAACAAGCAAGAAACATTAATCAAACTATCACTTTCCAACACTCACGCTTGTTCTCAAATACTTTGTAAATAATAATCCACCATTTTTAGGCACAAACAGTCAAAAAAAAAACACACACACACACAAATTTTGGAAAATAAAATACAGGGCCGAAACTGCTCTTTTTAGCTTCCCGCCAAAAGCCCAACGCAACTGGTTGTCTACGAGGACTTTTTAGTATTTTCTGGCAACCAGTTGCGGTAGAGGATGATTTTGTCCTAAACTATTAAATATTGTAAGTATTTAGTATGAAAATCCTAAATAACATTCCTCAAAATCTGTAAAACGGGAACATTTTACAGTTTTTTCACAGAACGAATGGAGTGTACAATGTTGTATCTAGAGGAAGTGGGGGCTGGACGCCGTAAGCAGTTGCCTGAATCCGGCACTGTTGCAGTAAGAATACATTATCTGATCAATTTCTTTATGACGTCTTGCAGCCATTATTCATTACTCGCAGACCTCGGAGGTGCACTTTGACCCACACTAACGAACATTTATAACTAACTGTTCAGTCAATCAATATTATGATATTTAGTAATTAATATTTAGTCGCTTAGCGGACTGTTGGTTATTTGAAACATTTATGTAACAAATAGAAAAATGCTGAATGCTGTAGTCGTAGTACTGACATTCGGAGTAGTAAATAATCTTTTTTTTTGTTAATCTTTTTGCATGTAAACATCTTCTTAAAAGATAAAATCCATATTCATACTTCCATACTAATATTATAAATGCGAAAGTTTGTCTGTCTGTCCGTCTGTCTGTTACGCTTTCACGGCCAAACCGCTGAAACGATTATGATGACATTTGGAATGAATATAGTTAAAGACCCGGGGTTAAACATAGGCTACTTTATGACGCAGGCGGAGCTGCGGGAAACTTTATTCTTCTTGATATCCAAATAACTAAATACTCCAACAATAACCAGTAACTCACTAACGTCATCCAAGCAATCTACATACTGTATGTTTTCCCAAGACACTGATTTTCTCACGCAGATATCTCACCGGTTTCGACATGACGAGATTTTCCTCTAACTTCGCTTACAGCTGTGGCTGTGTATTTCATTTTAATCTGGTAGTACGACAAAACAAACAAAAAAGACAAAAGTAGAGACAAGGCAAATCAAAGATAAGGACGCTGCGCCGTACTTCTTATCATTCCTGGGAGGCGATCCTCGCGCCTTTTTAAAGACAAGTCGAATTCGAAAACGCCTGTTTCTCACATGAGTAGATAGAGACTACGGATTTCCACTTGCTACGATCTTTACAGACCTCCCTCGCTTTCTCCACGCTTATCACTCTCCTTATACACGCTCGTAGATTACGGGTATTCCTAACATCTTTCTACCACTAGCTAGCGAGGCCTCTCAGTCGAGAGAAAGGAGAGATTCCCTATGGCCTCACTCCTGCCGCTATCGGAGTGCCTCTCTCCTGGACATGACTTGCCATGGCTTACATGGATGTCTGTAAACAGACTCCGTACTCTCTAGACCAAAGCAAGGAAAGCTTGGTCAGGTGGCTACAGCTCGGAAGTTGCCTGCCAGTGCGGTGTATCTCTTCAAACCATGAAGCATCTCCTGTCCTGTTCTGCGTGCCCATCCTGCACGCTCTTCTGAGCATATACGAAGCCACCGATAATTGTCGGAGTTTTGGTCCTCAAAAGTATAATAACTGCCAGAGTCGACTTGCTCAGAAGAACATCTCCATTTTTCAAGATGTCTGCTATTTGCTAACAGTGTTCTCTGAGCTGACCTTTACAGACTTAATATCGCTAAAATAAAAGCCCTTTATCAGGCAATTATTTCATTTTTGTTGTCTTCAGCAGCTCACAACCAGTAAAATGTAATGAATGACCCCATATTAGTTCCCAGGTTGGATTTTACGATGTGTATATCTAACGAGTCTATTGTCTTAACATTTAATAGTTAAATCAGTGTTTAGTATTGTTGTTATTGTGTTGTTATCTCAGTTTTCCTTATAATTGAGTGAGGTAGTCGTCTAGATTGGTCACATTTTTCGAGATATCTGTAGGCATCTGACTTAGATAGCTTTTCAAAATGCCAAATATCCAAATCTCTGCTGCTTTTCAAAATAATTCTCTCTCTCAAAATCGGTGAGTCGAATGAACAACGTTGATTTACGTACATTCAGAATGTGGTCTCAAAATAGCACTCCAGTTTACGGATATACGCAACTTTTGACAATCATATCGACACGTGTTTACAAAATTGTAAGTATATTTCAAAGCTCTCTGACACTAAGACGAGCAGGGTCAATTGACCTCGTAACCTATAGGATATATATGAATTATAAAAGAGATTATAAAAGTACTTGTTAGTCTGAAACCACTCGAATTTTTGGTGCAACATTAAGCCGTTCTTCTTGTAGAGTCGAAATGGCCGACTCTTCAAATTAGTTCAGTTAGACCAATAAGTGGTCATGGTCACCTGGCTGACTCTTCAGATTAGTTAGACCAATAAGTGGTCATGGTCACCTGGCTGACGCCTCAGATTAGTTAGACCAATAAGTGGTCATGGTCACCTGGCTGACGCCTCAGATTAGTTAGACCAATAAGTGGTCATGGTCACCTGGCTGACTCTTCAGATTAGTTAGACCAATAAGTGGTCATGGTCACCTGGCTGACGCCTCAGATTAGTTAGACCAATAAGTGGTCATGGTCACCTGGCTGACGCCTCAGATTAGTTAGACCAATAAGTGGTCATGGTCACCTGGCTGACTCTTCAGATTAGTTAGACCAATAAGTGGTCATGGTCACCTGGCTGACGCCTCAGATTAGTTAGACCAATAAGTGGTCATGGTCACCTGGCTGACGCCTCAGATTAGTTAGACCAATAAGTGGTCATGGTCACCTGGCTGACTCTTCAGATTAGTTAGACCAATAAGTGGTCACAGTCACCGCCCTGTCGTCGGCCGCTTACAGATCCTCATACGTGCAGGAGTCTGAGCATTTGGGACACACCAACAGATGCGCCTGCGCTGTCAGCCGAGAACCCCTATCGTAATTTGGTTCTCTTGGCCCATACCAGCCCAGAGTCTGTTTATGGACATTAAACCGTGGTGAAATTATTTATTTGATCAATCAATGCAATTCCGTAAGTAACAACATCCCATATTTATTTTATTTTACACAAGGCTAAAATATTATAATAAAAGCCACTGAGAATTTCATCTATCACTCCAAGTATTAAAGTTGATTTTTCTTTGCGATGATTTTTTACTGTTAATTAAAACTTGGGTTCAATTTGTCTAAATAAGGCTTGTTTTATTATATCTGAAGCATGTTAATTGGGTATTTTGTGATTATTGTTGTGTAAGAAACCATAATCTCTAATAATTGTTCAGTATTGCATCACTGATCACAAAATCCCATACCAAATGTGGTACTTATTGGTTGATTTAGAGTGATATTTTTAAAAAGTGTGACTCATGCGAAATCGAATAATTGTCGTTCGATTCCAAATGATTTTTGTTTGATACATAGGGCGCACTGTAAGTTTCCGGAACTGGCCACTTACATAAACAATATTTAAAAATTTATTGCAACATTTGAAAATAGAACTCTTTGGCTGTAGATTGCAGTTTGTTTCATCTGACTGTCTTTTGTTTTTACCTTGTGGCGCCATTTAAAAAATTGTGTGTCTGCATCAACATGGATTTAACTCGGGAAAATTTTCGTAGTATGATTTTCTACGATTTTAAGTGTAATTTGACAGCTCAACAGAGCATCGCTCGGCTTGAAACAGCTTTTGGCAATGAAGCACCATGCAAGACAACTGTTTATAGCTGGTTTGCAGAATTCAAGCGTGGTCGTATCAATCTCAGTGACGAATCTCGCGATGGTCGGCCGTCCACCGCTGTGACCAACAAAAACATCAATGCTGTGCGCCGTATGATTGAAACAGACAGGCATGTGACCTACCATGAAATTCGCGCATCCTTAGAAATAGGCATGAGTCAAATACAATTAATCCTACACAAACATTTGGGTGTGAGAAAGCTGTGCTCGCGGTGGATCCCACACAATTTGACCGAGGCTCAAAAAACGGACCGCGTCACTTGGTGCAGTGCCATGCTTACCAGATTCAACGAAGGTGCGTCAAATTTGGTGTGGGACATAGTAACAGGTGACGAAACATGGATTTATTGCTACGATCCCAAAACAAAGCAGCAATCAAGCGTATGGGTCTTTCAAGATGAGCCGAAACCAACCAAAGTGGCGCGCGTGAAAAGTGCATCTAAGCGGATGATTGCTTCTTTTTTTAATAAAACTGGACACGTGGCTACTGTTGCTTTAGAGAATCGTCGTACAGTGAATAGTGACTGGTACACGACCATTTGTTTGCCGGAAGTTATTGACGAACTCCGTAAAAATAACCGTAAACGCCGTATCATCCTGCACCACGACAATGCTAGTTCTCACACGGCCAGACAGACAAACGACTTTTTGAAGGCGAAAAATGTAGAACTCATGAGTCATCCTGCATACAGTCCCGACCTGGCACCTTGTGACTTTTTTCTGTTCCCAAAAATTAAGAACCAATTACGCGGTCAACGATTTTCATCACCAGAAGAGGCTGTCGAGGAGTATGAAAAACACGTTTCAGAGGTCACCACAGAGGAGTGGCACAAAAGTTTTCAAAACTGGTTTCGTCGAATGAAAAAGTGCATAGACGCCAAGGGAGATTATTTTGAAAAACAATAAATTAATTTTGTACCTTTAATAGTATTTTTTCATATTCATTCCGGAAACTTATAGTGCGCCCCACGTATCGGACTATTTTTAATCGAAATATGAGTCATTAATTTAAAAATAGGGCTCTTGGTGATTTTATTCACGGTCTTTGTCCGGCCTTAGCGTTTTGCCGGTTGAGCTCTCAGAACCTTCCTAGTTCTAATTTCCTGTTAAAAGAGTAACGCAGGTCAGCAGCCGCTCTATTATAATAAATAACCAGGACCGCCATATCCAGGGACATTATTAAAGCATACTCTGAAGCAATCTGGAAAACATGATTGAACGAAGATCATAGGATAGACCTAAAAAAATTATTAGCTAGAGTCGACGCGCTAAGAAGAATATGCCGCCTACGACGTCCATACGCCAACGTCAGCGTGTGAAAGAGACTACGACAGTACATTTCTATACTGAGCATAGTGACGCGGCGTACGGCGGCGGCGTAGCGTGGCGTTGTATGCCGCTGACGGCATTTATAGGAAACCACAGCCTGACAGCCTAGCCACGGGGGAATTCGACACGGCGAATTTCGTCGCGATGCCACCGGCGACTAACAGAAATACATACAAATGAATTTGTTTCAGTGCACTAATCGTTACTACTCATCATTGCGCCTCACCACACACAAGTACCCGTGTCATTTGTTATGTATTTCTTTTAGTCGCCAGGAGCATCTCGTCGAAATTCGCTGTGGCGAATTCCCCCGTGGCCAGGCTGTAAGAATATCTTACACAACCGCAACTAATACCTAGAGGTAACCTTTTTTGCAACGAACCAAATGTTCTTCGACCTCAAACTAATTATAAATGTAATAATTAGATAAAATCAGCTAAACACCTGTCTGTCTGTTTGTTGTCGATCATGTCGATAACATCTGGGAGTAATCTGTGATTAGAAGTTACATCAATTATTGTAATTTAGTGTTACAGTAACTGTAATTATTGTAGTTACAATGTGGGCTTTCGATAATTAAAAATTTGCTCGCACAGTAATTGGTAAGATAATGGATTCATTTGGCCGTTGGATAAATAAATAGACATCGTACTATCTGGACGCAAATTTGTGGCTGCTGTTTGTGAAAAGTATGAAGTCGAATAATTTTCGTTCAATATCGAATGGTTTTCGTTCGTCATAATCGGTGAGTCCATGGAGTAATTACAAAGAGGAGATGCCGTAATAAGCGTTTTGTAAGAAAGTGTTTGTGAGGCTACACGGGGCGGAAGGCAGACGTGCGAGGTGCTTGGTTTCGCCCGTGGCTCCAATTATGGAGCACGATCAATGACAAGCTCCGCCCACTTTTGAGTCGGCGAGGCGCCAATGATCACATCACTGCGCCATTTTAAACAGCATCTCCTCTTTGTAATTACTCCATGGGTGAGTCGAACGATTTTCATTCCACATACGAGTCCATACATTTCAAAAATAGCACTCCTGGACATTTTAAGACTTACAGCATGACCACGGGGATATTCGCCGCGGAAGATACAGACGACTAAAAAAAATACATACAAATGCATTTGTTTTATTATAGTAATCTTTACTAATCTTCTTTTCGTCTCGCTAGTCGCCAATGCTTATAGCTTTTTTGTGCTTTAGAGTATTTGATTTAGACTTCGGTAACTTCGCGGCAAAACCACGCCAGTGACGAATAGGCGGTTCCGACACTAAGGTGTACAGGGTCAATTAACCATATTACCCACTCGGTATGAATAAATGAATGTGTACATTCATATTTAATATAAATAATCAATCGTGGTGAACAATTCATATTGTTATCGCGCAGGTGTCAAAATACTCCGAAATGATTTCCTGTTCATAATAAAGGACGTGATGCGACGAGGTTCGCGACCTTTAGATAATAGGTTTCCTTCGGCACCGGTCACAATAAAAGCTAAGCTAAGGTTGATAGTCTATCTTTACACCGGTTGCTGTTTGGACAACAATCCTTAGCGGCAAATGCTCTCTATAAGATGTAACTTCTTCTCTTTCCAAGCGCGTTTCCAAATTGCATCTTTATCTTTAGGTGCTTCAGACAGAGTTCAGGATACGCTTTACTCGTCAAGATGTGACGGTCGAAAAAAAAATATATGAGTGAGATCAAGACCTACTAAAATAGTAAAAAACTGTGGAGGTTTTTGTTACTTGCGATTTTTTTACTGCGTCTAGTTTCAAATCAAATCAAATCAGTTATTTGCCAAAATACAGTACAGGAAGTTATTTAAAACAGTTATGTCGCTCAATGTATTTGACCTCATATTAAGGCATGTAAATATCAACTAAATACCTAACCAATAATTAATAAAAATAAGATCAACAATTATTAAATATACTTATAGTTCAATTACTAATAAAATTAAAATTAACATTGAAAGATTGATGAAAATATATCTAGTAACTACTTAGTCATTACTTTTGTGCAATTTACAATAGTCAATATATTCTCGTACGGAGTAAAAACAATGTTTCTGTAACCATTCCGACAATTTTAACTTGAATGTAACATTTTTAAATCATCTGGTAGATAATAAATGCTATGCACATATTATATACGTTTCTTTTGTAAATATTTTTGTGACAAGTATACTGATATAATTTGTTCATAACTATAGCTAGTCTTTCTCTAGAGTTAATTCCACTTCTCTTAGTAAAGTAGTATTGATGTTATTTCACAAATATGCATACTTCTCTGATATAAAGAATAGGTGGGGGCAGTACCTTCAGCTCTGAATTCATGAAACTAATTGTCGATAGAAATATTCAGTATGATGGCTTTAATATTCCATTGGTTAGCATGAAAGAGACTCAGAAATTCATGAACGAAATTCCTAGTTTTCGACAGTTACCGGATTTACAGCCCCAGAATTTCGAAAACCAATGAAAGAATAGTGTAAATACGAGTATGTACGTACATAGGTACCTACATACAACAAGTATAGTCTTACATTTACATTTAGTCAAAAACGCTGTGTAGAGAAAGCGAACAAGATATGTCTGACTTGATCACGTTCAAAATAGAATATTAAAAACAAAACATCGCTTCTTGAACAAATAGAAGCATAGCTTGTACTGTGCTCAGAGCTTACGCGATGCCAATCAAATTAAGGTTTTTGATCGCGAACATATTGAATTCTGGTAATCGGATATATTATGTGGGTGTACTGTACTCATTGAAGATACTCGTTAAAATTATGTGCACGTACACAAATACGTGTAGTGTATGTAGTCACGTTCCTACATATACAAAAGTAGGTAGGTATAGTAAATAATCCATTTCGACTCGCAGAGAAGAAGTCTTTCAGGAGTTTCTCTGTAGACGAAGAGGTTGTGGCAAGCATACTTTTGACATTGCATAAATGAATCATTTATATTTGGTAATAAAGTAAGTTTCGTCATTTAGAAGGCACGTTAAGACGTTGGTCCTAGCTGTTATCTCGTCATAAGCCGGTTGGCAGAAAGTTCTGATGTCAGGGAGTATATGGTCGATTGACCATTCTAACGCAAGAACATTTTTTTTTAAGGTGAGTATTTTTAAAAAAATAGGTTTTCCTTTTTTTTTGTTTAGAGGTAGTATATTATATAATAGTTTTATTTCGGTAGGTAGGTTTATTTTTAATTTAGGTGTTTGGTTTTAATTTTTATAATATATTACACAAACATTAAAAAAACGCAAGAAATAAATGAATAAATTTATTTTTAAAATTTAATTCTTGTTTTTGTGATGTCATACTCTGACGCTCTCTCGTTTCGGAGGCCAAGATCCACTTCGGTTTCCTGAGCCAGTGGAGTATGTAGGTAAATGATGTCATGATACTTGTATTAGCTAAAATATGTACCGAATGAAATGTCAAATGTGAATCACCAAAATCTACCCCTTTATATGTTTCCTAAAACCTTTTTCAAAAAACAAGAAAAAGCTTTATTCTTTTGAATATAAAGAATTAACGATACGTCTCTAACTCTACAACCTTTGATTCGAGCTTTAAGGAAGCTTTGAATAACATTAACATGATAATAAACGAATAATGTCTAAAGCTTTTTTATCCTTCTGAGATCTATTTAAAGAAACGGTATGAATAGAGTATAATTTAATGGATTAAATTTCAATGAAGATCTGTCGAGATGTGGTTGTATTTTATTTACTACTAGCGGTTTCCCGCAGCTCCGCCTGCGTCAAAAAGTAGCCTATGTTAGACCCTGGGTCTTCCACTATATCCATACCGAATTCCATCAAAATCCGTTCTGCGGTTTGGTCGTGAAAGCGTAACAGACAGACTTTCGCATTTATAATATTAGTATGGATTTTTTTTTTTGGGGTGAACGTCAATGTCTCATATATTTAACTTTTCACAAAACGTTTTTAACCCTGTAAAAGGAGACTTGAGAGAAACAGGAACAGGTAATTTATTACATCCTTTCAGATTTCATTTAATTTTTCATTTTATTATTTGAATTTATTATAATAAGTAATTGCGCTGAAAATAAAGGTTTATTTATGTGTCCAATACTATACCTAATCATCGTTTATTTTTGGGTTAAGATCGGTCGAGTAGAAGCGTAATCAATATTAAATATATGGTGAGTAAAAGAAACTGGTTAATGGTTTTAACCAGGTTTCGGATCAAGCAAAATATTTGATTTGGTCCCCTTATTGATATATATATATTTAGTCATTTAAACTTAGCTCCGCCTGTGGACAATGTATAAATTTACACTATGTGTGGGTAATGACACCCACACATAGTGTAAATTTTTCCATAAAACATAAAATGACTTCCAACATTATTGGACCTTTTTATTTTTATTTATGTTTACCCCAAACATCCAAACTCGCAAACTTTACATTTTCAGAATAATATAGAGCTAATAATGTTAAATTACGACGTATATAATTAAAATGTCAATGATTCACTTTAAATATAAAAAGTTAAAATTCATAGTCGAGAATTCCACACTATAAAAAGCTGTTTATGTAGTCAGTTTTAGATAAAAAATATAGATAAAACACGTTGGCATGCGATTTAATCAAATTCATGTTTTACTATTTTATTCAAGGGTTTACGAGCAAACTATTAAAACATTAAAACTAATCGAAATGGTACAGTCAGCTGCAAAATTGCATGCAATGCAATAATATATAGAAAAAAAAAATGTACACAGATTACGTATGCACTTTTTCAACTCACTATACTTAGGTACGGAAAGCTACCTTATACCTATCGGTAGTTTTAAGATGCAAAAAATAAAGGTTAAACCATTATTTACTGAAATACACTATCTGTGAAAATTTCTAGTGTCACTAGGGTTCATGAGAAACAGACAGACTGACAGTAGAGTCTTGGTGCATTTTTTACCCATTGAATGAGACACCTTGAAAATCTCGTAATGGAGACGAAGCCGCGGGCGGAAGTCTAGTCTTACTCGTAGTAGTAAGCAATCTATTGTAATAAAAGTGACGTGGGTATGTGATTTAATATTATTGACCTTCGCGTGCATCTGATAGTGTCTTAGCAGACGAGCCACTTCTTTACTGACCTTAAAAACTTACACTCGATAAATACAAATCCTCTTACTCTACCTCTACTTAAAAATTGGTTGTCTGTGAAGTCGGTTTACGGACGGTAGTTTGACGTGACAACGTCAAACATTACAGTAGTATAATACACATGATCATGCCTCTCTCTCGTTCGTGCCGCGCTCTCGCTTGCGGAACGCGACAATGAGCGTAACGGGACAATGACGTCATCTTTTTCGTGCATGCAGCCCGTAGTATCGAGTTATTAGACGTTGTCACGCCAAAAAAAACGTTACTTCATCCTTTTTATAAAAAATGATAGTTTAGCACATTTAAAAATTATGTAGCAAGTCAACACGATTCTTTAATTTCTGTTTCAGCGATATTTATCGTGGACCATCATCATCAATAACGATGCATGTGACAAAACATATTTCAGTTAAAATATATCAACTTTTTATATTTTTATATTATACTAGCTGTTTCCCGCAGCTCCGCCTACGTCAAAAAGTAGCATATGTTTAACCCTGGATCAGCTATATTCGTACCAAAGGGGATTGAAGATTTGTGGCATACCTACTGACGCCATTTTGATTTTTTTTCAAAATCGCGGCCAGCTATGAAACTTTAAAAAATCGATAGCTGACGTTAATACCAACAATAAATATTAATACAAAAACCCCCGTAAAGTGTCAGGTTTCCGAGATAATAACCGTCAAAGTTGATCACGTGACATACATATTTTTAAGCTGAGTGTATGTGTTCGAGTGTATTACGACGACGAAAAATGACGTTTAGAACAAATATGTATGTTGCATTATATCTAAACGTTATTTAAACATTTATACATTTAATATAATCTACTCTTTGTACTTAATAACTTATTTTATAACCGTCTAACCTTGTGTGAATGTGAGATCTTCATTTGATTTAACTATCAATACGACAGTTTTAGAGTAAATAAAAGAAAAGTATAAATATGTAACTTGTCTCTTTTTTTTAAATACATTCAATCAATCAATCAATCAAAATATTTATTTGCATAAAATGTAGGTATTACATGTCTTGTTAAATAATAATATAATGTGGGAACATAATATACATTTTACCGATAAAGGTGTGCAAATTCTTAAACAAATATATTACAATTTAAGTATTCTCAATTTATCATCCGAATTATTCTAAATAGTCATTACAAATTAATTATCCTAAAGTATATTCATGTCAGTTATTAAACAATTATGTCCAAATAAAAATTGTCATTTAAAAATTAATTTACAGTATAATAACATTGGCACAAAAAGGGTTAGAAAAATTAAAAGTCCGGTTTTAGGAACATTTTTATTGCCTATCAAACAATTTTACGCGTCATTTTTTTATTATACAATTTAAACAATTCTGAGACTAAAAACTTACATTAATATTCGTCACATCGGTAACAAAAAACACTTTTTTAACTTTCATGTATAAGTGAAACACATTTTTATTAGGATTAGAAGTTTTTGAAATGGGAATGAATCACAAACAAACTAATATAATGTTAATACAAGTGATATTTGCATAACACTAACATTCCAATCATTAAAGTCTCTAATATTACGGACTATCACATGGTCTAGAAACCCGGCGGGAGGGTTAGGAACTGTTTCTTGATATCTTGCCCATGCCATGAACCATATATAGCGTCATCACGTGTAACAACACGTCAAACAACATCCTAAAGTTCTTTTGCCAACGAGACATGTGCAATAATGACCTACGATTTTGTTTCTTCCTTGCAACGCATCAAACAAAAAAGAGGAAAACAGTAATGAACAATGAAGGGTACGTCACCCTTGACTTTTGCATCTTACCTATGTGTAGTTAGTCGTTCCATATAAAAAATATGAGAATCTTATTGTATTAGCAACGCGCGGTGGGGCAGACGGTTAGCGGCAGCGTGCGTAGTGGCAGCGGAGTGTGGGTCAGGTAGTTGTTCATACATTTTGGTAGCGATGATTGATGTTTAGAATTGAGTTAGTTGTTTGAACAGGGAGTCGTAGTGTAGCCGCAACATTGTATCCCTGTCATCAAAAATTATGGCCAAAGTAAATGTTATAAATATTTACCCATTGTTATTCCAAATATATGGGTTTATAGTTGCTATTCAAAATGAAATAGAAATCACGTGGTCAACTTTAACACTTTATAACTCAGAAACCTGACACTTTACGAGGGTAGATTTCTTAATATTTTATGCTGGTATTAATATCAGCTATTGATTTATAAAGGTTTCATGGCTGGCCGCGATTTTGAAGAAAAAACAAAATGGCGGCAGTAGGTATGCCACGCTCCATAGTAAAATCTTCAAACCCCTTTCATCAAAATCCGTTCAATAGTTTAGCCGTGAAAGCGTAACAGACAGACAGACTTTCGCACGTATAATATTAGTATGGAAGTACGGATTTGACGACCTCTGACCTCAGTCTTTGACTGACGAGAGCTTTTTTAAATTGTCAGGGTCTTAGATGTATAAGTCCCGAACTTAATCCTAACTTTATCCAATTTGACCCTATATATTTATTTATATATTTATATAAGGGTGATACATTATGCCTGCGTGATGGGAACTCTGCCCAGGGGACCCAATTTAGATTACATTTAATTTTTTTGTATTTATTATTTTTAGATAGGATAGTTAGTTTTAATTTTTATTTGTTTACTTGTTATCGGATGCTACCATCTTTTACATAATCATCTTTCTTCAGTTATGAAAAATAGCAAGTCTACTCAGCCTCATAACACGTATGATAGTTTTATTTTATAACGGACAACATCCTACACGGGAAGTTTAACAACTGAACGTACTTATCAGTACTTGTGATAATTGATCAAATTATTTACTGTAGAGTAAATAATTGAAATATTTTGGAAATAAATCGACATAACACCGTTCTAGATGGAAAACTATCGGAATTATTTTATTATGAATAATTATTTTTTTATGACTAATTAAGCTTAAGAGATGGAAAAACGATGAACATAAGCTAAATCATAAAAATATACTCATTATTATTATTTTTAACTAGCTGACCCGGCAAACTTCGTACCGCCTCCGAATATATTCAGCTTTTAAACCTTCCCTGGACTTCCACAAATATTTCAAAACCAAAAATAGCCAAATCGGTCCAGCCGTTCTCGAGTTTTAGCGAGACTAACGAACAGCAGTTGATTTATATATATATATATATATATATATATATATATAAATCAATTGACTATACATTAATAATATTAATTGAATTGATTATTACAGATAACTTTTTTGCGCACAAAGCTTTTGTGTCTCTATGGTAGAGAATGCTATAACGACCTGTCCGCTGTCAGCACAGCGACCCCTCTGGAGCCTGGCGACGCTTCTCACCAGCAGGAACACAACACTGCATCACAGTGTTATTTGGCTGCGGTCTTCTGTAGGGTGGAAGTACTTCCCCAGACGGACTACTCCTTACAAAATGTCCTACCTCTCTTTATTTGAATATTTTTTTTTGAAAGTATTGACTTAAGCAAAATCGGCAAGGCGAATATTTTTTGTTCGATATCGAATGGTTTTCGTTCGACATGCCTTTATGTCACACATTTCAAAAATAGGACTTATCAACATCTGCATAATATTAAGGCGCTGTAACACTCGGTATTTGATATCGCGATATTTGATTATAGTACGTACTTGTAATGAAATAAGGTTGAAAGTGGCGATACCGGTCTCAGTTTTAAACCCGTGTCTGCCATTTCGGTTGTTATTTTTGTCAGTTTTAATTTAATAATTACAACCAAATATTGTATTTTTTTAGGTATCCCTCTTGCTCATTAAGTTATACTTTTTATAGGCGCAAAAAAGTTGGTAGTTGTCGCTGAAAATATCGAGCAATTCGCGACGGAACTTTTTCCGGATATAGCTTTTTTGCTATTTTATTTTGCTAGGTTTTAAATACTTTTTTGAAAATATATTGATGTAATCATTAATTTTGATCTTTGAACTGTACTCCAAATTTTTTTCATGTTAGTATTTCATGGAAAATGAGGCTTACTGCGCGACGAAAAAATAGACGTTTTACGGTATTCCTCTGATGCACAGCGCCCTAATTGCCTACTTTACACGTACCAACATTACAGACAGACTGACTCCCACATCACAGCAAAACAAACTTATATCAAGTACTTACTGACTCATACAAGTTGACATTGAAGTGCTTTATAGTTTTTTTTTTAAGTTTTTTCTGATGTAACATTATGTTTTTATGCGGGTGATTAAACTCTGATACGATATTATGGGCGGACCCAGTTTAGATTGCTTGTCCCAATGAACTGATTATAAGTACAGTCAACGCAATAAATTTCTACTTTTTGCGTTGATTGTTGACTCTTGTACCAAGTTTTCGTAATGTTAAGTTTCCAATGTATATTTACAGTGTGTATATGTAAACCATATCCATACTATCTATACTTCCATTCATCCATACTTCCTTCCTAATATTATAAATGCGAAAGTTTGTCTGTCTGTTACGGTTTCACGGTCAAACTGCTGAACGGATTATTATGAAATTTGGTATGAATATAGTTGAAGACCCGGGATCAAACATAGGCTACTTTTTCATGCAGGAGGAGCAGCCGGAAACATCTAGTAAATAAATAAATAAGATGTTTTGCGGATTCAAAATCAAATTTACTACCTCCGTGATAAATTTTGGTCAGGACATTGCAGGCTTGAATCATCTAAATTCCTGTTAATAATGATGATTCCGTGCAGCACGTATCCCGGCTGCCGATTGATGGTAAAAAAGTAGCCTATGTTTGACCTCGGGTCTTCAACTATATTCATACCAAATTTCATCAAAATCCGTTCAGCGGTTTGACCGTGAAAGCGTAACAGAGAGATAGATAGACAGACATATTTTCACACTTATAATATTAAGTATTGATATTAATATGGATATCTAGCATAAGTAATCAAAAAGCACGTTAATATTATTTAAAATTTACATACCTAGTCTTTGATGCCTTTTAAATGTACATTTTGTAGTGCAATATATATAATATATTTTATAACAGAAGGTCAAACATAAAATTGCCTAATTGTGACCTCCTATTTCGGCATTTGTTTGTTTCTAGGTTTTACCATAATAATTCAATTCTCTAATATCGAGCGGATTACTTAGTCAATAGACCATGTACACGACATGGTGTCAGAGTTGTAAGGAACCGCTTTTCGGCCTCACACTTGGTTCCTTCAACGACTACCAAATGGTAAATGACCACCAATGGAAAACCACAAAAGGTTCACCGATTTACAAGTGCCTAAAATTGTTTTGTTTAGATATTACAGTGACTCATCTCATTTTAAAGTATGGTTAGCAAAATATTTATTAAGGACCTATTAATTTTTCCATGTATTTTTATCATCCATACAAACTGAAAACAGAAAGATGTTTATTATAAAAGTGAAAATAAATAAGTTATAAGCCTTTTGAAATTCGGTAAAAGGAAACCAAAATAAGGAATCACTGACGTATGACGTCCCTGTCACTTGGTTTCGTGCGTAAACATTTATGAGATTGCAAAACTTTCCCACCACGCTCTTACTTTTCCTCTTGAGAAAACTTTTAAAATCCAAAACATTACTTTCATTAACAACCAATTTTGTCGGTTACTTTTCATTACAAATATTGCCCAAGTACGAATACAGTCAAGTCGTTGTTCTCTTAGTAAATGCATTAGCCGTTTAAATCATGAATGGCTGTTCTAATTAATGCTTTAAAATGATAGTATTCATTATTTCCTGAGCTCTAAAACGCAAAGCTAAAAACGCAACTGTATAAAGAATACGGTATTTTATATTACAACTAAATAATATTTAAAAGTAGAATGCACTAAGCGTCAACCGCCCTTGTAACTTGGCTAGACTTCTCTATTCTCCAATTTTATATTCAAAATATCTCATTATTTATTGCAGTCGTGATTAAAATACATCAGTGAGACTCTTTGACCCGGTTAAGAACAACACGATACGAGTGACAATTAATAATATACTTGCATATTAATTGATATTATTTGCATGCTATTGAAGTGACGAATTGTATCTTATATGTATGTGACCTTCGAGGTTCGCTAGTTTTAAGTTTGTTATTGTACCTATCATTGGCTTTGTCTCTTGTGGTCAGTTTTGTCAGTTTCCACAAATGGCAGTTCATTTTATTTATATTGTATAAGCAATTAGAAAATTAGACATTATTTTTTTATCGTTAGCATTATGTATTATTATTATTATGTATATATATATATATACTACTTAAGCTAAACTAGGTTACGTGCACCATTTATGTTCATCGGGAATGTACATTGAGGAAAAAAAAATTGTCGCATCTAAAAGTTGCGCTTCAAGGAATTGCATTCATGCTCTTCGAAGGACCGTTAAATCATTTTAAAGGATTTTTTTATATTTAAAATACTTGTTTAATCAAATTTAAATTGTTTGAAACTTTTTTTTAATATAGGCATAAATTGTTTTAAGTTATGGCCGCCTCATTCCATAATCATGATCCAATTTTGAAACTTTTTTCAATTACTTGCTATCTGTACCGCCAAAGCGACAAAAACAGTCCATCGTAACCTTGAGATACTGTAGCAGGTTCGATGAACAAAGAGACGCGGGGACAAAAAATATTAGTTGAACTAAACGCTTAGAGGAAAACCTTGCTGAAAAAACCCTGACGTGCTTTTTGGTGGGGTTTCGGTATAATGAGCGTAGATTTATTTTAATTATTTTTTAATTGGCGATCCTTTTACGTTTCTTTGAGAAGTTCCTTAAAAACACTAATCTATATATAATATATAATATATATATATATAAAAGGAGATGTTTCCACTGAAGCACGCGCAGTAGTAACCGCTAATGAAAAAAAATTCACAGTTGTTTTATTTCCAAATGCGGACGCACATTAAGGAGGGATTTTAAAATAAATACTCTAAAGGGGTGAAATAGGGGTTGAAAGTTGGTATGGAAAAAAAATCAGCTACGATTTTGATCAAAATTGAGAATCTTTTAAAACATTTCATAACACGTGTTTCGTGGTTTATTGAAAAAAAAATGAAAGGGTGTAAAATAGACAAAACATACCTTCATGAAATTTATTATGCAGGCACCTAAATATAATGCAAACACTAAGAAGAAATTTTGAAAAATGTTAACCCTAAAGGGATGAAATTGGTTTGTATGAAAATCTTTATTATGAGCTACGATTTTAATGAAAATTGAGATTTATGCTATTAAAAACAATCAATTTAATATCCGTTTCATCGGTGCTTAATAGGGGTTGAAAGTTTGTATGGAAAATATTTAAAATTGCCCCAATTTCCATTAAATGTATTATCCGATCTCCTAAATATATACCGGGTTTTACAGGGAGCTTGTAAAATAGGGGTTGATAGTTTGTATAGAAAGAACTACTCTAATTCCATGAAAAATAATATCTGAGCTCTTATAGACAAACATCAAACGTATATCAATAATTTAACATCAAAAGTGTGCCAATTGCCCTGGGGTGAGGCGACCCCAGATAAAGCCTAACAGGGGGCTCTGCTGGGTGCGACAGTTTGTGTATCCCTACACTCGGAGAATGCTATGATTTTGGGAAATAACAAAAATCTAAATGGCGGCAATGCGGTTCGCAACTCATTACGTCTCATTTCTCGCGGGGGCGAAAATCGGGCTGGTAGTCTCTGCCTACCCCTACGGGGAAAAAGGCGTGATGGTATATCTATAGACAAACATGTAACTGGAAAGGAATAAATCACTTTACTACTAATTACTTGTTTTTAAAACATTTACTTAGTAGGTCTCCCTTTAAAACAGAAAAAATCCAAAATAGGGCTGCGATGTCGAATGGACGCTCTTTCCCGAGCTCCGCGTACCGCTGGACACATGGAACATCTCATTTCATATGTACTTATTTACAAGGAAATACTGTAGTCGTGAATCATAAGGAGATAACTGAAACAGGCGGAGACTACCTAAGCTGGTTATCCAAGAAATGCGCTTCCGCTCGCAACTTCTCCCGCGTGCGAGTGTTATAACTACGCGAAAAACTTAATCTATACTAATTTTGAAAGTAACTCTGTCTGCCTATCTGATAGCTTTGCCACAGAATATAGACCTACTCCATACTTTGTGAGCTTTACAAACGACTGAACAGAAATTTAGCATGAATATTTTATGAACCAAGACGATGGACTTATGTAATGAAATGAAATCGTTTACTTTCAATATCCATCCATACTTCCATACTTAATATTATAAATGCGAAAGTATGTTTGTCCATCTGTCTGTCTGTTACGCTTTCACGACCAAACCGCTGTGCAAGCGGTTTGGCTGAATGGATTTTGATGAAATTTGATATGAATATAGTTAAAGACCCGGGGTCAAACATAGGCTAATTTTCAATGAAGCAGGCGGAGCTACGGGAAACAGCTAGTAGAATATAAATATCACTTATTAACGTCAATTTACTTATATTTAGTTTATTTATTTATTTAAGCTTTATTGCACATTACAAAATTTGTACAAATGGTGGACTTAATGCCAAGTGGCATTCTCTACCAGTCAACCAGCTTACTACTACTTCCAAAGTGCAAGTGGAGAAAAAGCGCTTTGTTCCGTTATGGTCGCGAGAACGAAGCCGCGAGCTGAAAGCTAGTAATTCATATGCAAAAAGCGAAAAGGTGATTATTTCATTGGGTATGAAATATCAAATTGTTAACGAAGAAAAAGCCTGACGGACCAAGAAAATCTGACATCGCATAAACAATGAATTTATCGAGTCATTTAAAAAATTCTTAAACAACATTTTATATTCAGTTTAACATACGCACAGTCACAAAGCAAGTGTCATCATTTACTAATATGGAGTTGTGAGGATGAAATAATATTTAAGTAACAGGCGGTTAGCGGTTTGTTATGTTTAAATTAATTTCAATTATCAATTGTCTACTTGGTTTTTAATCATCATCATTTGCGCCTCAATGTATATTTTGTTAATGTTTTCTTTTTCGGTGCAATAAAGAATATCTAAAATTTGCTCTATAAGTAATACATATTTCCCCCTTAAATTTTTTGCGCCAAACTATCTTTCCGTTTCTCCCAATGGTTAACTGGTAGAGAATGCTCTTAGCCAATTGTTAAAAGTATATTGTGGAAGAATAAAGTTTTAATAAGTAACGCGCTCGTGACTTCTCCGGTGTTGTAGGCGTTTATAGGTTACGGTAACCACGTACCATCAGGTTGGCCGTACGTCTGTTTGCCTAATAATTGTAAAAAAATATATATCAATAACCAAAATAAAGTAATTAAAATAAATAACCGGAAATTTCCTTGTTTCATTCCATTTCGTTTACCTTGGAGACCGAATTTGTCAAAATGCGATCTCTTACTTATATTTTT
Organism: Euzophera pinguis; assembly: GCA_947363495.1. NCBI lineage: Eukaryota > Metazoa > Arthropoda > Insecta > Lepidoptera > Pyralidae > Euzophera > Euzophera pinguis. The sequence goes on from OX376176.1 coordinate 8,221,799, forward strand.
CCTTCACTATTGGATGCAATATTATTTATATTGATCGGCCCATATTTTTTTATTCATATTTAAAAAATTATATAAGATCACATTAATCGATGAAACGCAACACTTTCTTTTAAGAGATAACGATTTATACGTAGTCACTGAGCTTGCGGATTAATCTATTGAACAATCGCTTCATCTTATAACATGACTTCCACCAGACCCTGAGGTCAACGGGGCTTATACGCACGAATCTTATAAGGAAACGCGGCGACATAAGGGACACAAATTGACGTGCCTTACCTTTATACAGCGACTTAGCATATAAGCAATGTGCACACAGTACCAGCTTAAAGTTTGCAAGTCCAGGAGTGCTATTTTTGAAAAGTGTGCAGGCAAAATCGCCGAGTCTAATCATTTTTGTTCGATATCGAACGATTTTTATTCGACATACATGTCATACATTTCAAAAATAGGGTTTCAGTGACCCTTGAGTAAATTCATTCAAAAATCGTTTGCCTACCTATATTTTGTTTCCTCTTTCACATCATTTCAACTTTCTGCACAGAGGCGAAGAGAGTGTGCAGTTCATAAATTGGATTCCTTAAGGCCCACGTAATATTTTACCATATAAATAATACGACAAAATATTTTGTTCCAGTAAAGTAAAGATGGTATAACGATGGACTTATGTTTTTCATGTGATATATTGCTAAATGTAGATGACAAATGTAACTTGTAAAAAAATACAATGTAAAAGAACAAATAAAAAGAAAACGTGTTTTAAGATTATTTTAAATATTAGGTAAAAAAGACCTATTAAACCATAAGCATCGAAAAAATAATAGGAACAGAAGACTTCGTCCAATCATTCAAATAAATACTACTTTTAGATCAATATAATAAAAGGTATTTCAGTTCGCTTATCACCAACAATGCTATTTCTATATTTTTATTTATTTCTAACTTGTACCAATGACCACTTAACTCGCCTAGACTCAGAGTAAAGTTAACAGAATTAACAGTTTAGATTATGCATTGAGAATTTAACGGTATCTACTTCAGAATAATTATGGCTTCAAATCTTTTACTTTATTTGCTTAATTATATTAGTCGGCTTATTTAAATACAAACTCTTGGGTTTTTACTCACGTAATTTTTCAATATCTCCCTTTCAAGCCTCCCGTGAATTAGTCTGCTTCAAAATTTGTTGGTTTAAGATTTTAGATTTAACGGATTACCTCGCGGTAAAAATACCTATCTGTCATTTATTTATACATTACCATTAAACACAAAAATTTTAAGTACTACAAAATTTTGACAAGATTACGCGCATAACCTTCCCACCGAAAAATCGGTTAACGTTGCAACCTTAGATACGAATCAAAACCCAAGGGTATGCGTGGGAATCATTGTTTAGGTATATATATTGCGTAGTACATACAACTACATTATAAGGTATTCATGATCATGAGCCTTATTCCAATGAGTTGAAGTGCTAAATTGAAATGTCTACGACCAGTTTATTGTGATGATTCCTGTACAATTAGCGACTATGGCTTTTTTGTTAACTTGGTTGATAAGGTTTGCATCACTATTATGTTAATTTCTTAATTTTAAGCATTGCAATACAATTAACTAAGATAAGAGGAAAATTAATAGATTATAATGTGTGTGTACACATTTTGTGTTCCTTCATTTCTGTGTTTACCTGATTTAATTCGTTAGCGGACTTAAAAAAGTTGAGCTTGGAGGAATGATTTAGGTAATCTTATTTAGTTGCGCTTCGAGGAATGACTCTCGAAAGAATATCTGTCTGTTATGTTTTCAAGCCTACCAAACCGATTTTGACGTCATTTGATAGATTTATAATATGGCAAATTTAACGAAGTTGTATTACATAAGTGGAACCGAGGGCAACAGTTAATGTTTCATATACCAAGATAACATAAACACAAGAATGTGTAGTTAGAGCTTGTCCTAGATACGAGTACACAAACGGATTAGCAATTTGATTAGTACATTGCGCTGAATATTGGAAGCCTAGCCACAGAATTATTAATTAACATTAGTACTAAATACGACTGGGTTCTGCGCAATATGTCGACGGTAATGTACCAAGGTAACATAAGGCGTAGATACCACTTTAAATAAAATCATAACGAGATATTGAAAGTTAAGTTTCTTCTCGTGATGAAGTAGAAAAAAGTATTTTTTACGAACGTTTTATTGACGGGTTAAGAAACAGTAATCATTTTGCTTTCAGACATTTTATTACTGACTAGCTGACCCGGTGAACTTCGTTCTGCCAAACAGTCGATTCTTTAATTTCTTAGTTATATTTTTTTTTTATGTGGTGGCATGCGCGTGAGCTGCGCGCGGTAGTGAACAGTACTTGGGCATTGCAACATTACTTAATTTTCCTAAAATAAAAGATTTTTTCTAAAATAAACATAGCCTTAGTTACTCCCTAACTATTACATCAGCTACCTGCCAATAAAAGTCCCGTCAAAATCGGTGCAGCCATTTCAGAGATTAGCCGGAAAAAACAGACAGACAGACAAAAATTGTCAAAAATGTTATTTTGGTGCATGTACCGTATATATTTTCATATGCATGTAGTAAAAAACAGTTATTTAAATATTACAAACAGACACTTCAATTTTATTTATATGTAAAGATGTAAAAAAATCGATGAAACGTGAACTCCATAATCAATAACATCCCTAGAGTCGTTCCATAAAGTAACAGAAATACGTGACGCGTAATACGCTGTGATTTACCACGTCCCGGTAATATTACGGTACTTCTGATAAATAGTACACTGTGAAGATTGATAGTCAGAAGGCGCGAAAATACGGAAGTTCTATATTAAATTTATATTGCTGTCTAAATCTAAAGACATATACACATTTGTGTCTATTTGTTAGTGCCTAATAGGTACTGTAGTGACATTTTTGAAAAGAATGACTCACTCAAAATCGGTGAGTCGAATGATTTTCAATCGATATAATGATACATCATACATTTAAAAAAGGGACTCCTGTTTGTATAGAATAAAATTTTGAGGATGATTTTTTCCGAGACAGAGACTCAGGTCAATGATATTATCAGGTAGCACATTTCACCAGAAACAAAATTCCCAATGAAAGTTGGCGTTAACAGACGAGCGAGAAAAAAAAACAGTACCTACGTCCAAAATGGACAAACTGCTCTAAAATGGCATCTAATACCGTCTTCCTTATGACGTACAATTGTTTATCCTCATTCTAGCGGTCATCTACTGAAAAGTTATTCCGGTCTGATCCACAAAATCTGACACCCTTGTGGGTCTGTTTTATTTTAATTATCTTACATTCCGTTCTGATCCCCCGTCTAATTTCCGAAATAAAAATTTACAAAAAGTTGAAAAAAAATAAAGCTTTGGAGTACCTACCTATTCCAAAGCAGCAAACAGTGTTCTTGATAGTCAGGGGTTGAGGTTGAACACATAGTTTAGAATACCGACGAGAAAAAAAGGGAAAGCAAACCTGCTAGTACCTTTAGGGCTCATTTAATATACCTCGTAAATCTATTGTACATATTTCATTAGCCGTAATAGTGTTGTAAATAATTTTACAATTAACTAAAGGCTGCTGAATAGAGGCAAATATTTTACATAATGAGCTGCATGTTGAAATTAATAAGTTCTATTCAGGTATTAATTACAATGGGGTGAATTATTTATTACTTAAAGGAATGCCAAGAGGCAGATGGAATAACACCTATGAAACAGTGAGAATAAGTGAAGAATAGATTTGTGAAGCTACCTATAATTCGTATTGTTACTTATTGAAGTTAAAAACAAAAATATTAGTTCATAAATTCAAGGCCCGCGGAAGTCAAATTCAAAGAGAATATACTCTTACTACACTAACGTTTTAGACCAATCAATTAGCGGAGATCATATTGCACCTTGTTATACTTAAGTCTGTTGTTGTGTACCAAAAAAATATCTTACTTGTCTATGGAGCTTATTACACACTTAATAAAGAAAATACATTGTCAAATGTAGGACCATAATGTAAATAATGATGTCATCGTCAAACAAATTTCTTATTGCATACCAATCTTTGAAGAAATCTTAGCTGTCATATCGAATGACACGGCTGCCACCATTTTTGTCAAACAATTCGAATTTCGAATCTGGGACGTTCCTTCGCGAGTACTTTATCGTAACGCACAGTGACATAAGTATTACGTCACAGTTATAACTATTAGGTATTGTATTGTATAGTTTGCATTTTCCAGGAAATTGTAGAATCACTTTACCTTGCAGACCTACATACTGTCGTGTATAAAAAAAAAAAGAAAAGAAAAAATATTGGGTTGGTTAATTATTGTTGTGTGTAAATAAAAGAAATGTATTTTAATTGCTGGTTAATGGATATGTTATGCTAATGGCTGAAGGCCATTGTCATGTGTAGAAAAGAAAGGGGAATTTATAATATATTTCAAGATTAACGACAAGGAATCTTAACTGTGTTCGAAATGTACTATACACGAATTTACATACAAAAGCTAACCAAGAGGGTACCTGAATAGACCAGAGCAGGGCAGCAGACCTTTGGAGTACAAGGACCTCTTGCGTTACCCTAGGAAATGGGGGTCTGACAGGGGGTAACACTAATGACACCAACTAATGAATATCAAAATGCAATTTATTTGAAAACTCAAACTATTATCATTATTCATATAAATACATGAAGGTTATAGGGGCGTCCGTTGAAGGCGAACCCTGAATGTAAACAACTTAGAATCTAGCTTTAGGCTAATTACAATGAAGTTTCAAAAATAAGGTACCAATCGCAGAAGGCGAAATTAACAAATAGCCATGGCGGGATTACCGAACGCGCGTTAAGAATACATAGGAAACACTATACCTGGCCAGGTCCAAACACTACACGTGATCCGGATTCACGTCTCGATAACGCGATCCGTTGTAGTCCGGTAGGTTATCCGTTACCGGTACAAATCCGAGGTTTCCTTGTGGGCGATGCACCGAGCGGGTGATAATAACGCTTGTCGTCGATCGGCCCGTCGTCACGCCACGCCGGGTTATAGGGCTGCGGCGGGAGGTTGGACCCGCGTGAAACACCTTGGGGTCGCCGTGTGGCACGCAGCCCGCGGGGCCAGGAGCTGCGCCCTGCGGTGGGTAATTAGAACCAGCGCCAGCAGGCGCCGTTAAAACGAAAACCGCTTGCGCGCGGCGGCACGTGGATACATGGCGGCCTCGCACCCGTAGGGGCGGCGATAGGAATTCTTCCTACACGGCGATCTTCGGCGTCCGCTAAGACTTATACTAAATACAAATACGGCAGGGCGTAAAATACGGTGAAGGGAATCAACCAAAAATCCCCATTACAATGTTATATTTTAGAGTACCAAAAAATCACCCAGCCGCTAGGCGACCCGGCGAAGAAGACCCATCTCATCTCGCTCGAACTTCGCACTTTTCCAAAACGTTCTGTTTTACACGCTTGCGTCCTACATCAAACCAATTTACGGGTTTTCCAAATCGAAGGGCGCTTGGGCGTAATAGATATTCATCAATATTTATTATATTATCGGAAGGCAATATTATTGTCTATTATCAAATAAAATTCTAAATTATAACGGGATTCCGTATTCCGTTATGCTGGCCAATTCCGACCGAGCTAGGTGGAACGAAACGTCACCGGCCGTCAAATACGCAACAACGTCAGATTGTTTTGACCGCCGCTATGTGTTTTTGTTTCTTTAGGATTTTTAGTGAAAGTACTTAAAAATACAATGAATTGTTGGTTTGAATAATCAAAATGCGTTATGACGAATAATCTGGTGTATAGATTGTCGCGTTCCTTTCATTGGAAACTTTGCAATCCTCGTATGAAGTTTGAGCAAGATCAACTATGTGTTTGGTGCTAATATTCCAAAATGAGATGAGATGAGAGGGCTGATGCCTCAATGTAACAAAAGCCTAGCATGTAGTTCAATCACCTACGTAAGTAACATGCAAATATATCTGCTAGATTGTCTAAAACATGACATTCAAAGATGCATAACCCTACATCTTACTTATCTATAAAAAATATGTAGTTATCACTACAATACATACACCTAAAATGTACTACAAATAGTTACTATACTGCATTGAATATTTTAAAAATGAGAAGTATCTATACTATTAATTTATACTTTGTTAGTTCGTCTCGTTTAATCAAAATCAGTCCTTTCATCATCCTAGCGTGTATTCCTAGTTGCGTCGTCAGTTTACGCTTTGGAGCCTAGGTAAGCCTGTTGTAAGTCATGGTCCTAGATTTGGTGGAACTGGTAATTACAATGGAGCGACTGCCGTCTGACATCCGTAACCCTTTTTACAGGGGAACCAGACCAACAGGAACATGACCCGCAGTGTTAGTGGCCAACACTGTTAGAATTTTTCAGACTGCCCTAAGGCATCTGACACAGCCTCATGACTGCTAACTATCGATAACGGCAACGGCTTAACGTGCCTTCCGAAGCACGGAGGAGCTCAAGATAGAAAATGCCGCTAAATGGCGACTAATCCAATAGTGGTCGCGTCACGTCATCGCTTGACACGCGCATTCGCTACGCATACGCGGGCGCTCGACTAACAAGCTCCTCAAATCAAAATCAGTCTGTTAGTCAGTTAAGTTAAATACCCACAACAAAGAACCTTTCAGCGTACTTCAAACATGAAGCAACTGAATTATATACAAGTGAGATGATTATATAAATTCACTTGTTATCTAAGTATAGTTTCTTATTACCTCTGCTTTGTGTGTAATTTTTAGTAATTACATACGTAACTTTCTATCAATTTTTCACAAAAACAAAATAATGAAAAAGGTATTATTTCGCCATCACAATCAACCAATCAAGTGATAGATCCTACAATTTGAATCCTATAAAAACATAAATTACAGACGACTCTATTCCTCATTCCCACGTTCCAACGTCCCGCATTGTCTCAATTTTAGGGTTTTTGTATTACGTTACAGTACCTATTACCTTCCACTGTGATTTGCGATGAGAACGAAAGTATTTTTAATTGTACGCGTAACAGGTGATTCCTGGCAGCTCTATTGTTTTGCAATTACATTTTGTAATTGCTAATCTTAGATGAACTTCTATAATTACACTTATCAGAATATATCCTGATAAGTTTAATTACAGACTCAGTATGCTGAGTATGAACAATTGAGAAAGGAATGTTTTTCGATACTCTTTGGTACGAACACGTTGTTTTTTTTTTAAAAAAAAAGCTTATGTTTTCTTTTAACCTAATTGATAATATTACTTCACAAAGACTAAAAAAGTCCCTTCTCAACTCACATAAAGATTTATCCAATATCTCCCAATCGAGTTTATTATTAACTAAATTACGTACTCCAAACATCAAACATGATTTTCATGTAGAGCGTGTTTGAGCTTTTCCTGCAAAATGTTAGCTACAGTTCTAAACTAGTGAACAAGTTTGCAAAAACTCGTGGTACATCACGCTCATCGAATTAGCAATCATCGCCCCACATGTAACACAATAGTGTAACAGTTTCCACGGAGTTGCGTCACTTGGAAAGTGTCGTGGATGGAGTTAAATTACTGCCTACTTGATGATGACCTTAAGAAAACTTCTTGAACACATTAGTTATCCAGTCAGTCCACTGCTGGACATAGGCCCATATCCCCTAAGGATTTCCTAAATAACCGGTTAGAAGCGGCCTGCATCCAGCCATTGCCCTGCGACTTTCCTCAGATAGTCTAACCATCTGGTTGGTGGATATTCAACGTTATGCTTGCCTGTACGTGGTTGCCATTGGAGAGAAAACCGTTAATAAATCCATAATAGGAGCCAGTAGAAAATTCAACTCATTGAAAGTCTTTGCATAAAAGGAGTGCCTAAATTAAGATTTGTAGTTGTAGATAAACAAGTCTAAAAAAGTCTGTAAGGATCGTAGCAAATGGAAATCCGTAGTCTCTGCCTACCCCTACGGGATAAAGGCGTGATGATATGTATGTATTTAGATAAAATAATTCTTATTACTAATACTGCTTACCTGCCTGCGGCTTATGTTAAGTAAAATCAGTCTATTTCTGGTAGTTGTAACATACCTGAAAAAGAAATACCTTTTAATACAAAATACTCTTACAAAATTAAATTAACAAAGTCTTCTCATCTAATCAAAAAAATTAAATAATTTAACTAACGAACACTTTTTCCGAATGCTCATGCATGCAATGCTCTGTAAATAGTTGCGCAGTAAGGATGCTCCCCACAGCTCAACCAAACTCAATCATTTTTAATCGGTTAGCTGGGCATTATCATATTTCTCTACAGCACAATAGGGCTTTCCATGGGTTTGCTCAACTCATGCTCAACTAGAACAAAACTAAAAAGTAATCTGGGTTATGATAAGCTATAAAGAATTGTCATATCATCGACAAACTCTTCAGCAACTGTCAAATATTCAAATTGACTATAACGACAAAAGTCCGCTATGTCAAAAAAATAAGTATACACAAAAATGCAAGTCACAAAGTCAAAGATTCACAAACGGTACTGACATAAGTAACAGTTAAGTTATCACTGCTTCCTGTTGAAGTTTAGTTCATATTGGGCAAATCATTAATTGACTCGTTCGCTCCGCCTACTCGCACATTAAAACATTTTTTGTTATTATCAGTGGGAATACAAAATATTTTCAATTACCTCTAATAAGAAATATTAAGACACAGTCATGGTCTAAAACTTTTTTAAAATAAACGATTTCATTACCATTCAGATAAGTGATTTAAATTCACTTAATTGAGAACGAAACGTTACTTTGTCTACGGATTTGTCGGTTTCGATGCTCTTTGATTCACCCTAATATTACCAAATATTTTAAATTATAAACAAACTTTATGCCTTAGAAATAAAATTCTTTCTTTACAAATAAGTAGAAAACTTTTACCAAGTTTTTCTAATGTTAAGTTTCCAATGGGTATGTTACAGTGTGTACATTAAATAAATAAATATTACCTATTAGCTTTTATGTGTTATAATATTACTTTATTTTCATAACCACTCGCCACACGACTCGCCTACTCGACCAACGTGATCAAAATGTAACGGTGCCGGATATAGTTAATTAATCGATTTATTAATGGATAGTTATAGGAGCCGTTAATGATTTAACTGCTTTCCCACTAGATCATGTTTAGCTCATGTTAACACTATCCTGAGCTTATTGGTGAGAAAAACTTACTTTTATTGTAACTAAGTTAATTTGCAAATAAGTTTGTGGGTAGATGTCAAAAAAAAGGTAAACCTATAGTAGATGTCATAGATTCACTTAACCTCTTATTCATAAAATTAATTAAATATTAACTAAAATCCATACTTCCATACTATCCATATTTAATATTATAAATGCGAAAGTCAGTCTGTCTGTCCGTCTGTCTCTCTGTCTCTCTGTTACGCTTTCACGGCCAAACCGCTGAACGGATTTTAATGAAATTTGGTACGAATATAGTTGAGGATACGGGGTCAACCATAGGCTACTTTTTAACGCAGGCGAATCTGCGGGAATCAGTTAGTATCAATATATTTCTATTACTTATTTTTCTTTATATTTCTAAAAGCTCCGTGCTTCATAAGGCAAGTTTAAACTATTGGTATTTATAGCTGGATAACAGTAAACTTCCTAACGTCAATGTTGTAACTTAGTGTCAAATGTTTGTGTGTTTTTGGCGCCTACGATCATTATCTCACACCTCACCATGACGCTCACAGACACAGTTCACAATAACATGTTGTATTTAAGAGTCCCCCGGACGGTCAACTGTCGTGTTAGCTTTAAATTACCAGGGGTACAGTTCTCGCGTACTAGAGATAAAAGTGTAATTCGAGATATTTTTTTGAAAACAAAAATGGCAGACGTATACGGTTTTCTGTAGTCGTCTATTTTATTTGACAAATCTCGAATTCGACTTTAATCTAGAATCGACGCCTGTTCAGAAATAAAGTCGATTGCAAGATTTTTTGGTTTTCTGTAGTTAACCGTATATTTTTTTCTCGGAAATCTCGAGTTCGACTTATTTCTGAAGGTAAGATATATATACCCCAGACAAACTTTGTCCATTTAAATTTAAAGTCATCATTGCAATAGACGAATAAGAGGATCGATCGATGAATGTATCCAACATTCATCCACTTTGTGTTCACTTATTTTTATATTGAAAGTGATATAGTTTACTGTAAAACCGCTGGTATTTAGAAAATCACCTATATACCTAAATTAAAGCTATGGTGTACTATGTTATATTATGGACAAATTTAAAAGTAATGCTCTTCATTTTTTAAATCAAAATTAATTTCACTCCGCAAACATGATCGCTCTGGGGACCTTTGACTCGTACCTATTTACTCAATTCTGTTTCAGTTCATTGAACTATACAAAAAATGCAATCTAAAAATAACCCTATCTCCTTCAAATAAAGATTTTCTTGCAAATAAAGATTTCTTTATTTAAAAAAACACACACAAAAATGGGTAAGACAAACTAGTACTTAAATGCTTTCGTAATACGGTTGCAATTCAAACGCTGTAGCGTCATTTGTTTTCTTCCACGTACGTGAGGTCACTCGAATTGGCCCCACGGTAAGGTCCATTCATAAAAAGTCACTTTGACGCCTTGACTTTGGCGCGAAATTGTGTAAAGTTACGGTATCTGTGCCGTGAGCGCCATTGCAACGTGCGCATTTTTTTGACATTTGTAAATATTGGATCTGTGATGAAAAGGTTTGTGTAATTTGTCTTTGTCAATCGATAAAAAAAGTTAGCTTTGGAACGTAGGAAAATGTTAGATACGGTACTTTAAAATTTAAGTTAGTTTTTAGGTAGAAATACTTTTCGTCTAAAACTGCATGTCCATAACCTTGTCATCTATAACCAGCAGTTAAAGCTACTTAACTAACATATAATATGGAAATCCATAGGCTACTTTAAATTTTACTTTTAACCTAAATAAATTTATAATATAGCCGCAAGTAAGTAACAGTACCTGTAAAGAGCCCCATAATAACTCTAAATCTATTTTTCAAAAATATTTTATTAACCATAAAAAAGCTGGGTAAGGTCACGGACAGATGTGAGGACGGAACCCCTAAACAATGCAAACAGTATGAAATTGAGTGTTGCCATTATCAAATAAAAAAAATATCCTATTTTCTACCGAAAGCACAAAAGTCTATGCAACCTACATATCCTATTGCTTGTACTTTATTTACACAAATCAAACCTAAAAATCATTTATATTAGGTTCAAAATTGTTTGATGTCAACCAACAGCTGGCACGCTATCATCTGTAGTTTTGTTATAATGTCCTTTTAGCAGATGTCTATTGTACGCACGTGCCTTTAAGAAAAAATGTTTTTGTTAAATATCGAGCAAAAAATTATTAAGTTAGGGCTTATTTTTTGACATTTGACATTGTATTCATTGTTGCATGGTGTGGTGTGAGTACACTTTTAGTTGTAAAGGATCGTTCTATATGTATATTATGAACTTATTCTAGTGCTTTTCCGAAGTAGTTATTGTACTATTTACAATACCTAGTCCATGAGTGCTAAACTAATTTATTTCTCTTATATTGCCCAAATTGGAAGGAGAAATATAATGCAATCTTATTGCTTAATTTAAAAAAAAAGTCGCGAGTCGTGTCCGATTTCCGGCGTGAATATAGGTAGTTGAAGTCCCGGATAAAACAGGCTACTTTTGAAGCAGACGGAGCTGCTGGAAACAGCTAGTAAGTAATAAACGCAGTAACAACCGTATAAAGTAGTTCATTTTTATAACTCAAGAAAGAATTAAAACATTCGACTTACATTTTGTATAGGCTATGTTTTAAACAAAAATAGTCCCAAGCAAAGTTTAAAATAGTACAGTAAGCAAGTTCTCTACCCTTCTCATGATATCCCCACCACTACAACAACATATAAAACCATGAGCAAATCTTGTCCCATTAATTTAAGGCCATTCAACTACCAAGCGAAGTCCCTGAAGCCTATAATAGGCCGAGGCATAATGCTCACATAACCTCACTTTGTCATTTTCTCATAGCATAAGAACAATGATAATTAAAGTACTTGTCAATGGTATACCACGACTCTATGTGTGTACCTCGGCATTGTTTCATTGAAACTAGGTACTTAAGGGTTTTTGTTCGGAATTAATTCACTTTTGGTCTTAATAACATTTTGAGGAGCTCGGTATCCGAACGAGGCTTATATGTTCGTTGGTATATACTTCCAAACGCTTTGCAGCATATCTGAGAGTTGTTGATATGACGAAGAAGAATAGGAAAATGATCGATCCGACGAGAAAATCCCCCTGCGGGAAAAATACTTTTTCTTAAACATGCGCGGAAATATTGTCATTACTTTTAAATAAAGAACACGCGAAGTAACATATTTACATAGACTGAAAATCAAATTCACTTCCCGGCGCGTTCTTTGAATATGGAACGAAGAGCGCGCCGGCAATGTTGTATGAAACGGTGTGCTGTTTGAATTTAGAACTTTTATCTATCGTACACATTGCGTTCTCGTGGCTGTATAGCCACAGATGCGTTTACCTTTCGGCACAAACTGTAAAATAAATTAAATTTATTATGTAAAAGGCCCTTTTTTATTTCCATGCATTTTTTAAGAAAAGCACTATATATGCCTCGGCCGAATTGGCAATTGCCTATTTCGCTGCCTTTGCAATAATGTACTATTATATCATATTTTCTCTATTATATACTCTGTGATCAAAGAGCATCGAAACTACAAATAAACCTTCTTGTCTCAATGACTGTAATAGTACCTACTCCTCTCTTAATAGCATGAGCACCTCTGTTTACCATCAGTTAAGCATACCTACTTAATGTGTATCCATGAAAGTATTTTTGTATTCAAAATGTTTTAAATATCTGGTAATAACAGTAAGTATAACTGTTTAAGATATTTTGGCTTTTGCTTGCGGAAATGACCGGAAAGAAGAAAAAAAAAATTCTCACGAGACCCAAACCGTGCGTCCATCGACCCGTAAATACCAGGATTGATTTAATTACTAACTGTATTAAGAATTTTAATTAAGTAACAGATATGACGATATGTAATATATCTACTTGAGTACTCCACTCTCACTTACTATTACCAACAAAAAACAGTGTATTATTGTGTTGTAGCAAGGTCGCCTTCTGCGGATTAATTTTAAAATTGTATGTAACTCTTTATGCCATTTTTATTAAACAACTAGCTGACCCGGCAACCGTCGTGCCGCCTCCGAATATATTCACCTATTAAACCTTCCCTTGACTTCCACAAATAATTCAAAACCAAAAGTAGCCAAATCGATCCAGCCGTTCTAGAGTTTTAGCGAGACTAACGAACAGCAATTGATTTTTATATATATATCGATAATAGATATTGTATTGTATTCATGTTTGAAGAGTAAGAGAGGCAGCTAATTACGAAGTTGGAGAATAGTATTCTTAATTTACAAGGTGCTTAGCTTTGCAAATGATTATCTTCTTTATTACCTTTAATTTTCCGAATGACTCATATTCGGTCAGGTCAAGACAGAAAATTATCTTTTTTTTTTGATTGGCCTGGATCTTGGGTGTTTAACTATGAATTTGTAAAAATATATTATTGTTGAGTTAGTATCCCATAACACAAGTCTCAATATTACTTTGGGGCTAATAACTCTTTGTGATTTGTTCCTAATCCCTATATATTGGGGAGAATTCATTTCTTGAAATAACTACTCATATACAATAGAACAAAACTCAAACTTACAAATGAATACCTACTTGGAAATAAAATTTAAAAAAAAACTATATTAATTCATAACTAAAATAAAAACTAAACTTAAAAATAAAACTACCTATATATTTATTTATTTATGGTAACTTATCGGCTTCTGTTTAAAAAAAATAAATAACAAATACCAAGACTCATAATTTTCAAGATGGCAATAAATATCTCAAAATACTTATAAAAATTATAGAAAGTTTGGTTCACATGATATTTTGCAAAACATGCAATCATATTACTTCCTTCGGAAACAGTTAAAAGTATTCGTACAATTACATAATATTTCACTTGTCGTAAACTACAATTAGTATATTACGATATTACGCAATCCAACGTAATTGATACCGATGTAATTCATTTTTGTTAGTTGAATATATTACTTTTAAAAAATATTTTAGTTGACCACTATCATTAATAACTTTAAATTACCAATAAACGAAGTACCCACACTAATAGGCTAGTTTCCTATATAATCAGTCCGTCAGTTAGATAATAAAATAATATTGGAGACGTATTTTTTCTTTTGAAAATTAAACAAAGAAAGGTAAAGATATGGCGCGTTAAAGTTTCTTATGACGTCACAGTGTGCTACTTTTTCGTAATATGTGACGTCACGAGCCCCCACTCCTAAACTTTGATGCGTTATATCTTTATAAATTATCGCCCAATAGACAAAAGAAAAAATACGTCACTAATATATTTTGATTCCCTAAAAGACGGACTAATTTTAATGTTAGTATTTTGACCCTGGAAGCTAGCCTAGTATTATGAGATGTATATGTCCTGAAGAGCAAGTTTTGATAAGCATTATTCACTCAAAATCGGTAAATTGAATGAAAATCGTACGACTTACCTAACGATTATGTCGAAAGAAAATCATTTGATATCGAAAGAAAATCATTCGATATCGAACGATAATTATTCGACACTTCACCGATTTAGCGTAAATATTTTTCAAAAATAGGCCTCCGGGCCGAAATTACCAGGAGAGTAGAACGAGTAAGCAAGTAAGTTAGCTCTATCATAGTACCCTAGTAACATATCCGTTTAAAAAACAATCGCTTAGTATATGCGATGGGGAAAGTGCATTCATTCACGAGCATTATCTCAGACTATCACTGCGTTTGCATAATACAATGCACTTTTATGCACTTCTAGTACATGTGAAAGTATCGCGATAAAAATATACCTAGTTTTAGTATTTTTACCCCTGTTTAATTTCAATAAATCTATACATATAACTTACTCACATCTGTCATGACACTCATACCGTTAAAAACAAATTACTTTCTGCATAAAAAAAATATAAACTACGAGTATATCGCTTATTTCTAACTTTATACGTTACACGGGAAACTTTTTAATGTAGAGATAATTACATAAAGTAACTATTCGTTTATTTTATATATAACGTAAATTTCAAACTATTATAAATTACACGTACTAAATTAAATTAAAAAAGAAAATTAAAACTAAAAATTATCTACAGTTTGGGGCAACGTGCCCAAAATGCTAGCCGCATTCCCATTTATTTCAAACTTATCAAAAATTAAATTACAATTTCACTATACAAGTTACTGATCTCACGCAAACTAAAAATTTTCTACGTACAGAAAAGATAGTCACGTAAGACCTTTAAAAAACACAGACAATGGATTTAAAAAAAGTAAAAAGTATAATATCTTGAACATGTATCAGGCTGATCACATTCTATAAAATTGCGAGGGATGTTGCAGCAATTTGCAATTTTTATTAGCATTTAATATCTCAGTTAATTTGTTGCCTAGTCGGCCCTTTGAAGAACAAATGACTAAAAAAACGGCGGCCATTTTTTATTTGTTGCATTTGGCGCCGAGCCTTTTAGATGTCTGAAGCTGTTTAATCGAAAGACATAAAACTTAATCAATTAGAATTAAAATAGTCACGAGTTAAAAAAAATATGTTTCTGTAGATCTTCGCTTCGGGATTTTCCATTCATTCATATCGAGTTGGTTATCAGTTACATGGTCAATGGGCCCTGACTCGGTGTCAGAGTTTTTCGGAACTCCCTTTCGGCCTTTGACGATCAATGGCTGCCAGGATTATCCATTTAATGTGAATAAAGCTTTTCTACAAAAAAATATGTCTGTACATAAACTTCAGCCGGTGAAGAAGAAGAAGTGGTACTTATGTCACTGCTTAGGGTCGTGGCCACCGTGAATTGTTATTCTTCGAATAGGCTACTTGACTGTATTCATACTTGGGCAATATTTGCATACGACACAATATATACTCGTACACTAAAAAGCAACTGATTCTGAAAACAACAACCAATTTTGGTTGTTAATTAAGGCAGTAATTGGATTTTAAAGATTAATCAAGAAAAAAAAATGGGAGCGTGGTGGGGACGTCTTGCTATCTCTTTTGTACGCATAAAACCAAGTGGAAGTGACGTCACTGCACACACAATGCATCCTTTTCTTGTTTTTTGACAGTTTCCCCTTCCAGCGAATTTCAAAGGCTTATAACTTACTTATTAAAGAACGGATTTAAAAATATATTTCTGTTATCATTTTCTGGTAGTGAAATGTTTCATATGATGATAAAAATAAATTTAGTAGAATACCAAATTATGTACGTTTGTGTTATGAAGTGTTAAAAGTGTAACTCACGCAAAATCGGCGACTTAAATGATTTTCGGTCGATATAGAATGATTTTCATGACATATTTGTCACATATTTCAAAAATAGGGCCCCTGTATAATCTGCCTCCTGCAACCCTTCTCACAATGCTAATCCATCCAGCTGGAGGTTTTCTGCTGGCGAAATAAATATCTCACACTTATGTATGTTTATTTATTTTTTGTTGAGAAACGTAAATCTTTATTCCAATTTGACCGGCCCACTGCATGATTTTATCTGTTATAAGTATAAAACATCTGCATTACAGAAGAGAAACCTTGCACAAATACCAACAATAATCTGACGTACCTTGCACCAAAATTTCAACGGTGAAAAGTCACTTTAAAATATTTCAAAAATAGTTTGTATGCAATTTACTCACATGAAAGCCAGGTCCTTCAGAACCGTAATCGTCATTTCTTAAATAACAAAAGCCGGTCAAATGCGAGACCCGCAAAAAAATATAAGTGTTTTTATTTATTTTATTAGATTATTAGATATATTTTATAAGAGCCCGTTTAAATATTTATTTTCTTCTGTTTTTTAGTATTTATTTCATACTAGCTGTTTCCCGCAGCTTCGCCTGCGTCAAAAAGTAACCTATGTTTGACCCCGGGTCTTCAACTATATTCATACCAAATTTCATCAAAATCCGTTCAGCGGTTTGGCCGTGAAAGCGTAACAGACAGAGACAAACAGACAGACTTTCGCATTTATAATATTAGTATGGATAGCGGCAAGAAAACGACGAAGTTTTAATCATAGAGTCCCGTTGGAAACCTAAAAGCACATTTCTTGTGAATTAGGTATATAGCCAGAAGAATAGCGATTTAATTTATCAGAAAATATCACGCTCCTTATATCTAAGCGTCTATGGGCAGATGATCTTATGAGGAGATACTTCTGAACCCTCCATTTGCATCTCAGATGCTGCTCAGGCTTACATTTTAATTAAGCTACACTTTTATACATGACAATCGTAAATTGATTTTTGTTTGTGATCAGAAAAAAGAAAAAAATATATCAAGATGCACTTTGATCATAGCAAAAAAAAAAACGATCAAGTGCGAGTAGGACTCACCACGTAGAGTTCCGTACCATTATCTAAAAAATTCGCAAACAAAATCACGTTTGTTGTCTATCCCGTTTTATCCTTTGGGTACGGAACTCTAATAAGAATAAAGAAATTTAAGATAGGTTTTATATATCTATAGTTATGCTTTTATCCAAGGAAGTTTTAACAAAGAGCTTTTGGTTACTTCTCCAGGGCTTGAATTACCAATTTTTCCTAGGAATAAAGTTCATAATCCTAGAATTATTGCAAGCACTTAAGCTTTAAATTCCTCAGTGCAACTAACACATCGTCCAGGTAAAATTAATGCTATAAATAATCTACTTACGATCAAAATGATTGTATTAACTAATTTAGTTCAGTGTTGATTTTATATGCACATAACGAGTTATAATGCCCACCTAATGATAGTCTAACGTATTAGCCACTTTATCGGGTAGCCACAATATAGTTTTTGCTACTTATATTATTATGCACATGAGTAAATAACGAGACAGAGAAATCACAACCTACAGTTTACTTTAATTGATAGTATATTTCTATATTCTGTGGTTCGGTTCCACATTTGCATCACTGAATACTTTTTATGTCCACTTAAATTCAATTTCAATCAATAAAATCTTTGTTATCGAGTGCGTATTATTTATTTATTTTTATTTATTTAAACTTTATTGTACATAATACAATTGTATAGCACAATAGGCGAACTTAATGCTAAAAGTATTAGTGGTTAACGGTGTCAGATTTAACCCTATGATTGTCTTGGCACGGATCAGTCCCAATAACTATGAAATAAAAAATAAAAAAATAGCGATAGCAGCTAGGATGATGGCATTACCGAAGCTGAGGAGCTGATGATAACAACATAGAGAAGAGAAAACCAAGTAGCACCTTAACGCATTCGACACCAATAAATTATCACAATGCATTTGTAAATATGCATTTCCTGCACTAAATATGTTAATATGCATGAACTAACAGGGATACGCATACCACCAACAAAGTTCCTAATAAACAATTGTTACACTAGAGTAACTCTAGAAAAGAAGAGAAAGGTTTGCAACTTTCTAGAAACTCAGTTGTCTAAAATGTAAAAGAGAAGTAGGACATTTTGTAAGGAGTAGTCCGTCTGGGGAAGTACCTCCACCCTACAGAAGACCGCAGCCAAATAACACTGTGATGCATTGTTGTGTTCCTGCTGGTGAGTAGGGTCGCCAGGCTCCAGAGGGGTCGCTGTGCTGATAGCGGACAGGTCGGCAACGCGCTCGTAACATCTCCGGTGTTGCAGGTGTTCATAGGCTACGGTAACCACTTACCATCAGGTGGGCCGTACACCTGTTTGCCTACTTAGTTGTATAAAAAAAATGTATCTCTGTTCCGTTTATAATAATTCCCAAGTTTATCTCTTATACGCTAACTAGACAATGTGTAGGCTACTTTAACTTTTTATCTGTTTTATTAAACAAACCAACATGAAACAAAAAGTTTAAACAAAATCAACTCTCTGAAAGCGTAAACTAAGGACGCAACGGGGAAATACCATTGACTTGACAAGAACATTAAGAATTTTGTAGAAAGGAGCAACATAAGAAATACCATTGACTTGACAAGAACATTAAAAATTTTGTAGAAAGGAGCAACATAAGAAATACCATTGACTTGACAAGAACATTAAGAATTTTGTAGAAAGGAGGCATACAGGTACAAAATCGTTGAAAAATGAAATAGCCACGGAAGCCTTGTATCTCAGGCTACGTTCAAAGCATTTGTGGCGGTGACGAAAGCCCGAGGCGGTACGACATTCCTGGCTGAGATGTGGGGGGCAGATTGTTTACCTCAGGTGTTGAATTGTACGCAAATTCCCTACATTTATGCGAGTTTTTGTGTGATAAACCTAGTTAAAGAAATTACAAATAATAGAAATTATTGTTTAATAATAAGGATCGTAGCAAGTGTTCTCTCTGTATCTGTCTTCTCATAAACATTTTTTTTTTTAATTTTAAATATATATATATATATATATATATATATATATATATATATATATATCCATACTAATATTATATGTATATATTTTATTTAATACTCTACTTGGATTATCTACAATCACGCTAGGGAACTCCGTGGTCTAATTGTTAAAGCGCTTGCCTCGACTGAATGTTGTTGGTTCGATTCCCACAGAAAGTATAGTTTCAGTTTAGTTTGCATTGCAGGTATGAGTCACCGGATTGTACGATAATAATGATGATTCAGTGCTTCTGAAGGCACGTTAAGCCGTTGGTCCCGGCTGCCATCGGGTGGTCGTTAAAGGAACCACGTCAGAGGCCTTTCACGACATCACACCACACGATGCGGGATGCATATACAAATAAAATGCAGTAACAATTATAAAATCTGTCAGTTTTATGTCACATCGTAATACTTCCTCTACAGAGCTCATTTGTGAGCTGGCTTCCATGCTTAATGGTCATTTAACTTTATACAACAACAACATTGAAATTTATTGTTGTTGACAGTACTTTACTTTCACTTGTCTTTAATTAACTGACATGAAACTTAATTTGCTAATAACTCTTTCCCAAAACGCAAGTAGTTTCTACCAGAAACTTCCGCGTCAGGCAGACGGTCAGTTATAGAAAATCCATCGTGTGGTCTAGAAACTATCGGAAAAGTTATCACGGAATTAAGTAAGTTCTTGTGCTCAAGCTTCAAAATAAACAAGCAAAATATAAAATTTGGCTCGAAAATCACCAGTTTGATTCTGATTTTCATTTGATTTGCCGGTTTTGATTCACAAATTTGAAAAATAACATCCCAATAAAAGCGGAATAACGGACAGTGACCCATTGTTTTGGATATTCTTGACATCAGAAAATACCCACTTCTTCCGTAGTACTTGCCAACCCCTACACGAATTCAAAATAATTGTCTACTACAACTACAACCCACAAATTCCATCCCACTGATCTTAGATATACTTACTATCTCTAAGCTCAAGGTGCATAATTTATCCCCAGTACATACCTATAAAACATGAGAAGTCAATAAAATGTTCATATAACGTTCAAAATCACTCATAAACTATCAAAATTATGTAATCCAAGTCTCCTTTGACACAAGACTGTAATATTAAACTACGTATTGCTTTTCTAATAAAACACATTGTTGGAGAGAAGGATTTTATCGGCGACAAATCGTAAAACGTTGGTTGTTTTTTTTTATCGTAATAAAATCTTGTCTCCTTTATGGGGCTTGCCTATTAAAAGGAGAATCGATAGGTTCTGAATATTACACCCTGGTCCCAGTATTTCTGAACTGAAATGACCTCTGAGATGGTTTATTGTACAAAGTAGAAGCATTTCAATTTTTATGAAAGTTAATTCGAACGGTTTACAATATGGTTGACAAATTCAATTTATTTTATTAAAAAAAGGTAATACTTAGATCCCTATTTGGGATAAATTCGTCTTTTTTAAAGCCTGTATTTTATACTATGTTATTTGTGTCTGTCTGTCTGTTAACCCATACACGAGAGGAAACCAACGATTAAACAAAATTATATTATCTTTAAAATAAATCTATAACAATTACAAAATATTCCATTTATATCTACAATCGTACGTACGATTGCATGTTTTCCTGCGAGCTGGTGACCTCCGAACATCCTCCCCATCGAGGTCGCAAGAATTAGAAATTTTTTATGCAAAGTTCTCAAAATGTTTATGATTTTATTATTTAAGATACGATTACGTTGGAAAACTAAGAGCTTGTTCACTATCATTCTTTCATATCGAGCGGTTTACATGGTCGATTGACCCTGTAAACCCTGGTCTTAAAGTGTTTCAGAACCGCCTTTCGGCCTCTGACGTGGTTCCTTTTAACGACCACCAAATAGCAACCGGGACAGCTTTTAACGTGCCTTCCGAAGCACATAATCATCTTAATTATCGTCGTTCTTTTCTTTATGTACCATATCTGTATCTCTCCTTTCTCTTATATTTCCAACTACTACCTAAACGTTGCCTGGAAGAGATTGCTATGCAAGGCCCGCCTATTTCATAGGCACGTACTTACTTAGGTAAATTCTATTGTACTGTGTGCAAAGATGTGTTATATAAATAATCAGACAATTGGGAGATTCAAGACAAACCTTTTATTCACATTCAGATCGCATTAAACCATTTTTTTTAAGACGGTAGAATTTATCATTAAATGTACTTCATGCTCTACTGACAGCCCTTCCCCAGTTGCCATAAGTTACGAGCGTATGTACAAATCTACTCGTGTACACCTGGTGCCTCACCTGGTATCAGAATTAGTTGAACCCCTTAAATTAGAGGTTACTGACCTCCTACACAAATATAAGTATTTGTTTATAAAGCTGCCTTATCCATAGATTTGTGAAATTAAGGTTTTTTTTTATTTATTTCCCAACTAACGTAATCCAAGTGGCGTTGAAACGGACTTTAATTTGCTTTTTTGTTGATTCGATATATTTTAATTGTAAATTTATTAGAAACTAGTTTTTTCCTGCAGCTCCGCCTGCGTCAAAATGTAGCCTATATTTGATCCCGGGTCTTCGACTATATTCATACCAAATTACATCAAATCCGTTCAGCGGTTTGGCCGTGAAAGCGTAACAGACAGACAGAAAGACATATAAAATTAGTATGGATAAAACTGCTCCAACACTTAGAACAATAAAACGTGATAAAAAATATTTAATTTTTCCACCAAGCGCTTTTACATAAAATTTAAAGAATGACATTAAGGCAAAATCATATTTAGACATTCCCCTCAAATCAATGGTCAAATAAAATTACTCTCCTGTTCTGTTTTAACAGGCCTTCAAATAGTAAAGGTTTTTTATTTGCTGAAAATGCTCTTTATTAAATGACTTAAAAATACAATGTTCTTTACGGATCGAAATCTTTTATTATATATATATATATATATATATTATTATTATTTATTATGATCGACTTAAATATTTTCTGATCAGAATTAAGAACGCGTGCGCAAGGACATTGCATTCTTCACCTACATGCTTATGATGCGTATCGATTCCAAGAATCGATTAGTCACACCTAAACTTTATACTTACAAAATAAGTGTTTCCCAAATTTGGAAAAAATAGAAGAAAACATGGGCATCAGATGATGAAATTACAGTGATATATAAGGTGAAGGATCCTATTACAGACCATAAAACATTTGTTTTTTCTCTATCAAATTTGTTCGATATGTGTTGTAATATAAGTACCATAAATGAGTTACTTGTGGTACTCTAAAAAGAAAAAAAAACATAAATGTTTAATTGGAGTAAGTTTTGACTAGGTCCGTAATAGGATACACACATTATTAAAAATAAATGGCCTGCAACAATGTTCTCGAGTAAAGTTGGCGAGAGGATGGCTCCTTGTTCAACAAAATTCAAAATCCCTAACATTACACTTGCCTGAAAACTGGAACACATTTAGTATGAGAGGGAATCAAAAAAGTAATTAATTTATTTCGAACAAGCATGTCATTATATAAATTAAAGATTAGAGGCCGGGAATTACATTAGAGGGAATTTATTTTAATTTACTAAATGAATGTTCAATTGTAAAACATTTTCCAAGTCAAAAATCTGCTTGTATATGAAAGTGTTGTTTTAGAAACTTAAGGTTAAGGTCGGTTTTACGCAAAATTATGCAATTTCACAATTGAAAAGCCGATGAATGGACTCTTGGAAGTTTTCTATTTGACAGTCAAGCGTAGTAAATGCGGCAACAATACATAATAAAATAAGTGCTTTGTTCGTTTTGTTATTTCTCATAATTTTATCAAGTGTTTAAACATTTTAAACACTAATCTTTAATGCCTATTTCTCCAATCGCTCGCAGGTTGTCTTGATGATATTACAGGCGGAATTGAAGGATAATTTGAATTTTTTTATTTTCTAATATGTATGATAAGAAGATGAAGTATATGGAACAACTGCGATGGACTATCTAAAATTCAAGAGCCAGGTATTTTTCGATGGAGTCTCTACATGTCTCTACCGCTAGACATTTCACATCCCGAAAATAATATCTCCTTTATTTATTCTTAATAATTCCTTGGTTATCATTTTTCCCGTCTCTTATTTTGCTTAATCTATTTCATAAAATCAAATTACCGCATGAAAATGTCTCTGCATTGTCCTTGTCTTAATTTTTTTAAACCAACAACTCTCAGAAATCAAACGGGATGAGGAGAAAAGGCTTTTTGCGAAACAGTGGGACATAAGTAACTAGTAAGATAACTCCTCACTCTACTCTCTTAAATAAATTCAGAGGGACAAGTCACGCAAATTAAATTAACCCCAAAGCAAAAGTAAGTTCGAGACTTGTAGGGATAACTTACGCAACGATACAAAACATATATACTAATATTAGAAGTGCGAAAGTCTGTCTGTCTGTTACGCTTTCACCGCCACACCGCTGAACGGATTTTAATGAAATTTGGTATGAATATAGTTAAGCGGAGCTGCGGGGAAAAGCTAGTATATAGTAAAGGTAAACATCCGAAACTCAGGCCATCAGAAAAAAACATTTTCCATCTTAACCTGTACGGGGCTCGAACCCGGGACCTACAGAGTAGCTGCAGGCAAACATATTAACCACTACCGGGTTTCGGGAGCTCCGCCTGCGTTCAAAAGTAGCCTATGTTTGACCTCGGGTCTTCAACTTTATTCATACCAAATTTCATCAACATCCGTTCAGCGGTTTAGCCGTGAAAGAGTAACAGACAGACAGCCGGACAGACAGACTTTCGCATTTATAATATTAGTATGGATTACGCCACAGAAGTAGAGTATTAAGTAAGGTACTATATTGGACATAACAAGTTTTAAAGCATACGAACTCTGCGCATTTTAAGCATACCACGTTACTATATGGACTTGGTTATTAATGCAATACAAGTCCGCATGTCTGTCCGTGAATCACGTACAAACCGGACAGATCAACTAGTTATGACAAGTTGCACATAGATTAGTTTTTAAGACTGGTTTACACACGGTCCAGTGCGGCGATCCAGTGCAAACCATTTACTCACACATTTAAATAATTGTTTGTATGTGTGTGTCCGTAAAAGCACTGGATCACCGCACTGGATCGTGTGTAAACCAGCCATTATAAGATTCCCGCGTTCACGGGATACTGGGGAACCTTCAAAGTTCCGTGCAATTGGTGTAAAAACGCTTTGACATATTTAATACCTGTAGTGATCATAACAACAAATAATCGAAACAACATAAAGTACACTTACTTACAACAAATATATTTTTTATATATAGAAACAAGATGTAGGCAAATTTTTTATCGTTTTTGTAGCATTTTTTAGCAGTAGAATACATGAGTTAAGGCTGTAAAAAGTGTTAATTATTCTTATAATAACGATTTAATCTAAAGGTTTTGTATTAATAAATTAATTATTTTTTAGTGTAGATAGAGCTATGAATTAAATAGGGTATTCTAAATGTTTTTTTTTTCTCTCTTTTAAATTTTCTGATTTTACATCTAATAAGAAACAAATGACCATTTACATGTTTTCACATGTGAGTATCTAAAGAACTTGTCTGATAGAACATCACAAATAGATGTATGTTCAAAAGACAGAAAAAAAAAATAACAACTACAATAAATAACCAGAGATACAAAAACGGAATACCAATCATCCCGCAAATGCTATATCTAATTATTATAATACGCATTATGATGTTAAAACAGATGGACGACCATCAAACCACGTCATGGTAATCGTGTTTCTGAATTGAATGGCGCTAGAATTGAACAAATCAAGCTCGGGGCGGCAACCAGCTTATTCAGCTCCTTAGCAGTTCTGATAAAAAATAAATTCTGTCTATAGTTGTACACTGAGAAACATGCAGAATTGATGGCAACCGCACAGATCTACTATTACTATTAATACTTCCTAATAAATATGGCGAATCCAATGAATTTTGAGCTATTTTAACCAAAAACAATGTCTGCGATCCGTCTTCGTTTACTCAGAGGGAGAATGTGATGTCTTGAGCACATTGCGTTATAAGATGAATCAAATTCCCTAGATTTGTGTTGCAAAAAATTTTAAAATTTGGGTTGAATAATTTCTAATCTATCAACATAAATATTGTATTGTGGATTCTACACTTTGGAGCGATACTCTAGAGAACTACGCACCAGGGCACAATACAGGATTTAAAAATCTTTAAATTTCTGAATTGTGAGCAAGATCTTTTTATAAATCTAAAAGCTTAAGACCTTTTCTTAAAAATAAAGTCAATATGCTTTTTAGAGGTTTTTTTTGGAATTATGAAAAAGACCTAAATCGCGAATCTCCTCTACTTGTTGTAATTCATGATCGTTGAGAAAATATTTATGAAGCGTCGGTTTTGTCTTTCTTGTGAATAATATGGAATAACATTTATTAACATTTAAATCTAATTTATTCCTACGACAATATTCATCAAGATTATTAAGATCATCTTAATCATAACCAAACTCCTAAATATTTTCATGTCATCAGAGTAGAGAAGGACGCTTGAGTTTTTGAAACAGAACACATCATTAATAAAAATATTGAAGAGCAAAGGTATGTGGTCTTACGTTCCCAATATCGATTTTTTGATTGAAATTTCTAAGTTGATGTTTGTATGTATGTATGTAAAAATCTTTATTGTACACAAAGAACATAGTATCAGAATACAGGTTACAACAAAAGGCGGACTTATCCCAAATAGGGATCTCTTCCAGTCAACCAAACTAACATAGGACATAGACATATGGGCACAGAAGAGGGCACAACACGCAAAGAAATCTTAGGTGCATAGTGCATCAATTACACACAGTAAGCTCAGCTCAAGTCCGATCGTTCGTAGTATTCCCTAATGTTCAATGTTTATTTTTATTGTGACCTTTATGTCATACATGACTGAAAAGCTGAAAAATGCATGGCACAAAGGATTTTTTTTATTATTAAAATTTATTTACACTGATTAAAATACGGCTTGGAGTCTCCGTCGCACTTCGAAATTATCAAGACATCTTTCCTGCCGCCATTCTAATCAAGCTATATTTTACCCAGTATATTTTTATATGTTTGATTTGTGGTAATAAAAATATACTTTAGTTTTAATTCAGGCTACTTGTATTAATAAATTGGAAATCGTTCCGGCGATCAGCTGTGAAGAACGCGATGTGGTAACGTGTAACGCCGATGTAACATGTAACACTTATTGTATCGTGTGACACACTTGCTTGCGCGCCTGTACCCGTCCAATAACCGTCCGCCTACGGTAGCCATAATTAATTTATTAAAACATTATTTTATGCACCTCAAGAATACGTATTTATACAAGAGGACCTCTACAAAGCCACCGACAATGCCTTGTCGGTGGCAGAGTTTTGGTCCTCTGAAGTGTATTTTTTTTAAATAATTTATTCAGTAAATATCACAATATACACATACAACAATTACCGAACCGCGGAAACCCCAAAGGGTTTATGTGAGTTCGCTATTACATTTAGAAAGAAAATCAATCAATTAATCAATCAACTTTATTGCGTATTATGGGTGACTAAGAAGAAGAAGAATACAAGAGGTGGACTGGAAGCTAAAAGCATTCTCTACCAGTCAACCGAGTAGAGAAACAGAAAAATAAAATTTGTGCGGCACAAAAATAAATATTTTGTTATTAAATGAACCAGAGTTTACAGGGTCGATTGGGCATGTTTAGAGTGGCTTTGTTTAAGAGTGTAAAAAGGCTACCGGAAGGCCATTGGAGGCAACTCTTAAGAGAAGAAACTCTCTTAAACAGATAGATAAGTATTTTGACTGTCGACGTATTCATTTATAAAATACTAGCCGGTTCCCGCAGCTCCGCCTACGTCGAAAAGTAGCCTATATTTGACCCCGGGGCTTCAACTATATCCATACCAAATTTCATCAGAATCCGTTCAGCGATTTGGCCGTGAAAGCATAAGACAGATATACAGATGGACAGACAGACAGACTTTCGCATTTATAATATTAGTATGGATAGTATGGATTGAATTATTTATTTATATATTTCCATTGATTAAATACTTACACAAAAGTGATATTTACAATAAGTCCATAATAGGAGCCGATTTTAACTAGGACCGTAATATGAACCTTTAACAAAGAATTGCTACTGTATAATGTCCTTGAAGTTATCCGTCCAGCTGAATCTCAAGAATGCCATTGGACCGCAGAACAGGAATCAAACCCACGACTTGCAGCTGTACCTGTCTGTGCCTGGCTTTCGCAACTAAGCAGTTTGGTAAATTCCAAATGATTTTTTTTAAGTAGATATATACAGAATATTTATCTTTGGTTGCATCCATTTCAAGTGAAATAAAATTTAAATTATAATTCTTGAATAAATTATTTCTGTAGTCTCTGTCTACCCCAACGGAATGATATGTATGTATGTATGCTTTTATGTTTTATGTTTCACTTTTTCCAATTGTTAATTTGCGCCTACCTTCCTGTTTCATATCATGAAGCCCTACCTGTTGGTTGCCTGGGAGAAATTGCTCTAGCGATAAGGCCGCCTTTGTACCATAGATAATAATAATATTCATGTACTTTCTACAATTTGGTGCAATAAAGAGTTGTTTATTTATTTTATTTATTTATTTATGTATGTAAATTATTTTTCTTAAAGAGGTGAAATAAATTACTTCCATTTAATTTGGGACCACTGCGTCTATTTCAAAAATGTTTGGCTAAATTTACGTAAGCTAGGTATATCAGCGATCAGAGTACTAAGTATGAGGGAGAAGCTGGAACTTAGGAAAATATAATTCTACATAATAAGATTTTTTTTATTAATAAATACGTAATAATAAAATAAGAATGTTATGGCTATCTGCAAATCTATAAGCAAATAGGAAACCGCCTTAGCAAGCACTAAAGAATATACACAATTTTTATAATTTTGGGTGATTCTCCAAAATAGTCTCTCATGGCCAAAATCTCATAAACTACACAAAACTCGATTATGTTCAATTTTTTTTTCAAATGCACCCTGGAATTTTCCGGGAATACGCAACGATGAAAGAGATTTCCTCAATTTCAAAACAACATGTCATCATAGTTGCACACTATTACGATTTCATTTTAAATCAGACACTCATTTCGATTGTTATTATTCTAAGTTATAAAGTTACACGCTCTTATTGCTCAAACTGGCATTCCTCAGAAGCCTTCAAGGTTGGAGAGATTCGACTTGACCACCGAAATAAACAAAAAAAAACAGCCTATTACAACACAAGTCAAAATTATTCAATCAAAAATTGAAATTGAATCACAAATTACACAATATTGACAAATGCACCCGAGTACAGAGAATGTGATACGCCTTGCAAAACTGCAGCTTACTGCTTAACCCTTTCAAAAAGAAGTTAACCACTTAACTAGTATTATAGAAATAGGGCCCAACGCAACTTGGCCGCGTAGCTTACCTTAACAGAATACGTTGGTAAAAAGCATATATCCGTCCATTATATGAGTTATTTCATTCAATAAGATATTTGTAACACGTTTTTGATTCACAATTAATAAACACACGAACGCACTGTTAATTTTTGACACTTTACGAACGGCGACAACACGTCTGCACCGGATGGCGTCTTGCGTTGAACTGACTATTGGAGTTGAGAGGCAAAACGAAACTTGCCGGGGCAGTTCTCTTGGCAGTCCGGTTTTGCCTGCCTAGCCTTTTGTCATACGGACAAACACCTTACGAAAATTATGTAATAAAAAAAAATGAATTGAAACTTGATGAGTGAAAAACTGAGCATTAGTTTGAGAGAGCGTTTAACGTTGATTTTTGGTGTCATTACACTCTATCTGTGCAGTTGGGAATGTGGCAATTGCAAGTACCTAACGGTTTTGCTGTGGGTTCGCTTCAGGCCAAAAGTACACACAGACAGATCTTTGAAGATTAAATTATTGAGATAAACTCTTGCTAAGTATAGCTTAAGTCAATGCTTAGTTGCAACTATTTAAGATTGTTAATAATAATGTGCTGTTGAAAGCTTAAAGATTTTATACAAGGTTCACTAAATAAGTTCAATTTACAGCTTATAAAGTGAGCTAGTTGAATTTATAGTTTAAAAGATTTTACCAAAGCTTTATTCAACGCTTTTAAGAATGGCTCGCCTGAATAAATATATTTTTCTCTGTTTTATCTCATTTTCGCATATTTGTGGCCGATTCTACTATTAAGTACAACAAGGATTGGTTTTTGGGCCTCTTACTTTATTGCATTATGTACTTATTTTGGTTTCGTAATGATTACCTTATTATTAACCTATGTGATTGTATTTATTTAAATATTTTATGCATAAATAAATTAAATTAAAAAAAAATACCGTTCACTCTCTAAGTGAAGAAAATGCTTAGGCGACTAGTACCTAGTTTGTTTCATGTTCAAGTTATTGTCATATTTTTTGGTGCAATTATTTTTAGTGAGATAACAAAAAAACAATCTTCCTGAAATTTACAGGACACGGTATTTTTAAAGTATCGAGAAGGATGGGAGTGCTATTTTTGAAAATTATGACATAAGCAAAATCGGTGAGTCGAACGACTTTCATTCTACTTGTAAGTCATACACCGTGAAATTTTAGTCGTTTTGGACCCATCGTCCAGTGACTCCATTCATGCAACCGAACAAATTTCCCCAAGAAACATAGCTCGAAACATGAAAAACAAATTTGGACTTCCAATAGTAAGTTAGGTCACGTGATAAGACATTTTGTATGGCAGGTCCAAAAATTTACTCCATATTTCGACCCATGTATCTTGGGGAAACTTGTTCAGTTGCATGAATGGAGTCACTGGACGATGGGTCCAAAACGACTAAAATTTCACGGTGTATATTTTAAAAATAGGGCTCTTAGGTACCTTCATCCTGTATTGGCACAACCTAGTTTAGATATAACTACATTTATATAAAAGTATTTGAATACAGCCTTAGTTTTATGTGACCATCTAAGATTAATCGTATGAACAATAAAAAGTCCCCTTTCTAATTAATAATTTAATGACCACCAGTCATCAAGCACATCGACGTGAACCTGTAAAAATGCTAAATCACTACATTTCTAATTAATCAATTCACACACAGTAAGTATAACAAACTCGACGTAATATAAAACATCACGAAAAATCAGTTACTCAAATTACACAATGATTGTCATAAATTAAAATATTAACAGATGTAACTTTTACATCTATCTAACAAAGAAATTAAAGGTTAACTGTTAGACAATGCTCCTAGCATTAAGCTCGCCTTTTGTGATTTCCCCCTTTTCACCCCTTGCATTTAGTTTTCGTCCTCTTGAATTTCTTCCCGCTGCTCATCTCTAACTGTACACATTGTATTTTGTTCAATAAAGTTTAAATAAATATACATTTCAGATTGTCGCGGTAGACACGATATCTCTTATTCCTGAAAATTAACGAACGTTCTATAGGCCCACGTTAACTAAAATATGATGAGTCCCTTTCTCTCTCATCTATATCTGACGTGAAAGAACGAGACAAAATTATACTTTAGTTAATGTGTAAAAAATGGCTTTAAAACCATTGAATAATTTTTATGAATAAGGGGTATATGTTTCTTAATATTTTACTTAGATGTATATGTATATATATATTTAATATTTATTAATTTGATATTATATTTATTATTTATATGTGTGTGTTAAGTTATTGATATGCTAAAATATATTACAAAACTTAAAAAACAAAATTAAAAACAAAAAAGGACGTAAAATTTAATAATAAATGTTAGTATTAATTATTAACCCTTCAACCACACGGATCCATCCCAATAACAAAGGAATATTAATTGTTTTTTATAACTGACTTCATCAGCCTACGCTTCGGAGCCTAGGGAGCACTGTAAGTCATGGTCCTAGATTTGGTGGAACTGGTTATTACATTGGAGCGCTTGCCGTCTGACCTCCGTAACCCTTTTCACAGGGAAACCAGACCAACAGGAACATGACCCGAGATGTGTCAGAATTTTTTCAGGCTGACCCAAGGCATCTGACACAGCCTAACACGACTGCCATCTATCGACAACAACCGGGACCAACGGCTTAACGTGCCTACCGAAGCACGAAGGAGCTCGAGATAGAAAAATGCCACTAAATGGTGACCAATCCAATAGTGGTCGCCTGTGCTATTTTAATTACTCAATAATTTTTTTTTGAGAAAATACTGCAGTAGAGTTTGTTGAACAGCTTTTTCTAAAGTTTTGCTTTTGAACTAATAATAATAACAAGTAAATAATGATGTCAATAAGTAATTCTACACTATGAACTTTTAGTCGTTTTGGACCCATCGTCCAGTGACTCCATTCATGCAACCGAACAAATTTCCCCAAGGAACATAGCTCGAAACATGAAAATCAAATTTGGACTTCCCATAGTAAGTTAGGTCACGTGATGAGACATTTTGTATGGGAGGTCCAAAAGTTTACTCCATATTTCGACCCATGTATCTTAACGATAAAACGACTAAAATTTCACGGTGTATATTGAAAATACATTTATAATTCTAGAGATCTATACTTGCTTGTACGATAAGTTTCCGGAATGAATATGAAAATACTATTAAAGGTACAAAATTAATTTATTGTTTTTCAAAATAATCTCCCTTGGCGTCTATGCACTTTTTCATTCGATGAAACCAGTTTTGAAAACTTTTGTGCCACTCCTCTGTGGTGACCTCTGAAACGTGTTTTTCATACTCCTCGACAGCCTCTTGTGGTGATGAAACTCGTTGACCGCGTAATTGGTTCTTAATTTTTGGGAACAGAAAAAAGTCACAAGGTGCCAGGTCGGGACTGTATGCAGGATGACTCATGAGTTCTACATTTTTCGCCTTCAAGAAGTCGTTTGTCTGTCTGGCCGTGTGAGAACTAGCATTGTCGTGGTGCAGGATGATACGGCGTTTACGGTTATTTTTACGGAGTTCGTCAATAACTTCCGGCAAACAAATGGTCGTGTACCAGTCACTATTCACTGTACGACGATTCTCTAAAGCAACAGTAGCCACGTGTCCAGTTTTATTAAAAAAAGAAGCAATCATCCGCTTAGATGCACTTTTCACGCGCGCCACTTTGGTTGGTTTCGGCTCATCTTGAAAGACCCATACGCTCGATTGCTGCTTTGTTTTGGGATCGTAGCAATAAATCCATGTTTCGTCACCTGTTACTATGTCCCACACCAAATTTAACGCACCTTCGTCTGGTAAGCATGGCACTGCACCAAGTGACGCGGTCCGTTTTTTGAGCCTCGGTCAAGTTGTGTGGGATCCACCGCGAGCACAGCTTTCTCACTAATTATTATATAGGTCACATGCCTGTCTGTTTCAATCATACAGCGCACAGCATTGATGTTTTTGTTGGTCACAGCGGTGGACGGCCGACCATCGCGAGATTCGTCACTGAGATTGATACGACCACGCTTGAATTCTGCAAACCAGCTATAAACAGTTGTCTTGCATGGTGCTTCATTGCCAAAAGCTGTTTCAAGCCGAGCGATGCTCTGTTGAGCTGTCAAATTACACTTAAAATCGTAGAAAATCATACTACGAAAAATTTCCCGAGTTAAATCCATGTTGATGCAGACACACAATTTTTTAAATGGCGCCACAAGGTAAAAACAAAAAAAGACAGTCATATGAAACAAACTGCATTCTACAGCCAAAGAGTTCTATTTTCAAATGTTGCAATAAATTTTTAAATATTGTTTATGTAAGTGGCCAGTTCCGGAAACTTACAGTGCGCCCTATGTAATATGTCATCGTCATTACACGCCAGGAGCTCTATTTCTTAAATGTAGGTATGCTCATATGTCGAATGAACGTCGTTCGACTCACCGATTATGACGAATGAAAATTATTCGATGCCGAAAGAAAATCCTTCGGAGTCACCAATTTTACGTGAATCATACTTTTCAACAATAGCACTCCAGTATTTTACGAATAACATCTTGCGTTTTTATACAAATGCGATGTTTTACAATTTCCTATTATATTTTCCTCAAATATTCTTCTGTTTTCTTATACTTTGTGCCGAATTGTGCTACTGTTATGTTATACTGACTACCTGTATTATGTGAAACAGTACGGATCGTATGAGCATTCATAATCGCAAGCGGATTGCGTAACATCTCAACGAAAGTGAATTAGAATGAAAAGTTTTATTTTTTATGCCGGAAAATTAACGCTTGTGTGGAAATTCACTGGAAAAACTCGTTGCGATTTATTGAAATTTATGACTGTATTTTTTCTACGCACGATTATGTTATTGAATTATGCAGAAGCAATCAAACTTTTGTTACTCTATGTGCTGGGATAAAACTCTACTATTATTAAAATCAAGTCAGCCTAACTACGGAACTTAGTACACTAATTGATAAAAATAACTGCTAAGACACTTAACGTTAACTTTAAGGACTGACAAACTTAAGTACAACGATAGATTGACTTACAGGAAATGCAAGGTGTGATCTGCTAAATTAAGGTACCCATGAAGCGTAGATCTATGTTAAACACACTAGTTGAATATTCTAAGGATTGGTTTCAATTGTAACATGATATTACTTTAGATTTTAAAGAATTTAAGATAATGACAAGCTACATCATAAATATTAGTTAGTAAAACATCTCCTGTACTGTCCTTCCTGCCCACCCAGTCACCTGCACGCTCAGATGGTCCCATGGAGTAATTACAAAGAGGAGATGCCGTAATAAGCGTTTTGTAAGAAAGTGTTTGTGAGGCTACACGAGGCGGAAGGCAGACGTGCGGGGTGCTTGGTTTCGGCCGTGGCTCCAACCATGGAGCACGAGCAATGACAAGCTCCGCCCACTTTTGTGTCGGCGAGGCGCCAATGTTCACATCATTACGCCACTTCAAACGGCATCTTCTCTTTGTATTTACTCCATGAATGGTCCTCAGAAGCTTAATAACTGCCAGAGTCGACTCACTTAGAAGAAGTTAGTAAAAATGAGCTTAAAATATAAAAATCCACACTTAATATTATAAATGCGAAAGTCTGTCTGTCTGTCTGTTACGCTTTCACGGCCAAACCTCTGAACGGATTTTGATGAAATTGATATGAATATTGTTGAAGACTCAGGTCAAACATAGGCTACTTTTTGACTCAGGAGGAGCTGCGGGAAACAGCTAGTTTAATATAAGTACTTAATGATTTCTCATGTTTTCGCGATTGATACACATTAAATTAAATTATTTTATAATACTTACGCCTTTTATCAATAAACAAATTTAATAAGTACTTTTCGCTTGAAGTAGATAAAATTAAATTAAATTAGATGTTATTTATTCCTATAAATTTACTAAATATACATAAACATAATATAGTGACCCACTAATTCGTTCAGTTAACTTTTAAACCACAACGCGGTTAATTTTCCTATTTACGTGTCATATTACTACGTCAAGACTTTGCAAGTGAAACTTATTGGATTAACACGGATATAAAGCTTATTTGCGACAATAATCTATCTTATTTTTTTATCAAAATAATGAGGTACCTACATATTATTATTTTTTCAGTAAATTCGTGAATAGAACAAACAAACTAAGCATTGTTACTAGGTTTCTCAGACTCGGAGTAGTTTTAGTAGTGTCATCATCATCGTAGCGTCTTCCCAGTTGCATTCTCAGCAGGTCACTTCGAAGCCGAAGAAGAAATGCATGTAGCATTCGCGAAAGCACTAGGACTAAAATAATTTACATTAAAAATGACTCTATCACTGCAGGTAGTGAAGCATTGCCCCCGTGTGCAGACTGTACTTTTATTTAATAAATTGCCTTTAGAACTAAAGACAGAGAAGAAATTGTCCAAATTTAGAAGTCTCCTACGAACATTGTTTCTGGAGAAGTGTTGCTATAGCGTTGATGACTTTTAAAATCGTATTTTGTTTTTCTTTCAAGTTAACATGACATGTACCTAGATAGTCTATATTCTATCTTTATATTTACACAATTTTTTCTATTATTATAATTTATTATGATTTATTTTGTAATATTCGAATGCAATGTATTTTGTTTATGAATAAATAATAATAATTTGTTAAAAAGCTTTTCTGCATTTACGTCTCCACTTCGCCCGGTCTTCAGCATCCTTGATAGAGTCCATTAGCACGCATATCCTGCTTTGCGACGTCAAGCCAGCTCTTTTTAGGCGCGTCCTTTCTACCAGGCGGAGGAGGAGGCGGCATGGCCAGACTTCCTATCGAACAAAAAAATATATTCTCGGTATCGAACAAAAATTATTTTCGTAAGTGATTTTGCTTTTCCCGCCCGGAGTGAACTGAAATTACTCGAAAGATGGACTGTAAAGATATATTGTACTTATTGTATCATTTCCAAAGTTCCTATCTCCGCGCTAACAGCTCCCCATAAGCCTCGGGAGCTGCGGTGACCGCATCCGTTTCTCCTTCGATTTCACATAAAAGCAGCAATTTTTGCGGTAAAACAATGACAAATGACTTCATCTCGATGGCGAGATAATCGATTGTTAAGTCGCTTTTACCGCACGATTGTCTTAAATTATTGTAATTGGTTTATCTGCAGTGCTATTTTTGAAAAGCGTGACTCACGCTAAATCGGGGAATCACCGATTTCTAACGATTTTCATTCGACATATGAGTCATACAAAAAAGGGCCAATGAGTGTTTGTTTAGGTCCATCCCAAGGTATAAGTTTTCGGGCATGCTTAAAAACTTATTATTATCTACTATGTGTAAAACTAAACTTCAATATGTTTGTTCAAAAAATAAATAAATAATTAATTCTTTAATAAAAAAAAAATGTCTCAGATTGCTTGCTCCAAAAACATATAGCTTAGGACACAAAAGGGGAAACGCTACGATGAGGTTTTTTGCGACTCCATACAAAAGACATCAACGTGTTTCTTTGACCTATTTTCGCGCTCCTAGCGGTAATTTTTGTAAACTTTGTAACGCCATCTGTTGACGAATAGTGAAACTAGAACTATATACATACGTTTCGTTCACAACTCCATAAATTTTAATCTGTAGATAATTAAAATAAGATTTTCAGATGCATAATCTAACCTGATATATCTTTTACATATATTATTTATTATAAATATTTTATTGCAGTACAAAGATAGCATTTAATTAAACAAATAATTACAAATTGGTATTATTTTAAAATGTTATTTCATGCGACGTTAGTTGTCATGTTGTGTGAGTTGAAACGTTTATTTATTTACTAGAATGTCACGAAGATTATTTGGGAATTTTTATTTTGTATTTACGAAATTTTAACTTAAAAATGGGCGATACAGTGACAGAAAATAAACCCGAGGATAGTGTTAACAACAATATATCGGCCGAAACAAAGCCAGTGGATAAACAAGACGAAAAACTAAATAATGAACTGAAAAACAGGTTACGAAGATACATCAAGAAATTAGATGGTATTTCGCTTTGATTTATGTATTATTTTCTTCGTTATCCTGCATATTGGACATAATTCTATCTCAATTTTCTTAAGCCTTTATCTTTTTCTGTCTATCTTAAGGTTATATCTTGCCAGATCTTAATCCTTTGGTAGATACAAAGTTTAAGCCTATTTCTACTTTTACTACTCATTTCCTGCTTGCTTTAGAACCCAGGGTCCGCGTTATTGTCATTTACGCCTATTTTTATTTCCTTAAAATAGAACAACTCACTCCAGCAGTTGGCTTTAACAAATAATGTCTTCTATTGTACCTTCCAGTCTTTATCAAAATCTCTCAAATAATCTGTCTTGTCTCTCTTTTGCTTCCCATTTATGTTAATCTGGCTGTTTCCCGCGGCGATATGTTTAACTCCGGGAATTAATCTATATGCCTACAAAAATTTGCAATTAAATTGGTCCTGAGGCTTAGCTGTGACAGACAGACGGCAAAGTATGGATTATTCTTTTCTCCTCTTTTTAAAAATGTTGTCAAAAGTCACTCTGAATCACACTTCAGAAGCCCTATTTTTGAAAAGTGTGACTCATGCAAATTCGGCGAGTCGACTAATTTTTAGTAGAAAATGAATGATTTCGAATGTTCATTATCAAAGGATTTTCTTTCGATATTGAGCTATTTTCATTCGAAATATATGTCACACTTTTCAAAATTGGCACTACAGATCAATGAGCTTAATAAAAAAGTAAAATTTCAGACACAGGCACCAGCATCACAAAAGAAGAAAGTAAGAGAATAGAAATAGAAACATTCAAACAACTATATAAACCAAAAGTTGATAGCAACCAAGAATCATATAAAAACATACCAAAATTTTACTTCAAACTGCCTCGGAACGATGAAGTCTTGAACCAGAAGTTGAGAGAAGAAACCCGAGCTCAGTTTTTGCAGAAGAAGAGTAAGGAGTTGCTGGATAACAGCGAGTTGAAGCATTTGTGGGGGTTGATTGAGAAGTCCAACGGGAGTTATAGCATGGCCAATAATGATGAGCTGACAGTAGACTATTTTCAGTTTAAGAAGATAAGGGATGAAGCTGGGCCTAAGTATAGGTAAGTTATTAATACACACTGCGCGCACATTATCTTCACACACTATCAGAGAATATATAATTATATTTATTTAATTAGTTAGTATGTAGGTTTATTTTATATATATGTAGTCTATGTATAAATATAAGATGTTTTATTTGTTTAAATGTATAGGTAATTAGTCTATCTTTTCACTTACTTTTGTCTCTCAACACCACCTGTTCGTTGACTTGTAGCAAAAGACCACGGCTTTAAGTCCGCCATTTACATTCTTTGTAATAAAGTTTAAATAAATAAATAAATACCACACAGGGTTATTACTTAACTTTTCTTATTTACTTCTGGTGTTTGACATGAAAATTAGATATTTTTACTACCTGTTGATATAAAACAATTGACAGTTTTTTTTTATATCTTTTTTTTGTTTGTTAATAACCAAAAAATAAGAATAATACTGATTTAGTTAGATTATGTATCATTCATAAATGTTGTTTATAAGAAGATAAATTTACTTGTAATATTTTTTACTGTTTAGGCAATTTTTAAAAGGTGTTTTAAAATTACTCCAAAACATGTATAAATAAAAATATAGCTTTAACTAATAATTAATTGAAATTAATTATTAAAAATAACTCATTGTTTTATTCCAAAAACCTACATTTACCAGCCGTCTGTGGGAAAACCTAGCATGTACTAAATAATGGTAAAAGTTCATATATCCTTACATTTACCAACTAATGTCGGTAAATCCTAAGACTTACTCTTTAATCTTAGGATTTACCGTTGTTCGAGCTTGTACAGTAACAAATACATTTCATATTTCAGACCGTACTTCACAGCCGAGGTATTTGGTCGCCTCCAAGCTGCGGAAGGCGGTATAGGCCGCGTCCGCGGAGTCTCGCTGTTCAACTACGTGATGCGGCGGGTGTGGCTGCAGCAGACCAGGATAGGACTGTCGCTCTATGACGTCACGGGGCAGGGGTACCTTACTGAACATGTGAGTCAACTTTATTTCTACCACAAAATTTTGAATTATTTATATTACCAAAGTATTCAAGAGAGTAGTCCGTCTGGGAAGGTACCTCCACCCTACAGAAGACCGCAGCCAAATAACACTGTGATGCAGTGTTGTGTTCCTGCTGGTGAGTAGAGTCGCCGGGTTCCAGAGGGGGTCGCTGTGCTGACAGCGGACAGCTCGGCAACGCGCTCGTGACATCTCCGGAGTTGCAGGCGTTCATAGGCTACGGTAACCACTTACCATTAGGTGAGCCGTACGCCTGTTTGCCTACTTAGTTGTATAAAAAAAAAGGATAATATTATTGCGGCCTTGAATGTATTATTTATGCTAATGCACTCTGTGCCAAGGAGGCCAAAGACAGGGCGAAGTTGATGCATAATATTAAGAAAGTCTTCGGAGCCAAGGGTCCAACAACTTACTTAACCAGCTAAGGATACAACTTTAGAGATAACTTATTATTTTATTTAAGTAACATTATACAACAAAGGGGGTCTTTAGGTATGTATCGTAGAAAATTGAAATCCATTGTTTCTTTGCTTCCGGCAACATCTATCCAGGACCTCCTTGCCGTCTTTATTTTATGTCATCTGTCCATCAGATTTTTGAATCTATTTATACTACTCTACATTTTCCATAAAAAAAAAAAGATACCTAGAAATCATGTGAAATTCATATGATGAAACCAATCAGGCTTGTTTACATTTTGTCAGTCTAAATAATTTAGTCATATAAAACACATTTATATTGGTTTCTTAAATTTCTACACGCTAAGTAGTTTTCGAGAAAACCAAACTTTTATGTTTAACTAAATAGTAATAATTAAGACAACCTGTAGTGGTTTTCATTTTTTTTATACAACTAAGTAGACAAACAGGCGTACGGCCCACCTGATGGTAAGTGGTTACCGTAGCCTATGAATGCCTGCAACACCGGAGATTTTTTCTTTTTTTATTTATCTTCTATTTTGCTGGCAATACTAGCAGAAATTGATTTGTTAGGAAAATAAAAAAAAACTAGGTTGTAGATTTTAAAAATTGAGCTCTTAGAACTTTTCTTTGGCCTAACGGAACACACCTCAAAATATTTGCACTTAATAAAAATCCACCATAAGGTATATCAATATCCATACTTAATATTATAAATGCAAAAGTCTGTCTGTCTGTTACGCTTTCACGGCCGAACCGCTGAGCGTATTTTGATGAAATTTGATATGAATATAGTAGAAGACCCGGGGCGAAACATAGGCTATTTTTGACGCAGGCGGAGCTGCGGGAAACAGTCTCGTAAAATTGCTTTTGTATTTTCCACGTGTCAGGACCTGGAGAGCTACATAGCAGAACTAGTGCCGTCCCTAGCAGCCCTAGACGGCTTGGACTCCTCGTTCAGCTCGTTCTACGTGTGCACGGCTGCGAGGAAGTTCCTGTTCTTTTTGGACCCGCTGCGGGTGGGACGAGTCAGGATCAGAGATGTGCTGTCTTGCTCGTTCCTTGATGATCTTTTGGAGGTGAGCGAGTAAAGTTATTTATTTAGTCATCGTCATTTCGTGTGGGTTACATTGTCAATCGACCATGTACACCCTGGTGTCAGAGTTGTGCAGAACCGCCTCTAGGCCTCTGACGTGGATCCTTTAACGACCACCAAATGGCAGCCGGGACCAACGGCTTAACGTTTCTTCCGAAGCACGGAATCATCTTTATTATCAGACAATCAGGTGATTCAAGCCCGTCCTAACCAAACTTAAAACAACTAAACAAAATATGCTTCCCGTGGGAATCGAACCGACGATCCCCTGGCCGAAGGCGAACGCCTTAACCACTGGACCACGGAGGCAGTTAAATTTATTTACAGACGGCTTGGACTCCTCGTTCAGCTCACTCCCCCAAAGTAAATCCAAAGCATGGGATACCCACTCAACTATGGTATATTTTATACGTCTAATGGCCGATTTTAACAAAGTCCGATAAAATTTTATCCCAATTTTAATGACGCAATTTACTCTCGTATTTTTAAAATAATTTTATATTTAACCACATAGTTAACCCGAAAATATACTGTAATCCAGCATATAATACCGGTATGAGTCTGTTTCTACAATAAAACTTTCTGCCATTCATTTTTTATGCTTAGATTAGTTACTCTTGGATAAGTATATATAAAACATCCAAGACTCAGGACTATTATAAAAAGTTTACTTCATTGTTTTTTCTTTATAGCTCCGTGAAGAAGACCTACCAATGGAGTTGCAAGAACAAAACTGGTTTAGTGCAGCATCTGCCCTGCGGGTGTACGGACAGTACCTCAATTTGGACCGAGACCATAATGGCATGCTGAGCATCAACGAATTGGCTGGGTAAGTTCTGGAGTGCAGTCGCGTTAACGTATTTATATATGTATTTTATCCGAAATAAACGATTGATTGATTTATTATCAAAAATAAAGTATAAATATGACCGCGAGGGCCATTTTTGAAAATATAATATATTGGTGAGTCCAGAGGGGTCGCTGTGCTGACAGCAGACAGGTCGGCAACGCGCTCGTGACATCTCCGGTGTTGCAGGCGTTCATAGGCTACGGTAACCACTTACCATCAGGTGGGCCGTACGCCTGTTTGCCAGCTTAGTTGTATAAAAAAAATATATAAAAAATCCGGTGAGTCAAATGATTTTCGTTAGATTTCGACTGATTATTAATTAACTCACCGGATTTACATACTTAAAAATAGCCGATTTGGTGATTACGTTTTAGAGTAATTAACGCGATTGGCCTCCTGGTCTCTAACTAAGATGGCGCAAAGTCTTGACTAATCAAAGTATTTGACCATGATACTCACTCGAAATGAATGAATTTGCTTCCACTTTTTGTTCTATCCTTGTTTCATGAAGGATATTTGAGTATTAGTGTCGCTCCCGGTTTCGGCACTACTAATTTTACATTTACGTTTTTTTCGGCAGAAAACAATGTTCTGGGCCCGTAGCCAAAGTCACAATTTGAAAACCATTGAAATTATGGGATTAATTTGATTAAGTCCCGCTAAATCACGTGGTCGATTTTCATACCAATTCCATGGGGTCCCATTGCCTAATAAAAAGAATTAGTTCCGCAATTTGATGTAAGATGGCGCTTTAAAAAGAAAAATATTTAATTAAGTACTCATTTATAGCGAAAAAAGAACTGACTTTTAAAAACACTATTTTATTACGTACTTAAATTCTTTATCAAGTTGATTAAGTGCTGTATTTCAAAAGTTATAAATGTTAATTTATAACTTCTTATATTTTCGATAGATGGCGTAACAATGACTTTGTATTCCATTAAGAGTAACCAGGAAAGTTGGCGCGTTTCAACGTATGGCGATTAAATATCTGTATAGCTAAGTCCCCCGACATGCAGCATCTTATGTTACCTACCTGTTTTTACAAATTAATTTGATGGTTTTTTTATTTTTTATTCCAGTTACGGCTCTGGCACCCTGACTCGGGCGTTTCTTCAAAGGGTATTCCAACAGTGCCTTACTTACGATGGCGAAATGGACTACAAGACGTACTTAGACCTAGTATTAGCATTGGAGAATAGAAGGCAGCCCGCAGCACTGGCGTATCTGTTCCGTGTACTCGACATCAATTCACAGGGATATTTGGACGCGTTCACGCTTAATTATTTCTTCAAGGTTGGTATTTGTATATATTTTTTTAATTTACGTTCCACTGCTGGGCAAAGGTTTCCCCCATTCCACTCCACGTGTATCTATCCAAAGCGAACTCCAACCACAGTGACATGGAAAACAGAAATTGTACGGAAATACGGCGTTTTATAAGAATGTACTTACATTTCCAGGCGATCCAAGAACAAATGATAGCCCACGGCGCGGAACCAGTAAACTTCGAAGACGTAAAAGACGAAATATTCGACATGATCCGACCAGCTCACCCCGCTAGGATAACGCTAAACGATCTTATAAAAAGTGGTCACGGGCATACAGCTGTGTCGATATTGTTAGAGTTGCATGGTTTCTGGGCGTACGAGAACAGGGAGGCTCTGGCGGCCGCAGACCACAGTGCGTGACCGCTGCAGGGAGGAGCCCTGCGGTTTGAGGCTACTGCTTTCAGGACGGACTTAAAGAAGGACTTAGCGAAGATAAATTAGTCTGAGTCAACTTTCATTCAGTGTAAAATATGAGAAAAACGCGACAAATTAAAGGTTTCAAAACAGATACCCCGTGCAGCAGCGGCAAACTTGATACCTACCACGCCTACTACTATTCGGTCGCGTACGTACACGCGCCAATGTGTGCGTTACTTTTAGGGTTAGTATAATGTGGAATTAGGAATTATATAGCAAAGGATTTTCATTCAATAAAATTTATTGAATATAATATTTGTAGCATAAACTTTGTAAATAATAACTTCGAAAAACAAACAAAAAATGTATATACCTTATTGGCACGTAAATATTAAAAACTATTGTACTTATACTTTATTATATGACTTAATAACAATAAAAGTATAATAAAATAAGCGACTATTATTTTAATAATTGCACTTTTTTAGTCTCAAAAATAACATTTTGGATTTAGGCTAGTATTGTTTTCTTTAGAAATGGAAAAAAAATTGATAAATGTAATTCCGCCGTTCTTCTAGAAGGTATCTTGTCCTACTAGGGCATCAAAAAGAGTACATAGCAAAATATTGGGAATAAAATGGGATGGTCAGTTAATATGGGTCCTAAGCAACCAGTTATAATTTTTTTATTGAAGACATTTCTAATATCATAAATTTATAAGAATCGTCTGTCAGTTTACGGGATATATATTACCATGATATCCATGTTTCATCAGCATTAAAATAAAAATATTTAAAAAAATATAACAATA
Source organism: Euzophera pinguis (assembly GCA_947363495.1). NCBI lineage: Eukaryota > Metazoa > Arthropoda > Insecta > Lepidoptera > Pyralidae > Euzophera > Euzophera pinguis. The sequence continues at coordinate 8,265,899 of OX376176.1, forward strand.
GAAAATCAACGTTAAAATGTAACAATATTTGTACCTACATCAATTAAATATATCGCTTACATAATCTCAAATGTTGAATAAATAGCTATAATTGCAATAAATGCATAATTTTTTTGAGACATCATTTACATTCTTTTTGGGTTTCTATAAATACCCGTGCGAAGTCGAGGCAAATCAGTAGTTTTATAGGACGAAACTTCTGCGAGTTAAAACATAACATTCATACTTATCGGGTAGAAACACTATACAGACTCCTGCGCACTCCTATATTCGTAAACGCTCCCTCTCTCTAAGAACTCGCTGTACTGCCTGTCGGTCCGCTGGTCCGGACGGACCGAGTCCGGCGGACCGTATCCGCCGCCGCTTGGGGAGTTCATTATGTATTTATCCTGAAAAAAAGAGAATGTTGTATACTACACTTATTTTACTTTGTGTATTAGTCGCATATAAATTGAACAATCATAAAAATAAAACCCCCTATTTTACTAAAATACATTATGCATTTGTCTCCCTTTTTCGAAGCGTAAGGTCGCCTTCCTAATTTTTTTTTTTTTAGAAAATTTCCCGCAAATTTGTGAATATTCCCGGAATTTGGGAATATTGCCAACGGCATATCACTAGTTGTGTTACGATATCATTACACGCAATCCTTCACTCGTAATCAGCTAGCTTTTTTTTGCCCCTTTACTACATGACAAGATTTCGTAAAACTTGCCGTTGTCTTTAATAACTAAACTGCATTGTGCTTTCTTGACATTAAGCGATTTTCAGATATTAGATTTTACTATTTTAATACGGTTTTATCGCGTTTTACATACTAGCTGTGCCCGCGGCTTCGCCCGCGTGTAAACGTCCTTTGGGAACATGATGTTTTCCAGGACCAATAGTAGCCTATGTTACTCTCCATCCTTTCAACTAACTCTATGCCGAAAATCAAGTCGATTGGTTGCTTAGTTAGGGCGTGAAGGAAGGACGAACAAACGAACACACCATCACATTTATAATATTAGTATGATTTATGCTACATTGTATTAATTAATTATAAAATGACACTCACCCCCGGATAAGCTTCAACGGACGCCTTTCCTCCCAGGTTGATCAGTCGGCCGTCGGTTCGTAGCAACAGGTTCAAACCCCGCTCGCCGGGTTCGCCGCCTGGTAAAACAATACACAAAATAACGGTTATTTAAGAAACTAAAAACCCTACTGCGTTTCTGTGTAATTTGGAAGCGAAAAAGCCCAAAAAGAATCCGCCATTTTGTTTATTTTTATTTTGATATACCCAGTGTCACTCTCACAATAAATACGAGTCTAACGTAACCTCTCAAGCTAAAATCCATCGGAGCGTGCTAAACAATTATACATACATACTAACTCTCGAAAAAGATAAACATTCTTTCTGTAGCAGTCGGGTAGAAACCATATTATAGACTAGACAAAATTAAGTGCGTACAATAAATACCTCGTGCGCGAAGCAATTGAAGTTAGAAAATCATTATTTGAGGTATTATAGTACATTTATTTATTGATTTCTGCATTTTATACTGATATGTAACTTTAATAAGTTTATTTTAGTTTATTTTGTGTAAGTTTATACTATTGTATTTAGCTTATGTTTCTGCACCATACCTATCTCTTTTCCCGAAATTTTTCCTGCAAAAAGGGTTGCCTGTAATAGATTGCTACTGCGATAAGGCCGCCTTTGCACACCATTATGTCTACATGTATGTATCTTAAAATTGTATTTTCCTGGTGCAATAAAGTGTTTATTATTATTATCATTAATTCATCAAGTGGGTTACATGGTCAATCGACCCTGTACATTCTAGAACCAGAGTTTTGCAACCGCCATTCGGCCTCTGACGTGGTTCCTTTTTTTAACGAACACCAAATGGCAACTGAAGAGAGCTCCCGAAACACCAACTCATCATAAATATCAGACAATCAGGTTTTCCAGTTCCTGACCAAACTGGAAATAACTAAAGGAAATATCCTAATAATTTCAACCGAGAAGATGGACTTAATTATCATCTATGTGGAATGCTGCGATCGCAAGGACAAAACCCCGGTTTGAAACTTTTAGATTATTTCATAACCAAAAAAACATTTCATATTTTTGTATGTATGTATGTAAAGATTTTATTGTACAGAAAGAACATTGTTACAACAAAATAGAATACAACAAGAGGCGGACTTATCCCAAATAACTTATCTTATTACACAAGTAAGCTAAGATATTTTTTATACTAATAATATAAATGCGAAAGTCCGTCTGTCTTTCTGTCTGTCTGTTACGCTTTCACGGCCAAACCGCTGAACGGATTTTGATGAAATTTGGTATGAATATAGTTGAAGACCCGGGGTCAAACATAGGCTACTTTTTGACGCAGGCGGAGCTGCAGGAAACAGCTAGTATTAAATAAAGCAGATATAATTAAATCACAAGCATGACGATTCTCATATAGACAACCAAGAGAATTAAATAATTTATGGCACATAAAAAATATATAATTAGATAATGTTATGTTAGGTAAGGCTAAGTTCGCTTATTGTGCTATACTGATGTACTTTGTACATCATTATCATTTCAGTCGCAGTAAGTCCACTGCTGGATATAGGCTTCGGCTGGAAGCGACCTTTGTCCAGCGTTTGTCTGGGACATTTTTCAGGTCATCTGGCCATCTGGTCGGTTGATGTTCAACGCTGCGCTTGCCGGTTCGTGGTCGACAACCTTTCTGCTTTGTACAATCAATTTTAACTAAACAAACTTCCAAGCAAATCTCACAACTTCTTCTATCAGTAAATATCAAAATTAAAACATTAATTCAAATTAATCTAAATGGCGGCAAAGCGGTTCGCAACTCATTACATCTCATTTCTTGCGGGGGCGAAAAGCGGACCAGTAGTCTCTGCCTACCCCTACGGGGAAAAAGGCGTGATGGTATGTCTATGTAATTCAAAGTTAATTGACTCCGATAAAAAAGTGATCGATATATATTTTACTAGCTGTTTCCCGCAGCTCCGCCTGCGTCAAAAAGTAGCCTATGTTTGACCCCGAGTCTTCAACTATATTCATACCAAATTTCATCAAAATCCGTTCTGCGGTTTGGCCGTGAAAGCGTAACAGACAGACAGACTTTCGCATTTATAATATTAGTATGAATGTTCCCAAATTTTATCACAAGTGGATTAAGTGCTGCATTTAAAAAGTTATGAATCTTAATTTATAACTTCTTGTTTTTGATAAATGGCGTGACTATGACGTTGTATAAGAGTACACGCACGCACCAATTTCGGACCTCCAAGACCCATCAGAGCTCATACCAGAGACTGACAAGGTGTCGCCGTTGACGGGCATGTCGCGAACGACATCATCATCATAAGAGTCATCCAGGAAAGTTGGCGCGTTTCAATGTGTGACGTTTTAACATCTGTATAGCATGTATTCTGCAATCTGTGGTATTTAATGGATAAAAGACGTATAGTTACCGTTCATGCCGTAAGGACAGAAGGCTCGTCTCTCGGTGAGCACAGACAACTGGACAGCTCGCCGGAACATCAGCTCTCGACGGACGCCGTCACCGCCACGCCATCTACCTGTAAGCAACACAATCAATGAATCCGTCGGTCCCGGCTGCCATCTGGTAGTCGTTAAAGGAACCACGTCAGAGGCCGACACCAGGGTGTACATGGTCGACTGACAATGTAACCTATTCGAAATGATGATGATGATGATTTTATACTAGCTGTTTCCCGCCGCTCCGCCTGCGGCGAAAAGTAACCTATGTTTGACCCCGAGTCTTCAACTATATACATACCTAACAGACAAACAGACCATCGCATTTATAACATTAAGTATGTTTTTTTTTTTTTTTTATTATATATATGTGCACATTGCAATTGTTGAATGTGCATTGATAATGATTTGTTCTTGTGGAACAATAAAATTTTAATAAAGAATTTTGATAAAAATTTTCTTATTCATCCATACTTCCATGCGAAAGTCTGTCTGTCTGTCTGTTACACTTTCACGGCCAAACCGCTGAACGGATTTTGATGAAATTTGGTATGAATATAATTGAAGACCCGGGGTCAAACATAGGCTACTTTTAGACGCAGGCGGAGCCGCGGGAATCAGCTAGTATATTATAAATGCAAAAGTCTTTCTGTCTGTTACGCTTTCACGGCCAAACCGCTGAACGGATTTTGATGAAATTTGGTATGAATGTAGTTGAAGACCCGGGGTCAAACACAAACTCCTTTTAGACGCAGGCGGAGCTGCGGGATACATCTAGTCCATACTTAATATTATAAGTCTGTCTATCTGCCTGTTACGCTTTCACAACCAAACCGCTAAACGGATTTTGATACAATTTAGTATAAATACAGCTGAAGACCCGAAGTCAATCACAGGCTACTTTTTGACGCAGGCGGAGCTGTAACATTAGTAAGTAATAAAATAGATAAAAATTGTATTAAAATAGAAATCATTTAAAGTAAAATTAATTTTGTATGTATGTAAAAACTTTATTGTACAGAAAGAACATTGTTATTACAATAAAATAGACCAAAACAAGAGGCGGACTTATCCTTGATAGGGATCTCTTCCAGTCAATCCGTCTTTGAAATTAATTTTTAACATGGCTAATATTTGAAACACTATACCTGCGCCCCCTGATCCCTCCCTCAAATAGAAACCGGTTACTAACATCGGATATCTTCTTTCCACTATCTCCACGTCTGTGATTCGAGTGTTGGTCATGTGGCTGTGCACTCCACCAGCGCCGTTCCATCCTGGACCCTGGAATTTATTTAGGACAGATTTCACCAACATCGTTCCTGTCAAAGTGTAACTAATCTAAGCATAAAAAACGGATGGCAGACATTTTTATTCTAGAAACAAGAGTCCTTCTATCGGAATTATACGTGGATTGACATTATGTTCTTGGGTTAACTGTGTAGTGAAATGTAAACTTCATTAAACGAGAGTAAATTACGTCATTATTCTTGGAATAAAACTTATCCGACTTTGGTGAAATCGGTTTATATAATAGTTATTTTAGTTTATATCCAATGTTTTCAGAATAAATATTTTGTATTGGGTAGGTTATTTATCAATTTTAGTATTAATGTATATAAAAAATGTAATAGTATATTTACACTCAGCCCTGTTAATTTTTTTAATAAATGTTATTTCATAATTGTAAACGGCGGACTTAAAGCCTGACGCTTTATTCTACCAGTCAACCAAATGAATGATATTGAGAAAGTTAAGCGGTAAGACAATGTTAAATTATAAGTTGTAATGGTGATCCAAATCCCTGTTTTTAAGGTTCCGTACTTAAAGGGTAAAACGGGTCCCTATAACTAAGACTCCGCTGTCCGTCCGTTTGTGAGTCTATCCGTCTGTCACCAGGCTGTATCTCATGAAACGTGATAGCTAGACAGTTGAAATGTCTGACAAACTTGCAAAGGAAAACACATAGTAAGTAAACATACATTTGCAAGTTGCTGTCGAATAGACTGTCAGATAGAAGTTTTCTTGCAGGTGTAAATAAGGCCATTACCCTCATATTAAAAATAATTTGTTAAGCTGATGTGATCTAAAATGTTTTGTGTCTCATTTCTTCACGCTAAATATTCGAATAGGAGAGAATGGGATGAAACATATATTAGCAAACATGTGGTAAATTATTAATATGAGGATTGGAAAATAAATATTACTTACGGCGCCACTCCCCCCAGCTACTGTTTCGTAATACCCCCAGCTTTCTTCGCCAAGAGTCAGGTTGTTCATGCAGCCTTGTGAAGCTGCGCACACCTAAAAATAAATATATTTATTACTAGCAGCCAGATTTCGTCCGGTCGTAATAGTCTTCCTCGATAAATACGCTATTCAACGCTAAAAGCATTTTTCAAATCGGACCAGTAGTTCTTGAGATTAACGCGTTTAAATAAACAAACTAGTCAGCTTTATAGTATAACTAGCTGTGCCCGCGGCTTCGCCCGCGTGGAATTCCGTTTGTGTCACAGAAAAAGTAGCCTATGTCACTCTCCAGGTCTCCAACTATCACCACACAAAAAATCACATCAATCCGTTGCTCCGTTTTAACGTGAAAGAAGGACAAACAAACACACTTTCACATTTATAATATTAGTATGGAAGTATGGATAAGTAATAATACATTTATATATAATATACTAATATAAGTATACATAGAAGTATAGATTATATATAATATACACACCCTTCCATTCGAATCAGACACGATGATGCAGATATGGTAAATAACCTACTCGACGATCAACACGCTAATTGAAGTGCGTGCGTACGCGACCGAATCGGTGTAGTAGTAATAGAGATCGGGCTCGCCGCTGTTGTATGGAGTGTCTGGCATCCAGGGTGTGTTTATAGATAATGACGGACGTAAATTATCTGGAAAGCCTTCAACACGACATCGACGATTCGTTGTAAAGTGAGCACGTTTTCGCCCACCACCGCAGCGCCATCTGACGGACGCCTTCTCGCATAAAAGGAAATTTTAACCTTATGGACTAGTAATCAAAAATGAAAACTGCCTGGTATGCCGCCGCAGTTTTGCCCTTTATAAACTGATATTTAAGGATGAAAATTACCCGCAACACGTCCTTAGCCACGCAAACTTTGACGTGATCGACTGCCGCCGCGCCATCTGACGGCCCTCTTGAGTAAAAATGCAATACTGAACCTTAAGAACTCATAATGAAAAATCTGAATGTATGAATAATAATTGCAATTTTTTAAGCCTTCAAAACTGCAATTTTGAAACTTATAGACTGTTAATAAAGGATGACAGTTACCTGGAATGCTTTCAACACGACATCGACGATTCGTTGTGAAGTGAGCACGTTTCCGCCCACCACTGCAGCGCCATCTGACGGATCCAGTATGGAACCGGATGGAATCGTCACAGCTACTGGGTTCAGGCAGCCCTGGGGATTGAGGTTTTCACTTATTCAAACCTCTATTCAAACTGATGGCCCGCTAATGGCTCTTCTATGTATTCTTATTTCTGTGGTCGTCCCGCAAGTCGCTCGGGATTCGCGTCAGTTCGAATACAGCTTAATGTATAATATAATATCTTACAGGTTAAAATATAAAAGGAATAAATAAATGACAAGCAAGCCAGGTAACAAATAGCCAAGCGCGGCGCGCGTTTTCGTAGCGAATGCGTGTATTAAGCGACGGCTAGAAGCGCTTCAGAAGGCACGTAAAGCCGTGTTGCTACTGGTTGTTATCGATAGATGGCAGTTAGGTTGTGTGAGATGCCTCGATTGTTGACATGCCTGCCCTATACTCAGAAGGCCACGGGTTCGATCAGTTTTTAAATAGTATTATTAAAATAGTTAAATTTAATTATTTTTTCTGGGTTTTATATGTACCACCCAGATACATAGATTGTTATGAAATATAGCATCGTTGAGTTAGTATTCCATATGAAGAAAGAACAGAAGAAGAAATGTCGAACTCACTTCAATCTACTGGGGCTAATTCAATCTATGTGATTTGTCATATATCCATACTAATATTATAAATGCGAAAGTCTGTCTGTCTGTCTGTTACGCTTTCACGGTCAAACCGCTGAATGGATTTTGATGAAATTTGGTATGAATATAGTTGAAGACCGGGGGTCAAACATAGGCTACTTTTTGACGCAGGCGGAGCTGTGGGAAAAAGCTATATATATATGTGTGTGTACATACATACATACCGTCACGCCTTTTTCCCTCCGTGGGTAGGCAGACTATGGATTTCCATTTGCTCACTCCTTACAGACTTCCCTCGCTTCTTCTACGCTCATCACTCTCGTCATACACGCTCGTCGATTACGGGTACTCCTCACATCTCCCTTTTTTTATATGTCTGCGATTTGGTCGCAGCATGTTCTCCGAGGCCGGCCTTACCGACTTTTCCTGTCACCTTTGATTTGTAAATACCTTTCGTAAGTCGTCTTTCATCCATCATATATGTATATTTATTTATTTATTTCCAGCGGCAATTTTTATCATATATATAAATTACTTATTAATTTGAATCATTAATTACCTGATTCAAAGGTACGTCGTGTCCCACCATACACCGCAAGCAGTATATGAGTGCAGACAGCGTGATTGCCCTCGGTGCATTCAGGTTGCCCCACACTTCGACTCCTGTGCCGCTAAAACATAAATAAAACTGGTTGTCTGTAAAGTCCCTGATTGGGATAAGTCCGCCATTGCACTTTTATTATATCGTGCTATGTAATTTATTTGTGTTTTGTATAATAAAAGTACGAGAGAAAGACAAATAAACTTTAGCAATACTAGACTTGTAAGTTTGTATTACAATTTTTTGTCACATTTTCCAAATTACCACAAGTACTCGTACCACGGTAACCACTTACCATCAGGTGGGCCGTACGCCTGTTTGCCTACTATAATTGTTCATTAAAAAAAGTAGTTTAAAAATAAATTCCGAACAGATGAATACACATACAAACCGGTCAAATCTCCTCCTGGGGCCCTATTTTTTGAAATTACTCGTGTATGTCAAATAAAAATCGAACGAAAACCATTCGATAACAAACAAAAATTCACACTTTTCGACGGTAAAAGTAGTCGAGTAAAAATAATTGACTATTAAATGATTAATAAAATAAATAATGGACACTTTATTGCGCATTGCACAATCCATACTAATATTATAAATGCGAAAGCCTGTCTGTCTGTCCGTCTGTCTGTTACGCTTTCACGGCCAAACCGGCTTAAACGGATTTTGATGAAATTTGGTATGAATATAGTTGAAAACTTGAGGTCAAACATAGGCTACTTTTTGACGCAGGCGGAGCTGCGGGAAACGGCTAATTTACTATAATCTGAATGTAATGTCTCGAACTCTATATGGGAAAAATCAGAAAATATAAATTTTTCATTTTAACAATTCCATATCTCATAGCGATAATTTCTGATAAATTAACTTGTTTCGTTTCGAAGGCCACTTAAGTACTGAGTATGTAAGTAACTTGAACAAATTTTATAGTTAAATTATAACTATTTTTAAATGGTTTGTATCGCTTTTGTTACCTATTTATTTACACTTACGTTTCAAACACTACAGCGTTCACCCACGACCATGAACGCTGCAGTATTCGTAATGTGTAATAATCGCGAAAACATAAGAAGACATCTCTTCATCTGCGCGGGAACCATTTTTGGTTCTTAACAATGAAATTTTTATTGCTATCTAGTTTGCAGCGAACGGTAATGCAAATAAATATCATTTATTTATAAAAACTTTATTGTTCCACAAAGTACACATATACTTATAACAATTGGCGGACTTATTGCTAAGAGCATTCTCTACTAGTCAACCATTGGGAGAAACGGTAAGCTGACGACGCAACTAGGAATTCACGCTAGAATAATGATGACTTACTGGAGGCAAAAGATGAAGCGGATGCAGATTCAGTAATGAATGACAACTTACGTGAAATCGCACAGAGCACTGCCGTTATCTTTATCTAACGTGACAGTCAGCTGTATGGGCGTGCCGTTGTCCATATACTCTGTGGCCTTTAGCACGGTGGACCCCGTTTTAGCCAAGGTGTTTTTGGCTATTTCCTAAAATAAAACGTTGTAATTAGCCAAGGGCTCTAACGGGCCGTATGCTTGACTGCTAACGTAATAGGATATTCAACTCAATTAGTTTTTGTTATTCATATCCAAATATTGAGTACCAGAATTCGAAAACAGTTTTTTCCCCTCTAATCCGTTCAAAAATAAATGAGTCATTTGAAATCCTGTTGAAAGGGAAACTGCCAAGAAACAAGAAAAGGATGCACTGTGTGTGCAGTGACGTCACTGCCACTTGGTTTCGTGCGTACAAACGAGATAGCAAGACGTCCCCACCACGCTCCCACTTTTATTCATTAGAAAACTTTAAATGCTGGATTACTGCTTAATTTAATTACCAATTCTGTTGTTTTTTTCAGAATCGGTTACTTTTTAGTGTATTTGTTATTCGGTATAAAAATATTATTGTATTTTGAACTATTTAGAATGACAGCTGCCAAATCCCATACATTTTCTTGTTATCTCTCTGCTGAGCTTCAAAATTATCAGTACATCTGTCCTGCAGTCATTCTTATCAAGCTATATTTTAACCAGTGTAAGTATATTGTATAAAACAGTCGTTACCTTAAGCATATCTCTGACAGCAAGCTCGGCGTTTCTCTGAATGTGCGTCATGTACGCCTGAACCACGCCCAAACCGTACTGATCTATCAGCTCACCCACTAACTGTATGCCCTGAAAATTATGCATCATATTGATTTTCATTTGGTTAGTTAGAAACTCTTTATTGAATAGAATAGAATATATCTTTATTGAGAAAGCTATCACGTAAGTACAGCAAACAAACAAACATAAGCTTCATGTTTATAATGTATCTTTTCTATCTTTCTTTCACTGATTTTCAGCCACCACCTTCTAAGGAGTCACGGAACAAAGATTTAAACCCAAACTTAGTGAACCATCTCACACCCCCATCCAAGTCTGACACCCGTATTCTATTGTATTCATAAACTTTTTTTTCATTTATAATTCACACATATTTTTTTTAATTTGAAATCTCCGGCGACTGACCACGACCCCACCTGATGTTGAGTGCAGATGTGGTCTATGATGGAGCTCGCTGGCTCATTATTAGCTTATTCACTCTAGCTAAATAAATACATAAATATAACACAGAAATAAAATACAAATATTTAAAATAAATTTTGCACAAATGGGATTCCTTCCAGTCAACCAAGTAATTGAAAGGACTAGAAAGAAAAATGGATACAATAAGTAACTTAAACTAATATAATATATAAATATGTCGTTTATCGGTAACTAGCTGTTTCCCGCAGCTCTGCCTGCGTCATAAAGTAGCCTATGTTTGACTCCGGGTCTTCAACTATATTCACATCAAATCGTAACAGACAGACAGACAGACAGAAAGACAGACAGACAGACTTTCGCATTTATAATATTAGTATGGATATTAGTATGGATGGATATAACCTACAAAAATAATATTGACAGTATAGTGTGGGTAGAACCATGCAGATATCCTTTTTTATTTATTTATCTTGATTCAGAAGATTTACAGCTTTATAAAAATGTCGATTTGGCGGGAACGTCCGATGTAACGCTTATTCACTTTGAATTAGGACGTTAGAGAGTGAACTCTGGCTAGTGGTGTGTTTTGTGATAAAACGTGTTTGTGACTCTTCATCGTATTAAAAATACTTTGTTAACTACATGCTAGCTAGAACATGTTTCTTCACTTTCTCTCCTATTACACAATACATCAATCAATCAATCAAAACATTAATCAAACAAAAAAGACATTGATTTCATTTCTAACATCAGCTTAAGAAATTATTTTTAATATGAGGGTATGTGCCTATACACAGTCGAATCCCGAAAGCAAGCTAATCCTTGTTGTCCAATGGGCGTTGTGTCTAGAGTTCAGAGAAGCGCTGAGATGCGCTAATGATTGTGTACCCCTGGCCCTGGTTTACCAATGATATTGGTGTTTCATGTGTTAGTAAGGGAGGGCAAGGTAGACTATTGGTTGGATCATCGATTGACGCGGGGAGTCGTGGACGTCGGCCTTAGCCATGATTTGGGTTACGGTTCCTCTATCGGACAATATGCGCTCGTGATACTGTGTAAAGATAAAGTTAAAGTTTCGTTACTGAACCATCATTCTGACAACCATGCAATCAGTAACATCAAGGCCATTCCGCCCGATATATTTATAAAAAATCACACCGTATTCATAACATCAGTGAGAATAGATAAAAAATTACCCTTTGATTAGCTGCCACTTGTGCCTTTAAGTCCGAAAGGTTATCTGCCAGATTTCTGGTCCCGGAGCATCCGGGCTCTTTGCCTGGTTTCATCAGTTCTGAAATATTCATAAACATAATCGTCTATAACACAGCACTACAGTGCCATCTATTAGCACGACGGAGAACTAATTCTTAGAATAGAATAGAATTTTATTTGCACAAACATAGTTCTTTACAGGTGGATACATCTTGATATAGTACATATGTTCGCCAATTGATGGCATGCAATTATACAATATATATACAATATATAATAGTTATAGTACAATATTTGGATCAAAGTTACATAAATTTCCATATCATTAGGAACTCATGGCCTTACCTTCAGTAAGTTCTTTTTCATTAAACTTTCCTCCGTGAACTAAAAGCATGCTTTTGAAAGCAGCTCCTTCCTGAGCCAAAGTGACGGAGTGCGGGGGCATTGACCCCGGAGTCAGGCCGCCTATATCCGCGTGGTGGCCACGTGACGCCACGAAGAATATTGGTTTTGGATGGGATCTGCAAGAATTGCCAACTTAAGTCCTATTAACATGTGCTTAAAGCTTATTTTTGAATGTAGCTTTAAAGACAGGAAGGGGTGGGGCATTGACCCTGGGCTTTGACCTCCTTTCTCCGTGTGACACCAAAAAAGTACTAGTCTTACCCCCGTATTCTTAAACATAACCTTATGAATGTCCTTCACTCAAACTCATTCGAGGGCGCCGTAAGGATGTCCTCGACCTTCCCTTGAAAACGGCATTCTTAGTTGGTTGCTTGAGCAAATCCCAATGAGGTTATAATAACGATTTTAAACACAAAAATTGAAAATTACAAAAGAATAGAGTAAACATAAAATGAAGTAAGTAAATAATACCTAGGCCAAAAGTGGCAAAAACCCGTTTTTTATCTACTTTATTTCATTCGCCTCAAGGTACCTCTCGACCAACCTTATATTTGACAGTTCGATACTCACCTCCAATGAGAAATCATCTCAGGTCAAGGAATCTTGTGATAACTAATCATATCAATAAGATGGAGTAAGGTTGAGTCGAGTTTGAGTGAAGGTTTAAGAATACGGGTGTTAGATTAGACCTGTAAGAATTGCTAATTAAAGTCCTATAAACTGTGTTTAAATGAATGAAGCTTTAAAGTTATTGACCCCCGAGTCAGACCGCCCATATGCTCATGATGACCATGTGTCGCAACGAGTAATAGATATGTATATAAGTAGCAGAAAATAATCACAAAATATACAACGTCCACTCCTGCCTTTTTTGGCAGATGACGGAATGTCACGTGAATGACTTGTTGCCAGTAAAAAAAAACTGTTCCAATATTTTTCCGCAATATGGCGAAGGTTGCTATTTTATTGGTCGGGCTATAAAGTAAAAAAAAAAAATAGATTTTAAACGAGATAGAGCAATGTCGCGCAACTAATTCAAGTAAAATTCGAGTCCCACGGGAAGCTTACTTTGTTTAGTTGTTTCTATTTAGGAACTTGCAGACTTGCAGAGTCTGATAATGTGAAATGATGAGCCCGTTTTCAGAAGGCACGTTAAGCCGTTGGTCCCGGCTGCCATTTAGTGGTCGTTGGAGGAACCACGTCAGATACCGAAAGGTAGTTCCGGAAAAACTGTGACACCGGAGTGTACAAAGTCGATTGACCATATAACCCACTCGACATAAAGATGATAAACCAAAAAATTGCATCATCTGAAGTTATTTTTATCACCAAGTAAGCGCTTCTTAGGACACCAATCTTTCTCAGTCTAACTAAAAAAGAAAATTAAATAACTGTTCAACATGTGTTTAAAAATATTGCTACCATTAACCTACGTTTATCTATAGCTTAAGGTTAAACAGAGCATAGACAAGGTTTCAAGCTTTGTTGAACAGTAATCTAAGAATACAATATAAAAGGTATGTATGTATATAAAAATGATTATTGTACACAAAGAACATAGTATCAGAATACAGGTTACAACAAAAGGCGGACTTATCCCAAATAGGGATCTCTTCCAGTCAACCTAACAAACATAGAACATAGACACAAGGGCACAGAAAAGGGCACAACACAGAACATAGATTATAGATAAACGTAATTTTATGATTAATTTTTTTCACACACGTGTCGAACAGATGTCTAAGTTTTTTGTAGTAAGACGGCATATGTTTATGACTATATCAGATCCGTATGATATTAGAACAAAACCTTACTTATGGAAGACAGGAGTGATGACAGTCAAGTCGGGCAGATGCGATCCGCCGGCCTTCGGATGGTTCGCCAGCAACACGTCGCCAGGCTTTAATGAGTCGCCGCGTACTTTCATCTTTCATAGAAACAATAAAAATATTTATACTATTTAAAGACATGTAAATAAATGTTCAGGGGTTCGCAACATTTGAATGAAAGAAAAATGTTTAGAGAGAATTTAAGAATGGTTTTAGATGATTCTGTTGACAGCCGCAACCACTCGCGTGTTTTTCATAATTTGAATAGCTGTATTATTTTTGTCCCATTTATTTGTTTCAAAAGTGAAAAGATAAACCGTCACCAAATCAAAATGGCGGATCAAATGTTTACATTCACTGAGCCGGACTCGTTCCTGTACCATACATCATCGACATCGCTTTATAGTTTATATCGTCTAAATATAACCCGACTAATTGGAATTTTAAGTCAATTGTATTTGGTAAACTTAATATTGTCGCTAGGTGGTTACCCACTAGAACCCACCTCAGTAGAAATTAGTTTCATACAAAATTTATAGCTTCTCGTGACGGGGAGTTTATATACATACATCACGCCCGTTTTCCGTAGGGGTAGGCAGAGACTTCGGATTTACATTTCCTACGATCCTTACAAACTTCGCTTCCTCTACGCTCATCACTCTGGTCATACACGCTCGTCGATTTATACTATTTTATGAGAGTTTTTTGGCCATAGGTGGTCGTTAAAGGAACCACATATCAGAGGCTGAAAGTCCCGCCACAACTCATTACAATAATAAACCTTAAGACTAAAGCTATAAAGTTCATAATACTGCACAATTTCCTGCATAGACTATACAAACAATAATGAGCCTAATTCCAGCGAATTTAAGATTCAAAATACCTGATATTGAACAGTTCCCTACATAGCTCCCAAATGTACTGGAATGTGTGGCGCGTTGGAGACGAGTCCGCCGTCAGGTCCAAAGCGCAGGAGAAATCTAGACGTTCCTTGACAATAATGACCCTAATTTCAACAGATTTAAGATTCGGAATGCCCTGACACTGCACCGTTTCCAGCATAGCCGTGTTCCTCTACAATCTACTAAAAACAACAAAGACCTTATTTCTATAGGAATAGAGTTCAAAATACCTGATATTGAACAGTTTCCTGCATAGCTCCCAAATGTACCGGGACATGAGGAGCGTTGGACACGAGTCCGCCGTCCGGCCCGAACAAAGCGCAGGAGAAATCTAGACGTTCCTTGATGTTGACAGATATTGACGTGCGCTGGAGGACCCTACACAAAAACATACAATATAAAACACAAAACTACAAAACCAGTTAGTTCATCATGCAAACTATTGCCGGCCGACACCCACCACTGTTAGTCCCAACATGCCGGCCACCAATACTTTGCATATGCGACACGTGTTTCGCATCTACACGAGTTATCCTCAGGCACTTGACCAAGCTGTTAATATGTCGACGGAATATCTTATATATAAAATTATCGTGTCACAGTTTTCGTTCCCATACTCCTCCGAAACGGCTTGACCGATTCTCATGAAATTTTGTGAGCGTATTGAGTAGGTCTGAGATTCAGCCAACATCTATTTTTCATCCCCCTAAATGTTAGGGGTAGTCCACCCCTAATTTTTATTTTTTATTTTTTAGACAAAATTTTTAGTTTCTATTTTTTTATGATACAACATACAAATATATATACAATCCTAAATTTTGACCCTTCTACGATCAACCCTTATTTTTTTATAGCCATTTTAGTAATTTAATCATTTTTCATATTATATATGATAGGATACCGGCGCGTAGGTGTCGTTAAATAAAGGATATAGGAAAAATAATAAAGGAAAAATAAAGGAAGCCAGTTTTGAAAGAGATTCTTAATGAAATGGTTATCTTTAATTCAACCTACTACATACTTTGTATAACCCGAACGAAGTCGGGGCGGGCTGCTAGTTAATATATAGATTTCGTCACATGAAGTAACTGGTGATTTGACCTAAAAAATGGCTGGTCAATAGATCAAAAATAATATAGATTTCTATATTTTTATTTATTTACCTGCCTTCCGAGGTACGGAGGAGCTGAAGATCGAAAATGCCACTAAATGGCGACCAATCCAATAGTGGTCGCGTCACGCCGTCGCTTGACACGCGAATTCGCTACGGATACGCGGTCCGCGCTCATCAAATTATTTACCAAATTCATGTCCACAGTAAATCGAACAGGATACAACATAGAACAGAAGATTAGTACAAGGATGCATCTCGTTTCAAAGAAGTCTCAGCAGACCCAAGAGAGGAAACAACAAGAAAAGGGTAACAGGGTTTTTTATTAGAATGAGAATTATTATTGATCAAATTAGTACAATACAAAATACCTATAAAGTCGGACTTATTGCTAAGCAATCTCCTCCAGCCAACCCTTTATGTAGTCACAAAATGGATAGTATAGAAGAAAGGTGTGGTAGTGTGAAAGAAAACTTCTAGGGGGTGAATACACAGTGTACATATGAATTGGAATGACGACAAGGTTCAAAAATTGAAAAAGTAAATGATATTTCATGATAGCATACATATATTAAAGTTCGTTATTCAAATTAACACTTCAGGAGACTTTTAATTGCAATTTAAAAATCGATGGGAAAGTCCATTTTTAAAACATAAAATTACTAAAAAATTACATTATAATCGATGAACACATAAAAAATTAAGAAACTTTCGTTTAGGAACTATTTACATAAACGCAATATTTAAGGTAGTTTTCGAAACAAATTTAGTCTCACCCTTGTAAATTACCTAGGCGTGACGTCACCGCTATCCATTAGTACGGAGCGTTTGGTATCGTCCAAAATGCACGTGAGCTTAACTTCGTCATATTTTAGTTAGTTCAAGTTTTATCGTTGTGGTTTTTTTTTACCAATGTACCTATTATAGTGGGGTCTTTCATTTAAACATGAAATCTAAAATTATTCGTTATGCCTATTGGTTTTAGATTGTTCGACTACTATAAATATCTGACTTAGCTAACCACTGACCTGCCCATTTGTTCAGCGATGGACATGAAACGGTGTGAGAATATGCTCAGCTGTATGGAGTCCAGTTCTTCAGTCACAGTCCTCGGCCGACCTGATCCCACTGTTATGCGAATGTCTCCGTACTTCGTTATTTCCGCGCGACAATCTGCAATTTTATTTTATCAGTTCTCTTACAATTCATTCAATTTTTTTTTTTAAATAAACAGTTAAGACTCAGCCGCACTCAAATTCGATTCGAGATTTGCTTTAATGGTCGTTAAAGCAAATTCAAATAAAAAAAATCTGCGTTACAGGGATAATTTTTCAGTCGCACACGGAGTCGTTAATGACTATTTAAGCAAATTCTTGAAACTCAAATTAATATTTCTCCATTAGAGGGAGAATTTTCATCCTACTTATTAATATAGATTGACATAAGGGACTCCTTACCATAGATTTTCTCTTTAGGGGAAATAATACGCGGGTAAAGACGCGGAGATTTTAGTATAGGGCCTACATTTTATTAAAGAGATAAGATTGTGGAATTCATTGCCAGCTGACATACGAGACTCGAAAACTATCTCAATATTTAAGAAACTAGTTAAAGAGTATTATCTGTCCTTAGCACAATAGGTATTTATGTATGTATTTTATATGTAAGTTTATTAAGTATGTATTATTTGTAATAGTATTTGTGTATGTATGTTTATATTATATGTATTTTATAATTGTTTTACCTAGGTAATTAGGTATAGTCTTCACTTTTCCTTTCTTTTTTGTACACGCTAATTACCCTTTTCTTGTCTTTTCCTCTCTTGGGTCTGCTGGAAGAAATTTCTTTAGAAATAAGCAGCTCCCTTGTACTTTCTTTTCCTCTTATGTATAATCCTTTACATTTTATTGTGTACATGAATAAAGTAAATAAATAAAAGAGCTACCGCACTTATAAAAAAAAACCAGACAAAAAATATAAGAAATATTGATTTAATTAAAAGAAGTTATAACATACCTGGTTCAACTAGCACAGTAGACAGGTTGTCCATAATAATAGCCGGTCCATGGATTTCTTGTTCTGGCAGAAGCTTGTCCAGTAAGTAGACTGCCGTGTCTTGGTAACCACCTTCGAAGTACACCTTCACACTCTGAAATTAAATAGGTATTTTTTATATTAGCTTGGCAATCCATACTAATATTATAAATGCGAAATTCTGTCTGTCTGTCTGTTACGCTTTCACGGCCAAACCGCTAAACGGATTTTGATGAAATTTGGTATGCATATAGTTGAAGATATGGGGTCAAACATAGGCTACTTTTTGACGCAGGCGGAGCTGCTAGACACAGCTAGTATTATATAAACAATATTGCAATCCGAAAAAAAATATATCAATATTTTAAGATCTGCCAAATAGATTTAAAAAACAATCACATTGAATACTCGTGAAAAAAATCGATCTTTACGGTTCTATGGGCCTAAGCCTCTGCGACATCGGTAGAAATATCAAAATATAAAAAAAATATATGTCAGTGTCAAAGTCAAACTATTAAAACGATTTAATGTCAGTTGTTGTTTTTTATTTTATTTTTAGCATGTCTACCGATGTGGCACAGGCATGCAGTAAAAATCTATTTTTCAGGGGAATTAAATGTGATTATTTTTTAAAACAATTGGCTGGTCCTAAAAATCAGATATATTTTTCGGATTATAAGAAACTTTATTCCTACCACCAGAAAAATAATAAAGCGTTTTTGTAATTATGATTATTCTTGGATAATGACGCAATTTACTCTCGTTTAATGAAGTAAACATTTTACCACACAGTTAACCTGAGAATATACTGTTAATCCACGTACAATTCCGAAATAACTCTTGTCTCTAGACTAGAATAAAAAATGTCTGCCATCCAATATTTATGTTTAGATTCACTCTTAGATAGAAACAATGTTGAATTAATACCTAAATCTAGCCATGATTTTATTACATTAAATTAAACTATTTTAATACAGTTTTATCGCGTTTATTACTTACTAGCTGTTTCCCGCAGCTCCGCCTGCGTCAAAAAGTAGCCTATGTTTGACCCCGAGTCTTCCAACTATATTCATACCAAATTTCATCAAAATCCGTTCAGCGGTTTGGCCGTGAAAGCGTAACAGACAGACAGACAGACAGACAGCCAGACAGAAAGACAGACAGACAGACAGACTTTCGCATTTATAATATTAGTATGGATTTACTTACACCTAATGTTTCAAACACTTTACAGTGTTCATAGTCGCAGGTAGGAAGTTAACATTTGTCTGTGATGCCATAAAAATACAAAACTACCGCCTTAAATTTAATGTAATGTGTAATAATCGCGAAAACATAAGTAATCATGTTTAAATTACCTTCTCCGGAGTAGGTAGCACTCCTTTCCCGCTAGGTGGCGCTATTTCCGCGGGAACTGAACTTTTGCCGACGCCGCGAACGCGAATGTCATCTACTATGACGTCACGTTCTGCTAGCGTGAAGCCGAATTCGTTCTTGTATCTGCGTATGAGAATAACCAAAATAATTTGGTTCCGTACGTCGTTAATGGACTATGTAATTGCGATGGTTCCCTAACCTCGAAAGATCTTCTGTCGTTTTCTTTAGACCCCTAGAAACTAATTTTCGAGGCGATTTCTTCTTTTTTATTTAAATCACGTCTCGCGGTGAATCGTGCACAAAACGTAAAAATGGGTATAGGTACGTGGTAATCCGAAGTGTATTACATTCAGCCCGTTATATAATTTAATTATACTGTGATGCCCAAATGCACTAACCCGACCTTGCTAGAATAGTAGTTCTGTAAACAGTAGACCTCGCGAACACTACTACCATGAGATCTAGAAATGAAAGATCAGGAAATATTGTCTCTTTGCAGTACCTGGTAACAAAAGCGTGATAGAAATCGCCATGCGCGCAGGCAGTTGTTCCCTTTCCTTCCAAGGCAGTTGGAGACACCATAAGGGCGCAGTCGGTGCCCGCGTATCTGAGATGTAAGTAGGGCTCCACTTCTATTTGGGACTCCGAGAAACCCTGGACAGACAGAATTTCAGTTTAAAGTCATATTAAAGAGGATTTAAATTAAAAAGAAATACAATCAGGGCTAATGAATTATATAATTTTTTTACGCGCTCGTTTGGATTTGGCCCCGGATAAATTTTACCAGATTTCTTCTAGCGAACTAGAACTTTCTATCATTTTTTGTTGCGTATTACAACTTCTTGGGCAGTTTGTCACTGCAGACGGCTGCCAATATATAGCTGTGTGTCCAGTTGGTCGTAATTCTTGAGAAAATATATACATGCCAGTAAAGCTAATTGAAATCTTTGAATACAACTTACTTGTGCTCTCAGTTTGTCCCGGCAGACGGCTGCCAACACATCCAGCTGTGTGTCCAGTTGGTCAAAGTTCTTGGGACAGTAAATAAGCGCGCAAGGCTGTTGCGCTTCGTGTACTACGTGAGCTAGGGCCATTCCGTATGCTGATAGAATACCTGAGAGCATACAATAAATGAAAAGAAATTATTTGGAAGAACGGGGAAGACCTTTGCTCAGCAGTGGCATAAATTTGCTTATATATAAACCGCACTGTTGCTTTTTGCAAAAATTGTGTTGAATTGATGTTTAGATCTGATGCAAAATATCTTTATATAGGGAATGCGTGCAATAATAATAATAAAAAAAATGTGCGTCGATCGAAACGTGTTTTCCGCGTGTATGCCGCAAAAAGAAATCGAGCAGTAGAGAAATCTTAAAACAATGAGATAATGTAGAAATTTTAACTTGGGAAAAAAAATTCACATACAAATGAAGAAGAGCAGTTGTTATTTTAGTCCAAGACGGACTTCACTATTTGCAAATTACAAAAATAAATGTTGTTGTTTCATAATTTGAATTAATCAAATAACAAAAAAAAAAAAACAATAAAAGTTGCGTCGAAAAAACTGCAATTTAAAAACATTAGATGTAGCTTCCTTAAGAGTTTTGTACAAAGTTCAGCCAAAATTAGCTTTTATCCAGTTTACTTTCAAATAGAAACAAATTCGCGATTTCCTTTATTTTAACGTCATTTAATTAAACTCACCAGCATATTTATGCAGCAACACGGTAGTGATGCCAAGCTGTCGTGCCACAGAGCACGCATGCTGGCCACCAGCGCCGCCGAAACATGCCAGCGTGTGACGGGACGCGTCGTGACCTCGGGCTGTTGTCAACGCCCTGAATGACCGGCAATTGTCTTACATTTCTACCGTTTTTTTTTTATGTAGATTTTGTAGTTTTTTGTCGGTTTATAAGCGTCAATTGATAGTTTTTAATTACGTAGATTTAGTAGTCTCTTTAATTTTTTTTTATTTCTTACATGCAACACTTTTAAAATACATTTAGATATAGCGCACATATATATATATATATATATAACATATACAGAAAGTTGGTTTGTCCAGGTACTTATTTCTTTTTTATAAATCTTTATTGTATCCCACAAAAAAAAAAAAAAATTTACGATTGGCGGATCTCTCCCAGTCAACATTTAGGAACCAATTAGGAAAATCAGAAAAGTTATGTGCGGCGCGAATTACTTTAAAAATACAATGAGAGAAAACTTACTGCTAAATAAACATACATAGATTAACATACAGTATTCATAATGATTATTTTTTTAATTTGTAAATATTATTGTAAATAAGCCAAGTTAACAAATAAAGACAAATTTTATTCATAACTTAAATACATACTTACCCTATTTTTAAAACGCATAACTCACACAAAACCAAACTCGAATGATTTTAGCTCGACATCGAATGATTTTCATTCAGCATAATCGGTGAACCAATGGTTTTCATTCGACATAATATATAAGTCACACATTAAAAAAATAGCACCCCAGAGTCTCGAGTCATATAAAATAAAAATAGTTACCTGATAGGTCTACACATAGCCTCGTTCGCCACGTTGAGGAAACCCATGGCCACTTCTTCCATTGACATCTAAAAATGAGCAATCAGCGTGAAAACTCCGTAGACATTTATGGCCGCGAATAGTACAGTCAACAAAAAAAATACATTTGCTTCCACTTGAAAATGATGTACCTAACCTATTTAATGCGTGTTTTCTCTGTTGCATGTTCAGACTTGCGCTTCAGAATCGAGTGTCAATCGATCCTGTTTGATGGCAGTTTTTCGGAACCGTCTTACGGCCTCTGACGTGGTTCCTATAACGATCACCAAATGTCAACGTAAACCAAATTTATGTTATCTAGCTCAAATTCAGAAAATGTATTGTAGTACGTTATTGTGTCTTTTGACGTAATAGCTACCAGCCAGCTTCTCACAACCTAATATAAGGTGGTGGGCGGTTTCATCTGACTGCGCATAGTCGGCATTTACCGTCTACACGCTTTTTCATAATACCATTGTATTGTATACCGCACCGAGCCGCGCAGATTTAGGGTTAAAATCGTTAGCAAAATAATGCAAGGATGACACTACAGCTGCCCGGCCGCTGCGACGACTATGACGCTGATACGGTAAATAACTAACGCTACGAGTGACACACATTGACGCGTGTGAGTACGCGACCGAATCGTAGTAATCGTAA
Source organism: Euzophera pinguis (assembly GCA_947363495.1). NCBI lineage: Eukaryota > Metazoa > Arthropoda > Insecta > Lepidoptera > Pyralidae > Euzophera > Euzophera pinguis. The sequence goes on from OX376176.1 coordinate 8,288,670, forward strand.
TAGGTATCGCGCTCGCCGCTGTTGTATGAAGTGTTCAGATTGTCATTCAAATTTAAAATATCACCTCTGTACCGCCGTCTTGCTTCAAGTAGCCATTTATTTCGTCCGTCATTTTCTTAAAAGCTGCGATGGTGGCGTCCTCATCCAAAGGTTCGTTTTCTTTCGGCCCAAAGATCTTTGGAAAGTATTCCGGTAACAACCGACCTGTGAAAGATATCATAAACATTTTAAGTGAAATATTCAATTCATACTAATATTGTAAGTGCGAAAATCTGTCTGTTACGCTTTCACGTCCAAACCGCTAAACAGATTTTGTAAAAATTTGGTATGAATATAGTTGAAGACCCGGGGTCAAACATAGGCTACTTTTTGACGCAGGCGGAGCTGCGGGAAACAGCTAGTCTTCTAGAAATCCTACTTTGGTTAGGACATTGCAAGCTTGAATCACCTAATTGTTTTTAAACCGCGTCCTGTCATGACTAAACAGACAATAAATAAATTACCACAGAAGCAGACAGGCGGTTTGTAAGGTCGCGGTCGCTGTTCAACAAGATATGTTTAAATGAAGAAAAATATCTATGATATTTTCCGTCAGAAATTCATCCAAGTAAACTCGCCGAGTAACAAGTACGCGTCAGTGGAAAGCCAAACCCCCCCCCCCCCCCCCCCAACACCCCACCCCTTTATGTAGCACATTGTCTTTGATTAACTCTAGCCGATTCTGGACCTACTACTAATAGACAACGAGACATCTATATCAACTTCCATCAGAAAGACATCCAAGTAAACTCACCGAGTAACAAGTTCGCGTCAGTAACAGCCAACTTCCCCCCTCCCCCCTTCCTGTAGCACACTGTCTTTGATTGACTCTAGCAGATTCTGGACCTACAACTAGTAGACAACAAGACATCTAATATTAACTTCCATCAGAAAGTCATCCAAGTAAACTCACCGAGTAACAAGTTCGCGTCTGTGACAGCTAAAGGTCCCCCCTTCCTATAACAAACTGGCCCTGGGTTGGCTCCAGCTGATTCCGGACCGACCACAAGAAGACCAGAACGGAAGAATAACATGGATCCGCCACCGGCTGCTACTGTGTTGATGTCTGTAACAAAATCATGAAACATGATTTAAATACAAGGAAAACGCATTGAAAATATTGCTTGTGATCTTGATTTGGATGATATGCCCGAGTGTAATCAAAATACGGATATTCACTTAACTGACTTACAAATCACTGAGAAAGCTTTATTAAATGAATTGCAAAATCTTGACACATCGAAAGGCCCAGGAGTAGACGGTATTCCACCTTTGTTTTTTAAAGCAATTTCTAAAAATATATGTCTGCCCTTGCTACATGTTTTTAATACATGCTTAAAGGAGGGAGTTTTTCCATTCTTTAAAATCCGCTCGTATAGTGCCTGTCTTTAAGGATGGTGATAGGTCAGACATTGAAAATTATAGACCAATTTCAATATTGTCCACTCTATCGAAAATCTTTGAGAGGTTGGTTCATAATAGTATTTATCCTACTATTCATAAAGTATTGATAGAACAACAACACGGATTTGTTAAGAAAAGGTCTACAGTCACAAATTTGTTATTGTATACGTCATATTTATTTGAAAATTTAGATAATAATGTACAAACTGACAGTGTATATACAGATTTCCGGAAGGCCTTCGATACAGTGGACCATAGAATATTGTTGGAAAAACTGGCTTGCAATGGTATACGCGGCAATCTCTGGCGTAGGTTTAAATCTTATATTACAAACCGTACACAGAAGGTAGTGTTGAATGGCTATGAATCTGAACTAGTCCCAATCAGTTCTAGAGTACCGCAAGGCTCAATACTAGGTCCCTTGCTCTTCGTCATCTTCATAAATGATGTAAACGATTGCTTTAAATTTTGTGACTTTCTACTTTATGCAGATGACTTAAAAAAAATTCATAATATCAATAATGTTAACGATCAAATCAAATTTCAACAAGATCTTGATAATTTTTCTGCTTATTGTTTAAAGAATAAACTAACACTCAATATTAAAAAATGCAAATCGATAACATTTACAAAAAAAAGAAACATACATAAGTATAATTATAAATTGAATGGTATTGATATTGACAAAGTTGATATAATAAAGGATTTAGGTATCACTCTTGATAGCAAACTACACTTGGATATACATATTGACAATATTATTAACAAAGCATTTAAAATGTATGGTTTTATTATGCGCTCCTGCACTGATTTCACTAGGCCTTCGACCTATCTTCTTTTATATAACGCACTTGTTCGATCTCAGCTTGAGTATGCCGCTGCCATTTGGAACCCATTATATTCTAAATATGTAGATGCAATTGAGTCTGTTCAAAAGAGGTATATGCGCTGCATGCATTACAAATGTTTCAGAAGTCGATCTTCGTATGATGAGCTCTTAGTACGGTATAAATATATAACACTCCAACAAAGACGTCTGTACTTGGGAGCTATGTTATTATTTGATATGTGCCATGGTAGATATGATTGCATCCCACTTACGAATAGAATTTGTTATAAAGTGCCTACTCGATCACACTGTCGTAGAAGTTATGAATTGTTTGCTACTCACAGTTTTCGTACAAATGCTGGTAAACGATCACCTTTTTATTATTTAACAAAATCATATAACACATATTTCAATAATATAGATATTACTTTTGCACATCCTGGTATATATAAAAAAATTGGTTATTTCACAGTTTGCAGCGTAAAAATAATCTACCTACTTAATTGTTTGTAAATAATAATGATACCTACATTCAACTTACCCACCTTTTGGTATATAATATTTAAAGAATAATCTGTGGTAAACGGTGTTGGTGTCATAATTATATAGTCAAATTGTAATAAACCTTAAGATAATATAGTATTGTGACACTGTTTGTTTACCTAAATAAATAAATAAAAAAAAAAAAAAAAAAAAAAGATAACAGAACAGACGTAACATAAAGTCAGTCTCAATGGAAAAAGTCCTACATTGAGTTTGGTTTGTCGATGGTGTTTTTGTGAAAATGATTTGAGAGTTCATTGAGATGTGAATGTGATAAGCATTGTTAATAAAATTTATGTGATTTATGAGTAATTATTAATAAATTGTCATTGTTTACATTATTGTCTTTTTCTATTGAGACAGACTTTACATCTGTATGACATAAATATTTTAGCATTATACCGATTTATTTTTTTGATCTATTCTCATCTACCCGAGTCTACATCTCTTGTCCCTTTTCCCACGTTACAAGGTTTTGAGCTATAACACACTGTAGGAAGTCTCATATGAGGTTAAAAAACAGAGAGAATGGATATCATTTTTTTCTGTCTCCGCGCCTTTTTCTATCTGCTTATAGGACTTTTCTTGTCAATTACTTTCAAACTTCCCGGTTCTTAAGCTATAGTGAATCCTAAACAGAATAAACCTACCTAACTGTGGAGCCTGTATAGTGACGCCAGCAGTAGTAGCCTCGTGGACATGCTGCAAGCAGCCAGCGTACCGCGACACGTCCGTCGAAGTGCCGCCCATGTCGAAGCCTATCACTGGCAGTCCTGTCTCCTTCTGGTATGACGTCATAGCGTAGCCCACTACGCCGCCAGCCGGTCCTGAGAGTATTGCTCGGGAGCCGTTGAATCTTATGGAATGTAAGTAAAATTTGAAAAAAGATTAAGGAAATGAGGTGTAATAGAACCGCATGAGTTGATTAGCAGTGGCGGAATCAATGTTACCAGGACAACATACTCGTACATCCATACTATCCATACTTCCATCCATACTAATATTATAAATGCGAAAGTCTGTCTGTCTTTCTGTCTGTCTGTCTGTCTGTATGTCTGTCTGTCTGTCTGTCTGTTACGCTTTCACGGCCAAACCGCTGAACGGATTTTGATGAAATTTGGTATGAATATAGTTGAAGACCCGGGGTCAAACATAGGCTACTTTTTGACGCAGGCGGAGCTGCGGGAAACAGCTAGTTATCCTGTATATATGTTACCCTGGTACCTGGTTTATATGTGTATGTGTATTACTGTATCATTTATGTATGTTTACGTAGTGCTGTGTGTTAATTTACGCTTTTCATAAAATTTGTTCAATATAAAAAATCCGTAACTATTTTTGCGCCAAACTTTATTTTCGTTTCTCAATGAACTGCTAGAGACCATTAAGGCTATTGTTATTACTATGTTTACTTGTGTGAGAATAATGTTTCAACAAATAAATACATTCACAAAGTTGTTAAGGCGTGTATGATCAATAAATCGATTTTTAAATTAACAAATACCACAACGAAATACCAGGGTCGCATAAAACAAAAGAAGATACTCACAAATTCATAGGCGTTAGGCCACCGTCGCTCTGCATAAACAAAACATTAGCGTTTTTCAATCCATCAGAGAATCCCGAAGCGAAGCCTCGTAAATACTCCCGAATATGAGGAGTTAGGTATGCGTCGGCGCAGGCTGTGAAACCTCGGGGCACCATTCGTACCATTGAGGTCACGGTGTGCGATAGGGATACTTGTTTGAATCCTGTATTGAACAATTAATTTGTGAACAAATTAAAAGTCAATCGTTACAAGTGTTTTTGCCATTTTCTGGACAATACATTTATAATTTAAAGGGTATGAATATAATAATATTCATGTACATTCTACAATTTGGCGCAATAAAGAGTTATTTATTATTATTTTTATTTATGAATAAATTACTTCTGAGCCAGCAACGCGCCCGTGATATTTATGGTATTGCAGACGTCCATAAGCTGCGGTAACCACTTACTACCAGATGGGCCGCATGCCTGTTTGCCTACTAAATAGTACGATTGGGTTAAATTATATAGGCCTCATTGACATATTTATCGATTGAAAAGGCCGCATTAAGTGAATATCTGCGACCCTTGCCATTAGAACATTTATAAGGTGGATGTCCTAATTGTATTCATATCCACCTTATGACACCATGTTCTATAATTATATTAACTCTCGACACCAGGGTTTACAGTACACTAGAAATTAATGAAAGAATAACCATATCCAATTTTTAGAAACGTTGAATATCAACAATAATAGCTGAAAATAAAGCTTACATTTCAATGTCACACATTTAGGTACTTATTTGTTTTAAAACATTTTACATACCCAAGTCGGCAGCAATCTTGCCGATCTTCAGCTCATGATCAGCATACGTGTAGCTGTGTGCTAGTACCACTGCTATGCTCTCAATTCCTTTCTGCCTTAAAGCGATGAGATCCTGTGAAACAGAGATAGATTGAGTAAACATTCATCATCTAAGTATTAATTCAGTTGCATTCCTTGGAAAAGACTTCTTCTTCATCAAACGATGGTCTTTCAAAAACCTACTCCAAATATGTATCCACGTACCTTCCTTACAGCTTCCTCGTCAAGCTCTTTCATGATCAGCATCTTCTCCCCAGTGGTGCCGGTCACAGCTGGCCAGGTCTTTTTCATCTGGCATCGGTCTTCCAGTGCTGGTATGACGCGACAGTCTACTTCTACTACGTCTGTGTAAAGGACGCTCGGCCGCTTTATATCCTGTGAAGTAATTGAAGAAATAGTATTTCAATCTTTCTTTTTGTGCTGGTAGTTTATTTTCGTTTAAATGTCCAGAATCCTAATGATGCCTAATGATCTAAGATGGAGCTTGCTGGCTCAGTCATAGCCTATTTAGTCTAGCTTAGAAAAGATTCAAATTGTAAGTATCTGGAAGTAAGTCAGCTAGTAGGGAGCTTGTGCTTTTTTTTACTTTGCCGTATGTTTTAAAAATAAAGTGCGTTTTGTGCGAAGTTTCGGGATTTCGTCATTTGGATGGGTTATGCGTTTTCTTTGAAAACTGTTTGTTAGTAGACATTATACTACTGGAAAATATCCTATACGCGAGAGAGAGAAAGATCAAAATTTTATAAGACATTTCTTCAAGTAAATAATACGTACTTATCATGCGATTCTGTGCAACAAGCACTTTCGTTTTTTAACAAGGTTGTGCCTAGTCAAAAAAAGTCGAACCCAACTTACCTACTCTTATTTGTCGTCACGGCGACACAAAAATTTTATGAGCCCAATACGCTGCTGCCAGGCCCACACTTGGTTTTGCCCCCATAAAATGGGGTCTACTACATTTAGTACACAGTGTGCACTCCAACAGGTGCGACATCGTCTGCAGAGGCTCTCCGCACTAGTCCGAACTAGCTGTGTGGATTTACAGAATACCCCCTACTTCTAACTGTTGCATAGTTGTTATATTTGATGACTCTCAAAAACTTACCAATTGAAATATATGTGGTCTCGCCTGGTTTCCAATGTACAGTAAATCCTTGAAGCCCTTGTTGATGACCAACGCTACCCTGGCTCCCTTCCTCTCTAGTAGAGCGTTAGTAGCTACAGTAGTGCCCATTCTTATTGACTCAATGAGAGACGTGTTCACTTTGCCATCTTTGTCAAGGGCGCTACCGGTTTCCTGAGGAAAAAAATTTTTAGTCTTATTTATTTTGATGTTGTCTTATTTTTCCACGATTGGTTTAAAATAAACTATTTAAATATGGATTTTAAATAGTTTAATTTTCAGCAGCCAGAACCAATGGCTGAAATGCCCTTTAAAATCACAGAAGTGCTCAAGATAGGAATGCTACTAGTAGCGAACAATCCAACACATTCTCTTTTTATCAAAATTTTTTTTCTTTCTTTCTATCATGCACGATCGTTGCGAACATGCATACCCGTCTAGGCTATCGAGCGACAAAAGCGATACAAACCAACCTAGCCTTGAAACTAATACAATTATATTAAATTATTTTGTAATAAATTCTCATTTAGCGAGACAAAAATATCTTTGCATCATCTAAGCAAATAAAACTCAAAACTTTATTATTGTCCTGTCATCTTGATTTAAATGAAGCCTGTTCTAAAACTGATAATGTTTTGTTGGTATGGTAAACAGTTCTGTTCAAATGTATGATCAAGCATTGATAAGGAGAAACTTATATGTTGTGCAGAGTTATTTTCCTTTGAACTAGGTACATTTACAGCCATAATTAAGAAGCAATGTAATGTCAACTTTATTTCATTGAATAATTAGATCCACAATATTTGTAACGGTCATCAAAAAATGACTTGTATAAACAGCAAATGGGTTGAAATCATGGAGTAATTACAAAGAGGAGATGCCGTAATAAGCGTTTTGTAAGAAAGTGTTTGTGAGGCTACATGGGGCCGAAGGCAGACATGCGGGGTGCTTGGTTTCGCCGAGCACGAGCAACGACAAGCTCTGCCCACTTTTGTGTCGGCAAGGCGCCAATGATCACATCACTGCGCCATTTCAAACGGCATCTCTTTATAATTACTCCATGGTTGAAATCATTATTTATTTATAAAAACTTTATTGTTACACAAAATAATTATTACAATTGGTGGACTTAATAAAGCTAAGAAGCTAAGACTTGTAAAGATTAAAGCTGAAAGCCAAAAGCTTTGTACATAAAAAAAGAGCAAAGAGATAGTTGTCAAAAAATTTATATTTGACCTAGCAGGATGCACAGAAATCACAGCTATGGGCACTACAGCAAATGATCTCTATATTTACAAGATTAGGTAAAAAAAACTTGAATTAATTGGCTTTCAAAAACTTTATTGATAATAAGTGATATTATAACATGCAGGTATACATCCAATAAATTAACTTTGCTGTTTCGATAAAAATAAAATATCACAAACTTTAGTTACTTTCACAATCATCATAAATTTATCTCTTGCTGGGCTCGGAGATACATTTTCCTCTCAATTATTTTTTCTACAAAAGTATGCAATGTGCAAAATTTTCCACTAAGAATTAAAATTATTGTTCCCTCTACAATGTCGTACACTAACCCCCTTATTCATAAAAATATACAAACATTCCCTTTCCACCTTATCTATTTTTGATGTGAAAGAATAAGAGGAAACATTAATTAGCTAATTTGGTCTTTTGAACTTTCCTTTATTTTTATGATAATATGAATATGGTGTTAAAAAAAAATAATCTAACCTCTTGAAGAATCCTCCGGATAGCTTCCCGTGGGGCATCATCATAGTTCTGAGGGTCTACTGACAACAACTTCATGACCCTGACTTTTCCGTTGGGGCAGCGAGCAAACACATCTGTGAAGGTACCTCCACGGTCGATGGCAAACTGGAAGCCTTTTGGTGGATTCATTTTGGGATTCTGTAAAATAATAGTTTAACTCACAATACAAATCTCATAATACAATTAGATACATTAACATGGATCTTTTTTTATTATATTAAGTTCATCCCACTGGATGTACCCAATATCACTATATTGCGTGGTAAAGTTAGTACTTACAAGGTAATTTGAGTAAACATAATTTTTACCTGATACAACTCTGTGTATCTTATTTCAGAACAAGAAGTATATGAGATGCCGCGTTTTGCCGGTGTAATTAATATTAGAGATACTGATTCAATTCTACTTACTAATAATTAGTACCTACGTGATAGGAATGCTGTGCTGATTTATTTGGTTTTTCAGCTAATACACAAAATACACTATAAAGTGTTTAGATTTCTGTGCTAAATAAATACAATTGTACAAAAGCAAGCACGGTACACTGTGTAATTGATGAAAATGAACAATAATCCACAAACTATTTTATGGATACAATAATCATCTGTGGTGTGATCGGTGACACAAACTACATAGGGATTGATCGGTGATAAGGTGATATGGAAATGACAGACAACTAGGTAGCGTTTATAAATACCGTAATTATAATCAAATTGATTGCATGCGCAAATTGTACGGTACGTATCCTTGAATTAACAAAAATTCGAAGCGACACATTTTACATAAATGTGATTATTTTATTATTAAGTTTACTCATTTATTTATTTTGATCTATGATTTTGATTTGGAAATAAAAATTATTTGTTTCGATGATGAAACGCACCCTTAACCTAACATTTCAACGCAAATGTCAACATTCACAATATTGTCAATTGTCAACCGCATTGCCAAACATTTGTGTGAATGATAAGTTAGTTTTTGGATGTTTAATTTTTCTCTCACGCAATACAGATTTGTTCCCTTGGCAATTACTTGAAAAGAATGGGGCGAAAAAATCGTAACGTAAATAAATTCGCTCAAAGAAAGCGAGACCGGAAAGAACAGGTAAAATTCAAAACTATGAACGTGTAGTAACCTCAATATTTTGCTTTGTTTTTCTTGTAATTCTCGTGATTTTAGGAGAAGAACCCTCAAGAAAAGCCTGCTGGTGATACTCGTAAGCATTACGAAGATATTGTAAGAGAAAATGCTGCATTTGAAGAGTATTACAAGGTAATATTTTAATGGTTATGTTTGAAATATTTATCCAGATAAAATACACTTACAAAATAGATACCTAATCCTAATAGCACTTAATGCCTTAACATTAAAAGAAAAGCCACTAAAATAAAAGAAGGAGGAAAAGTATCCTTAGATTATTCCTGGTCAAACTATCCAAATGCTTTTCCTCCAATATTTCGAAATTTACCTCACATTTTCAGACTCAAAAAGTTTGTCCCGAAGAAGAGTGGCCGACGTTCATGAAAGTCCTCAAGGAAAACCTGCCTACTGCTTTCCGTATCACTGGATCAAAGTGTGAGGCCGATGCGTTACTAAGAATAGTGAAGAGTGAGTACTTCGCGGAGCTTCTAAATGTGAAGTTAAAAGTGGAGGGTACGGATGAAGAGGCGGAAATCAAACCCATAACTTTGCCATGGTAAATTATAACAAATTCTTCACATCCCAAATTAATAATAAATATAGATTGCTTAGCAATAACTCCGCCTTAGCTCCATAGTTTTTAAGTACCATTAATGTAATGTTAATTGTATTTATTATTATATGAGCAATAAAGATATATTGTATATCATTGTATAAGTAAATTGATCTCAACAAGTGGTATTTATATCGTACTAGCTGTTTCCTGCAGCTCGATTCGAAGAAATATGACATTAAGAAAACCTTCTTGAAGAGGAAAAGGCAAGAAGAGGAACTTGGACCAGGGAAGCACAGGACAGATCGCAATCAATTAATAATGGAAGTCCACATTTTATTGCTAGAGCTCATTCCGTTTTGCTTCCCAATGTTGTACTTGACGGTACTGTCATTCCCTTTTCTTCTAAAGTTAAAAACTTGGGAATCATCGTGGATGAAACGCTTTCATGGGTTTCACAAATAAATGAAGTGAGCCGGAAGGTTTTCTTTTCCCTACACTCCTTGAGAAGATTGCAAAATTTTCTTCCAATTAAAACTCGGGCAATGCTAGCGCGTTCTCTCTTGCTCCCCATTCTGGATTATGCCAATGTTGCGTATTTGGATCCTTCTGAAGAACTCCTCAATAAATTGGATCGAATCCAGAATGTATGTATAAGATTTGTCTTTGGACTTCGCAAGTTTGATCACATTTCGGAATTTCGTGAGAAGCTTGGCTGGCTTCCGATAAGAGCACGAAGAAACGTGCATATTCTAACTCTTCTCTTTAATGTCCTTTTTAATCCTACTTCTCCTAATTATCTTAGTGAACAATTCTCTTTCCTCAAAATTGATAACAGGTTACGATCTTCCAATAAGCTTATTCTATGTATTCCTCTATTTTCTTCATTTTCCTATTCTAAATCTTTCTCTGTCAGAGCGTGCAAATTGTGGAACTCACTCCCCGTTGACATTAAATTGTCTCCTTCTCTTCCCTCCTTCAAATCTCATGTTTTAAAATTCTACTCCGATTCTTAATTGAGCACCGCCTTGAACTATTATATTTTTGTAGCTATTAATATGTATTATTGTTTTTTCTTTATTATTCTAAGAATATGTATGTATCTAAGTATTTATGTAGCATATTTTTATGTAGTTTATGTCATTATAAGTATTATTTTTGTTTAATATTTAATAAATAGAGTTCTGTTCTGGTTGCACAACTTCTACCATCTGTTTCTTTTAACTGTATTCCTTTATCGTCCCGGTTGACTGGAAGAGATCTCTTTATGGGATAAGTCCGCCGTTGCAATTATTTTTAGTTTTGTATTTACTGTAATGTATTTTTCTGTGCAATAAAGTTATTACAAACAAACAAACAAACAGATTGCAGTGAAAGAACTTGGAGGAGGCCTATGTCAGCGGACAATCTAGTTTATAAAAGACTTAGTTTATATAAAATTGTGTATTGTGAATAATTTGTACAAAACTAGAAATAAATTCTACTATCTTTATCGATTATCCTCAGGTACCCATCAGGCCTGGCGTGGCAGCTGCGTCTCTCCCGCTCAGACATCCGCCGTAACGAAGCCCTCTACAGACTTCATAATTTCCTGGTAGCCGAGACAGCTGCAGGGGGAGTTTCGAGACAAGAAGCCGTGTCTATGATACCGCCTGTAGTGCTCGATGTTCAACCACATCATAAGGTACATACAACACTATTGAAATAAATGGTTACCAGAAAAAAAGTAGATTCAGTTGATTGACTATAAATTTTGTATCTTATCTTACAACCACTGAGCTGCCATACACCTGTTTTCTCCTGCTCAAACGAGAAGCTCTCTACTGATCCTGATTTATTTATTAAACACTTTGCACACAATAAAATAAAACAAGTATGTTACATAAAACATGAACACAGTTTGTAAACAAAATGCGGCCTTATCGCATAAGCAATCTCTTCCAGGTAACTTTATAGTTTGAAAAATAAAAGAAAGAAGAGATACCGATATGGTGCATTAAGAATAGAACAATGCTGGATTTCTTGGTAGCTAACATGGCGGGTCAATGACACTAATAAGCTGGCACCCAACAAATAAGACGAGAAGGAGAGGCTTTGTAGGAGATTAGCGGATGACATTAAGGCAGTAGCTGGATCAATCTGGACCAGGAAAGCAGGAGATGGGGAAGAGTGCAAAAGATTGGTCGCCTTTGTATATGAACAAACAGATAAAAAGAAAGATTAATCAGATTTTATTTATTAAATTTTATTACAAAATTGTATAGTAAATGGCGGACTTAAAGCCGGAGGTTTATCTACCAGAGATTATATAATTTTCAAGTGAATTTAATATACTGCTTAAAGTTTAATTATAATTTGTGTGCAGAATTAAAGACTTTTATTCTTATAATACATTTTATTACAGGTATTGGATATGTGCGCTGCTCCTGGTTCGAAAACGGCCCAGCTGATCGAGTTTCTACATGCTGATGAAGAGAAAATGCCTACTGGTAACTAAATTTATTGTTTAATCATTTTATTTTCTATTTATTAACATATTAGAATTGACCTTTGTAGATATATACCTATTAAACGGACCATGGGCTTCGAGGCAATCAGCCGAGAATGCAACCGGGAAGGCGCTAAGATGAGTAGTGACATATCACGGCGGAGCCCAAACCGCTGGGTAGTTTGGTTCCAAAATTAGCACATGGATTTCTTTTATGGTCTAGGGGTGCACTAAGAAACGACTTTTCAAAATACGTAAACTGATAAAAGAGATTAGTTAGACCAATTGCTTTAAAACTTCTCCAGATCATGATAAATAAGGCAAGACCTGTTTCATGATTTTTCGAAAATCAACCCTTAAAAGGGAAAGAGTATGACTTAAAAAATGCCGGATTCAAAAAACCATCGACTCTTACTCAGCTGCCTAAACTTGATTTTTTTTTTATGAAGAAAAATATGTTATTTGTTATTAGACCACGCGGGCGAAGCCGCGGGCAGAAGCTAGTCCATACTAATATTATAAATGCGAAAGTCTGTCTGTCCGTCTGTCTGTCTGTCTGTCTGTCTGTCTGTCTGTTACGCTTTCACAGCCAAACCGCTGAACGGATTTTGATGAAATTTGGTATGAATATAGTTGAAGACCCGGGGTCAAACATAGGCTACTTTTTGACGCAGGCGGAGCTGCGGGAAACAGCTAGTACAATATAAATCAAAAGTTTCTGTTGCACAAAAAGGAAATATTGCCATAACATGAACAAGCAAAGATAAATCATGAGCTAAAGGCAACCATTAATATAATCTTGCAGGCAAAGTAGCCAAATTCTACTTACTAAACACCTAAGAGCTACATAGCGTCTTCTCGTCCAAAATCCCTCAGTCCCTTAAAACTAAGGTCTTCGACTAGTGTGTGTTACCAGTGATGACATATGGGTCCTAAACGTGGTCCTTGACTATGGGCCTCATAAGAAAGCTCAAGATCACCCAGAAAGCTATATATGTCCAGCAGTGGACTGACTGCGGCTGATGATGGTGAAACACCTAAAAGTTTGGATAGCGTTAAAACCCAGGAACTTCTATTTTCTAGGTTTTGTAATGGCCAATGACGTAGACAACAGTCGCTGCTACATGCTGGTACATCAAGCTAAGCGGCTGAACTCGCCCTGTATACTGATCACTAACCACGACTCGGCTGTAATGCCGTCTCTAGTTGTCACTGATGATAAGGTATGTGTACGTATACGTGAGAACTCTTGATAACTTATGATCTCTTGGTAGTTGTTTCTTGCTATTCTATGGCGAACAACGTCGACAAAAGTCTGCCGGCTTTTACATCCATCAGAGGGATTACGTAGGTGAATATTTACAATATGAGTAAAAAAGAAGAAAACTAAATTTAGTTATTTTTTTAAATAGAATATAGACCCTAAATCGCTGTCGTCGTTCGGCTCAGTACCCAAGTGGCTGGCGACATTTATCCTGTGGCATCAATAGACTCTTGTTGCCCGGGCATCATTGTTTCATTCTAATAAACTACAAGGTCAATTGATCCCGCCGCCCTAGTGAAACAGAGAGGTTCTTAAATATTTTTCAAGTCATTCATTCTTTCATAGCAACATGGTCAATCGACCGTTTTTCAAGTTGATCTTTTTGTTTATTTATTTATTTATGTACACATAATTTTGTTTTTTTTTCCAAAAAATATTACATAAAGGATCCGTCGGCCATAAAACCTTTGAAGTTCGACCGCATACTGTGCGACGTGCCGTGCTCAGGCGACGCGACGCTTCGCAAGAACCCTGATATATGGCTGAAATGGTCGACAGGCAATGGGAATAATCTTCATGGGTTCGTATTTTTGTACTCTTGTAAATTATATTACTACTCCTATTAGAGCCTTCGCGGTTGCATCCTTAGCTAGTTGCCTCTGAGCCCGGGGTCCGCTTTTAACACAGGATCTCTTGTAAATAGGCTATTCCACTCAATTTTTTTTTTATCATTCATATGGAAAATATCAGTACTAGAAACTGATATGAAATGAAAAAATATTTTTTGATCCGTGCAAAAATAAATAAGTTCCTAATTTCCTTTATGAGAAAATTTTAAATACTAATTACTGCTTTAATTATGAACTAATTTTGTTGTTGTTTTTAATGTAGTTATTGTTCCGTATAAAAATATTTTCCAAGTATGAACACAGTCAAGTAGCCGGACAAGTACAGTTTGGACTCGCGCTCTGAGTGTTCTCTCATCACTCTATCTCCTTTGTTTTCTGTATTTCCTTTGAACTACTGACACTAATAATTGACTATTTTAACATTATAGCCCGACCAGGAAAATAAAAATCCTGCATTGGCGTCGTTACTGATTGTCTTTGATGGCAACATGTTGTATGTGTCATGTCAACAACAAAATTGACAATATCATTTAATGAAATAGAAAGTAATGCTTCGTTTTCATTAGCTTTAATTATGATAACATCTTTTATATCACTTTTCTCATATTACTATATTATATTGTCATTTTGATAAAAAAAAATATGTTTTATGTTAATCACAAAATACACAACGTCCACTCCTGTCTCTTTTTGGCAGATGACATTAAGATCACGGAATGTTACCTGAATACCTAGTTGCCAGTAAAAGAAATTAGTTCTAATATTTTTCCGCAATATGGTCAAGGCTACTATTTTCCTGGTAGGGTTAGAATTGTTATTTTTAATTTTTATTTTAAATGAAAACATATTACGATTGCTTTCCTAAACTGATGTTACAAGATATTGATTGCTTCGTGCTGAATTTCATGATTCCATGTCAACAGAAAGTACCGTATAAGTTTTAATTCCTGCAAAAAATGTCTTGACGGCAGACAGACAACAGAGAGATGGATAACAAAACCATCCATCATGGGCTACAATCAAGGAATCTTATTCCTAAAGCAGAAAGAAAAACAAGCTATTTCTTATTTCCTGTCGATTATAATACAAAATACAAAAATAAATTATTACATTTCAGAATACAATACAGAGTATTACGCCGCGGCTGCGAACTCCTCGCGATCGGTGGTCGCCTGGTGTACTCGACCTGTTCGTTCAACCCGGTAGAAAACGAAGCGGTGATTCACAGGATATTGCAGGAGTCTGGAGATAGCCTTGACCTGGTTGATGTGAAGGACATGCTTCCTGGACTCAAGTTTCATAAAGGTAAGACTCCTTCATATTTATGCTTGCCTGGTATGTATTTCTCTGTAGGATCTTCAATTTTAAAGGTTTCTAGGTGTAGAAGTACGAAGTTCTGCTAATTATTTATTAACAAGTTGTCATCGGTGGACTCCCGGTATACTCGACCTGTCCATTTAACCCGGTGGAAAACGAAGCGGGGATTCATAAGATTATTGCAGGAGTCTGGAGATAGCCTTGAGCTAGTTGATGTGAAGGACATGTTTCCTGGACTCAAGTTTCATAAAGGTAAGACTCCTTTATAATTATGATAGCCTGGTATTTATTTTTCAAAATAATCTTCAATTTAAAAGGTTTTCACATGAATGAAATACGTATCTAGGTACTAAAAGGTGAGACTTCTTCATTGTTATGCTAGCCTGATATTTCTCAATAGAATCTTCTATTTTGAAGTGTTTACGTGAAATAGGTACTAAGGTTTGCTAATTATTTATAAACTACTTTTCATCGGTGAACTCCTGGTATACTCGACCTGTTCGTTCAACCCGGTAGAAAACGAAGCGGTGATTTACAGGATATTGCAGGAGTCTGGAGATAGCCTTGACCTGGTTAATATGAAGGACATGCTTTCTGGACTCAAGTTTCATAAAGGTAAGACTCCTTCATATTTATGCTTGCCTGGTATGTATTTCTCTGTAGGATCTTCAATTTTAAAGGTTTATAGGTATTAATTAAGTACTAAGTTCTGCTAATTATTTATTAACTACTTGTCATCGGTGAACTCCTGGTATACTCGACCTGTTCATTCAACCCGGTGGAAAACGAAGCTGTGAATCATAGGATATTGTAAGAGTCTGAGCCTTTGAGCTGGTGGATGTGAAGGACATGCTTCTTGGACTGAAGTTTCACAAAGGTGAGACTCCTTCATAGTTATGCTAGTCTGGTATAAATTTCTCTCTAAAATCTTAAATTTTATGTTTTCATATGAAAAAGGGATCTAAGTACCTACTAAGATGTGCTAATTATTTATTTACAATTTGTCATCAGTGGTCGCTTGGTGTCAACAGGTTCGTTCAACCCTTTGAGAAACAAAGCTGATTCGCATGGTATTAGGGGCATGCTTTCTGGAATAAAGTTTCACAAAGGTGATATCTAACTCCTTCAGAACTATGCTAGCCTGGTATATTGTGTCTCTAATAAATCGACCTTGTACGCTCTTGTGGTAAAGTTAGTTCCTAAAGCTGTATTCACTATTGCGAATTTCTACCCATCTTTGATCGCCTGGTACACTCGACCTGTTCTTAGGGTTCGTTCAACGATAGTATAGTTTTTTTTATTTTATTAAAGGAATGAAACACTGGCGGCCGGCGTCAAAAGATATGGTTTTCTACGACAAATACGAGGATGTCCCTGAAAAATGGCAGACGGTAGTGCGACCACAAATGTTCCCACCCAAACCGGAAGAAGCTGACAAATATCACTTAGATAGATGGTAAGTTTTCTTCCCGTAAGTCAACTGCCTCTGTGGTCCAGTGGTTAAGACGTTTGCCTAAAGAACCAATAATCACGGGTTCGATTACCACGGAAAGCATACTTTGTTTAATGTTTTTCAATTTGGTTAGGACATTGCAAGCTTGAACCACCTTTTCGTCTGATAATTAAGTATATTCCGTGCTTCGAAAGTAGCTCCGCTGTAATAACCAAAACTAACAAATCTATGACTATGAATAATGCATATCCTGGGCTTTGAAGCGCAAGCTAAAGACTGGAAAAACATGCATGTGTGCTCTACATGTCTGTTTCCTACAGGGTCTAAGTTTAAATTATGATAGCCACATTCGGAAGTTGTATGTTTGCTATGCATCTGTTGTGTACATAATCTGATTGTAAACGGTCACCGTACCCATGAACGCTAACGGGAGCATTGCCGACCCTTCAGAAATACTTTCACGACCTATTTGAAAAACCCCATATTGTAGTCTCACGGGAAAACAATATTATGGAGTACATTATGCATTCCTTTGTATTAGAATGATAATATACATAAATGAGAATTAATTCCCTGTCGATGACAAGAAGTGCGAATAGGTTTTAAGAATTTAAAGATTTACTTTCGTCAAGTCTAAAATAATAAATATGTATTTTTGTCAAACTCTGAGTTTATAAATGTATTAGACATATTTCAACCGACTTTTTAAAATGTAGGTTAGGTTCTTACTTTGGATGCTACAATTAATTGATCTGTGATCTATTTGATGACTCCGTCAATTTGAGATCAGTATTATTCCAAAGTATTACTGAACAACTTTAATATTGTTTGAAAATGGTACACTATAAAGGTGTCTATTCTGTAGTAGGTACTGTGTTGAAATTGCAAATTTAGTGAAAACAGTTTTATTTTTAGAACAACTATTTAGTAGACAAACGAGTATTTGGCGTTCTGATGGTAAGCGGGTATCTGCAATGTCAGATGAATTTCTAAATTTTCCTTACGAAGTTTGCCCGGTCAGCTAGTTTTTAAACACAATTCGAACTATCAATTTATTTTCATCAATTTTTTATCCAGTGTTCGGATACTACCCCACCACCAAGACACCGGCGGTTTCTTCGTTGCAGTTTTCGAGAAAAAATCTCAACTACCCTGGGAGAAAGAGATCAGAGAAGAAGAAACTAAAGAGGAGAAAAAAGAACCGCCAAAGAAGAAAAGAAGAATGGGCGGCTACAGGGAAGACCCTTTCGTATTCTTCTCCGGAGAAAACGAAGACGTATTCCCTTCTATTAAGGAGTATTATGATTTGAAGCCGGAATTTGATCCGACATGTTTGTTGACGAGATGTTTTGTGGGGAAGAAAAAGAATATATATTTAGTGTCGCCCATTGTGAAGGATGTCGTGCGGAGAAACGAGTCGAGTATAAAGATAATTAATACCGGTGTGAAGACTTTCGTGAGGTGCGATAATAAAAATATGGTGTGTCCGTTTAGGTAAGTTAATGCTTATTTATTTATTAAACTATTGTACTGTGATTCATTCAAAAACAGACAGACGAATGATTTTTGTTCGAAATTTCAAAAATTTATTTAAAAAAAAAACAAGGTCTGCCTCAATGGAAAAGGACAATACTGTAAACAAATATGGCCGTCTGACATTGAAACAGTTTTGGTGTTGTTTAATAATAATAAACACTTTATTGCACCAGGAAAATACAATTTTGAGACACGTACCTGTAGACGTAATGGTGTGCAAAGGCGGCCTTATCGCAATAGCAATCTCTCACAGGCAACCCTTTTTGTAGGAAACATTTCAGGAAAAGAGATAGGCATGGTGCAGAAACATAAGCTAAATATAATAGTATAAACTTACACAAAATAAACTAAAATAAACTTACTTAAGGTTACATATCGCAGTACACATATAATATACAGTAATAAATAAATAAATGTACTATAATACCTCAAATAATGATGTAAGATCAATTTTAGGACCTAACGTAACATCTCACATCATTCACCCCCACCTAGAAAATGCTCTTGTGAATTGAGATGTGAATGTGATAAGCATTGATAATCGAGTGTCAGTGATTGATGAGTAATTTTAATAAATAGCCATTGTTTACATTATTGTCTTTTTTCCATTGAGACAGACTTTACAGTAAAACGTAGAACTTCCTCCTTTTTTGAAATCGGTTAAAAACGTTATGAATGCCCTTCAAATGATGCTAATTGGTCATCAAAATCATGTGATATTTTTAGACACTTAGTTTTCCCATTTGTAAAATTAAACAAAAAATCTTATGTTTTCGCGATTATTACACTTACACATTAAATAGAGTTTATTACTTATTTAAACGCGAAAAAAATTAAATCTGATTTTTTTTTAAATAAGTACTCATACGCAGGTTATCACAAGAAGGCTTGCAGAGTATATCCCCGTTGATTGGTCCCAAACGTCGTCTGCAGATTTTGAAGGAAGACCTAATACTGGTGCTTCAGAACGACAACCCGAGCAAACCGCCCGACGTCAAACTGTTTAGCGAGCATACGCAGAATCTGGTCAAAGATTTTGGTAAGTTTTAATATATTTATAGGCTAATACACACCTGTTACTTTTCTCTTTTTACCCAGTCGAGAGTATGTCACCCATATTCTTAAACCTTCACCCAAACTCGACTCAACCTTACTCCACCTCAGTATGATTAGTCGTCACAAGCTTCCTTGACTTGAGATGATTTCTCATTGGAGGTGAGTATCGAACTGTCAAATATAAGGTTGGTCGAGAGGTACCTTGAGGCGTCCTTGAAATGAAATAAAGTGGATATAAATCGGGTTTTTGCCACTTTGTTTCTTTTGAAATTTTTGTGTTGAATTGTTATTATAACTTGTGACGTTCCTCATTGGAGTTTGCTCAAGCAACCAACTAAAAGTATCGTTTTCAAGGAAGGTTCGAGGACTTTCTTAAGGCGCCCTCGAATGAGTTTGAGTGAAGGACTTCCTTAAGGTTATGTTTAAGAATACGGGGTGTATGTATAATTGTTTGGCATGCTCTGCACCCTGAACGGCTCCATGGATTTTAGCTTGAGAGGTGTCGTTAGATTCGTATAACACAGAAACGCAGTCGGTTAATTACCGGTATCTTGTTCTTCTCATGGAAACAGCACTCTGTCTTATTTGATCTCATGTTTTGTTTGTTCTGTTGTCAAGTGTTTGACAGCCTTGCCTTGTGAACGTCAAGTTTAACTAGAACTACTAATATACAATTTCGGCTATTTTGATAATCTAATATTTTGAGAATCTCATAATTTGCGAATAAAGGAATTTTAACGTTTAGCGTTCGCGTCTAAGAGTTCATTAACTAAAGGCACACCCGGACACTCCATACAATGGCGCCGAGATTACAACTACTACGATTAGGTCGCGTTCGCACGCGCGTCAATGTGAGTGATGTGTGAGTGTCACTCGTAGGGTTGGTTATGTCATACTTGCATTGTTTTGCTCTCGATTTTAGTGTGTTCTACAATTAATAATATTTTCTAGCGACGGGCAGCTGTGTCCTAGAATACAGTCAAGCACAGCCCCCGCTTCGTCTAACTCTAGTGGGATGGCGCGGGGTACACTCTCTGCGAGCGTACACCGCTACACCAGACACCGTACACTATTTACGACTACTTGGAGCAGATTACAGCAAGCATGGTGAGTAGAGATCTTCTTAGTGCTACTAAATATCTCCAAAATATGGAAGATTGCCCGGAACAAACAACCACATCATCCTGCTTTTCTAAATAGTAAGTAATAACTGTTTCTGGCGGCTCTGCCCGCGTCAAAAAGTGGCTTATGGTAGAATCCGGGTTTTCAACAATATCCATACCAAATTTCATTCAAAATCGCTCCAGAGGTTTGGCCGTAAAAACACATAACAAACAGACAGACTTTCGCATTTGCAATATTAGTATGGATGACAGTGTCGTTAATGGCAACTAAAAAACATTTAATTAAACTAAATAACCTCTCAACAAATTTATAGGAAAAAAAATTGTTTAAGAAATCATTTAGTACAATGACACCGGCGGTGATGGTTACTTATCGCCATGATATAAGATTCCCAAACAAAAGCTTAACTAAAGCTTTTAAAAAAAAAAAAAATTAGTGTAGAAAAACTGGAGTGCAGTTTTTGAGATCTACATATCACTAAAAATAAGTGATTTGAACTATTTATGTTCGATTTTGAATGATTTTTATCTGCGAGTCGAACGATTAACAATTTCAGAGTCATTGGTATCAAAAATAAATAGCATTCCTGGACTCTGAAACAATATAAATTAGAATAAAACTAGCAATACAATGTAAATTTAAAGAAATTTGCTTACAAGTGTTGCAACGATGATATTCATATTAAACTATCACGTTACAGATGTAAATAAATTCAAAAAAGCATCAGATGTGCCCGACGCTGACGCAGATACGTCTGAAGCGACAGAAACTACAGAAAACAATGAAGCAAACGAAGAAAATGGCGCGAAAAACGGTGAAGCTATGGCGGTAGATGAAGTACAGAGTACCAGTGATTTATAGTTGTAAGTGTATTCAAGATATTTATCTCTAGTGAACAGGGAAAGTAACTTCATTATTATGATTGTGACGTTGATATTTTTTTGCCTATCCCTATCTTTCTCATCTCATACGCAAAAGGGGCCGATATTTAAACATTCGCCATCTATAATTTTTACTGTTATTAAGACTATGAAGTTCGAAGCAAAGTAGATTTTATCGTTATTAGCATAAGACTGGAATTACACTGAGTACTAATTAATTATTTTTTTAAAGAAATGTGCAAACAAACAAGTAATTCCCGCATTTTTTGTCATTTGTATAGAAAGCACCCCTTGATTTTGAGAGGCTTGCGCGGAGATATTAATTCAATAATTAGATCCTTTTTGGTCAATCTTTTCAAGACCCAACTCAGTTCCTTTTGTTTTTAAAATACGGCTAGAGATAATTTAATCTGAATTGACTATAAGTATTTAACAGTATGACATAAATATATTGACGTCGCATAATGCATCTGCATTATATACAAGTATGTATCTCAATTTATTATGTTTAAATATAAATGTTATTTATATAGTACTTCTTTTATTTTCTTGTCATTTCTTAGCAGTAGCCATTTAGAGAGCCAAAGCGGATTTCCTTAGCATTCAGGGTCAATCTAATTTCAAGGCAAAAGTTTCACTAACACGTAATATTCGCGTGTAATATCTTTTGATGACAAATGAAAACGTTTAAATACAATATTTTAAAATTTCTTCTTGCATATTGGGGGCCAAAATATCCTATACACATTGCTGTGGGAAATTCTAAAAGCGTCACACAGAGAAAAATAGGAAAACATAATTTTTAAAATCGATCCTAGATTGACTGACTAATCGGTGAACTTACATAGAAGAAGAAAAAATCAACTCCTTTTTTGAGGTCGGTTAAAAAGTAACACAAAACGTAGGTAGAAAAACTAAAAATAATTAAAAACGTTGGATCTTCACAAAACTTTTATTTCATTTCACTTTCAAAATCGCAGTTCTAGCGATAACAATCTTTCCCTTAAGTCTAAGGCCAAAATACTAGGTATTTTATGAAATAGGACCTCATCTAAGAGCATTAACGGTAGCAACTTCAGTAATTATTGCTGCGGAGTTACCCCTATCCAACTTTTTATTCCCTTACTGACCTACTATTTAAACAAGACACTTTCAATATTTTGACAGATCTTTTGTACCTGTCTTGTTCTAGATTATTCAGAAAAACGTATATATTATTTTCAATGTTTTTACGCAGACGCTAATGACTGCGTTAAGATTTTGTTAGAGTTTCTTAGTTACTTTAATATCCGCCAGGGGTGCTGAAATGATCTTATACACAAAAATTGTAAACACAATCGCTAGCGTATGCGTCAATAAAATCGCGTGGTAGGACAGATCTACAAGGAATATGCGTATCAATTTCTTCATGGATCAATAAATTTCATGTATCTTTGGTTAATCCACGTCAACCAGGCAATACATTTTCTATCGCAATGCCAAAGATATAGATTAAAATACTATCCATGACATCAGCTGTAACGTCTGCCTATCTAATCTACAAACAAATAAATTCAGACATGTGAGAAAACACATTTATACTAATGAGATCAATAACAAAACTTTAAGTTATATAAGTAATCTAATATAACTTAAAGTTAGAAAAATATTGCACATAAATATGACTAGACTGAGATGATCGTTATTAACTTTTTCTTTTTATTCGTTTTATAGCTAAAAATGTTAATATTTATACACAAATAAAAGTTGTTCTAGTAAAATCTTACCTAAAAGTTTATTATTGCATGAATTACGCCAATCTTTAATATATAAAGAAAATACATTAAAATGTTAAATTTCAGTCCAATCAGTTACATTAATACTTATGTTGTTTTAAATACGTATTTAATTGGCATTTTAATTTAGAAATTCGATAATATGTTTGTGCGAATAATATGGAGGTAGTAGCAAAATTATAACTAAATTCCATAGAAAATATAACACGATTTACACCCATAATATACGTTAAAAAGGTATGACTTTAGCATAATAACGTATCACACATAATAGGCGCAGCGTATCCTAAAAAGTATCAGTCAAATGGCGTACAAACATTAAGTATTAAATTTAAAACATAGAAATGGCAACACTTTTGAAAATCTTATTAATTTAATTACGTTCGAATTAATTTCACGTTTCTTAAAACTAAACTTATAACACTTAACGCGACTTGTATTAATATGGTTTCATGTACCCTACCGATATAGATCTGGCGAGAACTTTCAATCAAGTAATTTTAGATACGGTAATCATGTTTTGTTAAATTTAAATTGATATTATCTCATCTCTGTTTTAATATAAATATATTTGGAAATAGTAATAGTGTTCAGTACAATAAATATGTAGTTTGACTTATATTTATTAGGAAAATATAGTTAAAGATTAATTACGTAGACGACATGTTTGTACTAGGAGTCATTGAATAAGGTTACACAGGTCGACGGAAAAATTTGGACAGACAATGCAATGGAGAAGAAGTTGATGCTTATTATTAACTTGACAATATATTTGCCAACATTGATTATTCAAAGATGTAATTTACAAAGAGTTTCAAAAAATCCATATTGCGTAGAAATATACGGTAAGTTGTGAAAAATTGATGCATAAATTGTAGTATAAAATGTATGCAGCACTTTTAAACTAACTGTACAAGTAAAAGTACATAGATAAACCGGCAATATTGTTGATAATTCTAATTAACCGCATATACATATTATTTTATACCTTATAAATGTAGATGTAGGGAGAAAAACAGCTGGGCTGAAATGGGATTAAGCGGGCGGCGTATGCCAAATGCATCCAGAAAGATGTGCTGAAATTTTTAAAACTTGATCCCCTCTAATGGGTATCGAAAAAAAATACCAAGAATAAGATGGTAAAATGAACTGAAAATGTTCGACAAGGATTGGTAAGAACAAGCGAAAGAAAATTCGAGGAAGAAAATATGGGAGGCTTCTGCCCAGCAGTGGGTCACTTACGGTTAAGCAAAAAAATACCTTAACCAGTCTTACCGATTTTAAGATGACGACAAAGTCTTGACTAAATTAATATTGTTGGCAAATATACAGCGTCTTAAACTATATTACAAGCTAACCGACAACAGAAGACACACGCTTTATTCCAGATTTAACAATTCTCGACCCAATATCACAGAGGGTGATGTGGTTTCGTTTTATTCGAAGCTAAGCTAATTTTATGAGCTAATTAGTCTAATTATAATTATTGTGATTTTTATTTGTTTCGTCTGAATTTTATGGATGATGTATTTTATCTAAATACCGAAGTAAATTATGGGTATGATTTTGAGTGTGGATAAATTTTTAAAAACAAAAGATATACAAGCGTTTGTCGCACTTGTCTAGTAAATAAAAAAAATCTAACCTTACACTCTACTCTAATTTTCTCTACATTTTTTAAATGATGTTGAATCAAATAATTTTCCTAAGTATAATGATAAGTACTGTGAGCCGCACATCATTTAAACAAACGCAAACTTTATTTAGGCTAATCTTACCTTTTAACCCCTGTACTATTACTAAATATATACATACGCCAATTTGTTGGATAGATCGATCATTTCATGAAGTGGTCTACCATACTATCAAATTAAAAAAAAACTTAGTAATAATACTGAACTCAAAACATAATTTTCAAAAGTAAAAGTTATGTTTCGAGCATAAAAATCTGGATTACTACGGAAATGAGCTGTTCAAACGTGGATGACCATATCATTAAACAGTGACGTTTCAATGATATGATCCGTTTTATGTAATGAAATGATAAATTTAACGAAATGGCCACGACAAATAAAAATATAAACTGAATGACCAGCGGCATAATTATGAATTATATTTTTAAAAATTTAACAACTTTTCTAATAATCAAAAGTAAAACTGATTGACATCCATTTGACTGAATACTTTCTAGAAATACTTGGAAATTTCTAGTTAAAGTATAAAAATAAAGCTAAGAATAAGCAAAATTCTAGGGAAAATGCTAATAACAACGATATGAGTATGTAAATTGATTGTTAAATTAAAAACTTGCGAGATTACTTTCCTCTTAACAAATCATACTAATATACACCGTGAAATTTTAGTAGTTTTGGACCCATTGTCCAGTGACTACATTCATGTAACTGAACAACTTTCCCCAAGATACATGGGTCGAAATATGGAGTAAATTTTTGGACCTCCCATATATAATGTCTCATCACGTGACCTAACTTACTATGGGAAGTCCAAATTTGTTCTCATGTTTCGAGCTATGTTCCTTGGGGAAATTTGTTCGGTTGCATGAATGGAGTCACTGGACGATGGGTCCAAAACGACTAAAATTTCACGGTGTATAAACAATTGTGCATAATAGTAGATATAAATAATGAACAAGATAAAGAAGAATTTAATAAATTCATTTGGTGGAATTAATTTAACACAGCAATCCGCTACATCAGGATCGACTTCAACTAAAATGCAATTACATTTCGTTATTTTGTCAATTTTGTAACAACGAAATATATATTAAAGATAATACGTATCTTGCAGGTAATTTAATATTAATATTAAGTTAATTATTTAAAGCACACATTTATTTAAAATAACAAAACTAAACAGTGAGCATCTAAGACGGATCCATTTTTTGGACGGTAGAAATGGGCAAAAGCTGTGCTTTTATAATTTCAAAATTGACAAATAAGTCATCTGTCATCGCCTTAAAAAAAACAATATTGCAAAGTGCTAATATTATATCTCAGCGTTTCATATCCATCGTTTTGTAGTACCTTCTCATTTTCACACTTGGACTGAGAGTGAGACAGAACTACAGCTGTCTGCCATATATCAGATAAACACAGAATATATCTTGACCTGGCAACTCACAAATTTAATAGTTTTTCAAAGTATACATACATGGGTAGTAAAATCACAGGTATAAATGAGATATGGTCATTTTGTTACAAATAGCACACAAAAAAAACCTTGTAAAATATATGCTGATACGTGCATAATATTTACTAGCTTAAAAAAAATTGTAAAAAAGGTAAAAGAAAAGTATGAATAGAAATCAAGATGGCGATGACTAACGATGTCAGTTATGAAATAATATTAAATTTACAACACCCTAATTTCAAATATATTCTAATTCAAGATATCCTGCACATTGTTAATGATGTAATTGGGAACAGCCTACAAGGGTTATACATTGTAAGTTTTACAAGTTATATTCAGTTTTTATACATAGTAACTTAAACAGAGAGGAATTTATAGATATTAAAATATAGTTGGCACTGACATTTATATATAACAATTCTATTCGCTGGACAGATTGTCAGAATGATATTATTTCTATGGAAAGACGGGTAAGAACTTAAGACAATATAACACGACTATGGCAATATGGAATCTGAAATATAGCAAATTTTCAAAGGCGCAGCATAGCGTCTACTACAGACTCGAACCACGTCATTGAATTACCGAATCTATTGCTATTTAAGATTCAAAATCGAAAAACAAAACGTCTTGTGTCATTTCTCTGCAAGGTAAAACCAATAGCATATAGGTTTATTCATATGGCGCGCTAAGATTGGCAGAAGTTTTTTTACAAAGATAACTACCTACATTAGTTTAACTTCGTAAAATCTTAGTAGGTACAGTCACCTGCATTAACATATATGTCAATTATTTAAGGAACAATGTGTATACATGTTAATGCTCTGTACTTGTAGCTCACCCAGGATATTCCATACAACAGCGGCGAGATCGATACCTATTACTACTACTATTCGGTTGCGTATTGCGTCAATATGTGTGTAACTCGAATGGTTAGTTATACACCGTATCTGCGTCATAGTCGTCGTCATCCTTGCATTGTTTGGCTCCCGATTTTCACTCGTATCTGTTTCGGGTGGGAGGGTGCGAGTGTCCGTTCTGTACGTAAGTACTGTTAATAATTCTGTGAATGTAGATAACAAAATCTATCCAGCGACGTTATATCATAAATATCAGTGTAAATTGGATACACACGTCTAACTATTTAATGTTAAACTATGAGCACTGCGTAAGCCGCGGGTTTCTTGGGCATTGCATGAGATGCCGCTGCCAGGGCAGGTCTCTGGCCAACACGTTCGTGAGGCAGTACGGGCATTTCCACTCGTCCATGCCCAACGCTGGGGGAAATGGTATAATTATAAAACTGATGTTAACAATACTAGAATTTAATACGGGCTTAATAATAAAAGGTAACAGCATGTTGAATGTCGATGATCCAACAGAACAGGAGGTGATAGTAGAAATCTCTTCCCTTAAAAATACTAATTCAGAAGGATATGATGGAGTTAACACAAAAATAATAAAATATTGCTGTCCTGAAATAATCACGGTGCTTACTCACCTTATAAATTTGTCCTTCTCTTCTGGCACCTTCCCGAATGCACTTAAACTTTCTTTGGTGAAACCATTATATAAGAAAGGATTACGAAATGATATGAACAACTATCGACCAATTACCCTATTATCAATATTTTCAAAAATATTTGAAAAATGTATGTTTAAACGGTTAATGAATTTTTGTAACAAATATGACATAATAAACGAAAATCAGTTTGGATTTCAAAAAAACAAGTCCACCAATCTGGCAATATACACACTAGTAAACGCAATCCTTAGTAGTTTAAATAGTAAGCACTTAACTACCGGACTTTTCTTTGATTTGTCTAAAGCGTATGATTATGTTTCACACGATAAGCTTTTAAATAAGTGTGAAAGGATTGGTATAAGGGGGATTGCTTTGCAGTGGATATCGTCATACTTAAATGATCGGTATCAAGGTGTTATGGTCAGTAATATATCAAATAATGAAATGTATTCTTGTACATCATCCTATAAAAAAGTAAACAGTGGTGTACCTCAGGGCAGTGTATTGGGTCCGTTGTTATTCTTAATATATATTAATGACATTTTCAGTATAACAAATCATAATTGTATTTTATATGCTGATGACATTTCTATAATTGTAACGACTGATGTGAAAAAACGTAATAATAGTGAAATTATTAAACATGAAAATGACATTAATAACACGGTTGACAAAATAATTAAATGGCTACATGATAACAATCTAAACATTAATCTAAATAAATCAAATTATATACAATTTAATAATTCTAAACACCCACGCTGTAATTTTACGTTAAATGTATATAAAATAAATAGAGTAACAAATACTAAATTCTTAGGAGTCATAATTAATCATGACTTAAATTGGAAGGACCAAATTGATGCCATCTGTAAGCGAACTAATCAGTTTGTATATGCGCTCAGGCAGGTCAAAAAGGCAACAGATACTAAAACGGCTATTAAATGTTACCATGCATATGTAGGGTCGGTTCTGCGCTACGGTATAATGATGTGGGGCTATAGTACAGACTGGCATAAGACATTCGTAGCTCAGAAAAAATGCATAAGGGCTATATGTGAAGTACCTCCACGCACCACATGTAGACCGTTATTTGAAAAATTGGGTATTTTGACATTACCATCACTCTATATTTATGAAATATGCTTGTTCGTACATAAGAACATAAAATTATTTAAAAAGGCTGGTGATGTAAGTAATAGACTACAACGAAACCCACATAGACTAATATTAGAGAATGTATCAACATCTAAAAAATGTTCTCACAGCCCACTTAATATGTGTATTCGTATCTACAATTCTTTACCGGATAATATGATACATTTGAATACATATGAATTTAAAGAGAAACTGAGCGAATGGCTATGTAAAAACACATTTTATGACATTAATGAATTTTTTGACCATGATAAGTAATTATTTTTAATTTTTTAATTTATTTCTTTGACATTGCATGTATTTCAAGGATTCAAGGACATTTTGTGTTATAAGTTTAATGAATTCAATTCAATTATGCTTGATTTAATTTAATTATGAATAGCCTAATTATTCGCATGTCATTAAATGTGACAAAACATGTGATCCAATATGTGAAAATTGTAACACCAATATACATACCATGTTTTTCGTGAATAAAGATATTTATTATATTTATTATTTATTATTATTTATATAACAAATGAAAGGAGAAAGTAAATGTCGTGCTGTATCATAAACTAAGGAACTTACAAATGACAGGGAAGAATGGGAGAAACTTCACATTTTTTTTTTTCAATAATTGGTTTTACAGCCATGGATACAAGTCCTTTATAGCCCTTTATCATTTTTCTATCTTCTTCAGTCCTACTGTGTGGTTTCGTCAAGTCCTAGTCTAGTCGGTAGTCAAGTCTAGTCTAGGCTAAGTGAAGTGGTAGAAAAACTGCACTTAGCGATTACTAGGAGCTTTTGGCAGCAAGCATGAAAACCACATAAATCAAACACTGTATCACTTCTACTTTGCGAATAATAATCCAGCATTATTATGCACAAACACTTAAAAAACACAAATATTGGAAAATAAAATACAGCGCCGATACTGCTCTTCACAGCTTCCCGACAAAAGTCCGAGAAACTTCACCGACATGAGTCATAGACATATAAGACCCAAGCATTTCACTACCAGAAACTGAAAACAAAGATTTTTTTAAATCCGTTCTTATTTAAGCAAGTTATAAGCCTTTGAAATTCGATGGAAGGGGAAACTGTCAAAAAACAAGAAAAGGATGCACTGTGTGTGCAGTGACGTCACTGCTACTTGGTTTCGTGCGAACAAAAGTGATAGCAAGACGTTCCCAACACGCTCCTACTTTTCTTCTTGAAAAAACTTTAAAATCCAATTACTGCCATAATTAACAACCAATTTTGTTCTTGTTTTCTATCGGTTACTTTTTAGTGACATATTGTTTCGTCTGCAAATATTGCCCAAGTATGAATACGGTCAAGTAGCCTGTTATAACGTTATTCTTTATATTAGACTTTTAAATCTGACAAATAAAATATTTTAAGATGAGTTACAATGAAGTAGTTTTACTGAATTTAGTTTAAAAATTAAAAAAATATAGAAAAAGGAATCTATTTGGACAGATAGATTGTAACTGGAAAATTAAGTAGGAAATAGGCAAAATCTAGGGTCGTAATAATTAAGCACAAAGTCAGGACCTCGCAGATAACCAAACAACACCAATTGAGAAGACTTAACTCAAGACGCGAAGCGTAGAGCGAGCTCTAATTAATGTCTTGGTTTGCAGCGTATGCAGTGAGATAAAAAGTCTTTATTTAGGAGAGTATACCTTAAATTGAAATGTAATAATTAAAGCGTTTAATTTTTTAAATTATTAACTTACGAATGCAGTTGGCGTGGAATTCGCTCTGGTCGATCCGCAGCGCGGCGCCGCATTTCCCACAACACTTCCACGAGCCCTCGCTCATTGAGCACTCTTCTGCAATTTATTATGTTTATTTATTTGCCTGTTTATTAGCATAAAAGAAATGAAAGTCGAAGGAGCTCACGCGCCATAGTTACATATGGAACCCCCAGTGAAAGGAGTGATCTATTCTTATAGTCATCTTACTCAGTAGATAACTGCTTAGTCCAGTAGTTAAGGAATTTTCCCGCAGATTTAGAGGTTCTAGGTTCAGTTCCCTCCATGGAGCAATTACAAAGATGAGATGCCGTAATAAGCATTTTGTAAGAAAGTATTTGTTTAGCTTCACTTGGCGGAAGGCAGACGTACGACATGCTTGGTTTCGGCCGTGGCTCCAACCATGGAGCACGAGCAATGACAAGCTCCGCCCACTTTTGTGTTGGCGAGGCGCCAATCATCACATCACTGCGCCATTTCAAACGGCATCTCCTCTTTGTAATTGCTTCATGGTTCCCACCGAAGTCAGACAATTCCAGTTTGATAAGGACACAAATGCTGATTCTCGCGGCTTTAAAATTTAGGTCCAATGCGAAATTTGTAAAAAAAATGGTCGTTTCTGTAGTTAGCCGCCATGTTTTTGAGAAATCTTGAATTCGACTTATCTCTAAAGGCGCGAGAATCGGCCCCTTGGCACTAGATATGAATAAAATTATCTATTCTCACCCAGTAGATGTGTGTGCAGCACTCTAGCTTCCAAAGCCAGTCGGCAGTGCGGGCAGCGCGCGAGTACGACGCAGCGTCGCCAGTAGTGCGCTTCTAAAGCTTCCGAACGCACGCGACGATTGCACCAAGTGCATGTTGTGCTCGTGCTAGAGATTATACCAATATATGTTTAGTATTTTACTAAGGGCCGATTTCAACATCGTTCCTATCCAAGAGTTGTTAATCTAAGCATAAAAAATGGATGGCAGACATTTTTATTCTAGAGTCCTTATAACGAAATTATACGGGGATTAACAGTATATTATCGGGTTCACTGTGTGGTGAAATGTAAACTTCATTATACGAGAGTAAATTGCGTCATTATCCATGAAATAAAACTTATCCGATTTTGGTAAAATCGGCCCTGAAAAATGTATAATGACTTACGAATATAAAAATATATCTATATTGTATTGTATTTGTCTATATTGTATTGTATTGTATGGTATAAATATTGGCAATTCACAAAACCAGCTGAAAGGTTCGCAGCGGACAGACTTTATATTGCCATATTACTAGAAAAATTGAAAATTTATACTGCCGCTGTTTTCAGAGTAATAATGTACGTATTTTTGAATATAGGAGCTCAATAGCCGAGCAAATCCATAGCAAATGCGGGTATCAAGCAACGCCGAGACGCGACCCCGTATTGGATTGGTCGCCATTTAGTGGCATTTTCTATTTAGAGCTCCTTCGTACTTCTAAAGACACGTTAAGCCGTTGGTCCCGATATCGATAGATGTCAGTCGTTAGGCTGTGTCAGATGCCTTTAGGCAGCCTGAAAAAATATTTACAGTGTTGGCCACTAACACACTTCGGGTCATGTTCCTGTTGATCAGGTTTTCCTGTAAAAATGGTTACGGCAATTGCTCCATTTCAATAAGTGCCGCCATAACTAGGACCATGACCAAAGCGTACTTAAGACTCTGAAGCGTAAGCCGAGAATATTACGAGGAAACACACTAAAAGTTGCACTCAGAGCACAGACTCAGATACATTAATAATTACTTAAATGCATTCTTTAAACATTTCCGTCAAAGCGAGAATTTGGAAATCCATAGAAATAAAATAATATTAACCTAAATAACTTCTTTATTTATGTTAGTATTGATTAATACTTAGATTCAAAAATTCATATACTTTTACTTTTACTATGAAATTTATGGTTTGAGAATTTGCTTTAATGATCAGTGACGTCTCTCGAGTGCGGCTGTATATTTTGCGGTGACAAAAGTTACTTACCTGCAGACCGGTTCTGGTGTAGTATCGCTCCCATCCATAGCACCACCTTCATAGCCTTCGAAATGATGTTCACCACTTGTCGCCATATGTCTTCTCCCTAAACATTTTATTACTTATTCAATACTTTTTTTTCTAGCTTGTTATGTCATGTCCCACTGCTGAGAAACCCCCTTTTGTCTCTTTTCAGAGCAATATGCATCCATTTCTTTAGGAAACTGTCCCAATCGTCACCATCTCTGTAGTTTCAATACAAAATAAAAATAATAAAGGCCCAATAATGCTACCCTGTGAAACAACCGTATACTATAGCATTTTAAAGTATCATAATGAATTGAGGCAGTTCTAAATTCAATTTGCTTTGCAAATTAGTCAGAAGCAAGAAGAAAAGGACAATGAGTTAATTATTTTTCATATCAGATTTGCTATAATAAATAGGTGTACCAAGTCAAAAGTATGAGGGGAATCTATAAAAACTACGCTGAACAATTCCAATTTTATTTTTAGTTAAACATTGCTAATCTGATCGGGATAAGGCATTTCCAGCTATTTTAAATTACCTCTTATAACTGCATATTATTGTCTTAGTAAGCTATCAGTTACAGTTTAAATGTACTCAGTCCCACCAACAGTTTAGTAAATTTTGTCTCTTAACACTGCTTTTTCAATTAAGTACCGCTAAATATTAATTTTTTTGAAAACCACCAAGCTTTTTCTTACCAGGACTATAATATCCACTCTCATCCATCTGACTATTGTCATCCAAGTGTAGATTCCTCAACCCCGCTACGAGTTTAGGTGATTCCAGCACACTTTCCCTAAAATACTCCGCTTTGACTTTAGGGGAATCCAGACTGCGGCAGTCCGAGTCACAACGGAGGTCGTTCCTGGGGGAATCCATTGGGAGAGAGTCCATGCTTCTCACGTCGTTTTTTGAGGTTTTCGGAGAACCTGCAGTAAAGAATAATTTTATAAAATGCCAGAAAATAAGATCGAATTCTTGTTTTGAAGAACATTATTGAAATCTTGTTGAAAACTTGGTCAATTTATCAAATTATTTTATTACTTATATTAATTGTTTCCCGCAGCTCTGCCTGCGTCAAAAAGTAGCCTATGTTTGTCCCCGGGTCATCAAAATCCGTTCAGCGGTTTGGCCGTGAAAGCGTAACAGACAGACAGACAGACGGACAGACAGACTTTCGCATTTATAATATTAGTATTTTATTATATACCAAAGCATGATAATATCTAAATTTATAAAGGGTTTTTCAACAAGAACTTTGTTTTTCAATTGGAGCAACACCAACAGCATGACAGCAGTTTTGACATTTAGTTTTTTGACATATTCGTAGTTATCCAAAACCACAATTGCCAAAGCATCTACTACGAATATGTCAAAAAACTAAATGTCAAAACTGTCGTGCTGTTGGTGTTGCCCCAATTGAAAAACAAAGTTCTTGCTGAAAACCCCATTAGAAGCGCGAAATCATTCATGAAATCACACACGATTGAGAACTAGAGAGAATTTTGAGTAAGTAGTTATGATACGTCAACTATTAAACTAAGGGCAGTTTTCCTGAAATAACCACTATACGAGATCAAAGCCTTAAAAATAGTTAGTATTTTGGAGTACGGCGGGCGGGAGTGATGGTATTATGCTCGATCGCCGCAAGGAGAAGATCTTCCCGCCAGGCGAGATGGTATGTCTGGAGAACCGCAGCTCCGACGATGTTCTGTCGGAAGTTGTATTTATGCTCCAATCCGTAGAAACTTCAATTGCGCGATTTAGCCTAGGTCTGTTTTTCTGTTTAGCGCCACCTGTTTCGTCTGTGTTGTAATTATTTTTTTTTGCGATAGTAGTCGCAACAGTATTATAAGGAACAGTTTTAGACGAACCGTTAAAAATTTATTGCAATTTTATTCACTAAGCAATAATCTCTTACCTAAAGTAGGCGAATATCTGTAGTCCAAATGCAATGGTTCATAAACTGTGACTGGGCGTTCTTTGAGCTGTGGCTTTGACGAATCGTGGTCGTAATGTATCATGGAGTGTCGGTTTTCTGAATTACGATTCGTGCGGCGATAGACTACTTCGTCTGTTTGGGTTTCTTCGAAATGCACCTGAAATAAAATAATTATTTCAGTCACTGTATTAACAGTCGCGGTCTCCTCGACGTTTGCGAGACCAATTATTAATCCAAAAATTAAAGTTGAAGAGTTTGTTTGTTTAAACGCGCTAATTTCAGGGACCACAAGTCAGATTTAAAAAATTATTTCAGTGTTGGATAGCCTATTTATTTAAGGAAGGCTATAAGGCTAGGACGAAGTCGATTCGGGCTGCTAGTAGTCTATATATGTATATGTGTGTGTGTGTGTATGTGTATGTTACCAGGTATGACATATAGGTCGGAAACGTGATCCTTGACTATAGGTCTCTTATGAAAGCTTAAGGTAGCCCAAAGAGCTATAGAGAGGGCGATGCTCGGTGTTTTCCTACGAGATCGAAACAGAAATGAGGAGATCCTTAGGAGAACAAAAGTCATTGATATAACACAGCGGATTAGTTCTGTGAAGTGGCAGTGCGCGAGTGGCACATAGCGCGGAGAACCGATGGCCAATATGGCAGAAAGGTTATTTAAATACAACCACGAACCGGCAAGCGCAGCGTGGTCAGATGATCTGAAAAAGGTCACAGGCAAACGCTGGATGCCTATGTTCAGCAGTGAACTGACTGCGGCTGAAATAATGCTAATGATCGAATAAAGCTCTTTTCAGAAGTGCCATGAGCAGGCCAGTTAACTTTGGCACACGCTACGGCACTTCTACCGATTCTTATTGATGTGGGCGTCACGCGGGATTCGCGTCAGTTTAAAAAGAGCTTATAGCTTATTAAATGTATTACCTTCTCCGTAGCAGAAACCGTAGATCTCGGCAAATGTTTTGGGCTGATAGCGCTGTCCAACCTCAGTTTATTATAGCCCGGGTAATTTGAGAAGTCCTTCGCCGTTCTACTAGGCGTGTAGCGTTTCGTAGGAGATTTCTTCAAACTGCTTTTAGTTCTCGATGTCGTGTGGCTGCTGAGACTCGATGGCGCTAAAAAATATTATAATAAATTAAATTCAGGCAACAGTTGACCGATATATAAATCGATAATATAAGTATTTGGAGCACGGCGCGCGCGGCGGGAGCGATGGTGTTATGCTCGACCGCCGCAAAGGGAATTACTTCCCGCCAGGCGAGGTGTTATGCCTGGGGAACCGCGGCTCCGACGGTGTTCTGTCGGAGGTTGTATATATGCTCCAATTCTCAGAAACTCCAATTGTGCGATTTAGTCTTTGCATGCTGATTGGACGTCTTGTTTGCGAATTTCGAATTAGATAGTCTCTTTAACGCCATCTGTTGCGTTGTGTTGTAACTATTTTACTGTGCGATTGTGTCGCCACAAGTATATAAAATCTCATTAACATTTCTTTTCACGTTCTCCGCCCGAGCGAGTTTTTAAGTTGCATATTCACTTTATAATTCAAAATTGTAAAATGAAGCGATAGCCATCTCACTTTCAAATGTCATTTTACAGGAAAATCAAATCAATAAGCACATGGCCCGGAAGTGTTTTCAGGCAACTTTACAGAAATTTTAAACCATGGATGTGACTGCCATCTAGTGGTAACAGTTAGGACGGAAAAGTTTCTAATGGCAATGCATAATAAAAACGCGAAATCATTACGAATACGCACCTCTCTCGGCTGTCGAGCAAAAATCTATTTTAATTAAATAACAATTAGGTAGGTACCTAAAGTAGACCCGCTAATGCTCGACGTCATAGACTTAAGGCTGTAGGAGGAAGTGACGCCGATGGATGACGTCATGAACGATGACGTCATCCCGCTAGTTCCGCTGCGAGTTGACTGCGAGATGCTGGCCGAGTCGAGGGTTTCCGTTTGTTCGGAACAGTTGAGGAGTTGTTCTTCCGATGGCGCTTGGTTGAGCATTTTCTGTAATAAGTATTAAAAAATATGTGGAATCCAGAGCAACGCTGAGAGAAAGAGTTAGTATAAGAGTGAGATTATGTTAATGAAAGGGATGAAAGGAAGTAAGGAGAGACAAGGATGTGTGTATAGGTGTGGGAGAGAGAGGGAAGATACGAATGGATGACGTAGTACGATAAGTTGGCTCTGGAATTGAAGACATTGAAAAATAAAGAAAACTCAACATTTCAAAGGCATTTTACTACAGCAAACCCCAAATCCCACAAACATATATGGACAATTCACGTATATTGAGTTAGTCTTAAATTATTTAAACAACGATACTATATTTTATAACAAATTCAAATATAGGTTATCATCATCATTGCGTAAACAACTCTCGTACCTGCGTACATCCCGCATGTATCAAATCTCAATGTCTAGGCTTTTTAACCAACTTTCAGCGTCGTTTACCATGTGAGATAAGGTCTGGCCAATTGCACTGAGGGTACTCCCTTAATCCCCATTTATGGTGGCGACTGGCGCGAGGATTAGTTTGCCCGTGGTTGGATTGAAATCAGTTCGTATAAACATTCAAGACCCAGGACAATCAGAGA
The DNA here is from genome assembly GCA_947363495.1 of Euzophera pinguis. Classification (NCBI taxonomy): domain Eukaryota; kingdom Metazoa; phylum Arthropoda; class Insecta; order Lepidoptera; family Pyralidae; genus Euzophera; species Euzophera pinguis. The sequence goes on from OX376176.1 coordinate 8,326,163, forward strand.
AAAATAATTTTTATTTCGACCTGATCGGGGATCGAACCCGGGAGTTCTTGTGTAGCAGGCAGGTATGTAAACCATAACGCCACAGAGTAACTTAATACTTGAAGAGTAAAGTTGAAAAAAGCTTAGTTTCAAGTTATTGTATCTGTTATTGTGTTTGTGATTGTACTTGGAGAAATCTTCTCTATGGTTTAGATTGATTGCCCGGCTCACTATTATGATGTATTTTATTTATCTTGTGTTAATTTTGTATTAGCATCATAAGTTTTAAATTAGATTGATTTGAATGTTTCTGCTATTTCTAAATAAATCTAAGTGGTTTTGTGAAATGCATGTTATGTAAAATTGTTTCTATAAATTTTTGGAAAATGGAAACAAAATATAATTGAATATAATTTTTTTGTCCACATCTGGAAAATCACAAAATTGAAATTAACAAAAATAAATAAATCAAAATTTGCTGGTGGAAGACGATTCCGCTGGAACTACGGAGTTGTAGAAATGTTTAATCTGTCGTTCTGTGACTATGACTGTTGCAATACGGTTGAAATGTCGGAAGAATACAGGTATTATATGCACTTAATAGGCTAGTTTCCAGGGTCAACAGACTATCATTAAAAATAGGGAACCAAAATATATTAGTGACGTATTTTTTCTTTTGTCAATTGAGCGCTAAGTTATAAAGATATAACGCATCAAAGTATAGGAGTGGGCGTCACATATCGCGAAAAAGTGTAGCACACTGTGACGTCACACGGAACCTTAACGCGCCATATCTTTACCATTCTCTGTTAAATTTTACAAAAGAAAAAATACGTCTCCAATATGTTTCGATTATCTAACTGACGGGCTAATTATATTTTTTTAGGAAACTAGCCTATCCTGTCATTAGTTGTTTTAGTTTATCTGACCTGCACGTCCAGCTTGTCGAACTGCTGGAACAGATGCCTGTAGATGAGGTTCCGCCTGGTGACGGCGTCGTCCGGCGGCAGTTGCGCGCGCACGAGCCGCGGCGAGCGCGCGTACGCGGCCAGCAGCACGCGCTCGGCGGCCGCGCGCACCGAGCCCGCCGCGTGCTGCGCGCCCGCCGCGCCGCATTCCGCGAGTCGCCGGACTGTCAGACCGCTACACGTACAGAACCGTAGTTACGTATAGGCCGCGCCAAACGTTATTGCGAGTGCTTACATGCGCCGGTACAGTGGCCTACACGTTAGTAGCGGCCGTTATTTAACATAAGCGTTGCGGCAACCTTACCGTTTTTCTTTACTTTATTATTACCCGACTGTGTATTTGTTTAACAGTCTATGTATGTATGTATGTGGGTTTGTACCAACGAAACGACCAAGAAAACGATAACAATAACAGAAAACGATGTTTTTGCAGCCCAATGTACATCAAGAGTACTTAACTTAACACGCGCGTGTGTTCGTATACGAATGCAACACTCACACTGAAACCGACAAGCGCGGGGATGTGGTGTGGTGCGCGAGCGGCGGTGCCTCCTCCTCTCTCCGCATTACGTCCCGCTGCTTCCCGCTGACACCCAAAATTCGCTACTGCGACGCGTCTTGCGATCAACTTCGGACTCGCAATAAAGTTTGGCGCATACTATACACTGTTTATTATCAACAACTAATACGGTACATTCATGAGTAAATTACTACGGTTTTACAATAATGAGTGGCAACAGTGGCGTAGCGTGCCATTTTGGCGCCTGGGGCGGGAGACCCACTTTGCCGCCCCCATTCTATAGGTGCTTAATTAAAATTAAATTGCACAGGCAATGAGATACTTTTTATTGAAGAAAAAATTGGATGAGCGGTTTTACAAGCGGATTCTACGAGCCTTATGAGCAGCGAAGTCAGAAATAACTTTGTCAAAATCAATATTAGCAGCCAATTCTTGTTCAATCGACAATATAGCCAAGTTTGATAATCTAGCGGAGCTCATAGTAGATCTGAGGTAATTTTTTATTAGCTTCAACTTCGAAAAACTTCTCTCACAGCTTGCCACACTAATCGCCAAAGTCAAATATATACGAATCAAGATGACTATATTTGGAACCGAAATTCCGAGATTCAGTTTTTGAATGAACTGGAGGAGCTCCAGTGGTCCTTTACCACTTATATCTTCCTCTGATTCAGAACAGGCAATAAATTGCTGGAGACGCTTCCGCTCCATCTGAAACTCGTCCTTGTCGATGTCTTCTAATACATGGGAAAGATCACACTCGAACTTGCTGTCCAAAAGTTTTGCTGGCATCAAAAATCCGAACTTGTCCGATATTTCTTGAATTTGCTGGAATCGAGTCGTCATTTCTTGAATGATCTTGTCCAATGATGCGAACACCTCTCGACGGATTTCCTGCTCGTGAGACAAAGCTGCATCTGCAGAAGATTCATCGCCATGCATGCGTTTTTTCCTGCAAATTCTTCTCGTTTTGAGTTCGATTCCGAGTTTTTCGCAAAGAGTCTTAGCAAAGTCAATTGCTTCTTGCACTAAACGGTCTCTACTTTCCACTAAGAGGGTTTTCAAAGCGCAGAGTTTCTGAGCACACTTATCCACACTTAGTCCTCGTTGCTGCAGGTAAATCTGTGCGTCATCTACTTCAGGTAGCACTGCAGCCCAAAAGCCAAGAAAAGTTAGGAAGTTAAATGACTGCATGGCTGTCAGGAGAAGACTGGCTCCCGATCTTGTTTCGGAAGTTTGAGATGAATCTGTTAATTGTTCCAGTACCTCAAGAACTCCCTCAAACTTATTTTTAAGCATCTTGACAGCTACATGTCTAGCGCTCCAACGCGTTTCAGTGACTCGTTTCACTGCTTGACCTGTGACGGCAACCAAAGCGTTCCATCTAACAGTTGATGCAGAAAAGAAGGCAAATAGCTTCTCTAGAATTCCAAAAAACGTCACCGAATTCACTGATTCAGAAGCAGCGTGTACCCCAGCCAAGTTTAGTGAGTGGTTTGTGCATGCAACGAATAGAGCTTTCGGATTTAGTGCTTTAATCCGGGCTTGAACTCCATTGTGGATCCCTGACATTGTGGCAGCATTGTCATAAGCCTGTCCTCTCAGATTCTGTATGTCCAGTCCGTCTGATGTTATCTTCGCGATTATATCGTTGCTGAGATCTTCTGCATTTTTTCCTTTTGGTTGGAAGAAGTCAATGAAAGATTCTACCACAGCGACTTTTTCTCCTTCGATATGTACGTATCGCAGAACTTGGCTCATTTGGTCATTGTGGGAGATGTCTGGTGTACTGTCGAAGATTACGCAATAATATTTAGCTTTTTGAATACGACGGATGATGGTGGATCGAACTTGCTGTCCCAGTAAATTTATAAATTCATTCTGGGTTTCTGGAGACAGATATGAAACTGACACTCTTGCTCCCAGCTTTATCTTTGTCAGGTGTTCCATTAGAAGAGGATCGTATTTAGCTAGGAGGTGCACTAACTCTAGAAAGTTCCCGCGATTGCCACTATCATCTCCTCGAATGTCTTCTCGATGTCCTCTGAAGGCCAGATTCTGTTTGGCTAAGAACTGGATAATATTCAGCAACCTGTACAATACATCCCTCCATTTCTTCTCCTCACTTTCGAAAACTTCTTGTTGTTTCTGATCGATGGTTGCTTTACAGTTCAGGCGAACTTCCAACTCCTTCCATTTCAAGAAGCTCTGTTCATGGCCCAGGTTATTTTCATGGTCTCCGATTCTTGGATTTAGCTTCCACCATTTGTTGAATCCTTCTTCAGATGCGAAGTTCGAGCCGGAATTGCCAAACAGCTTGCAAGAAAAACAATACAAAGACTGCTTCAGAGGCGAGTACACCAGCTATGTTCGGAGAACCTTTTCGCCATTAGATAATGGTTTGTAGAACCACTCTTTGGTTAGTTTTCGGGTACCGCCTTTCGTTGAAGTCCCTGAGCGAACAACATCGGCAAATTTGGAATCGATGTGCTGTACTGAGTCAGACCCGCGACGTACTAGAAGCGTTCTGACTTCGTCGGTCATAGGAGAAGGCCAGCAACCTACATCGTCGAGATTCACATCTTTGACTTCGGCAGGAGCAGAAGGCACGATTTCAATTATGTCTTCTTTGGCAACATTCACTTTTTCTGCAGGCTTATGACTAGATGCTTGAGGCACATCTGGTGAGTCGACTTCGTCTTGACCCTGCTCTGTGGTGGGACCAGAACTACTTCCAACTGCGACGCCAGGCACGTCTTCTTCTTGTGCCTGTAAAATAAGTTATGTATTCCCATGAATATTGGCTAGAAGACACGTTCGAATTTCAAATAAGTATTTTAACTATCACAAAACAAAAGTGGTTTTGGTGACGGCGCGGCTAAATGAAAAATTATGTTACCTACCATAAATAATCAAGTGATCAAAAAACAAAGAAAATATTCCTAGACATTTACAAAACATTCCCAATACAAAATTTCATCTTATTTTGTTTAGCGGCTTAGGCTATAGAGCTGACAACTAAAAACAAACGCACATACATACACATTTTGATTTTTTACTTTAGATAAAGAACCTTGCAATTTATTGCGAGCGACCCAGCCAATAAAATGTCTAAAATAACTGGAGTAATTCTAGGCCACACACGATTCTAGATGGAGGAATCATATATCTACTTACACTGGAATCACTTCCGCTGCTGCAGGATGCCACCGAAGACGTTAACGTGGCTTTCGAACCAGAACTAGAACTGAAATATTTCAGTAATGCACCTTGAGACTTTTTCGCATCTGCTGCTTTCTTAGCCCTTTTTTTGCGGAATTCCGCACCGCTTTCTTTGACTCTTTTCATTTTCAAAAACTAATTCAAAGATTGGGTAAAGATCTAAATGTTTAGTTTTAGAAGATTCAATAGTATTTAAAAGATCGAAACACAATCAAAACGACTTTCGTTCCGTATCCAAAACTCTCGCAAAACAAACATACGAGTAATGCGTGATTGCGTAATGGCACTTCACGATGCACTAAAACAAACAAAGTACCTACAAATGAATGCGTAGTACTAATTCAATGAGTGCGAAAGAGAGGCATCGACACGGGCCGACTCGTAAAACAAAAGATTTCAGATTCAGATCAACTCGGTTCGCGCGCGTTGCCTCGCCGGCGCGGCGGGCGGGCGGCGCGGCGTGATGCGATGTTGCCGTTCGTATGTAAACAAACAAACCTTATAAAGAGCTCTGTCAGTAATTTAGCAATTTTTCTTTTAAATAAATTTTAAAAAATCCTTTGTGCGCAAAATTTTATATAAAAATGGAAAATTATACTGTGTAATGAAATGAATGAATCATAGATCAGATCTCAACCCGCTTCAACGGCGACATTTTGCCGCCCCCCGCGGGCTGCCGCCCGGGGCGGGCCGCCCCCTCCGCCCCACCCACGCTACGCCACTGAGTGGCAATGCGCGGCATACAAAAGGGGCGCGCGATACGGAGACACGCGTAGATTAGCGCTTTCGCGTCGGTATCGGACGGCGGACTACTCCCGTCCCGTGCCACTCGGTCGCATGTTGGCGCGCTTGCGGCAGCCACCTGGCGGCGGGTATTGTCACTACTCTGGCGTGTATCGATCGATAACGCGCGGGCAAGCATCCGCGAGATCCTCTTACAGGACGATGGGTTGCTACTGTTACCGCTGGTATGACAATCTCTTCAACATTTATTTATTTATCCACGTTTTTTTCTATAGCTATTTTGTGTCACACTGTTGGGCAATAGCCTCCCCTCTTTCCTCATCATCATCCTAGCGTGTATTCCTAGTTGCGTGGTCAGCTTACGCTTCGAAGCCTAGGGTACGCAAATCACGTGTATAATGTAGGAGTCTCATAAACCTGTGTAATTTGTCCTGTCCTAACTCACAGCACGCATTGGGAAACTGTAAGTGCTGTCAGTGTTTGTATAAAATAAATAAATAAATCACGGTCCAAGCATTGGCGGAACTGATTATTACAATGGAACGACTGCCGTCTGACCTCCGTAACTGCCTTTTTACAGAGAAACCAGACCAATAGGAAAAAGCGAAACACGTATCGCATATGCAAACTAATGATGGCGGGCATGTTGGGACTAATAGTAGTAGGTGGCTGGCTGACAATAGTTTGCATGAACTAACTGGTCGCGAAAGCACGCAAAATAATTTAGTAAATGCTTGATACGAATTTTAATAAATATAAAACGACAAAATTGCAATGCACAATAGATTATGTAAAATACAACCTCTGAATTAAGCAGAGAGCTTATAGACCGTTAGAAATTTGGAAACATTAAATTCAAAAACTGTGATGTTGTTCGTGTTTATTTTTGATATGTTGTACGGGTCTATTAACATAGTACGAGTATACATTCAAATTTACAACTTCGGAAATCTTCTGGAAATTGAGTAAATCGAGAAAAACTTAGAATTTTTGGGACTTCTTTCACGTTTATCAACATTTCCATTTACTACGTTAAAAACAATAATTTTGAACCAGTTTTTAATCCTGAATCAAAGAATATAAAAAAATACAATAATGAATGGAATAACAATTACCTGTTCTTGTCGGTGGAGATGCCGTGTGTCAGTAACAGTTGCTCCAACATCTGCAGCCGCGACAACGCTAACCGCGGATGCATAGAGGCGGCCACTGGACGGACCAGTTGCTGCGGGATTATATGGAGGCTCCTACGACAGAAAACGTCAATCGTGTCTAAAGATCTGAGGACGCAAGCCATGAAACGACGCAAAATCGTCAAAAATTGCAAGTCATCAGGAAGAGGCAAGGAGAAAAGAGGACTCGAAGAGTTTCAAAACCTTTAAAATATTACCAGCCAACTACATACACTATAGATAGGGATGGTTCTCTAAGCATGTCCGAAAATTACACAAACAAACATAACGAGGGCCCAAGTACGCTTCCCTGTGTTATACCTTGTCTTGATTTTATTTTAAACTATGTTTCTAAAGGATCATATGGAGGCTCCTACGACAGAAAACGTTACTTACGAAACGGTACTTTAGACAGATACTTTTACTAAAGGTAGCGACGGTTCTCTAACATGGGCAAAAATGACGAGGGCCCAAGCACACTTCCTTGGGTTACACCTCGTTTGATTTTAAACTCACATTTTATGCAAATAAATATTTGATTGATTGATTGATTGACTCTACTGTATCTGCTGCGGAATTTTATGCCGACCTTGTCAGGAAAAAAGAAAGGACATCAAAGGTTTCAGAGGTATACATGCAATATTGCTTCTATAGCCTGGGTGTAGCAATCACAATTTCAAAGACACTATTTATTTCCGTTGGTCGTCATAATGCTAACCGCGGATGCATGGAGACGGCTACTGGTCGAACCAGCTGCTGCTGGATTATATGTAGGCTCCTACGACAGAACGTTCAGTAGTGTAGTCAGCTACATTGTTATAGATAAGGTACTTTCATATGGGTTTGGTGAAAATCACATATTTGAAAAATTGTGTAATTGTACGAATGATTCACATACCTAACTATCGGGCAATCAGCAACAGTAAGCACAGTGTGTTGTGCAGTAGAGTGAACCCTTGGTGCCGGGTCTCCGCAGGCTCGCAGTAACTCTGGCAGTAACTTCTCCAAACAACGACCCACTTCTGCTGCGCACACCCTGGAAATTAAATACGGCTTACACTTTCTTGCACGCTACAATAGTACTGAATATTAGAAATTAATAATAATAGTACAGTATATAAAAGACATTTTTGATAGAACCGACAACAGTAGAAGATAGTGTTACATTTAGTTTGTTATGTCTGTTCAAATAAGGAAATCCTAAATTCTAGATAATGTTTCAAATGAAATGATGGAGAACGTTGGAAGTCTAGAAATTAGTCAAAATTGACAAACCCTATATAGGCGAAAAGGCAAGGATAGAATAAGAATACACCTTACTAGTAGATTATAAAAATAGGAAGTCTTGGTCTACATTATGTACACCTAAATTGTTACAATCAAATCTCAATTAGCGCATTAAACATATTTTAAGATCACAGAAGTGCTTAATCAAAGTCGACCAAATGTGACTCCAAAATCGATAATTTCCATCATGATAGTACCCTAAAATGCCCTCAAATCATCCAAGAACCTACCTATCCGGCACGAACTCTTGAAACAGCACTCGCAACACCTCATTGGCCTGGATGTACACAGAGAACACTTTATCCCGCAGCGCCCTGTGCAGCAACATGGCGGCCGCGCGCGCTGGTTTGTTTGAAGATGTCTTTGTGCTGATGTTTTTAGGTTATTTCTTGAAATTTTAAGGTGTCTACTCCTTGTTTTATTGCTAAATTGCTTAGTTTAATGTAAGGAAAGGTAAATTTAGGATAAAATAAGTGTCTAGAATCAATATTACATCACTAAAAATGACCTCAAAGTGACTCAAAAATTCAAGGTTTCTGTCATGATATGACCCTAAAATACCCTCAAATACCAAGAACCTACCTATCCGGCACGAACTCTTGAAACAGCACTCGCAGCACCTCATTGGCCTGGCTGTACACAGAGAACACTTTGTCCCGCAGTGCCCTCTGCAGCAACATGGCGGCCGCGCGCGCGGTCTTGTTTGGAGATGTCTTTGTACTGCCGTTGGAAGGCGAAGTTAGTTCTGCTCGGAGACGAGCTAACCCTTCTTCTTTATCTAGGTAGTTCTTGGAGTAGAATTTTTCGACCTGGAATTATAAGTTTGTATTACTTATAGTTAAAAAGAAAGACATGGTGTTAGCGATAAGTCCGCCTTTGTACCCATTTAGTTGTATTGAATTTTGCTATGTGTTTCTTTTGTTTGTAAATGGTGCAATAAAGTGTTCAATCATTCATTCATTCATGGTATATCTAATGTAATGGTTGTATCAGTAGTCCAGTGCAAACGATGCAATCTATTTTCATGTAATTCGTCATGATTGGACTGTGTGCATACTTATAGTCCTACTGGGCTAAATTAATGCGATAGAATAAGAAGACTCCTGGGTAAATAAAAAAAATCTGACAACATTAACATGTAAGCTTTCTCTTGTATTATTCGAAGGACGATCCTAGAACAATAGCTTTGTCTCTCGCTTGTGTCATCTTATGCTTTATTGCTTTCTCAACCATATACTATACGATTTAATATTTTAAGTAGCAGTACCATTTCTATTGAAAGAGTCGCATCTAAATATGTACAACGATAGTGATAATATCATGATGACAAGGAATAAAGCTATCGATAAAACCGTATTTTGTTTATTTCGATTTATCTATGATTCACAAAAACTTTATCACGTGGTATCGATTCATACCGGAAGCATAGCATAATTTGTTTCATTGTTTCCAGTTTGATTACGACATTGCAGGCTTGAATCACCTGATTGTCTGATAATAAAGATGATTCCATCCTTCGGAAAGTTCGTTAAGCCGGTGGTCCCGACTGTTATTTGGTGATTGTTCACCATGATACTCACTCGATATTAATGAATGAACCTACCAGAGAATATCTAAAGATAAAGATAGGCAGAGCGGCTTGTTTGCGTTCTCTCTCGTTCAGTTTGTGAGGGGAAGCACTCTAGTAGTGCTCTGTGAAGCATTGTCTATGGTCTGCTAATGATGATTACCAGACGATATCCAAAGATAACGATAGGCAAAGCGGCTTGTTTGCGTTCTCTCTCGTTTAGTTTGTGCGGGGGAAGCACTCTAGTAGTGCTCTGTGAAGCATTGTCTATGGTCTGCTAATGATGATTACCAGAGGATATCCAAAGATAACAATAGGCATAGCGGCTTGTTTGCGTTCTCTCTCGTTCAGTTTGTGCGGGGGAAGCACTCTAGTAGTGCTCTGTGAAGCATTGTCTATGGTCTGCTAATGATGATTACCAGAGGATATCCAAAGATAACGATAGGCAAAGCGGCTTGTTTGCGTTCTCTCTCGTTCAGTTTGTGCGGGGGGAGCACTCTAGTAGTGCTCTGTGAAGCGCTTCCTCCGCTACATTCTTCTTGGGCATCTCTAGGTTCTTTGAGGTACTCGTTTGTATGGGAGCTGAAAATAAACGGAATCTCATGACGTTTTTAAGGTCCATTCAAACTGACGCGAATCCCGCGCGACTTGCGGGACGCCCACAGAAATATTTAGAAGTTTCATTAGCGGGCCAGTTAACTTTGGCACACGCTACGGCACTTCTACAGATTCTTATTTCTGTGTGACCCCGAATAAGCGTCAATTTGAATGGACCTTTATACCGTTATTTTAAAAGTATTGATTTACACATATCATCACGCCTGTTTCCCTCCGTGGTCGGTAGAGACTACGGATTTCTATTTGCTACGATCCTTACAGACCTCCCTCACTTCCTTCACACTCATCACTCTCGTCATACACGCTCGTCGATTACAGGTACTTCTAACACAATCTGTCAAAATGCAGTCATAATGTAGTACTTACTGTCTCAATGCTGGAAGAAGTCTCTCTTCATAAGCTTCGAAAGTTGATCTCGGGCCGGCACTCTTATTTCTCCTCCTAACTAAAGTACCTGAAAATAAAAGAAGTTATGTGGAAGCTAATAATTAGTTGAAAGGAATATCTATCTATAGTTTATTTTTACGCGACTGCGACAGAAGGAGGGTATGTTTGTCAAGAATATGTATGTATTAAGAATAGAATAGAATTAATTGAAACGTTTATATGACAAAGTACAGTATTTAAGGTATGTATTTGTATCTATAATTCTTTGGCACGCTCTACTCTACAGTCTGAAAGGCTTGATGGATTTTAGCTTGGAAGGTGTCGTGAGATTCGTATTTAATATGAAAGTGGCACTGGGTATGTCGGCGTAAATGTAAACAAAACGGCGGTTTATTTAGGTTTTTTCCTTTTCAAATTTTTAATTTGTATGACTTAAGTGTTTAAATTTCCTTACCTGCTTCACTAAATACACCTACATATTTTTACCCCATTAGACACCAATCCACATTGTCCTGAGAGATCGTATAATTCGGTTATTCAGTAGATCCAAGCATAAGGGATTTATCAAAAATTTGTAGTAAAATTTTGTCAGTCAATTTGAAAAGCTCACCATTGGCTGCGTTTGGCGTTATACTCCTCCTGGGGCTATCAGTCTCTTTTCTCAGTTCTTCTTCCTCTATCTTCTTCTTGATCTCTACCTTCTCTTCTGGTACTGGTGGTGTAGGGTCAGGATACGTTGGCTGGATGTCTTCTTGTATAGTTTGTACCGGTGACTGTCGGAAATAAGAGAACCACTGATTTTTTTTTTGCAAAATATCAATTAGTTTTACCTGTAGCACCTAATTATTACATATACCACACCTCACAGCGCAGATTTGGAGTAAAAATCGAGAGCAAAACAAAACAATGCAACGAGACGACTATCATAGTAGTAGTAATAGGTATCGGGCTTGCCGCTGTTGTAAGGTGTAAAAATCGTTTTTAGTGCCTATAAAAATAGTCCCATCTTTTACTTATGATAAGATATTTTACTACCACTTGATGTTCGCATTTATCAATCCTAGCATCTTCCTCAAAAGTAAATTCTGTCGGTTCTCATTTAGTAATAAATTGAGATGTCATAATTTCATCTTTTAAAGTGTCTGGCCAAAAAAACCTCCAAGTAACATTTTGCGGTAAAACGTTTAAGCGCAATTTCACCTCAAAAAATAGGTGGTAGGAGAAGTCGTACTCTTGTTGACGCAACAAGCCTCGGAGTTTACTTACTGTAGGCATGTTGTCGATGACATCTTCCTCTTCATTGAAGTGGGAGTGTTGGGCTGCATCGACTGGAGGCACCGGCGATGGCAGGTCGAGGCTGAGGCAGCCGGCTGCCGCGGACGGAGACAGGTGGTGAGAAAAGTCGTACTCTTGCACCATGGAGGAGTCGTTGCGGGAATCCGGCTGCAGATGAGATTGATTGTTAATTAGCTCTTTCTTCCAAAAAAGCGGTAAAGCGTATTCTGAGTATAGGCCCAGAATAGATCAGATTTAGGAAGCTAATTGCCAAATTAGATTCTTTTGTATTTTTACGGAATCTTGTTGAAGATACGACAAATTACTGGAATCAAATCTGCAAAGTTTTTAGTTTTAATTTTATTTTAGTTTATGTTAAATTGAGTTGTTACTGTAGGTTTTTTAGTTCATTAACTTCTAGATTATATAATTCTTTTATCATTTATATTTTACATAAAATTTCCATTGCAAGAAACCATTAAATACAACAATCTGCATTATCTTATGTTACCTCATCACCTCTAGCGGCCGCAGTTCTCTTCCACTTCCTAACGTTTCTTATTTCCTGGTATCTTTATAGCTGAAAGAACATATTTATTATTACTTACTCCCTCCATCTTCTTCAAACAGCCGGCACAACTGAGGATCTTCCTTCACTCCACACAAGGTATCAGCGATCCTGTTCCTCATTCTCCTCGCCAGATCAAAATCATCTCTAACGGCAGCAGTTCTATTCAACTACCTGACGTTTCTAACTTTCTGGTATCTTTAAAGCTGAAATAACATTCTTTTAGTTACTTACTCCATCGTCTTCAAACAATTATTCTTCTCGCCAGCTCGAAGTCATCTTTAGCGGCAGCAGTTTTCGTCCACTTCCTGTCGTTTCTTAGTCCCTGGTATCTTCAAAGCTAAAATAATATACATGGTCACTTACTCCATCTTCTTCAAACAGCCGACACAACTGAGGATCTTCCTTCACTCCACACAAGGCATCAGCGATCCTGTCCCTCATTCTCCTCGCCAGCTCGAAGTCATCTCTAGCGGCAGCAGTTCTCTTTCTTAACCGCCATCTTCCGATGCGGATGCCAGCGGCTGCTAATGCTGAACCAGCTGATTTTAGGCGACGAGCGTATTCGAAGCGTTCCTCTGGGAGAAATAATATACAGATAAGACTTTTAAGTTAAGCCTGAATGAATTATGAGATAAGTGGACCTTGGAGTGCACAGCAAGAGCTGAAACGTAAAATAAAAATAAGATTAGTTAAGGTTACATTAGACATCTTACCAACTACAGCAGTCTTCTTCTTCTCGTCCAAGTTCCTCACCAGGTCAGCTATCTCGTTGTCAACGTACATCACAAAAGATAAGTCATCGTAAGGGGAATATGCTGGCTCGTTTCTAGAGGCTGGTGGGGATTTCTCTGCATCTTCAACTTCTTCGCCGAGGACGTTCACTGCCATGAGAGCAACCTGTGGGGAAATAACAAAACTCTTTATTGCACATTATGGAAACATTAATCACAAGAAAACACTACCCAATTATAACCAGGAAATGAATAAGGGTCCCTTGTGTTTACTACAAACCCTAATAGAACGAGCATATATTTCTGGTGAAAATGATGGTACCTAAGAGTATATAGCGGTAAACTAGTATAAGGCACTGCATAGGTTATCCAGATGCCAAGTTTATCTCATTCATGGGATTTTCAACCGACTTCCGAAGCCCATAAAGGAGGAGGTTCACAATCCGGCTAACGTTTTTTTTTATGAAATTCCTGCCCTGAATCAGACTCGACTGACCTGTCTGATATCAAGGTGGCAAGGATCGATTGGATTTGATTCAGAATCGCCTTACTACTTCTATAACCGTTAAACTTTAGTCCGTCAAAAAGTGTGTTCATCATCCGAAGACGTAACGATGGTTACGTTTTCAGAAATTTAATAGTATTTGTACCTGGTCGTTGTCGTTTGCTGGTGGATGAGGACCTGATAATCTGAGTTTCACGAAACGGGCTATTGTTGGCTCGGGTAATGCTGCTGATCTGGAATCCATCAATAAATATTAAGAGCAAAAATAAAATTGTCTGCTCAGTGACGCACTGTTAAGGTGAGCTTTCATTGCCCATTTTCAACTCATCTGTCAGAGAAACTTGACTTGTTTTGGACGTGTTGAGACGGGAATATCAACATCCGTTCCAAAAAAACCTAAACAGAAATATGGATGGAAACAAAGGAGAGGGAGACCTAGGAAGCGATGGATGGATAGGAAATTACGATGGTAGTTGACAAAATCATGACAGGGAATCGAGAAGTGTATCATGCTGGGCACATTGCCTTGCTTTACCATACCTCTTCTGGCAAGAAAAGTGCATTTAGCATTAAAATTTCATTAATTCACCTCATAAGCCAGTTGCTTCTGGAAATCAAAACCAAACAACTTTTAATGATTTCTTATGTTTTCGCGATTGTTATTCATTAAATTAAACTATTTTTTTTCAGGCGGTAGTTTGTTATCTTATGACATCAAAGACAAATGTTAACTTAGTCTGCCTGCGACCATGAACGCTGTCAAGTGTTTGAAACGTCAGGTGTAAATAAATAAGTAATAAACGCGATAAAAACCGTATTAAAATAGTTTAATTTAATGACAAACAAGTTTTCTCACCTTAATTCCCTTGTCCTGGCCTGCGGAGCTGGCTTGGCTAAAGTCACTCTTCCAACGCTGGTGTAAGTCGCTCCACATGGTGTAGCTGCCCCTTCAGATACCAGCCCTCCAGATACTAAGACTTCCACGCACGACGCTGAAATTAACGAAACCGTTACTTAGGTCTGGACCGTCTTGAGATGTTATAAAAAGTCTTAAAACTGCTCTACAGCTCAGTAGTAGTTGGTAGAACTAGGTGTTCAACACTGTCAGATTTTCCAAATTTCCTAAAGGCACCTCACATAGCCAGCAACAATAACATTTTGATGTACATGCCGGTACATACGTGTCTTCCGAAGCACGAAGCACCTTGATAGATAGTTACAATATAGTGACCAATCCAAGTCAGGTCACGCGCGCCGTCGTGTCTATCATCACGAAAACGCATCCATCACTCACTACTCCTCAATATTAGGCAGAGTTTTGTTTGGAAACTATAAAATGTTCTGACAGGGAATACATTCCAATGTCTTCGTAATGCCTATCTTTCTTACAGGCGGCGTTCTTCTTCGACTTTCAGGCATTCGAAATACCAGAGAAATTGGGAGACATAACTTGATAATAACTTCGCATAAGCTGATGATGAGCTAACAGCCGCAGTTTATGAACGCTGAACCGCATACAGCCACAGAAGGAGCTCGTAGGGGTTCGCATGCTAGATACAAGCTGTCATCATCAAGAAAATCAGCACTTCGGAAGTCTAGTGTCATTGCGCTCAACCGCCTTTGGCCGCTTCAAATGGTCACAGTAAAATACACAAAGGAAGTTCGGATAACTAGATACTTTATGCAAAGAGTTGCTGAGTGACTTACGTATAAGCTGATGGTGAGCCAACAGCTGCAGTTTATGAACGCTGGCGACCGCAGTCAGCCGCAGGAGGAGCTCGTGGGGCGGAGGGCCTACGCTGCGCCAGCCTCGAGCCGCCGGGCCTTGCGAGTTTAGCTCGCATGCTGGATACGAGCTGTCCTCGCCTTTGAAGATAATGATTATCATATATTGAATGTCGGAATTGTTCAACCCTTACCTAATCAAAAACAAACCCTGCAACTGTTTAGTTTAGTAGTTAATGTGCTAGCAAGTTTTATACCTAACACCCAAAATAAAATATAGAGAAAAAAAAATGATAAGGACACATTACTCGTATTTGCGTAAAACATGGTTAAAGAGATGGTGGACCAGTATGCATGCAATATATTGAAATGCAGGATTAGAGAAGAGGAATAAAAGCAAGTTCCATGAGGTGATCTATTAATATCGTGTGGTTTACAAAATCAATCGGTCGAGCAATTATCTTGACAATATTATTTCATAATTGATGATGACTGACTGTGACTTTCATGGCATACTTAGAAGGTCTGTAACTGTAAACAGATCTGTGTAAACTGTACACAGACAAGTAAAGAAAGCAACAAATAGGGTTCAAATTGTGTTATAAGAACCATTTCTATCATCATCATTATTTCGTGTAGGTTACATTATTAAACGACCATGTACACCCTGGTGTCAAAGTTGTGCGGAACCGCCTCTCGGCCTCTGACGTGGCTTCTTTTCTATTCTGTGTTAGAACGGAATCATGACAGGTTCGAGAGGTTCTCGCTGATGCGTTTTTAGCGACATCGCGTTTAAATAATGATTACTTAACGATTAATGGAAACGACATAGATTAATAATTGGTCTCCGCGGCGCTACGACCGCGCGAGACCAATTATAAATCTAAGGGAAACGATATAAGTACTTGACGAACACGAAATTGCTTTGGTCCATACATAGGTATAAGGGCCTTAATACCCTTTGATTTTGTAAGATCGTAGTATTTTATTCAATCAATTATATTTCAAAATTCAAAAGTAGGCAGGTACTCAAAATGTTGGTTTTGGGACGTACAGTTTGATCAAATAAAACGGAGCAGTCAAATGCCGAACTAGTAGAAAAATGTAATGAGATACATCGATCGACAGCGGCGGATATTAAATATTACATGCCATTATTGGTTAGCTCTGAGAGTCCGACACGCGAACTTTTAATAACAGTAATAAAAATACAATAGTGTAAAACTACAATTGCGCATTAATATAAAACTTAAATTGAGAAATATTGTTTTTTTTACAAATTAATTTCAGATCTAGCTACTAAAAAGACAATAAATTTAATTTCTCAATTTAAATGGAAATAAATATGTACTCAAAGTGGGTACAAATAAAAATCGGAAGGAATTTTTCTAAAAAAAAAAGTAAAGAGCTGATTTTAGAGTATTCTTTTTATTACTTTATAAATATTCGTAAATAAAGGTCTATACACATACATACATGCAATAGCTCCGGCTAAATATAATAAGGTATTCTATAGTTAGGTACTGGGAGGCAGGTACTTACTTGTTGCGTAAACGACGTGAAACGGTATACGTTTCGGCATTTTCCAAAAATATCATCACTATCTCTGTACTTTCAGCATATTATATAAATTCACTTCCATTTTTGCAAACTAAAACTCAAGAATAAAATAACAATTTTCCGTGAGACATTTAATACAGCACATTTCTGGAGTTTGAAAAGAAAATGACGAAAACATTAAAAAAAATATAGAAATCACATATTATTTAGGATCAATTTGTAGTCGTTTCTATGAAAAAAATCCTAAAATTGTGTAAGAATTGAAGGATGTGGGCGAAGTAAGCGGTAAATGCCAGAAAAATCAATACTTTCGCGCCTAAATTCAGCCATCTTTGTCGGGCGGCCGATAGCACGACAAAGTACCGCCATCTAGTAGTCCGAGATGGGACTATAAGTTACTGGCAAAATAAATTTTTGTTGTGTCACTTGTTGTTTGCAGTCTGCAGATAGGAAATTTCTGATCATTGCTCCTCCCTTCTTGTGGGTGTCGTAAGAGGCGATGAAGGAAATAACATACAAAACTTAATTTTTTTTGAGGAAATAACAATGGTACAAAACATTAAAACTTGTGAACTCTATGCCGGTCATAAAAATAAATATCTAACCCAGGAGCCCCATTTTTCAAATGTTTGACATATGTAGAACTAGCTTTTCCCCGCAGCTCCGCCTGCGTCAAAAAGAAGCCTATGTTTGACCCCGGGTCTTCAACTATATTCATACCAAATTTCATCAAAATCCGTTCAGCGGTTTGGCCGTGAAAGCGTAACAGACAGACTTTCGCATTTATAATATTAGTATGGATATGGATGAAAATCGATTTGGAACAAAAATCCTTCGATATTGAACAAAAATCATTCGACTCGAAGGTTTTGCATGAGTCACACTTTTTAAAAAATACGAGTAGCATTCCAGAAACGCTGACAATTAGGTGACCAGAAAAAAAAACATTATAAAATCGAATATCCTCATTTACATCACTTGGTGCATTGCATTTGTTCTTCGAAATGATAAAAAAATCAGCCTTGAACTGAAAACGCCCGCATCAGTTACAAAACAAAATATTTTTGATATCTACAGACTTCGATGAACTGGCGACGGATTCCGACTATCTGTTGATTTTATCTGAAACCCTATTTTTAAAATGACTCGTATGTCGAATGAAATTATTCGTTTCACAGATAATGAAAATTATTCGATATCGAAGAGGCCCATCGCCACGTGGTGGTCCAGTATAAAGAGAGATGTGAAAAACCTTTCCGCGACAACCCAGGACAGACAATCCTGGCGCCGAGTTACGAGGAGGCCCGACCCCAGATAAACTGGGAAGGTGGCAGGAGAAAGAAGAAGAGATTCGATATCGAATTAACATCTTTCGAGTCCCACTTTTAATAAACAGTACTACCGTACCTCTAATCATGAGATTTGATTAACGAACGCAGATGCTAGCGACCGCGATATCCTTAACAGTACCATCCACCAGATGCGCTGTACAGGTTTGAGATCTAAATTGTTAAATAGTCGTTAGCATCTCAATAAATTCTTAGTTGATGTACTGATACGTTGAAATTAATAGGGCTTTGAAAATAATGAAGTTTTCAAAAATGCTTTATTCATGCAATAATTCACATCGGGAGTGCTGCTCAGGATCCAGGAAAGGAACTCGGTGACGCTAGTGTTGACTCCAGGGTTTCCTTGTGTGGCACAAAGCTGCCCGTAGCTGATGATGCCCATGTTGTACAATATTATAAATGCGAAAGTCTGTCTGTCTGTTACGGTTTCACAGCCAAACCACAACGGACTTTGATGTTTGGTATGAATATAGTTTAGGACACGGGGTCGAACATAGGCTACTTTTTGACCCAGGTGGAGCTGCGGGAAACAGCTAGTTTGATATATAAACATCAATCGTCTCTGATTTTGCTTGAGTAATAAGAAATCATTATTAATAGGGGTTTAAAAATAATGACATGTTTTTCAAAAATGCTTTATTTCCTGCAATAATTCACACCGGGAGTGCTGCTCAGGATCCAGGAAAGGAACTCGGTGACCCTAGTGTTGACACCAGGGTTTCCTTGTGTGGCACAGAGCTGCCCGTAGCTGATGATGCCCATGTTATATAGAACACCAGTGGACGGGTCGGAGAATAATAGGGGACCACCGGAATCATCCTGTGATACAGAAATGTTTCGCTTGAATCATGCAAAACTACTAATAAAACCGCATAAACTTCTTCTTCTCTAGTGTCAATGACTATACCTGAAAACGACTGTTCAACATGCGTTTAAAAGGACTGCTACCATTAATCTACGTTTTTCTATAGTCTAAAGTTAAACAGAGTATGACATGCATTTAAGCTTTGTTAAACAGCAGTCTAAGAGTACTTTGAGTTCAAGATAAACATAATTTTACTATATTATTGTTTTAGACACGGAGGAGCTCGTTAGTTGAGCGCGACCCGCGTGTCCGTAGCGAACGCCAACGTCACGTGTCAAGCGACGACGTGGTCGCGTCACTTCGTCACGTTGGTCGCCATTTAGTGGCATTTTTTATTTTGAGCTCCTCCGTGCTTCGGAAGGCACGATAAGCCATTGGTCCCGGTTGTTATCGATAGATAGCAGTCGTTAGACTGTCGATCCTTATAGCAGCTATTGCCTTAGAGCAGCCTGAAAAATTCTGACAGTATTGGCCACTAACACACCTCGGGTCATGTTCCTGTTGGTCTGGTTTCCCTGTAAAAAGAGTTACGGAGGTCAGACGGCAGTCGCTCCATTGTAATAACCAGTTCCGCCAAATCTAGGACAATGACTGAAACGTAAGCTGACGACGCAACTAGGAATACATGCTAGGATGATGATTCTTTTAGACACGTGTTGAACAGATGTCTAAGTTTTTGTAGTAAGATGTTCGGCCCAATAAGAAGCAACACTCACAACAGGACATCTCTACACCACAATGGCTAATACTATATTGGTTAAGTTCTAGTCGGACTCGCACACGAAGGTTTCCGTACCATCCATACTATCCATACTTCCATACTAATATTATACATGCGAAAGTCTGTCTGTCTGTTACGCTTTCACGGCCAAACCGCATAACGGATTTTGATGAAATTTGGTATGAATATAGTTGAATACCCGGGGTGAAACATGGGCTACTTTTTGACGCAGGCGAAGCTGCGGGAAAAATCTAGTTATCTATAAAAACCAAAAACTTAATGCTCTGTTGAATGTCCCTTATATTTATTTTATTCTATTTTTTGTAGGTATTTATTGTTATCTAGCGGCAACAGAAATACATCATGTGTGAAAATTCCAACTGTCTATCACGGTTCATGAGATACTGATGTTGTGCCCTCTTCTGTGCCCATATGTTTATGTCCTATGTTAGTTTGGTTGACTGGAAGAGATCCCTATTTGGTATAAGTCCGCCTTTTGTTGTAACCTGCATTCTGATACTATGTTCTTTGTGTACAATAAATATTTTTACATACATACCTACATACTGCCTGGTGACTAACTTCTTAGGAATAGGTTTTCGTTTTAACTTTTGTGTACAGTTACTTTGGGTTGACTAAAAAAGTACAAAATAATCAATTCAAGTAAGTTGAAACCTCTTGTCGGGATGTTTGTGTGTGACGGAGCCAGATAACCTTCATCACTGTCATATCGGGTGGGTCAATCGACCATGTACTCCCTGATATTAGAACTTTTTGGAACCGCCTTTTGGGTTCAAAACGATGCAAGGATGACGCTTCAGTCACCCGGCCGCTGCGACGACTATGACGCAGATACGGTAAATAACCAACCCTACCAGCACATTGACAAGTGTGCATATGCGACCGAATCGCTACAGTAGTAATAGATATCGGTCCCGTTGCTGTTGAATGGAGTGTGCGGGGTGTGATATCCTTTATTAGGGTCCGGTAGTAAACATAAGGAACCCTTATAGTTTCGTCACGGTAATACTATCTAACAGTGGTGTAACATCATACAAACGGACGAAACGCGCGCTATACTTACGCGCTCGGATCTCGGCATGCAACAGTCGCGAAGAATAATATTGATCTTTGGTCGCGAATGTGCCGCAAGGACGAACGGACGGTGTGTTGTTTTTACAACAGTATTTAATATGCAAGTAGAATATATTGTGCTGTTTATGATTAAACAATTTTTAATTCAGATTTATATTCGAATGCGGATTTTTTATACTTCAAAATATTATAATAAAGCATTTTGTACGTCTCAGTCGAGTAGCAAATATTTTTCAGCCGCAAATTTATAAGACCGATTTGTTATTAAGTCTTAAATCAAACATAGATACACATGGTTTTTTAATTAAATCTTCAAATCAAAAAACAACATGCATTTTTATTGAATACTTCCTATTCAATTCACAAACTATTTCATTTGTTTAAATAAAATAAAAACAATAGTATTTGACAATCACAAACCTAGGTAAATACTCAAAGTAGGTGGGCAACCCTATCGCATGTTTACGTACTGGCTGTAGGAATTTCATTCAAAGATACGGCCGAGTTACAATACTGTTAGATACTATTACCGTCGTTTCGTCATGTCTGTCTGCCTGTGTTTGGTGTTGGTACAACAAAGTATACAAAGATTACCCACCTGACACGCGTCTTTCCCTGGGGTGTAAGTACAGATCTGCCTTGGCGTTAATTGAGGTACGGCGTTGCGACATTGCGTTTGGCTGATGACGTCCAGGCTCACCTTCCGGAGCACGTCAGATGTGGGACCACCTATGAATATGGTGCCCCAACCTGAAACGTTGGGCAGTGATCAGTGAGGTGCAGCATGCTGTGAATGCCCCACAGGGACACAGAGGATTGTTCCACAGGGACACAGAGGATTCGGCACCTGTTAATTTTGAATTAAATCTTTTCCTTTTAGATTTTCCCATTTTAAGGAAAACGAGGAACCAACAGTATATGGAAGTATTAATAGTTCCCCTAAAAAATATGAGGGAATCCATAAGAATTTGTGAATTTCGCGGAAGATCGGTACTAGGAACAGGTAAATTAGGTTTGGAGATAAGATTCCGATTGGCTAATTTGGAGTTGATCCATCTGTTCAATCACTTTCTGTAAGGATCTTATTATCCTGTTGCAAAGACGAAACAAGCAGTCCAAAGTGAGTGCAATAAACAGTAGATCATCATCATCATCATTTCAGCAGCAGTCAGTCCACTGCCGAACATATTATGGGCCTCTCCTTACGATTTCCAAAATGGAATGGAAACGGCCTGCGTCTGGTCAGTGGATGTCCAACGCTGCGCTTGCTGGTTCGATTCTCTGCGCTATGAAGTAAATAAGAAGAACTAAATAAGCAAATCACCAAGGCTGTGATTTACGTGCGAAAACCTTAGACGCATTATCATATTTTATTAGTAGTGTAAGATCTGATAGATTTTATTAATATTTTTAAAAGAATCTGTGTCTTGTTGGAGAGTAAGGTTAACAGATCGACTAATTTCAGCAATGTGAGTGGTCCAGCTAATAGTGCGTGCAACAAATAGTGATGACGTCATTGTTGTACCTTATAGGCGAAATTGTACTCATGTCAATCTGACTAACCTGCCTAGAGCTACCCAAGATGATTGCTTGACATTTTGAGGGATTAACCATAATGCCATAGTCATTAGACCATGCCAAAATCGCAGTCAACGCTGTGTTAACGCTATCAATAGCCGATTAAATATCATCAACTGACGACTGAGAATAGATTTGCAAATCGTCAGCGTGCAAATGATGAGCGCAGCCAATGGAAGAAGAAATAAGATTAATAAAAAGGGAAAAAGCAAAGGTGATAGAATTCCTCCTTGTGGCACTTCAGTTGAAAAGGGATTCCAGTTAGACAGCTGTCGGTCTATACGTACAGCCTGCTGTCGATCGCAAAGATAACTATTAAACCAAGATAGATAGTAAAGCGCCGAAGGAGAGAATTGCAAATGACGCAGGATAGCAAGAAGAATATCGTGGTCTACCATGTTGAAGGCGTTAGAGAAATCGATAAGAACCAGAATGGTGACCAAGGTATTCTCCATGCCTAAGCGAATGTCTTCAGTGACTTTTAGGAGAGCTGTGACAGGGGCGAAAACCAGACTGGAAAGAAGTAAGAAGAGGATTAGAGAAAACAAAATGAGACACCTGAGCCTGTACTACTGCTTCAAGTATTTTTGAAAGAAACGATAGGATGGAGATAGGTCTAAAATTATTAAGAGATATTGGAGAGGAGATTTTTTGGTAAAGGGATAACAAATGCTTTCTTCCAAACTGAAGGGAAAGTACCAGTAGCTAGAGAAGTTTTTTTTTATTTTTTTTTATTAATTTCTTAGGAAGACCAACAGCTTCTTTTGTATAAAAGTAGTAAGGTAAAAATTATATAAAGCAAGTGAGCCACTACAGGTCCTCACAGGTAGATCCAAAATAGCTTAACAAAAGTTGAATAGTAATCACACACACGCCACAATTGTGAGACATCTACATAACAAGTATGAGATCTAACAAAACATTAGTCGCAACATTGCTATGGTCAAAATAGAAAAAGAATAATAAAAAGTTTAACTCTAAGACTTAAATGAAAACACAACAGAAAAGTCTATGCTACTGGAGTAAAATGTTCATCCTCAGAGACAGGTGAAAAGAAAAAGGGCTCAAACTGAGGTATCACCATTGTTGATATCTTAGAGATGGTCACCGATTTAACGGCCAAACAAGATTTGACCTGTAAGAGAAGGCAGGTAAAAGTTTCTAAGGTAACTTCGTGAGCGAGCGAAGCCGTAATAAGAATTTGTTCGGTAAGAGAATAGAAAGAGTTGATCAGAGGATGCAGGTTTCTGCTTAACGATTAATAGATGTAACTTCCTAGTTTTGTCTCATATTAGCTAAAAATTTAAACACTGTACATGTTGATGACTTATATTTTGGATGACTATGCGATTGACATAAAAATGCTGTACAAAAAAACAAACGAAATTAATAGAAAATTAGAATATGCTTGTGAACAAATTAGTTGATGACCTCAAGCTTTATGGTCCTGTTAGAGTGTATAGTTAGCTACTTACAGAATGACAATAAGAATGTAAGATTGTAGGAAATCCACCATAATAGATAGTAAGTAGTATATGGCTTGAGTTAGTAATAAAAAAGATGGCGTTGGTGGTAAATATAGAGTGTGAGATTTAAGAAAGTAAATACCTACAATAATAATATAAAAAATGGACAGGAGTTAATAGAATCAAGTTTTTTTTTTTAAGTAACATGGATTGTCTGTTGTTTCACATTAGAACATTTGATTATATTAGAAATATGAGATACAACATTATGTTAAGTGCAAAATGTAGTTCGACCAAGTCAATAATTAATTTTACAAATTAAATGAGAAGTTTTGTTTATATAACAAATTTGTGTCGTTTTGTATTGAGGATAGGTGAGACAATGATAGATCTCAATCGAAAAGTGTATTTATGACCATATGAAGATGAAAATGATAATAATTTTCTTTTGTCAATTATATAATCTTGCTTGTATAAAGAGTGTCTAGAAAATCTTAGTTTTCAAATACAAAATGTTATCACAATATTTCTATACTGATTTTAGCTTAATGTTATAAATTTGCTGTTCAATTTGAATTTAACTAGTATTTCTTATATTACATTGTGACCCGACTGTTTAAAAGATGATATTATCATAACTATGCAAATTAAAATGTAATTTCTGTAAATAATATACCAACTAAGTTGCATGAGAAGATTATATTAAATGAAACTATGTATAACATGCCATTATATTTGAAAGCAACTTAATTGTTGTTTAATGATGAGTAGATTCAATTTGTGACATTTTAATGGAGATTGTGATGTGGAGCGGACATATTTGAAAGTTATTTTATTAAAGTTATTTTGGTTATGAAATTATGTAGTTAAATTGAACTAATAGTATTGTCAGTAATTCAGATGTTATTGTTATTGAATATCTGGAAAGTATTAATAGTGTTATTGTTGAGTTAAAACATCTGTATAAATTGATGTAGTCAAATAATTTTTTTGTACAAACATATATTGTTGTTTGAAAAAGATCATCGAATGTTCAACGTTGTAGTTTGCTAAAGATGTAATATGAAAAAGTTAAGCCTATGTTTTAGTCTGTTTATGATGCAATTGTAAAAAGTTAAGCAAATGTTTAATGTTGTATTTAGTTAAAGATCACCGGGGAAAAAAAAAACCACCAAGATTTTCTTGCTTGTTCTTTTACTAGAGTGGGCCAAATAGAGTTGGAACAAGCGTAAACTTAGTTTTAAGGTCGAACAGATAAAGTGATCTTATGCTGAAAGAATCGAACTAGCCGGGTGATGTACAGTTGTAGCGTGTGTGAGGCACACACGTTGTCAGGACGGTCGAGTGTAAGAGCTGATAGATTTTATTAATATTTTTAAAAGAATCTGTAAATAATCTTAACGATGATTGTGCCATTTTTTGTGGCAACACTAATGTGGGGTTGAATGAATGCATCCTTAGATTTCTGTTAAGAGAACGCGACGAGCTAACGAATAAATCTGTGACTGATTGAGTGAGTTAAATGAACGAGCGGGAGTGACTCTCTTTATGGCTGGCTCGGATGACGAACGGACGCGTGTACTCCAGCAACACAAAAAGACGCCATCAGCACACGACTGTAAGAATTAATTCGACATTTTGAATAAATATATCACTTGCTTCCGGTCCCAAATCTTTTATTCATCTTGAATCCCACACAAATATATTAAAAAAGTAGGACTTGACACTTGACAGATGGCAGGCATGAGGCGGTTGGATTGATTCAGCAAATTGGACAAGAAAATAATAAAGTTGAAAAGTGAATAAGTTATGAGAAAAAGAAGAGTAAACAGAAATACAAGTTTTCAAGAGATTATTAGCAGTTTTATTCGACTATCCTCACAGTAAACTTACCCAAAGCAATGAGTTTCTGGCCAGTCAAGTCGGCATTAGCGTACTTGAACGGCAGACAAACTGGCCCGACTTGGGGACCAAAGACTATGTCCTCCGCCACTCGTACGATCGCTACATCATAGTCGTAGTTAGACCTGGGAACAAAAGATTTTTGAAAACAATACAATACAAAAGATCTTTTTGCCCACAAAGGCGGACTTATTGCTAGGCAATCTCTTCCAGTCAACCCTGAACACCGTGAATGAGGTCAAAACTCACGACGCAATCAGAAGCCCTATTTTTAAAAGTGTGACTCACGCAAAATCGGCGAGAAGGATTTTTGTCCGACATAAATGTCATACATTTCAAAAATAGGTTCAAAAAATTCGAATCGCAGGAACTACTGGTCCGATTTGAAAAATTCTTTCAGTGTTCGATAGCTTATTAATCTTGGAAAGATAAAGGCCTGGGGAAGTCGCGACGGTTGTTTATCTATAAAAACTGTAAAAAGTAATGTCTGTTGTATGGGAGCGCTCTTAAATATTTGTTTTATACAAATTTTTAGTATTGTCTAACTATCACGGTTCACGAGTATGGTTTACAGCCTGGTGGGTGACAGACGGACGGACAGCGAGCAGTAATAGGGGCCAGTTTTACCTGTTGTGTACGGTCACCAGATTTTTTTAACTGCATCCGTTTTCCATTAGCCATAAATACACTTATCTATTACTTATACCTAATACTAATTCTACAGGGTGTTAAAATACCCTGTCCGACAATTAAACGGGCTGCTTAGACCATGAAACCAAACAACTTTTAAAACAGAGACCCATGTCAAGTCGCGAAAAAATAATTAACTGTTCCTTACAATGCTCAATAAAAATTTGCCACTTTGTATCGAACATCTGTTTTTTTTTTTCGCGATTTGACATGGGTCCAAGCTTGTTTGGTTTCATGGTCCAAGCAGCCTTATAAAGGGTCGGACAGAGTTTTTTACAACAATGAATACATCCTGTATAGTAAAAAAAAAGTAAGCGATTATCGATTCTATGCATAGAAACAGATACGATATCTAACATTTTTACCTCCCGTTCAGTATTAATAACTATCTAAATATCAAATAACAGGTACCATCTATATCTACAAAATGTATCGATACTCATTGTCAGTTCAAAGAAATGAACCGCGATAAAAATCACAAGAGTTGTACATAGAGATATTAATTAAAATCCATTAAAAGATTGGATTATGTCCAAAAAGATAGAGGAATTGGGATCACTGATTATGTTTGTTATTTCGTAATGGAGATACCTAATTAGCAAATAAACATTTGTGTGTGTGTGTGACCCTATAGGGTCCCATATATGGCACATACCAGAAAAATGCTAATATATTTAAATTTAATACAAGTGGTGTCTTCTGGTATTGATAAGCTGTGAGATGACATATTGACGTATATTTATTAGTAAATCGATATACAAAAAATAATACTCACTGAGTAAATCCCGGGTGAACTAAATAAGATGATATCCTGTACGCCCTGGTTGCCGGAGAGTCACCTAAAAAGGAAATATTTGAGTCAAGTGTCGTACATACTATAATCATAGTTTGGAAACGACACAGATGTTTAAAAAAATGCAAGAAAAGCTAACAAGACCTCGACCACTTATAATTTTTTTTAATAAAAAAGGAGAAGGACTTTTGATTCCCATTTTCACCCTAATGACTGATAGATAATGCTTTAAGAATGCAATAAAGTTTGAATAAATCAGTACGCACCCTCCTCAGCATTGGACAAACATCCTCACAAAGCAAAATTGGCCAGTCAGTCGAAATGAAGACTCTTGCTCGCTTCGTTAATAACTTACCAACTGTGACGTCATGTTCTCCAACGACGACCGCCATATTGCTAACTTGTCTATTCCTCACGCAATGGGCAGCAGTCAGGACATATCGCTGACTAATGATCACCCCCCCACATTGGATGAGGGCAGATGTCACGTCAAGCACAATGCCGACCATGGAGGGAAACTCGTTTATTCCTGTCTCGTTCCCGCCGACTATACGGGTCTGGAAGGGAAAGAAAATAAAATAATGCTAATTCTTTTGAGAAGAAATGAGTCTTGGAAAGGAGCGAGATGATCTAATTTAATGTAATCAGCGTATATTTGACACGACAAGAAGAAAATATGTCGGTCTCCAGATCCACTGTTAGGTCCCTTTGGGGAGACATCAGGAGACCAACTCTTTCGCCTTTAGATAAAGTATATTTTAAGATTAAAAGTCTAAATTGACATTATAGAACTCTTGGGAACAGCCACACAAATAGATTAGGTGCAAGTGCCATAACGTGTGCCAAAGATAAGCCTTGCCATACTAAGTCGAGACTCGAGAGGCATATACTAGCCTGAAAATAGCACTTCTACGTAGGGCATGAATATCGGAATCTCGGAATATCATAACATCGGAATCTCGGACCATATTTACGATTAATTCCGATATTACAATTCCGATACTGAGTCATATAATATCGCATAATATCGTAATTAAATTATTTGCTATATTATGCTTTAAAACGATATAATCGCATGAATTGTCAAACGTTAACAACATTCTGTGTAGTAAACCTCCAAAAAAATTATTTTACTTCAACTTAAGTTATTTATTCAGGTTATTTAATCAAAACGTATGTAATAATCATATATTTCTTTCCTATAAAGTATGAGTCAGGTAAATTAGGAAGTCGCCTCTTAAAGCCGATGCTCTGAGAGGTTACGTTAGTAAAGAGTTTGGCGAAAACATCCAGTTACAATTAGATTGTCAAACAAGATGGTCCAGCATGGATGATATGATAGGATCGTTTCTGAAAATGAAAGATTGCATCTTCAAACTACTAATTGACATTAAATCTAACATATCCTTTAAAGAAGAAGAAATTCAAACGCTAACCGATATACATCGTAGTTTGAAGGTTGTAAAATTACCTGTAATATCTCTTTGTCGTCGTGAAGCGACACTTTATACAGCAGACACAGCACTTAAATTTATGTTAAATAAACTTGATGAACAAAACACATATCTGAGCTCAAATCTCGCTGCGAACTTACGAAAACGTATAAAAGAAAGACGACTTTTAATAGCAGGAGTATTACATTATCTTCATGACTCCGAAAGCTTTTACAACGACCGTGTTACAGAAGACGATACGTTTGTAAAACCCACGAGTGATGAAATATGTGACATTATTGTCAATCTGCTGAAACGCCTGAAATATAAAAAGACCTAACGAGTTCTCTCAGCGTATCAGAAAGAGAAACCAAATCAACATCGGCTATATTATCTTGTGACGAGGATGATGCACCTCTAGCCAGACTCGCTACAACGAGTAAGCTGACCTTGCAAGAACTTGAGAAGGA